>CM060471.1:10525347-13430347 GCA_030544235.1 Lepturacanthus savala
CAACAATTGATCACGGTTTCTCAAAGCTGAAGATTCAACCTAAAATTTTTATCCACATCAACAAGTCTACAACCCAAAGATCATCAGTTTACTATTATGGAAGACAAACGAAACCAGTAAATAATCCGATTTGAAGGACGGAACCAGAGAATTTGGACAATTTCTTTTTAAAAATGACTCAAATCAATCAATTATCAATAGGGATGGGAATCAATACGATTTTTACGATTCCAATTCCATTATTGATACTGCTTAATGATACTATTCTTTGTCGATTCTCATCGATTCTAATTTCGGAAAAAAGGAGTTTGATTCATTCAGATAAAGTTTGTTTACTTGGAAGTCACGACCTTACAAACTCAACAGAGGTGTCAAAGCCTAGATCCTGTGTTAACTGTAGCAATATGTAACTGTAAAAATACATAAGAATGTGTAACATTCTACTAACATATTTTTCCTAATAGAAATAAAAAAATTCTCCTTTTTAAAAGGATATATGAGCTGACTACGCACTCAAAAATACTATGAAGAATTAACAATTCTTTTGCAGAAAAATAAATATGTCTTCTTTTTCAGGTAACGTAACCGTATCTGAAGCATCAAAAACACGACCTCCTTTAAGGTTATTCCATGTTTGTGCATATTTGTCGTATTCCCTCCTGACGCTGCTATGCCCATTTTGCAATGACTGCAAGTCGTCTGTTGCCATCCTTTTTTTTATAAAGTGAAGTCACACTTTTGGAGCTTTTGAATCTGGTGGGCGCCATTGTTGTTTACGATGTGCTAAACCGGCATAACGTCATCACGTAATTAGTCGTGCTTGCTGTAACTTATGCTGCGTAACTTGCATAAGTTACATGATGTAGATTCATGCTGATTGGAATCTATAAGAGAATCGTTAGATAAACTGCCAAACGATTCCATGGAATTGAAACACACGGAACCGGTTCTCTAGAGGAAGTGGTTCCCGATTCCCATCCCTAATTATCAATATAGCTGGTGATTAATGTAACTAATCGATTAATCACTGCAGCTCTACAGTAACTTTTCCAGTTTTCATCCTAAATGTCTTTTGCAGAGTTTTACTTAGTGGTTTGTTCATATCATTCACAGACTAATTTATAGAACATTTTGTTCCTAAAACATGAAGAAAGTGGATTTTTCTGATTATTGACATTATTTACTGATATTTGAAGAGATAAAAAGACATTAAAATCCTCGTTCCATTCATCCATTTTCTACTGCTTATCAAGGTTTGGGTGTTGGGGACAGCAGCCTCAGTAGAGAGGCCCACACTCCACAGATTTCTGTTTCAGAAATGTTTACAAATCAGATCATATTTACACACGTAAAGCCTCATTTGCATGTTTAAACATTTCAGAAAACACACAAGCAAGCAATTGTTTTAATGTAAGAAATCATCTAGTGAAATCGCCTGTAGTGTCTGTAAATTCACATTCTACATAACTACTAGATGTGGTTTTGGGCTGATTCCATCACATTCTGATATCAGTGTAACGTGTTTACCAGCAGGTTAACATCAGGTGTAAATGGAGTCAAAGACAAAAGAACATGAGTAGAAAGAAAAAACACTGCAGATCGAGAGAGAAAGAAAGTGAGGAAATGTGCATCAGATGTTGTTGGCCATCAAATCATTCTCTGCTTCTATGTTTTGTTCATCATTCTCTTTCTCCCTGTTTGCTATCACATGTTTTCATGGCTGCAATTACACTCATGTAAACTAACGAGACTGGAGAAAGACATGAGGGATTCAGCCTTACACAATCACACACACACACACACACACACACACACACACACACACACACACACACACACACACACACACACACACACACACACACACACACACGATCACAAGATCTATAACCCAAACTAATATCTATCTAAACTAAGAATCTCATCATTAAATTAATCACCAACAGTTTTAACAATCAGATAAGGAGGTACGTTTCTTAATGTAAAGCTCGTATCTGTGGAATCCTTGAAGCAAGCAGAGTTTGACACAGTCTATGACATAATTTTCTACCTAGATAGATTTTCGGCCATTTTGGATTTTATCAAAAACGCTTAAAAGTTTTTACAGGTCACAAATTCTTTCCAATTGACATAAAATTTGACACACATCATTTTCAGACCAAGCCTCATAAACCCATTACTTTTTCTCTTCAGAACTAAAACTGTCTGCCTGTAACAGCCAATTGTAATTTGCAGGAAAGCCACCAATCAGGAAGTGAGTCCTTATCTCTGCAATGCTTTCATGTATCAAAACTGAACTTGAACATTTTCTTCAGACCCCATTAGGGGCATGTTAAAACTCCTGGTGACCTTTGACCTCTAGAGTGTGCACATTCACAAAAATGTGTTTTACTCATATCTCATGATGTGTTTGGGTTGGGAACAAAATTTCAACACCTGAACTGTGGGTTGTCACATTGATGGTTCTCCCTCGTTTTCGAGGTCAGCATAAGTATTCGGCCACCATATCAGATTATATTAAAATCAGCAAATATATTCCACTGAAACACATACAGTGGGGAAAACAAGTATTTGAACACCCTGCTATTTTGCTATTTCTCCCACTTAGAAATCATGGAGGGGTCTGAAATTTTCATCGTAGGTGCATGTCCACTGTGAGAGAGATAAACTAAAAAGAAAAATCCAGAAATCACAATGCATGATTTTTTAACAATTTATTTGTGTGATATAGTGGCAAATAAGTATTTGAACACCTGAGAAAATGAATGTTAATATTTGGTACAGTAGCCTTTGTTTGCTATTACAGAGGTCAAACGTTTCCTGTATTTTTTCACCAGGTTTGCACATACTGCAGGAGGGATCCTGGCCCACTCCTCCACACAGATCTTCTCTAGATCAGTCAGGTTTCTGGGCTGTCGCTGAGAAACACGGAGTTTGAGCTCCCTCCAAAGATTTTCGATTGGGTTCAGGTCTGGAGACTGGCTGGGCCATGCTAGAACCTTGATATGCTTCTTACGGAGCCAGTCCTTGGTTTTCCTGGCTGTGTGCTTTGGGTCGTTGTCGTGTTGGAAGACCCAGCCACGACCCATCTTCAATGCTCTGACTGAGGGAAGGAGGTTGTTCCCCAAAATCTCACAATACACGGCCCCAGTCATCCTCTCTTTAATGCAGTGCACTCATCCTGTCCCATGTGCAGAAAAACACCCCCAAAGCATGATGCTACCACCCCCATGCTTCACAGTAGGGATGGTGTTCTTCGGATTGTACTCTTCATTCTTCTTCCTCCAAACACGCTTAGTGGAATTATGACCAAAAAGTTCTATTTTGGTCTCATCTGACCACAAAACTTTCTCCCAGGACTCCTCTGTATCATCCAAATGGTCATATGCAAACTTAAGACGGGCCTTGACATGTGCTGATTTAAGCAGGGGAACCTTTCGTGCCATGCATGATTTCAAATCATGACGTCTTAGTGTATTACCTACAGTAACCTTGGAAACGTTGGTCCCAGTTCTTTTCAGGTCATTGACCAACTCCTGTCGTGTAGTTCCAGGCTGATTCCTCACCTTTCTTAGAATCATTGAGACCCCACGAGGTGATATCTTGCATGGGGCTCCACTCCGATTGAGATTGACCGTCATGTTTAGCTTCTTCCATTTTCTAATGATTGCTCCAACAGTGGACCTTTTTTTCACCAAGCTGCTTGGCAATTGCTCCGTAGCCCTTTCCAGCCTTGTGGAGGTGTACAATTTTCTCTCTTGTGTCGTTGGACAGCTCTTTGGTCTTCGCCATGTTACAAGTTAAAGTCTTGCTGATTGTATGGGGTGGACAGGTGTCTTTATGCAGCTAACGACCTCAAACAGGTGCATCTGATTAAGGATGATACATGGAGTGCAGGTGGACTTCTAATGGGCGGACTAACAGGTCCTTCAGGGTCAGAATTCTAGATGACACACAGGTGTTCAAATACTTATTTGCCGCTGTATCACACAAATAAATTGTTAAAAAATCATGCATTGTGATTTCTGGATTTTTCTTTTTAGTTTATCTCTCTCACAGTGGACATGCACCTACGATGAAAATTTCAGACCCCTCCATGATTTCTAAGTGGGAGAAATAGCAAAATAGCAGGGTGTTCAAATACTTGTTTTCCCCACTGTATGTCGGCTGATCACAACTAAACCTGACACATATAAAGAGGTGATTTTATTGCCTGTCAAAGCATTCAGCTGTCAGAGCCAATCAAATTTGATTGCGAAGCTACCGAACAGGAAGAGGCCTTACTGTTTCCATTCTGTTGCCATGGCAACTTAGGCCTTATTCACTGCTTGGCCCGTCATTGCTGCTTGCAGCTATATTTGACTGTTTTGTTCATATCATTCATCGTTATGAACTTCACAGATGAAACAAACTCACCTGTTCATGATATTCGATCCCCATGCTCAGAGTATTGATCAGGATAGCGATCATGATCCCTCGACCAAAGTATTTGCTGTCCACGATCTTCTTGAACGTGTCACACACCAGCCTCCAGAAGTGCACCACCTTGGCGGCGGTTTTCCCCAGGCTCCGCTGCTTTCTGCGGGGCTGGTGACTGTCCCGCCGCTCCCTATGTGGGTGCAGGTCCTGGCTGAACTCGTAGACACCCTCGCTGTCCGAGTCGCCTGGCGTCTCCGTGCCGCCCTCGGACTCGTTGGCCAGAGCCTTGGCGCAATACGGACAGCTCTCAGGGTCTAACGCCAATGCATCCATTGCACTGCTGGCGGCACTGAGCTCACGGGCCGACAGCTGACAGGACATCTGGGCTGGAGAGAGAGAGATATGGAGAAAGACAGATAATAATTTGGTATTTTAATCATTATTTTGTTATTATTATGTTTGTTGATTTACCCATGTATATCATTATGTACTTAAATAATAATAATTATTATAACAATTAACAATAATTATAACATTACTAATAATATGTAATATGTGGAATATGTGATATAAATATCTAATATGCTATATGTAGTATGAATGTAACTGTAGTATTAATTTTTCATGCTGATAAAGTTTCTTGAATTAAATTGAACTGAAACAAAGGCCAGAAGGTAAAAACTGAGAAAAGAACTAAAACAAGCGTGATTGTGTTGAATTACAGAGGATAATTGGTTTGGACAAATCCTCATCTCCAGTGAAACAGATGTGTTGTGGAGAACAACACGTGTGGACAGTTGCATGTTTGTGTGTGGATGGCGACAGCGGGCAGTGCGTGCTGTCTGAGTAACGCCTCGGTAGCCTGCTTGGACGCCGTCCAGTGTCTCCAGTGCCTGGATGACCTGAGTAGACCTGGACCAGCTTCTGCTGAGCTGCCGACTTTTAGAACTTGGCCCGAGTTAGAAGACGCAAGCTGCCAGTGACATGAAGGATTAACAGTTATTGACTGTAATTACTATAGAATGCTTCTCTCTGGAGGAAAGACTGGGCAGTGCCATGGTCTGAGGATCAGGACAAATCAAAGGAGTTTCCTCATGGAGGGAAGAACATGCCACTGTCATGTCATTTGATTTCTGTTTATCCTTGTGTTTTAATTTTATTTTGTTTGATTTTCCTGTTTTAATCAACAGTTTATAAATTGTATCTTGATACTTTTAATGTTTTATGTAAAGCACTTTGAATTACCTTGTTGTTTAAATGTGCATACAAATGAACTTTCCTTGCCTTGCCTTTACCTGTGTGTGTGTGTGTGTGTGTGTGTGTGTGTGTGTACCTGTAGGAGTGTTTGTCTCCAGGTTGAGTGGTGGGATGTTGAGGTTGAGGCTGATGGTCATGGTGCTTCCTCTCCGGGACTCTGCCAGTGCTCTGGCCTGCAGCGTGGGGTAGTTCTTCGGTCCCGGAGCAGCAAACGGCACCGAGTTCCTCTTCATCGACCTGGACACCGCCGCCGGAGCCAGGGAGAAGGCCCCTGGTATCGGACCCAGGTTTGTGGGCGAAGGGGAGGGGGAACAGCGGAGGGTGTCTAAGTGGAAAACACTGAGTGCTGAAGATGTGGCGAGGTTCATGTCTGATGTCGACGGCAGCGGCGAGGCGGGCGCTGGCAGAGATCCTCCGTTGTTGTTGTGAGAACCGGCCTCCACGTCGCACCTGACTCCACCCCTGATGCTGCCGTTCCCCAGGTGGTGGTGGTGGTGGTGGTGATGGTGGTGGTGGTGCATCATGTGGTGCACCGACACTGACCCCTGCCGGGAAGACTTCCTCCGCCTCCTCTGGCTGTGGCTACGTTGTGGCTCAGCAGCGGGCAGTGAGGCGGCGACATTGAACCCTGCACGGCGAGCGAGGTACCGGCAGACCTGTGCCGTGCGCTTGGCGGCCTTCCGGGTGATGTGGACCAGGTACTTTAGCAGCTCATCATAGCAGGATCCAGGCTCAGACAGAGACGCCAGCGTGCTGGCGTTGGACATGAAGCGAACGCGCTGCTCCTTCATCAGCTGACTCTCCCTCTGCTTCGTCTCAGAGAACTGGGTGGCGATGACCACCAGGCACAGGTTGATCATAAAGAATGAGCCGATCTGAGGACGAGGAGGAGGAGACGTCACTCTCACACACACAAACACAACCATAAACACACGCAAACACATACACATGTACAAAAACACATGCTTCTTGGCACTTACGATGATGAGTAGGATGAAGTAGATGAAGTTGTAGAAGGAGTGAGCGTCCATCACAAAGTACATGATGTCCACCCAGCCCTCTAGAGTGATCACCTGTAGACAGAACACACACACACTCAAATCTTTACTTATGTTATATTCACACTTCACATAAACCTCACATTGTGAAAAACACAACAGCCTCAAACAGTGATCAACATTTTACACTAGGGCTGCAACTCTCAGCTATTTTGATAGTTGATTAATTCATCAATGATTGAAACGATCAATCGATTAGTTGTTTGGTTCATTTGTCTCCATTCTTATATCTGTCCATTTCTTAGATTTAAAAAAATAAAACACTGTGTTATTCTTCTTAAGCTTTGTTCAGATAGATATTACAGGTGAGATTTTTAAAAACCTTTTTATTTAACCTGCTTAGTAACATAAACAGATGAATTACATAGCTACATATTGTACATGTTTTTTATAACAGTGCTTGTAACGCGGCTACTCTGAAATATAACAGACGTTTGTATCGGAACACACAACTACGTTGTAGCTGTGGGTTGCTGATGTTTTTTTACTCAACAGTGAATAAACAGTATTCCAGAATCTTCTAATAACTTTTAACACTCCCACCACCGAGACGGTCCAACCTTTGTGAGTTTTATCTGTTTAAATTAATCCTACAGGCTTTGCCTTCCTTTACTTATCCTCAAAATGTATTTTTTACGTTTTCTAAGGCCTAGAAGATCCTAATGTAAAACACAGAAGTTTTATGAGCATTATTTTCTCCCAAAACCTGGAGACCTGCAACTGCGATTTGTCCCCTTTATTATAGATTTAATCCGGGGGACATTTTGTAAAGTAGGAGAGACACAGAGAGGCAGATGGGAGAGACAAAGTAAGCAATAGACAGGGACAGACAGATATATAGCGAGAGTTAGTGAGATAGACAGAGAGAGATATCCACCATCCCGAGACGTGCCTTTATCCTGAGTTTGGTAAAAGAGCTGTGAGTGGAGCTGATGCTTCTCAACCGTCACGTAGGAGGCAGTGCCAAAAAACACGCACAGCAGACAAATTAGAATGCTGATCATGTGTGACAAATGCCAGAAATCAGTGTGTGGGAAGTGCACAGCGAGGGTGGAGCGCTTCTGCCCCACCTGGTCACCGTAGGAATGTGTGCCGGCACACACCACTATTTTATATATTTTATTCCCTTCAAAGTTTATTGTTAGCTTATGTTATTTTTGAAACATATATATTTATGCCTGTTCAGCAAATCCTTTCATAAAGACAAGGGAGTAGCACATTTAGGCCCCGCCTACTAATAAAAAACCTTTACTCCATTCGCTCTTTATCTCTTTTATTCTGCAATTTATCCTTATTAAATACATACTATTGCCAAAAATGTGATAGACTACTAAGTAGTATAGGCTATATTTTAGTACTATATTGCAAATTGATTCAATTAAGCTTGAACGGAAGAAATGCGGGAGCTCCAAATAAATCAATACACGTTATTACATAACTACTTCATAAAAGTGGCATAAAAAAATCAATATGTTTGCCAATTTTGCTGTTTGTTAACACTAACGGTGAAATTGCATATGATGGTCAAATTGACCGATGCAGATGTCAACCAGCCTGAAGTTTAACTTCCAGGTTGAGCTGCAGAAACTCGTCCCTGACTCGGCCTGACTTTGAAGTTGTGTCTCTGCTGTTGCAGATTACAAGAGGCCAGAGTGAAAAATCTGCAGACTCAGCAGAACTGATCTTTCACCACACACAGCTTGAGCAGCAGCAGCAGAAGCCACTTTATGGTAAAACTCATTTAGAAGCTGGCGTCCTGTGAAGCCGACAGCGATGAACCAACACTCAGACAAAAATGTCTTTTAAGATGATGAGATAGCAAACTAATGTGTGTGTGGAAAAAATGATCTACAGTGTGGCGGCGTGGTGGCGTGGCTGCGGTGACCTGCTAATCCCGTAAAACCCAGTTTCCCTGATCGACCAGGCGCCACAGCAATTAACCTCCCTCTTCTCCGACCCCGCCTCTGTCTCAGATATTTTGGGAAAATGTGTCCTCAGCCATAAGTGGAAGAGCAACCTCACCTGGAAGATGGCGATCCAGGCGTAACAGATGTTGTCGAAGTTGATGGCGCCCTTAAAGGGGTTGACCAGGCCGGCGGAGCAGTTGATGTAGTACTGGTTCCAGTTGACGCAGGTGGTGTTGTCGGTGCTGTTGTAGGCTTCCCGGTCCAGCGTGCACTGCAGCCCACCCTCCTCGTACAGTTTGGGAACCAGGCTGCACTCACGCCGCCCGTTGTCTTTGGGCAGCGAGCAGATGAACGGATTCTCATCGTCATTCTCGGTGTGGAAGTATTTCTCTCTCTCGACAGACAGAGGACTGGAGAAGGAGAAGATTTTTCAACGTTCATGTGTTTCTCTACAAAATGTATAAAACAGCATTAAGATTAGGTGTTTTTGACCACTATTGTTTCACAGAAAGAGCATTGTACACTGTAAAATATACAGTGAGACCATACATTATATATACAAAACAGCTGCAAATCTATTCTTTTGGGGGGAAATATTTTATTTTACCATATTTAAATTAACATTTTTTCACATAATATTTATAACAATAAATAATAATAACCTAAACTAAAAAAATAATATTAATTTTATGTGAAAGATTTATATATATATATATATATATATATATATATATATATATATATATATATATATATATATATATAAAACATTGTATCCATACATCTTTCACATAAAATTAATATTATTTTTTTAAGAAAAAATATTTAAATATTTTATGTTAAATATTGGTGGTAAAAAAATTTAGAGTGCAAAGTGGAAATACTCAACCAAAGTAACAGTACCTCAAAAGTGTACTCAACAATATTTGAGTAAATGTACTTCATTACTTTCCTCTTGATTACTGTGCATGTTGAGTTTGTCAAACCACAACATGATGCATGTTGATGATGTTGTTTGCTTCTGGCTCCGCCCACACATTCACACTCAGCCTGATAAAGACTCGGAATTCAGTTTCTTCTCAGTTACCAGCTGTTACTGTGCCAAAGCTCTAAAATATGTATCAGTTATATAAATCAAGAGAAATGGAAGCAGTTTATGGCTTTGGACAAAGTGAAATGCAGGAACACAGACTGTCCAGATGCAGGATGAACGTCCAGAAATTAATTAATGACAATGACAAAAAAACAGCTCGACCTTAAACAGCAGCTGTGAGGTGTCATGACTCCTATGAGAATAATGAAATCAGAACGACACGGGAACATGAATAAGTCATATATGAGCTGCTCTCATTCATCACAGTGATGAGACTCGTAATCACTCAGCTCATTGACTTGAGTTCGTGACCCAGTTTAACGTGAAGGGTCAAGGTTTCCTCCTGATTTGCCTTGAACTACAGTTCACCTGCAAAAATCTCATTTGTCGCTTTATCTCAGCTCCATTAACACAATAATAAATAAAGAAATCCTGTCACCTCCTGCATCTGGAGCCTTGTTTTATAAAATGAAGGATATAAGATTGTGTACAACTAGAGCTTTGTCTTTTCAATCAGTTCACTATGCAGAGGGAAGCACTGCAAATATGTATCATATCAACATTTTTTGACATGTAAATTTATCACATCATAATGCTGTGGACAGAGAAAACACCCATTTAAGATGAGAAAAGTGTAAAAAAAAAAAAAAAATAGTTTGGGTTAAAATGATCAATGACTTTGCACTAAACTCTGTAGCCTATTTGCAGAAAGACTCATTTTCTTTTATTATTCTCAAAATAATGCTCTTTTTTAAATTTTTTACTGCTGTTTATTGTCTTAAATATGATTTCATTCCGCAGCTGTTCCTATTGAGGAAAGAAAGAATAAAGGTTTCATTTGTACATTATGGACAAATATCCAGTAAAATGCCCAATTTGACTGTACAAAACATCACTGAACATGACTTTAGCCCATGAAACAAAGAACTGACACATCTACCCAAAACTCTGCTGCTGCTGCTGCTGCTGAGAGAAGAGGAACTTGTTATCTGATATGTCACCATGTCTGAAACTGATTCATAGATTTCAGAACAAACATTTTTGGTCTAAAGTCTAAATGTTCTACTATGGGTGGGACATTAACCTGTTAATTACGATTAAATAATTACAAAGTAAGTAACACGTAAAAAAAATATTAACTGTTGTAATACATACATACTGTTACAATACAAATACTAACACATTAATGTTGTTTGTCAGTCATCATCTAGTGGTTCATGACAAGCACACAGTTGCTGCTACAATGGTGAATTTCTGAGGGTCTTTGACATCATTTGAGCACGATGATGATACTTCAAGACTGAGGTGCTGACAAAAAAAACAGATGACTGCATTTATGCGTGTGTGGTGCAGTAGCAGCACAGAAACGTATGTGTATTCACACCAGGTGTGTCTGCAATGAGGTGAGTCCCCTGACGTTCATCCTGTTTACCACTGCCACCGGAAAATTTAAAAAATTCTATTCTTTAGTTGCAGAACGGGGAAGGCGTGGCCCCATGCAGCACAGAACACAATGTGGTATGGTCTAATTTTTAACATGCATTCTAAACAAAAACAGACCTAAACTGTACTGCATCGTACACACACAGCTTTTGGTCTGAATGCAGCCATGCAGCATTAGTAGTCACATTTTCTTCTGTGATTTTTTTTTTTGCTTTTAATAAATTAAACTAGGAATCAGGGGCTATTTGTCATAATATACATATATTATAATATAATACAATATATATAATATAGTAATTTACCAAGACTGTAGATCGCTATCAGTGGTTGAAAATAAGGGTTTAGAATGTGTGCTACAGATAGAAAATAAATAAAATTCATTTACATATAAATGTAAATATATATGATGCTTTTTGGGCAAATATTATTATGTGATTAATTTCAATTAATTTTGATTAATTACATAAAAACCTCAAATCAATTAAATACATTTTAAATTAAGTCCCTCCCCGAATTTAAACATTTTTTTAAATGCAAATCTTTGTCTAATTATGTACTGAATAATTATGAAGTGACTGTTTTGTATGATCTGTAAGGATACCTCGGATGTCTTGAAATGCACCTAACATCTACTACCTTTTACTTAGCAGTAGTGGTAGGAGTTGTAGTAGTAGTGGTATTAGTAGTAGTAGCTACTAGTATTAGTAGTAGCAATAGTAACAGTAGTAGTAGTAGGAGTAGTAGTAATTGTTGTAGGATTAGTAACAGTAATAGTATTAGTAGTAGTAGTAATGGTTGTAGTGGTAGTGGTAGGAGTTGTAGTAGTAGTAACAGTAGTAGCAGTGGTGGCAGTAGTAGTTATTAGTTATCATTATTATTATTATTATTATTATTGGTAGTAGTAGTACTCACAAAGAGAAGTTGTCCTCCACAAAGCAGCGGTTCCGCAGTAGCCCCGCCCACAGCTGGACGCCCACGATACCAAAGATGAAGAAGACGAAGAAGCAGAGCAGCAGCACATTTCCCAGCATGGGCAGCGTGTCCAGCAGCAAAGTCACCAGAATACGCATACCTGAGGAAACAGGCGGGGGGGAGAGGAGAGTCAGAGACAACTGCAGCTCTTTTACTACAAGAGGATTTCTGAGCGTTGAGTATTTTATTGAATGGTGCATTCGATTTCAGCAGCGACTATAAATGCTTCTTAATTTACAACCGCACTGGCTGATATAACACTTACAGGGATAAGTGAACAATTACAACTACACACTTGCCTGTGGATGCTGTAACACATTTTTGTTTTTTGTTTTTTTTATTTTTTACAGTTAAATGAAAATTTTATTAGAATAATAATAATAAAACTGTAGATTTACAGTAATAGGCCTCACATTACAGGTGACTGCACAGAGACTCACCATTAGCTAACAGTGTCATTCATTACAGTGAATGAGCAGCAGTGCTGTGGGTAACTTGTTAAAAACATGCTTGGACGATAAAACTGACAGATAGAAGTAATTTGCTATTTGAGAGATTTTTCTTCCACTGAGACTATTTAGGAAATTGACAAATTGCTTCCAATAAGGTGCTGAAAGATGTTTAATGAATATCAGAGAGAAAACAGTGCAAAATATAGAAGCTTGAATTTACCAGAAACCATAATTTACCTGTATTGCATGTATTGTATCATTATTATTATTATTTTTGCAACGCCTCATGTGCACACTATTGGTACGCCTCACATGCAGATTATTAGTAGAATCTAGAATTTACCAATATTCCTGACTGATTGGAGGAAGCTATAATTTACCAGTGTTCCCTGAACACCTCACATGCAGATATGTAAATGTGTCAGGAGTCAAACAGAAACCCAGCAGAATCACAGTTTGCTTTGTACAAGGGTGAAGGACAAAGATAAAAACCAATGGCATGGTCTTTGACTATGAAAATATAAAAAATATATTCACTTTAAATGCAGCACATCAAGACAAAATGTTTCTTAACAGCTTAGAAAACAGAAATCCATTATCACCATAATCACAAATAGTATGAGCTGCAGCTAATGATTATTTTCATTTTGGATTATAAAACATCACACATTCCATGAGCCTAACGTAATATCATCAAGTGGTTTCTTCTGGTCCAAATAACTATCAGTCTAAAAAATAAACAATATTTATGGAGATTTAATCAATGAGTATCTGAGCGTATAATCCTTCTGATGTTAATTAACAAGCTTTAAACATGTCTGAAACTAAGATTCTCAGCTTTGAAGAAACTGCTCAATAATGAAAATGAGAATCACGCTTTATTGACTAAAAGACAACACCAAAGTATTTATATTAACAGTTTTTTCCACTAAAAACGTGTCTGTGTATTTATACCAAACCACACATTGAGCCAAAACACATAAATATTCTAATAATATATAAATATAGTAGAAATATGAAATATAAAACCATGTCCAGGTGTTTCTGATGCTTGATGTAGAGGCGAAGATCTACTCGAGCTAAAGTTTCTAAAATCATCATGTCATGAATCTAAAGCTTTTGTTCTGGCTGGTGAAAACATGTTTCACTTGAATGTTTTTTTTTTTTTTTTTGAAGCATGATTCTGAACAGACACGGTGTAAGAATAGAATGTCTTTGTTTGCTTCGTTCGCTGAAATCCTGACCAGACATGTTGAAAACACGCAAATACCTTTCATCTATACAGCTGCAGAAAAAGGCACCAGCAACTTCTCAGATTCTAGATATGCTCTGAATTTCTTTACTTACTTTTTCATGTGGCTACAAACACACAGAGTTTTAGTGCTGGCAGATGGAGGACTTCAGACTTTAAGATGTGGAGAATAAACAGGGAGAAGAATAGTTAGGAGATAAAGGGAGAAGAGGAGAAAAGGTTGTTGAACAGAGGGACACTGCAACAAGGGCAAAATTAATGAATAATGAGTAGAATTATCTTGAATTATCTCATTCTGTTAGAAGATCATATTTCTTATTTCAATGTTTTTTGGTCAATTTAATCTTTTCTTAAAATATGTTTATTTTTTAATACATTTTTGTCTTTTATCATATCTTTTAGAATTTGATTTAATTTAATCTAAGGTTGAATCTTTTTGCCATAATGTTTCATTATTTTATATTTTTTAGTCTTTTTATCATGTTTTGTGTCTTTATAATTTACATAATAATTTACATTTTCAATCATAATTTAAATTTCATCTCTTCTTTTGGATTTTGATTATTTATTTAATAATTTTTTCATAAAACAAGACTGAATTGACCAAAATCTAAAAGAAAATTTGAAACCATTCGAACAAGAGATAATGGGCGACACGGTGGTGCAGGGGTTAGCGCTGTTGCCTCGCAGCAAGAATGTCGCAGGTTCAAGACCTCCTTGGTCCTGGGTCTGGGACCTTTCTGTGTGGAGTTTGCATGTTCTCCCCGTGTCTGCGTGGGTTTTCACCGGGTACTCCGGCTTCCTCCCACAGTCCAAAAACATGCTGAGGTTAATTGGCGACTCTAAATTGCCCGTAGGTGTGAGTGTGTGAGTGAATGGTGTGTGTGCCCCACGATTGGCTGGCGACCATCTGGGGTGTATCCCTGCCTCTCGCCGTAATGCGCTGGGATAGGCTCCAGCAGACCCCTGTGACCCTAATGAGGAATAAGCAGGTATAGAAAATGACTGACTGATAAGAGATAATTCAAGATCAATCTACTCATTATTAGAGAAATTGTACCAAAAATATATTTTTGGTTGTAATGATTCAACCTTTTACAGTGAGGAGCAACCGAAAAAGAAAATTATGCGATATTCAACACTAGCGTTGCAATGTGCATATATATTTATATATCTCATAATTACACTGTCAAAAAGTTATTAAAGGTGGTGTTGAGTGACGTTTACAAGACAAAAGTTTAGTCCTGATTGGAGAAAACGGTGCAGAGCGGAGAGTTAAATTAATTATATTTAAAAAAAATGCTGCTGTGACTTGTTTCTCTCTGTGATTTGTTGCTGTTTGGCTGTTTGACCTTTTGCTGGACGCTAGTTTAACATAATTGGGCCCAAACTCACAGAGAAAGTGGAATCAGCAGAGGAGACTGACACTCACTAACAGGCAGAACTGACTCACTGCTGCAGCAGCAACTTTAGCCTCCTCAGCCTCCTCTGGTCATTAATGAGCAGCTCAGATACACACACACGTACACACGCACACACACATACACACACACGCGTACACACGCACACACATGCACACACACACACAGCAGCTGATTCAGTGTGATTTGCTGAGCTGCCTGAGTCAGTGACAGCAGCAGCTGGATTATTGTCGGTTGCAGGTTCCTCTGCTGCGTTTACACAATGATGACTTAAAGCTGAAAAAAGTCCTGTGCTGGTTCTCATCCTGTGATTCCTGCAGCCACGACTGTACAACAGATTACTGATTAATTATGAGGAGACACAGTTCAAACTCAAAATGAATAACAGGGCGGAAGAAGGAGAAGGGTCTGTCGGGAAGCTGCAAGAACGGGCGAGTCATAGGTAACTTCATACATAGGCGTGTTGTAAGTGGACATGACTTTGATCAGGAGATGCATTTCTTTGTAGTAGGTGGCGATATGGACATTAGTGAGATCTAATGCAATAACCTTAACCTTAACCTATACAATACCTTTATAAGTGTGAAATTTGAGGTAAGCAACATTGGCAATAAAAGGCAAGAAAAGTTGAGTTGAGTGTGTCTTTAGTGGGTGTGTCTTTAAGTCTAATTGTTTCAAGAACAAGATATTTCCTTGTCAAGATTACATTTATTCGCAATGTGTTGATTTTAATTATTTTTTCAAGGGAATGAAGAGGATGCCAGATATGTTTTTGTTTTTTTTTCTGTTTTCGTCTGGTTTTGATGATGCATAAATGTCACCATCAGGAAAGATCCTCTGTTTATGTTTGCTGGATAACAGAATCAGTGTGAATATCTCCTCACTCATTTAAAATGATCCATGTTTCATATTCAATAACAATCATCTCCGCCGCCTGTTTGCCCGTCCAGCCTCTCTGTGGGTGTCCTCGCCAGTCCAACCTGGCGGTAGGCGGCCGGCGGCGTGTGTGATCGGGGACCATCTGTTAGCAGCAGATTAGCTCTGCTTCCTCTGTGCAGGTCCAGGTCCGAACCAGGTCCGTGCCAGCTCTGTAATCTGTGTACTGTGAACTAATGGGTTTTCTGAGTCTCCTTGCTCAGCTCTGAGTGGCAAGAACCAAATCCACCTCTGACAGTGATGGACATGAGTCAGACATCTGTGCAGAAAGAAAGAAGGACCTGACAGCAAGTTTATTTACAGGTGATAGTGCTGCACTGAGTGGTTGATTAATTGATAAGTTGCCAAATATCACATTAATATCCAGCTATTTCGATAATCAATTGATGGATGGTCTGAAACCTGAGACTGAGGCTTCAGATTTCAGACCCTGTGAAGATGATCTGGTTACTGCTGCAGCTTTCATCAGTAAAACACAGTTTTACAGCTAGTTCATCTGGGAGCTGCAGGTCTGATCTGATCCAGGTTCAACTTCCTGTGGCAGACACCAACCATCCTGAAGTTCTTGGCTTCACAGGACGAGTTATACAATATATTCACAGGATAAACAAACAAATTTCCAAAGACCAAGAAACTGACCTTTATGTGTAAAATTTGTGAATTTTCACTTTAACTCCTTTTTGTCTTGGTGAGTTTGCAGAGTTGATAAAGAAAAGAAAGACAGAAAAACAATAGGAGCCAACAAGTGAATAAAGAACCACAAATTCTGCTGCAGCTGGATGGTTCTGGATCCAGCTGGATGCTTCAATCTTAAGCCTCTGAACAAAACTGATCCTCGCCACTTTTCCCTTAAAAATACGTTTGGCTCAGAAAAAACTGCCACTGTTGGAGACTAATAAAGAAAAATGTCACTGTGTAGCCTCAGGATGAATTATTTCCTCCTCTGCTCTTACAAACATCATATTTCAACTTATTAAAGTCAGTTTTCAAGGTTTTTGAGCCCTGAGGTCTCAGCTAAAACACATTAAAGAATCTCTTCACTTTTATTTGCATAAAGCAGCAGTGGAATCCAGATACTAAAAGTAGCAGCTGCTGACAAAGTCCATTTTTATAGTATTTAGTTATTTCACTGAATGTTTAGTTGTTGCATTTAAATATAATTATAATTAGAATATAGAATAATGCTGTTATACATTATCACAATATTCTATTTTATTGTGGTTCTACAGGTCAATTAAGGGTTAAAAGGTGAATTTAAAAGGTATTTTACTCACTTCCTTTACTTCTTTGTGATGTCACACACTGGCACATGTTTACCATGATGCAATATGCATTAAATTGATGTTTTACACATGAAATTATTTTATAATGTATTGCAAACACTAAGACAATACTACCAAGAGTGTTTGTATACTTAAGGTATACTTGGCAAATGAAGCCTTCAGACATCTTGTGTTTGACCCTTAAACCACCTTTGACTGACAGACTGAGTTAAACTCTGCTGACCTGCAGCTGCACTGATATCAGCTGTTTAATGTGAATTATGGATGAGCTGAGATGTCTCAGCTTTACATCAGCTTAGTGGCAGTAAAATGCAGCTGATTCCTGCTGTGTCTGCATGTGATTTACAGGACGACACCTGAACACAGCTGCAGCTCCAGGAAATAAAAATAAAACGTATTATTAAATACATCATTTCTTTTTATAGGGTTTATGACTTTTAAAGTTCATTACAGTTACCCCACAAGGACAATTTATGAAGCCTGTTAATATGAATTATATTTACACACTGCAAAAATTTAATCTTAACAGGAGAAAATATTTTTCTTCTTGGCAGAAAGAATCAAATATTGATTTGAATTATCTTTAATTATCTTATTCCATTGACAAATCATTTTGCTTATTTCAAGTTTTTCTTGATTTTGGTTCATTTAATTTTGTTTTCTTAAAACAATTATAAAATATACATTTTATCTCATATTTTAGATTTTTTATATTTTATATATTTTTAACTTATGATATATATATATTTATAAGTATTTTATTATAAGTATCTCATATTTTAAGGTATTATTTCATTCATTCATTCGATTTGTACACCTACTTTTTACTTACTAGGGTCTCAGGGGTCTGCTGGAGCCAATCCCAACATACTTCTGGCCAGAGTTTAATTTGACAAAATAAAAAAAAAAAAAACTTGGGACAAACAAAATTTTGGTAATAGAATAAGGTAGTTTATGGTAATTATTTTATTGTACCAAAATCAAGACAATCAGACATTTTCACCTGATGTAATTTCATGTTTTGTAATGCGATGGTAAATAGACCGGATGCTAATTGCTTTACAGTCTCTGCTGTGGCTTGTTGTCAAACTTTAGAGCTTCAGCTCAGTTTGCAAACGTGGCATAAACATCTTTTCGCCAACATCTAACAAAGATCCGAGTTGTGTGATTCTGATATAATGAACTGGTTAATTACGGCTTCATTAATCTGTTTTTTGGTGAAATAAAAAGCTACTTCTTGTTGTATCAGTCAGCTTTTACATCACTATCCTCTAAAGCGTCAGCGTCGCTCTACATAAAAGCATCTGCAAAATGAAAAAAAATGTAAATGTAATTAAACGGAGTGTTCTCTGTGCTTTTAAAGCTGGTTTGTCTGTTGTATTTAAATAAGACGTAACTGAGACAGTGAAAAACAAAAGCCAATAAAAAGCTGAGCTGTAGAGTCACAGTGAGTTTCTGTCCTTCCTGTTTCCTCCTTCAGCTGCTGCCAGACGCTTTTTATATTTCATATTAAATTAAAACCTTGACACATAAATCAGCAGTGTCTGTGGAATCTTTCCATATGTTAATGTTCACACTGAGCCACTTGTTACTGGAGTCACTTCAAACTCTATCAGCAGCAGAATAACACAAACAAATATTTACATTTGCTTCTTTAAATGATCAGAAACATAGAAACGACTCAAAACCTCAAGTTTAGTTGTTGGTTACTATCTGTTATTTAGTGCATTTGCTACACAAATCATTTCTATTGGAAAAAAGGGTTCCTAAAGTCACCTTCTGATCACCTTCTCGTCATTTTCTCCTCTACTTCTCATCTCCTTTTTTTTCCTTCTCATTTCCTTCACATCTCCTTCTCACCTCCTTGTCACGTTCTCATCTCCCTCTCATTATGTCCTCATCATCCTCTCATCTCATCTCCTCATTACCTTATCTCCTCATCAAATCCTTCTCATCTCCTTGTCTCCATCTTATCTCCTCATCACTTTCTCCCCTCCTCATCTCCTTCTCATCACCTTCTCATTAAGTCTTCATCATCCTCTCAGCTTCTTCTCATCACTTTATCTCCTTATTCTAAAAATACGACTGTACCTTTAAACAAGAAGCATCAGCAGAGCAGCAGAAAGTTAATAATTACAAGGAGACGTTGAGCTGACACATCGACTGCTAATGTAGATAATAACTGGTGTTAAAGTTACTCAGGGTGATGTCATCTTAACTATAGCGGATGTAATATATAAACCTCTCACTAATTACACACACACACACACACACACACTTTGTTTGAATGATGACCACCTTTGCATGTGGTAATTCTTTCCCCTTATTAACCTTTGATTGGAATAAGGTGGGCATATTAATGGATTTGATTAGACGTTGCTGATAACTGCACCGCAGTGTATAATCCTGTGATTATGGAGCATGAATTAACTTCTGCTTCACACAAATCGGCTGATGTCTGACATCACAGCTCTGCTGAACAAACAATAAGCTTCATAAGAATCTAAAGAAGATTTTAAGGACGTGTTCATATATTTGATCTGTTTTGTTTGTTTTTAATGCACAAAAAAATCTTTACCCAACCTAAAAATTCCTGGAAAGTTTCAGGTTTTTAGAACTTTTTTCAGCAGAATTTTTATTGTTTTCTCACATCGTCAGACCATCATAATATCCTCCTCTTCTCCAGGTGCTACCGCCGCACAATTTTCTGTTTTTCCTTCTCCCTTTAATTCCAAACTGTAAATCCAAACCATCCAAAAATGCTTTCACACTACAAACTAAACCAGTCCTACTTCATTTGAACCATAAGAACACTAATAGGTTTTGCTCAAAACAAAGTAGGCAGATGTGAAACAGCCCTAAGACGTCTAAATAGAGTCTCTAAGATATGACAGAAACATCATCAGAATAAAAAAAAGCCTCAGTAAGTCAGAGTGGTTCATCTGTGTTAGGGTTAGACCTGAAACAAACAAGAGTACACATCCAGGGTCATGAAGAACACTGATCCAGTCCTCAGAGGAACCACCCACCCACCCACCCACACACCCACACCCACACCCACACACACACACACCCACACACACACACACACACACACACACACACACACACCACCCAATGACATTTTCCCCCACAGGGCAAGAATTAGACCAAATCATCCACACATTAATGCAGCTATTAGTCTGTGATTAGGATGAAGAATGGTTGGCTGCTTAATGAGTGAGTGTGTGTGTGTGTGTGTGTGTGTGTGTGTGTGTGTGTGTGTGTGTGTGTGTGTGTGTGTGTGTGTGTGTGTGTGTGTGTGTGTGTGTGTGTGTGTGTGTTCTAATGAGCAGTGATCGACCTCTACCACAGCTTTGATAGAGGAGGGTCAGATTAAGAGGTTTATAACTGTCACTTCTAGAAGGATGAAAGGAGTTTCTCATTCATACACCTGCATATACACACATACTTACACACACGCTTACACACAAACACACGCTTGCATGCTCAAATGCTCGCACACACTCACTCACCAGCATGCAAAATTACATACACATTTGTACAGTCCAGTGCTCACACACATGCTCACACACTTGTTCGCAGACACATTCATGCATTCATGCATGCTCACGCGCTCGCACACACACTCACACACACGCTTACTCGCAAGCATGCTCATGCTCTTACACACACCCTCACCCGTTCACACTCTTGCATGCACGCTTGCACACACACACATCCCAGTTTTCATGTATTTTCCTCTGAAGTCCAGAGCAGCAACTGACGTAATAAGCCTCTGTGTTTAAATGATAACGCTGCAGGTGGAGCATGGTGGAGACTGAAGGCCGAACTGCTGCTGGTACAAAATGCTCATGATTTATTTAAACTTTAATGTGTGCACTGGAGAGTCAATCTGTGCTGATTAAACTCTAATGAAGACTGATGGAAGGACGAAGCAGCATGGAACTTTTTTTGGGAGGGAGGACGACAGATGGAGCAGGCGACTCTGGGATTTGTGCTTTTACACTGGAATGAATAAGTGTAGTAGCATGTCTGTATGTGTGTGTATGTGCGCTGCTAGGCACTACAGTCCTTTAATAAAAAGGCAGCAGGTTGGAAAGTTGCAAATAAATCTCCAAAGCTGACTGGGCGGTGGAAACCAAAACACAGCGATGGCGCCACAGCAGCAGCGTCGATCAGGTTTGACCTACATTCATTCAGCTGTTCTGGGATTCACCTGCAGATCAGTGGTAACAACAAGCTCCACCACAAAAGAGCCGCAAAAGGAAAAGATCCGCAAAAGGTCCGCAAAAGGAAAAGATCCTCCATTAAAAGGAAAGTTTTTCAAGAAGTCTCCAAAATCTTCTATTTCAGGGTCATGAATTAGCAGACCTCGGTCCAGATCCGGACCCACGAGCCTTCTGATCTGGACTGGACCTCATTTAAATAAATAATTTAATGCACATTTTCCAACCGCACATAACTTCATGTAGCCTACGCCGCTTATCGTGTCATTGATACAGCTGCAGGGAGAGGCAGTGTCAGTGGAGAGAGAAAGCAGACGAGACGACGGATTGCTGCAGTAGGGGCGGCATTGTTCGATAAGATCATTTTGGTTTATCTCCAATGCAACAAGCACTTTCTAGATTTTAATTTATAAAGAGTTTTGTGGTAGCTCTTTGAGGTAATTGTCCATGTTTGATTATTTTGGATTTTACCTTAATATTTCACTGCTGTCTCTGTATCATTCCAAAACTCTAATACTTCTAATACCGAACACCAGCATCTATGTCTATTTCTCGTCTCTTTTTTCCTTCTCTACCCGCACTGAGCCTGCAGTGAATATGTATAGAACGTGACGAAAATATCCTACAGTGCTTCAAGGGTTAAGGTTCTGAATATATGATTTTTTTTTTTTCATTTAAAACAGAAACTGATTCAAGTCAAGGAACTATATTGTTATATGTAGCAAGCTACAATGAAAGTTAAAAGCCCCGGCCCACCAACTCTGCTGTAAAAACATAGGGTAAAAATAAATATTTTGAAAAATATAATAATAATAATAATAATAATAATATAATCCTGTTTTTGTAAATGTTGTGTTCAAATGATGATGATAGAAAAAAAATGTTCCTGGACCTTCTCTGGTTGTGTTTCTTTTCATCTGGACCCTGCCTACTTTTAATTCATGACCCCTGTTCTATGTGAATTCTTTTGAACAGGGGTGGGCAACCCTGGTCCTGAAGAACCCCCATGGGTGCAGGTTTTTGTTCCATCCAAGCAGGAACACACCTGATTCTACTAATCAACCATTAGGGCCCTTGCTATGGAGCTTCATTATTAGAATCGGTTGGAATTGGAATAAAAACCTGCACTCACAGTAGCTCTCCAGGACCAGGGTTGCTCACCCCTGCTTTTGAAAGATGTGAATATGCATCAGTACAAATCTGCAGCCAAACACACATGGAGGAGATGTTTACATCAGTTAGTTGTAAAATAATAATAAAAATATGAAATATAGACACTGATTACAGTCACATAGTTTAGTGATTAATGTTATAAAATCATCATTTTGTTATAATTTTTATATTTTATTTATTTAAACATATTTTTGACTTTTTAATTATTTGAATTTATTTTTATATTTTTCATTTTTATTTTAGTATTTTATTTACTTAATTATTTTATGTTTATATTATTTCCGTATTTGTTATTAATTAATATATTTATGTATTTTTATTGTTTGCATATCTATTTCAGTATTATGCTTAATGCTTCATCCCACATATTGGGTATTGTAAAAGAAAATAAATAAAAAAAAAATGGGTCAAATAAAAAAGAAGATAAAACATGAGATGCTGCTTTTGTTGAAAAGAAGGTTGGAAAAGAAGCTCTGATTTTAATGTCTTTATAAAACAGTTTTAAAAAAACATCCTGTAACAGTCGCTGCCTTCAGATACTGCATGGATTTACTGAACTGAAAGAGCAGCTTTTCATACAGAAATAAAACAGCTGTGGACAACAGATACTGAAACAATCAGCCACATTTATTTATAGATCAGTGCAGACTGATTCACTGACTTTGCTGCTTTGCACATTCATTGTTACTTTTTATGCCACGTGTTTAATTCATATGAATTATGTAGATTTTAAGCATTAATTTGTTGTTGTGGGACATCTGCAGCAAGTATTATAGTTTGATTCTGTTGATAAAAATCACCAAAGCAGCAGCAGAGGATTCATTTTCTACCACAAATGGATTCCGATTTTCTCTGAAACGTCTGTTTATACGACTGAGTTTAACTTTTTAGGTTTTGAGGAAAATAAAATCAGGAGTGATTGTTTTGGCCTTCACAAAGAATTTGTGACTGTTTTGTTTTGCTCAAGCTTTCAAATTAAAAGGTCCACATGTGAAGTTAACTTCAGGTCAGAAGTCCGAAGTGATGGCATCAAAAATCCCCCCTTATTAAAATGAACAAAAACCACATTCAACAGATTTGGCAAATGCCAGCTGTTTCTGTTACTTCTCATATCTCACTAGATCTTGTTAAATCTGAATCCTGCAGCCACTTGGTGTTTGTTCACTGGCGAAGCAGCAACAGCATGAGACAAATGTTTAGTGCTGGACTGAATTATTTCATTTCTGTCATCCCATCAATGTTCTGTTTTTACTTTTTGTTTCCTTTTAATGACATCTTGCTGTCAACGTTCATAATTACACTCAAACATCAGATACTCGTCGTGGTCGCCAGTCGCCTTTTTGTTCTGGAATGAACAGCGGGAAGCTGCAGGATCACACAAACATGGAAATGACTTGCAGTAAAGCAGGAATAACTTTTTTGCAATCGTTTAATGGCTGTGCCAGAAAACCTCAGAAAACCTCAGAAAAACACAGAAGATGCCAGAAAACCTCCAGGGATCCTTAGAAAACCGAGACAATCCAGAAAAATCAAAAACAGAAAATGACAGAAAACACCAGAAAACCCCAGGAAACATCAAAACATTACAGAACTCAGAAAATCTAGAAAACCTTGCCAAACACCAGAAAAACCTCAGAAAACCTCTGAAAATGCCAGAAAACTCAGAAAACACCAGAAAACCTCCAGAAAACCACAAAAAACTCCAGAAAAACCAAGAAAATCAGAAAACCAAACAGAATCCCAGAAAATCTCCCCAAAAAAACTCTTATTTGTCAACTGTTTCAGTTGATTTGTAAATGGTTCGTAAGGCAGGAGATAACTCCACCTACTGCTTAAAAAAATAAATATTGATTGGTGAGTAAATATTTTGAATTAAAATGTAACAATATAGAATAACAGAGATCATATTGTCGAAATTTCAGTTTTTTCTTATGTCACCTTCCTGTTTTTTTGTAAATTAAAGGTTAATTAATGTATTTCTGTGTATAAAAATGAGGAGAAGTTTGTAGGTGTTATTATTTATATGTTTATTTTCACTGGTTCGTTCCCCTTCCTTACTCTGAGTTTCTCTTTCTTCCATTTGTAACACTCATTACCCGCTGATGTATCTATAAAGCCCCAAATACATAAATTTAGATTTTATCTACACACTTTTCTATCCAATTCTATGCAATGTTTTTAAACTGGCAGATAAAAATATCTGTTTAAAAGAAAAATCTAGACTAATGTAGATGGGATCTAAATCTGCTTTGTTCCCGGAGTTGTTCTCTGTTTTTTTCTCATTTGGAGGGTCTGATGCTATCCTGGTGGCACCTGGAAGCTGCAATGGATCCTGTCAGCTCATCTTCCACATACACCATAAATCAATATAATTCTGTTATTCTATTTAATGTCATACTCAACTTGTTCTAAATGTATTGTTTCCATGCTGTGCCATATCATCTATTGCAGCCTGTCTGTCCTAGAGGAGGGACCCTCTTCTGTTTCTCTTCCTGAGGTTTCTTCCTCTTTTCTTTTTCCATGTACGATGTGAGGGACAGGGGATGTTGTGTTGCTGTTGTACAAACTGTGAAGCCCATTGAATCTGTGATTTTGATTTTGGACTATACAAAAAAAATTGACTTGACTTGTTTGTGACTCATGAACTGAACTGAGTTTGACTCCCCTGGTTTAGGGGAAAGTGCTGATGTTCGGGTTCTGTTCTGAACTCACTCGGCACCCTGTTGATTGCTCTCAGAGGTCGCAGCACGCGAACTGTCCTCACCGCCGAGAAGTTGACGTTCTGCAGGTGGATGGAATATTCCAACATGCTGCAAAAAACAAAGAGAACACACGTCAACAAACCTTCATGCTGGGGAATAAAAACAAAGAAAACATAAAAGCCAATTATATGTTTCATGTATAACAGTGTCTGCTTCTCTCACTGCTATAATAATTATTCCTCTAATGATCTGAATCACATTTACATTCCGGCCTCTGCAGATGAAGCAGCGCATGTGTTCTGGCAAACAACCCGCTTTCATTCCAGAGCTCACTGGACTAAAACTAAAAGACCAGAAAGAAAAACACCACACACACACACACGCTCACACACACACGCAGCAGCAGCACGTGTGTTTGTGCTTCTGAACGCAGTGCCGCTTACACGCAATGTTTGTGTGCCTGATAAACACACGCGTGTATTCACATGCACAATTGCCCAATCAGCCTTCAAAAGGAGCAAGTGGCGTGTGGATCCGCTTTGAGACGTCAACAGCGGGTGAGTGACTCGCCAGTGAAAAAGAGGATGTGGCGACCGAGGAACATGAAAGAGCCACGGCAGCGCGGCCGTGTGGCGGCAGTGGGGTCAAAGGCCAGAGACCTTTAGACAGATCTATGAGGCTCTCGGGTCATGATGGAGGCTTGAGGGGTGACGCTGAGAAAAAGCGAATGGAGGATAAACGTTCTTGTTTCTTCATCAATTTTTATCGCCATTTCTTCTCACACACGATCATCTGTTTGTGTATGTGTGTGTGTGTGTGTAGAGCAGATGCTGAGCACATGTGCAGCTTGAGGGGGCTGCAGATGAAGGAATTCCCTCCTCGCACCGACTCCAAGTCTGTCTGTCTGACAAATCTGCAACACATGTTGGACAGTGTGAGTGTGTGTGTGTGAGAGAGAGTGTGTGTGTGTGTGTGTGTGTGTGTGTGAGAGAGAGAGAGAGAGTGCATGTGTGTGTGATGACTAACAAGCCTGTTAGTCACCTTAAGTGCAAGAAACTCCCTTAATGAAGGTATTCATTAAGGGAGTGTGTGTGTGTCCCAGTGTAAGAATTCTCTGGTATGTTGCACCAAAGCACACACACACTCTCAGACACATATACACAAACACACACATGCAGAGCAGACAGATGGCCTGCAGTCCAGAGAGAAGGTAAATGAGTAAACAGTTGACAGAGACGCCTTCTCGTCTCCAGCAGCGAGACGCAGAGATCAGAGAACGAACAGGTACAACCAGGTACATCAGGTACATCACATCAGCAGCTGTTAAATTCTGCTCTCTCAAGGATACTCAAGTAAAAAAAATCACTATAAATGTGAAAAATTGACTTAATATGAGATTCAAATAAATATTAATACTGTTAACAGGTGGAGCTTTGTAAATCTGAAAAGATCCTCTTGAGTTAGGTTTACTCAGTGAGTAGAAATCATCTCTGTTGTGCTTTTGCTTTTTCTTGTGCACAGACAAATCTTTAGTTAGTCTTAGTTAGATATCTATGCAATGACTAATAGTTACACCTCCATACTTTCTATGACTTTATAAGATGACATACGTTCTACTCCTCTCAAACATTGTCCATACATCTTATTCTTCCAGTGCTTTAAGTATTTTTGCTATTGTCCTTGTTTACTAGTGGGTTTTACAGGAAGGAGCAGGAACAGAAGCCAAATGTCCACAGAATCCCTAACATGCATGAAAAAAAAAACCTCTCACATATCATATAGTGCCGATATAATTAAGGTCCGACACTACTGCTAACTGCTTGTACGTCAAACAGAAGTGAAGCTGACAGGATGAATCAGTCACTGCTGATTAGTCAGGTCGAAATAACAAACCTTTCAAACACAAAGCAGCTTTTATGAGTAAAATGTCAGACTGAATAATGACATGAAAGTAAAACAGTAACAGAGTCTGATTATCGTGCTATAAATGATGAAAAATATGCGATAAATTCAGTTTGAATCCAGTGTTGAGTGGAACTGTCCCTGTGAGAAATTGATGGTAACATAACAGGACGTCAATGGGAAAACTCATGTTTGAGGGCCACAGACACGCTATAAATCCCCTGAGCAATATAGAACAAATATTAGGGTCATTTTTTTGTCAGACAGTTACATAAACAAACTTAAAAGCGGATGAAGAATGATGAATGTGTGTTGAAAAATAGTGCATGCAAAAACACTTGCTGCCCCTGATGAGAGCCAGATGAAGGTTCGGCGCGTTCACCGAAAAACTGAAAACTGACCCATCTCCCCTCATCTGGAATGAAGAAACAGCCGAGGAGAAATGGAGTGTATCAAACAAACGATGGAAACGACAGGAAGTTGTGCACTGGTTTCGTCAGAGTCCGTGCCAGTGGCGATGATGCTGATACGGTGGGGGGAGGGGGAGGGCGGGGGAAGGGGGATCAGAAATGAGAAGCAGGAGAAGAGGACGGGGAGGCCCAGCCTTTGCGTGAGGAGAATTCCCAAACTAAAGCTGCACATGGGGGGACGGAGTCCAGGACAAAAAGACTTTCACGTCTCGTCATAAACAGTCTGATGTGATACTTGTGCACATCTTGATACGGACAGAAAAGCCTTACAAGGACAAACAGACGCAGGGATGTAACTAGATTCATATAAATCATGCGATAAAGAAGCAAAAGACGTACAGTGAAAACACACGCATTCTCTCGAACTTCAGAGGGTGAAATGTGTGTTTGTGCCAGAACAGGCAGCGAATGAGGGATGATACACATCCTTGCTGCAGCTACAGATCCTCCAACACTAAGACAGTAGCTTGCAAAGGAAGAAAAATACCACCCAGTGAGACTATAATAGGAAAAACACGCACGGCAGCTCTGGAATGAAGAACAAGGTCTGTAACCTCTGTCCTCACATCACCTCAATCTGTAGATATAACATCTGTCTGTCTGTACATATAAACTTAATCTGCCTGTCTGTCTGTCTGTCGATACAACCTCAATCTGTCTGTTGATATAACCTCAATCTGTCTGTCTGCCTTTCTGTAGAAATAACTTATGTCTATCTGCGTGTAGAAAGTTTGTGTATCTGTACTTTACTTGAGTCTTTATTTGTTGCTTCTACTCCTCACATTTTCATGTGATTATCTGTACATTCTACTCCTGACATTTTAAAAACAACCTTCATTCATTAATCTAATTTTCTGTCCGGTTTAGTGAAGTATGATATGGCCTAAAATCCATATTGCAATATACATTACAGCCTATTGCAATAATTAAATATATTGCAATATTTAATAGAACCAATTCAAAACAGGTTCCAAAGACCCCAAGGTGTCAAACTGCTAAATGTATTTTTTAAGAAAAAAGTTAACATGAGATAAATGACAAATTGATTAAAACTGGAAAATATTTGTATTTAACAGACTGGATCATTGAATATCCATACCTGGACTAGCAGATGTGATGATACATTCAGATGCGTCAAAAAAATCTGGTGACCCATTAAATTTGGTTTAGCTTGGTTATATCAGTGATGTTTTTAACACATACAAGGGAGCATTAGAGTTAAATACATTGATGTGTCCCATGGATTATCTATAGTTAGACCAATGTGTGCGTTTTGGAAAAATATGCGTCACAGAGGCAGGACAGCTGGTCCTACTTTAGCAGGTCATAAATTACATCATTCCAAAATCTCTATCGTAGGACAGTTCCGTATGCTTTACATCACCTAGTACTAGTCCAGTTCATAAACGTCTCCAACAGCTTTTATCTGCATCAAACAGTCAGAACAAGCAAATACACACAACCTCATGTCAGCAGTGATAGTAAAGGTTTATCTTTAAACCTTTACTATCACTATCACTATCACAGTAAAGGTAAAACTTTAATGTTTCTTGTAACTGAATTATCACAGTTATGGCTGAATAAGTTTGTCTTAGTTTTGGCTCTAATATCCTTGATCAGACCAATATTTTTTAAACAGACTGCAATTAATATCATTAAAAGGACAATATGAGGCATTAAATGCATCTTTTTAAATATATTTTAGCTCACTCACCTATTACCTGTTCAAGTGCTTTTGAAGGGATAATACAACATATAAACTAAACTGTCCCTTTACATTACTTTGATGTTTTGAAACCAAAATGTTTACACTTAAATACTTGCGTAAAAAGCTTCAGTTGATACTTCAGCTCCTACAGAAGTATTTTTAAACCCTAGTATCTCGACTTCTACCTGAGTAATCATCAGTCCAATCATCCGTCTTCCTGCAGCTACAGCATCAGTGTAACTTAGAGTCCCACATCTGCCAGATAAATAAGAAGGAGTGTGTGACTGATAGGATGACCCAAAGGGCTCAAACAGAAAATAAACTTCTCCGGTGTGTATTCCTTCATTTTCCTGTCTGAGTGTCTTGAGAATTTTTATGCAAATCATGATGGATAGACAGAGAGAATCTGACAAATTCTGATTGAATCTCTTCAATTTTCATGCCTGATTAAAGGCTCAGGAGTCTGCTGGAACACTGCGGAAATGATGTGATAAATAATGTTGTGAATACATTTGCAGAGTAACAGATGAAAGGAACTGGACGCTTGTGCTACACAGCAAGTTGACAAATAGCGTTGGGTGTTGTGAGTTATTTCCTGTAAAGAGTTGTGGCTTTGAAATATGTGTAAAACAGACACGTCCGCTGCTATGGCCATTGATCACCGCACACCGACGCCTGCTAAAAGCTAATTATATTGTTACTCAGAGGACCCATATGAATTTAAAGCATAAATCTGGGATGTGTTAAAGAGTCAGGACTAGAATGTTGTCAAAGTAGGAGAAAAATACAAAAACATTAATCTTCCAACAACTTGACAGTGGAGCAGGGGTTAGCGCTGTTGCCTCACAGCAATAAGGTCGCAATAAGACCTCCTTGGTCCTGGGTCTGGGACCTTTCTGTGTGGAGTTTGCATGTTCTCCCTGTGTCTGCGTGGGTTTTCACCAGGTACTCCGGTTTCCTCCCACAGTCCAAAAACATGCTGAGGTTAATTTGAGACTCTAAATTGCCCGTAGATGTGAGTGTGTGAGTGAATGGTGTGTGTGCCCCATGATTGGCTGGAGACCATCTGGGGTGTATCCCTGCCTCTCGCCATAACACGCTGGGATTGGCTCCAGCAGACCCCTGCGACCCTAATGAGGAAAAGCAGGTATAGAAAATGACTGACTGACAACTTGACAGCTCAAGCAAATGCACTTTTTTCTGTCATGAATGTGTTTGTAAAAATACAAGTGAACTTCTTATTTTTACCAGATTTACAAATTTGTTTTTCTCAAGTTAACATTCCAATATCCTTTATTTCCCCTGGGTTTTACTTTAATATATATTTCTGGTTTTAGGAATGAAAAATCACCTAATTGTAGTAATAATTCTCCTTAATAGTTTCATGCCGCCTGGCTCAAGTTTATCCATACTGAGCTACTGTAGAGAGGGAAACCTGCACCACATGTAGGAAAAAATACAACAATTACGATTTTGGTTGGATTATATATTGATTAAAACATACTTTTACTAATTACTACTTCTATTAATATTATGTTCCTGCTAAATTTAGTTTAGTTGACTTTATCATCTCCTTTATGGGAAATTTGCATAAGAAATAAGTAGCATCTATACATATACACAAATACAAACAACTAAAGTACTACAACTCAACAACAGTTTTAATATTTAATTTTATTTCTGCTCTCACATCTCTTCCTGGTTCTCGGCCAGAATTTCCAGTTTCTACAATGACTGATGACAAATAACTTTTTTCACGATATTCTAATTATCTGAGATGCACCTGTACTGTTCGTACTCCTACTTCTACAAAAAATGAAAATCAATCTTCTATAAAACCTATTTTTAGGGCTATTTACATACAAAACACCAAAACGCATTAACATCATCCATCCTATTCATAATCATTGATGTGTTTGTCTCCAGCTGTCACAGCAGCAGCATTGATCCAACAGGCTGTGTTACCTGTTTAACCCCACTGAGATTATTACATTATACAGTATAATGTTATTGCATTATGGGATTATCCCGCCTCACCGCTGTAGCTGCACATTTCTCCATCTTCATCATCCTCCGTCCTGTCATTTCTCACTTATCAGAAAATAACCAGTTGTCTGTCCCCTCCTCTTATTCTGCTTTATTCACATATTGTTTTCATTCTATCGTTTTCCACAGCAGTGACAGGCCAGCTGTCACCCTGTTCCTCAGCAAATTACTTATGACTGATGGGTAGCTGTGTGTGAGTGTGTGTGGCTGTCCATAAACTATATTGATGTATATTGCTCCTATGGTGCACTTAGCGTTTCCGCCATGCACCACAGCAGCAATTAGCCTATGTGTTGCAACACACAATCAGCCGATATGTGTGATTCAGGTCAGCGCGTCGAGAGCAGAAAACGACGAGGATGATGGTGTAGTGTCGTTTGGCAGAAGCGGAGAGAGGAGAAGGCACAGAACAGACAGATGGAGGAGAGTGTTCATGCTGAATCAGATCGGAACACTCGCTGCCATCATCCCACTCTGCTGCTTATCACACCCTAATGTTACTCAGTTATATCCACAGTCACAGTGGATTATTGAGTATCTCCCCTGTGACAATCAGAGACCGCGAGGGACTTTTTGTTCTTCTTGTCTCAGAGCAGAAAATGTATATGTGCAATGACCTTCCTGATGTTTGTATGCTTTTGTTTACAACTGATATTTATATTAGTTATGCTATTATTTTTATTCTTTAGAATTCCAATTTTGTTTTTTCTATTTTTCATATATTTCCGAAGTGCAACAACAAAAATATTCATTCATTCTTTATGACCCTTAACGCAAACTAACTAAAACTAGAATTAAAAAACTGTTTTTGTAAATGAAATAAAAATAAAAACCATGCTAACTGAGAAAATGTTTTTACTTTTACTTTCAGCAGCCTCAGCAGACAAGTCCAGACTTCTCTCTCCCTGGCCACTTCATCCAGCTCTTCCAGGGGAGCCCCAAGGTGTTCCCAGGCCAGCTGACAGACATAGTCTCTCCAGTGTGTCCTGGGTCTTCCCCTGGGCCGCCTCCCGGAGGGACGGGTCCTCCACGCCTCCACATACAGCGTAGCGTGCAGGAGGATCCTCACTCCTCACTAGATGCTCGACCCAGCTCTTTTGGCTCCTCTAGAGGGAGCGGAGTTCTACTCTGACTCCTCCTGGATTACTGAGCTTCTCACTCTATCGCTAAAGAATATCGTCCTTTCGGTCGAGAACTTGTGACCATAGGTCAGAATGACTGGTAAATTGAGATCTTCGCCTTTTGGCTCAACTCCTTCTTTACCATGATAGTCCAATGGACCAGACAGTCTACAAAAAGCAGCGTCCCAATCCTGAGTTCACCGAACCACAACCCCTCAATGCCCTGGCTGCTCATAGAAATTCTGTCCATAAACGTTATGATCAGAGTCAGTAACAAAGGGCAGCCCTGACGCAGTCCAACCCTTACCGGAAACAAGTCCAACAAGTCCATTTTCTACAGGCAGTGTGGACAGAGCTTTGGCAGGAGGCATACAAGGACGAGATGACCTGTGTTAATGGGTCCAGAACCTCCCGGAGCATGCCCCAAAGGACTTGCCGGGGGACAAGTTCGCACACCTTCTCCATGTAGATTGGTTGGGCGAACTCCCATGCACCCCCAGGACCATGCTAAGGGTATAGAGCTGCTCCACTGTTCCACGAGCAGGATGAAAACCACACTGCTCTTCCTGAACTGAATCCAAGGTTCAACTATCTTATGGACCCTCCTTTCTAGTACCCCCAGAGTAGACCTTCCTAGTGAGGCTGAGGAGTGTGGTCTTCGAAGTATTCCCAACAACCCATAACGTCCTGAGTCTAGGTCAGCAGCATCCTGCCCCCATCGAACTCAGTGACACTGACAGTGCACCGCTTCTCCCTCCTGAAACACTGGATGCTGGTCCAGAACCTCCTCACAGTCATTCAGAAGTTGCTTTCCATGGCCTCACCAAACTCCCACACCTGAGATGTTGCCTCTGCAACCACTGAGGTTGTGCTTCGCTTGCCCTTCGCTTAGCAGAGTCCCACAGGCCAAAAAGGTCCTGGAGGACTCCTTCTTGACAATGGAGGTGTGGAACAAGGTCCACTTGGATCGGCAACTATTTTGATAATGGATTAATCAAGTCTTGTTTTAAGAAAAAAATGTCCAAATTCTCTGGTACCAGCTAGTGGAACTCCTTTACAATAGTGCAGTTTTTGAAGCAGCAGAACCGCAGACGTCTTCATTTCTGATTCCACCAATGCCACCATTTAAAACCTGATGCTTACATTACCCACAATGCAACTTAAACCAATTCCCTTAACTCCCAATTCAGATGTGTTATTCTCGTATCTGTGTAAACTAGAGCGTGGCCCAGGCCGATTTAATCTGTCCGAGTCCAGCCTACATCCAAGAACTTTCTTCTTGAAACCAACCCGAGACCGATGTGAATTAAAATATTTGTGTTCGAGCCCGCGGCAGGCCTGAAACTATTCAAATCACATTATTTTCCAAGAATAGGTCTATTATTAATAAAATACATAGGATTTTGTGTGTGTATAAAGTTTATGTGGTTTAATCCACCAACTGAAACAGGATCCTGAACTTCTGCACAGTGCATCAGCGCTGCAAGGAGTGCACAAGCCCATCAGCGCAGGCAAGGAGAGTGTGTTTGCACTGTATGCTCTGAGCCCAGCCAATGTATGAGAATATATTCTAAATTTTTGTCCGAAACCGACTGGGCTCGTCGGGTTCCAACTGGGCCCATCGGGCTTCGATTGGTTTGCCATGCTCTCGTGTAAACCCTCAATGTTTATTTCTAATTTATGTAATTGTAAATATCTATTTAAAGAAGCCGACTTCGCTTTTGAAATAATTCACATATAATAAACACTTTTAAGTTATTTCATTAACAACAATAAAAACACAGAATTCATGTTGTCAGAAAGCAAACAGACAGTAAATATATAGCACACAGCTATATTTATTTTATGATAATATACCGTATCTAATTATATGAAGAATTTTTAGATGTGAGGTGAAAGAACTGTTTAGGGAAAACTGCTTTTAATGCTTTCACACTAAACATTTATAGTGTTACTTTATAGATATTACAAAACATTTGGCATTGACAGCAGAGCTGTTGGACTTTAAAACTGTGTGTGGTTTGGCAGAGATGTACCTAAAATTCTTGGTTGTTTTTTGGCTGTGTAAAGTCACAAACAGTCCGACTGCTGGAGAGTAAACAAGCAAACTGAGCCAGAAGCTCTGAAAATAGGTAAAAATGTAAAGTGATGACCAAGTTAATCTATATTTTAAGCTGTGGCTATGTCTTCCAGCTGATAATTATAGTCTGGGACCTTCTCTGGCAGAAATACGCTTTTAAAAGTTAAACTGAGATTGGAGAAAGTAGACTTTTAACATTCTAAAAACGGAGATAGCACTAAATAAAATAAAATATGTGATTAAATTAAATATTCAGCAGGCTTGTGTCCCCTCCAGGAATACACCATCTTATTATTCACAATGATAAAGCAAAATATGTCGACAGAAATAACTACAAAGTGCATCTGTTCTACATATGAACTAGTATTCAGAGCCACAGCTTCAAATTCAGGTCAAACTAATAAAATGCAAACGTGCTAATGACTGTTTCAGCTCTGAAACTAAAGTACAGATTCTGTTACTGTCTCACTAACACATGACATGCGTGATAATCATTTATAAACCCAGTGAAGTGGAGCAGATGTTCTATGTGAGTTAAAGGTCAGAGGTCACTTCCCTGCAGCGACATTAGTATGTTTTTCAGTTCATGATCATGATAACTAAAGCTGTCTCACTGCAGATATAAAGTCAAAGATTTCACACAAGTACATTTACTTCAGTACAATTTTGAGTAATTTATACTTTACTTAAGTATTGAGTGATGCTACTTTATACTTCTACTACTTTTATTGTACTTTCTATTTTACTACAAAGATATCCAGCAGAAAATTAAACCTTAACAAGTGAAAATATCTTTGTGTCTTTTCATTTACAATTTTTTTTTAAGATTTAAGATTTTAAGATTTATCTCATATTCTTGACTTTTGATCTCCTATCTTTTCCTTTCATATTTTGACTTGCTCATACAAGTATTTCTGAACAATATCTGAACAAACTATCCCATTATTCACCAACAGTCACCTATTTTGATAATTGATTTGAGTCATTTTTAAGAAGAAAATGTCCAAAATTTCATTGGGTCAAGCTTATCAAATTAGAATTTTTTTCTGGTTTCTTTAATCTTCTATAATAGTAAACTGATGATCTGACTTCAGGACTGTTGGTCTGGGCAAAAAAAAAGACATTTTAGGTTGAATCTTTAGCTTTGGGAAACAGTGATTGGGAAACATTTTACACATTTTATGAACCAAACAACTATTCCTTTAATTGTTTGAATAACTTAATCCACTATCATAATAGTCATCAGTTGCACACCTACTCTACATTTGCTTCACAGCTTTAGTTATTTCCAGGCTTACGCTTCACATATAATTACATTAAAATGAGTTTATAAATTACACTTCAATTTTAAAGATTATTTTCCAAACTTCTTTCATCTGTTGCTCATGTGCCTGATGTCAAGTTGCCACCAAAGAGACTTTTCTCCCCTTAATATTTTCACATGTTTCAGATAAATAACTGTTCATGGCCCAAAGAGGGACAATTATTGTTTTTTCTTATATCTACTTTTATTTATAATCTCAGATTCATCATGTGACTTGACAAATCAATTCAGATTAGCTCCTCCTCCTACAAAACCAGCTACAAAACCTAATATTGTGCAAAACAGTATTTTTACTTTAATACTCTAAGTATATTTAGCTGGGAATACTACTATACTTTATCTATGAAGTAGGAATATGATTGGAGGACTATTGTTTATAATTAAGTATTTTTGCATTTTGCATCAGTTTTCAGGTGTTTTTTCTGTCACTCAGACCCAGAGCAGATTTCTATTCTGTGGATGAATTCTTACTCCTCCCTGTTTCAGACACAGTTTTTCTCTTTGTTTCTGTTAGCAAAAACCGTGTGTGTGTGACAACACATTCTCACGAGTAACTAATGAAACCAGAGGAGAAATTAATTTGCGATGAATCAACAGAGGCTGCAGGAAGCTGCTCTAACGCTGCTGTGGATTAGATTGATGGTGCAAGACCAGTTTCACTGATGAAATGATTCTGCTCACTCTTCTTTTTCTTCTGTTTTTAGCTTCGTTTATCCTTTGCTCCTTCACTCTCTCCCACGCTCTGAGTGATAATCTCTAGCCGATCTGCTGACCCTGTTGTAGGTGGGGCGATAATCTGGCTAATGGAGAAAAACCCAAGGCGAGAAAACAGAGAAGTGCAGACTTCAGAGTACTTAAAAAGCTAATTTGGGTGTCTGATACATAATTCTAGACAGTGATGCCAACACATTATGTTGATTCAGCATATGTATATCTATGTCACTTAACAAAACTATTTCTTGCTAAAATAGTGTATAATAATTGTATAGAAGAGTATTAGGATCACAGAAAAAAAAGGGGCAAAATCTGAATTTGTTCCAGAGAAAGAGTCAGAATTATGGGAGAAAAGGTCCAAATTCTGAGATTAAAGTCAGAATTATGACTTTGTTTCCAGAATGAATGAAAAAAATAATAGTAATACCTCATTTTTAAGTACTACTCTTCTACTAGACTGTTCTGTACAATCTGTACATTTTTTTATATTCACCCAACAAATTATTATTTTGAGTGTGAAGCTGCTGACTGAAGCTGATGGGTAAAGGCTGATACTGCTGGACTCTTTTTTTAATGGCATCTTTGTTCATAGTCTCCCTTCTCTCTCATTATAATCTCTCTCTCTGACTTTAAATTAAAGTAACAGCTCATTTCGGGAAATCTGCCGATCTGCTTTCTTTCCAAAAGTTGGATGAGAAAATCAATATCAATCTGTCTGTGCAGAGCTGGAGTGGAGACATGTTTCTTTTTTTTTTCTTTGCCTATAACTTAGCATAAAAACTGGGCAGCGGCAGCTGCAGCGATTTCATGGTGAACAAAAGTTTATCCTCCCACCCAACGTTTCTGCTGCGGCTCCGCTCGCCAAATATGTTTAGTGCTGGTCTCCATACACGACTGATGCTGCCAAACCAAGACACTTCACAAGTTTTCCAGTAACTCACCATAAAACCACAGTTTGACAGTTTTACTTTTCTGGATTCCTGTCCTTTATTTAGGTAAAAGTCTCATCGAGATTAAAATCTGCTGTTGAGCTGTCTCAAACTGGAGAAAGTGAGCTTTTAATATTAATATATTTGATTGCAAGATGGTGCTTTTAAAAAAAAAAAAAAAAAAAAAAAACAGCCTTTATCAGCCTTAAAACGAGCTGTCAGCACTTGTGTGTGAAGATGTGATGTCACAACTCTACAGTCTTTTAACAGCCATTCAAATCAGCCAATCAGACAAGAGGCTCGTTAATATTAATAAGACAGACACTAAATGACCTGCAGAAAGAAGCTTCAGATAACAGAAATTAAACTATTGGTTCTTAAAACACAAACATTAGGGCTGCAAGTAGTCTGATAATTGATTTACAGTGCATCTGGAAAGTATTCACAGCGCTTCACTTTTTCCACATTTTGTTATGTTACAGCCTTATTCCAAAATGGATTCAATCAAAATTCTACACAAAACATTTGAGATTTTTGCTAATTTATTAAAAATAAAAAAACTAAGAAACCACATGTACATAAGTATTCAAAGCCTTTTCTCACTACTTTGGCAACAATTACAGCCTCAAGTCTTTTTGAATATGATGCCACAAGCTTGGCATACCTATCTTTGGGCAGTTTTGTCCATTCCTCTTTGCATCACCTCTCAAGCTCCATCAAGTTGTATGGGAAGCATTGGTGCACAGCCATTTTCAGATCTCTCCAGAGATGTCCAATCGGGCCACTCAAGAACATTCACAGAGTTGTCCTGAAGCCACTCCTGTGATATCTTGGCTGTGTGCTTAGGGTCGTTGTCCTGCTGAAAAATGAACCGTCACCTCAGTCTGAGGCCAATAGCACTCTGGAGCAGGTTTTCATCCAGGATGTCTCTGTACATTGCTGCATTCATCTTATCCTCTATCCTGATTAGTCTCCCAGTTCCTGCTGCTGCAAACATCCCCACAGCATGATCCCACTGCCATGCTTCACTGTAGGGATGGTATTGTCCTGGTGATGAGCGGTGCCTGGTTTCCTCCAAACATGATGCCTGGCATTCACACTAAAGAGTTCAATCTTTGTCTCATCAGTCCAGAGAATATTGTTACTCATGATCTGAGAGTCCTTCAGGTACCTTTTGGCAAACTCCAGGTGGGCTGCCATGTACCTTTTACTAAGGAGTGGCTTCCATCTGGCCACTCTACCATACAGGCCTGATTGTTGGATTGCTGCAGAGATGGTTGTCCTTCTGGAAGGTTCTCCTCTCTCCACAGAGGAATGCTGGAGATCTGACAGAGTGACCATCAGGTTCTTAGTCACCTCCCTGACTAAGGCCCTTCTCCCCCGATTGCTCAGATTAGATGGCCGGCCACCTAATCCTGTCTCTGAGGTCTACAGACAATTCCTTGCTTGATTCATGCAATTCATGCTTGGTTTGTGCTCTGACATGCACTGTCAACTGTGTGACCTTATATAAACAGGTGTATGCCTTTCCAAATTATGTCCAATCAACTGATTCTACTACAGGTGGACTCCAATTAAGGCGTAGAAAGGACAGCATGCACCTGAGCTCAATTTTGAGCATCGTGGCAAAGGCTGTGAATACTTATGTTCATGTGATTTCTTAGTTTGTTTTTTTTTTAAATTTTTAATACATTTGCAAAAATCTAAAAAAAAAACTTTTTCATGTTGTCATTACGGAGTGTTGTGTGTAGAATTTTGAGGAAAAAAAATAATTGAATCCATTTTGGAATAAGGCTGTAACATAACAAAATGTGGAAAAAGTGAAGCGCTGTGAATACTTTCCAGATGCCGGATATCTATAGACTATTGAAACAATTAATTGATCAGTTGTTTAGTTCATAAAATGGTTTAAAACTTTGATCCTTCATATCTGAAGATTCAACCCAAATTATCTTTTTTTTTCAGACCAACAGTCCACAACCCAAAGATCATCAGTTTAGTATTATAGCAGACTAAAGAAACCAGAAAAAATTCTGATTTGTGAAGCTGGATTCCTGCACCGGAATTTAAGCCGCAGGCACAGGCTCCTTCAAATTCACAAACATTTCTTAGATTAAAAAAATATAAAACTGTTATTCTTCTTAAGCGTTGTGCAGATATTTAGAAAGATATTACAGGTGAGATTTTTAAAAATGTTTTTATATAATCCACTTAGTAACATAAACAAATGAATTACATAACTACATATTGTACATGTTTTTATAACGGTGTCTAATATAGCATATGGTTGTGAGATTTATAACGCAAATATATGTTTAAATAAAACCTACAAGCTTTGCCTTCTGTGACTTTTCCTCAAAATATATTTTTTTACGTTTTCTAAGGCCTAGAAGATCCTAATTTAAAACAGAAGTTTTATGAGCATTATTATCTCCCGAAAACCTCCTTAAAAATGATCCGTTTCTTATCAAACTCCCGGGCTGCGTTTTCCCGCTTCTGCGATTTGTCCCCTGTACTGATATGGCAAGACATATACACTTGATTTTTAATTGAAACAACGTGTTTACACCAAATAAAAGGTCCGGACGTTCAAGTCGCTTGATGCTTTCAACTATGTGTTAAGTGGCCATCTACAAATTGTCAAATATTTTGATGCTGCACCGGAGTTTTGTGTGGTGAGATCTGAGGTGCTACCAGGTCAGAAACAAGGACTGTTTTACTGCTTAAATCGGCAGTAGTCTACTTTATCGTTGACCTAATCGCAGTTAACAGTTCTGCAGTGGACTGCAATGGACTGATTAACATGAACAAGCTAGGACATCGATGACCAGTAAACAACATTAGCTAACTAACGCTTTAAGTGACCACAGCTTTACAGAACTTCAGCCAGTTCAGCTACTGTACAAAGTTAACAGTTTTACAGGCACATGGATTAAAACGTTAATCAGCTGTGACTTACCAGAAGTGAAATGAGCACTACACACACTCTCCTCGCCTTGCGGACCGCCTGTGCCCCAATCCGCCCTTTTTATGACTTGAAGCCATAACCTTCGCCGATTTTGGGCGAAGGCATGCTTCCTCCTCGGTATGAGGGACATCCGGATGCCATTTCCAGATCTATTACGACAGTCGACCACATAACTTCTTATCATGTTTGCCACCAACACCTGTCAACACCAACGTAGGCAAACAGCTTGGACCTAGCGCTCTTTCTGCTCCGGACATGCGCAGTTGTCACCATGATGACGTAGGACCTAGCGCTCTTTCTGCTCCGGACATGCGCAGTTGTCACCATGATGACGTAGGCGTGAAATCCATCTATTATAGATTTCATCCGAGGTACATTTTGAAAAGTAGGAGACACCGAGAGAGACAGACAAGGGGAGACAAGGAAAGCGATAGACAGAGACAAACAGATATATAGCGAGAGTGAGAGAGATAGACAGCGAAAGAGAGAGACAGCGACAGGTAGAGTAGACAGGTAGAGACAGAAACAGGTAGAGACAGACAGGTTAGAGACGCGAGAAACTAGCTAGCTAAACACTAAAACTAACTAACTAACCATCCCGAGACGCGCCTTTATCCTGAGTTTGGTAAAGGAGCTGGGAGCGGAGCTGATGCTTCTCAAGACGCGTCAGAGCGCAGGAAGCTGCAGCTACCGCAACCGTCGCGTAAGATGCAGTGTCAATAAAATACGCACTTCAGACAAAATAAAACGCTGATCACGTGTGACAGATGCCAGAAAGCAGTGTGTGGGAAGTGCACAGCGAGGGTGGAGCGCTTCTGTCCCTATGTTCTGCCCCACCTGTGCGCAGTAGGAATGTCCACTGCAGGTGGAGCTGTCCACGGTGCCGCCTCAACACACGGTGCCGGCACACACGACTATTTTATATATTTTATTCCCTAATGGTCCCTTAAATGGTTTTAAAAAACAGAATGAAACATTGTCAATATTTAAGCGTCTATAGCCGTTGTATTAGACAGGACTAAATTCTCCTCCACAGGTGTTCCACTATCCTCTGTCAGCAGCCTAAATATCAAACAGCGCCACCAGCTCCTTGTGGCCGAAAGTGGAATTACAGTTAATTTCCCTCAGGCTGCTGGAGGCTTCATCACGTTGTCAAGGTGATTGATATTAAACAATAACTAGTTCATATAGAACCTGGGACAGTCTAAACCTCTGGGCAGCACGGTGGCACAGTTGGTAGAACTGATGCCTCACAGTAACAAGGTCGCGGGTTCGAATCCACGAGCTGGCACCTTCCTGTGCGGAGTTTGCATGTCTCTCCCCCGTGTCTGCGTGGGTTTCCTCCGGGTTCTCCGGTTTCCCCCACACGCTAAAAACATGAACGTAACTCCTTGGTACTTCGGCGACCCCCAACACATCAGCGAGGAGGCTCCAGCGATCTTGGGCATAAAAGATCCGATAATATGCTGGAGCTCCCCTGTAGAGAGACTCCAGTGATCTTGGGACAATAAAAGATCCGATAATGTACTGGATATCCTGTGGTTGATGGCTGCCAATCTGGTACCAGCGGGTGTAGGAACTCTAAGGGAATATAAGGGACTGTAGCATAGGATGGGTGGCAAATATCTACTTTTAATGGGTTTCTATGGTCACATCTATTACTATTACTATTGCCATATTTGGCTTTTCAGAATTCATACAATAACAACAATTTTATTCATTTATTTGAAATAGACTTGTATAAAATTGCTACGTTTACATATTATGTTGCAATGGAAATGCATTAAATCATAGTTTTGACATATTTTTTTATACATTAGATGGGAAAAAAAATCTCTACATTTAAATGTCTATAGCTGTTAAATCTGCAATATAGATAATAATATAGATATTAAAAATTATACATTTTATGGTGCCATATTATGGTGGAATAAGTTGATATTAAAATTAAATATGAAAAAATATACATTTTTATTTTTTATGGTGGAATAAGTTGATATTAACATTAAATATGAAAAAATATACATTTTTATTTTTTATGGTGCCTTATAACATTCATGTAAGAAAACCTTTCAGAATTCATAAAATAACAATTTTCTTCATTCATTTGAAATAGACTTGAAATCTATTTATATTGAATATCGATTTTTTAGCGCATAATGTTGCAATGGAAATGCATTAAATCATAGTTTTGACATACATTTTTATACATTAAATGGTAAAAAAAATCTCTACATTTAAATGTCTATAGCTGTTAAATCTGCAATATAGATAATATTAAAAATTATACATTTTTATGTTGCCATATTACATTTATGTGAGAAAAATGTGCTTGTCTTTTCAGAATTCATACAATAAAATTTTTTTAAATAATTTATTTGAAATATATTTGTATAAAATTGCTATTTTTAACGCATTATGTTGCAATGGAAATGCATCAAAATTTAGTTTTGACGTAGTTTTCATAAATTGAATGGTAAAAAAAAATTATATTTCAATGTCTATAGCTGTTAAATCTGCAATACAGATAATATTAAAAAATATACACTTTTATGGTGCCATATAAAATTTATGAGAGAATACATTGCTTGGCTTTTCAGAATATGAAATATTCTCTATATTTAAATGTCTATAGCATTTAAATGTGAAGTAACCCGTTGTATTAGACACGACTAAATTCTCCTCCACAGGTGTTCCACTATCTTCTGTCAACAGCCTAAAAGGGGATAATATGGGTCTATATGGGAAATATGTACTTTTGATGTATTTCTATGGTGGTATCTATTACTGTTACCATTTCCTGGATTTTAAAAAGAGATAATATTACAAAGAAATATCAATTTTATGGTGGCTTGTTTCATTCCATTTGAGAAAAATACCTGCTTTTTCAGACCGGCAGCCTAAATATCAAACGGGGTCATTACATACATTAAGTGGTAAAAAAAGAACGAATGAATGAAACATTTTCTATATTTAAATGTCTATAGCTATTGTATTAGACAGGACTAAATTCTCCTCCACAGGTGTTCCATTATCTGTCAGCAGCCTAAATATCAAACAGCGCCACCAGCTCGTTGTGGCTGAAAGTGGAATTACACATGATTTGGGCAGCACGGTGGCACAGTTGGTAGAACTGCTGCCTCACAGTAACAAGGTCGCGGGTTCGAATCCACGAGCTGGCACCTTCCTGGCACCATATACAAATATATTTGTATAAAACCTCTATTTTTAAATGCATGATGTTGCAATGGAAATACACTAATTCATTGTTTTGACAAGCATTTGATCCATTAAATTCTCCTCCACAGGTGTTCTACTATCCTCTGTCAGCAGCCTAAATATCAAACAGCGCCACCCGCTCCTTGTGGCCGAAAGTGGAATTACAGTTAATTTCCCTCACGCTGCTGGAGGCTTCATCTCGTTGTCAAGGTGATTGATATTAAACAATAACTAGTTCATATAGAACCTGGGACAGTCTAAACCTCTGGGCAGCACGGTGGCACAGTTGGTAGAACTGATGCCTCACAGTAACAAGGTCGCGGGTTCGAATCCACGAGCTGGCACCTTCCTGTGCGGAGTTTGCATGTCTCTCCCCCGTGTCTGCGTGGGTTTCCTCCGGGTTCTCCGGTTTCCCCCACACGCTAAAAACATGAACGTAACTCCTTGGTACTTCGGCGACCCCCAACACATCAGCGAGGAGGCTCCAGCGATCTTGGGCATAAAAGATCCGATAATATGCTGGAGCTCCCCTGTAGAGAGACTCCAGTGATCTTGGGACAATAAAAGATCCGATAATGTGCTGGATATCCTGTGGTTGATGGCTGCCAATCTGGTACCAGCGGGTGTAGGAACTCTAAGGGAATATAAGGGACTGTAGCATAGGATGGGTGGCAAATATCTACTTTTAATGGGTTTCTATGGTCACATCTATTACTATTACTATTGCCATATTTGGCTTTTCAGAATTCATACAATAACAACAATTTTATTCATTTATTTGAAATAGACTTGTATAAAATTATAAAAAATATAAAAAATGTATAAAATTGCTACGTTTACATATTATGTTGCAATGGAAATGCATTAAATCATAGTTTTGACATATTTTTTTATACATTAGATGGGAAAAAAATCTCTACATTTAAATGTCTATAGCTGTTAAATCTGCAATATAGATAATAATATAGATATTAAAAATTATACATTTTATGGTGCCATATTATGGTGGAATAAGTTGATATTAAAATTAAATATGAAAAAATATACATTTTTATTTTTTATGGTGGAATAAGTTGATATTAACATTAAATGTGAAAAAATATACATTTTTATTTTTTTGGTGCCATATAACATTTATGCAAGAAAACCTTTCAGAATTCATAAAATAACAATTTTCTTCATTCATTTGAAATAGACTTGAAATCTATTTATATTGAATATCGATTTTTTTAGCGCATAATGTTGCAATGGAAATGCATTAAATCATAGTTTTGACATACATTTTTATACATTAAATGGTAAAAAAATCTCTACATTTAAATGTCTATAGCTGTTAAATCTGCAATATAGATAATATTAAAAATTATACATTTTTATGCTGCCATATTACATTTATGTGAGAAAAATGTGCTTGTCTTTTCAGAATTCATACAATAAAATTTTTTAAAATAATTTATTTGAAATATATTTGTATAAAATTGCTATTTCTAACGCATTATGTTGCAATGGAAATGCATCAAAACTTAGTTTTGACGTAGTTTTCATAAATTGAATGGTAAAAAAAATTATATTTCAATGTCTATAGCTGTTAAATCTGCAATACAGATAATATTAAAAAATATACACTTTTATGGTGCCATATAAGATTTATGAGAGAATACATTGCTTGGCTTTTCAGAATATGAAATATTCTCTATATTTAAATGTCTATAGCATTTAAATGTGAAGTAACCCATTGTATTAGACACGACTAAATTCTCCTCCACAGGTGTTCCACTATCTTCTGTCAACAGCCTAAAAGGGGATAATATGGGTCTATATGGGAAATATGTACTTTTGATGTATTTCTATGGTGGTATCTATTACTGTTACCATTTCCTGGATTTTAAAAAGAGATAATATTACAAAGAAATATCAATTTTATGGTGGCTTGTTTCATTCCATTTAAGAAAAATACCTGCTTTTTCAGACCGGCAGCCTAAATATCAAACGGGGTCATTACATACATTAAGTGGTAAAAAAAGAAAGAATGAATGAAACATTTTCTATATTTAAATGTCTATAGCTATTGTATTAGACAGGACTAAATTCTCCTCCACAGGTGTTCCATTATCTGTCAGCAGCCTAAATATCAAACAGCGCCACCAGCTCATTGTGGCTGAAAGTGGAATTACACATGATTTGGGCAGCACGGTGGCACAGTTGGTAGAACTGCTGCCTCACAGTAACAAGGTCGCGGGTTCGAATCCACGAGCTGGCACCTTCCTGGCACCATATACAAATATATTTGTATAAAACCTCTATTTTTAAATGCATGATGTTGCAATGGAAATACATTAATTCATTGTTTTGACAAGCATTTGATCCATTAAATTCTCCTCCACAGGTGTTCCACTATCCTCTGTCAGCAGCCTAAATATCAAACAGCGCCACCCGCTCCTTGTGGCCGAAAGTGGAATTACAGTTAATTTCCCTCACGCTGCTGGAGGCTTCATCTCGTTGTCAAGGTGATTGATATTAAACAATAACTAGTTCATATAGAACCTGGGACAGTCTAAACCTCTGGGCAGCACGGTGGCACAGTTGGTAGAACTGATGCCTCACAGTAACAAGGTCGCGGGTTCGAATCCACGAGCTGGCACCTTCCTGTGCGGAGTTTGCATGTCTCTCCCCCGTGTCTGCGTGGGTTTCCTCCGGGTTCTCCGGTTTCCCCCACACGCTAAAAACATGAACGTAACTCGTTGGTACTTCGGCGACCCCCAACACATCAGCGAGGAGGCTCCAGCGATCTTGGGCATAAAAGATCCGATAATATGCTGGAGCTCCCCTGTAGAGAGACTCCAGTGATCTTGGGACAATAAAAGATCCGATAATGTGCTGGATATCCTGTGGTTGATGGCTGCCAATCTGGTACCAGCGGGTGTAGGAACTCTAAGGGAATATAAGGGACTGTAGCATAGGATGGGTGGGAAATATCTACTTTTAATGGGTTTCTATGGTCACATCTATTACTATTACTATTACTATTGCCATATTTGGCTTTTCAGAATTCATACAATAACAACAATTTTATTCATTTATTTGAAATAGACTTGTATAAAATTGCTACGTTTACATATTATGTTGCAATGGAAATGCATTCAATCATAGTTTTGACATATTTTTTTATACATTAGATGGGAAAAAAATCTCTACATTTAAATGTCTATAGCTGTTAAATCTGCAATATAGATAATAATATAGATATTAAAAATTATACATTTTATGGTGCCATATTATGGTGGAATAAGTTGATATTAAAATTAAATATGAAAAAATATACATTTTTATTTTTTATGGTGGAATAAGTTGATATTAACATTAAATGTGAAAAAATATACATTTTTATTTTTTTGGTGCCATATAACATTTATGCAAGAAAACCTTTCAGAATTCATAAAATAACAATTTTCTTCATTCATTTGAAATAGACTTGAAATCTATTTATATTGAATATCGATTTTTTTAGCGCATAATGTTGCAATGGAAATGCATTAAATCATAGTTTTGACATACATTTTTATACATTAAATGGTAAAAAAATCTCTACATTTAAATGTCTATAGCTGTTAAATCTGCAATATAGATAATATTAAAAATTATACATTTTTATGCTGCCATATTACATTTATGTGAGAAAAATGTGCTTGTCTTTTCAGAATTCATACAATAAAATTTTTTAAAATAATTTATTTGAAATATATTTGTATAAAATTGCTATTTCTAACGCATTATGTTGCAATGGAAATGCATCAAAACTTAGTTTTGACGTAGTTTTCATAAATTGAATGGTAAAAAAAAATTATATTTCAATGTCTATAGCTGTTAAATCTGCAATACAGATAATATTAAAAAATATACACTTTTATGGTGCCATATAAGATTTATGAGAGAATACATTGCTTGGCTTTTCAGAATATGAAATATTCTCTATATTTAAATGTCTATAGCATTTAAATGTGAAGTAACCCATTGTATTAGACACGACTAAATTCTCCTCCACAGGTGTTCCACTATCTTCTGTCAACAGCCTAAAAGGGGATAATATGGGTCTATATGGGAAATATGTACTTTTGATGTATTTCTATGGTGGTATCTATTACTGTTACCATTTCCTGGATTTTAAAAAGAGATAATATTACAAAGAAATATCAATTTTATGGTGGCTTGTTTCATTCCATTTAAGAAAAATACCTGCTTTTTCAGACCGGCAGCCTAAATATCAAACGGGGTCATTACATACATTAAGTGGTAAAAAAAGAAAGAATGAATGAAACATTTTCTATATTTAAATGTCTATAGCTATTGTATTAGACAGGACTAAATTCTCCTCCACAGGTGTTCCATTATCTGTCAGCAGCCTAAATATCAAACAGCGCCACCAGCTCATTGTGGCTGAAAGTGGAATTACACATGATTTGGGCAGCACGGTGGCACAGTTGGTAGAACTGCTGCCTCACAGTAACAAGGTCGCGGGTTCGAATCCACGAGCTGGCACCTTCCTGGCACCATATACAAATATATTTGTATAAAACCTCTATTTTTAAATGCATGATGTTGCAATGGAAATACATTAATTCATTGTTTTGACAAGCATTTGATCCATTAAATTCTCCTCCACAGGTGTTCCACTATCCTCTGTCAGCAGCCTAAATATCAAACAGCGCCACCCGCTCCTTGTGGCCGAAAGTGGAATTACAGTTAATTTCCCTCACGCTGCTGGAGGCTTCATCTCGTTGTCAAGGTGATTGATATTAAACAATAACTAGTTCATATAGAACCTGGGACAGTCTAAACCTCTGGGCAGCACGGTGGCACAGTTGGTAGAACTGATGCCTCACAGTAACAAGGTCGCGGGTTCGAATCCACGAGCTGGCACCTTCCTGTGCGGAGTTTGCATGTCTCTCCCCGTGTCTGCGTGGGTTTCCTCCGGGTTCTCCGGTTTCCCCCACACGCTAAAAACATGAACGTAACTCGTTGGTACTTCGGCGACCCCCAACACATCAGCGAGGAGGCTCCAGCGATCTTGGGCATAAAAGATCCGATAATATGCTGGAGCTCCCCTGTAGAGAGACTCCAGTGATCTTGGGACAATAAAAGATCCGATAATGTGCTGGATATCCTGTGGTTGATGGCTGCCAATCTGGTACCAGCGGGTGTAGGAACTCTAAGGGAATATAAGGGACTGTAGCATAGGATGGGTGGCAAATATCTACTTTTAATGGGTTTCTATGGTCACATCTATTACTATTACTATTACTATTGCCATATTTGGCTTTTCAGAATTCATACAATAACAACAATTTTATTCATTTATTTGAAATAGACTTGTATAAAATTGCTACGTTTACATATTATGTTGCAATGGAAATGCATTAAATCATAGTTTTGACATATTTTTTTATACATTAGATGGGAAAAAAAATCTCTACATTTAAATGTCTATAGCTGTTAAATCTGCAATATAGATAATAATATAGATATTAAAAATTATACATTTTATGGTGCCATATTATGGTGGAATAAGTTGATATTAAAATTAAATATGAAAAAATATACATTTTTATTTTTTATGGTGGAATAAGTTGATATTAAAATTAAATATGAAAAAATATACATTTTCATTTTTTATGGTGCCTTATAACATTTATGCAAGAAAACCTTTCAGAATTCATAAAATAACAATTTTCTTCATTCATTTGAAATAGACTTGAAATCTATTTATATTGAATATCGATTTTTTAGCGCATAATGTTGCAATGGAAATGCATTAAATCATAGTTTTGACATACATTTTTATACATTAAATGGTAAAAAAATCTCTACATTTAAATGTCTATAGCTGTTAAATCTGCAATATAGATAATATTAAAAATTATACATTTTTATGCTGCCATATTACATTTATGTGAGAAAAATGTGCTTGTCTTTTCAGAATTCATACAATAAAATTTTTTTAAATAATTTATTTGAAATATATTTGTATAAAATTGCTATTTTTAACGCATTATGTTGCAATGGAAATGCATCAAAATTTAGTTTTGACGTAGTTTTCATAAATTGAATGGTAAAAAAAAAGTTATATTTCAATGTCTATAGCTGTTAAATCTGCAATACAGATAATATTAAAAAATTATAAACACTTTTATGGTGCCATATAAAATTTATGAGAGAATACATTGCTTGGCTTTTCAGAATATGAAATATTCTCTATATTTAAATGTATATAGCATTTAAATGTGAAGTAACCCATTGTATTAGACACGACTAAATTCTCCTCCACAGGTGTTCCGCTATCTTCTGTCAACAGCCTAAAAGGGGATAATATGGGTCTATATGGGAAATATGTACTGGATGTATTTCTATGGTGGTATCTATTACTGTTACTAAAACTATTTTTAAAAAGGATATTTTAATGCATTATGTCACAATGGAAATGCATTAAAACATAGCTTATGCCAAAAGAAAAAGTTTTTTTCAGATTTTCATGCAATAACAACACGTTCATTCATTTATATGCTATTTCTAATGGATTATATTGCAATGAAAATGGATTAAAATGTTGTATTGGCATAGATTTGATACATTAAATGGTAAAAATATTTTCCATTTCTTATCATTATTTACCATATCTATATTTAAATGTCCCTGAATTTTATTCATTTATTTGTAATATATTTGTATAAAACTGCTACTTTTAATGCCTTATGTTACAATAGAAATGCATTAAATCATTGTTTTTGACATAGTTTTCATAAATTAAATGGTAAAAAAAAATATAGGATAGGTCTATTTGGGAAATATGTACTTTTGATTTATTTCTATGGTGATATCTAATACTATTACTACTAGTAATTATTTTTAAAATGGCTATTTTTAATCCATTATGTCGCAATGGAAATGCATTAAAACATAGTTTATAGTCATGACATACATACATTTGATCTTTTAAATGGTAAAAAAATATATAGAGAGATTAAAAATGTCACTGATGTCAAATAAAACTCAGGAAAAATGAATCATGTGGGACGTTTAAGTGATTTTGTATTTAGTGCAGAACAAAACACTTAATGGCTTATGTTGTGTAAGTCTCAATATATTATACATTCTATTTGGTGAAACTGTTAATAAGTTATAGTGAACCATTAAACCATCTTTTCTTTGAAGATATTTGGTGTTTTCTCTTGTGTTTTTCTTTTATTATCTTCCCTCCTGGGTTTCTATCACCTTCTCTCCATCTTTCTCACCTTCTCTTCCTCCCTCACACCTCTTTCTGTCTTTTTCTCTCTAACTCTGAGTCCTGGAGGTGATTCAAAGTGCCATCAATAAACCACAAAGAACAGAAAGGAGCTTCTCTCCCCTCTTCTCCTTCACTGTGATCAATCACAGGTCTGAAATCAGAGAGGATATGTTAAATATTTAAAGGCAGGTAAAGGTGCTAACGTTGCATTTTAAACAGTGATATACCACAGCAGAGTTAATTGTGATACCTTCATATAATTATCTTAAATTATTAGGACCGGTGTCCACATGATGGGTACTAAAGTTTCCACTTTGTGTTGGACAGTTAGAATATTTCTTTGATTAATTGTAAGAACTCACTTTTACTGAAGTAGATAACAGGAGTTTGACAAAAAGTAGTATTTCACAATACTTCCTCTCACAGTAAGAATGGCATGGGAGCTGAGCTCCCATTCCCTCAGACTCCCATGAAAGAAGAAGAACTTGATTTTCTGTGGAGGTCTCTCAAATATGTCATATGTCACCATAATAAGTTTAAATATATTATTAAAGTTTGATTGATTGAAAAGATCAACATAAATGAGTAGTTTAAAATAAATGCTACAAAAGAGAATTGGCAAGATGCCATTTTTATAAAGATACTTTTAGTATAAAAAAAAACCATCAACTGTAGAAGATCATGGGGCCAAATATTGTTTTTTTTGTGATGCGTCGATATTATGTGCACAGTTTTTGCAAATATGCGTCATGATTTACAGTCTGTTGGTGCAGGATTTACATTTTTCACATGGTCTAGTGCAGGGGTGGGCAATCCTGGTCCTAGAGAGCTACTGTGGGTGCAGGTTTTTATTCCAACCAAGCAGTAATGGATATACCTTCTTCAGTAGAATCAGCTGTGTTACACCCAGTGTGTTAAACACTGCAATAATCACAATATTAAATCAGCACCAAGTATCACAGTATAGTGGTAGATAAACATGGATGATTAAGGCTGTTAGCGGTTCATGTATTTGTATTCAACTGTTTCACTACAGGAAATGTGATGCAGTGGCGAGTTATTAAATAATGAATTTCCCTCTGTTTACTGTCCACCTGCAGTAAAGACTGGATTCCATAGGACGAGTAGAGAAAACATAACATTTCTTGGATGTTTACATTATTCACAACAAAAGAACTAAATGTCATTATAACCCTTTTCTGCTATACACAAAACACATTTTACATCTCTATTTTCATTTTGTTTCTCTTTACCTCAAACTCTTAACTTTATATCTGTCATCTGTGAAAGAATCAATCAATCGTCCTGATTCTACTGTAAAATGAAGCTGTGTCTTAAAAAGTAAGGCTTTTTGTTTAATGATTTTCTTTCATTGTCTTAAAACTAAAGTGCTGACACCGCAAAACCCACATCCTCACTTCTCTTGAAGCAGCCGACCAGAATAAATATTGAGGGAGCAAAGTAATCGACCTGAATGTCTGTCGATCCATTGCCCTCCTTCCTCCTCCTCCTCATCATCATCCTCATACTCGTCCTCTGTTTCCCTCCAGAAGGAGAGAAAGCGTAAAGTGGGATCGATGAAGTATGGGTCTGATCCTCTGTCTGCTACACTAAGTGCTGTTGCTCCCTCAAATATTGATCAGGACTCCACTGCAATGATCAATAAATAAATACATAAATAAATGAAAACACCCTGTTAACAAGTCATTTTATCCAGAAATGAGTCCAGCTCACTCAAAGCTGGCCGAAATCAATTCCTTTCACTTTACTGAATCTTTTCTTTACAGACAAAGCTGCAGTAGAATTAAATATAATTTCCATAACGCTGAACTGAACATTTCTCACTGACATTTGCTATATTCTCTAGTTATTCTGTCTTTTATCAGGCCTCCAAGCTCAATTAAAAAATGACTGTAGGCAACATATTAATTCATAAAACAGAACGCTGACAGATAACAGACAAGACAACTGGATGCTGCTTTAAAAGCATAACTACACTGAACTTTTGTCTTGTCTTTGCAGTTTTGTGTTTTAATAACTTTAGGCAGTAAACAGAGAAGTTTAAAACAGAGAAGTTTTAAGCCTCAGTTATTCCTGTGGCAAGTCTGAGTCTGAGTGTTTTAGGGCTGCAAATAACGACTATTTCGATAACTGATTAATCTATCTAATCTAATAATCTAATCGATTATTGAAACAATTAATCGAATAGTTCTTTGGTTCATAAAATGGTGTACAATGTCGATTACTGTTTCCCAAAACTGAAGATTCAAACTAAAATGTCTTTCTTTGACCAGACCAACAGTCCACAACCCAAAGATCTAGAATTGCAATGATTAATCACCAACTATTTTTATAATTGATTTGAGCCACTTTTAAGATGAAAGTGTCCAAATTCTCTGGTCCGCTTCTCAAATCTGAGTATTTTCTGGTCGTTTAGCTATAATAGTAAACTGATGATCTATGGGTTGTGGTAAAAATGACTCAAATATATGTGGATAATCAAAATAGTTGATGATTATTGTAATAGTTGGCAACTAATTGTTTAATTAACTAATTGTTGCAGCTCTAGTTTGAAGGATTGTATAAAAGATGCCTCAACATCCCCTTAACTTTTTATTTATTTCTTTTATAAAGCATCTGCCTGGTTTGGTTTAATAAAAAAGTATGAGGAGTTTTCTGTATGTTCAGTAAATCAGGGGTTAATACTTCTACGTGTGTGTGTGTGTACATATGTGGGTCAAAGGCAGAGACACAATCAATAAAGTGCATCTCATAATGAGATTTGAGGCATATGCTGTTTCTTTAAAAAACTGCCCTTGAGCCTTTAATGTTAAAGCTACATGTGTCCTACACTGTAAGATCAGCCATCGAATAAAGGCTAAAATGCATCAGATGCTTCAGTTCGCTGCTTTTAGAAACGCTCGTAACACTCAGAGAAAGAATGTCCGAGGTTATGAAAGTAAGACTCCAGTTATCCTTTAATGTCATCTGGGTTTCCTTTTCCTCTTGGTTTGGTTCCCATTCGTGTGAAATGAATTTGCACTTCTGCTCCCTGCTGAAGAATGTGTTGCCTGGATCATTTCTCTCACGAACAGAAACGTTTCCGTCATCTCAAGCAGCTTAAAGCTCGAAACAAAATGTTGACAGCAGAAATAAAAGGCCATGAATTTATCTGCATGAATTTAACCCCTTAAGCTCTAGGCCTATTTATCAGTCTACCTCCCGAAAATTACATGCCCATACTTAATGTAGTATATCTCCACAACTACAGGGGTTTTCTGAATGATCTTGGGCTTAAAATAAAGCTAACACCTGTGGGATAGTTGTAGAAGTCCCAGAATCAATTTAAAATGTACAGTGTTAAAGTAAATCCAGGTAGAATGAAGGAAAAAAGTGAAAAAATTTGCTCCGCCCAAACAAAAAATCATCTATTTGGGTTGAAAATTACTAATACTGAAAGCTAATAATGGTTAAAATACATTTGTAGCTGAGTTTCTTGTCGACATTTTGGTGTATTACATGAACATATTGGTGATTATTAGTCGGCGTAACAAGAAGGATTTAAACTTTAAAACTCCAGGGTCCCCCCCTGGGGGGACCTTAGAGTTTAAGAGGTTAAAACTACATACGTCTCTGCAGATGCAGAATAAACAACTCGTTTAAACAGCATTTGAAGCAATTAAAGAGCCTGTTTCTGTTATCAGCTTCTTCACACGTCACACACACACACACACACGCATGCACACACACACACACACACACATACACACACACACACACACACACACAGCTGAAGAGTGATACATGACTGAGAACAAAATAAGCATAGAAACTGCAAATGAAAAGAATCTAGAAACAGCTCCTGGTCTCAACTGCCAGGAAGTGTTCCTGTCCTTCAGGACAGGTGTCGATTATGGACAGGTGTGTATGGAGCTCCACCCCCTGCACACCTAACCCCAATCAAACATCAATACAAATCCACATGAGTCAATGAGATAATTGTATTATATATTTACAGTTATTGGTGCATCATGACAACCAATGAAACTATAAATAGCATTGATAGTAATATATCTATTATAGATATAAAATAAATATTATATATATCTTATAGAAAGAACCTGAAATCCAGGTCAGGAATGTAATGAATTTAATTTAATGTAAATATGTCACTTGCTTGCAGACATTATATATATATATGTCAAGGAATTGATAACAGGGTAATTGATAATGGTGTAACTGATAATGGGGTAATTAACATAATAATAACAGTCAGTTTCTACCTGCTTGTTCTTCACTAGGGTCACAGGGCTCTGCTGGAGCCAATCCCAGCGCATTATAGACGAGAGGCAGGGATACACACAGTCGCTGGCCAATTGTGGGTAATTGATAACAGAATGAATGATAACAGGGTAATTGATAACGGTAACAAATTCCAGAAACAGCTGTAACACAAACATGGTCCATTGTAGAATAAATAACACAAGAGTAAATAAATAAATCATCTAATCACTTTAGATGATCTGGTTCGTTAATTCATTAAATGGATGAATCAACAGTGGGTGGAGTCATCTCTGACTGGACCAGTTCGTTATTTTAAGATGAAGCCTGTGAAACATTTTAAATCAGGCAGTTGCAAAAAGTCAGACTTATCCATCTTCCTCCGTCCTTCCTCCAGCATCCCCCATCCCTCCATCCTCCCTTCGTCCTCCCTCGTCCTCCCTCTATCATCCTTACATCATCCCTCTGCCCTCCTTCCATCATCCCTCTATCATCCCTATGTCCTTTCTCTGTCCTCCTTCTGTCCTCCCTCCATCGTTCCTTCTGGCCTCCCTCCATCCGTCCTCTGTCTGTCATCCTTCCATCATCCCTCCATTTTCCCTCCTTTTTTAATTAGTCAAAAAATAATTATTGTCTCCAAATGAAACAAAGAGTTCATCAGAATCTGGGGAATCTTGGGGAGGACCCCAACTCATAAACTGTTGCCAGGATTTATCAAAACGCTGTGACGACCCAGCCGTTACCTAGGTAACCATTGTCTCCATATGGTCGGAGGTATATTTATTTATTTTTTATTTTACTTGTACACTATACTGTCACCATGAAAATACAGAAACATTAACACACATGTTCCCTCCAACACCAACACGCTGGCACAGATCCAGACACAAATAGACTCATTTCCTCTGACATGTTGCATGCACCAGCTGCATAATATTCATGCTCTGATAAACACACAGACACACACACACACAACACACACACACACACACACACACACACACACACACACACACACACACACACACACACACACACACACACACACACACACACACACACACACACACACACAAATTTCTTTCATATATTCGATTTTTTTTCTAAAATAAATGAAGGTGTTAATAAAACTATTGTGAATTTATTTGTCTAATGTAAGTCTTGTATGTCTAATGTAATGTCTTGTATCAGTTATATAATATAATATGTGACTCTCTTACATTAAATATTGATTAGTATAAAAGATTTTGAAATGATATGACTAAAATTAAATTTTAAAAAATCTGTGATTTTTAAGCCTGATTATTTGTATTATAGCAGTGTCAACATATATTTGTAGGAAATGTAAAAGTTTTATTTATCATTTTAGACCAAGAAATACGTAAGTTTACATATAAAATTAAAGAAGTCCCGTTCCCACAGAGAAACTTCCTGAGGCAGGAACCTTCCTTTTTTCTTGACCCTTTCAGCTACTGCGTGTCCATTGAGTAAGAAGGTTCCTGTAAAGTTAATAAACTCTGGATGTGACCTAATCATGGCATCGCCATTACCTACACAACACAGTAAAAGCAAAACAAGCAACGTCTATCACATGTTGTATCAAACCTTTGATTTTTCTGCAATGTTTTCTTAGTCTTTTTTTTTTTAAAAAGTATTATACTTGGGTAAAGTAAGTATTAAAAAAAATGCTTCCATCTTGTATTTCAACAATGCATGAACGTGTCAATAAAGTTAGAAAAATATATTATGTGTAATTAAAAATAACAGTCATATTACAGTTCAAAGAAACTGATGTAAATATAAAGCTATATATATATATATATATATATATATATATATATATATATATATATATATATATTAATGTTTGACAGTATTTTATTAGCAGAATAAAACCACTAAACCATTTTTATTCTCATGTTTTTACAGTGAATCTTGAAGCTCTGAAGTCAAAGAGGAGCTGAGATCAAAGTCTACATGAAAGACATAATAAGAGGATTTCCTCACACGCCAGGAGCATGATTCTCTGCATGTTGTATATTCACAGGCTATATGAAGACACATCCCTGTAAGAGCTGAGACATCTGAGCATCTGTTTGAGCTTTTTTCTGCAGTATTTCTGTTCATATGTTTCCACAATCTGTGGATCATGATGCTACATGATGTGATTTCACATTCAGTCATTTTAAGTGAGTCACTCAAACCACTTATAATATATATATATTAAAACATAAGGATGGATGCTACACAGTCTGGCTAGTAACAAGAATGGAGTTGTACAAGTTAATAAAAGCTAAACTCCCTTAGGTTCCGAGAACCTAACTAGACTATTTAGACTAGACTAGACTATTTGCTCCACACAAACGTATCACTTGCAATTAGAGCAGCAACAATTAGTCGATTAATCAGTTAGTTGCCTAACTATTACTGTTCCATGATTACATTATTGTCTGAACTATTCAATTATTCCCCCAACTGTTTTGATAATCAATTAATGGATTTGAGTCATATTAAAGAAGAAAATGTCCAAATTCTCTGGCTCTAGCTTCTCAAATCTTATTATTTGCTGGTTTCTTCCATAATAGTAAACTGACCTTTGGGTTGTGGACTGTTTATTACAATCATAGTCAAAGGAAAAAAATGTTTTTCCAATTTCCACAGTGTCCTGATTCAATATGGAATCATTCAACTATTCTGAGAGTGGAATTATTAATCTGTTATTGAAACTATTAATCGATAGCTGTTTGGTTCATACAGTGATGTAAAATGTTGACCACTCTTTTCCAAAGCTGAAGATTCAACCTAAAATGTCTTTTTCATCCATAGCAGCAGCTGTAAACCACATGCTAAAACGTTAACTGGTTTAGCTGCTACTTTATTCCTTATGCTAACACAGACTACTGTGGCCATGCCAAAACAACAAACTTCGTAAGAAAGTTTCACAAGTTCTGTGTCTTTTCTTCTTTCAGAGGAGAACCACTACACACTAGCTGCAGAGTTGCAGCGTCTAACTCCAAATGTGTTCACAGAGAGGAAATCCCAGCACTACATAGTAGTAATAGTGCCCAGATCTTTCAAGGTGGAGTAAAAGTGTAAAAGAGGCACAGAGAAAATACAGGAAAAATAAAAACGCGCAATTGAAGCAGACGCTGGCAAATGTGCCAAAGTCACACTTTTTCATTAAATAATTTTGTTTATTGTCTACTTAAGCCAATGTAGCTGTGGGTGCTCTATAAATAATATTGCAGGCCTATTTGTAAATGTAATCATTAGCTCTATTACATGAGATTGATGAGAAATGATGTTTTACTTAATGTACTTAACATTACTTGTTAATGCATATACATACATTTTAAACCCACTTTCTACTACATCATCATTTAATTTATAAGGAGAATATCTCATCTTCTTCCTTTCAAAAGTTTGTTCTGTTTCCTATGTCGGGTTTTAACCGCTCAGCAGATCAGTGAATATCTGACGTTAAGGTTTTTCCCATCAGGTTCCATCTGGTTTTTCTGGCTCCGGGTCAGCTGTTCACTGAGTCAATGGGGAAGCACCAACGACGATCCAACAATATTTCAAATCAAATGTTTGATGCAGATATAAAGAAAAAACAATCTTCATTTTGCAGAAAAGATCTATCAGGATCATTTAAAGCAGATTACCATCAACATATAACACACTAAAATCTTATGATCTTGTGGATTTTAAAATCGCCCATAAATTGGGCGATTTAAAATAAAAAACAAAACAATACCTGACTTTTTTCAAATCAGACAGAGTCTATATAAACTGACAGAAACTTGTGCTTTTGCTCAAACAAAGTTCAGAACAAACATAAAGCAGATGTTTATTTATTATATGAGTTGATTTATGGAATATTCTTGAAAATGAAATGAAATTGTGTAATATGTACAAAGGTTTTGAAACAGCATTCAAATATATGATTATGAACAAATAAAATACTTGTGAATAATAGATATTTACTTTATTATCATTTTATTTTTTATTTTTCTTTTTGGTTTCATTCTTAAAGACATGAAAAAATGTGAAAAAAAAAAAAGTGAAATAAACCTATAACATCAACTTTGGTCAATGAAATAAACTTTTACTTCACTTCACGTCTTTCTCTTCTTTTTTGTTCTTTTCACTGCATTGTTTGCACTTTGTTAAAGTCCAAAATGACTGAAATATATTTTAAAAAAATTGATTAAAAATGACAGCAAACAAGGAGCGAGACCTGAGAAGAAGCAGGAATTTGCTGCGGTAGGCGACAGGTAAACGAAAAGCTGTAATACTCTCAGGTGAGTTTCTCTAAGCTGCACCTGAAGGATGCTCACGTACAAACACACCCACACACACATACACACACACACACACACCCCCACACACACACACCCCCCCACACACACACACAGACAGGATGGAAATGTGCCCAGTTGCTACTGATGGACAACAGAAGCTGTGACAGAAGGACGACATTAAAAACCAGCAGGATGCAGAGTGATGAAAATGTCAGACTGGAACCAGCAGCTTCTATAACATGTTTAATCAAGTTAACAATGTGTGTGCATGTGTGTGTGCAGCAGTGCAAAGTAACTAAGTAGATTTACTTTGTCCTATGTGATGCTACTTTATATTTCATTATTTATCTGTCAGCTGAAGTTACTGCAAGATGAAGATTTTGAATATTTAATATGAATATTCCATTATCTATATTCTTTGCTTTAATGACTTTAACTAACAATGCTGCTCCTCCTTGTCTCAACATCACATTTCCCTTGATAATGGATCAATAATGGATAAATCACAAAGTTTATTATCAAGTGGTCCCATTCAGCCTTTTTTCTCAGTATTTTTTCTGATTAATAATAAGGGTTATCCACTGTTATGAAATATTTTATTTGAAGTAGATCATTATATATATTAAAAGTAGATCATTAAGCATAAAAAGAAAGACAATAATTATCTATATTGATTGATATAAACAATTTTTTATGGAAAGACTACTTGGTTATTAGTAATATAATAACCAAGTAGTAAAAATATATTCTAATAATATAGGATGAGTACATTAACGTAATTTCCACTGGCAGGTAGGGTCCTGCGCCTGCATATGACGCCAGCACGGCACAGTTAATTGGTTGAAGGTCAAAAACCATGGAAACACAAAGTGTTTGTGGTGGCCGTTTAATATTAAATTAAATAAAAAATGTAATAAATAGTAATAAAGTTAGCTAACGCTAACACGGACACATGCACATAAAACTTTGCTTGTGTCTGTATGTAATAGTGTTAGCTCTGTGTTAGCATCTTAGCACTCATTTTCCCCGTTCTTGTGTGTGTGTAACGTCAGGTCTGGTGCTTCGGAGCACCCGGCTCCGGTGACAGCCACACCGGCATGTTGTTTATCTCTTTAAATGTGTATTAAGCAGCACTGGCGAAGGCAGCAGCAGCGGGTTGTTTACATCCGTGCTTTACACGTGTATTCAGGCTAGTGCTGGGCACCGTGGGCACGGTCACATTGCCGGTATAGTCCCGGTGCTGCGAAGCTGTCGGCCTTTGAATGACACAGACCTAACTATTTAGCACAGAGGTAGTGGCTAAGTGGCCGGGAACCCTCAATGCTGCAAATAAAAGAAAACTCCACAACGGAAGAAAAGGAGGTGTTGTAAAACAGAAGTAATTAGGGGGCAAATAATTGTTTCTCCAGTAGGTGCCGCTATATGACCATTATAGCCGTCAAGGATGATTGATGAAGAAGACTGGAGGTTCCGTGCATGTGTGGGTTGTTGTTCTCCCCGTGATTTACAGGGTGTATCGTTTTTCTAATCCAGATAAAATGTGGAAACTCGGCATCTGTGTGTTGTGGTCATTTTTATTGGCAAGTTACCACATATTTTTGAGGAATATGAAGAAGAAACAATTATTTGCCCCTAATTACTTCTGCTTTACAATACCTCCCCTTCTTCTTATTTGTATCCTTCTTCTTCTTCGGTCACATAAAAAACTACAAGTGCACCACCAAAAATAGTCCCCGGTAATTCACTTCCGTTGTGGAGTTTTCTTTATTTGCAGCATTGTTTCTTTTATTTGCAGCATTGACAACATCCAAATCAAACTTGTGCGGGCTGCACTAACATTAAACTTTCATATCAAGGCGTGGGCCTCAAAGTAGCATCCGGCAGGCTGCATTTTGCCCGCGGGCCGTGAGTTTGAGACCCCTGTTTTAAAGAGACATTTATGCCCGTATATCTTTCGTATTTACATGTATAAAGCATGGAGATTGATGCTTCCCGTCAGATGTGGTTTCTTTGAGTTGCAGCAGTAACGAACCCCTGCTGCTTTAATTGACAGAATAACATTTACAGTTTATTATTATCTCTCCCTGTTCTGTCACTGCACATGAATCTGTCCCACCGCGTCCAAACTCCTGACTTGCAGATTGACAACCGTTCAAATCTGTTGCACGTGTGTGTATCCTGCGTCTTGTGAAAGCCTCCAGCGTTTATGTCGGTTCTGCTTGGCCACCTGCATGTTTGTGTGTGTGTGTGTGTGTGTGTGTGTGTGTGTATGTGTGTGTGTGTGTGCGTTACTCACCCAGCCAACACGATGAAGAAGTCCAAGCGGTTCCACGTGTCTCCAAGGTAACATTTCTTCCCAAATATCCCTAGAGCCACCATCTTGATCACCATCTCGATAGCGAAAAACGCAAAGATGAAGTGATCAAAGTTCTGCAGAGAAACAGATACAAGTTGTTTAAGTTAATATTATGAATTAAAGAAAGATACAGAATGTTCTCAGGGGGACAGTAAAATTCTAACAAGACAGAATCTACAGCTGTGGAGCGGCTCTGAGAGGCTCAACTGGTTCTATTGCAGTTATCAATGTGTTCTGATGACAGTGTGTAAGTTTTGAGAGATGAGATGTCACATCGGACTCATGTACAGTTGAGGTTTGTGCTAATTTATGCAGTTTTTTAATTCAACACTAGAATAAAACCACATCTATATGTCATTGACAAATATTTGCTTTATTAATGAACTGCAAAGGCTTGTTAATCATCAGTCAACAAGATGATAATGTTGACTTGACCAAACCTTATTAACAATAATTCAGTCTGTTGACTTTGATAAAATGTTTTCATGGATTTAATTAATGAAAATTCTGAGGATTTTCTAGTTTATTCATTATTTTTGATTTGATTCAATTGACTTTATTGACAAACACAGTGAAAAAATGTCTTTGTCTACTTTGTCAACTAATACAAAACCGTCCTACACAGTAGAGTCACATCATAATACATAGAACATAAACATGGAACAGGTGCAAATTTAGCAGATAGCAAGCTTGGCAGCAGTTTATTCAATTCTAGGAACAAAAACAAACTAAACACCTACAAACCAAAATACAAACCTACAAACCTCATTCAAGGCCAGTTAGGTACTGGTGATAAAAGATTTCCTAAAATTATTCCGTCTGGTCCTCGGGATCATGAACTAATGCTTAAACTATCAACACAGTTTGAAGTTAAAGTTGTTGAGATTGCTGGTTTCCCTGTAATATCAGATATTTAAAAGCACTTTACATTAACACGATACTTCATTAAATCCTGCAGCACTTTGGCTTCTCCTGCCACCTGCAGCTGTCAGGGGTTCAGTGTCTTACTCAAAGACGGCTGAGGAACCAGATGTTTGCCCCAACATGGGTCCTCAGGCCTAATCATGGTTCTGGCACCTTGCTGCCTTCACACAGTCAGGGGACAAACAGATTTTATAATGTAATAACTTGAAACATGCCGCCTACTGATTAATATTCCTGCCTTCATTAGTGTCTGAGAAACCTCACCTCCAAACCATCATCACACTGGATTGAAAAAACACAAGGGCAAGAATGAGGACAAGACGAGTTAAAAACACGAAAATCAATAAATAAAAAGAAAGAAAGGAGACATGAAGGAATTGGAGATGAAGAGGGAAAAGAATGCAGCCAAAAAATAAAATAACAATTCTGGAAGTGGATCAAGGCACAGGACACCCACTGATAGATGAGTCATCCAACACGAGCAGAGGAATGTATAAATATATCAAATCCTGTTAGTTTAGGCAGCGGCAGCTAGCCACTCGGTGCTGAAACTTCACTGCAGCTAACATTTTACATGCAGAGGTTCACACGGGAACATGTGTGTGTGTGTGTGTGTTTTTGTGAGAGGATTCATGACGTCTGCCCTGAAAACTCAGATCTAACCTTGGTGCCGCAGCGTTTCCGGGGCAAACGGAGAAAACTCCACCTATCATTTCTGCAGCAAACAGCTGCTGCAGGTTAACTCCCTTAATACCGAACATACATCAGTCCAGATGTTTCTACACGCCGCTCTTTACCTCAGACTCACAGTGGATTGTTCAGCGATGCATAATCTCCCAGAAGAAAAGGGAGAAGAAAAAACATTGCGCGAAGTGTTTGATCTAAATTTAATATGATCGTTCTGGAACCTTCAGAACATGACACGTTATGCTGTGATGTGGAGGTTAGACAACGTCAAGTTGAAAACATACAGAGAAAGTTCTATGTGTTCAAACCAGATGAAAAACATGATGTTTTATTTTTCTGCAGGTATGTTAACATCAACGTTTTGTACTGATATGTGCATATTTCACATTTTAATTTTTTATGGTGTGACATGATGGATTAAATTTCCAGGAAAATACCTGACGAGACAATGCAACATATCCTTCATAACATATCCTTGAGTCATTTTTGAAAGAAAATGTTCAAATTATCTGGTTTCCACTTCTCAAATCTGATTCTTTTCTGGTTTTACTGGCTTATATAATAGTGAACTGATATTCTTTGGGTTGTGGACTGCTGTCTGTTGTCATTTTAGGTTGAATCTTCAGCTCAACAATAATTGACATTTTACACCATTTTATGAACCTAATCGATTGTTAGTTGCAGCCCAAATGTCCTACTTTCATGTGTGATACTAAAGGCACGAGTATGAATTTTACTCCTACTTTTATGCCTGAGATGAACAGCCAATCAGCAGTTATTGACTTACAGATCCCACCTACCATCCAAACAAGGAGTACTGGAGGTAACTAACAGAAGATAACAATAAACGCATCATACTGGAGTGTGGCTCTGAGATGTAGAGAAGTCAACAAGTTGTATATCATATATACATTAAGTTTTCTAACATGTTTCCATGTTGCCTGTTTCTCTGTCCTGCAGCATGTGATACGACTTCAAAACCTTTTTACAGTTGTGAGAACAAAACTTTTAAGTACAAAATCATATTAGTTAAGAGTAGTAAGAGTAGTAGAAAGGGTATTGTATTCCTTAAAATATAGTGAAAATAATGATCCATCCAAACTCAATTGTGTCAACAAAATAAAAGAAGAAAGTTGAACTTGCTTCATCAAATATTGTATTTGATAAAAAATATATAAATATTTTATAAATAAATAAATATATAAATAAATATTGTTTTAAACATAACATTTCCTGAGCCTTTTTTAATTATTTAAAGTATAATTAATGATCGTGTTACTGATGTCATGTCTTCAGCACAAAGCAGGAGCATTGAAAATCTCATTTAAATTCATTTTTGACTTGATTTGTTCTGTCAGACGCAGAACAATGTTTAATGCCAGTTTTACCCTTTAAAGGCCAATATCCATTATTTGCCATGGTATTGATTCAAATGGTGTAAACTGCAGCACTTTATCTTATCTACATAAAGCGTGTGTGAAGCTTTTTCTGTATTTTCTGTTTTCATGTTAAAACAGTGGATGTAAAATCCATATCTTGGGACGTCCATAATCATCTATTCAAAAAATGCTTTCCTCGTTTCATCCTGCCTGATAAATACAGAGCAAAAGTCTGTCAAAATTTATACAAGAAAGTCCAACTATTGACAGATGTTAGAAGTGAAGCTTCCTGCAGCTAAGAGAGAGAAATGGAGGCACACAGGAAGTTTAGTTCCATGCTGCTTCTCCTCTGATTCTCTTGTCTCTGAATAATTACTCATCTATTTTACATCAGCTGAAGCCTGCAGAGAAGATAATACAAAAATCCCTGAAGACTCAGAATGATGGGGAAAATATATTTACTGTCACACGTGAACATCTGCACACTGCATACATGCATGAACACACACATACTTACAGCCACAGCTTATACACACAGGAACATGGGAACAGGCCTGCAGGGAATCCTGGGTAAATTGACATTGAGTCGATGTCATCCCAGCTCTGCTGCAGCAGACTGAGGATCAGTGGCTGCTGCTACATGCTCTGTAATCACGATATTGATTCTCCAAAAAACTTGTGTCACACGTCAGTGGAGCGAGAAACATGTTGCAATATTCTGATGAAACAGCTTAGAGGACCACTCACACTGTTTTCTTGATACATGCATATTTCCAGAAATATTCTTTTCTGGATAAGGGGAGGTGAGCGACAAAAGATTGATGTAATTGAAGTTGAGAAGAAGAAGAAGTTGGTTGGGACAAGCGGTAGACAGTCAGACCCTGAATAATTAATATAAATCAAGTTTTATTTGCTATGTTAATATATAATAATAGTAATCTTTTTGTACCTAACCTCACCAGAAAACAATATTGTGAAATTATATATATATATATATATATATATATATATATATAAGAAATCAGTGTAAACTCCAACTAAAGACACAAACAAAGCACTGATCCATCCACCCAAACTGAAGAGCAACTCATCTGAACTACGTCACCTTGTCTGAAACACTAATTCAACACATCCGTGGTTTGCAGGAATGTAAACTGTTTCCCTCTGAGACTGAGGTTTTCCCTGTGGATCAGACTGGTGCAGTGGTGATATCACCTCTGTAATCACAATATCGATTCTCTGAAATCTGCGTCATGCACCAGCGGAGCATGAAAAAACATGCTGCATTATCCTGATGAACACAGACTGGCTCTGATATTGAAACATGCAGAAACAGCTGTGCAGACGTCACAATCAGTCAAAGGTTTGTTGCTGCTGAGTCGAGTATTTACCAGAATGTGTGTGTGTGTGTGTATGTGTGTGTGTATGTGTGTGTGTGTGTTCAGTGCCACTATGCTTCACTGGCTGTGTCCACGAGAGCTGAGACACAGTGACCTGAGCTTCTCGCTTCACTGCTCACACACTCCCTGAATTCTCCTCCACTGCTTCACTTGCTGTCAACACAAAAGATATTTTAACCCCCTGATTGTCGGAATATCTCCTAACATTAAGAGACCCTTTTTGCATTATATCAACACAAAACTAAAAAGATAATTTTGTTATAACATCATGACTAATCCAAGCTTCACAAAAATCATCAGTGTGACAGTCGTAAAACTTTAGAATAAGCAGCAGAGTCAATCTAAAACTCATTGAACCAGTGAAATCTGCATTTAAATGCTGAATCAGGTGTCTTGTTGTGTAAAATACTGAAAAAAATGAGACTCATGAGATGGATCTTATAATTTTCTGTTTCCTTTAGTCTCCTATAATAGTAATACTGATGATCTTTAGGTTGTGGCGAGTTGGTCTGGACAAATAAAGACATTTGAAACAATCAATCAGTTGTTTGGTTCATAAAATGCTGTAAAATGTTAATCACTGTTTCCCAAAGCTGAAGATTCAAAGTATGTCTGTTTTTGTTAGCTATTCTTTACACAAACACACATACTTCAACACCACCTCATTTTTATTCTTATTTATGCACTGAAATTGGATTAATCATAATTTAAATATTAAAGAGCAGGCCAGATGTTTAGTGTAACACTAAAATACTAATGAGACTGTTTTGTGTTTTTTTTTGCATTATATCAACACAAATATAATTATGTTATAATATCAAGACTAATCCAACCTTCATGAAAATCATCATAAATGTGTGAAATAGGCAGCAGAGTCGATTTAAAACTCATGTAACACAAATCTGAAATTAAAAGGGTAATCAGGCATCTTATTATGGAAAATACTGTAAAACTGAGATTCATGAGATGGATCCATCACTGCTGAAACAGGAGCCGACCTGCGAGATCTTCATTCAGCTTTTCTCAGCAGTGCTGATTTGTTCGCTGTATCTGCCAGAAACCGTTGTCAATGAACGTGTCAATGAAACAACCGTGTTGGCAGCTCTGTAAAGTCTGTGTTGATTGTGTGTGTGGGTGGCAGCAGGTATCATCCTCAGGCTTCTATATTTGTTTCAAACAAACCGCTGCTGCTGCTGCCAGAAATGGAAAATGTTCACTTCCTGTGCAGCAGACGAGCCTGTAAAGGTTTCAAGACAGGGACTGTTTATGACAACCAGGGTAAAAGCTTCTTACTGTAAATCTGACACATCAGACACATCACCAAACCTATTAAGATGCACCCCCTGTGGGATTTTACAGTCAGAGAATGTGCATGCTCTTGTTGAGGGCTATTAAACGTTTTTTTTTTTTTTTTTTTTTTTTTTTTTTTTTTTTTTTTTTGGGGGGGGGGAATTATGTAAAATCTGCTTGTTCCATCACAATTTTGTTAAATCCTTGGGAGACTGATATTATCAACAGATAACTGAACATATAAACAGATTTTGAGCTAACTCATGTTTGGTCTGTAGGAGGAAGATAATAATCTAAATGAGCTGTGAAGATTAAATATGGTAGAACTTGTTTAGGTTGCCATGGCAGCTAATTATGTGACCATGACAACCACAGGTGCAGTTATTTGTGTGAATGTAGAGGTAGAGGGGATGTTGCCAACATCCATTTCTAAGACTTTGAAGCAAATTTTCACGACCATAAATTCTCTGAATATATATATGTATATAGTAATGCAGAATGTGGCTCTGTATGAGCTGCTACATAAATAAAGTTTATTATTATGTTTTATGTATATGTTTACATAGACTATCTAATTTTACTATTTAATTTTAATTTCTCTGTTATACAGGTAATTATGAATACATTTTCCCAGGACTCTTTGAAAACCTCCTGGATCTATTTATATTTCAAAACTTCTCCAGGCCTGGAAATTTTTATTAATTATTATTTATTTTGAATTCTGCAGGATTTCGATTACTTTAGGAACCTGTTTACAGGTAAATGAGAAACTTCATTTTCTGCTTTGTATCATTCTTATATTCTCCATTTTGTCTCTCTGCAGCTGGATGGATGTAAGCGACCTATTCCTCCTCAAGTCTACCCCTGACTTCCATCTCTCTCACCTTCATGTGCCTCTTATCTTTTTCTCCCACTGTCTCCTTCTCTCTCCCAGAAGTCACATCACTCCCCTATTACTGTGATTATGTCTCCCACAGCATCACACTGAACTGTGTATGTGTGTGTAACCCTCACCCTTGTTACTTCTCACATTTCCTGAGAACAAGTGTAAACACACGTGTCCACCAGACACACACGCATGCATGCAAGCATGCAGACACACACACACACACACACTCACACTCAAACACATACATTACTGAGCACAGCGAGCTGCAGTGCGTGTTGCCATCATCACTTCCCTCTCATCACCTCCTCAGCACCTTTAAATGTAAGAAGCACTTAATCACTCACACTGAGAGAGGTTAAAACACTCCCTGATGACTCCACAGATCAGTGCTGACACTGCTGCTCAGGTGTCAGATACAGGATGAAGAGCAGTTCAGTTACAGGATGAAGATCAGCTCAGATACTTGCATTAGATGTGCAATGATTTATCAACTAATCGCTTTGTTGCCAACTATTAAATTAATCACCAATAGGGGTGTGACGAGACACTCAGCTCACGAGATTGAGACGAGACGAGATTTTAAGAAAACTAAATAACAAATTATATGAATGCCTGGACAACAGACTTTTGCACATGGATTTTATAACTCTGTAAGCGTTAACTTTTAATGAACTTCTTCCTTTTAATGAACTTCTTCCTCTACAAATTGAAACTAAAATAAAATGTTATAAAAGTTAAAATATATAGAAAAAAAATTATACATTTGTCCTTTTTTCAAGTGCAAAACAAAAAGTTTTTCTCTGTCAGCAGGCGCAGTTGTTGATTTGAGTACTGCGCTGTGGTAGTGCTGTAAATGTCTCTGTGTTGTGCTTGTATTTGCCGCGCTGTACGCCATTGTTTGCATACAGTGTCTGCATATTGTCCGTGTCTTATCAGTCACTCTCTTACCATTTATCATTTCTGCCGGGAACCCAAAATGCTGCCAAACAAACGATTTAAAAGCGGCGGGGGCATCGTCAATAGTAATACCTGTGTTTTCCGTTATTCTGGCTGCTTGGTGGATAAATCTCGCGAGACAGAATTTTAACACGACGAGCAATCTCATCAAATCACTTCTCGCAAGATCTCATCACACGAGATCTCATCACACCCCTAATCACCAACTATTCTGATAGACTAATCAATTTGAGTATTTTTAAGAAGAAAATGTCCAAACTCTCTGGTTCCAGCTTCTCAAATCTGATTATCTTCTATAATCATAAATCTTTGGGTTGTGGATTATTGGACCACCAAAGACATTGTAGGTTGAATCTTCAGCTTTGGGAAACAGTAATCAACATTTTATGAACCAAACAACTAATCAACAATAGATTGATAGATTGATGATCATAGACTTCAGGAAGAAGTCACCCCGTAACCACACCGGTGAACATCCAGGGAAAGGACATGGAGACAGTGGACTCTTACAAGTACCTGGGAGTTCACCTCAACAATAAACTGGACTGGACCACAAACACAGATGTCCTGTACAAGAAGGGCCAGAGTCGACTCCACCTACTGAGGAGACTGAGGTCCTTTGGATTCTGCTGGACTCTGTTAAAAGCTTTTTACGACTTCATTGTGGCATCCGCCATAGTCTATGCAGTAGTCTGCTGGGGGGAGCGGATGCACTGACAGGGACAGGTACAGGATCAACAAACAGCCTCGAGCCTGTGGTGGTGGTGGGTAAGAGCAGGATGTTAGTGAAGCTAAAATCCATCATGGACAACCCCCACCACCCTCTACATGAGATCGTGGGTGTGCTGAGCAGCTCCTTCAGCCAGAGCGGAATCACTCCCGGACTCTTCAATGCATCATGATGTTGAGAGTCACTCGGACCTTACCCCCAGTATAAAACTGTCATCTTCTATGTCATTGCTTCTCTGTGTCTGAGCTGTAGTAACACACAAATTTCCCCGATGTGGGATCAATAAAGTTTCTAATCTAATCTAAAATCTAATCAACTCATCTGCTGGAGCCAATCCCAGCACATTACAGGTGAGAGGCAGGGATACACCCCAGATGGTCGCCAGCCAATCATGGAGCAACATGTAATTAACAGTGTAAAAATCAATGTATGGAAATCTATGTTTGCTAAAGGATTATTTTACTAAAGTTAGACAAAGCTTTAATTATTTTTAGATTGTTCATTATATAAACACGCATATTTCAACATGTCAACATCTATATGTTTTGTTTGTGATACCATCATAAAGCCAGATGAATCATAATTTGAATATGAACAAACAAATTAGACATTGAAGGAATTTTGAGTATAGAATTAAAACAACAAATCCTCATGCAGGAACATTTTAATGTTCATATCCTAGATTTTTTTTTAACCAATTTGATTATTTGTTTGTGGTGAGTTTCATCCACAAAATGTGACCAAAAAGTCTCTGAGTGTCAGACATCCATAGACACATCGACATTGTCTCTGTGTGAAACATTCACACAGATATAAACACAGACACCAGCAACGTGTCAACAGACCAGATCACACTGCGAAAGATAGAAACAAGTGGATGATTAGATGCTAAAAACAGAGAAATGTTTCAACAGAGAGTCGGTCAGAGAGTGATACTGTCACACAGACATTAGACAAAGGAAAAGCTGATATTACTCTGTCAGCTCTGATTTCAGAGGAGACAGACCTGCAGAAAAACCTGAGGGTGCTGTCAGTGGTTTCACCAACACAGATTCACCAACACTGAAATATTATCATTACTTTTAATTAATTAATGCATTTGACTCATTTTAAAGAAGAAAATCTCCAAATTCTCTGATTCCAGCTTCTCAAATTGGAATAATTTCTGGTTTCTTTAGTCTTCTATGATAGTAAATTGATGATCTTTGGGTTGTGGACTGTTGGTCTGGACAAAAAAAAGACATTTTAGGTTGAATCTTCAGCTTTGGGAAACATTGATCAATATTTACAACATTTTATGAACTAAACAACTAGCCAATTCATTATTTTAATAATTGATAGATTGATCAATGATGAACTATCAGAATAGTCTATAGCTGCAGCTCTATTGTTGGGTGAAACTGAAGTTTTTTACACCTTCACCTAACATAATACTCTTGGGAGTTTTAAACATACACATTGACAATAAAAAATCTTTTAAAAGACTTTTTATCATTCCTTGACAGGTTTGGCTTTCATCAATACATTGTCTTTCCCACACATACCAATGGAGAGACATTGGATTTACTCTGTTGCTCTGGCCTCATCCGCTCCAACTGGACCACTGACGAACTTCCTCTAATGGACCATGCCTCAACTCATCCAGGAATCTAAAGTATATTAATATTGACACTCTCTGGTCCAAAATTGGCAATATCTCAATCCCAGATTTCCTCTCCAACCCAATCTCACAACACTCTACAACAATGGTTTAAACAACATTCTTAACTCCCTTGACCCACTGAAAACAGTTTCTTTCTCATCATCTGCACCTTGGTTCACCCCTGAACTCTGGGCAATAAAAACAAAAGGATGCCAACTGGAACAGCTCTACAAGAAACTGGACTCACATTACACAAAAAAGATATACACTACCCACATTTTGCATTACAAAGACTCCATGACACATAGTAAATCTGCCTATAATTCCAGTCTCATCATATCCTTCAAAGGAATGAATTCACTCTTTTACTTCTACTTAACAAGATCCTCCAGCCTCCCCACTCCTACCACAGATTTTACTAAACTGACACCTATAATTATTTGATGCTATTTCTAATGACAAAATCAACTCCATCAGCACCTTTGTTCAAACCCTCCTCCCCTTTCCATAACCGAACCCTTTCTTTATAGTCAGCCATTCTCCTCCTTCCAACTCCTCAATGCCTCTGATATGCCCGACCTCATTCGCAAATCTAAGTCTTCCACATGCCAGCTGGATCCTCTCCCCAAACCCTGGTCAAATCCTGCCTCTCCTCCCTGCTTCCACTCATCGCTGACATTATCTGCTCTTCACTATCCACCGGTATTTCCCTTTCAGCTTTCAAAACGGCTCCTTTCATCCCAATCCTGGAAAAACCTGGCTCAGACCCTAACGATGTCAGTAATCTCCACCCTATCTCCAACGTACCCTTCATTTCCAAAATTCTTGAAAAAAATAGTCACATGCATTTCACTCTCAATAGTCTGCATGAACTGACTGCTCGTATCAAAATCACCAATGATCTCCCCACTGCAGCTGACACTGGTTCATTCTCAATTCTTATCCGCCTCGACGTGAGTGCAGGCTCCTCAGCAGACTCTCCTCTATTGGCATCACCCGCACCCCCCTTAACTGGTTCCATTCTTATCTCTCTGACCGCAGTTATTATAGCTAAAGTACTCCTCCTCTGTCCCCTCCCCAGTCACAACAGGTATCCCCCAGGGTTTTGTCCTGGGGCCTCTTTTATTCATAACCTACCTCCTCCCTCACGGCCATATCTTCTGCAAATTTAAAATTAATTTCCACTGCTTCGTGGATGACACCCAGCTCTAAATTTCTTCCAAACCTAACTCCACACTCCCACCCCCTTCACCCCAGCCTCATCTCTTGTCTTTCTGAAATAAAAACATGGTTCAACTCTAACCTTATAAAACTAAACAGCAATAAAACTGAATTCTTATGATTTGGCAACAAATCCACACTAAACTAAACTTGACACCTTCTCCCTCTCCATCAATGGCTCTTTAGTCTTCTCCTCCCCCCAGGTTAAGAGTCTGGGTGTCAGCCAACAGAAGATTATGTTTCCATTCTTACATTAATAACATTACTCCCTCATACCACCGCCATCCTTGTCCACAGCCTTGTCACCTCCTGTCTCCACTACTGTAACTCTCTCTTCTTTGCCTCCCTCAAAAATCTCTGCATAAAGTCTAGCTGGTTCAGAACTCTGCTGCCCAGATTATCACCTGAACCCCGTCATCCCACCATTTGACCTAATTAATTGTTTCAATAATCTAGAGATTAACCCACTAACAAAACATTTGTTAGTTGCAGCCGTAATTATTACTATTATTAATATTACTGTTTGTCTTTTAAACTATTTTAGTGTTTAATCTGTAGCTTTAAAGCTGCTGTGTGTAAATCGTCTCTTCACAAACAGACATGAAACTTGTATATTTAGAGATTTTCATTTTTTTCTGTTTGGCTGAAACAGGTGTGATGAATTCTGTGAAAATGTTTCTCTGCAACATCTCCACAAAATAAATCTTATCCACTATGTATGCTAATTATTTCTGTCAGGAGGCTGAATTCTATTACCACAGGAGTCAAATGCTTCCATCTCACACACACACACACGCACGCACGCACGCACACACACACACACACACACACACACACACACACACACACGGTGGACACTCATAGGTACAGATGAAGACAGTGTCTGTCTCATGGTGTGAAAACAACTGTAATCTGTCATTCAGATGACATCAACTCTTCACAGGTGGAAATAATGACACTGTAACACACATGCACACAAGCATGCACACAGAAACAAACACCTGCGGCCTGAAGTGATTTCAAGGCTCAGTCTTACCTTTTAATTATATTATTTAATTTAAATTTATTTCATGCTACTTTTGTGTTTCTTTGTATATTTTATTAGTAATTTAAGTAGTTTGACCTGAATTACAAGGTCATTTGCAGGATGTTAGTGTGTGTGTGCCGCAGGCAGCTGTACATGCATGTGTGCGTGATGGGAATGGGAGTTATTTGTCAGCGTTTTATTAATGTGTCATTATGAAAAGTGTTTGATTTGGTTGATTGTAGCAGCAGCTCTTAGCTCTACAAATGTCAGAGGTTTCATTTCTTGTTACTGCCAGCTCCGCCTCTTTTCTCTGTATCTGAACCCAGTGATGTTGTTCGCCTCCACTGACGTACTACCTGTGAGGGACACTGAAGGTTAAGTGTTTGCTGTACGATCAGAGTCTGTGTTCAATTGAAACCTCTCCTTTGGGGAAAAATAGACAAACCTTAACATTAAAGCTGCTGCAGTTAGTCATGACTCTGACATTTCTTTGAAACTCTTCCATCAGCTAAATCATCACTTATCCCCCTGTGTTGGTCTTATCTGTGGTTCTCTTCCCTCTCTGATGTTCTCTCCTCTGCATCTCACCCTAAATGGGGTAAAAGAATATCTATCTAGATTATTATCTATTATATATATATATATATATATATATATATATATATATATATATATATATATATATATATATATATATATATATATATATATATATTTATTTATTTATTTTACCTCTCTGCGACAGACAGACAGATAGATAGATAAATAAATAGATAGTTTCCTTGAGGCTCAGAGTGAGGCCGCATCAGACACATAGGTGTTAGCTAAATGCTAACATCAGCAGCATGCAAGCAGATTATTTACTGATTAGATGACTACTGGACAGAAATCAAATCATGGCTCCACTGCTATCATGAAAGAATCAGGATTCATCTTCTCTGAACCATCAACACCTTTGTAATGAATGTGAATCAATATTTATCTAAATCATAAAAGTTAACCATTGGTGACACAGAGGATCAACAAAGTCAGTAGATTAATCCTCTGGGGACCATGATAATTTGTCCACAATTTCATTGTAATTTACTAAATAACTGTTAAATATCATGTGTTAAATAAAAAAAAAAAAAATTCCAAAGTAAGGATATTTTTGAAATAAAACATTAAACGTTATGTTTAATACTGTATTACTTCACTATTTTTTTCTGTTATTATGCAAGTTAAATATTAAAACTCATCCACTGTGATTTTATCTACCAGCTCCCATCAGGAAAAATAAATATGTTTATGAAGGCATCTTTGGTTTGTGGACTGTTGGTCTAGATCAGGGGTTCCCAACCTTTTCCAGCTCAGGGCCCACTTGGAAATCTCCTAAATGTCCGCGGCCCACCTCTCACGAATAAACAATACCGAAGCAAATGAATGCATTTTTAGACCACTTTGCTATTTTAATGTAAAAATGTAACATTTAGGATGGATTTGAATTAATATGAAAAAGCAGGAAAATCACAACATTTTTATCTTTTTGCTGTGAAAATTCAACATTTAGGCCTAGGACTAATTATGGAATATGTATGAAACTCACAACTTATTCAACAATATTACTTATCACTTTTATACTTATTCAACTTAGTCAACTTATTCACAGGGAAATCATAACATGCCCTTTTTATCAATTTAATGTGAAAACTTCAACGCGACGTAGAATTTATACTTCTGCTACGTAGCTACGGCGTCGACGCAGACCCCTACGGCGTAGGCTGACATCACCTCCAAAAAATCCTGACTACGCGTCACGTAGATGCGGACCTCCAGGGCTGTGATTGGTCAGTTCACCTCCTCCAGGGCTGTGATTGGTCAGTTCAGCTCCTCCAGGGCTGCGATTGGTCAGGTCAGTCGTGGTGATCTACAGTCGCCTCAGAAAACGGCTTCTCTGTCTTTTCTACTTCAAGATTTGTAATAAAATCCTTTTTTCTTTGATACCAATGAGCTACAAACACATGCTGCCTCCTGGTTGTCTGAAGGAGGATTAGGACCAGAAAAAAAAGTCTGGTAAAAGAAAAAAAAAGTTTGGTACAAAACCGAAGGAAAAACAGGTGAAAGAAGAAAAACGTCTGGTACAAACAGTCCAGAATATGTGTTAAATAAAGGGAAATGTGTGTTTTGGGTGTTTTTTCTCTCACCTGCGCTTCAAAATTTGCAATAAACGCATTTTTTCTTTGATATCGATATGCTCTGTTACACACACACTGCATCCCGGTACAAGAACAAAAGAAAAAACTGCAAAAGAAAATAAAAGTCCAGAATATGTGTTATTTATCTGTTTTTTTTTGCCTGTTTTTATGTTTTGTGCCGGACTTTCTTTTGTATTTTTGCCTGATGTTCTGTTATCACTGTGAAGAGGAAGCATTGATTCATCAGACCAACACGTTCCCTCTATGCAAAACTAAGAATGAACAAGGTACGATAACGGCCGAGCTGTTATCCCGACTTTACCGTTCTATCAACAGCCAATAACAACCAAGCTCACGTTTTGCTTTGAAAGATATACTCCAAAAGAGTACTCAGCAATACCTACATTTCAGGATAGAACTTTATTTATTTTTGGGCACACAGGCACACACATCTATTTAGATTTTAAGAAAAGGATTTCGCGGCCCACCTTGCAACACCTCTGCTGCCCACTAAAGGGTTGCGCCCCATAGTTTGAAAATCACTCGTCTAGACAAAAAAAGACATTTTAGGTTGACCTTTGAGAAATAGTGATTTTACATTTTACACCATTGAATGAACCAAAGTAATGAATCATTTATATAATAGATAGGTTAACTGACTCAAAATAGCTGTTAGTTGCAGTTTAGAATAACACAACCTGCTCCTCATAGATAATCTCAATCTCAAATAATAAAACACAAACATTCTAATTTTGATTGAATTATATATAAAATAAAACATAATTATAATTATCATATTTCATTTCTGCTCAGTCTAGATACTGATAAATCTTACACACTGTTACACATTAACAAACTATTTTACACTAACTATTGAAAATCTGCAGGTCCTGTCCAGGTTCATGCTCAGCTGTGATTGGTGTATTGTTAGAAAGGGGCGGGACTAAGGATTGGTCAATGAAGAGGTTATCCTGATTACTTTTGGAGTGCAGGAGTTTTAAAAAGATAAAACTGGTTGTTGCAGACACGTATATTTGTTAATAAGGAGGTGAGTTGAGGTGAGTGTGTGTATTCCAGGCAGAGTAAGACAGGTCAAAGACAGACCAGAGCAAATCTGTGTGTGTAGGTTACAATCTGTGAACATATCAATACAGAGTGTGAGGAGGGGATTGAAATGGAGAAAGTGTGTTATTAATAAGAATGTGTTTAACCTGTCGGCTGCACATTCAGAGGTGAATTAAATCTCAGCTCATATTCCTGAGCAAAGCGACGCAGGATCAGCAGCTGCTGGAAACAGCAGCTTTCAACCTCTGCTACTCTGCTGCTTTTCATTAATTCATCTCCTCTTCCATTTATTTCCCTTCCTTCACCTTTTCTATCCTTTCTTTGTCCTCTGTCCTTCCTACATGCTTCAGCAGATACGGACGCTATCAGCCTATTAAATGGCTGTAATCAACTGTCATCAGGTACAGTGACTCCACTCTACATCTTAATTGGCTCATTGGCCATAATTATCTATAGGTAAGACAGAGGTTATAGTTACAGATTATATCTATCTGTCTATGATTTAGACAGATAATGTCATTATAACTTTACCTTTAATGCCAATATAGTCAATAACTCATGAAATACGTTTTAGATTCATATGGTTTATATATTTTTTTTCTGTGCAATAACTATAACATATTCAACGATATACTGTATATATATATATATATATATATATATATATATATATATATATATATATATATATATATATATATATATATATTATGTTATTCTATCTATCTATCTATCTATCCATCTATCTATCTATTATTTTTTCCACAATTTAGCACATTTTTCCCAGTGACGTTGCTAAAGTTTAAAGGTTTAAAGATGTACTAAGGTACTAATAACATGTGAACAGTTTGCTGTTTTCTGTTCCTTCCTTGACCATCTGTAGATTTCATTAAAGAAAATGATGGAAGTGTGATTGCTTTTGATCAGTAAATGTTTTGTGTCACCTAAAAAATTGTCTTTGACACCAGACAGCAGACACTTGCAGTGAGTTTGGAGGCTGTTAAATGATAGAAATCTCATTTTGGAGTGAAACTGCTCAATTTCACTGAGTCAGTGGACAAGAAAATAAGAGGACTTTGTTCTGATTCAATCTATTTGGAGCCACTTTGCAAGCATATTATCCCTCCGCTGCACAAGATGAACAAGGCCAGATAACACAGATCTGTTCTACTCCACCTCACTCCACTTGATTCCCCAACTGATGCAGAAGAGAATTGCTTTTCTGTCCTCGGCTTTTACAGCAAGTACAACAATGCTCTTCCATTAGTATTTGGTGGGTTAAAGGAGGCTGTACAGGACGTTAATGGATCCGCCTCCACACAAAAGCTGCTGCACGTTTCCATCTGAGAGCATGCAAATTGAAGCAGTTGCAGATAGATATATGCTGAAAAACTGTTTTAGTGTCTCTGAGAATCTAATGTAGAAGGTTTTCAAGCCACTCTATTAAAAAATGTCTCACATTTTACTGATTTTGAGCATTACTCTACATTTTATTGTTGTCAGTCAGTCAGTCATTTTCTATACCTGCTTATTCCTCATTAGGGTCAAAGGGGTCTGCTGGAGCCAATCCCATTGCGTTATGGCAAGAGGCAGGGATACACCCCAGATAGCCGCCAGCCAATCGTGGGGGACACAGACCATTCACTCACACCTATGGGCAATTTCGAATTGCCAATTAACCTCAGCATGTTTTTGGACTGTGGGAGGAAGCCGGAGTACCCAGTGAAAACCCATGCAGACATGGGGCCACCCTGCGCCACCATGTCGCCCCTTGAAAATTGTATGCTAAATCAAATTACCACGTTATTTTCGGACTTCTCAGATCTTCTTATCTTCACTGGACCTTGTGTCCACTGTGCAGGTTGAGCAGTGGGTGGAAATATTGAAGTTAAACAGAGATTTTGCAAAGGAAACAATATGTGAGTCATACAGGAAACCGCAATCACAACGAGACCTTATCTTGATCCTACAGACTCTCCTACGACAGTATATTTCACAGAATCTGTATCTCTACTTTAACAAGTGCTAACTCTAAAGGAACTCTGTTGAAGTTTAAAACTAGAGTCACTCTGGTTCTGTTATAATCACTTATGTTTGTTCATGACGTATGTCAGAAAAAAAACTCATAGACCCATAGATTGTTCTTTTTGCAGCTTTAACATCTGAATATTCAGCAGCTGCTTAATATTCCACAAATGACCCAACTACTTCACTCGCATCTTTCTGAGGTACAACCATGGATCAACTACAAGTGTAACTACAACTTCAGCATCATCATTCTCAGCCTCACCCCCTGTTCCCTGATTACCCAGGTGAATATTTGTCATAGGAATACACAGGAATATACCTGAAACCAAATGAAAATTGACCAGAAGTACATAGGAGGGTGGAGCCAGGATAAACAATAGCCCAGTTTTTGAAAACTGTAACCTCAGATTGATAATTTGAACACAATTACTCATGTAGAGCTGCAACAATTAGTCAATTAATCAATTTGTTGCCAATTATTACATTAATCACCAACTATTTAAATGATCGATTAATCGATTTGAGTCATTTTAAAAAGAAAATCTTTAGGCATTTTAGTTTGAATTTTTAGCTTTGGGAAACAGTGCTTAACATCTTACACCATTTTATGCACCAAACAACTAATGGATCTATTGTTTCAATAATCAATAGATTAATCAACTTTCAGAATAAACGTTAGTTGCAGCCCTAATTATTGCTATTAATGTCATACTGTTTTGTCTTTAATCTGTTTCAGTGAGTTAATCTTAATCCAAATTTATTTCCCACCATTTTACTCCCACCATCACTCTCATTACAGCTTTGAAATCTATTTTAATACAGGGTTGGATTTAGAGTGATCTTTGAGAAACAGTAATAAACTATTTTATACCACTTTATGAAGCAAACAACTAATCAATTATATATATATATATAGAAATGGAAACTTTTAGAAACTTTTGACTGATTCACCTTATTAAATGAAGAGAGCAGACACATTCATGTCATAACATATATTAAAAGAAAAATGTTCTTACCTGCAGGATCTTGCACCTGTCAGAGTTGCAGTCGATGTCCTCGCAGGGATGATACATGCCCAGGGTCACACAGTTCAGCAGGATCACCAACACAGATGCCCGCTCGAACCAAGTACAGGAAGCAGTTAAGGAATATAACACAACATAGATTCAACATGTAGCAACAATAAACAAATCTAAACAGTATGTGTTTCCTCCAGTGACCTCATTATCCCATTTAAATGTCTAAAACTCTAAAAGAGCGATTTGTGCTACCAGTCCAACTCACAGTAAAAATAAATTAAAAAAAAAAATGTTTTTGAAAGGAAAAAACGAGTCGCAGAGGAATCCGGAAACAAGGAAAGCCCATCTGTGGCCGTCAGAGCTCCCATTTCACCCTGTTAACCACAATCTGTTTGCAAGGTGTGTGAGTGTTGGAACATGTTCAGAGTGTTAGTGAGGGTGCTGGAAGGGTGCTTTAAAGAGACTGTGTGAGGCTGGGAAAACAGACAGATGCTGAGAGAGCAGTCAGCTGAGTCAGAGGACAATTACTTATCCGGCTTTGGAGCCGATGAACGTGAAGACATCTTGATGCACGGCACGTGAAGTTTATTGACCACAGGGTCAAAGTCGCCATTCCAACTGTGGTTAGCTGAAAATGCCAGATTGAGCTATGTGACACCAATCAATGATGACATTAGGCACACATTAGGCTGATGCTGCTTCAACACACACACACAACATCAGACGTGCACACACATATATTATACATTTCTACTGCATTGTATCTACAGTCAGCATCCTGTATCCAGGCTGGTTAACAATGTTAGATAGAACAGATTGTTTGTCATCCAAGTGTGTGTGTGTGAGCGTATGTAAAAATGCACACACCAGCTGTGAGGACAAATGACCTGTCTGTCTTTTATCGCATTAGTCGCCACTTGTTCAATCATCCTGCTGACCCATAATGCAGCTGGGTCAGCGTGGCTCCGCTGCCTTTGCGAAAAAATTGAGTGCAGCGACAGCGTCAGACAGCAGGAAACCTTGATTTTAAACCATTCTCTGTTGTGCTGGTGAAAAGCACTCACAGTAGGATATTTGAATACCAGACAGTTCGCTAAACACCAGCACGAGACAAAACTATCAATCTGAAATGTGTTTCTCCACAGCAGCCATTTTGACTTTAGTAAGTAAACACAGGTGTTAACAATGATACTAATTAGGGATTAATATATGTCAAACAGAATCAGGTGCTTCTATTGTTCTGTTAATGACTCTGCTACACCTTAATTAATTGAATTAATTAACATATTTACCTGCTACTTCACATTAATACAGCTGCATATATATATATATATATATATATATATATATATATATATATATATATATATATATATATATATATATAAAACCTATTCAAAATTACATCATTTGAATAGGTTTTGAGGCTATTTTACAGAAAGTCTGGACTACATGGACATTTTCTATGAATTTTTCTAACAAAAGACAGTATCTATTAATATATTTTGGGTCCTTTACCAGGTACTACCCTGTACTACTCTTGTGCTTTTCTGCTTCTGTTTTCCAATCCCCATTTCACTCTTTCCACATAAGTTCTCTAAGTATATATTCTATTCAATTGATGGAATGTGAACAATATTTTACATAAAAGTTAGACATGCACCGCCACCCGACCTCCAGACACTAACTTTCTGCCGCGCCCAAACAAAGGCGTTCTAACTTCTGCACTGGCTCTCAGCATTGGCATTAGACATAAATCATGTGCTGCAGAATCATTCAGTATGAACGGATACTGGGCTAGAATGTGAAACACTGCGGTGGCTCTAATTCAGTATTGAACAGGCGTATTGAATAATAGATGCAGGCTGGAGGGGATTTTGAGTAGATGACCATAAGGAACCTGGGTAGCATCAGTTGGGTAATGATGGCTGCATCTGGAAGGATCCACAGGATTATGTCACACACAGAAGGGGCTGTGAGTCCAATGGGAAGCAATTAAAAAGATCAGTCAGGAGGAGTAGGATCATTAACAGGAAGCAAAAAAAATAACACTTGAGTTTGAGGAACAAGTCCTCAAAATGAATGCACATCCAGAAGGAGCCAGAAAGAGTTTTGTAATATGCAGTAAATCAGCAGGACGACATCATGCGTGTGGATTTTCCAGAACTTTAAATCACTCTTCAAAAAGTGATGCTGTTTTATGATGTGACAGCACAGTGATTATAGTCTGGTGTGTTTTTTGCTCAAAAAACACTTGTATGAGGTTAGAGTTGCAATGATTAGCCAGTTAATCAATTAATTGCCTACTATTTAAATAATCGAATAATTACATTATTTAATTGTATTTAATTTGAATAATTAATCTTCAGCTTTGCTAAACAGTGATTTGACACCATTTCATGAACCAAACAGCTAATCTCTTAATTATTACAATAATCCTTAATCGACTATAATAATTATAGATGCAATGATTAGTTGCCAGTTATTACATTAGTCACCAACTATTTTAATAACTGATTTGTGTAATTTTTAAGAAAAAAATGTCCAAATTCTCTGGTTTCAGCTTGTCAAATCTGATTATATTGTGTTTTTTAGTCTTTTGTAATAGTAAAGTGATGATCTTTGGGTTGTGGACTTTTGGTCTGGACTAAAAAAGACATTTGAGGTTGAATCTTCATCTTTGGGAAACAGTGATCAACATTGTCCCCTTTTTATGAAGCAAGCAACTAAGGATGGATTAGTGGAATAGAAAACAGTAGTTGTTAATTGCTGTCCTACCTTATACCCACTTTCTCAGTCAGACCATTTTATGAATCAAACAAATAATCAATGAATCGTTTTAATAATAAGATAGACTATTAGTAGATTATTCAACAACCATAATAGTGGCAGCCCTAGTTTGGGATTATAGAAGTCAGAATGATGATTGTAGGTTTGGAATTATAACTTTAGAATGGAATGATGACTCAATATGTGGTGTGGTTTAAGGTTACTTTATTAAAGTTTGTCAGTTTTCATCATCATGACAACTGTAAAACCCACAACAATGGAAGGTATTGTCATGGTTCATAGTCACAAACGTGACACTTATGGTTAGGAGCAGGAAGTAATGCCACCTTATCCAGGTGTAATGCCACCTTATCCAGGTGTAATGTGATCTGTGAGAACTACACAGCACCTGTCACTTCAACATATCTACAGTATTTGTCATTTTTATCGACCCACAGCATCATCTTTCTTGGGAAACAGGCTCAGTTTTAAAGTTGTAGACACTGTAGAAACTTGCAGTACAGGACAGAGAAGGTGGAGCTAATTAAAAATAATGAGCTTCCTGAGTCATCTGAGCAAGAGCCATGTAAGCTGCTGATTCTATCAACCTCATCAGAGATAATGATAATGTCATTCACAGCCCCTGCAGTCACAAATGTGTTTTTCTGCAGATGTTTGATCTTGGCTGTGCAGAATCATGTCTGTGCAGTTTGACACTCGGAGGCTGATCTTACTTTCATCTGCTGAAAGTGGAAAGTTTGTCTGTGGTCATTTAAAATCCAGTTTTAGTTTGATTGTTTTCAAACAAAAAAAGTTTGGAAGGCAATTATGGGTCCAATATTACACTTATAAAAGTATGATGTGGAGGTTTTAATGATGTCATTTCAATTATTTGACTTTTTTGGAAAAAATAACTTTTCAGACACAAATAATTATTAAAAGTAGGTCTCATACTTTTCCTGGGTTTTATTTAAAGTTGAGATGGCAAAAACAAAATAAATTTATTTTTAAGTAGTTTATAGTTTTACATCTCCTCTATCAAGGTTTTCTCTGTATCTTTAGAAAGAAAAAGTTATGTTTCGTGTCATCACAATTTCATTGATGTCTTGATGGCTCATGTTTTGAATATGAGCTGTGTTCATTTTTCTGTTAAGGGTTTTGAGACATGGAACAGTATTTATAGAACATCTAGACCTTCCCATAACCAAATATGCATTAACATTTACCTCTTTAAGTTGAGAAAAGTTCCATCAGACCAGATAAAACTAAACAAACAAACTGAGTTTAATGTTCCTCCAGGAATCTGATACACAACACTGGGTTTTCTGTTATTTTTAGAGGCTCCATTCAACGTGTCCTTATTGTTACTTCACCTGGATGTTTGCTCATAAATCATCCTGCAGCAAAGCTCAGAGTTTGACAACTGAAAGCTGTTTTCACATTAATCATCTGCAGAAGGAACATTTATCTGCACTGAAAGCCTCAAGTTAAGAATACCTACAAGCATGAGTTGTGACATCACAACCAGTTTGAGCCAATGGTGGTCCAGTACTTCAATTTTAAAATTTTTTTAGGATTGATCAATGAGGGAGAAAAAGTTGAGATATAGTATATTCATTAAAAAAACAACTATTTTATTTTATTACATATTGATTCAAGTATTCAGTTTCTATAGAAGCTTATTACATTATCTGTTTCCTCTGGAATAGTGTGTAAGTGAAAAGTTTCACTAGATTTTTATATTTTCTTATGAATGAGGCAGCATATATGTCAAATGTTTTTACAGAAATGCTGTACAAATGTTATAGTTTATTCATTCTGTCTGAATGTTTAACACCAGTAACACTAGTTTACACACATAAATTATAATATTCCTAATATATTCCTCATAAAGAATAATGTTTGAATTACTAATTTTTTTACTTTAATATTATGCAATTCTTGTGTACAGTTTTAATATAGCCTAATATAATGTATTACTCTTCAGATGATATAATCATATTCATTACGCAATATTTTTGCAGTATAATGCCATTTCTGTGATAGGTTCATTTATTTTTATAGAATCTAAGTGAAAAATATTAAAAGTTAATAAAGTTACAAAAAAATTACAGCAGCTTAAAATTCCAGCCGACCAATGGTGTGACTCCATCACTCAGTGACTCAGACGGTTTGTATTTGTATTAGTCGCTGCCAAAAACAACATTAGCAAAGAGGAATTAAAGGGGAAATCTATAAATAAATAAAATCCAGGGTCATATAGAGTTTGATATGAACACAGGAAGTCGATTTTTAACTTCTAATACAACTGATGAAACAAGGATTTTTTTTTTGTTTTTCTGAGGATGAGTAAAGCGTTGTAGAGGTTTTACTGATGCACTTCAGACTCGTCCGTTGATGAAAAGTATGAAATGTATGAAAGTATGAAAGTTGATGAAATGTAGAACAGGAATTTATCAAAAGACAAAAAAAAAATCATCATGAAGCCAAATATTAAATATGAAATATGAATTATCTGACTGATTGGATCAATAACTCATCCTCTGTCCTACAGCTGGTGAGCTGTGATTAAACAATAAAGAGTGTTTGCAGTGTTCATGAACACACACACACACACACACACACACACACACACACACACACACACCTTCATGGTGTCAGTACAAGCACTGACACGCTGAGGGATGGATTCAATTATGGAAAGGATATACAAGGATCTGTTAAAGCTCTGAAAGATCTGCAACACACACCCATATACACATACTAACATACACACACTCAAAAACACACACTCAAAAACACACACTAACAAACATACACAAACATCCTAATGCACACACATGCTAACACACACTACCACAAACACAGTAGCACTCTCCTACGCACACACTTTAAGTCCCTTTCTTTGTGCCTAATGAAGGGAAAACAATCTGCAAGACTTATGTCCTCCTCTGCTTCCCTTCATCATGCTGCTGAATAACTGATTCTGTCCAGTAATGATCTGACACTGGGACAAAAAAGACAAAAAGTGTGTGTATGTGTGTGTGTGTGTGTGTGTGTGTGAGAGAGAGAGAGAGGGAGAGAGAGAGAGAGAGAGAGTGAAAAAGAAGAATTCCAAATAGCAAAGTTTGGTTCAAAAGTTTCAGCTCATCTCATCATCTCTTATTTCTTTCATGAGAGCGATGGATCCTCAGCAGGACGACGAGCTGCACACAGACGAGGCGGATCGATTGATACCGAGCTGCTCAGAATTCATTACATATATTCTGGATTATTCATTGTGTTTACTTTAACTCACACTGGGTGAGTTTCTGCAGCCGCCTCTGCTCTGCAAACACACACACGCACACACACACACACACACACACACACACACACACACACACACACACACACACACACACACACACACACACACACACACACACACACACGCACACACACCACAGCCGCACATTTGTGAGCTGGTGCTAATATGACAATGTTGAACCTTTATATATAAAAAAAAGTGTTTGTTCATCTTCTACAATCAATTCTTTATCAGACAGGAACCCAGGAACCAGCAAAATAGAAATCGTTTTGACATTTTAAAGTTGGTGTTGCAGAAGTATACGAAAATTCAGTTATAATTTATATCACATCTCAGATGGATTCAGAAACAGATTTTCATTATAAATTAAATAAAAGAATACGTGTTTTCTGGAACAGCTGTCATTTTATTTTTTTCCCCTCAAACTGTAATATTATTATCATTGATCTGTCAATCATCTGGTGCAGAGGGGAAGTTTCCAGTTTTCAAACTGAGTCGTTTTTAAAACTGAACCCTCAAGCTAAAATGAAAATAAATCATCAGAACTTCACTTTCTGTAGCTGAAAGCAGCATGTCAGCTCAGCAATGATTGGACACAATGTTAAAAGCTGACTGAAACACTGCAGAAACAATAATGAGATAATTCTGTCACACATGGTGGTTACTGAGATATGAAACATGAAACGAACACTGAAATAACAACAACTGCAGATCCTCAAATGGCCACTTGAGGTTTAGTTTATTTATATGTTTAGAGCCTGGTACAAAGATAGTTTTGGTCTCTCGCTGTACGGAAGAGATATTTTATATATCTTATCTCTTCTATTTTTTTTAATTAAAGTGATAGTTCAGTATTTTGGACATGACCCCATTTCCTACTTCCCATTTCCACTCATGTATCTAAAGCACAGAGACATATCACTGATCCTCCAGTATTGAGCTTTGTAGGCCCAATCTATCATCAGTTTCAATATTCAGTTAGTAAGTATCAATTGCATGACAACATATTGACACCTAGACCTGCAATGGTTAGTCAAATAATCAATATGTCAACTATTACATTACTCATAAACTCTTTCAGAATCAGACTTATTGGCCAGGTATGTGTGCGCATACAATGAATTTGACCCAGTAATCCCGGTAATGAGGCTACAGTAGATGGCCTCATTACCGGGCACATGTGTCAAACAGCCTCATTTAAGGCACATGTGTCAAACTGCAGTCCTAAAGGGCCAGTATGACATATATTTTAACCAAGGAGTCACACACCTGATTCTACTAATCAGCCACTAGAGCCCTTGCTAAGGACCTTCATGAATAGAATCGGGTGTGTTACTGCTTGGTTGGAACAAAAGCCTGCAGCCACACCGGCCCTCCAGGACTGCAGTTTGACACCCCTGCTTAAGGCTTAATATTACCCATAAGCAGTTACTACTTTGAGTGACAGGTGGCTGCTCATTATCCATATACGGTCACTTCTGGTTACAAAAGATAATGAAGGGTCAAAATTCAAAAGTCAAGACTTCAAAAGGAGAATCCATACTCGTCATTGAGGTTCCGTGCATTGTTAACATAGAATATGAGCTCCTCCTAGTCTTCAAGCCCAACTGTCACTAGTTAAAATTCTTGGGAGAATCCTACTAACTGTTTAGTGTGTGAAGCTGCTCGCCTCCTCATTTGATGCAACCTGGTGAAATTACAGCTTCACAACTCCACATTATGTCTATGAAAGGAACTGACATCAAAGCATGGAGGATTCTTCTTCAGAAAATCTTCTCCATTAAAACTCACTCTGCCCTGAAGTTCAAATGTGACACAAAGACGGATTCACAACCAGTCCAGCAGCTGGATAGCTGGAGCTCGGACAGGTGATTAAACTGATGATCTTTGGGTTGTGGACTCTACGTCTGGATAATTTTTGATACTATTAATTAGTTGTCGGTCCATAAAATGGTGTAAAATGTTGATCACTGTTTCCCAAAGCTGAAGATTTGACCTAAAATGTCTTTTTTGTCCAGACCTACAGTCCACAACGTAAAGATCATCAGTTTACTCTTAATTAACTCAAATTGATTAATTTATTAGCAAAATAGTTGTCAGCTAATGTAATATTTTATTACTAATTGAATAATCAACTAATTGTTGCAGCTCTAGTCAACATAACAACATGACTTTTCTCTGACTTATATTCTGTGTGAGTCATCATTATTAAGTTTCACTGTTGTTGCTGATTGCTAATTAGCTTTTTTTTTTTGCAAATTTCAAGTCAAATCCCACATGCTGACTATCATATGTCATATTTGCAAAAACAAGCCACATAACATCGATATATCACAATATTTCTGACTAAAGAAAAAAGAAAAAAAGAACACTAAAGAAGAAAAAAACTTTTTTTTAACTAAAAAGGTTCAATATTAATACATGTACTGTCACAGCCTGAGAATTTAGTGCTTTCATTTATTGATTGATTATTGGTGATCTGACAAGGGGAGGAAAGACTTGAAGAGTCTAAGTTCTGAGCTCTATCATAGGTTCTGCTGTCAAATGTGCTGCAACTCCTCAATCAATGAGGGATCAATGAGTCTAATTCCTTTGGTGAGGCTAGATTATCCTGCCAAAGGGCTAAATAAGCTGGGAGGAGACTGATGTTTCTGTAATTGCTGCAAACATTCACCACAAAGTAAACCAGAGCAGATAATTTCCCCAGAGCACTGAAACCTTCAGGGACCCGGATCAGGTTCCAGCCCGGTGGTAATCTGGCCTGCTCAGCTCAGCTCAGCTCAGAGCTCTGTGAGCTACAGTCCTGCCTGGAATCCACTTTGGCAGCTGATGCACAATATCGAACATAAATTAAGGTGTCAGGCTGCATCTCGAGTGTTCGCTGCAGAGGTCAACAGATAAACGCCGTTTTTGGGCATTTGCAGAAGGGAGTGATGCTGTGTTGTTGTGGGAGGACAGTCTGGATTCAGACAGGACTTGTGTATGTGCCCATAAAATCCAGACACTCAGTTTCAGCCAGAAGTTAGTTTGAGAGAGTGACTGTAATTAAAATAATTCATGTCTGAAGACAGGAAATCATTGGGGAGAAGATAATAAAATGGCCGATGTGAAGGAGGAATGCTGACAGGAAAATAAGCCGCTCGCCCCCCCCTCTGCTCTGCTTCTCTTCACTTTCACTATTTCACACACCGTTTTATTTCTTTTACCTTTCATGACAAACATCACCTCGTTTCATCTGTCTTTCCTCAGGAGTGTGATGGCTTCTCTTCACAGGTAAAACTTTACTAAACTAAATGTGAAGGTTCAGGAAGCTCAGGGTGACAACACTCATGTCTTAAGTCAGACAGTTACTGCTGCTTTGCTGTCCTCTCATCTCTTTCCAAACCTCTCAAAGCTTCTTTTCCCTTTCATTTTTCTTCCTCTACCATCTCACTCCAGCTACTTTTCTAGGAGGAGATTGCCAAAACTTTTTGGAAGAACACTCAACCTGGCAGAGTAATATTTATAAAGAAGGAGGTGGAGCGATTGATCCATCACGGCCATTTTGCATAAATGTGTGCATCTCTTTTGCTAAAGCAACTTTCAACCTATTTTAATTGCCAACTATTTTGATAATTGATTAATGGATGTGGGTCATTGTTAAGAAGAAAATTCTCTGGTTCCAGCTTCTCAAAACTGATTGACTGTCTTCTATGATAGTAAACTGATGATCTTTGGGACTGCTGGCCTGGACAGGTCTTGAGCTTACGGACATAGTGGTCATCATATTATGCCATTTTATGAACCAAACACCTAATTGATTAATCCTTTTGATAATTATTAGATTGACTATTGAAAAAGTCATATGCAGCTCAATGACAGAAGGAGTTTAACAACACCAGAACCTGTCAGCTTCATTACTCTGCATGTTTATCAGCATGTTTATCAGCCGGTAGGTCTGCAACTATATATTAGATTATTTGTTTGATTCATAAAATGGTGTAAAAATAAAATCAATAGTTGAGTTGTTGATTAATTTAATAGTTGGTAACTAATTGACTAATCGAATAATCGTTGCAGCTTTATTTGCCAGTAGCTGGTAAAACTAGGGCAACGTGGTGTTGCAGTGGTTAGCGCTGTTGCCTCACAGCAAGAAAGTCGCAGGTTCAAGACATTTCTGTGTGGAGTTTGCATGTTCTCCCTGTGTCTGCGTGGGTTCTCTTTGGGTTCTCTGGCTTCCTCCCACAGTCCAAAAACATGCTGAGGTTAATTGGAGACTCTAAATTTCCAGAGAGGTTGAAAGATGTGAGTATGTGAGTGAATGGTGTGTGTGTCCCACAATAGGTTGGTGACCATCTGGGGTGTATCCCTGTCTCTCGCCTGTAATGCGTTGGGATTGGCTCCAGCGGACCCCTGTGTCCCTGTTTTTTTCTCAAAGTGGCAATTATGGAAAAAGAAGAAGAAGAAACAAAAGAAGGTAAAGTAGGAAGAATACAAAAATGGCTGCGGGTGAGTAACAGCATTATTTTTATGCAATTTATATTGGAGATTCAGTTTGGATAAAAACTCCACACTCTTAGCACAGATTGTCACAAATCTGCAGAGATAACAGAGATAAACTTGATGACATGATCATTTATTTCCACAGATACGTTTTTTTAGTCTGTGCGGTACTTCATGTTACAAGGAAAGTTAACCTGATGTGGTAGAATGACAGCAGTTTTCCTGTCAATCATACACAAAGTTAATGATTGGACCGTATCAAGCTCTTCCTATTTTTCCCTCAGCCTCACTTGGATAAAAAATTGTAAATTGGAGAGTTTCACAGGATCTTAGAACCTCAATAACTACAAGTGCCTATAGCTGCCTTGGCGCTGTTCATACACTCTGAGGCCTTGCGGCGTTGCACCATCTCAGCGAGCAGCGTGCAAAATCCTGTTGGTGTAACACTGCATCTACTCGCTGACACGGCTCATCGGGAGCCTGAGTCAGGAGCTGCGAGGGGAAACGGTGGCGTATTGTTAATGTCGGCTGTATCAGCATGAGGTGTGTACAAGAGGTGGGCAGAAGCTGGGTGAGGAGGAGACAGCAAGAAGAAAAAAAGCGAAAGGCAACGCGCAAAAAATTAAAGACAGGTAGAAAGAAGATAAAGGCGAGCAAACATCCTCACAGACCCCTTAAGCCGCAGCTCCTGCACGATCATGTGTGCTGCGGTTCGACAATTGACCCAAGGATTCTCCACCGGGGGAATCATCCACGACAGCAAACAACATTAAACTTTTACCAGCCTACATTATTGATAAATTCAGCCCTCGCTGTAAGACACCGTCCATTTAAATGAAGGCCACAACTTTTGTTCCGTGCTCCCTGCTCATGAATATGGATGCAAACAGTACACACCAACTATTATACTGACACAATGGGGACTGGAAGAGGAAACTATATGCATATAGATTTTTATGTAAGAGGAGGGAAAGAAAAAAATTCTTGCATCATCGATATTCAAACAGGAGCAGTTCGTCCTCCTGTGGTGCAGGAACTCATCAACTGCTGCCTCCTGCTTTTTTAACTGAGTTTTACATATGAAATGTATGTACCATGACGGGTGGGGGAAGGGGGGTCCACAGATTCCTCCATACACGCGCACACACACACACACACACACACACACACACACACACACACACACACACACACACACACGCACACACTCATAAGCCAGGAAACACCCTGTATCTTGCCACTGCGGAGTGCGAGTTGCTAGGCAACGCAGGCTTTCATTGGCAAGTATTGTGGAGTCACATCTCTGTTGCTGTGGTGTCTGTATCTGAGGTGAAGGAGCAGAGCCGCCGCAGCTACAGCACAGAGCTGAGTTTTGATCTGAGTTTTGTTTCAGGGTCGTCATCAACCACAGAAACCAGCCAGAACATGAGAATAATCCTTATTATTATTTATTATTTACAGCACTGCTATACCACCTCAGCTCACTCAATGTTTTGTCATGAATATGATATCTGACGAAAGATTCTGCAGTTTTTTTGTGCATTATTATACAAATATGCAGCAACTGATGAAGTGCAAAGGTGTTTACTATGGACACATGGTGGTTGGACAACATGCAGTGGTTTAAGTTTACACTTTAGTTGTATTAAGGTTTGGAGAACCTTTACCATACCAGTTACCAGTTTGGGTTAAAATGTCTGGCCAGTAGGGCTGCAACTAATGACTGTTTTGATCTATTTTAAATTATTTCTTGAATTGATTAGTTGTTTGGTTCATAAAATGGTGTGAAAAGTCAGTCACAAGTATCACAGATGTTTTCTGTTTTATTTTCCACTCATTCTTCTCTCTCTGATCAAAACCTGGCTCCTATATTATGCAGATAATGTGGTTGCTTATGTTACAGATACAAGTTTGGTAAGAGAGTCAGACTTCTAATGTAGGACCGAGTGAAAATATATATATCTAATCTATTTTTATAGCTGATTAATCTATTGATTATTGAACCATTAATCCAATAGTTGTTTGGTTCATAAAATGGTGTAAATTGTTGATCACTGTTTCCCAAAGCTGAAGGTTCAACCTAAAATGTATTTTTTTGTCCAGACCAACAGTCCACATCCAAAGATCATCACTTTACTGTTATAGAAAACTAAAGAAACCAGAACAAAAATCAGATTTGAAGCTGGAACCAGAGAATTTGGACATTTTCTTCTTAAAATGACTTGATTCCATTAATTGATTATCAAAATGGTTGGTGATTATTGTAATAGTTTGTAACTAATTGACAGATCTGACAGTTTAAACTTCCCCATTTTGTGGGACATTCTGTGAATTAAGACAACATGAATGTTTCTACAAATACATATATGAAGTTCAAAGTGAAGCATAACTAAAGATTTACACCTGCAGGGAAACAGACTCTATGGGAGATGAGAGCAGGAAATACTGCTACTATACTATCATATTACATCCAGCAGGAGAACATGTGAATAGAGAGGAGAGAGAGTGGGAGAGAGATTTCACACTTTCGTCAAAGCTGCTTCAGTGACGAAATACAAGGAAATATCACTTTTTGCTCTACAGTCAAACAGCAGACAGATTCCATCCTGCTTTAAATATGCAAATGTTTGCAATAGAGTTGTAAGAAGGACATTATTGCTCATTATGAAGCTTCTTTGCATTGACCCGTCAAATCAGCAGCTTTGCCGCATATGTTACAGTGGTGGAATCTGTATTCTGCAGTGTAATTCCTGTCTTCAGTCGTGATTATACAACTCTGCTGTTCACGCTCTGACGCTGATGCTGACGGATTATGTTACTGAGATGACTTCTTGTTGTAGTTAAGTCATCAACATCTTGGAAAGAGGCAAAGAAACACACACAGACAGAATTTTGATGCTGAATGACAACTGTGTCCATCAACCTCATGTAAACCCATCTAAGTATTCCTTGAAAATACTCATTTAGAGATAAAGGCCTTGGGTTCTTAATTACTGGTAAATAGGGCTACAACTAAAGAATATTTTGATAGCGGATTATGCGATTACTTCCACTTCCACTGGTTCATAAAATGGTGTGATATGTTGATGACTTTGTCCAGATCAACAGTCCACAACCTAAAAATCATTAGTTCACTGTTATAGAAGATTAAAAAAAGAAAATAATCAGTTTTGAGAAGCTAGAACCAGAGAATTTAGACATATTATATTGATTATCAAAACAGTTGATAGTGAGTCAGCACCTAATGGATGAATCAACTAATCTTTGCAGCTCTTCTCGTAAATATTAGTAACAATATACACTTAAACTATTAAAAAGGAAACTATTATTAGTGGCCCTTGGTTTCAAATGTAAATAACAGCAGCAAGGTAAGCGATGACTAAAACTACTCAGTTAAAGGACAGGTTCACAACTTTCTTTTTAAAAAATCATCAGACTTCAAACAACAGACAGCAGCTCAAAGAACATTGAAACATTTTTTTCTTGTTGTGATCAGTCCTTTTGTTCATAATGGTCATTACTATGTAGGTGATGGCAGATAGAATATATTAAAACAGAGGAAGGATGCAATCAAAGAGCCTTAAAAACATAGAACAGCAACAAAGGTACATATGAGCTTCAGATAAATGTTAAAATACATGTTTGCGCAGGGGGATGACTGAGTTGTTCCCAATCTCTTCAAAAGTTTCAAAGATTAGTCAATTAATTGGTTAGTTGCCAACTATTACATTAATTACTATTTTGATAATAGATTAATTTGATTTTATTAATTTTTAAGATTACAATGTCCAAATTATCTGATTCCAGCTTATCAAATCTGATTACCTCCACCAAGGTCAGTATGTTTTTTCGCAAGATACTTCAAAAAGTTCCTGACGGATTTTTGTCAAACTTTCAGCAAATGTCAGGTATGGTACCATGGATAGATAATTACATTTTGGTAATGATCCGTAAGAAATCCTGGTTTCTGGATCACATCAAATCTCATGTTGTTTGGACATTCATTCAACATATAAAAAATTATGTCTGGTGATGACTCTCAATGTCTGTAGGGACCAAAAATAGCAGTTTTGTTTTTCTACAGAGCAACATACTCAATAAATACAATGAACACACGCACACACACACAGAGTGAAAGAAACACCTGTGGCCAGCAAGTGCCCTCAAGGCTCTGAACTAGCAGATGTGTGTCCTTCAGACAGGTTCCAGCACCAAATCTGTCATCATAATTGACAGAGATGTAGTGGCTGGTGTGTGTCAGTGTGTGTGTGTGTGTGTGTGTGTGTGTGTGTGTGTGTATGCATGTGTGTGTGTGTGTGTAAGAGAGAGAGAGAAAGCACAAGAGAGAGCTCAGGAGAACAGAAAGCACATATATTAGATGTTGGAAGACAGCATGATCTCCTGCAGAAATCACGATGTTTGTGGATCTTTGAGCACATGTCTCATATCTCATGTCTGATTTTTGGCGAGCGGGAAGACAAGAGGAGGAGGAGGAGTGAAAAATGAAAGTTTGAGGAGACAAAGAAAACAGAGACAGAAAGGTGAGGAAAGAGCAAATTAAACAGAGGCAGTGAAAGAAAGATGAGGGATGAATAATTGATCCAAAGACTGTGAGAATTAAATCCCAGACAGAGTCATTTCTACCAAACACACACACACATACAGTATATAGATAGTTGTGGGATGACTTGACATACGCATTACTCGATGCTACTGATCTGTCTAGAAAGTGTGTGTCACAGACAGGAGACAGAGTTAAGAGCAAAGGTCAAGTTTATATTCCCTGTTGCTCCTCATTAATTAAACCTGGGTATTTCTCTCTGCATCTTTCTGTCTCTGTCTCTCTTGCCCAGTCCTGATGCTGCCATTTCATGATTTCAATGCCATCATAATTCATAAACAAGGCTCTTCACAGAAGTGGAATTAACAACGACACACACTTAGTCATCTTCTATACCTGCTTATTCCTCATTTGGGTCACAGGGGTCTGCTGGAGCCTATCCCAGCACATTACGGCGAGAGGCAGGGATACACCCCAGATGGTCGCCAGCCAATCGTGGGGCACACACACCATTCACTCACACACTCACACTTATGGACAATGGACACACAGAGTTTTCAATTAACCTCAGCATGTTTTTGGACTGTGGGAGGAAGCCATAGTACCCGGTGAAAACCCACACAGACACGGGGAGAACATGCAAACTCTACACAGAAAGGAGGAGGTCTTGAACCCGTGACCTTCTTGCTGTGAGGCAACAGCGCTAACCCCTGCTCCACCATGTCGCCCAAAGACACACACTTATATGAGAAAATCAGCAAACAAACAGCATTAATCCTATACACAGGCCTGTTAGAGCAGAGGTCGACTGCAGAAACACTAACTGAAAGGAAGGAGGTGGAAGTGAAGAGAAAGTCTGAACTCAAAATATGCAAATTGGGGGACATTACGATATGAGAACAATGTTGAGCCAGAAGCAGGCTGATTAAACAGGAGGTCAGCGATTACGGGCTGATTTTAGGGAAGTTAGTGGAGTCTGCACACACACATGCCGGATATTCAGGTATTTGATTTACAGTTCAGATATTTAAAGCACAAAGAGAAGCTAATTAGCAATCAGCGACAACAGGAAAACTTGGTGATGCTGACGCACATTGAATATAAATCAGAGAAAAAAGTTATGTTGCTGCAACAATTAGCCCATTATTCAACTAGTTGCCAACTTTTACATTAATTGACAACTTTTTTGATAACCGATTTATCAATTTAAGTGATTTTTAAGAAGAAAATGTCAAAATTCTCTGGTTATATTAGTAACCTGGTGATCTTTGGGCTGTGGATTGTTGGGTCTGAACACAAAAATACATTGAATCTTACATTGAATCTACTGAATCTTCAGCTTTAGGAAACAGTGATCAACAATTTACACCATATTATGAACCAAAAATAACAATAATAATTGTCCAAAAATGTCTTTTTAATCCAGACCAACAGTCCACAACACAAAGATCATCAGTGTACTATTATAGAAGACTGAAGAAATCAGAAAATAATTTAATAAGCTGGAACCAGAGAATTTGGACATTTTCTTTAATAAAAATCACTCAAATTGATTAATTGATTATCAAAATAATCAACGATTAATAGATGTAAAACTATCAATGTTATGGCAATTAATTGTTATATTGTTATGTATAATTATGATAATAAAGTTGTGTCCACATTTCAGATAGTGCAGGAGGAAACAGAATGAAAACATGCAAAGAAGTTGAACAGGCCAGAGCTAGAGTTTTAGTGAGCTTAACTATTCTATTATCAAATAGTTGGTGATTAGTTTAGTAGTTGGCAAATGTTGAGTCTTGATTAATCGACTATCCAACCAATCATTGAGTTCTACAAAACATGTAATATTCCATAAGACCTGTAAACAGACCTTTATGTGCAAAATTTGTAGTTTTCCTCTTTAAATTCCCAAGGCAGCACCACAAGACCATACATACAAATGAGATAAACACTGCATCTCCACTTAAAAAGCCAACATATATATGGCTTTCACATTGAGATGCATCAGTAATTGAAAAAAAGAATCATCTCTCCAACCCACACACACAAAGTTTCTCAGGGTAATAGTGTGTAATAAATGGCAGTAAAGGGCGGTGGAACGTCTGGTGTGTTCTGTGTTCTGTCTGGTTTTCAGTGCACTCAAAGAATCCCTCGATCCCCACTTGGCTGCCGCCTGTTGACCACGACTTCATGCATAAACACTCATACACATACAGTCATTAGAGCAGAGGCCTGGGGAAGCTGCAGCCTCCACTCTGCCTGCTCCTCTGGCAGCAAGCTGCCCCATTATACACTGCAAATAAGCCGTGGCTATAGGCTCCAATGGCTTTTTCAGAGAGGGAGAGCGAGGTCGGCAGTGCATGTGTATTTGTGTGTGTGTTTGTGTGTGTGTTGGAGAGAGAGACAGAAAGAGCCTGTAAACCCTGGTGACTCTAAAAGCTTTGCCAATCTCAAAGAATGCCTTGTGGATATTAAGTGCTGGATGACTCAACTTTCTCTGTAGCTTTTACAGAAATCCAGGTCTCTGCTGTTCTGAAACATCAAGAAAAAAAAAAAAACAGGACAACTTCTAAGAAATAATTTCCAAGAAGGAACTCGCTACAGAAGCAGATTTAAATCTTCGTGCCTTCGCCCAGTGGTGGTGTGGATGTCTTTTGTCACAAAGGTTCAAGTGTGCGGCAAAGACACAAACAAGAACAAACAGTTATTGAACAGCAACCCTAAATAACCTCGGCACAGACCAACACGCCAACACGAAGCCGCTGTGCAACACTCAGCCAAAACCACAACCTCCATCCACAGTCCAGGACAAGTGGAGACTGCTGGAGCGGTCCGCCGCCATGCTGAGGACGCCATCGATTGTTGCTGCTATTAATAAGCTACTCTCTCCTTCTCTTTTTCTCTTTTTTATGCATCCTCAGGCAACACATGTAAGGTCACACAGAGCAAAAAAAAAAATAGCACAGCACACAAACTGTGTCCATTTCTCCATGACAACAAGGGAAATGTTTATACGCTGCTTCTCATTGGCCAGGATCCGGTTTCTATGGTAATTGTGTTCGCATCTCTGTGTTTGGGCATCATGAGCTGTGAGTGTGTTGATGTTATGTACAGTACAGGAATGTGTACACATGTGGCTGTGATTACACACACACACACATACACACGGAGGAATATTGCGTGACTCTTTTTGAAATTTGAAGTTTGACCAATAAAGCAGCATTGAAGGCTATTATTGGCTGTTTTTATCCTTAATTTAGATGATTAAGGAGTTTTTTTATAGGTTTAGTAATAGATTTAACCCCTTTAAACCCACCAGCAATTATAGTTGCTGAAGTCTATGACTGTCATTTTCTACTCAAAATAAAAGATCTAAATGTTGCTCATACAGTTTTTTAGTCGGCAACTTAAGACAAAGGTTATCGGTAAATTAATGAAGTTTCCGAATGCTTCCTTTCACAGAACGTCATTGACTTCCTGTCCCTTCCTCCCAAGAACATCACGAAGACAAACAAGTCTCTAGAATAACACACACAAAAAAAATTGTACCGGGAATACATTTTTTTTTTGTTTATTGGCAACATTTGTGCAAGCAACATCTATAGTTTTCAGTTATTAAAAATGCAATTTTCTTTCTTAAATGGGTCAATGGTAAAATGTGAAAAAAGAAGGAAATAATGTTTAATCCACACAGATCCGTGTTTGAGTGGTGCAACGGGGGCGTCGCCGGCAGCGTAATGAGGGAACACCAGGAAGTGCCAGGGGAAAAAAGAAGCGTATGGAAAGAAAGATGGATGGCGAGAGCTGGAGGGAAAGAATCAGTGATGGAGGAAAATCCAAACAATGGGAAACAAACAAGAGACTAGAGGCCTGAAAACACAACAGCTCTGTTCACAGTAAGAGGCGGGAAGAAGAAAAAAGTGTTGGTGCTGCAGTGAGATTTTGTGAAATCAATATTTGCGCAATGAACGACTAACAGGATTCAGGATTTTTTTATTCTCATATTGAATATCTGCACAATTAAGCATTTTAAACACCACTAATGTTTAAAATATGTTTTTCCTGCATACAGACGTGCAGGAGGAAGTTCTCTCTTCTGCTCTGGACTGCATTTATCGCCTGTATCTGAAGTAAAGTTCAAGAAAATATACTTATAGGCTGGAATTATGTGCCTGTGAGCAACCATCAGCTGTCTGAGCCCTGAGCTGCACTCTGTGAACTGACCCATGTCGTTCCAGCTGCAGACACATCTGCCTGCAGGGAGACACACGATGGACACAAAAGTCTGTAAATCTACAGTCTGCTAAGAGAGAAAAGCTTCGCTGGGAGGATCATTTCTGAGATGCTCAACAAGCCTCGAAGCTGCTTTACTGAAACTTTAAAGCTATAGTTTATTCAGGCTCCATCAGTCATAAAACATCTCAGATATTATTGAGACAACTGGTGCCTGACCAGAACAAGACTGATACAGAAATAACAGAATTGTCTGTTTATTCTGACAGATATTAGAGCTGCAACAATTAGTCAATTAATTATTCAATTATCTGCTATTTATTATTAAATTAATCATCACCTATTGTGATAATGGGTTAATGGGATTTCAGTTATTTCCAAATATTATCATTTTATGTGTTTTCTAGTCTTCTATAATGATAAACTGAACATCTTTCCTTCAAGACCTTTGAAAATGTCACCTTAGATTTTGGGAAACAGGGATTGACATGTTTCACTATTTTGCAGATTAATCAATTAATCGAGAATCAACAGATTAATGTTTAATAAAAACTGCCCTAATGAAAAACAAACAAAATAACATTATTAATTACCATCAGTAAGGGAAAGGATAACATATTTAAGACAAAATAGTTTTAACTATGGCCTCCACTCACTGTGGTATTGTTTCAATACTACAGTGTCAATAGATTTATTTTCATCCAGTGTTGCTTTCATTTTTCACTAAGACCTTGTATTGATGAAGGTCTGGACTCTGTGGTGGCCAATCCATGTGTGAAAATGATGTCTCATGCTCGCTGAACCACACTCGCTTCTCTTTTTACCCTGATGCACCCATAACTCTTTTTCCCCCATTGTCTTTCCAGTTTTTAATAATGTGCTGGACCAACAATGGACCAATAATAAGTTCAAACCAACTAATAAGTTCAAACCAACAGCTTTGCTCTAAACTCCACAAGAAAAAGATGACTTTGTTGACTGAGACCCTTCACAGAGAGTTTAGTAGTTTCTGAAATCTCCTTAAATGTTTTCTCTGCTTGATGCCAATGATTTGACCCTTTTCAGATAAATATCTTTTCCAACACCATGGGACGTAACTTTTCACATGGTCATTTTAGAAATGAGAACTTACTCATTGTATCAGTTGCTGAAATTATGCAAGAGGAGATGCTGTTTACACCGAGGAGCTTTTTACAGGTTTATCACAGAATAACAAAACCTTATCAAAAACAATCATAAACAAACATTAAGACAGGGACAATCACACAGTAAATAATTAAAGTAAATATCAGGGATAATATAAAGTGCACACTACAAAAAGTTAAACCTTCTCAGGTAAAAATATCTTGTTTTGGTGCAATTAGTTCAATACTGAGTAGAATTTTCTTTAATTAGCTTCTTCCAATAGCAGATCATCTTGCTTATTTAATTTTTATTTTTTGTCAATTTAACGTTGTTTACTTTTTATTATTCAAAAATATGTGCAAGCAAGTCAAAAAATTAAGAAAAAGTTAAATAATGAGATCAGAATTCAGGAATATAAAGTGCAATTATGGTTGAAATATTTATTACTCTATATTTAATTGTAATTATTTATTACTCTATCTTTTATTTTATTCATTATCATTCATATATTTATTTTTCCCTCAACTTCTTTTTCCTACTGATTTTGTGTTTTTATTTTAATATTCACATGATGGTATTTGTAGACCATTTTACCTTCTTATAATCAAAGAGTTTTAAAATCTACTTTTGGAAGCTTTAACGTCTGCCTTTATTTAGTTTCAACATGTTTCAGGTTAGATAATAAACATGTAGATTCCCAGGACAGGTTCACTTCATTCAAATGAGAAGAAAAGATCTAATTAAAAAAATGAATGTGTGGTGGTTTGACGTGACGTGATCTGTGAGGGTTTATTTTCCAGCAGGATCCCTGCAGCCTGTTTGATCTGCAGCGGTTTGATCTGTTTTTCAGGATTTATTTGAGGTTTGGAGGCAGGTGGCACCTGTTAATGCAGCAACAATAGCTGTGGATGTAGCATCATTAATAACAATTGAAGGGAGAATCTGTGGTTTGTGACAGATGTTCATTCTGATTAAAACCAGGATCGATCATCAGCCTCATTGAGAAAAGTAAGTGTTGAGGCTGTTGAGTGAAATGTCTGTGGAGCTGAACTCCATGTCAGCAGGGTTTGATGCACATTTACCAGCGGCTGCTGGATAACAGACATAATAACAGAGTGAAAGAGCCAGCTGGGGAATGCTAATTAGCCACATAGGCTAACAATCAGATCTAATGGGAGCTGAGTAAATAGCAGCGGTTTGCTAACAGTCATTAACGTTCTACAAGAGCCAAACAACTGCAGCATCTCTTATTTGTAGGCTTGTATTTTCTCCTCATGAGGAATCGACAGGATGAAACCCAAGCTAATAAAAATCTGTATTTCAGAGAATGGTTTTCGGTGGAAATAATATGTAACTGTAACTAACATTTCAATTTTTTATGCAGAAATTGTTAGCTAAATGAAAGAAAAAAAAAGGTAAAAGGTATTTCCTTCTAGCATCTGAAAAAACTTTAAACTGCATTTCTGATATGTCATCTTTAATTACAACTATCAACAACAATCATAGCAATCTAAAACATAATAATACAATAAAAACATAACAATTCCTCTTTTGATTGAATGACATACTAATTAAAACACTTATGAAGATTATATTCTCTTTCTGCCAAGTCGGTTCCACTAGATGCTGCTTAATCTTTCACACTGGACCTTTAAGTGAGCTAATTAGCATAATTTATTGCATGTTCATTGTTGTGCAGCCAAATGAATGCAAGTGAAATGAGCAGTGACTCCATCATTAGCCATTTAGAGATACAGATTGCTGCACCAACTAGCGGAAGAGAAATCTCTTTTTTTTTCAAGAGAAAATGTAATCTACTGTGACCAAAACAATTATCTGTGATCATTTTGTGTTTCTTCCAGAAAAAGCATTAATCAATACACATAATTAGTACTAAAGAAAGTACGAGTCGTCCTAATGATGAAGTCATTTTCTCTCCACACGCCCCGAATTCACCCACCGCTCGTTTTTCTTTCTAAATAGACTCTTTTATCACATCTGGCTGCTTTCCCACGTTCATGTATTTGCTCCAAAAACATTTTATGTTTCCGTGGTGACAAAGAGGGGAAGCTGTTCTAAATTCCTCACAACAGAACACACATAATGGATTATCTTCTCTACTCAGGAGCTTCCAAATGCAAAGATTCTGACCTGTGAGTTGGAGCTGGAATTAGTCTAATATTATTCACAGGAATGATTCTGACAGGGTTTGAATGAAAACAGGGTTTAGATCATGCCAAAGTGGCCACATGTTAATCTCAGAGTTGCAGCAATCACCAGTTTACTCACGTAACCGAGTTAATTGTCTTTAGAATTGCAGTTTGCAAAGCAAGGGCTGTTTAAAATGAGTCACACGGCTCTTAATTGGCCGGCAGCAGCTCAGCTAACCCTGTTAAGTTCCTTTAGATTAGCATCAGGGAGACGACTTGATTGCAGCTAATTCACTGGGATCACACAACACAAGACGCTAATGGAGCCGCTAATGACTGATCCATCCGCAAACCAGAGCTGAAGGCCACTTTGTTCACTTTTAACAGGCCCTCGGCCTCAGAGGGGATAAAAAAAGGAGACGAGAGGTCGCAGATTTGATGTTAATCTGCAGAGGATGGTGGATAAAGATCGATTGTTTGGATCATTTAAAGGTTAAACTGGGGTTAATCAAACACTTCAGGCCACGACCTTAATCATGACTCATTGTTTTTTTAACATTCGGCGTCATTGCTGCAATAAAATAGACATTTTTTCATCTAATTACCAGTGATGCCTGAGGGATTTCTGATTATTTTCAGTGGCACAATGAAACATATCGATCAGCCGAGGCCCCGAGGAGCCAGAGATGCTGCAGCTGCGGTTAACGTGACGTGACAAAGCTCGCAAACAATCACACGATTACAAATTCATCCGCTGGTGTAGGAGGAAGTTTAAGAAAAAACAAAGTATGTAGGCAAAAGCATCAAAAATCCATCAGCGCTGACAGAGGTATAATTACTGACTGCTCATGAAGTGACAAGTAAAGAAGATGGAGGAGACGGAGTATTGACCACGAGAGACAAAAGACGAACCCACACACACACACACACAATCCCATTGTCAGAGTTAAGTACTGTATCTCCTGACACGTCTGCAGCACGAATCAATTCCCATTTGCATTAGAGCCTCGGTTCTCATTAAACTGCAGGTCCACTTTTCCTCCTCTGGGACACTATATCTCTCCATCAGACACTATGCTCTACTCACTGCTTTTTTTCTGGCTGGAAATGATGGTTCAATCCGTCCGTGCAGAACAGAAGGAGGAAGTGTCCACAAAGACACAGATCTACACATACACACTCATATTCTATATACAACGTGTATTTTTGGAAACGGTGTGTGTAAACAGCGTTTTTTACGATGATCCGAAATACTACTGCTTATACTTATCACCCCTTCATTAGCCCTTTAAATATTCTTTGACAAAGATGTTTCATAGTTTAATTTTGACACTTCAGACCATTATCTTCATATCTGCTGCAAGAGTTAAGATTGAAGCAATTGTTCCAAAGATTTTAGAGTTTTCCTAAATGAACACAGAAAAAACAAGATTTTTTTTATTGCTGTAATCATCCTGCTGTTAACAGATTCCTTCATAATGCACTTTCAGTGTAAGGGAAAGGGCTGCAACTAACCATCATGATTAATCCATCGACTATTGAAACAATTAGTTGTTTCATTCATGAAATGTTGATTTAACCTAAAATGTCTTTTCTGTTTAGACCAACAGTCCACTACCCGTCCATGCAAAATTCTCCACACACAAACACAAATATTCCATATAGAAATGTCTATTTTTGGAAATATATGCTTTGTGTAAACAGCTTTTCTTCCGCTATGATCTGCCACTTCTACTTATCACCTTTCCATTAGTCCACTAAATTATCGGCATGCAGCACATATTTGATCAATAACTCTTTCATACCACATAAAGGAGCTTTAACAGAGCCACAGCCAAACCCAGGGGGTTATGGATCGCTGAGTATTTGAAGGAAATCGCTGCTCGCCAACGTTTATATGCAACACTACAATCAGTCTTCTGTCTGTTCCTACATGAGTAGTAAATGTGTGCAGCAGCAGCGGCAGCGGCGGCGCTGCGGAGGCGTCAGGTATAAAGCTGCGGGGGCCTGCAGCGAACACATTGCGCCTGCACTGCAGGGATGAAACGTGCTCAGAGACTAAACTCTGTTCCATTAGCTCAACGAGCATCTGTTTCCACACCGCCACGCCAGATCCTGGAGGAATCCGCCCCGCGCACAAGGTGAATCCTAATTAGCGAAGGATTCCCATAAAGCTTTGGGGATTTACCATCAGGCTGGTCGGAAACTCTGAACATGCGCTGCATAATAAAACAGAGGAAGGAGAAGGTAGTATGTGATGGAGAGGATGGAAGCCCAATCTCCTTATAAATCAGCTCAGAACAACAAGACACTTCCTGTCCAACACATTCTGCTTCTACAGGAAAACACACACTAACAGTTTACATTTCTGCAGATATGTTTTTTTTAGACGTGCATATTGTGTTTATTGAATGTCACATTAGTTTGTTTGACCAAGACAACAGAAATAAAGATTCTATGGTGTTTATTATAAGAACCAGTCTCATATTACCAATAAAAAATTATAGCGTCTATAAATTATATTAAATGTCTTATAGACGCCTGAAAAGTGACAACAAGCCACAACTAAACTGTTGTTTTTGTTCATTAGTTTAGTTTATTAGTTTACCAATCACTAAGGCTGCAACTAACAACTATTTTGATAATGAATAATTGATTAGTTGTTTGGTTCATAAAATGGTCACTGTTCCCCAAAAATTCAAAAAACCTAAAATTTCTTTTTTTCGTCCAGACCAATAGTCCAGACAACCCAAAGGTCATCAGTTTACTATTATAGAAGTCTAAAGAGAACAGAAAATAATCAGATTTGAGAAGCTGGAACCAGAGAATTCAGACTTTTTCTTCTTAAAAATGACTCACATCGATTAATCGATTATCAAAATGGTTGGTGATTAACAAAATATTTGACAAATATTGTTACAAAATGACCTTGGTGTTGTATATGTTATATATACTTGCCCAACTTCATTCCATGAATGAAAACTCTGATCCATCCCAAACCCCTACCACTGCTCAGAAAAGAGATACTTCAGAGAAACATCGTCAGAAACGTTGATGTCCAACATATCCACGGTTTGCAGAAATGTGAACTGTCAGCGTTTCCCTAAGAGATTGACCGTGGCTCGTGAAACTAAAACCTGGAACTGAAAGTCTCTGTGCATCATGTTCCTCAGGTAGTATGGCTCAGAGGAAGCTGTCACTCCTTGTTACTGAATGTGTGCAGTTTAGTGGACTAGTGAGAAGATTCAGAGCCCAGAAACTCCTCGTCCTGCATCCCTGTTCATCACAGAAGAACAATATCCAGGGGGGTGCCCCGGGCCAGGATGATGCTATAAGCTTTGATTCCTGCCTGGACGTCAAAAGGTCCGTTCAACAGTCAGTTTATTTATACTAGTATAAAAACTATAGAGCTGTAGCCATGTGGGCCAGAACAGTCTCCATGGGACGATGAGAAAGTCGTTTCTTTAAAAGGTTGTTTGATAAAACATCTGAAACAATTTTGGAATTTCTATCTCTGTGCAGCCAGAAAACTCAGAGAATTAGTCTTCAACATTTCATGGAGATGAATTAAAATGAAAATGACTCATGGAAGAGAAGCTTTTGTTTTCCTGTTTTTGTCCTGATGCTGAACTTCATTGTGTTGTCGTCATCTGCTGGTTTTTGGTGATTCACAGGTGAAAAGACGCCCGAGTGTCTATTAAAACGTCAACATGTAGCAGTTTCTCCAAAATCTTCTGGACCAGTTTTCTTGGCCAAAGCTGCATAAAAGTGCTGAATCATGCATTGTTCTGTTTATTTCACATGAGAGATTTTCTGTGTTCGTGTCTGGACTCGTCTGGTTTAAAGCAGACGGGGCTCAGCTGGTAAAAAGGTGAAGTAATGTATATTACCAACCAGAAATAAAGACATTAAAATGATAAAAAATGACTGGGCTGCAACGATTGGTTAATTAATAGATAGTTGCCAACTATTACATTAATCACCAACTATTTTGAGTCTAGGTTAATTCATCTGAGTCATTTTTAAGACGAAAATGTCCAAATTCTCTGGTTCCAACTTCTCAAATCTGATAATTTTCTGGTTTCTTTAACCTTCTATAACAATAAACTGATGATCTTTGTTGTGGACTGTTGGTCTGGACAAAAAAAGACATTTTAAGTTGAAGCTTCAGCTTTGGAAAGGGTGATCGATTTTACACCATTTAATGACTCAATAGATTAATCAACTATCAAAGTTTGTGTCTAGTGGAATCTTGATTCTCGGTCAGTATCACATGATTTGCCCTGATGGAATCATTGCACACAGTTATCAATATCTAATCTATTATAATGTGATAAACAGATGAACACTGGTCCTCTGGGAGATAACTGGAATGATGATGCAACCAAGATTCCCACATTTTGGAAAAGTCAAACAGGTGCACACAGGAAACAATTTGCACAGATTCAAGAAGACACAAGAGCAATAAAGCTGAAAAAAAGCAATTTTCACAACTCTCACAGGTCACGAGTTCTCGTCTCTGCCTCGAATCCACAAAAGCAGATGGTTTGAAATCCTCGGCCTGTTTGTGTGTCACTTTTTATCTCTATCTCCATTTATCCTTTTCATCGCCTGTCTCTTTCTGTCCATACGTCTCTGCATCATCCTCCTTGCAGGAAGCCTCTCGCAAATTATTTTTTAATTCTCTTGCTGAACCTCGGGTGGCTTCATCCGCCTGTAAACTTCCAAACTATAAATAATCAGTGGTGCATTTATGGAAAATCCATGCTTACATGTTGAAAGAAAAGACAATCAAACCACATGATTATCATTGAGGTCCTAATGAGAACCAGCTCCCTGTTTCTCCCTATAATACGACCTGTAGCCAAAACACATCCGCCAACACCCACACGAGCAAAGACTGATACACTTTATCTCAACTTCAGCTTCCCTATGGGAACCTACAATCCATCATATAGTCTCCAGCTGCTGTGAGTGTGTGTGTGTGTATTTATTCATCCCCACAGAAACACGCCAGCACTGAAAGCATCTCCAGATCTCCATTTGAATTGCAAGCCGTGAGGAGAAGTCAGATATTTTCTCCAGGCGTCAGATACATTTCTCAGGAAAGTCATAACTTGAGCGTTGACCTCGTCTTGCCAAAAATACTGCAGTTACAAAAGTTCAGAACATATAATTTTGCAGTATTTATGGGTTTAAGTTCTGCAGATATGAAATCTAAACTTCAGAAGTGAGCTTTGACTCTTCTGAACACTATAGGCCGACTTTCCTTTAGGCTTCTGGCACAGTTGCCACTTGCTGTATATTATTAGTAATTCTAGACGTGTGCCAGGGAAATCAGGGTAATCTGTACTTGTGGGGAAAAAACAGACAAGTTATATTACTTAACAGAGTCAAATTATATCTATCTATAAAGCAAGTCTGTGTGTCTGTGGCTCACATACCTCTCTGACTCTTTGTCACATCCACCTCCGCTTTCAGATATAGCTGCACATGACAAGATGGTATATATCCTTTTTTGTGGAATGTTTTGATATATATTTAAAACATCATTATTATCATTAAATACTAAAATGCCATAGACTTACATATCACAGTGCTATACTGCAGAGTTACAGTGTAAAGCTCCATATCACGGCACTTCTCTTCATGTTGCTTCCAGCACTTTCGTTGCAATTCAAAGCCCTTAGCTGATTTAACTGCTACTTTATTCCTCACGCTAACACAGGCTACTGTGGCCATAGCCAACGCCAAAACAACAAACTTGAGGAGAGCTGCCATCTTTTCTTCTTTAAGAGGAAAACCACTCCCTACACACTAGCTGCAGCGTCTTCAAGACATGATCACAGACCCTCAGGAAAGCCCAGCACTATCACTCATCTCAAATCAGATTATTTTCTGGTTTCTGTAGCCTTCTAGAATAATAAACTAATGATCTTTGGGTTGTGGACTGTTGGTTTGGACAAAAATACATATTTTAGGTTGAATCCTCAGCTTACCTCAGCTGGTACACCCCAAAGACAAAACACAGAAGCGTAAACTCAGTAATGTTGTGTATGCAGCCCAAACAGCCTCTTCACCAATCCATGGCTCCACACAGAAGAGCCGCCTCATCGGGACAATACCCAGCTACACATCTGCATCTAAATGATAAAGGTCACTCTTTTCAGGCCTCTAGTGTAATAGTTTTGGACAGGGATAACAGATGGTTTGAAAGAGGGGTTAAAGAAGCCATATATGTTCACTTAGAAAAACCTTCAATAAACAGAGGTGATGACTTAAGACACAACCTGACAATGCTGTCTTGGAAGCTCACCCAGGAAAATTAGCCACACCTGTGAGCTTGTGACATCTATTTATACGGCCACCCCCCAAGTTTTGGAGGTGTGGTCATTTGGTTTCATAACCACTCTCAGTTTTACTTTCCCTAACTTCCCTGGCACTAAATTCCAGAACTGAAGAAGCCTCCTGGATGGGAGGTCAAACGTCTTCAAAAAACTAAGAAGTCCAGTTGATTTTCTCTACAACTAGTGATCAACATTTGACATCATTTTATGAAACAAACAACTAATCAATAAATTGTTTCATTAAACAATAGATTAATCATTATCAAATAAGTTGTTAGTTGTAGCCCTAGTTTAATATATGTTCAGTGAGACCCAACAGGCATAGCAACAAAATCTAAAGGGGGCGGAGCTTAGGGAACTGTCAGTTTCTTGTTAAAGCAGAGTTACTGGTGCATGTTTCCTTTACACTGTGGCAGATATGCAGCCAATGTGGAATTTATTGAGATTTTTAATTTGAGCCTCAATTCACACTCATGCTGTGCAGTTGAGCTTCAAAGGATTGAATTTCATGAGAAAATATGGAGGCTTTGAAACACGAGGAGCAGAGCAATAACAAGAATCTAGCGTGCATAATGTTACCTTTCAAAGCCGATGCAGGCGAAGGCAGGATGATGTTTTTCGACAGAGAATGTCAGAAATGATTAGCTGCATAAATTGAGAACAATACTCAGTAAGTGCAATGTGAGTGTGAGTGTGTCCATGTGTGTGTGTGTGTGTTACATTTCAGGCCTATTGTGGTTTTTAAAGGAAAGCTCTGAGAAAGAAGGGAAACCTCTGTTTTTCTCACCACATAATTCTTATCCAGCTCTTTTGTTTCTCACACAATTCTGCAAACTCTGCATCTCTCTTTCCAGAAAGGTAAAAAAATGCTCATTACATACACAAAAAGTGTGTATCAGCAGAGGCATTTGCAAAAACACATACAGTAGACTTCAGCGCAAACACACACAATTATACACACACACATTTACAGACACACACTGCCCAACTGCATCTGGTTTGTGTTACCACGTCGACGGTGGGGAAGTGCATTGGCGCCCTGCTCCCATTGGTCCTTTGCTGCCGGCACTGGTTTTAATTGGTCGTCTTAATGCCAGACCCTCAAGCTTATGCACACATACACACACACACCAATACCCCCCCACACACACTCCTAGCTGGGGGCTGCAAGGGGGAACATTCTAGAAAAAAAGGGAATATGGTGGCCAAACTTTCAAAGTTGGGCTAATTTGAAGCATTTTCTCTTGCTCACATAGACACGTTTGACTAAATATTCTGCACATTTAGCAAAACTATTAATACCCCAAGGTGTGTGTGTGCGTGCAAGAGAGAGAGAGAGAGAAAGAGAGAGAAGGAGAGAACAGTTTAGTAATGAGAGAAGAGAGAAGGGAGCACTAGGTAAAAAGTGAAAGAAAAGCATTAAACACACACCACATAGTCAAAGACACACACACACACATTTGGGGTCTCCCTGAGTCAGAGCCAGACAGGGAGGTTTTTCCCTTTGGTGTGAGATGCAGTGATGGAATACACACAGCTGGAGAACACATGGGGATCTGGCTAAACGCTGAACTGGGATCATGAGCTCAAAAAAAACAAAACTGGCATAAAACATTTATTTCTACAAACATTTTCCATTATTATTCCTGTTGTATCTCTACATGTCTCTCGTTGTGCAGTCAGGCTTTGTTGTTGTGATGCACGGTAGTGATTCAGCTCGCTGCAGAAACGCCGCTGCACGCTGAATCATGACGTCCAGGATCTGGCCACTGGTCCACACACTCACAGAGAACTTTCCCTCAGCGGAATCACACTCAGATGGATACACGGCTGAGAGGCTATATTTCTCCTGGAAGATTCCGCACGAGGATCGATCAATAGCTAGGATTCTGGGCGGCGGCCAAATAGGGCTCAGATGCCCCTCAGATATATAGACTGTTTCGGTTTCTGCACGTGGACAGGAGCAGAAAAAGAGGAAGTTTTTTAGCACCTTTTCTAGTCTTCTATCCATTCAAAGCTTCACATTACATGTCAACATTCACCTATTCACACATATTTATACACTGATGGCAGAAAAAAAATGGCCATCAGGAGGAGGAGTGAACAATAACAGGCTTCAGAGCCTTTAGGTCCCAAGGGCATTTCAACTAGATCAATAATCTTAAAACTTAAAGAAAATTTAGATTAAAGAAACCAGAAATGAATCAGAATTTGGACATTTTCTTTTTAAAAATGACTCAAATCATTTTATTGATTATCAAAATAGTTGGCCATTAATGTTATTGTTGGAAACTAAATATAAAAATATATATATAAATATGTTTTAGCTTGAATTTCTTTGGGAAACAGTGATCAACATTTTTCACCCTTATATGAACCAACTAATTACAACATGATTAACTGTTTCAATAATTGATAGATCAACTATCAAAATAGTTTCAGCTCTAAACTGCTTCAAACTTATCAGTTGCATTAATGTGCATGTGCAGAGTATCAAAACAACTGGTTGTAATTGCTCCTGAATGACATTTTTTTTGCATCATTCATGTCATCATCATTCATTATTTATTTTCTGTGGACATATAAGGTAATAATACTGGTCTAAAAGTTATGAAATTTCATAATTATTTTTGAAAACCTCCAAACAAATACATCCAGGCTTCCTCAAACCTAAAGAAAACACTGCTATGTGTACTATGGAGGAATAATATAAAGATATGGATTAAGCACTGAAGACTCCATTAAGTTACAGTGACTCCATTTCTCCAGTTGCTGCTGGATCCATTAAAAGCTGTGAAGCTAACGACAGCCACAATAATCAATAAAGGAATAAATGCTGCAAATCTTTAACCTCTGAGTGTTGCTTTAACAGATCAAAGAGGAAACAACAAGCAGGTTTCAGCCAGTGAATAAAACATTGTGGTGACAGGCTTTAAAGAAAAACAAGCAGCAAAGATAAGATAACATACATATAATATCCCCACTGCGACAGAGTGAGAGAATTATACAGAAAGACAGAAAAAGGGGCAGGGGAAGAAAATACAGCACCAAAATGAAAGATCAAGCACATAGAGACAGAGATGAAGAGAGATATTAGCTTTGATTTGAGTTTTAAAGTTGTGTTATTTAACAACATACTCTGTTGTCCCATTTCTTCCTGCAACAATACTGCAGCAAAAGCAATGAAAGTATTATAACTCTCAAAAACCACACGCTAAGATGTTAACTGGTTTAGCTTACTCTTACTCCAAGAGACCTTCAGGAAATCCTAACACTATCACCTAACAGAACTGAATCTGGGCCCTAAATTCATTTACTTATTACACAGATATAAGATTAACATGTTCAGGTTGTTACACTACATTTATCATGAGTCCAGTTTTACTTGGCCTATCAACACAATTTCAAAACTGATATATATAGATTGAGATCTTCACTTTCAGCATAAATTGGAGCCTTTTTCTTTACTAATAACTTTGCATGTCTCCTATCTCAATGTATGTCCATGTCTTACCCAATGTAAAAATATACTTAGGCTTCAACTTTTATATAGGACTACATACTTACTACAGGCATTGTACTACTACTACTAATAATAATAACAATAATAATATGTAATAGAAGAAGAAGAAGACAAAGAAGAACATGTGACCACTGTATCTAAAATCAAATTAATATATGTCATACAAATGTTATGCAAGCTGTTTTAGTAACATAATGTTTTATTTTTTCATGCAAATGAAGTTGCTTGAATTGACTTGAGACAGAGAGACAAAGAGACACAGAGAGGCAGAGCTCTTTGAAGTGTCAGGCTGCAGCTTGGCTACTGGTGGCACTGCCTTCATTAAAATGAAGGCACTGCTGCTTTTGTGTGTGTGTGTGTGTGTGTGTGCGTGTGTGTGTGTGTGTGTGTGTGTGTGTGTGTGTCTGTGTGTGTGGTGTGTATGTGTGTTTGTGTGTGTGTGTGCGCACGTGTGTGTGTGTGTGTGTGTGTGTGCGTGTGTGTGTGTGTGTGTGAGGCTGAAAGGTCTGTGCAGCTCTTGACTCTCCATAAAAGTTCAACAGCCTCAGGGCTTTGGAGGGAGGCCATACTATGCCGCACCATGCTGGCCCCCGAAAAACCTGTTCCAAATACACACACACGCACACACAAACACACACACACAGAAACATCAACACAAGCCCACAAAGCACGCAATGCTGAGATCATCTCTAAAGCCACAAATATGGGCAATCAAACTTTAAGAATGAAACACTTTATACTGACATGAGCGTGCACACACACACACACAAACACACACACACACACACACACACACACACACACACACACACACACACACATTCACAAACTGCAGCCACAAACTTGGAAAACTCCAATGATCTCGTCATACGGTCAGAAACCATAACACTAATCCAAAGGGGATGGAAAGTATGACAATCATAGATCCTGACGAGTCCGACACAGCAGAGAGAAGAAGAAACTGCACATGAAATATTAAGAGAAGAACAAACCAGCAGCAGAAACAAACACACTCTGTGTTTCCTTTGAACAGGAAGACGGCGTATGAATCAGATCGCTGCTAACTAGACCATCATTCACTGGAAATACTGCAGCCTGCTGCTGCCACCGCTGTCTGCACACTGCTATCTGTGTGTGTGTGTGTGTGTGTGAGTGTGTCTGTCCAACACGTTCCTCTCCTTTTGGCGCTCCGGATTGTTCCTGCATCAGTTCACAAACTAAACCCACGTACGTAATCACTCTCACACTTACTTATTGTTGCACAGCATCTGCAGCTCAGAAATCAATACGCACACACAATCACACACACACACATACACACACACACACACACACACACAAAAGAGGGAATGTTTGTAAAATGATGTAAATCATAAACACTGACCTCACACATTTCTATCAGCTAAGCTGAAAACAAACTGAACAATAACACGATTTAGACTTTAAAGATTTAAACCTATTTATTCATTATATTTCTACACTTTTTATTCTTTTTGTGCATTAGTCTGTTTACAGTCTTTTATTGTCTTGTCAGTCATCTGTGAATTATTTTAAAATCACACCAACCTGTAAACAAATGGAGCTGGATTGAGTCAAAACAGCTTTCAAAGCCTAAAGGTTCTATATTTCACACCTTCTTGGGTTTTATTTGAAGATCTGAAATATCTAATAACATCCCTTGAGTCCTAAAAAATTCTCACTGGATTTTGTAAAGACACAGGAAGTGGTCCATTTTTATCACACTTTGTACAGTCATCCAGTGGAATCGACCCTTTAACGGGCCAGTTCTGCCCCCCTGACTGCATGTTTGACATCTCTGCATTAAATCCAGCCAGAAGCAAACTGGCCTCAGCTTTCTGGACAAGTGACCATGTGATGAATTCAGTGAAGTCGATGAAACATGTCAGTGCTCGTCAGTGTCCATCAAGGGCTTCCCTTCATCTTTATGACATGTTCACATACTGTAAATATACAGGAGGAGCAGGGGGATGAAGATGCAGCAGAGAACAGCCTCTCGTCCTCTGTCGTTTGTGTACTCATCATCTCCAGGGACTGAAGATAATTAAGATAATTTGTAATCAGTCACTAACCACAGAGACAGATGCGTCTCCTCCTTTTTCATTTTTCACAGCTTTTATCTGTCTCCTGCACCATCTGGTATTTTTGTGCGTGGTGTGACAGGTGAGCTCATGATATCAACAATAAATCACTTGGCCTGGATTGTGCAGCTGCAGCTAACGGAGCATTGTGACATTATCATGACTGACAAATCCATCCACATGCAGAGCAGACAGATATAAATACCAGTTTCTTCACAAAGCAGCGATAATAATACAATTTGTTCCTGAAAAGCGTGATGATGAAACCAACATCATAAAAAAGATGTGGCTCCATGTTTTAGGGCATTAGCATGTTAGTGCAGAACATCCAGTAAAAAAAGTGCATTTGGAATGATATAAAAAACCAAGACTCTGTCTTTAGTTACTGAGGCTTGAAATTAAGATCAGAATATGATTCATAAACCAGAGTAATGGATCCGTTTGTTATTTGAATATAAATATACACAGCAGCTAAACCACAAACCATATAACTGACTCAGTGCTTTGGATCCTTTAATATGTTGAGGTGGGTTTTTACAGGCTGTCTGAGTATGAGTTTGTAGTAGCTATACGATGTAGAGCAAATGCTGAGCACACACACACACACACACACACACACACACACACACACACACACACACACACACACACACACACACACACACACTCAACAAGCTCAGTATGTTTTTTATTGACCGATGAAAGTGAGGAATCAGGAAAGAATAAATCATATGATAATATAATATAAGCACTGTTAGAGGCAGAAAGGTGAATGTTAATATGTTTGATCATAAGAGGGTATAGATTTTAATATTAATGAAACAGAAGATTGAGAGAGAAGATGTTAAATTAGAGCTTTTATGATTAGTCAGTTAATCGATTGTCAACTTTTACATTAATCAGCAATTATTTTGATAATCGATAAATTTATTTGAGTTATGTTTAAGAAGAAAATGTCCACATTCTCTGGTTACAGCTCTTCAAATCTGATTATTTTCTGGTTTCTTTCATCTTCTATAATAGTGAACTGATCATCTTTGGGTTGTGGACTGTTGATCTGGACAAAAAACATTTTAAGCTGAATCTTCAACTTTGGGAAACAGTGATTGACACATTTTACCCCATTTTATGAAGCAAACAAGTAATTATTAATTGTTTCAATAATCAATGGAATAATCAACTATCAAAATAGTTGTTACTTTCAGCCCTATGTTAGACTAGTAAATATTAAAAAAGAAAACACAAAAAACTTTGATATCAAAACTTAAAAAAAAAACAGGACAACTGTTCAATATGGAGGCATTAAGTAGGTTTGTTGAGCTGTTACAGAGGATTCAGACTTCACGTCTGTGTTGATTAACACAGTAAAGCAGAAGCAGCAGGTTCAGTACAGGACAGAGAAGCAGCGGCTGTTGTAACAGTTGGATTAATAAGGTGAATATAGAGAGTATTAATAAGGTGACTGTGTTTAAAGTAGAGGGGCAGTGATGGCTCCAGTGTTTGTCAGTGGAGAAGCTGCTAAAGCAGCAGGAGACTCAGAGAAACTGCAGCTGCAGCCGCTTCCCTGGAAGAAAACTTGACTTTCAATATGCGATTCAACCTTCTTTTTTCCACCCACACCTTCTTTATTCTCACCTCCCTCAGCTCATCTCCACCTCACTGCCTCCACTCTCCCCGCTGCTTTTGTCAAACTCTGGTGTAAAACTGTCAGCGAGAAGCTTTTTGGGAAGCAGCAATTAGAAAAGAAAGAGTTTAGGCAGGCGGCTCGAGCAGTTTCCAGCAGAGCAACCTCCAAATCTGTCCTGATGTTCTCTCAGAACAGAAATAACTGTGCTGCGCTGCTCAGCTGGGATTAAATAAAGTTACACAGGTGAACTGTAGATACCTATATAGTGTAGATACTTTAACTAAAAGCCTCAATGCAGCAATTTAAAAATACTCCATTACAAATAAAAGCCCTGCATGAAAATCACACTTAAGTAAAAGTACATATTGAATTTGATGTAGTTAAAGTATTGCAGAAAAGTACACAAGTATTATCAATTCATGTAGTTGAAGTGTTGCAGTATTATGAAACAACGTAGTTAAATTACTGTAGTAAACATACATACATATTATGAGTTGATGTAGTTATTAAGTATTAGTATTGTAGTTATTAAGTAGATGTAGATAAAGTATTACAATAAAGTATATTAATATCATGAGTTGATGCATTCACCTGTTTTAAGATTAATATAAAACTCTACTTTGAATCAAGATGTGCATTTAATGTTGGTTTTAAACAAACAAAAAATAAACTACCTCATTAAAATCCTTAAAATGACATGTGGTTCACATCTTTAACTGTGTGTTGGGTTTTAAAGCTTCTGCATCTTTATCATTGATAAAGATAAATGCAATGGAGGAGAAAAGAGCATCACAAAGAAATATTAAAATAGTAATCTACCAGTAATTCAAAATTTACTTATCCTATAATCTATATTCAGTCAATCATTTTCTATACCAACTTATTCCTCACTAGGGTCACAGGGGTCTGCTGGAGCCAATCCCAGACACTGCACACTACACAATCTCACACACTATCTATAAATCTATATTCTATATCATATATCCTATATTCTAAATTCTATATTCTATGTCCTATATCCTATATCTATATTCTATATGCTAAATTCTATATTCTATATCCTATATCATATATTATATATCCTGTAATCAATATTCTATATCATATATATCCTATAATCTATATTCTATTCATGCAGCAGACAGACGTAGGGATGAGGGGTCAGAGGTTAAATTCAAAGAATCAGAGGTTAATATCGAGGGGTCAACAGAGATGCAGCAGGACATTTATGCAACAGTCAGTTTTCTGCTGAAACCTCTGTTACTCCTACTCACTGAGGTAGAAAAGGAGCACTATGACACATAAATGCAACCAAAATACCAGTAAAAACACACAGAGAACCTGCGTCTGCATCTGAGTGATTAACACTGATGTTTCCCATCAACACCTGTTCAACTGTTTGCTGAAGAAGAGGAAGAAGAAGCCTCACTCTCCTTCATCGTCCCCAAAGGAAACAGCTCTGACACAGTGTGAACATGCTAATGGTCTCACTTCCACAGCCACACCTGGGCTTCACACACACACACACACACACACACACACACACACACACACACACACACACACACACACACACACACACACACACACACACACACACACACACACACACACACACACACACACACACAGAAAACCAGCAGACATACATTTGATACAAAAACAAGATTGTTGACACCAGGAGCAGCAGTGATGCACAGTAACACTGAGCTATAATAATTATTATTTCTTTTTTAAATTGAAACCTCTTTGAAATGACTACATTTCAAAAAGACATTTTAGGTTGAACCTTCAGTTTTAGTGATTGACATTTTATACCATTTTATGAACAAACAACTAATCAAATAATTGTTTAAATAATCAATAAATTAATTGATTATCAAAATAGTCATTAGTTGCAGCCCTAATCTGTCCTATACTCCAGCTACAGCCTCAGCTAAAGCTACATGTCCCCTGTAATTGGAAAATCAATACTGATGGTCCCAGGGTAATGACGTTTGTAATAACACCTAAATGAAGTAATAATATAATAATAATGGGGAAATATAGATGTAAACTCATCATATTAGAGTCTGTAAGGATTTAGATAATATGATAGAATAGAATCTTCACTCTGATGCTGTAAAAGCAGCATATACAGGATAAAAGATGTTGCTGCAAGGTGAAGTACTTCAGTCAAGGTAAAGCTATGGAATTCAGTTGCTCAGAAAATGACACAAAAAGCTCTTCAGTCACAGTGGTAAGAGCAGGAAATTCATTATTTCCAGCGAACATATCATTTTTCACGGCGCATTTATTTCAAAAATGGCCTCTCTGTGTGAAGCCACTTTGCAGAAAGAGAGAGAGAGGTGCATGAACGCTGATGAGTTAAATGGAGATGAGAACCGATTCATTTGTTGTGGTTCAGCTACTGAGTCCAGACCTTGACACAGTAAAGATTAAAACTTACAACAGATTCCATGAGATGAGCTACAGCCAATTAAAGCCATTAAAAAGCAGGAGATTCATGTACATGATGAAATATATTGAGGTCCTTCTGACTGTGAGGAGCTGAAGAACCTGAGTGTGTGTGTGTGTGTGTGTATGTGTGTGTTTTACTGCAGTAGTCTGACTCTAACAGTTTTTTTCCTCCTGCTGAAAACAAGAGGGGAATTAAAAGCAGAACAGCTCATCCGTCGCAGCCTTCGGCTTCGTCTGCCGCCCCAACGACGAACAAACAGCAGCTATTTATTCTTCTGATCTGCACCTCGACCCTGTCGGCAAACAAACGCACAGCTACTGCGAAGCTTTTTATTGCTGCCACCCACCCCGACTAAACCACCCATACATGTTGGTGTTTTTAAAAGCCAGAACTACTGTGAGATGTCGCAGCCCAGTGGGAATAATCCTACACAAGCGTTTATTTAAGCGCAGTGAGTCCATATTAAATCCATATATCCTCTAAAAGGAAGTGGAATATCTGCTCAGGGGCTGAGTTCTTTTCTTCTCAATATTTGAGGAGCTGTTTGTTGCTGGGGAAGAAACGGAATGTACATTAAAATGAGAAAATGGTGCAGGAGATCGACAGGAGCTCAAACTGGATAGAAATGAGGATGAATGAGTGTGAATTATACACTGCAAAAAAAATCAAAAGGTGAAAAACTGCTGGAAACATTTGGTACTAATGACTATTTTGATAGTTGATCTATTGATTCATAAATTAGTGTAAAATGTAGATCACAGCTTCCCAAAGCTCAAGATTCAACCTAAAATGTCTTTTTTTCTCCAGACCAACAGTCCACAACCCAAAGATCAGTTTATTATTACAGAAGACTAAAGAAACCAGAACGGTAGACAACTGCACAACTATTAATATTATTGGGGAGAAAGAAGATTCTTCAGCTTCCTCCCATGGTTTAAAAACATGCTTAGGATAAATGAAGACTCTAAATTGCCCGTAGATATCACTGTATGAATGAATGGTGTGTGTGCCCCATGATAGGCTGGTGACTTGTCTGGGGGTGTACCTCTTGCCTGTAATGCTGGGATGCTGGGATTGGCTCCAGCAGACCTCCGTAACCCTAATGAGGAATAAGCGGGAATAGAAATTGACAGACTGACATTAAAAAGATAAATACTCTTCACCATGAGCACCTGGTCACCAGGACAAATTTCTAAAATAAAATATATTCTGACATCACAATATGATTTGGAAAAACCTGGTTAAACAAAGTTAAACCTGCTTTTCTCACATTTACAAATCAATGTCATCTTCAACATCCAACAACTGCACCAAAGAACAAACAAGTTGGAAGAAAAATGGCCTCAAACTAACCTAAAACTTCCTGGTGGCTTGTTGTGTCATTGCCATGGTTTCCAGCAGAGACTCCAGAGAATTCCCAAATTCAACTTGGTGGGAACAATGTTATTGTAACAAAAATGAGTAATACGTTTGTTATTATTACTGATAGGAACGATGCCAAAAACCACAGAAGTGACCGGTTATAAACTGGAATTATCGCTCTGAGCAGATTTTGAAATATTTCATTGGACTAAAAATGCAAAACCAAAGTAAAATCCACCTGATATTAAATTGCCTGTCGATTCTCATCATTTCATTTGTCTTATAGAATTTTCCTGTCTTATTTCTGAATCATTCAGGAGCAGCAACGTGTCTCTGTCTCCAAGTCAACAAACATTGTGAAAGAAAAGCAAGTCAAAATATTACCAGCTTTATACATTATGCATCAAGCCACAATTGGGTCTGGCAGAGTGTTCAATAATATCTCAGAAGGTTCAGCTGAGGGGTCAGAGAGTCAGAATCCAGAGAAACACGGACACGAAAAACAGACACAGGTTACACAAACAAACTGCTTCTGTTAAATCATTCATTTGTTTGTGATTATTCTAGTTTCAAACACACCGAAGCTTCCGTCATTCATGAGTTTACTACAAAATAAAATGAAACAATCAAATATACAAAAACACAATTATATCATTTAAAAAGAAGCGCTGTGGGGATTCTATTGATGTTTGAAATATGGAAAAAAGTAAATAGATCAGCCGTATTAAATGAGAAATAATTCAAAAGCTCGCTGAGGTTAATCAGAGGTTGAATAAACAGAAAGTTCCTTTTTAAACAGGAGGCAGAGATGTTTTGCTTGTGTATTGTCGGCCTAGTTTCAGTGTTATTTTCAAGGGAGGTGATACACTCTCCATGAACTTTATCATTCAACACTGCAGCATTAATCTGCAGGATGTACACGCTCACGTCTCTGAGGTTTGGACGTCTGCTTTGTTGCAGACATATTGGACTTTGAATCAAAAGCCACACAAGATGTAAGCGGCTGGAAAAGCCTGGAAAACGCTGTAGTATAGAGGAGGAATAATCCACCAGGAATTAACCGGATTAACCTTCGCTTTATGTGTTATTTTCCTATAACAGCACAGTTCAGAGTGGATTATTACACTCTGGGCCGCTGACATAACATTTTAACGTTCCCTTTTAGTCTACAGCTGGTGTGCCATGTTTAGGTGTGAAATGCTGTCAAATAGTGTCCTTATAAAAAGGATCTGTGGTGTCATAAATGATCTTGTGTTTTTCCACTTCCACAATGATCTCTCGTTGTCCTTGGTGACAAACTTTTATAAGACACTCTGCCCAAATGACTTCTGAACTGTTGCCACTGGATATAACGGCATCGACACATTCTGTTTTATTTTGAAAGGTGACGGAAATTTTAAATTGAAACTGTATCTGACTTCCTGTCTGGTGTGATCTGATGAGCTGAAATTTACAGGACCTCGACGGCCCTTTTTCTGCTGATCATTCCCCCTCTCTCTGCCTCCAACCTTTTTGTCTATCTCCACTCTATTATCAAATAAAGGTGAAAACCCCCAAAAAATATACTGAAAAAAAAGAAACAGGTTCCATGAAAATTAAACTTGCTACGGATCCACAGCACTGCAGTGGAGGGAGCCACAGCTGGGACGTTGCTGATCCGGTGAGCGGCGTTCTCAGTTGAAACTATCTCATTGATTTTAATGGCGACTATTTGCTTCTGTGATCAGCCATTCCAATGCGCTCTGCAAAAGCTGCAGAAACCACAGTGCTGTGAATCCTTATTGGTCAGATGTGGGAAACACATTGTTTTTAAGCCATTGTGCTTATTAAATGATTTATTGCCCAATTAGTTTAATATCTAGTGTTCAGTATGAATGCTATACCTTCATTTGTAACATGAATGGCATGACTTGGTTGGTATTTATTTTGAGCCCAGGTGGATCGGATTCGAATTGGATCGGATTGGATTACTTTATGGGGCTGGAAAATGATGGCTGTCTTACATGGTTCTGCCCGGTGCTGCATCTTCAGAAGAACCTTTTTTTTAGATATCTAATGAATCTCAATGACTCCTGGTTTCTTTTTCTTTTTTTTCTCTTTTAATTTCTCTTTTGTGCCTCTGACTTGTACTGAGACATGTTGGCATACTGAAGCACTAATCAAATGATGTCACATTTTTGATCAAAGGCCAAACAATTTTTGTGTTAGAGTTGGCACAGGGGTTCTTGATCCCTATTTCAAGGACAATAAATGTAAAAGAATGAGAAATATTATACATTTCTTCCATAAATGGGCATATATTGAAATAAAATAGAATAATTATTCTGCAATTTCATGAGTGCTCAGTTCTGCGCTGCCCCCCCTTTCTAGGCCCAGGACAAGACCAGTTTGTCCCCCCTGTCAGAGGGGGCCTGACACTCATTAGACACACTAGCACTGATACTGACCAATAATCAATATTGGGGCTGAAACTAACCACTAGTTTAAATCTATTGATCTGTAATAGTAAACTGATGATCTTTGGGTTGTGGACAGTTGGTCTGGACAAAAAAAAGACATTTTAGGTTGAATCAATGTTTTGAATCAATAATTAATCAATGTAATGTGGTTCCCAAGGTTGAAGATTTAACCTCAAATGTTTTTTTGGTGAGACCAACAGTCCACAACCCAAAGATAATCATCTCATCTCATCTCATTTTCTATACCTGCTTATTCCTCATTAGGGTCACAGGGGTCTGCTGGAGCCAATCCCAGCGTGTTGCGGTGAGAGGCAGGGATACACCCCAGATGGTCACCAGCCAATCGTGGGGCACACACACCATTCACTCACACATTCACACCTATGGGCAATTTAGAGTCACCAATTAACCTCAGCATGTTTTTGGACTGTGGGAAGAAGCTTGAGTACCCGGTGAAAACCCACGCAGACACAGGGAGAACATGCAAACTCCACACAGAAAGGTCCCAGACCCAGGACCAAGATGGTCTTGACAAAGATAATCAGTTTATTATTGTATAAGACTAAAGAAACCAGAAAATATTCTGATTTGAGAAGCTGAAACCAGAGAATTTGGACATTTTCTTCTTAAAAAATACTCAAATTGATTAATCAATTCTCAAAATTGTTGTCAATTAATGTAACAGTTGACAAATAATCGATTAACTAACTAATCACTACAGCTCTAATCAAACCTGGCAGAGCTCATCAGTGTCGGGTCTATTTAGGCCAGAGTCTCAGTGAAGTCGCATCAATCTATCACAGAGCAGAATGAGTCATACATGAAAAGCACCAATCAAATGGTGGATTTTCAAAATAAACCACCATGCGCAGACCTTTGCCTACTGAGCCACTGTTGAAGAACAAAAAACATTTGACCAAATCAAAAACAATTAAACATTGGATAGGTGAAGTAAACTTTAGTGTGTTTGTTGCTGTCTTAATACATCAGTGGTTGTTACAGAGTATACATGTTACAGAGATGTATGTGTGTGTGTGTGCGTGTTGCCATTTGTTCTTCTCACGACAGCTGTTGTGCGAGTTCATAATTTTGTTTTGTGTGAAATGTTTGTGGCTTGGTGTAAACAGGCTGAAACGCTGTGACCGCAGCATGTTTCTACATCATGGCTGTAATATGTGACTGAGACGCCGCTTTGTGTGTTTTTGTCCTTCAACTTCACTGCAGCAGCATCTCAAGTCAAGGGAGAAGTTCTGAAACATTGATGTGTTTTCTCATGATGTGGTCTCAGCTCTGCACAACTGCCTCTTTATATTTTATTTCCTAAAGCAGGAAGAAGTGCATATAATTTAAAAGGGGACAGTACCTCTATGTCAGAAACAGGTTTATCCCAACCAATTAATCAATTTGAGTCATTTTTAAGAAGAAATTGTCTGGCCAAGGCTCTGTCCAGCCTGGACTAAAACCCAGCACAGACAGTTCAGAAACAATCGGAATAAGTTAAAGGGATTTTTTGAAGTGACAAAGTTGGTTTCAAGATTGCATTCTACTAGTGTATCTGTTTTCTGACAGAGTACAGCTGTGACTGGTTCTGAAGGAAGGCAGCTGCTCCCCCATCTTCCAGGTAGTGAATGCTGCCGATGGATCTTTTAGTGGTATGCAGTAACGGACCTTACTGTCACACCTGCAAACAACTAATCAATGATCGATAGAAGAATCAGGTTTCAGCCCTGCAGTGAGAAGTTAAAGTGTGGTGGAGGTATTTGCAACAACATGGGTTTCAACTAAACCTAAACAATCAATTCTTGCTTCTGAAGTTAGTTCCACCACCAAAACCTACAAGAAAACAAACCTCTGTTATGTAAAAAACTTCGTATGAGGCTGATGTTTGCATGATTGAGTTGAAACGAGAAGTAAATTATAAGCACTTTGCTGCTGAGTGCAGTTATAGAGCAGCCACTGCAGCTTCCTGGCAGCTACGTCCTACATTTCTTCTCCACAACATGTCCTCTCGTTCCTCCAGTTTCCGTCACGCCTGATGACCGTCAGCAAAACAGCGACTTGAGAAAGCAACAACGACGTAAACACTCCTGCACGTCCTGTTTTGTCATCTGGTTACATCACTGCAGCTTCTCTGAGGCTGAAATGCATTAACAATGATTCATATCCTGCAGCTCCTCAGTGTGTAATGTATAGATGTCAGTGCAGCTCTATTAAAGTAATGAGCCCGTGACCAGCACAGGAAATATAATCAAGTCAGCTCAATAAGGGCAAACTGACCCTGACTGGAATTAAATGCACGAGCATCAGGAAAACGCTGCAGAGGTCAGAGAGACAAAGGGCACGAATCAATGAATATGGTGAATGTGTGTGTGAGATCTTCACAAGTGAAAATATTTTATTTTTAGTACATTTATCTTGAATTATTTTATTCCACTGGCATAAAAGTTCGATATTAGTTAATCAGTCATCTTCTATACCCGCTTATTCCTCATTAGGGTCGCAGGGGTCTGCTGGAGCCGTTCCCAGCGCATTATGGTGAGAGGCAGGGATACACCCCAGATGGTCACCAGTCAATCGTGGAGTACACACACCATTCACTCACACATTCACACCTACGGGCGATTTAGAGTCGCCAATTAACCTCAAAATGTTTTTGGACTGTGGGAGGAAGCCGGAGTACCTGGTGAAAACCCACGCAGACACGGGGAGAACATGCAAACTCCACACAGAAAGGTCCCAGACCCAGGACCAAGGAGGTCTTGAACCTGCGACCTTCTTGCTGTGAGGCAAGAAGGTCGCAAGGACACTGTTCCACAGTGTCACCCCTGAACTATAATAATAATAATACTAATACTAACTATAATAATAATAATAAAAAACAAGATGAAATTGTTTGATTTTTATCATAATGCTGCTTTTATTTAATATATTTTATTTGTTTTATTCTATTTCATTTTCATCTAATTATTTTTACTGTTTCTCTTATTATTTCAATAATAACAATTATGAAAAATAAAACAAGATAAAATTGACGTAAATCAAGAAAATAAAACTTGAAACAAGCAAAATTATCTGCTCAATATTGGACTAATTGTACCAAAAAACAGCTATTTTCACTTTTTGCAGTGTGTGTGTGGGTGAGTGGGTGTGCGTATGTGTGTGTGTTTTACATATATCACCATGTTTGCATGTGTCCAGCTCTTTTTGGGGGGAATGGGTTGCCCAAATCAGAGCCATCTGTACCATATTTACAATGTGCAATAAAGGTCCAGATTCAAGCCAATCACAGTTTTCCAAACTGTATCACACAATTTTCTGTCTCGTCTTTGCACGGCAGCTTTCAGGCAACAGAGAGATGCAGCCGCAGCTACCAACTGCACGTTAATCAACCGAGAGAGAGACAGAGAGAGAGGGGAGGCTGTAAAATGGCTGCCACCAAATGACTGCTTTTTATGACACTTTTCAGGCTACAAAGTACTTTTCTAGTGGAGTGTTTTTCTTCTTTTTCAGTGATATGAGAAACTGGTTTATTCCCAGACTGTGTCAACAAGTAGATAGTAAAATAATCTTGTGAATGTGTAGTGAAGCCATGCTTGAGCTCCACTCTTTGCCAACTCTCTCTGTTCCCTTTTTTTGGTTGTTTTTTAAAGACCCCCAATCTCCTCTCGCTCTTGAAGATGGTGTATGTACACACTGTCCATCCCTGTAACTGAACAGCAACAGATCTCTGCAGAGGCAAAGGAAACACACAAGTCAAACACTGAGAGGAGGGAAACTAGCAGACAGAGAGACAGAGAGAGAGAGAGAGAGAGAGAGAGAGAGAGAAAGAAAAAAGAGGGATAGAGGGACTGTGAAGCGTAGCAGAACAAATCTCTCCCTTAGGACTTTCCCACTGTTTGGGACTGTGTGGCGCATTCCCCTCCATCTGTCCACCACCACACCATCATCCCTTCTTTCCTCCACGCGGCCTGTTTGGATCCAAACAGACCTGATTTAGCACTTGACAGTGAAGCAGGTTTGGACTTTACAGGATTTGGCGGCAGCTCCGATGAATATAAAGCAGATAACAAGGAAGAAGCAAAGTTTAAAATAAGTTTGCTGGTGCTGAATAAAGCTGATGAATCTGCTGTTAACATGCACATAACAGGTTGGACTGATGGTTCTACATGAATATATCTGAAGAAGAAGAATTCTGTTTTTTCTTTAACAACAAAAACACAGCTAGTCAACAACTTGCCAGATTCAGATTTAATTGCTCTTCTAGCAATAAATCAGATGCTGCTCAATTTCAGGAAGAAAGGTGTAATGGTTCCAAATTCAGAATTGCAAACCTTTTATCAACTTCAATACTCCATCATGTCTTATTTAAAGCAGAAAAAGTAATGCATGCAGAACTGTAAGTAAAACTTCATAAGTGTCATAAATCTTTTCCTCAAAGAACATATTGTAGAGAACCTGGTAAAAACCCACACAGATACAGGAAGAACATGCAAACTCCACACAGAAAGGTCTCAGACCAAGGTCTGGACCCTGCGACCTTCTTGCTACCCACTGCATCACTGTGTTGCCCCAGGAGACGAAAATATACAATGATTAGTCAATAAATCAATTAATTATCAACTATTACATTAACCACAAACTATTTTGATAATCAATTAATGGATATGAGTCATTTTTAAGAAGAAAATAATTCTCTGGTTCCAGCTTCTCAAATCTGATTATTTTCTGGTTTCTTCTATAATAATAAACTTATAGTCTTTAGGTTGTGGACTGTTGATCTAGTCTTTAGGTTGAATCTTCAGCTTTGGGAAACAGTGATCAACATTTTACACCATTTTATGAAGCAAATAACTAATTGATTAATCATTTCAATAATCAATAGATGAATCAGCTATAAGAACAGTCATTAGTTGCAGATCTACTCTGCTCAGTGAAACCTTAAATAAACATTAGCAGTTTGCCAGTCAACACAGTGGAATATTTAACATCTTTAGCCTTTTTCTTAAAGTTGGTGGAGACAAAACACAAGTTGGTTAACTTCTAATCTGTTACTGAAAAACAAATAATGAGTTTGAGATGGAACCAATTGGTGTTTAAAAATACATGAAAGTTTTTTCACACTTTAACTTTACTCTAATTAGCAGCTGAGCATGAGGCGATCAGAGCAATGTGTGTGTGTGTGCGCATGTGTGTACATGCCGACAGAAATACGTGATTCCCCCGACCAGCAAAAATGTTGAGGAGCAAAGCAAAACAAGAGCCTTTAGAAAAATGGAGACGCCAAAATACAGGGAACAGTAAATCTTGTTAAGCATGGTCATCTGACAGAGTTTAGGCAAGTCAGTGAATAATGTCCCTCCCAGGATCCAGAACTAAACAAGTCCGACAGCGGGGACCAAAACACCAGGGCTCCACAAATACACTTTCCCTATCACACACACACATGCATGCGCACATGCATGCGCGCATACACACACACACACACACACACACACATATATATATATATATATATATATATATATATATATATATATATATATATATATATATATACCTACATACCTATACATAAAATACCACTTCACAACTGGTTCTGATAAGGATTTAAATTAATTGGTCTCGATGCTGTTCCAGTTATTTTGACTCATGGCAGCGTTTAGGATCCAGCGTTTATATTAAGATGTTTTAAAGCAGTGAAACGGTGCAGCATAAATCCTGCTGAGCTGTAAGCATTGTCAGAGGGAGGAGGAAAGGCAGAGTGAGTGATGATCTTTATCTAGATTACTGTGGGTGCACAGGGGGTGTGTGTACGTGTGTACGTGTGTGAACGTGTGTGTGTGTGTGTATGTGTGTGTGTGTGTGTGTGATGAGTCATCCTCAACCTTAAACACCCCCTATAATCACAACATCAACACAGCACAAGACGCCTGGAGCTGGCACAAACATTCCCACACTGAACTGACTGTGGATGGGGACGAGTGTGTGTATGTGTTGTTATTGTTGTTACAGTCAGGGCTTTGCTTCAGGGATTATTATCTAATGCAGATTCTCCTCTTCTCCATCACTCTAAACATTTGGGAGGAAATAGAAGTAACCGCTGCATCGCATGTGTTTTCCTGCATGTTTTTGTTTATTGTGAAGTTTCTAGCTATAATCGGGGATGTGATATTAAATTAAAATATAGTTAATGCTCAAAACTCACTGGTTGCAACTTATATGCTATTGTTACCGCCAAAAAGAAGGTTATGTATTCGCAGGAGTTTGTCTGTCTCTTTGTTAGCAAGATACCTAAAAAAAATTTTGGCTGGATTTTGAACAAATTGACTTTCAGACAGGCGCCATCGTTTGGGGATACCTGATGGTGATATCTGGCACCAGCCCCCACAGACTCAACTTTTGCATTTGTTGCTGGACTGGGTGTATTCAAGAAGAATTATTTACTTTTATTTATTTCTACATATCTGTTTACTATTCTTTAAACAACTTCCTTTGCTTCTAATTAAATTTGACATGTGGAAAGATCCAATTAATGAATTTGTTGTTCGGTTCATTAAATGGTGTGAAATGTTCATCACTCTTTCCCAAGGTTCGAGATTTAACTTTAAATATATATTTTTCTTTCATACTAATACTTTCATACTAATTATACTCTTACGGAAGACTAAAGAAACAAGAAAACAATCTGATTTGAGAAGCTGGAACCTGATAATTTGGACATTTTCTTCTTAAAAATGACTGGAAAAACGATTAACTCAATTCATCAATTAATTCAATCAACTAATCATTGTAGCTCTATTGTGTTGTTTTTGTTTTGTATAGCTTGAAATAATTATATAATAATAATAATATTATAATAATAATTATATATATATATATATATATATATATATATATATATATATATATATATATATATATATATATATATATATATATATATATATATATATATATATATATATATATATATATATATATATATATATATATATATATAATCACTGAACAAAAGCAGTATACAATGTATTTGTTTCATTTCTCTCATCACTTTGTACATATTGCATCAACAATCACCAATTACATTCACAATAATCCTTCCATCTGTCACAGGTGTCATGATCAACAAGGTTCAATACAGACCACAGTAGATCAAAGAGAAGCCTTTCAAAATAAGAGCATAAGAGCCTCAACACTAAGTTGTACTTCCTTTTCCTGCTGGACACATACACACTGCTTCCTGTTTGCCAGAATTATAGAACTGGGCTAAAAAATGCTGAGACAACAACCATCACACACACAGCTATCAACTCCAAATCTCTTATGAAGTGGCATCATCGTTTAGAATCCTCTATGTCACCTAGCTCACATTCTTCTCCCAACTTGTCTCTAGAAGTGCTGAGTCTATGCTGAGTCATTAATGCTCAATCGCTTAATTCTGACCCTCTAATACGTGTCAGTTCGAAAGTTACTGCTCCTTTAATAAGATTTAAGGACGTAGAGTAGCTTTGATTTCTGATAAACTCTGGATCTATGATTTACCTGATGTCTGCTAAAGACAGCGTCTTTGCTGTGTGTGTGTGTGTGTGTGTGTGTGTGTGTGTGTGTGTGTGCGTATGTGTGAGTGGATGGTGCAGAAGGCCATTACAGGAAGGCGGCCGCTGATTAGGGTTGATCTTCTACTCTACTTCACTTATCACACACACATGCAGACACACTCCAGCTCAGATAGTAAGCGGTTCGTTTATTAGCCTCTCGGCATCTCGGCCACTTGTGCGTGCACGTGTCTGCGCACGTGGATGACTGTGTGTATTGCGTGAGCGTTTTTTGTATCTAAAGTGTGTGCACACATATTTGTGCATCTAAATACTACTCGAGTGTGTGTGTTATCAGGGCTGCTGGACATCGAGCTGCGTCTGCAGCTGAAGGACTGATGTAGAGGCTATGGTGATTAGGATGAGATAAAACACACACCCATACACACACACACACACACACACACACACACATACACACACACAGTCACTGTCTCAGAGCTGAAACAAAAACACAGATTTGTTTTAACAATTTTCTGTAAATAAACATCTGCACTGTCCCTTTAACTGCAGCCTAGGAAGTAGTCAGTAATTTTAGTCCTTGGTAATAGATATTCCATAATGATCGATCAAGAAAAGTAAATTATTACACATATTATACCTTTTACTTAATAGATTTAAGGGAACTGATTCACTAAATTTAAGCTAAAACAAAACTAGACAAAACAAACAAAATTTTCATACCTACAAAATTACAACAAAAAACAAAAGCCATACCCATTATACTGTATATGATTATAAAAATGAAATAATAAGAATAATAAATTAATATTTAATAATAATAATATTTCAGATTTAATATTTTTATTTATAACGCTTTTTAAAAACATTTTCAAACATCCTTGAGCAAAAACTATCTAACATAAATCCATCAGAGCTTTTAAACCTTTAAAGGTCAAAGGTCATAATTGGAGTTTAGATGTTATATCAACAGAAAATAAACTCATGAATGTTTTAAAGTGATAAACGACAATAAGTTTGTTCAAGAGATAAAGACAGAAAGACTTGCACACTTGACACTTGCACAGGATTGAAATATCTATTTCCTGTAAGTGAAGTGTCTCAGTAATAAATCAAACTGTTCACTAAGACTCTTCTGTGTGTTTGTCAAACACGTTGTTCAGCGTCATTCATCATGTCGTATCACATCCAGCAGCAGAGCTGCAGTTCGCTGCCTGTCACATCTCCATAGATTCAGCTGCTTTCACTGTTAAACGTGTCACAGCAGAACCCGACACTGTTCTGGCACCTTCCACACTGCAGCCACTCTATTTAAACACCGTCTGTTCTGCTTTTGCGTGGGCAGGAACTTTTCCCGCTGGACTGAAACTCTTCTCAGAGGTCTCAGGGGAAACCAGAAATAATGACCTTTGACCTCAGACTGAGGATCCAGGGTGTAGGACGAGTCTCTGACGTCAGAAACATGGAGACTGTTTGTTCAGCTGATGGACGGACTGAAGACTACAAATGGAAGAAGAGAGAGAGGAACAGAAGCAGAGGAGAAGGAGGAGGAAGAGAAGTAGGAGGAGCAGATGCTGACAATGTAAATTCTCTAACAAAGTTAAACGAAAGTTAAATAGTCAAATAGTTAAAGAGTCTAGTAGTAAAAGTCAAACAGACAAATAGTTAAACAGATAAACAATTAAACAGTCAAACAGTCAAATAGTTAAACAATTAAAAAGTCAAACAATTATACAATCCAACTGTTAAACATTCAAATAGTCAGAGTTAAACAGTCAAATAGTCAAAAAAACAAATAGTCAAACAGGGCAAAAAGTTAAACAGAGGATGGAAAAAGAAAGGATCGATCAGAAGATGAAAGACAAAGTGTCTGTGACTCAATTGAACTTTTTAGAGATGAGAAGGACTGAACTAATGATTCATCTTTGATCAGGACAAAGATCGCTACAATATGGAGAAAAGAAAAAAGAGGTGGAGGGATGGAGAGAATGAGAGAGAGAGGGGGGAGAGAGAGGGAGAGAAAGGGAGAGAAGGTGGAAGAGAGAGGTCACATACCAGCTGAAGGCCAAGAGAGAGAGGGAAGAGGGAGACACAGAGAGAAGAGAGAGAGAGAGAGTGAGACAAGGTTAAACTGGGGAGTGAAGGAGAAGTGTAGAAATTAAGAACGGAGAGAATAAAAAGGGCAGCAAGAGGAAAAACTCTGTGGTGGAAAAAGTCCTTGTGTGTCTTCAAGTTAAAATGCTGCTGTGGATTTAAACATGAAAATGACTTTAGTTAAAAAAGCTTCTCCAATATCCTCAAAGAAAACCATACTGACTGAATTAATAGAGAAAGAACATTGTTGGAAATTATTTTTATGACTTCAAAAAGGTTTTTTTTGTTGTTTTTTATTTTATAAAGGACAGAGTTCAAACCATATTGTTTTTAATGGAAAAACTGGAAATTACAAAATGCACAAAGTAAATCCAGATTCGTGTTCTTGGCTGAGTAAAGTTCACAGTGATGGATCCAGCACTTTGAAGCCAAAAATGTTTATGCAGCAGATCAACACTTGTATTAATTACAGGAGGTGATTGAAGGTGAGTGAAGATTATTATGTCAGTAAAATGTTAGTGAGTCAGAGCACGAACATGCTGCTGAGAACAAGGAGGGAATGAAACACAATATACTAGGTACATATAACCAAGTACTGCAATCAAATACAGTTTACAATGTATTTGTACTTTACTTATTATAGTTGTATATAGTATTTTCCATGTGATGCTACTTTAGACTTCACTCAACTACATTTAGACATGCTGATTTGATACAATGGATAATAAAAAGAATTTGTTTTTTATGTACTTTTACCCAAGTAGAATTTTTCTTGCAGGGCTTTTACTTTTAATTTCTTAAAAATCACAAATATATCTTGTTTCCTCTTTTTCCTCTCCTTGTTTCCTCTGTTGTTGTTTCTTCTCCTCTTCGCTTGTTTCCTTTCCTCTTTTTTACCTGTCCCCTTGTATCCTTTTCCCCTTGTATCCTTCTCCCCTTGCTTCCTTTCCTGTCCTCTTGTGTCCTCTCCTATTGTTTCCTTTTCTTTCCTTGTTTCCTCTCTTCTCCTCTTGTGTCCACTCCTCTTGCTTCCCCTTCTCATCTATCTTGTTAGTGATATAAAGCATCAACTAAAACCCAGGAAAGGTGTAAAAACATGGTAATCTTTGTCTGAGTAAACCTGTTGAGGACTTTTGTGGTTGTGTAAATTAACTCTGTTGTCTTTTAGTGTGACTGGAAAGGGTAAAGATGGCTGCTGGAAGCAGAGTAGTCTTCTTGGTTGGTGTTCGTGTAGGCGACATATTGTGTGTGTACAGCTCTTTCTACCAAAACAACAATCAGGCAGTTGTTTCTTATCCGTGACCACAGTGGTTCCTTGAAAGCCTTAACACTGTTCTCCTCCTCCTCACAGCAGCAGCAGATCAAAAGATGCCCGCACAATTTCTGCTCATTCTGGAGAAAAAAACTTTTTAATAATTGTTTTGGGGAAGTCGTCGGCTGCATGTGATTTTCCTGCAGTAGCTGTTTGACTGATCAAAAGGTCTTTCAGATCAATTTGTCTTCTGATCTTCCCGCCACACTGTAAATGAATCGATGGCTCAAAGAAAAACAAAAAGACAAATTCCCTTTGGAACAAAGTGTGCTCAGTCATCTGCTATTTGCCTTTGCTGCATAATCCTCACAGGCTGCCATCTGCAGCTTTAACATGGTTCTCACGCCACACAGGACCTTTCCTGGGGTTTTCCCTCCATCCCCCCAACTTAGGGCACTGAGGAGGAGACGAGGAGGAGAGGAGAGGAGGGGACCTCTGGATTAGTAAATGAGTGGATAGACACTAAATCAGAAGCTCCTGGTGAATGAAGTGATAAAACATCAAAAAGTCAAAATTCAAATTCACAACCAGAGGGTGGATGAGTACTAAAAGAGGCAAGGAGGAGGCGTAGGAGGAATGGAGGAGTGCTTTTATTCCTGGAGGTCGATTAGAAGGTTTCAAATATGCCACCTCTTCTACTCATCTTGTCTGCTATATACATCTCTGCTGTTTCTCTCCTGGCAAAATGTTTCTATTCCTTATTTTATCTTCTTCTATTGTGCCTTTCTTCTTCTCTGACCTTCTCTCCTCTCCTTGTCTACTCCCCTCATTTCTTCTCCTCTCTTCCCCCCCACTCCTCGTTTCCTCTGCTCTTGTCTCTTGCTTCCTTTCTTCGCTTCTCATTTCCTCTCATTGTTTCCTCTCCTCCCTTCTCTGCTTCTTTTGTTTTCTCTCCTCTTGTTTGCCCTCCTTGTCTCCTCTCCTTTTTTCCTCTCGTCTACTATCTCTATCTCTACCAGCACATCAAAACAAACCATAACTCAAGGTGGACGTTGCCACCTCCCACCAGTTCCCATAAAAGACAGAGGTAAAGCAGGAGAAACGGAGCAGGCAGAGGGTAGGGAGGAGTGGGAGGTTTGGGAGGTTTGGGAGGGAACAAATAAGCCAGATAACACCGACATATTGAGTGAAAAGCAAAGCGATAGCAGGAGAGGAAATAGAGGAGCAGTGGACAATGACATATATAAATAAATAAAAGGATGAGGTGCAGAGAAGCATGAGATGTGCTGTGGAGTTCTGCAAAAATTGGAAAATGAGGCACATCAAATAGATGTGGAGCAAGAGAAAGAGATGAGAGATGAGAGGAAAGAGAAGTGAGTGACTGAGGGGTGAATTGATTAGTGGACTGGAGCTAGGGAGAAATTCCTGTACAGCCTGGAAACCACAGAGAGGGAAAAAGAGGGGAAAGAGAAAGAGAGAGAGGGGGAGTGAATGTGGTCAGGGGAAATGTAGAAAGTGAGATGAAAGAGTAAATTGAGGAAGGGATGGAGGGGAGGATGAAGATATTGGCAGACAGTAATTTCAGGCTGGTCATAGGGGAGAAGGAGACAAGGAGGGAAGGGGGAAGGGGGGGTGAAAGGAGATGGATGCTGCAGAAATAAGCATGAGCACCCCCCCCCCCCCCCCAACACACACACACACACAATAGACTGCTTTACTCTCATAATAAAAACAGAGTGATCCAAGGCAGAGCTGCTCAGACAAAGCACAGCCGCTCCCCACCAATCAACCAGGAAGTGTTTCCCGACTGCAGGATGCAGCAACAGCCAAGACACTAAATATCACACTGCATGCATCTGATAACACACACACACATGCTCTGCATCGCCAACAGATACTATTCTCACATTTCTACAGTTAGGAGCCCCCCCAAAAAAATAGTGAAAGACGTTTCTCTGGCTGGGATCATCTTCTGAGTTGTGTGTTTAATCTTCAGCTGTCTGTCAAATAAAACTCCAAACCACTCAATCATTTTTCAACAATTCCCTCAACATCCTCATCCTCCTCGACCTGAGTTCAGACTCTGTGAACCATAATGTTGACAAAACCTTGATATTAAAGTCGAACCTCTTCAACAAATTACACTTCATTTGCCTCATCACAAAAGGCGTCCCCCAAGGTTCTGTACACCGCCCACTGCTCTTCATCAGCTACAAACATTTGGAGCTGCAATGATTAGTCAATTAATAGATAGAAGGTCAACTATTACATTAATCTACTTTGATAATCAATTAATCAATTTGACTCATTTTTAAGAAGAATATGTCTAAATTCTTCAGTTCCATCTTCTAAACTCTGATTATTTTTTGGTTTCTTTAGTCTTCCATATTAATAATCTTATGATCTTTGGGTTGTGGATTGTTGGTTTGGACAAAAATAAGACATTTTATGTTGAGTTTTTGGGAAATGTGATCGACATTTCACAACATATTATAAACCAAATAAATAATCGATTAATTGTTTCAATAATTGATAGATTAATCAAAATAGTCATTAGTTGCATCCTTTTTGTTCAGCTGAAGTAGAAAACTGGTAACAAAAAAAAACTTCGGTGGAAATTAACTTAGTACATTTACTCAAGTAAGGTACTACTTTGCTATAGTATTTTCATTTGATGCTACTTTATAATTCACTTCACAATTTTACTTATTTTTCAGTTGAAGATATATATATCAAATATTATGATGCAGACTTTTAATATTAATCTACCTAGTATCTTAAATCGGAACCACATTCATAAAATAAAAACATTAAAATCATCTCACATAAATTTACTGATTAAAAATACATAATATAATATACTATAATAATATAACACAGTCTGTATTATGAGTATTTTTTTACTGTTGATACTTTAATGGTACTTTTACTTGTTGTTAAAGACAGTTTTTCAGTGAAGTATCTGAGTATTTCCACTATCCACTACCTAAAAAGAGACTTTTTGTTGAATTAAAAACAAGTATAAATGATGAATCAAAGCCACAACCTTCCTGCAAATTTGTTATATTCATACATATTACAGTTCTGGTACAGGTCCGCTTATTTTACAACACACTCTCTCCTGCTACAACAGCCTCTCTGTTATAAAATTGTAGTCCTATAGCTCAAATTATTCATCCATCAATTCTCTACGACTTGACAAAGCTCCTCCAGAGACCACAGAGGATATTATACAACTGCTTCCACAGGCTGAGAGAACTCAGCATGACTACTAAATTGACTTTGACACGTAAGAGTGTTCCTGCAATGCAGTATCTAAAGATTTTCACTTACTGGCTGCACCACAGAGTCATCATATACACTTTGTGTGTCAATAAAAGCTGTTGAAACTCCACTGATGTCAAAGCAAAGTGAGCAAGTACCTGCAGAAAAACTATAAAGTCTTAGATTCCCGGCCTGTGCAGGGATATATGACTTCCTAACAGCGGTTTCTATCAGATTATGAAGCTGCAGCCAACAGCACGACGAGGAATGTTAAATGAGTTGGTCCGGGCCATGAATGAAGCTGAAACGAGGCTGATTAGATCCCCTCTGCTTTGTTCTGCCCTGCAGCCAAGGAAACACGACAATTACTTGTTATTCTTGCGCTGCAGCCAGAAACCGCTCAATGTCTCTTATTTTAGATGACGATCTTTCCTTTCCTGGCTTCACATCACATCTCATCGGGGCTTCAGAACAGCACCAAACCACAACATTAACCGTCTTTATCGGAGTAATGTTCTAGACTTGGAGGTATTTCCTAATATCAGGTTATTATTCATCAGGAAAGAGGAAGTAAAGAAGTGGAGAGGAGGAGGAGGAAGAAGAAGGAGAGGCCTATATAGGGAAAGAGACTGGCAGAGCCTTCGTTTAAAGAAAGCAAACAGGTTTTACAACCAGCTGAGGAATGTAGACATGAATCGGCTTTTATTGTTTTACACGGAGCAGTGGTGGCTACCAGCAGCAACTACATCACTCTCACCGCATTTACCTTTGTTTCTCCTGCCCTCACATGCTATAAAAGTCTCTGTCATCCTGTCTACATGTTCTAATACTAAACACATCTCTGTAAATTGCTGCCTGGGTTATGTTTCGCTTGCAGCATTTAGCTCCAGGAAGTGAAACATTCCTATATGGCAGAGAAGTAGCAGGAGGTCAGTGTGGGTGATTGGACTGTGACACCATAAGCTGGAATTCCTATCCTGATGATAAAGGGGATCACCAATTCTCACAAGAGAGTTCATGTATTTGTATTTGAGTGTAAAGTGTTCAACCAAACTATTTAGAGCTGTTCCTGTGCAAAGAAGTTTAGCACTACTGCTTTAATTTGTCATTCAAAAGCCAAACACCCTGGACAGCAGCAGCAGCTAAAAGGAAACCTGGTCACAGCACACCAACTCTGTCAGTGGCCGACATCTTTAAAAAGTCTAAAAAATTCACAGCGTCAAAGTAAGCGATGGTAATACACAAAAACGCAGCATGTCACAGTCAAAGTCGTGGTCCATTTCCATTGCCAAGGAAACATGACTCTTTGCTTGTGGTGCCCTATGCCATTTGGACCCAAGTGAAGACAAAGACGTTTTAATGTGAACATTAGAGCTTAAAAATGAAACAAAATCATTCTCACATCCGACCCGCACCACGTGGTATCTTGAATCATTCGGCAATGTAACAGTTCAGTTAGTGGGACTACACAGATTTTTTTTACTCACCAAAATGTCTGATTAGTGACTTCATTTACCAACCAACGAGTCTAAAGCTGTCACCACTGGCAACTGGTGATTGCTGATTTTGAACCCTTTGTGAAAATGATCACTTTTGTTTCATATCTAAGGTCTATGGTTCACATTTACACATCTTTGTTTTTTACTCAAGTCACCAAGTGTCATGTTTCCTTGGCAACGGTAAAGGACCATGACATTGATTGTAACCATGGATATACAGATGTGCAAATATCCATGGACTGTGATGTGTTGCTGTTTTTGTGTGACAGGAGTGCACTGTGGAGTGCAGCGTTCACTCTTTCAGTTGTTTAGGTTTTGTGTGTTTTTTGATATTTTGTTATTATCTTGTTTTGTGGGTTTGTAAGTCTTAGTTTTTGCTTCGTTTCTGCGATTGGAGTATTTTTATTACAGTTTTTCACGATTGTTAACACACAAAAATCTTCACTTTAACACAATTTGCACAACCTTAACTTCACGTACCATTCCCTCAACCCGAATTGTCACTACTTCACACTCCCTTATGACTCCCTTAGACTCTGACTTTCCTTCTTTACACTCTGATGCCAATTGCACATCACCTTGTTGTCTTAACACTACACACAATGTTCAGTTGTTGCACACACCTCTCATTTAAAAGCTTCAACCTACAATACACTGCAGTCAATTGCACATTAACTTGTTGTCAAAACACTACACACGATGTTCTGTTGTTACACACACTTCTCATGAAACATCTCAGTGGCATTAACCTACAACACACAAGTGATCAAATCTCAACAAATTCAGGTCTGTTGAGCAATTAGCAACCAGGACTGCAGCATATCAGTACCTTGAACCTCCTCCTCTCTGTGTGGTGAGCAATGGAGAACCTTGGAGAGAGCAACCAGAGAAGGAGAAGGAGAAGTGTAAGAGTGAGAACAAGGAGAAGGAGAAAGAGGACAAAGAGGAGCAGGAGGAGCAGGAGGAGAACAGAGAGGGGGAGGAGGAGTAAGAAGGAGAACAATCATATCTAATGAGATTGGGGCCACTGTGATAGACCATGTGCTGAACCATGGTTTGAGCATGAGGGAGGCTGGCTTGAGGGTCCAGCCCAATCTCAGTTGATTCACAGGTGCCATCAAAAGAACATTCAGGATGGAGAACAGGTACTAGTTTATACTTTACTATAAATCTCTTTGTCATTTCTCAACCCCATAGAGGAGTTCTCTGCTTGAAGGTAGAAGGTGTTTGAGTGAAACCCCCAAACCCAGGTCCCACTCCTCCAGGTCATGGAAGAAGCCTGTGGTGACATCAGCATCGAGTCCATTCAGGGATTCATGTGCCACTCAAGGTGGTTCTTCCAGAGATGTCTGGATAGGGAGAACATCGCCTGTGATGTGGATGAGGCCCTCTGGCCTGACAGAAACCAAAGGCATGATGATGCTTGATCATGATTCCTCAATCATGGACAAAAATAAAACATTTTTGGCTGCATAATTGTGTGCTGTTTTATGAAAAAAGTAGGCTACACAGAATCATTTTTACAAAAGGAGAAATATCTTATTTTCCAGAGTCACTTCATTCATATGGTCTGTTCCATTTTACAATAGTGCTTTCAATTTTGCTTTACAATGTGTTGTAAATGCTTGGTAGTGTGCAGCAAAAGCTTAGTTGTGTGTGCTCAATGAATGGTATGTGTCACTGGAAAATACGAAAAATGACATATGCAAATGAAAACAGGAGTTCTGTTTTGTGAACACAATGTAGAGATTTGATGGCAAGTGTTAGGTTTAGCTTTTTGTGTGTGCAGTTTTCAGTTTTGTGTGTGCAGAATTGAGAAAGCCGTTATTCTATTGAGAAACGTATTAACAATCGTGAAAAACTGTAATGTTTGACAAAAGATGCATTTGATTTGATTGCCTCACATAAATAAGTCTGATTATACTATGAAATGACACTGCTGCTGACACTGAGATTAAACATTTATTCAGCTGTAATTGTGATTATTCAGTTACAAGACATGTTAAAGTTTCATAAAAATGAACAAGAAGCAGAATTAAAAAAAAATATTTACTCAGGTATAGATACCCAAAATATATGAGTTTCATTTAAAACATGAAACAGAAAAGGGGAGCAATACAGCACATACAGTACAGGACATGATGTGCTTCACACAAACCGCTACATGAGCGCATTTCACGTGTGGTTAGTTGGATTTGTTGGTGAGGTCAGCATCGCTGCGTCAGAGGGCAGCGTTGACTTCATTCTTTGGTATTCTTTGTCAAAACAACATGACCCAAATACCGTGGAAGGAGAAAGGGTGTTGTATAGACTGTAAAGCCCTTTGAGGCAAATTTGTCACTTGTAATTTCAGGCTGTAAATAAAACTGACTTGACCTCTCAGCACATCGTTTGTTCAGACACACGTGTTGGTGGCTCCATGAACGTGTTAAGAAAACTCAACCGCGTTCCAAGATCTTCTGGCTGCTGGCTGACTCCTGGTTGGCTCCCACCACAGGACAGGATATGAAATTTACTGACGCTGCTCCCCGCGACTTTTACAATGTCAACGGACTGAATAGATAAAATTCTTTTAATACAGAAAGTCATAATTGTGCAGGTGGAAATGTCTTTTTTCGCCTCACGGCCCAGCTTTGTGCTGGTCGGGGGCCTGACGGTCGTTACACATGTCATTGTGAAGAGGAAACTGGAGCCTGTAAAACTAAAATACTCAATTATGCTGGCTGTAATAAGAAGTGGCTCGCAGGTGCTGTCAAATAACCAGCCATTAAATCTTGAAAACTCATAAAATCCTTTCATTAAATATAAAATAGTTTCATATGACTTATTTAATAGAGAAAGAAACACAAATATTAGATTTTTGCTTGTATAACGTTTTTTTTTTTTTTTTTCGTTTGTAGATTTCTCAGAAAGTCAGCAAAAGTCAGTGTCTAACACAGCACAAAGCACCACCAGCATTATAATCACCAAATATGATCATATGCGACCAGTTGTGAAGCTAAATTCTAAATCTCATTGGCTGGTTATGATTTTGTTTTCTCAGAAATCTCCACTTCAGAAGTTTTTACACTGCAAAAAATTAACTCTTAACAAGTAAAAATATCTTAATATCCAATATATAATACTGAGTAGAATTATCTTGAAATGTCATATTCCATTCCCTAATATTGGTTATATCAAGTATTTTTTTCTTGATTTTGGCCAATTTTCTTTTTTTTTTTAATGAGATTTTTTTTTTATTTTATATCTTTTTAATCTCATATTTTAGAGTTTTTAAATCTCAAATAAAAAAAAAACAAATAAAAATTCACCTTGATGACCATATGTCAAAAAATATTGTGTTTTGTGTATATTCGCATTCATGTTTTATTTTAAAGTGCTTGTGAGAGTCCTCTTTTGCATCATCAGTTTGCATCATCTGTTATTTGTATTATTATATAGATTGCCAGACTGTATAGGTTTCCCTGCTCTGTGGAGTGTATGCATGTGTATGAGTGTGTGTTTATAACTAAGTGTGATGGATGAGTGTGTCTCGGCGGCAGCGATGAACACTGAGCAGGGAGAGTGTTTGGGGTCGACTGAGGCCGTTGTTAGTGCTACACTTCCTCTCTCTCCCAACACATATAGCTGCATGTCAGTGGTGATAAAGCGGAGCTACACGCTGCAGAGATCCCTCAGGTATACTTAACAAGGCGAACCTGCCTCACAGACACACACTCCACCATTACGCAAGGGAGGAAGGGTGTAAAGACGAGGCACACATGACACACTCCCACCACACACACACACACACCAGACATTACGCTTGCTTCAACACACACACACAGAAGCAGAACAAGTGTATCGACTACACAGTTACTCATCCATACAGAACAGACCTGGTCAGTTTGTCAGCTGGAAGCAGGGTGGGTCAGATTCTCTGTGACAATAAATGATGGCATCCACTCTGACAGGCAATCCATCACACACACACACACACACACGCACGCACGCACGCACACACACACACACACACACACACACACAACTTTAAACAACACCAACATGAATCAATTGAACAGATATATATATATATATATATATATATATATATATATATATATATATATATATATATATATATATATAATACCAATGTTGAATAAAATTTTTCTTTAAGACAAAAATGTTATACTACCAATCAGTTTCATTATCACATTCACATAGAGCTCATTGTTTGATTCATAAAAGGTGTGAAATGTCAATCACCATTTCCCAAAGCTAAAATGTTTTGTTTCTTTTGTCCAGACCAATAGTCCACAACCAAAAGATCACCAGTTTACTATCACAGAAGACTAAAGAAACACCAGAAAATCAGATTTGAGAAGCTGGGACCAGAGAATTTGGATATTTTCTTTTTAAAAAAGACTCAATCGATTATCAAAATAGTCTATCAAAATAACTATTAGTCAATTAACAAATTAGTTGCCAATGATTACATTAATTGGCCACTAATTTGTTAATTGACTAATAGTTGCAGCTTTAGTTCCCAGCAGTTTTCAAACCTAGAAAAATCGAATATTTTAACATTATTTATTTGTAAGTGAAGTTAGATTTATGGCACATTTTTACGATACATTTCTTTAGATCTTTGTTTTTTAACATTATTTAACTGGATTGATGGACGGATTTTAGTTGTTGAACATTTGCATCTTAACTAAAAGAGAAACAAACTGAACAAACGACAGCATCAGAGAAACACTGATTTTAAATCTGGTCTTTTAAACCTGGTCCCGCATCTATTTGCTGAGCCTTAAAACCATCTGTCAGAAATACTGTATAGTTGTGATGTCACAAGTATACAGTTGCCACTAAGGCTACCATTCATATCCAACATACAAGTCTCTTCCTATTCAGTCTTGATTTGTCTCTTGCTCTGATGCTGCATGTGTGTATTTGTGTGTGTGAGTGTGCAGTGGACACACACATGAAGAATTAGAAAGAAACATGTACTCAATCATTCCCGCACTTGCATGACAATAATGCATATTTCATGAAACACACACTCACTCTCACACACACACACACACGCTATGATATTCTGCCTGACAGTGATGTGCTGGCTCAGGCCTCTGAGGGGGTCGGAGGTCTTTAGTGCTGCTGAATGAGCAGAGACTAACGACACACGCATGTGTACACACAAAACAACCAGTGGCACCTCCAGGTTTAGACGGATAAACAATTACCACACCTGCAGTTAGCTACATGCCTCTTACCTGCAGCCTGTGTTTACATAGTACGTGTGCTTGTGTTCGTCTGATGATCGAAGGCCTTTCATGTTGTTCAGCTGTCCCAGTTAAATGAGAGAGAAATATGTGTGCAATACCCATGTACACAACACACACACACACACACACACACACACACACACACACACACACACACACACACACACACACACACACACACACACACACACACACACACACACACACCTACACACACACACACACACACACTGTTCCTGTTTTGTGCCCACTACACCATCATCTTGCCATTCTTTTTGACCTTCTGCTTCTCTGCTGTTTTTGTCAAATCTTACATTCAATTCTGATGGTTCTGAATCCAGCATCATTCTCACTAGTTTTTACCACCATTTTTTTTACTAGAACTAAGGTTGGCACTAAAAAGCATTTAAAGTGCAGCTCAGCTCTTGCTGGGATATAACGAGTAAAACAAGTCATCCAGAATCATTCTGTATCTCATCATTAATGATGATTGATTTCCTGTCTCTCTTTCAGTCAAGCTTTCTTCTTTACTGCTAGTTTTAATGTCTTCAGTGTCCATTTCTTGCAGCTTCTACATGATATATAGGAGTAAAACAAGAGTAAAACATGACACATCCAGCAGTGTTGATCGCACATTTATCTGCTAACAATGTGTCATCAGAGCCGAGCTGAGCTGTGACAGAAATAAAGATGGACTGGCTTAACTCAGAGTTAGATACTAATAACTTTCTTGCTTATATATAAGGTGGATGCAGGAGAAGTGATGTGACACTCCCAGAGATATTATGACTGTAGATGATGCTTCACTGTCAGATAAAACAGAGGATAAAGACTGAAGATACAGAGGTTTCGTTTCCTAGCAACTACTGAACTTTATAACACTGTGGTGCCAAAATATGCCAATAGAGTCATAAAAGACATGTTCATTAAATCAAGGCACTGAAAGATAAAAAACAGATTTCACCATCAAAATTCCCCAGTTCATTTCTTACATTATACATCTTAGTATTCTGAAAATACTGGTGCAGAGCCAGTACTCCTATACAAAAGTGGAAACTTCAGTATATTTTTCATGTTTGGCCTAATGAGGGTGTGAACATTGGGTAAGACATGGACATACATTGAAATAAAGAGAGCCATGCAAATATAGTTACTGTAAAAAAGCCAAGTAAAACCAGACTTATGATAAATAGTATACTGTATAGTGCAACAACCTGGGCATCTTATTGTTATACATTTATAAATAGATGAGTTTAGGCTCAGATTCTCTTCTGTTGTAAGTGATAATGCTGGGATTGTTAATCAATTAATTTTACAGACAGGATTTGAATAAGTACATTTTTCTTTTTGTTTTTTATTTTGTTGTTGTTTATGAATAAAATGGTGTATAAATCAGAATAATATATACACAAACCCCTCAATACAAATCTTTACAATATTTTTATGAATACAACTTTAAAGTTTGGTTTGTGTGAGAGTTGTTGAGGTGCAGATATCTGTCTCAGAGTGAATGAACAAAATAATTTTGAGAAATTGTCAAGTTGTCACTGAGATTTTGAGTTTAGAGTCACACTCCTTTGTACTCCTTTGACTCGTAATCAGTTGCTAATACAAAAGATGTGACCATATTTGGACATGACAGATGTGCTGGGGAAAAGCAGCTGTACAATCAAACCTCATATAACATGATGCAGACATGATTTTAAGTGAAAAGAAGTGAAACAGCAGAAACTCTAAATGTGGATTTTGAACTTTTTAAACACGTGAAGGAAGAAAAAAATCTCAAAATTGATCCGTGCATGAATAAAACTGTTTATATTATATTTTACTCATTTCTTCCACTCACGTTTTTTCCATTGTTTCCACGCTGTAAAAAATGAATCGTGCTGCTGTCAGCGACTAAACCTCCCCATAGGAAACAACTAAATTTCATCTTAATCTCATCTCTTATGACTCCGCTCACTTCAAGCCAACTATTGTTTCCTTCAGACAGTGTTTCCGAAACACTTTCTCTCCCTCAGCATTCCCCCCTCTTTTCCTGAGGCTCCTCCTCCCTGGGCGGCAGCAAGCTGCTGCAACCACAAAAACCCCTGACAGATGCACAGATCGCTTCACACTTTACACTGTGCTCGCTTGTACAGTGCAATTCAATGAGCTGGCTGCAAAGAGAAAGCAAGTGTGTTAAGTGGGTGGATGGCAGAGAAGAGCTGAAGTACAACGAGCGAAGGGAGGAAATAGTGAGGACAGGTGAGGAAATGAACCTAAATGAGGAGAAGATAATAGGAAGAGAGCAAAGTGTTTAGGCTACAGAGGAAGATTCTTCCCATGCCAGAACAATTGCTGCATCGCGCAGCCAGTCAGAAACAAAAGACAAAAGAAAATACAGTATGGAGAGAAAGAGAAAAAACATTGGAAGAAGCTCCCAGTTTAAAAAAAACACACACACACACATTGCCATAGCAACGCTGGCTGAGGAGGGAAGGTAGCATACCAGAAAGATGGGAAGAAAAAAAAGCTCCTGAGAGAAAGAAGAGGGGAGGGCAGGAGGAAAATAAAAGCGCCCTGAAAGAAGAATCAGAAACAGAGAAGAGTGGAGGTTGATCCTGAAGCCAGAAGGTCACATTCAACAAAACTGTAGTTGTGTCTAGTGTTTTTAACGAGCTGAGACACCAGAAAGAGCAAATCAAATCCTGGTGTTTCACATCTTCCTCCCTGTTCTTCCTCTTTCCTCCTCCTCCTCTCCATCTCCTTTGGGGTAAAGATGTATTGAATAATTCAGCATGGGCCTGATTTATAAGAGTGTTGTAAGTGCTCAGACGTCTCAGTCTCGCTCATCAGTCCGATGGCTCATTACGGGGAAAGAACGACGCAGGCGGCAACATCTGCCAATGACATGGAACCCAAGGACGACATCAGCATGACAAGTGTTTCAAACAGCAGCAGAGTGAAACGGCACTTTCTGTTTACCAATTAGCAGTCAGTACAGTCTACTAGTACAGTATAATATATATTATTACTGTATACAGGTATTTAGGAAATATGTCAGGAAGGTATAAATGTATGAAAAATAATGGATACTACCACCCAATAGGGCTGCAACTAATGACTATTCTGAGTTGATTAATATGTTGATTATTGAAATAATTAATCAATTAATTGCTTGGTCCATAAAATGGTGTAAAATGTTCAACCTAAAATGCCTTTTTTTCCAGACCAATAGTCCACAACTCAAAGATCATCAGTTTACTATTATAGAAGACTAAAGAATTCAGAAAAAATTGGTTTGAGAAGAGAAGAGAGAAGTTGGATATTTTTTCAATCAATTATCAAAGCAGTTGCAGATTAATGTAATAGCTGGATATATATATATATATATATATATATATATATATATATATATATATATATATATATATATATATATATATATAAATATATATATATATATATATATATAAATTCCTGGCTGGAGCTGCAATGATTAGTTGATTTGTCAATTTATATCACTACAATAAGTTCCCTGTTTTGAAAAAAGAAGTGCAAGCCACAATTAATTAAATTAAATCAGGCAGTTGCTATCCTAATAATCACTAACTATTTTAATAATTGATTATTAACAATATTGCCATTGTCCATTGGAGCATATTCATCATGCAAAAAAACTCAAAAAAGTTTTGATGTTTTTTTAGTGTTGAGTGATTTCACAAAAGATGATAAAGTTCAATGTCCACTTCTGAGAGGAGGAAGAGTTTCCCCTTTCCTCCCCCAACACACATTTTCCCAGCAACAAGCACTATTCCAATCACAAGCCCACTTCTCCTGAACCCGAAAATAAACATACATTACAGCCATGTGATGGATTTTTGCCCCAGGGAGCCTCAAATGGGAAAATGTGTGTTGCTGAATTTGAACTGTCTGCACTGTACATAGGGAGAAGATAATAGTGGTGGGAGGGAAACTTATGATTATAAAAGCCACTCTTATGCACTCATTAAATAGGATCATTTGGAGTTAATGGATGTATAAGGAAACTGAACAACTGCTCACTGTACTAGGGTTTTCCCTTGAGGATATGGAGAATCTAGATTTTAAAACCCTCTGACAAAAGCTTCTGAATATATGTGGCTCTCAGCAACTGAAACATTAATAATCATCACCCATTCTGTTTGTCATGATAATTAAAGGTTGACAGTTTTTTATAATGCAAAAACAATACACAATAAATGTATAAATTGCAAACAAAATGGAATTTAATGGGTTAAAATCCTGAAGAAAATGATGGAAATGTTGAAGACTGAATTTGGACAAAAGAAAAAATACTTTTTTTAATGATATATTTATATACTACTAGAGCTTTCACAACTACTATTTTAGTACAGCTGTTGCCATAAAGTGGTCGACTGTTGAATATTCACTCAGGATATATTGACATAGATGTAATGAATCATACAAGTTGGTCAAAGTGTTTGATAGTGAATTGTTGGATAAACACAGTTTAAAACATTTAAAACACAAAAAACCAAGACATAATGGAGACAGAACAAACTACACAGACATTATTTTAACAAGAATTCATTAAGCTGAGCCCAGCAGATCACACCAGACAGGAAGTCAAGCTAGAAATTTAAAAAATCTGTTTGATTTTTAAAATAAAATTTCAAAATTAAAAAAAGTACATCTATATACATTTGTCCATTGTGAGAGTGCAAGCGAGTGAGCGAGCACACAAACAAAAGCACATTACAAACATCATTCTGCTCAGTGGGTCTTTCTCCATATTCTTCCTCAATCTTTCTGTTAAATTGCTATCGAACTTGTTCTTATGAACATCCACACGATAACTAAGGACTACGCAGTAAACTAGTGTTGTAATGAGTCCACAGCACCCCCGCTGTTTATCTGCACAAAAAGTGAACGACTGTCGGCAACAATTGATAGTCGACATTCCGAGTACCTTACTCTATAGTAAATTCCCTATATATTATTCATGTTCATGTTGGTGACGGGCGCTGTGTGTGTGGTGGGTGAGGTCAGCAGGTCACAGGTCATTTTACTGAAGATCAAAGTATCATGTTGAAATGCTGGATCAGGTGTGGAAAATGATATTTCTTCCCAGGGATGATCATGTCCAATCAGACGAGCTTCAGGGGTTTTGAGATCCTCAATAATGCAAACATGCACCGAGACAAACGCTGATTATCTGAAGATGGTCATTGTCATCATTAGCTAATGCAGAGCAGCTGTGAAGATGATCCCAGCGAGTGGAGCGTGGAGCATCAAGGCAGAGAGCTGGAAGGTTCTGTGAGAAATGAGTTTCTCCATTGAACCAAACAGGTCTATCAGAGACAACATCAGGAGGACATGTCTATCTTTGTTCTCTTCTCCCACAGCACAGATCATCTTTTCTCTTCCTGTTTCTCCCTTAAATTGCTTTTGTCAAGTGTCAGAATTTGTCACGCACATTTATTTTTCTCACCGACGAGACGAGTTAAAGGCCGATGAAGCAGATGCTTCCTGCATCGTTGGCTGTGTCATCTCTCTCAGTCTCCTTTAGACATTTCAATCAAAGCCAATTCCACTCCAGTGACGTTCGTAGAAACAACAGATGAGCAGGGAAGAGGAGGATGAAGTAATGAGAGCGTGATGGATGAAACTTTACTGACAGACCGGTAGAAACAAAAGCCATATATCTGAAGGACAGGTGAGAACTACAGAGGGAGAAGACAGATACTGGAAACGAAATGCTGTGGTAGTTTAGCTTTGAATAAAAGATTTTTCAGTCAAATCACATACAACCAGTCAACTAATCTATATAGATTCAACACTTAATCTTCTGTTTAGTCTCAGAGGGAAACCTTGACAGTTTCCATAACAAAAGATATGTTGAATCAACATTTCAGACGTTTAGTTTCCCTTCTCTCAGCAGGAGTGGAGAGTTGGGTGGATGGATCAGTGCTTTGTTTCACAACTTTTAGGCATTTTACTGGCTTCAACCAGACATGATATATATGAAACGTATTTAAGACTGAATTATAATCGTACAGTAACCAAAGCCTCTGCATGCATGTTCCTGCACTTCCAGCAGCCTCCTGTATAAGCAGCAGGAACGCAGACTCAGCACGTTCCTTTATCCAACCTCGTGTTCATGTAATACTTTACAGATTCAGCTTTAGGGAAATTTGTGTGAGTGACGTCTCTGTCTTACACTTTGGAAATTTATTCCAGAGAATCACAGGAGAAAAGCTGCTCTGTCAGACAGAGAGCTCAGAAGTGTCCTGAATTAGTGTCAGGTAGACGGACATGAAAACAACATGTTTATCTATACAGGCTCATTTTTACTAAACCCAAAAAGAAAAAAATGCTTCAACTGAGCAGAATTCTATGAACTATGTATTATTTTGCATTTTGGTACATTTTCCTTTTATCAATACCCCGACTTTTTCACCTCAGCAATATCATGAGAAAACTGAAAATATACAAACAAAATAGTCTGTGAAGTACATTAAACAACATCTTTAAAATCAGTAAAAGACAACATTAGTGTCTGATCACAATATTACATCATTCAAAACATTAGGTGATCTGGTCTCATATAACAACATTAAATAATATTGCTATATTGCCAAGTTCTACTCTACATGGAAAACTGTATTTACTTATTAATTAATTTATGATTTTCTCTTTTCTCTTTTTCTTATTAATCAATTGGTCATTTCGTCTCTAACAACACAACAGTCCACAACCCAGATATTTAGTTTAATGTCATAGAAAAAAAAACAAAATATTGTCAAAATAGTTGCCGATCGATTAATTAATTCATTGTTGCAGCCCTGATTGTTTCTATATTGCATAATTCCCTTATTGCTTCCTGAAAAGCTTGTTATCAATTACACATTATAAAGATCTAGTGAAAAGTGAGACGAACAAACAAAAACTAAATTTAGATCTTAGGTGTTAAATCAAAGAGGAGCAGGAGAGCAGCTTTGATTCAAGCACATAAGACGGATGCAGCAGGCGAACAGCAGAGCTCCCCTGCGAGCCACAGGCACACGGTTTTATTTATGAATTTAATTTGTGTTTTTCTTAAAGAGGCACTTGGCGGGCCGCCTGGACACAGAGGGGAGTTAGGACCCAGAGGAGGACAGACAGGGAGCATTTTAAATTAGAAGCAGATCCTCTCTCTCTCCCCGGCTGTTGGTGTCTCTTTCTCTTTCTCTGAAGACAAAGAGATGAGGTGGAAGCAAAAAAAGGGGGGAAGAAAGAAGAGGGAGACGGAGGAGTCTGGAACTGGTTTTGCAGCCACATCTTGTAGGAAATCCTGAACACAGCATGTTAACGAGGGACACCAAAACCACGAGTGAGTGTGTGTGTGTGTGTGTGTGTCAGAGGATACAATACACACCCTCAGACTGAAAAACACACTGATGCTGCACACGCAAACACACACGCAGCAAGACTGGCCACTACACAAGGCATAAACAACAGGTAAACACATTCACACTGGATTATATTATATTTGCGCAAACATTATGTGCTTACAATATGAACTTTCATTGCACGCGCATACACACACACACACACAGGCCAAACACACACTTCTCCAGGGACCAGACAGGGTTTCCCTCTCTACAGTCTACATCTGCAAACTATATGTAGTGACCCAGGGATGATTGCAAAACCTCACACACACACGCACACACACACACGCACACACACTTAGACCTCCCCATGCGCTTGTATATCAGGCCAACCTATGCTGACTTAGCCTATGGTAATGTGAAGCCTAATAAAGACCAGATCTTACAGAAATGGTACGCAACAGTATGTCTCTCTCACTTACACACACACACACACACACACACACACACACACACACACACACACACACAATTGAGGGAACAGGGAGGATGATATAGTGGTGACTAAGAGAAAATATTAATCCAGACAAAAAGCAGATCTCTCACCCTGCATGTGGGACAATCTGCACTCGGGTGGAGCACTGCGCATTTTTCTCGCAGAACCGATATTGTAACGTTTATGAATGCATGAAAGCTTCAGGAAGCAACAATATGTGCGATAGAGATAGTACAATTCATAAAAATATTACAGTATAAATGACATACATATATTACATACATCCTGCTATATTGAACATTGGTTTAGTTCTGCACAATTGTACAATGTACTACTGAGTTGTTGAAAGATATTTTTTTCTAATTTACGACTTGTCATAAGAGGAACAGCGCAGGTGTCGATGTCACATGACCATGGGTCATGTAAAATGAAAAATAAAAAGGGGGTTGCTGTGTTTCTTGACTGTGTCTAGTTTCCTGCAAACAAATTTGCTGACCTAATTTCAACAGGCAGCTGTTTTGGTGAGTAAAAAGTGCAATGAAATCCGCTGAGCTCCACTACCTGCCCAGCGCGGGACCACAGACGTGCAAAGTTCACCATTAGTTAGTGAAGCGCTTAACAGCCAAAGAGCAAGATATTCCCCAGAGGAAGACCGAGATAAAAGCGATAGAGAGTGGATGCTGGATTAGCAGTTGCAGGATAAAATAAACCCAAGTCTGAATGTATGTTGCTGCATTTCTACAGGATGTGTTAACATGAAATGTTTTTGTAGTGTGTGGTTTGTGTAAGGGTCCAACTGCAAATCTTGTTATACTGTTGGGCCACAGGGACTGAAGGAAATTAGAATCGTGTACTTAGAATCGTGAACTTCTCTAACAATTTCCCCTATAGCTAAGACTCAATCCTGGAAATGAGGAAAGTTATTCATGAAACATCTTAGGCTTTAAGAGAGCTCCTAAATTGACAGATTTTAGGAGTAGAAAGGAGGACCTTTAACTGTGGGAAGTAGAGAGGAGGAGGACTTTTAACTTTAAACAGGAGTAGAGAAACGGAAAGTTTCTTAAGCAGAGGAAAATATGTCAGACAGAAAAGTAGAAAATGTTGGAAGTCAGGGAGTAAATGAAACTACAGATTAGATGATGCAGGACGTTTGCGGTTGATCTCATACACTCACATCTCTCTCCCATAATAACACTACAAAACTAGAAAATTAATTAATTAAATCACAGAATTAATTAATTAAAATCACAGAATAAGAACCGGCTGCTGTGTAAGCTTGTCCAAAATTTATTCAACAGAAATGTGCATTACGTAACCTAGTGTTCACAATAACATGTCTTAATAGAGACTAGATTCTGTGATTAAGCCAGCTGATAAATCACTGCTAAGCTACGACTCCTTGCTAGAAAAGTAAGAAGCTCTCAGAGTATTCTCTGAATGTTTATGAATATGGCTCCACGTCTGCAATGTGAAGAGACACAGCGTCACCTAAAAGGCCTTTTACCCTCTTCTTGTTGTTGTATTTTTAACTACTTGTTGAAAATGTAATGAAATAGCACATCTGAATCAGGCCCTTTTCACAGTACAGCACTGGCTGCATTTATGTGTCCTATAAGCCAGTAAAGCAGCACGCACTGCAAAAAATGAAATCATTTAAGAAGTAAAAATATTATATTTCAGTACAATTAATCAAATATCAAGGAGAATTATCTTAAGATATATTAAATTGGCAGATAAATTAGCTTTATTCAAGTTTTTTTTATTCTTGCTTCTGAAAATAAGATTAAATTGTTTGACTTTATCTTGATGTATTTTTATCTCATATTTCAGACTTTTTATCTGAAATTTTGAAAAACTTGACATAGATAAAACTATCTACTACTGGAATAAGAAAACTCTTGATAATTCTACTAAATATTGGACTAACTGTATCAAAAAAAGATATTGTCACATTTTTGAAGACACAAAACAAAGGCTGAAGAAAAATATCTGCCAACATGAAAACATCTTGTTTTTTTGTTGACTTTTGTCAATTGTCTTTGGTCAATTAAAATAAAATCAACTATAATAAAGACAAGGTGGTGCAGGGGTTAGCGCTGTTGCCTCACAGCAAGAAGGTCGCAGCTTCAAGACCTCCTTGGTTCTGGGTCTGGGACCTTTCTGTGTGGAGTTTGCATGTTCTCCCAGTGTCTGTGTGGGTTTTCACCGGGTACTCCGGCTTCCTCCCACAGTCCAAAAACATGCTGAGGTTAATTGGTGACTCTAAATTGCCCGTAGGTGTGAGTGTGTGAGTGAATGGTGTGTGTGCCCCATGATTGGCTGGCAACCATCTGGGGTGTATCCCTGTCTCTCACCGTAACGCGCTGGGATAGGCTCCAGCAGACCCCTGTGACCCTAATGAGGAATAAGCAGGTATAGAAAATGACTGACTGACAACTATAATAAAAAAAAAAGCTAATTCAAGCTAAGTTTACTCAATATTGGACTAATTGTACTAAATACACGGTATTTCTCACAATAAGATTCCATTGTTTGCAATGTGAAAAAATAGAACAAAATCACTGCTAACATAGTAGAATACACCTGTAATAAGTCTTATATATTTTTTTCTACACAATAACACCAGACTTCACAGAAACAGATGCTCTTCACTCTCTCTCTCTCTCTCTCTCTCTCTCTCTCTCTCTCTCTCTCTCTGTCTCTCTCTCTCTCTCTCTCTCAGGTGTTTGCCAGCATCACAGATTACACCTGTTTCGTCTGACCTCGTAACCCCTTTAAATCAGGCTCATGGGAACTTGATCCCATTTCCTCCTCACTTATCTGGGCACAAGTGTAGCTGTTAGAAGGATGCCAAGACTCCGCACTTGCACAAAACACTGTGATCTGATTCTGGAGCATTACTGTCACCCCTGGGACATTAAACTCTAATGGCTGTGAAACTGTAAATGTCACAGTGATTTGGGCCAAGTGCCGGCAGGAGAGAGCCTAGTAGTGAGAGTGTGTGTATGCCCATGTGTGTGTATATTTATTATATATATATATATATATATATATATATATATATATATATATATATATATATATATGTGTGTGTGTGTGTGTGTGTGTGTGTGTGTAAGAGAGAAGCGGATTAATTAGTTTTACTAAAGTAATACACAAACACATATCTATCTTAATGTTAGATGTTTTTAAATTAAATACATTTGTGCCTCAATGTAAATGCAAATGTAAAATGTTTCCTTGAAAAAGGTACTTCATAGTAACAAAATTCTGCACTTGATGCTGCAACGATTACTCAATTAATTGATTAGATGCAAAGTATTAAACTGATTGTCAACTATTTTGATATTTTATTACATTAGATTTGATTTGACTCATTTTTAAGAAGAAAATGTCCAAATTTTAGTCTTCTATAATAGTAAATTGATGATCTTTGAGTTGTGGACTTTTGGTCTGGACAAAAAAGACATTTTAGGATGAATCTTCAGCTTTGAGAAACAGTGATCAACATTTTATACCATTGCACCATTTTTGAACCAACAACACTAGTATACAATTATTGTGATGTAGAAGACAGGTTGTGTCCATCAGTTAAACTAAAAATACATTTGCATGAAAAGATTCTTTATTTTGTAAAGAGGCAGGAGGATTAAACAGCATTTTAGGGATTTTAACAAGATAATTCAATAATGATTTTACTATTCAAAGAAGAGGATTTCATATCTATTTTAAAATATGTGTGGGATCTTTTATATGTATTTATGTAAAATATATTACCCTTGTAACCACCTTGGGGTCACACTTAAAAAAGGATAAACCTGTCATTTAACTGGAACTAACGAGGCTCAACGGTGACTTCAGCGAGCTTCAGGCACAATGTGGAACCAGAAATCTAATGGAGTGAATCACTATCTGCTGTATGATTAAGCCCTCAAATATATTGCATTTACATGACAATAGATTCAACTTGTAAACGGAGGCAAGAAACGTGGACAGAACACACACACTCAGGATCTCCTGCACAATGGGATAAGAGGCCAACGGACATATCATGACTTATATAAGCTTCCCACCCCCTGAGGTATTTATATCCCTCGTTTTTTATCTATAATAAGACATCCTTTTTTTCCCTTTGCTCTCGCCCTCACCAGACTCCTCGGTCCCGCTGCGAGAAAATCCTGATTAGTGTCCTGACGACTTGACAGAGAGCGATTGAGATAGAGATACAGGGACAGAGAATGAGAAAGAGAGAGCTACAAAAGAGAGAGAGAGACCAAGAAAGGGAGGAAGAGGTGGAGGGAGACAAGAAAGATAGATTTCTGTATGTGCTTGTGATTTATTGACAATACCTGTGATTCCACAGTGGGCTGATTTGACACTCATGTTTGTCCCTTGAGAAATGTGTGCATGTGTGTGTTTGTGCATGTGTGTGTGTTTGAGATAAGGCCAGCGGTCAGTCTGGTGTGTGTCAATGCCACCTGCATCCCTAGTTAGTAACAGAGCCTAAAAAGGACGACTTCTCTCAGATACAACATCCCTGCTGCCCTACTCAGGGTGGTTATCATGGGTGGAGGAGAAATGTGTAGTCTCTCTCTCTTTCGATTCTATTATTATTATGTTATACCACTGGATATAATAATAATAATCTTTTTTTAGTATTTAGTATCACATACACTATATCCCTACTCTCACAGGTAAATATGTAGTGTTTTTATATTATTATATATTAGTGTGTGTAATCCCCTATATTACCTTGTCTGTTGTCTTGCAATTCCACTATTAAAAGTAAAAAAAACATGTAGAAAGACGTGGGGGGAAGAAGAGACTAATCAGTAAGTAAGTAACCAGAGGTACCAGGTAACAAAATACAAATACTACCGTTCTTAAGTAGAAATTATTTTTCAGCCAACTTTTTAAATTTTCATAAAATTAACAAATTTCTACTCCTTACATTACATTCTGGCTTGTTTTCGTTCAAAAGCACACATACACAGGGTAATGCTTGATAGTCCACATATATGGTTCTTTAATAGATTTGCATTGTACATTGATTTTTTAAACTTTAAGTTTTAAAACCAATACTTGTCTACTTTTACGCGAATAAAAAGCTTAAGTTAATACTTCAGCTTCTACAGAAGTATTTTTTTTTACCATAGTATCTATGTTTACCTGAGTAATGAATGTGATGCCTCTGTACCTGTCATGGAAATTGTGAAAGTATGGAAAGACTGTTGGGAAGTTGGAATAGAGAAAGGAAGAAGGAAGAAGTGGAGGAAGAAGAAAGCTGAAGAAGGAAGGAGAGACTGAGGTATTGACTATAACGTTGGACAGATGCAGCCGCAGTTAAGACAGTTAAAGATAATTTAATTCAGGTGCACAATGAGATTCTGCTGTGTAAGTGTATAGCTCCTTCTCCTCCTGCTGCCACTTTGCTCAGCCGAGCCCAAGTCTTCTACAATACCCTAATGAGAAAAAGCTGGTAGGAAAATCCTGGACTCAGTCCTACATAAACTTACAGCCATCTCACGGAACAGCCTGAGGAGGGGGGGCTGAGAAAAAAAATCCAAAGAGAGCAAAAACAAGACAAATTTAGAAAGTTCAGCTCTTCATTCCTTTGGGTGCAGTGCATATGTCTATATACTTAACTATATATATATATATATATATATATATATATATATAACGCTTAAAAAATTTAACGCAATTAATTATGAGTATCAACGGTGGCGAGCTCAGGGGTGAAAGTGAGCCGGAACTGTCCGGAACTACATTCCGTTAAAAGATTCACGACCGGAACGGCGTTCCGTTAAAAAAGGAGAAGAAGCTCCCTGTCAAAATCCCATGTTAAATAAAGAAAACAACGTACTAAAGTCATATTATTTACATTATCCGAGTGCTGGAACAATTCCAGTGTGCTCGTTTCAGTGTAATCTACGCTGTTTCGGTGTCTGTGTCTTTTAGCACGGAGCGACAAGTCTGAGCGCGTCTCTGGTTGCTATGCAACACGAGGCGAGCCGAGCTGAACAAATGCGTTTTTGGTTGGTCGATGGACACGTGGTCACGTTATCAGCATCGCTAATTCTGATTAGCGAAACATTCTGAACCACACATGTTTGCTCTCACGAGCAAAATTATGTTGGTACAATGCAGCGCAAAATATACGACTTCTATTATTAATTTTTGAATTGCTATATTGAGCTTAAGTGACTATTTGAGACAACCTTATTTTATTTCAGAATTGTATTTATTTAACTGAATCGCTGTATTTGTTTTACATTTTTGAAGACAGCTTTAGTTTATTTATTTAACTGTATTACTGTATTTGTTTTACATTTCTGAATAATGCACCTGGCCTAACTGGTTTAATGTGCTGGACCTTTACTTTTGGATTTAATTCATGAAGCACAGTTCACCAATAAAAAATTGGATTTCAGATCTTCTCTTCTTACTGTATTCAATTGATTAGTCATGCACTACAATTTTTTAATATCCTAGAATTCAAATTCTTTATCGGGAGAGCTTTAGTAGATATGACATTAAAAAGCGAAAATATAACTATATATATATATATATATATATATATATATATATATATATATATATATATATATATATATATATAGTTTGTATTTTTTTATAGCACTAGATCAATAAATTATAGGAGTAAGATAGGATTTATAGAGGTAACAAAACAACCAATAGACCAAGAAACTGATCAACCAAGTGACTAAACAACTATCCAACTAACCAACCTAACAACCAACCAGGCAGTACTTATAGATTATAGATTTATTGAGAATTAATAACAAATTCATTCTGGACACACATATATGACTCAATCTCAAAAAATACTGCAGTTGGTGGTGATAGTAAAGACGTTGAGATTTTAACACACACACACATACACACTATGAAGTGATTTTTAAGGGCAGCAGATGGGTGTTTGAGGATCTATAAAAGTTCTCTCCTCCATCCCTCCCTCTACCGTTTCACTCTCTCCTATCATCAGATGACCTCTCCCTTGCTTCTCTTTTTTTCTTCCCCTCTTACTTTCAACCTCCTCTCCGTTGAGGAGCTGTTTTTTTTACAGGATTCACATTAATTTGTTAAGTAGGCCACCAGAGTCATGGGGGTGGAAGAGCACAACACATCAGACAAGAGAATTAAAACAACAAAGTGCAAGTACTTAAAGCTGAGTGCTGCCACACACACACACACACACACACACACACACACACACACACACACAAAATACAGGAAAAACCACACCTCCAGAAAAAGCTAATGTAAACTTTTCTATTCAAAGTTCTGTCTTCACTCACACACACACCAACAAAAGTGTGAACTTAACTGGTTAAAAACTGGTAAACTGGTAAAAAAAATAAATTCATAGATTCACAGAGACACACACACTTTCTGAATACACACATGAACACACACATGAACACACACACACACACACCCACACACCCACACACACACACATAGAGTGAGAGTGCTTCCTGCTGCTGTCTGGCAGCCTACAGTGGAGTTTGCGGTTTGCCCCTGATTCACTGTGGTCGGAGTCTCACAGGGTGTGTATCAGGTTAGCCAATGCTCCCATGCCAACACACACACACACACACACAAACACACACACACACACAAATACACTTTCCCCATCACACACACACACATGCATGCGCACATGCATGCGTGCATACACACACACACACATACACACACACAGGCAGCTGCCAGGCACAGCTTTAACATGCACTTAAGTAACCAAGTTACTTACAGAAACCAGGTTACACAGGTACTCTGGAAACTTCACTGAGTGATGGTTTTACCAGAGAACACCTTCAGTCTATAGTTCAGAGATCTGCTGTGAATCCAGTATTAGAAAGACAGATGAAATGTGATGGATTATAATATGTTTTGCCATGTAAATGCAAGTTTTTAAATGATTTCATGACTAACGAACAAACAAATACAGGCTGGTTGTTAATGAAGTAAGAAAACATGAATATGATTTACTTATAGTCTCAGATGGTAAACTCATTATAATGTACAGTTATAGTATATTTCCACAAAGCCTATTCAATCACTGCATGTCATACTCACTGCTGCTCTCACTCAATATTTTATAAACAACATTCCACTTTGACGTTTTCCCTGATTCAGTTTAAGCTACAATCTACTTCCTCTCACTTCCTGCAGTGTGTTCATATATTAAAAGGAAGGCTGGAAGACTTTTATTGTGAAAATCATCTGCTGAACGTGTAGCTATATTTACTGGATCTATCCATTAGGGCTGCTAACAATTATTATAAGTTGTTTAATCTATTGGTTATTGAAAACATTAATGGATTAGTTGTTAGAGTCATAAAATGGTGTAAAATGTCAATCACTGTTTCCCAAAGCTGAAGATTCTCCCTAAAATGTATTTTTTTGTCCAGAACAACAGTCAACAACCCAAAGATCATTAGTTTACTAATATAGAAAACTAAAAAAAACTAAAGATTTGAGAAGCTGGAACCAGAGAAGGTTGACATTTTCTTCTTAAATCAATTCAATCAATACTCAAATGAATTAATCAATGACGAAAATGGTTGGTGAATAACGTAAAAGTGGCAACTAAATGATTGCTCAACTAATCATTGCAGCTCTAGTATAAATACAACAGGGAAAATTATATATTATAACTATATCCTCTTTTAGGTAACTGATCCTGAACAATGATGTAAACATAAAAGTTTACAGCTGTAAACTAATAGAAATCAGATTATATCTCACTGCACACTGCAAATTGTTCTTGGTTTGCAGAGACATTCAATTGTTATTGTCAGTTATTATTGTCTCTATGTTTGAATTCATGATATACTCTTAAATGTGGATAGGTCAGGAATAGGTCTTCCTTTAAGAGTTCAGCATTTATTTCTTGTATTTTACTTCATTTGTTTTGCAGCATATTCTATTAAATGTCACTTAAATGTCAGTTTGTTAAACACATGTTGAAAACTGAACAGATCAGTGACACAAAAACAGACTTCAGTGCACTGTGGGGGGTCATTTCTGCACCAGCAAACCTACATTTAAACCCTGTTTCATTGCATTGTGACACTTCTTTCAAGATTAATCTGTGTAACATCTCATAACAGCAACATGTTCTGTTTGTTCAAAATACATTTCAACTGGCTGCACAATACCCTGCTGTTACTTTTGCAAAATGAAATATTGCATCATTTTATATGTACCCAAAGGACCAAAGTCTTTTTTTGTTTGTTTTTTTTACCTACCAGACACCAGGTGTGTAGAGCAGCAGATGTAAGTGTTTTAACGAGCTGAGTAGAAAATAAGTAGCAGAAAGAAGGTTTTTTCTTTGTCCTCTGTGTGTTTGCAGTTTCTTCTCAGCTCCTCATTAAAATACTGAGTTTCCTGTTCACACCTCTGCCTTTGCCTCGCTCCGTTCCACCTTCCACCGTCTCGCGTTTGCACCGTTGGTCCAGTTATTCATCAATAATTGTCATTTTCAGTGCAGCGGCAGCTGCAGAATCACTGAATTTCACACATACTGTATAGCGAGCTGAGCTGTCTGTGTTTGGATTCAATTCAACACATTATGCTGAAAGAACCTTCACTTTCTCCAAACAACCTTGGTGTGTGTGTGTGTGTGTGTGTGTGTGTATCTGTGTGTTTATAACAGATGTTTGCAGACGCTATGTGATAAGGACACATGAAACATCATTTCAGTTATTATAGTAAATAATGCAACTGATATTTGTTTGTATACCCAGATATGATGAACACTCACTTATTTTCTCCTGAGAACCAGAGATTTTTTTTCCTGTCCTTCCTTTCGTTTCTCCTTCCTACTTTTCTTTCTACTTTCCATTTCCATCCTTCGTCCGACCTTTCAGTCCTTCTATCCTTCCTTCCACCCTCTCTCAATATATCCTTCATGCTCTTCTCTTCCCCTTCATTCTACCTAGTTATATCCTTCATTTCCCCCCTTCATTTTTTACTTCTATCCTCCCTTCTATCCTTCCTTACTACTTGTTCTTCATCTCCCCTTCCTTCCATACTTGCATATTTACTTGTATCCTAGCCTTCTTCTGTCTTTATTTCTATCCTCCCCTCTTTACTTCTATCCTTCCTCCCTCCTTACTTCCTTCTTTCCCTTCTTCCTCCTTTAGTCTCTTCTACAATAGACTAAAGAAGACCTGTGTCTCAGGAGGATTTAACCCGGAACAAAAGCACAGTACCAAACAGCGATTAATCATCGACTTACTTTAAATTCTGAATGCACCACAGAGCCTCATCCCTACGCCCACACACCTCCTACAGCTACAGTCCGTACAGTCCATGTTCTAGAGCACCGCTGTATTTTCATTACAGCTCTTTGGTTGGCAGTTATATAAGTTTTTGTTCTACCACTTAGATTCTATCTCAAAGAGGAATATGCAAAATGAGAGAAAAGCGAGACGAAGCAGAAGTTCAACAAATGTAATAGCAAGCTTACAGAAAGATGTCAGGGGACACGTACTAGGTAGACCCATTTTCCTCCATTTCTCTCAACTAATGATCTCCTAGAATGCCTTCACACACACACACACACACACACACACACACACACACACACACACACACACACACACACACACACACACACACACACACACACACACACACACACACACACACACACACACACACACACAGCCTGAGTATTTGTCCTGTAGTTCCTCTGTACAGAAAGCTCAGTAATAGCAGAGTAAGAGCGGCTCCAGGTAAGAAAAGAGATTACATTGCTTTCTGGTCTATAGAAAGTGGTTTCTGCTTTTCGAAATAGATTTTAAATGTTATGATGCATCATTGGTGCAAAATGTCAGTCCTAAGGAACAAACCTCACTGTTTGATTTTACTGAACTTACCACTGATGTTTCAGGTATTTACATTTCTGAATTAAAGAGGCCTGTTAGGAAAAACAAAACTTTTTCAGAGCTTGTTTGTAAATATTTAGGTGTTTTGTTCCTGTTAACACACTAACTGTGAAATAAGAATCACACAGTCATTCTGTTGTGCTCTGGCCTCCTCTGTAGTGTTGCTGAATCCTAGCTAAAGTTGCTGAAGTTAACATTAACTGTCCCTGGATCCATGTAGCTGCCTCCTCTTTCTGGAGTGTTTGTACGTCACTCCTGTTTCTCCGACTGCCTCCAGCTCTCTGAAGTTTGAGGCCTGTCCGACAGTACTCAGCCAGTCACAACAAAGCATGTGTTTCAGTAGGGAGGGGAGGGGGGGCAGGAATTTTGAGAGTGAGTGTGGGAGAAGGCGATTGTATTGCTGCTACAGCCCTGCTTCAGGACCATAAAAGCAACTGCATTTTAATAAATAGACCACAACAATTAAAATAATAAACTAGGGAAATGGTGAAAGCTGCAGTATAGCCTAATGTGAAGCTCTGCAAAGTGTTCTCTTTCTGCTCATTGTTTTGGTTTTTGTGACCCATAACCTTATTGTTTTGGTTTGTTCTCTCCACAAAATTGTTTCTGGCATAACCAGGAAGCTGTTACCAGCACTGAACACACAAATAAAGCTGCCAACTAAGTGGTTAACAGTGACGACTAAAACAGAACTGAAAGCAGGGTGAGTAATGTTCTTATATCGCTCAGATCACCTCAGACACAACAGAACAACAAATGAATGATAATGTTGATCTGTGGCTGCTAAATGTATAAATATGCTCCAAATATGATCATTTTATACTTGATTGGTCAAATTCTCATTAATCACAGCATTTACCGGCCAACAACATCTGTATAACTTCATTCAGAGTTGTGTTAAACAGACAGTACAAACTTGCTCTTAAAAATGTACAAGTTAAAGTTTAAAGTTTAATAAGATTATACAACACAGAGGCACATCCCACGCAGCCAGCTCTCTACATGCAAAATACATGCAAGTCACATCACATACTCAGCTAGTTTCACTAACATACACACACACTACCAAAGTCTTGGTTAAGTAAATGAATACGTCATCAAACATAATCTTTCTTTCAGTGCATATAAAGCAGATTTTATGTCAACCTCTGCATCATTTACAGGAAACAAGCAGATTCGGTTTATTAAGAGAATATGGAAAACACACACGCACAGAAACACACACACACCTTCTAACATTAAGCCATATGATCACACACACACACACTTCTGAGAGAATTCATAATGGGGATCAAACTCTCAAACTACAGAAGGTTGGAAATATCTGGAATCCTCCAAGGAACCAGCAGGGATATGAAGGTAAAGAGTAAAGTTGTTGGCGGGTACAAACCTACTTTTTCACCTCTTAAAAAATGCTCTCTGAAATCCCACTCGGCTCTCCAACTGAGCCTCGGTTTTTATTTATTTCCCCTACTGATCTCTCCTCCTCCTTCTCCTTCTTCTGTTTTTTGGAGGCCGTCAGTGATGGCACATGCACCCCTCCTCACTCCCCAGCCAGCATGAGGCTTTTAATTCCAGGAGGAGAAAAAAAAAGGGAGGGGGGGTCTGGGAGAAATGAGAAGCAGAGGAGGAGGAAGAGGAACAGAGTGAACGGGGGGCAAGGGGAGAACAGGCGATGTGGAGGGCAGGAGACATTTTCTGCTGATTAAGTAAGTGTTTGCTTCGGCTTTTATTATTTGACAGACCCATCGGACCAACGAGCAACAAATGTGAAAACCCCCACTCAGCCGAAACACAGAGCAAGGACGAAACAGAAGGAAAAAACAAATCAGTAGCATATTTCAGTGAAATCCCTTCGTTCCCTTGAGCATGAGGGGGTTTGTCGACCTTCCAGGGAGGTGATTTCAACGTAATGACAAACACCTCGCCTGGCCAGGTGTCCTCCCTCACTCTGCCGGGCCGTGTAATCCACTGCTTAAATCAGTGTGAGCAAAGGGATAGAGAGACCTGGACCTGGTCCCAAATTCCCCCCACCTCCTCCTTCCTCCTCCTCCGCCATCTCCTCCGTCTTGGCACAGCATCCAACTCCCTGCTAGAGAGAGGAGACACCTAGGGGAGTCCTGTGGGTATGTTATTTGTGTGTGTGTGTGTGTGTGTGTGTGTGTGTGTCTTTTTGTGTGTATGCTGCTTTCACAACCTCACTCGACTCTCACAAGCTTCACACACGCACAAATGCTTTCTATCATACACAGATTTTGCAGGAATCATTAGCAAAACCAGCAGAGGGAATTTCACGCAGGCAATGTGCTGGGCAAAACATCACTCAGAGCAAACACCCCGGGGGTCTTCAATTAGACCCTAAATACCTCAGCAAGTATCCAGGGGTCCTAATTACTCCAGACTGTTGAAAATGGCCGTGGGCCGCCTGAGTCCGAGGGCTTACCGAGGATATGCCTGTTTAGAATAGATTCTGGCCTCCAGATCAGTTGGATTTTCCCTGTGTTGTTGCTCTACTATAGCATCAGACAAGAGGAAGCCGACTCTGCTGCTAGTGTATTTATAGCAGGAGAAAGAGATTCTGCTGCAGGATTATTTGTCGAACCGCAGAGCAGCAGAGAGACGTGGTGGTGGCGGTGACAGAGGGCACAGATCAAGAAAGGAAGAGTTAAAATAAAGCAAAGAAAAGAAACATCTGCTCTCTGGATACAAGCAGGGACGTACACACAGACTGTTACACACACACACACACACATACACACACACACAGATCGATCTCAGCAACAGAAGCAGTGACCTTTTCCTAAATCAGTATGGGTACATTTTAAAGGGCGAATGAGTGGACCTCTTACACTTCTTAAAGCCCTGGAGATGTGGGTACATAAACACATACACACCACAAACACACAAACAACTCACACACACACATAAACAACTCACACACACACGACCAAAATCAAAAATCCTTTGTGTCACTTTTTCATTAATAAAATTTTATCAGACTCCACAATTATCCATGTTCAGCACAGACTATCAAATGTTCAAATCCAATGCAACACATATGAATCTGCTCCAGGTGTCCTGACAGTTTTCAGAAGATCCACAGGTGATTAGAACTGAAAGGATTATTTTAATCAATAATCTATTGATTATTGAAACAATTAGTTGATTAATTGTTTGTGTTATAAAATGATGTAAAATGTCATTCACTGTTTCCCAAAGTTGAAGATTCAACCTAAAATATCTTTTAGAGTCTGCAACCCAAAGATCAGAGTTTACTATTATAGAAGGCTAAAGAAACCAGAAAATAATCAGACTTAAGAAACTGGAACCAGAGAATTTAGAAATCAAGGAATCGCTGCAGCTCTAAAACCAAGCAATCAATTAATTGTGAAATATTTGCTACAGATATTGATAAATATTCAGCCAAAATTCTAATCATAATCTCTAACTATGAAATATCTGAATGATCATTACTATTGATTATCTATCACACAAAGATAAATTATGATGATCCTCAAACAATGATGAAATTCTAATTCAGTACTTTCTTTGATTGGTTTCTGATTCGTTACTGAACCTCACCAACATCTCTGCTACCAAATGATCCATCTACTAGAACCTTCCTGAGGAAAAAATACATCTTTCCACTTAAGTCTCTAACCCACAGATACTTGATGTTTGAGACTCAGATGATAGTATCAGGAATCTCTGTTGCTCCCCCAGGAGCCACAGAGGGACCCATGCTGCTAAAAACGTCTATTTGCAAGACCTTTATAGATTTGACATTTGCAGACATGGAAAGCTGTGATCGCTGGGAGAGAGAATTAAGAAGGGATTTACAGATGAAAGGAGGACAATGAAAGAAAACAAAGCAGGGGAGAAAAAATGGCGATTAAAGAGTGGAAAGTGTGAGCAGCCTCATAGATGATATTCCTGGGGGGGGACGAGGAGACAGAGACACTGAGCATCTCAATTAAAGGGACAAACAAGTGACAAACAAGGAAAAGGTGAGTGGGGCTTTGTCGTTACACTAGAAAAAAGGTTTTGCTGCTGGTTCACAAATCACTAAATGGTTTAGGTTCTGAAAACATAAAGGAAATGAAAATAAACCTTGTAGAGCTTTGACTCAGGTCAGAAATTTGAGCCAAGAGTTAAATCAGACATGATGAAGCAGCTTTTAGCTGCGGAAAATGAACTGAAAACAATAAGATTTGAGAAGCTGGAACCAGAGAATTTGGACATTTTCTTCTTAAAAATGACTCAAATCAATTAATTGATTATCAAAATAGCTGGAGAATTATGTAATAGTTGGCAACTAATTGATTGATGATTGATTAATCATTGCAGCTCTATTTTCTTTAATGTGTGAAACCTACTTCGGATAAAACTGTTTCTGACATATAGGCAGTAAAAACTGTCCCTTTTTAAATTATATGCATGTCTTCCTGCTTTAGGAAGTAAAGAAAACTATTTTGATCAAAATTGATCAAAACTATTTTGATCAAAATTGATCAAAATAGTTGCAGATTAATATAATAGTACTAATTAATCAACTAATTGATTAATCGTTATAGTTCTATATCTAAAACACACAAAACTCCTGAGAAAAAAATAGCTGTCTGAAACCTCACACACACAGACACACAGACCCTAAGGTACGTTAGATTTATTACCCAACACACACTAAGGGAGAAAGACGGACAGTGAGCAGCAGAAAAGAAAGTCTCCAGTGTCTCATTTCCCCCAGAGAACTGAATCAGTGCAGGTCTCTACTCTTATGAATCAATAATAGGCTTTAGAGACAGAAATGATTCAATAAGGCTCTGTGACTTGAATAGACTCCACCCCTCCGCTGCTTTTAACCCCAAGGAAAGCTGAATGCTTCACAAACAGGTGTGTATCAATAAACTCATTATAACACGTGGCCCCTCCCCTCACTGTCGTGAGGTCAATTGATTTCCATCACTCCCTGGTTATTACGAACAATCGATTGCAGGCAAACACTGGCTCAGAGGAATCAGAGCGAGACCTGGGAGCTGCTGGAGCAGCAGAGGATGGACTCGAGGGGAGATTCAAGACACACACACAGATGACTATGAAGGCATCTACAAGTCACAGACACACATTTCAGATCGTTTTGCTCGTTTTAGGTCATAAACCATGTTTCACTGGTTACCCACTGGTTTTATGAGAATGTACCCCCCACACACCATCAACCTGCCAATGGTTGGTGCCAACTAGAGATAGAAATTAGCTGCATGACTAAAATTCTCACATTTACATATATATGTCTATTAACATATATGGTCCCATTTCTTTTAAAACAAAATAAATTTAGCCACACGTGCACGCACATATTGCACAGATACACCAACTATGTGAACAACTGCCAGTTTGCTTTCAAGTCATTCAGGAGGTTTGTGATCTTTCAGAAACTCAGTTAAACTCAGGACTGTGAGGCCAAAGACCTTTAAAGGGACAATCAGCAAAACTATCACAATATCTGGTGAAGCTGTCCTCTGATGGACAGAGACAGTTGTATGCAGCAGCAGCTGGCCAGAGACCAGACAAAACACTGAGGCGGCCAGGGGGAGGAGGAGGCACCTGCACCATGACTCTCTCTGCCATCTCTCCCCCTGCTGCTTATCCGACCATCCTCTTTAGGAAACACTCACACAAATGCCACTGCTTGAGATTTTAACTCACACACTTCCCTAATTGGACTCATTCTGGAGCCAAATCTTGTGCGAGCAGTGGAAACATTTTTCTGCTAGTAAATACCCTTCCCTGTCTGTCAAGGCAACTCTGGAGGAGGGAGGCGCTTGACAGAAAACAAGCAGGTGTTTCTTACCTGCCACAGGTGACTTTGTCAGGCCTCCTGTCTCTTAATAAAAGGATATGGGTTATTGACCATCTTGAGACACCAGCTCCGAGGCCGCGTGGTTTGTTTCAGGTAGAAGAAGACCACAGGGGCCATGGAGGGGTAGGGCAGGTCCTCCTCGCCGTACGCCGACGCCTCCTCCCCGGTCGTAGAGATCCGGTCCGGCGCTGAGGATGCGGCCTCCAGTGGCACTGCCGCTGCCTCACTGCATTCCTGTCCGCCTCCTGTCCCGGCACCAGACAGGTCATTGAGCCGGATGAAAGTCCTCGGGAGGGAGGAGCGACCCTCTGAGCCCCTAGCGTCAGGGACTCCGGAGAGATTTCCCCCATCCTCCTCTGCCATCATTCACCTCCTGCAGACACAGACGCCACACAATTACAATCAATAATTACATCATTTGCATTCATCTCAAGAATCTGAGGACTTTTTTTGAAAAATGTATGTTTGTGGACTCAATCAAATCAATCATGAGAAAAGTTGATTCCCAGCAGAATAAATATTAAATAAGTAACAAGTTTTGCTGCTTTATATTACAATATATTTAGAATTTTGTGTTTTCCTTTACATATAGAGATTCCATAAATTGATGCACAAAAATTGGTGCAGAATACAGTGTTGGACTGGAGGAGGATTCTATGTGTCCCCCCCCCCCAGTCTTCAAAGGAAACCTACGCCCTTGCAAATAGCTGACAAGCACAGAAACGCACAAGTCTCCGCAGCAGAGGAGCAACCTGATTATTCAGATTCAAGCAAGAATATATGGAAAAATAAATCTGCTGATTTTGATTTTGAAAAAAACTTTGTATATAATGAAAAATCCCCGCATAAGATCACAATTCAATCTAAATATTGAAGGAAAAGGCAGCAGCTAGGGGAAGACTGCTCGGTTATTTTAGGAACAAATGCGCAAAACACATTTCATTAAAATTGTCTTTGAGGAATAAAAACGGAATTTTAAGGTGCGTAAAGATGAACCGACAGTATATGAGCTGCTGTCAGAAGCTGCGAACAGAATATAACCTCGTTAATTCAAGCTTTCTCTTTATCACAAACAATAAAAAATCTCTCTGATCAAACTTCAGCTTTATTTATTATCTCCAAAATAAAGTAGCCGTTGCTCTGTAGCTGTAAAACAGCGCAGCAGCATCTTCCAGGTCGGTTTATTACCTGTAATGGACTCGCTGGTTGTGCCCAAAGCGCGCTCAGTCATCGCATGATCGGTTTCTGTCGTGGCTGTAAAGTCCACACCAGCCCGAAGAAGAAAACCCGCTCGGTGAGGAAGAAGAAGAGCAGAGAGGGGATGAAGAACAGAGGATCAGAGGAGACGGTTTCGGTGCGTCTGGCGCGGACCGTGTAGTTTCCAGGTGGTGCGCTGCTGCCGCTGCTGCCGCCGCCGCTGCGCGGATCCACGGTGCGTCCAGGCCCTGGTCTCCGGTGTTCAAGCTTCTCCAGGAGCCTCAGCGGCACTTGTGAATAACCATCCCCCGTTATTATCACAACAGGAACCGTGGGTCCACTTCTGCAGCGCGCAGCGTTTTGGTAAAATTATCACAAACTTCTGAATCCTCCTCCTCCGCGGAGCTGGTGACAAACGCTCCAAAACAGGGACAAATAACCACAATCAAGAATCAGTCCGCGCCGCTTTTTCTCCTTCACATTAAGGATCCAGGACTTTTCGTTGCATCCACAGGCGGTTTTTATAGCGCAGATCCCGCATCAGTGTGTGTTTTTTTTAAAGATCCATGGAGATGCTACTGTGCATCCTGCCGCCGAGCGCAAACGTGCGTCAAAGACACAAAGCTTTGCTGTGGTGTGAATGTGCGCTCCGCTGTGCGCCGCGCGCTGCTGCTCTCACAACGCTCTCCTCCGGACTGGATCCTGTCGGTTCCGTCCATCAGCAAAGCTCACACAGCTGGATCAGGATCCCAACTTCTCACTCCCCGCCCAACGAGGCGCCCCGCGCTGCGCCAATCACAGCGCGCCCTGACTCGCTGCTGCTTCTTGATTGGCTGAGCTTGTTGTCCGTCTGAACTGTGCAGCGGTGGGGAGGGGGAAAACAGCTGGAATCTCATTGTCAACTGTCAGCCAATGAAAAGCGACGGAGTGATGGAATCTGCGCTGTGATTGGGTGCAGAAGTTTATTATAGGGCATTTTAAGGAGGAAACGCTGCCACATGGTGCATGGTGACTGTTTTATAATATATTTTATATATGATATAATATTACAGGTTTAGTGAAAGCAGATGGAAACAGTAAGAAACAGAAATTAGAATTTAAACTAAAATGTTCAGAGTCTAAGAGATATTCCATCATTTTGGAGTCAAGTTAAAATAAAATGCTGTGTTACACATTTTCTTGTGCATATAAATGTTTGCATTGGGAGTAGAGGTGCAACTTAATCAATTAATCACATTAATTACGTCCTCACTGTGGGTGGCCCTAGATCAAAACCTGTATCAGGTGAGCCTTGAGAAATAAACAATGAACCAAACAACCAATCGATTTAATCATATCAATAATCGTTAAATTAACCAACTATCAAAATAGTCGTTAGTAGCAGCCTATTAGTTGCAAAAATCTCGCACGACTTTTCCAACCCCAGGCTTGAAATAAAGCAGAGTCTGAAACGGTTTGCAGAAATATAAACTGTCAATGTTTTCCTCTGGATTCTGAGCTGAAAACTACATAACGTCTGTAACCATTTAGAGCTTTAAACGCAAGTAAAATAACCTTAAAATCTGTTGCAAATGACACTAGGAGCTGATGGATTGTACCTTTAAAGCAGGTCTTCCTTGTTTTGGTTAAAGCTTCGTGCTTCCAGACTTGCCTCGAGGACCCCAGGAGGATCCTCTAACCTACTATGGGAGAGTCTTCCCCAGTTAATTAGTTTCCAAACCTCCCAAAACATTTGACAACATTAAAATAAAATCTGAAATTCTTAGAGACTAAATATTAATCCTCTACTTGTTGCTATGGTTGGGGACCCCGGACCCTGCAGGAGAGCTCTGACAACTGTTTCATTAGCCACTAGGGGAAGATGTTTCCCCAGGCCGTCTTTCCCACACACACACACACACACACACACACACACACACACACACACACACACACACACACACACACACAATTTCTCTTCCTGCAGCTGGTTTAGAGAGTAATTCAGCCTCAGGCAGGAGAGATAGTTTTTAAATGACAGACAGTGTTAGAATTACAATACTGTCCCAATTATCTGCTGATCTTTTTGTGTATTGTAAAGATTCTACATGGCGAACACAGATTCACACACACACACACACACACACACACACACACACACACACACACACACACACACACACACACGCACACTTCGGCACATTACTCACTACATCGTAGTGGCATGCTTTATTTTCATTACTGTGTATGATCATTGATCTGAGAGCGGGTGCAAATCAATGAAGAGGCCCAATTTCTTTTTCATAGCATCTGTGGCAGCGGGCGCTCGCATGCAGTAGCAGATATTAATCACCTGGGGCATTATTCCTCCTTGCTGTGGAGAAACGCGCAGCTCGTGGTGAAAAGACGGAGGTGAACACGTGATCGTGACCTAAAAAACACCTGCGTGCGGAGGAGCAGACGAGCCGGGGAAATGTTTGGACTGATTACTTAATTGTGTGGTATCTTAACAGAAGGGCCATTACTGTAGAACATATCGATCCGCACTGCTTGTACCTGTTAGGCAGGAACCAGGTGCCACTCTGAATACATAAGAGCAAAAGTAGAACACAATTAAGACCTGGTTCTGAGTAAAGCGCACCTAAAAGTACAAATCAACATTCATTAATAATAAGCAATACAATTATGCATCTATTATTTAGAAAATGAAATAAAGCAGTGGCAATCCAACACTGAGCGGCCATGAACACTTCCCAAGGCGAGTTTTCAGAGAGCTTGATGAATGATGTTTGTTAGCGGAGGCCAGTTCCACCTAAGACCTCAATTTATCAGGGTGAGTGATCTCAGCTCGTTGGAGTAAACTTTCTCTCACGCTACACCATATTCTAACCTTTACTGATGGACAGACGCTGTGACGTTGAGGAGGTTAAATAACTTGACCTTATGCTCTCATCGATATAACTTTACATTCCAATGACATTGTATGTTTCTGCAAACCACAGATACGTTTCTCTTCTCTCAGCAGCAGGAGGAGGTTTGGATGGATGGATCAGTGCTTTGTTTCATGGACTATCATCATGTTTTACTGTCATTCATTCAGACTAAAAGAAAACAAGAAGATTGGAGCTGCAATGATTAGATAATAAATCGATTAATTGCCACCTATTATATTAATCACCACCTTCTTTGATAAATGATGTGAGTCAATTTATACCATTTTTGAACCAAACAACCAATTTAACCAATTTTTAATTGTTTTAATACTCAATAGATTAATCAACTATCAAAATAATTGCTAGCTGCAGTCCTGAAGAAGTCCTGAAAATGACCAACAAAAAGAAACTAAACTAAAGAAACTAGAAAATCAGATTTGAGAAGCTGGTACCAGGGAATTTGGACATTTTCCTCTGAAAAATGACTCAAATCGATTGATTATAAAAATAGTTGGTAATTAACAGTTGACATCTAACAACTGTTGCAGCTCTAACATTAACCAAGTGTTTTTGGGCCTAAACATAACCACACATAACCCATAGTGTTGTCAGTATTTGTAAAAAATAACCACGTATCACAATGTTCATGCACAAAGTCTGACATTCAACGTATCCACAGAAACATAAATTGTCAAAGTTTCCGACTGGAGACAGTTTGAAAGCTCACTATAAAGATGGTGATGTCCTTTGTGCTTTGAGCCAGAGCCAGATATTCCATCAACTCGTGCCCAGATTGCTAACAAAACACAATGTTGGCACTCATGGTTCCCTGAAGATGAACCATACTAATTTTGACATTTCTTCTTTCCACCATATATATGTATACACACACAGTTACTGGTTACTCATGGTCCCTTGGTGGGACAGAAAGAAAAAGGCTAAAAAACAATTTGCTATAAAGGCCTAAAGTTCATTTGAACAAGAAGAACAACTTCTGTCCAATGGAGAACCATTTCCACAAAATCCAAATGTGGTTTGAAAACTAAAAACATATGCACTTTGGCCCACAATCAGAGATTTGTTCAGTCACTGTGAAAGCAAAGAGAGGAAAGAACATTAGAACATTTACTCCATGTCAAGCAAGTTTCAGTCTTCTTATTACTGAGAAGCAGAAACTCCAGAAACTGAGCTGCATGCTTGAATTTGAGTTACTGTGCAGGCACAAGTTTTAGAAAAGAAGCTATTTCACTGTTCAAGTAATTAAAAGTGCTCTGAGACCTCTGGCAAGTATATTGTGACTCTTACCCAACACTGTTGTCCTATACTTATTGAATATGAAATGAAAAGTATCAATTTTCATTGCTGTTGTCTATAAAACATGGTTATAGTTTTATATAAAATAAAGTTGCTGTTCTGACAAGAAATTAGTCATCTGTTCATGGTAACATTCCCAACATTCACTGCAAAATTGATGAAAATCTGGCCCAAAGTTTTTTGTGATATTTTGCTAACAAACAGATAGAAAGACAAACACCAGCAAAAATAGAACCTCCTGATTTTAAGAATATATGGAGTCAAGATCATCCTCAACCTGTTATTTTTTTTCTTGTAATCCAAAAAAAGAACTAGAAACATTTTAACATGTTAAGAGACAGAAGATTCTGCCTCATTTGTATATACTCCAGGCCCGCCGCTCCGTACACACAGACTACGCAGCCAGCGTAGGGCCTCAACTAGTGGAGGGGGGCCTCCAAAATTAAGATTGGGAAAAAAAGCTAATAAATATTACACTAATCAATATCAAAAATATTTCATTAGTTCTACGGGAGTTTTGTATACCATCACTGAAATCGGGAAAATTAAATGTGTAATGCGTAATAAAAAGACTCAGACCCCAGCGGTACAGCGAGTGATGGCAATTCCGGCTCTATTTGGAGAGTCGGATCTTTTGGCTTAGCTCGCTAATACGAGTCGGCTCGTTCGGCTCCTCTGTTGCTCCCAACGAGGAGCCGGCTCCTATCTGTCACTTCAAAGAGTCGAGTCGGATCGTTCAACTTCAAAGACTCGGATCGTTCACGGCGGCACAAAGCTTCGGAGCCACTTATCTTACTACGCTCTGAAACAGCTTTAATAAGCAATTTTATTCAGTTAAAAACTTCAACAATTGAAATGAGAGAATATCATCCAAGAAACGCCATGAATCTGGAGCTGAAAAGCGAAAGAGGAAAAAAGAGGAAGACGACAAACTTGCATCCCTTTCTGGTAAGTCCGTGTTATACCGTGTTTGTTTTGCTAACACAGCGTTACGTTATAAACAAGCTAGGCTAGGTTAGCCCAACAGTAAACAGGATTGGACAGAGAATAAAATTCAGCTGTAGCATCTTTTCTCTGCTCCAGGGGGTCGTTGGGGATAACTCCCAGTCTGTCCTGGTAGTGAGGAGGAGGAGGGGAGGGGGCGGTGGTTGGGGGATGATTTTACATCTGGCCACAGTGTTGTAGAAGTTAAAGTCGTGTGTAGTGCAAAAAAAATGTTTGGCTACCTTTGGTCATTCACAAAATGCCACTATTGTTTTGTTTAATGTGTAGGATTAGAATATGTTAATTTTTAAGGTATTTGATTTTGTCCTACCATATTAATATCATATAAATACAAATGCTACTAGATAGCATAATATAATGAAGTGATATTTTTGGTTTGGGTATTTTTATTCAAGTTTTACTAATGAGATTTTTTCATTTAAATCATATTCATAGGGTCAATGCTCAAATATATAGACGGACCACCACATCAGCAAGAAGATGAACCAGATGATGAACCATCAACAAGCAGTGCAATAAGCAGCCAACAACCATCCAACGTGTCTGAAGGTTCAAGTAAACAAACAACAACAGTCACCTTAGAAGAGACATCCACAACTGAAAGCCTTCCCTCGGAGGCAGTTTGTTTATTTGTTATTGTGTTGTTGCTCTCTCTGATTTATTATTTAACATACAGTATATTATTGTATAATAAAAAGTTAATTTTTATTAACTTTACTTTTATTATTTTCAACTGTAAATTTCATGAGCTTCCAGGAGTTTGGTGGACGGGCGGGTGGGCGCAGGCGGGGGGGCCTCCCTACAAGCTGAGCATAGGGCCTCCAAAATCTTAGCAGCGGCCCTGATATACTCCAATATAATTCAATATGTGTATGTATAACCCCTCATTTTGAAAACTGGACATATTTGTGTGATGGATAAATTGTTTTCTATTAGTTGTGCTCAAGCATAATAAACATGGTAGATCCCAGGTAAAAGTTAAGTAGCTGACATAATAAAATCTGTCATTCTTGGCTGTTTCAATGCATTTGCCATAAAGCTGAGAATATGTTTACTTCAAATTTGTGGCTATGGTTGTTAGTGGTTTGATTTGGCTGCAGAGGTATTAAAATTCCTGCTCTACTTTGACATATCTGAAATCACTATGATTGCTGAGCATTTTTATCCCTATAAGATAAACTTTGCATGTCGATGATTTTATATTTTGCTCATGTATCAGTTTATGGATTCTTTTTAGCAAACTTTCTGATCATGTTTTCTTCTTGTCCTCCACCTCTTCCTCTTTGTTTTGCCTCCAGACATCACAGGCCTATCATCCATGAAAATAGTGTTGAAAATGTTCCTCTCCATGCTGCTCTGTTCCGTTGGTAACCACGGTTACCAACATGTGAATCACTATCACTGAAATCGCGTGTGATTTTTAGGTGGGCACGCAGGCACTGAAAAGCCTCAGAGTTGCAGCTTTGTATAGTCTGGAGCTGTGTGTTTGACATTTTTCAATTAGAAAATCATTTTTGTTTCTAAATGACTGATATTGTTGTTGACCCTCTCCGGGCTCCCATAACACACCACATGAATCACACATTGTTAATTTGCGTCTGTGTTGTTTTGGATCGCATGCAGGTTAAAATAAACCAAAAATGCTCACCTTCTTCTATTTATTATTCATCAGATAAATAGAAAAATGAGCCTGGAGGTAATTAGAACAGTATCTATTCGCCAGCCCTGTCCTGTCCAGCAGCTCTGTCCAGCCCTGGCAGTGAGTGTGTGTGTGTGTCCTTGTGTGAGGATTAATTGTGGCTCCATGAGGCTGGTTCCCTCAGACACCAGTAGAATGCACTTAAAATAAACTTTTGCCATTTTTGTGGTTTTACAGACAAGATAAGTGCCGGACTAAGAAATATAAAAAAAATATTCTTTACTTAAAGTTATAAACAATGATGAAGAACATGATAATTATTGAGCTGCTGGTCAGCAGATTGTGTTTGATATTTATCTCTATAATTAAGTACTTCAAAATTATACTCAAGTACAGTAATTGAGTAAATGTACTTAGTAACTTTCCACCTCATCTAAATGTTTAACTTTCCCTTTCAATCAACCTCATTTATGTTTCTTACTGCAATACCTACTGAAGATTGAAGCATGAAAACAATCCTATATTACAACATATTCTGTACTGTCAACTAAAATATAGGCCTAATTTGTAAATGTGATTTTATTTAAAACTACATCAACTTCTATTGGCTTTGTATGTGCACAACAGTCTCCAGCTTGTAGAATAAATGCTGAAAATGCACAATATTCTGCCAGCGTTCAACCAATAGATATTTCACGAGACATTTTTTGTATTTTTGTGTTTGTCCTTGGTTGCCTCACTGCTTTAAAGTGTGGAAAAAAGTAATCTCATGTACTTGAGTAGAAAAGCCTTCTCAGTTGTTGCTTCGCCAGAAAGTGTCAATCAAATCTAACAAAGAGAAACAGCTTCAAATCAAGTTGTCAGGGACTATAAATTAAAACTAAATTAGTTGCTATTTGTAAGAGACGTTGGTTCTCTGGTTCTGAAAATAAGAACATACTGCTCGTCCAGAGAGATGAAGACCACAAAGTTAAACAACGTGCAAATAACTTCCTGGCTTTCACAGCAACCACAAAGATCAAATTCATCTTCTGCTGATTTTATTGATTAAAAGAAACCAGCAATGACATATTTTATCACACTGTCATTTAAGGAAAACTGTTCTGCCCTCGTTTCCAGTTTGTTTTCTTGATATCTCTCATTGTTTAGGAAAAATATAGTAACTTTGGTTTCTCGTGACTACAAAAGAGCCATAAAACAACCAAAACAAACCTTCATTAGGGCAGATCCTAATTAGATGTGGTGGAACTAAAAAAAACTCTGTACAAGCCTGAAAATCAATGTGTTACTTAAGTAAAAGTACATAGATATTATCAACAATATAGATGTCAAAGAAGAAGGTCATAGGTTCAAGACCTTGGTCTGGGACCTTTCTGTGTGGAGTTTGCATGTTCTCCCCGTGTCTGCGTGAGGGTTCTCCAGATTCTTCGGCTTCCTCCCACAGTCCAAAAACATGCTGAGGTTAATTGAAGACTCTAAATTGCCTGTAGGTGTGTGTGAGTGAATGGTGTGTGTGCCCCATGATAGGCTGGTGATCATCTGGGTTGTATCCCTGCCTCTCATCTGTAATGTGCTGGGATTATTGTTCGAGTTTGCCAACGTGGAGCTATTTTTTCCCTGCCATTTCTTGTTTCATCTTGAAATTACTAACTCTCCTCTTACTTCAGAACACTTGCCCTTCCTCATGTGTCATCTGTGCATCTGCCCTGATTACCTATTGTCTTCACGTGTTCCCCATTGCCCTCCATGTGCTCAAATAGTGTTTCGTGCAGCCATAGGCTGCAATAGAAACCTCAGTATGCACTGTCTACTAACCAGTAGCTACTACTCCAATGCTAAGATAATAGCTTCTATGTAGTAAGTTAGCCAGTAGAAGGCACAATTTCAACGTACAACATCTCTACCATCTTGCCTATCCTTTGAACCCGGATGCTGACGTAAGACAGCACAGCCGGGAAAAATTCTTATGTAGATTCACAAGTCAATTTTGGCAGAACTAGAGAATATCACACCTTTTGGTATGAATCAAATCATAATGAGATCTTCAATAACAGGTTTCAAAAATGAAATAAAATTTTTCATTCCTCTCTATTACACTTAACTAAAAAATATGAACCAATATAAAAACTTTGCAATAACTTTTAAATAACTTTAAAAATATATTTATATCTATAAAAACTACAATAGTGAAGTATTAAGTAGCATCACATGGAAATACTCAAGTAAATTTACTTAAAATTGTAATTAAGTACAATTCTTGAGTAAATGTACTTGGTTGCTTTTCATCATTACTAAAACAAATGTTAAACTACTATTAATAACTATTCAAAATCTTTGAGTTTGAACAAACATTTGTGATTATTTTCACACTGATTCACAAACTGTTATTGATATTAAACCTGCATCAACGTCCACTGCATCATCTTTAAAATGAAGCAGGGCTCTGTTTCAAATATAGATTTGCACCCCAAAATCTCTTCAGTAATCAGTTTCATCCTAATGTGGAACAAGATGAATGACAGTCTTTTGTTAACTGTGAGAACAATACTAAAGGAGGAGAGATAAATGACTGATTGATCAATACGGTAATTACCTCTGCTGGACGATCCTCCCTTGTACAGCCTGTGGGGGGACGAGGCCTAATGAGGTCTTCAATAACAGGGACGGTCCAATCACCGGTCTCTAAACCAGGGCGCCCCCTGGTTTAGAGATAATATTTTTTTTTTATCTTTTTTGCCATTTTTACAAAGGTATATATATGCTTATTCATCATTTAGAAACTCCAAAACCACACACAAGATTGCATGTAAAATGAAAGCTATAAACTTTATTGTGCAATTTTACAGAATTTTTATGAATATATATTTTAAAATGTTACCTTTTTATAAATAAGTTTGACAGTGGAGGGGGAGAAAAGACAATAAAAGAAGAGTAGGACAAGGATGCATAAACCAAGGAGGAGGACAATCAGCAGGAAAAATGAAATTAATAAATGACAAGATGGAGGAGGAAAATAGTGAGTTTGAGAATAAATTACATGAGAAAAAGACAAATCTGAATCAGAAGCAAAGGAGAGAAAACTAACGACTGACTCAGGATGGAATATTAAGAGAATTTTAAGACGAAGCAGTTAATCAAGAAGCAGTTTGACAGATGATTAATATATGGGTGCTGAGACAGGAAATCTGCTCTATACTTGTGTTTTCTCTTTGATTCCCTCCCTCTTCCCTTCTCTGATCTAATTAAATGTCTTGTTTCTTTTTTTCTTTTTACAAACACAACATGATAAGCAGAAGTTGCTATTGCGACACTATAAAACAGAGACAGAATAAGAAGGTGGGACATGAGGGAGAAGCAGAAGTGGCCCTTAGCGTTTTGCTTTCATCTTTGTTCTGTTTGAGCGTTTTCCAGCTTCATCAGCACCGGCTCCCCCAAAGCTTCCACCAGGGGGTCTCAGCAAGTCAACCCAGGACATGGTGCCATCCCTGGGCTGAGTCAGAGCTACGTGGGGCCTATACTACTGAGAAGTTTGTACATATCAATTCAATAAATGCTCAAATGATTCAATATATTTAAAAAAAAATCAAAGATTAGTTTAAAAAAATAAGAACTTTGCTCTTTACTATTAATATCTCAGGACCACTCACATTTATCTGCTGACCCTTTGGAGGGGCCCGACCTCTAAGCTGGGAACCGCTAGACTGGACTAGTAAATACAGTTAACTAGTTCAGTCCAGTTGTTCCCAATAAAGTAGTTAAACTAGATCCACTTATAACAGGTACAGCAGTAACAAGCTGCTAAACACTGATGCACCTTAATAATCTGAATAATATATCAGAGACCAAACCAATATTTTACTGCAATACTTTACCTACATCAAATCAGAATACTGCAGTAAATACATCTGCAATTCTTTAGATTTAGGTAAAAAATGCAGAATACTGAACACTAATAATCTGATGAATAATTTCAGAAACCAAACCAACACTTTACTGCAATACTTTAACTACACCAACTCGTAATATTGATGTATGTAGGATTTTTCATGCAGGACTTGTATTTGTACATTCTTGTTTTGGTCCTTTTACTGTAGTAAATGACAGACTTGTAGTTCTTGAGACTGGTTTCAAGACAACTTTTTGGTGGTCTTGGTCTTGTTAAGGCCTGGAAAGTCTCTGGTCTTGTCTCAGGTCTCTTGGTCTTGCAATGTCTTGGACTGGCAGAGCAGTCTCAGAGGAATTTGACAGGCATGCTTTTTTAAAAAAATATCATTATTGGTGGTGGTGCAGCGTAAACATCCTTCATAGCCTGCCACTCTGGAGGCGGGGCTGAGCATCAGGTGGCTATTTCATAACAAAAACAAATTATGCATTTGCGCCACCGACACCGTTTGCTATATTTTATGTAGGGGTGCGCTGTATAAACAAATATTTTGGTTATACCAGTCTATCCCGGTAGTTGATTGCATCACTGACGTCTATGGTGAAGAATGAAGAAGAAGGAGAAATATGTTTGCGTTCATCCTACCCAGTTTCACTCATGGGAGTGGGAGGTTCTGCCTTCCACTGAAATCCATATAACAAGAGTCGTCTGGTAAGAAAAGATCCATAAAAGTACCCAAAAACTTCCTCCAAAACCTTCCTCCATTCCTCCATACTGCTCATCTGCTGTAATACAAGCATCTTGAATGCGTAAGATGTAGAGTTTACTCGAAACAACATCAATTAGTATATTTTTATAACATAACCCGTCATTGTACTGGAGCCAACTGGAGGCATGCTCACGTGTTTACACACTAGCCGAGCTGTGCAACGAGAACTCACAACAGATACACAGCGGACACTTTTCTTTTTTCTTTCAAAAGTAGTGGCAGCAGGCCCTGCTGGTGTTTGTTTGGTTTTGCTGGGATTGTATCTGCCGTGAGCAAGTCACTGCAATCACGCTATTCACACTTCAAAACTCAAGTGTCAATCATTATTACAGTAATGTGATTTCATGGTGCATTCAAGTGCACCTCGTGGAAAGGGGAATCAATTGAAGTTGCTAAATGTTTTTTGTTTATATTTGCTGAAATACATTACTCTGTAATTACTTTCTTGATGTTTTACCAAAAAGCTTTTCATGATCAAAGCAAAATAATAAAAAATAATCCATCCAGATTCAATTCTGTATCTTCAGATTTTAAAAATTCATTAAAAAAAATCTAAATATTTTATGAACATTCCACTGCATTCTCGATATATGGGTCACTGGCTACCTCTGTGCATAATTTGAAGTCAATTGACTGTACAATTTAAACATAATCCCATATGGAAATCACACCCAATACACACTGTCTGCCTAATGAGGCGGATTTAAAAAAACATTAAAAATAAAAATCACTTTGTTTTCAGCAAACTCCACCGCATTCTTATTCCACATGTCCCTGAGTATGCCTGTGGATAATTCAAAGTTAATTGACTGTACCATTTTAATATAATTCTATGCCGAATAACAGGTAATATACACACTAACACCAATGAGGCAGATTTTAAAAGTTCATAAATAATAAAATTCAAATTGTTTTCTCATCACGTGAACATGCCCCCAGGAAAATATCATGTAAGACTGTTTGGGCTATAAACCTTTACACAGTAATATTCTTGACTTTTATTTAATAATTTAAAATACATCTTCCTGCTTGAATGCTTTTACCATGCTATGGTAACCATTAAGAAACTGTTATGCTGTAATTTGCATACCAAAGTATACCATGATATATACCATCTACGGTTCAAATTATAATACCATATAAATTTTTGGCTTTATCGTCCACTCCTAATTTTGTGTACATACTCCCCTCGGCCCATTTATTGTATATTTCACTTTTCTTTATTGCTATTACCAGCATATTTGATAGATACTACTATCGTTTGTCAGTAGCCGAGGAGCAGATGAGTTTATTATAAAATTATTATTTTATAATATTACAAATGTAATATTATAAATGTAGTTGTTAAGGTGTTTTATTAAGGTGCAGACTTCATAAAATATCACCCTCACCCTCCCCCTCCACTGCCTCTGTCAGCAAGAAGCCCCCAACCCCTTCCCCTAGAAAAAAGAAGCAAAAATCCAATCACCTCATAGATTATCTGAAGACAGAGTGAGAGAGCAGACCCAATTACACCTGAGAACACAGCGCATGGTTGATAAAATATGATTGCATTTTAATTTATTGAAATTAAAATCGTATTTTATCAACCATATGCTGTGTTCTCAGGTGTGATTTTCTTTTGTTTATTGTCACTGCATTTTTTGCAGATTTCTTTTCACTACCTCTGTTTAAAGGGAACATTTTTGATTTACATTGTTATGAAAAAAAGTTCCATTTTAATAAAGTTTGACTTTTACAAGATGGTGGGTAATGTCATTCTGGATTGTCTCAGTGAGTTCCCCCCTCCCAGAATGAACAACACCATTACGGTTAATATTTATTCAATAATTGTGTAAAAAAAATCCTAATGCTACAAATTCATCAATGGAAACAGGAGACTATGGATGACATATTTTTTTTGTTTTCATGCTTTTCCATGATCCTGGTACCACACTCTAAGGATATATCTACATTTAAGGGGTGTCACATTTCCAAGTCACCAAATGGCCCTTAACACTTGATTATGAGGGCAGCTAAGTTTAAGGGTTGAGTCTGAGGGTTAAGGGTGAGGCATAAGATGAGAATTGGGATTCTCACTTGGTCTTGAGCCCAACTGGTCTTAGTATTGACATAGTCAGTCTTGGTGTTGATATTCTCTGGTCTTGGTAGTGTCTTGGTCTTGGTTAAGCGGTCTTGAGTACAGTAGTACCTAGTAAATTATCTGAATACTGAACACATTCCTTTACATGTCCTTTAGCTGCTGACTGATGTTTTTGTTCTCAGCAGAGAAACAGACCCGTTGTCAGACTGACAGCGTCTGTGGGTTAAATGCAGGCTGCAGCTATTTGCACAGAAAAGATAAATTCATCACACCGATCAATCACTCCCACAGGGCAGACTATTGACAGACAGGCCAATCCCACACCTGAGACACATCTGTCATATACAATCAACACACACAAATGTGTGCACACACTACTGTTAAGGAGCTTAAAGGTCCAATATTGTTGACTTTTCATATTTTTTTTGTAGTTGAGATGGTAGATAATTGTTGTTTAAAGAACCAGAATTCCTCTGAATATAGTTCTATATATAAATATTGGCAGTTAATTAGGGCTCCAGGTCAATAACACAGAGTCTACTCCTACAGCTATAAAATAGTGGAAAGGAGTTGGCTTTGAGCCATAGATTTTTTTTTCATATTCCTCTTCCAGACGGATTTTGGCGTCCAATTCATCCTACTCATCTTACTGTTGGCCTCAAAATAAAGATGTTATGGTAGGTGTGACAGTGTTGGCAAACAAACGGCCACTGAGTTTAACCAAGTGGCCATATACTGTGTAAGTTTGACTGAAAATTCAAAAATTCATTTTTTTTGCGTTTTAATTGGGACTTTGGATATTTTTGACTAGGAAAGGTACTGTAACACATTCTGGGTTCCTGAACTATGCTTTTAGTGTTTTAATTTGTTTAAGTAGAGCTGTTTTAAATTAAAAAAGGTAACAAGTTCTAAATTTCCATAATTCAGGGTTAGTACCACCTCCTGAGTCGAGCCAATTTTTTTCCTGTGTTCCTGGGAATTATTATACACAGATTATATTGTTGAAAATAAAAACCTGCAAACACAGGGGCAGACAAACCAAAAACAGAGTCACACACCCACACACACACCCACTGACACACACACACACACCCACAACAGTTGGGGCCTTGGCAACATGCCTCACTTTGAACAGATATTTATATTTATCAAATAAATATAAAAAATAAAGTCAGGTAATGTGAATTGTCGAGTGGTATATAAATGCTCCAACATGAATACAACTAATGTTTGCAGAAAAAAATACATTAAAATGTTTAAATTAAGTCCAGTTACATATTATTGTTATTACCTTTGTCATTATTATTTAAATACCCGCTATAAGCATTGGTCTTTATCTTCTTCTCAGCGAAGGTCTTTGAAAGGATCTCTAAAATAGCCATGTTTTTTTTTCTCTTGGTGGTGATCATTTGTTACACCGCATGCGGATCCGGTTTGGATCCAGTCAAGTTCTGCTCCAGTACAGCGGCTCCACCAATCTGTTTCCATTATAATCAATGCTTGTACTTCCACAAACTCCGGACTGGCTGTGGATCAACTCCGGCAGTCCGGAGCCCCCGTGAGCAGAAATACAGAGCTTCTATTTTTGACAGATGCCGCAGCACAGCACAGCAATTCAGTACAAAGCCAATTGTGTGGGACAGGAAATTGAACATAAGTACAAAATAAAACATTCAGTTTTATTTCTAAAATAAAATCCACCATTGTCACTGCGGATCATATTTCAAAGTACTACATCATGAAAACTATCATTTCACCCCACTTCACCATGGATGAGGAGCTTTAGATTTTTTTTTGTTTTGTTTTAAATTAAGTAGGCCTACATCATTACAAAAATTGTACCTACCCATGGTTAAGGTTGACTCACAGTTATCTCCCAGACAAGGCAGTTCAACAGTTCACCGCTGAGATGTTTTAATACTCTTCCCCAGAATGGATGCAGTTATATATAGAAACATCCATGAACTCGTTCTCATGGGTCCCGCTGCAAACTGAAGCCGGGCGGAGCTGCAATGTTAATGTTTCACAGCACAGATGGATCTAGTGAGGGTTGATGGAGGATGGAGTCATTCCTGACCGGATCCACAAGAGGTGGAAAACAACCGCGACAGGGTGACGGTTATGTGCAGCTCTGCAGCGATGTAAACAGAGCGCCCTCCGCCTTTCATTGTCAGTGCCTGAATGGAAGCGGGCTACTTTTATTTTATGAAAATGTTTTGAGTGCCAATCATCAATCAAGGAGAGCATATGGGTAGTTGCCTGGGCAACCTGAGCAGCCTTCCTGTGCACGTCCCAGTTCTAATATCTACTTTTCTAATAAGGGACTTTAAAGTTCACATGTCTGTCATTCATACAAGTGGACAAAGTTTTATGAAACAGTCTGCTTTTCCACCTTCTAGTTTTGTCAGACATCTGTCTTGTTGGATCCTTTCATTACTGAGACAGCACTAATAAGTTCTTCCCTGACCTCTCACCTCAGAAACTGATACACAGCTGCTACCTGACAATTGTGTCCGAGTCTCTTCACCTGCCACACACACAAAGTTGAGAACTAGTAGAAAACAAACTCTGATGCGAGTGTATGTTCCCTGCTTCCCCTCAGCCTCAGAAACGGGGCTGATTCATCTTCATGAGAGGCAGGAAAACAGATGAAGGTGTTTACATGATTGAGAAGCCTCTCGGCAGCGTTCCCTGCGGCGCCAACTTCGCCCGACCGGTCGTGTTTCCATCCAGCGCATCAGAAATAGCTGGCGGCCTGTTCTGTGTGTGTGTTACCCACTGAAGATTAAATAAAAGGGCCTCACATTTGTCTCCAGACATTTTCCCTAAACGAAACGACCGACTGAAAGGGAGATCAATATTTCCATCCGTGTGATGGCTCGGGTGGGTGTTTTGAATTATTTGAATGATGGAAGATTGTAGGAGTTAGGAACGTGTGTGTGTGTGTATATAAAAACATGGAGTGAAAAGAAAGGAACCCCGATGCCTGCCTTTAACTACATTGACTCATAGTACTTGGGTACTGCAATACTTTAACTACATCTACTCATAATACTTATGTACTTTAACTGCATAAACACATGACATCTATACATTTTACTGCAGTATTTTAACTACCAGCTCATAGTTATGTACTGTACTAGTTCACCCCCCAGGTCTAATTTTACCTTTATCAAAGATAAAATATCACAAATGCAGCAACCTATTTTGCCCAGGATCCTATGATACCAACTACATACAGCAGCAGATAATAGGAACCTGAAAAACAAGTAACCCAACTCTGTATTTTATTAATATATGGTGCATCTGGAAAGTATTCACAGCGCTTCACTTTTTTCACATTTTGTTATATTACAGCCTTATTCCAAAATGGATTCAATCCACCTTTTTCCTCAAATATGCACACAACACCCCATAATGAAAATGGGAAAGAAGTTTTGAGATTTTTGCAAATTTATTAAAAATAAGAAACTACAAAATCACATGTACATACATATTCACAGCCTTTGCCATGAAGCTCAAAATTGAGCTCAGATGCATCTTGTTTCCACTGATCATCCTTGAGATGTTTCTACAGCTTCATTGGAGTCCACCTGTGGTAGAATCAGTTGATTGGACATGATTTGGAAAGGCACACACCTGTTTATATAAGGTCACACAGTTGACAGTGCATGTCAGAGCACAAACCAAACATGAAGTCAAAGGAATTGTCTGTAGACCTCCAAGACAGGATTGTCTCGAGGCACAAATTTGGGGAAGGATACAGAAACATTTCTGCTGCTTTGAAGGTCCCAATGAGCCCAGTAGCCTCCATCATCTATTAATGGAAGAAGTTCAGAACCATCAAGGACTCTTCCTAGAGCTGGCCGGCCATCTAAACGAAGCAATCGGGGGAGAAGGGCCTTAGTCAGGGAGGTGACTAAGAACCTGATGGTCACTCTGTCAGAGCTCCAGCATTCCTCTGTGGAGAGAGGAGAACCTTCCAGAAGGACAACCATCTCTGCAGCAATCCAACAATCAGGCCTGTATGGTAGAGTGGCCAGATGGAAGCCACTCCTTAGTAAAAGGTACATGGCAGCCCACCTGGAGTTTGCCAAAAGGCAGCTGAAGGACTCTCAGATCATGAGTAACAACATTATCTGGTCTGATGAGACAAAGATTGAACTCTTTGGTGTGAATGCCAGGCATCATGTTTGGAGGAAACCAGGCACCGCTCATCACCAGGCCAATACCATCCCTACAATAAAGCATGGTGGTGGCATCAGGGTGTGGGGATGTTTTTCAGTGGTAGGAACTGGGAGACTAATCAGGATAGAGGAAAAGATGAATGCTGCAATGTACAGAGACATCCTGGATGAAAACCTGCTCCAGAGTGCTATTGACCTCAGACTGAGGTGACGGTTCATTTTTCAGCAGGACAACGACCCTAAGCACACACCCAAGATATCACAGGAGTGGCTTCAGGACAACTCTATGAACATTGTGTAGTTGAATTGAATCCGATCTCTGGACATCTTTGGAGAGATCTGAAAATGGCTGTGCATCGACACTTTGCATCAAACTTGATGGAGCTTGAGAGGTGCTGCAAAAGAGGAATGGGCAAAACTGCCAAAAGATAGGTGTACCAAGTTAGTGGCATCACATTCAAAAAGACTTGAGGCTGTAATTGCTGCCAAAGGTGCATCAACAAAGTATTGAGCAAAGGCTGTGAATATTTATGTACGTAAAAAAACGTTTTTCATATTGTCATTATGGGATGTTGTGTGTAGAATTTTGAGGAAAAAAAATAATTGAATCCATTTTGGAATAAGGTTGTAACATAACAAAATGTGGAAAAAGTGAAGCGCTGTGAATACTTTCCAGATGCACTGTAACAGAGGCTATGGGAATTGGTCCCACAGTTGAGGGAATTTACCGACTGGTTGGAGTCATGGAATCACCAAAGGTCACAGCTTAATATTTCCTCAGGTGAAATTGTGATTTCAAACCTAACTCACACTTAACATATGTCTAATTGATAAACAGCATAGAATCATTATCTATGTTAAAATGTAATCCGGTTTAGAGGGCTTAGGGTTTATAGGGTTAGTTATCAAATATATATGGTAACATGTGATCCACAGAGAGCTTTGTTTTTTAATAGTGTGGCATGTAGCAATAAAACATAGTGGGTGGTTTTGTGGATCAAACAACAAGTGTTTGGGTCAAGTATGAGTAACATTTAATCCACAGAACCACCCAGACCTTAATATTCTCTGGAATTGGAAAACCACACATACATAAATTTCTGTTCAAGACCTTCAAAATCAAATTAAATGATAATCACTGGTTTGATTCTGTTTATACAGTTGTTTTTAAGCCTTGTTCCAACAAAAACAACTGGATAATATGACATATTTTAACTTGAAAGAGGTCAAATTTATTCAAAAACAAAAAGGAGGGTTAATGTTTGAGAATAAGAATACGAATATTGAACTGAGGCAAATATGTTTGCTCCCATTTAAAAAAATAAAACTGAGTGAACAGTGGCGTGTTTAGCCATTTGAGGGGCATTATTCATTAGTCTAATGTATTAATTTACCTTTGTTATCCAGAGGACGGCACTGGACGGGTTGTGTTTTTGTGGTCAAGTTTTGAACAGATGTTCTTGTCTTGTGACACAGAGAATAGCAAACATAACAATAAGATCAGTTAAAAAGATGAATAATCATCTTTCTCTGTTCGTATCACACAGAAATGGCACTAAATAATTTCCGCAAAAACTTTGTGTATAAGTGACAGTTTATAGCAACAGTTTAGCTGTTATATTTTTGAATAAGTTAGATAATGTCACATTTCAACAATCATACCAAAAAACTCCTGAAGGAGAATGTCCAGCCATCTGTTCGTGACCTCAAGCTGAAACAATTTTGGGTTCTGCAGCAGGACAAGGACCCAAAACACTCCAGCAAGTCTACCTATGAATGACTGAAGACAAATAAAATGAAGACTTAGAAGTGGCCTAGTCAAAGTCCAGACCTGAATCTTATTGAGATGTTGTGACATGACCTTAAAAAGGCGATTCATGCTGCAAAACCCTCCAATGTGGCTTAATTATAGCAATTCTGCAATGATGAGTGGGACTAAATTCCTCCACAGTGCTGTAAAAAGCTCATTGAAAGTTATCACAAACTCATGATTGCAGTTGTTACTGCTAAAGGCCCATCTAGTTATTAGGTTTGGATGTTTTGTCCGTGTGTTTATTTAATACACTTAATATAGCATCTTGGAAAACAAAAAATATATTATTAGGGCTCAAGGGCAATGGCACTGTCAAAGAAGATTTTGCGCTGCTGCCTACTGCTGCCTACTGCTCGGGGCATGCTCTCACCTAGAGACTCCATTTATACATTAAACTGTCATGATCATTTTTTCATAAATCTTTTATAATGGTTTATAATAGGAGTCTATAGGACAGGCTGTAGGTACTTTAGTCAGTGACACTATTGTTTAGTGTAGGAAAAAAAAAATCCAGAATATATTTCTTTCCACTCTCCTTCCATCCACAATTGTACACACACATATATATATATATATATATGCATACATACACACACAAACACAATAGCTAATGTAGTTTGAAACAAAGCTAATGTAGTTTAGATATAAGTTAAGCTTCTTCTTTAGAATGTTAATAAAACGCATTACTTACTTTAAATGAAACGTATTCACTTACCAGTTGCTAGCACCATCATTTCAGCCTTCTCTTTGGAAACAGAAAGAATACAACCTTTGGTTCATCCACAGGTTCAACCAGGTGTATTTGCAGCAGGGGCTGCAAATACACCTTATTGACAGCAAACAGTAGGTAAACACAGGTGCAACCAATGATACTAATTAAGGTTCTGTTAAGTGTAGCAGAGCCTCTCAACATGCAGCCGCTCACTGCATAATCTAAATGGAAACGTAATTAGTGTCATTGGTGACACCTGTGTTAAAGTTTAAGATCAACTTTATTTATATTCCACTTTAAACACAACACAGTTGATCCAAAGTGATGTACAGCAGTATATATATACTAGGTGTATAGTGTTAATATAACAATAAAAGATGATTTTTTTCTTTCTATTATTCTAGACCTCAAAAATATTAATAATGGATCAATGTGCAGTAATATCTAAAAATCCAGAGTCTATAGACATAGTTCAGGTTAAATTATTTCTAAGAAAATACTTTACAAAAGTGTCATGTTCCCATTTCACAGTTTGACACTGCAATTAAAAATTCTTGTACCAACACTGATTCAGTTAAGTGCAAAGTTTGATTACACCTGTTCTGTACGGTACAGTGGCTCAACAACAAACTCAGCAACAAGATGCAGGTTCTGCAAAATAACATCATTTGTTATTTAGTGAATGTATGTCCCAGTAACAGATTCAAGGGGGCTAATGCCAGAGCAGCTGGAGCTCAACCTGCAGTCACACAGATAGTCACGGTCCACACACACACACACACACACATACAGCAGTGTTCACTCATGCAAGGTGCCATGAGGAAACAGCTCATCTCTGAGCTGCTGTTTTATACTGGGACTTTACTGTTCAGCAGAATTACACTTAGCATCAAACTGTCAGAATACAGAGGAGGTCTCAGAGGCCGCATCTCTGGGGTAAAATGAGTAGATAGATAACAACAGACAGATCCTGTGAGCATATTGTGTTTTTTTTTCTCTTTTGCTTTCATTATTCTGTTTCTATTTAAGAAATACTGATCGGACGAATTGACTGTAATTGTAGTAATAATTTATTTCAAACATAAATAGGTGTAAATAAAACTGTAATGAATGAACTCAACAGATAAAAGTAATGAAAATTGAAACTCATAATGATTTGATTTACAATGCCAAAAATGAGCAGGAGGAATTACAACCTTTTTTCTCCCACCATTTCTCCATAATTTAATAATAATCAATTATGAAGCTTTCTATTAAGATAAAGCTATACAATAATAGAATTATCCTAAAAGTCTTATTTCATTGTCAGATAATATAACTTATTTCAACTTTTTTTTCTTCTTGAAGATTTAAGAGTACATTGTTTGACTTTTTTATCTCACATTCAACATTTTTAATCTTGTATTCTTTTCATTTTCTTTCATATTTTTACTTTACTCATATATGTTCTGAATATGTGACAATAAATAAAAAAAATGAATGCCAAAAAAACCTTTTAAAAATTGTGTAACTTAATGTTTTGCAGTATATACGTTAACATTCCAAGTGTTGTAATAAATGTCTGTAAAATCACAGAAATCTTGTATTTTTTGTTCAATAATGTTTGTTGTGTATAACCATTATTGAGCATAAACATGCTCACAAATGTGCTCATGCTTTTGGTAAATGCTAAACTGAATGTGTGGCTAATCAATCAGTAGTCATATAGTATAAAAGGAACCTAGAATGGAAAAGGAATGCGAGACTATTTTAAGTGATGTACTACTAAGGCAAGTTCCTGTGAATATTTAAAGGATCACTCACGGCCCGGGTTAACAACGACCACCATCGGTGCTGTTCATCTACAGGGTGCTGGTGGAAATTGGACTGCTGTTGGTCAAAGAAGGAGAGGAAGAAAGCGTGTTCATATAAGGAGAGAGAAGAGGAATGCCAAACGTATAGGAACGGGAATAGGGACTTTGAATATTAGAACTATGACAGGAAAAGGTAGAGAGATGGTTGACATGTAAAGGAGGAAGGTAGACATACTGTGTGTCCAGGAGAGATGGAAAGGTAGCGGGGCTAGAAGTCTAGGAGCAGGGTTCAAGTTGTTCTATCATGGTGTAGATAGGAAGAGAAATAGAGTAGGAATTATCTTGAAGGAAGACATTGTTAAAAATGTCCTTGAGGTAAAAAGAGTGTCAGGTAGAGTGATGAGTCTAACGCTAGAAAACGAAGGTGTGATGTTAAATGTTATTAGTGGGTATGCTCCACAGGTAGGATGTGAGTTGGAGCAGGAGGAGAAATTCTGGTTGGACCTTGATAAAGTGATGCATCCCTAGAAATGAGACAGTTGTCATTGGTGAAGACTTAAATGGGCATGTCAGTGCAGGAAACAGAGATGATGAGGAGGTGATGGGCAGATTTGGTATCTAGGAGAGGAAGGCAGAAGGAAAGATGGTGGTTGACTTAATATTTTACATTCTATAGTGAATACTTTCTTCGAGAAGAGGCAGGAACATAGGGTGACCTATAAGAGGAGCACACAGGTAGAAAACATCTGTAGACGCTCCAATCTGAAGATCAGGGACTGCAACCTAGTGGTAACTGAAAGTGTAACCAGACAGCATAGGATGGTGGTATGTAGGATGACTCTGGTGGTGAGAAAATTAAAGAGGAGGACGAAAGTTGAAAGCTGAAACCTGAAAAGGGAAGAGTGTTGCATGACTTTTAGAAATGAGTTGAGACAGGATCTGGGTGGTCAGGAGATGTTTTCAGATGACTGGACATTTACAGCTAGGAGCTGGGAGACGGGTAGGAGAGTACTTGGTGTGTCATCTAAAGGAAAGTAGATGAGGAGACTTGGTGGTGGAAGTAGGAGGAGTGTAGTAGAGAAAGAGGTGAGCTAAGAAGAAGTGGGACACTGAGAGGACTGAAGGGAGTAGACAAAAGAGGGAGATGCAACATAAGTTAAGTGTAGAAGTAGCAAAAGCCAAACAAGGTCCGTAAGATGACTTGTACGGAAAGTAAGGAGGCAGAGACTGATCTATACAGGTTAGCAAGACAGAAACACTGAGATGGGAAGGACATGCAGCAGATTAGAGTAACTAAGCATGGGGATGGAAGTGTATTGACAGGTGCCAGTAGTGTGATGGGAAGATGGAACAAGTACTTTGGAGAGTGGATGAATGAGGAAAATGAGAGAATGAAGAATACAATAGATTGTTGTGGAGCGGGAGGTAGAAAAGATTAGAAAAGATGAAGTGAGAAGATCATTGAAGAGGATGAAAAATGGGAAGACACTCGGTCATGATGACATACCTCTGGAGGTATGGAAGGGTCTAGAAGAGGTGGCAGTAGAATTTCTGACTGGGTTGTTCAACCGGATCTTAGATAGTGAAAAGATGCCTGGGGAAACGAGAAGTGTGCTGGTGCCCATTTTTAAGAACAAGTGGGATGTGCAGATTTGTAGCAACTACAGAGGCATAAAGCTGATGAGCCATACAATAAAGTAATGGGAAAGATTATTGGAAGCTAAACTAAGGACAGAAGTGAGCATTTGTGAGCAGCACTGTGGTTTCATGTGAAAAAGAGTACTGCAGATGCAGTATTTTCTTTGTGGATGATGATAGAGAAATACAGAGAAGGTCAGATGGAGCTACATTGCCTCTTTGTAGACATGGAGAAAGTTTATGACAGGGTGCCCAGAGAGGAACTGTGGTATTGTATTGTATGTATTGTCTTTCTGTGTATTATTCATACCTGGAATAGAATCAGGCCAAACCACATTGAACCACATTGGGCTCATTAGCAACAAGCTGAACCACAACTGAAACCTGTGTGCTGCATATAGGCCAGATACAGAACACGACAAAGCAACACTTCCTCAGATGGGCTGTGGTTGTTGCTGCTGTGGAGCAGAGTCACTGTGACCACACCACAGGTGTCCCAGATCAGACCCACATGTGTCTGCAGCTGCAGTGCTGCTGGCAAGTACTTTTCTTACAGGATAAATCTAAATATATATTATATAACCACAATTCGCTTAATTCCTTATGTGCATTTTTTTGCAGCTGCAACAAACCAGTTTGGAGACTGATAGATTTATGTCTGGTATCACAGCTAATGCATAAAAATAAAGTTTAGCAGGGTTCACTTTTAAATATCCTACATCATGTCCTACAACACTTTCATGTTTCTAAATTCTGCCAAAGGCATCAAACATGTAGAAAAACGAAGAAATGGTCAGTCTGGATTTAGAAACGTTGCTGCTTCATGGCTCCTTTGTACTTTGTGATGTCATAGACTACTTCCGATTACATAGTATAGACTACATCAATCAGCAACTATTCGGATAATCAATAAAGATTTTTAAGAAGAAAATGTCTCTGGTTCCAGCTTCTTAAATGTGATTGTATTCTGGGTTCTTTAGTCTTCTATAATAGCAAACTTTAAGGGTGGGATAGTGGTGCAGTGGGTAGCACTGTTGCCTCACAGCAAGAAGGTTGTAGGTTCAAGACCTTGGTCTGGGACCTTTCTGTGTGGAGTTTGCATGATCTCCCTCCATGTGTCTGCATGGGTGTTCTCTGGCTTCCTCCTACAGTCTAAAAACATGTTGATGTTAATTGGAAACTCTAAATTGCCAGTAGGTGTGAGTGAATAGTGTATAAGACCCACAATAGCCTGCAACCTGTCTGGGGTGTCCTGTCTGCCTCTTGCCCCAAATATGCTGGCATTGGCTCCAGCAGACTCCTGTGACCCTGTGAATAAGCATGTGTAATGAATGATCCTTGGTTTGTGGACTGTTGGTCTGGATAAAAAACAATATTTTAGGTTGAATCTTCAGCTTTAGGACAGTACATTGACATTTTACAACATTTTATGAACCAAACAACTAATGTATGGATTAATCGAACAGGACACAGTTATTTGCTGACCTACTTCACACCAACGTTTTTAAGTCTTCCAGGCAAACATCATATTAGTAGTATCAAAACTTTAAATAAAACCCATAAAAGGGCAGATAGGGGACCTTTAACTTATCTAAACTTAACAGGTAACAGGTTCTTTGTTCAGCAGCAAAAACCCCAAAAAGCCTCTGAAGAACCTCTGGAGCGTGGGCACTGTCAGAAATCTTAAGACTACAATTTAGGCAAAAAAACTAGAAAAGGCAATTATATTGATAGCCCTCAATGGGCCCTTAGAATCGTCCTAACTCCCCCCTCCCTGATCTGGAGAATACCAAAAAAACACCATTTTTTGTGTAATCTTTTGGCACAAGGTCATTTTTACATTTAGCACTTATTCATCATCCTCAGCCTTCACTTTGACAGAAAAACATGCACAAAAGAAAATGGTTCAATCTCATTTTTAGGCATCAAATGATGGACTGAGATTGTCAAACTTTATTTGTAACAAGGTAAGTATAATCTATTTCGCAATAAAAGTGGGGCTAAATCTTAAAGGCATTATACGGTAGTGTCTAATACGACAGCGTATTAGGGCCACTGTGGTAAAAAACTAAATTATCCGGGAGAGGAGAGGTAATATTCAGATAATTCAGAATTTGCAAGATTAAAGTTGTAAAATGTGAAACTTGAATATTCTCTTCCATCGTAAGGTCATGAATTTCTCTGAGATTAAAGTCTAATAAAAGTCTCTTGTGATGAGCCGCTTTTTGGAGGGTGTTTTTTACCCTGAAAAAGGAAGCGAAAGGTGTCTTACAAAGTTCAGATGGGCGTCCAGAGTTCAGGCCAGTTTCCATTTGTTTCTGCGTCTCGGGCTCCTGCATTTTATTATGTAAATGAGGCAGCTTCATTCATCATCGGCTGTGATGAAGCTCGCCAGACAGGAATGTCATTTGGACGCAGATCAGAGGGAAACAGAGCAGCGGTACCAGCGGAACAGATGTGGTATCGTAGGTGGGAGAACATTTCCATAAGCCTCTGAAAACCCAAACACACACACACACGACTGACGCCATTAGATAGAGTGATTCGAGGTATTCCTGAATATGTGTGTGTGTGTGTGTGTGTGTGCGCCTGATGTGTGTTTTGAAAAGGGCGTAACCTGCTCCTTAGAGGATTGGAGGTCATCTAAGCAACTTCTCTGGTCATAAGGATCGCACTTCATTAACCTGAGGTGACAAGATAGACAGAGAGAAGATGGTGTGTGTGTGTGTGTGTGTGTGTGTGTGTGTGTGTGTGTGTGTGTGTGTGCGGCGTGTTTCCACAATTTGACTATTTGAATGGCCTTCGGCTTCTTTCAACAGTCTGGAGAGAGTTATGTCCACAATAGCGAGAAGCCACGCAAGTGTTTCGCTCTGTGCTACAAATGTCCAGAAGAAAAATGGTCTGCAGCTTTTATCCATGTTCTCTGTGGTCACAGCCCTGTTTAGAGTTTAGACGTCTCATCAGAAAAGGAATTCAACTTCCACTTTATCAATTTTATTTCAAGGGGCTGGAAGCTTGTGAAGTAGCTTGCAGATGTGTGGTTTAAGCCTTGAATATAGTGAATATTACGCAATGAAAGAACAGCATAAAGTACAGTAACAACAACTTATTCCAGTTTATTACAATTCAGGTTATTATTATAATGAATTAATCATCTTTACTTCTTAAAACTGATAAGTTAAAGAAAAAAAAGAAAACTGTAACTGCTACAAATGTATAAAAGGTCAAAGGTGAACCGTGAAAATGTGATGCACTGCAAAAAATAAAATATATGGTTATGCTTAATATTGAATAAAATTTTTTGTAGTGTCTTAAAAGTGAAAAAATACATGATTTTATGATTTTATGTAATATATCTTATAGATAGACTATTTAATATCCACAGTATAAATCTGATATTACAAGGTTATGTAAATGTTATTTACATTATTTTACACTATTTTACCTGTTTTTGTTGTTTGTTTTTTTTCTACAAAAATCTGCTACTACTGATAAAAACAGTTATACAGAGATATAATGCAATGTAAGAATGTAATTTGGCTGAGTGCTCTGTTCGTTTATTTTCTTGCATGGTTTCATAATCTATCGATGCAGGTTTCTGCATCAATATATCTTTCAGGAACTGAACTCTTCCAAGCACTTTGGCGGACCTGGGGATTTGTTTTTTGTCTTGTAATCTGATAGTTTATATTTCTTATCCCATTGCTAATTCTTAAGCTCTTTGCTACATTCCAACATCTTACTGAGAGTAGTTTCATTAAAATCAATTCCAACGATGGCCCAGACTACAAAGCAACAACAACTTGTAATAAAATATAGAATCTATGTTTTATTGTCTGAGCTTAAAGTGAAATACATCTCCCCAACATTCTTAATGCTGTGGCTAATCAAAGATGCTATGTTTTATCGACAAATGGAAGCGGCCAAAGCTCCAAGACTGAATCATCTACACACACAAACACGCGTGCTTTCCAAAATATACAGTCAAAGTGATATTTTCAATAAAGTCTGAATTATGCAGAGAATCAAACCTCCAGTGAACCCTGAGTAACTGATTCGAGTGAATGTATCTGCGAAGCTGCAGTATGCGTCTTCTCATTACAGAAGCAGACAGTCGGTCAGAGGAAATGCAGCAGTAATACAATCACCAACACGCTGCTTGCAGGATCTCTAAGTTATCTGTGTATGCATGAGCAGAAAATAATGCGGTAAATCATCGAGGATTCAGATTTAATGAAAAACGATTGTTTTCATCCTGTGTGACGCAAGATCGCCTGTTACTGCAGAAACCCAACAGAAGACTGGAGTTATTGCACCAGTATATTTCTGTTATGTCTTCATCCTCTACAATATATATTCCACCATTCCAGTGAATAAATCATGAGTAATACCATCTATCGTGTTCTTCTTCTAGATGATTAAACACCATCTATCATGTCCTTTGTGTATATAAATCATTAATAAATACAATCTATAGTGTCCTTAGTCTGGATAAATCGTGTTCAAATTCCATTTATAGTGCTCTTCATATGGATAAATTACGATTAAATTTCATCTATTGTGTCCTTTGTGTATATAAATCACAATAAAATACCATCTGTTGTCTTTTTCTTGTAGATAAAACATGTTTAAATACCATCTATACCTTTGTGTATATATCACAATTAAATGCCATTAATTTTGTGCTTCTTGTAGATAAATTAATTAATAATTAAATACCATCTGTAGTGCCCTTTGTATGGATAAATCATATTAAATAATACATATTAAATACCATCTACTATGTTCTTCTTGTAGATAAAGCATGGTTAAATACCATCTATAGTGTCCTTTGTGTGGCTAAATCATGATTAGATACCATCTATCTATATTCTAACTTTGTTTATGCTGGTGTTGGAAGAGTTAAATCCACTTCATCCACTTCAAGTCCACTTCATCCTCTGGGGAACACAAGTTTTTCTACAAAAGTCCAATAGCTGAGTCATGTGCATCTGGATCTAAGTGGCAAGTGACTGACAGATTGTCCCATATCTGACGTTTTCTCTTCTCGGCCCTGACGTCATCGCTCCTTCCATCATTATCTCATTATCTTTAATCTTCACTGACTTGGGTGTGAGGCTGTTGAAGGAATTTGGCAAAGTAACAAGTGTCTATATCGGTCTTTCACTCTGTTACAGTGGGAATAACTCAGAGAGAACCATGTGCTAACAATAATCATCTGTCTCAGCGTCTGTCATATAAAATCTCTTAATATCGTTTCCATCAGACGAGACGATCTGGTTGCAATTTCACTGACAGTGTAGGAGGAGGGTTTTTTTTTTTTTTTTTTTTTTTTTTTGAAGGAATGTGGCTCTGAGGTGATTTGCTGCTGATAAGGGATCTTGCATGCAAAGCTACGGTTCATTAAGCTCTCTACAATTAAAATTACTTCAGCAATCAAAAAGCTGAAAATGATGCCAGGCCGTGTGTGTGCACACATGGAACAGTTATATATCTGTCTGCATTTTTTCTTATTAATTCACTTGAATGGAATCACTGTGACGAGCAGATTAGAAGTGAATCTGTGCTTTCGTATATAGTTCAAAGTTCTGAGGCCTTCGACTGGTTTCTGACTTCTGAGGCAGATTTCATATTATCTCTGATTGTCTCTGATATCATGAATCTTGCTGTGCTGAGAGACAAGAGAAGCTGGTAGAGATTTTTATTTTTTTTTTAAACAAGTCCAGAATATATATACACGTATACCATGGTAACCTGGCTATTTCTTCACAGACTTATTATTCCTGACAATCACTCAGTTATGAAAACTAGAAAGGAAAGTTGTATAGATTAGTCTAATTACTTCAGTAACAACAAAGTTAACATAACGGCCAAATAAGCCCAAACTTGTAGTTGGTGTTGTTTTGTGTGTTTTAGCGTGAAGCTGCAGACACATGACGCAGCAGACGTGTTGCTGACTGTCGCTGTCTGACTTTACCTCAGCCACAACAACAGATGGCTGCAGCCTGTCGACATCTGGCCACCACTTTTCTCCGTGCATTTCTGATAAACGCTCAAATCCGCCAGTTGACATGCATCCACAAATGTCATCAAATGTCGAGGAAATGTCAAGGGCTCGGACATCAAGATGGGACGAGTGTGTGTGTGTATGTATGCAAAGACACAACACGCTGAATCATGAGAAGTTTTATCCATTTTTAAAATTATTTTAAATACAATTTACATAGGGCGACATGGTGGCGCAGGGGTTAGCGCTGTTGCCTCACAGCAAGAAGGTCGCAGGTTCAAGACCTCCTTGGTCCTGGGTCTGGGACCTTTCTGTGTGGAGTTTGCATGTTCTCCCCGTGTCTGCGTGGGTTTTCACCGGGTACTCCGGCTTCCTCCCACAGTCCAAAAACATGCTGAGGTTAATTGGAGACTCTAAATTGCCCATAGGTGTGAGTGTGTGAGTGAATGGTGTGTGTGCCCCACGATTGGCTGGCGACCATCTGGGGTGTATCCCTGCCTCTCGCCGTAACGTGCTGGGATTGGCTCCAGCAGACCATGTGACCCTAATGAGGAATAAGCAGGAATAGAAAATGACTGACAATTTACATAATTTATTTTGATATGTTTTATTAATTTTAATTTGCTCTCTTTTAGTATTTCATTATCTTATGCTTTTACTTCCTGTTATGAGTTTTTATTACTATTAATAATAGTAATAATTAATAAATATTTTACTATTTTTATGTATTCATTTATTCATTAGTTTTAATCCCTTTCTAAAATCTACCTGTGGTGTTTTCTAAGATTAATATGTGTTTTCTTAGAAAATTGTTTTTAATGAGTTTTTTTATTATTATTGAGTGTTTTAATAATTACGAGTTTGTGTTGCTCTACAAATAAAGTCTGAATGATTGATTGAGTGACTGAGTTTTTTTAAAAGTCTTGTTGGCAGATTCTTGGTTTCAAGAGACTTCTTCAGGAAGCCACCATAAAAAGATAAACGCATAAAAAGATAGATACATGAGGTGCATCTTAAATAATTAGAATATAAAGAAACGTTTTGGGTTTCGTTATCTATAATCTTTAAAATTATGAATAATAAAGGCTTGTAAAATGTCACTCTATGCATAATGAGTTTAATATTCTGAAATGATTGAAAACAATATTCATTATATTCTAATTATTTGAGATAAACCTGTATAATATGAATCTGATGCATTTTTATTAAACAACAGAATATGGTCAGCTGATTCATCACAGCGCATCCTTCTGTGCAACAGTGAAAACACCAAAAAACATCTCATCTTCAGAAGGTGTTAAACTAATTTATTGGGAGGACAATGATCACATCAGACATAAATGATCTAATTTCACTGTCAGAAACATTGATTCCTGCTGAGATGATGAAATGAGGAGCTTGTCATTACCTAGATGTGTGTTTTATTTTTCTCTCGGGCGGAGGGAAGAAGATATCTAAGCATGATGCAAAACTGTGACACTGAGTAAGAGGGAAGAGGAAGGAAATGGATGATTTAATGAGCATCCCTTTCTCTGTGCTTTCATCTAACTAGGCTAACATGATGAACTAGTTACCCTGTTCCCCCTCAGCCTCCATCGCTCTAGTTACCTCCCAGCCCACCACACAAACCCTGGCAGTACATGATGAATCTATGGGAGGAGCAGAGCAGAATCAACATTGTGCTGATAAAATGCTGATTAGTTCTCTCATGTTTCCTCTTTGCCTAACATTCCACCTCATCTTTGTTTCTTAAACCATACGCAGCTATAAGAGGAAACAAGTGACATCTTTTTTCTTTCTTTTTTTTTTTCTACAGACGAATTAAAGAACAGTGAGTAAAGTCCTGGCACAGCTACAGCTGAACAACTCTTAATTGCCATTTCCAGTCAGGCCCTTCCAGGAGTTTGTTTTCCATCCAGTAATAATAATAAAACACAAAGATTGATGCACTTCTGTTTCGTGGCAAATGAGGAAATGTGAGATCAATTTCCTCTCTGATGATGTAGGTTTTAAATTTTCATAACACCCATTACTTTTATTAAAAGTGACTTGCAGTAAATTAAATTACCTTTCCCATTATATACACTATAAACGTGTATTTTAATGGGAGAAAAGTCTAATTAGGAGAGCTCTAATTACCTTGAAAAAAACAAAAGCTGTATGTGGGCTCAAAAACTATAAGACTTAAAGGTGGTATACCTCAGATTCAGCAGCATCTAGTACAACAGACTAGGCAAAAGTGGAATAAAATATTTGCTCAAGCAGCAGCAAAAATGTGAAGATTAATGCTCACAACTCATTTTCAACAAATGATTAAATGCACTTTAACCATGTCAAATTTATTTTGTGTTTTATTTTGCAATTTATGTCCAGTTGATGAAATTGCTTCACTGTACATTTTTATTTATGGCATTTATTCATTGTATTTTTATTGTATTTATATTGTATTCAGAATAGTCTTTTGTGCATTATATAGCCAGAATAGGGACAAAGACTGTAAATTAGAGCTGCATCTAGACTATTTTGATAGTTGACTAATCTATTAATTATTGAAACAATTATTCAATTAGTTTGGTTCATAAAGTGAAATGAATGAAGACTCAACCTTGAATGTCTTTTAGTTTACTCATCAGTTTACTATTATAGAAGACCGAAGAAACCAGAAAATAATCACATTTGAGAAGCTGGAACCAGAGAATTTTAACACTTTCTTCTTAAATATGACTCAAACTGATTGAATCAAAGTTGAATGAGTGCTAATTAGCTATAGATAGATGTCTTTCTGCATGTGCATCACATTTTCCCCAACACAGCAATGTTTTATATACATGTATATATATATATAGTCAGTCATTTTCTATACCTGCTTATTCCTCATTAGAGTTGCAGGGGTCTGCAGGGGTCACACACTCACATCTACGGGCAATTTAGAGTCTCCAATTAACCTCAGCATGTTTTTGGACTGTGGGAGCCGGAGTACCAGACCCAGGACCAAGGAGGTCTTGAACCTGCGACCTTCTTGCTGTGAGGCAACAGCGCTAACCCCTGCACCCCTGTGTGTGTGTGTGCGTGCGAGTGTATATATATATATATATATATATATATATATATATATATATATATATATATATATATATATATATATATATATATATATATATATATATATATATATATTCCTGTTAAATAAATAAATAAAATGTTTTAATTAGTTATTATTATTTAGGTATTATTTTTTTTATCTACGTAGGTGGGTCTCTCTTAACAAACTACCATGTTTCTACAGTTCAACTCTTGACATGCGGACTTTCATGCAATTTTTCCTACACATTTGGATACTCTCTTGGTTGCAATCTGCAACCTCACCACTAGATGAACCAGAAACTACACACTGCACCTTTAAAACACTTCTCACACACACAAAAATTCAATATCATGGAACCTCATTCTGCCAACAACAACAAAAAAAAAAAAAGATTTGAACATTTGTACTGATAAAATTCAGGCTGCTTTTGTTGCCAGTCCACCCTTGGGCTTGATGATAATTTATAGACTGGTGCACTGGCTCTGAAATGTTTTTCTTGCTCTCATGAGGAAAAAGAAATCATTGCTCACATTGTTTAATAATATCTCTCCAGGAGCAGTAGTTTATATCCACCAGGCAGCTTTATGGTGCAGCGGAGCAGCTGGAAAAAGGCACCAGCAACAGAGGGGCGGCGATAACATTCACACAAAGTGACTGAATGGGGCAATAAAACAAATTCCACAGGAAGACAGTTTGTATTCTACACAGCACTAAAATCAGAATAATCTAATATAAGGTACAATAATAAAAATCCATCCAGCTCATATTTTTCTCAGCCTGTCTTACTCTAAATATAACTGACCTGTTGACTCTTTCTTCCTTCATTTGCCCCGTTCTCCTCCCTCCATCTCCTCTTCCTCTGTCTTCTCACATACATATTATTGCTTCTCTCCCTGGTGTCACCTGCACACAGCGCCGAGCGGGAGGAAGTGAACTGAGCTGCTATTAACCAGCGATCACGAGCTGTCTCATTCAATATCTGCTCAGGAAGAAGAAAAGGCAAACGTGCGACATGCTCCCAACACACTTCATCACACGGACATTTTAAAAGTATTTATTATAGTATTTATTCACCTTTAAAACAATGGTGTATACCTTTCTTTATTATTATTATTATTATACTGTATATATATACAGTAACAATAAGTTAAGGATATTGTTAGAGACTGGATTTTATACATTTTTATAATAATAAATAATATAATAAATATAATATATAATAATAATAAATATAATAAATATTATATAATAAATATAATAAATATTAAACCAATGAATATGGTGTTTCTTCTCTTCTCTCACTTATTTCATTAAATTCAGACACAATAGGAAAAACTTGTGTCTAAATAACAATGTCCCTAAATTATTGTGAGTTGTGTATGTATTACAGTCACAGAAACATTTATAAACTGAACTAAATTAAATGCTACTTGCTCACAATGTAAATGCTAACCTATCTAACATTTACCTATGTTCACCATTTTAGTTTAGTGTTAGTCAATTTAAATTTATTATTTCACTGCGTCTGCAGTGATGCGGGCCCTCCATCGGTCTGATTTACCAGTTGGTCACGAGCTTTGGGTAGTGACCGAAACAACAAGATCGTGAATACAAGCGGCTGAAATAAGTTTCCTTTGCAGGGTGGCTGGGCTCGGTCGTCTGCAAGGAGCTCATAGTAGAACCGCTGCTCCTCCACATCAAGAGGAGCCAGTTGAGGTGGCTCGGGCATCTAGTGATGATGCCTACTGGATGCCTCCCTGGTGAGGTGCTCCGGGCACGTCCCTCCGGGCGGCGGCCCCGGGGAAGACCCAGGACACGCTGGAGAGACTATGTCTCTCGGCTGGTCTGGGAACGCCTTGGGGTCCCCCTGGAAGAGCTGGAGGAAGTAGCCAGGGAGAGGGAAGTCTGGGCTTCCCTGCTGAAGCTGCTGCCCCTGTGAACCGAGTAAATGGATGAAGCGGGAGAAGACCAAGACGAAGACCATATTGACCAAAATCAAGAATAAAAACTTGAAATAAATTAAATTAAATGCCAATGGACTGCCAAAGATATTTCAAGATAATTCTACTCAATATTGGATTCATTGTGGCAAAAAAACAAAAAAAACATACTTAAAACATACTTGACTATTATATTCTATTTCTATAAAGTCTGTACAGCTAGATGTGGCTACATCTGAATAATTATTCCTCCTTTAAATCAGCAGCACTCTATAAAGAGAAATTTAAAGAAAGCAAAACCCAGAATATCTCTGGCACATCTTCTCTCATTCTTGCACACAGTGTTATCAAAACAATAGCTGACTATAATCTGCTATGCCTGACTGTGAGAGCACCTGTTGTTCTTCGTCCAGCTTCACCAAAATGTAATTTCCTAGATAACAATTACAACAAAGGATAAAGTGTTGGTTTACTGTCTGTGTTGCAGCTTCAGCTGTTCGTTTGTTTATGGTTAAAGGCCGATAAATCCCTCACCTCTCTACCTGCCTGAACTCTGGCCGTCATTCCACCTAACGGCATCCGGCTGGATGCACTTCGCTGCTCATGACTGCATCTGACACGCTGCCCGCCCACTTCTGTCATAAAGAGAGTAGACTGAAATGTCATGAAGGGGGAGAGAGGTGATGCAACGTCAGGCATGCTATAAGACACTAATGTATGTAAACTCGTATAGGCAAATAATGTCATGTATGATATTGTGTAATGGAAATATGTGGATTTAAAGCTGTCGTGCTGACTCCAGAGGAAGCTGAGACCAGATCTTTCTCCGCCTTCCACGACATCAGCAGCCTCTGATCGATCATTCCCAGAGTCACTTCAGGCTTTCCGATAAACATCTGGCAGGAAAAGAAAGGAATTCAGGAATGGCTATAGGGTGAAGCACAATGAAGCTTGAGCACAAACAGTAAACCTATCTGACTGATGAGCAACATACAATTAACCCTTCAAAATGTGACTAATTAAAGCAGGGACAGCCAATTCCAGTCCAATAATCAGTGATATCAGGAGCTGTTTCTGACGATTGGCTCAAAGTGCTGGAGGCTATTAACTTTGTACAGGTGGTCCAGTAGTTAAGATGCATATCTGACACTGTGACTCACACTACATTTCCTGTGACCTCTCTACTGTCGAATCTAGAATTAACGGCAGAAAAATAAACACTTAAAAGCTGTGGGACATTAAGTCGCAAAACATTATTGTGGGGCTTTAAATTTCTGAACGGGCCAAGAAACGTGCGATGAAACTGAAATTACTGGATCAGATTTGTCAGGAACAACCTTCTTGATTTTCTAAATTTCACAGCGTAGATTTCAAGTTAGGTGAAATAATTGAAAGCATATGTGTACGTATACATATATATATACACTTGTTTTCTTTGTTGGATCAGCCTGTTTTAAGCTGAAATCTGTACAGACATTGCTGCTAATGGAAAGAAGAGATGATGATATGTTTTTTTTTTTTTTTGCATCACTATTGTCCATATGCATCTAACGACCATCTTGATAGTCTATGAATCTGAACTAGTAATCGATTAGTTTTTAGGTTATAAAATGTTGATTACTGTTTACCAAAGCTGAAGAGTCAACCTAAAATGTCTTTTTATTATCTAGACCAATAGTCCACAACCCAAAGATCATGGGTTTACTATCCTAGAAGACTAAAGAAACAAACAAAGAAAGAAAAAAAATCTGATTTGAGAAACTGGAACCAGAAAATTTGGACATTTTCTTCTTAAAAATGACTCAAATCCATTAATCGATTATTAAAATCATTGATGATTGATATATTTGACAACTAATCAATTAATCAACCAATCATTGGAGCTCTATTGTCCAACCTGAGTCTTCTCTGTTTTGTGTGTGTGTAATCATCAGGATGCCAGCTTGGGTTGATGAGCAGAGGTATTGATTTTCCTCTAGGAACTTCTAAGGCTCATCTGAAAACGCGCGCGCGCGCACACACATACACACACACCTTCATATAAAGTCTTATCCAAAATGAAATGTTTTGCAAATCAAAGTTTCCACATAATACAGAGAGGTTTATCAACTATGGAGAAACTTCATATGTAAATGTTGTTTTTATATAAAGTTTAGTGTAGTGTAGATTGTTGGGAAATGTTCTGGAAGAGTAAATAAGAGCTGAGAGGCTGTTAGATGTTTCTGGTTTTAGTGCTCGCTGATAGAAGAGTTAGAGAATCTATGATCTACCCCCATGACTCTGCTTCAAGACGTTGAATGTTCCTCAAAGTTAGTGTCGCTGCTCTCAGCCCCCTGTGGCCTCATTATCACACAAACAGCCTGAGACACAACAGCGATATCTGACACACGCGCACGCACACACACACATGCGCGCACACACACACACAAACAAACAAACACACTCACAAACCTTAGATAGCCTTACTTTTCATACACTTGCTTTCATCCAGATTGTTGCACACATACAAACACTGTGGTACAACTCAACAATGTTATCTTTCAAAACAGAGCAACTGAATGAAACACACACACACACACACACACACACACACACACACACACACACACACGCACACACCTATCAGTGAGTGCTGTCCTCTGGTTTGTCTTTGCTTTGTCTTGTCCTGTTTAACCCTGATGCATCCAACCCTGTTGATTATAATATCTTCCTGAATCAGCTCATTAATCACGACGGAGCGAGCTCCTTGGCTCCTGATTGGTTCAGATCCTATCTCTCTGGCAGGCATTTTCCTGGGAAGTTTCTCTAAGAAACTTTTCACTTAGTCAGCCTCTCTTTAAGAACCTGACCACATTCACACCTGGAAGCTGCCCAACACCAGGACAGCCTGACCTGCTGCCACGGAGCAGCTCCACTGAAGCGGTTCGAGTTAAGGGCCCTATACTCTGAAAAGGTAATGAGGATGTGGCAGGAGTTGTTTTTTTACTTTTCCCAACAAAGTTACCAAGTCAGAACCTTTTCTCTAACAGTCGCCAGTTATTTCTGTCACAATCGTATCTCTGGTGCTCTGACCAACAAGTAGTGACATCCTCAGAAAATAATCCTACGTACTTCATTTTCATTTTCCTTCAGTGTCTGTCTGGGTTTTCAATATATTTGTGCTCCCTTCACTTTAAAAGGATTGGTGTGTTATAAAAGTCATTAATGTAGTTTTGGCGATACATACTTGGTGATACTAATGATGGACTTTCATATAAATGTAACATTATGCAGTAGTTAAATAGCTATACACACAAAATATTTGACACACAGTTACAATAGAACAATCTTCACATAAGGAAAAGCAGAAATACCATAAAGTGAAAGGGCTTCATGAATTGAATTGAAGGAATTATGTTGCATTGAGAGTTAAATGCCAAAATGTTTTTTGTGCGATCCTCTATCATAGCTAAGCTGAATATTGTGTAACAAACCAAACCATTTGGAATTTGGTCAAAATGTCAGCAAGATATGAGTATTTTTGTCACTTTATAGCTGTTAGAGAACCAGATTACAGCCGGGGCTGACCTTCCAAATATGGCCACTACTGAAGTACATCGGCACGTAGCCCTGTACACCCCTTTGAGTCTGTGTTTGATGTTTAGTAATGGAGGCAGAGAAAGACACGAGCAAATTTGATCGGTCCATTGTGAGATATTAAGCAGCGTTGCTCAATAGAATAAATCAGGATAGAATAGAATAATAGAATAGAATAAATCAGGAGCAAGAACAATCTTTGGTAAATTTTCAAACACGTCACCACAAAATGTCAGTAATTGGTTATGTCAGATCCAGAGTGACTCTAAGATCTAATAGTTTTAAACTACTAATAGTTCTACCTTCAAGTGAGTTAACATTTGTCAGTGGAGAGAGAACAGACTCTGTACAGAGGATACAGGAAGTTAGGAGTCTGTAGGACCAGGCTTCTTTGTAAAATGGCTAAATCCCAGGTTGCAGCTCAGCAATCTTTATACTCATTGTGTGTTATCAGCTGAGGAAGCAAGGTTAAGGTCTAAAACTAAACCATTTTATCTGCTGCTGCTGACTTGGAGAAAGTTATTCATGACTTCATTGAATCTTTATTCTAAATCTCTACTTCAGCATCTACTAAAAAAAAAAAAGACATTAAATCATCTTCAGCTTGTCTAAAATCCAGCTCCAAAGCTTTTAACACAAACGATGAGGAGACAGAGCATTAACCCAGTTTCATCATCCCTGTCGTCTTTCCAACAGTTTATTTCCAGTTCTATCGATCACTTGTAGAAGCTGTAAGTATTGGCTCAAAGAGATATTTCGACCCTCAGCCCAAACTATATCTGCAACAGTGCACATTTAAGTCAGCAAAAGTAAATGTTGTCTTGATTTGAAGCCAAGAGTGACCCTGTGAATATTACTATCTGTACTGAAAATAATGAAATCTTATCGGAAAAAATTAATTGCATTTAGTACAATTATTCCAATATGAAGTAGAAGTTATATGAAGTTCACTTTTTGCAGTGTGATTAGCTCCTGCATTTACATACTTGAAATGCCTCCATTTGCTTTCTTAGTTTACCTGATTTTAATCAATAATTCCACCCTATTTGTCTGTTCTTCCTATATAATTGTATCACTGTCTCTCATTATGCTCTGCTTAGTTTCAATAAAAAGTATCAGACGAATCAAGTTGTTATGAATATCTTTGCCAATCTGTGGCCTGTAGATTACAGCTCCGTAATTAGCGGGACAACAGGTTAGCTCGGGTCGACCACTATTCTCAGCGCTAATTCAGATTCAGCATGTGCAGCTCATTAAAACAATTAGTGCAGGGAAATAACGAGGGGTGATTGAATCCAGGGAGGGAGGAGATAACACAGGGTGCGTGTGTGCTGTGTGAGGAGAAAGGAACATGCTTACAGAGCTGAAGAACTGAGAGGGTGAGACACTGGAGCAGGGAAGAGATAAACACTGTGGAAACTGCGGAAATACAGTAAAATGAGCCCCAGAGTCACATGAAAAACAGTAATGTTACCAAACTGAAAAGAGAAGTGAATTTGGGACAGAGCAGAATTAAACAGAGCAGAGTGAGCACTATCCCTCATTCTCTCCATCTCTGTCCATCTCTGAGCCTCAGATTCGCCCTGTTTTCCTTTTCTTTCCCCTCCTGGCAGTTTCTTGCTCCTCCACAGAAGCAGCCGTCTGCCAGAATGACTTCTCGTTCTGGAGGCGACAAGGCCCTCGCTAGATGAAAGAGGGGGGAGGGGAGGGGGCACTGGCACACAAAGGATGAGCGGGGAGGAGGATGAGGAGGAATACACTGCAAAAAAAGGAAAAATGACATCTTACCAGGAGAAAATATGTTGTCAAGTGTTCAGTGGAATTATCTTACTCCACTGGCAAATACATTTGATTATTTCAAGGTTTTTTCATGAATTTAGTAAATCTCGTTATTTCCCTGCACTGACAAATTTCTTTCAAGAAAACAATAGTATGGTTGTATCTCAACATTAAACAGTTTCTCTGTTGATCGTGTCCTATCGCTCCTTTTTTTTTTTTTTTTACTTTTTGTCATACTTTTGACTTTTTATTTTAAAAAGTTTTGCTTAATAATTCAAGATAATTCTACTCTATATTAGACTAATCATACCAGAAGATATTTTCAGTCATTGAGATGTCATTTTTCGCAGTGTGAGTAAAGTGCAGATGTTGTACATGTTCTTACAGTCGGTGTCTTGATGGAAACATCACGTTTCTCCTCCCGTCTTTTCTTCTCTCGCTTCCAGAGCCCAGAGCAGGACCCTCAGAGACCAACTCCCTATCCTCAACATCAGCAGCCCATCTGTTTCTCTTGCTCTCACACACTCACACTCCCAAGTGCCCATCCTCACTACAAGACACTCACGCAGAGTTTCCACTGAATTCATACAGCCCATCCGGGAAACAGAAAACACAGCAGCAAGTTTCTCTCGTATAGAACAAAAACATCCAATATATTGATATTTATTCTGGGATTCAGTCTTGAAGCTAAGAAAAGAAACAAAACCTTAAATCATGTTCCAAAACTATTTTCAAGTTTTAGGACCACGGTAAACAAGCATCTGAGTATATTTACTCAAGTCCAATTTTCAAGGTTGTACTTCACTTGAGTATTTCCATGTGATGCTACTTCATTCCACTACATTTATTTGAGAGATTTACTTTAAGAGGCAGATTTTAATATTTGAAATATACTTTAATATTCTATTATCTATATCAAGTTGTTTTCTTTGTTTAAATTGCTTTGTATTTTACACAGTACAACTACTATTAATCTACACAAAACATCTCAAACTGGTTCCACATTGATAAATTAAAACATTCTCACATGTATTAACTGAATAAAAACAAGCAGTATCATATATCATACTAATATAACATATTTACTGATAATACTGCTGCACTTCTATTAAGTACTATTTTCAATTCAGGACTTTTATTTGTTATTGAGTATTTTTAGACAACATTATTCATACTTTTACTGAAGTAAAATATTCAACCACCATTTCCAAAAATGAAACAGGCACTGTTTACAGGAGAAATATCTTTATTATTCTGGTATCCTGTTTACATGCTGTGTACTTTTGTTGTCTAAATAAAGGCAGGAAACCACAGGACGGACCTGCAGCAGCGGAGAAGGTTCATCAAAGACGAATAAACGAGGCTGAGACCAGATGGTGAACCAAAGCTCATTAGCTCGATGACTGTGACGCTGCAACAAAAGAAGGCACACATGATAAACTTTTAAAATTGAAAGACAATGGTGCATACAAACCTGCACAACACAAACACACACAAGCTTGCATGCACGCCTCCACTCTGATCCATCTCAGCTCGGACATGATGAAGGTCGACAGGTTCATCAAGACATTTTGCAATTCCACTCTGACAAAGAAGGAGGACACAAACATCTCTTACAGTATCATCACACTTTATTACAGCTGGAAGCGGGTTACACAGCACAGAGTTAGTCTGATGCACATAGGGACATAGTTATAGTTAAAAGTGGGAGAATATGATTAGTGACAGGTGACTGCAGGAATATTTCTACTTCATTAACACCTGAACAAGTAATTTCCTGCAACACAGCCTTCAATCATGGCCAATAAAGCTGCCCTTTCAAAATAAAGCTCAAGTTTATATTGCACTATAAATATTATTTCTGTATTTTCAATTGTGAGTGACAGATAAAACATATGGGAGTGTAAATAATACCATTTCATCATCTGTCAAGACTAAATACTGAAGCTCTCTGGTGTCTTATGAAAACTCTGAAGTGGTTTGAATAAATATGGTTGAGAAAATATTATCCAAATCTGTGAGCTCTGAAAGTTTTAAGAGAATTTTAGTAAGATTTTGACATTCTGAAATTTAAATCTGGAATCTATTTTTTCCATCCCAATTCCCCCATATTTATTCAGACCTGGAATTGATTTAAATAAAATTCACAAATTTTCTATATACTATATATGAAACAGACAAATGCTTAAAAACAGTAAAGTTATATGTTCACCTCATATGCACACTGATAAAAAAAAGCTAAAAAAAAAAACTGTTCACATCTTTTATACCTTGAATTTTCTTCCAGTAAAATCATAATCTGGTTTTGTTTCCATCTGCAGCTTCTTGCTTCTCTCAGATGAACCATTTCAGAATTGCTCTTCATCAATAGTTAACGGGTGGAAAATCTCTGTTCACACATCCAAAGATCAACTTATTTTTGCTCATACTCCTACCATTAACCCTATGGGTTCATTGAAACTACTTTAGTATATAATCAATAGAGCTGCAATGATTAGTGGATTATTTTTTAATTAATTAATCTAATCTAAATTAATTAATCTAATCTAAGTCATTTTTTTTAAATGAAATGGTCCAAATTATCTGGTTCCAGCTTCTCAAAACAGTTTTCTGGTTCCTTTAGTCTTCTATAATAGTAAACCGATGATCTTTGGCTTGTGGACTGTTCTAGACAAAAAAGACATTTTATGTTGAATATTCATTAGCTATCTAAATAGTGCAAACAGTGCTGGTTACAAGTGCAGTAACTATTATCCCATATGTTAAACTCTGCTGTGGCTATAAACCAAAATCTAAAGTTTTAAAGAAACTGAATTTATACATGCAAGTTAAATTTGGAATTTAAATACGCTTAACTTGAACTGGCCGTTTGTTAAATGTAGTTCAGTTATTTTAACTTGATGGAGGGTCTCAGTAAAGCAGATGTGCATTAGGTCAGGAAAGCTTTCTTGCATTGATAATGAAAAACAATTATTTGTTTTAACTCACAGTTTAAAGCTGAAACAAAAAAGTTGAATCAACTTCAACAACTTAAAAAACATTGTGTGGTTAAGACACATAACTGCATTATCCACGGTTTAAATCCAGCAGCGGATTCACATCCTCGCCTCTCTCTTGTTCCTGTCATCTCTCGTCTGTCCCTGCAAGGAATAAAGAATATTAAATCAAACAAAAAAAGAACTTCAATTTGAGTTAATTTGCATTTCATCACTGCAAAATATCTTGTTTTTGATACAATTGGTCCAATATTGAGCAGAATTTTCTTAAATCATCTTATTCCATTGACAAATCAATCCACTTATATCAAAATGTCATATTTATCAGAATAACATTGCAAAAATAGAAACTACAAATTCACATATTAGATAGAAAGATAAAAAAGTATATCAAATGTTCAAAATGAGGTATTTTTTTAAAAGCCATAATTAGAAAAAAAGTAAAACATTTGAGATAAAAAGACATAACAGGTGAAATTTATGAGGTTAAAAGGTCAAAATGTATGAGATAAAAATAGAAGATCATGATAAGAACTTGAAATAAGCAAAATATCTGAAAATGGAATAAGATAATTCATGATAATTCTACTTAATATTGGACTAATTAGATCCAAAATAGATTAAGGTTTGATGTCGTCAGGCATCTTACAGTGCAGCAGCCGGCGCAGCTCCTCGGGGTCGGTGACGGGCAGAGAGCAGGTGAAGTCCTGACAGACGTAGGCTGTGGCCACGCCTCCCTGCTGCGTCATGGAGGAGAGGGCGGGCAGACGCTGTCGGAGGAATCCGTCCGCATCGTCGTCTACAAGCATCAACACCTGCCCCAGGAGGACAGAAAAAGAGAGAGTAAAACATTTAGGATTGAACTTTGCTTTTAGGTCTCACTCATGTTTGTACAAAGTAAAGAAGCTGAAGTTTTGAATTTAAGAAACTTGGAAAAGAAAATGCGTGAATACCATATAATCAAATTGTTATGTTTTAGAGTTGTTACAGTGACTGGATCTTAATAAAAAAATGTTAATTTCAAAGTTTGTAAAGAGAATTTTGTTTAAGTTTAGTTCCTGTTCATCTCTACTGATACATTCACAGCTTCACAGTGCAAAAATTAAACCTTGATAAGTGAAAATATTTTGCTTTTAGTTAACCCATTGTTTAACTCAGTGTTGAGTAGAATTATTTTAAAATCTCATATTCCATTGGCAGATAATTTAGCTTATTTCAAGTATTTTTTATTGATTTTGCTCACTTTCAAGATAATTACACTCAATATTTGATTAATTGTACTAAATATATAGTTAGATATTTCCCCCTGATATGATTTAACTATGATTTTTTTAAATAGGATTTTTGCAGCGTACTGATGTTCACAAATGTTCACAAAAATCTTTGCTTTGTTCAAGTTAACTTTTCTTTCTTTTTATTTATTTATTTTAATAGAGTTCAGTAAACAGTTCAGCTGAACTGCTGAATTTCCTCCTTTTCGGGGGCGTCTGTCAATCACTTCTCATGGGTTTGTCAACAGCTGCTGCCTTTATATAGTGTTTAGGGGCGGTGATAATAAATTATTGGCCAATCGCCCGTTCAATTTATGATAGGTGAGTTTCATCCTCTTTGAATGGTTTGAACGTTTATTTTATTTTTACACAACAAAAAAATATGAGAGAAATATGAGAATGTTTCTGTATGAGAACATTTTTCACACATGAAAACCGCCTAAAAAGTCAAGCTAAAAATAACTAATTTAATCGTGGGTCAGTGCTCATCACGGTCTTGTGACCACAACAGAGCAAAGAAGAGATGGATGGATTTAAGCCTCCAACTGCAGAGCTGCCACCACACACCAAAAAATTATGTTTGTGGTATGTGTGTGTATGTGTGTGTGTGTGCTGGTGGTCTTGGACAGGCAGCAGAGCGGAGTTAAAGCAGCCTGTCTGTCCCTACGGCAGCTTCCTGTCAACTATGTGTCATTTCCTCCTGACCTGGCTCCACCTCTGTTTCACAACTGAGTGAGAAATGACAACAACAACAAACCGGCACAGACAGAAGTGATGAAAAGGAGAGAAGACGGTGTAGAGATTTCATTTCAGGGGATCTCTTGATTTAATCGCTGCAGGTCAACACACTAGATTCAAACTGTGTAAAGCAGCGAGAAACATGATTAAATTGAATTTAATCAATCGCCCCAAACACATGTTCATGTGTCAATATCGAGTCACAGTTGTAGCTCTGCCTACTGACAACAGGAAGTCTTGGGAAGCCTTTTAATGTTGATTACAGCTTTAATTTAATTGTACAAGTTAGAAAGAATATATCTGAATTAAATTAGATGCCTAATTTGGTTAGTTTGGTTGACAGCAGACTTCCTTCTCTAGGACCGATCAGTTTCGCAAAGCTGAAGATTCAAAGTACAATGTCTTTTTTTGTCCAGACCAACAGTCCACAACCCAAAGATCATCAGTTTACTATTATAGAAGACTAAATAAACCAGAAAATAATCAGATTTGAGAAGTTGGAACTAGAAAAATTTGACATTTTCTGCTTAAAGATGACTCAAATTGATTAATCGATAGTCAAAATAGTTGGTGATTAGTAGATGGCAACTAATCGATTAATCAATGCAGCTTTTTCCTTTTCCAGTCTTCTTTTGTTTGCATTGTCTCTATGAGACCCGAGTTGTCACTCAGCGGCCATCTCCACTCAGCCGTCCTGATGCTTATTTGTGCCGGAAGCCATCTGCACTTCTAATGGCAAGAAGGCATCACAAAGGTCACACACCGTCCGCTTCTGTGTATCTGCCTCTACTACTAAATGTGCTAGCAATTAATAAAACTCCTCCTCAGAAGATGAAGAAGTGAAGCTGTTCCATCATATCTTTGTCTCCACGGTGATGCTGTGACACCTGTAAGACGCAGCTGAGGGCAGAAATAACCCGTAACACAAGACACTGTGGAGTCACACAGTAGGTCGGATGTACACACACACGCACGCACGCACGCACACACAGAGAGATTGAGTGTGATGGAATGTGGTCATATTGGTGTGACCGTTGCTATGGCGACAGGAGGATTTCCCTGCCAAGCCGAAAACCTTTTCCTTTCCGTCTTCTTTCTGCCCGTCAGCTTCATGCTGCCCCTCCCTGAGTCCAGACCACATCCAGCCAGTCACCCTCCAAGTAAAGGTCACCCTGTACCACAACAACACTATCTATACACACCCGGGGGACCGGGTGTGTATAGACAGTGTGTGTGACAGTGTGTGTGTGTGTGTGTGTGTGTGTGGAGGATGAGATGGTCAGGGAGACAGATTATGTGTCAACGTATAAACAAGGAAGGCGTGTGAATGTAGTGTGTAGTTTTGCAATTTGTGCGAGTGTGTGTTGTGTTTTTGTGTGAATGTGTGTGTGTGTGTAGCTGTAGCAGACAGCGCACTTGGCTCCACATGAGAGCTCCGTCAAACTCCCACAGGGCTAATCCCTTTATACACCGGGCAACCCTGAACAAACACACATCAACACACACGCACACACACACAACACACACACAACTCCCACCCGTTAAATGTCTCTTCCCTGACAGCTCCCTCCCACTCTCCCACACTAATACTGCCAAACCAGCAGAGCTGAGACACTTTAAGAGAACACAGTGTACCTGTGCCGACAGTAACACACACCAACACGTCTTCAGGAACCATTTTTTATTAGTACATGTTGTGTTTCTAATGTGGCGAAGGCGACTTGTAGGCTGTCGTCTGGCAGCGAGGCGGAGCCAAAGAAACAAAACGAACACTGTTGAGAGGCGGCGTCACACCTGAGGGAAAGAGATGATGATGGAGGCTGTGAATAGTGGCACATTCAGCCGAGCATGAGGAGATTTACATCCTCAATCCATCACACTCTGTTTTCTCTTATTCACACGAAGGCACCTGCTCAGTCACCATAACGACATGGTCTGGACACCGCCTCGGGACAGAAACAAATGCGCATGTTCACGCTCCAAACAACAAAAAATGGCGATGGATGGGAGGCGTGAAAGCACCGCACACATTCGCTTGATCCACACACCTTCAGGTTACCTGTTGATTTTTTTGTTTGAGCTTCATGTTACTAATCAGAGAAGGGTCTCCTGTGAAGCTGCAGGACTATTTTTTCCATGAGCCATGCAACACAGTGAAAATGTTGGTATCATACTAGAAACAATCACTTTAGTGTCTCTAGTTGTGAAGACATAAGACATGAGTTGTTGTCATGGTGTCTATATTTGACTATTTTTTACTCTTATTACACTGCAGTCACTGATGGAGAAACAAAATCTCATGCTCTTTTGTATGTAAATGCAGAGTGAAATGACAATAAATTCTTCTGAATCTGAATGAATGAATCTGTCCCAAAAATCATCTGAAGTGAATAACATCAATGCAACATGTTTCCTAATATTCAGCCAAACAGCGCTGATCTGGGGGAATCCTAAACGGGTCTTTTTATACCTTTTGTACAGCTCAAGCAATTGACTCATAAGACACTGAATTATGTGGGGGAACTATCATTTTTTTTTTTGATTGAAACAACCCATGAAGACACTCTTCCACAAACTGTCACACACAGTAACCTTCTATCATCCTGATTTAATCTGAGACACTGATTACAAGACTTTGGTATTTAGGGTTTTTACTTTTGTCGGGCACCGTTATTTTTTTTGTGATCAGACACAACGATACTGACCTGACAGCAGTTACCTGAAACTAACGAGCTGTTAAAATTTGCTGGAAGAACGGTAGAAGTTAATATTTCTTCGATCATAAGAAGGTCTAGGTGTTTTATCATTATTATAGTAGAAAGGTAGCGTTTAATATGCTTTGGATTGGAAAAAGGTCTAGGTGTTTTATTATTCGTAGTAGTATTATATTATTATTGTAGAAAGGTAGATGGTAAAATGTTTGATTATAAGATGTATATGTTCTATAAATGATGTCCCATATAGTATAGCCCGGAGTTCGAAACTGAGTCTTTAAATCAGTTGTCAGGACTTCCCTGAAGTTGTGATGTCACAACTATACAGTTGCTGCCCACCCCGATCACATGAGAGGATTGTAAATATTAATGAGACAGACACTAAACAACTGGTTTTCTCTAGACCAGAGGAGATGTTAAACTACACTGAGCTGTGACATCACAACTTCACATAGAAGAGGGGAGGTGTTAACATGAGACTTTAATGAGACTGCTAATAGAGTAATTAAAACTGTGACTGTTGCTACTTCTCCAAATAATGAGTGAAAATTAGGAACAAAAAAAAAATTATTAATATTTCAAGTGTCAAAAATTTTGGTTATAGGCAATTTCACTCCAGTGCCATTGACATTTAACTAATAGGTCCACACAGCGCAGTGAGCGAGTGGGCAAGACTTTTACGGTGGTGAGCTCTGTCCTTTGTCATGCTGGGTGTCGGTTTCAGCAGCTGACAGTCTCTACAGGACCCTCTCCACTCAATCAGCCGTCTGCTGTGAGATGCGAGGACGCCGTGCTGTCTGAGCAGAACTAACAGCCTCTCTCCTCAATCACAGTCTGACACCTACGACACCTACGACACCCTTCATCAGCCCATGTTGCGTTAAGATGAAAGGGAATTCTCCTTCGCTGAAGTCAAAGTTAAAAATGTTGAGGGGATCAAATCTGACATATGAATATCAAAGTCACCCTCCATAGAAAATATGTTTTTCTTCTTGTTTGTACACTTAAATGCTTGAGCTTCACTGGGCAGAAAGAAACCGGATTAGGTTGACAGTTACATTTTTAATGAGGGAGAAAAAGCTGATTCTATTTTAAGGATTATAAATTGGTAATTAACTTTTTTTTTTAATGAAAAAAAAATCTGTCAAATGATATTGTTTCAAGCTGAATATTTTTTTTTCTTAAGAAATGTTAGGAGGGAGAATACTATGTATTCTAATGCATTTTTGTACAATTGCATATATTATGTAGATATTTCAGGGCATTTTCACTCAGATGACACAAAGATCCACTATGCAGTTAGTTAGTTTAGGGCTGCAATAAATGACTATTTTGAGACTTGATTAATTTACTGAATATTGAAATTAGTCGTTGGGTTCATAAAAAGGAGTAAAACTACTAGTCATCTAATTGTTGCAATTAATAATAATTAAACAATTCATATTTTCTTTCAAACTCATCACAGAAAACAGAAAACTCAGTAATTGAGTCTTATATCATGTGTGAAAGTATAACTAGCTGGAACATAAGGGCTGTTACATCACACTGAAACAGGTCATCTGTGCATTTACATCTCATCTCATTGCACAGATTAATGTATACAGACATATGTTGTTCTAATGATATTATCATTCCTGCTACATGGGGATTGCTGTGGGCATTTAATAAACTAAAAAATAAAAAAAGGGTTAACATTTTCTTCTCTCTTTTCAAGAGAAACAGACTCGCCTGGATGGCTTAATGAGAGTTGAGGACAAAATCTGCTATTTTATCAATCTTGCATTACACAGCAATTCTTTTATTAATAATTCACTTTGTAATAAATAATTATTCAATTATTCATATCAAGGTGGAACATGTTTGGTGAGGGACGACTTCTGACTATACACACATTTTAAAAAACTTTATGGAGAAGAAGTGTTCAGTCTCTGGAACAAACTCCCCAAAAAACTGAAATATATACATTTTACTAATAAAAGAACAAAGTTTTCCAGGATTTTTTCCAAAACTTTGAAACAAATTTTCCTGAATTTTATTTCTACATTATATTTCACTTCATTTTTCTTATACTGTATAATTCCGTAGCCATCTTAAATGTGCTTTAATTATTTAATGATCTTTTGGGGATTTTACTTTCCTTCCGAACATGTTTTAATGTTTATTTTATTTCTGTTGTAAAGCAGTTTGAGCTTTCAGATTTCTGTATGAGTTGCTATACAAATAAAGTTTATTATTATTTTTCATGCGTAACATTACATTTTGGTCTATAAGATGACTGATAACATTAAGACCTAGACTTTTCACAGTTTATCTGAATTGAACCACACATACTCTGTTATAAAAGGTGATTGTGAAGCATTTTTCTCCATGAACCTTGAATTTAACTTACTATTGAAGGATGAAAGAGTGTTATGAGGAAAACCCTCCTCCACAAACAAAGCCGTTGTTTACTCGGGATGACTGTGTTAACCCCCGGGCTTCTACAGGAGTGTGTGTGTGTGTGTGCGTGTGTGTGAATGCATGTACACACAGGCATCTTATCCGTCCAGCGTGGGTTTTATTTACCAAGCCGAGATGTGGATAAGCGTGAAGCATCAGGAAAGACTGCAGCAGACAAGATACAACCACAGGGAGAGGATTATGTCTCCAACAACACCACTAAAGCTGTCCACTCTCTGCTCGCTCCCGAGAACACTTGCACCTCCCCCACAGCTTTATGGAAGCATCTCTGGAATTACTAGATACTAAAAACACTCAAAAGGAAGGGGATATATGTAAAATTTCAGATAAGCAATCTGAGGAAGAATAGCGAGAGATAAATGTTCATGTGGAAGTGAATTTTAAAGCATAAAAAATAAGAGATAACAGCAGCAGCTATCGAAAAAAGCACTTTGCAGGAAACATCTGGGAGCTTTCCCACAGCTGTCACTCATCCTGTCTCCTGCTCTCTGACTGCTTAGAAGGTCAATAACAGAGAATCAATTCTGCAGAACACAATACTAACACACACACACACACACACACACATATGCGGCCCTGGGATTGTGATGGAGGAGAGAGTAGTAGAAGGTAAGTAATAAGACAGCAGATTGATGTGAGGGAGGTCAGAGGAGGAGGACTCTTTGTTCAGCTCTAATCCTAGTTAGCATCAGGCTAGGCTCCCTCTAGCTGCCCTCTGAGTCACCCTGCTAACTCTCTCATGTCTCTGAAGTCTTGTTAGGGATTCCCGCTTGTTTCCCTCCAGCATTCTCACGAAGGAACCTCCCTCTCTTCTCTTATCTAGCATCTATCGGCTCACTCTCTAGAGAACATGATCAGAAAAGATGCAAAAGATGCAGGGAAGCTTGAAAACTTTATCTGCCTATAGGAATATAGTCTTATGTATTGAATCTGACAAAATCCCTGTGAAACCTTTAGTATCTTTTTCTGGAAGCCATCTTTCATTACACCTGCATCATGTTTTCTTTCTTAACATCTCGTCCCTACCATATCGCATCCACACTTCCTTAATTAACTTTCTGAGCAATATCTGGGTACTTTTTGTTCTGGTTACATTTTTACTCTGTGGGCTTATTTTTCACTGCACCTACAGGTCTGTGGAAAAAACACAGTAAGTGAAATAATCAAAGCTATAAAAAATAGAACAAATGCCTTTTTGTAATGGGACACAAATATTCTTCAATGAAAATACTGTACAAATTGCACTGTGTGTATAATGTGTATACCTGAGTCATTCAGAGATATATGTTCTTTTACAGAATCTTGATCACACAAATAGTTTAATTTTGAAACTTTAGATTCCCAGAGTAGAAGAGCTACAGGAATATTTAGCTACAGAGGAGAAGACACAGATGAATCTGCTTAATAGGTAGTGGCATTCAGGCTAACAACCATGGGAATTATAGTTCTTATAAAAGATTATTTAACACTTTAAAAGACCACACACATAAATCATGCACTGACTGAAATTCATAGTTTTAACCACTGTTAATGCTGCTGCCAGGATGTGTTGCTTTATTACCACAACAACCTTGAAAACACAGAAAAGCTCAGCTTCAGTAAATCATCATGTGTGACGCTGGATGGTTTCCAAAAAGAGGGTGGAGACACCAAAAAATAATCTTGCAGGTGTGCAGAGCACAGTTCTTTTTAGTACTGGGATGAGTTGTGTGGTTTTGAAAGATGCTACAGATGCATTTTAAAGGTCCCATCTCATAAAAAGTGAGATTTTAATATAATTTTTGATTATAAGAAGGTTTGGGTGCTACATAAATACTGTCAAAATGTTCAATCCACAGAGAAACGAGAAATGCACACAGCCCAGTTTCAGAAACTGAGCCTTAATAAACATTTTACCTAAGAAAAGTATCTTTCATCCTTTTAGATCACATCTCTGGTCATATTGTTTAATTATATAACTACAATTGACAAACAACTTCAACAAAATCAAAATTAAAAAAAATTTGACTTTCACCATATTGTGAAGAGCAATTTCAAACAACTGCCTCATTCGTTCTGCATATGTTAAGACACACCCACTTTTCCTACCAACGTTTACAACCTGTTCATATCAGAAAAATGTCACAAGACGGACATTAATTTAATTTGAAATGCTTTAAAACCATCTGTCAGAACTTCCATGAAGATATGATGTCACAAGTTTACAATCACCACCACCAGCCAATCGACTCATTCATATTAAAGAGACAAAGTGTTTTTCTAGAACTGCAGAGAGAAGCTTGATGAAGATGTAAAAAATATATAGAGATGATTATAATTATTATTTTTTTTAATCCCATTTCCATAAACATTGCCCCTGAACTGATCTTTATTCTCATCCCTCTGCTGTGAGCTATATATAAAAAATGGAGGTGCATATTCTTTAATAGAGATTTCAGATAGATTTTAAGTTTAGGTTATTGCCTTTTCAGGAAAAAAATGACCCCACTAAAGCCATCTCAATCGGCCCTTTCTGTCTGTGAAGCGTTCCAAGAAGTTATATTTATGTGCACATGGTGGGTAATCTGGTGGCACACAAGCCTTTTTATGCTAATCTCCACTGACAAGGCAGTGTGTGTCACAGAAACTTATTTCGAACAGATGAAGCTTGGCCCCGAGCTGCACAGTGTGACCAATGTCTTCATACTTGTCAGAAATAATCCATCTTGTGCTAAATAGCAAAAACTGGCCAAAAATGACCAGATTCACACTAATGAGAAGGAGCAGTGTAGTGAAGCCCTTTCAAAGCACGTTTAGAAAGTCATCTGAAAAACTGGAAGGATGTTCACTTGCTTAATGGGAGTTTTGTCTTTTGAAAATGACTGAAAAGCAAAGAACAAATGGAGACTGTGATCTGACAAGTTAAACATCCCAGATGTAGAAAAAATAGATGTTAATATAGGACGAGGTGTTCTATAAATTCTGTTCATGTTTCAAAACTCTTGAAAACCTCAGAGAAAAGCATCAAAACCAGCCATTAGGACCTCTGTGATGTTGTGATGTCACAACTATACAGTCACTTGCCCACTACAGCCATTCAAATAGCCATTTCAGAATTGCAGAGAGAAGCTTGAGAAAAGATGTAAAACTATACTTATTGGTTCTTAAAACCACAAATATATCTTGTTAGTGACATAAAACCCAGGAGAAGTGTAAAATATGAGACATTTAATTAAAGAAAAGTGGCTGTTCACTCTGTACGTACTTACCTGAACGATCACACCATTAAAGCAAAGAGTCAACACTCAAACCTTAGTCTGAATTCACAGCGTACGACCAATAAACATAAATATCCCAGCTCTAACTTGACACACTCACAACAGCCACAAAATTGACTTATTGGCACATTCCAGGTTTGTGTAGTTATTGTCACCGGCCCCTGTTTGTCACTTGTTTTCTCTGTGTTAGTTACAGCCATCGATTATCCATCAGTGAAGTTAGGGGTAGATTTCTTCTAAAGCTGTAATCTATCTTTGCTCACAACATTTCTCACTACAGAATAAATGTGATTAAAATGACAAACAATTTAAAATATATCTACTAAAGGAATGTGATAATTTAAGATCATTGTAATAGTACTAAACCAAGATATTTTCACACTTTTTGCAGTGTATTACAGAAACAGGGAAACCCAGCATCTGTAAACTTGCTCCGACACATCCTCTAGTAATTGCAGCTCCTCCACAATCAACGAAGCTCGACCCAACTCTAATGAAGCCATATTTCTGTGTAATAGAAAAAATTAACCACGACTTATTGCAGCAATTGCAATTACAAGCGATGTTTCAGCATTATGTTCGCAGCTGAAATTGATTCCAACGAGCAAAAGGAAAAAAAAGAAAAAAGCAGGAGCTCAGAGTGCTGTGGGTGAGTCTGGTGGAGAATTTAAATAGTAAATAAATTAAACAAATTGAAGCTCTAGGAATGTGTGTGTGTGTGCTTGTATGTGTGTTTGGATTAGCATGAGTTGGGCCCTGAGCACCTCATTTCAGCACAATTAGAGCACACCGGCCTCAAACCAGGAAAACAGAGAGGTGTAATTGGATTCAAATTAGACATGTTGTTGCTCAGAGCTATGTGTAACACAGAGCACAAACTCCTCAATCACTCTTCTGTTTATCTCTTTTAACATCCTCCAGTCTCTTAAAAGGTGAATTATGGGAGAACTAAAGGTGTCACATAATTCACCCTCTTGACTCAACCCTTCACTTCATTCTTTATCTGTCTCACCGTCTGTCTAATTACTTTTCTTCCAATTACTCTTATCCATCATCTCATTTTACCTGTAGCTCTCAGGGGACCTGCTGGTCTTTATTATTTATTGTTAATGCAAGTGAGCAGGTTAGTCATAGGTAATTAGTCTAATTGTTAAGTATGTCAAGTAAATTCATCTTTAAAAATGGTCACAATCTGCCAAAAATGTTACGTGTTATATTAATGATAGCCTGTATTTAAAGAGCTTGGAGAGTTTAGTTTATATTGTAAAAGAAAATAAGTAAAATAAAAACAAATATAAATGTATTAAAATTACAGCAGCTGAAAACCAGTGTCCATGCAAATACACATAAAAACGAGTCAAGAGCAACTCAAGAGCTGCAGAATAACTACAGAAAAGGTCAGGTCATTCCAGAAAAACTGCAGAAAAAATCAAGAACTAAAGAACTTAAGAAAAAATACAGAAAAAAAAAATTCACCAACTCAAGAATATCTCAAAAAAATACTCAAGAACAAGTCAACAACAACTGTTATTTTTCTCATCTTAACTCATTTGATTGTGATATTTGTCATTACTGTCCTTACTAGGTTTTGTTTAAATACACATATTCCTCTCAAGTAACAGAGGGTAAGTGTTTCCAAAACCAAAATCTCCAAAGTTTTGGGAATGGATTAAACTGTGTGTTTGTTTGTGCTGATGTAAGCTGCTAAATACTCACTGAAACAAATCAATAAATCAAGGTACTTTTGAGGCTTTGTGTTTGTAATGAGGGTGTAAGCTATGTAGCTTTAGCCTAAGTCATTTACAATATCATGTATTTAGCCAATGCGCCACCTCAGTGCAAAATGCAGGAATGTTTATATAAGATTGTTTTAAAAATGAGTCAGCAAGAAACATTTTTTAAATAATCAGCGTTTTAAACCAACTCATGATTAACATTATATTTACATTACATACATACAGCTGATAAAATATGTCATTTCAGCAAAATCAGCAGTTTCTCACTTGAAATTTACAGAATTTACAGGATGATTCTGTGTGTGTCTGTGCACGCATGTGAGTGAGTGTCTGTGTGTGTTCATAGCATACACATGTGACACCTCGCATTTACATGTGTAGTGTGATTTGCCTGTGTGTGAGAATGTGTGTATGTGTGTGTGTGTGTGGCAACTGTTGCTGTATGAGGGCAAACCGTCAGTGTGTGTATCTGCGGCCAAGTGTTTGTGAGAGAGCATCTCACAGCTGCTGCAGCAGCTTTGCTATTTCACCAGAGAGGCTCTCCAAGAATGAGTGTATGTATGCGTGTGTGTGCGCGTGTGTGTGTGTGTAATGTGCTGGATCAACACATCTCAGCCTGGACCAAGGTAGTGGCTGCTGCCACTAATGGCTGGCTGTTCTCATGACATCTGGACACACACACGGACACACAAAATCCAGTCTCATTTACACTTTTCCCATTTCCACTTCCAACTCATTCTGGGGTTCAGTGAAGGCTCATTAAAAAAAGAATCTGGATTTGTTGTGGCGCTCTGACAGACCCGCCCAGGATCATCTTTTCCGTCTTCGTCTTTGCACATACACGCACACACACACAAACACAGTACATTCAGTATATTTTTCCACCTCTCCCGTCACCCGTCTTTTAGTAACACAGATATTGTTCATCTGGGAGAATTTAGTAACACTGATGGCGTCTAATCTACCATCTTATTGGCCCCAGTAGCAAAAAGCAGCGTGTTCTCTGGTCACCATCATCTCTATTCTCATCCTTCAGTGTGGCCTTTAAAACTCTGTTCCTCTGGAGACCTCAGTTCTGCTCTGCTCTCATTACTGCACTCATTAGCAGGCACAGGCCAACACACCTCCATCAAGCTGAAGGTTTATCAGAATATGATGCATAAAATACCTATTTAGATCATGTTAATTAGACCAGAGAGAGTTCAAATGAACATAAAGGTGCTGGTACTTTAAATAATTGTCTCTACAATGATTCTGCAGGTTTCAGAAGGCCATAAAAGTCAAGTTTAAAATACTGAGTTGCATTTAACACCGATCTAAAAACCAGTAAACATCATATTAATATAAAACTGTTGCCATTAACAATAAATGTACAACTTCTTACTGTAAATTATGTTAGTAGATTTTTCATGGTTTTCAGGAAGGGAGAAGTACTCTCCATGTAGATTAAAAAACAGCTCAGTCTGAGGCAATACATACACAATTCTTATTTCAATGAATTATAGACTAAATAGGAATACTATATTCCATTAGATATTGCTAAATCTTACACACTGCACCTTTAGGAGCCACATCAGAGAATCCCATGTGATTAACTTGACACTACACAAACTCCAGCATGTGACTGGTCTTGTCTGGGTGTAAAAGTACATACACTACATGCTGTTTAATAATAGATCTGTAGATAATGGCTGTATCTTTTTCGCTCGAGGACTCCATCTTTCTGCTCTCTGCTGGGATCTGAATTGGCTTGATGCCACTTTAGGCAGGACTAAACCCATCTACCATCCACACACACATAAATGTTCAGAATTCACAAGCCGTTCAATAGTAAATCATTATTTTGTGTCTGAAAGCTACCAGACACTTGCATTTGGCCAAAGGCTGGTGCTAATTTCCCTCCCTGCGCCCGATACTGCAACTCATCTATATTTCAATAGGGTCCTGCTGGTGTGGTACTGTGTGTGTGTGTGTGTGTGTGTGTGTGTGTGTGTGTGTGTGTGTGTGTGTGTGTGTGTGTGTGTGTGTGTGTGTGTGTGTGTGTGTGTGTGTGTGTGTGTGTGTGTGTGTGTGTGTGTGTGTGTGTGTGTGTGTGACAGAGAGAGAGAGAGAGAGAGAGAGAGAGGAGAGAAAAAGGAAAAAGAGGGGGGAGACAGAAAGAGAAGTATAGAGACAGAGAGAGTGAAAGAGAAAGAATATGACAGATAAAGAGAGAGAGGGACAGAGAGAAGGAGAGAGACCAAGTGACAATAGAGAAGTACAGAAAGAAGGAGAAACAAAGAGTGAAAGAGAGAGAGCAAGAGAAGGAGAGTGAGGGTGAGTGATATGTGATGATCTAAGTACCTCAACTTTTCAGACTCTTCTTTAAATAGATTTTTTTATGTATTGAAATTATTTGTAATCATATATAGGCATTTTCTTTAAATTTATACTACAACTAAATGAGTACACCATTGTATCATGTAATATGAATATGGGATTGTTACACCTCTTTAATATGTAATGTGTAATATGAATTGTCTCCACTACTTTACATCCAAGTTTGTATGTCTACACGTGTGAATAAAACTACTGTAATGGATATAGATACTATCATACTGATTTAAAATACATATTATATCTTAAAAAAGTAGGCAAAAAAACAAAAAAAATGTTGATTTATTGTCGAACACACAGCTTTCTCAGAAAGTTTAAGGCTAACACTTGTAAGGAATGTGGCCACAGGAATCATAAACGTCGGCGTCCACCCTGAATGTAAGACTGACTCAGACTGACAGCTGTCCAGTTCCAGACGAAGAGCCAGCGTCAGAGCTGACAGCGACGACTCATACAGACACACAACAACGCTAACAAGGAAAAGGGCTTTAAGGTCAGCTAGTGCCTTAACAGAGATAGATGGGTAGTTACTACACTGCAGGAAGGAGGAACAGGAGGAAGAGAAGAGGATATAAGAGGAAAGAGGAAGCCGAAAGGAGAGAAAAGGAAGAGAGGAGAAGAAAAGGAGAAGAGGAAAAGGAGAGGAGGCGAGGAGATGTCGACCTTTGAATAATCACACTTGACCAAGCAGCACCTCAGGCTGTTTGAGCTTCGTCCTGCACTGCATCTGCATCAGCATCAGTGTGTTTTCGTGTTTCAAAGGTTACTCACAGGAATCTGCTGCCACCCTAAAGGTATTAATGAGCTGGGCGTGAATCAATCTATGCACTACAAGTTGATCTCGACTTTTCAGGGTCACTTTATGGGACTGATGACACATACGTTTGTCAAGACGATGCATCGCGCCACACACACACACATCTGTACCTTATGCGGCAGGAAGAGGGAGTTGACTGCTTCAAGTAGACTTGTGGTATCCGGGCCTTCCCTTTGGCCACAGATCACAATCTAAAAAAAACAGAGGGGTGGAAAAGATAACAAGATGAAACAGTGAGATAAGAGGGGAAAGGTGACACATGAGAGGAGGGGGAGGGGAAAGGGGCTAGAGGTCAGTGCTGTATTTGTAGCAGTAACGAGGGAGGCAGGTGTGGTTCCTCCGGGACAGTTCGTTACCCTCACCCACGTATCCGTGGCTCATCCTCTGCAGGTCGTGTGTGACGGACGGAAGGTAAATATCCCCTCCTCTCTTTCTTCACCTCCTCTGCTCCTATGTATGTATTCTTCATATGCTTCAAAGTTTTCTTGGAAACTTTGAGGCGACTCGTGCTGCGCTTTGCTAGTGTGCTGGTTTTGGTGGTTTCAGGCTAACCGAGGGCGTTAATATTTTAAAGGTGGTTATATAACGGAGGCTGAACAGCTCAAACAAGCCATTAAATGCATGACGGCTATTAAAAACAGATGGGGGGGACTTTGAGAATCAGTGCGTCCAGGGATTAGTGCGAATATATGTAGGAAGCTGAGATGGAGACGGTGTCCTCAAACGACCGAGCCCCAGGTGAGCTGAGGTAAAAAGAAATAAACACCAGCAGCAGAGGTTTGTGTCACGGTGCTTTCTTGCATCGGGTATTTATTAATGATGCCTCCAATCCTTTTGTTTGTTAATTATTAGGAGAATACAGTTAGAAAAGTAGAACATATCTGAGAGTTTTTTTGCATAATGGCATAAATCAGTTTAAATAATGTTGGAATTTATTACCAAAATCTATATAAAACTGATTTAATACCCTAATCCACAGGAAAGGAAATCTCTGGTGGGTGAGAGTACTGTAGCACCATCATCAAAAAACCACAGGATGATTTTATCTCTACTATGAATTGCTTATTTTAATTTTATTAAAGATTCCATATTGTTCACTTCACTTCTTCTGGTTTTTATGTGAAATTATGACACTAACAAAATATATGTGTGGTTTTACAAACCAAAAATCATTTCAATATATTCATCTTCTCTCTCTCAAGCATCTCTCTGAAGCTCTAGAAAGAACAGAGCTGTCTCATTAATATTCAAAAGCCTCATGGATGTGAATGGGGTGACCGTATAGTTGTAAGATCACAACTTGATGACTGTTTTGTGGCTTAGCTTCTGAATACTGTTCATTTCTCTGCGAATTGAGAATTTTCAAACACGGGACAGTATTTATAAAACACATAAACCTTCCTAAAATCACAAAGATCATATGAAAAATACGTTAACATATTTTTAAAAGTTGAATGTTGTTGTATCTTAATATTTTGCGTAGATCTCTTTTTATGTATGTATTGCTAAGTGTCTGAGTATCTTGAAAAGCACTTACACTACTATAAATAAAATGAATCATTATTATTATCCATCTTTCACATATGGGGCCTTTAATAATATATCAGAAGCAGGCTGCTGTGAAAGAGGCCCATTGTGGTCTTGCAAAAAATGTATTAACCACAAACCCTTTCATTAATTTTCACAGTAGCAGAACTTTCATTGTTACGTCATCTGTTTGTCATTTATAATGCTGTAAATAATAAAAAATGTTTTTCTCTGCTCAATCAGAAAGCAATAAAAACATTAATTGATGTAATAATTTCTCATTTTAATCTTTCTGTGGAACAGCAGACAGCTGTAGCACAATTTGCCTGTGCTGAAGTGGAAAGTAGTCAGCAGAGCTGCCATGTGGATCTTTTTGGTTTCGCCAGCTGCCTGCTCGGCTTTTGTTCAGTCCTTGTTGTTAAACGCAACGTCTGCCTGTTGTGCGAGCGTGATTTGTCAGGCAAACAGAAACAACTTGGCAGACATGAAAATGAGTTGAGGCTAACAGCCAGGTAAACACACTCACTCTCGGAGCCAGTCGAGTCTCAAGGGCTCAGCAGAGATATTATATCCCTCTACCATAACATAGAACATTAAAGCTGTGTGTGTGTGTGTGTGTGTGTGTGAGACTGTAACCTGTTTAAGCGTGTAGTGCTGGGCCATCAGAGCCCGCACCATTTCCGGCAGGGCTATGGGGACCTTGGTGAGTCGGTCGGTGAAGGCTGTCAGCAGCTGTTGGGACCTCTGGAGCCACTCCTGTCTTCCAGTGTAGTGGGAGAGACGCAGGAGATTAGACGCTGACAGCGAGTTTGCGCTGGGCTCTGCTCCATCCTGATCTACAAAAAAACAGCAAAAGACAAACATACTAAAATTAATATAAAGTTTATGTATATCAAACTTATATAAAGTTATGTCACTAACAAAATATACTGTATTTGCAGGTTTAAGAATTAATTGTTATTAGACCTCAATGATTAGTCAATTAATTGGTTAGTTGCCAACTATTACAACAATCAGCAACTATTTTGACAATCAAACAATCAATTTGAGTAATTTTTAAGAAGAAAATGTGCAAATAATCCGTTTTTCTCTCAGTTTTTCAAATCAAATTTGAAATTTCAGTTTTTTTACTCTTCTAATAGTAAACTGATGATCCTTGGATTGTGGTCTGTTTTGTTGTTTTCAGTTTTAGGAAACAGTAATCAACATTTTACACTATTTTACTGAACCAAACAACTAATCAATTAATCATTTCAATAATTGATTGATAAATATATTATCATATATATTAAATATATTATCAAAATAGTAGTTGGTTGATATAATATATAATACTTGATATAATCAAAAATATGAATGACCAAATATTATTTTACCTAAATGATCTTAATAGTTATACACCTGTATATTCTTTCTATCATATAAAATGCATATAAAATCAACTCAATGTTCAGTATATAACAGTTTCCTTTTCTGTTCCCTTTTTACCTCACACAAAGGCAGCAAATCATATTGCAAATGTGTTCCACTTTTTATCCCTGTGATTCTGGTCAGGTTTTTTTATGCTTTTACAAGGAGGCAAATATTTCAAAAAAGCTACTAAGTCATGTGATCCATAATAAACAAGCTTATTGATGGCGTAAAATCAAAAAGAAGATGCACATCTTATCTATATTAAGGTCTGCATTCTGAGATTTCCTTGCTGGAAACACTAATGAGTTAAAATACAGATCACGTCCCCTCCAGTACACAACCATCTCCAAGTCTCAAACTGGCATGATATGGATGTGACATGACTATCGGATGACCTCCTGACTTTGCCCTGTTAGGTGATTGGTCCTAATCTCTTATCGGTGTCCACGAGAGCCCAGAGGTGATCTTCTCATAACCTATGACCTTGTGTAAATAGAAGGACTTTAAACTGGCCAGGAACTAAAAATAGCAGAGAAAAGCCACACACACATTGTTTTTTTTGTCTTTTATGACAAGCATGCATTTTAAATCCCATGTAGATGCACATGGACACTCATGCATGACTGAATTATTTCATGTTATCCTGCAATATGTAGCAGCTCTTCCTGAGCCCTGTGGCAAGGAAGCTTCAACCCATAACATAATGTAAATACAGACATAGGTTGACGAGTGTCTGCTTTCCACATCTCTCTCTTCTTAAAGAGCCGCATGGAAGGAGGTCACACATTAAGCCATGACAAAACTGCCTCTAACCACACACACCCACACTGTGACTCATATACAGAGAGCGACCTGTGAGAAAACAAGATGACAGAAACACACACTGCACTAAAACACCACTTGCACTTTGTTTTTACACTTTTTTTTCCCAAAAATGTTTTTCCTTCAGGCAAGTGGGAATACACCAGAAAGAGAAAAGCTCTCCACTGAAATCCACTGTTTTAAAGACAAGGAAAAAACAGACAGGGTATATCATTTTCACACTACTCTCAAAGAACAAATACATACAGGGTGAGTGTAGCAGGCCTATAAAATGTGGAATGGCGGTGTAAGGGAGTAATCTGTCACAAGTGACAGGCGGTGCTGCTGGGACAGGCGTCCACACCGCAGCGGCTGTAGCGTCACTAATGGCCTTCAACTCTACGCAGCGCTGCTGCCGTAATGGCGGAGTCAATTCTCTTGGATGAGAAACCTCTCACACGTCAGCTCCGATAAACACACAGCAGATGCAGGTGTGACGGCGCGCATCATCTCTGATCCATCACCAGTTCAAAACAAGAATAACTATTAGCTTCTTCCCCTGTTCTGCCGCCTGTCGCTGCCACCCTGCTCCTGTCTGAACTATTTGCGCAGAGCTATCCGTCACAGGTGCATGAGTTTGTGAGTGTGTCCTTTTTATATGAAGGAAATATAGAGCCGCAGCACCTGGAACATTAAAACTGTCTCCATTTGGAGATTACTATGGGAAAGATGTTACAGTAGGCTGAGCAGAACGATAAAAATAGAGAAGCAAAACTAGGAATGAGCTATTAGGCCTAAAAAATAACATTTTTTTTTCCAAAATAGCATACAATTTCAATTTAACCCTGGATTTTTTTCCTGTTTTTCTATAAACAATCTGAGGTAATCCTGTTAATTTAATCATCCTATTCATTTAATTTAATTTTCTATTTTCATTATTTTTTCTGAATGTTTTTGTTATTTTGTTTTTTCCTTTCTCTGAGGATGTGTTGAAGAGCTGCAACGATTAATCCAAGTTAAAACCTATAACATTAATTGGCAACTATTTTGATAATCAATTAATGAATTAGTCATTTTTAAGAAAATGTTTAAATTCTCTGGTTCCAGCTTCCCAAATCTGACTATTTTCTCATTATTTTCTGGTTTCTATAGACTTATAATAGTAAACTGATGATCTTTGGGTTGTGGACTGTTGGTCTGGACAAAAAAAGACATTTTAGATTGAATCTTTAGTTTGGGAAACAGCGACATTTGACATTGACATTTTTCCACCATTTTATGAACCAAACAACTAATTGATTAATCCTTTAAATAATCAGTAGATTAATCAACTATCAAAATGGTCATTAGTGCAGCCTTTAATTTACAAGGTGAAGAAGGGCTGTACTACATGTCAAGGTAATTTATATTCTATTCCATCAATCCTTTGGTACAGAACAGATTATTATTGAATAGAATGTGAGTTTATTTCTAAAGTCTACTTGTAGACTAGGCTACTTGTAAATAATAACAGATTAATGCAGGACACAAGGAAGAAAATTAAGTGAGAAAGAAATATAAAAGATGCAGGATGAAGTTGAGATGTGAATGAGAGCCAGAGGCAGCAAGTGGATTTTATTTCCACTCTTCAATCTGTCACAGGCTGATGAACTGAGAGGCAACACGGAGACAGATTTGACAGGTCCTGTGTGATCAAAGCAGAACCAGAGAATCATTCTTTGAGTGCTTTTCACAGTGACGCTCAATCTAAGTGAGGAGGGGGGGTGCACTGTGCTGGAGGTAGATAGGGAAGGTCAATAGTCCTCTACTCCCCCCGTTTTATCCTCTCGCTAGTCATCCATCCATCCATCTGTCCCCGCCTCCCTGCTCTCTTGCGGCTGAAGTGCAGCAGTGTAGTGAAACATGGTGGCAATACTACACCAGATGCTTCCATCTTGTTAAGCTCTGGATCAAATCGATAACTTGAAGGATTATAGGCAGGAGAGAGAAAAGATGGATGAATAGATGAATGGATGAATGATTGCCCCCAGCCATTTACACTTCTTTTGTTCAATAAATTACAAGCACACTGTGGCAATGTGTTATGATATCAGCAAACTGTCGGCAGTGGAGGCCTCAAACCATGTATTTATTCATCTGTCTGAGCTATTTATCCTTAAACCTGTCTAAAGCCACAGAGGTATGCTGCAGCTGCACCATTAATCCTTTACCTGTCCTTCCCTGCATCTTTCCACCTATTAGAACCACAGCCGCGTCGATACCTCATTCATTTTCTACAATTGAGTGGAAGCTGCAAAATTGGAACGTTAGGTGTTTCATCAACTGTAAATCATGACCAGTGTTTGTCATGGTTAACGGTCCATCACTTTGTTCCAGACTGGAATATCAAAAACTGTTGGGTCATGATACAATTAAATTGATTTTGATGTTAGTATATTGATAATGTATTACAAGAGGAAGTAGCACAATATATTGCAATATCAATATTTAATACACAATGTGTATGTACGCATGTGTATGTATATGCAAGTGTGTGTATGTTTGTATGTATATGCATGTCACATACACACCGTGTACGTACATACATATCTACATGTATAAATGTGTGTTGGTATGGAAAAAAACAAAAAGAACAACAACATTAAAAAATAAGTATTGATTGAGATCTCACAAAGGTTCGTCCTTTTTTCCCCACCCATCCCCCCCCACATGTTCCTTTATGGGCTTTGTATGTTTGTAAATAAGAGAATCTCTCTTTGTTTTCACTGCTCACCTTCTTTTAATTGCAGCAGTACGGTGCTGTCACTGGGGTCGGTGCAGAAGTAGCCTCCTCCCTGCTCGTCCCAGAACAGCCCGTCCTGCCTGAGCTGCAGCTCCTCCGCCCACTGCAGCCACTCTGTCTGCTGCATGGTCTCATACAGGTCTAGCAGGCCGCAAATAACGAAGGAATAATCATCCAGGAAGCCAGAAATAGGCGGAGAGCTGGAGAACGCAGAGGAAGAAGAAGAAAGGGAAATTACCATTAGACGAGAGAGAAAATAGCGAGAATGAGGTCCTTATTCATTAAGAATTTATTTTGAGATTAATGCATTGAGATGGGTCACTGCAACTGAACTAGATCCATTTCTTATATCTATACAGCAACTGCTAGTTTTTAAGCCCCGCAAAAGATCAAGAAATGGTGTCCATCAAGACAGTACTGACACTTTCTACCCTCTACTGACTCGACTGTGTTGTTTAATTCTCACCTCTTGCCAAAATGTTTTCTCACACACTTATTATGGCCACCCCCTGCCCTGTATTATCCCTCAATCACACCCCATCTAGGTGAGTGTAGGGGAACGGACAGTGACAAGGAGGCCAGATAGCACTGTGTCAGGAAAGGCTGTTGGACTGAGGGATTTGAGATGGCAGGGTGATCAAAAGGCTGAAAACAGGATTATGAAGTGCATGAGGACTTTTAGAGGTCACGGGCCTATCGCTTCCAGACAGAGAGAGGTTGAGTCATAAGTCTAAAGGGGGCATTAAGTGCTCTTGTGATTAAATATGCAGCTAAATGAGAGGAACATGTTTGGAATTTGACATTAGGGGCGGGACTCACAGGGTAACTGATGACAAGATAATATTCCAGTTATGCAAAAATCCAAATACATACATAGATAGATGTACATAGATACATCATAATATCTATGACTAAAGAAGAAAACAGTCAGTCAGTCATTTTCTATACCCGCTTATTCCTCATTAGGGTCGCAGGGGTCTGCTGGAGCCTATCCCAGCGTGTTACGGTGAGAGGCAGGGATACACCCCAGATGGTCGCCAGCCAATCGTGGGGCACACACACCATTCACTCACACACTCACACCTACGGGCAATTTAGAGTCTCCAATTAACGTCAGCATGTTTTTGGACTGTGGGAGGAAGCCGGAGTACCCGGTGAAAACCCACGCAGACACAGGGAGAACATGCAAACTCCACACAGACCCAGGACCCCAGGAGGTCTTGAATCTGCAACCTTCTTGCTGTGAGGCAACAGTGCTAACCCCTGCGCCACCGTGTCGCCCAAGAACAAAACAACTCGTCAAAAAGGCAAAAAGCGGTAATTATGGACTTAACTGACTGCATTGAAGAATAGAGAATTTCCTTCTCACACATACATGTCATACAAACTCAAGGTGGAAAACAACACAGTGGATGATAGACAGTCAACAACAAGCCACACAGCACCACGGCGGGCGGTCTCGGTCTCTCTCTCGGTCTCTCTCTCGGTCTCTCTCTCGGTCTCTCTCTCGGTCTCTCTCTCGGTCTCTCTCTCGGTCTCTCTCTCGGTCTCTCTCTCGGGCTCTCTCTCGGGCTCTCTCTCGGGCTCTCTCTCGGGCTCTCTCTCGGGCTCTCTAGCTCTCTCTCTCTCTCGTAATGACATTTTTAATGATTATTGTAACAACAATAATATGTACTTTTCGCACTCTGTTTATAATTGATAATCAATTGATGAATCACTGCAGCTCTAATCTGTGAAGCGGATTATGTAAAAACTACAGGACTGTTTTTTTTTGGGGGGGGGGGCAAAAGAAGAACCCAGTCTTTTGGGGCAGATCCAACTTAGAAAATTTGCAAAATTGATTGGCTGAGCTGCACATATGCATGTCAGAGAGAATCCCTTCTTCTTCTGTCTTATTATCAGCCTGTCAGTCAGCCAAGAAGCACTTTTAATGACATTAACCTGGATCAAAGCTGCTACACAAATAGAGTTTGATTGACATACTTTCTCACACACCCCTGCTGTGTCTTTCCCCGCTACACCAAACCACTCCCAACCTTGTGCTCATGAAAATCCCTGTTTTTCACACACCGTCACATCATCTGGCTGAGGTGACTATAAGGCCTCCCCAAACAAACACTAAAGATATAAAAGCTTTTCCAAAATCCCCTCAACAGCCTTCTCAATGGTGTTCAGTGAATCTCAGCACTGAGAGCCAGGATAAAACACCTTGTCAGTCTGCTGTATCACAGCACTCTGAGACAGTTTTACAATAATAGCTTCATAATGAATCTCTCTTTCACTCTTCGCCTTCCCTCTGAACAAGCCTCAGAGGTAGAAGCTTATTGGGGCAATATGGGTCACATAAACACATTAAGTCCTATCATTACTACAACAGCAGCGACCTTTATATTACAGAGAATAATTTAATATGCTTGTTCCAGCAACAGAATGTACCTTTTAAGTGCTAGGCTGTGCCATTATATAGGAAATAACACATAATAGTGTCATGTAGGGAAATAGAGAGCAACAGAAAGAGAGTTCCCTGTTTGACTCATTAATCCCGAAATGTTCTTGGTCTTTGTTCACCTGTAACAATCTGAATACATCTCTAACAGACTATATTTTCACATCCAATTGGTCTTTGTGCACCATCTGGCTCTGCTTTCTTTGAGATGTTTGCTGCACCTCTTTTTTCAGATTACATTATTGTGTGTAAGTGTGAAGCAGCGACGTGTATCCTGGAACATATCTTTAGAGCCAGTAATATTAGATACCACCCAATAATTAAAACAATTTAATGAAGACATATTATGCACATTTTCAGATCTCTAGTTTTTATCTACTAGAATATATTTGCATGATTTACACTTCTTATACGTCTTATATTGGCCCCAAAGTTCAGCCTCTGTTGTTAACAGGCCACTCTGGAGGCAACTCAACAATACGTGAAACACACTATTGTAATGGAATTTCATTATAATCCGCTCTTCACTTTGGAGAGGAAATCTAAGGAAGTGGATACGGCTACATGCCCACATTCCTTAACGTTGGCCATATCGGGAAGGTCGGGCTGTAATCTGGTACTCCAACTACAATAAAGTGAGAGATCTGCACAGACAAAAACACTCCTAGTTAAAACCTTAAATGATTTTTGGTTTGGTTTGTTACACATTATTAACAATGATTGGTCATTTTTAAATTGCAGCTCTATGACACGAACAACCAGTGTAGCAACTTTAACAACAGAGAATGACACAAAATAGAGCGGAACGAAAAGTCGACACTAGCTGTAAACAGAATGTTCAGAGCAGATTGAAGCACCAAGTATTGACTCACCACTTAAATTTTATATTATTTCACCAAAAAAGTGCAGTAATACCCAATAAAAAGATGAAATAAAGAAGTGCATGAAAAGAACAAGGACTAAAACCAGATGAAATAAAAAGGAATTACAGACATTAAAAAAACAAACATCAATTTCCAAGAATCTAAAGTAAACTATGTCACATATTAAATACAAAGGCCAACTTATCTTGAATTACAAGAAGTAGAAGGAGTGTTTATTTTCTTTCAATATTAGTGGCTTCCTGTTGAGATTCTGGTTCCTTTCTTCTTAGTCGGTGTTGTATTTGCATTTCACCATGTTTTCAAATGCCTGAATAAGCTACTGATGTGGTAGACATTAGTATTGGACATTTACTCACATAACAACGGTGCTTCATGGGAAACACCCATATCCACCAGTTATTGTATATACTGTAAATATGTATTTATTTGGGTACAGGAATATATATTTAACATGGGCTATTGTCACCACCATGGATACATAAAACAATAAATGTAACCTGCAGAAACTTGAACCTAAATAGAAGAGAATCTGAAAAGTGTTGACTGATCTTGTAAATAAAGCACAAAGCACCACAGAAAAGAAGGAAAAATCGAGAAATAATGAGTCAATCGCCAGTGTTCCCATTCTCAGGCCTCCCTCGGGTCCCTGGAGACGGTAGTAAGACTCTAAATCATCACGTGTCAGGCACAGAAAACCTCTGGCATCAGCTCCTCAACACTTCCACTATTAACCCAGTTAGTCTCAGCACCTCCCATTCCTCCTGGTAAATTAGCCCACAGCCCATATATGACAGAGTGATTCACCCATGTATGGAAACTAGAAAAGAGCCTCGGTAAGCATTCTCACTGCTGACACCATCCTGAATTGGACAATTATGAATGAGATAGAAGTTGTGGAACGAGGCCAGAGTGTTTAGTGGAGTGTGTTTTGGTCGGTTCATGCGTGTATTTTATGTGCTTTTTATTGTGCTGCTGTGGGGAATCCCTGCATATTGTCTTCTGCTGATTCGTGGCATTTCATACTCACTCATTCACTGTACCGAGGACACAGTGTTGGCCCCGAACAAGCAGACCTAGAGTGGTGCTGTACATGTTCTGAATAATTTAAGTCTTATCCAGTTTGTATGATGAGTCGATCTGATTTATTAGCCATGTTGAGTTCAAACAAATCTACAATAAAGTAACCAACTAAATAAATAAATTTAGAAATAAATAATTACATTTTCAAGCTGCTTGTGGTCAGATAGAATTTAAATACATGTAAACAGCGAGAAAAAACTGAACCTGTCCTGTCATCTCACTATGTGCCCATAAAAAAAAAATCCTCAAGCGTCAACCAAAATCATCAGTCAGCTTCTAAAATCCATTTAAAATAAAGGCGATCTTGTTTTCTTATATAAAGGTCAACCTGGTTACCTGCATTAATGCACGGCCAATAATTACATTTCTCCCCACCTCTATATCCTGCATGTCAACTGATTTCGTTCCCTGATTTGGTTTGTCGCACTAACCTTGTTTCCTGTTTGCATATAAACAACTCACAAATCACTCATTGCTCCTGAACATGAAGTGAAAACACACAAATACACAGAATTTGAATCACTATTTCTTTAAAGAATTATGGTAATGTTGATTCCCTGATTATTGCGCTACAGGCCTGTACCCAGGAGAAGATCTGATGGCTTAAAATGTCCGCAAATGAAAACAATAAAAACAAAAAGAAACAATAAGAAAAGAAACAATTCCAAACTAATCTAAAAGTAAATAATCTGAACAAAACAGAAATTTAAGTACTATCAACGCTGGCTGATTTTTTTTCTGTCAACTTGAATATTTTTCAACAATTTCATGCAATTCTAAACTAAATAATTGTGTAGTTTCCTTCACATACAAAAGGCATTTGGACCAGACATTATGCAAGAAAATTCATCAGAATGTAAATGGTAATTTGGTGTTTGAGGCTCAAAACATCCTGGGAGAGGATCCACAGCACCCCCTCCACCAGGCTGGTTCTGGTCAATTTTGTTTATCATTTCTGAGACTTTGATGTCGTCAGGATTTTTTGAGAAACACTATTTTATTTTATATTTTTATTGTTCATATTAATGTATTATAATTTTGTCTTTTACTGTTTACATTATGTTAAGAGTAAGGGTTCAGCATCTTCTAGAAGTTTCTTCTCTGAGACAATCAAACAACACAAACATCAATTATAATTTACAGTTTAGTTTGGGAGCGAAACTTGTTGATTATTGATTATTCTGTGACATATACATCCTGGGTATGTCTGCGAGTGTGTGGGGGGGGACTCTCATGGCAGAGCTTGTCACTTAGGGTATGGAGGCTATCTCAAGATCAAATCATTTCCATGCCATAAATCTCAACTGCCACATTTGATCAAAACTCTTTCTTACATCTGTTCCACTTCCATCCCGTCTCCACGGTAACAGGATCGAAGGATAGTCTCTCGCTCGGCATCCCATAGGTGCTCCTTGAGGAAGCGGCCGGCCTGCACCGCCCTCTCCAGCAAGGCCTTGTCCCCCAGCACAGCGCCGACACGAGCGTAGGCCGAGAGCATCAGACCTGAGGGAGAAGAGAAGCGACAGTGGCGGCTCTTTACTCTGTTCAAACCATCATATCCGCTCTGCGCTGAGGTACCACAGCTTACACACACACGACAGTCCCAGCTTAGTTATTCTTTCACTCTTTGAAGTTTCCTTCTTATATCTTCCCTCTCTACTTCCTCTTTCATGTAGCGTATCAAAGCCTGGTGAGAGCACCCCGGTCTTCAAAGTGTTGCAGCAGACGACAGGTGATTAATGGAGGGGTTTCTTCATTAGAGAGTAGAAGGAGAGTGTTGCGTCTAATTGGAAAGTTCAGGATCGCAGCGCCTCATTACCTCACTAACACACTCCATCTCGGAGATGTCAGCACAGGGAGAAAAACCTGTGGGAGCATGGGTGGTTTTCTTTTTGTTCTTGTAATTAATCACATCTGAGACAATATACTGGACAAACACACGTTGAGGAGTGTCCAAATTGGCATCACGCGAAAAGAAAGTGACAAGAAGTGTCTCTATAATAATCTGCACACATTTCATACTGCTTATAATAAATGTGTGAATAAAGGTATCTGTCGACTGTCAAAGTACAGTACACCTTAATTTATGATGTCTTTCCTTGCATTTTAATCCCTTGGATTGTTACAATTTCAACATCCAGGCTCAGATCAAACTAAGCTGTGAATAGAGTCGATCATTTTTGCCTCCTTTTGCTCACTTTTCACTGTAGCTTGAAGCAAGATTTAAAGGGACATCTAGCCCCATTTTCCACATTCTTGTCATGTATCTGAAGCATAGAGACATAATTTCACTGATCCCTCCAGTATTGGGCTTTGTAGTGACTTCCCTCCGGACGTATTTTCAATAAAACGGAAGTTAAAATCATACCTCAAAACATACTTTTACAGGAAGACCAGTAAATCTGTTGTCTGCCTGCTTTTAATAAGTTCTTTTAAGCTCTTATACCCAAGGTTTTGAGATCCATGTTCTTTATGATTTTACCTTTATTCGGTTTTATCTCATTCTGTAAATCAGATTTTATTCTATACGTTTATTACTATGATTTTTTTTCATTGCCTGTATTATTTTATCCTGGACTCTACAGAACTTTGTAACTTTGTGTTGAAAAGTAGTACATAAATAAAGTGTATTTTTACTATTATAATTACTGTTATTGCTTTGAGTGTGAAGGTTTATTTTCATACACTAAATGTGATTAATGAAATATCAATATGATTGAATGAGACATTTTGAGGCTCATTTTTTCGTTAATATCCTTTTGTGGACCTCAAATATTATCTTCAAAGAATCTGGCCGCTCAGAACTGAAGTGACTCGGGCTTCTCAATAAAGTTCTCAATAAAGTTCAGCAATTCATCCAACACTTTGCTGTCCTGAGTTCTAAATATGTCCGGTTTGTAAAATCTGCCACAGAATCATCACTATACTCACTACGCCTGTTGCTGAGGTGTGAACTTGTCTAGACTTTACCGTTCCAGGAGGCCAACATCTTTGTGTCCAGATGTGGCCGTGGTCGGCTCTTCCTCACTTCTGCCATTTTGCCTCTAGCGGAGGCCAGCAGCTCGTTGACTTTCTCTACACTGATGCCAAAGTGAGCAGCCGTTAACTCCACAGAATAACGCACGATCAGCACATTCTGGCCCTGCAGCTCTCCATGGGGGTCCTGGCAAGACACAGGTACAGACTCATACCGACTGCAACAGCTGTGAGGTTCCAAGATTGTTTTTATCACTGTGTTAACATTTTGTATATATGATCATAGACGCTGTTTATATTAAGGACTTTACAGAGGGAGTTTTGAGCAACTTTTTATCTCTCCCAAAAATAAATAAAATAAAATCAGGCTATGTGTTATATATGATTAACCCCTCTGTATAAATGTTCAGAATTTAGTCAGTAGGACTGCACCTAAAGATTATTCACATAGAGAAATAAAATGTTGATTATTGAAATTATTAGTGTTTTTCAAATCTGAGGATTAAACCAAAAATTAAGGATGCACACTATATTCGGTAACAAAATATATTCATTTAAATATTGCAAAAAACACAATATTCTGCCTTCGGTTTTGTAAGTTAAAAACAAGGTGTGGCATGTCACACACAACATGCTGAGAGAGAGAGAGAGAGGCTGCAGCAGCTAAAAGGAAAGTCTAGCCGTCTGTATTTAAAAAGTAGACAAAGTTCACAAAGGACAGTGCCAAAGCAAACGGATTCACAACAAAAACAGCAGCACAATAGAAGTCTGTTTCCATTGCCAAGGAAACATGACACTCTACTCAGTTGTGCCCTGCACCAATCGAAAAACAATGTGTTAATGCGAACCGCAGAGCTTAAAAATTAATCAAAAGGGATCATTTTCACATTCCATCCGCACCACATGGAATATTGAATCGTTCGACAATGTATCAGTACAGTTAGTGTTTTTTTTATACTCTCCAGAGTAGCTGGTTAGTGACTTCATTCACCAGCAAAAAGTCTAAACTAGTTACCACTGGCGACTGATAGTGTTGAACCCTTTGTGAAAAGGGTTCGCATTAACGCATCTTTTTTTACGTGGTGTGAATTTCGCAGTTTCAGTTGTTTTGCTTCTGCTTCGTTTCTTTGATTCCAACATTTTTCTCCTGCAGCAATTTTTTGTTGCATTTGTTTTATGTATGTGTTTTTGGTTTTGCATCATTTCTGTTTGCAGTGTTTTGCCTTGGCGCATTTGCCCCTCTCAGATGTTGTTTACCAGAGATGTTTCTTTAAAAAACATGTCTAAAATATATTCTAGACTATTTATGTAATGTTAAAAAATAGAGAAAAACTTAACAACCGCATTTGATTTTCTGTATTTTTTTGTCCAGATCAACAGTCCACAACCCAAATATCATCAGTTTACTATTATAGAAGACTAAGGAACCATAAAATAATCAGATTTGAGAATCTGGAACCAGTAATTAATTGATTATCAGAATAGTTATAGGCATTTCATGTAATAGTTGACAACTAAGTGATTAATCTTTGAAGCTCTATATTATCTTTGCAGCTCTAATAGTCAGGAATAAAACTGGAACATTTCCAATCATATTTACAGACACAATATCTAATAAAATCCTTAGAACAATATCATAACAATTAAAACAAACCACAAAATTGATAACAGTATGTGATAGAACAATGATGCAGTAAAACCACCTGTTCTGGATCCACGTTGCCTTGCTCCTTGACCCCATAGTGGTGCATAAAGATCTCTGCCTGTGTTGCGGATCCAGTGGCGCCTTCGACCATCTCCGGCAAAAGCTCCCGAACCTCTGAAGCCGTCCAGACACAGAAGGCCCCCTCACGTTTCGCTGGTCCCCCTGATGCCGGGACAGAGTCTGCATCCTCCGCACTGTAGAAGCCCCCAGACTGGGTCAGGGGAGAGATGAATGACCAACTATGATTAATAACTGCAACAGTCACATTTTTTTGCTCAAAAACACAGACTGAAAACCACTAGTCAGAACAACAGCAGGGTGTATTTTTGAGTTTCATCAATGTAATTGTGATTTTATATGACCTAATAAATGACAGGAACACTCTGCACGTTCATTTTCACTCAGTGATGAGTTAAAGTGAGATATAGAGGCATTTTACAACTGAAACCATAAAGACGAAAATAAACAGGTCAATAAGGCTATAAACTCTTCCTTTCAGGACTGTTTTATCACCAAACATTTCACAAGAATCCATCTAAATCTTAGAAGTCTGTATCTATGTATGTAATTGTATGTATATATACATATAATAATCTTCTATCACATCTGTATCATCTGTTCTTGAGTGTACAGTTATGTTGAAACAAATTCAAATTTGATGATAAAAATCAACAAACTAAGACCTGAAATAATAATCTGAGAAATACTTACACATGCACAAAAGATAAAATAAATAAAAATAAGTGAATAAATAAAATACTAAATAAATAAATACAAATTTTAAAAAATGCATTCTTTGGTCACATTAAGGCCAAGAATGAATTATTAATTATATCCCAGTGTCATGCAAGTCCTCTCTCTGGTTCTGCAGACGCCCCGGATACAATATCTCTACAGTCAGTGCTTCTTTGAGTGGAGATCCCAGCACAAAAGAAACATACAGACTATAGGAAATTACCTTTCTGGAGTTAATTCATTAGTGTGTAATTACATAATAAATCTTGGGGAATATAATGATTACAGCGAGTGTGGTTTTAATTGTGTGCCTCTTTCCCCGCTGTCAACTCATTAATCAAAAGAAGAAAGGGGTTGACCCTTAGCAGAGAGCAAGGGTTTAAGAGGCCATTTGTCAGGTCCCGCCCTCTGAAACATGCACACACGCTCGCACACACACACCCTCCCTCCCTCCCTCCCGCCATCCCTCCATCCCGATGGAATTTACAGTTAACATTGGTGCTTCGTCAGCAGGGGACCCTGCCGCTGTGTGAGCAGGCCACAGGTTTGTATTGCTCTACTTTTAATAATCTTTGTTTGCCTACATGCATTCTCCAAACGATAACCTACATCTGACCTCAGCCTGAGTCTAATCGCAAAATCTATTCTGTATCTTTTTATTTATGCTCCACACAAACTCACAGAAATCTGTAGGTCAGCTGTGACTATCAGTTCTTTTAAATAAAGACTGAAGGCTATCTGTTGCTGCTTTATCTTTTCTAATTCTATTTATTTAATTATATTTAGATACATAGGCAATATAGGTGTTCTTGTATCATTTTGGATCTATAACATGAGGCTATTCACAATAAGACTGAATGTATTTATGTTGATTTAATATTGTATAGCATATAAAAGCACATACACTATGTTAATTGAAATACTGTACAGAGACATTGACTGAGAGTTGATTAGCTCAAATTTTAACGTCACAATAAGAGCAGCTTGTGTCAAATTGATCATTTTCACAGTGCAGCAGTAAAAAAAGCTCTGACAGATTGAATTTAACACTTATGTCTCCGGTGAAGGTAAATTTTAAATCCAAGGGATACATTATAACATTAACATGTCAGAATTGTTTAAATAAACCTACTTTATAACACAAAATATCCTCATAAATCACTCCTCTGGTCTCTATAATACCAGTAGCAAAACAACACACTCTCTCTCTCACACACACACACACACACACACACACACACACACACACACACACGCACACGCACACGCACACGCACGCACACGCACGCACACACACAGTACTAACAAGGTAGTCAATGATTCACCTTGTCACTCAGGTCTCTGGAGACATAGACCAGTATGTCCTTAGCCACATCTGCAAATATCTGTTCACCTGATACCTGGAACAGAAAAAAAAGACACAGGCATAGCATACACCTGTGTAAGAGTCATGATTCAACCTTAAAGGTGCTGTCATGTGATTTATATGCAGGGTATTAATGCTGAGGTAGCCTCTACACTCCCATTAAACACATGAATGTAAGTGAGTCTTTAATTAAGTTTCCTGCATGCTTCTGTCCCAATTTGACTTTTTGTTTTTCAGTCTCTGTCCACTCTCAAAAATAGGCCAGGTCAACATACACTCAGGAGGAAACTAACTAGTCTATACAGAATAAATATTTTCTTTTCCTGTTTTTCAAGGCTGTGTTACAGTGACATTCATATTCCGCTGCGTATTGCTGCTTCTTAATTCAAAACAGCATGTACCAAACATATTAGAATCAGTTTGAATCAATTTATTTCTTATTGTGCTGACTTGTCAGTCATTGGGTGGGCTCATGTTCCCTTCAGTAGGCGATTTGGGTTACTGCACCTTTAATAGTAACTACTTCCTGTTTGTTTCCTGTATGACCGTTCCTTGTGTTTCGTCGTTCTGATGTGTTGGAAGCAATGCGGAAATGTGCTCGCCAAACATTCAGTTGTGTAACCTAAAATTGGAACAGACTGTAAGTTTATGCTTCATATCATTGTGGTACATGTTTGAGTTAACCATAGTGTCGAATATGTTGTCTAAAACGCTAAATTTAAAGTTGTAAAAGTCCGCGATTAAAGGTGTGAATTGCTAGCCGTTAACGACGGTACTTAAGCTAATTGCTTAGCCATTTGCCCTTTTGTTAGCCTGGTTTACATTGTGTAACAATGGAGCTTTGTGTGGAAGCTAGTTAGCTTTTCAGTTGGCCATACTTATCTGTTTACTTAGATTAGTAGCTATCTTCTGTAAAAGAAAATGTGTTTGTATTATTTCGCCATACTTACCTGATTAATGTGCCTTATTTTTGTAATATGTTAAGATGATACTTACCTTATTTTTGTGACCTGTAACGAAAATACTTACCTTAGTTTAAAGCCTGTAAAGGAAATGCTAATTACCTCAGTTTGAATCTTTAAAGGAAAGTACCTACCTGAGTTAGAGTCTGTAAGGGGGAAATGTGTATAGTGTTTTTATGCTTGTGTAACATTTGTATTCTATATATTTTATTTTGTTTCAGTTTTACAAACTAAAGTGCCAGAAGATTTCAGTAAAGAAAACATAAACCTGGAATCAAGCCTGCTGGTCTTTATTGTTGTTCGCTATCTGTCAGCAATACACCAGACGTATTATCAGGACAGAATAGTAAAAAGTCTGCCACGCAGCGGGGATAAGCAGCTGAAATACGGTGAACAGCACACAGAAGCAAGCCACGATGAGCCATGCTAGTGAGGAGGACCGTCCGTCTCAGTTGGAGACAAGATCTCAAGCCTCAGCTTCACACAAGTCTTCCAGAGCATCAACATGGTCATCTGCCAGCATCGCTGTAGCGAGAGCCAGAGCTAAGGCTGAATCAGCAAAAATTAAAGCATCCTATGCAGAGAAGGAGGCAGCCATGATGACACAAAGGGCTTCAGTAGAAGCTGCCGAAATGGAACAAAGGGCTGCCATGATCAAAGAAAAGGCTTCAATAGACGCAAATCTTCACGTGTTACAACAACAAAAAGAAGCAACTGCAGCATCAGCAGAGGCAGCTATATATGAAGAAGCAGCTGCAGCAGAGCTTGAGCAAAGGCAAAGTGATGCTCCAGGTGAGCTACATGATCTAGCACTTGAGGATCCAGTGAGGCGCACACAACTCTACGTTGAAACCCAGCCATTTGAAGCACACGCACATCAGCTTCAACCAGCCCCAACTCCACAGCAACAAATTCTTCATCAAGCAGCTGTCAATTCTCGCCCCCTAGCAATAAAGAACAAGATTCACTGTATGAGTCTTTTGTGGACAGAAATGAACATAGATCCCCAATGGCTGGACACAACGTTCCTCACTCTGCCCCAAAGCCATTTGTTCCAAAGCAGGAACATTCACCAGTTCCTCATGACATCAAAAGGAAAGACGCTGCAGCTAACCCTCCAGCCTCTCATCCCAACCAGGGAAACAAATCCTCATCTCCATCAACAGAAACCCACGTCTTAGCCCAGTATCTCATAAGGAAGGAGATGGTGAGCTCAGGCCTTCTTACCTTCGACGACTGCCCAGAAAATTACTGGGCATGGAAGGCCTCCTTCCTAGCAGCTACAAAGGGACTAAACCTCTCGGAGCAAGAAGAGCTCAACCTACTGATCAAATGGTTAGGGCCCAAGTCGTCAGCTCAAGCCATGAGAATCAGGTCTGTGCATGTAAACAATCCCAGACTAGGTGTGTGGACGGTATGGGAGCGCTTGGAGGAAACTTATGGAAGCCCAGAGGTGATTGAAAGTGCCCTACTGAAGAGATTGGATGCCTTCCCAGTCATTTCTAACAAAGACGCACACAAACTCCGTGAGTTAGGTGACTTGTTGAAAGAGCTACAAGCTGCTAAATCCGAGGGATTCTTACCTGGACTCATGTATCTCGATACAGCTAGAGGAGTGATTCCGATTGTTGAGAAGCTTCCATTCTCACTTCGTGAACGCTGGATGACTCAGGGATCGAAATACAAAGAGGTTTATCATGTTCCTTTCCCTCCATTCAGCTATTTTGTGGAGTTTGTATGTTCCCAAGCTAAGACCCGCAACGACCCCAGTTTCGCATGCAACTTTTCCTCTACTCCTAGTCAGCCCAAAGGTGAGAGGGACCAAAAACACATCTACAAATCTGCCGTCACAGTGAGAAAAACTGATGTCACAGCCGCAGGTGGTGCATCTCAGGACAGCACATCTGTGAAGAAGACAGAACCGGATAAGGAATGTCCAATCCATAACAAACCACATCCGCTCACAAAATGCCGTGGATTTAGAGGAAAGCACCTGGACGAGAGGAAAGCGTACTTAAAAGAGAACTCTATCTGTTTCAGATGTTGTGCCAGCACCAAGCACATTGCCAAAGACTGTAAGACCACACTCAAATGCAGAGAGTGTGAGAGTGACAGGCACACTTCGGCGATGCATCCTGGTCCAGCACCATGGTCACCTCATGGGCAGGCGGGACATTCACCTGGGAATGACCAGAGCGGGGAGCAAGGAGGGAAGCAAGGCGGGGAGAGTGAAGTTGCAGCAACCCCTGTTGTCAGTTCTAAATGCACAGAGATATGTGGCGATTCACCCAAGCCTAGATCCTGCTCCAAGATCTGTTTGGTCAAGGTTTCCCATGCTGATAACCCAAGCAATTGTCCCAAAGTATATGCTGTACTCGATGACCAAAGCAATAGGTCGTTAGTGAAATCTGAGTTCTTCAATCTGTTGGGCATTAACAGCAAGGCCTCCCCCTACACGCTAAAAACATGCTCAGGCAGAGTGGAGACTGCAGGAAGAAAAGCAACCAACATCATTGTGGAATCTCTTGATGGAAAGACCAAGGTCACATTGCCCACACTGCTGGAGTGTGAATACTTACCTGGTGACCGGTCAGAGATCCCAACCCCTGAGTGCGCAGAATATTTCCCTCACCTCAGACCAGTGGCTGACAAAATCCCAGCACTTGACGACAGTGCGCCCATTCTCCTGCTACTAGGCCGAGATGTGTTGAGCTTGCACAAGGTGCGAGAGCAGCGCAACGGACCACACAACTCACCATACGCTCAGCGCCTTGATCTCGGCTGGGTCATAGTGGGGGAGCTGTGTCTGAGTGGCACTCACAAGACTCAGGAAATCAACGCTTTCAAAACCCATGTCCTCCAAAATGGACGCCCGTCCTTCTTTAAGCCCTGCACTAACAGCATTCACGTCAAGGAGAGACCCAGTGAACTGATTCAGTGCAGCCTTCAGTTCCCTACTCACAGTGAGGAAGCCATTCCAGAGACATGTAGGGATGATCTTGGTGAAAGTGTGTTTCAGACAACACCAGCCGACAACAAACCAGCCATGTCAGTAGATGACAGCGAGTTTCTGAAAATAATGGAAAACGAGGTGTATATGGACGATGAAAACCACTGGGTGGCGCCACTACCCTTTCATACTCTTCGTAAGCGCCTTCCATGCAACAGAGAGCAGGCTGCTCAAAGGCTCCAATCCCTCCAACGTTCTCTCAGGAAGAAACCTGACATGAAACAACACTTCTTCGCCTTCATGCAAAAGGTAATTGACAACCACCAGGCAGAGCCAGCCCCTCCACTACAGCTCGGGCAAGAGTGCTGGTATCTGCCGACATTTGGCGTATACCATCCCCAGAAGCCTGGGAAAATAAGAGTTGTTTTCGACTCCAGTGCGGAGTACAAGGGGACTTCATTGAATGATGTGCTTCTCAGTGGGCCCAACCTGAACAACACACTAATAGGAGTGCTATTACGGTTCAGAAGAGAACAAATTGCTGCCACCGCTGACATAGAGCAAATGTTCTATGGGTTCAAGGTCAGAAAGGACCACCGCCATTTCCTCAGGTTCCTGTGGCACAAAGACAATGATCCAGACAAGGAGATCATAGACTACTGGATGACTGTGCATGTGTTCGGCAACAGCCCGTCTCCAGCAGTAGCAACTTATGGACTGAGGAGAGCTGCAAAGAAAGGAGAAGCTGAGCATGGTAGTGATGCCAAGGAGTTCATCTTCAGGAACTTTTACGTCGACGATGGGCTCACGTCGTTGGCCAAGGAGGATGACGTGATCGATCTCCTGCAGCGAACCAAGGCTCTGCTAGCTGAGAGCAGCTTAAACCTCCACAAGATAGCCTCAAACAGTCCGAGGGTCATGGAGGCTTTCCCAGTGGAGGAACGAGCAAGTGACCTGAAGGATCTCGATCTAGGAGCAGACCCATTGCCCCTTCAGAGGAGCTTAGGCCTGAACTGGGTGCTCCAGACTGACAGCTTCACATTCAGAGTGTCCAGAGACATTAAGCCATTCACTCGGAGAGGCATGCTGTCCACCATAAACAGTCTTTACGATCCGCTGGGATTCGCTTCTCCCATCACTGTCCAGGGCAAGGCCTTGGTGAGAGAGATCTCCTCTGAACAGCATGAATGGGACACGCCTCTGCCACCAGAGAAAGAGGCACACTGGAGAACATGGATCAACTCCTTAGCAGACCTGGAGCAGCTTTGTATTAGCAGATCATACCTACCTGCCTCCTTGTCACACTGTAGCAGGATAGAACTCTGTGTTTTCGCAGATGCCTCAACTCTAGCGATTGCTGCCGTAGCTTATCTGCGTGCCTTGGATACTGAAGGAAGATGGCATGTTGGATTTGTTATGGGCAAATCAAAGCTTGCACCTTACCCCATGCACACCATTCCACGCCTGGAGTTGTGTGCAGCTGTCTTGGCCGTTGAACTGGCAGAAGTGATCCAGTCTGAGATAGACATAGAGCTACAGGCAGTCAAGTTCTTCACTGACAGCCGCATTGTGTTGGGCTACATTCACAACAGTTCACGAAGGTTCTACACCTACGTAGCTAACCGAGTAGCTCGGATTCGTGGAACTACCGAACCAGAACAGTGGCAGTACGTCTTGACAGACCAGAACCCTGCAGACCAGGGAACCAGACCACTTTCAGCAGCTCAACTCTCATCTTCCAGCTGGTTACTCGGCCCCCAGTTTCTCAGGCAGTCAGCCACGGAGCAGGATGAGGAGGCTGGAACGTTTGAGCTTGTTGATGCGGACACAGACAAAGAAGTTAGGCCACAAGCCACCTGCCTACTAACCAAAGTCACAAAGCGGCCTCTTGGCTCAGAAAGATTTGAACGCTTCTCTTCTTGGAAGAGCCTAGTAAGAGGTATGGCACGTCTTGTTCATGTAGCCAAGTCCTTCTCAGGAGAGAACAATGATGCTTGCAAGGGATGGCATCAATGCAGCCAACTTCTCGCTTCAGAGCGGTCCCAAGCAAAGACAAGAATCTTCAAGACTGTACAGGAGGAAGTGTATGAAGAGGAGCTCAAATGCTTAACTCAAGGTTCCACTGTGCACTGTCAACGCTCCCTGGCAAAGCTCGACCCCTACATTGATGAGAATGGATTGATCAGAGTCGGAGGTCGGATACGCAGGGCAGACTTGGGAGACCAAGAGAAACACCCACTCATCCTACCAGCCAGTCATCATGTGACCACTCTCCTGGTCCGACACTACCATGACAAAGTAGCACACCAGGGTCGGCACTTCACAGAGGGTGCACTGCGTACTGCTGGTGTTTGGATAATAGGAGGTAGGAAGCTCATCTCCAGCATTATTTTCAAATGTGTTACTTGTAGGAAGTTGAGAGGACAGAGAGAAGTGCAGAAGATGTCAGATCTGCCGGCAGATAGGCTGGCAACAGATCCCCCTTTTACTCACGTGGGGCTCGACGTCTTTGGCCCATGGACTGTCACCACTCGGCGGACACGAGGTGGAGCTGCTGACAGCAAAAGGTGGGCAGTCATCTTTGCTTGCCTGAGCACCAGAGCGGTGCACCTTGAGGTTATTGAGTCCATGTCGACCTCGAGCTTCATCAATGCCATGAGGCGTTTCCTATCCATCCGTGGACCTGTCAAGCACTTAAGGTCGGATAGAGGCACTAATTTCATTGGTGCATGCCGTGAGCTTCAAATCAACACTGATGATCCTGAGATCAAGAACTATCTGCAAGAGCAGGGATGTACATGGACCTTCAATGCACCCCATTCTTCACACATGGGTGGAGCGTGGGAGAGGTTAATTGGAGTGGCAAGACGCATACTAGATGGACTGCTTGTGAGGGACAGTACTACCCGACTGTCTCATGAAGTCTTGACAACCTTGATGGCCGAGGTTATGGCTATCATGAATGCACGCCCGCTAATCCCAGTCTCCAACGATGCAGAGGTACCTGAAATCCTCTCACCTGCCACTCTGCTCACCCAGAAGGCGAGTGTCAGTCCTGCGCCCCTGGGAGACTTCGACCTGGATCACCTCAGCCAGGTACAATGGCGCCAGGTCCAGAGCCTGGCGGACTCCTTCTGGAAGAGGTGGCGGTCGGAGTATCTGGCCACACTTCAGCCGCGGAGGAAGTGGACCTCTGAGAAGCCCGGCCTCCAGGAAGGTGACATTGTTTTGATAAAGGACAGTCAAGCAAAGCGTAACATGTGGCCTCTAGGGCGAATAGTTAAGGCCATTCTTAGTTCAGACAACAAGGTCCGTAAGGTCACAGTTAAGACCTGTAGCCAAGGCGTAGTTAAAGAGTACCTTAGACCCATCTCTGATGTTGTTCTACTGACGTCAGTAAAGAAAAAGTAAAATAGTGGTATACATGTATACCAAGCGGGGAGTGTGCTGACTTGTCAGTCATTGGGTGGGCTCATGTTCCCTTCAGTAGGCGATTTGGGTTACTGCACCTTTAATAGTAACTACTTCCTGTTTGTTTCCTGTATGACCGTTCCTTGTGTTTCGTCGTTCTGATGTGTTGGAAGCAATGCGGAAATGTGCTCGCCAAACATTCAGTTGTGTAACCTAAAATTGGAACAGACTGTAAGTTTATGCTTCATATCATTGTGGTACATGTTTGAGTTAACCATAGTGTCGAATATGTTGTCTAAAACGCTAAATTTAAAGTTGTAAAAGTCCGCGATTAAAGGTGTGAATTGCTAGCCGTTAACGACGGTACTTAAGCTAATTGCTTAGCCATTTGCCCTTTTGTTAGCCTGGTTTACATTGTGTAACAATGGAGCTTTGTGTGGAAGCTAGTTAGCTTTTCAGTTGGCCATACTTATCTGTTTACTTAGATTAGTAGCTATCTTCTGTAAAAGAAAATGTGTTTGTATTATTTCGCCATACTTACCTGATTAATGTGCCTTATTTTTGTAATATGTTAAGATGATACTTACCTTATTTTTGTGACCTGTAACGAAAATACTTACCTTAGTTTAAAGCCTGTAAAGGAAATGCTAATTACCTCAGTTTGAATCTTTAAAGGAAAGTACCTACCTGAGTTAGAGTCTGTAAGGGGGAAATGTGTATAGTGTTTTTATGCTTGTGTAACATTTGTATTCTATATATTTTATTTTGTTTCAGTTTTACAAACTAAAGTGCCAGAAGATTTCAGTAAAGAAAACATAAACCTGGAATCAAGCCTGCTGGTCTTTATTGTTGTTCGCTATCTGTCAGCAATACACCAGACGTATTATCAGGACAGAATACTTATAATTTCCAACCTGTGATATTTGTGCATCACTGTCACTTTCAGAGATTGATATTTAGTAAATAAAAAATATGATTGCAGCTGCCTATGTTGTGTGGAGATGAATGACTTGGATGAGAGAGATAGAATGATGGAAAGCTTATTTCCCTGTCAAGACGCACACACACACATACACACACACACACACACACACCTGTGAGGCAGTTATATAGGCGACAGCCAGCTGAGCCTGGTCGTACAACATCTTTTCAAAGTGGGGAACGTGCCAGGCAGAATCTGTAGAGTAACGATGAAAACCCTGAGAGAGAAGGAGACATAAAGAGAGCAATGAAAGAGATTTACTACATACGTTCTAATAATATTACTACACATCGCCCAGACAACATCCGTTTCCCTCTCCTGTCCTGCAACTTAAACATATCTGACCTGAATAATTCATAAGAATAGAAGGCAACAGCTCATGCAAAGAGACAGTAGAGCAATGTGTGCGAGTATGAACCTGTGCAACGTGGTCGTGGATGCCTCCCAACGCCATCATGCGGAGTGTGTGCAGGGCCATCTGTAGAGCCTCCAACCCTTCTGAGTTGGTGCGATTCACAGACCAGTAGGACATGAGGAACATCAGATTCACTGTGGAGGGAGAAAAACAGACAGACGAGAGACTGAGTTCCAGTGTAGATTAAATCAGAGATGACCACAGGGTTCTTTGTTGTGTTGTGTTCTACCTGGCGTCGGGAACTTGGGAGCGTCTCTGAAGCCGCCATATTCGTCCTCGTAAGAATGCGCCAACTGCTTAAAGCAGCGATTGGCGACGTCTGTGGCAGGTGGAAGAGTCTCCCCCAGGTTCGCAGAAACGGCCGTGCCTTTCTTCAGAGCTTCGAGAATCCGGTCACCGCTGGACTCCAAATTCGAACGGTTATTCTGCCACTGTAGAACAGGGAAGGGCTATACTCCGAACTTTGGCCAAAATCACACATACAGATACCAATTCTTTTAAGATCAAGAGCTTATGGACATTAAAGTACAGAGACATGCTTTTAGCTGATAATTATATAATCATATGCATGTTAAAACATAGGGCAGGTTTTACAGGCAATAAGGTGATTCCAGCGTTATGGACGAGACATTCACATAGAAAATTTGCTAAACGTGACATAGATGAGGTATGGACTACATTTTGAAATTTTAAAACACATATTTTAATTACACTCATTGGTATAAACATGAGCCTATATGGATATATGTTAAATATAATTTTTTAGGGTAGGGAAGAAAGAATTGCATTCCGTGTCAAGGAAAGAAATAAGAAAAAGAGCCGTTACGGATGTGAAATTTTTCTATTATGGAGGTGATGTGTCTGAAAAAAGGCTGGAAGCGCATCATCAAAATCTCATCAAAGCATTTTTTTTGGACTGAAGACTTGTGAAAATGTCAACAGAGGATCTATAACACCCCAAAAAGTATGAGATATCCTGTAGAGGCATTTATCTTTTAGTAGATAACATAATTAATCTTGCCAACATTTCCATAGAACTACCCAATATTCTTTTATCATCAATTGAATGTGCATACATGAAAGTGCACACTAATTTGTAGGAAAGAAATCAAAATTTCATATTATAAATTCATTCATTTTATAAATAAAGTGCAAATGAGTAAACTACATACTTCTTCCTGCAGTTCAGATGCAGTTCATTACACTTCTTCTCTGACTCAAACAGTCCTGACTTTTCATTAGAAGCTGTAAAATGCTCCACACGATGCTTCTTTTTTGTTCAGCCATCATCAGAGATCAGCACTGGGGGAGTGCAACCTTGATTAAGTGCACCCGACACACCAGCAGCAGCAACACAGATTGCATGTTGTTTTTATTGCACCAATAGTCATCCTGTTTGATGTGAAATTGGTACAGCACAGAAACTTAAGTAGTTCTATTGAGGCTGGAATTGATCTTCAAAAACTTAATGCAGTATAGGTATATTGTGATCAAACCTGCTGTGAAACACAAGTCATATTTTACTGTATCCATACACAGTGACAAAAATGAAGGATGAAGATAAAACACAAATTATCACGAGTCAACTAGAATCCTTTAAATGAACCAAACACAGGAGGTCGAAATAAAACTAAAGCTAATTCAGACAAAAAAATAAAATTGTCGCTACCTGATCTGTGATTCGAGCGAGGACTGTTTTGAGCCCGGGTCGTCTTGCGTGGTCTCTGGGAGGAAAGTAAGTGCCACCAATGAACGGGCGAAGGTCAGGGGTCAACCACACATTCATGGGCCATCCCCCACCTCCGGATGTTGCCTGGAAGCATATGGAAGATTTTTGGGAGAGAAAGGTTATAAAAAGATTCTGCATGGAAGCCTTAATTCCTTTCATTCCTTTCCTTCCATTGAATTCCTAGATGTGAATACACACACCTGCACAAAGGTCATGTAGACTTTGTCCACGTCAGGTCTCTCTTCTCGGTCTACTTTGATGCACACAAAGTTGTCACTGAGGATTTTTCCGATTTCCTCATCCTCGAAAGACTCCCTCTCCATGACATGGCACCAATGACATGTAGAGTAGCCCACTAATGGCCAGGAAGAGTCAGAGGGTTCATTTCCATTACAACCACAGGAAGTCACCATGAGAATTCAATTTCCAACTGGTATTAAAAGGAGATTTTTTTTCATTCTTACTTTCCTACGACTTGTGAAATGGCTGAATATCAACATTTAGTTTAAAAGTAGTTTAAAATAAATAATTAGATTGTAATGAACAAACATAAGATAAAAAAAACAAAAAAAACAATTGAAACCCATGTAATAATTTGATGTATATATCTGAAAAGGAGTGAGAGTAAGTATATATTTATTTATTCCCATGCCTTCTCCATAATCAAATAGAATCAATTATCAAGCATTCCGTTCCATTATAATAATGATAAATATTGTTTCTTAGACCTATTTTAATACAGTATCTTAAATTATCTACCAATGATATAGATCTATCTATCTATCTATCTATCTATCTATCTATCTATACATACATACACACATATACATATACACATACACATATACATATTTAGCAGAAAATACCTTATTCCAAACAATAAACAGTTTTCGAAATCAATTAGCCTATCAATTTTTACCTGATAAAAATATTGGTTTGTCTTCATTCTTTGCTTTGTCAAAAGCATCTTGTCCCCATGGATACCTGAAACGAACACAACATTAAGACGACATGAAAAAAATATATATATATAGATATATATATATCTATATATATATGTAGTTTTTTCAGTCTTTCGCTTGACAGCGCTCACCAGTCTACAGGGTTATGTGCGTGCTGGAGCAGGTAGGGCGACCTCTCCTTAGCCAACCGGTTGGTGTGTCTGGGAGGGGGGGAGGACGACCCTTCACCTCCTGACGCCATGCTCATAAACACAGGTGAACTACACACAAACATTAGATAAAGGAGAAATTAAAACTAGAGACAGGTGTTTGTATAGATCAGGGGTGGGCAATCCTGGTCCTGGAGGGCCGGTGTGGGTGCCGGATTTTGTTCCAACCAAGAAGTTACACACCTGATTCTACTAATGAAGGCCTTGGCAATGGCTCTAGAGGTTGATTAGTAGAATCAGGTGTGTTACTTCTTGGTTGGAACAAAATCCTGCACCCACACCGGCCCTCCAGGACCAGGATTGCCCACCCCTGGTATAGACTCATCATCTTGGTGGTTTAATTCCTTCTGGCATCAATTAAAAGGTTTTCATGCACTTTTTTTTGACAGTTAAATGATTTCACTGTGTTGTCCTTTGTTGTGGCTAATTTAAAATATGGAACCCCTGTTGCTATAACGTTGAATTTCATTAATGTTAAACAGGATGGTTTAATTAGAATGCTGAGAGAGGACGTGTCTCCCAGAGATTCAGGCACCAATATATCACCGACCAGACTTTTCAATGACAGATTTTGCCACAGGTGTGATTAATAATGTGCTGTTTTGTACCAGCACATCTCACAGGGACAGTTAAATGTCATGGAGATATCAATAATTAATGTTATAAAATAACGAAAACTATTTTTTATTATCTCATTATTCTTATTTATGCTTTGTGTTTTTGCTGTATGTTTGCTAATGGTTATTGCCACAAATTGTATGCATGCAACAAAGTTATTATCATTATTATTATTATAATAACTGATTTATGAAAAGAATTTAACCACGGATTATGTTTTATTGAAGCAACTCCTTGAATTCTGAAAGAGTAAAGGAGATATGTCTAAACTGATAAAGCTTTAACTTCTAACCTAACATAACTTCTTATAACATGGTATTTTTCTTTTGAATTAATTCCTCAATCTGGTGCTCATCTTTGTCATTTTTGCTTTGAGTGTTAATTTAATCCTGATCAAAGTGTCAGCACCATGGACAGCGTCCGTCTGTCTCCTTCTTCCCACTTGGACCCTTCCGCTCTCCATGGTGCTGACGCATTTATTCCTTCTTTTCCACTTGATTGAATGACCTTTATTCTTTAGCTTTATTTAGCTTCACGCTGCATTTTCCTACTTATCTATCTCCATGTTTGCACATTTTTTATTCAGCATACATTTGGAATTTGTTGTTTATTTATTTACTTCACCTGGTCATTTCCCATGTGCTGATATGTGGATATTGCACATTATGTTATCTGTTGTCTGCTTTTGTACTGCTGTAATCTGTGCTATGATTGCTGGTGAATGTGGTTTGTCGCTGCCTGTTTTCAGCTCAGTATCTGTGTCTATCTGACCTTAAATCTGATGTTGTTGCTGTTTTTTTTTTTTTTTTTGCTTATGTCATTTTCTTTCCCCAAATGAGATCCCCAGACATTACTGTGAATAAGGATATGTTTGTAACTAACTTGCCAGATAAACTAAAGTTTGATTGATTGATTTAGAGACAATTTCAGAATAAAGACATAAAAGGTAATTATTACTGGGATTAACAGAAGAAACAGATTATTTAAAGATTCTGTGTTGTGTGTAGGATGCATTATTAGATATAATAGATCTGAGCTATCTGGACACGTTATAAATAATGTCACAAGCCAACATGTAAATATTTTTTGAAGTTATACTAACTATGAAATTGTACTATACAGTTGAAATAGGTAGAAAAAAATAACATCAGGGAGAATAAAAAGAAAAGTAGAATTAGTATTTCCTGTCTGATCAATGTGTTTATGAAAAGTACTTAAACTTGTTTGCTTTTTTGTTCAATTATGGACTAGTAATCAATGAGCTGCTTATGCAATTGTTACCTTGCTACACCTTTTCGGTCAATACAAATTAGTGTATCTTTTTTATTAATTGACTTGTATAAAATGAAATAAACTTTAGTTAAATATAAATAAAACAGAATTGTATACAATTGAAAATCCCTGATGCAATAATCACATAATCTGGTCAACATTCATCCAAATAAACCTTACATAAAGTTATTTTTTTTTACATTGACTATAACATGAAATACATTATATAGTATATATAGAAGATATATAAAAGATGTCACTTTTTAAAACTGATTTTAACTGTATTAAATCAACGCTTTAAAACAACTTTAAAACTGCTTTTTAGTGTGTGAGACCCTACAGAATTAAACATTTTGACTATTATAGCTTAATAAAATGTTGTATTGAGTTTATTGACAGTACATGTCGTTAGAAAGGTGTTTACTGAGATGTGTAAATAACTCTGCTTCGTCCAGAAACAACAATGTCAACAACAAATAACCAGCATGTATCGATATGTGACGTCGTTGTTGTTGTTGTTAGGTTTGACATTTGCTAAGTTAGCTTTAAGGTTAGCTTTAAGGTTAGCTCCTCGTTAGCTCCTCGTTGGCCTCGGTGCTTACCTGAGACAGCAGGCCGGCAGGGGATGGTGCAGCTGTGGGGACTTGTCGCTCTGTGAGCGGGGAAGTTGTGTGAAACACCTCCCGGTTCTCCCGGGGCTCCGCCGCGAACTCAGCGGGTCGTCCGCTCCCCGGAAGGCTGCAGTAAGACGGAGCACCGGCTCCACGCGGATGTTGGTGCAGGTGGACCGGCGCCAGGCGGCCAGCCTGAACATAGTAATCCACTACTGGAGCTAACTTTAGCTAGCTAGCTGCAGTGTTGACAGCGCGCCAGGGCCGCCGCGAGGGATTCTGGGGCCATGAAAAGAGCTCAAAGTGGGCACCAACGGCCCCCCCAACACCCCCCACCACCACAGACCACGTGCACTATTAACCTGTCACCACATGCAGAACCCAAAACATTTAAATATCTACCTGTACATCTACCTGTACAGGTTTGCTGCTCTTAAAGCTGTAGTCTGAAACTTTAAAACAAACGGGTATGAAACTCCAATGAAAACAGCTCAGCTCCCCCCTCCCTTCCTTTTTTCCCTCCATGGCTGTTTCCCGCCCTACTGGTCTAACTGCTCTAACTGCTGTGCTGTGGAGCCACTAACCATTACAACCATTAAGAAAAAATTAAAAGCAGCCAGTTGAGCATTGAGCTGAGTGTTTTCAGTTATTGTAGTGATAATCTATTAACTGTCAGCACAGCCATAAATCACTTGTTTTCATGGTAATTTTACCTCAGAAACCTATCAAAACACACATTACGTTAAAGATATGACAGAAAATGAAGTTAGCAATTTTCGTTCAGGAGATAACAGAAAGCTCTGAGGATGTAACTTAAACATTCTCTCCATCTGTCAAATGCTGAACCAAGATTTAGCTATCCACAATTTTCATCGTTTTTGTCTGACTCTGTCCAGTTTTTCACAATTTCGCAATGAATTCCTGCATAATTAGTAATATATTGCACATTTTTGCAATCATGCATTTACTAATATGTCACATAATTTATGCAAAAAAACCAAAACAAATGTCACCCATCTTTCACAAAACATATATCTTTTCAGCGAACCTGCTTGCCATCTTTTAACTCTGAGTGAGTTGATCGCTATCCTTCAGTTTAACATGAAAGTGAGGGGAAATTGTTTTCTACATCGCTGCTGTGTCCCCAAATCGCAAATCGCAGGAGCCCTGATTGCCACACTTGGCAGCTGATCAAAACCAGCATTGTGTTTTATTGTTGTTTTGCCATGTTACATGCCATGTGAGTGTTTTTTCGACATTTCCACCAGAATCAGCTTTGTAGATGCCTCCCTCACTTCATCTGGCTCCAATGTTGCTGCTTCTGCCTCTACACTCATCAATAATCCACACTCAAAATTCCTCTTTGGATAATTGTTTATGATTTACATGTCCTACTGTTTCTAAGTATAGTCGAGCACTTGTCTGTCTAATTTGTACAAGGATTCTTTTAAAATTGAGTTTATTTAAAAAAACAGCATCAGCATTGTTCTATTTATTTTTTATGTCTTAAGCCTATTTATTTAGACCTTTGATGGGATTTACAAGTAAAAAATAATTGTGGAAATTATGATGAAATGCTACTATGATCACAAAAACTTTTGGAAAAAGCCTTTACTTTTGGTCTTCTTCTATTAAATTTGTCTGTTTTCTAGCGTAGCTGAATAAGCTGTTGTTGCTTCCTCCATCATATGTCCCTCTATAACTGCAGAGCTGTGATGTGCACGCCACATTCTGAACTGAGCTGTGATTGGCTAGGACCTTCATCACCAGTCTGCATTTCCTTTGGGCTGTTTGCAGGAGTCTGATGATCTGTACGATCTGTTAAAGGTTATTATGAATTTTTGTGATTACATTAAAAATAAATTGCAGACTTCTGTTTTAATAAACTGTATTATTTATAATTATTACCTACATTTTGCTGTTTTTATAACCTGTTTTCCATCCAGAATTTTTATTTATCATTATTTTACATATTTTTAATATAGTCTCTGTTATTCTTATAAGAATGTGATTATTTAACTTACTTTATGTTTGCTGATATTCTGTATCTGCATCTTTATATATGTATCTTTCTGGCACTTCTGTCATTACTTTGAGGTATATATTTAAGAATTAAACAGCACTGAATCCTGCAAAGTATTGACCTAAATGACCTGCAGATGCATAGCACCACCACTAGATGGTGACATGCAACTGCTCAGCCATAATTCAGTTTGCATCAAAGCGAAAGACAAACCTTGGTGTTGGGTTTGTTTCATGTAATGATCATTATGTAGAAAAAGAAAAATCATGTCTGAATTCTTATCACTAAAAATTACAGAATATTATAATGAAAAAAAATGAATTCCACAGACTGACCACCTGCAGTTATGTGAATTGGTATGATGCATTATTACGATCACTGCATAAAAATAGAGTAAAATAATGATAAAATCCATCAATTTATTGTTGTGAAAAACTCCCTTTTTTTTTAATCACGGGTTGTTTTAATCAGAGAGAATTAGTTTAAATTCTTCATGCTAATTGAATGCTCATTGAACATATCTTATTCTTTAAAGTTATTGTATCGTTCAAAGCCATTTTTGGTTTTGTATAGGACAAATAAAATAGACTTGAGCAGAAGAAAGAAGACAAGAGGAAGAGCTGAACTGCCTTTGCTGGTCATGCTCTGTTAAGAAAGAAGTGGCCCGTAACTTTTATTATTCAGACCGGTTCCTACTATTCTTTTGCATGATTGAACTGGATGATGATTGAGACAAAATCGTCTGCGGTCACCAAGTCTGAGGCCACAATATTCACGGATGTTGTGGCAGCTTCCTGTTTCAGCCACTTCAGCAGCCTGGGCAGACTCCTCCGTATGACGTTGGGAAGGTTGTCACAGGGCCGTAGGACGTACTGCAGTGTGCTGGCGTCATTTGGAAGTGTCAGGTTCAAGCCACAAACAAAGAAACCTGCAAGTTAAACCTCAGCAGTCATGTCACGGAAAAGAATAGATTATATTAAAATAACTCTGCACAAGATTTATCAAGCAGCAAATTATTATGTTGGAAATCAAACTCTTTGTCCATAAACTTTTGCTCAACCCAGTGATTTAAAGGTAAAGATCAAACTTACGGTTAGAAGGCTTCTCCTTTTTCAAAACCTGATTGAGTCTTGCTTGAATGCTTGCAGAGCTCATACTTTGTCCGTAGTAATAAGTTATTTTCTGCCATAGCTGGAGGTGGTTATTTACTGCATAATCATATGAGACTATGACGTTTCTCCCCTGTGCCCAGCAACGATTCAGGGTAGGAACATCCTGTTGTGATAAAAGGAAAGGTTTGATTATGGAAGTTGTATAAACTCTAATTTCATGTGTTGATCTCAATGGAATAATATCTATTTACTGTTTTAAGGAAGAGTTTGGCTCCAAACAAGGTCTTGATGTAGTTGATGAGATGGCAGTGAAGCTGCTCTTTAATCTTCTTGTCAAACCCTTTGAAGTGGGACAGAGCCAGGATGAGGATCTCTTTGGGGTGCTTCTCTGCCCACTCATTGATGACCCTGAGAACAGACTAATCACAGAATATTAGTCCTGATTATAGTTGCAATCAAATCATCTTGTTTATTTATTTATTTTTTAGTGCACAATTTCCATTGCTAATACTTATTGGTCAAACTTTACCATGTAGCCGGGATTTAAAAAATACTGAATCCCCAATTTAAACCCTACAAACACTACCATTAAAAAGTTTAGGTTCTTATTTTTAGAAAGAAAAGCACTGTTTTTTTCAATGAACAAAACTTTAAACTAATCAGAAATACATTTTTAATGTGGTAAATGACTATTCTAGCTGCAAATGTCTGGTTTTTGGTGTAATATCTACATAGGTGTATAGAGGCCCATTCCAGCAACTATCACTCCAGTGTTCTAATGGTACAATGTGTTTGCTCCTTGTGTCAGGAGGTTAATTAATGATTAGAAAATCCTTATATCCTTATCATGTTAGCACAGCTGAAAACAGTTTAGCTGGTTAGAGAAGCTAGAAAACCGACCTTCCTTTGAGCAAGTTGATTATCTGGACCATCGCATTTTTGAGGTCGATATAACCATGTCAATGTCGAGACTATATTTTCTACTTGTTTAACAACTCATGGCGGTAAATGTAGCAGTGTGACTTTTCATGAAAAGCACAAAATTGTCTGGGTGACCCCAGCTTTTGAAATGTAGTTTCTATGTTTCTTTTATATATCTTTCAGGCATTATTGACACTATTTTGATAGTGGACCCTATACTGGAGGACAGGAGATATCCTGGGTGACAGGAAATGTGAGAATAAGAGAGGATTGATATGCAAAAGAATTACTGGTGCAAATGATGTGTGTTGGACACATGTTATTATAGAACAGGTTAACTACAAATGCCAGAAACTCTTACACGGGAAAATATAAATAAACTGGTACACTGCCCCTTTGAGCAGGTGCTGCTTACAGTGTTGCCCAGTTGGAGCGTTTGCCAGTGCAGAGCTGCCTGTAGGCAGTATGCGTACCTGCATCATTCTCAAGAATCACTTATCTAGATCAACCTCAACTTAACACTCCCTTGGGTGGATCAGATAAATGATTCCTGAGATAGGTGACTCACACACATACAGGCTTACAAACAGAGTCCTCCCTTTATGGTTAGATGGAACACTAATACCAACATAAACCCATAAAGTACCCACCATGTGTAAATATGTGATTTGTGAATTTATTCTCTTTTCTAAAACCCGTAAATTCCCCAAAAAATACAGATGACATAACCTCAGAGTCTTTTACATCTTATCAGGATTGGGGTATTTTTTAAATTTCTGTTTGAGGTAACTGATACTGAGAGCTGAGATATAAAAAAAATCCTCATACCTCTGGTGACTTGTGATTCACAAAGGTTCATTTGAAGGACATGTAGAGTTTACCTCCACATCGGTCCGGGTGCACAGCCCGTGGTAAAAGTAAAGCCTCGTGGGATGGCTGTCGTTTGCCTTGCGAGCAATCCTCAGGTCAAAGTATCGGACTCCAGCGTCCAGCTGCTTTGTGATGGTTTCCTCCTGCATCACAAGGCACCGCAGCAGTCCAACAAACACCCTCACCTATTCAAAAATAAATTCAGTGCTGGCAGGTTTTAGGCTCCACTTACCTGAGTGATTGCCCACTTGCGCACTATTTTACGCGCACAGTAAATCTTGCTGAATTTTTTCAGTCTATCAGGCTCTATTATAGAGGAGTTGATGTCCAGGTCATAACTCATTGAGTCATGGCTACCTAGAAATTTCAAAACACAGCTCTTAAGTACCTATTAAACTAAATAAAACCATTGACAAGTGTGAAAGAAAAGACAAAAGCAGATATATGTGACTTTAACGTTCTTGCAGTGTATTTGTTGGCCGCAGTAGCAGTGTACCTGGTATGGCTAGATTCCACAGAGGAGTGTTGTGGAGTTCAGGTGGAAGTTTTGACATCCAGTCACAGAAGCCTCGGACTTCTCTCCCTTCACTAGCAAACATCGCTGCCTAAAATATGTAAAGAAAACATCTCAAACCTAATTTGCAACGTTTTACAAATACAATGCTTTGTAAGAAATGATCCGATTGTGATTAAAAAAGCAGACAGGAAGGTCACAAGTCGAGAGGAGCAGCACTTACCCTGCAGATGTAATTTCCAGCCTCTTTCAGATTCTTTGTTAGCTCAGAAGAAGTGTTCAAGGACTCTATATAATTATAACACTAAAATGTCCTCCGCTGCTCGTTAGGAGGCTACTAGAAAAACTACATTTCATTGTACACCACCTGACCTCCAGTCTTCTGCGGTTAACCAGGCATGTCAACTGACTGGAATGCGTGATGAAGAAGATAAGGCGCTCAAGGAACTTCCTCATACCCTCATGATCTGATTCAGTTAATAATGCTAATCCATATGAGGGAAAAGCCTCCTCTTTGCTTGTGTGGGGATGACAGTCAGAAAGCAAAGCAGACTTCATCACCAAATACAAATGCTGCACTGCAGTAAAGGTTCATTTTGGGCGAAGAAATTTAATTCAGCTTGCCTTAATTATTAATCTAATCATTCACCAAAAGTTATAATATATATAAATACACTTTGGACATAATCATATATACTTGATTAACACAAGTGCATCACTGCTGACTGTTAATGCATATGTGGAACTGTTGAAAGCCAGAGAACATGTACACGTTTTTCTATCCTTTGGGTTCTTACAGGACATCTAGTGTCAATATCTTGTACAATTTCATAGACATACAAACAAAATGATTTAATGCTTTATTGTATATAAAGACAAAACACCAAACAAATTATTTTGATTCTTTATTGTGTTTGATTTGACCATTTACATTACAAGCATCTTACACATGACAGAATCACTGTCAATGACTTATGCAGGAATTCCTGCCATTGCTTTAAGTGATCTATACAGTATAGGATCGTTACAAAGCTCTTTTGTGAGTTGATTATCTGGCCTTGGCCAGACCCACCATGTTTTGGGCTCTGTTGAAGATAGAATAGTACTGTCTGATGAAGACATCACCCAGGATCCACAGGTTGCTGCCTCCGTTGCCGAAGCCAGTGCGGCAGCCGTAGTACGAAGACTGTGGAGGGAATGGTGAGAATCGTTTCAGATGGAGTAGGAACATTAAAAGGTATTGTAAGTAGTTAGGGTTGGGGATAGGGGGTTAGGGTTAGTATGAACATAGGAGCCTGGAAACATAGTTTTGCTCCTGAAACAAACGCTTACCCTCCTAACGTAGGCAGAAGCTGGGAGGGTGAATTGCTGTCCGTTGATGTGGAAGGTCACATCAGGCATTTGGTTGATGTTGTTGCAGTTGACCATATACTGAAAACAGAGGGAGTGGGAGAAGACAGTGAGGAGAAAACGTAAGAGTGACAATGAAAACCTTTAGTTTAATTATTCAGCCTTGGGTTTGGTTCAGTTTTATTTCAGTCTAAATCTCCTTCAGTCCACCCATGTCTCTTTTGGCACTTACGTCTCCATTTTGTCCTCTGGCTCCCACGTTGTTGTTGATGCTGCTGATGCTGCTCTGAGGTCCAACGATCAGAGAAGTGCCAGTGTCCACAATAGCCTGGCAACCGCCATTGCAAGCAACAACCTGACCATTGACGGTAACGCTAGAGGGGGCAGAATGTATCAGGCAGACATCAGATGCTTCTGCCCAGTCTCACTTTGATCTGGATGTTGGTGGAGGACCTGTGAGGCTGTTGTCTGTGGTTTTACCTGTCAACTGTAATCTGCCAGTACAGCTCGCTGGAGAGGGGAATCCAGGTGATGGCACCATAGTAGTGGTTGGGGTCAATACCACCAAAGGTCACCACACTGCCTTGTTCAGAGTTACTGCAGAGGAAAGTGAACTGTTACTGAGAAACACTAGAAACCAACTGGTCCCACAGGTAGAAGTTAAAATCCTTTAAATATATAAATATAAAATACAGTATAGTATACATCTAGAGATGTTTTCAGTGCTTTTCTGTTCTTACGAGCTCAGGTAGACAGAGAACATATCGCTGTTGACCAGGCCCTCTTTCATCATGTTGTCGAAGACAGGTGTGGCACCGGAGGCAGACAGACGTGGGTAGGCCAGGCCCAGGATGCCATCAGCACGCATGTACTGCATGAAGGGAGCTTCAGTCTGACTGAGGCCGATGATCTGGTTGCGCACAGAAATTCCACCAACCTGAAACCAAACATCAAGACAGAGCGTAACATATCAAATGGGTCTTTAAGGGATACATCTGTACAGTTTCCTGTGATTCTCAGATTTAGTTGATATCTTTGGTGCAACATACATAAATATAACCACGCAACTGAGATTTATTCATGAAAGAATTTTGTATTAGTTTCTCACCCCAACTGTGTCGTATGCAAGGAAGCCAGTCATGCTACCGGTGCCGTACTGAATCTGGAGAGGCTGTCCATCCATCCTGAAGGTTCTGCTGATGGTAGGGTTGTACTTGTCATGGTTTCCTGAGAAGGTACAGAGGCGTAAAATGGCAACAGATTGGGCAGAATTTGTTAGTTACCTGCCAGAGTATAAAAACTCAGTTACTATGAGACACAAATTCAAGTAAGTAGTGTAAACCTTTTAAAACTGTCACCAAAGTTTAAACCACTAAACCAGATGTAAGTGTTGTAATGTAAAGACGTAATGTGTGGAGATGTGTATGGATGTAGAGTTTTACATACTGCAGGCTGGACTGTTGCAGTAGATGGAAGGAATCCACAGGTTAGATGAGCCAGTGTCAAAGATGACCTTGAAGGACTGTGGAGGAGTTCCAATGGTGATGATTCCATAATAGGCCAGCTGGAGATTAAGAGAAATGAGTATTAGTCACTGGTTGTCAAAGATTTATTCATCTGTTCATCTAGCTGTATCACCACTCACATCAGCATCGTTGGTCATAGGCTCATCGGATGCATAGTTCTGGTCAAACTTGGATGTTGGGTTGTATTGGAACTTGTTCCTGTACTCCTCCCACAGACCTTGCTCCTCCAGGTACTCCCTGGCACTCTTACCCTTCTCCAGGGGAACCCTACAATGCACCAAATGGAGCAAATTAAATTATTTCAGATTCATTTGTAGACCTTTATTGACACATTTCCTTCCTTCTAAAATCTCTCAATATTCACATGCAGGAAAACCTTCTTCTTCACACTGTGACCCAATAAGGAGCTAATGAATTTTATATTTTAGGAAATGTCAAAAGTTAGAGTGTCAGGCTGACTTACTGGAGGAGGCACTCAGAGACTGCCACCATGGCACACAGAACAAAGGCCCACTTCATTGTCTTGGTTTTTTGACTGTAGAATTGAACAAAGTTCAGTAGAGCAGAACAACAAATCAAGTTAATGCAACTAAGTTTGGTTCCAAAAACAACATACAAAGTGAAATATTGCATTATTAATGCACACAGTAAATGAAAAACAGTTAATAATAGATGTTAAATGCACCACAGAAACTCTCACAGTGGATTCAAACTCACCTAAAGTCTCCAACCACTGACTGACAGCTGCCAGAAATGCATCCACTTATATACAGCTGGACTCACATGTTATCTTACACAGGAAATGCAAACACTCAAGTTAAGATACATATAAGTTAAGATAAGTAATCCAAATGTAACAACTGACCTCCAGAAAATGTCAATTATCTGATTAATCTATGGAAAAACTTACAAAGTATAATATTGGTGGTGCTGACATGTAGAAGTCAACACATCAGATGTTTGCACAAGATCAAAGGTGACACAAGTAAAATTAAGTTTGAGACAAATTCAATTTGACAGAAATTTTACTGTTTTTTTTTCCATTTTACTCTCATTTTAAAGGCTAATGCTTTAAATATGTACAATATACTGTATATATGTACAACACACATACAAACTCCATAGAGAATACAAATATATTTGCCCTGACATATGTAGTATTTGTATTCACACGTTTTTGCAAGTATGTAATGTATATTGTTATATTATTATGATGAATTAAAACCAAACCATAAATACATATTGATATTTGTGTGCTATACCGCATTCCATATAATTTAACTTTAAAACTGCTAAATGTGAGCGACACGGTGGCGCAGGGGTTAGCGCTGTTGCCTCACAGCAAGAAGGTCGCAAGTTCAAGACCTCCTTGGTCCTGGGTCTGGGACCTTTCTGTGTAGAGTTTGCATGTTCTCCCCGTGTCTGCGTGGGTTTTCACCGGGTACTCCGGCTTCCTCCCACAGTCCAAAAACATGTGTGTGAGTGAATGGTGTTTGTGCCCCATGATTGGCTGGCGACCATCTGGGGTGTATCCCTGCCTCTCACCGTAACACGCTGGGATAGGCTCCAGCAGACCCCTGTGACCCTAATGAGGAATAAACAGGAATAGACTGGTATGACTGACTGCTAAATGTCATAGCTATAGTCAAACTTGATCTTGATCTTTCACCTTAGCATGTGTTTCTCTGCTGCTGCATTATCATGTTTACTCATAGGTATTTTCCTTTCCAGTAGATAGGTAATCCTAGAGCTATTTTACCTTATCACTTAAACTAAACACATTATTGAAAAGAGTATACGCATTACTGTTAAATTAGACCACAAGTTCCTGTTGGAAGAATGAATTAACTAAACATATAAACCCACTTTCAGATCACATGGTCACTTATCTTTATTCTGCAGGGCAAAACTCATATGGTAAAGAACATTAATGAGATAATTTGTCCCAATAAGTAGACAACAGTGAAAACTTGACTCTTTCCTAAACTAATTATTTTACTGATCTAAATCTAATATTTACAAGTATCACATGTATTTCTCTCCTTTTCCTTCTCCACTCACTCAGACCTTGAGTTTACTCGCTGTATGAACATTTTATGTTTGAATCGTCTCTGGTTCCTCAGAGATCCAGGCCTTCCTCTTTACGGGGACTCCTTCACTGATCCGCCTCCTTATCCCGTCTTCACTCCTTGGTCTGGCTTTAGCGAAGACAGAATTCTCTCCGCTACATGGAGCAGCTCCGCCTTGACTCTGGAACGTCCTTTGAGCGGCATCGGCTGAATGAGAGCTCCCGGAATGCCACGCTCTTCTCCTGCGGAATCTGTCACAGCCAGGAGAAGCTGCAGGATACAGGCTGGGACCACAGCTTCCAGATGGAGGCATGACTGCTTCAGAGGGATGAGCGTAACTGGAAGGATGATGCTGTACTGATTCAGACTCAGAGTAGGAACTGCGAGTACGGGGGAAGATACAGATCGATGCAGCAGAGGAGTGAAGTGTAGAGGGAGTAAAAGAAAAGGAGGATGGGAGGGAGACTCGAGGTTTTGGGTAAAGAAGACCTGTCCTCCTGTGTCTAACTTCTCCTGTAACTCTCCCCTCTCCCTTCACTTCCTTCGTTGACTCTCCACATCTTTCTGCACCTTTCTCACTGTTACTGATCCTCATTTTCCTTCTCCGACACTGAGCCTCATCTAGTTTCATTTCCAGGTTTTGAATGTCGTCTGTTATCTGGTTGACCCGATCAAAACGGGATAGTAGGGCATTCACATATGGAAGCAGGTGGTCCAGGTAGGGCTGGACGTCGAACCCAGGCTCGGACTCTGAGTCCTCGGACCTCACGGAGAGAGATGAGGATAAGAGACAGGGGGATGAAAAGGAGGAGGACAGAGGAGAGTGGGAGGAGGGGAGGGTGGAAGAAAGTGTGGTGAGACGGGATTCATGGGAGGAGCGTGAAGGAGCCATGTCTATGCCTTCGAACTTTACTCTGTGCCTGAACTAGAAAGGAAAAGAAACATGTAGAATCAGCAACATGAACTGAATACGGAGCATTGTAAAACAGCTACTGAGCTACCAACCTCTTTAGCCTTTGTGAGTCCCATCCACAGCTTGAGTCTCTTGATGAAGAACTCCACCATCTCATAGTCCTGTGGTTCAATGGCTGGTCGGTACAGGTCGGCTTGCTCTGCCCTGAAAGACAGCAATATTTAGCAATGAAGCCCATTTATTGCTATATTTAACTTTCAAGAAGCCAAAGACCCGCAAGTGTAGCTGTAGTCTCTTGTTCCTCTATATCTGAAAACCAGCAAACTGCAACTGCAATAAAAATGTATTTTTGTGCAATTCAGAACTTGTCATGTTTAAGATAGTTTCAGGATGTTTTGGTTCCTGTCCGATCTTAGCTGTAGTCTAAGGTTTTTAACCACCTGCCTTAACACAGGTGATGCTTACCTGTATGCACGGATGAGAACAGCTCCACAGAGTCTCGCTAATAGCCAGACACTTCCCCCCATCAGCAGCAGTCCATAAAGGGGTCCTAGGACTGGGTGCACTCTGCAGAGTCTTTGGAGAGCTGTCCGGCCTCGCAGGATGGAAAGCACTGAGACACCAGCCTGGCCGACTGACAGGAAACCCTCCACCGAACGGGAGAAGAGCTGAAACAAACACTTACATCACCTACATTTCTTCTTCATGAATATTTGAGTTACTTGAAGTGTTCTTGTTGTACCATGTTTCCCAGGTGAGTGCAGAGCAGCAGCAGCAGCAGCAGCAGCACACTCAGAGCCCACAGCTCCCTCCAGGCTCTCCGCAGCACTCTGCCTATCACCACCCACCTCCGCACAAACCTTAAGGTTCCCAGCAGCTGGGACACACAGCGACAGTCAGGAGCAGACAGTTAATAGAGTATAAAACTAGTTCTGATTTATACGACGGAGGAACCAGGGCTCCAAGTTACCTTTAGAACCAGCAGAGTGAGCAGGATGGCTGCACATTGAGACAATCTCTGAGCCAAAAGAGCGAGACTGTGGAAGTTGATGAAGCGGTCTGGTTGGGAGCGGAGCTAGATGGTGGAGAACACAGTAGTGTTGGGATTTAATGACGAAAAAGCAATATTTTCTGAAGTGGATTTGAACTTATAATATTCAAATAATTCATTCAATAAAGGTAGAAGAACTGCTTGCTGCTGGTTTAGTTTATGTTTCTTTCATACATGTTTGTTTGGCTGATCCCCCAACGCATCTGTAACACATTTAGGTAAAAGTGCCTCAATTAACTAAAGAGCTCAGCAGTTCAACAGTGCCACTACAGCATCTGAACTTTTACACTTCATCTGAAAACCAAGCAACATATGGATTCATCAGAGGGAATATCTTGTATTTAGTACAATCAGTCTATTATTGAGTAGAATTATCTCAAATTATCTGATTTAATTTTGACTGCTTCAACCATTTTTTAATAAAAATCAGAATTATGAGACAAAAAGTTCAAAATGACATAAACATATTAAGATAACAACTCAAACAATTTGAACATATTTTAAGAAAACAAGACTAAATTGACCAAAATCAAGAAAAACAATTGAAAGTGATCTGCTAACAGGTTAGATTAATTATACCAAACACAGGACATTTTCACTTGTTAAGATTTCATCATTGCAGTGCAATACACAGTACAATGAATTTGAGAATAATATTTAGAAATATTGCAAATTATATTTGCTAATAATTTGCTCAGAAAACATTAGTACTCCAACAATTCAAGCAGTAACTCATGACTGACGAGACTTTTAGTGAGTTTGACACTTTTGCAATCAAGCTGTTAAACTATCATTTACTTGTCAAATTTGGACTCACATAGGCAAACGTAAAATCTCCATGGTTCCTCAAAGTTTACATCTTTCTATGGTATATTTACCTGGGAAATACAGGAAGTAGCCTGGGACAGGAAGCGAAGCTGCAGAATACTTGTTGCCAGGGACAACGAGACCAGGAGGAGCTGGAACCAGTGCTGACCTTGACACAGGTATGTGGAACGTTCAGCAGCCATGGACCACAGCTCCCCGAGCAAGATGAGGAGAGCAGAGATGATGAGAAGAATCTGAAACACAAAGCCAGCGAATTTTAGCATTTAGTATTACTAAGAGCATTAAGTATTACTGAGTATTACTTGCAGTTTGAATTTTCTGTGTATTTTGACAGAATTAGAGTGTTTGTTACCGTCAGTGCCATCTGAAGGTCCAGGCCTGAGAAAGATGAAGGGATGAGGAGTGGATGGATGGAGATGGAGGGAGTGACTCTTTGTGTCTGAGCCCACTTGAGTTGAATGGACACACACACAAATAAAGCAGAACCTCTGTGGTAGTGTGTGAAGTCAATAGATAGGGTTTTAAACCTGAGAAATGAAAAATACACATTAGCATCAAATCATAATCAATATTTTTAGTCTTTTAAATTAGATGTTCAACAATTTTACATGATAATTGGTGATAATATATGGTGATAATATTGGTGATTATATAACTCAGTATTAGATCAAGAAAAACATCAAGCAATCACATCTGAAGAGGTTTCAGGATCCTTGGTAAATAATGTGTGTTCAAATGCACAATGACAAATAATAGTTTGTCATCTTTTATTGTTTCACTTGTTTCTAGAAGAAAAGAAGTTCCATTGTTGTGTTTTTTTGGCAACTTTTAATGTAGTGGTACACTTCAGTTATTTGTTATTTGAGGATGAAACAAAGAGAAATTAAGTTATAACTCAGTCTCCAGATATAAACATTTACAGTTTTCATTTCTGCAGATATGTTGAATGTCAACATTTCATTACATCACTGTTTTTATGTGTACATATTTTCACAAATACTGTTTTATGATGTGACAATGCAATGGTTAGGTGGTTAGGTTTAGGCACAAGAAATATTTGTTTAGGATTCAGAAAAGATCATGATCTGGGTTAAAGTGTCTAACTGAAGTAGACGCCAGTAAAATGCCTGACATGATGGTGCAAAATGTGCTTTTAACAGTGGTGGTGAACATACATCTCCTGCAACTTTCCCAACTCCAGCACATGAAACAAAGCACCGATCCATCCACCCAACATTTCACATCCTGCTGAGAGAAGCGATACTGAAGCGGAACACATCAACACTTCTGAAACATTAACATTCAACATTTCTGTGCTTTGGAGAGTAAACTGTTTCTGTGACTGTGATCTGAATGATTGCACACTCAGTAGTTGTGTTGCTGAGAAAACACACTTACTGTTTTTTCCTCCAATCTTCCATGTGAAGGTCAGCTAGAATCCGCTGTGTCATTACACTGCTGTTTCCCAGAAAGACTCCTGGCACAGAGCCGTGAGTGTGTGTGTACTGGAGCTGTGGCAAACCTACGAGGTGCAGCAAAGGGTTCTGGTGCATGTGTGTCACCAAGGTGTAATTGATCCACTCCCCTGCATCTGCCCAGCTACACAAAGATAGAATAAGTGCGCGATTACACACATGCACACATTACATCCATCATGAGTTTTGTGAAATTTTGACAGAGCCCATTTCTTTAGTGTACCCTACACACCACATTGTGTCCTTACTCTTTGAGCGAGGTGAGGTTAGGGACCCCTGATGGTGCTGTGTGGAGCCGGTTCCTGACAGCAGCGTGCAGCAGCCGGCCCTGCCGCTGCTCTACGCTGTCCTGGTAGTTCACCATCAGCACCAGCAACAGAAACAACAACTGGCACACACAGTGCTATAGAGAAGATGAAGAGGTTAATTAACATAAAATGTGATGCTGCTAGAAAAAAAAAAAACTGAACAAGAATGTGAAAGTTGGATTTAATGTTGCATGGTGGCACAGTTGGTAGCACGGGTTTGGCTCCAGCAGAAAGAACTCTGTGACCCTAATGAGGAATAAGCAGGAATAGGAAATGGATGGATGAACGGTTTTAAGCTCACCCTCATTAGTGATCGCAGAGCTCGGACTTTGCGTGCCTCCTCTTTAGCCTGCAGCAGCCCATAGCCACACGGTGGCCTGACCTTCCCACTGTGTTCTCCAAATGCCCTGACCACTGTGGTCTCTTCAGCCAGCTGATCATCCACCTCTGGATCCACAGGCCGCCACAGCGCTGTGTAGATCAAGGCCTGCACACACACCTGAGCAAGGAAGACGGCGATGCAGATCAAAGGAATCATCCACCGACAGATATAAGAAGTGAGTTAATTGGATGTTTGAACTTACATTGAGAGGTTCCAGCAGCAGAGCAGAGGTGAGGAAGGCGGAGAGAAAAGATATCAGCCACATGAGGACCACGGCTCTGGAGAAGAAGCTGCCATAAAGCCCCACTAGAGCCAGACAGGCTCCCAGCAGCACAGCCACCAGGGGGTAAATCACACACAGGGCCCAGGGCGGGAGCAGCCAGCTGGGCTCACCCCGAGGGACGCCTGAAGGAAAGGAAACAACACTAGAAGCAAGAAAAACAATCACGAGGTGTTCATTGTGTCTTCTTATCCAGGGTTTAGTACCTATGCGTGTGGTGGACGGGGAGCGTGTGGAGTCAGGAGACGGACTCGGCAGAAAGGTGCTGGCCACAGAGTCTACAGAGGGATACTTGTAGAGTCCTGTCTCACACAGGGAGGAACACAACTGTGGCTCCGGCTTGCACATCTCACCGTATTGAAACTTATCCTCACTCTGATCTGACCAGCTGCTGCAGGAGGTGCTCCGGCTACGAGTTTAAGAAACATAAAATGCATGAGAAAAGCCAAAGAGAGAAGAGAGGACAACATGGGAACAGTATTTCTAAACAGAGCCTCACGTGTTTGAGAATGATGAGGTGGTTCTTGGGGAGTCACGGCCACTGTCTGAATTAGTGTTTGCTGTATCTGTTGTTTCTGCTGCTGCTGCTGCTATAGACATCAGCAGATCCTCCTCTGGAAACAAAAACCCAATCAGACTAAAAAACATGTTCAATACAACGTGCAATTTCATCTATTGCAATAAAATTATGTCATTTTCTTGTTTTCCCCTACTTTCCCTTAAACCCGCCTGCACTAATTCTGCTTCAATCAATGAATTCTGCTCCAGTCAATGATTTTAACATTTTCCAGATTGGCAATAAATATCTCATATTTTATGCTTTTCCTGGGTTTTATACAAAGTTGTGATGTCACAAACATCTATTGGTGCTTTAAGAACCAAAAATCACCTAAGTGTAGTTTTACATCTCCGCTCTCAAGCTTCTCTTTTCAGCTCTAGAAAGAATAGGTCATTATGTGTCTGTCTCATTAATATTAATGAGCCTCTCCTTTACTAGGTGATTTGAAAGGCTGGATTGAGTGTTTTGAAAGAGACAGTTATAGAACACCTAGACCTTCTTATAATCAAAAGCATACTCTATTAAACTCTGCCTTTCTACCATACGGACATTTAAGGAAAGATACAACACTCAGTTTGATGTGATGACAGTAGAATATTTTGTACATTTCCCTCCTGTACACATTTGAATTTCTGACTTTAATTTAAAAACTTTCTCACCAGACAGAGTCAAAAAAGTTGTCAGACTGTGCCTGTTAACTCGGATTGTGTTGGTGGTGTTCAGGGTGAGGGCCTCCTGGCCTGGTACAGCAGGAGAGTAATGAGAAATTTCGTATGAAAGGGGGAAAGTGCAAAGGGGAGCGAGAAGAGCAGCGGGTGAGTCGGAGGAGGAGGGTGAGGCCAGGCGCAGCTGCATCAGGGCCTTTTTCCTCCTCAGCTGGCGTGTTGGAACCAGAGCAGACGAAGCCTTGCAGGGGTCAGGGGATGGGGTCGTCTTGGTTGGCAGATTGAGGAGACTGTCACATGACGCCCACGCGACCACGCCCTCCTCCTGACCTGCTACATCTGTCTGTGGCGCCAAACCAGAAGCAGCCCAAAACTCCAGGATGCTGGAGTCAAACGCTTTGCTCTCCAATAACTAGAGAAAATAAAAAAAAATACATGGGGAATATGATGACGATTGTGTGTGTGTGTGTGTGTATGTGTGTGTGTGTGCACTCTCACAGATGAAGGACTGTCTCGGACTGGGCTTGAAGAATCCGGCAGAGACAAGAAAGAAGGGCCTGAAAGCTCAGATTGGCCGAGGTAAACATCCATCTCCACCGAGTGGCAAACAGGAGATGGGGGAACTGACATGTCCATGGTTACCTTGTTACACACACACACACACACGCAAACACACACACACACCTGTCAACATACCAATACAAGAATAGGAACACTTACTTGTTTCCATACAGAGATAAGACTGATAAGATATCACTGTACTGACCTCTAATCAGAATACAGAACAGAATAAACCTCGACACCTATGTGTGTTTATTCAAATTAACATTTCAGCTTATCAGTTCATACACTCAGGTCGTATGGGTCAGAGCTGTAAAATGTTTAATGGCAATAAAGAAGCTCTGAGTTGTTTTCAGACACCTGACTGTGAGCTTTTCTTAACAGGAAGCAGAGAAAACACTGGAGAGGAAACACCAGTACTGCAACAGTCATCCCCACGGCAACCGTCTCCACATTAACCAGCAGCTGAGGCGACACTGGACCACTGGTGAGAAAAGGGACACGGATTAGTGTCCTGTTAACCTTGCTGAATGTACTGAGCCAATGCTTTATGTTTGGAAGCACTTTGTTTTTTTTCTAATAGTGGGCTATTGGATGAAATAGCTAAAAGTAATGAAAAATTATTGAAAGCTCCAGCTTCTAGTTACCGACTGACTTAAGCAATCTAAATATTGAAAATTCAATTTATGAAAAAAAATATTGCAACAAATAATAATAAAATCCAATTGTATATATCTGTCAGTCAGTCATTTTCTATACCTGCTTATTCCTCATTAGGGTCGCAGGGGTCTGCTGGAGCCTATCCCAGCGCGTTACGGCGAGAGGCAGGGATACAACCCAGATGGTCGCCAGCCAATCATGGGGCACACACACCATTCACTCACACACTCACACCTATGGGCAATTTAGAGTCTCAAATTAACCTGAGCATGTTTTTGGACTGTGGGAGGAAGCCGGAGTACCCGGTGAAAACCCACGCAGACACGGGGAGAACATGCAAACTCCATACAGAAAGGTCCCAGACCCCGGACCAAGGAGGTCTTGAACCTGCGACCTTCTTGCTGTGAGGCAACAGCGCTAACCCCTGCGCCACCGTGTCGCCCATTGTATATATCTGATAGGACTAAATAACCAGTAAATAATACACTCCCCAGAGGATATTTCGGAGGTGATATACCTGAGCTCCTCTGAGCCCACGGCCCCGTACCACAGTGCCCCCAGAGCCAGGTAGAGATGTAGCACCAGAGCGCTGCAGGTAACCCGCTGACCCCTGGTGAAGCGACTGTGGGAAGGGCGTTCCCATAGAGACAGCCACAGGTGACGCTCCACCATCCCAAACATCAGCTGGGAGGTGAGGACCCGCTGGAACTGGGAAATTTCTTCAGGGCCTGTGGAGGAGGAATTAAAAAAGGAATGAAAACAATGCAAATGAAAAATGTTGGAAAGTGTTGTTTCAGACAATTCCCTAAAAAACATGATTTAATTACTTATTTATATTCTAGACTAGATTTCCTTGAAAACTATTTTAAAGCTGATGCCTGATGAAAGCAAAATCTTTTTTCAGAAAGCGCACAGTTTGCTCTCAAACTGTAGTCATTAATACTTCAATGGAGTGATATAAAGAGATATTTTTAATCTTACATGAGGCCAGAACTTCCTTCTCCACGGTTCCATTCTTCTGATTCTCCACAGAGAGCCAGTCCTCCAGCAGGAAGAAGAACATGTGGTCGGTCTGAGGGTCCCACACCACCACATGCTGAACATACCAGGAAGGATCCGAACCTGTGTTCACACGTATGACATCTGGCTTACACACTTACACCACGATCTTTCTACTAGAATCTGATACAGAAATATATTTAAAATTTTGAATCATTTGGACTCACACTGGGTATTCAAAGTTAGCAAGAGGAGTATTTTTACTATCCTGAACTCAGAGGAGATTTTATCTATCTCTATATTTTCCAGTTACAGGAACAGGTTTTATTCATTTATATATACATTTGAGTTTTCAAATTATGCAAATGAGCCAGATATAGCTGCAGTTTTTTTTACATCCTGTGTACCTGTGTTGTCATGCCAGATGCGAATTTTCCAAACTTCTCCCAGGTTGTCATCTGTCTCTAAGTGAAACTGGTCCAGGCTGCTGCGTTGAAAAGCTCCGTCTCTCTGCAGATGTCGAGAGCCGCTCTTGTTCAGCCCGTACAGGCTGATGCCAACATGTGCTGTGGTGCCTGATGGGTGAAACCGCAGCGTTACACCACATGAGTTCATGACTAAGACCTTGTTTTGTTCACTTATCCTCGGCTGACCTGCTCCCCGCCTCCAGCCGGTCTTCACCAACACTCTGTAGTGGTACAGTCCGGGTCGACCACACAGAGGGACCTGGCTCAGTCTCAGACTGTCCAGGTGGTCCAGTTTGTGGGCGATGAGCCCCACCAGCAGGTGGATCAGAACCAGGACGGCACATACAATCCCCACCACCATGTTCCGCATGGGACCGCCTGACTGGACAGACAATTACATTAATAATATGAATATTAATATTAGGTAATAAAATGCAAAGTGATTCATATTTGCAGCACAAATATAAACAGCAGTATGTGCAATTAAATTAAACAATACAAATAAACTATATTGTTTAGGGGATAAAACATAAAATTAAAGTGCTAAAAGCTAGCTAAAAGCCTTTGAGTTAAGGTATGATTTAAGAATTTTTTAAAATCTCCACAGTTTATCTGTTTGACAGCTATATAATAATATTGTAAGCTGTCAAACAGAAGTGGGCCTTGATTATGAAAGATACAGATACAGTCCGTTAATCGTCATCCTAAATAACAAGAGACCTGGTTTGAATCCAGTGAACAAGTCATTTTAGATCATTTAGATTCAAACCATTTTAAAGCCTGGTTCGAGCCTTTGTTAATTCACAATATTTTTTACTTCTTAGGATTTTAAATTATCTTCTTCCATAAGGTTTTTGAATGGGACAGTTGTTTGTTTCTTACACTGCCCTGTAACCATTTTCCTTCTCCTTTCCTGTTTTTAATCATGTTTTGATGCTTTTAATGCTTTGCGTAAAGCACTTTGAATTACCTTTTTGTTTTGGTGCCTTTTTTATAAAAGCAGCCTCTCGGTTTAGCTAACGGAGAACTCTGGGCACGATCCAAAGACAGCTTCAGAGGATCAACTGGCTTTTTGTGGCGAGATAAGACATGGATGAAGGGAAAAGGGACTGTGCTTGTTGATAACTATAAAACCTTTTCATCAGGGGAATGGATCAGGTGTTAGTCAGGCCTGGACGGTGAACTAAATAACAGATGCTTTGTGTTCTCACATACCGGTGGCAACAGAACAACGGCCCCAGGATGAATAAATAGACTGGCTCCAAACACGGTGAGATGCTGGGTGAGGCAGTGCGCTGCATGGAGCGTGCTGCCCTCCAGTGGCTGGAGACCCTCACTGCTCCAACGCTGCTCCTTCACGCTGTAGTACTGACACACGGAGCTGAACACACAGATGGATGCTTGAACAGGGCCGCCGTCCACCACGGAGGAGGTGACCGTCACAGAGAGAGGCTCGTCTGTCTGATTCAAACTGTTGGGGTAGAAAATTTCTTGTTAATTCATCGAAGTCAAATCAAACACAGCGGTTACAGAAAAAAGGTCTGTGACTCACAGTGGAGACAGAAAGATGGTTTCCTCTGTGGAAGTGGATACAGCAGAGAGACGGAGAGCCCATGCTCTCACTAGGGAATCCTGGGATACATTAGTGCCTGGAACTGAAGAGCTCACTTCTATCTTGACATGCCCCAAGCTCACTGGAGCAACTCCTGGAGATGCATCATGCATTTTGAAAAACAGCCTTTTAGAAATTAAAACACAGAAACTCACAAATATACAGCAACGTTAAACAATAATTACGTAGGGGGTATATGATAAACGATTGCCTCAGTTATTCACAAATAAAAATACAATTCTACTGTAGGGTTGGGCTGTTTAGAGATGGAAATACACTTTTAATTTTTAAGCTTTATTTATTTTTCATGTATAAAAAGAAGTGAGGAAGCTTTTTCAAAAGAAATAAAACTTGAAGCCTTGATCAGTACAACTCAAATAAATAATTCTGACTTTAGTAGACTACACCATGATTAGCAAATTTTTCCATGAATAAAAGCATATTCCTATAAATATAAAAAAAAATGTTAATGGAAGATGTGTCAGCACAGTTGCGTATTTACACATCTGGCAAAAATGCAGCAACATTAGCATTCATTTGATTTAATTTAATTTAATATTCACCCTCCCTTAAGTTCTGCTTTGATCTCAACTATCTCCCAAGGGAAATAGCTGACATATGGTAGATGCTTCACTGGCTGGTCACTAATAATACCTGTGTGCTGTTTGATGCAGGTACAGTGAGTTTATTAAACCCTCTTGGCCTGAAAACAGTTGATGTGAACAGTATGGCTGAATCAAGTAAAATGTGCAACCTGTAAAACCAAAACAAAGAGCTGAAAGACACTAAAAAGGCTCCTTTTATGGTTTACCAGGATGAGCAACATTTTTCTTGTCTGTTTTAATGTCACATACTAATTTGAAAAATAGTATTACATAATTAAATATGGGAAGAAGAAGAAGAAGAAGACGAAGAAGAAGAAGAAGAAGAAGAAGAAGAAGAAGAAGAAGAAGAAGAAGAAGAAGAAGAAGAAGAAGAAGAAGAAGAAGAAGAAGAAGAAGAAGAAGAAGAAATTAAATGTTGTACCTGGTGTCAGGCTGAAGTTGAAGGAGATATATAAACCTGCATTTTCATCCAAGTCATCCACAGCTTTGACTGTGAAGTTAAAACTTCCTTCAGCTGGGAGTTTTACAGTAGGACATCTACTCCCACCTTCGTCTCCTCTCCCATGTCCACCTGCATCACCTTGCCCCATAGTGTACTCTTGGGGCAGGGTGACCTGTATACCTTGTTCAGGGTCCAGATCTTGGATGGCAATGGGCTGGCCCTGAGGCGTGGTGAGCTCCATGGCAACCAGAGTGGTGGAGATCGGAGGGTTGGCCACAGTCAGCAAAGGGTTTGACTCCATCCCAAACAGAACCTGCACCACCTCAGATCTCAGACTCTGCAGGTGAGCAGTGAGGGACCGGGGGATTTGAAACGGACAAATGTGGGAACTCTTAGATCCATCATTCGGCGACGACGGTAAGGGGACACTCCTGTTTGACTGCTGAATGCAGAGGAGTTCAGAAGGGTTTCCATGGAAACCAATGGTGCTGATATAAGGGGTTGAGATAGAAACGGGCGCCTCGCCATGAACATGTGAATGCATCAGCGAACGCATTAGGGCTCCAGCGTGGTCCAAAGCTGACAGGGCAGTTAGTGAGGCTGACTGCTTGGAGCTTGAGTTGTTTGGGGTAGAATTGGAAACACTGACGGATTCAGAAACAGCAGCCATGGTGCTACCTGACCACAAAGGACAGAAGAAAATTCAACTGTTCTATAAAGTTAGTTCAATGTAAGTATATGCCTGTGACTTATATGGTGATTGACAAGCACCTATGACATGAAGGATGTTTCTTCCTGTGTAAAGTGTTGACGAAACACCAGGAATCATCTGTTCCTCCATCACATGGATCATCTTCCCCACTGCTTCAAGAACCTTCTCTTGACAGCTGGTACAAACCAACTCACCAGGAACAGCCTAAAGAACATCAAGAACATTCAGAAACAGGCTTTCCTCATCTTCTTGGGAGAATGGGATGATGCTTACTTACAGTAGACTGAGCTAATGCTGAACTGATCTGATCAACATCCTGCAAGGAGGAAATGGGGAGCGAGGTCAGAGTTTGGGTAACATCTTTTCGGATTTCCCTCCTGGTCGCCAGCTCTGTAACACTTGGTCCAGACTCCATCTGTGGACGGATAGGTAATAATCATTGGAAGATATTCTAAATGTTCAAGACCTTCAGTCAATCACTAAAAGAGAACAGCTGAGGCTGATACACCACCTGATTGAGTTGGCTGGTGAGTGCGATGGAATAGGGGATGATCTCCTGAGGGTTGCCATGTTGGACTAAGGCCCACAGCTCAGTCTGGCTCTTGTTTCTAAGCCACTGACTGGCAACTTCGTCCCTTGCAGTATGTTCAACTGTCAAAGTTCTGTAGAAAGGAGGAATCAGAATTAGTGAGTATGAAATATAACAAAACCCAAAGAAAAATATTGCAGCAACAACATGTGTCTCATATTCTGATTACTTGTTCAAAGCTATGACTTTTGCCCCCAGGTGGTCTTCTACTAGCAAAGTGACTGTGATAACTGATGTGATTCTTCCTCGCCCAGGACGTCCCACTGGGACCAGGCTGCCAAATGTTGAACGAGTGCCCCTAGGAAGAGAAATACAGACAAAACAAAGTGATAGAAAAAATCATTTTCACCGAAAGCAAACTCAAATCTCAGATTTTAACATTCAGGTCATGATCACCTCTCTCCAATTTTAGTTTGTGTCACTATTCACCTGTACAGAGTGAGCACTGGGCACAGGGTGCTAACGGGCTGGCATGGAGCTACCTGGAAGATATAAAACAACTGAGAGGCCTCGCTCTCATCATCTTGCCAACCTGTTTAAAGACAACATATGTTAGTGAAACATAGAGGCACAGAGTCCACAAACACAGTTATAGTTACAGAAGCCCGAATGATTGCTTCTTTTTCACTATTTTACTGTGATGCAAAACCTAATGTGTAGCACAGTTGTGTTACCTGAGCAGCTGTAGGTGACCACTGTCTCCAGTGGACATACATGTGACTCTGGACTCAGACTACACAGGCCTCCGTGTGGTGGATTGTTAGTCAGTGTTTTCAGGCTGGCGCTGCCCCACTGTCCGCTGCCAGGCTGAGTTACGTTAAGAGTGAAGGTGTAACTACGCCCCGGCTGCAGGATGCTTGATTGTACTACTAACTTCTGGGAAAATTTTCCTGTAGAGGTGCCAACCTCATCAAGGTCAAAGGTCATGCCAGCCTGGTCCTCAACACTCCATCGGTACTGTGAGAAGACCCATACATGCCATACATGACACATAATAATACTGAATGACTAACTGTGCATATTTGTACATTTCTTGACGTGCAAACTGGTTTTAACTACCTAATTAAGCAGTGCTGATTGAATATAGATTAAACAGTCAAATAATAAATTAAGCAGATTAACATCTAAATTAAAGAGATAATGAATAACAGCAGAAACTGCAGTAGAGGGAACACATTACAGTGTTTTTTCATTTCACTTACTAATTGACTAATTGACATTTCACTCCTCTTCTTTCTACTCGTGTCACGTTTTAAAGATGTTTCATTTGACATTCAATATTGACTTTATCTTCACGAGACCGTGAAAAAATGAATTTCATTGGATTAATGATAACTGATGACATTGAGGAAAGTAAAAAAATTCATAATAATTACCTGTGCTTGATTATCACACTGTTCACATTGTCCAGAGAGGATAACGGGGGTGGAATAACTGATGTGGTGAGGAGAAGAGAGGGCGGCGCAGGACACACACTCCACATTCACAGGAAGCACTCGAGCTGCACACACACTTACCTCAAGATAAGAGATATACATCAGTGTAAGTGTTAGTGCAAGTAAATCAAACTCTGACTTTTATAAAGATGCCTCTGAAGCAAAATGTCAGCCTTGGTTGAGTAAATTGGTTAGTGTGCCAAGGACAAGTTTCCAAATGTTAAACATAACTCCATAAACGTCCTCCCAACTGAACTGAACAAGAACAAGACAGTGAATTCTAAAGAGAAAGAACGATTATTGTCATTATTTATTATAATAGCTCTGGTCATTATTCCATGCTGCTCAAAAGTATTGCACAAAACTGTACATCCTACACATACGTGTGTGTGTGTAGGATGGACACACATATGTGTGTGTGTGTGTGTGTGTGTGTGTGTGTGTGTGTGTGTGTGTATGTTATAACTGCCTGTCTTCTCCGTGTGCACATGACAATAAAACTCTTGAGTCTTGAGGTTATAGGAGATACTCACTGTCTGCGTGACAGAGGCAGGTCTCCTCCCTATCTTATATACAGTGAGAGTGAAAACATAGACTGTGTCTGGATCCAGCTGAGAGCTGAGCACAGTCAGTCGACTGCTGTTACTCCCAATGGGCTGTTGTTTAATACGAGACCTTGTGTAGTTCTGCAAATGAAAACAGAGCAGCGTTAATAGCATAATATTTAAGCAAGTGTGAACTAGGGCTGCAACTAACAACTATTTTGATAGTCTATTAATCTATAGAATATTTTTTTCTGAAAGCTGAAGCTTTAAAACTAAAATGTATATATTTGTCCCAACCAACATTTCACAACCCAAAGATCATTAGTTTACTATCATACAAGACTAAAGAAACCAGAAAATAATCAAAATTGAGAAGCTGTAACCAGAGAATTTGAATATTTAGCTTTAAAAATGAAATTAAAATCAATTATCAACATAGTTGTTGATTAATGTAAATGTTGGCAACTAATCGACCGATCGTTGTACCTCTAATGTGAACAAGAAAACATTTAGCACTATCACTCTTGCTGCCTTCAACTTGCTATAATAATACTCCTGTACTATCAAGAGACCTGTACCGCTGTCATTGAGGTCCAGTGATACTGCAGCAAGTCCTTCATTCCTGGCTCCACATCAGGGTCCTGAGACTCAGATCCGTCCAGCACCAGGTCACTAAGGGCAGGCCACACTCTGAATGACCCTCCTTTGATTGCAGCTATTAGTGGGGAGTGGACCACTGTCACTTTGGTCTTTTGTTGGCCAAGTAAAGGAGTTCCCTGAAGTGAAACTGTGAATACAACGCAGTACTGTCCCACACTGAGCGAATGCCTTGGCAGGGAGAGAAAAGGTGATGTTGCGTTACTAAGAAGGACTCTGTTCCCAGTGGACTCCAGATTGTTTTTGGTACAATCTGTCTCTCTGAATATCTTCCATAGATATATGGTCTTGTAAGCAGAGCAGTTATTGTTCATGCTTGCCTCGAAGAAACTCTGTCTCGACCTGAAGATAGTAGACATGCTCTGTAGTAGAGAAGCTGCAGGACTGGAACACTTGAGTTTCTCCACTTCTATGTGTAGCTGTTTAGATACATGACTAATATTGTTGGAAACTTTAACCATAACAGTATATTTACCAGCAGTATAATAAGTATAACTGACTGCACTCAAGTCTGTATCTAGTACTTTGGAATCTCCAAAGGTCCATAGATATCTGAGGTTGGTTAATCCATTCACTTTTGCAGAAAAGCTAACAGGATAGCCAACAAATATTCTCTCTGAATGACAAACCAGCTCGACCTTTTTAACAGGCCACTCAACTGTAGCTGTCTTATTCAGTGTTTCAGAGCAGACTGTATTGTTTGCCAACACGCTAATAGACAATGATCCACTTCCTTTTGGAGTAAAGATCACTTCTTGTCCCATGAGCTGCATGGACTTAGACCCAACCAAGTGAAACATCCAGGTATAGTTGACTGAAAACCCATTTTGAACCTCTGCCTTGAAATGGATTTCATTCAGAGCCTCCAGAGCAGCGGAGCAACAGTTAACAAGTCGGAGACCTTGAATATGTTCAATAATCAGGAGGCTAGATGACGCCTCAGCACTACTGACCTGGTTCTGAGCTTTCACTGTAACTAGATGTGTCCCTGCTGCAAGACTTGATGTGGTGAATTGTCCCTCAGTGATGTACTGACTTAGAGTTAAATTCTTGTTTTGAAACATTAAAACAAAGCTCACATTGCTTCCTTTAGAGATTGTTGGAATAATAGTAACTGGTATGTCAGTGCAGAGTGTAGATTTACTAATGTTCAGCATGAGACCTTCGATTGCATCTTGGACAGTCACACTGTGTGAAACCCTCTTCCAATTTATCCAATTGGAGACATTCAAAGACACCTGGTAAACACCTTCGTGTGGAAAAGTGAAGCTAAAAGTCTGGTTGGAGGTGATGAAAATGTTGTTTTGGGGACCTGTAATTGTCCAGTGCCAGTGCAGATCACTTCCCTTGTGGATGAACCCATGGAAAGAAACAGCAGCACTTCTGTTGATATAAAATGGATGTTTCATGCTATCGATTTTAAAGTCCACCTCTTCTACCTCCTCCTGGACTATGAACTGCTGGGTGTCATTACTCTGGCTGAGCCTGTTCTGGACTGAAACTTTAACAAGAAAATGACCCACACTTCTGAAAGTGTGGAGAAGAAAGGGCACATTAGTCTGGAGGGGTAAAAGGTCAGTGCCCACGTACCAAAGGTACTGCAGGTCAGACCCGGTCACTACAGATACTGAGATGTTCACTATTTTGTCCACTGCCACGATGTTTGACACTGTATTAATGTGTGCACCTCTTGCACGTTCCACTGCCACGACAGAAATAGCACTGGTGGTCTCACCCAACTTGTTTGAAGCTCTTAGCTGAACTGAAACCCCACCAGGGGATTCAACTAACAGGTGAAAACGCCGTCCGTCACCAGTGATTTGTGGGTTTATTCTGCTCTGTGTGGCGAGCCAGTGATAAGTGACATTAGAGCCTTTGGTGATTGAAGCAATAAACATGAGTTCCTCTTGGGTTGGTACAAAGTTCATGTTTGTAAGGTGCTGATACTCAATGTGAAGACCTTCTATTCTTTCAAAGACTTCAATTAAAATAGCTGCCTCCTTACTACTCACCAAGTTCTGGGCTATAACCCTCACTTGATAATTGCCTGGTTTGGGGAAAGCAAATCTAAACTGACATGTCCCCTGTTTAGTTGTAGTTAAATCCTCCACTGTCCAGTAGTAGTTTGTGTTGCTGGTAGTGCTGCTAACTGCTGTGATAATAGTTTGTTCTCCTACTGCAGCATAGGGCTGATTGGTGTGAAGGGAAAGGTCTGAAACAGGAAGTAAAACATGCACTTTGAGGGTTGTAGAGATGTTGCTGACAGCGTTAAACGCTGTGGCTGTGACAGTGAATTCACCAGTGGAGGTAAAGATATGTGACACATTATGCTTCTGCTCTGCTGGAGAACCGTCCCCAAAGTCCCACAGCACGGACACATTGCTGCCGCTGCAGCTGGCAACTGAAAACAATGTTAACGTATTGACCATCACTGTGTCACGGTGACTGTTGTGCACCACGGACAATTTACCCACAGGTTTTTCAATGGTGACTCTAGCTTTGGCTGTTCTGTTGCTGACTTTGTTGCTCACAATTACAGAAATATCTTTGACGCCCTCATCTTTAAAGACAAAACACACATTTTCTGTCATGGCAGCAGGAGTAGAGGAGCTGCTGAACCACTTAAATTGATAACCTGTTGTCTGTTCAGGGGAAACTATGGCCTCGAAACATACCTCTTCTCCTATTGCCACTACTTCCTGTGACGACTTCACCATTGTTCCGGTTATTGGACTTTCAACACAGACGCTGCTGTTGTATGATGCAGTGCTAATAGAGCTAACCACAGTTAGACTAACAAAAAAAACTCCTTGGCTGGTATATTTGTGCATGGCTGTGGACCGCCCTGTAACTACAGTCAAAGGTGATCCGTCCCCAAACAACCAATGAAAAGAAAGTAATGATATGTTCCCATTCACCAGAGCAGTAAGCTGTGTCCTTCTTCCACTCATGAAACACTCTGTAGGCAGAACTCCACTAACAGTCAACCTATAGACCTCTACATGGATGGACTGATGAGCTTGGCTGACATAATTAGAGACAGTTACACCCACTGTATAGTTCCCTGGAGACTTATATATGTGGGTGATAGAACTTTCTGTGAGGTTTTCCTGCAGGGACCCATCACCAAAGTCAAAATCCCAGAAGAGACTCGTACCACTGGCAACTTCAGCTCTGAAATGTGTAACAGAGCTGAGTTCACTGGGTCCATTACAGCTCATAACTAATCCACAGATTTCTTCCATAACTTCCACCATGAGTGAGGCGGACAGCGCAGTAAGAGTGTTGTTGGCACACAGTGTGACGTTATAAACACCAGCAGATGCAAAAGTGTGCGTGACTCTCTGGTGGAGGCCTTCGACAGCTTCAGAGCCGTCACCAAAGTCCCATTTGTAGGAAATGGTGTTGGTGGATGACTCTGTGGATGCTTCCAGGTGTAGAGTCTGACTGACAAGAGGAACCAGTGGGGAGGAGGAAATAAGGAGGTGATTCAATGGAGGCCGAACGCCTATCTTCATAGAATCGTCAATGTTGTCATATTGGTTTGATACTTGGACATGGAGTATGTAGTCACCTGTTAAACAAAAAACAAAAGTGAAATGGATTCTCCATTGAGGGATTGAAGAGAAAGTACATACACACCTAACTGTGACACACTAACACTTGATGTCACAAAATCTAAAATATAAAATCGATATAATGTTGCTTTTTTTTAATAAAAAAACAAGACAAAACAAATGAAGACATGTAAATTTAGTAGAAATACATATTACATTGACCCTTGCTTAAATATAAGCAGAGAAAGTACCTGAAATATTTGTTAAAATTGAATAAATAATCAATTTAGTGGCAGTATCTTAACTCTCATACTTGAATGCATTGTTAACGATAAAAAAACAATTAGTTCTTCCTTAATAGATTGTGTATGTGTTCACCTGGGATGGAATAGGTATAGTTCACTGAGTCCTGGACATACACCTGCTTCTCTCCTCTCTCCAAAAGCCCTGTCATCGTCTGACACGGAGCAGATTGGATGTGGATGATATTGCTGCCGCTGTCCCCAAAATCCCACCTGCATGACACATTGCATTAACTTTAGAATAATGCAATTTTACAAGAATGTTTCAGCTGTCTTTCATTGTCCAAAATCCAAACTGTTAAACAGTCCAATAAGCATCTCTGAGTCTAGATGTGATCAAATATAAAGACACAGGCTTTACCTGAAGGTGACTGGAAGGGAGATGTCCACTCTGACCCTGAGGGTGTAGAGGTGTGGCTTTTCCACAGCTACAACCTCTCTGACAAACAGGAACTCTGGTTCAGCCAGTGGCATCATTTCATCCGCACCCAGGAGGATTTGCTGACTTTCAGAGCTCACAGGATTGGATGCTGTTACCTAGCAGATCACTTACAAATGAATTACAATGAATGGCAAGTTTATCATCAGAAAGACAAATAAAATATCTTACCCTGAGCTTATATTCAGCAGGTTTCTTCAACACTACACTGTACGATTCCCCTTCATAAGCAAACATCTTCAGGTTGTCAATTACCCATGTGAATACTACTGAGGAACCAGTCTCCACTTTGGCTGTAAATATCTACAATATAAAACATGAGAACAGGTAATCAAATGAGGATGCCTGTTGGCAGAACTGTAGTCATACGTCATATAGGAATTTCTTTGACAGAATGTTAAAATAGTTGGTGAAATAAATGCAATGTGTGTGAGAGATTGTAGCACTCTGACCTGTGGAGTGTCTATGAGCATCCTCAGGCGTCCATGTGGCTCAACACTAAGTCCTGTCACTGCCTCGTAGCCACAAACCTTCACACTTAAACTCTGAGAGCTCACGGCATCTGTCACACTGATGTCCAACATCTGGACCCCCACTGAGGGCAACACCAGAGTCACAGAGGAGAACCACACATCTTGAGACAGCTGCTTGCAGCCTGGTAAATGCTTCACCTCTTCAGGGCAAGATGGAAGGAAGAGGAGACCAGTCTGGAGCACTGGAGCTGACCAGGAGCTCCTAACTTTCTCCCCAGACAGGACACTAACAACGATCAGATTTTGAACATTGATCTGGATATGAATCTGATTCCTTTCATCTGGTCGAGGATGAATGACGGTTAAACCAAATTTAGATCTCAGATTTGGAATAGGACCAGTCGTCAGGGCCCTGATATCAGAAGGAGGGGTTGTCTCTGTGTTGGCGAAGCCAAATATGTCTTCATTGACAGTAGCTCTGTGAAGAGTGTCCACGTACAGAAACCTCAGATCACACACCACCCCGTCAACCCACTGGCCTCCTCCAGGAAGGGAAGTGAGGCCTCCCTCCCACCAACCGCCCCTCTCCTTCCCCCGGAGGGACAGGTAAGTCTGGCGCCACGGGGAGTTTAGTGAGGCCTCACTGTTAAGGCAACGCAGGAAGGTTCCAGATTCACGAGTGTGTTGTATAGCCACAATATCATCCGGATAAACCATGATGTTTCGTTCTGGAAGAAGCAACTGTTACAGAAAAAAACATAAATAAAGATACTGGCCTTCAAACATTAAGTAGTCCACAATGGATGCAGGACTTACATTAATAGTTTTCAGTTCAGAGTTTGGGTTGATTCTCAGAGGCAGGTCTGCCACCAGGTGATAGAAAGGAGGTATCGTTGTGTATCTAGGAGGTAGCGTGAAGCCACGGCTCAATGCTGCAGAGTCGTAGGGGCTGCAGGGTCTGGTGGTGGGCAGGCAGACCTCCAGCAGGTGGCACCAGTACCGGCCCACGCTGCAGCCTCCTGTGGTGTTACACAGCGGTGCCGCTGAGCAGCAGCTGAACGGATTAAGGAGAGAGCTGCAACCTAAAGAGCCGAGAGGAGATTACTACCTGCAGCGTGCAGCACACAGAACATTCACACTGAATGCTGTTCTGTACCTGGAGGCACCAGGTGCTGGTTGGGGTTGCAGTAGGGTCGGAGGATCTGGACACGGGCCACAGAGGACAGAGGGCTGGGCTGGACCACCAGCTCCACTGATGCCAGCTGACCTGCATGACTAAACCATAACCCTGGAAACAGCTGCATCTGTGGGCATCAAAGGAACATCAAGCTCTTATTGCAGGGCTGTTATAGACTGTATAAGTCTCAGCAAGTTGTACTGAATAAACTGGCAATTGAACATAAATCAGCATTACAAACTGAAATTTGAGGAATCAAGCAAGGCTTCATTTGGTATAAAACAAATTCTCCTTATCAGAGGTCCAGCATTTCATAAGGACCAAAAACAACAATTTAAGAAAAGCCAGAAAGAAATTATTATTATTTTTGCTCATTCAGATTTCTTTCTACTTCTTTACTTGTTTAATCAACCTTTCAGGTTAATCTTGAACCTCAAACCTTTGAGGCATGTTGATCCCTTAAATCAAGAGTTAATATTTGCAGCTGAGACTTTTCTGACCTCTACTGTGAGTTGTCCGATGTCTGGGACAGTGGGAAGGGGATAAATCTGAGCCCGATAAAACACACCAGTCATGAGAACCAGTCCTATCAGGTAGCTGTCCATCGAGGGTAAAGACTCTGCACAAAGAGGGATCAACCAACGTTACACCATGGTATGATGAAGAGACTTTATATTTATATATATTCATTATATTTTTAAAGTTAATGTCATCCTCTACATAGCTACAGCATGTGGGAAGTTTTGTGAATTAATATTTTCCACATGTTACAAAATCACTGAAGATTGATTTACATAATTATGTGGCTTGGGCTTGCATGATGGAAATTAAAGTCTTACCAGTTACTTCTTTTTCACAGAGGAAATGGTATCTTCCAGCACATCGAGCCTTCCTCCACTGTCCCAGTGTCCCTAAAACCATCTGAGGACACACACCCTGACTCTGACTGCCCCACAGTGCAGGGCTCACTGGCTCCACATCGCCAGCCTGACCAGGTCTGTCTCCTCTAGATCCCTTCAGCCATACCCACACAGGGGTTTTACTAAACACAAAGAGAAAGAGAGAGACAATAAGGATAGGGATAACTGTATAAACATATATGGATATAACATTATAAAGACCTGTGTTTGATACACTTACACTGGAAAAGAGTTGTGAATGAAGTTTTGCAGCTCCTTGCTGTCTGCGGCTGCCAGATCTCCTCCCACAGTCTGTCGGCATGAGCCATGTGCTTCAGACCATGAGGAGGTCCTCTCAGACAGCCAATAGCATCGCAGGCTGGACAGGTGGATCTGACCACCTTTTGGACAGGGACTGTCCTCTGGAAGGTGACAATCACACCGAGTACACAGTATGTGGATCGTTATCAAATGAAATATCATATCAGTCTCTTGTGAGGCGAGTATTTTTGTGAACAGTAGTACATTTATTTCGTTAGAGCAACAGAAACGTAGAAGAGGTCAACATTGACTTTGACACAATACAGCTGTGAGGAACCTGTTTGGGAAATAAAATTCAATCAAAGCAATGTTTTTTGTGAGTGTATAATGCAAATCTTGACCGGTTCTTATTGTAATATTTTAAATTAACAAAAATATAAACAATATTAACAAAAAATATACAACCTGAAAACTGTGGAGTAGTGAAAAAGGTGACAACATACAAAACTCTTTTACTTAATCTCCCCTGGTGACATAGGAAGAAAACCGTAGCCAAAAGGTGAGTAAAAAGTTTGTAGGTATGGAATATGAACAGTGAATCAATATGAATATAAAATACAGACTAATAAAAACTCCAGTCAACATTTAGATCCCAAATTACAAAAAACATATTTTGCATGTCTTTAAGTATGAAATATCACTGAAGATTGAAATATGTATTTCTGCAAGCATCTACCCAATTACTGTACATAGCTGAGCCTCACGGCTGCAGCAGCTAACTCTGAACTCTTATCTCTCAGAAACTGGCAAACAAAACCAGAATTTTGCAAAAAAGGCAACGTGACAGTTTTATTTTTAGTCTTAATTAAATACAAGATGAAGCTTCTCACCTCCAGCTGTGCTGATCAAAACTGCACAAAGAACCCAGAATGTCTGCTGTGAAGCAAACGCGTCTGTCATCGTGCAGAGCAAATCGCACTCTTCTGAAGAAGAAATACTCTGATCACTGCAGGTAAAAACAAGTCAACACGCTCCCATCACTGCTCAGCATGTGTGGATTCATCTCATCCCTTGTTTCTGAAACCCCTCCAATATTCCTCATCCTCAGAATTGATGCACAAGTTGAAAAGTGACTATTCAGTCTTCCTAATATTAACCGTGTTCACTCTTCCCTCCACTAACACACCCTCCCTTCGTCCTGCACACACGGTGAGTTATGGTGGTGTCGTTTTTTAAAAGCCTCTTCTCCTGTCTCTCTGGGCGCTTGGGTGAATTCTACTTTGTCTCTCAGCAACAGCTATAGAAGCCGAGTGGACAGAGGAGGCCAGCGCTGCTCATTACCATGTTGTAAAACCCCGGGCACTCAATAGAAATGGTCAGAATCACTCAGGCAGGAAGCAGCTAAGGGCACTGATAGAAACAAGCCTCAGAGTTCAAAGAGTCATTGTGCTGGTCGTGTTTTTTTTTGTTTTTGTTTTTTTTTATTTGTCTTGGGAATTAAGAGGGTTCTCTACCTTGTTCTGTGTTGCCACTTTTTTGCATGCTGGAAGTTCTTTCTCCTGCATTGTGCCTCATAGCCTGTTGTCTGAGCATTAACACAGAGACCTCATCACTAACCAGACAAAGACCCTCTGACGCACATGCACAAGAAATAGGCCCAGTTTCAAAAGGAAAGGATGCCATCTGTGTTGCCTGGAGAGAGAACAGATAAAGTTGGAGGCAGTGATAAGGCGGTCATAGTTGGGAATTGTCAGCACATTGCCGTGGAAACAATTGTATTTCTGTATTTTGAGAAAGAACAACTGAGAGTGTTAGGATTTTCTAATAAGTGTTAATAGCTAAGAACGCCATTAAGTTTGCAACTGTTATGTCATGAATCATGTATTGGAATGATAGTGGCACTACATGAAAAGTTAGGGAATCACCAAAGATACTAGATAGATGAATGTCTATTACATTTTAATTGTAATCCTGATAATAGTTGTTGAGCCATTACACCTAACATGAAATGTCAATTTAATTAGCACTAGAATGGAAGTCAGGGGATTTCCAAAGTCATGAATATCTGTGCTAAATTCTGTCAGACATTTTACTAAAAGATAAAAATGTCACATTTAAGCTGCTTTCTGCAACTTTGAACATCTGGCATGAAACTACAATGAATTAAAAAAATAATAATTTAGCTGCTTATCAGCCTAATAGGCTACTGTTGCTAATGCTGGCATCGCCATCTTTTTTATAGATTCCTGCAATATTGGTCCTCTGTAACTGACATGCACATGAACCCCCACACCCACTTTCTGAAATGAGCTGTGATTGGCTGAGATTTTCACGATCCTCTTGGGTTTTTCTGACTGCAATCATCTGATCACTATACACAATGCACTGAAATTTTATATATTGTGAATTTTTGTGCATTTACACTAAAAATAAATTGCCTACGTCTGCTTGAAGATGAAATCATATTTTAAATATAACATCAAAGCTTTATTTTAGCAACATGTGATGCTCTGCACCACTGCAGTCTTTTGTGTGTGTTTCATTAGACTATTTATCGCATTTTACAGTGTGTCAAAAAATGTATATACATGAAATTCACATTTGGAATCAATAAATCATATTTTTTTAATTATTAGATTTTTACAATTAATGTTTTATTTCACATATTACATCTTTAAATAATTAATTTACCTTTTTTATTTTAACTTTTTTTCGTCCCTGCATGTTATGACACTAAAACGTGACCTTATCATTTTGAGTACAATTTTTCTGGGTTCAATTTGTAGGTTTTAGTTTATTTCATAGTAATTCAATTGATAGAAATCAAAATGTCAATATAAAATACAATTAGTAAATTCATTAAAATTAAGTTTCGGATGTCACTCTCCAGCCGCCGTACTTGTAGTACCAGATATAAACACAAGCTGGCGCCACTACGGCTTCAAAGTGAATGTGCGACAGAAACAGACGAAGAAGAAGTAAAAACAGGAAGCGAAGCAGCAGCTGATGGTGACACAGCTCAGGTAAGACACGGAAAAGCTTCTTTCTGTTAATTAACTAACAGCATTGAGACGTTTTACAGCGATATTATTGTATTTCTATATTTTGTGATGCATCGGCGTTGTTTTATTTAAATATGCGCCGCCTTGTTTCTGATGGAAAACCCGTTATTTATTGATGTTTACTTGTAAATAACGTTTCTTTCCGTGTAAAACACTGAATAAACAAGTACAGGATTATTTATTATCTTCAGAGCAAGAGCGTGCTCATTAGAACACAGCTCTAACAATCAATATTCTATTCTATTCTATTCTATTCTATTGTGAAATATTTTGATGAGTTTTGACTTTGGTTCCAACCAGAATGGAAAAACAAGGAATATATTTTAATATAATATACTTTTTGTGTATACGTTTTGTGGAATATAACAATGTAACCTAATTTTTATCCAGTGTGTCGAGGGAACAAAATCAGGTATTTGTATTAAGATGTCAAAGAATTAATGATACAAAAAGTTTTAAGGCAGAAACAAAAAATATATATTATAATATTCCAGAAATGTATTTTTAGTATGTTTTTTAGAGTACTTGTGTGTGCCCCATTTTTATTCACACGTGTGATCACAATGAAATGTGTTGAAATGCTAATTTACAGTTCTGCATATGTGTGCTTATAATTTGGCCGTCAGTTATGTTGTGTGTGTGTACAAAACAAAAAATAATGTAAAACAAAATATTGCTGAATTAAGGATTACTTGAGGGGAAAAAAGGAAATAATACTATAATAATAATTTTGTTTTCCCTTTTTCCTCTTTAATAAATTACTGGTCTTCACAAAAAGTTATTTTAGCTTGTAAATAAAACTCCTGTGAGGTAAATGAGCCTGTAGCTGCATCACAGAATTCCAGATGCAGATTATTTGAGATGATTTGAGATCATTTGGTGTGTGTGTGTGTGTTTGTTTTCCAGCAGGTCCTATGCTCAGGTTAAGGACCTCTGAGGAAGAAGAAAACAGTTGTGAGATTTCCCAGCTCAGACAAGCAGTGTTACAAAACAATGCCCGGCTCCTCGATGAGATGCTCTGCCAAGAAATCTACAAGAAGGTTATCAACTGCAGAGGTGGCTGGGGCATTGCGGGCACGCCTCTGCACGCCGCCGTGTCCAAAGGTCACCTCAGCTGCCTGCAGGTCCTGTTAACCCATGGCGCCCTCGTGGACTGCGTGGACGTGAAGGCCCAGACGCCGCTCTTTTCAGCTGTTCGTGGGAAATACCTGGACTGTGTTTTAGCACTCCTCAGAGCCGGAGCCAACCCCAACGGCAGCTCAACCAACAACTGCTCCCCTGTCCTCACCGCTGCCCGGGAGGGGGACGTGGAGATATTAAAGGAACTGCTGGACCATGGCGCAGAGGTGAACTCCCGCTCCAAAGTCCTGCTCTGGACCTCAAGTGCCAGGGTGTCCAGTGGGCCGTTGTATCTGGCCGCCGTTTATGGACACATGGAGTGTTTCAGACTGCTGCTCCTGTACGGAGCTGACCCGGATTACAACTGCACAGATGCCAAGCTGCTGAGTTCTATCAAGCAGCCCAAAACAGTGCTGGAGATGTGCCTGAGGCATGGCTGTGGCGTGGAGTACATCCAGCTCCTCATCGACTTCGGTGCCAACGTCTACCTCCCCACGCTCATCATCGAGAAGTCCACCAAGCAGAATGAAGCTGTGGAGCTGCTTCTGCACGAAAGAGGTGTGAATCCAGAGAGGCAACGATTAGTCTGTTAGTTGGCGAGGGCTTCAACCAATGGCTATTCTGATAGTCGATTAATATATAGATCATTGAAATAATAAAACAATTACATGTTTGGTTAATGTGCAAAATGTCAATCTCTGTTTCCCAAAACTGAAAATTCAACCTAAAATGTTCTTTTTCTCCAGACCAACAGTCCACAATCCAAAGATCATCTATTTAATATTATAGAAGATTAAAGAAAAGATTTGAGGAGCTGGAACCAGAGAATTTTGACATTTTCTTCTTAAAAATGAGCACTCTATCACTATTTACTGTATCTACAGTAAAACATGTCGGCTGCTCCTGTAGCACAGATTTCTCAACATGGAGCAACAGTTAACTTTGAAAAGTTTGAATTAATGAATTACAAAGAAAGAAACTGAAGCTGAGCTGAACAATCAACTGGGACAAAATCAGTTGATTTATGACCATATTTTCTTTTCAATATTGTGACCATATTGCGTGACTGTTGGTGCGCAAATATACTCTAATCAGTGATGTGGATTTAATGACTAACAGCTGGGGCAGTCCTTTTCTCATCTTTAATGTATTGCTACTTTAAGAGCAGGAAAGGATACAATATCAAAAATGTAAAATGATATTTGCTGTCTCATATCACAATATCTATATAATATAGATGTATTATATTTCCCACCTATTGCATACTTCCTGAAGATGAGCAGTAAGTTCTGTATATTAGCTTACGGTTGTGTGTGTCAGAATAAAGAAAAGACAAAGCATTTTATTTCTAAATAAGGAAACGGTTCAATTGGATTGCATTAAAGATGTGGGCTGCATTCTGAAATACAAATTAGTTGTTATGTCACAGATCATTTGAACTGACATTGGAGGTGAGAACAGAGAAGCTCAAACGTTTAACTGTAGGAGGAAGTGGAGCGAGAGTGAATATAAATAAATGTCTGAGTTCCGCATGTTAAAAGCCTTTTTTTAACATTGCTCCTTTCTCCTACAGGGAATCCCAAGGCCTTGACATCACAGTGCCGCCTCGCTATCCGCAGATACCTCACAAAGATCAACAAGATCCACTGCATCCACGAGCTGCAAATGCCAACGATTCTCATTAACTTCCTGCAACACAAGCCGCTGCAGCCCTGTAGCTCACACATGTGAATTAATGTAACATTTGTTTCCGCTGAAGTGTTGTTTTATTTGTAGTCTTTGTCTGATTGTGTGACGTCCTGTTGATTCTGAGTCCAAACATTAAATGTGTGGATAAGTGGTGTGTGCTGACTGTTATTATTCCTGTTTAACCTCCAGCTGTCATGCACAAATGTGTCGCATGTTGATCACAAGTTAGTTTCTTATTTTAGAGCAGTTGCTCCTGTAAAAACTAACAAGTTTGCCTCAGTCTATTTAAACCACAATAATAACAGCTCTGTCAGTTACTACAAAGCAGCTTAGAGTCAAACTCTTTTTTTGAAATTTGAACAGGAAGTAATTTAGCAGAGGTTTAGAATAAAAGCTCATAATAATCAGTGATATTTAGATACTTGAGTACACTAAAAGTAGAAACTATTAATCTAAAGTAAAATATTTAAATCTGCATCTTAAAAGTAACTAAAGGTGTAGATATTAAAAGTAGTGGAGTATAAAAATAGAAATATTCAAGTGAAGCATAAATCCCTCAGTAGAGTATTTCAGTAAATATACTGTTACTTTATACTGTTAGCGAGTTTTTCTACTTAAGAAAATGTCAATAATCATTAAATTAGCTGAACATGAAATTTTTGGAGTTTCAAAGACAGCAAATAGAAATGACTAATTGATTTTAAACATACAAACTATATGAAACTGTCCTATAGCGTGTGATTATGTGACATCACCTTTTTCCAAATAGTCCCCACCCACCAGAAACCAGTGAAAGAAGCACAGAAATGAACCGTAAACACAGAAATCACAAAGAAAAGTGTGAATCATTTGTTGTTTAATTAAATAAATACCTCACATGTATTCAGCATTTGACACAATTCGACATGGAGAACGATGTGATTCTTCATTCTGACCTGTACAAGAAGAAGGCACTAAAGAACAGCTGTGTTTCATTAGTCCGTTCATCTCCCCAACAGACGTTGAAGTGGGCGAAACCACGAACACACTTCCCCTCCGACTCTCATCTCATTTTCTATATCTGCTTATTCCTCATTAGGGTCGCAGGGGTCTGCTGGAGCCAATCCCAGTGCATTACGGCGAGAGGCAGGGATACACCCCAGATGGTCGCCAGCCCATCGTGGGGCATTGTGGGTGATGAACACCTCTGGACTGAGCATTGATGTTCATTCGCTCCCAGGGTCAGACTCAGACTCACTTAGTTCACTAAAGATTTATACACAATTGGAATGATTCTTATGGCAGGGAGGGATGAGGAAGAGGACGATGGGAAGCCTACATCTGGGAGAAACGGGGACAGTATCATTTGTTTTTTCTTTCTTTTTTTTTTTTTTTAAGAAGACATCTCAGTAAAAATAAACCATCACCTGCAGGTGACATGGTTATCCAGAATCGTACCGGTGCAGAGACAAAGAAAAGAGAAAGACGGTTTAACAAAAAGCTGCTTCACTTCAACAAAAAACAGCATGTGAGCAGATTTGCTGCTGCTATAAACTAATCAGTGTCTGTGAGTCTCATCTGTTCCTTCAAATTAAACTAATCATCAGTAAGTAGCCTTCAACAGCAGCAGAATCTCATCACTCATTGTCCCTGACGATTGAATCAAACACCACACTTCATGTTTTCATCCTGAAGAAAGTAAAGTAAACTAAAAAAACAACATTCGTTTCACTTTGAGATATGGAAAAATGATCAACAACTCAAAAATCATCCTGAAGCTCAGAATATGAGTTAAATATTTGAAATGAGACGCCTGCTTTAATCTGAAAGATAACTTATCTTTGCAATTTCTTTTGCAAAAATAAATCTGTTGAATTATTGAACAAATGATTAAATTAAATTTCAAGCAGCAGCAATTAAAAAAAAAAGATAAATAGTGTTTCAGAATCAAACACTTCATTGGTCCCCTTTTTAAAAACTGAGGTCAGCTGCAATGTCATGACATCATGACCACTGAGGGTTTTGTTGCCATGATGCCAGTCGCCGTAGTGACGTCAGCCCAGTCCAACGTCGAGTGACATCATCACCACGAATCCCAAGATGGAGGTCCAGGATGCCAGCTTCCCGTTTCCGCTGCGACACGGAGAGAAGAAGAGAGATTTATTAACGGAGCGAAGACCCTTCCTGTCTGTTCTAACGGCTTCTTCCTCCACTCACCTGACTTGAGCCTCAGGGATGATGTCATCCACCACCACGTAAACCATCGCCCCAGCGGCAAAGGCCAACGCATACGGCAACAGAGGTTCTGCCACAACCACAGCAAAGGCTCCCAGCAGGCCGGCGGCAGGCTCCACCATCCCGCTCAGCTGACCGTACCTGAGGACAGGCGGGAGGTCAGGGATCTGACGGGAGGAAACCACGTCTGAACTCCGCACATGTCTCTACTCACCAGAACGCTTTCCACGCCGAGACCCCAGAACCCCGGAGGGGCAGGCTCACCGCTAAGCCTTCTGGGAAATTCTGGATGCCGATACCGATGGCCAGATTTCTGAGGGACAAAAAAAAAACCAAACAAACAAAAAACAATTAACATTACTGCAAATGTTCTGTTTTTTTATTTTTGTGATTTGTGAGAAATATGATTTTCTGCTGAAATATAAATATCCATACACTACCATTCATAAGTTTGGGGTCACCCAGACATTTTTGTGTTTTCCATGAAAAGTCACACTTTTATTTACCACCATAAGTTGTAAAATGAATAGAAAATATAGTCAAGACATTGACAAGGTTAGAAAAAATGATTTGTATTTGAAAAAGTATTTTTCCTTCAGACTTTGCTTTTATCAAAGAAAGGTCAGTTTTCTAGCTTCTCTAACCAGCTAAACTGTTTTCAGCTGTGCTAACATGATTGCACAAGGGTTTTCTAATCATCCATTAATCTTCTGAATCAATGAACAAACACATTGTACCATTAGAACACTGGAGTGATAGTTGCTGGAAATTGGCTTCTATACACCTATGTAGATATTACACCAACAGACATTTGCACATACAATAGTCATTTACCACATTAGCAATGTATAGTAGTATGTAATAGTAATGTATAGAATGTATTTCTGATTAGTTTAAAGTCAAGTAACCCCAAACTTTTGAACTGTAGTGTAGATTTTTATATTCTTACTGTAAGATATATATATTCTTAGTGTGAGAGTCACAGCTATAATTGTCATGACATGAACCTCTCTGCCTGATGTCAGTGCTAGATGTCACTAGACAGCTGATAATCTGATTCTCCAGATGTTAATGCTAAAAGAAGCTTCAGCCTCTGGCATCAAGTGGCAGAGAACCCTCAACAAACTGCTGAACGTCCTGGACGACACCAGATACAACACTGGTATCAGCTGCTCCAATAGATCAGGACAAACTGACTGAACACCTACACCCATACTCATGGATGTAGGTATTCATGATATTTGCTAATTATATATATTGTATTTATATTATATTCTTTCTATTCAATAACTTCATTTATATATAACACATAACCATGTGCTATTTTTTTCAATAACCATGTAACAATAACAATATACAGTTATTTATTTTTTATCATTTATTTTTTCTTTGTTAGTGTTGGTACTTTTTTTTCATTTTTGCTCCTTTTTTGTGTGTCTTAAGTTTTTGAATAGTGCTGTAAGTGACAGAGATTCAATTTCTTTGAGGGAACCTCCCAAACGGATCAATAATCTTATCTAATTTAATCTAATCTAAATAAAAACTAACAAAATAACAAATGCTCTCTATGGACTATAAGAGACAAATAGCAGGTTAAATCTTAACAATTATGCATCCACCTCATTTCTCAAACAGATATATTGGCTTCTGAGAAGAGTGTGAAGGTGAAGTTATGGATGAACTAAGAAAACATTTCTGCTTTTTGCAGGAACTGCTGCACCTTTCAAATCCCCATCAGAGTCTGTCTGTGTGTATTCATGTAGTCTGATGTTATTATATTATACAGCAAGGACAAACACAACCTATTTTAGATAATAATTAAGGAAACAAAGTTATTAAGTGATAAGTAATTGTAGTTTTGGAACTATGAGTATAACTATATACTATATATAACAACTCATTAACAGATGATGAATTTTTCAATCGTGTAATGAACCAGGATTAACTTTACAATCAATATAATCAATATAAATGTATGATATACATCTCCTGCTTGTTCACCAGGTTGGTCTGTGCTGCTATAAAAATGGGATAAAAGTTTCACCTGTGAGTTCACTGCAGTATCGATGTTTAACCACTAGACGTCAGCAGCACTTCACAGAACAGTTGTGGACACAGCTCCAGTTTTACATTCTGATCCTAACCTCAATCAACTATTTCAGCATTACTGTTTTATTTCATGACTTTATGATCCCATCAACAGAACATCTGCTTCTACTATTAACAACACAAACTGTGAACAATGTCCACAAAGCAGAATAGATCATCATTTGGCAAATAATTTCACCTGTGCAGAAAGATGATATTTTGGATAAATAAAGATGTAGAATTGTTACCTGGCGCTTTCAAAAGTAGCAGATGTCGTCTTGCCAACGGCTCCGAATCCGACTCCCACGGCCAAACCCTCTGCGGATCAAACACAGACAATTGATCTTCGGTTCTACTGATACTCGTCTCTCTGCAGAAGTAAATATTAAAAATGATCTGTCTCACTCATCACAGCAAAGGGCTGAAATACAACAATTGTTTGTTTAATAAGTTGTATGAAGGACAGGACGGCTGCACATTTAGCCTGTGTAGCATCACTCTCCTTTGAATTTTCATTTGCATATTTTAAGTACAAGCCATTCAAACCGAAAGGGAAAAGGTCAAAGTGCTTGCTGTGGTGAGTGTGTGTGTGAGTGTGTATGTGTGTACAGTCAAAACCGATTTGCATTTCATAACCAAAAACCACAGGGAAGCAAAGCTACTTCAACCTCAACTTTACTACTTTAACTTCAAACGCTCACGTCCTGTCGTGCTGTTAACAGCTATGTTATTATGATGCTAAAACATGCTAATTTGCAGATGGTTTGTTTTCAGGGCTTTTATAAGCCAGATAAGGTCAATGAGTAAATTGTGCCCTTGGACAGAATTAATTGGTTTAGTCAGTAGCTTCGAGGATAAAGTCAGACTAAACTGGGACTGTTCCTCCATTAAACAAACAATATTCATGGTTTACGCAGAGAGTTTAAATGTTAAACGCTAAATGCTTGTTAGAGTGTGAACACGAGTCATCACAGCTTAAAGTGTCCTATAGAGGTTAAACTCTGCAGCTTGTCCTCAGACCAGAGGCAAAAAGACTCTAACAACCCTTCTGCATTTTTATTCTGTGCAACATTTTTTGATGTGTCTTGAATTTCCCTCCTGTGATCAATAAAGTCTAATTTTAAGGTTAAAGCTACATGATGCACCAGAAAATTGTTTCCATACAGATGTTTACTGCTGTCTTCGATTGATCTTTATGTTATAACATGATATTTCAGATAGTTTCCCCTTGTATAGTAAATGGAGCATTTCTAAAATGACTTTGTAGTATTTGGATCAATCAGAGCACTTTACTACAATAAGTAGTGTGTGTGTGTGTGTGTGTGTGTGTGTGTGTGTGTGTGTGTGTGTGTGTGTGTGATTAGATCCTGGCAGCAACTGCCATAATGCCACAGATCCAGTGGCTGCACAGTGAAGTGTTGTTGGCCACGCCAAGTACAGCAGTGAGATAACTGTGTTTTATACACAAATTTTTAGGAGATTTAAGAAGATTTGAAGTTGACATTTTGAAAATCGCTAGGTTTAAGCATTTTCCACTTAATATATAAACTTATTTACATGTTTATTTTACTTGTTTGTGCTTTCAAATATGCATGATGTAAAATAAGCACAGTAAAGTTTCAAAATACAAATGACTTAGAGATCACTTAACATTGGGGCTGCAACTAACGACTATTCTGACAGTGGATTAATCTATCACGACTCACGTTGAAATGATTAATCAATTAGTTGTTTGGTTTACAAAATTTAGTAAAATCTCGATCTCTGCTTCACAAAGCAGTCCACAACCCAAAGATCATCAGTTTACTATTATAGTAGACTAAAGAAACCAGAAAATAATCAGAGTTTAGAACCAGGAACAGGCGAATTTTGACATGTTCTTCTTAAAAATTAGTTAATGCAATATATTTTGTTATCTTGTTATTGAGTGATACTGAATCTGTAACGTAATGTAAAAATGACTCAAATTGATAAAATCATTATTAAAATTGTTGGTGATTAATGTAATAGTTGGCAACTAATCAATCAACTAATCAATGCAGCTCTACCTAACATACCTACACATTGCCTTTGGTACAAATACAGACTTAAAAACAAAGGTTTCATGTGTTTTTTCTCATGGTGGAGCCATGTAGCAGCGACACACAGCAAAGATAGACCAGCAGAGACAAACTAGAGCGGAGCTTCTGTAGTGGATGAACATGGAGGCGATGTGCCAGTGGAACATACTGTCCTACCAGCGCGTGAAAAACACTTCAAGTCGTCGAACAGAATAGAAAGCTGCTGTTCAAATGCTTCATTTCCCATTTACAAGTCTTCATTCACATATGTTCACACACTGATGGTGGCGGCTGCCATACAAGGTGCCAACCACTCATTCACACACTGATGGATCCATGATCGACAGATTTCTCTCTGCCACTGTGAATTCTTTTGCTGTATCATCCCTCTCTTGCTCTTTAGCATTATTAACTGCCTCCGTCCATTTATAACGAGTCATGAGTGAAAGATGAAAGAGGGTGAAGAAAGGCCTGATCACCCCGAGAGCCTAGAGACCTCTTTATCATCACCTGCAGCCTGTTGTTACCCGATAACAGTTGAAGAACAGCTGAAGATCTGCTGAAGTACAGCCAAAGAACAGCTGATAACAGTGAAACAGGTGAAGAACAGATCACTACTCCTAATCAGCTTCAGTCTGACACAAGAAAACACACTAAAGCGTTTATTCTTCTTCCTCTTCCCTAACTGACTTTTGAGTCATCCGTGATTGTGTCAGTGTCAGGAGCTGGAATAATAAACCACTGCATCATCGGTATGCTTATTGTCTGAGCTTTATAGCTGCTCACCTGTGGTGCCGCTGCACAGCAGGAAATACGAGTTTGGGCTTTGAGAGTAATTTGTAAAATCCATCGAGTGGAAAGTCTTTATTCCAAAACAGATTCCAGGGCTAGCAGGGGAGCCTTACACCCACCTACACAACCGTCAGGTTTTACTCATGAGATTCATGTTCCAGTGTTTTCGCTGCGAGTTCATGGCTCGTAAATGAAAACTGCATCTCAGCTATCGTTATAATACCAAGAAAAAAGAAAACCGCTTCTGAAGCTCAGGTTACAAACCTCAGCAGAGAGCAGTAACCTGGCTCTGCTGCAGACAACTATGGTGTCAGAAACAGTTTTATCTTTAATATCCAACATATACATCATAACGTTTCTCTTTAAATTCTTCATGGTTAAATGTGTGTTGAATATAAAGTCCTGTGAGGAATTTCACCTCTATATGTCAATTGTTATCTAAGGATTTTGTTAAATAAGGAAATCAATTTGCTCTTAAATGCTGTTTACAGTAAAATGTGCTGAATCCTCTGTTTAGACTGATCCTGACTGACAGCTCAGATCCACACGGCACCTTACTGAAAGTGGGAGGAAAATGTTCGATAACTTATTTTAAACTGTGAATTGTTTTGCTCCAGTTTCCTTCAGTTATTCTGAGAAGCTGGAGCCCAGAACTCTTCCTTTGTGTGTTTTATTCCTGTCCATGGTGAGTGAAGGTTTACAGGGTGTTACAGAGGAGTAATTATCCAATCATAGCTTAATAACAGTCATTAAATGTGGCAGGTCTATAATGTTGAAGCAGTGTGAACGCTGCTGCAGCTACTCTGCATTTAAAGAGTTTGTGAAATGTTTTAAATAGATCATTCAATGTGTTTGTTTCAGATTTAGCTTGTTAGCATGATCAATTAAATACTTAACGACCTACATTAGTAACAAAGTACATCGCTGACTGTTTAGCCCATTCCTTTGAGGTTTAAATTTCACATGAAACACCTGCTGCATCCAGTTTGTGCAACCGGCACCAGATTGATGCAGAACTTGACGTGTTAATATTCTGGCGTGTTAAGAGACTGACACACAGCTCAATGAAAATCTGTGGTGTGTGTTAATGACTCATATCTGTGTGTCAAAGTGTCGCCTGCAGGGCTGCAGTCAGAATCACAACAACCACACGTGGATCTGTGATGATGAGATTGTTCGGGTCAGATTTAAAGCGTCGTTCCCTGAAGCAAAAGTGGGTTACTGTTAAAAATACGTTTAAACCGATTTGTGTCTCTTCTACTCGTTTTGTACTGTTAAATTAATTTTGTTAATAGAATTTAATTTGACTATATTGGACAGGTTGTGTTTTGTCTTTTCTGTGTTTATAGACACATTTTGTTGGTACAGGAAGTGGAACACTTCCAGTTATTGAAAATAAATTGTCATAAATACAATTAAATTATTTACTTGACATTACAGTCTGTTGTAAGGATCATTATTGTTAATATATTGCTGCTCTTTCCTCATTGTGGCTGCACACAATCACCTCCTTTTTTTCTACTTTTTAAGGTCTGAATAACTTTGTTAAGATATTTAGTTATGAATTGTAGTTGAATTATCAGTACAGATTAATGTCTATGCTTACAGATTCAGAATCACACAATAACAAGATAAATTAAATATGAGGCAGTATGTAATAGGTTTCAGCTTCTCAAATCTGATTATTTCCTGGTTTCTTTAAACTTCTTTAATAGTAAACTGATGATCGTTGGGTTGTGGACTGTTGGTCTGGACAAAAATAGGTTGAATCTTCAGCTTTGGGAAACAGTGAACGACATTTTCAACCATTTTATGAACCAAACCACTATTTGATTAATCGTTAGATTTAGGCAATGCAATAATTAAAATAGTCATTAGTTGCAGCCCATTTAAATAGTTATACAACCATAATGTTGTATAATGCCTCATGTGCATTATACAACATTATGGTGGTGCCACTTTAATAGTTTTACAAAAGAAAAATGTATTTCTCACTTAGAAAACAGGTAACTTGCAATAAATGCTGTGTATACAGAACACAAATACTGTGTGTGTGTGTGTGTAAGGTTTTATATTCTTTCTAAGGGGGTCTGACAGCCTATTGTCACAGCAGCCACTCGCTTCCATCCTACTTTCTTTTAATCTCTCATCCCCACTCGTCCTCTCACACTCTTCTTCCCCTGAGCTTCTGCCTCTTACCCCCCCCCCCCCCCCCTTCTCTCACTCTGGTTTCTGCTGCACATCTATGAGCTTTTTTGTTAATTTTCCCTCCATCTGATTTTTTGTGTTGTGATGTCTTTCAACCACATCAAAGTCTCCTCTCATCTCTCTTAATGATGTCGCTTTTTCATCCTCTATTCATCAAGGATCATCAAGGTGACATTTTTTAATTCAGTAAAACCTACTGTGCTTTTATTACTGGGCAGCTCAGCAATGACCGATGGTGGTTTGGGTGTTTGGGGACCTAGAGACTGGATGGGTCTCTACTGAACAAAATTCCATACCAAGGATACCACGGTCTAGTCTTGCATTTCTTAGTCAGCAATCTCCAGAAAAAAATGTAATTAGTAATTTATGGATTGTACACACATTGAAGGTCTGAAATGTAGTTCAAAAACAATTAAAGGGAGTTATAGGCCTGTAACGAGCCATGCCTTTAGCAGGGAATATCACAACGTAGAGATACGTTTGATTTGCTCCAGTTACTTTATATACAGTGCATCCAGAACTTATTCACAGCATTTCACTTTTTCCACATTTTGGTATGTTACAGCCAGTTACCTTATTCCAAAATGGATTCAATTGATTTTTTTCTCACATGGACGGATGTATATGCCAAATAATACACTACACATCATGCAACAATGGAAACTGGAACTGAATGTAGTGATCAACGATGATTTTTGGAAAAACATATGTTCCAGTTGTCACAAGGAAGTAGGAAGCAAACTGTACAAAGAATTTGACTGGAAGGTCAAAATGAAATGCAATGAAAGGGACACCATCAATAACTTTTACTTTCAAGAACAATCCCAGCAACAAATGCTGGAGGATCTGTGGCATGGTTGGTGTTGCAAAAATAAAAACATTTTGGAAAAATGTCAAAGAAAAAGAGAAATGTTGTCAGTGGACCTCCTCACAGACACTTTTTATTAGATGTGTTAGATGTGTTTCCTGACCACCTGTTTACCACAATGTTTGAGATTAATCACTGTTTTTGGTATAAAATATATTTCTACATGGCAAATAATCCATCAGTAGATGATCAGTAGTAGGGTCATAGAAAACCAACAGACCCAATATTTATGATACACATGCTCCTGAGTAAATAATAGCAGTGGAGTTTAAATAGCAAGGTCATTTATTCTGTGAAAAAAAGGTGTGAATCAGGTGGTCTTTTTATAAGGATGAAGCCAACACATTTGTGCATGGATTTCTCTTTGAAACCCTGAAAAAATTAGTAATTACATTTTTCAAAGGACCAGCATACTTTGATTAAAATGTTGATTGGAGAGGGAAAAATGTACAAAGAAGTGCAGCAAATAAAAGGCTGCTTGGCTAAAATTATCCCCAATGCTTTAAAATGATAAGCAAAACCAGAGAGACATGGAAGAAAATGAAAGACTACTATTTAAATGGATTGAAGAATAGTCAGAGCCAATATAGTGAGAGCCAATGATGATCAGAGACAGTCTGAAGTTACCAGTGAGTACTGTGACAGTTAGAAGACGCCTGTGTGAAGCTAATCTACCAGCAACAAGTCCCACAAAGTCCAACTGTTAAAAACAAAAGACCCATGCTGAAGAGGATACAATTAGCCAAAGAAAACATCAACTGGCCTAAAGAGAAATGGAGAAACATTTTGTGAACTGATGAAACTCAGATTGATCTTTTTGGGTCCAAGAGCCACAGACAGTTTATCAGATACTCAACAAACACTGAATTTAAGCCACAGTTCGCTCTGAAGACAGTAAAGCATGGTGGTGAGAGCATCATGATCTGGAGACTACGGTATTGGGCTTATTTATCACATACATCATGGATCAGTTTGCCGATATCAAATTAATTAAAAGAGGTACTGTTGCCTGATGCCAAAAAGGAAAATGTGTGTTTCAACATGACAAGAAGCCCAAACACACCAATAAGTGGCATCTTGGATCTTGCATTTTGGCTTCAGACCAACAAAAAAATTCTGGAGGGGCCAGCCCAATCCACGAACCTTAATCCAACTTGTGAAGTGACATAAAAAATGCTGTTTCTGAGGTAAAAATGAGCTGGAACGTTATCAAATCATCCTGGGCCATCCATAGGTGCCAGAAGTTGGTTGAATGCATGCAGCAAACCAAACCATAGTTATACAACTCACAGGAATGCTAAATTCTTTGCAGTTTATACAGTAAATATTTTCTCTCACCGGCCACTTTATTAGGTACACCTGTCCAACTGCTCGTTAACACTTAATTCCTAATCAGCCAATCACAGGGCAGAAACTCAGTGCATTTAGGCATGTAGACATGGTCAAGACAATCTCCTGCAGTTCAAACCGAGCATCAGTATGGGGAAGAAAGGTGATTTGAGTGACTTTGAATGTGGCATGGTTGTTGGTGCCAGAGGGGCTGGTCTGAGTATTTCAGAAACTGCTGATCTACTGGGATTTTCACACACAACCATCTCTAGGGTTTACAGAGAATGGTCCGAAAAAGAAAAAATATCCAGTGAGCCGCAGTTCTGTGGGCGGAAATGCCTTGTTGATGCCAGAGGTCAGAGGAGAATGGCCAGACTGGTTCGAGCTGATAGAAAGGCAACAGTGACTCAAATAACCACCCGTTACAACCAAGGTAGGCAGAAGAGCATCTCTGAACGCACAGTACATTGAACTTTGAGGCAGATGAGCTACAGCAGCAGAAGACCACGCCGGGTGCCACTCCTTTCAGCTAAGAACAGGAAACTGAGGCTACAATTTGCACAAGCTCATTGAAATTGGACAATAGAAGATTGGAAAAACGTTGCCTGGTCTGATGAGTCTCGATTTCTGCTGCGACATTTGGATGGTAGGGTCAGAATTTGGCGTCAACAACATGAAAGCATGGATCCATCCTGCCTTGTATCAACGGTTCAGGCTGGTGCTGGTGGTGTAATGGTGTGGGGAATATTTTCTTGGCACTCTTTGGGCCCCTTGGTACCAATTGAGCATCGTTGCAACGCCACAGCCTACCTAAGTATTGTTGCTGACCATGTCCATCCCTTTATGACCACAATGTACCCAACTTCTGATGGCTACTTTCAGCAGGATAATGTGCCATGTCATAAAGCTGGAATCATCTCAGACTGGTTTCTTGAACATGACAATGAGTTCACTGTACTCAAATGACCTCCACAGTCACCAGATCTCAATCCAATAGAGCATCTTTGGGATGTGGTGGAACGGGAGATTCGCATCATGGATGTGCAGCCGACAAATCTGCGCCAACTGTGTGATGCCATCATGTCAATATGGACCAAACTCTCTGAGGAATGCTTCCAGCACCTTGTTGAATCTATGCCACGAAGAGGTAGTTCTGAAGGCAAAAGGGGGTCCAACCTGTCACTAGCATGGTGTACCTAATAAAGTGGCTGGTGAGTGTACATTGCAGTGTTCTCAATGCATCAAAATAAAAACTTGTCTAAGTATTTTGTCTTTACTCAGTCATCATTTAATGATATCTAATTAGTGGTAATGCAGTCTGAATCCTGCTGCTGGTGTTTATGTTACTGTGGACATACATTTATGACATTCAATCACTGCAGTAACTCTCAACCTCCCTCTGCATTAGTACTACATTTGTTCTAATCTTATTAATATATTTCAACAGCTTCTTCTTTCACTCACTGTTAAAGTGCTCTTCCTGCAGCCGGGAGGTTTAATCCTTCACTTTCCTAACAGGCTTTTTAATTTAACAGAAAGTGTTGAGTTACACTGACAGCAGCAGACAGAATCAACTGCAACCGGTGCGAGACGGCAGCAGCTTTGTTAAGACGGCGTTTGACGGCGTTTGTTTTGATCAAATTAGCTCTGTGGAACTCTAACGAGACAACAAGTGGAGGAAGTTCTGAGTTTGCAGCAAACAAGCAACAGCAAAGAGAAAACAGAGAAAACAAGTTACTGCACATTCTGTGGAATGTTTGACAGATGTTTGTTTTGTTGCAGAGGATCAAAATATTTCAACATCTACTGAATATGTTGTATAGAAAAATAAATTCTATAGAGACTCCTGGACCTTGAGGAGCTCAGCTGTGTTTTGATTGGATGGATACTGACACAGTCTCCCCAAAGAATCTACTGTTAATAACTTTGATGATTAAATAACGTTTCATCTAGTGGTACAATCAATTAACATCTTCAGAATTATTTAATATTTTTATTGAATAATTGTGCATGATTGTGGTTTGCTGTTGTTACCGATTGTCAATGAGCCTGTTCAGCAGCAGACTGACTCTTTTCTGCAGTGTCATGGAGAATCTGGAGCCTCTTTGAAGATCAGTAAGTGTTATTATGCAGCCGCTGCTGTTTGCAGATCAAAGCGGAGAATAAGGTGCGAATACTGCCAGAGCTTCAGCTCCACCGGGACGCAAGCTGTCAGAGAGTAAGTGCACTGGTGGGAAAAAGCACTCCGCACAACAAATTATTGTTCAGAATCCCGATTAAAGCTCAACCAAGACTATAACATGAAGAGAGAAACTTTTATCAGCCCCAGTATCAAACAGTCGAGGCTCTGAGGGGAAAGACGTAAGGTCCTTAGTGTTTATAGCGAAGGTTAAATCCATGGTGGAAGATCTTTAAAGAGGCCAAACAGCATCAGGAGAGTTAATGTAAAACATCTTTCTGTTTTAGAAAGAATAAGATAAGGTCACTTTATGATACCACTTATGACGCAGCCTGGTATTTATAGACTTCTGAGAAAACAACAAGTCGAGACCAGAGCTAAGATCAACAGACACAAACCGATGGGAACATTAGTAAGGTATCTTAATTGTCAGTAACTTAAGAATGATGTAATAAACAGTTGTGTTTTTTGTTTACTTGCAGTCAACATACTGACTTGCAGTCAACAAAAAACAATGATCAGATCAAAGTTCAGGTAAGTGATTAGATTAATAGTCATTGTTTGTGTAATGATGATTAAGTCCTGTTCTGGTGTGGTCTATTGTTCTTATAAACTCGATAAGAGAAATGTACTTAATCCTGTAGCTGCTCTACTTTTGACAGATCTGCCTATTTCTGACTGAACTGACTCTCTGTCACAACAAAATAAAGACAACTCTCAAATCTTCAACAACATCTATTTTATATCTATTTTTGCCAACACAGCACACAGACACACACAGACACACACAGACACACACAGACACACACAGACACACACACACACACACACACACACACACACACACACACACACACACACACACACACACACACACACAGATACACAGCACACAGCACACAGACACAGACACACAACTCTATTCTTCTTTCATGGTGGTTATCTTCTACAGCAGGATGGACTCAGAGAAACTTTCCACTTTTCAAACATTGTTCTCATGTCAAACTGCACAGAATCATTCTGCACAGTGAAGCTCAAAAATCATACTGAAGAAACCAGAAAAACACTTTTAAAGTGGAGACTTTAACTAAACTAAAATGCAGATTTAAATCATGACTTGACGAGTTGTTTGCTCAATTAGTTTTGTTTTTGTGGGGCTGACACTTTCGGAGGTGTGTTTCATTAAAATCTCACAGGAGATTTCTCTGCGGGTTCATCTCCACCTACAAACGCTGCTGCTGTGTGCATGTGTGTCTGAGTATGTGAACACGTGTGTTTATGAAGAGCACATTTTGCATACATATGTCACAATTAGGATAAATTACACATCCGGTGACCAGTTATATTAATCATTAATTAACCTTTTATATGAAATCCAACATTTTGTGAAAAATTTCTTAGTAAAGCCAAGTCTCCTACAGCGAAACATGTCTGGACAATTATGTTGTTGTTCCTGATTGAACAAATGGAAATAAATCAAGTATGATGTGCAAAATAATTACACAATTGAAACTGAATTCCCTCATTAATTACAGGAGCTTCATTCTGATGTGAGCAAATCGTTAATTTCCTGCAGCTCGATGCATTCTACATTTACATATTCAATCAAACCATCAAATGTTGGAAAGATGCAATAACTCTTTGTTTGTTTGTTGGAAACAAACTCAAAGTCTCAGGAAAGTTGATCTCACTCCTGTAAGAAATCAACACAGATCTTTAGAAAAATCCTGGACAACCTGCTGATCTACAGTAACCAAAATAAGATGACTTTATAAAATACACAGTCTAACATAAGATTCAGAAGTAAACTGATTATTTATTACTGATATTAAATTATATTAAAAGCTACAGTAATCACAAGGAAAATAAATTGCACTTCCTTTCCTCTATTTTCGTTCCGTCAACATCTTTAACATGTATAGTTACAGGCTGGTAATGATGCTAAATGGACTACAGTTAGTTTACCAGTAAGCAGTCACACACAGAGTCAGTTTCTGATTGGGCACCAGCTTTGATATACTCCCCAGGAACCTTAAATCTCCTGTGAAACGGGTTAAAGTTAAACTTAAATTCCTTACATTTGATTGGAGTGCAAGAAAGTGGGCGGACTTTAATTGTTGAATGATAATAATGACAAAGTTGATTGGAAGAATGTTTCCCATTGAATTGATTTATATATAGATTTTTGACATATTTTTATAAAGTAAGAGATAAATGAACAATTTATACAGACACAAGATCAAAGTTCATTTTTCTTTTCTGTAGCCTTTAAAGGTGCAGTCTGGGAAAACATGAAAATCCATCTCTAGAGTTGTTTAGTTTGTCTGTTCTGGGCTACTGTAGAAACAAGCAATACATTTTTAAATACATTTAAGCTAATATAAACATATTTATCATTTTAATTGAATTGAAACTAATGAAAACATAATTATAACTATTATATTACATTTCTGTCCAGTCTGTTCCTTAATTTTACAGACTGCACTTTTTACTGGAATCAATCAATACGTTTTGAGCTGTTGTAACATGACTGACAGAAAAATCTCTAAATATTGAACACGTCTCCTCCTTGCGCATTGTCTGTGACTTAAGATTGACAGGTCATTAGTGATTTAATGAGTGGCAGTGACTTACTGATCTTGTGTAATGTTCAATATTAAGAGATTTCCAGGACATGTCTGTGTTTCTAAAAGCTCAAACAGCTACAGCTTCAGATTCCTTTAACTCCACCACTGTAGAAGCTGACATGTTGCCCTAGCAACATAAACACATACATTTGTTGTTGTGTGGCCATATTCACCCAGTTTTCTTCATCAGGTTTATTACTATAAGAAGGACAGACAGATTTTGTGCGTATTGCTCTGTTTTCTTACCTGGGATGTTGTGGATGGTGATGGCTAGAATGAGGAGGAGGATGCGCCTCCAGCTGCCTGATGTCTGCCCGACTCCTTCCTGTTGTTTACTTCCTGTTTCCTGTCCATCCAAGCTGCCTGAGTGACGTCCTTTCCTCCTCTGATACACATCCCCGTTCTCTATTTTATCTGCGGAGTGGAGAGGAATCATAAACACAATTATGAAAACAGGGACAATCAGAAACATTGGATTACAATAAAGAGCCTGCTCATCAAGTATTTATAGAAATGTCAGTTTGTTTTCTGTCTATTTCTGGGGGAAACAGATTTACAGATCTTGTGTTGTACAGAGTAAAAAGCATCTCGCTGGGGTTTGAACAGATCTACATCTGGGCAGAGAAAAGAACCCTTAGGGAGGACTGAAGCTTTCATGAGGGTTTAGAAGTAGGTTTCATATTTCTGATGATCTCATCTATGTAGTGGTAAATGAAGTGAACTCAGATACTTTATTGAAGTAAAAGTATAAATATTTATCTAAAAATACTTCTTTACAAGGGGGCGACATGGTGGCGCAGGGGTTAGCGCTATTGCCTCACAGCAAGAAGATCGCAGGTTCAAGATCTCCTTGGGTCCTGGGTCTGGGACCTTTCTGTGTGGAGTTTGTATGTTCTCATGTTCTCTTGCATGGGTTTTCACCGGGTACTCTGGCTTCCTCCCACAGTCCAAAAACATGCTGAGGTTAATTGGAGACTCTAAATTGCCCGTAGGTGTGAGTGTGTGAGTGAATGGTGTGTGTGCCCCATGATTGGTTGGTGACCATCTGGGGTGTATCCCTGCCTCTCGCTGTAACGCGCTGGGATTGGCTCCAGCAGACCCCTGTGACCCTAATGAGGAATAAGCAGGTATAGAAAATGACTGACTTCTTTACAAGTAAAATTCCTGAATTCAAAATGTTACTTAAATAAAAGTACATATGTTTTATCAGTAAATTGTACTGTATCAAATGAAACAGTACTCGTTATACAGACTGTGATATCTCAAGTCTGATTATTTTCTGGTTTATTTAGTCTCTATCTGTAAACTGATCATCTTTGGGTTGTGGACTATTGCTCTGGTGGTCAAAAAAGACATTATAGATTGAATACTTAGCTTTGGGAAACAGTGATTAACATTTTACACCATTTTATGAACCAAAAAAACAATTGTTTGTTTCAATTATTGACAAATTAATCAACTATCAGATTAGTGACAGCCCTATTATATTATATTACTGTTATAATATTACTGTTATTACTGTTTTAATCACAAACACACAAGAGCCTGAATTCAAGCTCCATTCATTCAAATTCAATTCAATCCTAAAAAAATAAATATATTTAATTACATTAAATCCTAAAAAATATGGTGCCAAAACAATATATAAATAAATAAATGCTGTGAAACATTTAGCAGAGAGAGACAGTGACAGTTCAGCAGCAGAAGTAGAATAACCTGAGATGGTGAATTGTTGCATGACAGCTGCAACAATAAAAAATCAGAACCACGGGTATTACAGAGGGCAGCAGGCGAGGAAGGCGACATGATTTCTCTTTCAATTAAGTAAATGTTCAAAATGTCTAAGTCTTTTTTATTTACTATGAGTGCTTCTGTTAGATTCTGTGTAATATGACTGGCACTCGTTGGACTCTTAGACCTGTTTGTTTTGATTCACAGCAAAGAGACAATAAGTCAAATGTAAAACAAAAAGCTTTGTGGGGTGAGATCAGAGAGGCGGTGAACTACAGGCAACAGCTGAGAACTCATTTACCTCTAGATGAATGATTCTGTAGCTGAAAGGGAAGGATGATGAACATCCACATCTCTCACAGAGGGAAATAATAGCCACTGATTCCTTTGTCTCCCTGTTATTATTCTATGTGATTACTCAACCAGCTGGATGCATCTGCAAAAAGGAGCTCTACAGATGATCCAGGATTGCATGTGTCAAGAAGAGCAGCCACTAAAGCCTGAAACAAAGACACTACATACAACGCACTTTAATTATACTAGCCTGAATATCATCTACGTTTTGTCAGTCAAGCATCAATTATATTATAAACAGGTCTTTAACAGATTAAATTACTATGCTGGATCCTTTAGGCGTGATTAATACGTCTGACATCAAGCAGCCGGAGGGATGATGGAGGGCATTTCTCATATTAATAAAACAGCCTTGAGTTTGTCCTGATGTCATTTAATGATTAGGTCTGAAATTGCTGTGTGAGAACAAACTTAATGGTCCAAGACAAACTAATTAACACAAAATGTATGCTCGAGGTTCAACAGTCAATATCATTTGGGCTTAAAAAAGAGGAAATGTATAAAAAAAACACAACATCAAACAAAGGGAAAATCAGCCTCACAGGAGCAGTGAACGTCACAGCAATTATCTAATCTAAATAGTCTAGTAGAATTTGCTTTATGTAAGAAGACTGTAAACACTAAATTAATAATTGTTATAATTGCTTTTGTATTCATTTTTTTTCCATTTCACGACTTAATTAAATATTGATGAATCCTGCAGACTCATAATCTTTAGCTGTGACCTCTTTGCAACCTGCTTGACCTGATCACCGTCTGTTTCCATCTCTCCTTCACCCTCACGTATATTCTCTAATTAAAGGAATTGACCTCTATTAGTTTATTCCAATCCTCTCTGTTTTGCCATGTAAATTTGAATTATCTGAATTGCAAAGGTCAAATGATCTGGTCTGTTGCTCCTGGTTTTCAAAGGCTGAAGAAGAATCTTTAAACTATGTTGAAGATTCTCATGGAAAACATCGACACAAGCAGGTCTATTCGACACAAAAACGTCATTTCCATTTTTATTGGTGGCTGTGGTTTTATTATGTTGGATTATATTAGAATATATCGGAATAGTTTGAAGTAACTAACTGAAGCTTCAGAAATAATTAGATTCCTACACTTCTGAGATTCTCATCAAAAACACATCTCCATATTATTCTCCATGTGATCATTTCTGTTCAACTGTTGCTCTGAAATGACTATCCAGTGCAACACCTTGGCAAGAAGAACTACTTGATAGTGTTGCTCCATTTATGTTAAATATCTTGTCTGTATCGTCAGTTATGCTTGAGAATAACTTGCAAAAGAAGCTCATTACTCGGATTAGGATCCTCCAAATCTGCACAAAATCTTTTAGGATTTATTCTACATTGGTAAAACCGAGGACTGAACCCTAACCACCACTGGCCGACACTGGAGGTGGCGCAAGCAGTGTACTGGACTAGGCCTAGTACACTGCTTGCACCACCTCCAGCAGGAAAGAGACTGGTTATCAGTGCCAGGGAAATAGCTAAGCCCTACAGACCTGCACTTCTTTCTATCCTGCAGTCCACACCAAGGTGGTGTGTTTATTTTCATCAACAACAACTGGTGTACAAATGCTGTAGTTGTCTCAAGCTACTCTTCTGTGGACATAAAAATCTCTAACATTTAAATACTGACCATTTAACATGCCAGGAGAATTCGCTGCCTTCTTCATCACAGCCATTGGTCTGTGAATTCACTACAGGATTTTAACCCAGGCTCTTTTTACATAATCCTGGGTGAAATTCAAAACAGTACTTCTGCACGACCATAAATATGTGAACTTTGTGACCAGGGGAGAGAACACTCTCCACCAGGTCTACAACATCATATATGCATTCAGAACTGTTACTCACATTTAACACAATCCTTCAAACCCAAGTGTTGACTAGAGAGGCAGCATCAGGACTGACCGTTGACGATATGCTGACAATATGCTGGTGTTAAGCTGATGTTATGCTGATGTTGTACTGACGTTATGCTCCCTAGGGAATTGAGCCTTAATGCTCCACTATATTCACCACTACTTTCTCAGTCTACATGTTTAGTGCTGGACAAGTGTCATACAGTTGTTTTTAGAGCAGTTTTAGAAGCTGAAAGGGAGGTTATAACATCAAAGATGTAACTCTTACTAATACAAACCACTTAAAACCTTCTTCAAAGAGAGAATCTTCAGGGTGATGCAGAGCTGTGTGTGTGTGTGAATGCAGATACCTGTTTGTTGGTATATTTGGTTGGAAAAAGACTCTTCAAAGAGAAGAGCATTGACCAATAGTTGATTTCATTAGCTCACTGTAACTGACGTTCGTTGCTATTGAAAGAGATACACCTGACACATACAGGCCGCAATGCTTTTGATGGGATATGTGAAATTGAAGCTTTGATCATCATGGCAGAGAAACTGGGTTTTCCGCCAGAGATTTCACCCCGAGTTCTTCAAAAAGCATAAAAAACAACTTCTAACCCTAATTTTAATTCTCTTATCAACTGTGGGAAATAATTCTGCTTCACAACCTCAAAGATAACCGAGGGACAAAGGATGGACAAACATCACAGAATAAATATATGAGTTGAAGATGTAAAGAAACGGGGCTTCACTGATGCTTGTTGTCTTATTTCAATAGAAAAGACGATTATCCACGAGGACACATGTTGAAAGTGGATGAAGTAGCTGGACTCCACTGAAATACGTCTGTAAAAAAAGTTTTTACTGATAACACAGTTTTTAATTAGGGAGAAACTCAAGTTTAAAAATAGACCAAGCAACACACTCAATACATAAAGAGTACAATGAACTTTCTAAACTACAGCCAAGAACTAATGAGCTCAGGGCTAATGTATGCTAAAATCTAACATGCTACATTTAGCCAATTAGTACCAAACAAAGTGCAGTTTAGATTGTAAAGATTTTGCAAGGTGACTTGATGATTATTATTATTATAAATCCTTCCTAAAGGGACATTATTGAGAGTTACAGCAACATGTCTGATAGTGGTAGAGACGTGTCTTTAAAAACACAAAGGTGAACATCATGGTGGCACTAGATGAAGAGTAAGTGGAGCGATAGTCAGCGTAGTTTGATGCATTTTTAAAAAAGTAAATTTCACCAAAAAATTGATTACTTTGATATATATATATATATATATATATATATATATATATATATATATATATATATATATATATATATATATATATATATATATATATAATGAAGTGTCCTGATTTATTTCTATAAATATTAGTCAGAGACAACACAAGTCCTAAAGCTTTGGGATTCCAGTGAACCACAGTGAGAGATATTATCTACAATTGGTGAAAACATAGGACAGTGGCGAACCTTCACAGGAGTGGCTGACAAACCAAAATTATCCCAGGAGTGCAGCAATGACTCATTTAAGAAATCACAAAGAGCCCACAACAACATTCAAAGAACTGCAGGCCTCAAATGCCTCAGTTAAGGTCAGTGATCATAACTCCACTATAAGAAAGAGGCTGGGAAAAAATGTGTTGAGTGAGTGAGTTCCAAGACCAATTGATGGTCTGGGGCTGTTTTGCTGCTTCAGGACCTGGAAGACTTGCTGTGATAAATGGAACCATGAATTCTGGTGTCTACCAAAAAATCCTGAAGGAGAATGTCCAGCCATCCATTTGTGACCTCAAGCTAAAACCAACTTGAGTTCTACAGCAGGACAATGATCCAAAACACACCAGCAAGTCCACCTCTGAAGGACTGAAGAAAAACAAAATGAAGACTTTGAAGTGGCCCAGCCACGTTGAAAAGGCGGTTCATGCTCAAAAACGCTCTAATGTGACTGAATTACAACAATTCCTCCACAGTACTGTAAGAGACAACCACTTTTTCACACAGGGCTTCATTTAAAAAACGCAGGTGTTGTCTCTCTAATGTTTAAATTTGTTTGATGATCTGAAACATTGAGTGTGTCAAATATGAAAAAATAAGAACAACAATAAGAACAAGTGTGGGATATATATATATATATATATATATATATATATATATATATATATATATATATATATATATATACACGTTTAGGGGCAAAAGGGCATCATTTTGAGAGAGTAAAAAAAGGATGGAGAAAGAGAAGAGAGAACTCTTACAGATAGAATAGGGCTTTGTGACTCTATGAGCTCAGACCCTAATAAGGACCAAAGCTGATGCCTATGTAAGAACTTTCACAGAAAGTCCCATCTAAAAATCCGAAGAATATATCTGTATCCTTCAGACATATATGCTGAGTCCAATCCTTGTTGTTTAAGGACTTCATGTCCCTTATTTCTGTCTAAGTTGCCTTTGAGAGTGAGAAAGAAAAAAATAGTAATCTGTCAGCTGCAAGATGTTGGTTTTCTTTCATTTGCTGTAAAGCTGATCTGAAGAACTCAGGCTCTTGTTGTCTACAGCTCTGATGGACTCTTTAAAACATTTTAAGATCCTGTGTGGCAGTTCTGTAAAAGTATTAGAATATTTTTTGTGGCTTTGGGACTTTATGACCATCAGCAGTTTCTGGTTTTATGCTCTGAAGTTTCGTAACGTGCTATTGTTGGATTTGTGTGACTCGTCTGCTACTTTGGACAATATAGATTTCTTCTGATTTCCTGACTTGTTTTACTGAAAAGGCTATTATTCATTGTAATGTTTCATTCATTGTCAATGATTATCTGTGTCTGGAGTTTGTTGACTTCAGCGCACGCAATATCTATTTTCTGCTGCTTGGCATCTAAATGGTGATACAAAACAGAGTTTGATCATGTTGTGAAGTAGCGTGGGATCATGGGAGTTGTTGTAATTACTGCTCTACAGTCTTAGAATTATCCCAGTGATTAAAACTGGCAAAAACACAATAAATCAGTTTATCTGCGACTGAACTAATACTAATGTTTGTTCACCAGACATCTAATTACTAAAATCCTTCAAAATTAAAATATATAATTAAAACATGATCAAGACATAAAAATATGTAAATATGTGGCATAAACCTGATAAAGAGTAGATTTTATGATCATCAGGATCTTTTGTGTGTTAGGATGGCAACTAAGGACGAACAATTATTATAAGTCTATAGAAACGAATAACCTGTTTAAGCTGTTCATAAAATGCTGTTTTCCAAAGCACAATCAAGAACAGTCCACAACCCAAAGATCATCCGTTTGCTATTATAGAAGACTAAATAAACCAGAAAATAATCAGATTTGAGAAGCTGGAACCAGAGAATTTGGACATTTTCTCCTTAAAAATGACTCAAATTGATTATTCATGGGCGACACGGTGGCGCCGGGGTTAGCGCTGTTGCCTCACAGCAAGAAGGTCGCAGGTTCAAGACCTCCTTGGTCCGGGGTCTGGGACCTTTCTGTGTGGAATTTGCATGTTCTCCCCGTCTCTGTGTGGGTTTTCACCGGGTACTCCGGCTTCCTCCCACAGTCCAAAAACATGCTGAGGTTAATTGGAGACTCTAAATTGCCCATAGGTGTGAGTGTGTGAGTGAATGATGTGTGTGCCCCACGATTGGCTGGCGACCATCTGGGGTGTATCCCTGCCTCTCGCCGTAACGCGCTGGGATTGGCTCCAGCAGACCCCTGCGACCCTAATGAGGAATAAGCAGGTATAGAAAATGACTGACTGACTGACTGATTATTCATTATCAAAATAATTGCTTATTAATGTGATAGTTGGCAACTAATCAATACATGTAAGGACACAACTCAACAACATATATAATATAGATCGGGTAATTTTTAAACATTTTAAAATGGAAATGTTACACATTGGGCCTTAATGGTTGACATTGGGCGTCCTGGTCTGTACGTTTCATTTCACAAAGACCAGTTTGTGCTTCGCAGTCCTTTAAACGTTCAGTAGCTTTGAGGAGGATTTGACTAAGATTAATCGCTCTTTGGTTCAGGAGGGGAGATGGTTACTGACCTCTAATCCAAACTGTAGTCACAGTTCTTTTCTTTTTACAGGAAGTGTCAGCCTGAGTGAGCTGAGGATTGACCCTTGGCAGGTGGTCACAGCTCATATCACTGCAGAGGAGAAGGTTATTTTTTCAGCCCTTTTATAAGTACAAATAGAAGTGGGGTCGACGACAGTGTGAAGATGTCGGCTCGCTATTGTCTAAATGCACCAGGTCAGTGTTCTCTACTTGAGCAGGTTAGTAAATGCATTTGTTTCATTTGTACACTGGTGAGCTGAGTGGTTGAGATCTCAGCTTTTTAACACTGATGGACTGATGTGTGCTTTGCAGCACTTAGGTGAAGAATGTATTTCGTCCTTCAGCCGATGTTTCTGAGTGGTTGGAATGTGTTTTCTAGCAGGATCCTTGCTGCAGTATAGATTCATACAGGCTGGTTTAGTCTCTGAAAACACCCCTTACACTGTCATTTCTAAGGCCCACCTCCTTTACTGTTAATGTTTGTTATTGGTTGCAGCAAAACATTGAAGCTTGAAGACATGATTATGGTGTAAGGGTGAATATAGGCGGTGTTTAAAAAAAAAAAGACTAAATCCCTTGAAATCAATTAGTGAGGCTGGTTTCAGTCGGGATTAACTGCTCTTCTGATTTGACTGTGAAAGCAGCTTCAAGAGCCCAATAGCAGCCTGTTACTCTGACAGACAGCTGCTGAGTGGAGACGCTTCACTGACATGTGAATTCTCTCCCATGCTGGTCTCACTGACCTTGGAGGGTTGAACACCATAAAGAATATTTAAAATTTCTCTCTTTTTCTGTCTGACTGTCTTTCTTTACCTCTCTCTCTTCTTGTTTTTTCCCTTTGCCCATACTGACAGAACCTCGGAGTAAAACTGCCTCATCTCTCTACTTAGTGCTGTCCTGCTGACTCCCTAAATCTGTCTCCTTTTCACGCCAGTGTCTGTAATTATCTTTTTCCTCATCCTTCTCCTCCACTTATCCAATGATGTAAGTTATGACAAGAACAGATCCAGTAACCCGATGTTTTTTGCATACAACAACATATTTGTCATCTATAATTATTTGATGAGCACGTTCCTGATGCTCATCAAATAATTGATGATTATTTTCCTTTTAAATTTGTGTGTGATACATGTGATATTCATGATTTTCAGTGAGATTTGCTTTGCTATTTAAAAAGCTGAGAAAAAGCACTAGTTGAAATGTTTGTGCATTAAGTTTAATTATATTTTATATGAAGTAGAAAATAGGGCAGGTGGATTTAAATTAAGTTATATAACACAGGTGCAAGGTTTTTTGTTTTCGCAGCTTATGGTTTCAGCCATTCTGACTATTCATGGTGTTTTTGTTTGTTTTAGGATGGAGAATAATCATCTAACGATGGTTGCTGATTTCATTTCCCATCTCGCAGAGCATTGAGTGCACGTGTGTGTCCTTTCACACTAACACATGCCGACATCACACACATCTCACTCAGCTGCCACCTGGTGTCTTGCATCAGCTCGAGGACTTATAAGCAACATCCCTGGATAATAAACAACAGTTTAACTGTGATATAGTACTATTGACACACAGTCCCAAATGAGCCACTCACATCAGCTGCAGTGAGATGCCATTACCACCTGACAAAACCTGCTGAAACACAGGTGCATTCAAAAATGAAAACAGCTCACGCAGGTTCCAGACCTCTGGGGTGGGACCTTTCTGTGTGGAGTTTGCATATTCTCTCCGTGTCTGCGTGGGTTTTCACCGGGTACTCCGGCTTCCTCCCACAGTCCAAAAACATGCTGAGGTTAATTGGAGACTCTAAATTGCCTGTAGGTGTGAGTATGTGAGTGAATGGTGTGTGTGCCCCACGACAGGCTGACAACAATCTGGGGTGTATCCCTGCCTCTCGCCTGTAATGCACTGGGATAGGCTCCAGCAGACCCCTGCGACCCTAATGAGGAATAAGTGGCTATAGAAGATGACTGAAAGAATGATGGTGAGTAACATTACAATATCAGAGTAGACATTTTCTTTATCTGGTTGTAGTTCAGGAATAATTTCAAAACAGCATAGTGTAACTGCACAAAAGCATTTTAATACAAATAAATGCTAGTTTCATTATCTCAAATACTGTATATCCACTTAAAGCTGCAGTAATCAGTATCTATTGATTTTAATATGTAAGCAATGGGTCAAATACTCTATGTAAAAGGCGTCACTTGCATTTGTGCTAAGTTTGGTGCATTTACATTAATGCTTGATGCACAAATATTGCTGAATGTGCATCGTCCCAATTCAAGAAAGAAAGAAAGAAAGAAAGAATGAAAGTCTTAACAGTGAATAGCACCAGGAGTTCATAATGTATACATTTAAATAGTCTCAGGGTTGGAAAGTTCAATAATTTCTGTCTCTGCTTAACCAGCTTTTGGCTTTGTCAGAGCCTATTAAAACTGACCAGATTGATAAAACACCTTTGCTCTGCTAACTGCAGCTTCCACTGCTGCTCAGTCCAGTCAGAGCTGTCTGCTAGTGGCTGCTCAGCCTCTCTTGGGCTTAAGACTCATATTTAAGGTCTCCTCACCTACACTGTCCAGGCCATTGCAACTATTACTTCATTCACAGCTCTTACTCTGTATTCTCTGAGGAGCTGCTGCCAAAACGTTTATTGCACTGAAAAAAATATTAGCACTAGAATACAGAACATTGCATGAAAAACGCTGAGTGACTGAACAGAGTGGGAGAAATGAATCATTCCTAGATTTCTCCTGACAGCCCCCATTTATAATAGTTAGTCAGGTGGCGAAAGGCACTGATCACTGACATTATCAGCAGTCAAGTTGCTAATGGTCCCTTACATGGTCTGAATGGTGTGGGTGCAGATCCTGTCAGTCAAAGATGGACATGGAGGAATAGGGTCTGATGGGTTTGAACAAAGACATTTAATGAAACTCAGAGTGAGGGGATGGAAATAGGATAGGAAGATGGATTTATGTGACACAAGGAGACTGAGGCAAATCAAAGGAGATTCAGGGTTCAGTATGAGATGGAGGCGATGGAGTAGAGAGAAGGAGGGAGATGATAGAAAAGCAGAAATGATGACTATGATTTGCACAGGCCAGTGTTCAGAGGAAGGAGACTCCACTGTTCACAGGATGTTTGTCACGTCACATTGTGCATTGATCATTTTAACTGACCATAACTTTTCCTAAGTGTTTTTTGTACCTAAACATAACCACACATTAACCCAAGTGTTGCCAGTCTGTGTATTATTTGTTTTTCCAAAAAACAAAACAAAAACAAAAATATCTATCAATTATAGTCAATTCCAGGTCACTAAACTTGTTATAGATCAACAATAGATAAAATAGGAAATGGGGATGGGAATCGAGAACCGGTTCCTGTAGAGAACCGGTTCAGTGTTTATCAATTCCATGGAATCGTTTGGCAGTTTATCTAACGATTCTCTTATCGATTCCAAGCTGCATGAATGTACGTCACGTAACTTACGCAACGTAAGATAGGCACGCTCAATTCCAGCAAGCACGACTAATTACGTGATGACGTTACGCAGGTTTAGCACATTGTAAACAACAATAGCGCCCACCGGATTCAAAAACTCCAAAGTTTGGCTTCACTTTATGAAAACTGATGGCAACAGGGCGACTTGTAGTACTGCAAAATGGACATAACTGCGTTGGGAGGGAACACAACAAATATGCGCAAATATTTGCGCACACAACATGGTCATGGTCAACATTACGTTCAAGGAGTGTCGTGTTTTTGACGCTTCGGAGTAATACATATCAACCTAGCAGCAGCTGCAGTAGCCAAGCTATCACCTCTATGGTTACGAAAGGCAACTCTGGTAAGTAGGTATCCCACTGCATATGTGCTTGCTCAGCCTTCCACTGTAGACCGGGTTGGATTTGCAGTTGCTGATTCTCTTTACCACAGTGCAGGATGAGATTGAACACATACATTACCTCCCCCAGTGACCTCTCAGGCCTGAGCAGAGAGAAATACCAGAAGCGGAGGTGGAAATGAGCCAGAGCCTTGGTGGAACTAACTCACTTTACTGATTAGCTGTCACGACACAGCTGCTCAAATGGTGCCAATTAAATATCCACAAAATGGAGAGCTTCTTTCTCAACACAAAGCCAGCCCACATCTATCCTCTGATGGGAACAGCAGCTGCACAATGCCTGGTCCATGGTGGTTCTGAAGGGCCATTTGTTCACACTGGGGTCAGGTATTGTCCCCAACGCAAACCTTTGCTTGTCTTTTGTGTTCCATTTTCCATCTTGGTGTCCAAAGTCAACACGGATATAACGGAGATGGGTCAGAGACCACTGTCTTAAATCTCTAATCTCTCATTAGTTAGTGCTCCTGTTGATGCACATTCTGAAATGCAACTTCTCGATTCAAATGTGCAGTTCATTTAATGAGCTCAAGTCACGGCTCAATATGAGCATGACTAAACCAGCTTTATTTGTATTTAAAAGACACAGAATGAGTCTGAAATTAGGGAAATCCTCCATCAGGAGACATTCTGCTCATCTGCGTGTCCATGAGGCTTGTTATGTACATGTGCTTGTTCATTTGACAAACACAGTTTAAATAATGACATTAATAAAGGCTGTGTTCTGTTCTCCTGTGCCAGCTCCAGGGCTCTGGAATTGCAGATGCTGGCTCACTGTCAATATTTACTGGCACCTCCATGAATATCATTGTTATTGTTATTAATTACTGCACTTGTGCCTTTTTCTGCATTAAAAATCAAGCCTTCAGTCTTCAATTAGATCAGGCTTTAGGATTAAAGGTGCACTGTGTGAGATTTGGTGAAATTTATCTGAACAGGTTTGTTAGAACTATAATAAAATATTTAAGTATATGATTCAATTAAGACAAACCAAACAATGACTCTAGAGACAGATGTTAAAAGCCTCCTATGTTTTGAGTTCTCAATTGGTTGCAACCTGCAAACTCATTAGAAGCCAGCAGAACAGATACTACACCTTTAATGGAACCTAATTAAAGGGTTAATTTTTGGTTGTGAAACAGTCTTATGTTAATGTGGGTCTAATGTGGGAATCTATTTCACTCACACTTTTTTATGTATCTGTTTTTGACAAATGTTGTTTCTTCTTTATTCGTTTATTTAACTTCCTTGGAATGATGAAATAATTTACTGCAGTAGCCTACGCCACTGACAAGAGACAGACGAAAGGAGAGATGGAGAGAAAAATTAAAATAAATGACTTCCCTTATTGGTAGGCATTGTCCTGTTTTCAAAACACCTGGGAAGGTCTTCTAACTGGTGGACAACTGCTTTAACTCAGAGCCACAGCAGGACACCCCAAATTAATTCATTAGAAACTCCCTAAAAAACTTTTAACAGGGAAAAACAAGAAGAAACTTCAGGAAGCGCAACGGAGGAGGATCCTCTTCCTTGCAACAGATGTTTGTACATGGTAGAAGGCAAATTACAGGATGCAGCTCACTGATGTCAGTGAATATAGAGGGACTAGTGACAGATTGGTTGAAAGTGAGAGACAGCCAGTGACAGAAAGTGGAAGACAACCACAACAGAAAAGAGAAGCTGTGATAGCAAGCGAGAGCCAGAGAGGCAGATGGAGAGAAAACTTCCATGCGTCCATTGGCTGTCGTTGCCAGGCAACTGTCTGATACTGGCAGTGTGTGTGGACGATAGATATAGACAAATAGATATGAGATGACATCATATATCATGGGATAAAAAGTCTTCCATCTTACCTGGGGACTGTTTCTGTTTCTAAAACATAAGGATTAGGAAAAAGCCTCATTAAACGGTCATTGTAATTATAAAGGAATTTTGTAGATTTGCAGCGTAGTTTCATTAATTTATATATGTTTATTTATTTATTATCTGGATTTAATTATTTATTCATGTGAACTGACGATTTGAAATTGTGTGATTAATGTGAGGCGGAGTAACGGTGAATGAAAAGCATAATCACCTGATACACTGTGAGGTGATGGTAGAAGACTGTGAGTTCGTAAAAGACACAGACCAATTGGGAAACTTTACTCTCTCACTAGGCTCCACAACATTTGGGAAGGAAAAGCTGCTTCTAGTCAGCATTGATGAATTGGTAGAAAATTACAAAGATTACAGACAACATAAGCCTCCTGCAGCATAAACTTCAACCACAGCAAGTGAAAATGGACCCAGGAAAGACGGCTCGCAAGTCAGTAGGATATATCACATTAATTGGTCTATATCGGGGGTCGGCAACCCGCTGGTACCGATGGGTCTGTGTATCACAGCGGGATTATCAGTGTGCGGTGCATCCCTTGTGCAAACCTGCCAGCGATATGCGCATCTTTAAGTGTGGATAGCCCTGTTTCCCATTTATATCACTTCAATAAATACACTGTGTTTCTCTATTAAATGTTTCTTATGGTTAACGATAATTAGAGAGTAACAGCACATAGTAAACAAAGGATCACTTTGATAAGGACAGCGGAATCGTTGGCAATGTTGAAACAAATGCATTTTTCACCTCTTTAGTAGACATGAAAAATAAAGTTTGCTGTAGCTTTAAAATATGATTTTGGCTGAAAAGACAATCATCCCGCTTACTATCCATGCAGAAAAATAAAAAAAAAGAAAGAAAAATTTCTATTCTCTCATTGCAGTGTGAGGGTGGCACAGTGCTTCCACCCCGTGCCGGCACAATAGTTCATTCATTCAACAGTAATATCAGATCGGATATCAGCTGTTATGGAAAGAGGAGGATTGTATTGTATTTTTTTTAATCCTCAAAATAAAAATGAACTAAAAATCTGATTTCTTTATTGTATTTCTATAATTTCATCACTGCAACAAAATATAACACATGATGGAAGTTAAATTTAAAGCCGCAAACAGCAGAGTGTCATGTGGTGTGTCATTCTCACCAGGATGCACTGCAGGGAAAATAAACATTTAATCATGAATGCCCACTGTGTATTTATAGCTTACTTAGTCATTTTGATAGTAGGCTAATATAGCTAATATACACTTACAGCCTGTATTGCCTTCATGTAAGGATTATATAAGGATTATAAACTATTTGCGGCTCTTTTTTTTTCTTTTGGTCCAATATGGCTCTTTGAACGCTTTGGGTTGCTGACCCCTGGTTTATATCTATGGTGTATACATTACAAAACTGCGTTTATAGTGGAGCTACTGATCCAACACTAAAAAATACAAAACAAAAAAAAGAATGCATCAGTGAGTTTAAAATAAAAAAGACACTTTTCACTGCTCCTAGAATTTTGAAGAATAGCAAAGCTTAAGTGCTACCCTTCAAAAGGTAGCGACTGTGATTGCAGTATTTTCCCCTCTCAGACTTCTGTAAGTGCAGTCAACAGTAGCAAGATTCTGCAGGTATCCATCAGTCAGATGTATTCACTGAGCTTCTATCTCCTCCTTTGTTGCGCTGTATGTTTCTCCTCCGCAGATAAATAAACAATTTTGTGATGCAAAACAGCCATCCTGTGAATATCTGGGCTTTATATTTTCTCTGAATCTCACCAGGGATACAAGCATACTACTGTTTAATTTAGATGTAATAAGAAGAAGAAATGCATTTTTGTGCAACTCTTCAAGACTCTATATTTACTAGCATCTATACCACCCCAGCACCAATTCTGCTTCCTTCCATCTTCTATGGCCTGAAGTTCTTTGTGTGTTCTGTTACTGTATTTTGGCTTTTAACTTGCTCTCACTGAGTACAGCCGGTTCACATTTATTTTCCTTTCATAAATTTAACAAAGACAGGAACACAGGCTTTTTTGAGGTCTTCATATGGTCCAGACCACTTCCACATCCACAGCAGATACAAAACTGGTATACCGTATACAAAAGAGGTTATACACTATATATAAGAAAATTATGGCAGCAGATAACTTCCTTGTTGCTGGGGAACATGAGCTGCCATGAGATACTGTGTTATTCCACTTCATACATTATAGCGTTGGTCTGCTTGACCCTGGCTACAGGGGAAATCGTGTACATTTTAAGAACAATACTACTTGTGTTCTACTACTGGTAGCTGCATAGAATAAATCTAAATCTGTGCAAAGATAAAACTAAAAAGGGAGTGTAAAATATATATATATATTGAGCAGAACAATGTACACAGCATCATCTAGGTTCATTGCCCACAGAAGCCATAAAAAATTGATCTGTTGTTAGAATAGAATTATTTTCCTACAGTGCCTCTGAAATGTTCATCTGTGGGATGTTCAGTGATCCATCTCTCTCAATTTCCATCACTAATCAATTTAAACAAAGCACAAATAGAATAATGCAAATGCAAACAGTGTTTGAGTTGTTGACAGTTTCCAGTAATTACTGACGGCTTTTACGACATATCTGTAAAACCATCAAAAACGAAAAGTAAAAGTTGTTTCTTGTATGAAACATGTGTAACTCATATCTCTCCAAAGATCACAAAACAATATGAAATCCAATTAGAATCCTGAAAGCAAAACACAATCTGTATAATCAGGCCTGTTGATGACTCACAGCCTAGTTCTCTCTTGAAATATTTTCAAAAACAAATGTCGATGAAATATTTTCACAATATAACATGAAGTCACCAAACAAGTCGCCATGTTGGTCCATTTTTAAACTCACAAGCAGCAACTAGTGAAAACTTTCATCCAATCAGGTGCATCCAGGAAGTAAAACATACTCAATCCCTATGTTTAAATCGTGTTAACATGCAACATCACATGCTAAAATGAAAATTCAGGTTCCTACAATTTCCAAAAAACAATCTCCATCAATGACTTAATTAAGTCATTAATTTCCTAAATGTCAACACAACAGTCTTTTTTTCAGATCTTGTAATTAAGTGCACACATTCAAACGTGGTATGAATGCAGTCACTTTTTTCTTCCTCAGCACCTCAGTCCTAACAACAAATGATGTCGAAGAATACCCTCAGAAATTCACAGTTATTCTCAGTGATTTCATTGTTATAGCAGCAGCTGTGTGCTTCAGTATAACTGTTGTACCATGACACGGTGACTCACAAACGTTCCGCGTTGTTTGGCATGTTATAATAATAATAATTACTGACTATAATCTGTCTATTAATTTAAAAAAGAAATAAAACAGCAGGTGAAATGAGTTGTTCTCTGCCAGAGACAAAGTTTTCTAACACGTACCTTCTCCTTATATAAGGAGAAAACTGGAGCAGGAACTTTTCTACAAACAGTATATATAATAATTCATGCAGCTGCTGCCAGAGGAAGGTTGTGTGTGAATTGCTGTTGTTATGAGGGCATGGCTGCACACAAAATAGAAATGAACTTTTACTCACAAACACATGCATATTGACTTCATCCATTTTCTGACCCATTAACACAGGTTCTGTCATGATGACCCCTGACCTCACTTTATTTTCTATAAGAAAATGTAACTACTGTGGACAACTACAGCTTCGAGAAAAACCTGACGTGTTTGTGTAATTATGGGTCATAAAAATAGTACAAAAGGAAAGTTTTATGAGCAGGAGTATTTGTAACATGCTAGTTAGGCTAGTTAAATGATCACGGAGGTGCCACAAAAAAAAAAAAAAACACATGAGAGACAGAGATAGAAAAGATGGAATCATGATATTTTTCAGACAGCTTTATATTTGTCTCTCTTGGGATCAACAGAGAACTGTCTCTCTCCTGCTTCTCCTGTGGTCTGATTTTGACAGACAGAGCATCAAATGCATCAAAACTATGAATGAACACGTGGAGTTATGTACTTAACAAAAAAGGTGAAATAACCAGACTTTTGAGTTATCTTGCTAACAAAGAGACAGACAAATGTTGGCAACCACATAACCTCCTTGGCAAAGATAATACTTCATGGTATCTTCCACATATACACAATATATCTGTGTGTATGTATTTTCTCTTACTGTATTTTCTCTTAAATATATTATTATTTATTAATTATATAGTCTTGTTTTTGTCCTTGAGAAAGGGAACTCTTCTGGACATGCAGCTGCGTGTTCAACCTTGATTATTAATTTTATTATTTTTTAGGATTCTTTAGCTCAAAGAAATAAACACGAGTTAACCTTCCTGTGGATTTCCTTCATCTCACCAACCTGACAGGATCTGCATTTGCAAACGTTTATTTCCATTAATTTGTTTGTTATTGCAATAAAACTGCAATAAAGAAAAGCAACCTGCTAGGTGAATTCATTTAGAATAAGTGAAACATATCCAAGATACAAACCTGCATGATGGCCAAACAGCAAAAGTCATTTTCTTTCATATTCTCCCTCTGTACCGTTTCCTGCTCCTTTTATTGATGGTTTGATTTGTTTATATTATCTTGTGGGAAATGTGTTTATGAGCCATTATTTTCACCATGTGAGGTGTGACTGTGTTTTGTAGTGATGGATCAGGTCTGATCTGTCATCAGAACTGAAGTAATGGTTCCTTTGAGCTGCAAATGTGCCATCAGTTTGATTTAAGCATGTTTTCAACAAGCTGAATTTTGTAGCTGTGCTGGTTTCTGAAAACATGCTTCTTTGTTTTGTGTAGTTAATTGATTTCCTGATCACATAAACAAGCTGGACGATTTATGTAAAAATGGTATTAAATACAGATTCCTTCACGACTTGACAGATATTTCTTTATCCTGGGTAATGAAGAGCTGCTTTGTCCCTGATACACTATATAATACCTGGTTGCAAAGAAAACTGTGTTTGCTCAGTGGAACTTTGCTGTTATGAGGTTTGTGTCCCTCTGCGAGCGTCTGTCCTCGGTCAAAGATCAGAAACACCAATCACATGATTGTACACACAGAACCTATAAGGGCTGCTCCAATCATTGAATTTTAGTCATAAAACAAGAAGGTTTTTGAGATAAAATGATTATTGGACCATGGACCCAAATGACAGAAAACTGCAGAGGAGAATATGTTTACTTACTTTTCTAATCAACATACTCTCATTTCATTTAATTATGTTACTGTACGTGCAATAAAAGATCCATGAGAAAAACGCAAACAAGAGAAATAATTCAATAATTCAAGTCTTTTTCCAAACGGGTCTTGAAAAAGAGGTGTTGTTTTATAAATAATAAATAATAATTCAATAAGTGCATGATATAGGTATAAATATCTATTGCTCTGCAAACTCTAATGGAAAGTTCTTAGTGACAGAATGTAGTTACATGAAAAAAAAAATTGACTTTCCCTGTCCTACTTAATTACCTTCCACCAGCAAAGCTGCCAGAAAGAAAAATGAAAATGAAGGACGTTTGACAGCATTTTGAGACTTGATTTGTGCAGGTTCATAAGGAAACAAGAAATGAAAGTCAAAACATCACTTAGCCTCTCAGTGTTTCACATGTTGGACAATGTGCTGGTTTAGTGGCTGCCGAGAAACCTGCTGAACTGGCAAAGACATTTTCTGTTCACTTCTACAGACTGAGAACTCCACAAAGAAAAGGAGCAAGAATGGAAATGGAATAAATTGTTTGTCTCTTTTCAACACGTGTGATGACCATATTCTAAAGCCTAATAAAGGACATGGTTGCATTAGTCTTCCTCTAAAAGTAATTAACTGGGGTGAAAAATGCCACCAGCAATGTTCCCTCTAAGCTGTGCGCATGCACAATCACGCACTGCCTGCACATTCTCAGTGCACAAGAAAATCTATCCAGTGCATAAAAAAATTACAATATTTTACTTGCCATCAAAATGAATGCATCAATGCTGTCAGTTCAACAAATCAAAGATCACACAGCAAAGTATGTGAGTATACCAGAAAGCTGACGAAGCAAAAACGATGCTTTTGAATTTGAGAACTCAATCAATGAGATTGATGCAGATAGATGCAGAATGAGACTATGTGCAGTATTAAAAATGCACCCTGGCATACCCTGATAGTAGATGAGAGCACAGACAAATCAGTACCCAAAATGCTAGTCATATATATTAAAAACAGGGAAGAAAACAATGTTAACTATAAAACTGGCATCGTCCAGCTGAGAGCATGCACTGCTCAGGATATTGTGCAGGCAAAAACTCAGTTTTACTACAAACATGGACTGGACATGCGGAAAATGGTGATGCTGACCTCCGATGGTGCCTCAGTAATGCTAGGAAAACACAACAGAGTTGCAGCTTTGTTAAAGCACCAAATACCACACATAACTGAACAACATTGTGTGGCCCACAGAGAGGACTTGGGCATTGATGATGCCTGGAAAAATGTGCCTTTGATGCGAGATGTTGAAACTCTTCTTAGAACTGTCTATTCCACTTTCTCTCTGTCTGCTGTGAAGATGGGCAAAATGGAGGACCTGGCAAAGATTCTTGATGAAGATACACTGTCATTCAGGCCTCTGAACAAAGTGCGATGGCTGTCGCGGCACCAAGCTGTCAATGCTGTTCTGAGGAACTACATTGTGCTTACAGAATTCTGTAAAAGAGAATTCACAGATAACAGAGATCCAGTGATGCAGTTGAGCTAGCACAACTCTGCCTCACTTTATAAAGATGAAACCTGACTGTAATGGAAGGACACTGCTTTGCTAGAGCAGAAATTGAGAAGTTGCAAACCCAGTACTTGAAGTAGAGGATGTACAGTGGAGCGACCGTGTCAAAGAGGCAATGGGGACCTCATCAGCTGATGGCAGAAATACTGGTGAGATTATTCTTTTTATTAGTAAGCTGTGTGATCACATGGGTGCTCATTTTCCAGAGGATGAATTAAAGGAGTGGTCTGCATTTGACATTGAAGCATTGAGCTCAGACATCAGTTTTGACTATGGATCAGCAGACAGTGCCACACTGGCAAAGAAGTATGAGGCCACTCTCCACCACCCACAGTCTATGGAGACCATTAACAGTCAGCATGCTGAATTCAAGTACATAATGAAGCAAAAACTTAAACAGGGGTCAATCAGCACATTCTCAGATATGGTTGCTGTGACACTTATATGTGAGGCGCTAAAGGAGATCTCACAGCTTGAGGATATTTGTGCTACATTTCAAACTTCCAGTGCCGACTGTGAAAGAGGATTTAGTTTAATGAATCATATCAAAACAATATCCAGAAATAATCTTGAAGTGACACATTTGAACCAGCTGATGCGCATAAAGTCAAAGCAAGAAGCAGACAAAGCCATCAACCAGGACAAAGTGTACAACCATTGGAGAAGTAAGAAGGACAGACGTGAGAAATAAGGTAAAATTTAAGTCAGATTTGTGCATATTCTAGTTATCTAGTACATTAAGATTTTGTCTTTATGGATATTAATCATTAAATGTTGTTACTATTAGATCATTTATGGGTAGTAGAAATGCCAATGCCACTTGTGTAATTAGATATTTTACAGATAAAGTGTTCCAGGAATTTGCACTGTATCACAAGCTACAGCACAAGTCATTGTGCAAAATGTGAATGCTGAAATGTCTGAAAGGTGTGTCTCATATCTTCCAGAACAGGACCCTCAGCCAGGACAAAGCAGGACTCTTCCCATGGCCAAAGCTGGACTCTCATATACAACATTTACACCTATTCTCAAGCTGTGAGCACTTTTCAGATTTTTGTCTTTTTTAAGTGGGCCAAATCACTTATTTAAAAATAAAGCGTACATATCTGATGTTACTCACAGTGGTCCTCAGTTTGCTCAGGGAGCTTGTGTGTCTGCCCAGATACATGAAAAAATAGAGGGAACATCGTCCACCAAGAACTGTCTATGCATCTCCTGTGTATCTTCAAAAGTACTATGTGCCTTTAATCACTTGGTTTGAATGATATCCAAAATATGATGTTATCGATGGGAAACATACAAATGGTTCAGTTTAATTTATATTACTGCCAAGTTATCATAAGATTGTTCTAATATAATATTTACAAATATTGACCAAAACTTACTGATGGCGGCCTCCTTGACTTGCTGGGTTTTATAGAATATATTTATATTTCAGGACATATTTGTGCTTGAGTTATTTTCTCTTTAGACTTAATTTAAAATAGAAACAGCAGACCTGCACTTTTAAAAAGGTTTGTGTTAGATTTGTGGACAGTAAAAACATTGCAGTGCTTAACAACAGGGTTGTATAATTCATACTTTTAAATGTTTTTTACATTGATTTGCTCTGTGTATGAAATGCAATATATATATATATATATATACACAAATAAATAAACTGCCTTTATATTATCTTTTATATTTATACATCCGTAATATATCTCTTTCTTAAATATTAATTATTTAATTTGAGTATCTGTGTTTCATTGATTACACTGGACTGTTGGAAGTTTCGTGGAATCAATTAAAGTATGTATGAGCAAAGAAATGTCAATATAAATATGCTTTCAATAAGCTAAACTATAACCTTAAAATATACAAATTATGTACTTTGCTGAGACTCACTAATAAAACTAAAAAAGATAACTCTTTGATATTTGATCCACTTACTGTTTCTTAAGATACTCAACAGATTGGTTTATTTCTATTCATCATCTAAGTTTCAAAAAAACACTAGATATTGTGTCAGTTAAATTTCTCATGAGCAAAAATTTAACATTGTTTTTACACGTTTTCAGCTCATCAGCGTGTGAGAAATAACAATACAACATTGTTCACTGGACCATATCAGCATAAAGGTTATAACATTTCTCATTATAGAAATTACTGAGCCCTAAATTAAACATGTCTTCATTCCTTCAGCCAATTAAAACGGAGCCAATCAGGTAAGCGAGTACAGGTATTAGGCTTCAAAACATGTGGATTGTGCTGGATCAGCTGTTTCAATAACGTTATGGTCCTTATCAGAACTTAAAAGAACAAACATGAAGACGCACATCAAGCTGTACCCGTGAGCTCTTTGTGTTTTACTGTAAATGCTACAAATTGGTCAGGAAACCATCATTTATTTTCCACAAGGTTACTTGCTTCAGTTTGGAAAGTTGAACGTGCAGATTTATGAGGTTTGCAAAATGCATTAAGTCTTCACTCTGATCAAAACTGTGGCTCCTCGTTATAAAAAGATCGGTCATGTAGCTGCTCTGAGGCTGAGCTTAAAACAAAAAGATAAATTAACCCAAACTGGCAGAATGAGGAATAAACATATGGTGGTTTTCTGAATTTAAACTGAGAAATGCAGTTTTCATTGTACAGAACATTATGTAAGATATAAACAAACTGAGCCCATAAGGAACACTTTGATTTCTCCTAATGCTGACTGAATTATTTAGGCCAGCATGCATTAAGTATGAGAGGGAACTGTAATAGTTTTGTGTGTGCATGTGTGCATCTGTGAATACATGCATCTCTGAGTGGATACATGCTTCTTCCACTTCAAGTACCTGAAGCAGGCCTCCAGTAAACAGCAGAAACTTCAGCTGACAATGTCACAGCAATTCATAATGACAGATTGTGTCCTCATAAAGCATCCTGCTGTCATCAAATGTACACACTCTAGCTATAGTTCATGCCTGGATGACCGTTTCATATCCGCTCACACAAAGTAGAGGAGACGTCTTCATGCCAAACAAGACGATTCCAAATATTAAGAAGATTTTAACTACTAAGCAACACAAAACAATTTCATGATCATTATAGAAGCGTTGGAGGATTGACAGAGTGAAGCTTCTGGGAAAAAAACAAACAAACAAAACTTTCCAAATCTTACTAATATTTAGAATTAAGGCTGCAACTAATGACTACTCTGATTAATTGATTAGTTGTTTGGTTGATAAAATGGTGTAAAATGTTGATCACTGTTTCCCAAAGCTGAAGATTCAACCTAAAACACCAACAGTCCACAACCCAAAGATTATCTGTTTACTATTATAGAAGGATTTGATCATTTTCTGGTTTCTTTAGTCTTCTTAAATAGTATCCTGAGGATCTTTGCGTTGCGGACTGTTGGTCTGGACAAAAAAGACATTATAGGTTCAATCTTCAGCTTTGGGAAACAGTGATTGATATTTTACATTATCAGTATAGTCATTAGTTGCAGCCCTGGTATAAAGCTCAAAATCTCCTTCTACCTCATAAAGATCAACCAGCTAAGACGTGCCACTCCACACCTTACATTACTTAAAAAAAACAACACCACCAAGCCCTCTGGCCTCTAGATAAGCCCTCACAGCCTCCGGCTGTCATTGCCATTATTATTTCCTGCTTATGTTTTATTTATTTATATGGTGTAAAGCTGGTAGCAGATATGCTGCTTTGTCACAACAAACAGGGACAGCTTCATCTTCATATTCTTAACACCATGAACTTAACTTAAGCATTAACATGTTTATTTTCTTAATCATCTATGTATTATCTTGACTGTTAGTGTGGTTCTGACCTGAGAAAACTATTTTACCTTTGTGAATAATAAAGAATATCTATTTACATCATCTCTAAACTGTACTATATTAATCAAAGTTCTAATCATTATTATTAATACTGAGAGAGGGACACTGAACACTTTTAAAAGCTGGTTAGAAACTTCTCACAGCTGCACGTCAATTTGGCCATTGACTCAAACCAGAAAATCAATTACTATATCTGAACAGATGGTGGTTTAAGCAGAGAAATGTTTAATTTTGTTTTAAAGAGGCGAACATCCTACTTGGTACAAAGTATGAAGATTCAAACTGGCAAAACATACCAACCACATTCATATACCACACATGTAAAGGAGCAAATGGGACTTTTGGTTTGTTTATCTCCTGTGATGGCTGAAGAAGCAATTACCCCTGATTCAAAGAGATGCTTTTTATATTAAGAAAATGCCACATTTCTCAAAAGGTGAAGCCCAAAACTAGAGAAAACAGCTTCAAAATCAAACAAGCATCATCAGCATGAAAAGAGACCAACCACCAAATCAAACTGAATCATTAAAAGGAAGGAAGAAAAAATCATTTAAATATATTAAAGATGAGCAGTGAAGTGTTTTAAAAGAAAGAAGTGTGTTATTGTGTTATTGTCTATGTGTTTCTATACATGATGCAAACAAAGAGACTCATATAACATTTGCATCTGCAAACTATAACGAAGGAAAAATACATTTAATAACAACAACAACAGCAACAACTGTTCACTAAGACAAAAACGAGGGACAGAAAAGTGTCGACTAGGGCTGCATCAATCTAATCACAGCTGGAATGTGTAACCTGTACAATGATATAACCACAAAAAAGGCTGTGATTTAATTTAATTTGAAGAAATAGGAACATGACAACCTGTCTTCTGATTGCGTGGAGTCTATTAACGTTATGCCTGTCATGAATCTTAACATTTATTTTATTTTTTTTTATTTACTGGCACAATAAATCAAATGTTATTCCACTGGCAGATTATCATTTTTAACTTTTTATCATAATGCAGTTTTTTATAAAGTTGTCTTTTATTTTCTTGTATATATCAATTTTATCACATATCCTTTACATTTTTATCTCACATTTTAACATTATCTAATATTTATTTTAAGTTTGTATGTAATTTTATTTAATTTTCACCAAAACAAATAAACAAGAATAGCTGCCAAGACCAAATAAAAGAACAACATTTTCCTATAATCACAATCACACACTTTCACCATATCATGTTTGTGAACACTAAACACCTTCATCCTCCTTTTCTACTACAACCACAGCTAAAAATTAACGCCACTGACATTATAAAAGCATAAGCCTTTAACCTCTGCAACAAGCCTCATACAAAGTGTTAGACTCATTCACACCAATCACAGCTCAGAGCACAAAGCGGGGAAACAATAACTATGACATAAGCCCTGGAGCTACTGTCAGCTCCTCTGTGGCCGTTGTTGTGCTACAGCGACTCTGATGCTGATCGACCTCGACTGGAGCACATTTCCTGATCTGTTATTGTTTCGTTTTCTGGGAAAGACGAGTAAGCATTAGCTGCACGAGCCCTCGTCAGAATGGCAGAGTTGTAGCTGAGTGAGAGTTTCTTTAAAAACGTCCTGGGGGAAGAGCTTATCCAGTCATACAGTCAGCAACCATTACTGGTTACAACACAGCAACACATATACATTATATATATTTAAAATGAGATGCAGCCACATTGTCGGTTCATTGATTCACAGCTTATGGGACCTGACGGCTGATTGATCAACCTTCATTCAATTAACTATCAGGACACTGGCTGAAGGCAAGGTAACAACATGACTACATGTATAAAACAACAGTTTAACAGTAAATGATGCAGAAATAAAATAAAAACATGAATGTTTTGTGCCTAGTCTGACACCTTGACCTTCTCATTCAATGTGTTTTCTTTATTTTCATGACTATTTACAGATATATATATATATATATATATATATATATATATATATATATATATATAGAGAGAGAGAGAGAGAGAGAGAGAGAGAGAGAGAGAGAGAGAGATAGACATATATAGATATATAAATGTCTATTCCAATTTGGAATGGATGCTGTCCGTTGTTTGTAGCTTGACTTCCTGTGATCTTGAAGAATTCTCTCTAAAATAATTTGTGTGTGTGTGTGTGTAATGTATGTTCTGTTTTAATCGTCTGTGTTTTAGATGTTTAATCTGTGTTTATCTATCAATTTATCATCAGACCCACTTTGACCAACTTGCATGACAAAAGGTGATAAATATATAGATACTATTGTTGTATAGTTGGGTTCATTTAAGATGCGTCTATTGACCACCTGTTTCTATGCCTATGAGATTGTCACTTTTACAGCAGATCATTTATTCACCTCTTGATGCATAAAGTGCAGTTATAGTTAGAGTTGTAGCCTCGAGGCACCCAGAGAAATGACTCCCTACTTTTAAATGTCTCAGCAAATTGGGTACACAGCTCTCTGAATAGAGCGCACTTACACATGCAGGGACTCGCCAACCCGATGTGATCCCTGAGGGGCCTGGGAATCAGACTGTTATTTATAAATCCGTGCTCGCTGACTCGCTTCAGATGCCTTTAGGCGAGCTGCAGGGATGCGATGAATTGTGACTGATCTGTAGTCGCTTGCCTGAAATATTTGTGAAGCTGAAAGCTACAGGAGACGTACATCACAGTAAACAAAAATCTGACACTGAACACTGAAACAACAACTTTCCTGACACCTCTGACACTGACATGTAATTATGCATATTCATTTTCCTGTCTGGCTTCATGTTTATCCAATATCAACAAATTTATAGATATAAGTTTATAGAATAACATCAAGGTAGAACTTCCTTCAGATATAACATTCAGCAAAAAAAAAGAAAGTGAGATCTAAAACTTTGGAAGCATGTCATTATGGTAGAATCTCTGAGTAGATAGGTAGGTAGGAGGTAACAAAATGGTAGAAAAGAAGAAGAGTGAGTCAGATACGTCTGCAAAATAACTTGAGTCGATAAATAACAGAGACGTATTTAATCTGATTGGCTGCTTCTTCATAATTAATATTTTTGCAATATATATTTATTATCATGTGCTATAAACTGATTCAGTATTAGCAACTACAATAATGATGCAAATGTGTACAGGTTATTTGGTGTGTAAATGGACAGTTTCTCTTTTAAAAGTCTCTTATATTAATATATTTTTTTTATATTGAGCTCAGAGTGAACCTGGATTATATTGTATCTGACAGTAAAGAATTTTACTCACTTGTGGTCTACTGCATATATTTGAATGCTATTGTATATTATTGAATTCTATAATACTTTATTGTATTCTACTGTATGTTTTTGCATTCTACTCTATATATTTGAATCTATATATTTGAATTCTATTGTATATTGTTGTATTCTACTGTATATTATTGTATTCTACTGTATATATTTGAATTCTCTTGTATATTGTTGTATTCTACTGTATATATTTGAATTCTAGTCTTACTCTATATATTTTGAATTAGCCATAATTTGCCATATTTACATTAGTCTGAAAGTGTTCTTGAACATACACTGTCCCTGTTCAAAAAAACAAATAAAATAAATAAATAATCAGAGAATAGTGTTTACATGTGTTATGCCTCACATTATTCACATTATTGCCTAATTGAATTATAATCTCATTAGGAGCCAGTGAGTCAAACCTGTTTACTTGATTTTTATTTATTTGGATTCAGAGTTAAAACCAGCTCCAAAGTGAAAAATAATTAGTCCAACGTACATCCAGACCTTGACACAGCTTATCAGGGAAAATTACTTTCACGATATTCACTTTTCACACCGGTGCATTTACCTGGCAAAAACATGCAGGCAGACACACACACACACACACACACACACACACACACACACACACACACACACACACACACACACACACACACACACACACACACACACACACACACACACACACACACACACACACACACACACACACACACACACGCACACACGCACACACGCACACACACACACACATTTCACTTGGCCTCTCTTTTTAAGTTGTTTTTCTAATATATCCCTTTGTGCTGCTCCCTGTTGCCAAGTAGGCATTTATAAACGCGTGTAATTGATTCTTCATGCTACTGTACCTTTTGACTTTCTTTTACTTGTCAGGAGATGATGAGATTGTGAATATTAGCTTATCATAAAACAGCTTATCTGTCTTTTCTCGACATGAGAAAATATAATTTCAAGGAACGACAACACGACTGGCGTGCAGATAAGTGTGACAACATTAACATGTTGTTTCCGTGACTAAACATGCTGTGAGTGATGATTGTGTGAAGAAAGAGGTTAGTGTCCACACAGAGGCTGATTTAAACCACAGGAGAAGCATCATAGAGACAGATGGAGCAGAAAAACCAGGACAGGTAGGAGAAGGTGACAGAAGCCATCAGAGAAGCTCCAGGTGTGATTTTTCAGTCCAGCATGTTGCAGCAGGTGATGTGGTATATGAAGGGAGGCTTGCCTGAGTGAAGTCCAGCTCTACCTATCCTGATGCTCATCTCATCAGACTCCAGGAATGACGACTCCTCTGTTTTCTCTTTGAGCAGCTTGGCTTCAGGCGGCAGGGCCAACGCAGTGTGAGGGTCAACGCCGACACCCTGCAGGTAGAAACACACGCACGGTTAAATCAGGTTCACAGCAGAATACTCGATTACGTGTTTGCTTCATAAAATGGTGTAAATCAATCACTGTTTCCCAAAGCCAGAGATTCAACCTAAAACGTCTTTTTGTCCAGACTAACAGTCCACTACCTAAACATCACCAGTTTACTATTATAGAAGACTAAAGAAACCAGAAAATAATTTGAGAAGCTGGAGCCAAAAACATTAGACATTTTCTTTTTAACAAATGACTAGGTTCATCTCTTTGAACCTCAACAGCCTCAATTACAATATTTTGTCACTGTAACAAAAAAAAACCCAAACACTATGTTTTTTGCTCTTTGAAGATGAGTCTGATCCATGTGTGTTTTGCACTGTTGTCCTATTTTTTATGTTTGAGTAGATTTACTTTACTGGAACAATCCGTCACAGAAGCCTAGATGACAAAGACCAGCATGTGTGTTGCTGCTGCTGTGAAAGAGTCACGTTTGAATCTTTTCATTACAAAAATGCCATTTTGAAGGCGGCTTGTTAGATTTTGATTGTACAGTTTCACAATGACAGCAGCGAGATGCTTCGTCTTAGTTGGCTTTTTTGTAGAGTTTCAAAACAATAAGCGCAGCAGTTAAAAAGTCTCAGTGACTCTGAAACCACCAACATTCAACAACCTTAAACATCCACATTGTGATCACATAAAAACAATGATCTGTTCTGACACTTTGTGTTTGGTTTCTTCACAAAGAACTTCAATAAAATGTTACAGACTCATTGGAAAAGTCAGAATCTAACAACATATTTTTCATTTCTGTATGTCTCATTTCCTTCACTCGTGTCCTAATTCCTCCTAGAGGGAAGATAGGATGGATACACAGACAGAGACAGTTATCCTGACAGTACAGAAAAGATAAAAATGAGCAGTGAATATGATTCAATAAATATTGCTGATTTAGTTTGTGACAGCCTGTTTAAGGTCAGGATGATTTTATGGAGACATGCAGCTCTGAGGCATATTTTCCTGGAAGAGCTCAAACTCGAGATGGAAAAGAAAGAAAGGAAAAAAAAGAAATATATTAACTTTACAAGAGTGTTTTTATGACTGATTCATGATTCTGTCTATTGTATTTTATGAATAAATATAAAAAAAAACTGGTGTTGGTGCCGTCATTCTGTTCCTGTAATGAAAAGCTCAGTGTTCCTCCAGGGTTAAAACTCCAACATCACACTTACTACATTATGATTCAAACAAGCTGTAGTATAAAGAGCTTTGATGCCTTGAGACACTCTGCTTGAGGCTTAAGAAAAATAATTTTAAATTTAACAATAATAAGGCAAAAAAATGCAGAATGCCACCTTGATACTCCAGTTATGGAGTCAGGAAGTAAACCTCATCTTCTGTTAATGCAGCTGATATTTCAGGATTATAATTACTCTGAAATGATAGAAACTAGAGACAGGCCGACAGATTAATGCACATAAATAATGTAAGCATTGATTCATTTGAATGAAATGTCGAGCTTGAAGCTTTTTGCTGTATGAGGCATCAATTTAATTGCGCATCTAGTTTCTGGTTGATGAGCAGTTACAGAATATTACACGACACCATTAAACACCACTTATTTCAGAACAAAGACTTTAAAACGTTTTCAAAAAGAAGATGATTTAATATCAGACATTATGGGAGTCCAACAAATACCCACTAGACCGAACAATGGAGCAGATGTGGGCTTTAATTGACTGTTTCTTTCAAAAATGGCTGAATCGATGAAAACAGAACAGCCCACATAATCATTAGAGGAAAATCTGTAACAACGAAGGCTCAGTGTGTCATAGGTGGATTAAAGTAGGGAGGAGAGCGTTTACTGTTAAAACTGAAATCACAATTGATTCCAACATACATTTGGATGATCAAAACCAAGCTTTTACAATATAAACCTTTAGGTAATACAAGGAAATAGGTAATTAATCCATTCAGCAGCATATATGCGTTTTCTGTTTCGACAGCATTAACAGAAAAATAAAACTGTTTTTAATGTTTCACAGTAAATTTGCAGTATTTCACTGGCAACAGCTTTGCATGCAACATTTTTTTTCTTTCTTAGTTACTTTTAAATTGCATTTTATTACTATTATAAATGTGCAGTTTATTACTGTATTGTTGTAGCCTGGCTCCGCCCTCCTACGTACTTCTGCTCAATTTTCCTTTAGACTCCTTCTGGGTTTCCAGTATATTCACAGGTTTTCTTCAGACAAACCTTTACCCATCCTGTTAGAGAACAGGGAGCGTGGCTAAGAACAACATGCATTAGTTTGAGATGTAGTCAGACTATGGTTGTATTTAAGAAAGATGCGAGTGAAGTTGTTTGGTCCAATGCAGAACATTAAGCAGCATTTGCTCCAGAAGATAAAGCTGCAAAAAGAACAATCTTTGCTCAATTTTTTCCCGGCACCTGACATACACCAAATGCAAACTAAATAACATAACTGTTACCCAAAAAATTAACTGTTTTTTTCCCTTTTTTTAAAAATATATTTAGTTTTTTCACCTTTATTTGATAGGGAAGTGGAGACAGACAGGAAGGTGGGAGGCAGACAGAGGCGTAATGAACTACAGGAAAGGGTTGTCCCATGCCGGATTCGAACCAGGGCCACCTGCGATGAGGAGTATAGCCTCTATATGTAAAGCAGCCACTCACCGCCCCATTAACTCTGTTAAGGTGAAGTGACCTTTATCATCATGGTTACAAAAATAAACCACTGAGCTGTAATATAATGTGATTAAAGAATCAAAAAAAAAAAAAAGAAAAAGAAAACACATGGAATAAGTGGACATTTGGACAAGAACTTTGTAATGATGGAACATAAGAGCTGAAAAATGAAAAAAAATGACTAATATTAATGTGTGTGCGTGTGTGTGTGATCCAACCGCTTCATTCTCAAGTGGAAGCCATTAAAGCACAAAAAGCCCTGAAGGGAGACAGAGACCTTACTGATCTTACTGTCAGAGATAGAATCGTGATTAACCTTCACTTTCCCATAAACATCTGATCATAAACATAATGCTGCAGATGAATTTTTAAACTGTGAATAAATTGCTGTTTGAGCCATGAATTCATTCCAGTGTGTGTTCGCCCGCTTATTAGTTACGTCAGTGGCGATGAGGCGTGTGAGAGGGATGCACAGGAAGAAGAAAGAGGAAGTTTGCTAATGAACTAATCTGAATTAATGAGCGAGCTGGTGCGTGACGTTCGGGAATGATGAGGCATCACGGTAGGCTGAAAACACCACAAACAAACAACTGCTGCAAGTTCAGATCCATCACTTTCATCCAAATGAGTGGTGTGCTTATTTGTGTATTTATATTTACATATAAATGTAAAAAATCATAATTAAAATTATTTATGAATGGAGATGTGAGAAAAGGTTATAAAGGGACAGTTACTTTTGCCTTGTGTTTTTTTTTACTTTACTATTAGTTCTAAGAAATATTGCTCTGTTGCTCTGTTTACAAATTACCAAAAAGAGAAAAGTAAAGGTTTTTTGTAAAATTTTTAAGCGGTTGTTTTCTTTCGATTTGTAGTATATTGTAAATACTGATATTATTTATATATGTTGTAATGTACAGTAAAATTATAATAATAATTAAATAATAATAATAATAATAATTAAATAATAATAATAATAATAATAATAATAAAATAAATAATTTTCCATAATTATATATATACTATATAATAAAATATAATTTTACATAATTTAAGTCTTAAACTAAGTTTGCATCTTTATCCTCCATTTCTAAATATTTGAAATAAAGATTCCTAGATATAAATGTAACAAATAATATTAATAAAAATTCATGCAGAGATTTTACACATTTCACTATCTTATGAATTGATTTGAACTTTGACAAATAACATGGGGTAGTAGCAGTAACAGCAGTGCCAACAGCAACAACCTTCAAGGAGATTAACCTTTAAAACCTGCAGGTGTGATCACCAGCCTCCCCGACAGAAAGAATGTTTATTTATGATCAGAATACAAGTGGTTTTATCATTTTTAACCAATTCTCTGAAATAAGCCACGTTGTGTATCACTTTCGACTCTTTCAGATTGTTTTTCCATTTACTTTTTTCCAGGCTGTTATTTTCTCCCAGTTTTGAGTTTAAAATAACCTGCATCAGCTTGAGATGTGCTTGAACATTGTAATCCATCAGTGAAAAGTGTCAAAGGAAGCGTTTCACAAGCCACTCATGTTTTCCTACTCCCACAGTAACATTTTCAAAGCCACAAACTTCCATTATACCATAACCAACACAGGAGGTAAAGGGAACAAAGCTGGTAGATGGAGGATCAGTCTGAATTTGACGAACACTGTCTTAAACTTTTCTCATGTGATGACATCTTGTCTTTCTTTTGGTCATGTTATTTTATTATCCACCACCTCCTGCTTTCTGTCTCAGTCTGACATTGCTGCTGCTGCTGCTAACAGCGTGTCCACTAACACCTCAACCACTATGACACTGTCACTTTTTTGATTTCACGTGTTGAAGCTCAACACTCTGCTGTTCTTTTCACTCCTGGGTCACATTTCTGTGAATGAAATGTCTCCTTCAACAGCAATTTGCAGGATGCAACGATCAAATAACATGAACGTGCATGTTCGCATGAGGTCATTTATGCAGGTAAGAGAAGATGTGATGAGGAACACAGCTTTAAAATAAGGTGAGGATGTGTTCGATCACATATATAACTGCACTTATAGAATATTTAAGTGGGGTTTACTATCTCACTCCATAATTCCTCCCACTCCTCCTTGAGTGGAGAAGATCCTGATGTCTCAAGTACAGATCTCCATGTGGCACAGTAGGACTCTGTATGAAAGGACTTGATCTAAAATTAATGTGATTCAGTCCATGTGAAAGCTGCAGTGGCAGAAACGTCTCAGAGGACTTGTCACGGTTTGTTGATGAAGGAACGAGAGGAGAGAAAGTGGCGGCTCGCCCTCAAGGTTCTTAAAGCAACAGCTGCACATCTCAAAACATGACAAGGCTCATTCTGATAGAACTGGTGCTCAGACATCAGCCAGAAGCCTCTTGATTATTTCCTTTCACACAGATCACAGAGCGATAAATGGGTTTGTTGACAATGACATGTTGACATTTGTTGCTGGTCTATAATCACACATCTGATTTTTATGTCTACATTTTCTGCTCCTGCAAACGGAATTAACATGCAGTTCAGCCTCACCTCGGTTAAAGAGCAAACCTATCAAACCTATTTCTCCTCAAGATAAATGGGTTGCAGGCATTTTGCTTCTCATTCCTTAATCCAGACAGGAAAAGATTCTCAGACTTGGCACCAATAGATCAAGGCGCAAGGTGATTAGACAAGTCTGACAGAAAAGGACAAATTGAAAGAATCTCACGGTAAAACCTTGAAATATACAGATTTAGATAAAGTATGGAGCATGTTGTGCAAATATTTCAAATATAAATTATATTTTTTATTCTTTTTATACTATTTTCTGTAAAGTTCTCTCATGACAGACCATATCTTACTAGCTAGAGAAGAACCACTGATCTGCAGCTACTACTTTGATTAACAATAAATCATTTTTAAAGCAAACATGACAGACATCAACTTGGTTTTTCTGCTCCTCTGTCATACAGGACAGAAATTGCAAAGTTACTCAAACAAAACGCAGTATGAACAGATGGATGCACGTAGACACCTGTTTAGATGCAGAACATTCTGTAATTGTAAGTTTTACATCACATTATCATTTTGTTTTGTTTTAAAACTTTTCTTTTTCTGCCAGATAACCTCTGTCACATGAACAGATGGAAATTAGTCTTCAGCTAAAATCTCGTATGTTTATATTCTCCTCCTATGTACTGAAATGTTCATTAACATGCACAAATGTCACAAAGACAGTTGTGAGTAGTGGCTTCACAACCAGACGTGCAGCCCTTCAGCGTTAAATGACTTTCAGAAACATCTAAAAGTTGCACATGCGGATCAGAGTGCACGACTATCAAAGCATATGACATTTCTTTTCCCCCAGATAAGAAAGATTATTTGTTCATACCAGCGGGTTTAATTTAAAAATGCAGGAGGAATGGGATCAGACTCAAACTGTCAGTTATTTAAACTAAAAACACCCCGACTGGCTTCTATGTGCTATTTTTAAAATGGAAAAAACACAACACACAAGTTTCTTTGCTTTACAGGTGGCGACTAACATGAACAAATTAATTACACCAAATAACACATCATCTGTGAAGCTGTGGGTTTAGATATAATGACCTGAGGGCTTCAACATACAGCCAACACCTCATTACACGCCTCCCATCCGTCAAGCCAACAACATTCAATAGAAAACCAACTAAAATGTGATTGTGAGATTCTAGAACCTAAAGGTGGTGATGTGATTAACTGCAGGTTCGAAAAAAATTATACATCTGGTTAGTTTTTCCAATCAAGTTGACGATTGTTTGTTTGTGTCCCTGCCCTTTTTAAACTTACAGAATCTGTACCCTTGGTGTCTAGAGAACACTGCGGACGCAGATTTCACAGCTCTGTAATTAGAGAAACTATCAACATTATAATCACAACATGAATTCATCTCTTCCTTCACACAGCTATTAGAGTCCTGAGTCGGTGGGGGGTTAAGAGGAGAGCACTGGGATCAGTTCCGCTTTCATTTGCTTCTACATTATTTTTGATCCGTGCTTTGTTTCCTCTAGCAAATTCATAGTGAGTCAGTCTCACGCACAAAGACCATGATGTTTGCACAGAGGTGCAATCATTCAATGGCCTTTTCTAACCTGACGGAACATCTGACATTTAGAAATAACCAACAGGGGGATACAAAGGGACAGAAGGCCTTTTTTTCTATAACATGCCATTACACCTTAGGTAGCAGTTATCACATTAATATGCAAACACAGGATCATAGCAGGAGTTCATATAAAGCCCTGCTTTGAAATTCAGCCCTGAAACTTATCTGCGGTGTGTTTGTAGCCTCCACATTCAGCTTTCGGGGCTCAAACTATCATTAGAAGAAAACAGAGCAGTGTGGAGGATAAATGAGGCTCCTGCAGCTAAATGCTTGGATGGATCAGACTTATGATGCTGTAGATCAGAGGGAAGCTGAAAGAGGTGAAATTCAGTCCTCCAGGTTCTGACTCACTGCAGTTTACACGCTTTGGTCATTTCAGCGGTTATCAACAATAACAACATTTTTGAAGACGAAATTGCCAAGTTGTAATAGCTTTGGTAGAATTTAACAGGAAAAAAAAGTCATGGGAGATTGAAGAATTCAGGAAAACGGTTTATAACGACACATTAGAAATGCATTGATTAGTTGATTAATTGATTAGTTGCCAATTATTACATTAATCACCAACTATTTTGATAACTCATCAATCAATTTGAGTCAAATTTAAAAGAAAACATGCAAATTCTCTGGTTCCAGCTTCCAGCCTCAATTAATCGTTTCAATAATCATCATAATGGTTATTCCCATGGTTAAAAACTGCATTCAATACAACAAATTTCATTTAAAATCCTTTGCAGTTAATTTTACTTGGAACATGTAGAGCAGATTAGAGCAGAACACATTTCTGTTGTTTATGCATATTTATTACCTGCTAAAAACAGTGACAAATGAATAATTAATTACCACATGATTAATTGCTGTCGCATGAAAGATTAATTAACATACAGTAGCACATGTGACCATAAAGAGTCACATGCAAACTTCTCAGAAGAGGTGGACACATGTCAATATTGATCAACACGTGTGTTCAATGGTGTGTGTGTGTGTGTGCATCCTGTCAGATAAATGATGTGTTCTGGTCTGGCACCCAGCTCTTAATTAAAAGGCTATTAGACTGGTGGACATTAACGTGTGATTTTGAGAGAGCTGACATTTACACACAAAGGCACATACACACACACACACGCACGCACACACACACTCAGATGTGTGTAATAAGCTGTCTATCCTGTGTGAGAGGAGGATGGTAATAATGATGATGGTGATGCTGTCAAACTCACATCTGGTAAACTAACCTGGAGACATAAGGAACATTTAAAGGATTAAAGGAATCAATTGGAACTGCTGTGAAAAATAATGATAGTAAAAAGACATTTTTTTATATGTGTATACTCAAATAACAGTATTTTAAGTAAAAAAAATATTAAATTAAAATTAAAAGAAAATAAATGTTATGTAACATGTGTTGAGCTTATTTTCTGATTCTCAACATTACATATTAGTCTGTTGTTTCTAGTTTAATTGAGTTTGAATATTAATTATATTTTTATCATCATCATCATGCTCTGCTTGTCCTGCGATGCAGCCCTTTATAATAATATATAATAATTCGCTGACGTTTACAACACATTAGGTGTAAACATGATGGAAATTCAATATAACCTCCATTTATTTCATCATTGTCTGCCCCACAAATGGGAGTGTATTAAAATGACCACTGGTTTATAAACCGCAGCAGAAAACACCATCAAAGTCTCACAGGTAATTAAAGCAGAGTTAATGAGAAGCTGCAGGTCACAGGCTGCAGACTTCCTCTACAACACTTGATGCAATAAATAAAGCTGCTCATGTGACACACACATTATTTATGCAAGAGCAAAAAGGTACTTATCACTGAAACCCAACACATCAGTGAAGGATGAAGCTAAAGCAGCAGCGAATGACAAAGAAACAGCGACTCAACATGTTTATGCATGACACCAGAGCTGTGATTCTATCACATCGTCCTGTCAGAGGCCAGCAGGTTGGTGGAGTCATGTGACTCTCTCCTTTTATACATTATAAATGCTCACACTGCTGTTAGACTGACCTATTGTGGCCAGTCTAACTCACATCTGGTGAGTTAGACTGGCCACTGCAATAACCATGCTGTCTAATCAGCATCTTGATGTCACACTATCATAGATTTAGACAGATTTGTGCACAATATTTGAGAGAAATGTTTTAGATCTTTCAGTTCATCTCATAAAAATGGGAGCAAAAACAAAAGTGTTGCATTTATATTTTTGTTCAGTGTTTAATAATTCATCAAAAGATTTGAGTCAGGGCACTGTTGCCTCACAGCAAGAAGGGCGCAGGTTCAAGACCTCCTTGGTCCTGGGTCTGGGACCTTTCTGTGTGGAGTTTGCATGTTCTCCCCGTGTCTGCCTGGGTTTTCTACGGGTTTTCTACGGCTTCCTCCCACAGTCCAAAAACATGCTGAGGTTATTTAGAGACTCTAAATTGCCCATAGATGTGGGTTAATGTTGCGTGTCCTCCACGAAAGGCTGGCAACCATCTGGGGTGTATCCCTGCCTCTTGTCTGTAATGCGCTGGAATGGGCTCCAGCAGACCCCTGCGACCCTAATGAGGAATAAGCAGGTATACAGTGCCTGACAAAAGTCTTGTCGCTTATCAATTTTGTAGAAACAACTGCTAATAACCTGACTTTTAATAATTCAATTGGTTTCAGAAATGGCTAAGCTAAAACCCTCCCAAATGATGTTGAATGTACAAAAATAAATTTGTTTCACTGAAAAAAGATTTATCATTTAATGAAGACATAAAGGTAAAATTTTGGCAAGACAAAAGTTTTGTTGCCTACATGAAGTAGTGTGAAAATTGAACAAAAAATGTACTTCAAATAAAAAAATCTGTTACATAACAGAAGTGAATTAATTAGTGGTGCTGTGAGATACAAATTGACTATTATGACTTCCATGGGCTTGAAGGACTGCATCCATGCGGTTCGGGAAGGATTCATACAATTTATTGATGAAGTCATCAGGAACAGCAAAGAAAGCAGTCTTGCATGCCTCCCAGAGTTCATCAACAATCTGGGGTTTCGTCTTCCATGCTTCCTCTTTCATCCTACCCCAGACATGCTCAATGATGTTCATGTCTGGTGACTGGGCTGGCCAGTCCTGGAGGATCTTGATCTTCTTTGCCTTGAGGAACTTTGAGGTATAGATTGAAGTATGTGATGAAGCACCATCCTTCTGCAGAATTTGTCCCTTTTTATGGTTGAGAATGTAAGAGGCAGCTAAGATTTGTTGATATTTCAGACTATTTATGTTGCCTTCCACCCTGCAGATCTCTCACACACCACCATACTGGATGTAACCCCAGACCATGATTTTGCCACCACCAAACTTCATTGTTTTCTGAGTGAATGTGGGCTCCAGTAGGTCTCCTGCAATATTTGCGGTGACTGTGGTGTAATTCAATAGAAGATTCATCTGAAAAATCCACCTTTTGCCACTTTTCCAGCGTCTATCCTTTTGACAGGCTGTGGGCCTTTTGTTTAATGCTGGTTTCTGGGCACTGATTTGACCATGGAGGCCATTTCTAGAAAGAAAAGGGGCTGGCTTTGGATTTCCGAGCCAACAACCGGTCTTCCCGAGCAGTTGTCTTGTGGGGTCTGCCTGATCTGGGCTTGTCAAAAACGTCTCCAGTCTGTTCGTATCTTTTTTTATCCTCTGTACCTGATGCTGATACACATTGAAGGTGTCTGACACATCAGCAGTGGATCTGGTCTTCAGGCTCTTGATAATTAACACTTTGGTCTCAGGAGGAATCATAGGCATCTTGTCAGAGGTCAGGTTGCCGTTGATGTGGCAGTCTAGTGCACTGGAGTTCTTTTTATACACACCTGAGAGTTAATTGATCCATTATTGGTAACAGGTGAAGCTCTAATATGGGATTGTGTGCATCATTTGACAAGGCAACAAGACTTATGTCTTTGCAAAAAATGACTCAATGGGCTTTACCAAGCTGTAAACATCAGAACACTTTTCGACGGTTTTGTTTGGCATCGAAATGTTATTCCAAAACCTGTTGGGATTAAAATTATCCATTTCTTGTAAGAAAATATTGATTACAAATATATTTGAGGGACACTTCAGGTCCATGTGTATCCAAGTGACAAGACTTTTGTCAGGGACTGTAGAAGACAAATGAAGATTTGGGTCATTTTTAAGAGGAAAATGTCCAAATTCTCTGGTTCCAGCTTCTCAAATCTAATTATTTCCTGGTTTCTTTAGTCTTCTATAATAGTAAACTGATGATCGTTGGGCTGTGAACTGTTGGTCTGGACAAAAAAAGGTTAAATTTTAAATTTAGGTTGAATTTCAGCTTTGGGAAACAGTGATCAATCTTTGCACCGTTTTATGAACCAAAAGACTAATTGATTAATTATTTCAATAATTGAGATAAATCCACAATGTTCTGTTGTCATATTCGAACAAATATCACACACATCAAAAGTAATTTTACAATTATTTAAACACATTTTGCTGATAACTAGTCAGTGTATTCATAATGATGCCTTAGCTTGATAAAGAAAGAAACAACTCAACAAGAACAAGTGTCAGAGAAAATAATCTGAAACTATTATAGGAATGAACAGATCATTTTTTTTCTATTTTTTACAGTTAATTGGTCTCTGAAAAATAACACCTAGAAGAAGCTTCTGACAAACTTCTAATTACTCGGTTAAATGTAAATGTCTTTTCTCTGTAGTGTAGTATAATTGGCAACGTGACAGATCTTGACTCCACCAGAAAATCCCTTTTCCTAGTTGATCCCATTCTGTCAGCGCTCTCGCTCATCTCTGTCCTTTCAATTACAAGGAATATTTTGATATACTTGAAACATGTGAGAGAAGAGTGAATTTAGCTCAGACTGTTCTAAACATAACAGATGGTGTGTATTTAAAGTTTAGCCAGACATGGTGCAGCCTAAACTTATTCTGAAACATGACACTTTGTTTTGTGAAGTTGCTGATTTGTTAAATGCTGGAAAAGCTGTGAATAGTTCTTTGAGATGATTTAAATTTTTATAGCCCAATATTACAACACCAGAAGAAACCTCGGGGAGAACCACAGTGAAGGAGAGATCCACTCCCATGGACGGACAGGCTATAGATGAACCAGGACTGACAGACATCCATCTGATGATGATGTTTTAGTCTGTAAAGATGTTTCAGTATGTAGAGACATAGTTGCTTGATCTATCAGATATTATATGTATGCATTATTCAAATTTGTTTTGTCACATGTATATGTAAGCAACTGTTGATCTCTCGCTGTTTGCACGAGAATGAGAGAGTTGTGCTGAAAAAAAGAAGCGGAATCAATTTGTGGTCTTTGGTTTTCATTCTATTGTGCTGCACCACAAAACGGTCTGTGGAAAATCAACTCTATTAATGAAAATCCCCCTGTAGCACTTTCTGATCCACTGCTATGCTCAACTAAATGGTGTCCACATTACACCTAATAGAATTTGTAGATTAAAAGATAATTACCTTGAAAATGTTGTCTGTCTCTGTTCACCCTGAAGCTTTTCTAATGCACAACTGTCGGAATTTAAGTGAAATTCGGCAATCAAGCCAATTTCATGAAGTGACTCAAATTGAAATGTGTTTCAGACCAATAAACAGGTCTCATTAAAAATAATGTCTCCTGTGTGTCATTGCTGAGCCTCACTGAGTGTCTCTGGTGACTTAAGTGAAACACTGAGCAACCTGCTGCCATTTAGTCCAATCAAACATAACAAGACAAGGACAAGTTTTCCCTGAGCAGAGAAGCCTTGAGACCAGATTTAATCTAATTACACCTTCAAAGCTCTGAGAGAATCCACTCAGAGCAGCTTCCTGCCCGAGGAGAAGAGGAACACTGTCTTCTAGAGAAACGCTTCTGTCCCGCAGTGGTGTCTGAGTAAAACCCTGTAACCTAGCTCACAGAACTGCTGAGTCATGCTACTATCTACTTCTTTATGTAAAAATATTCAGTGGGGGCTAAATGTTGATATTAGAATCGCTCATCTTAAGCTAGGTTTGCCAGAGGTGAGAAAACAATCTGGACATCACTTTGCTGTCGGGAAGTACAGTGGGGCAAAAAAGTATTTAGTCAGCCACCAATTGTGCAAGTTCTCCCACTTAAACAGATGAGAGAGGCCTGTAATTTTCATCATACGTACACTTCAACTATGAGAGACAGAATGGGAGAAAAGAATCCAGGAAAGCACATTGTAGGATTTTTGATGAATTAATTGTTAAATTCATCAGTAAAATAAGTATTTGGTCACCTACAAGCAAGGTTTCTGTCTCTCATAGACCTGTAGCTTCTTCTTTAAAAGGCTCCTGTGTCTTTCACCTTTATCAATGGCACCTGTTTGAACTCATTATCAGTATAATAGACACCTGTCCACAACCTCAAACACTCACACTCAAAATTGCACTATGGCCAAGACCAAAGAGCTGTCAAAGTACACCAGAAACAAAATTGAAGATCTGCACCAGGCTGGAAAGATCTGCAATAGGTAAACAGCTTGGTGTGAAGAAATCAACAGTGAGAGCAATTATTAAATAATGGAAGACATACAAGACCACTGATAATCTCCCTCCATCTGGGGCTGCACGCAAGATCTCACCCCGTGGTGTCAAACTGATCACAAGAACGGTGAGCTTTAACTCCCAGAATCACACGGAGGGACTTGGTGAAGTGCAGGGAACCGGGACAAAAGTAACAAAGTAAAGTAAATCACTGCTAGAGGAGATCTGCATTGAGGAATGTGTGAAAACCTTATGCAGATTTACAAAAAACATTTGACCTCTGTCATTGTCAACAACAGGTATATAACAAAGTATTGAGGTGAATGTTTTTTATTGACCAAAGGCGTATTTTCCACTGTAGTTGGCAAATAAATCCTTTAAAAATCAGACAATGTGATTTTTGTGTTTTTTTTTCTCTTTTTTATTTTTTTTCTCTCATGGTTGAGGTATACCTAGGATGAAAATTACAGGCCTTTGTCATCTTTTGGAGTGGGAAAACTTTTGGACAATTGGTGACTGACTAAATGCTTTTTTTTTACCCACTGTAAACAGCTCTGCAATAAACAGTGACAGGACGGAATTGGTGCAATATCAGTGACAAGAAAATGACTCTCAATGCTTACAAACTAATGAAGCATTTAATATTAGGACTATTTTAGCCATCAATCTACATAATAATCTATCGATTATTGAAATGATTAATGGATTCTTTAAATTTGAAAGAGAGACGGACAGAGTGTTAGTTTAAAAAATTACATATTATGCATTTAAATTATACACATGAGAGATTGTTGTTATTTCCAAAGAAATAAATCCAGTATTCCACCAAACTAAAGTTTCCATCTCTGCATATTCCCTTTGAAAGAACCTGCAAAATACACATATTATTAAAACAGTGTGTGTCCCCAATAATTACAGTTATTACAGTCAAAATGTGCCCAAATTGGTTTGCATCTGAGGTCATTTAAAGACAAATATTATATAACACACAGAAACAACCTGAACAACAACAGAAATTTCAAATGGACCCAGAGGAGATTAAGCCTCATACAGCACGAACACAACAGTAATGAAAGTATTGATGATTTGTCTTTGTAGAGTCCTGAATGCCACTGAAAGAAATACATTCAAATAAAGAAGTGAACCAAAGCTGAACAAAGGGAGATTGAAAAGACCCTTTTGGTGACCAATTATAAAACACATTCATTTTCAAGTAAATTCTCTGCTTTCAGCTTGTCATATTTCCTGCAAATGAGAATGTGATTATCTTAGTCACAATATAAACTACAGATGCCTCCTTTCATTGTTGTTAATGCAACATACCGGGCAAGTTTCCACTATTTCCAAAGGACGAAATCATCCCCAAGTATAAGATCAATACTCACTCGAAATGCTTTCCAAGAACCGCCAAAAAACCCTTTCCTTTTTACTGATAAAACTATAATTTAAACTCTTTTTTTTCAAAAAGAATGCAGCAATCTGCTTCTTCTAACCTTCTCCATCATTTTAAAGTTAATTTACTAAGTTAATAAACTTAAAAGCCATAGACCATATCTTACATAATGTGAAGTCACTCCATATAACCTATCCATGTAAATGCATCCTAACACGTTGCTATGATACGTGGGGTGTAAAATTACACCCTATCACTTGATTCTCTCAGACCTGAGTGTTCCATAGAGGTCTCATCCAAACTGACCAATGGGTTCTCGAGATATGCCTTTATGTTCCCTCCCCATGCTTCATGTCGTGTGGCGCACACTTGCTGCTTTTCACTGTTGTTTATCATTAATAATAGAATAAGAAGAATGTCTGTTTATGTTTTGTTGGTTGGATAAAACAACATTTTAGACTTTAAGACTTTATCTTGGGCTTTTATTTCAGTTTTCTAACATTTTAAAAAGGCAAAATGAGTTAATAAATTAATTGATGAACTTAATTAATTCATTTTTATCAGAATCAGAATTACTTTATTAATACCAAGAGGAAATTGCTTTTTAGTTTCACACAGCTATAACTCAACTCTCTGAACAAAGAACATCAATGTAAAGCATAAAATGAAAATAAAAAACATAAGTGAACCATAAGTTATTGACGAGATTAGCATTAAATATGTATTATTGCACAGTAGGCATTCAATCAACAGAGGACCCGATTGCAGCCATGAATTCACATTAGTGTTTTAGTAGTTTTAGGAGTTTGGTATTTGTTCTAACTTTCCATAAAGTTTAGGTGTTTGCTGTTAAAGCTGAGAAACGAGTGTAGGGTATGAGAGCTGAGATACTGACAGAGGAAGAGATATGGACATAACGTCTCTTCCTCTATAGAGCGGAAGGCTCAGCCAGGTTCAGGATTTACAGAGTTTGCAATAAAGTAACATGAATTATTAAAAAACAGCCAAGAAACTTTTCAGAAACTTTTCAGAGATGCTGCAGCTTCCAAGCTACAGTTAATTCTACTTCAGCAAAAAAGGGATGAAATGGTGGAAATTTAATCCCACCCAGGTATCTTTATCTGTGTTATGGAGAGTTTTGGAGAACTGATTGCAAACCTTTTAAGAGAACTATAAACAACAGTCATAAGAATCAACAACAGTAGACATATTTTATTTGTCTTTTTAGTTTTTCAAATGTCTTTATCTGTTGTGGATTTTAATTTCTAGTCAAGGAGTTTAAAAAGTAAGCAACTGGACTTTTCCTTTGAGCTTGAAGACGTTTCAGCTTTCAGCCGAAAGGCTTCTTCAGTTCTAGCCTGATGATGCAAACCAGGAGCTATATCTCTGGATCACAGAGGGTGGAGCTGTAGACCACACCCCTCATCCCATAACAAAGGGTCACATAGGTGACCCTTTGTTCAAGGTGTGAATTGGGATGAGAGTCGTTGTGGTCACATGATGCAGAGAAAGAGTCCTGCTCTGATGGTGAAGAGCAGTTAAACTTCCTGGGATGAGATCTCAAGGCAGGATGGTATGTAGCAGATAGGTTATGACGCAGTCCCCCTCCTCTGTTCAAAGTTGGTTGTTCCAAATGGACATAGATGGCCTCTTTCACTCCTCTCTCAAACCACCTGTCCTCCTTATTTAAGATGGGTACATCAGTGTCTTTAAAGGAGTGTTCAATTCACACCTTGAATTGGAATGAGAGTCGTAACCACTACGACTCTCATCCCAATTCACACCTTGAAGGGTGACCTATGTGACCCTTTGTTATGGGATGAGGGGTGTGGTCTACAGCTCCACCCTCTGTGATCCAGAGATATAGCTCCTGGTTTCCATCATCAGGATAGAACTGAAGAAGCCTTTCGGATGAAAGGTGAAACGTCCTCAAGCTCAAAGAAAAAGTCCAGTTGCTTACTTTTTAAACTCTTTGACTACAATGACCTGGATGAGTGAGAATCTACACAGACATTTTAATTTCTATTTTTTCTTGTGTTGGTAAATGTCTTATCTCATCTGTTCTGCCTGTGCACTTTTTATCTCTTACACTGTGTGATAGTGAGAAGCATTTTCACAATTTCTTTGTGTGAAAAAAGAATCTTTTTTTATTATTATTTGTAGGATTTGAGGGGTTTGTGTTAAAGTGTGCATGCACCACCAGAGACCACCTGAGACCAGAGAGGGATGACTGATTTCTAATGATGTTTCCATGGTGACGTGTTCTGCTCAGAGACGTGAGTGAGAATATAGAAACTGTTACAAATGTTATATAGTTATGTATATGTGTCTATGTATGTGGGGAAACAGGGTGATAGCACCTTTCTTACACACACACACACACACACACACACACACACTTATACATAGCTACCGCTGCCCCACACACACTTATACATAGCTACCGCTGCCCCTCTGCAGTGATCCGCTTGGGGCCATTGAGTTTGGAAGGTGACATTTCAAAGGGGAATGATTATTCATCGGTAAGCCAGCAAGGTCGGAAAAACATACACACACACACAGACCCAGTGGCTGTCGTGCCTTTTGTCATGTGATATTCAACATGGAGATGAGCTCTGTGTCCATGGTGGTGAATAAATGAGGTGGAGAACTGCCAGAACCATGAATTATGGTGCTCCGCTGGACCTTCGCTACCTGCTGCATTTTTGGCTTAGATCAGCCTCTCATAATTAGCAGGGTACAACTGACTAGTAATTTATGTATGTGTTCTCTGAAGAAATGCATTTTACTATTGTTACGTCCTAGCCTAAATAAGTAAATTTACTCAACACATTTCACTTATGAAAACACCGCAGTGTATAAAAGGAAAACTGTAGTTTTTTCTGCAGCAGTGCATTTTCATGTCCAAAATACACAGACACACACAGACACACGCACACAAATGTGCATCATCGCCATCACCCGTCAGGGACAAAATCATCCAAATCCTGTATAATCAGTGATGGTATCTGGTGCTTCATGGTTCAAGAACACTTGATATTTCACACATCTGCTCGTTGGCAGTCAGATGCTAAAGTAATGAAGGACTAATCTGGGACTGTAAAACCTATTTATTTATGAATATATTATTGATGAACACCATTGTCAGAATGACCAGCCACAACCATAGGTCGTTGAATGAGGTGAATCCAGTATAACATTCTTCAGCGAAGATCCTGAGACTGAAACTATTTCATTAAAGGATTAAAGAAAATGTTGCTTCACCAGAATCACTCTGTCATCACTGTGTGCTGTCAAATCATAAGGTGGAGAATTGGACACAAATACCTTTCAACAATAACAGTAAACTTGATAATCAATTAATTGAATTGAGTCATTTTTAAGAAGAAAATGTCCAAAATCTCTGGTTCCACCTTCTCAACTCTGATTATATTCTGGTTTCTTCTATAATAGTAAACAGATGATTTTTGGGTTGGCCTGGACAAAAAATACATTTTAGACATTTTAGCTGGAATCACCAGCTTTGGGGAAAGTGATCTACATTATACATCTTTTCATGAGCCAAATAACTAACTGATTGTTTCAATAATGAAATCAGTCGCTAGTTGCAGCCCCATTCCACAGAAAAACTGAGCCCTAAAACCAGATGACAGGACTTACTTAAGTTGTGATGTCTATACTATGTATTGACTATACAGTTAATGCCTATTCAACTTATCAAAGAGACCTGTTACAGACAGACAGAGAATGGCCTGTCTTTATATAGCCACAGAGAGAGATGTTAAACTATATTCAGATGATTTTTGGTTATATCTATCTATCCATCTATCTTGTGACATCACAACTTCACATAAAACACAAAAGAAATGTCAAATATCAGACTTTTCATTGTCAGTCTTACAGTTCACTCAGTGCTAATCTAGCTGCAGTCTGCTTGTCTCTGTCTGAGCTGCCTCACATTGCTCTGAAATAAGAAATATGACTGCCAGGTAGAAGGCTGAAAACCTTTCCAGAACATTGTAATGCACCAGGAGAGAAAACTTGTGAGCTGCGACTTCGGAATTATTCTCATTAGTGTGGTTGTGATTGTCAGAATTATTCAAAGAAACACAATGTTCCTGTCGTTAGCAGCTCTGTCCTCTCCACCTTAGCAAGTCACTGAAAATAAAAATCTCTCTCGACCGCCAAAAACTGTCCTATGACAGACGTTCTGCATAATTGCAATTGTGGAATAAACGTTGAGATATAATAAGGTTTCCACACAGCAGTTGATAACTCCTGTCACCTCTCAAACTAATTTTTACTAATCTCCTTCAACAAGAAAAAACAGAAAAATGAATTCCAGAGCTCAAAGTCTCTTACAGAATTAAAATAATGTTCATGTCGACATGAAATAATTTGATAACTAACCAATTACATCTGAATTCTGTGTAATGTGCCTCACTGGAGAAGAAGCTTTATATCTATTTTTAATAGAGCCATGCTGACATCGCATCAGTCGATCACAGAGCAGAACAAGCCAGACAGGACGACAGGCAGGATAGGTATAAATAAAGCAGTCGATTTTCAAAATAAAACACTATGTGCAGACTTCTGACTAATGACCCACATTAGAAGAACAAAAAATAGACATTTGACTAAATCAATTAAACATTGGATAGATAAAGTGACATTTATTTTAAACTTTTTTTACGCTGTACTGTTTCACCCCCACTTTAAATATAATTAGAGGCTTATTTACAGTGTAAATACATATCAGGTGAAGCACCTCATTAACCTCCTCTGCGGCTGATTCTGCAGTCTCGCTCCTGAACATCCAACCCACAAGCAATCATTTCTCCAATCAATAAACAACCTGTATGACACCGAAGTAAATTATCATGTCACAATAATAGAGCAGAAAAATGTCTCATCAAATGTTAGAACCAGTATTAAATAATGACATGAAACTGCAGGTGGTGGCACCTTGCTGCTGTTTCTTTGTGTTCCTTTATATACGCAGCAGGGAGTCATTAGATACAGCTTTTAAATTTCATGATCTCTTCTTCCTGTTGATATTATACTGAATCATATTTAAAGTTTAAAGGTACAGTATGTGAAATTAACAGCATCTAGCAGAACAGATAAGTATGCTTTATAATTCAATTAAAATGAGAGCCGTGTTTTAGATTGAGTCAGGTTTCTACAGTAGCCCACAATGGAAAAACTACAGACTGATGATTTTCTTATTTTGATTGTGAATAAAATGATTTAATCATGCAGCTCTTCTCTCCAAGTGTTATCACATCTAATTAATCAAATTCTGATAATAATGGAAGCAGGTGTGGACAGAGTTTGTGTAATTATTCACTAAGCAACAATTCTTAATTTTTTCAATAGTATTATGAGGATCTAGTGATTTATTATATTGACAGCTGTTTTAGGGGTATTTTATGACATTTCGGTATTTGACATAATATGATACAACTTTATCTCAGAAACGAATTAATTAATAATAAATTATCTTTATTAAGAATTATTTGCTGCTGCTCTGACTGGCGTTCATCAAAAGTACCAATGAAACTGAGGAGTAAAAAGTAGATCTATTGCTTATAGACATGATTAGCGCGCGCACACACACACACACACACACACGCACACACACACACACACACACGCACACACACACACACACACACACACACACACAAACACACACACACACACACACAAGCACAAGAAAAGAGCTGTCATCTAATTCTTTATTTGAAATGAATTGGCAAAGGTCCAATATTAAACAATGACAAGAATTCATCTTCTGCCAATGCCGCTGTGCGCTGTTTTTGTCTGTTTGTCACCTGGAAGTGTGAATCACCTGTCCTCAGTAATTAGGATATTTAGCATTCAGAACGAAAAAAAAAACAGAAGTAATTATAAATGTTTTTGCAAATGACAGTGAGGTGCAGATTTTCAGGATGAACTGTAAAAGTTTAGACAAAGGACAGACAACGTTGACCATGAAATATTGTTTCTAATAAAATATAATAATTATTAAGTATAAAACACTGTCCAAAAGTCAAGTCAAGTCATAATAGATCAAACTTAACAAAAAACAACTGTAAGAGCCAGATTTACCTACAAATTATGGTGCAAAGATGGATCCTTGTTGTTCCACCTTCGACGCACTGTGTTTTTACACTAAACCAAACAAAGCTGGTTTAATGCCGCCCCAGTGTGTTAACTTTAGACAAGATACTGGATACGGCTGCAACAAGAATTAGATTAATCCAATAATTTTTCAACAATTACATCACAAAGTCATCCAAAATTGTTAGATTCTATCCATGTGGTAGATGAAGATATTTCTCCTTATATATATATATATATATATATATATATATATATATATATATATATATATATATATATAAGATATTATAATGATGGTATTTCGTATCAGATGTTTTTTGGAGCATCTTTTCTAACAGAGTGATCTTCACATCCAAGATATGACCATCTTAATATTGTCTTGGGAAAAAAAAATCAATGAATATTCAATAAACTCTTCTTCTTGTGTCTGCACAGTGACTGTACACTGCATCTTTAAAGACCAGCAATCAGCCTGTGGTGCAGGAAGTCTCAGGCATTGATTACATAATTAGCTCCTGTCACAGAAAATCAATTGCTAATTATGTGCCAACTGGAAAAAATAAAGGTCTGAACCTCCTTGCATCTATATCAGGAACAAACAGTAATACAGACAGATTCATTTTGCTGAATTTTACAATTTCTGATATAGAAAAACAGTTTTTAAGGTTTCTGAAAATGGTGTCAGGTTTCCAGCATTGTTTAAAAATCTGTATCCTAACATATAATCATTAATTTGACATTTTCCTAGTTAACGTGGTTTATAGTCCATAATGACCTACTTCGACCTGTAGCAGCAATACAGTCTGCCTTCTCTCACACTCTGTGACATCACAACAGGAGCTTTTTCTAAATTACTAAACTATTAATTCCTTTCACCTATTTAAAATAATTACAGAATCATACATAACATATTAAGTTTTTTACTGTATCTTACAGGCCTCGGCAGTAACTGAACATTTAAAACTACAAGAAACACAAACAGAAACCGACATCAACTGGCAGCCAAACAAACTTATTTTAAATGACAGAGTGAGATTTTTTTCCACCTGACAGCAGTAAACAGTGAAGTGCTGGTTGCAGGTTTTTATCTGACAGTTCACTGTTGCTGCTGCTTCGTGTTCATTTATTGCCTGTAACATTTAAAACCGATCCAAAAGCTCAGTCTCAAAGGAAAACGTCGACACTTTATGTTTCTGCAAACCACAGATATGTTGAATGTCAATGTATCATAACAACTGTTTTTTTTTTTTTTTTTTTGACAGTGCTATGGTTAGGTTTAGGTACAAAATACCTGGTTAGTGTAGGAAAAAGCATCCTGGTTTGTGTTAAAATGATCATTGTACATGTATTGACACATGATGGGACAAACAAAATGTCCAACATGTTGAAAAATGTCCAGTAACAGTGATGTTGAACAGGGAACCTTTTTCATCTCCATTCATGAAATGGAAAGTACTGATCCATCGACCCAAAAAGAGAAACTGAAGAGGAACATTGTCTGAAAAACATCACCATGTCTGAAATTTTGATTCAATATTTAACTAAACTAAACTGTAAATCCCTCTGAAGGATTGAGGGACAAACAAAATGCCCCAAAAACATCACATCAAAGAAAATGGAATTTTAAAAATCCTGTATCATAGAAAGGTATATGTTTATATCCAAACCAGCTGTCAGGACTTCTGTGAAGTTGTGATATCAAACTATACACCCTCACTCACAGCCATTCTAATCAGCCAATTAGAGGAGGTGCTCTTTATTATTAATGAGACAGAGCTGTTCTAATAAAAGCTGCAGAGAGAAGATTCAGATAAAACTATTAGATGTTTGGGTTCTTAAATTCACAAATATATCTTCACAACCTCAAACAAAATCCAGGAAAAGTATAAAATAGTGGATCTTTCATAATACAAATCAAATTAAAGCAGTAATAGATTGTATGTACAGTATGCTGTGTGATGTTTCTATAGAATGAAAATACGTTGAATGTTTGCTGCTGAAAAGAATGTGACCATGAATAGCACCAAAAAGATGGTTTGAGTTCATGAAACTTGATTGAAATCATTTTGATACATGCTGAGTCATGGCTCCTTGGGTTCACATTAGCCAAAGAAGTGACTGATTTCTTAGACAACTATGCGACAACACATTCTTCCTCATGAGAAATAAAAACATCAACAACATTCAATTCTCCTGAAGCCACAAATATAATCTTTCAACCCTCATTATAAAATGCCTCTAGAATAACATTCAGAATCCTTGATGAGATAGCATATCAGTGTTTCACCAGCATCATTCACTCAACACTGAGAGAGAGAGAGGGGAGCTGTAAAGTGGAGCCAGACACCTCAGATAAAGACGACATTGCTTATTCACATTGACGAGATAACAAACGAACTAGACGGAGCGGAGAGACGACATGCACTCATTAAGCGGTCACCGTGCACAGCTGAAAGCCGGTTCACAGGTGACTTATTAAGGGAGAACAGAGAGTAATGACAGCTCAGAGATGCAATTACACTGGCTGCACTTCAAAAAATGGCAGGTGGGCGAGTGTGTCAGAGAGCAAGACTCCACTGAATGGAGTAAACGTACAAAAGAGATGAAAGCCAATCTCAACAAGCACCTAAAATAACAAGTGAATACAAAAATGTGATGGCACAGAGCACTGAAAATGCATTCAGGCAACCTGTGGTTACGGCTGTTCACTCCGGCCATGGTGTTCATCAATAATATATTCATAAATAAATATGTTTAACAGTCTCAGATTAGTCCTTCATTAATTTAGCGTTTGACTGCCAATGAGCAGATGTGTGAGATATCAAGTGTTCTTGAACCATGAAGCACCAGATACCATCACTGATTATACAGGATTTGGATGATTTTGCCTCCAATGAATGATGACGATGAAACCTGATGGCTGTGAATTTGTGTGTGTTTGTCTTTTACATTTGTAAAATCCTTCAACATTAAAAAAAAGTTCAGGAATTCATGGCATAATCATTTCTTTAAAAACAAAGATTAAGACGATTTTCTATAAATAAACAGACATTTTAATTTCCCAAAAAATAAACTATCAACAACGACTCCTCAAATATAATTACAACTTGATAATTGATTAGTTGTCAATTACTTTAATCACAAACTATTTTGATAATCAATTAGTTATCTGTAAGAAGAAAATGTCCAAATCTGGTTCCAGCTTCTTAAATCTGATTATTTTCTGTTTTTTTAGTCTTCTAAAATAGTAAAATGATGATCTTTGGGTTGTGGACTGTTGGTCTGGAATCAGAGAATTTGGACATTTTCTTCCTAAAACTCAAATCAATGAATTGATTATCAAAATAGTAACTAATGTAATAGTTGGTAACTAATTGACTACTCTTTGTAACTCTATTCCAGTTAACACTGTACAAGTTTAAACACAGCTTCAAGCACTGTATTTTTTTTAGAACTGCAGAAATGATGTGACTTTTTGGTTATATAACAATGTCATAATATCCTCTTTTGAGCCAGGTATCAAATGTAGCACAGATGCTACCAATTCCGACGTCCTTTTACTAGTTCAGTTGTTAAAAGGGTTCAGCCAAACCTGGGCAGACTCATCATAATCAGCAAAGCACGGAACAGAACATAATGCATGTTATATATTCATTCCCATATTCTCATTGCAGTCTCTACTGCTGCACATCTTTAACTGTCTGAATCTGTAAACGCTTACATACCCACAAGCAGATGCAGCCCAGTGGGTGTTAAGGAGCTTACTAATGCTGCAGGGCTTACAAGTTTCATTCCCAACGGGGCCACCCATGTTAAATATGCATGCACACTCTTATTACTACAAGGCTGTGTGCTGAGCAGAACTCATCGGGTGCTTATGCCACATTATTAAAGCACCATTTTGATTCTGTAGGACATTAGGGCACAGCAGCAATTTAACAGTCTAATGGGAGACAGGAGAGTTCTCTGCAGTTTTTAAAGGAAAGAACAAGTATGCTAAAAATCCAGACAGTGATCATAGATTACTCTCTGCAGGTCACAAGGTTGCCAGGCATGTTTGGAATCATTTCTTGAGTATTGCCTTTTCAAGGTTTTCTTGATCATCTGCCACCGTTTTTTAGTCTAAATTTGAAGCTGACGCTGCCACTGAGACGCTGCCATTCATCAACACTGAAGGAGTGTTCACAGCTACATTGCCGCCAAGTTCAAAAGAACAATTTACATTCCCCAACACCCACATTCCTTTCATTATGCAGCGGTATAATGGTGCACAGAGAACAAGCAGGAGGCTGATTTGCGTTATATGTCACTTCTGAATGCAAAATAACGTAATGAAGTCAGCTGAGCTCGTTTGTGAGGAGGTGTAATAAAGCGCTGGGTGCATTGTCAGAGCCAGAATAGGACCAGGACCCTCTGAAACCTGTTCAACAGTGGACGTGGGAGGCAGCAACAAAGAACCAAGACTGTGCATACACAAAGAGTCCGTGCATGTTCTCTTCTCACTTCATTAAAGATGGCTTCACAGATGGCTGTAATGTTTCTGTAATAACACGCCTTTTGTCTGTGTGTCTGTTTGGCTCCAGGGGGATTGGATGTCATGTCATGAACAAAATATAATGGGAAAAAAAATCACAATCTATTCAATTCAGAAACATGACAATTGCACTATTCATTCAGTCATTCCATCATTATTTGGAGGTGGCATGACACACATTCAGTGTGTGGTATTTGAGTATTGAAATAGATTTATAAAATCCAAAGCTATCTTGTATATATCTACTCCAGGGATTCCCAAAGTGTGGTGCAAGCTAAAATACATGATGGTGGTCTGGAGTGTTTTAAAGTTTTTTCAAAGTGGGATTTTCTGACACAATAAAGACGTCTAAATAAACGTTTTATTTCTCATGTTAAATGAATATTCAACATCCCGTTATACAACTTGTCTCTGTTGAGACATGCCGGTTTACCACTTTTTTTGGGGGGGGGGGCGTCGTTCCTGCATCAGGCGACACACAGTCGAGTCGAGTTACTGGAGTCACGCTCACATTTGCAGAGATGTGGTTGAAGCAGAGACTCCACGCTGTTACTGATTGTGTTGCAGGAAAAAAAGACAGAATATATCGTCAACCAGGTTGGGATATAGATGGGGCTACGTGGCATGGGGGTACAGGCGGACCACAGTTCAGGTCCAGACCCAGAAGCTGTTGCATACGGACTGAGACCTACAGCCAAAACAGACGATAGAAAGAAAATTAAACATTAGCCTTACACGTAGTGAAACCAGGGGAGATGAACAGACGAGTAAGACAGAGAAAGTTGAGGAAAAAGAGAGGAGAGACTGAGAAAGGGAGACAAATAAGTAAAAAATGGTGCTCTTAAAAAAAAAGAAAGGTAGACAGCGAAAATGGGGCATTTAATCCAGAATGGACAGAATCATTTCTATTCATAGTTCCCACTGGGAGCACTAAGCCAGCTCATATAGTCAGAAATGGTGGCACTTACTAAAAGTGCCAATATGAAACAACATTATGAGACAAAACATAAAGATTCTGAACAAATATACACACTCAAATGTCAAGTGAGATCCCAGAGGATCAATATGAGTCCCAGAGGTCCCAGAGGTCAATATGACCAGTCCACCAGGATCCTGAGTCACACATTCACTACCCAATGTGCCTATGAGTGTTCCCTGAGAGTAAACACTGTAAACACTGAAGATTTTGTGTGTTGTGTGTGTTTGCTGTGTCAGGGTCATGCTGCTGTGTACTGTGGAGAGGAAACATATACCTAGTGATATATATATATATATATATATATATATATATATATATATATATATATATATATATATATATATATATATATATATATATATATATATAGTATAACATGGGGCAATGCTTCCATCCCAGGTGAACAACTCCTGTTTTGACCCATTATTATCATTTGTTGTTATAGTGACGCAGCTCAAAAAGTGGAAAGTTAAAAAAATAATAATAATAAGATGAGAAGGTAGCATGGTATCCATTTCCTGTGAGAGCAGATACATCACGATCTTCTCTGCACACGCTGTATCTTCACACTCAAAGGAAAGAGTGAAAAATGTAAGTGTAAATGTAACGGGGCCTCCCCATTACTCGCCTGGCTTCCCTACCATCCATTTCAAACTAACTATTCTTCCAAGATGCTTCCTAAAACCACTTCGTACTGCATCAGCTCACAGCTTTTTATCCGTCCTTTTTCTGACTTCATTCAGTGATAAATGAAAGTCAGAAAGTGGGACGACCAGAGTTTTAGGAAAGTTGAATTCAGGACTTTTTTTTTAATGATCTTTAATTTGAATCTTTCTATCTGGTGGATGTTTGGAAAAATGCTGCTTGCAGCGTTCTTGAGAACCGCTCATCCGATGGACTTCACACTCAGCACTGCTCTCCCTTGGGTCCTCAGCAATAAACCCGCTAAGGAACGGATGAATGAGTCTTGAGATATGCGAAGGACAGTCATACATACATATACAAACAGAGACGCCTTCCTTTATGGATAGATGATTCTCCTACACTTCCACCAATTGGCCGAATGCCATCAAATATGTCAGGGTCATTCAGATGTCATATCTACATAGAGTATGTTAACCAAGTGCGGTTGCAAAAGCACAAAACGTTCAGGAGATATGACATGTTTTTGTAATATAAGCCCCACCCAAACTATTTGAGCTGCTTTATGGAATATCAAAAATCCTAAAGTACATTTTCCTGGCTTTGTCCAGGAAGGATCTAAACCAATTTAGGTGAATTGCAAAAAAATTATAGGAGTGATGGAAAGAAAAGGATTTGGACAAGAATAATGATATTGATTATAGCTCAAAAAGGTACAGGCCAAACAGAGATAGATTTTACAGCGCCACCATCCGGCCGAATTGCACCAAATTCAGCACAACACTCGCCGAAGTCCCCAGCAACACACCTACCAAGTGCAAAGATCAAATGAATGTTTTTTTTTTTTTTTTAGATTTGCAACACAAAGGCACATAGATGCAGAGATTCCACGCTTTATAGTTAGATTTCCAAAATCATTTGTCTCAGGGGGCTTTAAAATATATAGAATATGGCCTATTTAAAAAAAAACAAGCAAAAACACATTCTTTTGTCCAAAGTCATGCACATAATGAAGAGCAGTAATTAACTAGTAAGCGCTAACATAACTCTTGGATTCAAAGATGCATAAAATGAATATTTAAACAAAGCTCCAGGCAGTTTAGTGCCACCTCCTACACTCGCTCCTTCCTTTCCAATTGTGAATTCATTTTAGTCACGCATCGCTGTGACTGGCCAGTCATTGAGAAGCCTTAAACCTGCTGTATTTATTGCAGAGGTAGAATGTCCATGATAGAAAATGTGCTGTATCTCCTCATCTTTTTATATCTAAAAACAATTACTTTTCCAGGTGGGAAGATTTACGGCTTTCAATTCTTTAGTTTATAATCCATTATCAGCCCACTGGAGTTTAGAGTTAAGTTATGTAAGATGAGTCACATGGTTCCATATAACTTATTCTCAATATAGTGAATTATATATAAATATAATAAAGTGAAGGCAGAAAGACAAAGGTGTCTGGGAAGACCCAGAAGAGGTAAACAGGAGTGGTGATAAAACATCTTACTGGAACCATTCTCCTTCTCTTAGCTCCGTCCTGCTCTTGCCAACCTGGCTCCCTCTTTCTCTCGCTATCTCATTTATCATTTACCTTATCGCCCCTTTCTACTCCTCTGTCAACCCCAGCTCTCCCTCTCTATCCATATTACCCTTCCTCCATCCTTCTTCTCATTCAGCTTGGGTGTTTGTTGAGGAGCCAGTAAAAGTGGCACCAGCAGCTGTCCAAACACCGATGGCCCCCTGCTGTGTTTGTGTGTGGAAGACCCCCCCATGTTTCCAGTTGATTTCGTGCTCGCCTTTATCACAGCCTCAATGTTTCCACTACTGTCACCATGGCACCAAGGAGAGAAAGGGCAGAGGAAGAACAAGACTTGGAATATGTGGAGAAATGAATAGGAAATGTCTAGAGAAAGAGGACAAGTCAATAAAGAGGAAACAAAGCCGTCAATGAGAATGTTAGTCAGCAATTTCTTCTTTATAGATCAGACCATGTTTTTAAGGTTGTTTCAGAGCTCAGAAAAAAAATCTAAATCTCACCAAACAAGATCTAAAAGCATAATCGAAAAGAAGATAAAGGACACAAAGTACAATAAACTACTAAATTCACAAAATACATTTTCTAAATTTACTAATATTAACGTTCTTTACATGTTGCATTAAACATTAAACACATCTCATATCCAAATTGTTTCTATATTACATCTGCAACTAACCACTATTTTAACTAATCTATCGATTATTGAAATGATTAGTTGATTGGTTCATAAAATGTCAATCACTGTTTCTGAAAGCTCAAGATTCAACATAAAATGTTTTTTTTTGTCCAGACCAACAGCCCACCACAAAGATCGTTATTTTACTGTTGTAAAAGACTAAACAAACCAGATTCAGATTTGAGAAGCTGGAACGAGAGAATTTGCACTTTCTTCTTAAAAATGACCCAAATTAATTAATCGATTATCAATTATTATTGCGCATTATTGTTGAAATGTATTCATGTCCGATTCTCCACCTGATAACACACAAAAAGTCAAATAATCAGAAACACCTACACAGTGTGCTTGTGTCAGTCTGGATGACAGGCGTTCTTCTTAAAAGTTATTCAAAATGATTGACTATCGAAATAGTTGACGATTGGTGTAATAATTGGCAACTAATTGAGTAATTGACTAATCTTTGCAGCTCTATAATGGGTACAATCTTCCTGTACATTATATCCAAACACAATGTTTTTTTTCCACAAGATTTATATTTGAACTAGACATCCAAAGAAGTAAATCCTGAAAAACCTTTGAGATGAATTGTGAAGAACAGCGGGAGCAGTCAGAATTGCATTGTGTCATGTTGAAGTGTGAACATTAAGGTGGTTTGAAGAAAAAGAATGATACTGACAAATATCGGAAAAGCTCTCCTGGTTATTTTCAAGCACTTTGCTTTCAGCTTCTCAATCTGCAGTGTACTTGTCAATTTCAAGTACCAGAAGAATAAAATAAACACATGTATCGACCGGACAACAGATTGATGGAATGTTTATGATACACAACGGAATTCTGAAATGTACATTGAAGCAAAAGATTGACAGGAATCCTATGGAAGCCAAAACCATGCTTTGTGCTTGTGTGGAACAGGTGAGATGTGTGCTCGGCCTTCTTCACTCCCAGTTCACCTGAGTTGAGTGTGTCTGTGTGTCGGGTGTGTCGTGTTTGCATGAGAGTGTGTCATCTTGTATAAGGGAGCGTGACAGTGACGTGTCAGCAGTCGCTCATTCATGTTTAATGTGTGTCATCGCTGCCGTGTCCTAGAATGACTTAGCTGAGCTTAGGACGACAGCTGTTCTCTGCTGCATCACATTCGAGCCGGGTCAATCCCCGTCCTTGCCGCTCTGTTTTAACCCATTTAAAACCAAAGTTTCCATGCATATAATTATATCAGTTGATTCACTAACAATTCAGTTACATATCTTTTTTTCCATTTCTGCTTTGTAGAAAATAGCATTTAAATGACTGGAAGCTATAATTGTTGCTTAGATAAATTTGCCCATAAACAAATGGCAATTTACATTAGCCACAAAATGTATTTTTGGGGGTTATTATCTGTGACTGAGACAAACAGACTTATGTGTATCTGATCATCTCAAAAGTCACCAAAGAGGAAATGTACAACAATAGGAAATGTTTAACACTAACACATTCATAAACCCAATGCAATTAAAATATCTGCACTCTGAAAATGATTTTAGTGAGTATCTGTCTTTTTGTTTTTAATATTTGAGCACATTTATGAGGATATGTGTGTGTGCTTTATATTGAACCATTTTTACCCCATTTAACCCAATACAATTAAATCAGTATAGTCACTAATAATCATTTTTTCTATCTATTTTTTCCCGTTTTGTTTTCGATTTTTAGAAAATAGCTTTTTAATGACTGCCAATGATAGTTGTTGCTTGCACAAATATAAACAAAAAATAAACAACAAACATGAACAAAAAACATTGATAATTCTTTAGATTATTCTAGAGATTTAATTGATTTAACACATATATACACTCACCAGCCACTTTATTAGGTACACCTGTCCAACTGCTCGTTAACACTTCAACTCGGTGCATTTAGGCATGTAGACATGGTCAAGACAATCTCCTGCAGTTCAAACCGAGCATCAGTATGGGGAAGAAAGGTGATTTGAGTGACTTTGAACATGGCATGGTTGTTGGTGCCAGAAGGGCTGGTCTGAGTATTTCAGAAACTGCTGATCTACTGGGATTTTCACGCACAACCATCTCTAGGGTTTACAGAGAATGGTCCGAAAAAGAAAAAAAATGTCATAAAGCTGGAATCATCTCAGGCTGGTTTCTTGAACATGACAATGAGTTCACTGTACTCAAATGGCCTCCACAGTCACCAGATCTCAATCCAATAGAGCATCTTTGGGATGTGGTGGAACGGGAGATTTGCATCATGGATGTGCAGCCGACAAATCTGTGCCAACTGTGTGATGCCATCATGTCAATACGGACCAATCTCTCTGAGGAATGCTTCCAGCACCTTGTTGAATCTATGCCACGAAGAATTGAGGCAGTTCTGAAGGCAAAAGGGGGTCCAACCCGTTACTAGCATGGTGTACCTAATAAAGTGGCCGGTGAGTGTATGTATGTATGTATGTATATATATATATATATATATATATATATATATATATATATATATATACACACACATGTCAGGGTTGGAAATCATAATAATTTAAATAAAATTACTCTTTCTGGGTTTGTCTTGTCCACATTCTCAGGAGGAAGAAGGCAGGAAGTTGATGACTTCATATGACAGTAGGAAACATTTCTTTTTGCTTAAAAACTTTGTCTAGGGGCGACATGTTGCCGCAGGGGATAGCGCTGTTGCCTCACAGCAAGAAGGTCGCAGGTTGGGTCCTGGGTCTGGGACCTTTCTGTGTGGAGTTTGCATGTTCTCCCTGTGTCTGCGTGGGTTTTCACCGGGTACTCCGGCTTCCTCCCACAGTCCAAAAACATGCCGAGGTTAATTGGTGACTCTAAATTGCCCGTAGGTGTGAGTGTGTGAGTGAATGGTGTGTGTGCCCCACGATTGGCTGGCGACCATCTGGGGTGTATCCCTGCCTCTCACCGTAACGTGCTGGGATAAGCTCCAGCAGACCCCTGCGACCCTAATGAGGAATAAGCAGGTATAGAAAATGACAGACTGACTGACCTTTGTCTAAGGTGTCTAATATCATGTAATTGAAAAATAAATAGAAAATAGAAATAGAAAATGGACTCATGGACTTCAGGAACTATAATTACCAGTGGGTTTAAATGGGTTAAACATGACCAGAATACTAAAAATGTCTTTTTTTGTTCAGACCAACAGTCCACCGCCCAAAGATCATCAGATTTGAAGACTCAAGAAACCAGAAAGTAATTAGATTTGAGAAGATAGACCAGAGAAGTTGGACATTTTCTTCTTAAAAATGACTCAAATCCTTTAAAGGCCAAATAGTTGGCGATGAATGTAATAGTCAGCAACTAATAATTAATTAATTGTTGCAGCTCTACTGTGGAACAGTACAGTCTTCTAATCAAACACATATTAAACCATATTAAACTCTCCCTTTCTACCAGATAGGACCTTTAACACAATCTCATCTTATGGAAATGTAATATTTAATCCAATTTTGTTGGGGAGAATTATTTCCTATACTCAAAAAGATATTAAAATCTGAGTGTGTGCTTTATACGTGCTAGCTGCTAATGTTAGCAAACTGCCAGTAACTTCACAATCATGTATTTTTGATGAATGAGGAAGAATCATGGTGTCACAAGGATATTTGAATATATATTATTACAGTTTTATGACTGCAGGTGTGATATAATTTATAAATTCACGGAGAACAGAGAAGAGAAAGAAAGAAGCCGACTATAGACGAGACAAGAGATTTACCATAGAGACTGAGGGCAGTGAAAACACCCTCAACATCAAATCCTAGTTAATAAAAAAACACTTCGAGACAGGACTCAGTACTGAGGCCAGATTTTAATGATCAACACTCTATGCAGCTCATTTCTACTTCATAAGTCAAGCAGTTCATTTCAAACTGTGGCTCTTACAGGAAATAGGAAGAGAAGTCGTGATTCACAGAGACAGCTTCTCTGATGAATTACAAGAAAACTTAAAAAGCACATCATTCGTTTATAAATTGGAATTTTGTGAAGATTTCTGAAACATGTAAGACCATGTAATTATGTTCTAATCACAGCAAAAATGAGACTTTGATAAGAACAGTCAGATCCTAGTCATAGTGCATCAGAAAATAGAGGTGAAGGTGATATTCAGACTGAATTAATCCAATTATGAGTTCTAAATTTCTTTTTACATGCAAATAAAAACCTTTATGATCATAAAACTGAATACTGTAGTATGAATATCTGAACACCAAGCACATCTTCAATAAATAAGGGTTATTGAGTTTTATACTCGTACTAGAGCTGCAAATTCTTTATATTTGCGACTATTATGCACAAATTACACATGAAGCAGATACAGTGCAACCGGAAAGTATTGAAAGCGCTTCACTTTTTCCACATTTTTTATGTTACAGCCTTATTCCAACATGGATTCAAATCATTTCAGAATTCTACACACAACACCCCATAATGACAACGTGAAAACTGTTTTTTTGGGGGATTTTTGAAAATTTATTACAAATAAAAAAGTAGGAAATTGTCACAGCTGTGAGGTTGTCTTGTCTGTGTTTTTCGGCGCGTGCATTTCCTGTTTTATTTTGAAAATCTAACTCTCCTCTCATTTCAGGTCACTTGCCCTTCCTCATGTGTCACCAGTCTGATCGTCTGCCCTGATTCCTGAATGTGTCCCCAGTGTGTTCCCAATTTCCCCTCCATGTGTATTTATAGTCTGTGTCTCCCCTTGTCTTGTGCCGAAGTGTCTTTGTTCGTCCACGTCATTACACCCAAGCCAACTCTCGATTCACAGCCATTTTGCCTTGCCCGTGTGTAGTATTTTTTGTTGTAAGTTTTCATAGCCTGTTGTAATGTTTTATAGCCTTGTTGTCCTGTGGGATTGTTTTTGGTTTCGTTTATTATTTTCCTCCTTCTGGAGCGAGTTTGTTTTGGTTAATCTTTCTAGTCTTTCCTTCACACTTTTGGCGAAGCATTTTTCTTTTCGAGATTAGTTTCTCTTGCAATAGCTATTGCAATACACTGCAATAGCATGTGTAGTTAGACCTCTTAGGTAGATAGAGTATTTAGTTTATAGGGAAGTGTTTGTTTTGTAGTACGTTTTATAGCTCCTTGTCCTCCTTTGTCCTCCTTTCGTTCTGGGCCTGACAGAAATCACATGAACATAAGTATTCACAGCCTTTGCCATGATGCTCAAAATTGAGCTCAGGTGCATCCTGTTTCCACTGATCATCCTTGAGATGTTTCTACAGCTTAAGCGGAGTCCACCTGTGGTGAATTCAGTTGATTGGACATGATTTGGAGTGCATGTCAGAGCACAAAACAAGCATGAAGTCAAAGGAACTGTCTGTAGACCTATGAGACAGGATTAGGGTACAGAAACATTTGTGATGCTTTGAAGGTCCCAATGAGCCCAGTGGCCTCCATCATCTATAAATGGAAGAAGTCTGAACCACCAGGACTCTTCCTAGAGCTGGCCAGCCATCTAAACTGAGCGATCGGGGGAGAAAGGCCTGATTCAGGGAGGTGACTAAGACCCCAATGGTCACTCTGTCAGAGCTCCAGCATTCCTCTGTGGAGAGAGGAAAACCTTCCAGAAGGACAACCATCTCTGCAGCATTCCACCAATCAGGCCTGTATGGTAGAGTGGCCAGACAGAAGCCACTCCTTAGTAAAATGCACATAGCAGCCCACCTGGAGTTTGCCAAAAGGCAGCTGAAGGACTCTCAGACCATGAGTAACAACATTCTCTGTTCTGATGAGACAAAGATTGAATTCTTTGGTGTGAATGCCAGGTGTCATGTTTGGAGGAAATCAGGCACCGCTCATCACCAGACCAATACCATTCCTACAATGAAGCATGGTGGTGGCATCAGGGTGTGGGGATGTTTTTCACTGGTAGGAACTGGGGGACTAGTCAGGATAGAGGAAAAGATGAATGCAGCAATGTACAGAGACATCCTGGATAAAAACCTGCTCCAGAGTGCTATTGACCTCAGACTGAGGTGACGGTTCATTTTTCAGCAGAACAACGACCCTAAGCACACAGCCAAGATATCACAGGAGTGGCTTCAGGACAACTCTGTGAATGTTCTTGAGTGGCCCGATTGGACATCTCTGGAGAGATCTGAAAATGGCTGTGCACCGACACTTCCCATACAACTTAATGGAGCTTGAGAGGTGAAGCAAAGAGGAAAACCTGCCCAAAGATAGGTGTACCAAGCTTGTGGCATCATATTCAAAAACACTTGAGGCTGTAATTGCTGCCAAAGGCGCATCAACAAAGTAATGGGCAAAGGCTGTGAATACTTGTGTACATGCGGTTTCTTAGTTTTTTATTTGTAATAAATTAGCAAAAATCTAAAAAAAAAAAAACTTTTTTCATGTTGTCATTATGGGATGTTGTGTGTAGAATTTTGAGGAAAAAATTAATTGAATCCATTTTGCAATAAGGCTGTAACATAACAAAATGTGGAAAAAGTGAAGTGTTTCCGGATGCACTGTAGTTCCTGAGAGGTACTTGTGATGCCAACAATAAAAACACGTGATTCTCTTTTGATTCATGATTGCTGCTCTTCTATGTGAAGAATATATGTTCCCTGCTTCGTTTGCTCTCTCATCTTGGTTTCAGGTTTTATCTCTACAAGTGCTGCAGGAAGCTCCGCACTGATCTGTCCTCCAAGACTAATTTCCTTCTTGTTTCTATTAAATCAGCCAGTGGTTGCACTGAAAAGCAATTATGCTAATTATCTAAGCCACAAAAAGAGAAGCGACCAGGTTTGTTCAGTGTAATAACAACACTGAATCAATTTAAGTAACATCCAACAGTTTCTGTAAGATGGAGGCAGACAAAGAATATAAACCCTAACATAATGAAAACCACACGTTTCTTGCTTTTTCATCAATTCTCTGCTATGGTGACGCTCAGAGAGAAAGTGAACACCAGTGGAGTGATCTCTCCCTCTGTACAATTGCTGGTTCTGGAATATGAATATAATATAATGAAATAATAAAACTGTACTTTTGGTCCTGTTTTTGGTCAGGTGAGCATTCACACTGCATATGAACTGCACCAGGATTCACTTACAAACAAACCAAGACCCCTGTTTTTAAGCAGACTAGAGTTCGCTTGGTCCTCACCAGAGTTCTTATGACCTTTCCCACCTGGCCAAATGAAATGGACAATCTGAGGAAACCAACACTGGTACGTTTAAAGTGGACCAACCAAGGACAGTGTGAAAGTGACCTTAGTTAAATAACAACCGAGATAAAAATGTTTGTTGTGGCTCAAAAGTGGATAAAATAATATTCTACAACAAAATATTAAACAAAGGTATTTTTTTACATATTTTGATTCATAAAAAAATACACATTGCTTCAAATGCCTAATTACTACATGTTAAGCAGCAGGGCTTGAATGAATGAATCGATTAGTTGTCGATAAAATTCATTGATTAGTTGTTCATGAAATGGTGAAAATGTTGATCACTGTTTCCCAAAGTTGAAGATTCAACCTAAAATTCAACCCAAATCTACAGTCTGTAATGTAATGTGCGTGTAATGATTATCGCAACTAAAAGTGTGCAGCTCTGCTTTAATGAGCTAATTATTTGTGATGTCACAACTACACAGTCACCACCCACCCTCCACTCCACATCCATTTGGAGTACTATTAAAATAAACTTGGAATTATGGCTCCAACTAACCACTATTCTGATGGTTGATTAATCGATTGAATATTGAAACAATTAATTGATTACTTGTTTGGTTCATAAAATGGTGTAAAATGTCAATCACTGTTTCCCAAAGCTGAAGATTCAATCTAAAATGTCTTTTTTTGTCTTTTACTAATTATAGAAGACTCAAGAAACCAAACAATAATCAGATTTAAGAAGCTGGAACCAGAGAAACTGGACATTTGCTTCTTAAAAATTACATAAATTGATTTATTGATTAAAAATATAATAATATAGAATAGTTAGAAATAGTTGGCAATTAATGTTGGTGAATAATGTTGGCTATAGTTGGCAACTAATTGATTATGGACTAATCACTGTAGCTTCATTAAACAGTCCAGCATTCCATTATGAGGAACTGGACCTGTGTTATCACTGGGACATACACACAATCTTTCCCCTACCTTCTTATCTCTTGATAACAAAATCCACATTATCACACTGCCTGTTTGCAAATTGCTTCTCAGTCGTTACTTTAACATCAAAGATCTTTTGGCCTCATTTTGTCAGACCTGTGTGTGTTTTATGATTGCAGACTCTTCTCCACTTGCTGAGGACCTGGCTGTGCTTCCTGCTACCAATTACTGAGCTCCAGTGATTTCCCAGTTGTGGATTTGAGAGATTGGGCGCATTAACCGAACATCGCCGTGAGCTCCCTGGCTTCAGTCTGCTGGAAAACCTTCTGAGACATTAATGCAGTGTCAGAATAAACTTACCCACCAAACACATCTACAAGCCTCCAGACATTACCCGGCTGCTGCATTCACCCAGCCAACCTGACAGAAGAAAATGCCTTTGCGCTCTGTTCCCTGGTACCGCAGGACAAAGGAGACATGCTGCATTTTTCCCAATTTCATTAGCCCGCCAGATGTGTGCGAAAAAGTGAAATAAGTTCACATGTTCTTCATTTGATGTTGCTAACACAAATCGGCAAGACAGCATTCAGCCTCCAATCTGAGGTGTCGCTGCCGCTCCCAAAAACAAGCACCGTCTTTATCTTTGGAAAGAAACACTAACACCAAACTCACAGTTGCTGACATTATTGAAAAGTCCTCACGTGTCCTAAATAGAATTGAGTAAGGCAGCTTATATCCAACATAAAGCACTTTTTGTCTATTGATTTTGATTATTGATTCGCACCAAAGAGTATTTGTAGATATTTCCCCTGCTTATATCGTAATTAGAAAAGACAAGAGGTCCCAGGCTGAAGAAAATTCATATCTGTAGCAAAATGTAAATTAAAGTTCTCTTGGTTGTTAGTAATCATCCAGTAAGATTATATATTAATAATCCCCATTTTTACCAGATGCAAATCAGGTAAAAATATACTTGACTTGACTATACCTGACTATACCTGACTTGCTGACGACTTCTTCATTTTCTTACCTACAAATGTCATCATTTGAGTCAGTAAAAGGCTAATTATACCCGACTAGCGTCATCTTCATCAGGTGTCTTTCTCTTCTTAGAGACATATTTCAATACAATATTAACCATAGCTCAATGCTGTGCTATTAGTTTACTCACATTAGCGAAGCACTGGGCTAAATTAACTTAAGCTACCGGTATATTACGTAACTTTAGATGGCATCAATATAATGTGACCATCCCTTTAACTTCTAACTTGAGTTATCTCAAGCTTATAACTTAAGTCTTTAACCTTTTCTCCAGCCAGTAAGTCATTGTTTTACATATGACTCTCTTTCCTGTTGCCTAGGTGACTGACAGGCTTGAGGATCAGGCCTGAATATAATGTCCAAGTAAAACGATCAGGAATCCGCTCATCAATCTTTTTCTTTTCTGTGCTGTTCAGCTTGATACGACTTCAGCATGGCCTCGATCAAAAACAGATTCACTGCATATCTTTAGCGGAGCGCCAAGCGGCTTCTGGGACGATTTTGAAACGTGCAGCAGGTTGAAATACATGTGTTGATCAGAGCAGCAGCCACTTTACTGTCGGATCATGACTGTTACATATCTGGAAAAATGGGGGCTAATATTTTTAGATGGAATAGGTGGATTTCATCATTTCAATTTTATGTTAGAAATTACACTGAAACAAAAAATATTAGTCAAAGAAGAAGAAGAAGAAAAATAAAGAAAATATGGAATTTAACCTATGTCTTTTAATGTTGTGGGTGTATATGTTTATGATTCTAAAGTTGGTGTGGTATTGACAGTTCTGTGTGACCACATTTCCTTTTACTACACAGTAGCTCCAAATGACGGGTTCAGAGGGCTTTTGAAATTCAACTTGACTGTCTGGGGATATTGTCTGAGTGACACTTTGCTATCGCTCTGAAGTGAAACTGTTGTGTGAAAACAGGAGTTTTCTCAATGACATGTTTGCGCTTAAAAGTCAGCCCGTTCTTAAGTAATGTATTCTTTTTTGTTGAATTTGACCAATTATTCACGTCAATGAAATAACAAAGCCTCAATTATTCTCTGATACAGTTTGCAGGCAGTAGTTATATTATTTCTATTGTTAATCTAATTAATAATGATTCTTTAATTTATGTTTCAGTGAATTTAAGTTCGCTGAACGTTCAACCAAAAAACAAGGTGAAACAAGGTTTGACTGTTTTCAAATTATGGTTTTGACTGCAGAAACTCATCAGAGTGAGCTTAATTGCATCGGTTTGGACAGATTAGTGCAGGGAGAAGGGGCTGTTCACAGAGAGACATCGAGTGTGAGCAAGCGTTAACCCTTGCTCCATGAAGTCAGATTTTAAATATTAAAAAAATCCTGGAAATCAATTTGTGCCAGTCAATGTTCAGACTGCAACTGCACTGCCACTAAATCGCAATGTGGGAAATACCGAGGTTCTTACCAGTAAGGGCATGGCCAGGTCAGCAAGGTAAACAAAGGCTGCTCCAAGTGTGAATCCCACAGCCACAGGCACGAAGGCAAATGAGCCGTACTTCCCAGAATCCTCAGCCATGTCAATCGCCGGTGCCAGCAGTGACCAGTAGGAAGCAGCCAGCATCACCTGAGAGAGGCAAGAGAAGGAGGCAAATAAAACACAAAAGTTCAGCCTAAAAGGTTCATTATTCATTCATTATAAGGGCTGTTCTTGACTAAAGATTTTCATGGTCAAATAGGATTTGTCAGATTTTGCGATAGTCAAGTGATAGTCAAACCTTTTTTTTTTCTTTTTAGGTAGCAGCTAGATCTTATTTGCGACTTGGGCATTTCAAACATCAGAAAAGTTCAGAAAAGTTCAGAAAAGAGAGAGAGAGAAAGAGAGAAGGAAAGGATGTCCATTAGTGAAATGTGTAGCTATCATCTTAAGTTGAAGTTCATCTTCAGTCTTTTGTTCCAAAAAAAAAAGAAAAAAACAATCACTTCTTCACATATGAAAAGCCTGTGTCTGATTTTTCTGAAGTTGTGTGCCAGGAAAACCATCTTTTTAATGTTTTGTATGTCAGGAAAAGTGCGTTCCTTGATTTATTGGTACATGTGTGCACAAGAGTTCTTTAAATCCCTCACAGGCCCAACGAGGTAGATACGTCTCTCCCAACGGAGAGAGACATAGAATAGTCAACTATTGGAGGTCAGCCCTATTAATTATCATACATTATTCAATTCAAAACACTTTATTTTTTCATTATTTTATAAACTAAACAACTATCACTTTCCTCCATTTCTGCAGAACTCTTAACGTTAGAATGCATTCACACCAAATCTGTCAATCCAGCATTTCTACACAGGGGCTTCATGGTGTTTATTTATGGATTTATGGAAACTTGGGAAAGTTTGAACTAAAGCAGCTGTTTATTTTTCATCGCAATGAATAAACAGGCAAACACACGTTCACATTTCAATGTGCGGTTGCATGTCTGTGATTAGCCGACAGCGTGACGTCTGGTTGCATTTGAGGCATCGGGGAAGCGTTGAATTAATTCTGCAGTATGACAAAAAAAATAAACATCTACAGTTATAAAAAAGTATCCTCAACAACAAGAAGAGTCCAGAAACAGATGGTCTGAGATGACATGAAGACCCAGAAGCAGCTGAAAAGCCTAAATCCACATTTCTGGCAGTTCGAAAAAAATATGTAGAAATGTCCGAGGCCGAACTGGTGCTTTGGCAAACAAATCTCTCAACAAATATTTATCTTTTAAGTTTCTTCTTTTTGGTGAACTTTGAAGAAAGTAAAGCGTTAAGTTCAGAGGAAACAACAAACACACATAGATAGATATGATCCTCACAGAGCTGAAGTTTAGGATAAATTGACTTTATCTTATGCTAATAAGATAATCTTTATCTTACTTACATCTTATGTAAATCAGATGTAGTTGATTTTGTGTATTTTTAAAGAGGCCACACTAGTGAAATGGTGAAAAGTCTATCAACTTTTAGTTGAAACAATTTAAAAGCAATTGTTCTGTGTAATCATGATGTGGATTTGACTGTCATCCGGATTTGATCAAACAAGCATAAAAATGAAGAATTTTCCATAAATTACATGTTTTTGTTTTTGTTACAATCAACTTTGCTGCACTCTTTCAGTTTGATGCCAGCGGTCCTGAAAATGTGCTGCCATTATTTACCAGAGCTCAGCAAAGGCAGTGTTTTACAATTAAAGCTGATACTGTGCATGGAAGCAAATATGAAATATAACACAAAACGCTGTGTGGAAACTCTTCAGTTTTGAACAAAAGAAGCTGCAAGAAAACATGAGTCTTGTAGTGAGGATTTAAGGAATCTTCACTGCACATTTAGTGTCACAGAACCTTCATTTCTCTCATTAGACTTTGACAGGTGAAACAAACGAGACACTGGAGTGAACCATGTTTCTGGAGGAGCATGAAGATATGTCTATTTTACGTCTAGATAGATAGATACGTCTATTTTGAACGTTAATTTTTGTTGGCAAAAAATATATAATATATAAAACATAACAAGATGTTTTTTAACCAGAATAGCTTCAAGTTTTTGTATCAGTAGCCTCCAGCCAAATCTAATTACTTCTACCTGAGGAGATTGCACCTTCACAGAATAATTTACTAAACAGTAATATAATGACTAATACAGTGCCTTTCACACAAGGGAGCTAAAAAAATAAAAACAAAACTAAAGCAGGAATTAATATTCTCAATGACCACCAGGGACAGCAAGTTAAGTAGAGTCTGTGTTTTATAAATAATTGTGAGATGTTCTCACCTTCACCTGATATATTGGCTCATTTATAGTTGTTTTAATTCTTGTCAGGGTTAGAGTAACATTTTTTTGTGGTCAACAAATAATTCATACTGCTCACAGGACCCTTCATGACCCTGCACAGGTTTTACAGTCTGTGTGTGAGCGGATCTCATCAGGCTGCAGCAGTTCAACTCCTGAACGCTGCTCCATCATATTGTTGCTCAGTCCCTCAACAGACTGCTAATGTATCATCGCACCTTGGTGCTAAGGTGTTGAGCACTTTGTGGTCTCATGGTATGATGTTGTGTTACTGTATTGTTGGTCCTTCAATGTTTCTGCTCTCAGTGCATTTTTCAGTGCATTGACAAGTGTTGACTCACTTGAAGGTTGAACTCTGCAGAAAGTTTAAAACTATAGGATCTTAGAGTAACTGGATCATACAGCATCACTAACTTTTGCTCCTGACATATGTCAAAAAAACTACCAAAGATTGTTGTTGATCCAATTTTAATTTCTGCATATTCAGCAACGGACCGAACAGCTTTGTTCGCATCTTTCTCCGCCACCATTATTGAACTACAACCGTAGACTGACTACAACTCAAATTAGTGCACCGCCTCAACATCATCATTCTCAGCCTGTTCTCTGATTAGACAGAAAAATAATAATTAAGTGGAAATTCGTAGGATGGAGGTTTTACAACTGTAATAGTCAGTAGGTGTGAAAGTTCCATTGTTCTTCACAAGAAAGATTAATGCCCTCGATAAATCATCTCACTGAAGCTACTCTTAAAAAAGAAGTTTGATTTCTTTCACTGTGACTCTAGAAATGGCTCATATTGTGACTGTTGTTGCCTCTATATTCTATCTGTGAACCAAATTGTGGATTTGATGGGTTCACGCAGCCAATATCGTAAATATAGAACAGCATACAACATATATGTGATGATATGTGACCTACTTCTGAAACGCTGCTCTGTTCCCAAAGGGAAGGAAAAAAAGGTATATGTTTAACAATATGGTTCAAACAAAAATTTTGTTTTGTGTTATATCACAAGAAAACATAGAAAAAATACAGGCAGTTCTTTTATGTAAAAAGGTTCAAAGTTGTAAAAGGAAATTTCAAATGTTGGCAGCTCCAAACAACAGCGAGTGGGGAACAGTTTGAAAACTTCAATATCCAGAAATGCTGCAAGAATGTGACATCACTTAACCCGACAAAGAACACACACATCAGCTCCGCTGATCTGTGACTCTAGAGTGCAAAGCAATTGTGTCGGGATGCTGTGTGACAGCTTTACAGAGGATTTAAATAGACCACAAGGGCTTAAAGCGAAAAGATTCACTATATAGTCGAGTCCTTGGAATGTCGACTATCAAATCAGTATTGCTGCTTCTGTCTTTATCCATCAATTCACCATCAGAGCTGCTTTCACCAACTTGCATTTCATATGATAAAATTAAGAGGGGGTCATTATATCTAAAGCAAATTTTCGACAGTGGACTACTTTATGGCAGTGGTTCTCAGCTACTAAAATACTGCATTTGTGAAAGCTCTAGATGGAGTTTTAGAGTTTTAAAATGAAGCAGTAGTTTTTATGACACACTGGAACAGATGAGACAGTTGAGTGGAAGCTTTAGATAACTACATCCAGCTCTGATAAATAAACAATACAGACTGAATAGACACTTAGAAGCCTTTGTCAGTCTCTACACTTTACCTGTGACACCCGCTGTTCTTTCTTCCACCTTTGTTACTTCTATTATACTTGCAACAGTCTCAGTCATTAAAGAATAATTCAATAGAGCCTCAAGGCTGTTGAAGCACCCATTTCTAACACAGACGCCAATTATTGTTTTATCTCCATGCACGGATCGACTTAACGGAACTTAACTTTATGCAACTAGATAGATAGAGATAGAAAACATATACAGTAGTGTTCAAAATAATAGCAGTCCAATGTGACTAACCAGATTAATCCAAGTTTATATGTTTATATTTATTTATTATATTTTTTATTGCTACATGGCAAACAATTGACCAGCAGGTGCTGTAGATTCTAGGAAAACCAACAAGACCCAGCAGTCATGATATGCACACTCTTAAGGCTGTGCAATTGGGCAATTAGTTAAACGGATAGCAGTGTCCCATTCCATCAGTGAAGTCATCAATTTCAAGATAATTCTACTCAATATTGGACTAATTCTGACACAAGATAATTTCACCTGATAATATTTCTATTTCTATTTTTGTGTAAAAGTCCCAGAATCTGATGATCATTATTTGGATGATGAACGTTAGAGTTTATCTGAAGGATATTATGATGATATTTGGAGCTTTTTGTCAATGGAAAATAAAACTATGCTTTACGATCATGATGAGTTCTGAGACTTATCGTGTGATTCCATGCCTTCTGGATACTTGACGCTCCCATTTTCTGAAAAACTGCAGTACTTTTCCTCCTGTGCCGGTGTCTCTACCATCTAATCACAGCCTGTGGCAAATGGAAAAACAGGCTGGAGCGATGTAACCTGATTGATCGGCACGATGAGGACAGGCGAGAAACAGCTTACTTACTGCTGTTCGCTGGAGTCCTGTGTTACAAAATGAGCATTAATTGGCTCTGTGAAGTATGGCTGATACCATCTATACTGTTTCTCTGTCCAGACGCTGCTGCTTTGTGACTAAATGACTAAACGGAGTCTCAGAGGTCCCCTGCTTCAATTTTCCTCTCAATTTCATCGCTCGTGTCTAATGGGCTATATTTCTCACCACAGGTGAGGAGCCTGCATCCATTTTCCCTATCTGATCAATTCATCTTCCATCCTGGCATCTCTTGAATCCCACCCATCAGGTTTCTGTCCATCAAGGAGCTAATAACACTCAAAGGCAACCGCTTTATCTCTCTTCCCATCTTTAAATCAATATCATCTCTTCATTCTTGTCCACGTCTCACCTAATTTCTCTCATCCTGCCCTCCAGCAACCATGTTATTGAAGCGTCATTCTCAATACTTCGATATTTCACATTTCTCTGTCCTCCGTCTAGAAGGAAATTCCTAAGAGCTGGTTGTTTTTATACTTCAAGGACTAAACATGAAAACCCAAGAAACCAGTTCTGTCAATTGGCACATAAGTGACCTTGTCAAGCAATCGTGATAAATCTTCAATTAAACAGTCTGTAATCACCTTAAGTATAATGTTTTTCTACAAGTCAAGTCAACACAATTTCAAAACTGATATGTAGATTGAGATCCGCACGTTCAACATAAATTGTAGACTTTTTCTTACAATAACTGGATTTGCATGTCTCTATTAAGACTATGTAACAGTCCAACACATCCTTATTTGGCCAAACATGAAAATCTACTTAATAGCAAAAGTACCGGTAGTCTATAGCAAACTAAACAAACTAAAGATTGTACTTGTACTTGTATTGTACTTTCACTGAATGAAGATTCAAGAGATAACACATTTTTTGCGATAAATGTTATCAAATCAAATATTAATGATGAAATTTATTTAAAATATTCTACAAAAAATATTTGGAATGACGCCATTTTGCTTGAGCTGGTCACTGTACTTAATCACTCGTGTTGCAAAACATTTGTTGGATTATGTGCAAAAAAACTGTGCAAGACTCTTTGTAAGATTTCCTATGAAATATTTTAGTTCAAGGACACTTGAGGCTGATAGAAATATGAATTGTTTTGCAAAGATCCAAGGACCTGCTGATGGAGATTAAACTTTAAAAAAAAGATATGTTTATGTATAAATCCACAGAACATTTACAATTTGACATTAGAATCAATTCAAGTTCTCTCCACAGAGTTGATCAGTTATAAGGTTTACATACTGTATAATTGAACAATGAACGTATAATTAATAATGGATATAACGGATATTAAGATGGACAGAGCATATGCAGAGCTTCACCTAATGTTAGGCTTTTCACCGCTCTGCATTTATATAAATATATATACAAGCCCCTTGAGATGAGGAGAATCAGATGGCTCACTGGATCAAAGGACTTATCTAAAGTAAAGGCCTACATCGTGCTCACTTTACCATGTTCTGCATTCATTATTATCGCACCAGGGACAATGTCCAGGGAAAGTGAGAGAGATTAAAAGCTCTTTGGTGGAGGAGAGGGAGACGGGAGCATCACTGACAGGCATGAGCTATCCATAGCAAATAGGTTAATAGCAGATCTGCCTTCCTGCTGAATCAAAGACATGTGGAAACTCAGGCGGAAGTTTGTTCCTCTGCTTCCAGCAGCATGGAGGGAATCTCTGATAGAGCAGGTTGATGTGCACCAAAGGGGAAACATATCTTTAAATGTAAAAGTGCAAAAGTGAAGACAGATTTGCTGGTTTGGAGTTTTTCTGCACCGATTGACACACATTTGTCATGTGAATTTTAGACAACAAGTAATTAATCCCTAATGAATGAATCATTAGTTGCAGTCCAAAGCACCAAATGCAGGAACATTTTGGGGTTTAGTGGGTAGATAAATTGGAGTCATCGGCCGTACATAATTTAGGCTTCACAGTAACATAATGTGTAGTTCGGAACTTCCCAGTGTCGGCCCTGTGAGTGATGCAAGAGATAGATAGTAGTATTTAATCGATTTGCTTCCTAAAATGGTGTAAAATGTCGATTAGTATTTACCAAAGTTGAAGATTTATCCTAAAATGTCTTCTTTTGTCCGGACCAACAGGGTCCACAACCCAAACATCATCAGTTTACTATTATAGAAGACTAAAGAAACTAGAAAATAATCAGATTTCAGAAGCTGGAACCACAGAATTTGGACATTTTTATCTTAAAAATGGCTCATATTGATTCATCGATTATCAAAATAATTGCAGATTAATCCAACTAATGGATTAATTGACTACTCATTGCAGCTCTATTGCAGATATTTTATCTCCTGACATTTGAACATGTCGCTCAATCGTCCCTGAATGTTTGATGAAGGTCAACAATGTTGTTAATTACATTCGCTGTAACCTTCATCCAAACATTAGTATTCTGTGTGCCTATATATCTTCATAAAGAAAGAAAAGAACACACAGCACTCGTATCAAGTATTCATGATAGGTACTGATGCACCCTCAAGATGCAAATGGGTCATTCAATTCACACACAACCAACATCTGGCAGCAGAACTAAAGCCCAACAGCTAAAATGTGTGTGTATGATTGTCCTTCAGGTTTCTTAACCGCCATTCATCTATTCGCAGGTGTATTGAATGCTCTCAATTACTGAATGTTTTCGAATTGATGGTGGGAAAATTTATTTTATGGTTTGTGTTATGAAGTCATGTTATTCAATTTATGATGCGCAAGCACATGTGTAGGGGGCATGGTTATATAAATGCCCTCCTGCAAGCAGATGTACGCTGTTGTGATGTGAGTGCCATGTGAAGCAGCAGCAACTGTCTCCCTCGTTTGGTTTGTTTCTTCAAAAGCTTTGGAGCTAAGAGCTAAGTTTGGGTTAACAACGCTGCTCTGCCAACAAGTTGTCTTGCTGAGAATCTGAAGAAGCGCAGAGGTGAGTGTGAAATTGAGGGGATGAGCGGTTTTCTGGCAATGGTGCAGGACGTGATAATGATGTACAACAGGAAGATTAGATATTAAGATTCCTGCAGGATAACAGCTAAACCGTCTCCATGACAACTGAGCAAAAGTCACAAGATAAGAACTTTTCATCCAAGGTCATGGATGCTTCATCTATGCTTTGTCTTGCACTCTAGTGATTTGAGATGGCGTTTAAATCGAACACGCTCGTTTTCTACAATTTGTGTGTGGAGTGATGCTCTTGGAGCCAACAGCAGAAAGCAGCTTCACCTTTCTTCTTTGGTTTAACACTTAGGGATGAAGTTTTCCTCAGCTGGAGGAAATTACTTCAGGGTGTTGCACTAAATACTTCAGGAAAAAACGTTCAGGTATTTACAGCTCTTATATTCTACAGTTTCCATGGAGACTATTTTGCAATTGCCCATAGAATCACTTCACCCATTTTCATCTTACAAAAGGCAGATAAAGAAAAGACAAGAAAACTATTTTGATCAGAGGAGGAATACACTGCTTCTGGATGAAAAGAAAGAAAAGCAAACAAAAATGAAAAGTAAAATAACCAACCTGGGATAACCAGCTTCTCTAGATTATTTTAATTATTTATCTCTATAAACTTAGATATGAGTCAGATATTCGTTACTTAACTTAAAATGCAACCGGCCCCTTTAACTCTGGTGAAGGTGGATTTTCTGTGCAGCACTAACTGTATTCTGAAGGAAAGGCAATACCTGCTCCGCTTACGTCTGCTGGCAGCAGTTTGTTTTAGTGCAACGTTCTTACATGTCCCTGAAAACCTATTATCCAGTCCAAATGACGGAATGCACCTCCTGAGAGTCAGCTGGAGTCACCTTCATGAACTGCATGTGGAGGAATTACTGCTGCATTACATCAACTGACCTGACGATAGAAAAACTGACATTCATCTCAAATGTTCAGGACGGAGAGAAAACTGGCCTCAGAACATGGCAGATTGACGTCATTCGCTGTAACGGATTTCTCTCACACTTAAACACCCGACACACCAGAATTAACAGCATCGCTGCCTCAAACAGGAGGAGAGAGGAGAGGAGGAGAGATATAGAACTACAGTGGAATTATTGTGATTGTCATGATTCTTTGTCATTCTGAGTTCAGGGACATGACATTGTGACAATGATTGTATGGGGTGTGTGTGTGTTGAGTTGAGGGGACAGCAAACATCAAGCATGGGAACAGGAAAACAGGAAGGAATCTGAATCACATGAAATGCAAAAAGCGTGACACGCAGGTTATGAAACGCTCTCTCGCTCACACATGCACCATTATTTTTCACGTTCAAATTATTGTGTGAGACCTGAGCAGGTCTGTCCTGGAACTAAATATGCATTTTGTGGCAAAGGTTCAACTTGAAATTCTACTGTGAGACCATGAGTAATTAATATTAGAAACAAAAAGCAGCAGATGTTTCACAGCAGTGTTGTCTCTGAGGTCATATTTTACTGTGTGAGCATCACCAAGTGTCACAGAGGCAACCTGCCCAAAGTGAATCTGCAAGACAAGTGGAGGACGAAAGCACAGGCACGTCTGCTAATAAGGCGAGTTATCTGTGATAACCTAACCCGGAACCATATAGCGTCAGAAATAGTATTAAAACTCATTTTGTCCGATTTTCTGCTTTGTAGATAGCCTAGATATTGCAATGCCACCAAAAAAGAGAAAAGATATACGGACAACCTGTTTCACCACCCAGAGAGTAAGTAATGCCCAGAACAGGTTTAGCAATGCAAATCTATCATTTCAAAGTCTTATTAGCAGTCTAAGCCAACCCTGGCAGATGATGATAGTAATCAGGTTGATGACAGGGGTTCATACTAGCCATGAAGTTCATGCAGAATGCTAACCATCTCCCGTTACGCTATAGTATTTGATAGGCTAATTAGTTTCAATGTAGCCTGCTAAGCCTATTATTAATGCTGACAACATTGAAGCTATTTAATTAGTCATGTACAGTAAAATAGCATGAGGTTAACGAAGAATTTGTGCTTGAGGTGAGGTTATGTCAAATTCAAGTGTATAATTTATTTGAACACACACACAGTTAATCCATAATTTCTGTTTTGTAAGTAGCCCCGGCCAAATACTTTTGCACTATAAAAGGTAAATCATATTATTTTTACTAACATAGGTTGAATAATTTTCATTCACATAATTTTCATTACTTAGGAAACTCAGGAATCCCATTCAAAAGATCAAGAGCCGGTTAAGAGAGGAAGAAGTGGACGTTCATGGCTATAGATGAGGTCTGAATGTTATAGCATTTAGAAGTAGGCTTATCAAAGGATCAACAATGAAATTACAGATCATTAGTATTGTATTTTGAATAAGCTGGCAAAACAGGTAATCATATTCCCTAATAATTCAAATTCATCTGAAATAAATATAGGTGAATGCATACTACTACATATCCCATGATAGGTCTACAATTTATTCATGATGTTCTTTTTTACATATACAGGTCCTTCTCAAAAATTAGCATATTGTGAGTTCATTCTTTTCCATAATGTAATGATAATAATTAAACTTTCATATATTTTAGATTCATTGCACACAAACTAAAATATTTCAGGTCTTTTATTGTTTTAATACTGATGATTTTGGCATACAGCTCATGAAAACACAAAATTCCTATCTCAAAAAATTAGCATATCGTGAAAAGTTACTCTAAACGAGCTATTAACCAAATCATATGAATCAACGAATTAACTCTAAACACCTGCAAAAAATTCCTGAGGCTTTAAAAAACTCCCAGCCTGGTTCATTACTTAAAACCGCAATCATGGGTAAGACTGCCGACCTGACTGCTGTCCAGAAGGCCATCACTGACACCCTCAAGCAAGAGGGTAAGACACAGAAAGACATTTCTGAATGAATAGGCTGTTCCCAGAGTGCTGTATCAAGGCACCTCAGTGGGAAGTCTGTGGGAAGAAAAAAGTGTGGCAGAAAACGCTGCACAACGAGAAGAGGTGACCAGACCCTGAGGAAGATTGTGGAGAAGGGACGATTCCAGACCTTGGGGGACCTGCGGAAGCAGTGGACTGAGTCTGGAGTAGAAACATCCAGAGCCCCCGTGCACAGGCGTGTGCAGGAAATGGGCTACAGGAAATGGGCTACAGGAAATGGGCTACAGGAAATGGGCTACAGGTGCCGCATTCCCCACGTCAAGCCAGAAGTGCCTGACCTGGGCTACAGAGAAGCAGCACTGGACTGTTGCTCCATATATGAAAGCAACGTTTGCATGTCATTTGGAAATCAAGGTGCCAGAGTCTGGAGGAAGACTGGGGAGAAGGAAATGCCAAAATGCCTGAAGTCCAGTGTCAAGTACCCACAGTCAGTGATGGTCTGGGGTGCCATGTCAGCTGCTGGTGTTGGTCCACTGTGTTTTATCAAGGGCAGGGTCAATGCAGCTAGCCATCAGGAGATTTTGGAGCACTTCATGTTTCCATCTGCTGAAAAGCTTTATGGAGATGAAGATTTAATTTTTCAGCATGTCCTGGCACCTGCTCACAGAACCAAAACCACTGGTAAATGGTTTACTGACCATGGTATTACTGGGCTCAGTTGGCCTGCCAACTCTCCTGACCTGAACCCCATAGAGGATCTGTGGGATATTGTGTAGAGAAAGTTGAGACACCAGACCCAACACTGTGGATGAGTTTAAGGCTGCTATCGAAGCATCCTGGGCCTCCATAACACCTCAGCAGTGCTACAGGCTGATTGCCTCCATGCCACGTCGCATTGAAGCAGGCATTTCTGCAAAAGGATTCCCGATCAAGTATTGAGTGCATAACTGACGGTAATTATTTGAAGGTTGACTTTTTTTGTATTAAACACTTTTCTTTTATTGATCGGATGAAATATGCTAATTTTTTTAGATAGGGATTTTTGGTTTTTCTTTACTTTTTTGCCAAAATCATCAATACTAAAACAATAAAAGGCTTGAACTACTTCAGCTGGTGTGTAATGAATCTAAAATATATGAAAGTCTAATGTTTATCAGTACATTACAGAAAATAATGAACTTTATCACAATATGCTACTTTTTTGAGAAGGACCTGTAGGACAAGTGATTTCAGGGCTCCAGGTGAGTTATTGAATCTGTAAGTGGAGGTACTATGGATTACAAGCGAATTATTTTAGATGGATCCATTTCATTTGAATTGTTGTGCTTTACAAAATCATGCTACTGTGCTCTCTAGGAAACAGTCAGTGTGAGTGACAGTAACCCTCAAGTAAGTCAGTGTAGCAGTGTCCTGGAAGCTATAGTTTTATTCAAAGTGGTGTAATTGCTATCCATGGCTGCATTATCTTCCCACACTACAAAAGATGCTTTGCTTTGAGTGTGTTATTAAGGCATTCACAATCAAAAATACCACCCTGAAAACAAAAGAATGGCTATGCATTTTGCTTAAATGTTTTTTGTAAGTGAAAACTGCTGCTGACAGCCCTAATCGCCATCAAGCCAGCAAAGCACACCATCATGCTCTCACTGTCAATGTTCTGGAGCAAACTCCAGTTCATACACATTTAACAAATGCAGTGGCAAAACACAAGAGGAGGCAATGCACTGTCTTACAGAAATCATGAGATGTGTGAGGTTTCTTTTGAGGCAAGGATTTGCTTTTTGAGGAGATGAGTTGAATCAGGTGAATTTTTACCATCTTCTTAAATTTATGACAAAAGATGAACCATTTCTGACCTCTTAGAATACTTATTGCCATGATTATGTCAGTCTACAGTGCCAAAATGAATACTTGGAATTTAACACTTGAACTTTTCTGTTTGTTGTTTTGGCATTTGCTACGGCCACAGTAACCTGTGTTAGTGTGAGGAATAAAGTAGCAAACTGGTTGCTAGCCAGTAGTAAACCGGCTAGCAACTTAGCATGTGGTTTTTGAGACATTACATTACTATGCATGCAGGAATCCAGTTTTTTTTTTTTTTAATGGATGGACACAGGTGAGGCAGGGGCATTTGTTGTAGAGGCAGCCGCCTTAACTATAAAGCACTGCAGGAAACTCTGGTATCTGTTTGACATTCTGTGAAGAATCCTAAGGGTGGTCAGAGCATTATTTTGTGAAAATGGCATAAAGCTCCCCTTTTCACCTCCACCCAAACCCCCCTCAGGTGCTTTTCCTCAGACAGGGAATAGCTAAATTTGACCAGAATCAACACCAAATGGATGAGCAGCTACTCTGTCTGACCACTTGGCAAAGCAGAGTTCAGAGGAATAAAACACCATTTGACAACTTTCTACTTTCAGTGGCAGCCCTGATTCTCTGCATCCAGGAATCCTTATATCACATATTAATGGCACAGACCATTTCTTACATCTTTATTATTTATAAAGATGTAAGAAATATATATGAATCTATTACTATAAAAAGAAATATTTATTGTCTGAAACCATTCACATACTCTGATTGTAAGACAATATTTTCAACAAAACTCGAACCAAATTAGATCAGTAAAATGAAAGAAGCAGTTTTCCTTGAACCTTTGTACCTTCTGCTATGGCATCAGATACTAATAACAGATGTCTACAGGGTTACCAAGGAGACACAAACCTGCAAACAATATGCAAGTAACAGAGTGAAAAATGTAGTTTTTTTTATATTATTTATGTGATTCCCAGGGGTGTAAAAGATGGAGATGACAATGAAGCTAAATGAATAAGTGCTGTCTAGGATTACATCCATCTTTCTAACAGTGTCTTTCTGGAGGCAGCCGATTGCTCATTATTTGGTCTTTTCAGGGGATTTATCTGAACCTGTATAATCACAACCTCAGAATCACCACAAGGAATCGCAATTAAAGGTTTCACCGTGCAGGAGTAAAGATATATGTTTGTGTCATGTTGTTTTAGTAGCTTTCTACAGGCAGGTGGAAGAATGAATGAAGTCCTCATGTAGTGAGCAGGTCTAATTCAGCAGTAGAGCCAGGAAGGAAGGAAGGAAGGAAGGAACAGTGAGGTCAATTTGTCCCCGGAGCACAGGAAGGTTATAACAACCCAAATTATAGGAAAAAGGTTAATGTTGTATTTTGTGAAATATTGTGGTATTTGTGTAATACTGTTGTATTTTGTAACTAGTGTAGTGGTAGTAGTAGTGTAGTGGTAGTAGGAAGTACATATTCCTTTAGAAAAGTAGAAGCTGTTACATAGTATTAATAGACAAATTGTACATTGGCAACAATATTGACATATATTAAAAGATAAGGAAAGAAATGCAAATACAATTATTGTAAGAAAAAGGCTACAATTTGTGTTGAAAGTTCAGATGTCAATTTACATATCGGCTTTGAAATTATGTTGATAGGCCAAGTAAAACCGGACTTATGATAAATCTTTTTCTCTAAATCTTTGTCCTTTTTCCTGTACAGTGTAACAACCCGGGCATGTTACTATATGTTTCCAAATAATTGAATTCAGGCACAGATTCTGTTCTGTTAGGTGATAGTGTTGGGATTTCCTGAGAATCTGTGAATGCGTGAATGCGAATGGAGTAAGACCTGTGTTAGCGTGAGGAATAAAGTAGCAGCTAAACCGGCTAACATCTTAGCATGTGGTTTTTGAGAGGCATTACAATAGTTTTGTTACATCGGCTGCAGAAGGAAACAGGATAACGGAGCTTTGAATCACCACTGTGAAGCAAAAGGAGGAGGAGTTGTGAGTACGGAGCTTTACACTGTAGCAGGATACACAATGCTACAGGATAGCGCTGTGCAGTGATGGACTGGGACAATAATTCAGAATTTGATGTCATTCCATTATTTAATGATTGCACACACAACCCAGAAACACCCCAGAAGGAACCCGGATCTGTTGCTTAAGAGGAAAGTGCTCTAGCCCTACACCACTGTAGCACATCTATGGAATTTTTACTTTTGAATATGTGTACAAACAATTTCACAAAAAAGGATATACACTATCGTGACATGCGCAGGATATATCCAAAAGTTGATGTTGTTCCTACAAAGAGTCAGAGAGAGTCACGAGCCACAGACACACAGATGCTCCTTGCTTTTATAGACAGATAGACAGACAGACAGACAGACAGACAGACAGACAGACAGACAGACAGACAGATTTTGTGAAATATTGTCATGTTTTTGACATGTTTATGAAATGTAGTTTTAAACCTCAGAGCAAATGTTGTGCTGCCCCAAAGTGCTCAAGAAGAAAAAAAATAATGCGCTTAAAAAAGCCTATTGTTATCAAGCTTGTTAAAAAAAAAGTTCTGACTTCTGTATTTTTCAAACCTGATGATGTTTGGATGTTTATCCCATCTATTTCCTCTTTTGTGAAGTTTTAGATTCAAACAGCCCTTAGCGCTTAAATCTCAGAAGAGATAATGTAAAAATGATTTTCAAAGGTTTAGAAAGCTTAGAGAGCTTTTTTGTTATTTTTTTTTTAAAAAGGAGTCACTCAAATATTACCCTTGTGCCTGTTTAGTTTCACTGTAACTGCAACCCCTGCAGGAAATCGCAAAACGTATTGGAAGAGGTGGATACCATTATTGTGGCATATATTTTCTATTGCAATGTAATGTAAAAGGGTAATTTACAGGCATTTGTTCTTAAGCTTTTCTGAACATGAAAGTGTCAGGGTTTGTGTGTCTTTGTCAGAGACTGCAGAAACAGCACCCGTCTGTGTATGTGTGTGTGTGTGTGTGTGTGTGTGTGTGTGTGTGTGTGTGTGTGTGTGTGTGTGTGTGAATTCAGTCAGTTAACTCACCCCAGCTGCAAACCCTAAACTTCCATCCAAGATACGCTTCTGAAAGAGAAACATCAATTTATTCAGCCAAATTCATTCATTTTTTCCTATTTCCTCTATTTGTATGCATTTAGTATTTGTGCAATGTATCCAAAGAATCACAGGTTTAGAGAAAACAAACAATTCACAATCAGAAAGAGTTGGCTCACACAAGTACTTGGGGTTTATTTTGGATGTGAATTAGTTTTGGGCCAGATCACAATATTCCAGGTATTTAGAAAGGCAGAAAGGCAACATTTCCAATGGTCTGATGACTATTTTCCAGGTATTGGTCTGACCCTAGGTATTTCCAGCAAAACTTTCTGCAGAAACACAGTGAACCAGTCAGCTTTCAAGACCGATCTTGTTGTGTTCTCTTAGTATGTTGTTCAGTTTCCTGAACTGATGCTGACCAACCCCATAAAAACATATTGTGGAGAATGCTGTTAGCCCATAGTGACAGGTGTTGTGCTGGTTGTCATGTACCTGTCGGCTAGAGAAGACGAACACCAACGCAGCTCCAACAGCAGTCAGACCCCAGGTGAATAGAGTCCCCAGCAGGGCCTGGGTTATGGGGCTGTAGCCTTCTAGCATGGTGCCACACCTGCACACACGTTATCCATCAAGTTAGGAAAAGAGGCAGAATGAGAGTGTTTTCATCTTTTCTGAAACACTTTGAAAAATGCAGGTGGATTTATTTTTCATAAAAAGGAGACAGGAGCAAAGACACTGTTTTTTTTTTTTTTAAAAAACATACTAATCAGATCATATCTCCATTTCAGCAGCTCTTACACACATCCACTTTTATTCCTGACTGTATTCTGAAGGATTTATCAGTGTTAGTTCATATATCATTAACCTTAGCCTAATTTATGGAACATTTTATTCATAAAAATATGGTGAAAAAGTTTTTGAAAGTTTTTTGCAGAGATAAAAAGACAGATCCTGATCTTTGACTCTAATACATTAACAAAACAAAACATGAATTTTCTCCTTTTCTTAGTTAAATCTTTTACTAAGTTCACCTGTAACAAGCAGGATTTTAAACCTTTTCAAGACAGAAGGCAACTGATGAACAAGGTTTTATTTTTTATTGGTTGAATGGCTTTTGCTATAATTTGTTGTATTTTATGTTTGACTTTCTTTTATGTGATATTTTCCTTAGTGTTGCAATTGTTTGTCAAATGTAAATTAAACTCCAAATTTCCTTCTGGTCAGACAAACACATACCTGCTGTGTTTGTTTCAACTCACAAACGAGCTTCGATTCCTGTTTGCTCAGGATTTTAACATCCTGGACCTGTCCTGTTAGTGTCTGTGTGGTTACACCTACAGGAGATAGCAGATAATACAAACTAAAACATGTTGAGAATTTATGTTTCTTTCATCAACAAATTCAAATTTGTGCCACTTTTATCATTAACACAACTAAATATTTTAAAATGTAATGCTTTAAATTGTACTTATTAATATAAACTTCACCTCTGCATTATTTGTATTCGGGTTAATGACAAATACTGTATAATTGAAATTCTATACAATATTCATATGTACCTTTCACTCAAATTGCAGTGCAATAAAATATAGCAAAATATATTATTTTATGTTAAATTTGATCCTTCACTAGTTTAATGAATGTGTGAGCCGAAAGTAACTATCTACATTTACTAAGTAGAGTTTTGAGGTACTTTTACTTTAGTGTTTCCATCTGATGCTTCTTTATACTTTGCTACATTTATCTGACAATTATAGGAACTAGTTAATTTTACATAAATAATTATATACTTTTATATACCAATTGTAAATTGTTTGCTATTTTTTATGTTTATGCACTTTGGCTGAATGATATATACATATTATTCTTATTGAAATATATGATATATCTATATAATATGATGAAGTACTAAGATTGTTATTCTACACAAAGATTCTGAATTTGAATACAGCACTAAAGTTACTCATAAAAACAAATACATAACACAGTCTGTATAAGTAGTATGGTATCAAAGTGAAAGTATTAGAGCATGTTGCCGATAACACATTTGTACTTTCTGTAAAGTAACATTAACAACTCAGTATTTCTACTTTTAATGGAGTATTTACAGACACACACGCAGGATATAGCTATAGGTAATGCCATTTAAAAAGGTAAATGAAGTCTAACCGGTTAACCTAAGATCGCCTTTTATCATAAATACAGCAAATAAACCCCCACTGTTCGTTTAGACGCAGTTTTAATGGTTATTTAAACAACATGACACCATTCGGCGCAGTTTAACATTTTTCTCAGTTTTGGTTTTCGTTGTTTCAGACACTGGACTCAGATTCACTTACTTCTTTCAGCAGTGGCTCCTCTGCTCCTATATTTACTTCCTGCTTCCAGGTACACGTGTCGATGACGCGTGCAAACCCCGCCCCTTCTCGCAGCCTATTGGTCCATAGCTTTGACAAGTATTGGAACTGGCGGGCTTTCATTACATTAACGAAAGATATTTAAAACGATGGCGCACACACACACACACACACACACACACACACGCGCGCGCGCGCGCGTACACTCTCCTTTAAAGGAGTTCGGTAAGTCCAGGATTTATATGTATAAAAATATATACAAGACATATACTGTAAAGAGGGAAACAAAAAATCAAACTAATCAGAATAAATAAAATGACATCGTTTTGACATTGTTTATCAAACATTGATAAACAATAAAATAACATATGCATTTGTGTGTGTGTGTGTGTGTGTGTGTGTGTGTGTGTGTGTGTGTGTGTGTGTGTGTGTGTGTGTGTGTGTGTGTGTGTGTGTGTGTGTGTAAAAGTACTGTGTGTGATTTTGCATTACTGAGCTGACACAGTTCACACTAACAGATGTCTATCTGCAGAAAGCAGCTACATCATGTGGAAGGTATTCATGTCTTTAGATCTGGTTCTCAGTCTCTCTATTTGCAGAATGCAAAAACAATTTCCTAATTCTTCAGAGGATCTGTTGGGGGCTTCTTTGTGATCTAATTAAGAAGAATACATTCAGAGCCAATTAATCGTTTTTTAAGCAACGTGATACTGGAGGCCTTCAGGGGCAGATATGGAGGGCTGAGGAGGAACAGTCTCAGCCTCCTAAGTGCATTAATTGTCTCAAACCAGAATGAATCGATATTTGAGCTGTTGGAAAATAAAATGTGAAAAGATATTATTTAAATCTGAGAGGATCTAATAAGACAACTGAGGAGACAGGGCATTGAACAGAAACATCTGACAATCTGTTTTATATATTTATACACATCCCTCCTGCAGCACCTACTGCACGTGACGAGAATGTGCACGTGAGGAGTGTATGAGTGTGTGCATGTGGGCACGAATATTAGCATTTGAGTAGCGTGTGACAGTGTGCACGTGAGGCGATTGTGTGAGAGTGTGTGTGCGTGAGAAGAATATGTGCACATGAGGAGAGTGCGTAAGAGTGTGCATATGAATGTTTGCATGGGAGGAGAGTGTGACTGTGTGCAGGTGAGATTGTATGAGTGTGCACATGAGGAGTGTGTGTGTGAGAGTGTGTGACAGTGTGTGACAGTGTATACACACAAGTAGCATGTGTGAGAGTGTGTAAGTGTTTGAAAGTGTGCGCACATGAGGAATGTGTGTGTGAGTCTGTGCACACAAAACAGACTAAAAGTGCGTTGGATCAGAATGGTGAACTCTACCTTTAAAGTGATGCATTACTCTAGAAAAAAATAACCTGCTCCTGTACACATGAATGAATCAGTAATAATATGTTAAGCTATATAATATATACACAACTCACAATAACTCAGGGAAATTGTGAGAGACTCAGTGGATTTCATACATACCGTGTTTGTTTCACTTCAGAGATTTTGGGGATAGGGACGCAATTATTGGAGTGATAGACCCACCTCATCTTATGTTTTCCACAAAATGTTCTTATTGTGCAATATGATATATATGATTAACAGCACAGTAACATTTTCAAAGCTGAACTTTCATTGGTTAGAAAATATTCTCAAACCATGTATAAATACCTCTGCTATTACTTTAGTTAAAGATCTGAATATGTCTACACCACTGGGGTGAGTGTGTGTTTTCATGCATGTGTGTATGTGTGTGTGCATTCTACCGTTCTTGATAAGGAACAGATTTCAAGGACTTTACTCAGGAATTTTTCTTTTAAGAAGTTTCCAGAATCACTGCTTTCATTCACCCCCAGTGGTATTTCCTACATCTTGACATGTGATCCTGACTGATCACCAGCACTGATGCAACTTGTTCTTTTCTAAATGTTCTGTTTCGTAACCTTCTTCCTGCACAGACAAGATTTAAAGCTCTGCTTTAAACCACAGCGCTCAGGACTTTGTAACACTAGATGATGTTTTTATGAATAATAGTTTGTATTCTATAAAGATTAGAAACAGAAGGAGTGTTCCTCTATCAGTTTACAGTTTCATCTTTTTATCCTAAACATTATTTATTGCATTTGGCTCATTTTTTTTTTGGTTTCTATTTATGATGCCTGCAGACCTCCAAATAATTTAATTATATGAATAGTTAATTAAAAAAAAAATTGGCATTTTTTTTCGAAAGTAGTTTAATTGCTTAAGGTGAAAACAAATCCACATCCTCAACATTATCAAATTCACAATGAAATGAATGATACAAACCAAATTCATTTTATTTGGATTTGAATTATATTATATGAATTATATACTGAGTAGTTGATCAACAAAGTTTTAATTGGCAGCTTATTCTGGTAATTGTGTATTTGCTATTTGAGCTTCTCCAGTGCAGACATTTCCTTTGAGATATGTTTGATTTGTTTAAATAACAATAATAATAATAACAAATGTATAGTTTGTATGTATGATTATTAAAAGTTCTGTCCAATGTTCCACAGAAAAATAAAAATGCAAGACAGACAGAAATACATTAAGAATTAAACAGAAAAAAAACACTATCCAGGAACAACATGTTTTACAAGTGTTCAAGATATTAAATAAAACAACAAAAAAGATAAAGTATTTACAAGAATTTACAGGAAATAAAGGATTTCATTTAAATTTTCACGGTAAAGAGTCATGTGGATGAATTAAGTGGTTATAACTCAAAATCTAATAAATATTAATTTCTCTATTCCTCTATCTCTCTAAAATGTGTTTTCTTCAATGTATTTCCGTCCTTTCTGGATCACTGAACCTTTGTAAAATATTGGCTCAATAAAGAATCAGTTGAACTGATATCAAAAACTGAAGCGTTGATGTTTTATGCATTGGAAATATCCCATCGTGATATCACGCTGAATATTTTGCACAGGTTTGGATGATAATAACACAAATACACCACCGATAGCCGCACGTGTTTATGTGTGTTTTTATAAAACATGAAGGTTGCTACGCCTCCCTGGACCCAATAAACTCTATTGTCAGCTTCATCCATAATGAAACACAGATGTTACAGTGCAGATTATTGTTCTACGGCCCTAAATATTTCACATTCCAGTGTTGCAACGACAGGAATTCCAGATTTGTATACGTAAGTCTTAAAATTAAATAAAAAAATAAAATTCTGTTTATAGTCTGAGTTTCTGGGAAACAATAAAAATAGCTGAAAATAATGTGATAATCAAGGTGAATTAACAACATAATTTGACATGTGGGCTTTCCAGATTTTCTTCCTCTCATTTCCAAGAATGCTCAAAGTCTTTTGCTGCAGCGTGCTATTCCATATGTCACACCGTTTTACTGAAAACAGCCTCTTATGAAACTATTTCATCAAAGCTACAATAACACTGTCTGATTCACATTTAGCTGGAAGAATTACACTAATGCATGCAAGCTGCAGATGGGCTCTGCCATTGATTTTGCTGCCACGCTAGCAGCAGCGATGTTGTTCTGTCTGTCCACCGCTTTGGTTCGGAGGGTCAGCGATGTACCTTCAAGATGGATTTACACATTTTTTTTTGACAAACAAGGTTCTCATAAGGACTTATAACAAAATATCTCAACAAATATTGGATGATTTGCTGATGAGTTGTTGGTTAACTTTTACATTCAGCACTATAATCAGGCTAAAATGTCAGCAGTTTGTCCAATCCTCTGGTTTATGATCAAATACTAAAGACCTCAGCTGTACTTTTTGAATGTTAGCATGCTAACATGCTAAACTAATAACAGATATTCTAGCTATTAAACATCAGTGTCATGGTGACCATTTTTCCCATCTGACAAATCATGTTTTATTAGTCGACCCTCCCACAATGTTTTAACAGTGTTGTGCAAATGTTTTTGCTCACTGTAACCTTCTGGAAATGTAACAATAAAGTTTTCACATCAGGATAAAGTTGAGGGATTGTATGAAGGGATTTCAATAAACATTCCCAGTGGTAATTTCGACAAAGATATTTTATTCAGTTTTTAATACCTTAATGTAAATAATATTCTGAAAAGTCATATTTTAGTTCTTTTTTATTTGTTTTAGTTTTTATTGTAATTTTGATAAGGAATAAATTGATAGTGAAGTTTTGGAATTTCGTCCACAGCACACACACAGCCCAGAATATTTTGATGACGTTTATTGACGGGCTCTGTACAGTCGGGCTCATGTGTCGGGCTCTGTACAGTCTGATATAGACACTACTTTTGTCTTTACATCAAGACAGAGTAACATATGTCGGAATATGCTGTTTTATAAACCCAGCTACAATAACATATGCACATGGGCTTGTGTTCATTCAGCATTGCACATAATGCATTGAAGGAAGTTAAACAACTAAATTATATAACTTCAACTGACTGATTATTAATTGTTAGTGTTGTTAATGTGGTCTTAGCTCTGTTTGGTTTACATTCTCATCCGATCTGTGCAACACAAGAATACACTAAAAACTCAACCTGTGGTTGCTTATATACCTGAGCTGCCACCATTCATCCCTTCACCATCACCGAGCTCAGATCTTTCCCTCACATTAACCACTGCATTCATGCGCTCTAATTGATTCTGACTTTCACATGACCCTTTGGGTTTCTGCAGAAACACAGTGGACATGCCAGGATTTTTTTGAGGATGCTGGGCAATGTTTGTGTGTGAGTCACAGCTCTTTCTGATAAAATTTATCAGGAGTAGGCGTAAACTTCCAGGAAAATCACTGCTGATTGTCAGCTGCTCTTTGGTTCCCTGAAACGTTGATGGTGAACATCCCCATAAAAACATGAAGTGTTGTTCTGGCTGTCATGTACCTGTTGGCTAAAAAAGATGAACACCAACACAGCTCCAACAGCAGTCAGACCCTGGGTGAACAGAGTACCCAGCATGACCGGGGTTATAGGGCTGTAGCCTTCTAGGATGGTGCTCACACACACACAGCTCACACACACACACACACACACACACGTTAGGAAGAAAGAATGGGATCTTTTTCTCCACTTTTCTGCAAGTATTTGAGAAATGCACATGCATTTATTCCCATTTTTCATGAATCTATGAAACGCTTTTTTCACACACTGATTGTTTTTGAGATTTTGCTCTTTAATGTGTTTTCATACAGACTAGTGAAAAAAAAAAGTCAATATACACATTTATTGCTTCATGCCTTTGTCAATGCTGCTTCTGTAGATTTCTCCTGAATTCACCAACTTGTCTCCACTTCAGCAAACAAACTTTACATGTTTATATATTCTTATATATCATATTCTTTGTAAAGAAGTGTTATAATATATTATTCACAGCCTGATTTAAACAATATTTTATTTATAAAAAAAAAACATGGGGAAAATTGATTTTTTTTTTTATTTGTTGACAGTACTTTCAGATATTTGCAGACATAAAAATCCTGAATTCTGTCTGTAAAAACATTGGACTCCAATTTGTCAACAAAATTAAATCTGGAACATGTTTCAATCGATGTTCACAGTTCTGTTCTGGAAATGTTTACAAGTCAGCTCATATTTACTAGACTTAGATCATACATCATTTGTATACCCAGACATTTCAGAAATCTTATAATGCAAAAAACAAATGTCTTAATGTTAGACATCAGTGTGGTACCTATGAGTTAACACTTCTACTCTGTTCACCTGATGTGTCTCACCTTAATCTTCTTGTATTCTTGTCTAATATTCCTCCTGTAGCCTGCGTAACAAAGCCACTGGCTTTCACTTTGCCAAAGTAAGAGATGTCATCCGTTTCCACATGGCTTCCACATTCCTTTTGTGGTAGACAGCTCTGCAGCACGTGGACATGGAAGCTAGAATGTCTCTCAGGACCCCGCAGTAAAATACTGGCCGTGAAATACGGAGCTGTCAGACGTCTCCAAATTTAGCACCAACGAAACAAAGTGTTTCCAGTTATGTTTTTATGGAGTGCGGGCTCCGTCATATGAAGTGCTAGTCCCCTGAGGGAACTTAATCCATAACCCTAATGAGGAGTTTAGACTACAAAGGCATTTTTTCAGTAATTGGAACCAGTTAAACTCCGGAGAGAAAGTATGTCTCAAGAAATCTTTTGAGGAAATCTGCAGCAGCTGATGAATGAGCTCTTGGATAAAGTGTCAAGTGTCTTTTGAATTAGATAATATTGCAGATAAAGGTCAATGGCAAGACAGTCAAGTCATTCAAATGAGTGAGCTTTGCTTTGTTAGTGGTGGGTGGCAAAACCCACTGGAGGTTATACCGGGGTATTTCAGCTATGCGTGTCAGAGCGACAACAGGACGGAGGTCATCGTTCATTCACCGCCCCCCTCCCCTTTCCGTGCGCCTCTTCTCTTTTTTTCCTCCATCTTTTTTTCACCTTTTTTTGCATTCTCTTCATGAAAAACAAGCAGTGGGGTGGAGGGAGTCAAAGCAAAAACAGCATTACGTGTCAAATGTCAAAAAAAAAAAAAAAAAGGCCCTGAGAAAACAGACAGCAGACTTCTCTTTCCTGTCCACACACTTAGAGACAAGCGGCCTGACCACATCGTTTTATCTTTGGTTGCTTTCAAATTAAACAAGGTTCTGGTTCTGGAGTCTCAGAACCTTGGTGCTTTCTGGCAAACCAGCCCGCGTTCATTCTAGTTTAAGCAGAAGCAAAGAATGTTAATCAATGGTCCTCAGGATGAAAAATTCTTCATTTATTAATTATTTGGTCTGCCGTTCAAATAAATAAATGCAAATATTATTGTATTAATTGATTAATGGCCAAATATTCCATCTCTCCAACTATTTTAATAATCAATTTGAGTCAGTCAGTCATTTTCTATACCTGCTTATTCCTCATTAGGGTCACAGGGGTCTGCTATCGTGGGGCACACACACCATTCACTCACACACTCACACCTATGGGCAATTTAGAGTTGCCAACTAATCTGAGCATGTTTTTGGACTGTGGGAGGAAGCCGGAGTACCCGGTGAAAACCCACGCAGACACAGGGAGAACATACAAACTCCACACAGAAAGGTCCCAGACCCAGGACCAAGGAGGTCTTGAACCTGCGATAACCCCTGACCAACATGACCAACATTTTACACCACTTTATGAACCAAACAACTAATCGATATATGATTTCAATAGTCGATAGTTAATTGACTATCAGTATTGCAGCTATACCGCTTTCTAATTTTTCTGGCCACCAAACATTTGGTTTCCCCAGCTACATCAAGACCACTGCAATATCTTCTTTTCCATGTTGTCACGCCCACTGATGAGGTCACCAAGGAAAAAAAAAAACTAAAAAAGTATTTTTTGGTTCCGCTGTGCTCTGAACCAATTATCTTTTTGAAATTGGCTTCAGGATCCCAAACCAGCATGGAGCCCTGCTGGTGTGAACCCCCTATGTGTGTATGTTTAGATTTAGTTGTATGACCCCCCACTGAACTGTGAAAGAGCAGAGGAGGCAGAAAAAGGAGTGGAGACTAAATAGATGGGTGGGTTTGGGGGGGTTTGAGGTAAACAGAAGTAGAGAGGAGAGAAGAAAGCTGGGAAAGAAAAAGTTATGAAAACAAAAGTATTGTAGCAGATGGGGCCAGAGGTTTACCTTGGAAACTAGGGGAGCACTCAGGAGGGGGCGTGAGCCAAGCTGGAGTTTATCACAGTCACACACACACACGCACACAGCAGCAGACACACTCCTCACACTCTGTGGGGGGAAGAGATATAAAAGGGCTCCCAGGGAGAAAGAGCGGTCAGGCGAGCGTCTCAGCGGCCGTCCGGCGCATTTCCACAGTGCTGTGTCGCTTTGAGTTGTGTTTATGTGTGAAAGAAGCCTCCACCACAAAGGAATAAACTCTTTGATAGTTATTTTTTTAAGTAATAGGGGGGCGGTTGAAGAGCTGGTCTTTGACTTTCAGGATTGTCGATTGAGTTGTGACTGCTCTTCTCCTTTTGAGGGCTTTTGAACTCTCACCACGGGGAGTCCAGAGGTGTCTTTCATACAGTTTTTCAGAAGGACTGGAGCAGAACTTTCTGTTTGTTTTTTTTTACTATTATTATTATTATTATTTTATTTTTGATTATTTGATCCACATAAGCAAAAAGATGGACGGCTCGTTTTTACCAGACATAGACAACCAGACCTATGTGGATGAGCATTATTATGCAGAGTACAACATCGATGGTTATGGTATCACCATGGCCATTCTCTACCTGGTGGTTTGCATCCTGGGACTGGCGGGGAACTCCCTGGTCATCGTCGCCATTTTGAAATTGGACAAAATGTCATCAGCCACCACGGTGTATATTTTAAACCTGGCGCTGGCGGACGGGCTCTTCATGGTCGGCCTTCCTTTCATCGCAAGCCAGAACTTCCAGAACCACTGGATGTTCGGCGACACCGCGTGCAAAGTGGTCATGGTGCTGGACGGCATCAACCAGTTCACCAGTGTCTTCTGCCTGACGATGATGAGCATTGACCGCTACATGGCGGTGGCCGACCCCCTCCGGTTCGCCCGGTGGAGGACTCCACGCTGCGCTAAGGTAGTTTCGGCATTCCTGTGGTTGGTCTCCATGCTCACCATCCTCCCCATGGCGCTTCACTTCTCGGCGGAACGAGGCCTGTGCATACCGGACCTCGCCTCGGACACCTGGTGGCTCGGTGTCCTCTCCTACACCTTCGTCATGGGCTTCGCTTTGCCATTCACGGTCATGATGGCTGCCTACACGGGGTTGCTGCTCACCCTGAAGTCCAAGCGGCTCCGCGCTGCGACGCCAAACCACGAGAGCCATCGGCTGGAGCAGCAGATCACTAAAATGGTGGTCGCAGTGGTGGTGGTGTTCGGCGCATGCTGGCTGCCGTTTTACACCTTCAACTTCTGCTCCCTGTACCAAACCGGTCTGGTCCTGACCTTCGCCCGCGCTTTCGAGTTTGTGGTCCTGCTGTCGTACTCGTGGAGCTGCGCTAACCCCATCCTCTATGCCTGCTTCTCCGACACCTTCCGGAGACACTTCCGCACCCTGCTCCGCCCCGGCACCAAGCCATCTCCCAGCATGCAGTGCATCACTGAACGGTATGACCTGAATGATACAGGTGTGCGGGATGTCGCAATTCGGGCATAGAGAGCACAAGACTGACTCAACATTTAAATCCTGTAATGGTATTTCCTTAAGCTTAAATACTCATTTAAGAACCGATTCTTAACATGCCATTTTCCTAATTTTTGCCTTCATTAATATTTATTATGTACGCTACTTAGCTTGGAATCTATTGAAAGGTTGTTATTTCCCTCTAAGAAAGAAAGCTGCATATACTGCAAAAAATTAAAACTTAGTACAATTAGTCTTATATTGAGAATATTAATAATATATTGAGAATTATCTTATTGCATTAGCAGATCTTTTCAATGTTTTTCAAAAATTTGAGATAAAAAAAAAATCACATATGAGATAAGACAACATTAAGATAAAAAGTCAAACAATTTATTCTTATTTTAAAAAAACAATACTTAGATTTACTCAAGAAAAAAATGAAATATGTAAAATTATCTGCCAATGGTATAAGACATTTCAGAAAAATTCTAAACAATATCGGATTAATTGTACAAAAAACAAGTTTAGTAGTTTCACTTGCTTTTTTTGCAGTGTATATACTTTGTTAGATTTTCAGATCGGATTTGCTGTCATCCTGTTTGTATATTGTGTGTTTACAAACTGTGCCAGAAACACATTTCCTCAAATGTTTAATCACAGTCTCTGTTTGAGTAATGACTGACTGTCTGATCAGATGAAGTGTGCACTCTGTCCGCTGTGGAAATCAAAGTGTTGGCTGTGTGCGTTGCAGTTTTCAAGAAGAGTTATGCCTGATGTCATGAAGGGAGAAACAATGCTCAGCCAACCGCATTCAGATTGATTTCCGTAACACTCTCGTAATCTGACAAATCCCCCGTCCTGAATGAAGTCGCCACGGATACAACCTGCGTCTCCTGTTCTCATGCTGCATCTCAACAATCTAATGAAATGAGGCATGAGAGAGATGAAGTGTGGACAGGTGGAGTGTAAACAGGGCTACACACACAAACACACACAATAAGCAGCTGGATGATGTCCGAGTGGCTTTAAGGGAACAAGGGCATCAGATGTGTTTGTGCCTGAGTGGTCATGAGAATGCACCTGTACACTCGCATGTAGAGGACTCTGTGTTCGCCTCAGGCTCACTCTGATATTCTGCTGGACCCTGACTTGTTTCTAAAACAGGAAAAGACCAAACATAAAAAATGAACTCTTTGAAATGGGTGAAAAAAGAAACTTGTATTCTTTTACATTTTCACTGTCTTTTATTTTGAAGGAATTTAAGAATGCTTCTGTTAGGTGAGGAGATTGGATCTACTTAATGAAAGCAGACTTGTCTTTAGCCAGAGGAATGTGGATGTTATCCAAGGTCATTGGAAAGGCTTTCATAAAGTCACGTGGTGGCATGTAATACATCAGTTTCTGTGAAAATATAACAGTCACCCCGATATAAATGTTAAATTGTAAGCTTTTTTTGTTGTTTATTATTTTCAGTAATATGCCTTTGCCTTTTGGCTTTAAGTTCCCCTTTCCTCTGGTGTTAGTGTCCTGGGTGAAAAAAGATAATAAACACAAATATTCAGAGATGTTTGATTACCAGTGATGTAAATATGTATAAATGCGTAAATGATGTGACAATCTGTAATTAGTTTAGAGAAAAATTAATCTGATGTGCACCACAGATATTTTCTGTCAAATAACTCAATGTAGTTCTGAATCATTATCAAATAAAATAAACAACCTGTTTTGTAAAGATAATAGTATGATAATTATATTGTCATGTGATATTTTTCTGTAAATAAATATTTGTTGTGTTTTATCCTTGTTTCTGTTTCCAGTTTTACAGAATAATCACATCATGACTCACCACTCTTTTCTTTTTTTAAGCTTCACTGTCTGTGAAAGCTGACAAATACTATAATGCAGTACTTTCACTTTAATCACACAGTGATAAATAAAACATTAAAATACTCCCACATATATTTAGTAATTACAACAAATATAATATAATACACTATAATATAATACTCTGTATAATGAGTACTTTCACTTTTTATACATTAAGTGCATTTTGCTAATTCCTTACTGTTACTTAACATTTTCAATTCAGGACTTTTACTTGAGTATTTTTTGCAAATAGTGTTTCTACTGTTACTCCAGCAAAGTATTTTGTCCACCACTGAGTATTTCACTTGAATGCTACTTCATACTTCTACTCCAATAATAGTGTTATTTCACTTTTACGCTTTTCATGAGTTGTTTGCAGCTCTACCAACGTTACATTCCCCCTTGAAACATCTCAGAAGGTTTTGTTTAAATTACAGCTTCAACATTCTAGAACTAGAAAAGCACTCAGAGATCGCAGACGTCCGCCAAACATACAGCCAAGCTATGAAGGTGACGGATATCACCACCAGATGGCCACAAATGGGGACCTGTTTAAAGGTCCATTTACTGCTACGTTACCAAACAAAAGAAAATTCAAAGCAATCTAGAAGCGTTTCAAATATATGCATTTTCTATACACGCTGGACATGAATGTAGAAATTCTAATAGCAGGTACAAGGTTGGACATTCCTGTGTTGTCAATATATAAACCGTGAGTTCCACATCATATAATAATAACAAAGGCACATTTATTCACTGCAAGTGATAGTAGGTCAGTTGCGCTACAACGGTTATCTCTGGGTCTTAGTCCAACTGCAGTTGTCCAATTTTTAGTTATGCTAAGTTGTATACATGAAAATAAAAATAATAATAACTCACTCTTAGTCGAGTTATCCCATGTAAACTGCATGGATCTATTATAAGACCTGGATATCAGAATCAGAATTCTTTATTTGTCACATGTGGATGTGCATCCACAGTGAAATGAAAACGACGCTCACTTAAAAACAGTGCAAAAATACAAAAAAATGCAATACAAGTACAAAAATAAGATAAAAATAAAAAGAATCGAATAAAATATAGAATGAAAATAACCTCTGTGGCAGAGGGAAAATACAATATACACAATATACACATTTTGGGGAATACGCAAATATACATTATATACATATTGTATATATTACATAATATACATAGACATATTGTATACACAGTATACAGGTATGCATGTGATCCGTGCAAGAAGTGTCACACAATCTGTGTGGTGGGGGTTGGTGTGCTGTGTGTATGTAGTGGGGGTTATGTGGGGGATATAGAGTTCAGTGTCCTGATGGCCTGGGGGAAGAAGCTCTTCCTCAGTCTCTCCATATTGGGGAGACATCTCCCCAATGGCAGCCACTGAAAGAGTTTATTGTCCGGGTGGTTTGTGTCTTTTAAGATCCTCTGTGCTCGGGTGTTGTACCTCTTGCATGGAGGGCAGTGCTGATCCTGTAGTCCGTTCAGCACAGCGGATCACTCTGTGCAGAGCTTTCCTGTCCTGCGCTGTACAGCTGAGATATATGGGATATGGCGCTGCCTCTCAGCAGCACACTGATTTTTCCCATCTAAAAACTAGGATTTTCTCCTGATCATTACCAACATTCCTTGAAAGATTTACAAAAATCCGGCCCAAATTTTTGAGTTATCTTGCTAAAAACAGAGTTAATAAAGCAAAGACTAGAATGTATAAATATAGTATCAAGATTTTTTTTTTTTTCTGTTTTAGCCCATTAATGACTTCACAACCGGATTAATATTTCGTGTGAACCTGTGGTGACCTCCAGTTTGGGAATACGGCCAATCTAAATGTAAAGTAACTGAAGTTTACTGCAGCAGTAACAGCAGAAACATGCTAATAATATATCAGTAACAGGGGCAGTTTCTCTGCAGAGCAACTTATTTTGACAATAATACTTATGTACTTTTTAATGCTTTTTTTCATTTCTATGTGATTTCATTGGTACTTTTGGAGTTTTTGTCCACTGGCAGCACTGTAGAGCAAAGGTTTTATGAGGTGATGCAATACGGACCTAGAAAGCCACCACATACATAGACTATATATAGACAAGTTGCAGGTTTAACAAATCTCGTCAAGTCTCTTCACAGCCATCTGGTCTGACTTTTCCCCCTGGAGACTTTCTGAGAACTGGAGAATTCTGTAAAAGTCATGCCTGCTGAGACACACTCAGGACTGCATGCTTGATTTTTATAAGAGCTAATAAAGCCTTTGCCACATCTACTGAAAGGTTTTAAGATGCTTGAGTGCTGATGGCAAAAAAGCTGAGCAGAGAATATTCACAGATGAGAAGTTCTTTTACATTATATCCCAATATCCCATTCTATAAATACAGGTCTGACATTTGTTACGAACCAAACTGATTGAAAATTGGTTGGAAATTCAGTGAGTTGTGATGATTTTAATTATGGAGAGACCTCCTGCCTTCACGGGCATACACTACATGCATTAGAAGGTGCAGCTTCCTCTGACCAATATGGCGTCCACTGAAGTATCTACATGGATAAATCCATGCCCATGAGCCACAGCAATGGGAGTAATTCAGTTTTATTATTGTTTGTAAGTTGTATGTTGTATTATTGTTTTCAGGTGAGTCTGCAACATTTACAACCAATATTAAATGTTTAGAAGCCAGAGGAGTTGGAGCCAAGAGGAACATGTCCCCGTAATGTACCACAGACAAACACCCAAACACACACTCACTGCTCCCAATCTGTTTGGGTCAGGCAAATTCTTACAGAGTGCACCAATAAAAACAAAAACATACCCGAGGGGGTCATTGAGTTCTCAGTCATGTAATCTATCTGAACATCATGATGAGGGGAGTGTTTGCAGGATGTGTACTATAACCCTCTCTGTCCAGCTGAGCCACCACAGGTCAAACATGAAATACTTTAACCACTTTGACCACTAGATGCTGTTTCATTGTCCAATATATATCTTTTATTGAATTATAATATTGATAAGCTATCTATGCTAAACTGACACAATTATGATTATAAAGTTGCTTAAAATATATTTAACCACGCATTTCGTTTTGTGGACAAAATCAATGTCTAAGAACCAATAAATAAAACAAAATTACACTCTATGCAGTATTTTATGTATACAAACATCATTTTGCCAGTATTGTTTGACTGATTTAACGAGACGCACTATCTTGTTTATCAAAAATGGAACTGGACCTAAGTGCAGGGACGAGCACAGGCAGGAAGGCGGAAAACTGTTTTTAAAGAGAAATAAAGAAGAATTGGTACAAACCAAACAGGAACTTACATGGAGACTCCCATAACATTGCAGATAAGACTGAAACTGAAAACAGGGTTTAAATACACAAAGAACTAACTACTGATGAGACACAGGTGAAACACATCAGCCAACAAGGAAGTAGGAAGGGGCCAAGAAACACAAGGAAAAACTATTTCAAAATTAGAAAAGCACTCTGAGAGCACAGACCAGAGTCCTGGTTCATTCAGAGTATTTATGTACAGCAAATACATCTACACATATTTGTCTATATATTCTACACAAAATACAACCAGCTGGACGACACAGTGCAGCAGGGGTTAGCGCTGTTGCCTCACAGCAAGAAGGTTGCAGATTCAAGACCTACTTGGTCCTGGGTCTGGGACCTTTCTGTGTGGAGTTTGCATGTTCTCCCCGTGTCTGCGTGGGTTTTCACCAGGTACTCCGGCTTCCTCCCACAGTCCAAAAACATGCTGAGGTTGATTGGACACTATAATTGCCCGTAGGTGTGAGTGTGTGAGTGAATGGTGTGTGTGCCCCACGATAGGCTGGCGACCATCTGGGGTGTATCCCTGCCTCTTGCCGTAATGTGCTGGGCTCCAGCAGACCCCTGTGACCCTAATGAGGAATAAGCGGGTATAGAAAATGAGATCAGATACTACCAGCTTCTAATATAATAAAACAACCATCGATAAGTCAGCAAAACTTGTGGTGTAGTGTTCAATTAAACAACATTCAACTGAACAGAATGAAAGTGTCTAAGTGTGATCCTAAAGGTCACACTGATTAAAAGGTTGTGTGTGTGTGTTGGTTCTAATTAAAAGCATTGGCAGACAGCAGTTATTTTCATTGGCCCTCTGATCCAACCTTCACCCTCCACATGTAATTAAGACCAGATGCAAACTGCCTGAGAGGTTCCTCAATAAAGAATATTGATGGGACCCGAGAGAGAGAGAGGAGAGAGAATGTGTGTGTGTATGTGTGTGTGTGGGTGGGCGAGTGTCCATGAAATGATTAGAGGAACAATAATCAATAAGGTCAATCCTGCACAGATCCACTCTGTCAGATGTCTTCATCGCTTTCTGTGTTACTTTCTTGATTAAAGTCACTGCCTCTTCCTCCTACTCTTTCTTTTTCTTCCATCTCTTCCTCCTCCCTCAACTTCTTATTTCACTCTGATTGTGCAACGTTGACATGTTCATGGCAAAAACAAGCTTTGTGGGAGACCAACAGTAATTTCTGCCACTTTGCTGTGAGACAACATCAACGTGAACTATGAACGGCTGTTGCTGTTCAGACTGTTTTGCATTTGTTGATTAAATGACTTTGGCATCTGCTCAGCGGAGGAGATGTTTACAGTTTCATTCAGCAGAAACTTACAGGGCGTCAGAGCTCAGAGGTGATGAAGACAGTTACTAAAGCCATTTGATAAAGATATAACATGTTTGTGCCTCTACTTGAGTTTCTTATCTAATAATAATTACACACAGTTTCCTCACAAACAACCTGAGGTCTTGAGTTCTGATTACTGTCTTTATGATCGAAACAGCCGTCATGTAATAAACTTCTGACATGTTTGTTTGTTGTCCTGTTCAATGCTGCATTCTACAATTTGTATTCTATTCTATGCCAACATCAACTGTTCTCCTCATCTGAGAACAGTGTTGATGATTATCGGCTGTTCTTTCGATTGATAAATCTCATCTATTTTGTAGAATCTTGTTTGTATAGGACTTTCAGCTCGTTGTTTAACAGCAAACACAAATAAAAAGTAAAAATATTAAATTATAGATAAAATATTCTTAGTTTGGTCTTTTTACAGATTGACTATTGAGAAGCTTCTTGTGTCAACAAGTTGTTTGTCCTTAGTGAGTCTGCAGAAATATATTAAATGTTGCAGAAATAACTGCTGTTTCTTTTTAATTTTAAATTGGACCCAAACAGAGATTTTGCTGGTAAACAAAAGATTAATATCCAGAGGATTTTGTTTGAATCTGATTAGGTTAGTTGTGTCTGTGGGGATATGTACTGATGATTAAAATAAGGTAGATATGGTCCAGCCTCCTGCTTGAAGACACTGCAGAACAACAAAATGTCCCCTCTCCGTTCTCCGCGTCTATATAAAATCTTTCCATTCGGCATTTAGAACTTTAGACAGAATCATCCATCTCCATCGATGTACATGCCTCTCAGGAGGGAAATACCATGTTTTAAATTCCCACTGGAAACTGTCCCATGGTTACACAGAGGGCAGCGCACAGAAACAAACAAGTTTATCAATGAGCTGTTTTTAGGTGCAGGCTAACTCTCACAGTGATAATGAATAGAATTAGTTTGTCCCCCACAGGACTCCATAACAGAAATAGCCATGGAAACATGCTTCTGTATTGCAGATGATCTGCTGCTATACCCTTAAAATGTTCAATCTTTCAGAAGGGTTAGACAGAGCCCTTAGAAATCCATCCAACAGTGCATTTTTCACACAAATCTCAACCTCATGGTGGAAAAAATGGTGGAAAAGTCAGGCAATCACTGAAGTCAGTAGGCTTGATCCATTGGGGACTATGAATGACTGTACAACATAATATAGAAATATGTATAACAGTGAGATATTACTAAAATGTACAGACTTAAACACTACCAATGATCACTAAAAACAGCTAGACAGGTCAGAACAATAATGACGGATGAAGATTCAGACCGAAAGATACAATCGATCGATCGATAGATAAATCAATAGAGAGATAGATACTACTGTAGTGGTGTTCATTGTTGGCATGATGATAAAGGTTGCCTAACTAAGAAAAAATGTCCCTGTTTTGTACATTTTTATACAATTTAGTTCCCAAAAGAGAAGCATCACATTTCTTTTGGGAAAGTGTGTGACTAATCCATTAAATCTGATAAAGTGGTGCAGATTGGAATCCTAAATTAAACATATCTTAATCCTAATTTCTGGTGTAATTACATTTTGATACAGCAGCTCCTCAACATACTTGATATGTTAAGTGTCTGTGAATATGTTAATGTGGGGAGAACGTATAACTTCAATGACAGGTTTTATGTAAACGTATATTGTAAATGGTGTTTTTCTTTGTCAGTTTAACAATTGCTGTTTTTCTGCCACTATTCTACTATACTCTTTTTTATAACCTGGTTCTTCCTGATCTTTTCTCTCCTCCCCCCTCTTTTTCAGCACTCCCTCTATGGACTAAAAAAATTACAAAAATATATTATATTCAGCGAGATGAAAATGTATTGTCAACTAGAGCTGCAACAAGTAGGTGATTAATTTATTAGGTGGCAACTATTACAGGAATCACCAACTATTTTGATAATGGATGAATTGTTTGAGTCATTTTTAGAAAAATGTCCAAACTCTTTGGATCCCGCTTCTCAAATCTGATTATTTTCTGGTGTTAGGTTTTCTTTATTTTATAATAGTAAACTGATGATCTTTGTGTTGTGGACTGTTGGTCTGGATGAAAATTACATTTTAGATTGAATCATCAACTTTAGGAAACAGTTATATTTACACCATTTTATGAACCAAACAATAAATTGATTAATCATCTCTATTAAAATAGTCATTGGCTGCAGCCCGACTGTCAAACAAAAGACAAAAAGGGATATAAATTCATACTTTGATTCAACTTACTATTGATCTGACTCTAATCTGAATCTGGCTTCTTTTTCAAAAAACAATCTTATATCCATGATGAAACTATCTGTCTGTAATGAACACACACAGATTTGTTTTTGAAGTTATATTCTTAATGGGCATCCGGCTAGTTTTAGCATTAACATTCAGACAGCTAACTTTAAATTTCTCTCAATTCAAGTGGACAGTAATGGTTTTAACGGTCATTGTCTGGGTCCTAGCTAGAAAAAAAAGTCAGTTCACTCCTACCTAATATTTATTGACCTGTCATGGCTGGAACAAAGTCTTGAACCCAAAAGCATGACTCAGAGGCAAACAAGTTTAACGGATAAGCAGTTTAGTCAATCCGAAGTACAGGCGAGGTCAAAACCAGGAGATCAGGAAGGTAAACAGATGCGACGAGTGGCAGGCAGAACAGGAAGACTAATGGAGAGCTTGGCAAAAATACAACAAGACAATCTGGCAAGGGTGAAGGGGAAGTGAGGAAATGGGCTGCAAGTGACGAGATGAGCGGGGAAAACCAGGTGGGGGAAATTTGATTGCAAGGTGGAATCTGGAACGACAGGAGAGTTAGTGGACATGAAACCAGTGAGAACCATCTCATCTCATCTCCTATACCTGCTTATTCCACATTAGGGTCGCAGGGGTCTGCTGGAGCCAATCCCAGCGCGTTACAGTGAGAGGCAGGGATACACCCCAGATGGTCGCCAGCCAACCGTGGGGCACACACACCATTCACTCACACACTCACACCTACGGGCAATTTAGAGTCGCCAATTAACCTCAGCATGTTTTTGGACTGTGGGAGGAAGCCGGAGTACCTGGTGAAAACCCACGCAGACACGGGGAAAACATGCAAACTCCACACAGAAAGGTCCCAGACCCAGGACCAAGGAGGTCTTGAACCTCCTTGGTCCTGGGCGATCTTCTTTCTATGAGGCAACAGCGCTAACATCTGCACCACCCCCATTGAAGACCAACTGAGAGTAATTATGTTACATTGACCTACAATTAAATGCAGCTAAATTGAGGGCTGGTAATGTTAATAATAGTGGTATTGAGTGGTAGAAGTGAAGAAATGTGCCACATATGATGGTGTTATTCTAGGTAACGTTACTTATACCGTTAGAATTCATGCTTTTCAGCATTTGGGTTGGGTGTATTCTATTTAGTGGGCTTCACCCCAAAAATGGGCTAGAAACCTATGACTCCCACTATGTTTTTCATGCTAATTTTAACCCAAACCTTTGAACCAGAACAGACGTGTCAGGAAGTAAATATAATTTTCAAATTGTATTTTAATTGGTGAATAATTCAATCAAAAATAGACTTGATGTATATTTATTACCTTTGGATTGAGGTCTCCTTCTATGATGACGCCATGTTGCGGCACTATGTTTCTACAGTAGCTCAGAACAGACAAACCAAACAATTATTCTAGAGATGGTTCTTCTACACTTATGGGCTCTCAATTGGGTACAATCTGCAACTTTACCACTAGATAGCACCAGGAAATACACACTGCACCTTTAACCTTTAAGATTATTTATCAGGCTTTTATATGACAGACAATAGAGAGAGAGATGTAGAGAGGGTGAGAGGGGGGTAGAATATGCCATTTAAGCAACGGATGATGTGGTTATTATTATTATTATTATTATTATTATTATTATTGGTAACCTGATACACCTCCGTGGATCCAACGTGTATCAGTTTATTGTGCTTTTCCTATTTTTATGTGAAATGATTCCACCAGAAACATCATTCAAGATATTATCATATAAAAACACACAGGCTTTCAGAAAAATGGAACTTTCAATGCACCAAATTATCTTTAATAGAGCCTGACTCAATTTTCTCTAAACTGCCTGTTACCATTTTCACCATCAACCAAAACAAGTACAACATACTGACAGTTTGACATTAGTGCACAGTGAAAACAAGACTAGTTCAGAAATTATGTGTGTGGATGAACCACTGGAGGGCTTTAATTTTGTATTATTCGTATCTTCTGGTTACCATTAGATGTTACAGCGTTTTAAGATCTTTATTTTTTTTTGTATAAGACTTGCAAAATGGTGTACAAATTCTAAAAACATAAAACAACATAAAAACATATGCTGGGTTGTCTCTTTCATTTATCATCAACACAAAGTGCTTTACTTTGAAATGACACTAAATGTTGTAACATGCATTAATCAGAAAATCCCCAAAATATACATATTAGACGAACTTCTCGAAAAATGATTTAATTTGTGGAAAAGTCTGGGATGATTATGATATGACAAAATTCATCATTGAGTGCAGCATTGTGTCTGCATGTGTTGCGACATCTACTGTATTTAACATTAAACATGAGTGGCGTCAGAGGGCCATATGGACTGGCCTGCATCTCTTTCTCTCTTTTTTACAGTCTGCCAGTCAGCCAGCATCTCTGCCGTGACTATCTGAATTTGTTTTAAAAGTCAAACGTTGGCCAGTCCAATGAGAAGCCACTGAGGCCATTAGCATGTGAGGAAATACGATTTGTTTCTATTAACACCGTATCAACCACATTGACATCATTGACAAAGGTGTGTGTGTCTGGTACCGGCTGCTGTTGTGTGTGTGGATAGTGAACAGACCGGGAGAGGAGATGATAGACAACGCTTTGTAGATGATAGGCTCCCCCGGGTAAATAAAAAAAAAAAAAAAAAGAGGAAAGGCAGTGCTGAGAAGGTGAGAGACTACAAAAAAGAAAGGCGCTGGAGGTCAAATGCCTAAAACTGGCTAATTTATCCAACAAATATATATATATATATATATATATATATATATATATATATATATAGGTGGGGTGGGGTGAGGTGGGGTATATGAATAGAAGGGCAAATCAAGTGAGACACAGGCAACACTATCTTACTGTATGAACTATAGTGTCTGGAAAAATCCAGTAAGCACATGTTTGCTATTCATAGGTGGCGATAGTGATGACACCAGTCCTTCAGGAGAAGCCAGTATACAGCAATTGTCTTCAGTAGAGCAACAACATGCAACAAGTTGCAGACATGAACACCACCAGACTCTGCCCTTTGATATAAATGGCTCTCATTTGTATTTGTATAGCTTTCTTGGCATGACAGCATTATTCTATTAAGAGCTAGTGTTACTGAATCTTGCTGTCTGTTGCTGGCTTGTTGTTATGTATCCCAGCCCAAACATAAAAGTTATTGAATATTCCAACCTTGTATTTAGATTGAGGTTCTTTAGTATTCCTGGTATGATGATGTGCCAATGAGGCAGTTGATATTCTGCGTGACATGACTTTTTATGTTTGTTATGTTTTATATTTTTATTAGCTGTGAGCTTGGCACTACTTATTTTCTGAAAACTTTATTTCATATTTTGCTGCAAAATATTTAGTGGGTCAACACCTCCACAGATGGTTCCTGGACTAAAAAATATCCATGTGACATTAGAGTGAGAGTTGATAATACTGAGTTAATACTGACTATCATGTCTATATCGGAGTGCATATTTGGTCTGAAAAAGTCTCCTAGTCCTAGTTTCCTAGTGTGATTAAGCTGAATACCAAGCTCCTCTGAGGCTTGTGATATCCGGTGAAACTCCACCAGTGAGTCCACCAGTCCATCTTACACTCACACCTGCCCTGTTCACAGGGCAATGACATCAACATTCACCACAGAAGTAACTCTCACACAGGTCAAGTTGTTCACCAAACCTGCTGTTTTGTCAAAGTAAATTGAACAATTTTCTTTTTGTTGAGCGCTCAGAAATGCGCTGAATAAATGATGCAGCGTGTCCTCCCTGATCTCTGTTCCATCCAATCAATGCATCGTCAATGATTTCTGAGCCTTTGAAGTCTTGTGGGGAAATGTTCTTCTACTATGGACTCACGGAGGCAAACAGGGCAAATCCAATATTTGTTGTTTATTTCCAGTATTCTTTTTCAACTTTCCCTTTCATAGTGATTTCTATTGGTTTTGTGATGGAGGTGCTGGTACAGCTTGTCTGTTTATTCAGTCTGTGAGAATCGTGGCTTTGTACTGATCAGACCTGAGTCCAGTGGACTGAAGAGGTTTCTCCACTTTGATGATTCACCTCAGAATAATTGGCTGTTGTTTGACCATCAGAGGCTTCCAGCAGCTGTTTGTACAGCATTCATTATATTAAAAGTTCTTTCTGGAGAATATTGTGGTTCATACCAGGTCACCTCAGGCAATATCAGCTGTCCTTAGATGTACTCTTCCAATAAAAAGTTGAACTAAATAAAATATAATAATAACAAGAAGAAGAAGGAGAAACATTGGGAGAAGATTCCCCTTCCAGGACAGATGGAGTAGATATTGAGTGTATAGAATAAAACACCAATTGCAGCATTTGGACTGGATAACAACAAACAAATGTAAATATGCAAACATTTCCTGTAAGTAATGTAAATGTAAATGTAAACTCGGTAAAAACCTTTGACTCTAATACATCAACAACAAGAAAGAAGAATGCTGAACCTGCTTTATCCAAAGTTCACATTTCTGGTCTGGAAATGTTTGCAGATTAGGTCATATTTACTAAGATAAAGCCTCATTTGCATATTTAAACATAACATTTCAGGAAATCTGTGACACAAAAAACTTTTTGGAACAATTAGCCCAATATTAAGTAAAATGTATTTAAATTGTATATTCCATTGGCAGATAATTTAGCTTAATTCAAGTTTTATTTGTCTGCTCCTGAATGTATCATAATGTTATATTTTTATGTCATAATTTTAATTTTTTAATGTATTTTTAAGTCTGACTTTTCCCATTTTTTAACTTTACATAAAATGATCTGCCAATTGAATAATATAATTTGACTCAATATTGGACTAATTTGTTCTGAACAAGAAAATATTTCCCCCTAAGAAGATTTAATCTTCTGCAGTGTGAAGTTTCATTTGATCTCATCACTTGTTGTGCCTTAAAGCTCAACCCGATGTGCATCATCGAGTCCATTTGGAAGTAATTATCTTTTTTGTTTGTTTTTTTTGTTGTTGTTTTTTTGGTGAAGAGGTCTTTTTCACAACCTGGAACAGGTAGGTCAGTTTTGTAAATCAGAAGTTGTAAAGAGTTCAATCACTGATATACAACACCGATCAGACTGATGACTTTATCCTGCAGCCACAGCAAAAGATGTTAGTGCTGCTCTAAACTCAGATAAAGAACGACACAAAAAGAAATTACAGTTACACCCAGAGGCAGAGATGATATCAGGATATATGGTTGTTACCGCAGTGACATGAAGCTCAACAGGCTTTAAACACTTCTGCAGACCTGTCTGTCTTCTCTTCGCTGTCAATAAAGCTGACTTCAGTCTTTCCTTCTCAACAGTTTGTCTATGGATTCCCATTTTGTGTCATGTAGTCATTTCATCTGCCACCTGGCATGTGCTTATTATTGAGTGAAGAGCTTTTTCACATCAATTCATGGAGCATGTGACCACATGTGTCCAGTGACACATTCAGCTCTCAGTCTGTTCGTAGCTCGCAATATACTTGTCATGGATGATTCATTCAGCAGAGATGCTTCTGATGAGCTTGGAAGGATCGTGCCTGAGACATATTTCAGCTGTCGTGATATCAGCCTACACTGAAAGAAATTAAATTTGATTCGGTGCAAGTGGAGAGCTCTGATGTAAGCTCACAACATGCTCGTGGAGAAGAGACCAGATATTTAAGATTTAATTCGGGCGGCCTGCTGAGTTTGAATCCCACAAAGTGACTGTGTTGCCTCATCTGCTTCCTACATCATCACATTTGGTATCATTGATATCTGCAAGGAAAAGGATTTTTGCTATAAATAATTCTAGTTCATCTTCTAGTCATTGTATGTTTCTCTCCTTGCACGCTGCCACTATTACAGACAAGACGAACCAGGTCACTCGCTTCATTCTGTCTCCTGAGATTTGAAAATGAAAATAACATTAACAGAGGTAATTACAGAAAAACGAGATGAAATATGAAAGGAGAAGAAGTGTCTTATATCTGGTTTGTAATTTCCATTCCAAAGAGCAGCGACTTGTTTTTAGAATGTATGAAATTAACGGGAAGATCATCTCTGGGAGAGAGGAAAATACTTTCTAAAAACACATTATCGCTGCTCATTAGCACAGTGTGTGTTCTCCCCCCCCCCCCCCCCCTCCTTCTGTGTGGGTGTACTGAACATCTCTTTATATCTGAGGGTCACAGTAGAGGAGCTGGTTTTTGGCAATTAAGTGAAAAACTCTTTCTTTCAGTAAGTAGTTTGTTGTGTGTATGTAAGACATTTCAATGTTATTGGGAAATAAAGCTGCACGTTCAGAATGCTTCAGCTGTCTTAAAACACCAAATGAATGCTGAACGTTCCACAGAGTCCACAGTTCAGCATGTCATGGATAGCTGGCATCTTTCTATTTTATTTCATTTATTAAGCTGTAGATTAACTTTTAAAAACATTTCTGCACAGAAGGATGACCGTGGATTTATTATTAAGAGGATTATGAAGAATCCTCTAATGACAGTATAAAGAGACTGTTTACAGCAAGGAAAATATATTTTAAAGTTCATCAGGGCTCCTGGTTATTGCTTCATAAAAAACACCTGTCCTTTAATTAGAGCCAGGTACACTTCCTCGGGCTGGAAAATAAAGGTTTAGCCACTAAAGCGGCAGGATTGGAAACAGGAACATTTGGTGAGAAGTGAATTACTCACAAAGAGCAGCAATCAGAGGTTTTGAGCAATTCCTCACTCACACATTCAGTTTGGTGAGTTAATACATTTGAAATTGGCCAATAGAAATCCACCAAACACTCTGAGGGTATGGAAAGTTAAACTCGAGGTATCAGAGCAGAACAGCTGTTGCACCTTCAGTTTTTATCAACAGAGTGGTGTGTAGACTAAGTGGTACAAATATAACAGTGAAGGCTGAAAAAAACTCTTTTACAGACTCCTCACAGAGAAAGTTTAGGCCTGTTACGGTCCACACTGCCAAGGCTGAATACACATATTTTAAGGTACTGTAGAGTGTTGCATTCATCCATTCATTGCCTCTGAGCCCCCCAATGCCTCTGCCAACAATAGAAGACGAATTTTCTTTATATTATAGAGGAGAAGGTCGACAAATGAGAGGGATGTGACATTTTTTAGCATGTCCAAAGCCACACTCACATACACACAAATGTGTATACACAAATATTACAAAAACGTATTTGTTGTGCTTCAGTGTCATAGGAAAGATTTTGCTTAACCTTTGAATTTTTCCATGAAAATGAGACAATGAAGAATAACCAAATCTGCAGGTGAAAGACAGCGATGACTCACACCTCCAAATCTCCAACTCTAACTTCACTGTGACTATGACGCTTCTTCATCAATTGACACATGCAAACAAGCAAAATACATGTAGGATTGGTGCGATATGCGTTAGATAAAGATTCTGTAAATGCAGATGACAAATATTAAAGGACTCACGTCAGACCAGAATAAAACACAGCGAAGCTGCTGAAATGATTCAAACATTTATGTGAGAATGTGTTTATTTTTCCCTTCACCGAGCCGAGCTGAGGGAACTCCTCTCTGTTTGTGTTACAGCGCATCCAAAGGATATTAATAGTAACAGTAATATTCAGACTGTGCAACATTCAGGAGCAGATATTATCTAATTTTTTCATAGTGTCACACTGGCACTATGATGCGTCATGATATACACTGCTGCAGCAGGAGCCAGGTGATAAACAGCAGATACTGTATCATGTCACAATGATACTTTGTCCCTGCAACAACCTGGATAACGAGAAGGAGGCAGCTTCGAATCAGTCACACTCGTGAATAATGCTCTGTGTGAAGGCCGTGAAATGTATCTGCAGAAAGCAAAAGAGGCATTTACAGCTTCACTTTCCAGCTGACACTCACAGCTTTCTATTAGGTTACCTCCCACACCACTTGTAGAAAGTTGTACGAATGTTCTTTTTCTACTTTATTTTTATTTGAATTTACAGTAAATACATTGCCTGTTAAATAAAAAATAATAAAAATGAAAAAATATGATACATTAATTGTAATTTAAATACAAATAATCATACATTTCCATACAATCTGCCTTTAATGAAACTCTTAGTTTTGTCTAAGAAAACGTCTATTTTTAGTTGCAGGTTTGCTGTCATTCTTCTGTACTTCCTTTAGTCTCTATTATGGTATTCATGGTTATGGTTTCCTTGGCAATCAGTATGAGTGTTTGTAATAAACCTCTGACCTGCTTTGTAAAACCCTTCAGCTGCACCTCCTGAAAAACAATAATAGCTCTGAGGAGATATTTCTCCTGCTGAAATGTTGTCAATTTATTTTGAACACATATTACTGTGCAGTCCCCAAGGAGATGTGAGTGATCTCATATCTGTCTGTGCAAATGTTTTGGTTCAGCACAACAATATTGTTCTGACAGAAAAATACTTTAACATACAATGAACATTAAAGTAACATTGCCAAAGTTATGCAGGAATGTTCAATGAATGAACATACAAACATCCAACAGAAGCAATAAACCACAAACATAACACAAATCTGCAGCTCCCACAAACATACACTGCCTGGCCCAAAAAAAAGTCACACCTGAAAATTAGGTCACACACACATTTCATTGGAACACCTTTAGTTTTAATTTTCATAATAATCGATGAGCTTCTGCAATGTCACAAGATTTATTTCCATCTGGTGTTGCATTCATTTTTTACCAAGATCTTGTAATGATGATGGTAGAGTTGGACCACAGCACAAAGTCTTCTCCAACACAAACCAAAGAATCTTATGGGATGAAGGTCTGGACTCTGTGGTGGCCAATCCAGCCAGTCAGTCATCTTCTATACCCACTTATTCCTCATTAGGGTCACGGGGGTCTGCTGGAGCCAATACCAGCACATTACAAACGAGAGGCAGGGATACACGCCAGATGGTCGCCAGCCTATCATGGGGCACACACACCATTCACACACATTCTCACACCTACAGGCAATTTAGAGTCTCCTAGAGAACCCAGGCAAACTCCACACAAAAAGATTCCAGACCAAGGTGTTGAACCTGCGACCTTCTTGCTGTGAGGCTGTGAGCACTTACCGCTACGTGGTGGCCAATTAATGTGTGAAAATAATGTCTCATGTTTGCTGAACAACACCACAATTTGAGCCCAATGAATCCTGGCGTTGTCATCTTGGAATACACTTGTGCCATCAGGAAGGAAAAATCTATTGATAGCATAATTTAATCATTTACTTCATCTACTTCTCGTCTTACCTTGATGCTCCATCGCTCTGGTTCCCCGTTGTCCTTCCAGTTTTTAATAATGTGTTGGACCAATAATGGAACAATATTATGTTCAAACCAACTAAGAAGTCAAGGTGCTTCGCTCTAAACTCCACAAGAAAAAGATGAGCAGAATGAACTGAGAACCTGCAGTTTAGTAGTTTCTGAAATCTCCTTAGATGTTTTCTCTGCTTGATGCCAATTATTTAACCTTTCTCAAACAGAATAATATCTTTTCCACAACCACAAGATGTGTCTTACCATGATTGTCTGAGAAATGAGAAGCCACTCATTGCATCAGCCGGGATAAATAACATATTGCCACCTGAAAGATTATCACGTATGTAGAAGTGATCCAGTAGGAGACTCTGTTTACTTAGTTAAATCCAGATGGTGACTGTTTTTTTAGTCAGGCAGCATCTTCATCATTTTCTGCAACTCTGAATAATGTTTAAATATTTGCTGGAGGTTTAACTGCAACAGCAAAGTTGATTCAGTTATTCAACACAGAGTGAGACAGGATGTCTCAGGTGTGAACGTCTCTCCTGGGGCAGAGATAGGTCTCATGCTGCAGACAGGGGGTATCAGGAGACGATAAGATCAATGGGCCTTTGTTTTACTCCCAGGTGGGATAGTCTTCAGTTATAGTGTTTCACTGAAAGAGTCTCTGGGTCTTTCTCCATCTAGAATGTGTAGATATAGTATGACCTCATTGCAAAGAAATAAAATTTTCAGCTGGCACTCTGTCTATATTTCATTCTTCACCAGAAGCAGACAACTTCCATAAAGATACCATTTGTGGGTTATTACATCTATGAAATCTAAAGAGTTTCACTTTCCAGGAAACATAACAAATCCCTACAAAGTAAAAGTTCTCACATTTGTGGTTTTATTTTCATTAAAATTGTGATTTTACTCGATGATGTAGGAAATGATGCCTGTGGGCTTTTTGCCGCTGCTTTTTTCATCAAAAACAAAAAATATTCAATGTGAGTGGGTTGAATCTTTAATAGACCTTTACTCTTCTCACTAAACGAGCTGTGCTGACGTAGACGAGTGTCAGAGTTGAAGGCCAAGCTGAGAGTGATTGACCGTGAGTGCATGTGTGTTTTTGCACTGAGGGAGGAGATTGGATTCACTCTCACACCTCTTTTTCAGCTATTAAAGGAACAGTTTGCTGCATCTTAAACACCAGTTTGTCCAGATTGAGACACAAACAAACTAAAGTTCTCTATATGTTTTTATTCCCTTTGATGATGTTGTGCAGGGCTGTGGCTGCTGGGAAGCTGCACTGATCACACATACACACAGCAGCAACTTCTGATGTGCAATGGAAAGATTTGACGTCACTCCTGAGATATATTTATGGTATTAAGAACCAAAAAATATCTGAATATAGATTTACATCTTATCTCTCGAGCCTTCTTTGCAGCTTTAGAAAGAACAAGTCTTTTTTCTCACATCACAACTTCTCAGAAGTCCTGACAGCTGATTTTAAGGCTCTGTTTCTGAAAGATGGGACATTATTTAGAGAACATCTAAACCTTCATATAATCAAACAGTACTTAAAGATCATTTTTTTACAATATGGGGCCTTTTAACATTCTTATTTCTCAGGAAAAAGGTTATTTATATTTATCATACATCAGCTTTATTTATGAAAAACTGGAGAACCTTGAGGCAGAGTTTTTATGAACTGGCTCAGACATCCGCTGGAGAAAAGACTGTTATCACTATCCGATATTATAAAGGATGTGATATGCTTACATATCAAAACCCAGATCAAAATAAAACCTGATTAGGTCCAGGTGAACCACAGTTTGAATTTGTTTTGTCAGAGCTGTTGGACCCGGGAGCCAAATATGATGAGGCAGAGTTGAGCTAAAGATGAAAGGTTATTTATATGGAGGCAGGCTCCGTCCACCAGATCAACTGAGAGTCAGTGTCAGAGCAGACTGAAGGATTGAAAAGTAAGACCACCTACCCACCTAACTCCTACCTGAGTCCCACCAGACTCCCATTTGACTCTCACCTGACTCCGATCTGATTCTAACTCCCGTCTGATTCCCATCAAACTCCCACCTGACTCCCACCAAATTAGAGAAAGGGCCCAAAAAAATCCTGTTTTTTGTGATTTTTTTTTTTTGGTCATCGAATAAATTGTGCTCCAGATAATCTGTCATAATATAACATGATGCCAAAAACATTGATAACATCATAGAAGAATGAACTTTTGTCACAGTACTATACTGGACATTCTGCCCCCCCCCCCCTTGGAGGCATGAAATGGTTTAGTCCACCGACAGACGGCAATCTGGCCACAAATGTAACGTCAGTGAGCCCAGATTGAATAGAGGCCAAATGCATCAATTCAGTCAGTCATTTTCTATACCTGCTTATTCCTCATTAGGGTCGCAGGGGTCTGCTGGAGCCTATCCCAGCGCGTTACGGCGAGAGGCAGGGATACACCCCAGATGGTCGCCAGCCAATTGTGGGGCACACACACCATTCACTCACACCTATGGGCAATTTAGAGTTGCCAATTAACCTGAGCATGTTTTTGGACTGTGGGAGGAAGCCGGAGTACCCGGTGAAAACCCACGCAGACACGGGGAGAACATGCAAACTCCACACAGAAAGGTCCCAGACCCCGGACCAAGGAGGTCTTGAACCTGCGACCTTCTTGCTGTGAGGCAACAGCGCTAACCCCTGCTCCACCGTGTCGCCCGTGCATCAATTCAGATGGTGAATAAAACAACCAGTCATCAATAGAATCGAATCTGATTGCAGATTAAAACCTCATTTTGGTTGTCAACGTTTACATATTTTTTTGGCTCACATGCTTCAATAGGAGCCTGCTGACATTAAGGGTGTACAGGGCCCAGAATTTAGTGCTACGCCCCTGCTCCCAGCTGACTCCCGTTTGACTCCCACCTGGCTCCAGTCCTCCAGTTACAGAGAGATTGGAATCCTATTTTTTAATATCACTGCGAATTGCGCTATGACTCTTTTTGATGTTTTGTCAATATTATTTACTGCCATTCATCCCAATAAAATTATTATATTGAATAGAATTGAGAGGCCAGAAGTCAGAGAATATGACAGGATTATCAAATTGAGAACAAAATGTTGTTTTTTTTCATTGTTGCTCCTCCCAAGCTCCCAGTCTTCCTCCAGCCTAATATCAGGTCATGATTTTACTGCTGCCGTCACAGTGAATGCATACGCTTTTGCAATTTAAAATCATTACCCTGATTGATGCATTAGTGTTTTCAGCAGCCTCAGTTTTGAAGTGAGAGTGAAGCTCCTGGTATCTAGACGACCTGCAGTGGTCCTCAAAAGACCCAAGCTGACACGAAAAGCACCACAGAAGCTCAGATAAGATCTGTTACTTATAGATAGAACAAATTATTTCCCTTTTTTGCTGGAACAGTCCCTCAGGGGTCTGTTGGTACCAACCAATCATAGATTGTCGGGAAGCGAGCAAAATAATGTTTCTGAGTCGGGCTGCATGTTGTCTAGGGAAAAGATTTTTTTTATATTGGCCGGACTTTTGTTACCTTGTTGAACATGAAAAAAATATTGTTGGCGTTTATCATTTATATTAGTGCCGATAAGAGTTATTGTCTCCTAGGTTGTTTTTAAAATCCATCTGCACTTTAAAGGCTTTCAAGGCTCAGTTATTATTTCTGCAGATCAGATCTTGATGTATTTATAGTAAGACTGTACCTCTGAAGAGAAGTAAAGAATGTAAATATACTTATGTTGTGTTTATTCTACATGAATTCTGTAATTTCCTGTCCACCATTACAAACTTTACTATGTTTAATTATTTCATTTTTTGTATTGATTGACAGATGTAATTTTTACCGATAGGGATGTAGCACATGTTTGCTGTTACCAAAAGTGTTTCATATTCATAACCATACATTGGGTCTGATAAAACCACAGCTTGTAATTTTACACTTAATCTTTTTGAAAACTGAGTGCAGCTTTATATTAAACGGACACAGGAGAAGACAGATAAAGTAAAGTTCCCAAAGTCTCCCAAATAGAATCTGTACATGATGTCAATGCTGCTTCTTGAACCTCTCATCCTAAGCCCTTATCATTATGGACACAAATAGGACTATTAATCTTTGATAAGGCAACAGCTGTTTTAGGAATAGCAACACTCTAGTGCTGCTATTCCTAGAGAGCGAAGTTGAAGTATCTTCTCATGGAGCTCTGACAGAGGTCATGGAAGAAACCCACCAGCTGCACTTACTTGAGAGCATCTCTATAAAGGAGGAAAAGCCTCCATCCTTCAGTCAGAGTCTCATTGTCAGCTGAAGGACACATCCACTGACTCTGATCTACATGTGGGGGCCTGGAGAACACTTAGAGGATGCAGCCAGCGGTAGCTGTGTGTGGCAGCTTGGTTAGCTCCTTCTCTGCATTTATAAATCCAATTTGGTTCATACATTTATACATTTGAGACACTCCAGTGTAGAGATCTGCAGCTTTCTGCAGCACACACGGCGTAGCGCTGTAGTTTAATAATTCAGTCCTCCAGAAAAGAGGCAATTAATTAGTGTAAGTCAAAAATCAGACACCGACACACTCTAGAAGACGTCAACGTCTCTCTCTCTCTCTCTCTCTCTCTCTCTCTCTCTCTCTCTCTCTCTCTCTCTCTCTCTCTCTCTCTGGCACTGTCGTGCGTCCTGCAGTCGCGGCAAACACCTGTCTGGACGCATCACTCCAAGCGCACGTCAGCTTCTTCTTTTTTGTCTAAAGTGTCGGTAAAACGCGGAATATTTGATGAAGGTAAAAATGGGAGAGACGTAGTAAAAGCCACCAGCTCTGGTGAAGGCGGCGAGTGGGCGGCTGAACGCCGGCGCCGCGCGTAACACCGGGAGCAGGTGGATGGTGAATGTAGACGCTCTGGATGCAGCTTTCCGCTCCTGAGCGGCTGGACTCCACATTCTTGACTTGATACGAGGAGGAAGTTTCCAAAGTAAGTGGTGTTATTGTGTTATTGTGATGTAAGTGTTTGAATTGTGTTCATGCTGCTCATTTAAAGACGCTCTGCAGGCATCGTGAGGACTTTTACGCACGGTATGAATTCTTTAAGCTATTCTGTTCTTGTCAGTAATCAGGTATTAAACTGGATTAACCAACTAAATAAATATAATACTCTAAAACGCAAATATTTAACAGGCGTCTTAATTTCCTATGCTTGTAATATCACAGGATGTTGTAGCTAAGAACAGGTGCAGGTCTCCCCTGGAGACAGGTGATCTTTGGATATAAAGCCACGGAGAATAGTATCCTGTCTTTCAATTAAGAGGATGCCTGCAGTAGCTATTTGATGTCAAAGTGCCTGTGAGAAGAAAGATAAGATGTGCAGAGACTGAAGAAAGTCTCCTGTTGCACAGAACATTCATCAGCAGCAGCCTGCAGGTTATTTAGAGCTGGAATCACTTCATCTGTTCGCAGCCAGCGCTGAGCTGCAGCTGTTAGACATTTCCTCTGCAAGAGTGTTAATAGACCACTAATAATGTTATTAGGCTTCTCCTAGATCTAACCCAACAGCATTTACACAGTAATAATTCAGAGATGCTGCTGGAAATAACAAAATTTGAACGCAGATTATTTCTTCTGCATTTTCTCACAGATAACGTGGCTCCACATCTGTGTCCAAAGGCAGATTCAGATTTATTTTTTATGTATTGCAGCATGTCAGTATTTGACACTTAAACATGGCTCACTAAATTATCGCAAATATCATATTTAATATTCTGCGCCATAATATTACATTAAGAGTCTCTAAAACAGCTTTGAGACCAATATGGGGAACTAACCTGAAGGTATTACTGACAGAATCCTCAAAGCTTTTTCTGTGAAATATTCTGCAACAAGGTAATGGTGCAGGTTTGTCTAACTTGTCCTCATTTCTTGGTCTTAATTAGAGCTTCAACAATTGGTCGATTAATTGATTAGTTGCCAACAATTACATTAATTGTCATTTATTTTGATAATCGATTTTCAGTCATTTTTTAAAAAAGAATATGTCCAAATTCTATGGTTCCACCTTCAAAACTATGATTATTGTCTGGTTTCTTTAGTCTTCTATAATAGTAAACTGATGATCTTTGGGTTGCTCTTGACAAAAAAAAGACATTTTCAGGTTGAATCTTCATCTTTGGGAAATGGTGATTGACCTTTATGAACCACTAATTGAATAGTTGTTTAGCAATCAATAGATTAATAAACTATCAAAATAGTCAATAATTGCAGCCTTAGTATTAATAGTGCATAAACAATTAATTAGTTGACAAACCTTAGAATGTCTTTTTTGCTTTCTGGGCTGAGTCTCTGGTAATTTATGATGAGCATTTGTTGCTGGTTTTTCACATTGTTAAATAGAAACAACCGGTTAAGAAAAATATAGTCTATAGATTATTATTACAGTAATGATATAGATAATTATAGATTCCACTGATTAGCACAAATACTGTAGGATTCTCCAAACCAGACTCAACTGTGCCAATCACATGCAAATCAGACACATGAGGAAGCATTTGAGTCGTCGAGCAGCTGCTGTCACTGGGAGTCTGAGTGAGTGATCCCACCAGAGCTGTTTGTCCCCAAGATCAATTGAATAAACATTTGTCTTCAGCAGCGCCGTGGCCCCATCGTTCTCTGGCTCAGGCGTACCTTTTTGCATGTATGCACACACACATGCACACCCACCCACACACGCCCACACACACCTCACCGAATGGGCTCATGCAGCATTGGGAGGATTTATGGTCTGGATTGATTTAGAAAGAAAGAAAAAAGGGTCGAGACTGGACCCAGAAGACACGTTGAAATTGGAAATGGAAATTGTGTAAATATGACTCTAGAGTTAAGTTGGGATGAGATTTGTACCTGACATTAATTCAAACGTGAGTTGAATGTCCTGGCACACACACGTGTGTTTGAATTGATGGTGCAAGTTGCTCTGCTGCTTTATTTGACTGATCTCATTCCCTAATATGTCATGTCTTTCTCTGCTGCTGATAAAAGAGAAAACGTTTCAGAGACCCACACATTACGTAAAATCTAAATTTGATCATCTGCAGGTCAAGGACGAATAATCAAGGACATATTTAGAGTTCTGTCTAGAAAGAATATTTTAGATGATATTCCGCCTGAAGACATAAAAACAGGGTGACACGGTGGCGCAGGGGTTAGCGCTGTTGCCTCACAGCAAGAAGGTCGCAGGTTCAAGACCTCCTTGGTCCGGGGTCTGGGACCTTTCTGTGTGGAGTTTGCATGTTCTCCCCGTGTCTGTGTGGGTTTTCACCGGGTATTCTGGCTTCCTCCCACAGTCCAAAAACATGCTCAGGTTAATTGGAGACTCTAAATTGCCCGTAGGTGTGAGTGTGTGAGTGAATGGTGTGTGTGCCCCACGATTGGCTGGCGACCATCTGGGGTGTATCCCTGCCTCTCGCCGTAACGTGCTGGGATTGGCTCCAGCAGACCCCTGCGACCCTAATGAGGAATAAGCAGGTATAGAAAATGACTGACTGACATAAAAACAGTGGTGTACAGTAACCTGAAACTGTTAACTGTGATATTGAAGATCTAATATTATTTTTTGAAAAGATATATGCTGTCAATCTGACTCTACTGTCTCTCTTTCTATAGACTTATTTCTTTCTGTTGCTGTCTTTTTACAGGTGGAATGTGATACTCGATCACATCAACTTGATCAATGTGATACTTCATCACATCAAGTATCACATTGAGTCGTCCTGATCATCAGAGCCCCTAACCACTGGATCCTCAAATCTCAAATCTCTCAAACCAGTACCCAAAGTTTATCTGACAATTTACCTCTAAGGACTTTTTACTTTAATTTGTACAACTGAACTCACTTGTCCATCGTCTCCAAACGCCTATGAACATACCGCTACACCTCACCACTATCTTTACACCCTTTGATACCTAAAACACTATCAGCAGTCATGGCTTTGGATCAGTGGCCATTCCTCCCATCTACACCCAATATCACCATCCCTGAGCCGCTCCTGTATGACAGCTATATCCAGGGAAATGAGTCAGACCTGGATCTGAATATCACAAAGACCCGGGAGCCTCACCAGGACAAGACCAGCTCAGTGGTCATCACCTTCATCTATTTCATTGTGTGCTCGGTGGGACTATGTGGCAACGCCCTGGTGATCTACGTTATCCTGCGCTACGCCAAAATGAAGACAGTGACCAACATCTACATCCTCAACCTGGCAGTGGCCGATGTTCTGTGCATGATGAGCCTGCCGTTCATTGCCCTGCAGTTGGCGCTGGTGCATTGGCCCTTCGGACAAGCCCTGTGCAGGGTGATCATGACTGTAGGTGGGTGTCAAGTGGTTTACCTGGACAAATAATCACATTCAGGTTCCTAAAGAGAGAAATTACCTTGGAATGATTATCTAAAATGGTTCCATATTTAGGAAAACCTTGGTAAATGTTGCATGTTAAAGATGCTTAAGTTTTTCCTAAAAGACCTGTTCAACATTTTAGAAGAAAAATGACTATTTTTGTTCTTGTCAAGAGTTATATAAGTAGATAATTCTCCCTCATATCCATATATTGAATATATAGACTGTTCTTATTGCCAGGACATGAATTACTATGTCACTTTCCAACACACTGACATTATTGTACTTTATTGTCATATTTCAAGGAGCAGGTTAGTCCCATAACCTTCTATAATGGTATGTTTCCACCAGACGGTATAGACTCAACTCAAATTAGATTGTCTATTTTTGTGCCTTGATTCCCAAAACCTGGTCCCTGGTACCTGGTGTTATTCTTGCTATCACTTTGAGGTTCCAAGTGAGATGAGCAGTTACTTTAATGTGACATAACCAGGCTGCTGGCCACTGATTGGCCAGAGATTTATGTCACAGAATAAGTCATGATGAGCGTGACCAATGAGCTTTTCAAGAATGTTTTGTGGCAGCATCCGCAGCCTTCTGTCCTTCTCTTCTCTAGCGTTATTTGTCACAATGATTCACAGACTGAGCAGCAAGTTCATCATTGTCTCCAAATCTTCCATTGTTGTGTAGCCCATCTAGCCCATCTGGAGCTAAACAAATGTGGATGTGTTGCGCTTATATGTATGTCACTGCAGTTTTGCACACGTTAATACTTGATGGAAACACAACACGCCTGAAACCAAACCAAGTCAAGTGCAAAGTCATGCTGAAACAAGCTGGTTCTGTCTACAGTAATAGGGCACAATTTCCTGGAGTATTTACTCTGCCCATGAAGAAATTACCTTGAAATCAATATTTGCTATGTGCTTTACTTTTGTACTTTGATATTTAAGGTGTGCAGACTCTAAGAACTCACTGCACCCTTTGTACTTTTTTTTAACCTTTGGACAGAACTAGGCTGTTCCTTGTCTTTTTTAGCATTCGTGATTAGTAAAATTGTTTGCTATCATATCCTCACCTCACCCTGTTTTATCCATGCCACCTCTCTTCTTCTCTACAGACTCTCTCAATCAGTTCACCAGCATCTTCTGTCTGATGGTGATGAGCATCGATCGGTACCTGGCTGTGGTCCATCCTATTAGGTCCACGAAATGGCGGAAGCCCCGCGTAGCCAAGCTAATTAACCTGACAGTGTGGGGAGTGTCGCTGGTTGTCATCATACCAACCATGATCTTCAGTGGCCTGGACAAGGTGCCGGTCTGTGGGATTGTGTGGCCTGAACCACAGGACGTCTATTACACTGCCTTCATCATCTACACCTTCTTCATTGGATTCTGCATCCCACTGGCAGTCATATGCCTATGTTACCTCTTTATTATAGTCAAGGTGAGAAACTTCTGCTGCATGTCTGATTTTTAATGTAACTAATTTTTAGCTTTGAAATCAGAATGTAGAGAGAGTGTGTTTTTAAATCTATATGGTGGGCTGTGAAGCTGTTTCAGTCACACATTGTGCATTTTTTATATTTTGGAGATTTTAAGCCACTGACAGTCCTTCCCTTTGCCAGGTGAAGTCGTCAGGAATGCGCGTAGGTTCAACCAAGCGCAAGCGCTCTGAGCGTAAGGTGACACGGATGGTGTCCATCGTGGTCGCTGTATTCGTCCTCTGCTGGCTGCCTTTCTACATTTTCAATGTCACCTCCGTCACCAGCTCCATCAACCCAACCTCCGCCGTGAAGAGCACCTTCGATTTCGTGGTGGTTCTGGGCTATGCCAACAGCTGTGCCAACCCCATTCTGTATGCCTTCCTGTCAGACAACTTCAAGAAGAGCTTTCAGAATGTCCTGTGCCTGAAAAAGGTGGCAGGCCTGGACGAGATTGAGCGCAGCGACAGCAGAGCCGACAGAAGCCGGATGGTTAATGATGCTATAATCATCAACGCCAATTTAGAGACGCACAATGCTGCCTTGCTCAACGGCGAGCTGCAGACCAGCATCTGAGGACAGAAGACAGGACCCAGGAGTGCTGCCCATGCACCGCTGGCGACCCATGCCCAGAGATGCAGGAGGATGATGTAATAGCTGCTGCAGTCATGGACACAGACACATGAACAAAGTCTAAGTGAAATATAAACAATTTCCTAAGGGTTTTCCGAGGTTGAGGAAAGCCCATTGACTACTGATAGTTTTGTTATTGGAGATACTTGAGCTGGTTAGCTCTGAGTGAAATGACTTTCACCACTGGAAAGACAAGCAAAGCTCAAATCAAACATAAATCCTGTTCATGCTTGCCTTCTTCAGGCTTCTGTAGAGTTGTTGGAACTCATCCAGATTAGAAAAAAAAAAGAAGCAAAAGGCAATAGCAGGATTGGAGAGTGTACTTGGACATGGAGCTTTCATGGTAAATAGATACCTGAGGGGACGGAATAACAACCAAGTATCTTTGATGCCTGAGAAAGTTTTGAAGGCTCTTGGCACTGTTTTCATTGAATGTGGAAATGCCAGCCGGACAAACAAAGCGATTTACTAGAGAATTAAGAAAGATTAAAAAAACACAACCCAAAGTTAAATAAGTCCACGGTCATGTTTTATTCAGACTGGTTGATTAGTCTGGTTTTACCTGATCCACACGGCAACAAAAAGGAAAATCTCTCCAAGGCAGGATGCCAAATTTACGGAGAATGAAGGATGCTCTTTTCTATTTCCAGCTGGCATCTCTGCGGGAGAAACTGCATTGATCAGTAAACTCTTGAATATAACATCCTGGATTATTGATTGGGAAATGGAAGGATGGGAAACATCTTGGCAAACACTGTGACCTTCAAAGCAGCTAGAATTTATGTATATATCTATGTATAGGAAAAGGTTTTCTGTCAAACTCTTAGGAGGACGTTCTGCAAATGGACGGTTTCAAAGACAATCACTGCTATAGAGTTGTGTTTTGTTGATATGTTTTGCATCGAGGACTGTGTCAGTCATGGTATTTGTAGATTTGTTGATTGTTGTCATGCCATGTGCTTTTATCAGTTGTTGTCATGCTTTCTCATCTCTGTGTGGTACAGGTTGTGTTTGTATCTGCATACTTCTACTGGTTTTATGTTGATTGCATTTTTTGTGCTTTTATTCTTGACATTTATGCTTTTCATCCAGTGCCTGCACAGGGACAACACATCTGAAACCAGTTCACTTGTCATGCTACTAGTGAAATACACCACAAGAAAAACATACTATTCACGTCACCTGGACTCATTGCATCTTTTTATACACTGTAGGCCTGCAACGACTATTCTGATAAACAATTAATCGATTAGTTATTTGGTTCATAAAATGGTGTAAAATGTCAATCGCTGTTATCCAACCAATTCAATCTAAAATGTCTTTTTTGTGCAGACCAACAGTCCACAACCCAAAGATCATCATGTTTATCGAAACGAGTAACAAAACCAGAAAATAATCAGATTTGAGAAACTGGAACCAGATAATTAGGTCATTTCCTTCTTAAAAATGACTTAAATCGATTAATCGATTATCAAAATAGTTGGCTTGGCAACTAATCAATTAATTAACTAATTGTTGCAGCTTTAATACGGTGGCTGAATAGTAAAAAGAAGAAGTAGGAAGCTATTGGAATGCACACTGTATATTTAGTGGCCTCTTTTTGTTACCAAGATATCAAGATGCTTGATTAATTACTCAATCAGGAATCATAGAGGTTCCCATGTTTTTGTTTTTGTTTTTTTCACACTGGTGGAACAGAGGGAGTTGATGTTTGTTTAGCTCTGTGGTGTTTAGATTGGAATATCCCAACAGCTTTGATGGATCACCATGGAATTTAGTAGAAATATCCATAGAGCCAAGAGACTGAACCCTGCTGAATTCCCCTCACTATCGTGTCTTAGTTTTCAATGACCAACTGAAATATCTCAACATCAATTGTATGTGTTGACACATTTTTTATGGGGTACTAGTTCCACCATAACCTCATTTTTTGTATTTGTCCAATAGTTTGTTTTATGACCAAAGACATGCACAACTAATCAGTAGCAAATGCCTGCTAGCATTGTCTTTGTGAGCATGTTTGCATGTTGCTGGTACAGCAAAGTCCAGATGCTAGCATGGTTGTAGACTCTTTGTCTGGAACTAGAATGTCTATTTATTTTTATTGTGACATGAAGCAGCTCCAGTAAAGATACAGTATGGGTTTATGAACTGTAGCCTTCACATACATCATGTCACATCACCATCAGCTTTTGCAGATTAGCTTGATGGTTGATTAAAGGCAGTTTAACTCCACTAAACTACACTGTAAAAAAAAAAGGAATCTGTATTTTTTAAGGATTTTTCCAGTATTTCAGAAATACATTAAAAAAAATTCAACAAAATTACAAAAGTCCAGCAAGAATTTCTAAAGTAAAATAATAAGAACACTGTTATTTAGTTAATTCTACCATAAAAGGTCTCTTGTTTAAAATAATAATATTAATGTATTACAATATTATTTCAATATTATTATATTTTAAAAGGTAAATGATTTATTGGCAATATATAATTGTATTGCATTAAATATAGATTAACACAGAACATTTTATGTACAGCTCTTTATTAATGGGACTATCTTAAAATTCAAAATCGTATCTAAAATTAAAGCCAAAAACTATGTTGTATGGAGAATTAGTGTAATTTATGAGATGGATATTTTCCAGAATTTTCCGGTATTTTATTGTCATCCCGGCTGCCAGAATATTCTCTTATTTCATGTTTGCTTTCTTTTTCAAGAGCTTTAATCACAGCAACAAAATACCTTATACAAACTACCTGAGTTTGGATTCATTATCATTGGTTATTGATAACTGAACAGACCCACAGCAGCAACGGACAATCAGTTCAGTGTTAGCTCCTCAGTGACTCCTCCAATAAATCTCCATGATGGAGCCACACTTGGTTGCTGGGAGATTTTATCAATAAACCACAGACGCTGTATATTTGTATTAAGCACTTGTCATATATAGGCTGAGACAGAAGCTGTCAATCACACACACACACACACACACACACACACACACACACACACACACACACACACACACAGGTTGCCAGGACTCTGGTACTTCTGACAGTCTGACAGTGTGTAAATATATCCTACAGTTTTCATATTTATACATTTATTGTATTGTATCATCATTATATCCTTCATTCTTCCTTCCTTCTTTCCTTCTATCCTTCTTTAGTCCTCTAGATTTGGAATAAAACAATACATACTTCCCAGGAATATATATATATATATATATATATATATATATATATATATATATATATATATATATATATATATATATATATATATATATATATATATAAAAGCAAGTGCTCGATAATAATGAATAATTAAACTCTTCAGCTGTAACAAAGAGTTGCAGCATTATCTCAGTGATCCAGATGGTGCAACAAATGCTGCATCAGGGAGTCACACTGACCCACATATTGTGTGTGTGTGTGTGTTTTTGTGTGTGTGCGTGTTTTGTGTGTGTGTGTGTGTGTGTGTGTGTGTGTTTGTGTGTGTATGTGTTTGTGTGTGTATGTGTGTAGGAATCACAGAGTTTAATTTAAACCCATAACCAGACACGTTTGTGGATTGTATTTTCGATGTCACGTGTATAAAACCTTTAACATGCAATATCTACTGTATCTGTATCTTTGTTTTTCTGTATTTGTGAATCCGTCATGCTCTGAATGTGTCACAGTGACTCATTACACAATCTCTCCCATTACACTTAAAGTATTTAGTGACTTCAAGCCTCAAGTGAAAGTTAATTACGTTTGCTCTCTCTGTTCTGTGCATCTATTCCACCTCCTCACAGCTGCTGAAGAATCACACAAGCTGACGCATGAGATGAACAGAAAAACACATTGACACCTGTCACTGATGTCATTAATGTTTATTAGATGTTGACAAGACGATTTGTGTCTAGACCAGTGTCCATGTAAAAAAGAAGAAAGAAAAAGAAGAAGAGCTGAGGCGAAGACAAAGACACATCGCCTCCAGCTGCTTCTTTCATCGTTTTGTGAAAACTGAATAACTCATATTCTGAAAACGTTGTGCTCATCTGGGTTGACGTGGAGTTTGGCTCCATGCAGGATGTGAAAAGGGCATTTCACCGGACTCCCGGCTGGTTCTTGCCGCTGTACAGTGTACAGACGAGAGGCGGACGCAGGGGAAAACCTCTGCCTTCTTGCACTCTCTTTGTTTTGTTTTTTTCTTCTTCGAAACAGAAGTTCATTTGCGAAGGGCTAGAACGTGCACTCCTGAGGAAAGCACCGTTCAATATTAACTGTGTATTCGCGGTCTCCTCTGCTTATTCTTGCATGTGGAGGGTTATTGCTTTGTGTATATCTCACCTCTTTAACCGAACCAGTGTTAGAAGTCACACACGTACTGGTAAGAAACAGAAAAAAGAAAGATGGCGTGTGTTTCTGCCAGTGTACAGACAATGGAATTGTATGTTTCTGTGCAGTATCTTTCATCTATGTGCCTTGGAACTTAATATGAACTCATGAGATGACATCAGTGTACAGCAACGCAACATCATCACTGTTTCTCCCATAAACAACCAAAGGCCTTTGTACTGTTCACACACATCTGCAACCAAAACACACATAAAAAATCTTGTACAATTAGTCCAAAATAAGTGAAATTATCTCATTCCATTGTCAGATAATTTTATTTATTTTCAAAAAAATTAGATGCAAAGTCAGAATTATTAGATAAAAAAGTATAATATATGAGATTATGATAAAAAAAAAACATTATTTTAAGAAAACAAGACTAAATTGACCAAAACCAAGAGAAAAAAAAATCGAAATAAGGAAAATTATTATCTACAAATGGAATATGATTTTTTAAGATAATTCTAATCAATATTGGATTAATTGTATCAAAAACAAGATATTTTCATTTTTTGTAGTGTAGATCACATGTTTCACCATGAAGCTTCATATGCAAAACATTAAATCTCATCAGGTGAAAATATCTTGTTGAATTACAGTATTACCGTTGGCAGATCATTTTACTTATTTCATTTTTGCTTTTTTTCTTGATTTTTGTAAAATCTGAAATAAGACAGAAAATGTTATAATAAAAAGTCAAACAATTTACACTTAGTTTTCTAAAAATAAAGCTAAATTAAACAAAATAAAAAAAAAACTTATATAAGCAAAATTATCTGTCAATGGAATATGATATTATTTCAAGATGATTCTAATCAATACTGTATTAATTGAACCAAAAACAAGATATTTTCAAGTGTAAAGATTTAATTTTTGCAGTGCACAGCAAGAACACAACAGAAACCTGCTTGTTTATCATGTTTAGTCCGTTTTCCTGCAGCTCGCTTATCTTTGTGTGATATAATGCCTGAAAGCAGATGTTTATTTGTGACTCTTTATTGTTGCATAGAAGTAATATGTGATCATTGATTGTAACGGACAGGCCAGTGTCCTTGTCTCTGCAATTAAAATGCAGGCAAGTGTCTGCTGCCATGGTCAAACCTGTGTGTTTGTGTGTCAGTGTGTGTGTGTGTGTGAGGGGGAATATGAGCTGCATTTAACATGTATGAGGACAATACCAAAGCAGCCCAGTCTCCACAGGTTCCTCCACAGGATCTTTTTCTGACAGTAATTAACCACAATATTATACCATAAAACAGGATTTGTGAACATGGGAACATATCAAGAAACATTGATTGACAATTTCTGACTTCTTTTTCTAAACAAAGATGGCACCTTAAACTTGGAAAAGGGACATTCCACCCTGTAAATCCTCCAAGAATATTCCTTCTAGAAGCTTTTCAGATTTTCTCTGATCCCTGGAACACAGCAATAAATATTTTCCCAGTTGTGGGATTCAGTGTGTGAACAGAGAGCGAACTGAACACTGAATTCACTGAAGTCAAGTGTTGCACTGATTGATGATCAAAAGCTGCATAAACATCAATGTTTGAGAATGTTCTTTGATGTTTAGGTCACATCCTGTAGCAGCTTCACGTTAAAACACATCTAAAGCTCCTGAAAACATGAAATATTCACGACTAAATAAACAAGATTCAAGTTTTTATAAAAACATGTAGTCTTCATTAGAAGTTTAATATTCATGAACTCCGAGTCCACATTGAAATAGGCTGCAAATAATAACTATTCTGATAATCAATTAATCTATTAATTATTGAAATAATTAATTGATTAGTTGTCTGGTGTAAAATGCCATTCACTGTTTCTCAAAGCTGAAGATTTAACCTAAAATGTGTTTTAAAACTTGTCCAGACCAACAGTCCACAAATATTATCAGTTTACTATTATAGAAGAAAGTATTAATAAAGAAACCAGAAAATAATCAGATTTGAGAAGCTGGAAACAGAGAATTTGGACATTTTCATTTGATTTATCAATTATCAATTATCAAAATACGGCACGGCACGGTGGAGCAGGGGTTAGCGCTGTTGCCTCACAGCAAGAAGGTCGCAGGTTCAAGACCTCCTTGGTCCTGGGTCTGGGACCTTTCTGTGTGGAGTTTGCATGTTCTCCCTGTGTCTGCGTGGGTTTTCACCAGGTACTCCGGCTTCCTCCCACAGTCCAAAAACATGCTGAGGTTAATTGGCGACTCTAAATTACCTGTAGGTGTGAGTGTGTGAGTGAATGGTGTGTGTGCCCCACGATTGGCTGGCGACCATCTGGGGTGTATCCCTGCCTCTCGCTGTAACGCGCTGGGATAGACTCCAGCGGACCCCTGTGACCCTAATGAGGAATAAGCAGGTATAGAAAATGACAGACTGAATTATCAAAATAGTTGGCAATTAATTTGATAGTCGACAACTAATCAATTATTTGATTAATCGTTGCAGCTCTACCTCAAAACAGGAGAGGAATAAGTATTCAGATCCTTTACTTTACTTTAAAAGTATCATTACCACAACCTAAAAATAATCCATAAGAAGTAAAAGTGAAGAAGTCGAGTAAATGTTTGCTCACATGTTGAAGTACGACGGTGACCACGTTAAATATTAGCATGTTAGCATGGTTCAGACTTTAGACTTCGACCTGCAAATCGCCAAATAAATACTGACACGGTCATGGAATTTGTGTAATGGCAGCTGAGATTAAATTATTTCCAGATAAGGTTCTCAACACTAAATCATACTAGAGTGTTTTGTTTGGTGGATTTATTTAAAATCCTCTCATATGAAGAAGTTTTCTCTTTTCTCACCTCCACATGACTCATGATGGTGAAGCAGCTGAATGAAGGTGTTCTTATTTGATTGTGGTCGTGGCAGTGAGAGAAAAAAATGAACCTCGAGACAACTCAATAGAGTTTCAGGAGGGTCGAGTTTGAATGTCAATATTAAAAATGTCAGTGAACGCAGCCTTTTCCCTCAGTGTTCAACAATAGATTTACTGTATTTTCACGGGTCAGTGCTGCCTGATCTGTTCAGGACCAAAACCAACAACAACAACCCTGTCGACCTTCAACCACAAAGGTACAAACTCCATCTAAAACTGAAAAAAACACTGCAAAATCTTAAATCTTAACAAGTAAAAAACAAAAAAAAACATGCTTTTTGTGCAATTAATTTCTTTTCAATTATTGTAATCTATTGACAGATAATTAATTACTTATCTCAGGTTTTTCAAAAAACATGAGATGAAAACTATAAAAAAATATATAAAATGATAAATAAATGAGTTAAAAAGTCAAGCAATGTAGTCTTTTTTAAAGATAAAAAGATTATATTGACCAATTTAATTTGGACAAATTGAAATAAGTAAAATTGCCCACCAATGGAATAAGATATTTATTAATTGTACCAAAACAAGAAGATTTAATTTTTTTGAAGTGTAAAAAGTCATAATTATGGTAAAAAGACAAACAATTTCTATAAGCAGGATGATCTGCCAATATAAAGAATTAAAACTCAGAATTACTGTATTTTCTTTATCCTTCTTTCTTCCTGTTCCTTCAGTTTAAGCTTCACTGAGCAGAATCATGTATGTGCATTTTTTTTCTGATTTTTAATTGGTCACGCTCTGAGCAGGATCTGTGACATCACAACTAGTTTAGTAATCCTGGTCGAGTCTTTAAGTAGATGCAAAAATCCAACAGAAACCTTACAGTGGAGGAGACCTCTTGCTTCCATATTTCCATATTTATAGTTTCATTTTAATGAAGAGGAGAAGGAGCCAATTTTAGCTGTATTTAAACCTTTTATGAAAAACATATTAGACACAAAATATTGTTCCAAGCAGCGATGCAGACACGTCTGAGAATCTTTAATTATCTTGTTGTTATAGTGTAGAGTTGTATTGTAATTATATTGTTGTTTTGTGCCACACTGGAATCATGTAAGAACCAAACACTGATTTATTATTACTGATGCTGTGGCTGTATACTGTAGGAAATATGCTCTCCTATACAAATATAGAAGTGAAGTGCTGTCACTCGAAAGCAGATGAAAACAGCATGGTGAAACTTGAGAAATTATTGATGAGATTACAGTAACAGGACATGTAGCATAGGAATCCACATCCACACAGAATGAACCAGGATACAACAGGATTGCAGCAAAACTGCTGGGAAGCAACATGAGGAGGAGCCGAGATATGGAGCTTTACACTGTAATGAAAGTGCCGCTGCAGGATAGCACTGAGGTCTATTGCCTTTTAACTTTTAGTGGTAATAATGATGCTTTGAATATCTGTCCACAAAAAGGATGCACACCATTGCAGAGTGTGCAAGCTATATCCGAAAGTTGAGTTTGAGCTGAGGTTGAATGTTTCTGTATAAAACTGAAACTCAGAGACAGAGGGAAACAACAAAATCTGTTATTGAATAAAACCTTCACCTGAAGGCTCAGAGGTCAGAGGTCAGTCCATAATTCCAGAGAGAAACCATCACTGACCACACACACAGGTGAGTGACCAACAACATGAGGTACTCAACAAACACAAGGAGAAAACATTCAAAATATATCAGTGGACACAAAATGCAGATATGATAGAAGAACACACACATTTGTTTTTACTATTTATTCATAAATATCATTAACACAGTTTCTGTTCTGATGATGAGTTTTCTCACTTGCAGCTTACCTGATGATAAGCAGCATGAAAACTAGAAAAACCTACAAGCTGCAAACATCACCAGCAGCGTCTTTAAGTCCACGTCTGTTGCTGTACAGCAGACAGGCAGAAAATCATTTTCTTTTTTTATCCTTCAGCTCCACAGCTCCCTGCGTCTTTATTTATTGTTTGTTTTATTCAGTATTATCCTGTTTTTATCATGGAGCAGCAGGAGAATGTGTTTCTGAGTCTTTATTCCCACCCTGTCACAGTATGATTGTGTTTTTCAGTGATGCATCAGGCACTGATCTTGAAGTAATGAAGCGTTTCGCTGCCAATGTTCCATCTGACGCCTGCTGAGCTGCGATTTTCATCATTGTCATTTGAGCACATTTTTAAAAAGCTGAATGTTGTAGCTGTGCAGATTTATGACATTTTTTTGTCTTTGTTTTGTGTTGTTGATTGATTTCTAACAATAAACAATGCACAAATCGAGCAGATGACTAACCTGCTGCCTGCGACTGAAGTTAGTTTTATTCTTTGAAGCACAAACTGTTGGGTTTTTAATAAAAAATCTCCAAATTAAGTACTTCAGAACTTCAGGTTTTCAGGCTTTGTGCAGACTCTTTATCTGCTAAAGCAGCTACAGCATCTTCTCATTTGATATGATTTACAGGGACATAAATACATATTTATCAAGGGAAGAGAAGAAATTAGAAGTTTTGGCTCAATATCGTTCATGCTGTTTCAGAATAAGCAGATCGAACAAAACTAAATAACTAAAATCTTAACTGACAGGCGCTAAAAGGCTAAAGATTCAGGTTTTAGTTTTCACACTCAGGTGCGATCGAGTTGTGTGACGACAAATGCAGAGAAACAAGCGTTGCCTCTTTGTTTGATTGCAAGACGAAGAAAAAATCAGGGATCGCACCTAAAACAAGGCTTAAATACACAAAGAATCAATTTCTGATGAAACACAGGTGAGAAAGGAGACACAGGTGAAACACGTCAGACAGTAGTAGTAGACGTAAAAGGAAAGAAAAAAAACATTAGAAAAACCATTAGCAAGACAGAGACAGGGACACAGAGAGACTCTTACTTACTAATACAGAACAGACAGTGGTTCCCAAAGTGGGGTCTGGGGTCAGCGAGGGGTTCCCAGGTGGACTGCAGCAAAAAGGGGAATCATTTATTTTCACTGTAACTTCATCTGTAAGCAAAACAGTTAAGTCACAGAAATCACAGTAAACTAGCTATAATCAGTTTGATCTGGTGCCACTGGTTTAGCAGGGTTATTTGGCTGCAGAGTTTAGTATCGTAATCTGCTAAATTTGGCTCATGAGGCGAAGACAAACTCTTTCTCACAACATAAAGCTGCGTCACGTGTCAGTTTCCATCCTAAACCTCCACCTGCACATGTTAAACAGTTCAGCAGGAAACTGGGTGTGTTTGGGTTTTCCACTGTTCTGCTCTGCTGCTCTGAGGCAAACTTTTCCTCAACACTTTAAAAGTGCAAACAGAGATTCTGAGATATTCAGATGTGTGAATATGGATGCGCAACAGTGAGTTGGATTTGACACTGAGATAAGAAAACATGTTTGTGGTCCAGCAGAAACTTACAGAACCTGTACAGAATGTTAGGACCTGTTTATAATGTTGGAAAAGAACCTGCTCATAATATTAATATAGAACCTGCTGATAATGTTAATATAGAACCTGCTGATAATGTTAATATAGAGCCTGCTGATAATGTTAATATAGGAGCTGCTTATAATTTTAATGCAGAGCCTGCTCATTATGCAAATAGAAAAGCTGCTTATAATTTTAAACTCCTCATCATTTACTCAGCTTCTGACACAGTTAGGAAATAGATTTGGTTTCTCCTCCCCGAGTCAGGATCAGGATCCAGAGACAAACACGACATTTGATGGGAAAACAAGAGAATTCTATGTGAAACAGGCCCGTGAGCTTCTGTCAATATAGAACATGTATACAGAGATTAGACTGAAAAGTGTTGTCTGTTGTTGTCTTTTCTAATACTGCAACTGTCTCCATCTGCTGGTTTGTTCTGGAACTACAGGACCTTCAAACAGTTTATGCGTGTTGATTATAGTGTCGATTAAAAGTTTCTTTGATTGTGGAGGAAAATAACATTTTGCTAACTTTACTATTAATTAAGAATTATTGATCCTAATGTCATTGATCCTGTTGCAGTGTTAATTGTTGTTGGTGCAGACTTTAAATACAGGCAGTGATGCAGAAACTTGTTGTTTCTTGTTGTTCTGTCACACAAGTTAATGTCTTCATGACTGATGTAGGAAGCAGCTCCTTGTATCTTTGATATCATATTTTAAAAAATGCATTATGCAAAAAGAGTTTAAAGTCATAGAAGACATCTTAAATGAATCTACAAATATCTTTTCACAGTTATTTAATTTTTATGCTTCAGGCTTCCCTGTGACATCACGGCACTGTGAACTCTGGGTAATTCCTGCAGAATTGCACCCTTTTCACAGAACGTTTGGAAAAAAGGATTAGAAAGTCATTGAGCCTTGCTGCATTAGGTGACATGTGTGTCTGCAGGTCTGAAACATCCTGTTCTCTTCACCGGTTGTTTCTATTGTGTTTTAGGCCCAGACGCCATTTTGGCTAATTTCTGTTAATGCCAATAATTGCTAATGAAAAGCTAATCTTTTTACAGACTTGTTACTTGGAGTCACGGCAGTTCAACCGTGATTGGTCAGTACAGAAACTGGTTGGTGGCGTTGACCTGCCTGGGTTGAGGGATGTGGTCTTTCAGAGTTGCCGCGGTAACCAGGAGTTTGTCCTCATGTGGAGCAGCTTCCTTTTACCCTCCAGTGAATTTGACTAGACACCTGCAGCAGAGTTATTCTGGGTGTACAGTTTCTGAAGCTCTTGATCTGGCTTCAATCATACGTTTATGTTCATGATTTTCAGTCTGAGCTCTGCTTCACTCACATCCAGAATGCTTAAAGTAGCTTACTGGTGTGAATGTTTGATGTTTTTAAAAATCTATTTGCATAAACGCATCATTGAATGACTCCTTTTTTCACCAGATGTAGGTTTGCTTCCTCAGATGTTCTGATATTAGTAATCAGAGCCCATGTTAATGTTTCTTCCTCTTTGCCACTTGTTTCTGATTGAGTCTGATTTGTCAATCTGCAGAAAACAAATCCAAATATTTAAACCTGCATGTTGTGTAAATATATTTCTGCAATTTGGAATTTCAGAAGTCACTGCATCTATTTTATACATCATGTGCATCTGAAATATGGATTCTTCTTCTCTGCATCTTGTCATTTTCCTCACAGTTAAACTACAGACTCTCTGCCTCTTCCACAGCTCATAGAGGGTCTTTGTTTGCAACATTTTTACAATGTTTTATATTCTTTTAAAGGTTTAATGCAGATTAATGCAAACAAAACTGCAAAAGGAAACTAACACTGTACATAAAAATAATTAGTCAATGTGGAACAATACCTCTAAGATATTTTATTTTATTATACATTGACATTCCTCTGTCATTTAGTTTTCTATTTGTCCAACAGCCCGTTTAATATTTCAGTTTTATTCAACACGTGTCGTCACAGGTTCCAGCAGCATCATTTGATGATTAATCAACCTCAACTTCATCTTTTATTCGTCATCTTTTACTTCCAGTAATATTGAGGATTTGCATAATTTAAAGAGAACGTTCCATGAGATAAACTGTACCCCAACGATAAAGTATTAAGCAGAAATCATGATGATTAGTGCCTTCAGGTTGTTTCATGTTTTAATACAGCGCTTCTATCAGTAAAAAAAACCTTTTAAAACTCTTAATGTGATGAATTTTAGCTCCTCGTCTGCCATTAATCACAGGACTTATTTATCTCTGTGAAGCACATGTTGCCCAGCTCCAAGCTGCAGCTGTTCTTTGTCGTCCTGCAGCTTCCAGATCTTTGCTTTAGTGTCACAAAGCAGAACAAAACCAACGTGTGGTAAAACAGAACTAACACCTGTCGATGGCTCGTCACCACATCACTTCTGGTTCCAGCAGCTGCACAAAAACCTCCAGAAAACCTCAAAATGAGTCTGTGATTCTTTGGAACCTGAAGTTCAGTGTTCATCTTCTGCTACAAACCGTCAATAATCTTTCCTGTCCCTTCATTTATTAAATCAACACATAAATATCACAGTAAAGTCAGGATTAGTTGAACAAACAAGACTCCTTCACTGTACAAATTAGTCCAAAAATGATCAGAATACTTCAATAATCTGATTCTATTAGCGGTTTGTTGTGTACATTTAATGTTTCGGTCAAATTAATGTTGTTTTTTTAAAGAAGATTACATTTTTGACTTTTTATCATAATGTTTTCTTTTTATCGCTTATTTTCTTTACTTTTTATCTCATAGTGTTTGATTAAATTGACCAAAATCAATTAAAAAACAAACAAACAAACAAAAAGAAAGTGATTCATTCTAAATCATCAGGTGTTGGTACAGGTTTGATTGTTTTTAACTCTGAGAAAAACACAGACTGAGAACTGAACCGAGATGAAAAACTGAAATCACTGCAGCCTGTGCTCAGTGGAGAGGAAACGTTTTGTGGAATTGCCCGAGAGTTTCGGCACAATGCTGAGAAAGTGAGTCACCAAGTATCACCCAGTCCCTCTCAGTTTGATAATCATCAAACATTTTAGAATCCGCCTTTATTCAACACTTTCATATTCACACAGATTGAAGTCAGATGAATAAAATAATTTCAAACATCAAACTTTTTTTTATCTTTTTTTTTTCTTCTTCTATCTAATAAAATAGAACATTTACAATATTTTAGATCAGAACCACAGCTGTATAGTAACTAAACACATTTACACAAGTACTGTACAGAGCATTGAGGTACTTTTACTTTACTTGGATTTATACTTCTTCTATAACTTAATATAATATAATGCAGTTTTTTTTAAATATAAATCTACCACAAATATCTCAAACTGGCTCCACTTTAATGAAATAAAACAATATAATGGTCTCACCTTTTTCATCTCATATATTTGATGTTTTACTTATACTTATTTTTGTACCAAAAACAAGATATTTCCACCTGATAAGTTTTTACTTTTTGCAGTGTGTGTGTGTGTGTGTGTGTGTGTGTGTGTGTGTGTGTGTGTGTGTGTGTGTGTGTGTGTGTGTGTTGGGGTGGGGGGTCCTCCTCTGATATAAGGGGAAGTCCCAGTACAGGTTTGTGTGTCTGTTCTTTTCAGATGCAGCGTCAGCTCCATCCAGCAGGTAAGAGACAAACATCAGAACATTCATTTCACTCTGTAACAGTAACATCAGCTGTTTTCAGGCCTTTTGGCTTAAAGAGTCTTTATTAAAATAATAATAAAGCAAAGAGCAGGAAAACTTACAGAGGAGACACAAACATACTTAATAATACGGAAAAACAAGACTCAGAGTTACGATTCTCATTTGGTTGTGTGAAAAAAAAAACATTTTTATTTGGATATTTGTGATGTAAAACATTAGATACAAATTATTTACGGCACCTTACATATATATATACATATACATATATACTTAGAATAGATGTGTGTGTGAATAAAGGAGGGCAAAGGAATTTTAGATGAGTGTGTCTTTCACAGTTCGCTGACTCAGTGTTCACCAGAGCGAAGAGCTGTGTGTGTGTGTGTGTGTGTGTGTGTGTGTGTGTGTGTGTGTGTGTGTGTGTGTGTGTGTGTGTGTGTGTGTGTGTGTGTGTGTGTGTGTGTGTGTGTGTGTGTGTGAAAGAGAGAGAGAGAGCTATGTTCTCATGTTGCAGTCAGAGCCTGTCGGCCATGTATCTGCTTTATTAGAATTTGTACATTTTTTGCAAAGTTTGCTCTTTAGAAAAATCACAAACGCCAAAGGAAACAGGTCTGACCTATTTTTGAAGTGAAGCAGAAAACATGATTTTTCTTTTTGTAAGTTCTTATACACAGTAGAGTACTGCAGTAGAGCGATCCACTTTATATTATCAGCAGCAACAGCTGTAGCACAGTGCAGTTACAACAGGCTACACTATCCAACATGGTATCAACAGAGGTGGAGGAAACATAAATGTAAAAAAAAATCATTACAAGTAAAAGTCCTGCATGAAAAATAATCCTGAAATAAAAGTACAGAAGTGTTTTTTACAACTGATTTACTACTATGTCTTAATTGATAGACTCAACAATGTCTCCTCCTTCATCAGTGTCTCTTCAGGCTTCAGGTTTCCACACTTTTTTCAAGTTGAATTTCTAACACATTTAGCTCCAAACGATTTGTCCTGCTCTTAGGCCCTGACCCTTGATAGTGGATTTTCAATGAGCTCAGAGGAACTTTTCACTTTCAACAGATCAAAGTGAAAACACAATCAAACTCGGCTCAGACATCGATCTGCAGCGTGAAGCTAAACGTCCAAGTGGACCGACTTTAAACAGCATCTATAATTCAGGGGCACACACACCATTCACTCACACACTCACACCTATGGTCAATTTAGAGTCTCCAATTAACCTCAGCATGTTTTTGGACTGTGGGAGGAAGCTGGACTATCCCAGACCCAGGACCAAGGAGGTCTTGAACCTGTGACCCTCTTGCTGTGAGGCAACAGCGCTAACCCCTGCTCCACCATGTCTCCACAGAATAATATTATACTATATATAATATACTATAATATATTATATATGCTCATCTTTTACAGCTGTTTCCTCTGCATCTCTTTATGTGTGTGTGTGTGTGTGTGTGTGTCAGGGCTGATGGGTGGAAGCTGCCCTGATGGTGAGTACATGGACCCTTTGGTGAGACGGTGCATTCACTGTCGACTGGTTTGTCGGCAGCAGCAGATTCTGCCCAAATGCAGCCAATACTGTTGTGAGTGAAAAAAAAAACTTCATTTATACCAGCTGGAAACATGTTGTGTTTGTATTTTCATACTTAGTCCTTTGACTGTTTAGGATGTTTTGTTTGACATGTATGTCTTATATCGGATGAATGTAGTAGTGTAGTAGTATTTGTGTTTCTGTGTTGTGTTGCTGGGAGGATTCACAGAATAAGAATTTCATTGTACTGTCTGACACACGTTTCTTATGCATATGACAGTTGAATTGAAGATGGAAGCTCAAGGATCTTCACAGGGCAGAAGTTGCAGCTACAAAAGTGTTTTACTGCAGAACAGTTTGATCACTTTTACCTCGACTCCACAGAGCTGACGTCATAGGTCAGAGATTCACATGTTGTAGCTTTCACTGATTAATCAGCTCATCTGCTCTCATCATGAACACAAAGGGAGCTCGTTAACTAAAACTGACATTGTTAAACACACACCACTGAATGAAAGTTTGTGTGTAAATTACTAATTTAAGACATGAAACACTACAACACAGCCAGTTGCACAAAGCACCTAAAGCATTTAATATTTTTAAAACCCCCTGAAGTCTACTCAAAGTTTTCTGTTAAAATCCAGATACTGGGGAACAACTGACTATATAACTATATAACAACTGTTATATATATATAATGTTATATATATATATATATATATATATATATATATATATATATATATATATATATATATATATATATATATATATATATATATATATATATATATATATATATATGTATATATATATATATATATATGAGGTATTTTGATCTGTAGTAAAATACATTTTTGCATTATTCCAGCTATATCTGCTTTGTAACATTAACAGTAATAAATAACAAAAAATGCATGACCCTCATGGTTCATTTCATTTCATGCCATTTTGAGCAGTAAAACTGAAAACACAGTCCCATAGCTTAAGTGGTTAAGTAAAGTAGAAACCTGAATAACCTCTGACTCAATCTGAGTTTATGTAGATGAATGAAGACTTCACCAGTTTATTTGCTACTTCCTCCCATTTACATTATGACTTCTTCTTTTCTCTCATAAAATAGTTGTTTTTCTTCTGATCGATTTCTTTCTCTTGTTTCCTCTTCTTCTGTCATTTCTTCATTTATTATAGACAAACTTTGTGAAGAGGCGAAATGATTACAAAAATGTCTCCACAGAAACTGTAGAAATCTCTTGTAAAGCAGTAAAATATAGTTGATGACAAATGCACCACAAACGGCAAAACACTGCAAAAAGTTGCAAAACGTTGCAAACATGGGAAATTATGCAACACCAAAAACACACAAACACATAAAACAAATGCAAAAAAAACACACTGCGGGATAAAAATGCTGCAATGCAATCACAGAAATGAAGCAGAAGCAAAGACGTACAAACCCACAAAACAAATGCAAAAGAAAAATGCTGCAAATATCAAAAAACAGGAGAAGAGGAGAGTGAAAATGTATGTTTTCCTCTATATACTTTTTAAACACTTAGCCATCATATTTTATAATGTCATGTAATGTGCTTATATTTGCAGCATGGTTCTTTCACATGTGTTTTGTGAGTTTTTATTTTTACCCTGCAGAATTTTTTTTGTTGCATTTGTTTTACGTGTTCGTGTGATTTGGGTTTTGCATCATTTCCTACGTTTGTGGCACATCGGCAACTGTAATGAATACCTGAATGTGTTTCCTTAGCTTACCTAAGTCTGTTAAAGTTGCCTGTGCGGCTCTGAAGTGATTCTCTAAAGTGAGGAAATCTTAAACTTTAAGTGTTGAACTTAAGGAGGAAGGTGCAGCTGCTTTGGGGTTTATCAGTGAATGAATTCTTTGCTGATTGTCTGACTGGAAACAGCAGAATCCTCCTATAATCCATGAATGTAACGTATAACATGTTTCCTCCTGTCAGTGTCTGCCGACTGTAAAGCTCTTCCCGGCCACTACTACGACAGGCTGCTGAAGAAATGTATGAGATGTGCTGAGGTTTGCGGTCGACATCCTGCTGAATGCTCACAGCTCTGCCTCAGTGAGTCCTGACCTCTGACTCAACTATTTAGTCACTTAAAAATGTTTCCGGTTCATGTGAATGTCAGTGGACATAGTTTTCATTGCTTCTCTAGGCTAATTGGAAAAGTTAAAGCGGAGCAGCAAAAAATAAAGAAATCTGTGTTTTTGGGTTGTTGAAGTTGGTTCATTTGGTTTGTTTTTATTTATGATCAAACACCTGCATGTTTTTATTTATTTCACCAGCAAATGAGAGGAAAATCTCTTCTAGACTGCGAAAAAATTAAATCTTAACAAGTGAAAATGTCTTATATTTGGTAAAATTAATCTAATTATTGAGTAGAATTATAATTGTGCCATTGGAAGATAATGAAGCTTATTCCAAGTTGTTTTTTTTAAGAAAAAATGTTTAAATTGATTAGAATCATAAAAAAATGGAATTTCACCAGTTATCTGCACCTGGCACTAATATGTGTCAGATAATTTAACTTATTTAAGTATTTCAAAAGGTATGAGATAAAAAGTCAGAAAATTATCTGGAAAAGGAATATGATATTTCAAGATAATTCTATTCAATATTGGATTAAATGTAGCAAAAACAAGATATTTTCACCTGTTTAGGTTTCATGTTTTACAGTGGAGGTCATAGTTTTAATTTACAGATTACAGATCTGTGTAACTTCACACTGCAAAAAAATTTAATCTCATCAGGTGAAAAGAAAATATTTTGTTTCTGGAACAATTTGATTTAATTTTTTTGTAATGTAGAGAGGGACTTTCCCCACTAGAAGCTGCCAGAAATGGCAGATTGCACCTTACTACTTTCCATTGGAAAAAAAATAGGTAGATTGCGCTGAGAGGTGTTTGTGATAGTTTTTTGGAAGGTGTTTCCTGGATGACTGATATGTTCTTCTGTTGTGTGGCTGCAGCTCCTTCCCCTCCTGTGGAGAAGCTGCTGGTCCAGGTCACGTCCCGGGACTCTGACTCCAGAGGCTTCGTGGTGTCCACGGCCCTGGAGGACTCCACCGTGCTGCTGTATTCGCAGCTGGCTCTGTGCCTGCTGCTGCTGCTCTCCAGCCTGTCTCTGGCCCTGGTGGTTCTCCTGAGGGGAACCAAGGCCGGAGCCTCCAAACCAGGACCCAAGACTCACCAGGCCCACCAGGAGCGGGTGGTGCAGCCGGAGCCAGGTCAGCCACAGCTGCGGCCAAGACCCAAAGGTCGGTGTGGTGTTTTTACTCCATTAACAAATGTTGGAACAAGTCAGTGAGAATCTTTCAGGTCTCAAGGGATAAAATATTTATAGTTTTAATTTGTTAATGGTTTGTCAGGGGCCGCCCACACAAACGTGGAAACCTGAAACCGTGTGTTTATCTGCACGGTTTCGGCCTTTCATCCATACGTAACTGCATTCGTGGGCTCCTGAAACCAGAGTCCAGGGGGAACTGTTTCAAAAAATCCGGTTTCAGCAGTCATGTGTTCAGAGGAAAACCACAATTTCTTGTTGACATTGTTTGCCGTTACACTGGGTGACGGTAAACAGTAAATTGTATCCATGGAGACGAAGGAATCTGCCCAGCCTCGGTCCGCCATTGTTGTTTTTCCTGGTATGAATTTTTCCAGCCTTGTGATTGGTTAAATTTTCCTTCCTGTTAGGAGTGCTATTGTCACCTTCTGCTTCATGTGCATGACATTGTTTGAGGATTTATGTGGATGGATTCATATAAATATCAGATATTGTGATGTAATTGCTGTGCAACACTGTAAAAAAATAAAATAACAAAAACATAATTTCAATATTGTGAAAATATCACATATTGCAGAAATATCACAATATTATTATCTATTTATCAAAAATTGTCCCCAAAAATGAGAATATTTATACATAATATATTACTTATGTCCATGTATACTGTGTCCGGTATTAGTGTAAGAATAAAGATGTTAAAGTTCCACTTGTTTTAAGTTAAACTTTATAAAACTCCACTTTGAATCAAAATGTATGTATAAAAGAAAAAGTTTAGTCAAGTACAGGTACCAGAAAACTGTACTTGAGTACAGTATTTTCCACCACTGGGAATAAAATGTGTTGTATTGTAGAATCAGGTAGAGCTTTTCCTTCAGGTTCTTATTGATGTTCAGCAGCTCTGTGGAATCCTGTCACTCCTGTGTGTGAGTGTCTGTGTGTATATGTGTGTGTGTGAACACTGCCCTCTCCTGTTTCTCTACAGATCCATTAACACACTCCCACCCGGAGCCGTTGGAGGACTCCAGCCCCACTGAAACCTGTGTGTGTGTCCACTGTTTCCCTGACCTGACGGGCCGGGGTCAGTGCAGCGAGCGGCGGCTGCCGGCTCCGTTCTCCTCCTATCAGCAGGCTGCAGCCCAGCGGAGCCTGGAGGGCCGTCTGCAGACGCAGGACCACGTCCCCCCTTCAGGCCGTCTGCAGACCCAGGACCACGTCACCCCTTCAGGCCGTCTGCAGACCCAGGACCACGTCACCCCTTCAGGCCGTCTGCAGACCCAGGACCAGGTCTCCCCCTACAGGCCTGGAGCTGCAGCAGGAAGCTGCGGTGGGATAAAACTCAGCTGATGAACTAATGAATTAATGTGTCTCCAACACATAAGAGATTCATCAGAAAACTGTGAAAACAGGACTATTTGTAACAGCATGAAAAAATCTTTTAGTAGCGTGTGAATCTGGTCATTTACAACCTGAAACAAACAGACCAGTGTTGAAATCTCACTTTTCATACAGTATAATAAATATAAATATGTTTATAAATGACTCCAAAGAGAAGTGCAAACATTCTCTTGTTTTTCCTCACAATAAACTGGTTTAGTTCCATCTGCTGCTCATGTTTCAGAGTTTTCAGCAGTTGCACCAAATGTGCTTTTCCCCCCTAAAGATTCCTCACGTTTCAGATAAATAACTGTTAAAATTGGAAAAACCATCCAAACTTTCTCAAAAAACAAAGATTAAATAAACTTTAATAAACTTAAATTTTTATAAATTAATCCAAATTTACACAGTAGAACATATTTTTTCTTATTTCTGAGCAGTGTGGGGAGCAGCCAAACCAGTGGTGGATCTGTTCTGAGGTCCAGGAGTTACCGCACACTTTCAGTGACTCTGTTTATCATGTTGGGATTACAGAGCAATTGTCAAAACCTCACTGCTTTCCAATTGGTTGGTTTGAGTATGGGCCGTGTTAGTCTGTGCCTGTTTTCCTTTCAAATAGTAGTGTGGTATACTTTACTAAAAATGTGTTTTCACTCAGGGGTGATGGGCACTACCTGCTGTGTTTTTTTAGGTTTTATTTTTTCTTTTGTCATTTATTATTACTATGAGACCATTAGGTCGAGCAGGCCTAGTAAGAGTAGAAAGTGATGCTTTTGACATATACCAAATGAGTTGGCCGCTCACCCACACTTGATACAGTCTGAGGTTCAGGTGCAGCAGAAACTTGGTCAACGAGCTTCAGGTTGTTGGCTGCAGTTTAAGATACACGGAAAAGACTTTGGCATCTGTTCTTGTTGTTTTAGTGACAGCAGAACAAACAATAGTTGTTAGTAATCGTAGTGTGACACATGGAGACGTAGCTGATAATAAATAAGCAGCACAAGGTGTTTACAGATATATATATTTCTTTATTTGAGTGTCTTTCCATCACTGTGTCCAGTTCTTGCAGCAGTTACATGTGTATGTGAGGAATGACTGACGGGTCCAGACAAGTTTCCTGTGATTTGGATCCAGCGATATGAACAAAATCAAACTTTGAGGTTTCACCATTTGTCTCTTACATACAAACTGTACATATATACTTTCACATACATCATCATCATCAACATGTGGAAAAAAATCCTATCAAACTGTGATACCCAGCTCAGACGGCATGCTGAATGCAAGTACTGATTCAGTACACGAACATACGGAACATACGCACGCGCACGACACACGTGCATACGGAAAGTAACACTTACGCACTTTTTAAATTTTCTTTACACGCAATAACACATTTTATACAAACACGCCTACACTGAGCTTTTTTTTTTCTTCTCCTTTTCCCCTTTCTCGGGCACATACACGTGCACACACACACACACACAAACAAACACACAAACAAACACACAATTTAGAGCAACATGCGGCCGAAGGTTAACACTGCAGGATCGAGCTTCTGACCCATTACACCTTTTTCTTTTTTCTGCCGTTTACCTGAAACAGCAAACATCACCTGGAAGATGGAGAATAGGACTCCGTAACATGTGATTAAAAGAAAAGCTAATAAAAACAAGAAAATCTTAAGCCGCCTTAGCAGCAGTTTCATCAACATGTTCAGTACTATTTTTGCTTTTGTGTGTACAATAAAAAAAGGCATGATTGACGACACAATTTAACACAGACAAACAACGTGAGAGATTAGGACGAATGCAAAATCGTAAACAAATAATTACAGTATGTATAAAAATATAATATTCACTGTGTAATTCCCCCCTCCTGTGACTGTTGGAAGCAGCGATAGGCAGAAAATAACTGATCCTTTAAAGAAAATGTAAGTCGATAAAGTGTTTTGAATGAGATAAGTTCTCTCTATACGGTGTGTCTGGTGGTTTCCTTTGTTCACTTCTTTGCATTCTGGGCAAAAATGCATAATAGTAATAATAAAGACAACTTCCATTCTTGAAATATTTGGTCATTTGCGGGTGTTGAAGGTGTTAGGCGCGTGTGCTTGTGTCCAGAAAGTTGCCGGTTTGGGTGAAAGTGAATTAAAATATTCACTTTTTCTGCAGCTTTGCGAGCGTAAAGCGCTGGTGACGAACAGCAAATGTGATCAAGTAAACTGTCCCCAGGTAAACTGAAGTAAAAAAAAAAAACAACAAAAACAAAGCTTCTGTCTGAGAAAGAGAAATCATCGCTGTCTGCGGTTATTTCCTCCAAGTGCAGCCGGTTTGGCAAATGTTCTTATCGCAGATTATATGGATCACGATTCTTTCTTCTGTTTGCCCTGAATTCCAGTGAAAAGGTTTCGCAAGTTTGCAATATTCCTTCAGGGCTTCCACAAATCCTCTGTAATTGTCCTATGGAAGGTTCCTGCATCGTTGGTTGTGTGGATTATGCATCAGGATGCTGTGAGGGTGGTTTGTTGTTGCAGAGAAGTGACTCTGGTCTGGTTCCTCGCTGCTTTCTCATTGTTCTTTTACCTTTTCCCATAAACATGATCCTCATCGTTCCTCATCGCCTCCTGCGGCTGAGCTGATGGAGGACGACTATTCGTACTCCAGGAACTGTTTGTGGTAGAACAAAAGGTACCTGAGGGCGATACAAGCAGCACAGGGTCAGATAATAAGTAGAGCTGTAACACATACATGTGTTTGTATTGAGCTGTTTCAGTACAGGACGTCAGTGCAGTGGTAAGTTCACACACGACCGTAAGTTTTCATTTGCAGTAAAGGGTCCAGATTCCATAGGGCAAGTAATGCAAGTATGTCTGCAACTAATTAATAGTGGAATAATCTTCTGGTTATTGGGTTAGGGTTACCTAAAATAATGTTTTTTTTGTCCAGACCAACAGTTCACAACCCAAAGTTCATCGGTTTAATATTATAGAAGACTAAAGAAACCAGAAAATAATCAGATTTGAGAAGTTGGAACCAGAGAATTTGGACTTTCTCTTCTTCAAAATTACTCAAGTCCATCAAATGATTATCAAAATAGTTTTAATAGCGATAATGTGATAGTTTGTGACTGATCATCAAGCTCCAAGTGTAACGTGAGCATCATGACGGTTGGAGCCGTCATGTCTCTTTAAGACAGAGCTGTGCTAAAATTGTGTCAGAACAGAACAGAATGAGTCAGACAGGAAACATACACATCTTCTGGTGATTTTCAAAATAAAACACTATGTGCAGAGTTCAGCCTACTGACCCATGATAGAAGAACAAATCAGCAACAATTAAATGTTGGACAGGTGAAGTAAACTTTAGTGTGTTTGATGTTCTCTTTTTAGGTCAGTGGTTGGCAAACATTATCTGATTCAGTCAGAACTTGGCCAAACTGTTGATGTTTACATTATTCTTTTTTTAAACTTTTTTTAATTGCCACTGTACTGAAACAGAATCAAACCCTGAGATTTGTCCTGTTACTAATGAGGCTGAGTCAGTGCTGAGACTCACCCTTCGCTGTCCAGGACGTCCTTGATGCTCGCCTTCGTGATGATGGCGTCGTCACACTTGAACCACTGGTCCTTGTGCTGCCGGATGAACGTGGTGTAATGGCCGCTCTCTAGCGTCCCCTGGTGGTTCACCACTGCAAACAGGCTGTACCTGAGAGAGGAGGAGTCAGTGCTGCTGTTACCACAATGGAAAGAGAATAATGATACAACACGTTAACCTATTCTATCCAATAAATCCTCCTGGATTGCGGACATCACTTCACTTCAATATTAAGATAAAAAAGTAAAACAACAAATAAACAAGATATTTTTAACTTAGATTTACTTTTGCAGCATTTTCTCTCATTTTTCAATTCAAACTTTTTCTTAAAACAAAATTCTAAATGGACCAAAATAATAAAAAAAAAATTAATATAAGCAAAAATATCAGCCATTGGAATCAGATAATTCTGCTCAATATTGGAATAAGATATTGATAAGATAATGATCATGTGTTTTTCTGGAGGTCATTACAATTTATTATTATTATAATTATACTTAATGTAATATTTGGAGTTTTTGTCATACTTGTTGTCATTGTTGAAAGGATCCACAGTCTGCTGGTACTGCCCGTTCATCCTGCTCTCTTTACTGAAACAAACAACCAAACAACAAACAAATCGTCAACAGCAGCTCAGGTGGAGAAATACATTGATCCTGTCGAACTTAACCAAATTAAAGGAAGCTTTTTTGCTTGTGCTCTTCCCTTCATGACTGAACAGCTAAAATATGTTTTGTAATTTATTATTCTGCCTTTGTTCTGCTTTTCAGGAGAAATTGACTTTTCTTACCCTTTAAATCTTCACTGAACTCACCTGGAGGCCATGAAGGGCGTCATGTCCAGCTCCAAAGGGAAGGAGACGTAAGTCGTGATCTTCCTCCGCAGTTTGGCTGAATGTTCAAACCTCTGAAAACACACATGCACACACAATCTCAGTATCCAGCAAATGCTAAATTCTTCCAAACAACTGGAGATTTGTGCAATAACTGATGAAGCAGATAAGACTGAGCTCAGGTTATTTTATTACTCCCAACCGATCAATGAAAGCATCAAATCGCTCACTTTCAGGTGAAAACAGGCCACGATGGGCAGCTTCTTCATGGTCAGCTGCTTGGTGGATTCCTGGTAACTATGGCAACCACTGCACTTGATCTTAGCGCTGCTGCCGAGGTGCTCGGGTCTGGTGAACCTGAACAGGAGAGGATGAGATTTTAATGCATGTTTATGTGTGTGTGCCTATTGATGCTGTCTCTAACCGATGTCACTGCTCTGGTGAATTTAAGGAGAACAGGAATTATTTTTTGGAACTGTGTATATGTGTGTTTCTGTTCTCTAAAGGGATTTGGTGTGATTATTGTGATTTTAGAGTGTTGGAACGGGTCATATAAGATCAGCTGTAACTTAGGGCTGGAGAAACTTGGTTTTATTGCGTTTATATTAATACTTCAACACACTAGTCTAGAATTTACAATTTTGATTATTTAGAAATAGAGCTGCAACAAGTCAATTAAACGATTAGATGCCAACTATCACTTTAATCACCAACAATTTTCTAATTGATTTGAGTCATTTTTAAAAAGAAAATGTCCAAATTCTCTGGTTCCAGCTTCTCAAATCTGATTATTTCCTAGTTTCTTTAGTCTTCTATAATAGTAAACTAATGACCTTTGAGTTGTGGACTGTTAGTCTGGACAAAAGACATTTTTGGTTGAATCTTGAGCTTTGGGAAGCAGTGATTGACATTTTACACAACATTATGGACCAAACAACTAATTCATTAATTATTTCAATAATCGATAGATTAATCAACTATTGAAAGAGTCTATGACATACATGGGCATCTCATAATTACAATATCATGAAAAGTCTTGATATTTCTGTAAGCCATAATACACAATATAATTCAGAGACTAAGAGGTGACATGATGTTATTTTTGCTGGAGCCAATCCCAACACGTTATGGCGAGAGGCAGGGATACACCCTAGATGGTCACCAGCCAATCATGGGGCACACACACCATTCACTCACACATATGGGCAATTTAGAGTCTCCAGTTAACCTCAGCATGTCTTTAGACTGTAGGGGAAGCTGGAAAACCCGGTGAAAACCCACGCAGACACGGGGAGAACATGCAAACTCCACACAGAAAGGTCCCAGACCTTTATATTCCTACATTGACATTTTAGTGCGTTTACCTGCGCAGACAGTCTGTGAGCGTCGTGGCTCCAGTGGCGTGACTCTCCCCATTCAGTGCGGAGCCGTCTCCTCCGGGGCTGAGGGGCCAGAACGGGGTGGAGGAGCCCGGCAGGTCTAGACTGATGTCCCAGAACGGGTCGATGGTCGTCGAGACGCCGCTAAGAGGAAGACAGAGATGAGGGTGAGGACAACTTATTAGAAGATGGAAATGCTGCGATGTAGAGATGTTACTGGTTTAAGAAGCTGCTGTGTTGATTTTCACATCTTCTTCTTCTCCTTTATAGAGGAGAAATATAAACGAGAAGGAAAGAAGATTCAACTGCATGTCTCTTCCATTGTTTGCAGCTGAGTTTGCTCCTTTGGTAGGTTGCTTCTGGCAGTTAATAATAAAAACAAATCATGCAGCATGAACAGTCTTTCATAAAAAAAAACTCCCTTCATGACCATTTATCAATTCTATAAACAGCTTTTTTGTGCAGAGCTGCAGGTGGTGTAAACCTGTCCCAGCTCCCGCGGGCAGGTTTGACAGTTTGACACGTTCACGCTCACATTCACACCTACAGACTATTTAAAGTCACATAACCTGCAGGTCCTGATGGAACATAGCAGCCATAATAATAACTGAGCTGCCTCTGTGACCTGAAGGGATTAAAACAGTCAAACTACGCCCTTCACATAATTCAGGAGCTTGTTTTGTCTGCTCGCGTCTTTTTTATTTTGTTTAAGCCAAAAAGCTGCAGCACAATTTTAAATCCAAGATGTAATTACTAACTCCTCAGTGTTTGCTGTATGACACTGGTTCGTGTCAAATTTGGGATTTAAAACTCCTTCCATTACTTTTAAGGCTCAGCTCCACTATATATATACACACACACACAACTTAAATATACTGTGTTTGTAAATGTGACAGTTAACTGTGTAATCCTTGTTTTGAAATGTTGTACATCCATTTTTTTTATCCCCATTTTATGGCTGTTAGAATTCACTCCTTCTGTTCTATAAACACTATAAAAATAATATATAATAAACATATTTAAAGATTTTTATAGCACTTTTCAAAATAAAGTGCTCTGCAGTAGGATGAAATACTTGCAATAAAAACATCATAGTAAAAACAAATAGAATAAGACCTGATCTGTTTTAAAAACCATCAAGAACATAAAAACCAATAAAAGAAGTTATATGATAAAAAAGAAATAAAACCTGGCACCCAAGAGATTGAATATAAACAGTCTTAAAAGTAAGTATAATATTACACTACATATATTCATCATATCTGCATGCACAGCCATTTTGAGCCTCAAACATTTCCTTTCCTGCATTGGGGCAACAAAAAATGTTGACAAAACAAAATATAATGGTTGCCAAATGATCTTCACACCTCAACTCTAAATATGTATAATTCTAATTTGGATGAAGAAAAGTGGAGCTTTTATCAACATTAGAGCTTTGGGATTGTGGAGATTATTTTTGGTATTGAACAGTAATTAAATAATTTGTGGATGTATTGTTTGTATTGTTTGTTTGTAGTGTGTTTAATGCAACAGACATATTTTTAAAGAAATATAGGAGAAGACAAACAGGTGGAAACACTCAACACTGAGGAAACTGGATCCAGATGCTGCTCTTTTCATCATGAACAGTCGAATTTGCAAAGGGATGATTGCTGAAGTGACGTTGAGGCTTTGTGTGTTGGAGCTGAGACACATGCTGTCAGTCATGATCTCAGAACTCATTGATGGAGACGAGCAGCAGAGTGAAGCAGCAACCGACTTCAGCTGCATCCAGAGGTCCATTTAATTTCAAGGCCCAACAATTTCATTTTCCTTGACTTGGTGTTTTCTGACCATTTGACCTGAAGTGACTCCAACCTTCTGCTGAGCAGGTATAGACGTAAACGAAGCACAGGTCAAACTTTACATAAATCATAAAGAATGTTTTTGAGAAGCAAAGAAACATTGTGGTAGTTGATTAATTTATCGATTATTGAAATGATTAATTACTTGTTTGGTTCATTAAATGGTGTAAAATGTTGATCACGGTTTCCCAAAGTTGTAGATTCAACCTAAAATGTATTTTTTGTCCAGACCAACAGTCCACAACCCAAACATCATCAGTTCACTATTATAGAAGACTAAAGAAACCAGAAAATAATCAGATTTGAGAAACTGGAACCAGAGAATTTGGACATTTTCTTCTTAAAAATGACTCAAATCATTTAATCGATTATCAAAATATTTGATTAATGTAATAGTTGGCAACTAATCGATTGTCATTAATTATAATTATTACTCTCTAAATGGCGCAATATAAATATCCCAAAAGCGGAGCTATGTCATTATTGTTATCTGCGAACAAAAGACTACAAATAAAGACCTTAATGAATATTAATCATATGTCATTATAGTTCTGGCTGCACCAGTCCATCATTTAATTACCTGGCTAACACCAGACCTCATCTCAGTGTAGATTGAGATGCAGTCTCGGAACCGTCTGTTTATTTTTTTTTTGCACTGGATGCATGGTTTATGAAGCCCAGAGCCATTTATTGGGTGCTGTGAATCTCTAATAGCCAATCATATCAAACATAGCATTGCTCATTTTTCAAAACAAAATGCGGTCTAAGTTACTTAGAACAGTTTCTAAGGCTGTATCGAAAGGTAAATTACCATCAGCCGCTATGTTGGATCCATAATTATCTACAAAATCGTTTTGTGTTTCATCATCGTCCTGATGCACCCTCCCCTGTTCTGTGACTGACTCCCTCACTGAGGGGGAAATTGGGTCCAGAATAAATTTCACAGCGAAGTGAATTTGTGTGCAATGAAGGATGGATATACCCAGGTTATCAGGTTAATAGGAAATCATCATCAGTCTCCTGTTGAATTAATAATATAAAAAAACCTCCCAGAAAACTAATATAAAATGATCATGAACATGTTTTTCCATGTGAGTGAAAAGTTTGAAATGTTAACTGCATATCAGCACTTAAAAGTATAAAAGAAATTCTCTCTGTGGCCATCAGGTGGAGCTAAAGTTCAACTTTACAGAGTGTGTGGCATGAAAGATTTTCCTGTTGCTGCAGTGGTGTGTGTGTGTGTGTTTGATGGTGCAATATGTGGATGATGGAGGAGGGGGGAGGATGGAGGTCACTTCAGGGCAGGGAATAAAAGAGTTCAGATATAGGAAGGTGAGGAGAGACAATTGAAGTGTGTCATTGTTGGACTGCAGTTTGGTCAATAAGACTGAACCACTGCATGCATGCATGCATGCACACGTGCACACACACACACACACATGAACACACACACACACACACTTACTGGCAGACTTGACAGGTGACGTCAGACTGCAGCCCCCCTGTGAAGATTTGGTCGATGATGCAGTTACAGTGGTTCGGGTTGTTGGCTTTTTTCCCGTTGTCGTCTGTGAAAATATAAAACAGAAACACTCACTGTCACTGGTCACTACAGCTGCAACAATTAGTTGATTAATCAAGTACTTGCTAACTATTACATTTATCGCCAACTATTTTGATAATTAACATATTTTTCAGTTTGTTTGTTTTTTCGTCTTCTTATGACATAACTGAACACCTTTTATTCAGGACATTTTAAAACATCACCTTAAAACCACATTTTTATTTCCCATTAGTGCGGGAAAAGAAAGTACTTGAGAGGGTTTGTATACCTTTTTCTTGGCCAAATTCAAGCACTTTTTAAGGACTTTCCAGATCAATTTCCCGGTATTTCCACTACCATTAAAAGAGGAAACTTGTATGTGAATCATTCCATATCCCCATTGTTCAAGGTCATGAAATGCTGTCTGTAGGACAAAGAATCTGAACATTTGATCCAGCCTAAACTGAATAAAGAACCAGCAGCTATCGTTAACGGAATATTATTGGTGCATAGAGAATTAAAATAAAACAGTGTTTCTGTGCCACATTTCATTTGTGTTTTTTTACTGCTGTTTATTTATTTGGTTCATGATGCATCAAATTGTTCTTTTTCTTACTGACAGCGCTTGATGACGTCAAACAGCATGGATCGATTAACACTGTATTTCTCCTTGTAAACTGCGTCGTGTGATATAAATACATGCACCCTCAAAATGACAATTTCACTTATAAGCAAAACTGTTCCATATTACCATAGTTCCATATTAGAATAATAATTTAAAGAAAATATTTTGTGTTTGTTTCACAATATATCAGTCACCTTTCATTGAGCAGATCTTGCATTATGATAATGACTAACGCAAATACCCAGAAAAGATAAAACAGATAATGTGTTTGCTTTAACCGCGGTAGCCAGGCAATGGTGGTTAGTTGTAGCCCTAATATACTTAGTTATTTCTACCTTTGCAGTGTCTGTGCAGGACGTCCAGCGCTGCGATGAGGAACTCATGTGCATCTTGCTGCTCGTATCCGGCCAGGTGACGAGCGTGAGTCCACACCAGGTGGAGAAGACGGAACGGGATGTGTGGTGAGCGATGGCCTGAGTAGAACTGGGGAAGGAAAAGTGTGTGAGAGAAGACTTAAGGCTTGACTCCATAGGGTGCGCACACCTCCTTCTTCCACTGATCTGTATGATCCTCACCTCCTGGAACAGCTGTGACATCTCACACACCAAACAGGAGTTGCTCTGCATCTCACATTTGTGTCGGTCCGACAGGAAGAAGTCACGCAGCAGTGGCGTGTGTGTCAGCGCCTGGACGATGCAGTTCATGAAGCATGTGTTGCCGAGGTTTATCAGCCCACGTAGGCCTGAGGAGAAATAAAAAGACAAAAACAATCAAAATATGATTGAAGAAGGAATGAAAATTAGACTATATATATATATATACACACACACACACACACACATACACACTTAAATATGTCATATTCATAAATGTGTTAACTGTGTAATCCTTGTCCTATAAGACAAGAAAAGTTCTATACATATATTTTTTCTCTGTTATGGCTGCTACTAACGACTATTCTGACAGTTGATTGAACTACTGATTATTAAAACAATTAATTGATAAGATTAAATCTAAAGGGTTTTTTTTGTCCATACCAACAGTCCACAACTCAATGGTCATCAATTTACTATTATAGAAGACTAAAGAAGCCCAAAAATAATCAGATTATGATAACCCAGAACCAAAGAATTTGGACATTTTCTTCTTCAAAATGACTGAAATCGATTACCCAATTATCAAAATATTTGGAGTTTAATGTAATAGCTGGCACCTAACTGATTCGACTTAATCACATTTTGCTCTACTGTCAAAAATGACTCCCTATATAAATGCTATAGTCATGACATCCACATATACAGACATTTTGAGTCTCAAACGCTTTGTTTCCTGGTTCTGGCATCAATTTCTCCTGGAAATGACTTTATATGTAAAGAAAAAAAAACAAGATGAAACATGACATGACGCACGCATGCACGCACACACGCACACACGCACGCACGCACACACACACTCCTCTCACCTACAGTCAGACAGAGCCATGGATGTTAACAGTACAGGATCAGATCCCTGCAGGCGACTGCACTGTGTTAAACTTACGTCTCTTCACTCCCACACAATCCGCCGCTTCACTCTAAAATCTCTGCTACTGCAAATACACTCTGCTGTACGCTTGGCAAAAGTGTGGAATTATTTTGATTTTGAATATTAATCTGATGCCAGAAAAATCATCAATTTCTGAAGCTTTGAGCAATTCATATTTTGCATTTTTGCTTACGCATAAGATACAACAAAAATACTGTCTGTTAACTTCCTGTTAATTGACTATAACTACTACTTTTTAAAAAATGCAACAACTATTATTGAAATGATCAAACTCAGCTTGTGCACTATCGAGGCTTTATACCAGGTCTTGGTTTATAACATATTGACATGACGGATAGTTTTTCAGGTATTAGTCAGAGCCCGTGTGGTCATTAACGAGTCACTGCTGACTGTGACTGTAATTTAAGGAAGTTCATCTCCATTTACTGTTGTTACAGAGTTGTTTCTGAGGAACTTTATCAGAAAGTACTGTGACTCCTACACAATGTTTCCCAATATCCAGTTTTTACACTACATGTGCACTACATTAACATTAAATCAGGAAGTGGAAACAAAACTCTAGAAATCTGGACTTTGTATCACACAGCAAGCAAATATTAAAAATTTTCCCACACTAATGTACAAGGGCAGAGCAGCAATGATTAGTTGATTAGATGCCAAATGTTACATTATTACTATTATTATAACCATTATGATAATCAAGTAATCGATTTAGGTCATTTTGAAGAAGAAAAAGAAATTATAATTCTCTGGTTCCATCTTCTTAAATCTGATTATTTCCTGGTTTCCTTATTCTTCTATAATAGTAAACTGATGATCTCTGGGTTGTGGAATGTTGGTCTGGACACAAAAAGACAATTTTAAGGTTGAATCTTCAGTGACGTTTAACATGGAAGACCGAAACTAACCAATTGTACAGTTGGAGGTTATTCTCCTCCTCTTGGGGTTGTGGCGGAGCAGCTCCAGCTCTCGCTTGGTGGGTTCCCACGTCGAGTATTTCTCCCCGATGCCTTAAAACACACACAGAGACACACACACACAGTTCAGATATGATCTAGATCAGCGGTGATGAAATCTGCATGTTTGAGGAGTCTCTTTACTCTAACGGACCTGATTCTAATCAATAACTCGTTATCAAGTCCTTAACGAGCTGCTGAGGTAATAATTAGAACCAGTTGTGTTAGAGTAGGGAGCTACCTCATGCAGGGCAGTAGCTAAAAATGTGGGAATCATTCAAACATGGATCATTCTTATTCTAAACCAATAATTAGACTCTTTTCTTCATTCCTAAATGGAAAATCTTAGAAGAATACTGCGGCCTAAATTAATATTTAAGGACTCATTTAAAGGCAACATGTTCTAGTTTCTGAAAATGTGCTCATTAAGTATGGAAATACAATCTAAACTATTATTAGATCTGCAACATTTATTGATTAGTTTCCAACTACTACTTTAACTACAGCTATTTTGATAAGCGATTAATCAATTTGAGTCATTTTTGAGAAGGAAAATGTCTCTGGTTCCAGCTTCATTCAACTTCAACTAATTCGATAATTTTTGCAATAATCAGTGGAAAAATCGACTTTGAAAATAGTCATTATTTGCAGGCCTAATTAGCAAAACCTCTGACATCATGTGTATCTGTGTAAACAAGTGTTACCAATGACTAGGGATGTAAATAACCACTACTCAACAGTCGATTAATCTATTGATCAGGGATGTGGCCATTGACAAAAGAGCAGGAGAATTTGGACCCATAGCGCAACACAGCAACAGCATAGTGTCATTCAGCACTTATTTTCACACTTTTAATGAAATCCAAACACTGAAAGTGACATATTTTTTTTTTTTAACTTTTAATCAACAAAACTTTTAAAACAATCTATCAGACACCTAGGTCCAGATAACAGTGACAAGGAGTCTCCTTGGACTTGGGCAGTTTCCTCTAACCAGCTCCATTTAAAATGATTTTTGACATCAATAGCTTTAAGGTCAGGGCTAGTCACTGCAAGTCTGGCCATGAGTCAAAAGTATGCTGGAATTTAAGGAAAGAAAATAAAAGGCCTAGAATTATTATTAGTCATGAAATAATAATAATAAGAATTAAAAACTTGAACTATTATTATAATAATCATCATCATTAATGTTTCGGTTGTTAATATGACTATGATTTATGAAGTAAAGGGATAATGTTCTGCAAGGCGGTCATCATGTTGGCCTAATAACTACCGACGGAGCTAGAAGCCCAACGCCTGCAGAGGCCGAATCATGTGCATTGCTAATTACTGTCTACCAACTCAACTAATGAAACACAGCAGCCACCATAAGAAACCAAACTATCATGACCATATCATGTCTGACGATTATTGAAACGATTAACTGATTAGTTGTTTGGTTCATAAAATGGTTTACAATCCCGATAACTGTGTCCCAAGCCTGAGGATTTAACCTAAAATGTCTTTTTTTTGTCTAGACCAACAGTCCACAACACAAGATTATTATACAAGATTAAAGAAACCAGAAAATAATCAGATTTGAGAAGCTGGAACCAGAGAATTTGGACATTTTCTTCTTAAAAATTACTCAAATCGATTATCAAAATGATCAGAGATTAATATCTGGCAACTAATTGATTAATTGGATAATCGTTGCAGCTCTACCTGTGTCATAAACCTCATGAGAGCTAGTAAGATTTTTTATTGTTTCACTGTCCTTTAACTCTGATTCAGTGGATTTTAACAGTGATGCATCAGCTTGTGCTTAATGTTGAACATACCTTGCATTTTCCAGGCTTTCCTTTGTTCCTCTTTGGCGATCTGTTCCATATCTTTATCATAAATGTAGTCTTGGCACATGAAGCAGTAGATTCCTCCGTACAGCAGGTCAATAGCTGCACAGACAGGGGAAGGAGAGAAGGGAAAACAAAGAGAAAGCATGAGGGAGCTGTATTATTCATATATTCTCTGTTAGTGTTTGTCAGAGTGTGATAAAGGGCTGTGAGCTGGGTGGACTGCTGCATCTCCGTCTGTTTCTATTTAGGCCTCGTTGCCAGGTACCAGGACTTATCTGCTGACATATCTGCTGCCTGTTAACATGTCAAGCAGCAATGGAGGCGACCTGAGAGACCAGAGAAGAAGGACGTGTTTATATGGTCTCACGTGCAGATCAGAACCGTCGTTCCGCCTCCCGTCACCTGCAGCCTGTTACTACCTGTTTGCTGTTGCTACGACAACCTGCATGTCGGCTTCTCCCCGCTGATGGCGTCATCCTCTGCAGGTATGAAGGGCGAAAAGTGGGGAGTGGAGGAGGGAAGGTGCAAAGGAGTAAAGTTAAGAAATACAGCATGAAAAACGAGCATTATGTTACGAGAGCAATTAGACGGAATCTTTCCGCAATTCTGAATATTGAAGGGTCATCGTGTAACCATGGGAACGATCGGACAGGGGAAGGAGGAGAATTTGGAGGACAGAGAAAGACATGCAAACGGCATTCGCCAAATAGCTGAGAGACGGTTAGATGAAAGAGATGGAATGGCAAGAAAGAAAGGCGGAGGAGAACAGGAAGATGAAGGAGGAGGAGGAGGAGGAGGGGCTGGTTTAACAGAGGCTAATTCCACAGGGTTTGTTAAAGATGACTTAATTACCTCCTCAACAGTCTGCTGAGATCTGTCCCTTTTTCTCCTCTTTTCTCTCCCTCTGCATTGGACCATTTCTCACTCTCACAGCGTTTAATTCAGCATCGAACCTAATTAAACTCACAATTACGCTCCGTGGGAAACACACACACACACCGGTGGTGGTCTTCCTGACTTCAGCGATAATGAAGGAGGATTCTCCTCGTTGCCAAACGTGGCTTTTGTTAACGGACACCGTGAGTGTCTCTGCTGCAGCGCCAGACACTGCAGCAATGTCCTTCATCTGCAGCTCAAATTGACGACTTCTAATATAAGTCAAAGTATTACTATATCACCAATGATGCTGCGTCCTTTACACTCTCTACACATGATCAATATATGAGGCCTGTTCTATGCATTGGGGGACTGAGTGGAGTTACTGATGTGGTTCTAGAGCAGGAACTGTTGTATTATGTGGCCCCATCTGATCACTGACATGATGCAGCACTGGTCTGAAAACTCAAGCTTCAACAACAAGCTTGTGGAGACCCTTGTTGGATCTAACCTAAGTGTTCAGTCATGGAGGCGTCACTTTGAAGGACAGATGTTACTTTAAGCTAATGCTGGTGTTAAGTATATAATGTTTGGTTCAGTGATCATAGATTTTTTTCATGGCAGCCATGTTGACTTGAAGTAGTAAGTAAATGCAGGTGTTACTTGTGTAATAGCAGCATCCGGCTGTTTTATCTGAATGAACTTCAATTAGGATCACTAGTAGAGCTGCAATGATTAGTCGCTTAGTTAAAACTATTGAACTATTGAAAATGTTCAAATTATCTGGTTCCAGCTTCTTTAATCTGATTATTTTCTTTAGTCTTCTAACGAAATTTTAGTTTGAATCTTCAGCTTTGGGAAACAGTGATCAACATCACTTTATAAACCAAACGACTAATCCATTAATCATTAATCATTTCAATCATCTTGAGATTGACTATCAGAAACTGTGTCTGGATCAGTAGCAGGGACGGTAAAAATTGTTCCTGATGCTCAGTAGACACCCACGTCTCTGTTTAAATCTGCGGATGCAAATATTAAATTTAGTGAATTGCAATGCGACTTTCTCTGTCTCTCACAAGTGATGATATCCACGTGTGATGGCACAGTTCTGAAAATAGGATTCCGATGAGGAATATTTCAATCTACTGCAGATTATCACTGATCACTTCTCTGACCTGGAATAATAATCTGGTCAAAACAAGGCAGAGACACATCTCATAGTTGTTTTCCAGCTCATAAACACCACAGAATGAAGACAGACTCCTGGTTCAGCAGGAAGTTCACAGACACTTATTTTCTCCCTCAGGTGAGTCAAATCCCCAAAGGCCTTTTATCTGAGTTGCACTATGTTGCATAATCCCTCACTCTGCTGCTCTATGGACATTTATGTTTTATTGTGCATACAAACAGAAGCTAAACTTTTCAAACTTGAATCTAAAAGTGTCAGAAGGAAAATAAATGTGTGGAAACAAAGGAAAAGGAAGTTGATGTCTTCTTCTGTTTCTTCTCATAAATATCCAGCAGGCTTAAAGGAAGTTGTGAAGCTGTCACTCAGCCTCAGACTGACCAATAGAAACATGTATTTCAGTGTAGACCTTTAGATCAGCAGCAAAGCTGTTTTATTCACATTAATTGCCCTAAAACATTAGTACAACAAACTTATGGTAAATATACACACATATGTGTGCGTATCCTTCACTACCTAAACAGCTAGTCCATTTATGGCTTCAATTAATGACTATAATGATTAATCTATCAATTATTGAATAATTAATCCGTTAGTTGTTTGGGTCATAAAATGCTGTAAAATATCGATCACTGTTTCCCAAAGCTGAGGATTCAACCTAAAATGTTTTTGCCCAGGCCAACAGTCCACAACCCAAAGATCATCAGTTTATTATTATAGAAGACTAAAGAAACCAGAAAAAAATCTGATTTGAGAAGCTGGAACCAGAGCATTTGAAACATGTTCCTCTATAAAATGACTCAAATTGATAAATCAATAATCAAAATAGCTGATTAATGTGAGAGTTAGTAATCGTTGCAGCTCTAATCCTCCAACTCCTCAGCTGTCACATCCTGTCACACATTTCAGCTAGGAACAAAATAAATAAACAAAAAAATGTTCATGTCTTGATCATTCTTGATTATATTTAATATATACATACATGTATACGTGGGAAGGTCACAGCAGAGGGAGAAGAGAGAGGATGTTGGGAGAGAGCAGAGAGCATTCTGTGCCTAAATGAGCTGGGTTACACAGATAAAGCCTGTGACCTTTACACAAACACACACACACATATATATATATATATATATATATATATATATATATATATATATATATATATATATATACATACAATTGTCAATTTTGTAAAAAGTTCAATATACAACCAACTTCTATTTAAATATTGTCGCATAAACACAAACAAGAGAGTTTCACACCAGGCGACACCTTCATCAGCCACTCAGCTGTATAATTAACAGCCTTTGTTCAGTGTGTGTGTGCGTGTGTGTGTGTGTTGAAGACAAGTTATCACCTCAAGGGGCTTATTGCAGGTTTGGATGCCTGCTGTTACATTATGCATTACAGAACCCCCAAAACACCTGCTCCATTTGCATCTGTGGATTGTGTGTGTTGTGTGTGTGTGTGTGTCTTACCTAGGTTATGCCGTTTGCTTTTGGCATGTTCGTGGATGTGTTTTTTGGCAAAGCAGGCGAAGAAGACGCAGTAGAGGCAGGAGTGGAGTCTGTTGAGGTGGGCGCCGCACATGTGGCAGATACATGACTTGGCCTAGAGGAGAAAAGGGAGGGGGAGAAATAAAATATCACTGCAACTGTAGAATGGTACGCTGATGTTTCCAAGTGCCACTCAAAACATAAAACTATTATGTTATCTATATTTTGTTATAGATAACAATAGTAACAGACAAGGGAATAATCAGGCTTTAAAGTTGCATTTATTAATATGTTTGTGGGTTAAATGAATCTTTAGTTCCCCCTCAGCTTCACAGAGCCTGTTAGTATTCATTTGACTCAGGGTCTTGGTTTTCCAGGCCGCAGCAGCTTCACCACTCAACCTTGTTTTCAGTAGTAGCTAAATAAACCCACAGCTTGATAAAATGACTCAACACTAGTGAGATGAATATTAGCTGGTGAACAAAATGAAGCAACCAAAAGAGTAAATATTTCCTTTCAGGTGTCAGTAGAGAGCAAACAGTAGCTTATACAGCTGCAGCTAATGGCTATTCTGATTAATCTATCAGGTATTGAAATGATTAAGAGATTAGTCGCCTGGTTCATAAAATGGTGTAAAATGTTCAGTTTGCCAAAGCTGAAGATTCAACCCAAAATGTCTATTTCATTCAGACCAACAGCCCACAACCCAAAGATCATCCGTTTACTGTTATAGAAGACTAAAGAAACCAGAAAATAATCAGATTTGAGAAGTTGGCACCAGAAAATGTTGACATTCTATTTTTAAACATTACTCAAATAGATTAATCGCTCATCTAAAAGAGTTGGAGATGTAATAGTTGGCAACTAATCAATTAAAAAAAAGATTTTTATATTCTTAAGTTTATTCATTCTTACTTTGTCACCTGTATCTTTATCTCCATCAACTAAATCGACAAAAGGATAACAGGTTAATTTTAATGTGTGTGTGAACAGCGGTTTAAGTGTATGCAGGCCTGTGCAGCGTTTTGTCTTATTAACGTTGAACGCTCCCCTGTGATTCCTCCGCTGCTTTGACTGCGTAACCCACGGCGACTGTGTAGGATTCACACAATTAACATATAAATCTAAATTGCGCTATATAATCATTAATGATTAATCAAGCTTCGTATACATGCTGTTTGATAGTCATGTTGGGAAGCGGAGAACGTGGACGCGGGCTAAGATGGTGACAGTTCAAAAGGATGCAGATGAGAGGCTGGCGAGCTGATGAGCGGAGAGATAAAAGAAGATGATACTGCTGAAGGTTGATTTCAATTCCTACTCAACTAAAACTGCGTCACCTCCAAAAAGGACATGGTAGGCAGCGGAAAAAACTGAGGTGCAGGGTCACATTGTTTAACCATTTAATATGTATTTATCGCTCAGGGTGCAGACGAACAACGATGCTGCAGCAGCACAAGATGCACTATGGATACAATCTTTTCAAATAGTGCAACAGTGATTTTTACAATTGATGACAGTTGACATGAGGACTGTTTTGAATGTCTTGTCCTGTTTTGATGACATCAGGCACTATTACATTAATCTCAAACTATTTTGATAACCAAGTAATTGATTTCAGTAATTTTTAAGAAGAAAATGTCAAAAATGAATCTTCAGTTTTATGAACCAAACAAATAATTGATTAATTGTTTCAATAACATAGATTTATTGACTCAATATCAATCAATATAATCTTTAGTTGCAGCCCTAGTCCAGACAAACAGTCCATAACCCAAAGATTATCAGTTTACTAATATAGACGACTAAAGAAACCAGAAAATAATCAGATATGAGCAGCTGGAACCAAAGAAGTTGAACACTATTTTCTAAAAAAATGAAACATTAATTAATCGATTATTAAAATAGTTGCTGATTAATGTAATAGTTGGCAACTAATCGATTAGCCATTGCTGCTCTAGTTTTGGGGAAAACAAAATGTTTTCCCAGAAACATTTCCAACACTCCAAAACAAAATCCTTAACAATCCTTTGGGCTGAGGAGCAAATATTTTACACATTTACTGAATAAAAATCTGTCTTGAGTCAACAATCAAACTCTGTTGCTGATTATTTTAGTGAACAATGCACTGAGTCTAATATTTAATCTAAACACACTGATTCTTATTCCAGTCACACACACACCTTCATGCATACGTGCTTAGGCAGCACATGAATAATGAAAAGGCATCAATATGCAACAATATACACTACGCTTGTGTATTTTTGCAGCTCCCTGAGAACATTGTACTTGTGTAGAAATTGTTTACATCTCCTCACATCCTCGACTGGGGGGGTGTTGGCTTCAGTTAAGCTGAAAGGATCCAGAAACCAATAAAAAGCATCCTCTGATGAGGCAGGTTTGGACACAATAGGCTAGTTACTAACTGAGAGGCCTTTCCAACACACCAGAGAACAGTGCTCCGTCCCTCCCATGTCATATTTCTCCAAACGCTGCGGTTTCGGTGATGAGCCATCTGCCGTCAGGATGTTATGTGAGCAGGTAATGGCCTGGAAAGAACCTGGTTAGAAGTGTAAGTGACGACATTATCACACTGTGACTGAGCCAAAAGCAACATCTGCCTCATTCATCGCGGGGAAAGAACCTGCATCCAGAGCAGGTGTCGAGAAAGAAGAATTAAATGACTATCGCCTGCAGCCCGCTTTATTCCAACGATGGTGTATTCCCCAAACAACAGCAGCAGCAGCAGCTTTACTGGCGGCTTGGGGCCTTTTCACTATATTTGAAATGGGAAACTGCAAGATTATTTTCCACAACAGTGATGCAGATTATATACTACAGACTATACAGAGGACTATTTACAAGCATGCTGCATTTTAACAGAATGTCTACGTATTCATTATTTTCTAGCTTGTAAAGCTATAGCTTTTAATCGATTAGCTGCCATCGATTAGTTGCCAACTATTAATCGACAACCATTTTGATAATTGATTAATGGATTTGAGGATTGTTAAGTAGAAAATGTCCAAATTCTCTGATTCCAGGTTCTCAAATATTGTATCTTTTCCATCAGTGACAGGAATTAAAACTTTGATTTTGATGCGTAGTCATTTATTAGGGCAACATTTATTTTCATTATTGATTAATCTGTTGATTATTCTCTCAATTATTGATTGTAGGACCGCAACTAATGACTATTTTGATTGTTGATTACTATATTACATAATAATTAATAATAATAATTACATTATATAAAAGTTCTTCTGATGAATCTGTGTTAAGCATTGTTAATGTTATTACAAAATGAAACAGGTCATCTTTAGTTGTCCAGAGCAAAATATTAGCAAAAAGACATTTGTTTGGCACCTGTCATTTAGATGTGACACAAGACACCTTCAATTGACATTGAAAGAGCAGAGCCTTTAAATCTATTATGCAGTGATCAATAACTGAGTGTTGATCAGGACAATCTGAAGCAGACAGAGTGATGGAGGGAAGAACTGCCTGAAACGTCCTTGGGACCTCAAGTAAATTTTCAGGCACTGATGCTTGAAAAATGGAGGAAATGTATAACTGCAGAATAAATGAAAAGAGGAACATCTTCTGAGACAGAAACATTCTTTTTTTTGTTATTTTGTGGTTGTTAGGGCAACAACTAACAGTTTTGATAGTCGATTAATCTATTATTTAAGAGATCAATCAATTGGTTCATAAAATGGTGTAAATTGTTGATCACTGGTTTTTAAAGCTAAAGATTGAACCTAAAATGTATCATTTTGTCCAGACCAACAGTCCACAACCCAAATATATTTTGTATTTTTACAACAAGAATTTAAATATTGACTTGCAAAAATGGTAAAATAGCCCTTTAATAGATTCCAGTGAAAGACATGATGTCATTTAAATGGGCACCTGAGCCAAGATCAATAAAAATGTAGAGGGAACACACAGCAGCAGGGATATGAGCCTCATGCCAGTATGGTCTGCTCTTCAGGGTGGGGGCAGGGAACCCGGGATGGATTTCAGTGAACAGAGGGACACAGGGCTGTTTAGATAGTTGATTAATCTATTGATTATTGAAATGATTAATCTATTAGTTGCTTGGTTCACAAAATGCTGTAAAATATCAATCACTGTTTCCCAAAGATGCAGATTCAACTTAAAATGTCTTTTTTGTCCAGACCAACAGTCCCAAAACCCAAATATCATCACTTTACTATTATAGAAGAGTAAAGAAACCAGAAAATAATGAGGTTTGAGAAGCTGGAACATTTTCTTCTTTAAAATATCTCAAATCACTTAAATTATTATCAAGCTAGTTGCAGCTTGAATGTAGACAAACATGCTGCCACAACTACAAACACACTATGTGTGAATCTACAGAATGAACATGATTCAATAAAATACAGATCTAAAAAACCACAAGCCCTGAACACAGAATCACTGCATTAGAGACACTGAATTGATAGGATTTGCTCTCTGGTTGTGTTAATAGGGTTCATTTGCTCATCTGCACTATATGTTGTGTTTGTTACATATTTGTGCTGTTGTGTATTGTTCTTGTGACTTGGAAGAGGCCAAAGACAATAATTCCCACTCAGGTGGAAAATGAAGTCTAAAATCTAATCTAGTTTCTTCTCTTTAAGGACACATGAACAGACAAACTGTACAAATATTTTACCAGTTAAACCATGTTGATTATGTCCCACAACGACAGCCGGACAGGAAACGCTGTGGGGAAAGACTCATGAAGCAGATTTTGATGAACAAACAGCAGTGTGTAGTAATTCGGTCTGCTGCTGGTGGGAGGAAGGCGAGTCGCTGCTGCAGGCGCCGTGCAAACAAACAAATCACCTTTCTCATCTATCATGCGGCACCTTTTCTTTGAAGCAGCCTAACATGGTTTTGGGTAAACTGGGTGATGTGCTGGGAGTTTGCTTCAGTTGTAACCAGCCTATCAGGATGAGATTTAGGCGAGTTTGAGCCACAACGAGCCTCAGAGCAAGTTGGATTACACTCAGGCTATAGGTGTGGATTTCAGGGGACATGGCCTTACAATATTTGGAACATGTGCATTTGTCTCCAATAAAAACATGAAACAACCAGAGGACTTTTATTTTAAAAAAATGAAACAGTAGTAAATAATATCTATGTATGTGTCAACTCAGCAGGGATCATACTACATAAAAAAATTGATCAGGAAAATACATTTTTGAAAGCAACACAGAATGGGAGTCTCATAGCATTAATATTAATAAGCATACATTATCTAAAACATTTGCATATACATGAAAATTTCAATGTGGAATTTTATTATGTATAATGTTACACTTCTGTTATAGAAAATACCAAAAATTATGAAAATGTACATCACGGTCTTCAAAAGCATTGTCTTCAAATATACTTTTTCCCCGATCAAGCCTATCAGATTACTATTAGCTGCAATGATTATTTGATTATTTGCCAACTATTACATAAATCTGCAACTATTTTGATAATCAAATAATCAATTTGAGTCATTTTTAAGAAGAAATTGTCCAAATTCTCTGGTTCTAGCTTCTCAAATCTCATATTCTGGTTTCTTTAGTCTTTGATGATCTTTGGGTTGTGGACTGACATTCGAGGTTGAATCTTTATCTTTGGGAAACAGCGATTGACAGTTTACACCATTTTATGAGCCAAGCAACAAATAGATTGTTTCAATAATCAATAGATTAATCGACTATCTAAACAGCCCTGTGTCCCTCTGTTCACTGAAATCCATCCCATTCCATCCCAGTTCCCTGCCCCCACCCTGAAGAACAGACCAGGCTGGCATGAGGCTCACATCCCTGCTGCTGCATGTTCCCTCCCTGTGGCTCTACATTTTTATTGATCTTGGCTCAGGTGTCTATTCAGATGTGAGAATCTCTTTCACAGCATTTTACAACCATTATCATTCAAAATCATTAACAGGCTATTTTACCATTTTCCCAGTTTAATATTTATTTTTTGGGTTGTGGACTGTTAGTCTGGACAACACTGGACGTTTAAGGTTGCATCTTTGAGTTTGTGTAACACTGACTGACATTTTACATCATTTTATGAACCAGGGTGCATAGGGCTGCAATTAATGAGTGTTTTGATTTTGATAGTCGATTATTCTATTATTGAAACGATTAGTCCGTTAGTTGTTTGGTGTATACAATGGTGTCAAATTATGTGTTCATCTGTTTCCCAAATCCTTTCTGTTTAACAATCACCTGTCATTGAGTCAAAAAGTATTTTATTTTCTTGCCTGTAGGTCTGCAAGTAAAAACTATTTTGATAGTTGATTAATCCTTTGATTATGGAAACTATAAATCGATTAGTTGTTTGGTTCATAAAATAGTGTTAAATGTTGATCACGGTTTCCAAAAGCTGGAAATTCATCCTAAAATGTTCCTTTTTTGTCCAGACCAACAGTCCACAACCCAAAGATAATCAGTGTATTATTATAGAAGACCAAAGAATAATCAGATTTGAAACGTTGAAACAAGAGAATATGGACATTTTCTTCTTTAAAATTATTCTAATCGATTATCAAAATAGTTGGTGATTAATGTAAAAGTGAGCAGCAAATCTATTAATCGACTCGCAGCTCTAGTTGCAGGTGTTTAGTGGGTAGTTTAGAGTTGTAGTAAAACTTTCTGGGTTTATTTGTATTTACAAAACTTCTCCAGGCCTGGAAATTGTTATTTTTGTGACCATAAACCCTCTGATATCGTCTCTTATCGCCTGGTGCCTGAATTGTTCGTTTTCCATGACATAACAACAATTTCAACATTAATTGATGCAGAAAAGCACAAATATACAAATCTACCCCCCTCACTTATATGCCCCCTGTGTTGAAACGGATCCTCCGCCCGTGCTCAGGGCAAACGGCAGCCTGGCAGGGAGTGTGTCGGATGTTGTGTTGTTTTTGGAAGGGCGGGGAACTGTCCACACGCACGCACACGCGCGCACATACACACAAGCTGACGCACGTTACCTTGCGTTTTCTGGTCTCAGCTGACCCGCTCCACACGAAGCACTGATAAATGACCCTCAGGTTCTGCTTCCAGTTGTCCACTTTGAAGCTGTTGACATGCGGGCAGCCTGCGGGACTCATGGTAGTCACAGCATCCGGCTCCGCTGATCCTCGAAACCTGTTCAAACCCGCTCAGCAGCGGTCCGAACGGGCTGGCTCGGCTCGGTTCGGCTCGGCTAGCTCGCCAGGTTCGTTATCCAGCTGCGTTCTGGCTAACTGGACATGTCCTGGTTGCAGAAGCGGAGACACACGCAGCAGCAAACATTAAGACGGTTATTATACTTGCCGAGCGTCAGGAATTAAATAAAACCGCCGCATTTAAATTCCGTACAGCGCCGTGAGTGCGGTTCTACCACATTCGCGCTGAATTACATGTTAGCAAGCTGGCTAAAGTTGGTTAGCATTGGAATTTCAACAGTGGCTTTACACACACGGTGACTGTCGTCAGGCCCCGCCCTCATTCATAACGGCGGACCAATCAGGAGCGAATGCTGTGCAAGATTGGCGCTCGCCAACATTGATATTTACCCAAAGACGCCGCCTTCGCCGCTGCTGTCCATTGGAGCGGTGCGTTAGCGCGGCCGCCATCTTGGGAGGGTCAAGACTGCTCCGTTAATATAGTTAATACACTATTGAAATCAGGCAGATAGAACCTTTACAGATGAAGTTATGAGAAAGTAATAATGCTTCGTTTAAGTACTTTTGGGAGTATTTGTACTTTACTTGAAATTTCAACATTCACGTTTAATCCCAGACAGTTACAGAGGAAAGATAAAAGTAAATAATATATACTATAAAATTAATATTATAGTATAGTATAAAAGTCGATCACAGCATCTTCGTGACACAGATAGTTGAGAAAACAATTCTGGTTCAATATTAAAAATAATTTTGATACCCAAGTACAATAAATCCACTTTTCTTTGAGACTTTTACTCAATTAATATTCCGTTACCAAGCATGGGTTAATATCATAGTAATAGTACAATAAATCCTCGTTAAACTGTAAAAAAAAAAATAATGTGAAATAATCAGTCTTTTACTGAATTATATGAAGTCAAGTTTTTTTTTTTCATTTTAAGTTACAATCCTATGTTGCTGTATTCTGTTTTTTAGTCCCAGGTATCTGTGTTTATTGTTATTTTGTCCATTTACGTGCATTTTTGTGTTATTTTTTCTTCTTGAGTAGACGTTTATTGTATAAATCTGCATCTTCTTGTCTTCTCCCAACACATTTTATTATTTTCCATTATCTGATTTTTATACATTTCTTTTCGTATTTTTAAATAAATAGGTTGTTACTATATCGAAGGACTTACAATAATATATAAACCAAAACATATTTTAATGTATTATTTTGTCTCTACATATCTTGCTTAGTGTTGCTGAGTGGAATGCAGTGGACCCTCAAAGATGGCGGCGGCGTTGACGTGCGATCCAGAGGCCAGAGCGGCATCTATGCGCATAAAATTTATTTCAGTCATTACGCCCCGCCTCTGCTGCATCGTGATTGGCTATTCTTTCTTGCGAGCCACATCCGCCTCATATGAGATCGTTGATTGGCTAAAGCATAAAATCAGCTTCATTGTTCAATCAAGAGAACGTATTAAAGTAACAATCAAGGTGGGACCAGAGGGAATGGGAATCTTTTCACAAAGGCATGAAACCCACATCTATATTCTTAAACAATTTATTTTAACAGATCCACAATCGCAAAGCTCAAGCTCCCAAAAATGAACATGACAGTTTGGTTTCATCTGTTGACTTCAACCTCTCAATAACAAGCTGTCAAAACCACTTTCTGTACAGTGCTCTAGCGACCTCTAGTGGATCCGACCTAAAAAACAAACCAAAAAAAAGGGAAAAAACTAAACCAAAAAACAAAACAGTGCACCAGATTGTGAACGACTCCTCCGTTGTGCTGAGTTTGGTCAAGGGCTTGCCTGTGTGTACAGATTTGCTATTGATGATATCTACATTCTAACCAAAGAGGAGTGAGAGAGGGAAACGATCATTGCGGTCTTTACAAATGTAGAATATATTCAGATTTATTCCTCGTCAGTCAGAGATGTGCTACCTCATATGTAAGACCCTCTAAATTACAACTGTCATGCAGCAGAACCAAAACAAACAGTGAGATTATTCACACATATGTTTGGAACAAATAAGTCCAGTTTTTATTATTGTTTTCTGTTAATGTAGCAGTGGCGCTTCAACCTGAACATTGATAAATAAAACACTGACAAAATTGTAATCTTTTTCCTTTTCTGTAAGGATCGTTTTGTTATCCTTAAGACACTGTGAAGAAAAGAATAACCAAATTTATCATCATTCCACACAATTAGATTTTCCTTGACCAATGTCCTTATGCAATAGAATGTTTGTTTTCCTCTTTTAAAAAAATCCAACTCATCCTGGGAAGAACGTGTTGGGGTGGCTGCAGCGTTCTCTCCCCGTCCAAGGCCCCTCAGGAATAACTTGATGTTTTGCTACCAACATCATCCTCCTGCGATCCCATACTCTGAAAACAAAAAGCACCGCATGTTAACATTATTAAACAATCCAGAAACAATCCCTGACTGTTGGAATCAGGAATCAGCCAGGAAGCAGGTTTTTCCGACTTAAATACACAAATTATAACTTTATAGCTGCCCCTTCTAGTCAATGACCACATTTACATGGACAGTATCTGGTTTTGTCATCATAAAATGCTGCAAAAGTTATAAACTAACCTATAACCAATTTTCCCCTCATCTAGAGAGCCAATCACAGAACGGGGAGGATGCAGCAAGATGACGAGGAAACAGACACTATTTTGTTGAAAACTGTGGATCCAACATGGCGGCAGACTTTAATTTACCTTTCGATGCAACCTTAGAAAGTGCTCCAAGTAATTTAGAACCGCAAATTAATTAAACTTTTAGCACTAAACTCATCATTATCTAGTATTGGGTACATCATAGAGTATGTTTGATATGATTGGCTATAACCTACATAAAGATGTATTTGATAGACACTTGTAATGACCAATAAATGTCTCTGGGTTTTCATAAACCACGCCTTCAATATGAATAAATGAACGAATGGTTCCCAGATGTAATCTCAATCTACATTCATATGAGGTCTGGTGTTAAGACAGGCTAAGTAGTGCAGACAGAAAAAATCAAAATTTACTGATTTTGTCACCAGAAAACCTAATAACAAATGATTATATATCACCTTCTGCACAAATTGTGGGTTTACTGTGATTTCTTGATCCATAGACTTTAGTTTCTCATCCAGCTCTATACATTTCAACATCTGAAAGAAAGAAAAAGACATAATTTAGAAGTAATTGGAGCCAAAGATACTCGAGGGATACAAATAAGAAGAATTCAACCAGAATTTGTGTGAAGCGAGAAAAAAAGTGATTCTCACCTCTTGATCAATTTTGTGGAGCATCGCTGGGTTGTTGTATTTTTCGGGGTTGTCGTGGAAGCAGACCATACCATCCCTTTGGTTAATGCTAGCATAGATCTCACCATCTTCAATCTACACAGAAACACATGGAAGCATGAGGAAAAGAGGAAAATCCACATTCATACATATATACATTTATAGTACTGATCAATAGTTAAAAAACTCTACATGAAAATGGAATAAAGATCAATAAATAAAAGAAAAAAAAAACTAAAAGAAAGCTGGAAAACCACCCAAAGAATCCCCTAAAATGTTTTATATCAGTATTAATGAAAGAGACATTAACTCACCATGTGTAAGACGTATTTCTCTGCTTCCTGGGGGCCTGACAGCTGCACTCGACTCGCCATGTCTTGCAAAGACAGCGTCAGGAAAGTCTGGGGACAAATTAGTATGGAAAAGCAACATTAACATTTAGAAGCTAAATTTCACTATCCGGAATTAACATTTTTGATATCAACGCCTTTCTGAGTAGCCGTAATTACATTTTGAATACTCACATCTTCCATTCAAGATATCTGTTAAGTAATTGCGACTAGTTGAAATGACAGAGAGATATCCGGAATTCGGTTTTGACTATAGGCACAACGGAGTTACAGATATCTGCAATGACCTCACTGAAATGTCATTCAAATCCTCACATCTTAAATGACAGTTGCATATATCTGCAATTCAGTTTTAACGAGGCATAATGAAAGTTAGAGATATGTCAAATATCATGCATGACGTTTCGTTGCAGTGGCGTTTCAGCAACGTCATTTCACCTAGTCAAAAATGTCATTTAAGATATCTGTAATTAAATTCTACCTAGGCAGATTCAAAGCCAGTTCAAAATATCTATAACTTAATTACATTTTGATTAGCCATAACTCCAGATATAGATATCTACAACTTTATTTTGCCCAGTGAAAACTTAATTTAAGATATCTGAAAAGGGACATGCATATATCTTTAATTGTGGTAAATAAAAAAAAAAAAAGTCATAACTGGAATTACCTAGAATATCTGAAACTGGAATTAGTACCATTCATAATTTAGTTACAGATATCCATAATTTACATGTTGTATATATCTAAAAATTAAATGTAGATATCCAATGACAAACCTGACATAATTAGTCCTAGGAAGAATATAGTTGTGGATATCTCAAATGTTTTTTTGACTAGGTAAAACTGAATTACAGATATCTGCCATACATATCCAGACTGCCTTTGAAATGTTAAGTTGGCTGACCATAAACAAGACAAGAATCATACATTTTAGTATTTTATTGCCAGAATTTCAAGATTGTTCTATTGTAGTTTAAGGGTATTTTCATCTTTTGTTGTCATATGATGTACATCAGAGACAACAGGAGACCGAGGGATGTAAACACTAGAATAAGTTTGAATTCTTAACTATTCAACTAATTTTGGATGAATCGAAAAGTTGATTTCATTGAATCTTTAATTATTTAATCTTTAACTCTAGAACTTACCAAAGTTATATTCATATTTGTTGAAAAAAATAAATGCATCAAAATTCATGAACTAATCCTTGGTTGACAAGATTAATTCTGCAAGGATTAACTGATTAGTTACTATCCAATTACATTAGCCTGCAAATACTACTGTTTTTTTTAGTCTTCTATAAGAGTAAACTGATGATATTTGGGTTGTGGACTGCTGGTCTTGACAAAAAAAAAAAAAAATAGAGATTTTTTTTTTTTTTAAGTTGAAGTTTTTTTTTTTTACACCATTTTATGAAGCAAACAACTATTTGACTATCAAAATAATAATTAGTTGCAGCCCAAGACACGACCATGCCAATAAATCGTGAAACTTATAAAAACCCATAAAAACACTAACATGTCTCCATGTCTCATACCATAACACAGACAATACATTGAATAATACTGAGCTGTTCTTTCATTTCTCTTTTGCTCAGCTTTCAGGAACAGCTGGTGTTTAGATGCCGGCACCACTAATCACACGCTGATGAAGCCATGTGTGTTTTTTGAGGATGATGCAGGACTGAGGCACATTTTTAATCAGCCAGTAAAGAGTTTAGAGAAGCATTTGTCCAAACTGATGTTTCAAACCTCATTATGTGGAAACACTTTCCTGTGAGGGCATCTGGTCCGTTGTCTGAACTAAAACCACATGAACAAACACCCACCTTTGTTAGTCGCTGGATGTTCTTCTTGTAGAGGGAGGAGAGGCACTGTTTGACCAGGCCTGTGTTGTTGTCTCGTGTGAAGGTCTCAGTGTGTTTGTTGACCACGTTGCGCAGTTCGGCCGGGTTGTTGGTGGTGTAAAGCTGAGCTAACTCATGGTACGCGTTGCTCAAGGGCTGAGGACGAGAAGACGATCATTTATGTTAATAATTAACCACCAGTCACTGAAGACCGCTGATTAATTTCAGAGCTAAATGTCACAGCCACAGGGGAACTCAACTTGGCCAAGGATCTGCATTTCTTTGCTTCTCTTTTGATTCAATTTCAATATTTCTGCCTAGAAAATGCTAATAACAGAATTTGGTCAACCTAAGCTGCGTAAAGCTGGTTGACTAAGCACTTTGGACTCTCCAACAGATTAATAGATCGTGAAAATAAAAGGTCACTGCAACCCTGTTTGGCTGTTTACATGAATCTGGAGACACAAAGAGCTATTCATGCTGTCACAACACTGGCTGCTTAGGAATCTGCACAATGTAACTTTTTGTTCGTTGGTACATTAACCTGATTCTCAATGTTATATATTATTGTGCTGCAACATCCTGTTGTATTGTTACAGTTGAATATGATGAATAATTAAAACCGGGTCAATGTAGTAGAAATGTGTAATTACTTTTTTAGCGGTTGCCTTGTGACCAGAGAAAACTGAGAAAAATACTTTAGATTCCTTTTTATTCTTGTTTATGTGAAAACACACATCACGGTATTGTAAGGTTTTCTAACATCTTTTGTCTGAACTGAGCTGAAGATATTCTGTTTAGTATTAGAGCTACAATGATTACTTGATTAATTGCGAACTGTTACATTAGTTGTCAACTATATAATCGATTTGAGTCATTTGTAAGAATAAATTGTCCAAATTCTCTGGTTTCAGCTTCTCAAATCTGATGATTTTCTGTTTTCTTTAGTCTCCAATAGTAAACTGATGATTTTTGGGTTGTGGACTGTTCGCCTGGACAAAAAAGAAAAAAGACATTTTAGGTTGAATCATTAGCTTTGGGATTGACATTTTATGAACCAAACAACTAATTGAATAAAGATTCGGGAATCAATAGTTAATCAACTATAAGAATAGTTAGTTGTAGCTCAACGGAAGACAAACTGTTTTTTTTTTCCAATCTACTTTGAATTATGAGAAGAATGACCAGATTGTGATCAAGTGAATTCCTTTTCTTCCAAATCAGCTGATATTTGAAGGGAGGTGGTAGTTCTTTCTTTTAGAGTCCTTGAACGTGTCACTATAAAAATCAGTGGTGTCACTGGTTCCCAGAAGAACAACATATTTAGAAATAAAAGAAATATCTGCACCAAAATAACAACACTATTAATTCAGTGTAATTGATCCTCACCTTGATGAACCTCCCTACTATTTGTGAGGTGTATTTCGGCAGCTGCTGCACTTTGCCATGGAGAATGAGTGAGACCAGGATGTATTTCTTATAGGCTTCCAACATGATGTGGCTCACTGCCATGGCTGGAGTGGTTATTGCCTGATGAGAAACAACGAGACACACGGATTATCCACAAAGACACGTTGTCAGTACGGATATTTAAGTGCCGATACAGCAGAGGGACAAACCTGTTCATAAAAATACAGTGCTCTTTCGAAGTTTTTGAGGCCCGTGTAGATCATGCCACCATAGTAGTAGTAACATAAAAAGTGCTTTGCGTCATAGGCTCCATTCTCCTTACAGATGTCCATCATGTCCAGCTCCAAGAAGGGCAGGGCAGGCTTGAAACACTTTGCTAACAAGCACAGCTGTAAGAAGTCAGACAGGAAAGGGGGATGACTGACAGAGTTACACTTCAGGTTTTAATGGAAAGGACAAAGTTACCCAACTGTGTGTGGATCGAGACTCTGAATTATTCATCACAGCTCCTACACATTTTCCATTTTAAATTTCCAGACTTCTCTGTAGATTTTTCAGACCACATTTAACGTCCAAGTACAAATAACTTACAATTTTCCCTTTTTATGCTGAATAAATAATGTATATTGTCCTTGCATATTTTTTAGTCTCTTCTATAGAGAAGTTGAAAAAAGTTTAAATAGGCTGCGTCTGGGCGGCCTTGTTTATTCACCGTATCCATGGACAACATTTACTCAGACAGAAAAAAAACAATCTTTGTCACACATGATCACTGTGTATAATGAAATGTTCAAATATGCTTAATGTTAGATTATTTGTGATATAGTTATATGTGCAATTCATGGATATTGCTGCATTTGCATTCAACGACATCCAGCTCTCTGAAGTTATCTTTAGAAGTTCAGAATTTTAAATTTAAGAAAATACAATGGACCAATAGTCTGGAAACACAAATATATCTGTATACTCCCTTTTTCCCCTTCATACTTATCCAGACCTGGAAATTAACTAAAATCTAATTTCATACTGTTCAGGGACCTCGTAGTCACAGTGACTCACCTGACACAGGTCTGCATGAACTGAGGTAAGTTGGTTTGTGTTCATCTGCATTTTGTCTATTGCCTGTTTTAGGACAACAACACCCCTCAATGGCTGTTGAAGAAAACAAAAAAAGAGGAGAAATATTAGTTATTCAGCTGCAGCCTGCTGCAGCATTTTGTATCTAAGCAGGAACTGAAAATGGCCTCTGTATGTAACACACTTTAAAATGCACTCAAATATTTAGATCAAGAAGGAAAAGAACCCTATGAAACATAGGGGCTGCAGCTCACTGCTGTTATACTATAGGACAATTCATTTAAGCCTGAGGAACTATCTACAATGATGGTTTTCATGATCTCAATTAAAAAATAAATGTTATACTTCTTAGAGTTGAGGTGATGTCTTCAAATGTTTATTGTTGTGCAACATAATTCAAACCTATTCATTTTACTATATATATATATATATATATATATATATATATATATATATATATATATATATATATATATATATATATATATATATATATATATATATATATATATATATATATATATATATATATATATATATATATATATATATATATATATAAATAAAGAAAAAAACAAAACTAACATAATTCGATAGGTGCAGCACAAAAATTATACTACAGCCAAAAAGGAAACCACTTTTGCAGCAACGTACACACAGCATTAAAATACGTTTACCCACAAGCTGCTACAGCATCAAGACACTGATCACGTTGACAAAGACTTCACACTACATCACAGAAATCATTAAAAAACATAGAGAAACACACAGGAGACCAACACAAACACACTAATTCAGGTGACTTGTGTGTTTTCTCTTTTAGAAAACACAGGGTGGGTCACATGAAAAAAGATTTGGGGGGCAGGTATTGTCAAGTGCTGTTCAGAATTAAGAGTTTGTTTTTGGTTCCAGATCATAATCCACTGTTGTGATCTGTGATCTGAAACTAAGTCAGAATTACGTTCTTACCTGTTTCCGCTCTACAAGGGCGTTTGTCAACTGGTGGCAGAGACCAGCAACTGTGAGAGGAAACACAGAGGAGAGGAAGTGTTAAATGAAAATGGGTCATTGATTGGTTTTATGGTTTAGTGGTTAGTCAGTGTCCATACAAGGTTATACAGGATGCAGCTATACATCAGTGCTATAATGTCTCACAGAGGTGCCTCTATTTTTGAAAGTGCTTTTTGAATCATTTATCTAAAAGCTAAATAGAAATTGCAGCAATGGAAAGTCAGCAGATACGGTTTATACTAATATACCACACCATTCAAATCAACATTACAAATGCCTTAACCATCAAACAAGGGAATCTGTTCTTTGGTGGCAGACACTGGGAAAAAACAGACATATGACCACAACTTGAGGGAAGCATTTGCACAGTGATTACCTGTGGGCATGATTTAGATAAAGCATCAAGCTGACAAGTGTGTGCATTTTATCTACTTTTTCCAGGCATCGGAGTTGCTCAGTATGAATAAAAAACTGTTTCTCTTTCCGCTGAAAGCAGGTTGCACAGATGCTTCCTAAAAAATGGTGAGCGGGAGGTTTGGTTAAGTCAAGACTCACAAGTGTCTGTTGCATATCTAATGTGCTCCCCATTGCAGGTACTGATGAAGAGCTGAACTTGGGAGAAGAGCGTCTCAAAGTCAGGGATGTTTGGCATGGAGAACTTCACAAATCTGAAATAAAAAAGGGAGAGGTTAGGAAAAAAAAAATCAGCGAAATAAAGAGGCATCAGGACATTGAATGCAAATGAAAACACACAATTAGGAGGGTGTTTTTCAGCTAATTTCCATTTAAACAACAAAGACAACAGCTGGAACAGAGCTGGAACAGTGCTGGAATGCAGAAAAGGAACTAATAACTTTTGCTATGGTCATTTCATATCCAATGCAGCATGGGAATGTCCTAATTTTAGATGCATCGTGCCCGCATCATTAGTTCTACATGTGGCAGGCAGCCTTCAGCTGCTTCCTGACTACATCTATTTTTTCTAAGCTACATGCAAAAGGCAGACAATATTATTAAAAACAACAATTATACTAAGAAGAGGCGATCATTGATCATCAATGTGATTTGTTTTAAGCAATTTGACCAGTGAAATTGCTCACTATAAAAGCTCTCATGTCAATATTGCATGAACCCTATTTTCCTTGATAATATTTCTCAGCAGTGGCCCCACCTCTATATGATTAATCACAAAAAGCACAAGATGACCTTCAACAGGCACAACAACAGAATCATTCGGTCCAGCTGGAGACAGAAGTGGAGCAGAAGCAGGAGAGGACGCAGGAGTGTAGAGGAATTACAGGACCGAACAGGAGCAAACGCATCAATAAAACAGCAGCAGGCCTCTCGAGGGACTGTGACAGAGTTCTTGACTTGCAGTGAGGATGGTAAACCTGGATGAAATTATGTGGTGGGAGTGAGTACTTACAGCACAGCCAGAACACCTAGGGAGTGCTCCTGGATGTCCAAGGCCCCCAGCACCGTGTCCAGGTGGGACAGATTTTTGGCCAGCAGCTCCCCACTTTTGTTGATCAACTCACACAGCTGAGTCATCTGGCCTGGGGAGGAGGCAGAGGAACAGGGAGACATTAATCCACTTTGGACCGTTTTAGCTCTTTGGAGGAGAGACACAATCATCTCAAAATGTCTACTAACATTTACAAGAAAATACGAGATGCAAATTCAATTTTAGAATCGTTATATTTATTCAGGCTCAGTGCTTGTGCCTTTTAGTAGATTGTTATACTGGGGTTCAATTAATGTCATAAAGTTCCAAGCACACAACACAGGTTTATTAGATTCTGCAACCAGTGGTGGAAAGTACATTTACTCATGTACTGTATTTAAATGCAGTTTTGAAGAACTTGCTACTTTATACTTTCACTACATTACACTTATTCGACACTTTAGTTAATTTGAGATGAAGGTTTTAAAATTTGACACATACTTTAATATTATATTTTCTACATTCTATGCATGGAGTTTGCATGAAAGGTGCTAGATATTATGATGCAGTACTTTTACTACTAACCTACACAAAGTATCTGAAGTTGTCTCCACATTAACAAAGTAAGTCAATAAAATCTCTTGCTCTTGTCTATTGATTAGAAACAAGAAGTACAGTATAATAATGTAACACAGCCTGCATAATAAGTACTTTTACTTGTGATACATAAAATGTATTTTGCTGGTCCTGTAACATTTTCAATCCAGGACATTTACTTGTATTTAAGTATTGTTTTGATGACAGTATTTTTACTTTTACTCCAGTAAACTATCTAAGTATTCAGTCCACCTCAGGCACAAATATGTGACTACACTGTTTACAAAAACTAGAAATGTTATTAAAATAATCATCTATTGATGGCCATTGAAAATAATTAATTCAATTTAAAATCCATAAGAGAGAAGAAGACAATACTTCTTTAATGTGTGTTTAGGGGATTTCCTCAGTGCTGAAGTGGTCAAATTAATGATTAATTGTGATTGTTCTTGTCAAATACGGCAGTCTTTTCTTTACAGAAAAAGAAACCAAATGGATTAATTAGCTTATTAATCAGCGTCGTGCTGTGGCTGAGTGTTTCTATATAAATCGGCCGGTCAAGTGTCCTGTCAAGGCCTTGCAACAGAGGTGATGCAAGTGAGATTGACAAATGACTCTAAGCCAATCACATTCGCCAATTTCGTCCGCCAGCCAATCACGTGGGGGCTAGGGCGGGACTACCGGTAGACAGTCCCCAGAAATTATTTTCTAGATCAAAAACAAAAAGTATGATTTTGTGAATATGTTTGATGAGCTGCGCTGTCGATGGTTATCTCCGACCTCCCCGTGAACTAACGCATCGTCTGGTGATACTTTATAGAACTCTCGTCGAACCAGAAAGTGGTTTTTCGCGGTGTGTTTACATGATAAGGCAAAAAGAGGGCTCTGACCAGTTATCGGCAAGGCATTGGATAGCATATGCTAGCTACCTAGCTGCTACTTCTCGTTTGAATGAGTTTAGAAGGCCTACCTTGAGCGGAGAGCTGCCGCACATTGTTCACAAACTGCTCCAAGGCTGAAGCCATTATTTCCTGGGTCCAAAGTGGAGGTAATTTGCACTGTTTTTCATTCAAACGTCATAAACAACTCCGTCCGGACTAAGACAGGGGGCCACACAGCCGCCACTGAGTATAAGATATCGCGAGACCCTAAGAACAGAGCAGACTGCAACGAGATTTACAATCCAACCGTCATCGTTGGTTTCTTAAAGGGCCACACACCCTCATGAATCTGAAGTGGACTGTTTCCATATTATCAATATTAAAACAATATATAAATAAATAATAGTAAACAAATCTGAAATTTAAAGTTGATCAGTAAACAGATTTTTTTAGAAAAATTTCCTTGAAAAGTTTGCCTTTGTTTATTTGTGTTTTTATTCATTTGTGTATTTTTCTTGACATTATCAATCTTTTTTTGTAAATGGTATGCTCACTTTATGAATCTGTTTTATTTTATGAACTAGATTTACTACACTGTATACATATTACAATAAAATAAATATAAATAAAAACCTAGAAAAAAGTTGCCATCTCTGTTGCCATCAAGGTGTTTTCATATTCAATTAGATTTTTTATTACAATTTTATTTACTTATTAATTGCTTTCCCACGCCCCGTTTCCACGTTAGTGGCATGTGTCTGAAGCAAAGAGATCATAATTTCACTGATCCCGAATATTAATATCATAGCTAGATTTCTTCCAGAACTATTTAGAAGACCGCAGTACGGCTTAAGTGAACCTCCGCCGTTCTGTCACGAATAGGACGCAAAGTTGTCATGCAAGTACAATACGGACCTTAAATAAAACAGCTGTTCCTCGTGTTTAATCCACTAGAACTATTATCGAGCACATCAGTTGTTGTGGGTTATGTTGCTCCTATCATATAATATCATGTCAAATCATCATATTATATCATATCATACATCGTATAATATATTATATCATATCATATATCTAATAAATAACTCTGCGGGAGCTGTCATACCAGTGTTTATTCACTTTTTACCCGCATTTAAATAGCATTTTTTCTAGGATTCAAATCTGCACGGTGAACTAAAATTGCATTGAAAATCACTGCAAAGATTAATACTAGATGGATCAATAATGTCTCTATACTTCAGATACATGACAGGAACGTGGGAAATTGGGCTGATGTCAAAATACCGGGCGTGTGAGCTGTTCCTTTAAGGAAATAACGTCAGGAACTGACGTACAGTACAGCTGTAAAGATCTTCTAATAGTAAGAGCATCACTGAATTTAAACTTCATGTGACCCATTATCACAAACAGACACTTGCTTGAAACAGAAATAAAACTACTGCATATTAACTTATCTGTGGCCATTATTGATTATTCACCATTTTTTTTCAGACAAAATACTCACATTGTTGTTTGGAGAACTGATGAATCAGGGGCTTTTAAATGAGGTAAAGTAAACTGTATTGATCTCAAATTCTGTTGCTACCAAAATGAGATAATACTATACAGGAAATATGTAAAATGCCAAATTTAAAAAGCTGTGTACTCTTATGAATCTGTTCCTTCATTGTTACTGATTGACCACTTTTGATATATTTTTATTTTATTATTATTATTTATTGGTTATGTATTTATTATGTATGTCTATTTGTTTGTTAGTGTTTTAGCTCTCTTACATTTTGCTGTTATTGTAAACTGCATTATCTAGAATATGATGTCTGGCCTTTTAATTGTATAGGAAACATACAGAAGGACTAGATAATAATAATTAAAAAGAACACTTTAATAAAAGTTAATACAATAGCGATATAGTACTTACACTAGTAGTACTGAAGAGTAGTAGATATATTAACTGATTACATAATGTTGGATTCATAAATTAAAGTGGTGAATCACATTATCAAGAAATAGACATGCATGCAAGCATGTTTTTTCTAATAATAAAAACTGCAAATTGTTTCTGTGTATGGTTTTCTTTTTGAGAGGAGGAGTGAGCCATCTTATTTGAATACAATATCTCTGCTGCTACTGCAGAGCTTCAGTATATAAGTTCCTTATGTCGCTGTAGCTGCAACATGATTATGGGGTTAAGGAAGGTCGTTTTTACAGTTAGCATCTGGTCAGCGAATACACATTGACTGATGCTAACAGGAGCTAACAGACCTGCTGTCTCATTTACCTAAAGCAGACAGACTGTTAGCGTCTCTGTTAGCTTCCCTGTTAGCTTCCTGCAGCAGCGGCTGACCCCAGAATGAACAAGTCCCGCTAACAAACACAAACTACCAGCTGATTCATGCGGACTGTTTCCGGTGTTTCCAGTCGTTGTTTGCAGTCGGCTAACGGTTACAGTAACTGTTACAGTAACTGTTACAGTAACGGTTAACGATTAACCGACACCTGGAACCACGGGGCGAACATGTGGTTTCTCCTCAGAAGAGGGAGAACTTTGCTCTGTGATCCGTTTAAGCGGATTTGCGTCAACATGTCGTCCTCCTCCTCCTCTCCTGGGAAGAGGCTGCGGGTTCTGGTGGACATGGACGGGGTACTGGCGGACTTCGAGGGAGGTTTCTTAGAGAAGTACCGGGCCCGGTACCCGGAGGAGCCCTACATCCCCCTGCAGGACCGGAGAGGATTCTGGGTGTCAACACAGTACGGACAGCTGAGGAGCGACCTGTGTGTAAGTCTCACTCTCTCACACACACACACACACACACACACACACACACACACACACAGATATACACATAATATACACATATATATTGCACTTCATATACAATGCAAACAGCATAAGGTATATGCATATATATTATACACATATATTCACATACTGTTATACTGCAATATGATTTGCATATATATACTATGTTGTGTGTGTGTGTGTGTGTGTGTGTATATATATATATATATATATATATATATATATATATATATATATATATATATATATATATATATATATATATATATATATATATATATATATACACATTGGAAAGCAAAAAGGGTCATATGATCATGAAATGTCTCTTCAAAGGACTGATAAATACTCCTGTGAACGTCCAGGTCACATTCGTCGCAGTAAATCTGAATACAAGTTATTTTTCTGGGCCAGAAATAGAAAGAGTCGGTATGCACGGATTCTGTTTGCAGTTGTTTATGTCAGCGTTGTTCTGTTGGTTATCCACTGAAATAAACAAGTGTCTGTGTGCATCCACATTGTGGAAAATGAAAATGAACAGTGTTGAACTAACTTTACCTTTGAAAAGGGATGTAATCGGTTGTGGCTTCACACAGCTCATGGATTTGTTTGGATGTCTGTCTAACATTATATATCTGTATCTGTATAGTATCGTATATAGTTTACTAGGCTGAAGGTGCAAAGTCAAGGATCAACCTTGAAGAGATGAGACAGACTCTGCACAGATCCTTATCAAATTTTCCTTATTTTATTTTATTCTTGTTTTAATATATTAAAAATATTTTTACAACAGAAAAAGAGTAAAACAGAAAACAAAGCAGAGTTAACAGAACACAAGCAAACCAAAACAAGATAAACAATCACAAAAAGATAAAAAAAAAAAACAATAAAAAAAACCAAAGGGGGGAATTTAGAACTCAGATACTTTACATGAGTAAAAGTAGAGATACTGTTGTCTAAAAATACTAAATAATAAGTAAGTAATAAGTCCTGAAAATTATACTTATCTAATTATACTTATTCTAATACTATTAAACTAATGTATTATCAACAAACTGTATAAAAAGAAAAAGTACTCATACCGACTGTTATATTATTATAGTATATTGTTTTAATTACAAAAGACACATGAGCATATTTTAGTTGTTTAGTTTATTATGTATGTATGTATGTAATGTAACTACAGTTGTGAATATGCGCATAGTTTATCAGTTCAACATGTTGTTACACATTAACTTCCTTTCTTCCTCACTAAGTATAAACTTAGTCTCCAGATAAGAAAATATATGTAATGTGTGTAAATGATCTTCTGCAGCTTATCATGTTTTTCATGGTTAGGCAACTTGAGAGAACTTTACTGTGTGTGTGTGTGTGTGTGTGTGTGTGTGTGTGTGTGTGTGTGTGTGTGTGTGTGTGTGTGTGTGTGTGTGTGTGTGTGTGTGTGTGTGTGTGTGTGTGTGTGTGTGTGTGTGTGTGTGTGTACAAACAGGAGAAGGCCATCAGTATCTGGGAGTCCAAGAACTTCTTCACAGAGCTGCAGCCGCTGCCTGGAGGATTAGAGGCCATCAGGGAAATGGACAAGATGGAGAAGTAGGTTTTAAACATGCAGATTTACAAATATTTTAAATTTTTTATTTGATATTAAAGGTCTGTGCATATATTCTGTTAATATATTTCCCTTATAACTGCAGCTGATATTTGACCTTGTTTTGTGACGTGGGACAGGTCTTCTGGCATGGACCAGCGTAGCAGAGACTAGATAGAAACTGGAACAGTCTTACGATATTTAATAGTCAATAACAATCACAAAAACAAGTCAAGCCAATTTTATTTGTATAGCCCAAAATCACAAATCACAGATTCACTCCAATGGGCAACAGCACAACATCCCCTGTCCTTAGACCCTCACATCCTACAAAGAAAAACTCCTTCTCCTACTAAAAAACCTTTAACAGGGAAAAAAAACCTCAAAAACACCAGCCACTTAGGTATAAAGAAAAACAAAAACCAGAGGGCAGCGGCAGAAAGCAGGCTGGTAGTAACAATAGAACTCAGGAAAGAGGCACAACAAAAAGATTTTAAAAAATTAGAATCTCCAAGAAAAACAAAAATACTCAGACAAAAAAGGCACTGACAATATATACTATACTAGGAGAAGAGCCAAAGTACACAAGATTACTAGAGACAAGGCAACACTATCTGGCATTGTAGCAGGATCTGAACCAGTCTTTTATGAAGAGCTTGATGAATGTGAGCTGGTTAACAGGTGAGTCTTGCCGAATCTCAGGAAGGTCATTGGCCCACCACGCCTCCTGGCACACACCCTGCAAAACTAAACACAAAGGAGGAGGGGGAAAACAGAGGACAGGAGAAACCAATACAACACATCAAACCCAGACCATGCCATTTTCACTGTTAGGATTAGGAGAATAGCATCATAAAGAAGAAAGTACTAAACTGTTGACAAATAAACCAGAGAATCATGTGCGATTTTTTTTTTAGAATTAAATTCTAATTCTCTGTTGTAAACAGGTGAGAGTGATGTTATTGTCAGAGAGTTTTAAACTTTTATAACATTTCTATGTGAAACCGAAACAGCTGAAAATTATTCTGCAAACTTTGTGTGGATTTCAAGATTCCTTAATGTCATTGTACAAACATGCAACGAAATTCAGGACCGGGTTCAAAAGTATAATAAAATAAATAAATATATATATAAATATATAAATAAATATTAAAGATAATAAATAAGTGCTTCTGTTCATGAACTTCAGCCCACATTCTAAACATCACATTTATACCATACACTCAGTACCAATGTATGCAGTTGAATGAGATAAAAGCTTAAAGTTTTGAATTTCCTGATATGCTAGAGAGAACATAAGGCAAATGCTGCAGTAAACAATCATGTGTCAGAGTGAGGTGTTTACTGATTATAGGGAAGTAACAGCACAAACAAACAAAAATGCAGCACAGTGTTTCCCAAAGACCAAGTAGCATCGTGTGCTGCTAGGAGCTCTGACAGGGACTCCTCCTTGTCGCCTTTTTCTTACAATAACTGTATTTTCATGTCTCTCCTTATCTCAGTGTATGTCCATGTCATATCTAATGTATAATGCGTCCATTAAGACGATGTAACAGTCCAACACACCCTTATTTGGCCAAAAAAAAAATATGTACTTAAGCTTCTAATTTCAATAGGAACACATACTTCCTACGGCACTTCAGTAGCTCTTATTAATTGTAAATGTTAAGTTAGGCTATTATTAACTTTCACATGAATACTGTTGAAACAAAATGTGCTATTGCAATAAGGCAGGTTCCTCACAACTACAGCTATGCATTAACATAGTAACGCCTTGTTTTAAATACAAGAGATTTCAGTTTTATGGAAGCCAATAAAGCCACGATTGAGCTATTCAAAAGCATGACCTCTAGTTTTTTTTCAATAAGTAGGTTAGGAAGGAGATCTGGTTCATTATTTTAATATTAACTTGGGGTCTGAGTTGTGCTTGGGTTGGTTGAAAACGTTGGGCCAGTGCAAATGTTCCTCTGTTGACATGTACAGTGGGGAAAACAAGTATTTGAACACCCTGCTATTTTGCTATTTCTCCCACTTAGAAATCATGGAGGGGTCTGAAATTTTCATCGAAGGTGCATGTCCACTGTGAGAGAGATAAACTAAAAAGAAAAATCCAGAAATCACAATGCATGATTTTTTAACAATTTATTTGTGTGATATAGTGGCAAATAAGTATTTGAACACCTGAGAAAATGAATGTTAATATTTGGTACAGTAGCCTTTGTTTGCTATTACAGAGGTCAAACGTTTCCTGTATTTTTTCACCAGGTTTGCACATACTGCAGGAGGGATCCTGGCCCACTCCTCCACACAGATCTTCTCTAGATCAGTCAGGTTTCTGGGCTGTCGCTGAGAAACACGGAGTTTGAGCTCCCTCCAAAGATTTTCGATTGGGTTCAGGTCTGGAGACTGGCTGGGCCATGCTAGAACCTTGATATGCTTCTTACGGAGCCAGTCCTTGGTTTTCCTGGCTGTGTGCTTTGGGTCGTTGTCGTGTTGGAAAACCCAGCCACGACCCATCTTCAATGCTCTGACTGAGGGAAGGAGGTTGTTCCCCAAAATCTCACAATACACGGCCCCAGTCATCCTCTCTTTAATGCAGTGCACTCGTCCTGTCCCATGTGCAGAAAAACACCCCCAAAGCATGATGCTACCACCCCCATGCTTCACAGTAGGGATGGTGTTCTTCGGATTGTACTCTTCATTCTTCTTCCTCCAAACACGCTTAGTGGAATTATGACCAAAAAGTTCTATTTTGGTCTCATCTGACCACAAAACTTTCTCCCATGACTCCTCTGTATCATCCAAATGGTCATATGCAAACTTAAGACGGGCCTTGACATGTGCTGATTTAAGCAGGGGAACCTTTCATGCCATGCATGATTTCAAATCATGACGTCTTAGTGTATTACCTACAGTAACCTTGGAAACGTTGGTCCCAGTTCTTTTCAGGTCATTGACCAACTCCTGTCGTGTAGTTCCGGGCCGATTCCTCACCTTTCTTAGAATCATTGAGACCCCACGAGGTGATATCTTGCATGGGGCTCCACTCCGATTGAGATTGACCGTCATGTTTAGCTTCTTCCATTTTCTAATGATTGCTCCAACAGTGGACCTTTTTTCACCAAGCTGCTTAGCAATTGCTCCGTAGCCCTTTCCAGCCTTGTGGAGGTGTACAATTTTCTCTCTTGTGTCGTTGGACAGCTCTTTGGTCTTCGCCATGTTACAAGTTAAAGTCTTGCTGATTGTATGGGGTGGACAGGTGTCTTTATGTCTTTATATGTCTTTATAACGACTTCAAACAGTTGCATCTGATTAAGGATGATACATGGAGTGCAGGTGGACTTCTAATGGGCGGACTAACAGGTCCTTCAGGGTCAGAATTCTAGATGACACACAGGTGTTCAAATACTTATTTGCCACTATATCACACAAATAAATTGTTAAAAAATCATGCATTGTGATTTCTGGATTTTTCTTTTTAGTTTATCTCTCTCACAGTGGACATGCACCTACGATGAAAATTTCAGACCCCTCCATGATTTCTAAGTGGGAGAAATAGCAAAATAGCAGGGTGTTCAAATACTTGTTTTCCCCACTGTATGTGCAGTATGTACAGTACCGTTCAAATGTTTGGGGTCACCCAGACAATTCAGTGGTTTCCATGAAAAGTCACACTTTTATTTATGAGTTGTGAAATGAATAGAACATTTTATTATATTAGCTTTTGATGCAATGAGCAAACACATTGTACCATTAGAACACTGGAAATGGGCCTCTATACACCTATGCAGATATTGCAACAAAAATCAGATATTTTCAGCTAGAATAGTCATTTACCACATTAGCAGTGTATAGAGTGTATTTATGATTAGTTTAAAGTTATCTTCATTGAAAAAAAAACAGTGCTCTTCTCATTTTTCAAAATGAGGAAATTTCTAAGTGACCCCAAACGGTAGTGTATGTATAACAAAAAACAAAACGAGGCGGAATCAATTTGTGGCGCTTCTGCAGCTTTGCGCCACAGTTTGGTCTATGTGTGGCACCACTGGCACCAACAACGTCCACCTGTAGCTGGATCTACCTCATCCAATCAACCCTTGAGTCATTTTAAAACCTTTTTCTTCAGGAAGGCTGTTTGATCTGAACTATTATTACTATTCTGTTTACGGCGTGTGCATCCCAAGTCAACATGAAGAGGGTGTATTTTTATTCTCTTTATGGCTGTTTTGCCTTTAATGGCTTTAATGGATGTGGGCAGTAAATAGGCAAAGAGGAAACAAGACACAACAAAAGCTGCTGAATGGAATCAAACCAGGCAAGAACCCATTTCCTCTATTGTAATCTCGGACACTCACAACAACAACACAATGGAATAACATCTATAAATATCTCCTTCATAGTTATGAAACTGTATTTTTACATGTCCTCCCCCGGTGAAAATCAACAAGTTTCTTTAGAGTCCATCTGAACCTGTTTTCTTATCGGGGAAATCCTCTATGTTGATCTCAGATCTTTGTTTGGCTTCATTAAGCCTATTATGACAGTTATACAGAGTTACTTTGTCTGTCAGGCAGCTGGAATCTGAATTATTATGTTTGATGTTATCGTTGTGTTTCCTTCTCTTCCTGCAGCACAGATGTCTTCATTTGCACCAGCCCGATAAAACATTACAAGCACTGTCCACAGGAGAAGGTGAGAAGATCTCTGCTGATCAATCAACCACCAGATCCTGTTGGAGATGCTGAATGTTTCTGTTTCCTAATCACTGGTGTGTGTGTGCATGCGTGCGTGTGTGTGTGTATGTCAGTATGCCTGGGTAGAGAAGCATCTGGGCCATGACTTTCTGGATCAGGTGATCCTGACCAGAGACAAGACAGTGATTTCTGGCGACATCCTCATCGATGACAAACCCGACATCCTGGGTGAGCATCACAGCAACAAACACGTTTTCACCCCCTCATTATTTACATTACAAACTTCTGTATAAAAATCATACCATTGTTATTATGCATTGATATTGATGACAGTAACTGACTGTTCGCCAAGCGCCTTCTTAGTTACTGTTGCTACACACAACAAAGATAACAGTTAATTAGAATATAAATGGAAACATGAAAAGAGAATTAAACAGTTGTGTCACATTTAATGCTCTTACAAAGGAAACAAATTCAAAATTTGATTTAACGAACTAGCAAGAAACACAAAAGAAACAAAGGAGGAGACATGAAAGAAAAAAAATCTTTTTAACAATCTCTTATTTTTAGAAAAATCTGAGTTTCATTAAAGGATTTTTGTATTTAATTAATGTTACTTTGCTCATCATATTGCACAATTGACAGAACTGACGGGAAGACGAAAAAAGATTGATTGATGACAATAGAGATTTAAATGAAAACTTTTTATGAGTCAGAGTCAACGATGACTCCAGAACTGGAATCTGGGTATTTTTGTGTTTTAATAATAGGACAAACTATTCATATGATGATCAAAGCAACAACATGAAATGATCAAAATTCAATTCTGCTTGTAAAAACAGGAATGAAAGTATAATTAAAGCAGAAACCAGATGTGTGTGTATTTTTTTCTTTACAAGCTGCTGTCTCTGTCCAAATCAGCTTTTAATGTTTGTGCCACCTTGTGTCATCAGGCGTGGAGCCCAAACCAACATGGGAGCACATCCTGTTTACCGCCTGCCACAACCAGCATCTCCCTGCCAACCCTGCCCAGCGGCGCCTGCTGTCCTGGTCGGATGACTGGCAAGCCATCCTGGACAGCAAACGGCAGTGAGGGTCGCTGCCATGACATCATCACCACCACCAAAACACTGTGGTACAGAGCCATCGCTGTCTCTGAACGCAGGAAAAACATTTCGAGGCAGCAGGTATCAGCCTATCGCACAGTTAAGGAAATGTAGAGGTCAGATATTTCACTCAGACACTTGTGGTTTTCCGTTGGGAGACGTTGGTCACGTGTTTGCCCACAAGGGGGCAGAATGAGACTGAGTGAAGCAGGAAAACCACATGTCCATCAATTAGCAATTAACTGAAACAAGAAATAGATACACCCTGCAGAAAGTAAAGTCTTATCAGGTGAAAATATCGTTTTTTTGGTGCAATTAGTCCAATAGACTGTAGAATTATCTTATTCCATTAGAAGTTTTTTGCAGTGCAGGAGGTGTAAATAGATTGAACACTGACATTTCATTTATGAAGCACAGCAGTAGTTTGTACACTGTGTTGCATTAATGAATCAGTTGATTCTCTCTACTTTGATGCTACACAGAAATTCACAGAAACAATCTCCATGAGTCACTGGAGAGCGTGCAATACACACACATGGGAATTTACAAATGTTATTTCTGTTCAGTAAATGTGAAATGTACATTAGTTTCTGCCACTGAGCACACACACACACACACACACACACATCTCTTGAGGCTTTTACAAAGCTGGAGTGGTTATATTGGTGCTTTATTTTTCTTTCACAATGATCTATGCATCTGAACTGTTTCACTGATAGTTGCACACACTCATATATGCATGTTGCCAAAACCACTAGTGTTAAACAGAATAGAAAAACATGAACATGAAAATGTTTACGACATTAAAGAAAGAAAGAAAGAAAGAAGAAAGAATATATGATGTATATTAAAAAAACAACTAGTCTATCTAAGAATAATTTCTAGATCTAAGAATAAACTATTCTTTGTTTTAATCATATGAAAGACGGTTCATATTGTGAGAAACTACCTATATACTCTTTGGTTTTACCTGTGTTACTTTCATACACCAGTCAACGTCATTTTAACAGTTTGTGGTTAAATCTCAAGCCATTTTATTACTGTAGTCACACTGAAATGAGGAAATATGATAGTTTTTATATGTTAAACACAGTGAACACGGTAGATATCAGACACAGATATCCTCTACTGCAGCTGCTGCATCCAGTTACCTCCTACAAGGTCTGTGACAAACACAAAACAAACACAAAGATTGTATATATAAAAAGAAAAAAATCCACATTTTATTAAGTCACTCGTGCCGCAAAAATTGCTTTGGTGTTGCAGATTTCTGTTCATTATATTCTGAGTTTTATTGTTGCAAGCTAATCAAATCCTCGTTTGTCTGGAGCATTAATACATTGTGTTGCTTCATGTCTGTGAAGACAAACTGTGAGTGTGTTAAAATCCATTTAGGGCGGATGTGCAGAGCAGCTGTGATTCTGGCTGTCAGTTTGATCGGGGTAAAGAAAATAGTGGAAGCTTAACGTGTATTATGGGAAAAATGCTGAGCTATTGTTGTGTCGAGCTTAATGTACAAACTCAAACATGGTGCTGTCTGCTATTCCACACATACATAACAAAATAAAAGGTCCTTTTTTAAATTTGTTTGATTTGTTTAAATTTATTTAAATTGTCACACAAATCTGAAAACTTTGTTTGAGAGCGTGAGACTTAATTTTAAAGCCCTGTGTGCTTTTCTTTTTCCTCTGTGCTGATCGTATTAGTAACTGAATATTAATATATTTGTCTAGATCAGTCGTTCCCATCCTGAGGACCGTGAAGGTTTCACAAGTTCTGCAAAACTTTTTGTGAAAATGTTTTTTTTTTCTTTTTTCTAAAGTTATATTGCACATTAAAAATCTGTTCGGGAGATTACAATTTAAGCAGCTGTGAGTTGGAGAAGGTTGGGAACTGCTTTTCTAGACTAAAATCTGCCTTCAGTCCATTTCACTACATGAGAATAAACTTGAGAAAACAATTCTGCCTCCTTTTTACCATAGAACCTGTACTTTATTAATTCTGTAGCTGCTTTTGAAATACCAACAGTAGCTCAGTGTTTTCAGTGAACCAACATGCACAGTAGCAGCAAATGACTGTTTGACCTGAATGAACCTTAATGAGCATCATTGAATGACTGATCCATGGCACTTTCCTACAGAGTACAATGGATTTCAGCGTAAGGCCACATTAAGCCTGACTTCAGCCCTGCATGAAGAAAAAACAGCGTAGAAGGAAAAAATAAGTGAGGTATCATCAGGTAAAATGTTTAAAGCAACATGAACGTTATGTTTCATCTTTCACAACCAAATACCAGATCCACACATGTACCGGTGTAGTTTTTCAGAAGAATCCTGGAACTTCAGGCAGAAAGAGTCAACAACAACTATCTCATCTATCCTGCTTATTCCTCATTAGGGTCACAGGGGTCTGCTGGAGCCTATCCCAGCACATTACGGCGAGAGGCAGGGATACACCCCAGATGGTCACCAGCCAATCGTGGGGCACATACACCATTCACTCACACACTCACACCTACAGGCAATTTAGAGTTGCCAATTAACCTGAGCATGTTTTTGGACTGTGGGAGGAAGCCGGAGTACCCGGTGAAAACCCACGCAGACACGGGGAGAACATGCAAACTCCCAGAACCAAGGAGGTTCAACAACAACAACTATTTCCAAAAAAAAAAAGACCTCCATCCATCAGCATATTTTGTGCATCCTTACCCCAAAACACACACATTGTTTGTGTTATAGTAAACGCTCAAAGTCCCTTCCTCTGCTTCCAAACATCACCAGCTGGGTCAGTGACCTCTCGTCATTACTGGAAGCTTCTGTTGATAATCGGAAGTGGTCTCGGTCTCATGAGATCTGCTTGTCTGCCTCCATGTTATTGCGTAAGTGACAGCGAGTAAACCAGTCAACTGTTTCACAAACGTTGCATCTGTGTTGTCGGTTCTGTTAGTCATTTCTGTCAATGAATGTTTGCTGACGCTCACTTCTTCACTTCTGCAACAGATCCGGCTTCTGTGCAACAAAAACACCGGGATGCAGAAATTAAGACTTGTATGAAGTTTCTTGTAATTGTATTTTTTTTCATGCAAAGCTGATCTGAGTCTTTCAGCGAACAGTGGTGTTGTTGCTCTGCAGCCAAATGTGTAGAATCATTCTCAACCGGATGACTTTGTCAATAGGTGTAAAGAAACAAGTTGGGTAATTTTCTGTGCTGCAGCTTTTGCACAGTTGGCTATGCAGTTGTTTGAGATCTTTGCTCTTACAGAGTCAATTATTGCAGGTTGTTTAATCCGACATATTATCTGTTGTCAGATGGAACAAAACTTTGCCAACATGTTGGTTTATTTTCTCCTGGAGCGTCGCAGGGTTCCAAGAGGCTGGATCCATCCCAGGAGGAACAGGCTGTCCGTTCATCCCTGGACAAAGATGAATCACTGAAGTTTATTTTTACATTTCCAAACAATTCTTTTTTTTAATGTAGGATGTTTGGGAGCAGGGCCGGCCAGTGGCATAAATGGTACAGGTAAATGCTCAGGGTGTTGTCCGTCAAGGGGGCACCAGAAATGGAGGAAGAAGCAAAAAATAAAAAAAATAACTCCTACTACTCTTAAAACTAGTTGGAATTACTATGTCTTGTCTCTGCCTATAAGCCTATAGTAGTAATAGTAATAATGATATGTTACTTTCCTAAGATGCCTCTGACCCTTCCCCTCTCCTCCTCCGACTAATCACTTTACCTGCTACTTTACTCATTTTTTGATGCATCAACAAGCTTAAAAACATGTCATGTAAAAAAGGAGAAGAAGCTCCCTGTCAAAATCCCATGTTAAATAAAGAGAACAATGGACTAAAGGCACATTAGTTACATTATCCGAGTGCTGTTTTACATTTCTGAATAATGCAACTGGCCTAACTGGTTTAATGTGCTTGACCTTTACTTGTGGATTTCATTTATGAAGCACAGTTCACCAATAAAAAATTGTATTTAACATCTTCTCTTCTTACTGTATTCAATTGATTAGTCAAGCACTACAATTTTTTAATATCCTAGAATTCAAATTCTTTATCAGGAGACCTTTAGCAGATGTGATTAATTTGATTAATTAATTACAAAATCCTGTAATTAATTTGATTAATATTTTTAATCGACTGACAGCACTAATAAATATATCATTTATTAAGCAGGTGTTATAATAATAAATTTGTTCAAATTTTGACATCTGGTTAGCTCACGTTTTCCTTGTAATAGTTAATCAAAATGGTATTAATCTCCCTCTCCCTTAGTCTTTATTGTTTAGTTGAGACATTTTCTGTTCAAATGCTGAGACTCACTCCAAAGGAAAATTCTGCATTGGCGTGAGTCTCACCTGAAGTTCAGATGATGTGGGCGACTGGACAGTCAGCACAGAGGAGGCGTTGATCTGTCTTTTATGTGTTCATTCTAACAAGATCCACAGAAAAATCATCAAAACACAAACGGAATGTAAAAAATCCTGTTTGCACAATTGTAGGAGAAAGACTCAGTGATGTTTTATGTTATTATCTGTTATTTACCCTGATTTATTTATGACAACATGTTATGCATCATGCTGAAATAAAATACCATTGTTTGTGTGTGTGTGTGTGTGTGTGTGTGTATGTGTGTTACCTTCTTTGTGTTTGTGTGCACATTGAATAGCTGTCAGTCATCCCCCAGACGCCCGCACACTGTCTCACTTCCTCCCATAACAGCAGCTCAGTGAATCAAGTCCTGCGTTGCTCCCTGACAGCAGTTTTTCTTCTTTTATGTGACGTTTCACCTGGAGACAAAACAATGTTCAAAGTTTTTTTTTTTTTTTAGTTGCAGAGAAACAGTTGAGTCACTATATCTGCAACTGCTGTTATATCATTCAGTGCATCCAAAATTATTTAAAATTTGAGGATTCAGTTACAATTTATTGTTTGGTTCATAAAATGGTCTAAAATGACTTTAGTCCAGATGAACAGTTCACTTGTTTCATTAGTTTTCTATAATAATCTTCTATTATAGTAAACTCATGATTTTTGGGTTGTGGACAAAAAATATGTTTTATGTTGAATCTTCAGCTTTAGGAGACAGTGATCAACATTTTTGCACCATTTTATGAACTAAACAACTACCTGATCAATCATTTTAACAATCGATAGATTCATTCACTATCAAAATAGTCATCGCCCGCAGCCTTAAACTCAAGTGTTGCCTTGATATAATGATTTATTGTACGTCGCTTTATTAGAGAGCCTAAGTGCAAGGTTCCATTTAATTAAAGCCAGAGTAAAAGCAAACGAACCTGGCTTCTCATCAGGAGCAATAATCAGTAATAATCAGTCACAGCTCTGGCATAAAGACGACAGCATCAGACTCGTGTTGTGCAAATGTTTTTTTTCTTTATTGGCTGAATGCATCACAGTCCTGAAAAAATGCCAATGGCGCAGTAAAATTTGACCCAAAAAGAATCAATCTTTAGGTTTAACACACAATGTTCCGACGGGACAGTGCTGGATCTAAAAATACCTCTTGGAGTTCAACACAGGGATCAGCTCAACCCGGTTAAAGGACTTTTATTTTCTGCTGTGACGTTTTGACCACATGAAACAGAGAGAACAGGTCAGGTGGAGCTTTTTCCTGTTTGCAGAGTTGTTTTTGTTCCTTCCGTCATAACCTCCCTGTCAGTCTGTGTTGCCCTCGTCCTTCCGCTTGTGTGACAGCACAGGAGCTGATATTGATATTTACAGCATGAAATAAATACCATGAAAATGAATACAATTCAAGCATATTGATAATTTAATGATGACATGACTCAGATGTTCACATCGTTTAAAAACTACTATTATATAAATAATATAAAGATTAGTGCAACTTTCAGGCGCTTACAAAGGTAAATGTGTCTCCCTGTACACGTGATAGTGTGAACACGTGTACTCCCGGTTGCATTGTGTTTGTCTTTTGCCAACATATCTGAGTCAGAATTCAGCGCTGTGTTTATGCCAGAGCCCAAAACAAGTGATTCATGGACAGTATGGTCCTCAGTCTGTCTGTCTGTCTGCAGACATGTGACCCAGTTCAGGGCGAGAAAGGTGAGACATCGAGGGGACGGAGACAACGTGACACGCCTCAGGGTCCCGGAGGAAGTTTGTTCAGGATGGAACTGGAGCCAACTCCAGGTTAAAGCTGGTGTGTTAGGTGTGAGGTGAACCAGGGCCGTGAAAAACAGGTTCCTCACATCTGAGGAACCTGTGTTTGAAGTGTAATCAGGAGGCAGCTGAATGTCGACCTGCAGAAACACACATGCAGGTTTTTACAGTCTGAGTCCACATGGAGTCCTGAATACAGCTGGAGGGGTATTAACAAAACACCTGAATACACATTCAGCAGATTCAGACATGATTATTATCATCATCATCATCATTGACCTGAACTCTAATATTCATTCTTTCATCTCTGCTTTGGTTTTCTAACTCTTCTAACTATCTTCTAATTAAAAAAAATATTGATTTTAGCAGCTTTAACTCCTGCACTAGTGCTGCAACTAACTATTGATTAGTTGTTTGCTTCATAAAATGATAAAGAAATGAGGAAGTTCCATAGTTGTTTTTTATTATTTTAATGACTTGTAGTTTGTGTTTCCATGGAGAAAGAGTGATCCATGTTTTCAATGTTTTCTCTTTTTTTAGCTGCATCCAACACATTTTCAACCTAAAATGTATTTTTTTGTCCAGACCAACAGTCCCCGAACCCAAAGAACATCAGTTCACTATTATAGAAGACTAAAGAAACCAGAAAATAATCGGATTTAAGAAGCTGGAACCAGAGAAGTTGGACATTTTCTCCTTAAAACTCAAATGAATTACTTGATTATCAAAACAGTTGGTGATTAATGTAATAGTTGGCAACTAATTGATTGTTGCAGATTTTTATGCACAATTATGCAATACGTGATTCTGCATCAGATTCAGCAGTTATAGCTTTATTAACAAAACATTTGTCCATTTGTAGTAAACTGAAGTTCATGCTGCAGGTATCAAAGTGCAGGTTAAAGGGAAAGTCAGATTCTGCGAATGTTTCCGCTCAGTCTGCTCGCTGTGTAAAAAACATCCAGTGTTCAGACACAGTCCTGCTCTGGAATATTCTACTCAACAGCATCAGTGAAGCTTCTGAAGCAGAACTGAAGCTGGATTTGTTTAAATATCACATAACAATCTTTAATGTGATGCTGGAGAATAAAAAAAGGTTAAATAACACTACATTAACACATTTCTGTGCCTGCTGAATAATAAGAGGCAGCGTTTGGAACTGCTGCTAAGAAACCATTTACACATCAGACAAAGGGTCATTTTCCTCTTTTCAGAGGAAATCAGTGAAATTGACATTTATCAGTGGAATGTGCCTTTAATCAAATACAGAATATGAAACACTTCACATACTCAAACATATTCTGTTCCGCTAAGTTTTCCTGGAAATGCGACTTTCTAACACGCCTGAGGAATTCTGCATGAAGCGAAGAACGAACATAGCAGAGAATAGATGATGTGAGACAATGATTGTTGAAAATTAAACAAATTAAATACAACATGCTTGACAGAATTGATAAGATGAGTGTAGTTAACTGATGGTTATGATTAATTTCCTCTGTTTAGTGTCTGTGGGAGGAAAAACACAGCATGTGTGTTTGTTTTGTATCTGTGTCCATGTACTGTGTGTGTGTATGTGTGTGTGTGTGTGTGTGTGTGTGTGACGCCAGCAGCCTGATGTTGAATATTTTCCAGCTTGTGTTGCATTTACAGCCATCAGCAGCAGCAGCGTATGTGTGTCTGTGTGTGTGTGCGTGTGTGTTTGTATGCACGTGTGTACACGTGTGTGTGTGTGTGTGCATGTGTGTGGAAAAGCATCAAGTAAATTTCCACAGGGGAGGATCAGACCATCACTCTGATATCTGGCTCTCGACCTGTAAACGCAACAGAAGCTGGAAAATGTTCAACATCAGGCTGCTGGTGTCACGCGCACACACACAGACATGCACACACACACACGCACACACACACTCACACACACACATTGTTTATTAGCTTTTGGTATCTGAGGGTTAACATCATAACCTCATCAAAGCTGATACACAATCACCAAGCACATGCACACACGTGTCCACATGTGTTTGTACACACATACTTGTGTTGTACACACATATGGTTATAGAAACATATACTTAGTTCATTTTAGTTAATTGACAAAATATGGAAGAACCACACAACAGAGGACAGGATGTTTTGTTGCTGAGGTTTGGCCACAGAAACAACTTTGTTGGTTTTAGAGAAACATTGAGGTTTGAGTTAAAATGAGTAGTTTGTTAAATACACAATTTGTCATTTTTCTCCAACCAGGGGTCACTGTCAAAACTCTAACTATAGACAGGTGAGGTTTGATGGAGGAGGAGCAGGAGGAGGAGGTGAGCAGAGACAGGATCAAATGCAGAAATGTAAAAAATAACTAGAAAATCAAATAAAAATAACTTGTGATGTGTATTGTGTAAATTCTTGTATAACAAATGTTATGATGACCTGCATTCTGTCAGTATAATTACTATCAGCCTAATGTGTGTATGGGTGGTGTATGGCAGTGTTAAACATGTTAACGAGTGTCAGGTGTTTATTTATACAGCAGGTAGAGGCAGAGAAATGTAGAGAAAAGCTGCATTTTTCCCCATCTGCGCTGGTCTCCCATTTTAGCTTTGACTAAAAAAGAGTAGCTCCTATCACAAAATAACATAGACCATCAACACCGTTTATTATTTTATTATTACTATATTTACTATTAGAAGCTGCTGAATCAAATTCAGTAAATCTTATACATTTTGAGCACATTGTGAGAATCAGAACAAAAATTCAACTTTTTTTTGTTCTCCTTCACTCTAAGCAATGATGTATCAACCACTGAAGCATCAGCTGGCCCATAGGCTTCCATTAGAAACCCAACTCAAAATTTCTGCAAAAGTCATTATGGTCATTGATCAGTGATTGATCAAAAAATATAATACCTATCAAAACGAGGAACAATTTCTTTATGAGACCTGTGTCTACAGGTCGAGTTAGGTGCTGAAATCACGATGTATAGGGCTTAGGCCCTGGAGCCCTAATAAAGATTGGCAGAGAAACACTGATCACACAACAGGAGTCAGAACTACGGTAATTACAATGAGCAGGTGAGGAAACAGACTCAGGTTAAACACACACAAGATAATTAACAAAGAGGGGTAAACACAGGAAGTAAAAGTGACAAAAACATAAGTAGAAACTATTTTAAAGTAAAACAGGAAGGTAACAAAAAAAACAACCAAAACCCAACAAGCAATGATTTATTCCCTCCCATCCTTTTTTAACCTTACTTTTACTGTCTTTATTCTTCAGTAATTGTTTCAAATATTATTTGTCTGTTTATATTGTGATTATAATGTTTTCTGAGAAGCACACTGATATGTTATAAATAAACTGCTTCACTATTATGAGCTCAATAGGAAAAAAATCTCAGAGGATGACGCAGCACAGGCTGTTTGTAACTGTGTGTGCATGTGTGTGTGAATATGTGTGTGCATATGTCTGTGTGTGTTTTCGTGTGTGCATGTGTGTGTTTATGAATGTGTGTGTGCAGCTTGTGGGAAGTTTACTACACAAATTGACTCACAAAGTGCCTGTTGTGTGATGAGTTGTCCGTGTGTGTGTGTGTGTGTGTGTGTTTGTGTGTGTGCGTGTATTTCAGGGGGGACCCAAGCAGCTAAACATAGAGAAGCCTGAAGGGAAAAAAAGAGGTGGAGGTTTGATACTAGAACATTTTTCCTCAAAAAGACTCAAAAACAAAGTCACCATAGTTTTTAAAATTTAACTTGTAGACGTGTTTCCTAACTAATCTTAAGGTATGTTGCTGCCCATTAAAGTTTGTCTTTGTTGTTTATCTCATTATTTTCTTTTTATCCCGATTTGTTAATTCAATTGTGTGAATGAATATATTATATATAATAATAAGTGTAATGAATAATATAGAATAATAAACGTGATGAGAGTCTTCATTTCCTGCCAGGAAACTTCACATATGACGTCTTCACTTAACAGATTGGAGGCTGTTACACAAGGAAACTCTCACAGTATGACAGCATATTGATGCCAGGTGTCCTAACATGTCCTCCCCTCCACCCCCATAGTTTTTAGTTGTTTTTAGACACTGATGCTGTGTGTCGTCATCAGGAAGAAGAAACTGCATTTGTATTTTTTTTTTAGTATTTAAATATTTTAGTCTTTTCCATAATTTAATATCAGCATTGCCTAGTATATTTAGATGGATTATTTGATGAATGTGTTAATCGTTGGGATATTTTTATAACTGTTATAACACTTATCTTCCGAATTTAACCACAATGCCGTCACACTATAAAATATCATTATAATGAATATAATTAACATCACATCATACAGACACTTAAGAATCCAGAGCAACAACCATAATTATGCACTCGATCACTTGATTTGACATTTGTTGGTTCATGAGAATATATTTCATACATACGCAGGAAGTAAACATGCCCTGAACTTTGTCATAAATATAAAATGTGAAACATGGAGTGTTTCAATGACCTTTACACAAAAAATATTCATGTTCTTTGACGTGTTTCTGGGATCCATGTGTTGTTACTATCAAGCATTTCCTCAGATTTTCATGATACTCTTCTGTGTGTGTGTGTGTGTGTGTGTCCGTCTCCCTCCTGCTCTCCACCCCCTGTGGTTCACACCTGCTCCTCATCATCTAATCATCTCTGCAGCAGCTCGATCAGCTTCTCTTCAGCTCCCTCCTTCAAAAGCTCAAATCATCTCCTGCGGCTTCTTGTAGAAATTCTTGTTTTATAATTAATCGTGTTTTCTCTGTGCTTCAGAAGATCTGTCTGTCCACCTGTCTGTCCGCCTCCTCCCACACTCACCAATCAGCGTTCATTAAACCTCTTATACCTCCTCCCATGTCTGTTTTCTGTGCTTTGATCCATGTTTGGCAGCTTCCGCTCTAAAAGAGACGTGGACTGTTCGCTCTTGTGTTTGTTGGCAGCCTCCTCACTGAAATTAAATCTTCTCATAACCAGCTGGAAACTGTGCTAATTTAATCTGTTATTGGGCCATAATTAAATAAAAACTACTCCAGAATGTCCAATAACCTCTGAGCCTTCGTGGACTGTGTTACATAACAATTATGAGAAGATGGGAGGAATTCTGCGAAAAAGAAAAACGTGATTATCCATATGAACCTGATCTTTACAGGTTTAGATTTGTTCTTTATTTCCACTTTGACAGACTCTGACACATTACTCAACAGGAAAACAGAGGGTCTGTCGCCTCTAAATGAATCAAAGCTGCTGGATGATAAGTAGCCTGGTCTCTGGCAGCGTAAGTCTTAATCTCTAACGTGTTTATGTGTCAGCGGCAGCAGCAGCAAAAAAAACATAAAAAAAAAACAGACGCCCTCAGACCTTCTGGGATCAAACTTGACCTCAATTATATGATGACGCAACATCTGTTTCTCACAACGGTTATTTAAAGATGTTTTAACTTTTTAAATACTACTTTTCTGCCATAATTCATTTCTAATAACTATTTTATATATATTATCCAGTTTCCTCTTCATTTCTTCTGCATTTTCCAATATTAACATTATTCAAATATATCATGAAGATGTTTTATATACTTCACTAATCCTCATTTTACTGAGCAGACATTGTACACATCATAATATAATCTGATGGTGGCTGGTTTAATTTTATACCAGCTCAAATCCTCCATTCAAACTCTGATTCAACACTGGATTTGCATCTTTCTTGTCTCTTTTTACTTCCTCAATTAATTGTCTCACCTTCCCACAATTCAGCTAAAACAGATGATCAACACTTCTCAACACATATCCTAAGTTACCTGTTAATATTTTCTCTTAATTTGGCTTGTCTTAAATCTCTTTTTGCGGTGATTACTGGTTACTGGGATGAAACAAAGGAGACATAAAACTCGTAGGTGTCTTATACAGTGTCTTTAACATCCCAAGTTACATAGAAGAGAGCAGAAAATGTATAAAAGTGTTGAGGAGTGAAGTTAGTTCACTGAGAAGATGAAGAAACTTGAACCACGATGGTCACTAATTAAAGTTTGAATCCATCAGTGATGATGAAATAATGTCTTTCTAACTCACCTTTCAGGTGCGCACATCACTCACAGCTCTGAACAAAGCTGTGAGGAACATTTTTATATCTGCCCCCTAATGCATGTCTGAATGAACACAGCCTTTAATTTAACATAATTAAAACCATTAATGTGCCATATTCCAGGTCTGAAAAGGACTTAATTGCACCAGCAGAAAGGTAATTGAAGCTGGAATGAAACATCTTTTCTTTCAGTCTTTTTGTTGAGTTTGTGACTCTGCATGTTAAATTTCTCTGACGGTTCAATATCCTCCAACATATTAAACTTTGCACCTCGGTGGTTTTTAACCTCAGACCGGGATCTGCATGCAGACACTTATATTATGTAAGAAATGATCCAGTCACATCTGAACCACATTTGAACCTCCACATTAATTTAATGCATATGAGTCTTTAATGTGGTCTGCAGTTTTAACAGTGTTAGCAGCAGCAGCAGCAGTGTTAGCAGCAGCAGCAATGTTAGCAGCAGTAGTAGTGTTAGCATCAGCAGTCGCCCACGTCTCCTCCGGACACATCAGCACATGATCAGGGCGACTCTGGTTAGGATGTAACTGAGCCACAGGAAGTTACAGTTAAACTGTAACAGCAGCAAGATTTTAGTTTGGAGTAATAGGTTTTTTATTATTATTTATTTTTTTTACTTTGAATCACTAAACACACAGAAGGACAATAAATGTAATTTTCTTTAAAGATAAGTAAAGTTTATAAAGTAAAACTTTTGAATTTGAATTTTAAATCAATCATTTATTTTACTTACAATCAAACATTTTGTTAATGTCAGTCTTGAAATTTTTGCCCTCAACTGTGTTTTTTTTTAATTGCACATCTGCTCTGTTTGATGCATAATATATAAACTACCGTAGCTCCATAAATGGTTGGGACTATAAAGTCAACATGAACAGCGTTAACATGATTAGATCCCTGTGACTGCTGTTAATCGCAAGCACTGAACAGGCCTCAGACTCTTTTTTTTCAGAACCTTCCCGTGTTTTCAGCGCTGCAGAGTCTCCGCTCCTCGCTGCTCCTGCGGTCGTGGCGGCCTTTTCTTAGCTGGACGGAGAAGAGCAGCAGAGACGAGGAAAACGTCTCTTGTATTATGAACAGCTTTTTAGGAGAAACAAATGATTTGTGTTTGGTGTGTAAGGAAAATCTGCTGCTTCACCTTCAGACAAGACTCAGGAGTGAAGATTCAATTACCGATGCCATAAGGCACTTTCATCTAACATGTGTGTGTGTGTGTGTGTGTGTGTGTGTGTGTGTGTGTGTGTGTGTGTGTGTGTGTGTGTGTGTGTGGGCTTTGACCATTGACGCACATCACTCAAACAGACAATACAACAGGCGTCTTGCGGCCTAATCTGCTGATGGATGTGATGACTCAAGTGTTTCAGGGACTCAATGCTTTTTGTCCCACATGTTTATAAAGAATCACAGTGAAGCTCTGATGATGCTGTTTGATTCTGTTCAGACTCACAGAGAAATGGTGACAGTTTACATATCTGGAAACAAATGTTTAAGACGTGGTGACGTAGGTCAGACCACGTTTCTGGGAGACGACTGTTCAACATCACTGTAACTGGACGTTTGTTCCGTCATGTCACAAATTAATCATTTTAGCCCAAAACGTAACATTTTCTGACCTAAACACAATTTAACCATTAAACCATCTGCAGAATCATGAACCCAGACCATTTCTCTTTTGTTTTTTGCAGATGTTCACTTTGATTTTAAAGGTCTAAAATCATGCAAATAAACACTTTCATGTTGTTTTACTAAATTCCTAAATTGGGTCTTTAAATTGGCTCATAAATAGTCTTTATAAATAAATAAGTATAAATAAGTATTTAATCCTATGTCTCTAGATGTACTTTTTATTATTAATTTTAAGAAAGCCGGTGTAAATTAGCTACAAACACTAAAAGCACCGCATGCTGTGTCTGTACATGTATCTTGTATTTCTGATTATTGTGAAATATCAAATAAAATAAAGCTAAAGGTCCATATCACACAAATAAACACTTCCATGTTGTTTTTACTATAATATAGCTATTTTGTTTGACTTTGTGATTCACATCACATCTTTCACTCACAAAACAATAAAGTATTACAAACAATGAATATATAAAATTCATGATGTGATTAAGTAATCTTGTTAATCTCTTTCCTCTATTTTACTTCATTTCATACCTTTTTGTTATCCCTTATTTATCTTTAGTTAGTTATTTAATATTGTCTATAATACCCTTTGTTCTGTTTCTTATAATGTTTTACACATTGATGATATATTACAGAAGCTCATAATTATTAATAAGACCTGAGTTTTGTGGAGCTGCAGCAGGGCGAGCTCTACACTGACTACACTGAGATGAATTTTGAACTTTTAATCACAAATTTATCATGTTGAAGGATTAAACACTTAATAAATAAAACTGAGAAACTTGCAGATGTGGACCTTTAAAGGTTTATTCTGAAAGGGAGCCGAGTCCTACTTTAACTAAACCATGATGATGAAATGAAAACAGCTCTCGCTGACGTCAAGATTACGGTTTCAGAAGCTGGAACATTCTGAGCATCAATCTAGCTTTTAATTCCAGGCTGATGAGGGAAATGTGACGGGTGCAAATCCTTCCTCACACCGGGAAAGAGAACAAACAAAGTTCTGACTTTTAATCTTTTGGCAAAATATTGGATCACTTGATCATTTATTGAAATGAGAAGTTTAGAGGAAAAAAACCTTTGTTTGTAGCTCTTAACAATCCCAGACATGTGAAATGTGAGCCAGCTCCACTTTGCTGTTTGTAAAAAGCCAAACACTCAAAGGTTCAAATCACTGGTCTCATCTTTAACATGTGTTGGATTTCAAAGCTTTTTATTTATCCATTGAGTCAAATCTGCATCTGAAGGAACTAAAGCTGCAGTTAAATGTCGATGAATGAAGAATAAAGCAGGAAAATGGAAAAACCTCAGCACAGTGAACTTAATTTAATAGCAGCAAATTATTTATTTCATTAGTTATAATTCAGTAATTTGTGTTAAAGTCTACACAGGATAAATCTGGAGACTTATTGTCCATCACTTCCGTTTGTTCTGTTTATTATATAACTGACCAGCATGGTGTAATATTATTATCATTATATAGAACAGAACAGTTAGCACCTCTCTGCTAGTTTGGTCACAAAATCAATTGTAGGTCACCTGCTGCAGATCTGTGAGGTCACGGTGTTCAGTCATTAGGATCCTTTCTGTGTCCTGAAAGTACAGAAACACACAAACACCACATAATAGAAGATATAAGAGAAGGTATAACAGGTGTTAAAAGGTCAAGGTCATGTTATGTGTTTCTGTCAGATCAGGCACAGCAGCGGCAATAGAAAAATATCTGAACTGTAAGAGATTCTGAAAGAGCAAAGTTAGTTGATGTACTTTTAAGAAGCAGAGTTTTTTGTCTATTTCTTGTTTTTCTCTAAAGAACTTTATTTTGCATTTAATGTATAAAAGACATGCATTTATTTGATAAATATATGGAACATTACTGGAGACAGGAATAAAAAAAAGGAGGAGAGAGATATTTCAAATTTTACATTTGAAGAATAAATTCTACAGTTCAGTATTAGAGGAGGAGGAGCAGTATTTTATTTTATTGCATTTTGAGAATTAAGTTTCCCCTTCAGCACATGAACACTGAGCCGTAATAAATAGGAAAAACCTGAACTGGAGCCTCGTACCTGCAACTGAAGAGCGGTAATAGACGAATGAAAGCGTTACCATGGTAACATCTGCACCCAAAAGATGATTTGTTTTAAAGCTTTGATTTGATTGATCCTGAATGCAGGCGGCGGCAGAGCGATCAGTCGCTGTCCGAAGATGAAACGTTACAAACAAAACTAAATCTTCCTCTCAGATGTTTGTTTTAATGGAGCTAAAACTGAAATTTTCACATTATTCCCCACATTTGCACCTATGCAAAATCTTCATGTTCCTGACAGAGGCAGGAGCTGATGTAGCTACACACATTAGGAATTAGTTTGTCTAATGTCTTATGTCACTACCAATAACTAAATGATCATCTGTGATTAATCAGTAAGTGTGTGAGTTTCCTCCCTCTAAACACACACAGGACAGGACAGGACAGGACAGGACAGGAAGTCGTCCATGTGCTGCTGTTTACAGGCAGATATATTTGAGTTTTGGGTTTGTGTTTGACTCCTGTCTGAACCCATCAGCTGTTTACTTGTAATATCATGACAAACAATGATTTTATGACACTCAGCTCAGACAGAGACGCCAGCGACTTATGAGTTAGAAACCTTGAACTGCAAAGAAGTGTGGTGAAGTTGGCTCATTTTCTTGGCATTTTATCTGTGCTTTTAATCGGAGACCAAGGCAGTGTAAAGAGTGTAGTATATAGCAACACCATCCTACTCTGATATACTAGAATATGACTATGAATATGACTTTTCTCACCATTTTACATTTTACCAGAAAACAGCGCCTCAGCATCTCGAACCGGGGTTGGCTGCTTAAGAGGAAGTGCTCTACCCCTCCACCACCACAGCGTATCTATGGGAATGTAACTTTTAACAATAATGGTGATGTTTTGAATATGTATCCAAAGATTCCACACAAAAGGATACGCATCATTGTGCCATGCATAGCTATAGCTGGATCGTTGAGGTTGATCTGACAAACGGTCACATTCTTAATGTCAGTGGTCCCCTATTGACACATGTGAGCAAAAAAATATTTATAATTTAACAAGCAAAATAGGGTTTAATCAGATCAGATTATATTGATGTCTGGTTGTTTCTTTCACCACCTGGATTTATGCATTTGGCGTGTATTCAATCTGGGCTCATTGACGTTACATTTGTCACCAGATGGTGGACTAAACCATTTCATGCTTCCACGAGGGGGGGCAGAATGTCTAACATAGTAGTGTGGCGTTTATTCTCCCATAATGTTCTCAATAAATTTGCCACAATTTTAAATTATGACACCAATTAACTGTAGGGCTCAATTCATTCATTTACCCCAAACAAAAAAAACTACCACACTCATGTTCCAAACACATGACACAGGTAGCTAAGATTTGTGACAGTGTGCAGGGAGGCTCATGGGAAATGTGGTATTTTTGGGTGAAAAACACTTCCTGGAAGTCCTCGTAGGATCTTCAATAACAATAGATATGACACAGGTTTTATTATAGTTCAAATTCTGGCAGATTTTTCCACTGAATGTGGTGGTGATGTTTGAGAATAGCAGAGCAGCGCAGACACAAAACAGACACAGCTTTTCCCTACTTTGTGTTTGAAATATGACCTGCCCCTCTTCAGCTGAAAAACAAAGCTAAATTTCATTTATTTATTTCTGTTTCAGCTTGTTTTGGAAACAGTTTCTTCGAAAACCTGAGTCATTTCTTTGCATAATATTTGATTAAAGGTGTTTGTGAAGGAAGCAACAGTCCGCTGCTACATCTCATGTCAGTGATTAGACACAAACGCATCTTCCTTGACCCTCGAGATGCACTTAGCATGTTCTTTATCGTCAGCCCACATTCATACAGAGAAGAGAATATTTCAGTGTGTTCTGATACCGGCAGCAAATGCCTACGGACCTGCAGATGAGTCATAGACTGCTTTATGTGTGGGGAGTAAACTCTAAATGATGTCATCTGTGTTCTGTAAGAACAGAAATATCACAGACTCAGTTTTGCAGACGCGTATTGATTATCTACCTTCATTTTATTTAAAAAAACAAAAAAAACACAAATCTCCTACATGGAGATTAGAAAATCTAACTTTGTTTACTGAATATTTCCTGTTCTCTATTATCTGACGTCAAGTCCAGAGCCTTTATATACAAAACATCTGATTCAAAATTACTATAAACAAAATGCTTATTATTCTTAGTTGATACAGAAATGATGACGGATACCAACCAGACTCTTTCAGCTTAACTCTTCAAAGAGAAGAAAGGTTCAATGTTCTTCTACTAGTGAAGTTGTTCCTAAAATTGTATTCATGATGAATAGAAGTAGATTCTAAACCCCCTGATACTGGGGCAGCATAGACTTTGCCTGAGAGAACTTCAGCGACAACACTAAATAAAGTATTTTTATCTGTACTAAATCACAATGTTGGATTTTATTTGCTATATTCTAACTTTATTTGCTCTATAACAGTAACATAAATTGATTCTGACACTACTGTAGTCACTTCACACGTTGCAGATTCGTTTTGATACCATCTTTAAGTACATAACCTTTATGGTTGTAGAAATGCTCTATATTTATTATCATTTAGAGCAAGAGCATTGAAAAATAGGCCTGGGCCTTAATAATTCCTAATAATTCTTTATTTCTCAGGATTAACACATTTATGTCTCCTTTTCTGTTTCCCAAACATTCTAAACCTCCAAAACACCACACACATGTATCATGTGGACTTTTGTGATGTTTATGACATCACAAAAGTTCACATGATATAACAAAATGTCCTGTATCATCCCAACAGGTTCCACTGTGATAGACAACGTGTGTCTGTGCCAGAACTGTCATGAACTTCTTTATGAAGCCTGTGGTCTTTTCTGTACTGAGTTTGAATAGTTTTATCATATGTGTGAATTTTGTAGGAATGAAAACTGCTGGAAAGTCAGAAAATCATTGAAAATCCAAAACAATGATAAAAGAAATTGCTCATAGTGATTACTTATTTATACTTACATTTACAACTTATTTACATATATATATATATATATATATATATATATATATATATATATATGTGTGTGTGTGTGTGTGTGTGTGTGTGTGTGTGTGTGTGTGTGTGTGTGTGTGTGTGTGTGTGTGTTTGTGTAAAGGTCACAGGCTTTATCTGTGTAACCCAGCTCATTTAGGCACAGAATGCTCTCTGCTCTCTCCCAACATCCTCTCTCTTCTCCCTCTGCTGTGACCTTCCCACGGCGTTCAACTGCTCAACTTCCCATAGCTGCCCTCACACACACATACACACACATTGGAAAAACTCTATGCCTTCCTTTGTGCTATGTACCATACAGTGATAAATATACTACAAACAGTTTGTGGGCAGAGCTGAGAAGGGATGAGCCTCCTCTCACTCTCTCCCTCACTGCTTCATCTCTTTCAGAACTGAACCTGACAGGTGTTACTGACTGGGAAGATCTGGTTCCAAAGCAAAGGTCGAGCTGACAGACTATTGGCTTTGCAGGGTGGTAGCTCCGCCCACAAGGAAGCTGATTGGATGGCTCCTGAGCTGATGTGAGCAAAAGGTGAGAACAGTCAGAACAGTAACACAGCACAGTCTGAGCAGGAGAGAAGAGCTTGTGTGTTTAAAAACTAGAGGACAGTGTGTGTGTGTGTGTGTATGTGTGTGTGCGTGTGTGTGTGTGAAAAGAGGCAGTTCAGCAATGAGATAAAAAAAGCATTCTGAAAAATGTGAAACACTCATTCATCCTTTCATTCATCCATTCATTCATCCATCCATTCATTCATCCATTCATTCATTCATTCATTCATTCATTCATCCATTCATTCATTCATTCATTCTCTCTTTTTGTCACACTTGCTTACAGTGTTATTTCCATTCCTGGAGCTGCTGGGTTGTTGCTTGTTGTCAATCACACAGTCAGATGATTGTGGGATGCTGTGAATACATTACTGGTCAGGTTTCAAGGAAAATTAAAGGTACAGTCTGTAGTTTCTGTATTAAAGGTATAGTGGTAGAAACATGGCAGCTACAAGTATATTAAAATGGCTTAGGCCAAAGTCGTCATGATTAGTCACTGTGTTCCCTGATTTTCTTGTTTTTTAAGGTTTTGGTCGTTGTTCTCTGTTTTCTGTTTTATTTTGTCCTGTCTGCTTTTGTGTTTCCTTGACTTATTTTCTCACCTATACATTGTTCCCCTCACCTGTCCTTCATTTTTAATTAATCTATGCGTGTTTAAGTACAGTGTATGTCTTAGCATCTACAATGTATTAGATGTGTTACTGCCTGTTTATTGTCTGTAATCTTGGTTTGCACTGATCTATTTTTGGATCTAAAACTTTCTTCACTGCTCCTTCCTGATTTTATCTCTGCAAGCCGGCATCCAAAAAGTTGCATTGCTGCCAACTTTAGGACTAGTACTTTATATCCTTCTATATATTCCAATAGAAATATCGTCTTCCCCTCCCACTTCACCCTGTTTCTAAAATGCTTTTCTATGATTCCCATACCAATGTCGTGCAGCTGTGTGATCAACTCTTATCTTTAGTAGACATAATTTATGCATAAAAGTAAAACATGTACAAGAATTTCTTGTCGAGGTTGTTTGACGTCACACTGTGCAACGGTAAACAGGAAGTTGTATCCATGGAGACTTGTAGAGTGCTCTAGCCTTGTGATTGGCTAAAATGTCCTTCCTGTTAGAAGTGCTATCTCCACCTGCTGCTTTGACATGTACATCACATTGTTTGAGGCAGATTTTGTGGCTTCATGCGGTTGGAGATATTTTTTGTCACACCTGTGTGTGGGTGAGATTTTATTTATTTTTTTCAAAAGTTCGGATTCAATCGTGTCACCTCGGCCTGAAGCTAAATTTAATGAATAGTGATCCATAAATAACTGGTCAAACCAGCACATGTAGAGCTGTAGAGGGAAAAATAAAAGAAAAAATGGTGTTTTATTTCTCAATAATTCAGCAAGTGGGGTTCATTCTTTTAAAAGTTACAGTGTCCAGTTGAAGATTGATGGAGCTGGTTGCAGGCTGCAGGCCAGTGAGATATTAATATGTCAATAATTTGACAGGAAGCGGCTGCAGCAGAGCAGCAAAAACATGGACACAGTGACGGAATGTTCGTGGTTGAGCCACGGTTCCTGGGGAAAATATTTTATCCCCTTCAGACTTTTTGTTGTTGTTCGCCACACAATCAAGATACGTCACATTTCTACAAATAGATGTGCAGATAGCACAGATTTAACAGACTGTTCTGTGTAGTGTTTGTTTCTCTGTGACGCACTCTGTGTCCCTCTGAGTTACCTACTTACTGCTGGAGGAAAAGCTTGTGGGTTTACGCTGCAGCTCAAACTCCAGTTTGTTTCTGTTAGTTCAGACGTTACTCTTCAGTTCTTCTTCTCTCGGCAGCAGGAGGAGGGTTGGGTGGATGGATCAGTGCTTTGGATCAGTCGGAAAAAGTTGTATAAGACACCACTGTAAACTGGAGGTCCCGTCACCTCACTCATTGATCATTTTAACTCAAACACAGCTACTTATCATAAATAAATAAATGACTTGTCCGTACATTCCCATACCGCTTCCTGGTCTCTGGTCAATGCATTTCCCCATAGACGCTGAGCGTCTCTGAGAGTGAATGGGGCTTTTTTTTTCATCGCCTCGAAACTTGGCGCCCATTGGATAAATGCTGAAAATTTGAACCCGCCCGGACGCTGAGCGTCTCTCGGAGTCAATGGAGTGTGGGCGGGGCCTGGACGCTGAGCGTCCGCATGGTGATTGGAGGAAAATCAGAATGTAGTTTGACTGACAGGTTTCAAAACTATATAACGCAGACACCCCAGGTTCCAAAGTCATTTCAGGGAGATGTTTATCAATCACATCTCTCTCTCTCACTCTCTCTCTCTCTCTCTCTCTCGCGTGCCTGTGCAATCAAAGCAATCCACGTCCTATGACAATGCACGAGTTATTGTTTTGCCTGCACGCACTCACTTGCATTGCATATTTATAAAAAAAATATTTTAAAAAAACATGCATAGTATAAAATCCGGGATATTTTACCCGACTCGCGGGCATCACGGAGCCACTCTCAAGAACTTCTGGGAGACTTGTCTGCATGACGTCACCTCAGCTGCATGATTTCAGTCCCATCGCGGATTTTCCATGTGAAGTCAAATGACAAACAGAGACTATTTGTTGGCCTTTCCAGAGTGAAATAATTCACTCTTACACTGTAAATAAATCACACTCACATATTTCATTGTTCTATAAATATTAAAGTTTCCTTGTTCTTATTGTTATTGTTGTTGTTCTAGTTTTAATTACCTTTTGTTCGATAGTGCAATCATACCTGGCTCGGTCTGAGTGACCAGCTAGCATCATGATGGCAAACAATGCTAACATTGGGCCAAGTCTCCCAGAAGTTCCAGTAAACATCTCAATAAACGACAAACATCTCCCTGAAATGACTTTTTGGAACTTGGGATGTCTGTAAATAACACGTTTATGATGTACGGCAAATATGAGCTTCCCCTGTTTGAAAGATCACAAATCGCCACTGTTATACACCTATATTGCACCAAAAACAGACATTTGCAGCGAGAATAGTCATTTACCACATTAGCAATGTATAGAGTGTATTTAGTTGAGTTATCAGTTTAAAGTTTAGTTATTAGTTTAAAGTTATCTTCATTGAAAAAAACTGTACTTTTCTTTCAAAATTAAGGAAATTCCTAAGTGACCCCAAACTTTTGAATGGTAGTATACGCATAAAAAAACATTGATATGATACGTATCTGCAGAAACGTAAACTGTCAACATTTGCTCTGGACACTCAATTGCCTGTTGCTGTCTGTTATTAAAAAGTATTACAACTTGACCAACTGAAACTAATTCCCAAAGATCTTTACATTTTTCTCTCATAGATGATGGTTTTGTTTCAGCAGGCTGACAACGTTTGCTTCTTCTTGTTAACTAGTGGGGCATAGACACCACTAAATAATTGCATCTAGTTTATTCACTTAGATGATGGAAACACATTTAATTCACATTTATTTTATGCAAGATTTGAAAAATTTGCTTGACAACTCAATGGAAGATGGGTAGGATTAGAGTTAGAGTTAGGGTTACAGTTAGGGTTAGGCTTTGGTTTCAGGCATATTCAAGCTCCTTTGCACACATTCTGTGATGAGAAGCTTTAGAGCATTTAAGCTGCAGGGGATGGAGAGATGATGGAGATGATGGAGAGACATGCACGCCCACGCTGAACAGAGAAGCACTTCATGATAATGCTGAAATTCCAAGAGTTTGAGTTTCAGTAAAAGGAGGAATACTTAAATAATGAGTATTTCTTGTGATCAGGCTGTGTCTGATCAGTGTGATGGTTCAGTATGTGGCCTTAACTTTGATGTCCAGGTTGTTCATACAGCGCATTTTCAGTGCGTGTGTGAGTATATTATCTCATTCTTTTTAGTGAGAAAAATAGAAATTTAAACCATTTCTCACAGGAAAAGCTCTGTGAGTTGTGAATGTCCACAGAAACCCGTCTCCCGCAGATTCTGTTCTGTTCTGTTTCACTCTTGTTGTTGCGTAATCCTCCCACATTAATGAACGGCATTGAAATGACTGGAGGCAACAGATCAACGTTGCCGACGAGACAGCGGCGGCTCCACACTGACCTTTGTTGTTCTGTAATTGTAGCGTGCAGACTTCATACACATCAGCAGCTGCAGAACGAAGCAGCAGCTGACACCCAAATCACTGGTGTTTCTTTCTGAAGAAAAATGTCAGGTTGAAGCTCTCATTTGAATTGATTTAATTTACTATTGTTGGATTTATCTCGAGTCGGGTCACGTTATGTAACTCACATCACTGGTGATATAAGATGTTTCATCAACACTTTGCATTGCTGTGGATATTTGAACATATGTGATGGAGTTTGAGCTGAAGAGATTCAATGTATAAACGAGTATAAAAGATCTTATTCCAAATCCAAACTAAATATTGCAAGTCGTTTTTTTTCTTTTGGTGGAGGTAAAAAAGGATGTGATTAATGCAAAGAAATCCTATCATGTATCAGTATTATTGATTATATTTAGGTCTATTATTTAGGATAAAATAATGGATGTTAGTTTTTGAACAAAAATGTTTGTCTTAAAATCTTGTTTGAATTGATTACATTTGCTGATGTTGGAATTATGTTGCGTCAGGTCATGTTACGTAACATCAGTGTTGATCTAAGGTGCTTGATCAACACTTTTCATTCCTGTATCGGCAACTTCCTCTGGAGTGTGAGCAGGAAGAGTTTCATGGAGTAAAAGAGTAAAAAAAAAGTCAAGACTTCGCAAATATATAGGTATCATAGTTATTGATAAATTACTTACATGTATATCCTGATTCCATATGCTAGCATAAGGGTTTTTGATTGCAGAAATACTTGTTTCTCTTTTCTTCACTTTTTTTTTTGCCCAACAGCTCAGCAGGTATCTCAACAGTTTTTTTTTCTATTTTCTGGTGTTCAAATGGCATTCTGGGAAAAGTAGTAACCAGAATTCCTTAAAGCTGCTTGTCTATGGCCACAGTGAATCAGACGAGTACTGTATCATGAGGATCCTCTTTTATTTATCATCTTTCAGCTCATCGCTTTGGTTCCATGACCTGCACCTTTGCAGATTCGATCCATATTTATGCTCAGCATGAACATTTCTCTTCTGCACATGTTGGCACCACGTGGGCATTTCTGGGAACAGAAGAGAACAGACTGCGGCACAGACACGTGATGCTGCTGTCAGTGATGTATGTAATGATGGATGTGAGTCTTTTGATCAAGCGACAGGCCGATTGAAACATAAAATCATCGCTCTTGTTTCTGAGGCGACATTAAATTTCTGAGAAGTGGAGGTCAATAAAGTGAATTCATAGGCGTGCTATTTTATTTCCTGGTAAACACACTTAGTTAAGATTGCAGATGAATTATTTTTGTTGCATGCATGTGCATGAGTGCGTGCAGTATACCAGTGTCTATATATAGTGTATGTATATATATATATATATATATATATATATATATATATATATATATATATATATATATATATATATATATATATATATATATATATATATATATATATATATATATATATATATATATATACAAAATCATTTTTAACTTTTTTGTGGAGGAGAACCAGGTTCTTTTCTGATAGTTAGACGAGAGGGTCAATACAACTCTTTGTATGTTTAATTAATCTCTAATTTTATTTTATTTCATGCTTTGTAAAGTCAGTATCATAAGTCATAAAATCATAGATTAATTTCCATTGTGTCCTTTCTCATATAGAGAAAACAATGAAAAGACATTTGTGCAAATGCAACAACAAATGCAAGCAGATAGAGGTCAAAGCTCGTCATGCAAGGGCAAATGGTCATACACATCTTATGTAAAAACACATTATACACACTATCTTAACACAAACCATTCCAAAATATGTGAAGTTAAATGATGTTCTGACAAAACCACAGACACCTCAGAGCTCTGCTTCAGCTGCTGAGCTACACATTCACCCAACGATGCAACTGGCTGCTTTGATCAGTCCAGTCTGTGTTTTTTGTTTCTGAATGTGCAGCTCAGGCCAAAGGACAGAATATTTCTGTGAAAATTGTTCTTCCTGTCCTTCTGATGCAGGTGAGACTTTCAGTGGAATTTTTTTCTTCTTCTTTCACATTTTTGTTTGGTTTTGTCTGATTCCAAATTCATACAAACTTTGAACTCGTGACTCAGGATCAAGTGGAAAAAGCGGAACAGAGAGGTTTTTTTCTTTGTATCACTGGAATATGAGAAACCTTGAATAAAGAATACAGGATGAATCTGTCTATTGACCATGTTTGCCAGATTGTTGTTTCAATTTTATGCTTAAACTTATTGGATTTAAATATTTTCAGACAGAAATATTTGTCATTGTTCTCATTGTTTGTCCCTCAGCACTTTATTATTATCTTTTGTTATCACTGTAACACTGTGAAATTCAAACAGCGGTGATTGCTTCACTTTGCTGTGTGCAAACACTGGTGTCTTATTATATGTGTGTACTTTTATCTGAATGGTTCCTTCTGTCCTTTAGATTACAGATCAACACATTTTATCCCCAGGAGAGTGAACACACTGCAAAAAATAAAAATGAAATCTCATCAGGGGACAAATATTTGTTTTTGAAGTTAATTAATAATAATTATTTATTAACAATGTGACAAAAAGTAAAACAATTTGAGACAAAAAAATAAGTAAAATAAGTAAATAAATAAAAAATACAATTAAGACTAAAAGTAACATATTTGAGGCAAAAACTGACATTTTTGAGACAAAGGGTTAAGAATTTGGGGCAATATTGTGAAAGAAAAAAAAACAATTTTGAATCTAAAAATGATGATATAATGAAGATAATGATGATATAAAGTTATGGTAAAAATTAATCATTCAATCTTCATCAATCATTCATTAATTGTACTAAAAACAAGATATTTCCAAGATTTCATTTTTTGCAGCGTGGAGATAATATCGCATATTAATGATCAATAATAATAATCAGGTATTTTTATAATGAATGCACCAAGGAGTCGAGCACATGGTGTCACTGATTAGAGAGAGAGTGGATGATGCAGGATGTTCTCTCTCTCTCACTGTGTGTGTGTGTGTGTGTGTGTGTGTGTGTGTGTGTGTGTGTGTGTGTGTGTGTGTGTGTGTGTGTGTGTGTGTGTGTGTGTGTGTGTGTGTGTGTGTGAATTGCCAGGACAGAGTATTCAGGCTTATTGCTGATAGTGAGGAGTCTGCACGTCAGCATCAACGTCCTGGACATTGTGTTTCTAGTTCATCTCACCGGAAAATGTTCAACTTATGAAAACAAAGGTCAAAAAAGAACAAATTAAAACATGACAACTTCTGAACTGAGCTTCTGAGATTTTATAATTTCTGAATTTGCAGCTTTCTTCAGGTCAAACATATGAAAGATCCTTGATCTCAAAGGTATATCTCAAGTATATGTTGGGCAACCTGTTATTAAAATGTACACTGAAAAAATGTCAAATTTAACAATATGAATTTTTAATTGAATTTTCTTAAATGATCCTATTCCATTCGTCATTCACAGATTATTTAATTTATTTCAAGGTTTTTCTTGAGTTTCGACAATTTAATCTTCGTCAATTTAAACTTGTCTAAAAGTTCAACTTTTGTCAGATCACAGAGTATTTTCCCAAAGATCTTGAGGATCATCACAATGTTTTTTGGCAAAATTGAGACAAACCATAATTTTCTTTTTGTTCAACTGTGGTTTTGGTCTTGGAACTCTGTCATGCAGCCATTTTTTCCAGTCCCTTTCATATGGTGGAGTCATAAACTCTGACCTTAACTGAGGCAAGTGAGCCCTGCAGTTCTTTGGATGTTGTTGTGGGGTCTTTGTGATGACTTAGATGAGTCATTGCTGCACTCTTGGGATAATTTTGGTCGACCAGCCACTCCTGTGAAGGTTCACCACTGTTCTATGTTTCCTCCATTTATGGATAATGTCTCTCACTGTGATTCACCAGAGTCCCAAATCTTTAGAAATGGCTTTATAACCTTTTTCAGACTGATAAATATCAATTACTTTCTGTCTCATTTATTCCTGAATTTCTTTAGATCTCAAGCATAATGTCTAGCTTTTGAGGATCTATTGGTCTACTTCATTTTGTCATTCAGGTCCTATTTAAGTGATTTCCTGATTGAGAGCAGATGTGGCAGTAATCAGGTCTGGGTGTGGCTGGAGAAATTAAACTCAGTTAAGTTATATTTTAACCGGATTGTTTTCTCCCTTAATAATAAAAACCTTCATTTAAAACTGCATTTTATGTTTACTTGTGTTGTGTAAAAAATATGAAAATAAATAAGAAATCAGGAAAGAGACAATTTTATCACACCACTGTATATATTGTGGGCGACACAGTGGCACAGGGGTTAGCACTGTTGCCTCACAGCAAGAAGGTCGCAGGTTCAAGACCTCCTTGGTCCTGGGTCTGGGACCTTTCTGTGTGGAGTTTGCATGTTCTCCCCGTGTCTGTGTGGGTTTTCACCGGGTACTCCGGCTTCCTCCCACAGTCCAAAAACATGCTGAGGTTAATTGGAGACTCTAAATTGCCCATAGGTGTGAGTGTGTGAGTGAATGGTGTGTGTGCCCCACGATTGGCTGGTAACCATCTGGGGTGTATCCCTGCCTCTCGCTGTAACGCGCTGGGATTGGCTCCAGCAGACCCCTGTGACCCTAATGAGGAATAAGCAGGTATAGAAAATGACTGACTGACTGACTGTATGTATTGTGATGGTTTTGGATCCGTCCGTGTCTTTTTTTTTTAAACTATATATATATATTTATCTCATTTGTTACTTTTTATTTAATGATTTCTCTTTTTTTCAATGTTTTATTTTGCTCAGTTGAATATTGCTTTCTTAGATTAAATTGGACATATGTTTTTTTTATGGTTTATTGGAGCTGTGTGTTTGTTTCTGCGGATACTTGGGGAAATGATTGTTATTTTTTATTAGTTTTTTTTTTTAATCTATGGATACACATGTGTATCATGTTATTTATTTATTTAATATTTATTTAATTTTTTCAAAACATAATTTTTATTTTTTTCCTGTTTTACATTATAATTATTGTAATTATTATTTATCACTAGATATATATACAAAGAAATACAAAAAAAAAGATTTACAGGAAGACATTTTGTGGATGAATTGAACTATGAATAAATTGCAGTAAAAATGTATCATGTTTTTCCACCTGAATGGAGCCAATGAAATGTTGGACTAACTGTGATGTTCCTCCCGTCCACCAGGGGGCCTGTGTTTTATCATTTTTAATTATAGTTTTTGGTTGAAATAATTAATATTATTGATTTGATTGTCTGAAATATTGTGTTTTTTATAATTCTACTTTGAATCTGTTTCATTGCACCTATTTTCTTTGGATCTGGCCCCTAAAAACGGTGGAAACGGCCCTGAAGGAAGAAACAACCAATCCTGCTATTTGTGTTATTTTAATCCTGAGTGATTATTTTATATCTGTTTATTCTGTTTAAACAACTATGAAGCTTATTTTTCCTTTAACATAATGTCCACATTTGGTGAGAAAGATTAATATGTATATATATTTTTAATTGTATGCGGTCAACTTTCTACTAATGAGACGTGTCTCTGTGTTTTAGATCCTGATTCTCATGTTTAGTAAAGAGATGTGATATTTTCCAGTTTCTGAGGTATCTCAGTTTACATGGAACAGGTCTGATGAAAAGAGCAATGGGAAATACGAAACGTGCAAAAATACATTTTAGTGAGTTTTTTTTATTATATTTTAAGATTTTCTTTGAAAAAATTGACATTGACAATAAATATACATTAACGATAAAAAAAAATCAGATTGAGAAGAAACATTCAAGTTTACTGTGCGATAATAAAAACTAGAACAAGATGTAAACAACATTATTTTCAGCTCCTGAGTCTTTTTCCCTCCTCGCTGGAAACTGAAAGGTCATGACGTCAATAAAACACATTTTACTCGCGTCTCACAGGTTATGAAGCCACGTCACACACTGGGCTCTGACTGACAGAACAAGCGAACATTCTCAAATGTTTTTTTATTATTATTATCATGTTTTATACATTTTTTGGCGATTTCTAGTGGAAACTCCCACGTTCCAGTCAGAGTCCTTGGAAACAGCTGCGCCGGAGCGCGAGGCGGCGCGTCCCCGGCGCATCCACAGCTGCGACGGCGCCAGTTTGAGCCAAACGGGCTCTTTCGGCTTTTTCAAAGGTTTGTCTCGAGTTTGCAGCTCACGGCCTGATTAGCTGATCACGCACCTCTCTTTGTCTTTTCCGTGACCTCCCACCGCCTTCTCCTTAATGTACATGAGGTCGCTGTGCACGCTGGGTCTCCGCGCGCACGGGGTGACCATCCCGTACGCCTCCCCAATGTCCTTCATCTTTTTGTTTTTCAGAGACTTCCTGTGCAGCATGTCGCAGTACTGCACGGACACTTTACGGTGCAGGTCGGGGCTCATCTCGTGAGGTAGTTTGGCCAGAGTAAACAGAGTCTGAAACATCTTATCCACGTTCTCGTTGCGCTTGGCTGAGATCTCGAAGTACGCGCACTGGTCGTCTCCGGCCACCAGCGTCTCGATCTCCTCCTGCTGCACCTCCCGGTAAAACTCCCGGTCGCCCTTGTTCCCGCAGATCACCAGAGGCACGTCGATGTTCTCCTTGATCTTGTTCTTCAGGCACGACTTGGTTTCGTAGATCTGGCGCTTGAGCCGCTGCACCTCCTGAAAGGAGTCTCTGTTGTCCAGGCTGAAGACGAGGATGAACACGTCACCTGGAAGGAGAGAGGGGCGGTTGAATTAACATGGTTTGTTTTTGGAGTAAAATACGCACAATGAGTTATTTCTAACACTGTACAACAGGCGCCTGCAGCCGTGCGTCAAAGGCGCCGTGCGTAAAAGGCGCTCGGCTGCAGCGCAGAGCCGTGAAACACAGCATTTCAAACACACCGTCTCTATTCTAACTGCCTCCTGTGCTGCACTGGTGTGGGTTCGTACCTGTGAGGATGGACAGTCTCCTCATGGCAGGAAACGGATGGTTCCCTGATGTGTCCAGTATGTCCAGCTGGTAAACGTCTCCCTTGATGCTGTACAGTTTCCTGTGAAAATCCTCGATAGTCGGCGTGTACTGTTCATCGAATCTGCCGGTCAGGAACCGGGACACGATGGCTGTTTTCCCAACTTTGGTGGATCCCAAAATCACCATCCTGTAGCAGTTTTTTGCTGGGATGTCGAAGTCGCTGTCTGACGGAGGCATTTTCTTAATCATGGTTAAACCCACGATTTGCGGACCGCTGCTCTCTGGAAAATGCGCGAGCGCGACTAAATGTGGGTTGAGCAGCCCGCGGTCTGGAGGCTTTTGTTTTTTGGGGTTGTGCTGATGCTCTGCTGTGCTGTTTCTGTCCGTTCCCTCCGCTGGACTGGTGTATTTAAACGCACGGCAGACCCCACCTCCCGTGACGCCACAGCCCAGCTGGGCGCAGGCAGGTAAAAGCGGACCAAACTCCCACTGGTGCGTCAATCTGTCATTTCAAGTGAAGACGTAAAATGTGCAATATTTATGAGATGGGACATGATTACTGGCTTAAAAGAACAACATCGTCCATGATAATAATTAACTGTTCTTCCGGCGTTTAACCTTTGATTTTTCCACAAAATATCAACCGACTCGGCGGATATAAGAGTTGCACCATACTGGGAAATATGTGATCTATCAGTTACTGCTCAGCTGGGTTTATTCATCTTAATTTTTTTTTAAATTTTCAGTTCACACACACACGCTTCACTTATGGTTCCATCATATCCTCAGAGAAGTTGCAGCCAGGGAAGCTGCAGGTAATACAGGAACCGACAGGAGGCGCTCAGGGTACAGAGGAAATTACTTGAAAAAGGCTTCATGTTGCTGTATATATATATATATATATATATATATATATATATATATATATATATATATATATATATATATATATATATATATATATATATATATATATATATATATATATATATATATATATATGCATGTTCTTAGAATAATAAATCATTAATAAAAGTATTTAATTTTGCCAGATGGCTTTTGTATGTATATGTCTTTTGTAATTGGCAGTGGTAATAATATTTTGTAATAATATTTTTTTTTCTCCACTAGAGCTGTGTGAGATGTTGAGCCGTGTTCACACACACACACACACACACACACACACACACACACACACACACACACACACACACACACACACACACACACACTTTTGCTCACATACATGCAACATGTTCCTGTCCAAGAGTCAAATGCTGATTCTGTGAAACACTCTAACTCTTAAAGTGAAATTTCATGCTCCATTTGTCCTTAGATTCGTTCATTTGATCCTTGAGTAACTTCACTCATCAGTTACAGTAACTTGTTACACACAGTCCTGAAACAGTCGCTCTGTGAGTCCATGTGTTTTGGCTATAAATGATTTACTCTCCTGTTCTCACCACAGAAATGTGACTGGCCCTGAGCCTCCAGACTCTCAGATAATCACTGAGCGTATTGTCCAAGTCAGAAAAGTATCAGGTTAACAAACTACAGAAAGTGCGTCACAGAGTCAGTGGCCACTGCCGCTTCCTTTCTTTCTTGTTTCCTGGGGCGTTCTACGCATATAAACAAGATCTCTGCAGATTGTTGAAGAATTATAGCCATAGTGACCTTTTCTTTTCCATGACCTTGTTACCACCTCTGTGATTTTTTATTTTCATGAGTCATGTCTTGGGGCGGATGCAGAGTAGAAGAAATAATGTGCTTTTGTTTGTGAGACCATGCAATTTCACTAACATTTTACCTTAAATGTTAATTTGACTCAAACAGTCAAATCATAGAACTGATTATTCTGCAGTGGTCTCTTCATTTTTTATTTTCTTGATGTTCAAATTTATAGTTCAATGTTAGATAATGTTAGATATTAGGGTGAAGTGCTTTGTTAACTAACATGAACCTATTCAAATTATATAGATATCATGCTGATTAGTTGAATTGCAGAAAGGTTCTTATTAATTGAATTTAATTTTGTGCCTTGTTTCTATTAATTATTGCATTTATTTGAATTGTTTTTTATTTATTCCAGAGATACTGTCATATGCTGTATGTATTATTTGCCTCTACTAAATGAATTCCAAAAATGCATTTTAATCATCATTTTGGGGTTCAGCAAGTTCACCAAGTAAAGGAAAAAAGGAAAGGAAAAAGTCTAATTGATAAAAAAAACGCCCATCTCTGATACTCATCATGAATCATACAGGAAAAGAGGAACATAATGGAATCTGGAAAAAATAGTAAATAAGTACAATTACCAAAATGTAGAAAATTTGTATCTTTGAATTTGTTCTTTTCTAACATTCTCTAAAAACCATGAGTCACATACTGTTCGATCCTTTTCTTCATTCATCCATTACTAAATGTAATGAATGTACTACATGGACATACTGTGTTTTCTGGGTCATTCCGCTTGCAAAAAAGGAAGAAGACAGGATTGTCCACTAGTACCATTTAGTTTACTCTTAACAGTCTGTCCTTGACATTTATTGCATCCGTCCCTTCTGTTGCTGTAGTGATGTTCTTTTCTTTGTTGATAGGTGATTGTCTCCATGTGGAGAAAAAAAAAAAGAACTGAGCTATTAACCTCAGCTGAAAAGGTATGGTCTATATAATAATAGGCTAATAGTAATAATAATAATACATTTCAGTCAGTCATTTTCTATACCTTCTTATTCCTCATTAGGGTCGCAGGGGTCTGCTGGAGCCAATCCCAGTGCGTTACAGCGAGAGGCAGGGATACACCCCAGATGGTCGCCAGCCAATCGTGGGGCACACACACCATTCACTCACACACTCACACCTACGGGCAATTTAGAGTCTCCAATTAACCTCAGCATGTTTTTGGACTGTGGGAGGAAGCCGGAGTACCCGGTGAAAACCCACACAGACACAGGGAGAATATGCAAACTCCACACAGAAAAGTCCCAGACCCAGGACCAAGGAGGTCTTGAACCTGCAACCTTCTTGCTGTGAGGGAGCAGCGCTAACCCCTGCACCACCGTGTCGCCCATAATACATTTTATTTATATAATTTTAAAGTTTCTCTGAGACATTTTACATGAAACACATAAACCACAGAAATTAAATAAACCACAGGGGAATATTTTATATTTAGTATAATTAGTCCAATATTTAAAATTAATAATTAACATATTATTAATCAATTATCTTGATTTATCTTATTCCAATGGCAGATCATTTCACCAATTTAAAGGTTTTCATAAATTTGAGAGAAAAAAGTTAGAATTATGAGATCAAAAGTAAAAAATATGATAAAAAGTCAAACAATTTTATTTGTATTTTAGGAAAACAAGACTAAATTGACCAAAATCATGAAAAAAATGGAAATAGGCAAAATCATCTTCTGATGGAACATGATATTTTGAGATAATTCTCCTGAATATTGGATTAATTGTACCAAAAACAAGATATTTTAACCTGTTAAAATACAATTTTTTGCAGTGCGTAGATAGAATGTTGAGTGTTAAACGATCATGCAGGATGATGATGAGATCCTCAGCAGCTCATATAAACATAGCAATCGTCAGTCAGTCAGTGATCAGTGGGGGAGTTTAGACAGTGACCCCATTCAGGATCAGTGGTCTAAGGACAGAAGCTCAGACCTGCTGGTTCTGGTACCTTCTTCCTGGCCACAGTTCCCTGGGTAATTGTGATCAGCAACGATTCTCGCTGTTTTATTCTTGCGGTGCCTGATGCCAATGGCATCAAAGTCAATCATGATGATTCATCATTCGAAAAAAAATCACAGACTGAAATGAAAAAAAAAAATTTGTTACAATAATAAATTTTATTTTCTACAATGAAAAGTTCTGACGTGTTTTGGATTTTCAGTTCAGTTCAGCTCCAAATTTCCTGATTCATGCTGTTCAAGAAAAAAATCCCTGTACATTTATTCACTTGCTGTCAGGGATTTCAGAAAGAAAAAAAATCCACAGTACTGACAAAAACTATCAAAAATCCAACAAAAGACACTCTGGAGGAAAATCTCAGAGGAAGACAGAAAAGGTAAAAGTGAAGCAACTAGCGAGTTCAGGCAGCAACGGAAGGCACACGCCAACAAGGTTTACAGCGATGACGACCAGACAAAGAACTCAAAAGAAACAGGGTTTAAATACGGGTGAGGACAACAGTGATCGGTGGGAACAGAACGAGGGTAAGGGGAATCAGGTGTGGCAATCAAGGTGACAAAGAAAAAAAAGAAAAACATGGTGAAGCAAAACAAACAAAAGGTAATACACTTAGTGGCCAACAGGGCGGCCAGGGGGTCAAACCATGACACCTGCGGAAGTTCTCATTTCAGTTCAGTCATTTAAGTGTGAAGAGGTTTTATGAGCAATAGAAAAAAACTGTAAAAAGGTACAAACCTTCAGAGTTGAATCCTGTTCAAATGCTGAGGGCTGAGTTCGAGGCTGCACCTTGGATTTGTGTTGACTTTGTAAAATTTGTGAAACAGTTTCACGCTTTTCATGTGGTCAGGACCATTAGCTCTTTCATTTCCTGGTTTGCTTTTGGCTTGGGTTTAAATTACAAAAACCTGAAGTTCAAAAGAGAAGGTTGTGCAAACCTTGGCAGAGAACAGGTGCGTAGGAGAGGCAAAAGGTTCCAAAAGGATTAAATGATGAACTTGCTCTTAAAGTTTTTTTCTATGAATATTATCCATTTATTGTATATATGTCTATTTTAGCTTTTCTATGACAATTTTTTTCTTAGCGTTTCTTATCATTTTTCTGATGCACTGTTTACTGATTTGATGAGTAGCTCTTTTAGATATTTATCTTGCTTCCATAAGGCTTGATTTCTCAATTGACTTGCAACATTTCTCCAATATCTATATTTTTTCAATGAGATTTTTGATTCTATGTATTTAATTGGCTTTTTTGCAATGTAAAAATGCCATTGTGGTAATATTTTGCTAAATGACTGACAGTGTGCAGGAGTTCTTTTTCTTGTTCCAAAAAAACAGGAAGTAAAAACTTGATGAACTTGTGAAAAACATCAGACATATTGAAATGGAAGCATTTGGCACCATTTTATATCAAGAATAACACATTGCACACAAAAAATAAGGAATGATTATATAATATCACAGCTTCACATGCACACACTCATAAAGGACAGGTTCACATCAATGGAATTCAATGTTATTACAGAAATCTACAAACATGTATCTGTAAGAGATTTGACACGAATTCCACAGAGTTCAGTGACGCAAATTTCCTCCAGACTTCATATTTATCACAGATTAATTTAAATCTTCTCATCTACCTGCCTTTAAAAACGTGGAAAGGTTTCAAAATGTTAAACTATTCCTTATGGAATAAAAACTCTCATGTCATCAATAGAATCAGTGGCTTCATGTAGTTTCCACAGATGAGAATAAAATTGAATCAATGGTTTAAATCTGCTTTATAAACATTGTTGTCTTTTCTCCTCCTGACAGGACGGATTTCCTCAGTCGCGGGCGTTTATTCGTCTTTGTGGCGCTGACTCTTCTGCTGATAGATCTGTTCGGTGAATGGTCTGTAAATATACAGAACAAACACATGTCGGGACAATAAATCAGTGATTGGAACGTCGTACCAGTCGGTGCCAGGACGCTGCACGTGTGTGTTGAACCGTGAGGCAGCTCGAGTATATATGTGTGTGTGTGTGTGACAAGTGATTCTCTACATGTTTGTCCATATGTTGCACAGATGCAGTTTCACATCGTTGACTTTCACATTATTACAGCAGAAAGCTGTAATTCATTTTGTTAAATGTATTATAACACAACACAACGACTTCAAAGTCAGTGTTTGAGCTCTGAAGGATTTAAGTTCAGTAGAAGTTTGTAGATGTTGAATACTGGACCAGGATGTGGTCCCACACTCTGAAATATTTGTTGTGATGGCAAATCATACTTCTTAAATCAGGATTTTCAATGAGCCCTGAGAAATTTTCCACTTTCAGCCAAAGAAGTAAAACCAGTTTCTAGTGTCACACTCCGTTCAGATGTCGTTCTGCTCAATGGAAACATTTGACTGAATCAACAAGAAGAAAAAAACATTTTACTAATGAACAGATCAGAAGAGAAACAGGCTCGCTGCACCTGATCCTCAGTCTGTAGACTGATCAATAACATTGATCATTGATCCTTCGCTCCTGCTTTTGTTTCTCATCTATTTTTATGTGGATTTAATATTTAAATGTTTTGCCTGTTTTGTTTTTTACATTTCATCTTTAAATTTATTATTATATTCATTATGATATTTTTTAAACGTATGTTGCCTTTTTCTACTTTAAGCTTTTTACTGTCGGTGCTGTGTAGCTGCTGGAATCTCAGTTTCCCTGAGGGAACCTTCCCATGGCATCACAAAGTACAAACTAATCTAGAGCTTCGATATTAAATCATTAGTTGACAACTATTACATTTTCACCAACTATTTTAAAAATCAATTAATCGACTTAAAGTCTTCGTTAAGGAAAAAAATGTCCCAATTCTCTGGTTCCAGCTTCTCAACTGATTATTTTCTGGTTTCGTTAGTCTTCTATAATAGTAAACTGATGATCTTTGGGATCCGGACAAAAAGAGACGAAAAAGGTTGAATCTTCAGATTTGGGAAACAGAAATCAACATTTTAAACAATTTTATGAACCAAACAACTAATTGAATAATTGTTTTAATAGATTAATCCACTATCAGAATAGTCGTGCAGCACTAATCTAATTTAATCTAATTTGATCCTAAATATGATCACATCATATCATATAGTCGTTTAGTATTCATGAATTTTTTTCTTGTTGACAAGACACAGCAGAAGTTGAGTGAAGCTAAATAAATTAATAAAATCAAAATGACAATAATAACTTTGTGACAGCAGGAGACGTTCAGTCACATAAATTGACATTTAGGTTTCATCTGAAGATTGAATATAAGGTTGTAACAGTAAAAATCCTTATTTGCTTGCAGCTTTCACTACAGCTCCTTTATGGTCTGAACTCCCTCTGCACCAATTTCCATCTCGATGTGGTTCCTGCATCTTTTCTGGTTTCCTATCGCTGACAGTTTAACGTGATGACATCATTCAGACTCTTCTCCAGGGCCACAGATAAATATGAGATACGACTCTTCAGTTCCAGATTTTGATAAAGTCTCTAACCTGCTTTCTCTTCAGTCCACAGGTTTGGCCAGAATTACTGAATCGAGGCTCAGTGTTGCAGTAAATTGCAGCAGCGACATGAACGGCTGTGGGTTAATGTGAGAAAAACTGTTTCCGACTCCGACAGACACGACCTCTGCTTGATTTTTCAGGGTTAAAGTGATTTTTCTTTTCTCTTGTGAAGCAAATGAGGCTGAACCAAGAGGTCACCTAATCATTTCCTGAGCTGAACAGAGGTGGAGAGGAATGGCAGGACATTGACGGAGGCCTAGGCAGCCGTAATTTGCTGCTAACCTGTATTTTGATTTGTAAGCAACCAGTTATTTAGCAATTGTGTGTTTGTACATGACTGAGAATAAATGTGAATGAATGTAGGTCAGTCGGTCGCCTTGTGATTATTTTACTTGTTGCTTCTCTGCAGACGAAAGTTTTCAGTGAGACGTTTGAAAATGCAAATTGACGTTTCCAATCATTATTGTTTTGCAATTATCAAGAGAGGAAGAGTTCACTGTGAGATTTAGTCATAAGAGAATGTGACTGTATCCATGACAACAGCTGATACCCAACAGCTGATCATGGGTAATTTACTGGTGAACCTGTCGCTCTGTGGAAAAACATAAGTAATAATTTTGTCTCTTAATAATAACTTTAAACTTTAAAAGGGGATTTTTATTAAATGTGTATGAGAGCAATTAACAGAAGTTTTACTGAAATCAATAAGCTGTTTTCCTGCTATGTGACACACATATAAAGCAAAGGGCAGCTGCACATTTAACATATAAATCAATATACACATGCTGTGAATGTGAGTCACACACACACACACACACACACACACACTTGATGGACAAGTGCACACAGCAGCTGCTTCCACACTAAGCTCTGTCTCATTTATGACTGATGCAGAAGCAGCATGTTTGTGTATTTATGTGCGTGTGTTTCTGTATAAGTGTATCAGGAAAATGTCAGAAGTAGGTCAATCATGTTTTTTTAGGTAATATCTAACACCCGTCATGTCAGAGCAGGAAGAGGAGGACGGAGGCTGCGGATGTGAAGAATTGAAGCTATTGAAAGTTCACAACAGAACAAGTTGGTGTATGGGAGGAAGTTTTAAATGGGAACAGTACAGTCTTTGCCCAATATAAGATGCAAAAAAGCTTTTGCTGCTCCACAGGATGGTGAGTCAGTCTGAGTGTTGTAATCTGAATAATTGCCTCAAGAGGCTGAAGACTGCCATTTTGCCATCGCTAACATACCCATATCTGGATACAGCACTGGAGGCATCACAAATGTCTGGTGTCACCTCAGGATAATGTGAATGGGGTTAAAATCAGTCAGTTGTGCGTCTCTTCTAGATTTTCCAAATGCTATTGGTCCGAATAGATCAATGTCTCATCATTTCATCATGACTGCGTGAGGAAAAAAAAGATTTTTGGGAAGTGACACTATAGTTGTAAGCAGATTTTATCATTAGTAAAACTGGCTTCAAAGTGTTGTTGTTCCCAGGGGGCTTGAACACAACATGTTGAAATCCTCCAATCAAATGATAGAGAGTGTGTAGATGCCTGGAATATGCCTGGATATAACTATATCTCTGGTTCTGCAGTCTGAGTTTTGATCAGCTCATCTTTAAATGGGATCCACCCAGACTCCATTAGAATATAACTTGGATTCAACCTAATTTGGTACCAGATTGACCGTTCGTTGCTGAGACTCGAGTGTAGCTGTAGGTTAATAGATTTAAAAGACAGAGGCGTTATGTAAGAATCAACCTATTTAAAATGGAGTTCCACCGGGAAGTGTTTTGGGTCCACTGCTATTTTCAAAATATGTAAACAATTGTTCTAAAAAACTTAAATTCTGAAGTTAATAAAGGGTTTAAGACAGTTTTGTAGTACTGAACATGTCTTCTAGTGGCCTGACTGATAAGATTCCACTTCATTCTCAAAACGTGTATTTTACTGACATCAGAAAGAGTTCAACTTACCCCTCATAACAGATCGCGACCTTGTAAACCACAGCTACTACAGCCGTCAGGATGAGTCCGACGGGGCTGGCACCACTGAAGTCAGAGAGGGAGAGAAAGTCACAGACTATCAAATATCTGACTAATTGATAAATTAATTTGCATTTCCATCAAAGGCGTTTTTAAATGTGTAATTAAATGAATGATGTGTTCATAATGTTTCATGTTATAATGAATTCAGCAGCAGAAATGGCCAATATCTTTGAAACAACACAACAAATGTCCATGCTAATTGCATTTTAGTAAATTTGCTTTGACAATTAGTGTCAAACAGATGTGAAGGATGTTCAAATGCAGAGACAAATGCATAAAGAGAGAGAGAACAAACCAGAATCTGAGATAGAATTAAAAATTCCACACTTTCATAATTTACAAAAAGAGAGTCAGTGAAATGAGATTCTAAGAATAGTATTAAAATTACAGTTTTTAAACTGAGCTCCAGTTCGTCGTCATGCACACACGAAAGAAACACATATAACAGTGACCTACATATTCTTCATCAGAAAGTGGAACAGTGACACAGATTTATTTGATCAAGTCAAGGAAAAAAACAAAAAATGTGTAGAGAAGCAGACACTTAATGGAGGTAATGTACTGTAAGTGGGTATATTCAGGTCTAAAACCTTGCTGGACTAAAAGCCACTGATGTGAAGCATTAGCTATTATTCCGCAGGTGAAATTCCAGTCATGTGCCAAACATCAGAAAATCACCCTATGTGGTGGCTGCACCACCTGTTGTGTGAAACTAAACACGCGACAGAAATCAATTAATTTCTCTACATAAAATCAGTGACCAGGTAATAATGGTTCAGAAATCAGCATAATCACATAATCAGAGCAGCAGCTCAGTGTGAAAAGCTGAACACTCTGTGTCTGAAGCTGTAAATATGACCCAGTTATGCAGGAATAAAAGAAGTTCAACTTTAATAAAATTTTTTTTATAAAGGTCAACTAGAAAATACAAATACAACTTTCCAACTTTGAATCTCCTCATTAACATTAACATTTAAAAAGCAACATGTAGGTCGAAATTCTCACAACTCAAACAGAAAGGCTGTTTTATTGGATCCGATTCACTTTATTGATCATGAAGTTCAGAGAGCAACAATAGTTTATGCATCAAACTGAATATTTGTAATGAAAGAAGGATTTGAGAGCAAAAGTATCACAACTGCAAAAACTGTTTTTTTTGTATTGCAAGTAAAAAAAAAATGATTGATAAAAATGCAAATCCAAAAAGTTTCAATTCAGTAAATATTGTGTCTTACTTATTCACATTTTGTGCACAATTTGCAAATAAAAGTTCTGTGAATCTTTTATTTGCAAATCTTTCTTTTTTGTTTCCACACATAGACCAATCTGTGGCCACAGAATGAAAACCGAGTGCCACCATTGATTCCGCCTCTTTTTACTTTTTTCATAATAATGAACGAATGAAATGAATGAATTATCCTAAAAGGTAGGTTATGCTTTTGATTAGCTCCATCGTGGCCTTATTGACTTCTGTAAAACTGAAATCTCTTGTAGTTAAAACAAGGCGCTAAAATGTTGAGGCATAGCTGCAGTTGTGTGGAACCTGTCTTATTGCATTTGCCCATTGTCTCGCCAGTATTCCTGCTAAAAAAGGATTCGGCATCTTTATTTCAACTGACCTGAATATCATTGGAACATTTTTGGTGACTTGCAAATGTTGAGTTTGGATCAATCTGTGCATCACAGATACATGAACACTCACTGAGGCCTGATTCTCCTGCTCCTTCTGTCCAATAAATGGGCCAGAACTTAATGAGATTCCTTTTAATGAGGCACTGAAGCTATTTTTCAGGAAGCCAAGAAATATTAGGATACAATAGGAATTGCCAGAAATGCACAAAATAATCTTGCTTTTTCATTATTGCATTTAGTTGCCTTGTTGTACCATTAGTAGTTTCCTATGTGTAATTTTAAATTAATAAATAATAAATAAATAATATTAATAATTAATATTTTATTTATTTAATTATGACATTATAAAATGTATTTTGTTTACCAAAAAAAAGTTTAATACAAGTTCAGTATTTGACATAAAATCCTCAAGATTTATTATTTTTTTTTTTTTGTGGTTCATTCCTTGAATGTCAATGATTCTAAGGTTCAGGTAAAAACTAACCTTTAACATCAATTGAGGTAAGTAACTGTCAACATGAATCTACAGTACAAACTGTTCACAGCTCCTAGCACCAAACAATGCTACTTGATTATTCTTTACATTATTCAGTTTTGTGTACTCAGCTACACTTGACATACTTTAGATCAATATATTTTTGGTTTCTTTGTGGGATTTTTACAGATAAGCAGCAAACACATTAATCATTATTATTATTATTATTATCCTCATCATTATAATGTTTTATTGTAAGAAATTGGGGGAGAGAACATTTTGTGTGTAATTTTTCAGTAAACTTTAATTGTCTGGGATCAGCTATATTTATTCCTGATAACTTCAAATCTGTGTTTGCCTTGTGGAAAACCACAAACCAGGTCAACCTGTGTGAAATGATGAAAGGTTTGACTCCACCTGTGTCCAAAAAACACTTTCTTTTAGCTGCGTTTGACCTTTCTGACGATCACGGGAGATGCAGGAGACTGCAGCGGCTTTGTTCACAGATTGAATATCAGAGGTCAGCAGGTATTTTCTGTTCAGATGTGTAAACGTCATTGCATGAAACATCCTCGCTCTGTGATTCTAACACCAACCTTCACGTTTACTCTTTCAATTCCCAAAAACCTGAAACATCTTCAGAGTGTTTGTTTTTCCATATACTCAGAGAACTACACAAGTTAAGTGATTGCTGTGATTAAGAATATTTGATTTTGCAGCAGCTTTCCTAAAAATAAATCTGATGCAAATTACTCTTTAAGTGATTTTTTTTGCAAAGGAACTGGAGAAATTAACATCCACACTGTTCCATCACAGTGTTGCACAAAAGTAAAAGAATTTGCTTCAATTTTACTATAAAATATTAGGAAACTGGTTTACACATCTCTTGCAGTTACTGTAAATGAGATGTTTGCTTCCTTCATCGTGTTATTTTCTTCTGAATGTGGGAAGTGATGATGTGTCAAATCACATAATTCCCGTCACTTCCTGTTTTAGCTGTTCGACATATATAACAGTTTGGTTGAATTTGCATTAAACATTGTGAACAGAAAACTGTAATTTCCTGGAGGAACAGATTATACGCTGCAACTAATGTCTGATAGTTGATCAACCTATCGATTACTGAAACGATTCAACCTAAAATGTTTTTTTGTTCAGACCAACAGTCTACAACCCCAAAGATCATCAGTTTATCATTATAAAGAAACCAGAAATAATCAAATTTATAGTGAAATCCATTAACTGATCATCAAAATAGTTAATTAATGTGATAGTTATAACTAATCGATAATCATTGCAGCTCTACTAGTCTGTTTAGGCTCTGTTGTTGTGGTTAAACCTCCTGCATGTTTAAATGTTTCAGGGTTGTGGGTGTTTTTATGTTGATGGCTCTGTATGCACTGTTAAACAATGAAAGTAGGTCAATGCAGCTCTTGCTTTTCCTTTCACAGCAAAGTTTTCTGAAAAGATGACAATACAACACGTTTCATTGAATGGAAGAATAATTCTGTTGGACAATGCTAAATACTCTTTCTTTACTGGGTCAGTTTTATTGATTCAGATGTGAAGAAAAAAAAATGTTGAGAACCAGAGAACTAATTTCATTCGTTCATTCATCTTCTATACCCGCTTATTCCTCATTAGGGCATTACAGGCGAGAGGCAGGGATACACCCCAGACAGTCGCCAGCGAATCGTGGGGCACACACACCATTCACTCACACACTCACACCTATGGCCAATTTAGAGTCTCCAATTAACCTCAGCATATTTTTGGACTGTGGGAGGAAGCCGGAGTACCCGGTGAAACCAAACTAATTTGATTATGAAAATAGTTGGTGAATAATGCAATAGGTGGCGACTCATCGACTAATCGGTGCAGCTCTAATCAGTGTAAATGTAACGTAAAATGTTCTTTTATTTTCTTGCCTGTATAAATTTGTCGTTGCAGTTAAACCTCCCGCACATGTTCCAAAGTTATTACGTCTGTGGGATTATCTTTATTTATTTGGACATTTTCGTTTTGAAATTGACTCAAACCGATTATCAAAGGAGTTGGCGACTAACTGACTAATTGTTGCAGCTGTAGATGGCAGTGATCTAAATTTAGATTTCGGTCTCAGTGGCAACTGCCATAAACTCAGCCTTTTATCAACTTGAGATTTGATACATAAACAAAAGTGAATCCCGTTGATTGTAACACATGTAGGACACCGTGATGAGTCAGACAACTCAACGCTCTACTGACCCACATAACCGTCTGTTACCAACTGTCACAATACGGGCACAGACGAGCGATTCTCAGAAAGAACAACAACAGGCACGTGTTGAACCGGCTGCTGCAGTAATTACACACGACAAAACCAAAACTCAGCAGAGTGGTGACACACTGAAAGAACTCAAAGAAAGATTTATCTTCTCTTCTTAGGATCTAATTCATCTGAACCTTTGACAGCTACTGATTCATCATAACACAAATTTGTCTTGTAATGTTACCGAGTGTGTGAATAAATGAATACTGATATTATTTTTCTGGTCATCTGTCGAGCTCCAACATGTCTGAACGTCTCGGCCTGCTGCTCCTGAATCTGTGGAGATCTGTGTCTATGCAAATTAATTTACACTGTTTGTTGGCTCGTTTGCTGAAAGAGTGAAAAACTCAATATCAGGAGGAAGACATTGAGCAGATAGAGACAAAAACATATACATTCACTCAATACAATCATGCACACATTTAAACATACCATAAAAACAACAAAATACAACATAAACACAGTATAAAGATTGAAATATTGAGTTTTGTGAGAGAAACTGATGTTTGAGACCAGATTTAAGTTTGAATTATTTACTCTATTTCCGTAAAAGGAAAATTTGTGGAATTGCTGTGAGCAGGAACTAAGAATGTGTAGCTCAAAAATGTTTAAAGAGCAGATGACAAACAGGCATAAAGAAGTTTTCTAATTATGTGTTATTATATTATAGTATAGATTATATGTTTACTGTTATAGGAACTAAATTACCAACTTTATAAATCACATTCAATATAATTTATTATTATAATAAGTCTGGAACTATTCATTAACATATGATAACATGTTTGCTGCATATAATTGTGTGACTATGGTCATAATATATACAGTACATTCATATAATTAATTAATGATTATAAAGTAAGGTACTAACATTCTATACAGAAGTTATTTGTTTTTTTTCCTTAATTAGCACCTTTTGGTCCTTTATGAAAAAAAAATGTTTTCCTTTCCTTTTCCCCCATTATTATAATAAATGAGTTGCCTTAATTTATTCATTATAATAAGGGGCAATTAAGCTTCATAGCTTCAGTTTTTTTTTGCTTGAAAACCAGGAAATATGTTTTTTTATTTTTTTATATTAATGTGTTTTCTTTGCAAATTATGTTCAAATCTGTTCTGCTTTTCATAAATGATGAGCAAAATAAACTAAATCAATGTGAAATCTCCAACTCATGCATTTGTTTAAATCTCATAAATATTATTCCTATTCAATAATGTTAAATATATTACAACTGAACTGTTTATTTTTGTTTCTGCAAATATGTGTATTTGTGTTTTTTTGATATGTGCATATGGTGATTTGATGAAGATTTAGGTTAATGTTAGAAAAACATCATGTTTGGGTTAAAATGACCAAATATTAGTTAATAATAGTGTTAAAAATAAAAAACTTAAAATGCACTGGTCCATTATTACACACAACAGAGTTTCATAACATTTTATAGGCTCCTATGAACTGAAAATGCTCATCTTTTGAATTTGAAGCATTAGTAGGTCATATTTACTGAAATCAAAGGTCAAGTTACATTTTAACATGGGATCCCTTATTTGATAGCAGCTTCACAATTCTTGCATACATTGACCTTGTGAGTTTTTGGAGAGTTTCTGCTTGAATTTATTTGCAGGATGTCAGAATAGCCTCCCAGAGCTGCTGTATGGATGTGAACTGCCTCCTTCCCTCATTGAACTTTTGCTTGAGGATGCTCCAAAGCTCCTCAATAGAGTTGAGGTCAAGAGAGGATGGGGGCCACATCATGAGTTTCTCTCCTTTTATGCTCATAGCAGCCAATGATGCAGAGGTATTCCTTGCAGCATGAGATGGTGCATTGTCATGCATGAAGATGATTTTGGTACGGAAACCACGGTTCTTCTTTTTGTACCATGGAAGAAAGTGGCCAGGTAGAAACTCCACATACTTTACAGAGGTAATTTTCACAGCTTCAGGGATCCTAAAGGGGCTGACCAGCTCTCTCCCCATGATTCCAGCCCAAAACATGACTCTGCCACCTCCTTGCTGCAGTTGCAGCCTTGTTGGGACATGGTGGCCGTCCACCAACCATCCACTACTCCATCCATCTGGACCACGGCGCTCATCAGTGAACAAGACTATTTGAAAGTTAGTCTTCATGTATTTCTGGGCTCACTGCAGCTGTTTCTGCTTGTGACCATTGTTTAGGAGTGGCCGAATAGAAGGTTTATGCATAACTGCAACCTTTGGAGGATCCTACACCTTGATGTTTGTGGGACTCCAGAAGTACAAGCAGCTACAAATATCTGTTTGTGATGGCGTTTTAGCAGCTGCTCTCTTCATCTGATGTTTTTGTTTGGCAGAAACCTTCCTCATTGTACATGAAACTGTATGTGCTCTGAATCACCCACAAATCACTCAATGATCATTTTTGTGAAATATCTAAGGTTTTCACAACTTGTCCAAGGCATTAAACTATTTCACATTTTTTGGTAGCAGAGAGATCCTCTTTCTTTCCCATATTGCTTGGAAATGATCGTCTGCTTAATAATGTGGAACGCGCCTTCTTAAGTATTTTTTTCCTTAATCGGGCTCACTTGGCTAATTATCACTAATTATCACCCTGAAATACAACAACATCTATGAGTTTAATAGAAAAACTAAAAGTGTAATCTTTAGTGTAATACAATTTGCATACTAATTTGGAACAGGGTGTAAATACAAAACCTCAATAACTTTTAACTGTTTTCAATATTTTTCAAATTCAGTAAAAAAAACAAAACCTAAGTACTATCTGAAATTCTCACAAAACAGGATTTTGTCAACAGTGTATCCTTGTTATCCTGGATGATTAATCTGATTATTTTAATTAATATATAAAGGTATGAATATGTCCTATTGAATTTTAATATATATTTGAATGTTTAAAAACATTAAAATTTTGCTTATAAATTCAACTTTTCAAATTCTCTATAACTCAGTATCCTGGACGATTAATCAGAATTTTTACCTCATATTTTTTAATCTGAATATGTCCCAGTGAATTTGAGCAATTTGAATATATGTGTCCATCTTAAATATTTAGAATATTGTGAAAAGTTTTTTTATCTGCAAGTACCATAATCCTCAAAATTAGAAACAAATAAAGGCTTGAAATATTTCGCTCCACATATATATGTAATGAATCTTTAAAATATATGAGGTTCACTTTCTGAAAGGAATGACAAAATATTGAACTTTATCTTTTTTTAAACTTAAAAAACAATTTCTTCTGAATTTGTGAACTTTAGAACAATAAAAGTGAAAACACATTACTGAAAATTTGAAGAGTTAAATTTTAACGTCTAAAGATTCATATTCCTACAATTCTCTGCTAGAAATTCAGTGAATTAAAAATTTGAAACCCTGGTGAGATTGATTTTCTTCACGTATGAACTGAAGAATAAAAAGAAACAGAAAAAGGAGCTTTGACCTTTTACAGTTGCAGCATCGTCTCTTTTCTAAGAAACTCATCACATAAATACATAATGAAAATAGTATCCATGTTGTAAATGAAGTTCAGCACAATAAAAATAATCACACTGGTTGTCATGGCGATGTGACTTCCTAGTGTGAACTGGATGGAGTTTGATAAAAGCATATTTTCCAGATCCATAATATGACATAACATCTCTGGGGCAGCTTTTAGTTATGACCCTGCAGCCCAGGATCACAGAGGAGTTCAATTCAGCAGCTTTGGAGCCTGCAGGAAACTGTCAAAGTTGCTCTTTGAAACCATAAAAGCCAACATTGTTTCAGCAATTTTCTCTGTCGTCTTATTCATATAGCAGCAAATGTTCAGCTGCTGTTCATGTAAGAGTCTAAGTGCTTCTCCTGCATGAAGTGGTGTCGGCATAAGTATCAAGGGCAGAGGTCAGGATGATAAATGGGTGGTCATTCAAGGATTCAACCTACAATGTCTTTTTAGATACACATTTTTCAATTTAAAATAATTTGAGGGGATTATTTTATTTTATTTTATTTTTTCTATAATTTTTACCATCTGATGTCAATGTTTATGGACAAACTTATATTCCATTATTTTTTTTTCATAAAAAAAACACATTTTCCCTGCAGGAATTGCAGAATTTACTTCCACTTATTTTCCTGAAAAGAGAATATTTAATTGACAATTAAATGTTAGGAAAGTGATAAAATTATGCTCTGAATTTCCGGTAAATTTAATTTTCAAAAGATTCACCTTAAATTTACTGGAATTTCAGAGCCCAATATTTGATCTCAACATGTGAAACTCTATGAACAGATCTAAACTCTAGATGTAGATTAAAAAATAAATTTCACTAAAGCTTAATAAATGAATGAACAAGAGTATTTGAAAGCTGGAGAAGTCTCTGCAGACAGTGGTGATGGAGCCGACATCATAGCCTTCAGCTGTGAGAGTTAAATTATCTTGTTTTGTCAAAAAAAAAAAAAAAAAACATTCATAAGGTTTTTTTCCTTATGAAGGAAACATTCAAACTGCTTGCAGGTCTTTATAAAAACGTTAAAAACTTATGTGATGTAATAATCAAACAATCTTTTGGTTATATCACAAGTCTTCAGCTCCACAGACAAAAGGACAAACAGCAGGTGAACAAAAGGCTGCACCTGTTTCTTAAATGCAGTCGACAGAGAATTTAAAACAGAAAATGTGTTGAAATGAGTCCAAACATTAGGATGAAAAGGAAAAGTGGGGGCTGGTGATTTTATTGGCTTAGTCACTACATGCTGACCTACGAACGACGTGGTCACTGTCGTCATGGAGACAAGGAACAAGATGAAGTTTTTATCTTCCAACATTTTCAGGAGGGAAGTGATTTGCAACTTAAAATATTTTCATCAGCACGTTTCAGCTTAATATATGCGACACTAAACAGCAACATGAGGGATAAAAAAATGTATATAACTTTATTCTGTTCTACAGACCACTAACAGCAACCTATTATTCTATTATCTATGGATATTCTATATTGTCTCTTTTATAAATGTGCATTTTGTATGACAGTACGTTTACTATTAATCTACACAAAAATATCTCAAACTGTATGTATCTAAGCTGTAAGTATCTCAGTCCTCCATGTTTTTCTCATTTAATTCAATGCATCACTTGTGGATCTTGGGAAAATTATCAAATATAAACTGAGCTGAGTTGTTAGTCACAAAAGGTTTAACACATGTTATATCACAATGTTATCTTTCAGCAGTTTATGTCAGCATTTTTTCTAGTCTATCATATGTACTTTTATTCAACTTTATATCAACTTAATCACATTTAGTTGTTAATACATCTATACTTTTACTTAAGTACCATTTCAATTCAGGATTTTACTTGTTATGGAGTACTTTTGGATGATGGGGTTTCGGGTCTAACTGCCGTTAAACAACAGACACACACACACACACACACACACACACACACACACACACACACACACACACACACACACACACACACACACACACACACACACACACACACACACACACACACACACACACACACACACACACACACACACACACAAGCAAACACATGCCACACACACTGGATGACACTTACATGAGAGCCAGGCCGAGGTAGTTTGCGGTGCTGCCCCAGTACATGGGGTTCTCTATGATGTTGAAGGGGAAGCCGGTGACTTTGTGTTCCATCAGGATACCAAAGTAGTCACCTGGAAAACACACAGGGAAACATTCCTTCATTCCCTATTCTGAGGCTTGATTCTGTCCCACAATACCTTTTGTGAATATCTTTAATCCTGAATTTGATTCCTGGACCAAGCTTTGATTCCTGACCCGGCGGATTACCTCGCATCACTCTGTCTCCATGGCTTCTTTCACTGTGATCATCTGCTTTTCACATGCTGCTGTCAGGACAGTGGCAGACGCTGAGGTCACTGGACACTCACACAGCATCGTTACTGCTGCAAAAGAACTGCTGCTGCTGCTGCTGTCAACAACATGGCTGCTGTTACACCAGCTCATCACTAAGCAGTAGGCCTGAAGGAGCTATCGCTTTAGATTGAAAAATGCAGCTGTGAGTAGATTAATGTTGCAGCTCCAATGAATGAATGAGTGAATGTGGTATGAATCTTGTCTTGTGTTTTCAAACTGTTATAAACAACCTATAGTATATAAATTCCTATAAACGTCTTATAGTCTAACAATAACTATGCTATTATTACAATTATTATTATTATCACCGACTATTCTAATAATCATTTAATGGATTTGAATCATTTTTAAGAAAATCCAAATTCTCTGGTTCCAGCTTCTCAATTCTGAATATTTTTTGGTTTCTTTAGTCTTTTATAATAGTAAACTGATGATCTTTGGGTTGTGGACTGTTGGTCTGGACAATAAAAAGACTTTTGGTTGAATCTTCAGGTTCGATTCAATAATCAATAGATTAATCTATTATCACAATAGTCGTTAGTTAGCTCTACTCTGCAGTGACCGTGAACCTGTGGTTATGAAACAGTTTTTAACTCAAAGCTACACAAAAAGAATAAATACGTCTATATTGTTGTTGTTGAGACTCAAATGTAATTTATGATTTGTATTTACATATTTTCAGCCATGTGGGTCTGCAGCAGCATCTGAACTAGGACATGTCTCTGTAACCTGAACACAGCTTCCCGGACCCATAATCTGACCCATTTTGGTTCTTACATGTTAGTTTAACATGACGTGAACATTCACTGAGACTTTCCTCAGCTGTTGTAGGACATGTGGAGCTGCAGCCCTGTTTTCTGTCAGAGAATCTCTTAAGTAATATAACAATTGTCATGAGGATGTCGGTGGGACGACAAAGACATTATGTAAACAAATGTGTTTGAATGGAAAAGCACCTGTACAGTAACCAGCCTTCACAACAAAGTGTTGACCTCATTTCTGAACTCTGAGGTCATAGAGAAACATTCACATGTTGAATGTGAATTGTGAAGATGAATGAAGATGAATGCATAACCATTTTTTTCTCCATGTTGCGTCACTCTCAATGTGGTTCATGGAAATGTTCGGGCCTGGGTCGTGCGGCAGACGCTGTGGGGGGGGGGGGGTTTACAGGAGCAGCTCTGGGATCAGGAGGTTGTGAGTGGAGACTGGTTCCCGACAGCTGGACGACACGTTTGCACCACGTGAAGATCCGACTGTGTTGTGGATCTTTGTTTCTGCTCCAGCGCCGTTCGCCTGAATCATCAGGTCACTGTGACTCAAGTGGCTTAATATAGAGCGAAGGAGACCCATCAGATCCCATCATACCCACAGGACACAACCTCCAGCATGAGAAAGTAAGTGTGTGTGTGTGTGTGTGTGTGTGTGTGTGTGTGTGTGTGTGTGTGTGTGTGTGTGCGTGTGTGTGTGTGTGTGTGTGTGTGTGTGTGTGTGTGTGGTGAAAACAGAAATAAAGTGTAGGAACATTTTTTGAAGCCAATGCAGCAGTAAATATGGATTAGTGGCTGAATTTAAATTAAATATTAATAAGAATCCCCTAGAGCTGGATTATCATGCACCTGTTAGATTCCTTAAAGATATCAGGGCTGCAGCTAATGATTATGTTGTTGAACCAAAAGATCATCAGTTTTGATAACTGTTTTGATAATAGATTTTCTGAAATTCTGTTTTCTTTAGTCCCCTTTGACAGGAAAGGAATATATTTTAAATTTAAGTGGTGGACTGTAACCATTTCAACTCAAAGATCATCAGTTTACTATTATAGAAGACTAAAGAAATCATAAAGTAACCAGATTTAAGAACCTAGAAAGAGAATTTGGACATTTTCTTCTTAAAAATGACTCAAATCGATTCATTTATTAAGTGTAATAATCAGTATTTGATCGACTAATCATTGCAGCTCTAAAGGACATAATTGATAATAAATGAAAAAAATGTTATTTCAGGTGGTGATATTTTGGAATCAGCAGGAGCAGTTGGGGGTTAAAGGTCATCACAAATTGACTTTGTCTAAGGCTCAAACCTGAACCTCCATAAAGAATCTGAAACGAGGAATCAGAAACTCTTCTGGAGTATGTTTTTACATTAATTCCTCAAGTTACCTTGGACAGTAAAACAGTCAAATGAATCAATAAAACTCACCCTGTAAAGAATGAGTATTCAGCAGGGTCAGACAGAACTCTTCTTCCATTGATTTGCTCAATGAGTTCAATGCTTGTTGGAGGAAAAGTAAGTAAGAGCTGCATTGACCTACTTTCATTGTTTAACAGAGACACACAGAACCATCAACATAAAAACACCCACAACTAACTTGCAGCTTTTAATGTAATAGATCCACAAATGTAATAACTTTTAAACATGTGCAGGAGGTTTAACTGCAACAACAGAGGTTAAACAGACTAGTAGAGCTGCAACGATTATCGATTATTTGCCAACTATCATGTTAATCTCCAACTATTTTGAGAATTGATTAATGGATTTGAGTCATTTTTAAAGAAAATGTCCAATTTTTCTGGTTTCTTTGGTCTTCCATAATAGCAAACTGATAATCTTTGGGTTGTGGACTGTTGGTCTGGACAAAAATGAACAATTTAGGTTGAATTTCCAGCTTTTGGAAACAGTGATCAACATTTAATACAATTTTATGAACCAAATAACAAATCGATCTATAGTTTCAATAATCACAGGATTAATCAACTATCAAAATAGTCTTTACTTGCAGACCTAAAGGCAAGACTTTTTGATTCAATGACAGGTGATTGTCAAAGAGAAATGATAAGTGATGAAGTGGTTTCTATACATGTTATAAAAGCTCAGATTTCTCCTCATTTATCGTCTCTATGAATAAAAGCATCTGACAAAAGAATACGTGTGAATTGTAAATAATAAATCACACTCTGAAGTGTGTCAAAACAGCTAATTTTGCATTGGAAGTTTATGTGAAGGTATGTAACAGCATGAATAGATAGAAATAGATACATAAAGAGCTACAACAGATTCATTTAAAAAACATAAATTAATATAAATGTTAGTGTTGTTGCCAAGTGTGTTTGTTGCACCTTTAGTTTAATGATTTTATGTTTCTGTTTTTCTTTTCCCTTTACAAAGTCTCCACCCTCTTAATTTGCATTTATGACCATGCTGTTTTTCTTTTTTAAGTTTTTGAAAGCATTATGTAAAACACATTGAACTGCTTATGTGTATGAAGGGGCTTCGCAACTAAACCCTAACCCTAACCCACAGTCAAGATTTAATCTTTTAAAATGAGGTTTTACAGCTGATAACCGCAAGAATGGACAAAGATGTTTTTTTTTTGTTTTTTCAGATGATTTTTTTTCCCCACATTTTCTGCTTTTATACATTTCTGCTTTTACTTTTATGGATTTCTGCTTGTGATTCTTACCCAGGAAGGTTCCGGTGAAACCCAGAGCCAGGAAGCTGCTGACCACCAGCGTCGTGCCGAGCACGATGAGGATGACTCCAGCGATGAAGACGTCTATTGTGTCCATCACGTTCCACGAGGTCTGAGCCTTCATTGCTGCACTAATGCTGCAGGAGAGAAGAGAATCATCCTCTTTGTCATTGTATTGTTGAGCAGTGAATGTAGAGCAGTCGTCCACTCGTCTAAAGATCAGTGGTTCAGTTCCTCCTCCTCCAGACCCACCATTTAAGTATCCTTGGGATGAATGTGTCTAATTGTGTGAATAATTATGTAGGTTGGCATCTTGTATGGCAGCTATTGCTTATAAAACATCTGCTAAAGAGCAGAGACTTTTACTGTGGATTCAATGCTTTTTTTCTGTAGGAGGACTGTAGGAGTTAGAAACTCAGCAGCAACGACTGGGAGGAAATGAAACTTTCATCAGAATAATTCTCCGCTGACGTGACCTGATACTGACATACTTATTCTGAAGTGTCGCGGTCAGGCTGTTGTTTGGCAACAAGTGACGCACTTATTGATTAAATCTAATGTTATTGAAATCAATAAGCTTTTCGGAGAAATTGGAAACACAGTTTAAAGCCAGAGATCGAACGTCAGACTGAAGAATCATTTGTGTCTGTATCTGACTACGGTCGGCAGCATTTACTGCTTTATTTCCTGTCTGTCAGTCAGAACCAGGTTTTCCATTATCTGTTAATTAGCAGTGTTTGACCAGCAGCATCTGTTGGAAGTCCGACATGTTAAAATCTCTCCGGTCATGATGTCCGGTCATGAAAATGTTTTCTTCTAAGCACAGTTTCTCCTGAGTGGAGCAAACTGCTTGAATCACATCGCCATTGGCTGAGGAGGACGAGGTCACATTGGTTTGTCCATGCAGCCTAAAACCTGAGCAGCTGGAGCCTTTATCTCCTCTCAGCTCTGATCTCTGGAGGTTCACACGTGATGAGAAGGACGGTTTGTCGTCCTTCTTGCTGGAAGGGAGTTATCATAATTTTTTCATTTCTTCAATGAAAGTTCCTTCCCTCGTTTATTTTCAATGATTCCACATCACATAACCCACCGACACGGAACTGAAAAACAGAAGCAGAAAACCTGAAAAACTGCCCCTGAGCCTTTTATATACTTATATACAGTACTAGCCTTATATGAAAAGTTTGATTTGTTTTATTGTGTGTTCTGGTGACTTTTGACTTTTCTGCTGAGGCAGGTTCTCAATAAAGAATTTAGGGTTTCAACTACAAATGATTTAATAGTCAATTATTGTATAGAATATTGAACCAATCGATTCATTATATGGTTTATAAAATTATGTAAAATGTCAATGTTAGTCCTCTTTGATGGGAAAATGAATATACTGACATTTTTTTTAACCAATTTAACCGAAAGAACATCAGTTTTCTATTACAAAAGACTAAAGAAACCAGAAATTTCAAAATAGCTGGTGATTGATGTAGCATAGTTGGCAACTTATCAATTAATCATTGCAGCTCTAGTAGATTTGAAAAAAAGCCATGTCTTTAAATCACCACAGCAGAGCTGTTGATGTATAAACAAAATAAACTTCATACTTTAGTTGGCAACTAATCAATTAATTGATTATTCTTTGCACCTTTAAAAGAGGAGTTAACTGTGAAGCTTCTTTAATGACAGTAAAATACACCACAAATCACTGAGAAAACTATCAAAAAATCTAGTTGTTGTTGAATGTTTTGCAGGTGAAATTTGCCCTTTTTTCAGTAAAGTCTGCAGGTCTCTGACTGTTCATCGGTTCTGTCTGTGGAAAGTGAATCAGTGATTCAGGACCTTGTCAAACAGGCTGCTTCATTCATTGAAACACAAATTTCAAAGTGTTGCTGTTTACATTGCTGCCATAACACTGACGCCTCTGCAAAACTCCAAATATGGATCCTGGCAGTGAATGAGAAGTTGGCAGTGAGAGAAAATCTCTCACACAGACATCCAGACATCCTTTCAGGAGCTGAATTTTTGTTTTTGACGCTTCTCACATTGACGAAAATGGCAGAAAAAAATAGAAAAAAGACAAAAACAATTTCCATCCATGTGAGATAAAGTGACAGACAAAAATTGTAACAATTTGTGTTTGAAGCAATGAGGCAAAATACAAACAAGTCAAATAAAAATATTCCTCAATGAAACTGATTGATTTAGCTTTTGTGTATTGTGTTTTTATGTTTTGTTTCTCTTCACTATACATCTTCAACACTAATAAAACAGGTCGCTCACATTCTGTGTTTGATCGCCTTTATTATGTTTATTTGGCATTTAATATAGAGCGAAATATGTCAAGGCTGAAGCTTCTCGCAGCCTCTAAACGCCTCAGGGCCACAGACCACAGGTTCAGCTTTTATAGTGCTAAAAGGTTCCTACTGGATGCGTGTGTGTGTGTTGTCGTGTAAATTCAATGTTCTTCAAATAGCTTCCGAATCAAAACTAGGTTTGGTGCCATTCAGAGGAAACTGGGTTACGGGGTCTGTGCTGTGAGTCTTATGGAGACTCCATAAGACTCACAGCACACACAATCGAGTTTTCCCTTTGTGGACAGAAGGTTGAGCTGTAACATGTTCAACTGGTTGCTTCCATTTCCGCACACACAAAGAAAAACTGCTGGTCTGTTACGTAAGACATACTGCTGGGATGTGGACTGGAAATGGAAAGGGGGCTTAGGGGTCAGAGAGGCTCTGGATGTGCTGCCCAAAAATAGAAGAAAAGCTGTTTTCCTTAGATCTTCTGCTTGAAAATTTTCATCTTTAAAATAAGAAAGCAGTTTACAGTTATGAGAAGACTGACAGCAATGGATCTTGAAGAAAAATTAATTGCAGGTGCATGATACTGCAGCAATGGATGTTCTATCTATGACAGTTTAGAGAGGTGATGTCGGGATGTGGAAATGAGTAAAAACTGAAAAAAAAAATGATCACTGATGTTAAGAATAACAATAAAAATAGAAAGAATCTGTTTTTATAATGTTGAAAATGTTTTATATAAAAACGGTTTTATATATAATTAGTGAATTTAGTCAAACTGTAGCTAGTAGCAACTTGTCTGAATTACTGTTAAAATGATGTCCTGGCATATACCGTGAGGTTTTATTTGTCTGTCTGTCTGTTTTTCTGTGAACAGAATCACAGAAAACCTACCAGGCTGATTTTGGTAAAACTTGGTGGTCGAAAGTAAAATCATCCAAATACAAACTCAATAAAATCAAAGAGCAGATCCCACTTATGAAATTTGCACTACAATGGTTTTAGTGTTTCAACAGCTACTAGTGGCTCCTGCTGGTCAGATGTAAATAGTTAAATAAACAGCTAACAGAACTGTGTGCTGTGTGAAATATTTATATATATATATATATATATATATATATATATATATATTACTAAAAAGTATTCTTTGATTAAATTGTGCGGAGAGTGAATTTTAAAATCTATAATACATATCATCAACTCCCTGGATTATATAAATGTTCTCTGTTGTTGTTCCTTCTAACAGTAAATAGCTTGAATTATCTAGAATGCTGAATCAGCTGATCAATCATCAATCATCAGCTTCCACCTGCACTGACTACAACTATCAATGTCACATTTTGGAACAATGTACAGATCCAAATAGATGCAAATCACCAACATCAGCAGCAGATCACTGTGAAACTGCTGAGGAGAAGGTTTTATTCCTCTGGAGAGCAGGAAGATAATTGCAGCTATTACCGTTACACTCATTGACTCAGTTTTCAATCACACTCATCACAGACGACTGATCATATGAATGAAGTGTAACAGCTGTGTCGATACTTACAAAAACATAATGAATGAATTATGAGCCACTGTTGTGAAGCAGCAACAGGAATAACAACAGCAACAGACTCTAAATTGCCTGTAGGTGTGAGTGTGAGAGTGAATGGTGTGTGTGTGTGTGTGTGTGTGTGTGTGTGTGTGTGTGTGTGTGTGTGTGTGTGTGTGTGTGTGTGTGTGCGTGACCAATGAGGTACTGACTGAATTCTAATCTGTTGTAGAATGTAAGTGTTTATGTATGTATTTATTTTTATTATTTCATTGTCTTATAGCACATATGTATCTTTATGTAGCTTTATCAGCACTTTACATCTACTATTTTACAGCATTTTTCTATTCTTTGTAGTGTATTTTTGTGTTGTTTGCTTGTGAATTGACTGAATAAAATTGTTCCTGCAAAATTCATGTGATGTTTTGTTATTGTATTGTGGTGCATTTATTCATATTGTGTACTGTATTATGTGTGTATACGTGTTTATTAACGTTCATGATCCCTCAATAATAAATGAATAAATAAATATATTTTGATCAGTTCTTTGTCCCTCATTAAATTGTGAAACTGTAACTACTACTACTTTTTTAACACTGTTCAGATGCCTCTGATCTTTCTTCATGGCCTCAATCAGCAAACCAGGAAAAAAACGCGAGACGACTGGACACATTTCACTAAAAATCTCCAGACTTCTGCTAATAAGAAAAAGATCTATGTCTCTAAACAGCGTGAATAGGAGTCTTAGCTTCACCTGTGACTACGAAAGACGTTGAGCAGAACGATGATGAAAGCCAGGAAGCAGCAGGCGAGATGAGGGCTGCCGAAGGTCCTGGAGAGTCGCCGTGTACGATGCTCCCATCTCGCCACCTGAAGAATGACAGAGAACAGACATGAGACAAGATTCATTCCACATTCACTCATTCAACCACAATCTTTCACCAAATCCTGTGTAAGGCTACAAGTAATATTTTGATAATTGATTAATCCATTGATTATTGAAACAAGTAAACAACCCAAAGATCATCAGTTTACTATTATAAAAGATTAAAGAAAAAAGAATATAAACAGATTTGAGAATCTAGAACCAGAGAATTTTGAAATTTTCTTCCTAAAATTATTCAAATTGATTAATTGATTATCCAAAAAGTTTGCAGTCAAAGTAATAGTTAGACATTAATCCTGAAGCAATAATTCTGTCTATCGTTTTACTGCTAAACTCTCAAAAAGATGTTCATTTGATGATTTAAATAAAAGTCATTATTATTATCAAGTATTATTATCATTATAAAGTACTATTATTTTTGAAACCTTGCCCTGAGGGTGGTTCATTTATCAGTCATGATTCAGGAATCATTTCTGAATCTGAGTGGAACTATAGTATGAAACAGTGAACTGTGATGAAATGAGACTGTGTGAGAATCTTTTGTGATGTGAAGTAGACTCTCAGCAGTAAAGCTCCCAGGTCACTGCTCTGGGTTTAAGTATTTCCCAGGATGCACATCATACTCAGGAATAGAAGCAATTAGTTATGCAACAGATACCTTCTCTAAATATATTGATATACATGTTTATTATTGCTGTTCTGTTCTTTGGTTGTTTTAGTGCACAACTACAGGAACTGACAGAAAAACACCTGTGACAAAGATGATTGATTGATGATTTATAGGCCTGTCAGCAGCTTTACTGATTGAAAGCTTGAAACACTTGAGGAACTCACTGACAGACATGATCTTTAAATCACAGGCTGGCTGTGGGCTGAGAGAAATATGCAGATAACTAAAAGCAGGAAACGACAGAAACGTTGCTGTGGGAACAGCTTTTCTACATTCAGGAGACATATAGAAGAGAGAAAAGAATGAAAGGTGAGAGGAAGCTGATTCTAGACAGAAGCTGTTTTTCAGGAGTGTACACCCGCTCAGTTAGTGAGAAGAATATTAAATGCAACTAAGTAGAGTTTGCAATTAAGCTGAAGATTCAACCTAAATCGTATTTTTTTGTCCAGACCAACAATCCACAACACCAAGACCATCAGTTTACTGTTATAGAAGACTGAAGAAATTAGAATTATAAGAGTTGAGAAGCTGTAACCAGAGAATTTTGACATATTTAATTATCAAAATTGGTGATTTATGTAATAGTTGGCAACTAATTGATTAATCAACTAATGGTTGCAGAGTATTGTGTTTTTCAGAGACAGTCTGCAGCTGGTTTTTATAATGTTTAAGATGATAGTTTGGTTCTCGTCATTCTGTGATTGGTGGTATTTATGACTTTTCTCTTTGGATCTTTACAATAATGAACAAACATTGACAGCAAATCTTTTTTCTCCCTCAGCAACAGCAGCGCTGCAGCTTCCTCCTCCTCCACCTCCTCCTCTTACCTCCACACTGAAAGAACAGGTTCCCTGTAATTAAAGCTCAGCAGCTGAAGATCTACTGTGAGCTCCTTATAGACAGAGACACATCGAGCTGCAGAGTGACGGATATTATCAGTCGCAGCAGGGAATAATGACAGGATTCGTCCTGTGGGTGTGACTGCAGTATTGATACAAGGAGACAATTCTAAAGCTGCAACGAATGATTATTCCCATCATTGATTAATCAATTAGTGGAACAAGTTCATTCTCTTCTCAAAGCTCAAGCTGCCTCCTTAGATGTGGACAGAGACAGACATAAAGATGAAGAGATTTACCGACTGTAAAGTCAAGTAATAAAGGAACAGAAATACTCACATCTGCGAAGCTGATCAGAGAATTTCTCCAATGAATCAATAATGAAAATTGATAGTGAATAATTTAATAGTTGACAACTAATTGATTAATTGTCTAACAGTTGTAGCTCTACAAAAGCGATTTTAAGGATGGTATAAGGCATTTTGAATGTGTTCTGTCATTCAGCTTTAAATCTGTAACCATTAATCGATTAATTGCCAGCTGCCACATTATTCACCATCTTTTTTAGATTTTTAAGAAATCAGACTGAACCAGACTCTTTGGTTCCAGCTTATCAAATCGTGATTATTTTCTGGTTTCTTTAGTGTAGTTCTATAATAATAAACTGATGATCTTTGGGTTGTGGACTGTTGGTCTGGATAAAAAAAAAGATATTTGAGGCAGAATCTCCAGTTTTGGGAAACAGTGATCCATATTTTACACAATTTTATAAACAAATAATCGACTGTTCACAAACCTTAAACAGTTTCTGAGTGGCTGTGGTGAGATGATGCAGGCTTCCATTAAATATCGAGGAATATAGGCGGTCACAGTTCAAATATTGTACGAGATGGTTGCAGCTAAACAATTATTTCACCCATTCAGACAGTCTGAGCACATTCAAACAGCTTCTGCTCTAAATTGTTTAAAAGCTTTAAATTTGTGGCTGATTATGTTCCTCATTCAGGCAGGATCATAAGCAGACCATGAAGCAGAAAAATGGATGGATGATGATGGAAAGTTCAATGGGAAAGAAATGGCTTGTAACCTTCAAACCTTTTAACCAAAGTCCTGGAAGATGAAATTGTTTGTAATATAACTTGTATCAAACCATTTGTGCCTAATTTCCCCGACATCCACAAAAGATGCATTAAATTAAACCTTAATAAGAAAAACATGGAGGATTACAGCATAACAGAAACAAAGACAGACAGAGACAAAGTACTGGGATACTTTAGTCTAATACTCACTAAGTGGTAAAAGTAAAGCAATACAATACAATAAAGTAAAAGTAATACAGTAAAGTAAAAGTATTATCAATGAAATGTACTTAAAGCATCAAAAATACAGTACTCATTATAAAGACTATAATATAATATTATAGTATATTATACTACTTATTTGAATCAATAAATACTTGAGAGTATTTGCATTTTTTGATTTATCAATGTGGAGTAAGTTTAAAGTGCTTTGTGTGGACTAATAGTTAAAGTACTAGCAGCTTTCACACAAAGTGTTGATTAAAAAGTATAGAAAAGTATATTAATTTAATATCCAATATTAAATTTTCATCTGAAAAGTAACCAAAGCTGTAAGATAAATGCAGAGATGTAAATAATAATAATAATAGTAATAAATATACTTAGTTAGGGCTGCACACATGCACACACACAAACGAACATTTGATTAATTCTGTGCATGCAGCTGTATCTGATTAAAGAAGAACTTGCTCTGACACTTTCACCTCCTGTACTCAAGACTTATTATGTAAAATCATATTCGTTATCTGCAACCGATGAAGCAGCTTATTAGCGTTTGGGAAACATGCCGAGAACCCTCCACTTCCCACATTAACCCTGTGTGACAAGTCCGTCCTCCCTGAAGCAGCGATGGGACTTCAGTCCTCTTCTGGGTGATGGAGGACACTAAAAATACTCAGGTGTTCTGGAGACACACTGATGCTGTTATCAAATCATCAATTAAGCCTCGGTTATGACAGAGGAGCCGAGTGCAGAGCGGCGCCAGCTCAGCAGAACTCGCAGCTCTCCAACACAAATTCAATCAAGACCTGGGAACAGGCTCCTCCTGAGCCCACATCAGCCCACTTAGACATAAGATGCAGGTACACGAACAGGTTTGAAGTCAAGGCATTAGGATGAGATCTGAGGGAGGAACTGACATCTGCTGAGTCTCAACGGTACACCAACTGAAAAAAAGGGCTGCAACTAACAATTCTGAGAGGAGATTATTCAATCGGTTATTGAAACAATGTTTTAGTTGTGTTGTGTTAGTTGTTTGGTTCATAAAATGGTGTAAAATGTCAATCATTATTTCCCAAAGCTGAAGATTTAAACTAAAATCCACAGTCCACAAACCAAAGATTATCAGTTTACTATTAGAGAAGACTAAAGAAACCATAAAATAATCAGATTTGATAAGCTGAAACCAGAGAATTTTCTTTGACTATCAAAATAGTTGCAGATTAATTTAATAGTTGGGATCTGATCGAATAATCGACTAATCACCAGCTCTATTGTTGTATTTGTTGAAATATTATTTACGGCCTTTAAGCCAGGTCACCCTAAAGTTGTCTTTTTTATCAGATTGTTCTTTTTGTTCTTTTTTTCTTTTCACTATTTTTCTTCCTCATTATTTATTTATTTTCATCTTGTTTCAATTGCTTATATATTTTTAACATATATAAAAAAAATAAAATAAAGAACTTTTTACACGTCTAGTTATTTTAGCTGCAGCTCTAGATTTCCTGCTGCTGTGTCTGCGTTGCTCTGCAACTACACGATCATGCCACTAGTTGGAGATGGTGATTCTATGTTCCTGTTCCCACAAACTCGCCGACACATTTACCATCAGCTGCAGGAACATCTGAGGTCAGCTCAGCTCATCAGTGTAATTGAGTCCACTGAATAAAAACAATAAACCAATGAACTGAGTCTTTATTTATTCACCGGAGTCATGAATATCTATGGGAATATCTGTTTCCTGACTGAACCAAATACATATTACAATGAAGGATTTGATTAATGCCTCAAATATCAATATAAAATAATTCTGTTATCTTCAGTATCACAGTCATTTCAGGTAAATCTGCAGCCCAACAAACAGGAAGTGGTCGATGTTAGCTGGTGAGATATACTGGACTGAGCGTACTCGTAGTGATTCCATGTTCCTGTGGGAACAAGGATCGAAGGAAGAGGTGGAAAGGATAGAAGTAAAGAGGGAAGGAAGGAGGGTACTCATAGGACAGAGAGTACTGTGAGAGTACTTCTAGTACAGAGTATTTATAGTACTCTCACCGAGTACTACGAGTACTCTGAGGTACTCTGAGGTTTAGGGCAACCGGAGACTCTAACAGAAACCATCAGAGACCATCAGAGACCATCAAAGACCATGAGCTGGCAGCAGACGTGGCAGCAGGAGCCGACGAGGCTGTGTTCCCTGGATGTAGGTCACTGGGCAGCTCAGACCTGATGACTGAACGGCTCCATATGCAGCGAGAGGATCAGATGACAGTTAATATGCTGTTTGCTCAGTTGGTTTCGTTGCCACACGCGGCAGGGCAGTGTCAAACCAGGCGGCGTCTGCTCGTCAGACGGAGGAAACAGCTGGAGGAGACGTTTTGTTTTTGCAACCCCTGACCAAAAAACACCATCATGTAAGTGCAGATGCCTTCAGGAAACTCAGCAATTAAAAGATATTTAAACCAAAAGTAAAAAATAACAACAAAATATACACACAAGTTTATTTCATGATTCAATTGGTTGAGACCAACACATAACAGCTGAGTTTCTCCAAGCTATCCCTATACATATTAAAAATATAGAGCCTTTTTAACACAATTTGCAAACCAAACAACGCAGAACGTTTGTCAGTCACCACATTGTAGTTCATGACAGTTTTACTGACGCACACAGCTGCTACTACAACAATGAAAGTGCTTTGCTGGACAGTGAATTTTTGAGGATGTTCTTTAACGTCATTTGAGCACGAAGATGATGTGGTAATATATACATGCAAAATATACACTGCACCCTGCATTTAAAAGGGGCCTGGCAGTTTATTTTTTATATTAATTGAAACCCTGCGTTGGTATTTACCACTATCAGTGCATTAGGGTTAATTTAATTTGATTTGGTTAATTTGATTAATTAGATACAAAACCTGCACACACACACACATATACAGTACATATACACTCACCGGCCACTTTATTAGGTACACCATGCTAGTAACGGGTTGGACCCCCTTTTGCCTTCAGAACTGCCTCAATTCTTCGTGGCATAGATTCAACAAGGTGCTGGAAGCATTCCAGAGAGTTTGGTCCATATTGACATGATGGCATCACACAGTTGGTGCAGATTTGTCGGCTGCACATCCATGATGCGAATCTCCCGTTCCACCACATCCCAAAGATGCTCTATTGGATTGAGATCTGGTGACTATGGAGGCCATTTGAGTACAGTGAACTCATTGTCATGTTCAAGAAACCGGTCTGAGATGATTCCAGCTTTATGACATGGCGCATTATCCTGCTGAAAGTAGCCATCAGAAGTTGGGTACATTGTGGTCATAAAGGGATGGACATGGTCAGCAACAATACTCAGGTAGGCTGTAGCGTTGCAACGATGCTCAATTGGTACCAAGGGGCCCAAAGAGTGCCAAGAAAATATTCCCCACACCATTACACCACCACCACCAGCCTGAACCGTTGATACAAGGCAGGATGGATCCATGCTTTCATGTTTTTGACGCCAAATTCTGACCCTACCATCCGAATGTTGCAGCAGAAATCGAGACTCATCAGACCAGGCAACGTTTTTCCAATCTTCTATTGTCCAATTTCGATGAGCTTGTGCAAATTGTTGCCTCAGTTTCCTGTTCTTAGCTGAAAGGAGTGGCACCCGGCGTGGTCTTCTGCTGCTGTAGCCCATCTGCCTCAAAGTTCAACGTACGTCGAACTTGCTTTCAGAGATGCTCTTCTGCCTGCCTTGGTTGTAACAGGTGGTTATTTGAGTCACTGTTGCCTTTCTATCAGCTCGAACCAGTCTGGCCATTCTCCTCTGACCTCTGGCATCAACAAGGCATTTCCGCCCACAGAACTGCCGCTCACTGGATATTTTTTCTTTTTCGGACCATTCTCTGTAAACCCTAGAGATGTGGTTGTGTGTGAAAATCCCAGTAGATCAGCAGTTTCTGAAATACTCAGACCAGCCCTTCTGGCACCAACAACCATGCCACGTTCAAAGTCACTCAAATCACCTTTCTTCCCCATACTGATGCTATATATATATATATATATATATATATATATATATATATATATATATATATATATATATATATATATATATATATATATATATATATATATATATATATATATATATATATATATATATATATATATATATATATATATATAGATATATATATATATATATATATATATATATAGATATAGATATACAGTATATACAGTGGTGGTCAAAAGTTTACATACACTTGTAAAGAACATATTGTCATGGCCGTCTTGAGTTTCCAGTTATTTCTACAACTCTGATTTTTCTCTGATATAGTGACTGGAACAGATCCTTCTTTGTCACAAAAAACATTCATGAAGCTTGGTTCTTTTATGACTTTATTATGGGTAAACTGAAAATGTGACAAAATCAGCTGGGTCAAAAATATACATACAGCAACACTAATATTTGGTTACATATCCCTTGGCCACTTTTATTTCAATTAGGTGCTTTTAGTAGCCATCCACAAGCTTCTGGCAAGTTTCTGGTTGAATCTTTGACCACTCCTCTTGACAGAATTGGTGCAGTTCAGTTAAATTTGCTGGCTTTCTGACATGGACTTGGTTCTTCAGCATTATCCACATGTTCTCAATGGGGTTTAAGTCAGGACTTTGGGAAGGCCATTCTAAAACCCTAATTCTAGCCTGATTTAGCCATTCCATTACCACTTTTGATGTGTGTTTGGGGTCATTGTCCTGTTGGAACACCCAACTGCGCCCAAGACCCAACCTTCGGGCTGATGACTTTAGGTTTTCTTGAAGAATTTGAAGGTAATCCTCCTTCTTCATTGTCCCATTGACTCTCTGTAAAGCACCAGTTCCATTGGCAGCAAAACAGGCCCACAGCATAATACTACGACCACCGTGCTTGATGGTAGGCATGGTGTTCTTGGGGTTAAAGGCCTCACCTTTTTTCCTCCAAACATATTGCTGAGCATTGTGGCCAAACAGCTCAATTTTTGTTTCATCTGACCACAGAACTTTCCTCCAGAAGGTCTTATCTTTGTCCATGTGATCAGCAGCAAACTTTAGTCGAGCCTTAAGGTGCCGCTTTTGGAGCAAGGGCTTCCTTCTTGCACGGCAGCCTCTCAGTCCATGGCGATGCAAAACACGCTTGACTGTGGACACTGACACCTGTGTTCCAGCAGCATCTAATTCTTGGCAGACCTGTTTTTTGGTGCTCCTGGGTTGACTCTTCACCCTCCTGACCAGTTTTCTCTCAGCAGCAGGTGACAGCTTGTGTTTTCTTCCTGATCGTGGCAGTGACAAAACAGTGCCATGCACTTTATACTTACAAACAATTGTTTGCACTGTTGCTCTTGGAACCTGCAGCTGCTTTGAAATGGCTCCAAGTGACTTTCCTGACTTGTTCAAGTCAATGATTCTCTTTTTCAGATCTGTGCTGAGCTCCTTTGACTTTCCTCTTGTAGTGTTTGTGGGTGTTTTTATCCAATGAACCCTTTTTAAATGGCCTCAGAGAAGTCACCAGCTGTAGTCACTCATGATCACTCACAAGAAGTTAAGAGGTCATGCTATGAAGCTCATGTCATTGACACAACTTTCTAAGTCTCCAAAATTGCTCATTCATGTTGCTGTATGTATATTTTTGACCCAGCAGATTTGGTCACAATTTCAGTTTACCCATAATAAAGTCATAAAAGAACCAAACTTCATGAATGCTTTTTGTGACAAAGAAGGATCTGTTCCAATCACTATATCAGAGAAAAATCTGAGTTGTAGAAATAACTGGAAACTCAAGACAGCCATGACAATATGTTCTTTACAAGTGTATGTAAACATTTGACCACCACTGTATATATACATATTTATGAAATGAAAAGGATATAATAAGGATATAATAAGGGAGGGATGGAATGAAATAAGAAAAGAAGAAGTGGAAGAAGGAGATAGGATGGATGGAAATAAGGAAGAAATAATAAATATAGCTTTTGTGTTTCTATATTTGTAGGGTAGAAATGATTGAGAAGAACCCAACAAATTATTCTGAAGGTCACACTGACATCACGTTGCATTTTCCCTTTTGTTTGTGTCCTTATTCCCCACCAACTTTCCTTTCTGCAGCTACTCTGAGAAATGAAACACCTCCTCCCCCCTTCAGCGGCTGAGATGACTGACCCCTGACAGAGGAAGGTTCACTCATCACTTACTTTTCTAGAGATTGAGTTTATTTTTGTAACTACTAACTTTTATTTTTAGTTTCAGGTGTGATCTGTATTTGATGGTGTTTGTAGTGTTTTTCTAAAGTTAGTTTCAAACTGCACTAGTCAATCAGCAGTTCAGACAGATGTTGGCAGAACATAACTTGTTATCTAAAGTCCGACCTCGCCCACACGATGATGGCTCAGACGTGGAGGTGAAGGCAGGCAGATAAAACGAGACAGAACAAGCTGACCACTCTCCTCCAGCTTCTCAGTGTCAGACTGACATCTGTCGTCCTTAAACTCAACTGGAATAAATAATAAGAAATGATCATCATGGCTTAAACTCCCTGAGGCCCAGATTTTCTCTCTCACAATAGATAATCAACCATGATTATTTTCTCTTTCCGAACTCACACTAACCACATCATCAAAAAAGCCGCCATCCTTCAGCTAAGGAATTCAAATCCTTGGGACTGGACGACAGTGACAATAACTTCTATGTCTCAGCCAACAAGATCCTCAATAAATTCCAAAACAGTCAAAACTGTACCCTGTCCTCCAGAAACTCCACCTGCTCTATCAGAATATTGTTCACCACCTATAAAGGCCTAAATAACCTGGACCCTCCCTTTGAGACACTAGACACTGTTAGGCTCCGCCCACTCTACCATTGCTCAAATAATCAAAACCAAAAACTCTTCAAACTTGCTTCCAACCGAGCGACGCCTGTTTCCTTTCACTGCCTCTTATCTAGAGCTGCAATGATTAGTTGATTAATCAATTGCTTTCCAACTAATAGATTAATCTCCATCTATTTTGATAATCCAGTCATTTTCTCTGGTTCCAGCTTCTCTGACAATTTTCAGATTTTTTTAGTTTTCCATAATAGTAAAGTGATGATCTTCGGGTTTTGGACTGTTGGTCTGGACAAAAAAAAAACATTTTAGGTTGAATCTTCAGCTTTGGGAAACAGTGATCAACATTTTACACCATTTTATGAACCAACCAACTAATCAATTAATCTTTTCAATAATCGATAGATTGACGATCAAAATAGTCGTTAATTGCAACCACCTCCTTTCCACCACTTCCACAAAAATTCTAAGACTTTTCCATGACTGTGATTTTCAATGAATTTTGAATTTCCATATCCATAGATTCTCTGAATCATCTCTATATACATAAAAAAAGTGTTGGCATGGATTTTCAATCTAATTTTACTTATATATTACATTATATTTATCCTTTTTTCCCTACACACAATCATAAATGGGTCTTAATTGTGTATTATTCTTTTGGGGATTTTAATTTCCTTCAGAATGTGCCTTATATATTCATTTTATTTCTGTTGTAAAGCACTTGGAGCTGTATGTATGAGCAAATAAAATACAAATAAAGTTTGTTATATTTTATGTATAATGTTACAAGTTTGGATCAACCAAGCTCTATCATAAGGGTTATTTTTTGAGATTTTTCCAAAACTTCTCCAAGGCTTGAAATTGCTGATTCCAAATTAACAAATTTTACCATGTTTTTCATGACCATTGGAACCTGTAAAATGTTTTGTTAATTATTATTATGAACCAATGCAGCCTCATAGCAGATTTGGCATCAGCTGACTGTATCTGACGAGGTGGAAGCAGCCAGTTCCTGTTTCTGTACAATGAAATGCAAAGGTCACCCTTACAAAGATATGGCGAATAGTTTTCATCCTGTTACTGGACCTCAGAGGAATAATGAACATGGCTGTTGCCAAGACAACTATTCACATTGGTCTAAATACTGAACGAGACATGAAATAGATTTCTCTTTTATATATGAAAGATTATCTGCGGTGCTGATCTTTCCCTACCTTCTGAGGTAGAAAGAAGCAACTGCAACTAATGAACTGCAGATCTGTCTTCTGTATTTGACAGAATCACTGATTCACAAAAACAAAGCTCCAATTTATTGTTGCTTATTTTTTAGTATATATATATATATATATATATGAGAAATAAAAAAGACAGACTAAAAATTGAAATAAGCAAAACTATGACTGATCTCCATTGACAATGGAGTAAGATTATTCTGGGGTGTGTGTGTGTGTGTGTGTGTGTGTGTGTGTGTGTGTGTGTGTGTGTGTGTGTGTGTGTGTGTGTGTGTGTGTGTGTGTGTGTGTGTGTGTGTGTGAATTAGTTGTTTGGTTCATAAAATGGTATACAATGTTGATCACCGTTTCCCAGAACTGAAGATTTAAGATAAATTTATTTTTTTGTCCAGACCAACAGTCCACAACCCAAAGATCATCAGTTTACTATTCTAGAAGACTAAAAAAACTGAAAATTATCAGAGAAGCATGCAGCAAAGATAATCAGCAGCTGCAGAACATCTTCAGATGGTCACAATGTCCACAGCAATCGGTCATATCAACCATGACAAGTACATGACTGCCAGGGCAGCGTGTACTTCACACGGCTAACAGAGACTGAATGAGCTTCCTGCTCACTCACACTTCATCAGAGGCGATTTCTTTAAGACTGCAAGGGAAGCTGAACTTCCCCTGCCCTGTCAAAACATAAATGGCCAAATTTGTGCAGCTGTGTTAACATTATATTGACTATAAATCTGTTAGAACATGTTCAAACTAAATAAATTACTTGTCCATACATTCCCATACCGCTTTCTGGTCAATGCATTTCCCCAGATGCTGAGTGTCTCTGGGACTGCATGAGGCTTTTAGGGTGGGGGGGAACTTGGGTTGTCTGTAAATAAACTGACACGTTTTTATGATGTACACAAATATGAGCTTCCCTGTTTGAAAGATCACAAATCACCAAAGCACTTCATGGAAGTAAGAGAAGAAGGGAGAGGGACGGAAAACATGACTGAAGATCAGGCAGCAGCACTCATCAATGATGTGAGAACAACAGAATTTTAAATGTTTGCAGATAAAGACTATAATCTTGTCTTTTTTTAAGGAGTAGGGTGAGGAGTTTCTAGAAGTGTTTTTTGGCTCAAAAATTTAAAAAAAAAAAGTCAAAAACCTGAGCTTCATGTGCTGAGTATAAGTATATTATATAGTTTAAGTATATTTTTTTGTCTTTTTGCCTTTATTTGATAGCACAGCAGAGAGATGACATGAAAGGAGGAAGCAGAGAGAGAGGGAAGTGACATGTAGGAAAGGGCTCGCGATGCGTGATACTAGCTGGGGCCGCCTGTGGTGAGGATCGCAGTCTCTCTACATGGAGCAGCCACTCTACCCATTGCGCCCCTTGTCACCCGTGCCGAGTGTTTTAAGGACAAAATGATGGCTACCTACGAGGTAACTACATCTGTCTGTCTCTGGCTTCCTGCTGCTCGCTGGTTACAGTGACAGCGAAGCTACTGCAGCAAATCAACCACGAAATAATACTACTAAAAATAGACTACATAGAAAAAAACTGTGGAAAATGGACACATAAAGTGTCGGTGATGTAGATTCACCCACAGAAACATGAAACTGTAATTCAGTCACAGAAATTCTGCTTCTAGAAGGACAATCAACATACAAAGCATTTATTCACAAGTACTATTCTTATACATAAATGCTTGTTTATTATTTCAAATTTTATTATTTTATTATTAGGTAGAAAGACATATATTAATATGTTTCAGGTTATAAGAAAGTCTATATGCTGTATAAACACTGTCCATCAGAACAAAGGCTTATTAGAGATTTATTAGCCTTCATAATGTTTATTCAGTGTGTTTCAAACTGTTAACAAGCTGTGTTATAAGTTATTACACCTAACAATAACTATGTTTATATAGCTGCAACATTTAATCAATTAGTTGCCAACTATTACATTAATCACAACTATCCCCCCAAATCTGATTATTTTCTGGTTTCTTCAATCTCTTGAATCTTTAGCTTTGGGAAACACAGATCAACATCTTATACCATGAATATTGTTATGAATAATAATATTGTTTTGAATAATATGAACCACATACTATAGCTTTACTGTCATGTTGTAGCTAAAAGTTATTACAAGTTTTATAATATGAACTGTTTCTTGATGTGAAAAGCTGTAGGATTATGTCAGGTTGTGCTTTGTGTTTCAGTGGCTGTTTCTTGGTCATTCAGCTTCCTCCCAGCTGCAACAGCTGTAAATTATGTGGCTCTTTGGGTAAAGTTCCATCAGTCCTAATGCTGTTTCCCTGAATATCCTCTATTAAGGCCACTTTATTCATCATCCAGCACAATGCACAAAAAGGCCATTTGCAGGGCGAACAGCACCTGAGCAACATTTACTTTAATGATTTAATCCCACATTGGTCCGTCTGTAAGGGGGAATCATGATGGTGTGATGGTGACGAAATCAACAGTCAGAGAATCTCTATTAAAATAAGTAAAATGGAAAGTAGCAAATGATACAGTACTTGTGCAACTGCTAAAGTTCATTTCCAAACGCAAGGACAAACAAATTGCATCAATTTTGACCAGTAATTCGTCCAACCCATGATTTTATTATCTTCATCTTTATCATCATCATCATCATCATCATCATCACTGATGCAGCAGCTCTTCACTTCATCAAATGATTTTTAATTTACTCTTTACTGCATGAATGCTTTAACATCATTAAAGTCATGATCTGAATTATATTGAGATGCTGTGGCATGACCTTAAAAAGGTGATTCATGCTTCAAAACCAATGTGCCTGAATTACAACAATTCTGCAAAGGTGAGTGGGCAAAAATTCCTCCACAGTGCTCTAAGAGACTCATTGCAAGTTATTGCACATGTTTAATTGCAATTGTTACTGCAAGGGCCCAACTTGTTATTAGATTTAGGGGACATTCACTTTTCCACACAGGGCCATGTAGGTTCAGGTGTTTTTTCTCCCTTAATAATAAAAACCTTCATTTAAAAATGGATTTTGTGTTCACATGTGTTACCTTTGACTAATATTTAAATTTATTTGATATAAAAACATTTAATTGTGAAAAACATGCAAAAAATAAGAAATCAGGAAGGGGACAAACATATTTTCACACCACTATATATATACAGATGTGTGGATGAGCACTGACCACATTCCAGAACAGAGGGTTGAAGACGATGGCCATCACAGCAACACAGAAGCTAAAGTCGTGACAGTCAATGTGTGCCAGAAATTCTTTCATCAGTGTCAAATCCATCTGAAAGAAATAAAAGATAAGCTTGTGAAAAACAAGAAATCGTGAAAATATAATAAAAAGTTCATAAAAAAGTTTATTTTCCAACCTATAAAGCAGTTTTGTTCATGAAAAAACATTTGCTCTTAAAAACTAAATGTTATTGACTGATTGTTGTACATGTTTTTTTATTCTTCTGTATTTCACGTAGTCCTTCACACTATCATAATAATCCCTGTTCTAAGAGAAGAGAAAACCTGATGAAAGGAGACAGAAGCTTCAAGAGCACTTGTAACAAGACCCCAAACCTTACATGTGTTCTCATCTGATCAGATCTGATTTGGATGTTCGATATCTGAAACATTATTCGGATAACAATAAGATACAACTGCTCCTGCATATGTGACTCAGCTGATGTCTGAAAACATAAAAATAATGTGGTATTATGTCAGTATCTATCTTTTTGAATTGTTCTTTGTTGCCATGACCACTGTAAAGTTGATTGACAGTTTGAGTTGACAGTTTTGACTCAATCTCCTGGTGAATTGCAGTGACCATGTGTGAGGGGGTTTTGTGATTGGCTTGTGGTGAGCAGGGGGCAGAGACAGTTGCACTGTCTTATGAAAAGAAATTACACACGTGTTGATAAATAAAACTCCTGGTTTGGGTCGATATGACCCAGCAGATAATAGAGGAGACAACGAGCTACCTTATCCAATTTAGACCAAAAATGGATTGTTTTGACAATGTTATTGACTTATGCACACACACAACACATATAATGTTATTGACTAACACATGCACATTATAAATACATGTTATTGCCTAACACACACACACACACACACACACACACACACACACACACACACACACACACACACACACACACACACACACACACACACACACACACACACACACACACACAGCCTGGCCTGGCTCATACAGCCATGACAAGGAGGGAGATACATTGTGAGAATTAACAAAAGTAGTTTATTTATTCATTCATTCCTTTATCTTCTAGAGCCGCTTATTCCTCATTAGGGTTGCGGGGGTCAGCTGGAGCCAACCCCAGCGCATTACAGGCGAGAGCACCCCAGATGGTCGCCAGCCTATCATGGGGCACACACACTCACTCACACACTCACACCTATGGGCAATTAAGGAGGAAGCCAGAGAACCCGGAGAGAACCCACGCAGATCCGGGGAGAGCATGCAAACCATCTATATGAGGCACTGGTTAACATGCTGCTGGAATGGCAAGATGCAATGCTACCCCAAATCACACACACACAAAACATATAATGTTATTGTCTGACACACACACAAACTCTGAATACACATGCATTACACAACAAACACACATTACATAATACACATGCATTATACAACACCCACACATGCATTACACAACACCCACGCATGCATTATACAACACATGAAGGGTCCCTGCATGTGGTCAGGACTGCATCGGCTCTGTCAGAAGTTGCAAGCACAAGATGCAGCTCTAAACCTTCAGGATCAGTGAAGACGAGTCTAAAGTGAAGTGATTCTGATGATGAAGACGTATTTTCAGACGCGGGTTTGTTCATCCACTCCAGGAGAGAAACAGAATCGTCTCCATTCCTCAAACATGCGTCAGGGACCATAATAAACAGCAGCAGGCCATGAGGTCACAGATGAAACGTTTGTTATTCTCCATTCTATCCAGGAAATTATTCTAGATATGATTCATTTAGAGGGAGGTGTGTTTCAGGCAGGAGTGGAGGGAACTGGACAAGACACATTTACAAGCCTGTTTGGGGCTTCTGGTATTAATCATGTTCTCATGACAGAAGATAAATACAAGAAAAATGTGTTAAAAGTGTAGATGTTTCAGAAAAAGATATTAAAGGGCCATATCATGCAAATAAACACGTCCATGTTTTTGTTTACTCTAGATGAGGCTCATGAATGTAAAGAGATTGACCAGAATTGACCTGTGCCTCTGGAGCTCTGGTGAAGTGTTAAGAGGACGACAATGGTGTTGAATCTTGCACTTTAAATCACAAATATATCCTGTTAATGGATCAAAAATTCAGTCAAAAATAGAAACAAAAACTAGAAATATTATGATTTGTAAGGGCTGATTGCACCAAATTATAAATAAATTGATATTAAATGAAAAATATATGAAAAATAGATTTTTCGACTGCTTTAAGACTACTTTAAAATCCAAAGATATTTATTTAAGCATCATGTTTGACATAACAGCCGTAATTCCTCACCTGTGAGAGACTGTGACCAGCATGTTGGGTATTTTTCCACAACAAAATATAAAATGATTATTAGATTGTCAAAACAGTTGCTGATTAATTCTCTGTCAATAAACCAATTTCAGTCAATGTCTGTTCTAAGCTCCAAACATATCTTCACTATAAATAGGAAGTTAATCTGATCAGGTTTCAGTGACCGTTTGGTGGACAGTGATTCAATTTACTGCACCAGTTTTGCTGTTTTGTTCCACTGAATAAGGTTCTGAGTTTCAGTGAAGAGGTCTTTTATTTTTTTTCCGAAAAGAGCTGCAGGGTGGTACAGGGACCAGGTTAATGAGTCGTTCGACCTTGGGCACATAGCCTACGAGTAATTGAGCAGGACAAGGTAACTTTATTTGATCTGTGTTAACTGCTGATGCAGTTAACACAGATCACTGAGAGGTAGAAAAACAACAGTTTTTAGAGTTAAGCTTCCTTCTTTTTGCTTATTGACACACTTAAAAACACACATGCACAGACAATAAAGCACATGTGGATGAATCTGGGTAAAACTGACCATTATCAACAAGCAAACTGGTTGACATAATGGCCAAGCATGAAAAAGGAGCTGTATAAATTGCAGCAGGATATAAAATAGTTATAACTAGTGGTTTATCTGCAATAAATGTTGTTTTTTTTTCTAATAAAATAAAAACAAACACACTGAAAATGGTTTAAAAGTAACTAATACATGGTGATTTTCCCCACAACTAATGCAATAATCACACAGCTTTAAAAAATAAGAGTTACACAATTATTATTTAAACACAGTTCTCAAAAGCATTATCATCCTATCAGACATCCACTTTATTAAAACTCGCCTTAAAAACGTGTTATTGTATTGTCATTGTTAATGACTGTCTTGTTATTAATTTTCTTTCTTGTTTCATTTAAAATGCATATAATGCATATTATTTATATATACATATTATTTTCATTGTTTAATTGTATGTTTAATCCTGAAAAGGAACTACACACATTTGTAGTTGATAATTTAAAAAAGAAGATGTTGAATTCTTCTTCGTTATGTTTTGTTGCCGTCAACAGGCTTTTATTTTGAAAAGCGGAGTCCCCCGGATGTTTTCTTGTCAGAGAGCAGCGGTCAGCTCTGTGATTCCTGTTCTGTCTCCATGTAGAAGTTAAGAGATGCAGAACAACTTTCTACCGAACTCATTAATTTTACCTTGGAGTAATCCAGGTTGTTGAATCCTCCGCAGCAGTCCAGCACCGCAGAATCAGGATTAACCGGCTCCTTCTGGGTCTCAGCAGCAGCAGCAGTGGCGTCTCTGTCCCTCATAGATCGATCATAAATCGATCACAGCTGATCACGTGTGTCAAAGACAACTAACATTGCACAATATCATGTTCGAAGTTCTTATTTATCGGTGAAATAAACGTGCTGTTACGCTGGAGAACTACAAATGTCCGGATAACCTCTAACCCTGCGCAGAGCTTTCTGGGAAATGTAGTTCATTTGTATTGATTGGAGCGAATTCGATTACAGCACCAATTCTTGCCCAGAAAATAACTAAATCTTAAATCTGTTATGTAAATCTGTCTTTATTTGCTAAATCAATTAATAACAAATAAAAAAACGTTTCTTTGTTTTTATACATTAACATCTATATTAATTCAATCGCATCTCCTCCAGTAAAATACGTTTCATAATAATTAACAGTATCATTACATACACCTGAAAGTCAAGGCAGGTGGTCCTCCATGACAGACCGTTACCTGACCGTTAGCAGACCGTTAGCAGAACAACAGTCAGCTAATGTTCAGCCTGTTAGCTGAACAGCTGATAGCTATTAGCAGAACAGTCTAATCTTCTAATCTTCTGCTAACGTCCAGGCTATACATTGGCTGACCGTTAGCTGACCTTTACTTGACCGTGAACTAGCAAAACGTTAGCTACGTTAGATTCTCTCCAAATACTCTTTTCAGGAGGACTTTAAGTAAAATACATAAGTAGTATCAGCAAAATGTACATTATATATATTCAGACCGTTATATTATTATACTTTATACATTATATTTGTTTTGATTACGGTTGTAATATTATAGTTTATACATCATATTTGTTTTGATTACTAGCAAACATGCTATAAGCAAATATTACTCTTTTTAGCTTTTTTTTACTTTTTCAAGTCAATGATTCTCTTTTTCAGATCTGTGCTGAGCTCCTTTGACTTTCCCATTGTAGCATTTGTGGGTGTTTTTATCCAATGAGCCCTTTTTAAATGGCCTCAGAGAAGTCACCAGCTGTAGTCACTCGTGATCACTCACAATAAGTTAAGAGGTCATGCTCTGAAGCTCATGTCATTGACACAACTTTCTAAGTCTCTTTCTAAGTCACAATTTCAGTTTACCCATAATAAAGTCATAAAAGAATCAAGCTTCATGAATGTTTTTTGTGACAAAGAAGGATCTGTTCCAATCACTATATCAGAGAAAAATCAGAGTTGTAGAAATAACTGGAAACTCAAGACGGCCATGACAATATGTTCTTTACAAGTGTATGTAAACTTTTGACCACCACTGTATACAGTATATATACAAGATGTTAGATGAAAAATATTTTTACTACTATGAAGAGATTTCCAGAGATGTAGAACTGAGAATGTAATAAAAGCTGTGTCACATGATAAATGAAGTATAAAGTTTAAATGCTGAATAAGAATATTTTATAAAAGGAAAAAAAATGAAATCAAATCTCAAAGGTTTTGCTTTAGATGAATGATGAATTAATGAATTTAAACATGAACAAATATGTTAGAAGAGAATTATAGATTACATTTTTTTTTAGAAAGGTGCAAATTTCTCTTGATTAGTGGAGTTTAACTGTGTTTAGACTGTACCATTATAAAATACCCTGCAGAATTTCTATATACTGTGACACAGAGTGAAATGAGGAGAAAGGATGAATCAGAGAATTGTACCTGGCATCTTGATGTCACAATCTCACACAGGAACAGCTTTTCACATAAAAGGGACAACAAAATAGTGTTTTTGCATAACCCAGTTCATTCACAGAGAAACAATTCACATACAGAAAAAAAACAAAATAAACAATTCATTTACAGAAAATGCTTGCATGAATCATTCAGTGCCAATCATTTATATTGTTTGTAGCATAATAGTACTAAAACTGTTCTTCAATGGCTGTTGTGTGTAAGCTCTTTTTGTTCAAGGCTGCTTTTATTCTCACATCCAATATTAAAAAGATCTTGAAGGACCCTGGTGAAAAACCCTGAAAGCATTGAAGATTACATAATAGGTGAGAGAAATAAGAGGAAATGGTAGCTGTTGAATAGCAGGAGCAGAGGGACAACACTGTATTAATAACTCATAAATACCTTTAAAGGCTAAGATATTGATATATTGATAGATCAGATCATTAATAGATGCGTGGAACATGCTTTATCATAACTGTCCACTCGCTGTTTTTTTTTTCTCCAGTTATTAGCTCCCAAGCTGCTCAATGTTTAAATTCAATGCATTTACATAAAGTTTAATTCAATTTAAAACCAGAAGGTCACTCAGAGAGATCTTCCTGTCAACTGCTCATTCAATTATTAACATTCCACTGACCAGCAGGAGCCACTAGCATCTGATAAAAACAAGTGTTTGAAGTTCAGTAACTAAAGGGTTTGTCATCAACTCTAATGATTCTTCTGATCCTGTTCACAGATAAATAAAACAAACAGCACCGAAAACAAAACCTGAAGTTTTTCATAGAAATACAGTCAAAAGATCGACTGGAAAGAACTCAGCAACACTTTCAGGTATTGAAGGAGAGAATAAAGAAGACATAGAGACTGCAACAGCAGTGGATGACACAATGCTGTTAGAAAGAGAAGAGTCGACCAATGAGAAGGATGAATGTTGTCAGACACACGTCTATCTATGAACCAATCACTGTCAAGTATAGAGAGACCAGAGGTGTTGTTTGGGTATGGCAAGATACACCATTCCCTATACCTTTATTTATTATTAATAAATTATGAATTAATATAAATATAAATAAATAATATAAAAATGATAAATAATATATATAACATAAATAATAAAATATAATATTAAATAATATTAAATTATTATCAATACAAATAAATATGAAAAAAATATTTATATAGAACTTTTCATACAACAAAATGAAAAATGCTTCAATCAATAAAACAAATATAATAATAGCTCCATCCTCATCATGCACACACACACATAAACATACATATACACACATACACATATACACAAAATTAGATGATTATTTTTGATTAGTAAACTCAATAATAACAAAACCTACTAAAAGCAGGAACTGAGGTTTAAGGTTATTATTGAGACTCATTCTCATTGTTACAATAATCATAATCAGACATTTCCCTAAAGCATATTTGTCCACTCACATGTTAAGATAATTAAAAACTTGAAAATATCCCTTTAAGGTACATTTCGAGCAGATAAAAATAATAATAATATGTAGGGTGAAATTATGCATTGATTGTAATTATTGATAGACTACAGCTTTTTGATTTTGCTCCCAAATTGCACCAGATTTCTGCATTTAAATTTACAATTAAATTTTTTTTACTCCTTAAACTCTCTAGAAGGGTGTGTTCCTTGTTTTAAACTGAAATGTGACGCCACTGAGAGAGACGCAGTAGGTCAGTGACAATGAGAGCAGGTAAGAAAGTACGTAATTTAACAGAAACAGGAACCTTTAGTTCTGACTTTTAGTTGTAAAAAACGAGAAATGGTTTCATTATAAAGGTGAAAGGTGATCATACATCCGATAACTACAGGTTATCATCATCATGCTGCATTGATTCTTTGTTGGTTACGCAGACGGAGAAGCTACTTGCATCACTCTTCACCACAAACGAGCACCTGGAGTGTCAACTTAGCTCAGCTCATTTTGATCCTCTCACCTCTCATGAGCACCAGAATCCTAGATTAGAGGATGTGTAGAGAGGCAGGTCGATCAATGACGTGAAAACGCTGTTAAGCACAGTCTCTCTCTCACTCTGTCTCACACACACACACACACACACACACACACACACACACACACACACACACACACACACACACATACACACACACACACACACACACACACACACACACACACACACACATACACACACACACGCACACAGTGCTTTATGTTAGTGGGCCAAATGCTGTGATGTTGTAAGAAAGCCTCCTAGGAGTTACATAACAGCAAGTATGTTTTGAGAGAAACAAAACACTTCCCGTATAATGTTTCACCAACATAATAATCAAACATTTTAATTAACATAAAATTTCATACAGAACAAATAGACAAACATTTCCTCACAATACCCACTTCTGCAGTAAAACATACACTTGTTGCATCCAAATATTCTTTTTATTGTTCTGTTTGTGCAATGTGATGTAAAACCTTAGTTTTATTAACTTGTAAACAAAACTAATCTTTTCCTACAAACCTTAAACAAAGTGATTTTTCCCCTAGATTAACCACACACAGCTCGGAATGTGAACTTCGCTCATTTCATTTTTCTGCAGACGGCCTTACCTATATAGGTCAAAACAAAAGAAGAAAGCACTTCTCCTTCCTCCATGTGTATATTTTATTTATCCATACACAACAACAAATGATTAACATACATATTATATTTGTTGTTGCACGCACACGTCGTTTCATAAGCCCTGTGGCTTTCTACAGTATCTGTTCAGTTTGCAGAACACACAACGCGCCCATTTCCACAAACAGTTGACACAGCTCACACAGCTGACTGTGTTTACTTTTCCGTGGATTAGACAGGAAGATCATTGGTGTTCAGTCAAACACGAACACGCGCACACCAACGACCATCACACACATTGACTGTCCACACTACTGAAATATTATTGAGATAGGACAAGTAGCAGCAAGAGCAGAATGGAACAGAGACAGTGTTGTTGCTGTGAGACCAGCTCCCGGCTTGAAAAAAGGAAAATATTATGTTCATTATTTTATTTCTTTCCATCTATCGGCCTTCGCTGGAATTTCTGTCATTGCGATCGATTTTTCATTCAGGAATCCTGGTTTAGCTCAGAGCTGCACATCCTGTCACCACTTCAGCAGATTTAAAATCTAAATTCATTCTAACACATTTCTGAAATGTGCGAAGGAAAGAGCTCCTTGGTTTTACTAATTATACACTAATTTACTGCTGGTTTTAAAACCTTTTAAGGTGCAATGTGTCAGATTCAGCTGCAGACTGACTTGTCAGAACATGATATTCATATGTTTTAATAAGCATATAATTCAATCAAAATATGTTTTTTTATTACATTAGATTGAGATTTCAACAGATCCCCCTCTGTTTCTATGTTAGCCCAGTACAGGTCAAACCAAACAACGACCATCTCAGCTCAATGCCACCAAATCTTACACGCTGTACTTTTAAAGAATTGAAACAACAGAAAACAAAATAGAACTAATAAAATACAAGAATAAAAGTTACAGTGCAGAACAGGAAATGAATGATTGTTGGATTTATTGAAAGGCAGCAAACAGAAAAGCCTTCGTCCTTGAAGACGTGAGAGCTACTGCTGACCTTAACGTTTCAGAAACATGGAGCACGAGAACTGATTTCTGCTTTTTTCAATTCATGTCAAGAGTGAGCTGACAATAAGACAAAAGTGCAACATGTAAGAAGAACTGTCTTAAAGGTACAGTGTCTAATTATTAGAGACATCTAGTAGTGAGCTGCAAATTACAGCTAACAGAATTCTGCACTTAGACATACAAGTGCATTCACACTATGCAGCGTGTGAAAATGCAGTCCACTATGTGCACTTACCTGGTGCACTCAAGCAGCCAGATTGTAGAGAGGTGTCTGAACCTAACTAACTACGTAACAGAAGATAGTGAAAGTTACGTAGCCAAAGAAGCAGCAATAATGGAGGCAGATGAAGCGAGGGACTGAAGCGAGGCATCTACAGAGCTGATAAAAGCGTCTACAGAGCTGATAAAAGCGTAAATGTCTAAAAAAAACACTCATTGTAACACTAAAAACACAGAATAATACAATGCTAGTTTTGGTCAAGCTCCAATGGTCGGTTGTTTTCTTTAAGAAGTAGTAGAAGGAGAAGAAGAAGCTGTAGAGCCATTTTCAGTAGGTGCACAGCAGCAGCTTGATTTTGGACAGTGCTACCGTCTCGAATTTTGAAGTCAGTGACTGGATTGGAGTGACCGCTAATAAGCGTACTGACAAACGTGTGTGATTTGCTATATTAGGTTTATTTTGCAAGAATTATGTGACAAATAAGGATATATATGTCAGTCAGTCATTTTCTATACCTGCTTATTCCTCATTAGGGTCACAGGGGTCTGCTGGAGCCTATCCCAGCGCGTTACGGCGAGAGGCAGGGATACACCCCAGATGGTCGCCAGCCAATCGTGGGGCACACACACCATTCACTCACACACTCACACCTATGGGCAATTTAGAGTTGCCAATTAACCTGCATGTTTTTGGACTGTGGGAGGAAGCCGGAGTACCTGGTGAAAACCCACACAGACACGGGGAGAACATGCAAACTCCACACAGAAAGGTCCCAGACCCAGGACCAAGGGGGTCTTGAACCTGCGACCTTCTTGCTGTGAGGCAACAGCGCTAACCCCTGCTCCACCGTGTCGCCCGAGGATTTTTTTTTTGTCATCACAAAAATTAGAAAATGCTGATTACATTGGAATTCAGGTCTCTAGAAAAGTTTTTAAAAATTGAGCCCCTTAGCCCCAGATTGAAAGACAAACAAAATTCACCGAAACACCAACAGGAAGACGGCCATCTTGAAACAAATGACTGATTTTTGAGATTTCCCAACATAATATTTGAATGAACTATCAAATCAAATTTATTTATAGAGCACATTTAAAACAACTTGCAACTGACCAAAAGTGTTTTACATGTATAAACCAAAACAGATAGAAAAGCATCAAAAATGTCAAACATTTAAATAAGTAATTAAAATAGAAACACATAATGGGGTACAGCAAAATATTTAAAATGATAAAATCAAAAAGAGGGCAAGAACACAAGAACACAAATAGGTGATGTAAGGGCTAAAATGTGGTGAGTTGGATGGAGGGAGGGATGGTGTTCCAAAGTGAGGGGGCTACAATGTAGAAAGCACAGTTACCTCTGTGTTTAAAATTACTGTGTTTTGTTGTTAAAAGACACTGGTTGGTCGACCTAGTCCTAGGGATTTTATCACAGACTTCAACTTCACTCTAAATCATCTTCAGATATTGGAGATGGAAAATTATCAAAAAGCTTTTTTCCCCTACACCACCATAGTTTAATGTCTCATCTGACAGATGATGATGTGACAGCCCAGAGGTCTGATGTGGATTCTCTTGCTGTAGGATGAACTCCTGACTAACTAGGTCTAGATCATTGGGTTCTGATTAGCTCTAGAGCTCTAATCCTAGAAAAGACCCAGACATCAGGCTTCATCCATGCTGATATACAGACGGAGGTTAATTAACCAGAAACTTGTGGCACTTGTAGGAAATGTTTGGGTCAACTTTATTTAAGTCCATTACTGCAGAATTGCTGTAAGTTTAAGTTGTTAATTATTTCTTGATTCCTGAAAATTGATCTCTCTTTTTTGGGTCGGGTAGTTAACTTTTATAACATTTAAATGTCCCATATTATATATTTTCCTTTTTTTCTATGGCATTTTGACATCCCTAACATGATTTTAGTACCAAAGATCATCTCAGTATAGTTCTTTTTAAGCCTCTCCTCCTCCTCTTTAAATGGCTGTGGGGGGTGTTGGTGGTGACTGTACAGTTGTGACATCACAACTTCATGTAAGTCGTGACTGCTTGTTTTAAGGCACAGTTTCTGAATACAGGCTGTGTAAGTTTCTCTGTGGATTGAGCGTTTTTTAACCATGGGACAGTATTAATACACTCTCTCCTGTCATATATACAATAAAATATATATAGGGGTCTAATAAATCTATAAGGTATTCATTGGAATTAACCTACTTAAATTTCAATAAAAATGTAAAATCTGTATTCAGTGATTCTAAAGGACATAACTTGACTGTGACACTTTCAGAGTAACTGGGTCAGAAGTTTTCCTGCAGCCTGCTGGCGAAAATATGATTTAGCGGCCATCACTAAACAGTGAACTCCAGGCATCAGAAAGTTTCCAACACATCAGACGGTTGCATAACTGCAACAGAATAAAATAAAATAAAATAATAAAAGGGTGCAATGAACACATTGTCTGCACATTGCACATAAACACACACGAGCACGCGCCCAGCAAACACTGAGAGGTAAACACTGTCTGTCCACACACACACTGACATTATTCCTCCAGCTTCCTTCTGTTTACAGTCACAGGACGAGACAGAAAACAGTGGAAAGCTCCACGTTTGCTTTGCCAGAATCGTCCTCAGCTTCCAGTGAAAGCTCTGAATCATCCACTCACATAACTGTTCTTCACAGACTCTGCTGAACTCACAGGAAGAGGAAGAGTCATCCATCAAACACCCAGCCGCAGACGCACATCATTTGATTTGATGTTTCGCAGGTTGCTGGTAAACATTAAAAGCATTTCAGACCTTCGAAACTTCTATAAAAGCAATTTAACCCATTCGGTCTCCGGGGAAACGCGGATACGTTCAAAGTCAATGCATCATATAAATGTTTTTTTCATACATGCATACTGTTGTAAATTCAGTGTCACAGTTTAACGCTGTGGTTAAAGGTAGGCACAAACACACTTTGTTAGTGTTAGCAACGTGGGACATGACAGGACAAATGTCCAGTCGAACAGCTGTAAAATGTCCTAAATGATGGCACAAAATGTCCTGTTAACAGTGGTTGAACTACGTCACCACATGTGAAACTCAGCATTGCTGCAGAAACATGAAGCTTCAGTGTTTCTCTGCAGTCTGAGCTGCTTAAAGCTCTTAGTTTGCATTAAAACTGCAACTTTGCATTCTGTAGGTCTTTTCTCCCTCTGGTCAGAGAACAATCCATTGTACCCATTCATTTATACTGCACTATATTGAAGAACCATATATTTTAACCATATTTTGTTTTTATTGTATTATTTTTTTGCATTGTATTGTATTATTTCATTGTATGTATCAATGTCAGAATGACCTGGCTTTCATCTTTATGGATCATCTGTGGATTGAGAGAAAGTCATTTGTTGGGAAGTAATATTCTGTTTGTGTCTTTTTCTTTTCACTAAATCAAATTCACAGTAAGTGAAATGATGTTCTGGGTCCTGCTGATGTTCATGTCGAGAGCAGCTTCACTCCCAGAAAAAAGAAAATTAAAATTAAAAATAATAATAAAAATGAAGCCAAGCTTTAATTCATTCATCTATTGAACCATTTTCAGTTTTATAAATCTATTTTCCAGCTACTGTATCTGTTCATTCTTCCTTCTTGTTCCTATCCATTCTCCCATACATCCACTGACTATTCAGTCATTCGTCCATCTTTCCATCTGCTGCCAGTCATGAAATCTGATCTGAGTCTTATTTATAGCTTCTTTCTTGGCCTGTTGGGCCGCGGTTCATTGTGTTGACGGCAAGAATCAGATAACAAAGCAGGGAATTGATAAGCACTGCAAATTTATCAAAGGAAACAATAGAGTTGGTTCTTATTCATGTTTCAGACCGATCTGCTGCTGCTGTCGTCAACTCTAATGAATTAGAACGGATGATGTGTCCTCGAACGTATCACCTCCGTGGTTCCGTACAGCTGGTCCACTGATCGGCACAACGACCAGTAACTTACGCAAAGGCCTTAATTAAATTACATAAAGAACAGGTTGATCCTTACATACTGGAGACTTGTAGCAATATTTGCTGACGTTATATTTGGCAACAAGATGTACTGATATTGTGTTCGGGGTTTCCTGTAATCTACGGGCGTCACTGGGTTAAACAAACGAAGCATCTGATGTGTAGTAAAGTGTGTTGTTGTTTTGGTGCAGGAAGCACGTGCTACTGCTCTCCTCCCTTTTCCTGTTGAGAGACCGTTTCATTCGATTTAAATGATGTATATATTAAACATGTTTAATCGGTTTAGTGCAAACCTCTTCCTGTAAAACTGGAAAATAAAAGCGAACACTCATGAAAACACAGCGACAGGTGCATGGCAACTAGGTATTAAAGACAACAAAGGATCATTTGCATGAAAAACAACTTAAATGCACAACTCTGATGATGATTATCACAGCGTTAGAATAATCAGAGCAATAATCACAACAAAGGGTCGTTCAGCTACACAGACGCTGCTCAGGTCTCAGCCACAAGCTCTTTATGTTAAAGAACACACTCAGACCCAGAGAAATAAAGGTTAAACAGATAAATTCATTATTTTTGAAAAAATTCTATCAGCAGAAAATTTCTTGAGATACAGATGCTGTCAGGATTCAACACATAATAGTTAGGGATGGATCTTTTGTGTGTTTGTGTATACCGGAGGTAGGAGAACATAAAAGACATTATTTGATTTGTACATTTATTTGATTGATCCGCTCTGTAGCTTGTGAAGCACATCATCACCGATGTTACCTGAATGCATCATCATTGAAATTACCTGAACATATTATCACTAACGTTACCTCAACACATCATCACTGATGTTACCTGAATGCATCATCACCGACGACGTTACCTAAACACGTCATCATTGACATTACCTGAACATACCATCACTGATGTTACCTGAATGCATCATCACGGATGTTTCCTGAACACTTCATCACTGACATTAACCTCGACACATCGTCACTAATGTTACCTGAACAGATTGTCACGGATGTTACCTCAACACATCATCACTGATGTTACCTGAATGCATCATCGCTGCCCTCAGCTCTCTCCTCCTAAACCACAGCCACTTTGAGGCTATTATATGTGCCCTTTGTTGGTTTTAACCTGAATTTCCTGCCCAGCAGCTGCAGATAAAACCATCAATCAATGATCCTCTATTGTCTCTGTTAAATCAACAAATACAATAAATGTAATAAACCTCTGCTGCCCTTATGGCCCCTGTGATCCTCAGCATATTATTACAAACCCTCACTCGCCACCTGTTAAATCAGCAGACTTCAACCAGCTCAGAGAATTCCAGCCTTTTCAGCTGCTTTTGCAGGTCAATCACAGCAAATGAAGCTTTAGTTTGGTTTGTTTCTTGTGATTTAAAGATATAACTCATTTTTCTTACTGTCAGCTTTTCTAGAGATTAAAGATTTCCACAATAATTAGTCAATTAATTGCCAACTATTTTAATACTTGATTAATTGATTTGAGTCATTTTTAAGTAAATAAACAACAAAAATATAAAATCAGAAGTGATTTTAAGGAAGTAAACATAAACAAGGATTAATAGTACAATATCAAATTCTTTAGAGGGTCTTTGCTGCTAATTTAATAATTTATGGATAAAATCAGGTACATATAATACATACATAATCCAACTTAGGCACACAATTCAAATCATATGTTTGTTTTATGGCAAACTAGACGTGTGATGATTAAAGTGAAGGTCTGTGAAAGAGTGGAGATAGTAAAGCTGGAACGATTCTTTGATTAATTGATCGGTTGCCAACTATTTTGATAATCGATCAATATAGTTAAGTCATTTTTAAGAAGAAAATAATCTGATTATTTTCTGGTTTCTTTAGTCTTCGATAATAATCAGTAAATTGATGACCTTTAGGTTATGGACTGTTGGTCTGGGCAAAAATAGACATTTTAGGTTAAATCTTCAGCTTTGGGAAATGTTAAAATTAATCATTAGAATAATTGTTGCTTAATCTACTTACTAACAGCCTGTTTATGATGTTATTCTGTGCTGTAGATCTCTGTCATTGGTCTTTTCTTTCTTCAGAGTCAAGAGGTTATGTTAGCTTATGGCAGAGTTTTGCTAATCACCATGATTCCTCTGGCTCTGATCTGTCCTCCCTCTCACCTTTTACTCCTCATTTCCCCCTTGAACTCTACAAGTCTCTTGATTCTTGGTGATTACAGCATTAGACGACCTCTGTCCTGATCGATACATGTGACCGTTGCAGCAGAACAAGGGGAAATGACAAAAGTGGGACTTTTGAAGCTCATTAACTGAGGTGTGATGAATAAAAATACTCGCAATACACGTCACTCAGAAGCTAAATTCAACATCAAACATGAGCAGAAATCCAGTTCTCTTAAAATTTATATTTATATTATATTTATATTTATTTATATATACAAGCACAATAATTAGCAATGTAGTTCATGCACACGTGTGACACTTAAAGAACTCTTGACATTTCACAGGCCTCATTATTAAATTATATACATTACCTGCCTCGGATACAGCACCGAACACAGAGAGAAGAAGAAGTTTGTGCTTCTTGTTTTAGCGATAAACATGCGTCACCTCTCTGTGGGAGCTGCGCTCTCTCAGCTCAGCCGAGGAGATTAATGCAGTTTTCTAATTTGATCATAGTAATTTTATGAATCTGTCAATGAGAGGCTTCTGTAGCAGTGACGGAGGCTGGTCCCAAAGTGGCCTTTAATTCTGTCTGCCAGTCTGAGGACCAGGATGAGTCACCAAGCACAGTTTGATCCTCTGGCTTCAGCAGTAGAGTGAGAATATTTAATCCTCTCTCACTTCACACACAAACACAAACATAAAAACATCCAGCCATGTTCTGTGTCTGTGTGATGACAGACACATGTTGAGGGTTTGAAAACTGTTAAAATCAGGAGTAAAGTCTGAATCACAGTCTTTTATTTGGAATTTATAGAAGTTTCTAAGATGAAGCTGTTGATTTATTTGTTCTTTAGTATCGTCACTATGTTACCTGAACACGTCACTTTACCTGAAAACATTATCACTGATGTTACCTGAACGCAACATCATTGTATGCTTTATTCTTAAAAAACTCTTTCCTGGTCTGATCATTATTATTTAACTAGAATTTATATTGTAAATAAATTACATTTACAAGGTATCAGTTATCTTTAAATTGGCTTCGGCTACATCTTCTGTATTGGTACTAACTTATCTCTTAGAGAAGATGACAACTGAATTATCCAAAATATTTTATTGACATTAATAAATGATTATCTTTATCACTGAAAGTGGACAAAACCAAACTGAAGATGTATGAAAACTGCAAAATAAACACAAGTGCAAGCAACAATAGATCATGTCAATATCCAAAAAACAGAATCAGAACCTAAAGGAAACTTCTGCACTTAACTGTAGATCTAAAGATATAAAGCAGTGCAATAGCTGCAGTTTCTTCTTAAAGAAAATCACTTTTATTATGCTGCCATTTCTTTTACTTTCATGTATCTGTTTTATTGTAACTTGTGTATTTGATGATAAAGATCAGGTGCTAGTCAATAAACCACTTTATATCATACATGATACAGCATAAGTTACACCATTCCTACAATTCCTCACTTACTCAGTTTGTCAAACATTCACTCACTCCTTCACTAGTTCACTCATTCATTCATTCATTTACTCATTCATTTATTCATTCACTCGTTCACATCCTCACTCAGTTCATCCCTTCACTGAACATCCTTCCTTTTCTACCTTGTCTCTTTTTCTAGCACAGATCACAAAATATACACCCATGGGCTAAATACCCCCCAACACACACACACACACACACACACACACACACACACACACACACACACACACACACACACACACACACACACACACACACACACACACACACACACAAACCCACATACAAACACTTTGTCCCGATTATGTAAAGACATTACGCAAACTGTTTAACATGCAGCAGCAGAATCTGTAAACATATGACTGCAGAGAAGGCACAAATTGTTTGGTGGTTACCTACGTCAGTGGTGGTTTGATTTAGTAAAAGTGTGTGTGTGTGTGTGTGTGTGTGTGTGTGTGTGTGTGTGTGTGTGTGTGTGTGTGTGTGTGTGTGTGTGTGGCAGACATCCATGTTGTCTAAAAGACCACATTTCTGTGGTCTATATTATACTATATATATTTGTTATCGTTTTTTATTATTTGTCTATTACTCATCTAAAACTTGTGAGTGACAATGGTTTAAGGTCAGACTTTCTACTTATGGAAATTAGACAGAATACTTCCCTAGAATCTTCTTAAAATTTTCTTTTATTTATTAACATTAATAAAAATGGCTGATCTGGTCTATTTTATATATCTGATGATGATGATTATATCTCTGATGTAGATTTTAACTTATTTTACACAGTTTGAACCACTGTTGATTTACCATGTAATTGTTGGCAGGAACTTTGTAACTTTGAGATATGCTATACGTTATTACAACATCTATATAACTAAACAGTAATACCACTCTGCAGGCTAATATAATTTTAAATATATTTTGCTGCACTTCAGTAGTATTTTCATGCAGGATCTCTACCGGTAACCAGAATTTTTACATTGCTGTATTAGTACTTTTACATTGATTACATTTCACTTTCTGTTTCATAACATCAAGTGAATCATCGATGACGCTTTGTTCAGAAACACTCAGCGATGCTAATTGCAAAGTTTTAGTCGTGCATTCAACAAGCTCTCAGCAGTGAAAAAGCTTCTTTTGAAGTTAATTAATTCTGATTTACTATGGCGGGGAAAGAGTTAATGATTAATTTCCATTATATGATTCATCTCTTTTTTTTTAACTCTTTCCCCACCGGGAGTAATTCAGGAAGACAACAGCAGCTTCGAATCAAATTCTCTGATCTTTCAACAGAATTCAGTTCTATAAATCTGCAAACAGGGACAATATTAATGAAAAGAAGAGGTTCAACATTTAGATCTTATATCTTAGCCACAATTGGGACACCAAGGTCATGACCTTAATATATTTTTCCTTAAGTTTTGTTTGATTTTATTATTTTTTTTCACCTTAGGCTATATTTCATCAAATGAAAATGTTAGCACGAAGCTGAAAAAACCAAATCCATAAAGCACATAATTAACACAGACATGACAGAGATGCTTTTATATTTGACTCATTAAAAGTAAAAATAAACACCATCGCAACATTACTGCGACTGCAGGTCTATTTCTAGAACAATTAGTTTGAATGAATCAGAGGATGCAATGTAAGAGGCTGCATCAATTAATGACCAGGACAGAGGAAATTATAATATTCTAAGAGAATGAAAAAAATAGTGAAGTAGCAGATAGCCAATAGAGATGCTAACCTGTGACCTGCTGTAAATGTAGCTTAGGTTAAAATGTGAACATGTAATTTCATGATGTTCAGTCACATAAATAAATCCTCATGTGTGGATGAATATAAGTTATATGTAAGTAATAATAAGTTGTAATTTTAATTCATAGGCTCAGCAGGAAATCAGCAGCTCTCTGTAAATTATTAGTTTGTGTGTTCTGATGAGTGTAAACAGATCGGGTCTCAGTCTCCATGACTTAAACTAACCACTGGATTTATTTAGATTCTCTACTTTCATTATTTTCAGAGCCGAGGCCAATAGGCACTGAACTCGCTTACACTTCCTCTGCAGCCGTGATCTCATTTTCCCACGACAGCCTCCAGGCTCCGGAATATTATGCAGGAAGCTGGAAGACAAGAGAGTCATTCCACACACTAGAATCAGTGTGTGTGTGTGTGTGTGTGTGTGTGTGTGTGTGTGTGTGTACAGGACATGATGTCTGGATTGTTTATTTCTGTTCTGGATGGAATCATTAATTGCTGCCTGTTACCATTGATTTTAGTTTCAGAATTTCAAACTATTTCCTGTTTGTGCTTAGATTTTATCTTATTCCATCAGGAGGTAATTTTGCTGATTACAGATTCGTTTCTTTGTTGATTTTCATCTTATTTTCTTAAAACCAGGTTGTTTGACATTTTATATATATATATATATTTCCATTCTTTTATTATCTAATATTTATGAGTAGTTACAACTTGACCAACTGAAATTAAATCTTGAAGATGTTTCTTCTTCTTCTCCTGTGTTTATCTTCTAACTAACTAATTTTGTATGTAGTTTATTTTCCAAATCAGTTGATGGAGACTTCAAGAGTTTACATAAAAAAGCTTGAGATAGAGAAATAACCACCTAACTCTACAGTTCAACATGATTCTGTTGAGCTTTATCTTCCTTTAACTCATTCTTTTGGTTTTATGACTCACAGCTCCACAGATTTTCTTCTTTGCTGTTTTCAGCAGAAATAGGAATAATTTGTGTTATTGTTCTGATCCTGTTTTTTCAGTACAGAGCCTGCAGCAGCAGATTGATTTCTGCCTCCAGCACTGACCCCTCAACTTATTTTGCTGCTTTAGAGCCATCAGATAAGACGGGAAAATACCTGCATTTATTTCCCTTCATTCATCATTCCAATAACATGTCTGCTGCGGGTCTGAAACTGCCTTCAGGTCACTTCAACATTCTGTAAATTTCCACTTATTGTGGGCAGAGACTTCAACTAAAACATTGATAAGATAAGTTCAACAAAAACATTTTCAAAAACATTCAACAGTAGCCTGCTGACCAAACAGCAGCTCTGTCTCCAGCTGAATCATCCCTATGGCCACCGCTTCCATGGCAACAGGAATCAGCTGAAGCTGAAGCCCAACCTCACACGAGAAGAAGACAAAATCTGAGCCTGACCTACTTACGACTCCTGTACACTGACCTGCTTCTCTTTAGCTCAGCGTTTCCACAGCTTATACAGTAACAGCAGGAGGGACAGAAAATAATGGAAATAGAAAGTGTGTACATGCATAAAAACTAGGACTAAACACTTGAATATATTACAGATTGTGGTAGACCTGGCCAGAGCGAAGGGATTTAGGAGGTAGACTCATAGTTTCAGGGCGACACGGTGGCGCAGGGGTTAGCGCTGTTGCCTCACAGCAAGAAGGTCGCAGGTTCAAGACCTCCTTGGTCCGGGGTCTGGGGCCTTTCTGTGTGGAGTTTGCATGTTCTCTCCGTGTCTGCGTGGGTTTTCACCAGGTACTCCGGCTTCCTCCCACAGTCCAAAAACATGCTCAGGTTAATTGGTGACTCTAAATTGCCCATAGGTGTGAGTGTGTGAGTGAATGGTGTGTGTGCCCCACGATTGGCTGGCGACCATCTGGGGTGTATCCCTGCCTCTCGCCGTAACGCACGGGGATTGGCTCCAGCAGACCCCTGTGACCCTAATGAGGAATAAGCAGGTATAGAAACTGACTGATGACTGACTGACTCATAGTTTCCATACTAAACAAAGAGTGATTTATTTTTTTACATTTTTTTACAGGTGCCACCAAAATGCACATTCCTGAACTGCTTTCTCCTGCCTGCTGGGAGCTTATGACAGGAAGCCACCTGAACTCCACCACAATGCAGGGAAGATTTGCTTCTCTGCAAATAAGCAAATAATAGTTAGTGAAACAGATTTCCTCCTTTTGCCCAGGACCACGTGGTAAGTATGAAAAAACTATAATTGATTTAAAAGAAAAATAATTAACTTGTTGTAAATAATTTAACTGAAATATAAAATGCAAACTCAACCAAACCCGGGATAGACTGTGTCTGCATTGTACATTACTGATTAAATGTTGGAAACAAACCAAATGAAATATAAAAAGGGGACAAATAGGGAGTCTCACTCACTTTGTCACGCATATACATTCAGAAGATGATGCATTAAAATCACCATTGTGAGTTTTCTAATTAACTGTGTTGATCTTTTCTTTACCTTTGACCTTCATGTCCTGATCCAGCAGCTGAAGAAGCCCTTAGGACATTTTGTGTACTATTTGTTCATTTCAAAAGAAGAACTGTTCACAAACAAGCACGGACCATCCAATAAATGAATAAGTCTTATTCCATCTCACTGGAGCAGCCACCCACACACACACACAGAAATACAGAAAAATACACCCACAGTGTGTGTTCACGCTTTTCTCCTGATTAATTTAGTCAATGAGTGTGATTCCATGTGAAGATGTGCTTCAATTACACATGGAGGGAGAAGAATTTATCAGAATAACACACAGCTGATGTAGTAAAGTTATTCACCAGCCTGGCTTCCATTTGTCCATCACTTTCCCCCGATCACATCTGAACAGCAGCTGCAGGAGGTTTTTTCCTCCAGGTGTCAGCTGCAGCAGATCAATGACACAAAAATCAGGGATGATTGGAAGAATATTGATTATAAAAAGGAAAAGTGTCTGTTCTCCTCCAGAGACAAAGTTCTGTTCTTTTTGTTGGTGTTTCCTCTATTTTCCTGCAGGAGGCGTGTGACGTAGTCGACACAGGAAGTAAATGAATCAGGTTATTAATTCAGCTACATGACATTAAAGCTGTTAATGATTATTGTAGTAAATTAATCTTGTGATTAGTGAAACGATGAAACAATTAGTTGCTTGGTTCATAAAATGGTGTAAGATGTCGATCACTGTTTCCCTAAACTGAAGATTAAAACTAAAATGTTTTTTTTTGTCCAGACCAACAGTCCACAACCCAAAGATCATCAGTTTACTATTATAGAAGAATAAAGAAAACAGAAAATAATCGGATTTGAGAAGCTGGAATCCAGAGAATTGTGACATTTTCTTCTTAAAAATGACCATAACCAATACATTAAGTAGCTGGCGATTAATGTGTTGGGTAGATGGAAACTAATCTTTGCAGCTTTATTATTTACACTTATATACACATTTTTACTCTTAAACAATTTTCCTCTTCACTTTTTCTTTCACAATTTTTTTAATCATCAGAAACCTCTAACTTGCCACAAATTAAATGTATGATTTGGATTTAGTGCTGAAGCTGGATCAAATAAACTGATTAATTGTCACATCTGTAATGTTCAATACATAAATTATTTGATAAAGTTATTAAGACAAACAAAGATTTTTTTTTATGAAAATTCATCAAATCATCCTAAAAAACGCTTCTGTGAATTTTCCATTAATCTTTTACATTTCAGTCCCATGAAATGTGTCAGTTTATTGTGTTTGACTGGAGCTTTTACTTTCATCTTGTGTAAGATATAAAACGCAGGTCAGTAAAGTTCATCAGTTTGTGCCAAATGTTTCTCATTTTCACTATATTCATCAGAGCAGACACAGACAGATGGAGATGGAGACGTCTTTGAGTTTGTGTCCTCGCTGATCTCTGCTATAAAACAGCAGCTGGAAACATGTTCTTTCTGCAGCTGAAAGACTACAGCTGCTGTCAACAGGTCCAGTGTCCTGAGGTAATAATCCATCACTCAGGTTACTGAGGTCACAGACACATACAAACCTCAGCACATTTTTATACTAAACTTCATTTCCTGTCAGAACACCGGACTGAAAGTAATTAGCAAAAAGTAAATATAGTTTATTAATCTATTAGACAGACAAACTTGTCTTTTTATGATATTTGTATAAATAATATTCTGATGTCACTTTTCAAAAGCAAGTTACAAAGTGCTTAACAATAAAACAAGGGCAGTAAAACAAATAGTAAAAATTAAACATATAAAGTTTAAAAAAGCCAAATGATAAGAGTTTTATAAGAGATTTAAAAGAGGAAACTGGGTTTGTTAGTTTAAATAACTTCTGAGAACTCACTTTTATTATGAATTGATGAACTTCAGTTTATAGTTATTAGATTAGTTTTTTTTTTCTTTTGCACAAACAGATGTCTGGTTAAGCTTAAATCTTAAGTTTTATTTTGAGTTTTATGCTTTAAACAAGACCTGAAAAGAATTGAGTCTCCTAAAGTTCATATCGCTCTCATGACAAACACAACTTTACCAAACTGTACATCCAGTAAGTAACCAAACATCCTGTAAATAACTAAACATCCTGCACATAACTGAACACAGGCTCTTGCTTCAAATCATTGAGTCAAGTCAGTTTGTATTTGTTCAGCCCAAAATCACAAATCACAGCTTCTCCTCAGGGATTTTAACAGTTTATTCCGCAGCAAAACAACATTTACTGAGCATAGACTCAAATCACACAAGGCAAAAAAACAGGGAGAATACTTCAGGAAGAGGATCAGAGGATCCTTGAACAGGACGGATTGACTGTGATAGATGTAGAATTGTAAGTTGTGATTCTGATGTCTACAAATCATCCAAACCCAAGGGCATTGCTTGCAAACCTGAAGAAATCCTGTAAATTCAAATGGTTTCATGATGTTTTTATCCTGTTTCGTGGAGCAATGAAATGTAGAAAACTCTCTGTCTCTCTGAGTCAATAAAAACTGACTGTTACATATATTTATGTATGTCCGTCTCCATCAGGACCCCACACATCAGCCTTCCTGGGAAGGTCCAGGACCCCCGACCTGGAGAGGAAGGTTCGTAAGATAGTCGAACCTCAGATTCAGGAGGAGCAGTGTGGTTTTCATCCTGGTTGTGGAACTGTGAACCAACTCTATACCCTTATCACGGTCCTGGAGGGTGCATGGGAGTTCCCCCAACCAGTCTTTATGTGTTTTGGGGACTTGGAGAAGGCAAACTGTGTCCTGTTGGTGGGTGCTCCAGGAATATAGGGTTCCAGACCCACTAACACAGGCCATCCAGTCCCTGTAGGGTGTCAGAGCTTGGTCCACGTTGCTGGCAGTAAGTTGGACAGGTTTCCAGTGGAAGTTGGACTCTACTAGGGCTGCCCTTTGTCACTGACTCTGGCTTTTTCAGACTGTGATCTTCAGCTCTTGCTGGAGAGGTTTGCATCTGTGGGTGAAGCGGCTGCGATGAGGATCAGCAGCTACAAATCTGAGGCCATGGTTCTCAGCCAGAAAAGCGTGGACCTCCGAGTTGGGGATGAGATCCTGTCTCAAGTGAAGGAGTTCAAGTATCACAGGGTCTTGTTCATGAATGAGGGAGGATGGAGGGAGATTGATGGCATCCGTCCATTGTGGTGAAGAAAGAGCTGAGCCGAAAGGCGAGGCTCTCGATTAACCAGTCAATCTATAGTCTTGAGCTCTGGGTAATGACCAAAAGGACAAGACCCCCAGTAAAAGTGGCCCAAATGTTTCCTTCGAAGGGTGGCTGGATTCCCCCTTAGAGATAGGGTGCAAAGCTCCGTCATCCAGGAGGAGTCAGAGTAGAACTGCTGCTTCTCCACATCGAGAGGAGCCAGTTGAGGTGGCTCAGGCATCCAGTGAGGAGCCTCCTGGATGTCTCCCTGGGGAGGTGTTCAGGACTCGTCCCTCATTCTGAGGGACAGCTGGATGAAGTGGCCAGGAGAAGGAAGTCTGGACTTATCTTCTGAGGCTGCTGCCCTAGTGACCCAAATGACGAGACGAGTGGCTTTCAACACTTCACAGTCTGTAGATGTGAGTGTTCTGATTTCAGGTGAGAACCAGGAGCAGATCTGAGATCACACCTGGCGTTTATTCTCTCTGTTCTGTCTTTTTCTTGGTAAACATCTGTACCTGCAAAGCACAGCAAGATGGAAGAATCACACCGTGAAGATGAAGAACACACACACACACATTGAGTCTCTATAATCACACGTCTGATCACAGACATCCCACTTCATAGGTGTTGCTATGACAACAGTCGTAATTTGCCACTTGCAGCTGGATTGATGTTCGATGCTGAATCAGAATCAGCTGAGTTATATAACTGCAGAAAAATCTGATGAGAACAAAGCAGGAATTGAAGCTGAGTGATGATGTTTGACATGATTCACAGAAGCTGTTTGACCTTCTTCACCTCCTTAAAATAACTGATGCAGGTTCAGACCTGCAGCTGAAAAGCACTTAAACAAACCTCCAATCATCACAATCTCACTGCTTCAGTCTATACAGTTTATGTTTAATTAATTCCCCATAAGAATTCGTGTCAAATGAGAAGTTACCATCATGTGCCAAGATTCTTAATCTGTACATAATTATTCATTATTAACATTAAAATGTACAGATTCCACATATCGAGGATTTTCTTTCTTTTTTTTGATTCCACTCAGACAAAGACAAAGCAGAAGCTTCAGGATAAAACTGCAACAATTAGTCAATTAGTTACCAACTATTACATTAATTGACAACTAATTGGATTGATTAAGCATTTTGAGTCAAGAAGAATTTCCTAATTCTTATTGTTATAATTTTTCAAGTTTTTCATATTAGACAGATTTAATCTTATTTCAAGATTAAATTGTTTGACGTTTATTATAATCGTTTTAATCACACTTTATCTCCTATTTTCCATTTATTATGACCTTTTTATCTCATATATGCTATTTTGTCTCGATTAATCAATTAATCGTCAACTATTTTGACAAACAATTAATAGATTTGAGTAATTTCTAAAACGAAACGATCTCTCTCAAATCTTCTGGTACAGATTCTCAAATCTGATTATTTTCTGGTTTCTTTAGTCTTTTTAATAATAAACTGATGATCTTTGGGTTGTGGACTGTTGGTCTGGACAAAGAAAAACATTTTAGTTTGAATGTTCAGCTTTGGGAAACACTGAAAACACATTTAACACAATTTATGAACCAAACAACTAATTGATTGTTAATGTAATGTACAAGCACAGGAATGTAATTGAAGATATAAGACATTTTTGATTCCAGGTTTATTATCACCACTTAATGATGAGTATTTTTGGCAGATGTGAGAATAGTAAATGTGATGTCATCTTTCTCCAAATCACCACTTGATGATAAGTATTTCTGGCAAATGTAAGAACAGTAAATGTTTTGTCATCTTTCTCCGCAGAGAATGATTCAATGATTCAGTCTGTACATGAATCAGTTTTCAGACTGGCACCTTTACCCCCGTCTCTGTGACCTCCCGTAAATATATGTCATCAAACTGGATTTTTGCCAACATGAATGAATAGTAGCTGCTTTTCCCACAAAGCAGCAACTAGAAGCATTTCTTCAGAGACTTGATGTGACTGGTCTAAGAATATAATAAACCTCTGAAACTCCAAATAATCATTAAAAATGTTATAGCAAGAAAACTAAACCTGTGTCTATTTACATGGTTGGAAGAGGTGTCTGAAAATTAAAATGTTCAAGTCTTTTTTTCAGTCTTCTGAGATCATCTCAACATGTCTTCTTCTGCTGTGTCTCAGTTACCTCTTTTGTATATTCTAGGCCCATTTGAGTTCATAAAGAGTTCATCAGTGAACTAAATGACCTCATAGACCAGACTGAGAGCTTCATGTCTGCAAACAGCAGCCAGTTCCAGTCTGACTCCAACTGTCCTGAGGCTGTAAAGTCTGAATAATGAATGGAAACAACATGTTTGGGCTCGACTGGAAGAAACTTTCTTCATATTCTTCATATCGGAGCTTTGTGTTTTTCTTCTGGTCTAAGTTTAGCTGCAGAGTCATGAAGCCGCAGGTGTGATTTGTTTTAGCAGCTGAACATGATTCATGTAGAAGCTCAACTCAGGTCACTGTGAACCACACATTTACCTGATCAGCTGAATAACTGTTAAGTATAATAAGTTACATACTGCAAAAGAAATGAAAGTGTAATGAGTGAAAATATCTTAGAAAATATCTAAGACTTATCTTGATATATAATAATCAATTGGAAGATAATTTTGCTTGTATACGTTTTTTGTCTTGATTTTGGTTAATTTATTCATTTTTTCTTAAAAGTATGTTCTTGTATTCTTCAGATATTGGTTATTTTTTTATCACATAATTCAGATTTTTCATCTATTAAAAACAAAAAAAACTTAAAATGAGAAAATGAGCATAATGATAATGATAATTCAAAATTAGTTTTCTTAAAGATATTGTTGGGATTGGCTCCAGCAGACCCCATGACCCTAGTGAGGAATAAGTGGGTATAGAAAATAACTGACTTTAATATGATTTTATTACATCATTGCTGGCTGCTAATATGATTTAGACAAATCAAGAAAAATGTTTATGCTGCTTGTTCATGTCTCACAGCTGCAGTGCAGCTGAAAACCTGTGGAAGGTGAAACCTAATACCAAAGATTCTCTAAAATAACATATTGTGCCTTGTAATCTCATTTTTTTTCCACATTTAATTATTTTTAAATAAATCGCTGCATCAGATCACTGTTGCCTGGAGGTTTCAGGAAGTTTAACCAAAACCAAATAGATACATAATAAATAAAGCAGAATGTAGGTTGAAAACCAGATACCATTTTTTTTTCCATCTCCTGTTGACTCTTCTTGTCTCATGTTGTCTCCAGTTGTCTTTTGACAATAATAATAAAAAATAATACATTTTATTTGAAGGTGCCTTTCTGACACTCAAGGTCACATCTACATGACATTAAAAACAGCATTTAAAACACATTTAAAAACAGTATGAATAAAAATAAATGATGAAAGAAAAAAGAGACAGAGAGATGGACATTATGGTGGATGAGCAGTTGTTGACTCCTGTTGACTCTTGTTAATACCTCTGATCTCCTGTTGACTCCTGTTGTCTTATACTGTCGCCTCTTGTCTCTTATTGTCTCATGTTGTCTCCTGTTGACTCATCTTGTCTCCTGTTGTCTCTTGTTGACTCTGATGTCTGTTGTCTCCTATTGTCTCCTGTCATCTCCTTTTGTCTCCTATTGTCGCCTCTTGTCTCCTATTGTCTCCTGTCATCTCCTGTTGTTTTTTGATGTCTTCTGTTGTTTTTTGATGTCTCCTGTCATCTCCTATTGTCTCCTGTTGACGCATCTTGTCTTCTGTTGTCTCTTGTTGTCTCCTATTGTCTCCTTTTGTCTCCTGTTGTCTCATATTATCTCATGTTGTCTCCTGTCATCTCCTGTTGTCTCCTGTTGTCTCTTGATGTCTCTTGATGTCTCCTGTTGTCTCCTATTGTCTCCTGTTGTCTTCTATTGTCTCCTGTTGACGCATCTTGTCTCCTGTTGTCTCTTGTTGTCTCCTCTTGTCTCTTGATGTCTCCTGTTTTCTCCTGTTGTTTTTTGATGTCTCCTGTTGATTCCTCATATCTCTTGTTGTCTCTTGATGTCTCCTGTTGTCTCCTGTTGTCTCCTGTTGTCTCTTGTTGTCTCCTCTTGTCTCTTGATGTCTTCTGTTGTCTCCTGTTGTCTCCTGTTGTCTCTTGTTGTCTCCTCTTGTCTCTTGATGTCTCCTGTTGTCTCCTGTTGTTTTTTGATGTCTCCTGTTGATCCCTCATGTCTCCTGTTGTCTCTTGTTGTCTCCTCTTGTCTCTTGATGTCTCCTGTTGATCCCTCATGTCTCCTGTTGTCTCTTGTTGTCTCCTCTTGTCTCTTGATGTCTCCTGTTGATCCCTCATGTCTCCTGTTGTCTCTTGTTGTCTCCTCTTGTCTCTTGTTGTCTCCTCTTGTCTCTTGATGTCTCCTGTTGTCTCCTGTTGTTTTTTGATGTCTCCTGTTGATCCCTCATGTCTCCTGTTGTCTCCTGTTGTCTCGTGTCGCCTCACCTTATCTGGTCATTGTCAGCAGGACAGAATCTGCAGATGAAAACAAACAGTTGACACACGTGATCCATCCTCACTACTCACAGGAAGGTAAACAAACCTGCCCGTGTATGTGTGTGTGTGTGTGTGTGTGTGTGTGTGTGTGTGTGTGTGTGTGTGTGTGTGTGTGTGTCAGCAGGAGGTTTCCTCTCTGTTTGTTGACGTTGGCCCTCTGATCTGAGAGCAGCTTTATCTTAATCACTGCAGATAGAGAAGCTGATGTTGTTCCAGCAGCAGCATCACACACCAGGAGGCATCAGGAAGAGGCTGTTTACTGTTATTGATAATACATCATTTCACATCATTATTATATACAACACTGTTTCCTGCAGCAACTAAAAAACCTGACTCATGGTTACTTACCATTACCTGAAATCATTATAGAAAAAAATCATTTACATTTAAACCTGCCACTGGCAGTATTTTTTTTAATGAAACAGATCATGTTCAGTGTTGTGTGTAATGTAACAGCAAACTGACTAAAGCAGAAAGTCTCCCCTCTCTTCACTGCTGATTGGAAAACTGTCTCCTGAAATATTGTAGTTTTGGATTTACCAAATAACAATATGTATATTTAGATAAATAACCATTGGTTTCAAGTTTCAAGTAAGAGTCAAATTTATTAAAAAAAAAAAAAAAGAATCAAGAAGATGTGACAACTGATGCTGCACATTTTTCATCTTGGCCTTCTTTTTTACAAGCGCCTCTGCCCTGACCACATCGCTGTCATGTCTAAATGACTGTTAGCTGTGGATGTGGATATGGATTACTTGTAGATCACCATGGCTCCGGTGCAGCGAAAAAATAAAAAAGTACGATATAAATTCAAACTTTCGGTCATAAAATATGCAGAGGAAAACTGGGGAGAAGCAGCAGCGAGACGTTTAACTACAGGACTGTAATCTGACTATTGAAAAATGTAAGTTATATGGTAGTAGTACCGGTTTAGTAAATTCCAGTTTTGCTGAACAAGATTTTTGTCAGGAAGGAATTAATCTCTTGTCCCAAATTATCACCTGGTCTCAAATAAAGGTCTGATCTGTTGAGTGATTGCAATAAACACCCCGGCTATGATTTGGTGATTTACAGTTCCTGTATGTTAAAGACCAGACTGCAGCTCAGAGTTCAGACCGGTGTTATGCAAAACCTGGGTCACATTGGATTAACAGCTATTGTAGAAGAAAAGCTATCCTTTTATAAAATGATACAGCAACAAGAGACCACCAACTTCATCTTCCTCTTCACCTTCATCTTTACCTTCATTTTCCTCTTCACCTTCTCATTTGTTCTCATTCTCTGATTTAACCTATAAATAGAAAATAAAGAGCTTTATGTGTGTGTGTGTGTGTGTGTGTGTGTGTGTGTGTGTGTGTGTGTGTGTGTGTGTGTGTGTGTGTGTGTGTGTATGTGGTGAATGTACACAAGTGGCGACACTGATGCCTGAAGCTAAAGAAACACACACACACACACACACACACACACACACACACACACACACACACACACACACACACACACACACACACACACACACACACACATACACACACAAACCGCATGGCTTTGTTTGGGGTTGCTGGTCATTTCGGTGCAATGCTGTCGACTGCTTGGCAACTACTGAAGGATGAACACATACACACACACACACGCACACACGCACACACACACACACACACACACACACACACACACACACACTATAGGACGTTAGGGTTATGCTGCCCTCAGTCAGGACTAATGACACAGAGAAGCCGGGGCAGCAGATGGTCGTATCCTGTTAACAGCAGCACGACTACAACTGTTCACTATTTACTTATTCACGGCATCACACACATTCAGCAGCAGCGAGAGGATGCAGCTGCAACTTTTTCCTTGTTCTGAATAAAAAATTGTGGAGCAATTTATGTTTGTATAATGAGGAATGTTCTGTGAATAAATCATCAGTGAGTGAACTTTGAGACATTGACAGTCATCTGAGATGGTTGTACACGGTTGGGATTTACCCAAAGGGCACCGCTGGGCTGTTTGGGTTTTAACTGGTGCATCGGCACACTGAGAGATGTGTGTGGACCCTGTTAACTATAAGTTTCCACTAAATTCAGCAGCACATGAGAAACCATCATCATTACTGTGCTGGATCTGTGTCCAGATTCTAAGAATCAGGTAGAGAACAGTGTGAAAAACAACACTTTTTAACCGTTTTCATTTTTTAGTCACGAGTTAGTCTGTCAGTTAAATAGAAAATTACAGAATGTTGGTTTACTTTATCATAAATACTGAAAACAGGGGAATTGAGCTGCAAATAATAACATAACCTTCTGATCATTGATTAATTTAGCAATTGTTGAAAGGATTCATCAATTAGTTGATTGGTTCATAAAATGTAAAACTAAAATCCCAGTCAGAATTTTCCCACTGAAATGGTCCTGATATCCAGTCTGTACAATTATGTAGATAAAATGGTTCAATCTCAGGTCACAAAAATAAAATTTGTATTTTGATTATATCATTTATATATAATAAATGCACCATGAAGCATTTATCTTATTTATCTATTGTTAATGTATGTTAAAACTCACTCTACAGACTGTAGTTCTTGTTCCTGAGATACTGTAAATTCACTTCAGTGAAACATCATTGATCAGTGACTTTATAAACAAGCTTTTGACCACTGAGTAAAACTGTGATGCAAGTTTGACCCCTACTGACCATAAAACACATTACAGGCTGCATCAGGGTGGGTTCAATACATGCTGCAATGAGAAATCCAACATAATTTCATTCACAGGAGGAAAGAAACAGATGAAGAAGTGAAATTACAGAGGTCGCCAGAGGTCAAATCCTAATAAACATGACTTACAGTAAATAAACAACAACATTTTAACATCAGAAATGATATGAAAGAAGTAAACACAAACAAGGATTAATAGAACAATATACAATCCTTTAAAGGGCCTTTTGTGTTAATTGAATAATTTATTTATAAAAGCAGGTACATTTTAAGCAAGTCAGTTTAGCAGTTTAGCAAATTATAGATTTGATTTGTGGCAAACTAGAGGTGGAACTAAAGTGAAGGATTGTGGAAGAGTAAAATTGTTTATGAAAGTGTAGTTGCAATGATTAGTTAAATAATCAATTATATTAGTTGTAAACTACTGCACCATTGCATTATTTCATCCTATTTTTATAACTACTGCACTTTATGTTTTAAATGTTAACATATATTTCACTTTATCATCAAAGTGTTTCAGCTGCACTTTATTTTTTTAATATAATATTTAATTTAATGAAGTTGTTTATTTTATCAAATTTTGTGACGTATGCTGCCGACCTCTTATATTGGGTATTTTTTTTTAAGTCTCCTCTTGATGCCAGTGTTGCTGTATTGTTTCCCAACATGATCGGTTATGATTCAGGTCACATAAACCGGTCAACGTGTTCCTGTATCTTCTACTAACGCTCACTGAAAGTATTAGTGACACAGACAGAGACAGAAAATGTCTGTCGTCATCACAGTTCCAGTCTGGGATATTTTAAGGAAACTGGAATAACTATTAGTCACAGTGAGTCAGCACTGGTCAATCACATCTGCACCCAGACCACTTTCTAAGAAAAGCAGACTGAGCAAAAGTAGACGGGACACAGTGGCCCTCATCATCATCATCATCATCATCATCAACATCATCATCATATCATCATCAGCAGCAGCAGCAGCAGCAGCAGCAGCAGCAACAGAAACACATTTATATTTACAAAAATAAGATTTAGGTGATTTTTCTGGTGAAGGATTTAATTGCGCCACCTATTGGCCAAAATAAATAAAAGGGCTGTAAACTATAATGAAACATCAAATATGAACATTTACATGCATCAACTGTCTGAATCTATATTTCATTATTCCATAATTCATTCTATTATTCATCATTTCATTAGTAGTTTTACTGAAACTTATATCTTGTTATATACAATATATTAGCAGAACATTACACTTCATTCAACATCAAGCAAATTTTAACAAAGTGACTTTAATTCCTTCTGAATTTAAAAAGAAAGAAATTAATGTTTCTGTTTTATAAAACCTAGATGCGACTTGCGTGGTGGTGGAAAGTAACTAAGTACATTTACTCAACTTGAAGATTGAAGATTTTACATAAAATACTTATTTTTGCTGTTTAAATTTCCATTAATTTGTTTTTTTTAAGTTGTTTTGCACTTTGCGTAAAAGCTGCTACATAAAGTCAGTTAAACAAACATGTGATACACCTTTATATAACACAATATAAGTACTTTTACTATGAATTTAATATTGGCTCCACATTGATGAACTAAAACATTTCATCACTCTCATTAGTTTGTTAGTGATACAAACAAATACTATAATATACTACAATAATATAACACAGTCTGTTTATTACTTTTGATACCTTTAAATACTTTTTAAATACTTTTGATTAAGTAATATTTTGAATTCAGGACTTTTACTTGTAATGGAGTATTTTACAGCAGTATTTCTTATTTTACTGAAGTATTTTATTACTTTATTATTAGAGCTTGAATGTGTGGACTTTTCATACACTAAAACTGAAGCCGTCTTCTTATTTGGGTGTTTGAAGCGTCTCTTCCTGCAGCAGGTCAGGATGGTCTTATGGTGACATCAGATCTTCCCACACTGACCTGTTCCCTCCGTGACTTTCCTCTGTTCCACCTACTGATTCTTCTTCTTGTTGCAGAATGTCACCGAACACAACTGCAGCAAAGCTCGGCTGAAGAAGATAAAGACTCGTGGGGTTAAAAGGAGAACAGGTTTTTTCCAGTGTTCCACAGCTGCAGCTGCAGCTCGGGTCCAGGTTAATCCGGCCTGGTAGTTTCAGTCCCTGCACTCAGGGACTCAGACCGCCTCCTCACATTCACCTTTCAGGAACAAACAGGTTCTGATGGACAGAAAATATCTGGAGTTACAGATAAACACAGAAGCTCAGCTCCAGCAGATTTTATGACACATCTTTAATTATACACTTGTTTTTTGATGTTTGTAGGGTTTGTTGTTGATCTGTCAGAATGAAGCATCTCAACATCTCTCAATACATTTTTTTATAGATCTAAAGGTACAGTCTGTAATTTCTGTATTAAAGGTACAGTCTGTAGTTTTTGTATTAAAGGTATAGTTTCTGTATTAAAAGTCAAAGTTTCCAAGGACAAAACACTGAGGTACAAACTCAATGATGTTGTGTATGTAGTCCAGTGCAGTGAGGAGGACTCAGACCTCTACTTACAGTGGTGTTATAATAGCAGTGTGTTTAAAAACATGAGTATGTGAGTTTTATTTTGATGCATTAGCAAAACTGCATTTTATATCCTAAATCAAAATGTGAAAAATGTGTAATTTTTGATTTACTTTATAGAAAATGAAGGAAAAAATATCAGGCTGTTCAAAAATAGCAGTGCCTGCATTTTTCTTTTTCAAACTCAGATATTTACTGTATGAACTGATGCATCTTCAGGATTTAGCATTCCTGTGAATCACTGAAGTATATTCATTTATGTTATGACCACGAGACCTGCTTCACATCTGCGTTGCATGGACTCGACCAACTTCTGGCTCCTATGAATAGCTATTTCAGCCTCATAATTCCTCTGCATTTCTTGTTTTTGTCTCAGAAACATCATTTTTGGTTTCAGCCTACAGGTTTTCAATGGAATTAAGGTGTGGGGATCGCGTTGGCCACTCCAGAACTTTAAGTTTGTTGGTCTGGAAGCAAGATGCTGCTGTTTGACTGGTTTACCACTTACAATGCTGTAATGGGAGCTCTTCCCAGGAAGTTTAAACCTCATACACACCTGGGGGGCTGTGACCCCTAATCACATGACGTCAAATGTCATAAAACGTGTTAAGAAGTCCAGTTTATTATTAATTATTATTATTATTGTTATTATTATTTTCTACAACTCCACAAGAATAAGACGACTTGGATGACTGAGAACCTGAAGGTTGAAGGTACAGTGTGTAGTTTGTGTATTGAAGGTACAGTGTGTAGTTTGTGTATTGAAGGTACAGTGTGTAGTTTGTGTATTGAAGGTACAGTGTGTAGTTTGTGTATTGAAGGTACAGTGTGTAGTTTGTGTATTGAAGGTACAGTGTGTAGTTTGTGTATTGAAGGTACAGTGTGTAGTTTCTCAAATGTTTTCACATCAAGGTCCCAAAATGAGGGAAAAAAAACTAAAGGTCATTGAGCTTTTGTGGTGACTGCACATAAATTGTGGAACAGTTCACCATTACAACCTCGGTCTGTACGAATTAGGAAGGAATTTTTAAATTACAGCTTTTTGATAGTAACATTTACACAACATGGTAACATCAGACAGAGCTTTAGTATAAAAGTTTTGCTTGTATGATCATATTTAATCGCGGAAACCCACAACCAATATAGTTCTGCCTTCTGTCAGTTACAGATGGATGGATGCCAATTTGTAGTATATCCTTATTTTAAACATTTTATTTGCTATTTTATTATGACTATAGTTAGTTTTTATTCTATATGTTGTTATGATCACTGTGTGTAATGCTGCTGCTACTGCATTGTGATTTCCCAGCTTTGGATTAATAAAGTCTATCCTTTTATCTAGATAGATATTATATTGGATTTAATTAAACCAGAAAACTTCAACTTCATATATTTAAGGTATCCATCACCAAGAGTCTCTGTTTACAAAATAATAACAACAAATAAAGCCAGAAAAATGACACAATATATACACTCAATAGTGATAAAGAGTGAATCTGATATTTCAGCTGTACCAGTTTCCAGCTGCCACATGGTGGCGCTGCAGATCTACAGTAAAGAGACAGACTCGCTGTTAAGGATCAAATCTTTAATGTGAACACTTCATACAGTACAAATTAGTTCAGATACAGATACAGATGTAAGTTAATAAATTAACGATGTGATTCATTCTGAAAATGTGATCTATTATTCATTATTGTAAAATCTGTACATAAATACTGTAAGTGAAGCAGCCATTTGTGAGCAGATTAAACTATATAAACAGTATTTATAGTGTTTAATGATAGAATTCAGACTGTTTATCAGCAGCAGTATGAAAGAATTTTCTTACTTGATAAAATATTAATTCTGACAGATTCCCATGGTGAAAAAGGGTCATTTACACATAAATCTTGCTGCAGAATCTTTTCCATTTTAATACAATAGTAGCGTCTATGTAGCAGCTAACATTCAATCAGCTTCTCTGCAGCTTCTGCAGAGACGAAGCTGCAGCAGCAGCAGCAAAGACCCAGAAACAATGGCTGCGTCTCTGAGGATCTACAGAAACACATGAGAAAACACACACACACACAAAGGAAAAAGTAGAACGTCTTTGTTCAGTGGTGAACAGGTTTAGTCCATGAATTGAACTTTGCATAACTGCAGAGTTCTGGTTTGCTTTTGCTCACTAGTTCATTTTGATGCATTGAATCAAAATGTAAAGTCTGTTGTAGTGAACATTTACACAATAAACTGTACAGTTAAATTCACTGATAAAAACAATTCAACTTGTATCTGGAGCTTTTAGCTGCGTCTGAGCAGAGCTGAATATTTAATCCTCTGAAACGTCAGTTTCATGTTTTTAACAATTCAGAGTTTATTTTTTTAGTCAGTATTAGAGCTGGAAAGATTTATCAATTAATTGATTAGTTGCTTGTTGCTAGTTTCTGATTTCTTTAATCTTCTATAATAGTGAACTGATGATCTTTGGGTTGTGGACTGTTGATCTTTATAAAAGAAGACATTTTAGGTTAAATCCTCAGCTTTGGGAAACAGTGATTGGCATTTTATGACCCAACCAACTAATCTGTAGATTAATCGACTATTAGAGTAGTTGTTAGTTGCAGCTCTAGTCAGCATCAATTTCTACATCAGATGATGGAGGAGAAGCTGCTGCAGTGTAAAACCACTATCATGCATCAGCTTTGTGTGAGTTTTATATATTTATATATAAAAAAATACTCAGTGAATCAAACTTGTGTTTTGTTAAATGAATTAAGATTTTTTTATGTGAGGTTTGGTTTGAAAAGTGAGTTACAGACTATCGATCGATCGACGATCTATTGATTCTTGTTCTGGGTGTTTTAGTAGATTCTGATTGTAGTAAAGGCTTTGTTCAAACTGATTCAGTAATTTAAGGCTCGTTACTGTCATTAACATTTTTTTGTAGAGCAAATGTCTCTTATCTTAAAGTTGATGGAACTGAACCAGATGTGACAGAAAGCTCCAGAAAACACCAGTAAGTGAAGTTTACACTGAGATGTTTGTGAGGATCAAGAATTAACTTTCATAATCAATATTCTACTTTTTAAATTGTTATTTGTTCGTCTTTTATATTTGTTTCCCTCTTTCTAAAAAGCATGAAGAGGTCCAGTATGTCAGATTTATCATTGTCCAGCAGAACAGACTGGACAGATAGTAAATATAATATTCATCAGTAGGTTTTAATGAAGATATAATTCAATTAAGAATTTTGATATATTTATGTCTATGTGGAGCAGGTCTCCCTCCATGAAGCTGCTATGTTTCTACAGTAGCTGAGAACACACAAAACAAACAACTCAAGAGATGGACTTTCATCTTTTACAGGTATACAGTCAAAATCTGCAATTTCACCACTAAATGCCACCAGAAAACTTCACACTGCTCCTTTAACTCTCCCACAATCATTTACTTTATTCACCTTGTCTACCTTTAAGGTGCAAGGAGGAGGAACAGTGACATCTTCCTTTTTTGATTAACTTTAATTCCTCCCCAAATTTATAATAATAATCTAATATAATTAATTTAATGAATATCTAATAATTAGAAGACATCCTGATAAATTCTTCACATAGCAGCTCTGAACTCTATCTGAACAATCTGTGTATAAAAGAGTCAAATCAAAATTCACAGAAACATCAGTATTGATCACAATACACAAGTATTAAAACAATCCTGATCCTGTACAGAAACAGCACACAGTGCCATTTAACAGCTTAATTAGGTGCAGTCGTGTATCAAACATGTTCATAAGATCTATTTATTTCTATTAGTGTAATGTAAGATTGGTTTAATATTCAACTACGTTTTGTATTTATAATTATTCTGCTTCAACAAGACAAACTACAACACTTTTAGAGCACAAAATTAAAGTCACATTTATATACATCACACCTCTGGAAAACTGTGTGTGTGCATGTGTGTGTGTGTGTGTGTGTGTGTGTGTGTGCGTGTGTGTAAATAAGAGTTATTACATTCACAGTTGCAGAGGACAGGTGGGTCAGGAGAGAGAGTTTACTAACAGGAATATAACTTAAGATAATTCTGACTTATTACAAGCACCTGTTCTCTCTCACTCTCTCACACACACACCCACCCACACACAGGTAGATGTGGTCTATTAGCGGCAGCAGCCTGCCGTCCTCATTTCTCTGTCGACGTAATGCTGCAGCTGAAACTTTGGCTCATCAGGCTCCTTCATGGTCCTGTGCTTCAGTTCTCTGAGACACAAAAACACAAACAGTCAAACAGGCTGAGATGACAGTATTTAAATCCCATGAACACATGAGACTGCTCTAGTTTTGTTTTCGTTGATGGAAGTAAAATCAGCAATAGGAATCATGTTCGCACCTGCATTTGTTATGCTGGCATAAGAAACATAGTGTTTAGATTAGAGCTGCAACAATTAGTCAATAAATCTTCAACTATTTCTATAACTGAATAATCAAATTCTCTGGTTCCAGCTTCTCGTATCTGATTGTTTTCTGTTTTTTCAGTCTTCTGTAATAGTAAACTGATGATCTTTGGGTTGTGGCCAGTTGGTCTGGACAAAAAACACATTTTAGGTTGAATCTTCAGCTTTGGGAAACAGTGCTTCCACAGAGAAAAGATGAAGAAAGTGATGGAAACGGCTGAAGAGAAAATGTGAGATTTAAACTGAAATGGTGTTAATTTGAGCAACAAGAGCAGATTTGGTTTGACATTGTGTGTGTGTGTGTGTGTGTGTGTGTATGTGTGTGTGTGTGTGTGTTTCTCGCAGCAGCTCAGCATGCATCCTGGTACCATAACACTAATAAATAATATTAGTACCTAATTAGTTACTAATAAATAAATGTAGAACAGCTCAGTGTGAACTTCTACACACACGTTCAAACAAAATCAAAACACAGACCAAACCAGCAGTGAACAGACGAGTGTGTGTGTGTTTAAAGAGAATAAATGACACCAGGTAAAACCTGTCGGCTCGTTATCAGACTGATGTTTTATACAGACAAGCCTTCCTGTGTGATATCAAAACATTCTGCATCTTTCCTGCCTTCATCTGCTTTAACACTGACGGCTCAGCTCTAATTCAGGACTCGTTAGGCTGATTTCATGTTTGACCAGGAACATCTGCAGCATAACTCAAAGCTTACAGCGACATGACAGAGACGGAACCTTTCTGCTGTTACCTTACAATCTGATTTAAGATGGAAACACAAGAGCTATCGAATCAACAAGAGACAACGCTGGGTCCTGATTTAACACTTGATATTCAGAGCACCCACACACACACAGAAGCTGCAGTGTGTGTGTGTGTGTGTGTGTGTGTGTGTGTGTGTAGAGTCACTTCAGTGAGAAGAGAGGATAACCTCCCAACTGTTTGTTGTTTGACTCACTTGGCCACAGCAGTAAAAGCCAGATCCACATTCAGCCCAGATTTAGCACTTGTCTCCATGAAGGGAACTCCGAACTCCTGCAGGAGGAACAACAACACGTCTAAGGAGGGATGTGTATGTGTGTGAGTGTGTGTAAGCTAATACAATATTGAGTAGAATTATTCTTATATCAATTCTTTTCCCAAAATATGAGATAAAAGGTCAAAGATAAAAGTCAAAAATATGATATAAAAAGTCTAAAATATAAGAAAGACTTAACATACTAGCTAAAAAGTCTGAATTATGAGATAAAAAGACAAAATTAGCATAAAAATATAATCTTATTTCAGAAAACAGAAAAATAAATTGAAAAAGCTAAATAATCTGCCAATGGAATATGATATTTCATTGGATGAATTCTACTAATATTTCCACCTTTTTAGTGTATATAATAATTATATAAAAGCAAAATCATCTGCCAATTAAATTATAACAATTAAATATAATAATACTAATATTTATACCAAATATAAGATGTTCACCTGACAAGATTTATTTTTTGCAGGGTAGAGTTTAAAGTCAGAGTGAAGCTTCTACACTGAAAAAATGAATCTCATCAGGTGAAAATATTATATATTATAATATATAATTAGAACAATATTGAGTATTGAGAGTGTGTGTGAGAGCCTCTTCACTCTCTCTTTAACTGAGGGAAACCACCTGGAAAATTAAGTTACCAAAACCGCATCAGTGATTCCCAACAATAACAACATTCTGCCACCATGAATATATAATTATACACTAATACACACAAGGAGTTTTCATGTCTGGTGGTGTGTGTGTGTGTGTGTGTGTGTGGTCGTCACCTTTGCCAGTTTCTCTCCCTCCTCTCTCTTCACTGCTCTGTTATGTGCAGAATCAGCCTGAAACAACATGTTTACATCAGTGTGTGGATCTAAGTTAACCAACATTTCCTCAGAAAATACTAGATAATAAACATTTTCCAGCCACTTGGAGCAGAGAAACTGCGAACAGATAAAACAGTCAGTCAGTCATTTTCTATACCTGCTTATTCCTCATTAGGGTCACAGGGGTCTGCTGGAGCCAATCCCAGCACGTTATGGCGAGAGGCAGGGATACACCCCAGATGGTCGCCAGCCTATTCATTCACTCACACACTCACACCTATGGGCAATTTAGAGTCTCCAATTAACCTGAGCATGTTTTTGGACTGTGGGAGGAAGCCGGAGTACCCGGTGAAAACCCACGCAGACACGGGGAGAACATGCAAACTCCACACAGAAAGGTCCCAGACCCAGGACCAAGGAGGTCTTGAACCTGTGACCTTCTTGCTGTGAGGCAACAGCGCTAACCCCTGCACCACCGTGTCGCCCCAGATAAAACACAAACAGATAAATTTACTGCTGTCAAAACACAAATGAACAAGATGGACATCTTTCATACTGCAAAAAATTAAATCTTAGCCGGCGTGGGTGGGGTAATTGTCTGCTAAAATTGAGTAGAATTATCTTAAATATCTGAATCCACTGGCTGATAATTTTAATTATTTCAAGTTATGTTTGTTTGAGCTAAAATTATGAGATAAAAAGTCCTAAATATGAGATATAAAGACACCATTGAGATAAAAGTCATAATCTTCTTTTAAGAAGAGCTAAATTATCCATCATTTAAATAAGACATTTCACGATAATTCTACTCAATATTGGACTAATTGTACCAAAAACAAGATATTTTAAGTTGCCTTTGATCATATTAACCCTTTAGAGCTTTGATTTATAGATTATAGTTTATACTGAGAATGTTTGGTGTCTTTTCTTTCAGCACATTGATTCATGGACATAAAACACGGACCCATCCCTGCTCCCCCCTCCCCAAGTCCATCTGTCCGTCCTCCTCAGCGTTGGCAGCGTCTCACCTTGTTCCCGAGCAGCATGACGACAACGTCCTGCTGAGCGAACTCATGGATCTCTGTCAGCCAGGCCTACAGACGACATGAAGATGTGACAGGACAGACAGATCAGTTTAGACTTCATGATTATAGTTCAGCATTCTCCTCCTCCATCTTCTCCACCCGCTTCTTTAAAACACACTCAGTGTCTCAGCACACACGCACGCACACACACACACACACTACAGATATGAATTTTCGGTAGAGCTGAAATGATTAGTCAATTAGCTGCCAACTATTACATTAATCACCAACCACTTTTAATTCTCATTCATTTCACACACACACAGACACACAAAAAACAAATCATGTTCGATTTGTAGCAAACTAGAGGTTTGTGATGATTAAACTATCTTGGAATATGTGTCTGATTTAAGTCAAGTGGAAGATTGTGGAAGAATAAAAATGTTTATATAAGCGCAGATACTTAAGATGCAATGATTAGCAAGCAGCTATCACATTAATCACTATAATCACTAGAAGAAAATGTCCAAATTCTCTGGTTCCAGCTTGTCATCTCTGATTAATTTCTGGTTTCTTTATTTGTCTATAGTAGTAATCTGATGATCTTTGGGTTGTGTTGGTCTGGACAAAAAAAGACATTTTAGGTTGAATCTTTAGCTTTAGGAAACACTGATCAACATTTTACACGATTTTATGACCAAACATCTAATCAATTAATCATTTCAATAATCAATAGATTAATCAAAATAGTCATTAGTTGCACCTTAAAATCAGAAAACGAAACAAGCTAAACAAGAAAACAATGACACTCAAATGTCAGTCATCAGTCAGTCATTTCCTATACCTGCTTATTCCTCATTAGGGTCACATGGTCTGCTGGAGCCTATCCCAGCGTGTTACGGCGAGAGGCAGGGATACACCCCATTCACTCACACACTCACACCTACGGGCAATTTAGAGCCTCCAATTAACCTCAGCATGTTTTTGGACTGTGGGAGGAAGCCGGAGTACCCGGTGAAAACCCACGCAGACACGGGGAGAACATGCAAACTCCACACAGAAAGGTCCCAGACCCAGGACTAAGGAGGTCTTGAACCTGCGACCTTCTTGCTGTGAGGCAACAGTGCTAACCCCTGTGCCACTGTGTCGCCCCACTCAAATGTCATTTAGAAAAAAAAACATTGCTATTTCTCCCTGGAAATACAAACTCATAAAAATCATTAAATCAAAAGAAAAACCTCAGAAAATGGAATTTCCTTATTTCTGTTTATTTGAGCTGAACAGCGTCTCTGCTTCTGGTGACAGTAATAAAGTAGAATACGATTATTATTATTATTATTAATGCTGCTCCAGTGATTTACATCACAGCCGAGCGCTGCCCTACTTTCATGTTCCTAATTAGCCCACATGATTATGGAAATAGTTTCAGTTATGGTAATTACTGTCCCTTAACATTCTCCTAGGAGAAACTGTGTGTGTGTCTCTGCATGTGGGATTTAATCTAAATCCAACATTTCTCTTTAACCAGCAAATATTCAAATCCTCAAAAGTTGTAATTTGACTTTTACAGACAGCGGACATATTAAATAATGAGCAGCAGAGCAGCATTTCTGTTTCCTGGAAGCAGCAAAGGACTGATTTTGATTCAGCAATTCTCCCATTAACCTGATAACAGAGAGAAAGAGACACTGAGATTTGATGAAAGTTATGAAACAGCAAACCAGGGATTCAAGTTCAAGGTTGTGTCAAAACGGCTGAAAAAGGGAAACACAGGAATGATTTGCTTTTGTGACACAAGACGTAAACAGATATTTCATCAGTGTTTCTGTATATGAGGAGAATGAAGACAATGACCTTCACAACAAATGAATAAATAAACCTACAGATAAACATAAAAGACCTACAGATACATATTCGACTTCTTGCCGGACGGACAAAAGATGATTTAAAGATGTCACATCGCTGTGGGAAATATATGATGGCGTTTTCTGATATAAACACACACATAAAGGAAAAAGGAGATAAAATGCATCTAGCATCAGCCATAGGATAAGAAAATTATATATATATATATATATATATATATATATATATATATATATATATATATATATATATATATATATATATATATATATATATATATATATATATATATAAAAACAAAGGGAGGATGTGAGCCTGGACTGTGGAGACGTGTCACATCAGATTCTGACCAAACAAACACAATAAAAACGACAATAAGTCAGCACCGAGGAGACAGAGATTTAAAAAAAAGAAGAAAAAATGTTTTTCAAATGTTTTATGAGGAAGGAAACGAATTCAGTAAGTTTGTTCCACCTCAGGATTTACACAACGTGAACTGAATCTGAACCAGAAACAATAGAAAGAAACTGCACAGATTGAAGCTATTGGGGTGGCTATTTTGAAGAAACTAGAATATAAAACATGTTTCCTGTTTCAAAAACATGTTTCCTGTTTTTCAGTTGTGAACTGGTGAAAGGTGAAAGGTCTTTCACCTTTCACCAGTTCACAACTCTACATGTATTTATTCATAGTTTTGATGCCTTTGGTGAGAATGTACAATGTAAATAGTTATGAAAATAAAGAAAACACGTACACAAGACACAAGAAAACAGATAGTTAAATACTGGACCTGGTGGTTAAATACTGGTTCGGATGGTTAAATATGTGTCCTGAACCTCCTGCGGATGCTGAAGTCGTCTGTAATTCTGTTGAGTAACTGGCGTTTTCCTTCTCTCCTGTTAGGTTTCGATATAGAATCAAGCAGCATTTGTGAAGTGTTTCACTTGTAGAACTTGTAGCTGTGAAACTGTGTCAGTGTGTGAGTCGCTGTCACGGTCCCAGATCTGAATCTTTCTCACATCAACACAGTAGCGTATTTAATCATTGTGCAGCGAACCTCCAGGGATCAGCTTTAGATCTCTGAATGTTCCACAGAGCTGCACAATACGTCTCCACTGAGCCGGAAATCTCTACTTTAAAGAAATGTATCCAATATCCAACTTAACTCCCGATTCCCAGCTGATTTATGAACATTGCGTGTTAGATCCATTTTATTTCCATTATGAACCATCCACTACTTTCCGCTTCCTTCTTCAGACACTTTTTTTAAGGCCGATTTCAAATCTTTAACTATTGTTCAAGACTGTAAATTTCATTTGAATTGGAGATTTTCCACATTGCAGTTACTTTCATCTCCGATGTGTGAATAGAATTCAGATAGAATTTGAAGTTGGTGATAAAACCCCTACGACTAGTTCTTTCAAATTTGATGTGAGAAATCGGTCATTTGATTCAAGATGGCCGACTTCCTGTTGACGTTGGGGTTTTGGTCCAAGAGACTTTTGGATGCGTCTTGACATGTTGAACATGTGCAGTGAATTTTTTTTAATTTTCTAGGGGGCTACAGAAACAACAATGCTTAAAACTTAAAATATCTAATTCATCACTAGGTGTGACTTAAGAGAAAAACTTGGTGACTTTTGGCAGAAGTTTAGGGGCAAAAAGGTCTTATTTAGTGAGAAGAAGAAGAATTCATCATTCACAGATACAACAGATTCACTTATGAATGAATCTTCTTGATTAAAGTTCTCAGCAAGGTTTTACAGTGAAGACAAAATAATCCAAACAGAAGTTAAGAGGAGAGAAGCTGCTAACATCTAAGCACCAATAAGCACATACAGTGCTTCCAGACTTCTTTTTTTTGCATGTTTGTCACATTTAAATGTTTTAGATCATCAAACAGATTAAAATATTAGTCAAAGACAACAAAAGTGAACACAAAATGCTGTTTTTAAATGAAGATGAAGATTATTATTAAGAGAGAAAAAATAATCCAAACCTACATGACTCTGTGTGAAAAAGTGATTGTTCCATAAACCTAATAACTAGTTGGGTCCTTAACACCTGCATTTAAGCATTTGCAATAGCTTGCAACGAGTCTCTTACAGCACTGTGGAGTAATGTGGCCCACTATTATTTGCAGAATTACTGTAATTCAGCCACATTGGAGGGTTTTCGAGCATGAAGGAGTATGATTCACGTCAGGAATTTGACTAAGCCACTCCAAAGTCTCAATTTTGTCTTCACTCATTCATTGATTCATTCTCCTTCCATTCTCTTTTTTTTGTTAGCAGAATTCCTGGTGTCATTTACCACAGCAAGTCTTGCAGGTCCTGAAGCAGCAAAACAGCCCCAGACCATCACACCCACCACCAGATTTAACTGTTGGCAGTAAAGGGGCACACACCTTCCAAAAAATTCCACTTCTGTCTTGTCAGATCACAGAGTATTTATTTTCCCAAAGGTCTTAGGGAACATCAAGATATTTTCTTTGAAAATTGAGACAATCTTCAACGTTTCTTTTTGATCACCAGTGGTTTTCGTCTTTGAACTCTGCCGTGCAGCCATTTTAGCCAAGTCTCTTTTTATGGTAAAGTCATGATCACTGACCTTAACTGAAGCAAATGAGGCCTGCAGTTCTTTGGATGTTGTTGTGAGGTCTTTTGTCACTTCATGGATGAATTGTTGCTGCATTTTAGGGTAATTTTGGTTGGCCCGCCACTCCTAGGAAGGTTCGCCACTGTTCCAGGTATTCTTCATTTGTAGATAATGGCTACCAGTGTGGTTCACTGGAGTCCCAAAGCTTTAGAAATGGCTTTATAACCTGATAGATATCAACTACTTTCTTTCTAAATTGTTCCTGAATTTTCTCCAATCTCGACATAATGTTGAGCATTTGAGGATCTATTGGTCTACTCCACTTTGTCAGGCAGGTCCTATTTAAGTGATTTCTTGATTGAGAACTGGCGTGGCGGTAATCAGGTCTGGTTGTGATAAACTACAGGTAAGTTATAATTTTTAATAATATAATAATATAAGTAATATAAGTTTTAATTGTTAAGTTTTTAGTTATGCCATGTAGGATTTTTTTCTCCCTTAATGATAATGTATTATAAATATTATTCACACCACTGCGATGGTAAATATATTTCATTACACAGCGAGAAAGGGTCTCACAAATTTTCACACATACACACTCCATCTGTGTGCGTCTTGCTCTCTCAGATCAACTGTAATCCCTCCCATCGTCGGCAGGTTTACAGTATCCTCCGCTGCCTCCGCGGAGCTTCACATCACTTCATTACACACAGATTAATGTTGGAGCAGGTGCGGCTCCGCAACACATCGACCTGCCAATTACTCAGTGAGCCTGAAACTCTACGAGGGGCTGTGGGCGGATTACAAGGAAGTGAGAGAAGGAACCAACGCTCACTGATCCCACTTCAAAGGGCTCACTGAGCGTGAGAGTTCAAGCAGTGTGTGTGTGTTTGTGTGTGTGTGTGTGTGTAGCTTTACATGTGTCATGCCGGATTTACAGCTCTGGGATCGACACCTTTGACTTTGTGTGTGTTGTTTTTGTTTTCCGGGGTTTATTTTTAGCAAAATGTCAGAAACCCTCAAACAACTTCAACACAAAATAAAAAGTTAAGACTAACAGATGTTCAGTGTTTTCAGTCACCAACTGTGTCATCGACTGATTTGCATCATTGCTGCAGCTTCATGAACTTTGTGAGTCTCTTGAAAAGCAGAGGAGTGAGTCTGTAGATGAGTCAGAAAACTGATGCCAGATGTTTCTAGACACTAAAGAAATAAACTTTTCTGATTCTTTTCTGTATTCCACAAGACACAGTTTATGTTTTTATGTTTGAAATGCAGAAATACAAAATGGCACAACTTCTCTTTAAAAAGAAAAAAAAAACAATAGTCTGGTTGTACAACACATATGTTTCATAGAAAATATTAAAGTTTAACCACCAGTTGAGTTTCTGTCGAGTTTCAAAAAGACTTGAAATGAATATAATTTAAGATTAAAATGAAAATGATCAACATGTAGAATAAGATTATATAAATAATATATATGATTAAATATAAGCCTCAGGCTTCGACTGTGAATTTCGATGCAAAAAAAATCTTTTCATTCATTTGACAATTTATTGCATAATGGCTGCCTTCTTTTTTCAATAAAAGGCTTATTTTTATATGTTACTGTAGTGCTGTTTTTATTTAATTTTGTATGCTGCATAGCAACTAAACATAATTTAATAATAACGTTTTATTCTATTTATCCATTCATTCAATCATGTAATGATGTTTTTAACGTTATTTTAACGCATGAAAAACTGATGATTCAAATACTTATTGTACAATCAATCAATATTGGGATTTTCGGTCCATTCATCTCAGAATCTCTGGGTGTGATGTGTGTGTGTGTGTGTGACCCCTCTGTTAGCTGTGTTCAGGGTCTATCGACTTGATCAATTATCTATTTGTCTTCTGTGATGCATCACGATGTGTGTGTTGCATGCAGGTGAAACCACAGTAACCATGGTAACTCTGCATCTGTCTATTACAGCTGTTTGAGTCTGCAGGAATGAGGCTCCTCTTCATGTTTGTTTTCTCCTGAACAGGAGTTGCTTTTATTATTATTTTTCTTCCTCCTGTAATTCAGTTTTTCTGTTTAAGAATCGCTGAGAAATGAAAACAGACTTTGGCTCAAGCTGTTTCTGCTGCTGCTGAGTTTGTGAAGCAGAAAACGTTTAATTATGACAAACAAACGTGTGTAATGAACCTTAGAGCAGAGGAGGCTCAATACAAACCAGCCACACAAGTAAAAGGAAATTAATGGGACTTCATTTGTGGATCTGATGCAATGAATCTTTACTTTTGAGAAAAACAGAAGAAACTCAGTTTACTCATTGTGACAATGTTCACTGCTTCTTTGGTAGAAAACAGGGAGAACTTCAAATATTAAACATTCATATTTGTGATACTGAACTAATCTAAGCTGGAGATAAAAATGAAAAGCGGAAATCAAGGTAAGAATCTGTGTTTATGATCCAACAGTTTAAATGTCTCAGACCTTCTTTTAAAGTTCCCTTCATGCTGCAGAATGATGCAAACCGTGGGTGTGTGGGTGTGTGAGGGTACAAGGGACTGAGGTTTCAGGCATTTCGAGGAAGCTGCGGTCGGGGTGGAGGTCGACGCTGGGCGGGCACATGACATATTAACCACGAGATGACATACAGATATTAGTTCAGACCAGACGACTCAGGCTGATGCTGCAGCTGCAGGTAAAACTACAGATGGACGTTTCTGCTTCACATCTGAGGTTTTTTGGCTGTAAAATTTTATAAGTTATTTATTGGCTTAATGTAACATTTGTAGTGTTAACTTGTGAAATAACATAATAAACTAGATGTTGAAAGCAACTTAAGATCTGCAAATTTTTCTGTTTGCAAAGATATAAAATCTCGAATGTGTAAATATGGGATTAATTTTGTTGTTTTCAAATTTATGAGTTTTTATCTTTGAAATAATGGCTTATTTTCTTCCATTGATCATACAGTATATGTTGACATATATGTTTTATTTAAAGATGAAGTAAAGTTATTTGGTGCATTGACAGATACTGTAGCTTCACTATTATAAACTATTCTCCTCAAATTCAATGTTTATTTCTTGTATTCCATTATTTTGTTCGCTTTATTCATATTATACAGTCTTTATATTCTATAAATGTGTAATAGAACTTTAGACACATAATGTTCTCATTTGATCATCAACTTCCTCTTCGAAATTCTCACGGCTGATGGGCGTTGTTGAGGAAACGAGTGAAATTTGTTGTGTAATTGGCTTGGTGTGAAACTTTATTTGAGAAGTTGAGATGGGCGTTGCTGGTTCCTCTTTTCATTATGTAAATATCCTGTCCCCTGCAGCCCTTCCCGTCCTCTGTCTTCATCTCACGTTTCTTTTTTCTCCATCAGATCTGAAGATCAGTGAAGTCAGAGCCTCCAGTGAAGATGACTAAAGGTCAGACTGTGAGTGTTGGTCCAGTCCTCTCGATAAGCTCCGCCCCCAGCTGGACGCCATGTTCTCATCAGCGCCACTGGTCAGCTGATATGTGCCGGAGTGGGATGTCTCCTCTCATCCTGGTGAAGAAGCCGGCGAAGGAGCCGCCGCTTCCTCAGCGCGGCACCTCCCTCCTCAGACCAAACTCACTGCTGTTGTTCAACCGCTACTCTTCCTCATCCAGGATCCACAGCTCCTCCTCCTCGTCCTCCTCTTCATCCTCCCCCTTGTCCTCCCCCTCATCTATTTCTATCGGGGTCAAGAGCTCCTCCTCTTCCTCCTCCTCCTCTTCCATCAGGGTCAACAGCTCCTCCTCCTCCTCCTCCTCCTCTTCCATCAGGATCAACAGCTCCTCCTCCTCTTGCTCCTCCCCTCCTCCTGTCAAAACGTCTGTCATCACAGGTCATGACCCTCTTGGCTGGAAGTTGGGTCCTAAATCCAGGTTCAGCGCCCCGGCATCTCGCCGTCTGTCCCTGCAGATCCCCCTCCCCGTTGTATTTACTGTTGTCAATCCTGTTCCCGCCACCAACTCCAGTCCTGGCCCTCAACAACCTGACCCTGCCCTTAAAACCAAACCCGCCCTCGAGCCCAAGCCGTCCCGTCGCCACCACTCCGAGTCCTCGGCCTTCCTCAGGTCGCTGGCGAAGCCTCCGCCCGCTGTCATGCTGAAGGAGCTCCAGAGCGTGAGGCTCCGCCCCCCTCGCCACACTGAGGAGTCCGACGACGTCTTCAGTGAGAACGACGAAGAGGCAACCGCTCGGCCACACAAGCTGCCGCCGCCTGTACCAGAAAAAACTGCGTTGGCGAGACAGATCGCTCAGCTGATCGCCTGTTCTCGCCAAAACCGACGACTCATCCCCGCTCAGAGTCACAAGGAGGAAAAAAATAATTACAGCAGCATCATCAAACCCAAACACTCACAGCTGATTGGACGCTGCAGCCTGAGGACAAAAAAACACAGGTAAACACTCACAAAACCAAACCAGGGTCAGGTACTGCTGTTTAATACTTAATAATTGATGATAAATGGAGCTGTTATAAGGCTTTTATTTTGAAATGTTTTTACCTCGCTGTAGGTTTAATCAAGATCATGTACAGATTGTGTAGCACAGACTGAAGAAGCTGTGAACGCTGTTCTGGACTCATATCATTATTTCATTTATATTGATGTTTATTAATGTATCCATTTATTTATTATATATATATATATATATATATATATATATATATATATAGATACTTAGTTCACTTAGTGCCCACTGAGGTCAATTAAAGTTCTTATGAATTTTAATTTTTGTAGAGACAACATCAACTACTGATAACCACCTGTACAAGAAGTAACAAACATCCACTATACAGACGGACTTTCACTCAGCCTCATCAGCTTCTGATTGATTATTATTAATATCCTGTTATGCTCTGAGGAGTCAATAACAACATTTACTGTTTATTCTCCAGGTGACAGAGAGGCTGGCTGATCGCAACAGAAATGAGAAACCAACAATCCCTGAACACCAGCAGACAATGGACAGACAAACAAAAAAAATCTTATTTTTAGTACAATTATTGAGTGGTTATTTTATTCCAATTATTCCAATCACATAATTTTGCTTATTTCAAATGATGTTTTCTTGATTTTTGGAAAATATGAGATAAACAATTGTGTATATATATATATATATATATATATATATATATATATATATATATATATATATATATATATATATATATATATATATATATATACACACACACACAAACACAAACTGTCTTCTCTGAGATTCTACAGTTTAAAACACACTTTTCCCTTCAACAAACCAAACAGTATTTTATTGTTTATTTTATAGTTTTCAGATCTCTGCTGTAAACATTGAGTTTACTTTTCTCAGGAAATTAAATTTGTTGCTTGTGTTGTTTTCAGACGATGAAGCAGGAGATAAAACTGCAGCTGGTTCTGAACAGAGCTCAGAAATCCCTTAATCCCCTTTAAAGGTCCATATTTACACTTCTACTGTTTTTTTATGGGACGTTGTGATGTCACTAACAAGATATAGTTTTGGCTTTAGGAACAAAAAAAATCACCTGAATATAATTTAATATCTGCAGGTCATTAGTGTCTGTGTCATTAATATTAACAAGCTCTCCTCTGATTGGCCGATTGGTTGTGCAATTTTCTTTGTGCATTGAGAGTCTCTAAACATGAAACAATATTTATAGAACAACTTCTCATAATCTCAACAATACCCACCTTTATGTCATATGGACCTTTACATTACTCTTGTATATGTATATAACTTTTATAGTTTTTTTTTATAGTTTTATAATTTTGTTGACAGCAGCAGTTTACTTATGAAAACAGTCATTTGTTTGAGGTAAAATGTGTAAATATGAAATAATTTACTCATGACTTTAGCTCGAGGTAAAATGAAGGTATTTGTCATTTACTTGATGTCATGTAATTTACTCAATGAATAAATATCAACATGAAACTTCAACAGCTGATTTCTAATGTTAAGACAATTGTTTGCTTTGTATCACAAGTTTTCTGAAAGGGTTAAATATGCAAATGAGTTATTATCTATGTAAATACACACTAATCTACAAATATTTCCTGAACTTTAACGTGAATTTTGGGTAAAACATTCAAAAGGTCTCTTTCAATCACAAAATACTAACAACAGTCAAAAGAAAAAATCCATGTTCTTGTAATTTACTCGTGTTTTTATAAATAAAACATTGTTTAAATCAGACTGTGAGTGATGTATGAACAAATGTTTCTGTACATGTCTTCAGAATATAGAGTAAAAGTTGAAGATTTGTTGGATGCAAGAGCTGCTGAAGAGAGGATTTCTGAATCAGAAAGAGAAAATAACCTTTAAGATTTGTGCAAATTTGTGTTTGTTATTGTTAACAAAAAACAGAAATTATTATTCCAAGCAGAGATTTGTGTAGAGGAGCTACAATCTCAATCTGCCTCAGACTTTCCAAATCAAAGCCCAAAACAATGTAAAAGTGCAGGACTAACTCTCTTCCAAATGATGCGGCCTCAGAGAAATATATTTAATCCATACACCATTCACATGCTGTAATAAACTAGATTCATTAAAGTTTCTGTCAAATCCCCATAAAGGTTGAATAACTAATTATCATCGTTTTGGCCTTCACCTCCTGATCCTCGTCTCTCACACGTTCACGAACAGATGTTTTCAAGGAGCTTTCTCACTTCTGTCTAATAAACTAAGGCCACGAGGGTAAAGTTTTTATATTGAGACGCCAAAAACAGAAGGAGAAAAAAGTGATTGTTAGTGTCGGAGCAGAGGGTGAAAGCTTATTTGGTTCATAAAGCTGCAGCCTTGGCAGATGGCGACAGTAGAAGCAGCAAGAAAAGAAAGCGGGGAAAAGAGCAAATCAACAACTGTGCTGGTGACAGATAAAGAGACAAAGAAGGACAAACAGGATTCTGGAAACTTGTGCAAACGCAGACCAAAGAGTTTTTTCAGCAGAAATTTAATTATCTTTCTGGCATAAGTAAAAAATCTTGAAGAGCAAAGCAACAGCAGCAGCAGAAACTCACAGAAAAATACTGAATTATTTTTATTCAGACGGTTCTACATTTATTTTCAGAAACTCATTAATCTCCCTGATAGTTTGAAGTAATCAGCTCCTCTATGATCTGAGCATTTTTTGGTAATTGTTAAGATTAAATTTGCTTGATTTTGTGGCATATTTCCAAAATTTCTAAACTTTGCAAAGCAACGTGCAAGAATTTGTATGTGATTTTTTATTTGCCACTGGCAAAAACTTGATTTCCTTCCAATATTCTAACTAGACCCACAACTAATGACTAATGACAATCCAAAGATCATCAGTTTATTATTATATAGAGTCCTCTATTATTATAGAGGACTAAAGAAAGTAATCAGATTTAAGAAGCTGTAACTGAATCTATTATCAAAATAGTTGGCGATTAAATGTAATAGTTGGAAATTAATTGACTAATTGCTGCAGCTTTACCTTTAACAATTGCTCAATTAAAAAAAGTCACATTATTATATTTCACGGCAGAAAAGTGTCTGTTCAGAGACGATTTCAGCTTGTGCTTCACAAACTGTAAAAGTCACTTCTGTGTTAATGAAGAGTTTTCCTTTACTAATAAAAGTGAATTTATTGTTGTATGACTGAATAAACTACAAACTACTAAACTAAACATTTTGCTATGTTTTCTGGAGAAACTGCTGGAATTGAGAAGCCTGACCAGGAAACATGATTCAGTGATAGAAGATATTTGTGATGTCACAGCAGGAAATAATGAACTAAATGATGAACATTTAGCTTTTCCACTTTCAGGGAGGAGTTCATATCAATCACTCATATGTACGTTAATCATGTTTGACTCTGCCTGACGGACGCAGACTCGGCTCCATTGAAACGTTTTTGGTCCACGTGCTGCTGCCCAGCTGATTGATTTCTCCTTTTCTGTTGAGGGAATCTTTTGAACAACAAAGCGCCGCGGCTGTAGAGGCTGCCAGGGATTTAATGATTTTCGTTTGGCCTGTGCTCAGCCACGCTGGTCAATACCAATAAAATCACTGTGTGTGTGTGTGTGTGTGTGTGCGCGCGTCTGTTGACGTATTTGTATTCCAGTCTAACATGGGTTAAAGAGCCTCAGCAGCAGCTGTGAGGCCTGATAGGACAGAAAAGATCCAGGTTTAAAGGCATCAAGCTGCTGCAGCATCATGAGGTTTAGCAGCATTTAGCCTTTCAGCTGAAAGACAGAGGCTCAGCAGGTGGATTTGTTGGATGGAGACATAAGGGACACTGAGGTGGCCAAACAGGGGTGGAATTCCATAGAGCTGCAACGATTAGAAGATTAGCTTCCAAATAATATACTAATCTCCAACTCTTCTGATAATCAATTACATTCATTTTCAGAAGAAAATGTCCAATATGTCTGGTTCCAGCTTCTCAAATCTGATTATTTTCTGGTTTCTTTAGTCTTTTATAATAGTAAACTGATGATCTTTGGGTTGTGGACTGTTGGTCTGGATTAAAAAAATGCATTTTGGGTTGAATCTTCAGTTTTTCGGAAACAGTATTCGGTGGTTACACCATTTTATAAACCAAACACCTCATCGATTAATAGTTTCAATAATAAATACGTTAATCATTATCAGAATAGTTGTTTGTTGCAGTCATAGTTATAATAGAGGGAGGAAATTGCCCCTTTTTTTCTTGAATTGCAATTTATTGCCAGTTAAAAAAAAGATCTCCTGATCTCAATAATCACCAAAGCTCTCAGATCCTGGAGGAGCAAGAAAACAGAACAGAACAGAAAACTGTCTTGAAAAGAAAACTTCTGTAAAAAAGGATTCTGGCTCTACAAATCGAAGATGTCACATCATAGATGTAACTGAAAACCTTTTTCCGAGTTGACGCTGATGCTTTTATCTTCGAGGTCAAGTTGCAGCTCTGAGATACGTTATGAACCTTTTCATGAGAGAACATTGTTTGTGTGTTTACAGGAGCGTGGCCTTCATGTTTCCTTGGTGCTGCTTGATACAATCAGCATCATGTGTGTAGGTTTTTATTCCCAATCGTCGTCACACGAAGGGGGAAACGGACCCTGTCAAAATAAAAGCTTCATGTTGCACAGCATCAGCTCTGGACATCAGCAGCAGCTGCTGTTTGCTGCTCAACTGGATGAAATTTAATTAGAGCAAATTGAGACAGAGGCTGAAAATGAAGCAGCAGTGGATGGAAGGTGAGTGGAAACTGTCAGTATATGATCAATGGAGTATGACAACAATACGATGCATATTTATGAAAACTACTACTACTACTACAAATGTCCTGGAGTTAATAGACTGAATCAAACACAGAAACAGAAATAGCATCTGTGGTCATATTTACAGATGAAACAGAGGGGAAAGGAGTGATAGAGGAAACAGCAGGAAAGAGAGAGAGAAGTCTCCATCTCTTTATTAGAGAAGAAGCTTCACACTGAGGCTCCTGTTTGTGCTGCAGGTAGCAGATCAGAGCTGGCTGTGCTCACAGAGGTAAAAAAACAAAAACAAACCTGCACCACCGATCTGCTCCTCCACACCACAGCTGAAACAACCTCCTTCAACAACTCAAGGAAGCAGAACCAAAGAGAAACTCTGCTCCTTCCTTCCTTTCCTGGTGATATGACTTTGTGAGGAGGTACTATGGTTTGTGAGGATGATACCAATTCAACATGACACCTTGAATGCACACAAAGTGACTTTACAGCCTACACACACGTGTGCACACACACACTTTTGCATGGTCAATCAGACATTTTGCCTTCTCAAGGACAAGGAGCTACACACACAGTCTGAAAACAAAGAACAGCCACCATGGCAGCCATCTTTGTAGTTTTACACCCCCCCCAGCATGTGTTACTCAAATGCTTCTGAGTAACACATGCTGCCTCTTTAACTCTAAGTCCTTCACCCCTTACTAGCTATTGATAAGCTGATTCTGGTTTACATTATTAAGTTAACTGTTAATCAGACCTCCAAATTGATAGTTTAGTACAATTTATAAGACTCAGAGAACTGGCTCTTTTCCTCTCACCCGAGAGGTGGTTCCCTGACTCCAGAACTCAATAAATAAGATCTAATTCAATGAATAAATAATTCTTTCAGCTAATTATTTTTTATGACAGCCAATTTCATCTGAATAATGTGGAAGATATAGTGGATATAGTGAAATATAGTGGAAGACACTAAATTTTGTAATGCCACCTGTGTGGCTAGAGCACAATATTATCCGTGTGACGAGTGAGGCATGCAGAGGCATGCATACAGAGCTGAGCATCATGTGTGTAGCTTGTATCTGGGTTAAAGCTCTGACAAATAAAACAAATACTAGTCAATGAAATATTTGAACTGATAAATTCTCTGTTCACCAGGCAGCAGCTGACTGAAGTAGTCAGTCAGTCATTTTCTATACCTGCTTATTCCTCATTAGGGTCACAGGGGTCTGCTGGAGCCTATCCCAGCACGTTACGGCGAGAGGCAGGGATACACCCCAGATGGTCGCCAGCCAATCGTGGGGCACACACACCATTCACTCACACACTCACACCTACAGGTAATTTAGAGTTGCCAATTAACCTCAGCATGTTTTTTGGACTGTGGGAGGAAGCCGGAGTACCTGGTGAAAACCCACGCAGACACGGGGAGAACATGCAAACTCCACACAGAAAGGTCCCAGACCCAGGACCAAGGAGGTCTTGAACCTGCGACCTTCTTGCTGTGAGGCAACAGCGCTAACCCCTGCTCCACTGTGTCGCCCCTGACTGAAGTAAATCAGCAAATTTAGAATAAAAAATTTAAGTATTAAAAGATTCAAATATATATTCAAGTTTCTCAAATTCAAAATGACGGAGGCATGTCGGCAAGTAGCAGAGATGACGTTTGTTACAAACGGACAATTTTCTTCAGTATTCAGAGGAATAAAATAAACTTTACAGGTCAGACTGTTGAAGATGGTGTGAACTTTAAAAACTAAGGTTTATCTCTTTCACGTTTCCTGCTGTAATGAAGAAAACCAGCTGAGCTGTGTCTGATTATCTCTACTGACAGATCCGCATCCTCTGCTACTAAAGGCACGCACACACACACGCACGCGCCCGTACGCACACAGACGGCAGAGGATCGCTGTCCTTGATGTGTAACAGACACTTTTATAACAGTCATATTCTGTCTGGACTCATCTGAGCAGGTAATTTTATTTTATGGGACAAGAAAAATTTCTCCAAACAGCTCAGGAGCGATAATCACAGCAGGAGCCGAGTTAACAGGAGAAAAAAAATGTAAAGAGACGGGGGGAAAAAAAGTCACCTTGATTCTTCTATTGTCATGTCCCACTGACTCCATCATTATCATCATCACCATCACCATCATCATCATCATCATCATCATCATCACCATCATCATCATCATCTCCCCCTGACTTTACTGAAACTTTTTATTTATAGTGTGGCACAAATCAATTTTGAACCTATGTAGTCAACATTATAAAAGACTCATAAATTTTGGATGAAACTGTAGGAATGTTCTTATCAGAAAGTTGCCATAGAGGTTTATGTTCACCATCGAGCCACTGACCTTGGACCAGAATCAACTGAACTACAATAAATAACTTAGTGATAATGAATTGTGTTAAAATTTCAAGCCACTGATGCCTTTTGCTCCAATCCAGGTAAAACAAAAATAAATCCTCCCACCTCAACAACGCAGAAATGAACTGAACAGAAGCAACAATGTGCTTATTTTGCATCATAATTGGGCTGAATACTAAAATAGCATCTGTACAATTTGAAATGACCTTCTTCCATATGCTAATCTATTACTTTATACTTTAGAGCATCAGTCCTGTCAGAGAATAACAAGAGGTTTTCTTACCCTGATGTTGTCGAATGATGCTTTGTTAGTGACGTCGTACAGAAGCAGCAAAGCTGAGGACAGAAAAGGGAAAACATGAATGTTAATCTGCGTGTTTATAACAAGGCTGTAAACAGGTGAGAAGAGCATGTGATGAGAAAAACGTGAACAAAGAAGACGAGAAGGACGGCAGCATGGAACCATGACGCATTCCACCTACTAAACACAGTTCAAGGTCGAGAGGAAACATTCGGCAGAGCAGCAGCTTCCTACAGGAAGATGATTTATCTATTATTGCCTTTATTGTTTTAGAGCAGCCACATGACTGGTAATAAAATCTGAGATAAAACTCTGAGGCTGAATCCATCCTCCAGTCACCTCCTGGTTCAGTAACACATTAACTGGGTTGTTTTTTGGCGACGATGAGCTTAACATCAGTCACCTGCAGCTTAAATGAATCTGCAGGACAAAACGAATAATGAATCAAATTAGAGGTGTGAGGGTACAAAATTCACATATCAAAATGCTTTTTGGTAAAAAAAAAAATTCAATCTTTTATTTTGAAGAAATATAAACATCCAGCAATGAATCAGAGTTTACGAGAATCAAAATAATTTGCATACTTCTCTGTATACTTTACATGAAATCTAATAACACTTTAGATTCTAAGACTGAGTATTTGTACTATAGCAACATCACTACAGTTTTATAGGAAATATAATACTTTCTAAAGATTAAAATACACATGAATTTGTGTAAAACTAGAGCTTTAAACTCTACTTTAGCTAAAGTTTACTTTACTTAGAGCTGATTATTTTCTGTTATTTTACAGCAGCTGTTTTTTTTCTTTAATTGCGGTGCTGAGCTGTAACATTTTCTGCAGTGTTATTATTTGACCTGACAACAGACCCACACGTGTCCGCTGTAATTACCTCCCACTGCACCTGCTGGAAGATAATGGCACCTCAGGTATTTTTTAGCACAAATTACAAAGCTACGTCAGACAGGAAATTCAGTTTCTCAGCTGGATCCACTTTTACATCAAGAAATTAACGCGCTAATTACCTCAACAGTTCTTCTACACCTCCATCAACCTCCTCCTTTCTTCCCTCTCTGGCCCAGAAACCTCAAATAATCTATTTTGGAGAAAGTCCTCTATTTGTTTGTTCCAGACATGTCCATGAAGATGTTTAATGAGCTGAAATCACTGTGGAAACACACAGAGGGAATGAGGAAAGAGGACGATGGAGAGAGGGATGATCCGCACTGAAGTTCATCCTCCTCCTGTTTATCAGCCGCCAGGAAACCAGTCACCACAGTTTTCCCTTCACACTCCACATTAATCCAATTGCGCGTTTCTGAGAGCACGAGATGAACGACGCTACAAGACTGACACAAATGAAATGAAGAAAATGTTCTTATCAGAAGCTGCAGAACAGTATAAAAACACACACACAAAAAAACTATGCTGTTGGGTGGTGAGGGCTTCCTGGTGAGGGGTAGAGTGTCTTGGAATTTCTCCAAGATCATTAGAGGTTGTTGAGGTTTAGGAGGCGTCTGGGAATCATGTCTTTACTTCTTTTTCGTGTGTTTAATCCTCTTGGAAACAGAACAATGCAACTTTCACCTTCATGCATGACCCAAACCCAGCCCGACTTCATGAGCCGTCTCCAGCGAGTGATGCAGTGATGTGATCCATAAAGAGCAGTCACATCCATCATCTGTTGGATCATAATCTGCATCAATATTCAGCCGCCGACCTTGGCTGCTTCTTCTCTTGAGAATAAATAAGCAGCGTGAGCAGACATGAAGGAAACACACACACACTGAAGCTTTGCAGATGGATGAATGATCCGAAAATCATTTTGTTATCAATTAGTTAACAACCAAACATTCAGGAAAAACCCCAAACTAACTACTAACACTTCTGCTGCTAACTGCTGCTAACACTAGGGGTACAGCTAACAACTATTCTGCCAATTAATCCATTATAGACCTATGTCACAGAAGACACTGGTCAATTTGGATGATTGACACCTTTATGGAACCCTCAGAAAGATCCAGAATTAAGTCATATGGTGTAATTTTACACCCTATAGAACATAGCAACGTGTCAGGACATGTTTTACAAAGATTATTACAAAGGTTATACAGAGCAACTTCATATTATGTAAAAGATATGGTCTATGGCTTTATAAACACTATGGACTATAAAATAAAATTCATCTATAAAAGCAAGGAGCATCTGTGCGTGACTTGTGTACATCTCAGACTGTTTGTCAGATCAACCTTAGCTTTTGGATATAGTTGCACAAGGCACAATGGTGTGTATCTTTTTTCTTTTGTAGTGTAGGGGTAGAGTGTTTGCCTTATAGAGCCTTTTTTGAGCCTGGATCGAGTCCCAGCTGGAGCATTCCTTTGCTGCATGTATACATGCATGCATGCTACTGTATAATAAAGACTTTTATGCCACAAACAAATAAAAAAAGTTAAAATCGTATAGTTTTGCGTATCAAAACGCTATCCTGCAGCAGCACTTCAGTTACAGTGTAAAGCTCCATATCGACTCCGCCTCATGTTGCTTCCCAACACTTTCGTTACAATTCAAAGCGCTGTTGTCCTGCTTCTTCCTGCACCAACCGTGCAGCCAAGGTAACGAAATTATTGGAACATCCTTTATAAAACACACTAAGACGTTAGTCGGTTTAGCTGCTACTTTATTCCTCACGCTCACACAGGTCTTACTCAAAGATGCGTTCACAGACCCTCAGAAAACCCCAATACTATCACCTAACAGAACGGAATCTGGCCTGAACTCATTTATTTATAAACACATAACAGTAACATGTCCAAATTGTTACAATATACAGGAAAAAGTACAAAGTAAGAAATTTATCATAAATCCGGTTTTACTTGGCCAATCAACATAAATTAAAACTAATATATTGATTCAGAACCAAATTTTCAACTTTAATTGTAGCCTTTTTCTTACAATAACTGTATTTCATGGCATGTATATATATATATATATATATATATATATATATATATATATATATATATATATATATATATATATGTCCCTGCCTTACCCAATGTACAATTTGCCTATTAAGACTATGTAACAATCCAACACCCCCTTATTTAGCCAAACATAAAAAATCTATTTAAGCTTCCACTTTTCTATAGGGATACATACTCTTCCTACAGGCACTACACTAGTAACTTAAAAATGACAAAGAAGGTTTGGAAGTAGCAGATTGCAGCATTTTCTTTTGAAAAGGAGCAAAGGTAAGACATGATTTATACTTTTATCAGTAAAAAGGAAAGGCGGTTCTTGGAAAGCCATTTGAGAGAGTGTTAATCTTATAGAGACAAGCTTGGTACCGCTGTGTATATCAGAGTGTGAGCTTTCACATGATGCCGTTTGCTGGTGGAGAATATAATGTCTGAAAAATATTATCACAATAATGCAGAAATGTACTACTATATGCTCATATTATTGCTTTGAGTTGAATTTAGGATTTGTTAAACTAATAATGTTTGATATAGACTTGTAGCTGAGTTTGTTGTCAATATTATGGTGTCCTACATGTATATATCTGTGTTTAATACTCAGAATAACAAGGATTCATTATTTATAAACAAAAGTGGAGGCTGCACACAAAGGTGCTCTCTTTGACAATGTGAAATTACGGCCCTTCATCTCTCCTAATTAACCTCTCCCATGCCTTGTGGACAATTTTTTCCTTTGGAAAATCATGGAAAATCAAGTCCGGCTATCTTTGTTTTGATGTTGAGCAGCCCGGTACATTGCAGTGACAATGACGAGAGGAGGCGGCTCTAGTTTATCCTGTAACTAAGGTAATCACTAGAAGTGCACTGCCTGGCTATATTTATTGTTCCGGAAGCAGAAAATGTGACATAGGTTGAATTGATTAATTAATAAGTTGCTGTGGTTCATAAAATCTAAGGTGTAAAATGTCAATTTCTGTTCCCCAAAGCTCTAAATTAAAATGTTTTTTTTGTCCAGACCAAAAGTCCACAACCCACAGATCACTATTATAGAAGACTAAAGAAACCAGAATATAATCAGATTTAAGAAGCTGGAACCAGAGAATTTGGACATTTTCTTCTCAAAAATGACTCTAATCCATTATTCAATTATCAAAATAGTTGGCAGTTAATGTAATAGTGTAGTAAAATTACCAAAATACTTAAAACACTTATAATCGACTATTCATTGCATCATCTCTCACTCTGTCGCAGCTGAACTTTCACAGGTTTGATTTCTACTCTAGTAAATGATCTCAGCACTTAGTCTTAATTTTCAGAGGTTGAACTGATCAACATCATTCAGCATCTGAAAACAGTGACTGAATATTTGCATCGAGTAGCAAACGGAAGCTCAGCAAAAAAACAATCTCCTCTGATCCATTACAGAACATTAGCAGCAGAACTGGGATTATTCACACTGACACCTGCTAATGACAAGAGGTGTGTGTGTGACTGATGAGCTTCACTTCACTCCATCAGGCAAGTTGCAGCCCCAGCACTGATGTCACTGTAGAACAGAATGAGAGCAAGTGACTGAAATTGCTCCCTCACCTCCTCCCACCTCCTCCCTTGCTCCTGTGACAGGCTTCCCCACTAAGCCCCGCCCACAGGCCGTCGCTCTGCAGGAGTCCGTTTTATAAAAGGAAGTGGATCAATCACAAACGACAAGCAGCAATTACCTCGCTCTCCCGGAGCAGCGACAGAATCCATTAGTCTCCAGAGACCGAGTTTCCACATGTTAAAGAGACGTGATCATGTGAAGCAGCTGATGTGACGACAGGATCAATACCTGAAGACGATCCAGTGATCAAGACATTTACTGGAGATAAAGATGCAGGAAAATGTGACACACACACACTCAATTGAATTTCTTAAGGAAGTTATTTAAGAGAGTGAATGTATCAATGGTTTCACATTTTTCTGCATCTCATGTCCAGTGAATTTATTGGCTCACCTGATCATCCGCAAATATTATATTCAGTCTGCATACAAGATGCATGCACACACACACCTTTGAGCTTTCTCTCAATGCACACCTCAAGTTTGATATACAGGAAGATATTAAAGGGTGTGTGTGTGTGAATGAGAGAAACCTTGATGATGGATCACACACCTCAGATCTCCCTATAGTAAGGTAATATTGCTTTTTTAATGCTGTTTCCTCTCCCTTCACCCATCACTGTCTCCTCTGTCTGTCTCCTCTGTCTCTGTCCATTTTTCTGTCTCAGATGGGAGATGTTTCTCTCCCACATGCTGCTCCAGCTTTCACTTGCTCATTAGCGATGAAAGCAGTGACCCTGGGAGACGAATAGAGAGAATAAGAAATGATGCAAGCGGGATAGACAGAGGCAGAGCACAGAGGCAAAGGAACCAGATAATGACACTGATTTAAGAAGAAATTGCCTCGGTGGCTCCTTCGGTTGCCTTTTGTGTCGTCTTTTGCAGCTGGAGCGTGTTGCTGGATGTTGGTGTGTTGTTTTTTTTCTCTGTTTATTCCCTCGATTGTGCTGGTTTAGTGTGTTTGTGGCTCATTGGGGAGATTTAAACCAGCAGGTGCAAGGAAACGGATGAGAGGTTCAGTCTGAAGGAGCAGTTACACCCACCAACATAAAAACATAATAAATCTGCAGCTTTCAAAGTAATAATCCAACTTTCCCACAATCACATTTTCACTCATTTGGACCTAAAACCTCAGACGTTTGTTGAATCGTTAATTCCTGAAGATTAAAGATAAAGTTCTGCATTTTGAACGTCTTGCCTCATTTCCCACAATACACAACTATCTATTTAAATATTCTCTGTTTGGGAAGGATCGGGGATAAATGGATGCACTGAGTAAAGGTGGATTTAGACGAGAGGTTGTTTGTTGCATGTGAGAGTGTTTGCTTGTGAATATGTTTGTGGCTCAACTTCTCCTAGACAACTTCCCTGTGTAATGATAATGATAAAAAGAAATGACGTAAGGGAATGGGTGACTTCTGATTGGCCAGCTGGAATATACATAATGGGTTAACAGAGGACATGGTTGCCTCAGTTGCCTCATACTTTTATATCCATCAGGGAAAAAACAAACTGTGACTTAACATTTTGAATCAGCCATTTTGAAATAAACCACAATTTCTTTTCCTTGTACATGAAAAAAAAAAATCAAAAGTGAGAGTTTTCTAAATACCTTAGCATGCATATGGTATTTTTTTGGAGGAGCACCTGTTATTTCCAGTTTTAATTTTGAATAATTATGCATCATTTTGCTTGTAGTATTTTCCGCATGTCTCACTCTCCAGGCATGTTAAACACTGTCTTTAAATTGCTTTAATTGTTGAAAGTGTAGAAATTATGCTTAAGAAGCATGTTCAAAAAATGTGTAAACATATATTTTACTGGCCCCTAACAGGAAAACAAGGTTGAATAATGTGGATGATCTGGATGATGTTAATGAGGATCAATAATATGCAGATGTTAATAAAAAAAAACGATAATTTACGTTAAATTTGTGTAAATCTTTCATTTCTGGACTGACATAATGATGTTTTTGTCTTTGGCTTCGTAATAAAACCGTGTAGTAAATCTTGATTTTATATGATGATGTTTAACTGCAACAACATGATTGGTTTAAACAGAAAAACAAAGATCAGGATACAAGGAGAAAATTATGAGTTATTAGCTGCTGCTACAGCTAATAACTGGGATTTAGGGCTACAACTAACGACTAATCTTATAGTCAATTAATCTATTGATTATTTAAACTATTAATCAATGAGCTGTTTGGTTCATAAAATGATGTAAAATGTCAATGACTGTTTCCTAAAGCTGAGGATTCAACCTAAAATGTCATTTTTTGTCCAGATAAACAGTGCACAACCCAAAGATCATTAGTTTACTACTACTAGTACAGTGCCCTTAGGAAGTATCTATTCCTATTAAACGTTGGAAGCTTAAGTAGATTTTTTATGTTTGGCCAAATAAGGGTAGTGATGTATCTAAATAAATAAATGGGATTTGAACTTTTCTTTTTGTAAAAGATTTTTTGCGGCATAGACGTTTTTATTATACAGTAGCCAGACAAAGGAATGCTTCGGCCGGGACTTGAACGGGATGAGGAAGGAAGGAAAATGGGGAAAGAGGAAAGTGCTCTACCCCTACACCACCACAGCTATGGGATTTTAACTTTTAATGATAATAATGAAAGTAATGATGTTTTGAATATCCATCCAAACGCATGTATGAAAAAGGATATGCAAGGTATATATGAAAGCTGAGGTTAATCTGACAGTCAGAAATTAAAATGTTATTTGTTATATGAATTAATCATATTAAATGTTTCTTTTTTCTTACCCATCTGAATTTGAGATTTTGTACAACAATATGCTGATATGTTAGTGCTAAGGGAACATTTTTAATAACACCTGAGAGCCTTGCCTTTTAAATGCAATTTATTTAATGTTTTTATGTCCTTCAGGGGCTTAGATATTATGGTTTTCATAGATGTTGACAAGTTCTAGTATTTTTTCAGAAAACCCTCAGGCGATAAGGACATTTATCCTAGAATAGCATAGGTTTTTATAGGCATTTCTTTGCAAGTGTTTTAGGCCTAAATGGGTTAACGGCCTCAATCCTTTATTCTTTCTACATTGATCTCTCCTTCATCCCTCCTCCATCGCTTCTCTATTTCTAGAAGCCGAGCAGAGTGTTCAAAATACTCATTGTACCACAGCTCAATTTAATGTTTAATGAATATCTTTGTGAGTTGTATGGCATGTGGAATATCTACAGCGATTAAATTAAAATTAGACAGTAAATAGAATATTTTCTTTACAGAGGATAATTCACTGAACATCAGAGGTTTTCCTGCAGGTTTCTGTCCATAAAAGCCTGCATAACCTATAGCTGATTATAGGTCAGTTAGTACCAGCGTAAATGCAGGAAATCACAAAAGTAAAGTGTGTGGTTGGTATGTGGTTGAGGTTGTTTAAAATCACTTTTCCATGATGTAATTTATCCACCAGAGAACTTTGTTTAGACAAAAAAATAAGACAGGAATAAAAAGTCCTGCTGCACCCAGGATCCTAAAATAAACTTCTGAACAAGAGAAAAGATAAACAACAAGGTTCTGAGTCTGAATATTCTTTATTTGTCCTGTGATTTAATTTTGTTGTCAGTAAACTTCCTGCTTCGACTCAATTCACCTTTTTCATAAATAATGTTCTGTTAAAATATGTTATAGTTTTTATTATCTAGTAAAAATTTAACAATATATTAAATAACCAGTTCTATCTTTACAGTGAAAAAAAAATCATAGGTACACTTCAACTATGAGAGACATAACGGCAGTACTGGACTATAAGACACGGGTGTTAATGTTTAATTACCACATGTAAGGGTTTGTGCACGGAGGGCATTATCTGGAATGAGAAGCTCTCGTAATGTCTGTCTTACTCTCGTTCTGCATTTGGTTCTACATTTGCTTTTGTTGTTTTTTCTGCTGGATGTGGACTGACCAGATAGATTTAGAAGGTCCCTTAGTGGCCGTTAGTTGTGAAAATCCATATATTAGCTGCAATGTTGTATAGGCCGCAGGGATCAAAACATGGGAAAAAGTAGCGGCCTATAGTCCGGCAATTACGGTAGGATTTTAAATGGTAGGATTTTAAAGAATTTATTTGCAAATTATGGTGGAAAATAAGTATTTGGTCAATAAAGTTTTCACACACTGTTGCTGGTATTTTGTCCCATTCTTCCATGCAGATCTCCTCTAGAGCAGTTTGTTGATGTTTTGGGGCTGTCGCTGGGCAACACTTTCAACTCCCTCCCAAGATTTTCTCTGGAGTTGAATTCTGGAAACTTGGCTAGGTCACTCCTGGACCTTGAGATGCTTCTTATGAAGCCACTAATTTGTTTCATGGGTGGTATGTTTGCGATCATTGTAGTGCTGAAAGACCCAGCCACATTTCAACTTCAATACCCTTGCTGATGGAAGGAGGCTTTCACTCAAAATATCATTATACATGGCCCTACTTATTCTTTCCTTTACAACGATCAGACATCCTGGTCTCTTTTCAGAAAAAACAGGCATAAAGCATGAAGTTTCCACCCCCATGCTTCACAGTCAGTATGTTGTTCTTGGATGTAACTTTTTACCAAAAACATAAATTTGGGTTTTGGTTTTCTGACCATACGACATACTCCCAGTCCTGGATCATCCAAATGCTCTCTAGCAAACTTCAGATGCACCTGGTGTACTGGCTTAAGCAGGGGGACTCGTCTGGCACTGCAGGATTTGATTCCCAGTGTGTTAGTGATGGTAGCCTTTGTTACTTGGGTCCCAGCTCCCTGCAGATTATTCACTCTGTCCTGCTGGGTGATGTTTGGGAGTTTTGCTCACCGTTCTTGTGATCAGTTTGACACCACGGGGTGAGATCTTGCGTGGAGCCCCAGTTGGAGGGAGATTATCAGTGGTCTTGTATGTCTTCCATTATTTAATAATTGCTCCCACAGTTGATTTCTTCACACCAAGCTGTTTACCTATCGCAGATTCAGTCTTTCCAGCCTGGTGCAGGTCTACAATTTTGTTTCTGGTGTACTTTGACAGCTCTTTGGTCTTGGTCATAGTGGAGTTTGGAGTGTGACTGTTTGAGGTTGTGGACAGGTGTCTATTATACTGATAATTAGTTCAAACAGGTGCCATTAATACAGGTAACGAGTGGAGGACAGAGGAGGTTCTTAAAGAAATTGTTACAGGTTTGTAAGAGACAGAAATATTGCAGGTGATCAAATACTTATTTTACAGAAGAATTTACCAATTAATTAATTAAAAATCATATAATGTGCTTTCCTGGATTCTTTCCCCCCATTCTGTGTCTCATAGTTGAAGTGTACCTATGATGTAAATTACAGGCCTCTCTCATCTTTTTAAGTGGGAGAACTTGCACAATTGGTCGCTGACTAAATACTTTATGGCCCCATTGTATATTAGCTGTCTAGATAATGTGCAGATGGTTTAAAAAGAATTATCAGCCATTAACAAACTGTAAAATGATATCCGTTTATTTTAAGACATTTTTAAAGACATAAAATGTTAATTTTGTTCATCTGAGCTGATTTATCTCCATCTTTCTGTCTCTTTATGTCTTCGTCCTCTTTCTCCTCATTACTGCTCCTCTTTCACACCCAGTGGTCCATCTTCCTACTGTGGAAATGACGAATTGTCAGATCCACTGGGAAATGAAAAACAAAAAAATAAAGAGTGTGCAGCTGGTTTGTGGGCTCAGCTGGACTCAGATGGACCTTTACACTCACTGCACCAGCAGCTCATTTACTCTGATTGTCTGGAACTTCTCTTGTTTAACAGCAGCAGAGAAACAGGAAAACACTGATTGCTGCAGCAGTTTTAGAGACAAGTTTCGCTCCCACAAGAACAACTGAGGTCAATGATGCGTTTATTGAATTTAACCAACACAAAGGAAAAGGAGAAACCTTATTGGAAAAAAAACAAAAAACAATTTGGGTATTATTCTCACAGTCCAGAATTTCTATCAGTTAGTATATTATCGTCCTCACTAAAGTCATTGATAGATCATAAATTATCAGCTCATTTTTCAGAAAGAAATCAAATATCAGATGAATTTGCAGTTACGAACATGAACCTCATTTAGGTTTGATGCAGAAAGTCTTGTTCTAACCATGTTCGAGTGGCAATAACTAACTAATTAGTTGCTAACTATTACATCAATCAAATTGAGTCATTTTTAAGAAGATAATGTCCACATTCTCTGGTACCAGCTTTTTGTATCTGATCATTTTTTAGTTCCTTTAGTCTTCTATAATAGTAAACTGGTGATCTTTGGTTGTGGACTATTGGTCTAGACAAAAAAATACATTTTAGGTTGAATCTTCAACTTTGGGAAACAGTGATGGACATTTTACACCTTTTATGAAACCAGCAACTAATTGATTAATCGTTTCAGTCATTGATAGATTAATCAACTATCATAATGGTTGTTAGTTTCAGCTCTACGTGATGTAGCAATTCTGAAAGTGACTTAAACGACTTAAAGACTTAAGAAATCTCACAAAATGGAAATACATCAGCTCTAATCTTGTGTCCTTATATTAATTCTGCACTCAGAGGTGTTTACAAAAGTTCATTGGATTGATGAACTTTTTTTCCCTTGTTTTCATAAAAGAAAAAAGTAACTAAATACAAAATAAAGACTTAACCTGTTTGATTGAGCCTTTAAGGTGTGGAGGACTATGCTTGTTTTCCTTTTACAAAGGTTTTAATTGAATGTAAAGAATTGTTTTGAATACATTTGTTGGATTTTGACTTTTTAGAGTGGTTTGTAATTTATCATTTTATTACTTTGCTGGATCTAACAACAGCAACAACTTCTCATTCATCTAAGATACCAGCTAAAGAAAAGCCTGAAAAGCATCAGTCAGAATGAAAGCACTGCAGGTTGTTGCTATGGAAACAATACTCTGTCTCATATCATGTAAACTTTCAGGTTTCAGAATGATAATGGACTCATCCTCTGTTCATCAATTAAATTGAACTAGAAGTGGAAAAAAGTTTTCACTCTGACCACCAGAGCTTTATTTTCCACATCTCAGTGAACTGTCCTTTAGTTCACAGAAGTCAGCTATGACAGATGTGTTTGGCTCCACCCAACCCCCGAGGCTCCGCCCCTCCCCCAGTGGCACCTGTCAAACCAAAACCAGCTTTATTTAAAAGTCAGGAACAGACGGACAACGGGGAGGAGGTTCACTGTTCTCAGGGAGAACTGTTCGCCACACACACACACACACACACACACACAAACACACACACACACACACACACGCACACAAACTCATACATAAATACACAACAGGAACACACACACAAACATCCATTACTGCTTTTTTTATATTCTGCTGAACAGATTTGTGTTTGAAATGATGCCTGTAGAGCTGTGTGTGTGTGTGTCTGTATTTCACAACACCTGCTCATTCAGGCCTCAGGCACATTGTTATCTGTATTCAGTGGGGTTGTTCACACCATAACCGCCACACACACTCTCGCAAGCACACACACACACGGAAACAGATCGTAGAGGCCCTGCCCACGCTGTGAGAGAAACAGCCTCATTTTCCGCACAGCGATTTTCCTCCAGTTGAAAGAAGCTGCACATCACAGCTCGAAAGTCTTCACACTGACGATCGACTGAATGTCACTCAACCATAGAAATAACCTCAACTAATTATTATTAAACAATTAGAGACGAGCACCTCAACTAATTTATTATCCACCAGTCAGAGACCAGCACCTCATTAATATTGACCAATCAGAAACCAGCACTTCAACTAATTAATATTTATTGTTGTGTTGTTGTGTGTTTGTGTTGTGTGTTGCATTGTTGTGTTGTTTATTGTGTTGTATTGTTTATATTGTTTCCTCTAGCCATAAAGTTGGCAGAGGAAACAGAATTACCCATCCATCCATTTTCTATACCCATTTATACCTCACTAGGGTCACTGGGGTCGGCTGGAGCCAATCACAGCGTATACAACCCAGACAGGGCACCGGTCTACCGTGAGGCACACACACACTTTAGAGGCTCCAATTAATTGTCTTTGGACTGTGGGAGGAAGCTGGAGAACCCAGAGAAAACCCAGGCAAACTACTCCAAACAGTCTGAATCTAGATTGTTTGTATGTGTGTGTGTGTCTATGTGTGTGTGTGTCTATGTGTGTTCCACCTGCCTCATTAGATCCGGACTTTTGAACTTGTCAGTTTGATCTGAACCAAATGTTCAAATGTGAGGTGGAGCCTCTCAGGTCCTTTGATGTGTGAAACATTTTCTTTATTACAGAACAACCGCCTGTCTCTTCATTCATTCTGCAGCTCGACTGCTGCAGTAAAGCCTCATAACTTTACTTTAACATTCATCAAAGGCAGGTAAATGTCATCCTTTCAGAACCTGCTGCTCTGAGTATAAAGATGTAGCCGCAGCTGACGACAGGACAGCGTGAAAACAAACAGAACAGATAAAATGTCAGACAACAATGTCAGAACTTTATTTATTTAATAACTATAAGTTATTATCCACCTTTAATCTCTTCAAAAAACAGCAATCAGCATCTAATTAGCCAATTCCTGTCTAATGAAAAATTAAGCTTGTTTATTAAGCTTAAGTGTTCAAATATATTAATAATTAATAAAAGGAAAACAAGCTAATTAATATTTTCCTCATTAATTATACATTAATCCATCCATGGTAAAATAAAAACTTTGGCTGTGTCAGGAGAATATTAAAGGTAAACAAAAAGTTCTCATTAGGTGAACATATCTGGTTTTTGGTTCAATTAGTCTAATATTTTTTATTTAACTTTTTATGTTATATTTTTTACTTTGTTTTACGAAAAGAAGATGAACCAAAATCAAGAAGTAGGAACACACACACAAATCCTACCATGAGCATCGCGGTAATAAGCATGTGTGACGCTCCGAAAACGTTCCTGACCAGCAGTGTCCCAAATCTGAAAAGGAAGAAAACGTCATCGTCATCATCACTTATATATTAATCATGTCTGTATAAATCACAAACTCTTCAGAATTCAGCACGATAATATGCATTTTGCTCAGTTTCCTGCTTATTTTTCCCATTTAAACTTGTCTGTGCTGCACTTAGACACAAGTTAGAAGGTACATATATGCCTGAAAGTGAGAAGCGTTGACTGATTCTCTCCAGAGGAAGCGACTTGTGTGTGGACGGATGTCGGTGTTAAAGTCAGCAGACAGGATCTAATGAGGAAAATTCATCAGCATCTTTCTGCCCCGTGTGTGTCGTTGATCAATCTCCGGTTTTATTAATCCGGTGGAAAGTTGGATCAGCCGCTGCAGTCAGGCGGAGCAGCAGCTAATTGACTGAAGATTAACTGAGGCCTCGTTAAGTCTTCGTTTGGGCGAAGAAGGCGTGCGGGAGGTGTTCGTGTGTTTGCTTATGATTTTTTATTTATAAGGAGACATAAATACTCTCACCTTGACACACTTCGTCTGTTAAAATAGAGGCTGTGAGTGATCCAGTTTGGTTCTTACCTGCAGTTTGACCTTCACAGCATCAATGCTCATAACTTTATTCTAAAAGAAAAGAGGAAAATAAATAAATTAGGAATCTGCAACAATAGAGACTTCTAACACAAGTGAGTAAAAACAGAACAAACAGTCGAGAAGCATTGGAACCAGAAAAAATATGCAGAAGAGAAAATATCTCATCATAAATAATAATAATAACTGTATGTAGATGTAAAAGTGCTGTGACAGACAATATCCGGATACAAACTGTAAATTATAAAAAAAACAGGAAAAATTTCAACAGTGAATAAGTATAAAACAGTAAAAACATTAATTCATTAATTCATTCATTTTCTATACCTGCTTATTCCTCATTAGGGTCGCAGGGGTCTGCTGGAGCCAATCCCAGCACATTACAGGCGAGAGGCAGGGATAAACCCCAGATGGTCGCCAGCCAATCGTGGGGCACACACACTATTCACTCACACACTCACACCTACGGGCAATTTAGAGTCACCAATTAACCTCAGCATGTTTTTGGACTGTGGGAGGAAGCAGGAGTACCCGGTGAAAACCCACGCAGACACGGGGAGAACATGCAAACTCCACACAGAAAGGTCCCAGACCCAGGACCAAGGAGGTCTTGAACCTGCAACATCATGTAACCGTGGTAACATTACGTTACCGCAGTAACATCATGTAACTATGGTAATAATAACTGTATTAACATGTAATTGTAGTAACATCAGGTGACCTCAGTATTGCTCTGAGTACCGTATCTATATTAGTTTCTGGTCTTAATCCCACAGCTCAGATTGTTTTACAATGCAGGAAATGTGTTTTAAATTAGTTTCCAGGGGAATTTCAGAAAAAGAAGTTTATATTGACTAAAGTCTGGATCCAGCGATGACCCCGGTCCAAGATCTGAGGCTGCATCCTGGTTCATGAGGCATTAACGTCTCCGACCCAGACGCTTTAAAGTATAATCTGTATAATCTTAAAATCAATTGTAATAGGAGCAGGCAGCCGGTGAAGAGAAGGAAGAAGATTTAAGCATGAATGACGTTTCCAGGTCTGAGCTATGATTTGATTTCAGAGTTTCTGATGTGATGAAAACAGGAAAGTTTAAGTCCTGCAGCGTGTTTCAGATTAAAAGAGGTGTGTCTGGATTTCTGTGGAAACAATCGTTGCGGTAAAGGGATCAAACCTCCACTGAGAAGCTGTTTCATCACTTAACTAACAACAGGTATCTCTCACATGCACACAACACCTTTGTTTCAGGGAGTTGCATCATTCAACAACACACGAGCCGTGAGCTCACACACACACATGCACGCACACACAAACACACGCACACACCCCTTTTCAATAACTTCAACAAGAACCAGTGAGATGATAGTTTGGATGAAGTGTCACCAGTTATGTTTTCAGGGAGCAGATCTCTCTCTGCCATCGATCATTACAGGAGGTGATAATGTGTGGAACAAGATGAATGATCACGCCGCTGCTGTTTGGACCCGGTGGGAAAACCAGGAGCTTGTTTAATGTGCTTTACAGATCAACCAGCTGATATGAAACGTGGATGAAGCTTCTCAAACTATTTTTCTGCTGGGAAAATTCATCCAGTATCTGGACGTTACTATCAGACAGAAACTCTCACTGACGGGAATAAAGGGCTGAGTTATTTAAATAAAGAGTCTGAATGTCGGAAAATACTTTAAATATTCTCTAACTGGTATATTCAAACATTCGGTATACCGGTCATGCTCTGTGTTTAAGTGTTCATCTGCTCCCGCTGTTGTTTGTGTGGTTTTGTTTGCACAAACTATAGTATATAATAGGTACAGCATCTTAACAGTGGCCAGGACAACAATAAAACACTGCAAATAACGTCAAATAAACATCTCATAAAAATACAGTACATTTCTCTAAATAAAATATTTTGGCATATTTTTGCATAAAATCATGTGTATGTTTTGGACTTCTCTATGACAGATATTTACAGCTATAAATAAACAAAAAAAGCATTTATTATTCTATTATAAACTGAGCTTAGATGAGTAAATCTAACATATTAATCTATATTTAATTTAATAAAATCATCACCAAATAAAACCAATAGTTAATAATTACATCAATATATTTAATTTAAAATCATATGAATTGATTTGAATCATTGATTTTGAATCATATGCATGATCATCTTAAATAATGTAGCTTAAAAAAAAAGTTATGGCAAGTTGCTAAAATAACAAAAAACATCTCTCTCTCTCTCTCTCTCTCCTCTCTCTCCTCTCTCTCTCTCTCTCTCTCTCTCCTCTCTCTCTCTCTCTCTCTCTCTCTCTCTCCTCTCTCTCTCTCTCTCTCTCTCTCTCTCTCTCTCTCTCTCTCTCTCTCTCTCTCTCTCTCTCTCTCTCTCTCTCTCCTCTCTCTCTCTCTATATATATATATATATATATATATATATATATATATATATAAATATTTTGAGTTGCAACAGTGAATGGGATAAGAAAACAGCCTTGGTGAGGTTTGGTCAGAGACAGAGACAAAGTTTCTTCAGCCTCAGCAGCAGATATAGATCGAAACAGTGATTGTTTTTCGCTCAGAGTGAAACTCTGTTTAGTTTGAGGTGAATCTCAGGCTGTAAGTCAGTGAACAGGTCAAACAACAACACGTCTCAGTAATGAACAGAGGCCTGAATCTAACAGGACTGAAGCTGATCTGCAGACTCAGGACAATCTCAGGCTACTGTGGATACAGATGGCAACTTTGAACTGAATACTTCTCAGGACACATGAGTGTAAGTATTTTTTGAAACCGTGCATTTCTCTGCACGGTTCGGCCTTTGATCCACACGTCACCGCAGTTGCGGGCTGCTGAAAGCGGAGTTTTTTTATAACCGCCGTCCAGGGTGAACTTTTAGGAAAAGTCCAGTTTCAGCAGTCACGTGTGTTCATACTTTCTTGTCGACATTGTTTGATGTCACATGATGCAGTTGCTGTTATGGAAGACCAACATGTTGCCAAAATACTGCTGCTATTTAGCAACTTATCAGCACTTTGTATGCGTCATACAACTGCTTGTGCATGTCCAGCAAAAGAGGAGACAGCACAATTTGTGAGGAAGATTTCTCCTGTTACCCTCAACACACCGTTTCAAAAATACTAAAGATATTAGGCTATAGAATGAGATGGAAATCTGAATAAGTCACAATATCTTGAAAACAAAAAACATTTTTCACTCTGAGCATCACTGGTGGGAAAAATGTCAGATGTGTCTGAAAATTAAGATCATTTTAAAATCTAAACTCTGTTTAGCTTCAGACCTGAGTTAACATGGCAGCCTATGGGACAGTGAGTCAGCATTTTCTGTTCTGCTGAGTCATTTATTGAAACAGTAAGTCCTGTTACGTAAGTAACATCAGTGCAGAGACAACAACATTGTCTACATAATCGTTTAGGAATAAAAATAAATAAGTAAATAAATAAATACTGTGGAAGCTTGAATCTACAGAGTGCAATGTCATTGCATTTAGCTGGTGCTGTTACTATGGCAACAGGGGCAACTGAGCAGTAGCCACTAACAAATATTAAGACACTAAGACACTAAAACTAACGCTTTACAGATTTTGTAAGTGAGATCAACCCCAAAGTTTAACAGAGTCATCCTCAGATAAATCTACACACAATCACCAAGTTTCAACAAAATAGATTGAGTAGTTTTTCTGTGATTCTGTTGTAAGTCAGATAAATAAACACAGTCAATAAAAACAGTCACAACCTTAAACTAGCATATGGTGTGTGGTGCAGTGTAACTCGCCCTAACACACTTCCCCTCATTCTCAATACATTTCATCCGTATTGCATGTCGGATAATGCGAATTATAGTTTGGGAAACACCATTCTTCCCCATTCCCAAGTCCCAGGGTCCCCACAGGGACAAATATAGTCAATCATCTATATGAAGCTCTGATGGTACACACACACACACACACACACACACACACACACACACACACACACACACACACACACACACACACACACACACACACACACACACACACACACACACACACACACACACACACACACACACACACACACACACACACACACACACACACTCTAAAATGGCTGAAGGCTGAAACATGGCAGCTCCTTGGTCCTCGGTCACAGTTCAGCCGATTGATAATAATCCTGTAACCTTCTGCATCTTTTTCCCACCATGAAATCATAAAATCTCCTCGAGCCACAATCATCTTCACCCAGGAACTTCCTAGACTTTTATAGCCAAGGTCAACAACATCCATCTCTCCTCCATTTCTCATTCGTACATCTCTACCTCCCCCCTGCTTCCTTCTTTCCAGTATCTTTCCCTCCGTTCTTCCTACCATCCTGTATCCCTCCCTCCTTACCTTCCTTCTTGTATTTCTCCATCTCCCCTTCCTTTCTGTATCCCATCTCCCTCCTGTGTCTGTATGCAAACAGGAGGTTAACAAGTAAAAGGTGAGAACAGAGTGTGGATAGATTCTCTCTTTATTCTGTGTGTTCTGTTATTAATTCTGTAGCACTTGGAGTTTCACTATGAACAATCACTTTAATTGATTATCAAAATAGTTGGTGATTAATGTGATAGTTCCATAAGACCAGTTTGTATTTGCTAAATTTATTAAATCAGCTTCAGTCCTGATCATAAAAAACAGATATTCATCCATTATCAGTTTACACACACACTCCTTCTCTTGTTCCTCTGAATGTTTGAATATTCTCCTTCATCCAGGGCACTGTTGTCTCTCTCTGTCAAATTGAATCGTAGGCAACTGGACTTGTTATTTGTCTAGGAAGATGTTTCACCTCTCATCCAAGAGGCTTCATCAGTCAGAAACTTTACATAACCCTTAAAAAAAAGAATTATTTCCATAATCTGAGTATAACTGGACAACTGAAGTGCATGAAAATATGTTACTATGATAAATATCAGAGTTCTCCAACCCCGATTAGGACACCCAGATAATACTAATAATTTAATAATTTAATCAGAGTTAAACTAGACAATGCAACGCAGCCAAGAATACAATCACAGTACCTTATCTGCACAATAGGTAAGGCATACATTACATATGAAATGATAAAAAGCATGCAATTATCCATCTTGTTCTTTGAAAATGCAGGATATTTTTTTTTAAATGCCAGAATTTTACAGCCTGTAAAATTGTAAACTGACTGTAAACTGCAAATGGTTGTCTTTGGCATCTTCTCTAGTGAACTTGATTTTTTTGTCCACTGAGTTGATGTGTTCAGTAAAAGCTTGTAAATCTTGGGTTTTGATTTTCACGCATGTGTCATGCACATACCTAAACCAATGGCTTGGAGGTGTTCCTTTATATGAGATTATGACCTTGTGCTCTATCATTTCTATGTACAAACTGACCACAACAGGTAACAATAGTGAGAGAATAGTCTGTAGAATTTGCTGTAGAACTGGGAACATGTAGTGTTGAGGCATAAATCCAGGAACTGACAGATCTGGTCTGGTTTGAGATCAGTCCTGGCTTGAAGAGCGTTGTCATGTTCTAAGTGATGCCTCACCGTTTCCACTGCCAACATGGTTGGAATGCAGCTAAATAAAAAGGTCACATTGAATGACACCATCTTGTTATATTTTTTGTTCACAAAGTCCAACAGGTTTTGATAAATGTGTAATTTCATAGAGTGGAAGCTTTAGATTGGTAGTCAGTTGTGTTTAGAATTACTGTTCATCTCCCTTTGTCAGCTCCTCCTCTTGTTGTCTCTTGTTATCTCTACAGATAATCAATGATCTTCGTGGCCACACCAGTAACGATTTTTCAGTAAATGAAGCCCTAATTGCATCTCATTTCCTTTCTTCTTCTCCTCTGACCCGACTGTTCTTCTCCTTATTGTCTCTCGACCTCCTCTCGCTTTCCTGTGTAAATCCTAAATCGTTGGTCTCTGCTAGAGATGCTCGATCGGCGACAGTTGCCAGTGACTCCTGGAGCTTGTCCTTTTTCCCTTCTCAGCTGAGCCATGAAGCAAACGACCATCTGTTCCTGTAGAAACCTGCCGCGGTCTCTGAGGGGTCACTGAGCCTGCAGCCGCCTCTACACAGCCCAGATCACACCACACTGGTCCAGGTCGGAGACACGATCATAATATCCTGATATCAGGATTCACTGAAGCTGCAGCTTGTTGCTCTGGTCTCAGCTGTTGATTATTGACGATAATTACCTGTTAATGTTTGTACAGGTAGAATATGAAGTGATAAGCGTGGCTGTTTTCATAAGTTTTATCTGTATCGCAGGTTTATCTTCATGACACTTTATAACTATGTCACCACTATGTCAGCCACTGTTGACTTGATTTGACAAGATGCTGCACTGAATAAAATGGCAGATTTTGTCAAATGTCATTCAAACTTCACTATTATGTATTTATCAGAGTGATATTGCCAACGTCAGCGAGTATATGCATCATTCAAGTTTATCGTCATTCATCAAACAAGTTCGTACATGTAGTGAAGTGTTGTTGTTTGTGCTCCATATATAAAATTTGAGTGGCTACTGAGTAGATGGAAAAGCTCTATGGGCTACAGCAGAGAGAGAGTATTGCATATATTATATTATACATATGCTATATATACACAATATAGCATATAATTCAAATATGTGACAGTTCATGAAAATTCTGAGATCCAAAATGGCTCCTACACTATGACGTCATAATATGCAAATTAGATGGATAGATTTAATCTCTACATAAACTTTAGGTCAATCTTTATATTTCTCTAATTTACAGAAAGTCTCTCTCTCTTAAGTGTTACAGATTAGTTAAGTTAGAGCTACAATGAATAGTCAATTAATCAAGCAGTTTCCAACTATTATAGATTAATCGATTTGAGTGTTTTTTAAGAAAAACAACTCTAATACCCAAATTCTATAGTTCCAGCTCCTCAAATCTGATTATTTTCTTGTTTCTTTGGTCGTCTATAATAGTGAACTGATGATCTTTGGGTTGTGGACTGTTGGTCTGGAAAGGGGTTAGGCATTGTATTTGAATCTTTAGCTTTGGGAAACAGTGATCGATATTTTAATATTTATGAACCAAACCACTAATCGTTTAATCGTTTCAATAATCTATTAATTATTCTACTATCAAAATAATAGTTTAGTTACAGCTCAGTGTTTTATACCCACATTAACAGACTTTATCCACAGCATCTATTGCATTCGGGTTATAATCAGTGTAATGTTCAGCAGCTCAAAGCCAAAAAAATAGCTTCTAAATCCTTTTTAACTCGTCTCGTCTCGTCTCGTCTTCTTCCGCTTATCCGTAATCGGGTCGCGGGGGCAGCAGCTTCAGCAGGGAAGCCCAGACTTCCCTCTCCCCAGCTACTTCCTCCAGCTCTTCCGGGGGGACCCCAAGGCGTTCCCAGACCACCCGAGAGACATAGTCTCTCCAGCGTGTCCTGGGTCTTCCCCGGGGCCGCCGCCCGGAGGGACGTGCCCGGAACACCCCACCAGGGAGGCGTCCAGGAGGCATCCTCACTAGATGCCCGAGCCACCTCAACTGGCTCCTCTCGATGTGGAGGAGCAGCGGTTCTACTCTGAGCTCCTCGCGGATGACCGAGCTTCTCACCCTATCTCTAAGGGAGAGCCCAGCCACCCGGCGAAGGAAACCCATTTCGGCCGCTTGTATTCGCGATCTCGTTCTTTCGGTCACTACCCAAAGCTCGTGACCTCCTTTTTAACTGACAGCTAAAAATGTGTTTATTCAACATTTACTTAACTTTCCCTTTGTTTTAATCTTGGTTGCATATTTCATGTCTTCCTTTGTTTTATTTCGATGAATAAAACATTTGTTCATTAGATTGTTTGGTTTTAATGCTCAATATTTATTTTGTTTTTATTTGACTATTTTATTTACTCTTTTGTTTCTTCATTTTACTGTAAAGCACATTAAGCTTCACTCCCTGCATGAAAGGTGCAATATAAATATTTTATTATTATTATTATTATAATCATTAAATATTTGTTCCAGGCGGCCAAGCAGCATAAAAACTCCACCCGCTGCAGGAAAATGTCACTTCAGCTGAAACAAGAATCTGTTTACCTTTGGTGAGTTAACTCAGATTTACTGAGACAAACATACAAACAAGTATTAAAGCAAATAAATACAAACTAAGTACCTAAGCCACAAGGACAATACACTAATTCACACAAACACCTACAATCCCTGCTGAGCCACTGACAAACTCCAGTAATATTCAACAGGAAGTTTCACTCAGCTGTCAGCACCTGTCAATCATCCCGCCGCCTGATTTAAATACACAGAAGTAATCAGATCTTACAGGGAAAAACGGAGGAAAAACCTTCAATCTATCTCTGGAACTGACAAACTGACTGATGACATAGAAACTCTTCGTCTCCGTTCAACCTTCGCCCTGCGTAAACTTCGCCTCCTTGCTAAGCTTACTCCTCCTAGCTAAGGAAGGAGGCTTTAAATATTCTCAGATGACATGGAACAAGCTTTCAAGATCTCGATACATCCAGTAATTGGTGCTAATGCACACACTACACTTTGTGTAGTTTAATGCTGAAACTAACTACAATTATAATAGTCGATTGTTTTGATTATTAAAATGATTAATTGATTAGTTGTTTGGTTCATAAAATTATGTAAAATTATGAAGATTCAACCTAAAATGTCTTTTTTTGTCCAGACCAACAGTCCACAACCCAACGATCGTCAGTTTACTATCATAGAGGAATAGGGATTCCCCAATACTTATATCAGTATCAATCCTTACAGCACTGCATGATTTACATGTTTGGCTGAAAGGTGCCGGCAGGAGCCATAACAGCAATGTGGAACTACTTTAAGGTAAATGAGAAGGATAAAAACAAAAGCAGGATGCAAATCGTGTCCAGCAAATTATGTACAAAATCTACTGCTTACAACACAAGCAACTTTGGCTAAGCGAGAGAAAATGTCCAGACGACCCACGTGTGGTCAAAACCAGAGATGCTCTTGTCGAGTATATTGCCCTAGATGACCAGCCACTGTCGATAGTTTGGGATTTGATGAGTCTTCTCGGCATACTGGAGCTGAGGTATGCGATTGCCAGCTGCAGCCATATCACAGACACGGTGCTACCAACGCTGCACAGCGGTCAGTCATTTCCAAAAAAAACCTACTGAGGAATCTTGTTCAAATAATAGACGATATATTCCTACAGAAGACTACAGAAACCACAAAATAATTAACTAATTTACTAACTAATTTCTACTTTTAATAGCATTTTAATATTTTTATATTTATAACAATAATAAATTATATTTTTGTGTTGTATCATTCAAAACCAAACCATAAACCGATTCATTGCTGGTAACTGAAAATATCATAAATTTAGATGAAGATGGTGGTTTTATTTATTGTCCATCTTGTCCATTTTATTTATTGTTTTAATAGTTTTTTAAAAAATGTATCTTGTTTTTATCCTCTACGTCTTGTAGTTGTGTAGTTCTGAATTCTTCCTTTGCCTCAAGCTTTTGTTGTATTATTGCTTATTTATTACCTATGTTGTTGACTCCTTTGTGTATAATTGTATGCTGGGAAGCTACAAATTTACTACTGCCCCTCATGGGATAAATAAAGTAGTTTGAACTGAATTTATCAGCATTTAGCAGAACAGACTTGGGAGAAATGGAATCTAATATTCAGAAATAGATTTTAATTAGTACATAATTCATTCAAGATAAGAATTGTTATGACCTTATTCAACTGAACTTTACTTATAAAGTACTTTAAAACAACCACAGCTGAAAAAGTGCTGTAAGTACATGGCCATAAACCATTAGCAAGAAAACAAAACAAATCGACAATAAAAACAAATAAAATATACAAAACAATAAAACAGACTTAGGTCTCATGTTGGGTTAAAACGCCAGTGAGTAGCTTAACAGAGCTATTTTTATCTGTGTTCATTTTCATTTAGTTTCAGTTGCCTACATAAAAAATATATTTAGTTAAAGTCATATTTTAGTCTTTAGGGACATCAAAACAAACACAAATCCAGCACATTTGTTAAATTGTGTTTCTTTCTATATAAGGCAAGGCAAGGCAAGGCAAGTTTATTTGTATAGCACATTTCAACAACAAGGTAATTCAAAGTGCTTTACATAAAACATATATAAATTCCAGTCTCTACTGGTCTCTACTTAGCTGCTGTCGTTTATCACAGTTTCTTTGCCAAAAACAGCTGAGGAAGTGAAATTAATGTTCTGAAAGATGCTTCAAAGTTTTGCAAAGTGCTGAGTATTATTTCATCCATCGTTAATATAAAAAACTGATTAGTGAAGCTTCATGTAGCTTTAGCAATTTAATGAGCAATGTATTGATTAATTATATGAAATTAAACCATATTGCAATTAATCACAATTTAAAGAAGTTTAGAGTGTGAAAGCTACTGATGTTACTTAAGAGAAAAAAACAGAACAGGTAGATTCTGTGGAGACATTTTACATGTCACAGCAGGAAATGCAGTAAAATTAATGGCGGCTGAATTCCATCACATTGCTTCAGCTTCATGGTTCTGAAATTGCTTTTCTATTACATTCTTCCAGCTCACCTGGAAATCCAATCAGATTCTGCTGCTATGTGCAGGATGAAACTGCAGATTGTCCTGAGGGAAAACTCAGCTGAGGTCAATTAAATATTTACTTAAAATGATCATTTTGCTTCACATTAAAGATTAGACATAAAGATTAAATCTTTAAATAAATATCCCTTTGAGAAAAAAAACTGCAATGAACAACACAAAATATAGTGACACTAATAATTGACCTAGTTAGTCCAAATAGAGCAGGATGATTTATTATAAAACAATAAAGGGGATTTCATAATGGGGTTTACTATAGTGAGTGTTATTATAGGTCTTATTATATAGAGTTATTATAGAGATTATTATAGGGAGAGTTATTATAAGCAATGTTATATGGAATGTCATTATGGAGCTTATTATAGATAGAGATATGTCTATTATAGGGAGTGTTATAGGGCTTATTATAGGGGGTATTATAGAGCTTTTTATAGTGAGTTATTATAAGGCTTATTATATTGAATGTTATTATAGGGCTTATTATAGTGAGTGTTATTATAAGGCTTATTATATTGAATGTTATTATAGGGCTTATTATAGTGAGTGTTATTATAAGGCTTATTATAGTGAATGTTATTATAGGGGTTATTATAGTGAATGTTATTATAAGGCCTTTTGTAGAGAGTGCTATTATAAGGCTTAATTATAGGGAGTGCTATCATAGGGCTTATTATACAAGTAAACGCACATACACATTATCTTTGCAGTCTGGACTTAATGGTCTTTGTTCTTGATTATTTCAGATAAATAATGAAGCACATTCAGACTAACTGTACCACATGAAAGGTGTTTAAACACAGAGTGTGTTTGTTCCTGGTTTATAATTAACTGCAGTTTTTACAGCAGAGCAACAATGTGACAAAGCAGTAAAGTAGTTTCTGATGTTGTGCTGCTCTATAGAACATCTGTCAATCAAACAGCTGTGGCGAGGTTGGGTGGCTTTTGCAGGGTCCCTTCAGCAGCTGAAACACACCCTTTGTTGCTTATCTCAAAATAAAGTGAAAATGTACGACACGTCTGTGGAAATCAACATCAGCAGCTGACATAGGGAGGTCTGAAGTCGTATTTTCTGAGGTGTGTCTGTCAACTGATAAGTGTGACAGCAGTGAAGTGGTGGTTTATGACAGAATATTGTACAGGTACACACACACACACACACACACACACACACACACACACACACACACACACACACACACACACACACACACACACACACACACACACACACACACACACACACACACACACACACACACACACACACACACACACACACACACACACACACACACACACACACAGGCCTCTTATTTCTCAACAGCAAATTTCACACTTGAGCAGTTGTTGTTGTTGTTTCCCAGAAAAAAAACAGCTTCGGGATTTTGGTGATTTTCCTCCAGAATCATTAGGATGTTTTCAGTTTTGTTTTCATTTGTCATACTTTGAGAAGTAGGTGAATCAATAAAATTAAGTGCAAATATTCAAGGTCAGATTGGTATGTTTGGTTCAGAGTTAAAACTATTGAACGGATTAACAGGGAATGTGCTGACTAGTTTTCCTCTTCTCTTTTGTCTGGTGCTGCAGTGTTTTGTGCAGTGTCTGCGATTTGTGATTTTGGGTTTTACGAATAATCTTGACTCTTGATTCTTCTTGTCGTTCTTAACCTCTTTATTTCCTGTATGTTCCCTTTTAATGAAGCCTTGATCTTCCCTCTCAGAACTTCACGCTGTGCTGTGTTCTGACCTCTAATGTCTTTATCTCTTATCAAGTTAAACTTGTGTTTCTTTTAACTCTTAAAACTCCTGAATAAACTCCTTCACTGACTCTTTCCCTAATTCTCCTCCTCCATCTTAACAGTCCCAGTCTCGGACCGTCCCTGTTTGTGGTCCTGATGCAGCATCTGTGTGTGTGTCTGTCTGTCTCTGAGAGTCTGGCTGAAGGTTTGGACAGTCGGGGACTCACGGGGCCTTTTAGCTTCTCTCTGTGACAAATCTCAGTGCAGCTTTAGATTCGGGGGCAGTGAACCACAGTGAGTCTGTCCACTGTAAAGATTCGTCTGTGCCGCTTGTCTTCTCTCTGCTTCTCAGGAGAAAACTTAACCACGCACAGGAGGAATCACTCAGTGCTGCAGCAGGCTGAGAGGAAACTAATAGAAGAGTTTTTCATCAACTTTAAACAAGCTCTGTTGAGCTTTATACCAGTTTTTGCAAAAAAATATAATTACATAAGAACCTTACAGATGCATCTTTTTGACAAATTAATCACAAAAGAGAAAGTGGCTGTAAAACTCCACAGAGCATCTCTGATTTTGACCAAACGTGGGTCGTCTGGACATTTTCTCTCGCTTAGCCAATGTCTGCTGCAAAGTTGGTTGTCTCAATTTCAGATGTTTAAGTTGTAAGCAGTAGATTACGTACATAATTTGCTGGACACGATTTGCATTCTGCTTTTGTTCTTATCCTTCTCATTTACCTTAAAGTACTTCCACATTGCTGACATGACTCCTCCTGCCGGCACCTTTCAGCCAAGCATGTAAATCATGCACTGCTGTAAAGTACCAGTATGCATGCCCAGTATCAGATTGATACTGATATCAGTATTGGGGAATCCCTATTCTTCTATAATAGTAAACTGGTGATCTGTTGGTTGTGGACTGTTGGTCTGGACAAAAAGATATATTAGGTTGAATCTTCAACTTTGGGAAACAGGGTTGTTAAGGTGATTAAAGTTTCTATGATTTGTTGATATAAAAAAAATTGATTAACACTTTAAGCTTTAAGGTTGTAAAACTGTGTTTTTTGGAGCTATACTTCATCTGAGTCGGTTTGGATCTGGTCTGGTGTTGCTCTCTGTTTGTCTGGTCACTAAGAACAACAGAATCCCCCACTTTAATTGTGCAGCATGTAATTCCCCTTTAAACCAGTAAATCCTGCCCAGCCATGATAGTCTTCTCCAAACAATAGGCAGCAAATCCTATTAGAACATGTCCCGGTCTGCCAATAAGTCTTTCCGGGTTTACAACTTGCACTAAGCCAGCAGTTATCTCTGCATATTTAAAGGACACAGCGCCTAAGCCCTTTGAGTTGAAGTGTTCCAGGAGCTCTGAGATACTGCAGCATTCTGTTCAGGCTCTGCTATTGTTAAAGAAAGTCGAGCTGTCAGCTTGATGAATAGTCGCTGTGTCTGCGGGTTTGATGAAGACGGAGTTGTCTGCAGCTTCTGATTAGCTGGATGTGGAGGAGGTATCATACTTCATCCTCTCTGCATCTATTTTCTCAGGAAGCAAAGTTTGATTGTGGTGTGATTATTTCTGAGGAGGAGGAAGCTATGAAAGGACAGAAATGGATGAATCTGTATTCACTGCATGAACTGGGTCATTAAGGTGAGGAGGAGTTTCACTGAGATAGAGGAGGAGTCACAGCAGCATCACGCAGGTCAGTGTTTTCCAAACACTCTTTAATTTATGGAGGCCACAACAACAGCAACACAGAGCGACACATTTATCTCTCAAACACACTGACATCAGATCTGTATCTGGGCAGGATCCTGCAGGTTGGAGGAATCGCTTTTGGTTTTTCCCCTACAGAGAAAACGGCTTCTACACTTTAAAATCAATCACTTTGTACGATAAAGAGAGTCAGAGCTGACAGGGACTTTATAGTGCTTTCAGGTGCTTCTTGTAAACTCAGAAATCTAAACTCAAATGGCCACTAAGGTGAAAGTTTACTTTTATTTTCCTGTTGAAATACATATCACCAGTAAAACCAGGAGAATGTTAGCACAAAAAAGATGATTTGAAATATATCGATCATTACTTTCTTGTGCTTGAAGTATGGTATTTTTTAATAAACACATATTAACATGAATCCAATCACCTGCTCAGTTCTTTAGATTCTAATCTTCAAAGTTCACTGCAGCATTTTAATGATTAGATGCTAAAATAATAAACAATCATGTATTATTATAAAGACGGAGTCAAAGAAGAACAGGATTCATCTGAAATCAGTTTCCAAACAGCACTTAGATCTTTCATTCCATCCTCAGTGTCTCTGAGTCTTAATCACAGCTCACCAGGTTCTTCAGATTCAGGGCCTGAGGGCGTTTTTCAGTAGTTTGATGTCATAGCTTTAATGTCACAGGTCTGTTTTGTCCTCAGTCAGTGATCCACACTGAACTCACCGTCTGTTCAGTGTGGGATTTATATTCTTATTCAGATACAGAAACAGTCAGAGGCTAGTGCAGGTCACAGGGATCCAGACCAAGGTTATTGTTTCTCACAATATTCTAAATATTTTCAGACCATGTAATTATTATTATTATATTCCGATTGTGAACGATTCACAATATTAACAGGATTTTGGTTGAGGATATTTATAGTATATTACTATATGATTAGTTATCAAATGGATTTTGCAGATGTTTTCCAGAAAAATAAAATGTACTTTTATTACTTTGGATGACATGATTTTGTAAAAATGACAGAACATTAACTTTATGATGCATTTCCAATGAAGGCTGATGGAAAGGTAAAACGGCTGGAACTCCAATTGCCTCATTCATTCATTTTATGATTCATTTTATGAAAGAGGTTTTATCTTCATGTGGAGCAGGTCTCCCTCCATGAAGCCGCTGTGTTTCTACAGGAGCTCAGAATGGACAAAACAAATGACTCTAGAGACGTAAAATGTGAGCAACATGAAAGTTCATGTTGCTCATTTTACGTAGCCACTGTAGAGTCTTCTACAGGTTGGAATACTTGGTTGATTGCAACCTGCAAACTCACCAGTAGATGTCACCAGAAACTACACACTGTACCTTTAACACAGAAACTACAAACTGAGCCCAACTAGTCTCTTCAAATTGCTTGTATTATCACTTGTATTATAGCGTTTTGGCATTTTTACGTAAGAAATTATTACATTATTGAAATGATTATCAAAATAGTTTTCTGTATTTTTTGCTTGGTTTTCTAAATTAATTAATTCCAAAATAGTTAGCTTTATGTTTTTAATTTGACAAGTTTGTTTTTTTATTCATTTATTTCAGCTGCATATATTTTCAGTGACGTCTGTTGCAGTAATTAGGGACTGAGACCACAGAGGATCAGACATTTTCCAGTATTAAACACAGCTGTGCTGTACTGTAAATCTCTGTAGCTACAATGACACTAGCACAATGATCTGTGTAACTTGGCTCCTCAGGCATCACTAAACGATACAGGTCCAGAATCATCTTTTCACACAGTTAAAATATAGTTGGAAGGAACATAGGATGTTACTGTGTCCACAGAGCACAGAATCTGATCTGCAGAGCGCTGTCAGTGTTGAAATATTCCTGAAATAGCCACACAAAGCAAACTATTTTCAGCACCTTTAGAGCTTTGAATCTGTTGTCATGGTTGTGATCAAAAAGCATTACTTCTTTTTACTCGTGGCCTTGAGTCCTGTTCACACAAAGCAGCTGTGAATGTTTCCTTGCAGCTGTTGCCATGTCAGATCTGTCAGAGTTAGGAGGTTTCTTTACAAGAGATACAATAACCATAAAAATCCAACATTACAGTTACAAGATAAAACCTGATTTCAGGGCCGGGACCGGTTTGATTTTATTATTATAGCAGAACACTGAACACAATATAGATGAATCGGAACATTTCTTATTATGCGAGAGGAGGAAGAAGCAATAATGTTAAAATAATTCATTTTCTCGTCAGTCCTTGAACACAGTGTTCTACTCCTCGATGAATGTCAAGAGGCTATTTGCTGCTTTGAATCCAGGATCATAACATTAAAGGACCTACGTAGATCCTAAAATGAAGGTCTAAAGGTGATTATACTTGTTTATTTTGCTGAGCAGCAACTTAGAATCTAATCATAAGAATGAAATCATAAAGTGGCGTACAAGTCATTTCCATACAAAATCATCTAATTAAAAGTTTGATCTGCCATTTACTCACTTTAGGAAAACCCAACTGTGTGTGTGTGTGTGTGTGTGTGTGCGCGTCCGTGTGTGTTCTCCACACACAGAAGAAGAAACAGAATCTCGATTTCATTTGCAGCTGAGCCTTTGTACAGACCTGATTTGTGGAGATCATTGTTACAAGATTAGGGTTTGATTTGTTATGCCTGGGACAAGTAGGCATCTCATCGAATACATTATTTCCACAGAAGACATCGCAGGAATATTAATTGATCACCGAGGTACCACCTTCCCCTTCCATCACTTTGATAGAACAGATTATATGAGGGACTTTGATCGATGACGTAAAGGACGTGAGCAGCATTTCAAGTCTTGTGGCGCAGAGTCCACGAATATTCTATCTTTTAATTGATCAGGAGATGATACTAAAAGTTGTATAATCCAGAGATGCAGAAAGAAGCTGATTGATGACACTGCAGAACTGCTTCAATCCACTTTGAAGCCTGAAACATCTGGTTCTGCTGCTCTGCTAATATGCATCAAACTGCCAGATGCTCGTCTGACAGTTTTCTGATTTGAACATGAATTTTCAAGATCGGTCAGATTGATTGATTCCTCACTGGAAATATCCAACCTGGAAACTTCATGTTGGATTAGTTTTTTAGGACTGCATGTAACATCCATTCTGATTCTGTTAATTAATCAATGATATTCAATAATCACTCTTTAGATGTTTTAATTCCTTCATGAATCCGTAAAGAAGCAGATTTTTGCTCTTTTTTTGTTTGATTCCATTTGTGATCAGAGAACAGTAGAGAGCATATGCGCCTAAAAGATTTACTGCATGTTCCATATATTCTGAGACATCTCAAAATGTAAAGTCTGAAGAACTTGTTGAAAAGAATAATTTGTTGAAGCTGCAGCGTGAAGTGACAAATTCATACAGGATCCACTCAGATGGAGAACAAGTGTGAATACAGATGTGATTCCTTCACAACTGACAAACTAAAAAATCAAGCAGTCTGTTTCTTTCCTGTCCATTGATCCTGCACCCATGCAAGCACGCCTGTCATCTCCAGATTGTACAATATTAGTTTGATTAGAAAGCAGATCTTTTTGCTTACTCTAATTATAAAGTCATCAGTGACATAAGTAGCCTCAAGCTAAACAGGCAAAATTAAATAATAAGCCAACAGCTTCAAATAATCAGTATCTAATTAATGTTAATGGTTGAATAGATATTTTCTAATTAATGTCAACTGATATTTTTATTTGAAACAACTTAAAATAACCTGGAGGTGAAGCGATGCTTAAAAACACACATTTCACACATCAGCATCAACAACAACTAAACGTTCCCTGCTCCTCATGCTGAAGACTGTGATCAACTGATGCTGTAAAAAGCTTAAATCCATCTGCCAGCTCGTCCAGCAGAATCTACAGGAAGATTTCACACATTTGTCGCTTCGCTTTTGTTGTCAGGGTTACGGTGCATAACAACAGTCTCCCGGGAACCTGACGAGCACTTGAGGAGTCATGTGACGCAAAGTGAACAAGATAAAACTGAGCAAATGGACTGTTTATCAGTTTATCAGCCGCCAGGTCTGATCTAATGATCTCTTCATTTTACCACTGACACACTCAGATATATATAAATAACTGTTCTGTCACTGGCAGAAAACACACTGCAAAACATGGAATCTTAACAAGTGAAAATATCTGGGTTTTGGTACAAATTGTCCAATACTGAGCAGAGTTATTTTCAATTATCTTATTGCAGTGGGTGATAACTCAGTCCCTCCAGTTATTAGCAATTTTGCGATTGCATGAATTCCTGCATAATCAGCAATATTCTGAAAATCTTTGCAATGCTGCATATTTCCTGATATGTCACATCATTTTTGCAAAATAAGTCCAAAATACCACCCATCTTTCACAAAACACATATCTTTTCTATATCTCCTACTGGTGGCAGTTTATTTGCACATGCACACATGATCATTTTCTTTTCTGTCACACACCCGCTTTACTTTCATGTGATGGTGATCTTCTTTTGATGGTGAACACATCCCAGCAGCCATTTTTTATCTGTGAGAGTGACCGAGCCAAAATGGGGGAATTATTTTCAAACACTGCCGCTGTGCACTCACCGGAAATGCTTCTTCTTCTTCCACTAGTACTTTTTAAAGACAAATACCGACCATTAGGGCCCTGATCATCAACACTTGAGATTGAAACGAACATTGTTTTACTGAGTGTTTTTTCAAGACGTTTATGCAGGTATCAGCTCTGTAGATGTCTGTCATTTCATCTGCCTCCGTTATTTCTGCTTCTGCCGCCACATAATTTTTGCTACCTTCTGGTGGGACTGATAATTTGGCTCACACTGCAAAAAGTAAAACTTTGTCAGGGGGAAATATCTTGTATTTAGAACAATTAGTCCAATATTAAATAGAATTATGTTGAATCCTCTTATTCCATTGGCAGAGAATTTTAAAAGTTTTTCAAAGTTTAAAAAAAAAAAAAAATGAGATAAAAAGAATTATGAGATAAAAAGACAACATTAAGATACAAAAAAAAATATCAACAATTTATTATTATTTTAAGAAACTTAAGAAAAAAATTATCAATATCAACAAAAAAATAAATAAAATTGAAATAAGCAAACGTATGTGTTAATGGAATCAGATGCAAAATAATTCTACTCAAAATTGAACTAATGGTACCCAAAACAAGATCATTTCACTTAAGATTTTTTGCAGTGTGATCGATTTTGTTATTCTTAGTTAGTCTTTATAGTCTAAATTTGGCAGAATATTAGACAAAAGGAATACAATTATGATTAAGGCCAAACAATTTACTTCTGTTTTAAGAAAAATCGACCAAATTCAAGATCAAAAATGATCTGCTAATGGAATCGTAATTCCTCAACGTTGGACTAGTTGTACTGAAAACAAGAAACAAGACCTAAAGAGACAGAAAATAAATGTAATAAAAAATATTCTGGGCAGCAGAGACTAAGGTATTTTGTAGTAGACAAGATAAAATGCAGCTTTGACTTTTTGCTGTCGTCCCATGGCGGCTTATTAGCGTTAATGTGTGTCATCATTTTGCTTATTCATGAATACTGAAGTGCATCTGCATATGGATTATATGAAACCGCCACAGGAGCAGAACAGCAATGTGCTGCCAACCGACAGAATGTTTTTAATGACGTCGGTGATACAACTTTTATTTGTTTGGTGATTTAACAGGTCTGAAGTTCTGTTCTTATTGTCTTTTTTTGTTTTATTTATTTATTCCTACATTATTTAGGTAGAAAAGTCCCTTTGAGATACAAGAAAAGCACTATTTCAAATAAGAGAATACATGAAAAGAAGCTCCAGAGGTAAGGAATAAAAGGAGAATAGCTTCAGTATCTATAATCACCTCAAGTCGAGGTTTTATGAACGGCAGCACGTTTCCTTCAGGGCACTCCGGGAGTGTTTCTGAGACAATACTGTTTCTCAGCTCATTCTGAGCCCAAGGTGCATAAAAGGAGAAAACACGCAGTGATCTGATGTTATTAGTGGCTGCTCAGAGAGGATAAAAGGCTGCGGATATAGAAGTAGGTAATTTACCTCACAATGATAATAAATAGCAGCATGTGTTTCTCTCCTCATGTGCAGAGACGACCTTCATGCAGCTCTGTATTAATGGAGCTGAGTTTGTGAGCGGAATTCTTCACCTTTACTGTCTTCACAACTATAAGCAAGGCATCTTTGGCTGTGCATCATCTGCACAGAAGAGCAAAATTCAACTAAATTATGATATATAAAAACAACATCAAGGATGACACATACTTCGAGTTGCTGGAAATGGGCCTCTACACACCCATGTAGATATTGCACAAAAAACCAGACATTTGCAGTTAGAATAGACATTCACCACATTAGCAATGTATAGAGTGTATTTCTGATTAGTTTAAAGTTATCTTCATTAAAAAGCAGTGTTTTTCTTTCAAAACTAATAAGGAAATTTCAGGAAAATTTCAGGAAATTTCAAAGTGACCCCAACGTTTTGAACGTCACTGTGTGTACACATACACACACTCACCCTCACACACACACACACACACACACGAGTTGTCATTTCGACCATGAAGTCAAACTAGAAACTGCATAGAGCAGCTGTTCAATTTTCAGAATAAAACACATTTAAAAATAAAAAAGCACATTTGTATATATTTTCAGCCACTTTTTTCTGTATGGTTCTACTCCATGGATCTCCGTGTTCTTCCTCCGTCTTTCTGTCCAGTTTTTGCTGGTCTTTAAACGTTCCGTCAACTAAGGACTAAGCAGTAAACTAGTGTTGCAGTGAGCCCCCTGCTGTTTATCGAGAGGAACACGGATCAAATGTGGGCTGTAAAAAATAACCGCACAAAAACTGAACAACTGATGGCGACGCTGCCTTGGTAGTCGACTAATTTATTTAATAGTCAATGACCCCTGTGTGTGTGTGTGTGTGTGTGTGTGTGTGTGTGTGTGTGTGTGTGTGTGTGTGTGTGTATATATATATATATATATATAAATAAATACCATAACACTGCAAATTTTCTGTCTAAAACAACAGGCAGAGTGTAAGTTTGAACTAACATCACAGTGAGTGGAGGAAGAAGAAAAGAAGAAGCTCCATCTATCATCCACTGACGGCACTGCAGCTTCCCACTGGAGAGGCTCCCTGCGGCTGGTAATAAACTCAGATCTCCACAATCCTCGGAGCAGATTCCATATGAATTATGTGGATGAACTGGCCACATGTAGTGAATTTAATGTGACTTTAATGCCTACAAAAATATTAAAAGTAATGAAGGGGCTTATTAACTGTCTGAAACAACGAAAGTTGGTACTGACTTTTCTGTCCAGGTGCAGCTTCATGCACAGGCTACGACACCAGGATACTTTTAGCTAACTTTTAGCAGATTTTGCTTTCGTTTGCTAATTTCCGCCAAATTAGAACATTCTGCAGGTAGAGTCTGCAGCTTCCACAGCCCCACAGCAATGAGAACACTACACAGTGTTTTTGTAAACTGACAAACTAATATATCAGGACTGTGTGTGAGTGGATAATCAGGTCACAGCTGTACAGGACACAGGTAAATAAACCAGAGAACTGTGAAGTCCTTTATGTTGCACCCTAAACAGCATAATGTGATGGCAGAGTGGGTTTAATATGGCTATATGAGAAAATGGGAATATGAGAGTGAATCTATTTCATGCATAATGTAAGCTACCTTTTCATCCTTTTCAAATTGCCCTACCTGTTCATCGTAACTATGACAACCAACCTATGTTCAGTGCGGTGGTCAGCAGTAAATCGCAGAGGACATTGAAGCACAAAGATCAGGGTTGTTTTTTTGTTGTTGTTTTAAATCAGATGCTGCAGTCTGATGGCAGCAGTCATTACTGAGAGAATTAAGATTCACAGCAACAGGAGCAATCGATGGACGACGTCTGGGAGCCATCAAAGCCGCACAGAGAACGACTCGCCATCAGTCCTCCAGAAGGGTTCCAGTCTGTCCACGGGAATACAAACACAGCCCAAACACTACATATGTCAGCACACGCGTGTGCACCGAAGCATGAAAATGCAAATGCAAACTGACGCTGGCATTCTTAATATAGTTTTAATCTATCTCCCTCTCTATAAGAACAAATCATTTTGTGTCTGTCTCATTAATATTAATGAACCTCTCCTCTGATTGGCTGATTTGGAAAAGTATCTGTATAAGATCTAGAGCTTCCTTATATTTAAAAAGTAATTCACTTCTCACTTTTTAAGATATGAGAATTTTAAATCTTCAGCTGACCTACCTTCATCTTGTTTGTGAACATGTGTTCTATTAATATAATTATTATTTTTGTATCATTTATTGCCAAATCTAAAACATCCATGTTTTCTCATCTTTAAAAGCCAAAGTGAGACTCATAAGTCTAATGTTTAATGCATGACGCAGGGCTGCAGCTACTTTGATAGTAGATGAATCTGTCGATATTGAAATGATTAAATAATTAGTTGTTTGGTTCATAAAATGGTGTAAAATGTTGATCACTGTTTCCTAAAGTTAATGATTCAGCCTTGAATGTCTTTTTTATCCAGACCCAGAGTCGAGAACCCAAAGATCATCAGTTTACTATTACAGAAGAGTAAAGAAACCAGAAATAATAAGATTTGCAATATGCGAAATCAGAATGAGAATAGCTGCAGTTACACAGATAATAACTCTCTGCTGTTTTATGTGACTCACAACAGCTGTTTCACCGATGATTCTCCTGAGAGAGAAACTGTAGGTGTGACTGGTCAAACACAAACACACAGGCTGACTGTGTCACATGGCAATTAGCTGTAAAGGGCAGCAAGGGTGGTCAACATTATCTGCTGTCATGGTCTGGCAGATTAGTGCCATAACACACACACATGCACATGCACGTGTGTCTAATAATTAACTGGTCCAGTATTGTGCTGCATCATTTTAAGCAGAGTGAATATGTGGAGACGAGGAGGACAAACACACATACAAAAATACAATATGAGGAAAACGGGTAGGAATAATATATTCGTCCACCACAGGAACAGATAAATATCAGCAAACTTCTCTGGGGAAATGCAGAAAACGGCAGTTTGAAGCTCAACTTCTGACTCGTCATTTCTTTCTGTCAGCTGAAATATAAACAGATGGAGAAAAGCAGGCAGAAGTTCTGTTTCTCCTCTGGCTGCTGACTCCTCCTTATCTTCAATGTAAAAGGTCACATTGCTGCACTTTGCTGACAGAGGTGAAAATTTCAGGTTTGTAATGCTGCTTCGTCCTGCCAGAACAATTCAAGGTTTAGTTCAAGTGCAGCACATTAGAACACATTGTTTGTCAAGGTTATTATTAAGGTTAAAGTTAAGTTTGAGGTGGAGGTTGAGGTTAAGGTTCTAGTTAAGGTTGAGATTAATTTTGAGGTTATAGTCAAGGTTGATATTAAGGTTGAGGTTATAGTTGAGGTTAAGGTTAAATTTGAGGTTCGCGTTAAGGTTGTGATACTGAGAGATATCCATAGAACCATAACAATTGACATTGTGTGAATGAGAAAAGTCTCTCCTGGACAAAAATGTTACAAAAACCCTCAGCAGTTTTTTGCTGTTAGCTCCGTTTTCTCTTTTATTAGATGAATGTTATTCTTTAAAATGACGACCACTCAAGTGTCTGCTGACGCACACGGAGGATATTTGCATTTCTCTATGAACAAAATGTTCTTATCATTTCAACAGAGTAGAAGTGTGTTCCTTTCTGCTTCTACATCGTAGATATTAATGATGCTATTAATAAAACGGTTTGAACGGATCTTACGAACGTGTTTCTAGTCATCAATAAAGATACAACGGTGAAGTAAGATTTGTGCGAACGCATTAAAAACTAGTAGAGCTCATTAGTCATTTGGTTTTAGAATTACAGTGACACTCTATTGGAAATACACTTACTCACTTTCTTGGCAAGAGTTAAATGAGAAGATATGACTCTCATGTCTCCACAATAAATATGAAGCCAGAGCCAGGAAACCATTAGCTTTGTTAGCGTAGCATAAAAATGAGACTAGATTCTAAATCTTGTCACTAGCTTCAAAAGTGCAAATATATAAATGCATGACTGTGACTGTTCGTCTGCAAGAGACGTGTGCATTTTGATTGGTGTGGCCTTGAAATACCCAATAAATAATTCATCATAATCATCATATGATTAAACTTTCACCTCATATGGTTCAACTTTCACTTCTCAGCAGCAGGGAAGCAGCTTTAAAGTGTGAAAGTGCTAATGAGGGCAGGAACAGAGCTACAAATATATTTAAAAAGACAACATTCGGATTTCATAGAGATCTTTGTCATGTTTTGTCAAGAAAGCAAATGAAGCTTTTTGATCCAGCTGATGTGGACATTTGTGTTTCTGTGTGTTTATGGAAATGGTGAACACCAAATGTTTATGCTGCATAGATTTTATTCCATGAATGCAAAGCATTTCCTTCTATTTTTACCTCTCTGCTGCCTGTGGTTCTTCTTGTGAACAGACTGCTCTGTTTCCTTTACTCCAAAACAAACACCTCCACCACTGTCCTATTTTTCAGTCAATGCTGAAGGAAAGCAGCTTTTGTTTCAAAGTTGCTCCTGTGTTTTGTACTTGCTGATTGTACTTTTTCTGTTAGATGGTCTTTCTGTTATGGATTTGGAAAATGGAAGTAAAATGCCAAACAAAAGACAAAAGACCAAAATATCAAGGAAAAGACTCAAAAAACAACCAAAAGACTAAAAATAACAAAAAGATCAGTCAAATGACTAAAATATAAATCGAAAGACTAATACAAATAATCAATATTGAATTCATCATTTATAACGCATGAATAATTATAATTCATGCGTAATTTATAAACACAGCTATAATTGTTTATTTATAAGCACACACTAAACACTAAATTCATCATTTATGAATAAGTCATGTTTCTGACAAATACTTATTAGTATGTGGTTTATGATTACTTATAATTGTTTTACTCTTTATTCATGAGATTATCTATATACATTTTTAATTTAGCATTTGTAAATTAAGTATTACATTATTTACCCACTGGTTAGTTAGGATTTGTCAGTTGTTTTTAAGCTAATTTACAAAGCGTATGTAAATAACAAATAATACATTTAGATGTACATGTCTGCATGCTAGTAATTATGATAGTAAGTGAGTGTGTTATTAGTTGCTTACAAAAATCTCCATTTCCAGTGGATGGCTTATAAACAGTTATTGGCAATTACTAAGCATTTTGTGTAAGCTCATCTATAGTGGGGACTATCTATGCTTTATAAAGTATTTTAAAATGAGATTTAAAGCCTGGCAATGCCTCAAAACTCACAGAAGTTCCAGACTAAGGAGAGACACAACACAGGGACATAGAATTTATCGCATTGATATTTATTACAACTTGCCAACATTAACAGTGGAAGTTGAAGTACAATAGATGTTTCTTCAGAAAAATAGTTTTGAATGAAACAGTATGCATCCTTTCTTATTTAAGAACAAATGAAGGTGAATATTTTGAGAAGTTGCTCCTCTTGCTTGCAGCAACAATGTTCTGTACTTGGCCCTTGATTAAATAAATAGCTGCAGCAGCAGAAACATCCCCAAGGATACATACAGCACAGTGTATTTTGGGCCAGTACTGTTTTTGTGCATTAAATTTGTGAAATAAATTTGATTTCACCAATATATAGGTCTGTACCCAAAGTTTGATCCAAAATGATTTAGATCACAGTTTATTGTCAAACATACATAAATTGCATTTGATGTGCATTGCCTTTAGGCTACATGCCAAAATAATCTGAACCAAATCAGCATGTATATAAGAAAAACAACAACTGCAAATTAGTTTTCACTAATCTATCGATTTACATTTTTCTCTTTTCAAGGTCTTGTCATTAATAAGCTTCTTCAGTGTTCATAGTTTTCTCTATGTAAAAAAAGCATTAAACATATCCAGTTCATAATACATCCATGATCCTGCTGGAGAGGGACGATGATTTGTGACAATCCTGCTTTCAACACGTTATCAACGTAATGATGTAATGGCGTCACAAACACTTTATCTAGGAGTGGAGCGGTCAGACACCTGTATCTGGTCAGACTGTGTTGTGTCTCTCCTTAGTCTGAGACTTCTGTGAGTTTTGAGGCATTGCCAGCCTTTGAATCTCATTTGTAAATACTTTATAAGGCATATATAGTGCCCACTTTAGATGAGCTCACACAAAATGCTTAGTTAATGAGATGAGTAGTAAGTACTTTGTAACTGGCTGAATTCATAAATTCCTGCATTAACAACTGTTTGGAAATTGTATTTATAAGGTTTTATAAAGTACATGCCTAAATAGTGGACATGTAAGAGCATGCAGACATGTACATCTATTATATAGATCATTTATATAGATTAACTTATTGATGAAGATTATAACATTTATAACAGATTATAAACCACATACTAATGACTATTTACATCAGAATCGTGTTTATAAATGATTAATTCAGTGTTTACTAATCCATGACTACTGTGCTTACAAATGAGTAAACATTTATAGCTGTGTCTAGCTACATATTGACTATTAATGCATTATAAGTGATGAATTCAATATTTATTAATGCTTAACTATTGCTTAATAGTGTGTGCTCAAAGTGTTACCAAATAAACAAAAAAGACTAATCAAATGAGACGTACTCTTGACACGTCCTGAGATACTGACACGTCCTGAGATACTGACACGTCCTGAGATACTGACACGTCCTGAGATACTGACACGTCCTGAGATACTGACACGTCCTGAGATACTGACACGTCCTGAGATACTGACACGTCCTGAGATACTGACACGTCCTGAGACGTCACCGCTGTGCTTTCCTGCTGTTGGCTTTCATAGTGTGGCGGTTACTGTAACACTTGTTCTGCTGTAAGTCGCTCTGGATGACAGCATCAGTGAAACAGGCTTGAGAGCCTCATGGGGGAAACTTTCTGCAAACAGCTGTGTCAGATTCTGCAGTTACAGGATCCTTGCTCCGGGGAGCAACGAGACAGTAAAAGACTGAAACAGGTCACTGCTTCTAGTCGTTGGACTGTGGCACTTAAAGTTACTGGCAGTGTAACCTTCGCCTGCACATTCCCCAAGGGTACAATCAGCAGAAAATGGATAAGCCATTAGGTAGTAAAAGAAGTCACTTTAAACGACCTTTTTAATTTAGCTTAATTCATTTCAAATGTGTTATGTCCCCTTGGGGAAAGCAGCCAGCACATCCAGTTTAAAAGCTTGGTTATTACAATGGATGAGAAGCTGTTGAACCGTAAAAGAAAACTAACTGTTCACAACACAAAACATGAGTTCACACTGTGAGCTGCCACTTTCTGGTCCCACATGGTCTCAAAAGTTGTTTGAGTTTGTGATTAAATTCCAAGGACAGCTTTGCCAGATGGTTCTTTTTAGCGCTCAGGTTGCGTCACGTTACAGTGATGTAAAAGTGTTTGTCCCATTCCTGATTGCATGATCTTTAAACAAATTTAAGTATTAGTCAAAGACAACACAAGAGAATGAAGGTTTCATTATTAAGGGAGGAAAAAATTCAAATCAACATGGCCCTGTGTGAAAAGGTGATTCACTTGTTTTGTCTTTAATATTTAACCCAATCATATCGGATTCTGCGCAGTAATGCACCATCATTAGTTTACATACACATGAGATGGATCTTGTTGAGTTTTTAAAATCATGCAACCAACAAAATCAAGTCAATCAATCATACTTGTGCATTTTGAGACCAGCAAAAATTAAAATGGTTGATTGATTAATGTTTTGTCGACAAATTACACGATGGTTGGTTGGTAACATGGTTTTAAAAACTCAAAAAGACCCACCTCCTGAAGTATACTTCAACTATTAGACACAGAATGGGGGAAAGAATCCAGAAAAGCACATTGTAGGATTTAAATGAATTCATTAGTAAATTCCCCTGTAAAATAAGTATTTGGGCACGTACAAACAGGCAATATTTCTTGCTCTCACAGACCTGCTCACAGAGCACCTGTTTGAACTTGTTATCAGAATAAAAGACACCTGTTCACAACCTCAAACACTCACACTCCAAACTCCACTAAGGCCAAGACCAAAGAGCTCTCAAAGAACACCAGAAACAAAATTGTAGACCTGCACCAGGCTGGGAAGACTGAATCTGCCATAGGTAACGGTAAGCTTGGTGTGAAGAAATCAACTGTGGGAGCAATTATTATAAAATGGATACATACAATACCACACAGAGGGACCTAGAGATTGACCTGCAGAGAGCTGGGACCAAAGTAACAAAGGCTACCATGAGTAACACACTACACGCCAGGGACTCGAATCCTGCAGTGCCAGACGTGTCCCTCTGCTTTAACTAGTACATGACCAGGCCTGTCTAAAGTTTGCTAGAGAGCATTTGGATGATCCAGAAGAGGACTGGAAGAATGTCATAGGATTAGATAAAATTACTTGGTAAAAACTAAACTTGTCATGTTTGGAGGAGAAAGAATGCTGAGTTGCATCCAAAGAACATCCCTACTATGAAGCATGGGGGTGGGAACATCATGCTATGTGGCCCTTTTTTTCTGCAAAGGGACCAGGACGACTGATACTTGTAAAGGGAAGAAGGAATGGGGCCATGTATCATGAGATTTTAAGTGAAAACCTCTTTCCATGAGCAAGGGCATTGAAGATGAAACATAGTTGGGTCTTTCAGCATGACAATGATCCTGAACACACCAACCAGGAAACAAAGGAGCGGCCTCGTAAGAAGTATTTTAAGGTCCTGAAGTGGCCTAGCCAGTCACCAGATCTCAACCCCATAGAAAATTTTTGTTGTTGGGGGTTGTAAGTCTGTGTTGCCCAGTGACAACCCTTAAACATCACTGATGTAGAGGAGATCTGCATGGAGGAATGGGCCAAAATAACAGCAACAGTGTGTGAAAACCTTGTGAAGACACAGGAAATACATACATACAGAAAATGTTTGACCTCTGTGACCCTCAACAAAGGGTATAAGACAAAGTATTGGTGTAAACTTATGTTTTTGATCAAATAATTATTTTCTACCACAATTTGCAAATAACATCCTTAAAAAAAAATCAGTGTTTTTCTGGATTTTTTCCCCTCATTTTGTCTATCATACTTAAGATATACCTATGATGAAAATATACAGGCCTCTCTCATCTTTTTAATTAGGAGAATTTGTACAATTGCTGGCTGAATAAATACTTTTTTGCCCCACTGTAGGTAGATAGTTTACAATGTTATTATATGTCATTATATGAATTAATCATATTAAATATATTTTATTTACCCATCTGACTTTAGGATTTTTTTGTTATAGGCTATGTTTTTATAACACCTGAGAGTTTTACCTTTTAGTCTTACCTTTGCATGTTTTAGTCCTAAATGGGTTCAATTTGTTTTAGGATTTGAACAAACATGCGAAAAAATAATAAATCAGGAATGGGGCTAACAATTTTCATACCATTGTATTTAAGGCTTGTTATTGAAGAGCATGTTTTACTAAACAATTTTGAAGAATGTTGGATGGTGAATCAGCCACCGTTACAATTATAAGTGCCGGTGCTGTATGAAACAGAGGAACAGACGGCTGTAACAGCTGCAGGCATCTGTGGGTGTTGGAGTTAAGTAAGTTAGCTTCTGCTTTGGTTTTGCCGCTGACTGAGTGTAAAGTCGCCTCAAGCAGCAATGATGAGAGAACATCCAAGCACCTCCATTTCATTCACTCCCCCCCACCCCCCCGAGAGTGTGTTTGAGTGTGTGCTCACCCTGAAGTCGATGCCCACAGTAGAGATGAAGCTCCCGGCTAGAAAGGCTCCATCTTTGAAGCGAACCAGCAGACAGGTTTTGCCTACACCTGAATCCCCTACCAGCATCACCTGAGACACACAGAGGGTTTAAGATTTATGAAGAAAAAGCTCCAGGGCTCATTTACTGAGATGCAAAGGATTCATCTTCAAACCATCAACTGTTTACTTCTATATGACAATATTCTTCCTGACTTCAATTTAAGACCCTTTCTCTAATCTGTAAAAAAAAAATAAATAATAATGACAGCTCAGTCTCAGAGGGAAACGTTGAGAGTTTACATTTTTGCAAAATCATGGATATGCAGATTCAACATTTCAGATGTGGTGACGTAGTTCATTCGACGTTTCTCTTCTCTCAGAACCAAGAGGAGGGTTGGGTGGATGGATCATTGCTTTGTTTTATTTGAGACATCTGTTAACTGACATTTGTCCTTCATTGATCAATTTAACTCAAACACTAACCTAAACCTAACCACATTTTAGCCAGTGTTACGCCATAAAACAGGATTTTATTAATATGCACACATAAAAGAAATTTTGATATCAAATGTATCTGCAGATATGTAAACTCTCCATGATTCTCTGTAATACCATTATTATTTATTTTGATAATATGTTGCTATTATAGTACTGTCAATGCTGCCATTTACAGTTTGCTTGGTCACCATCATCACCTTAAGGTCCATTGATGATCTCACTGCACCAGACTTAATCGTCATGTGGATTTGCATTGACCATTTGTGTTTGTGGTTTTGTGGTGAAGGGGAAGGATCCACATGCACACCTGCAGGTAATCTCACAACCGGGCCGGTGTGGGTGCAGGCTTTGGTTTCACCCAAGCAGTAACACACCTGTTTCTACTAATCTACCATTGGAGCTATTGCTAAGGACCTTCATGAGTAGAATCAGGTGTGTTACTTCATGGTTGAACAAAAACCTGCACCAACACCGGCCCTCCAGGACCAGGATTGCCCACCCCTGAGTTAGACTGTGATTGGCGAGATGTCCTGTAGGTGTGAGTGCAGCTGCTTTCACCTTGGGAAACAAATGACACACTTGTTCAGCACTTCTTGATAAACGAGACCTTGTCTGCCAACACACAAGAGCAGTTTAACGGTTTAATCCACACAGTAGCCACAGACATCCTGAACGCAGCGTTTCTGTCACTGGGAGCAGGTCGTGGAGACAAAGGGAAATGAGAGTTTGTTTCATGTCCTATAGGCAGCAGCATAATCTGATGCTGTTCCACAATGTGTTTGACTTGCTGTGAGCAGACATGATGTTTGATTAGACACTGAACTGCAACAACTGTGAGCGTCACAGAGAATGAAAGTCGAGTGCGGAGCAGGATTTTGGCAGAGCTGACATAGGAACTGCTGTTAATCAGCCTGCAAATTAATACCAGCTGCCACACACACTGCCAGAATTTAGATTTGCATATGTTCAGAGCTGATTAGCATCATATCTACATTTCTTACTGTAGGACTACGAACAATCATTTTCATTATGAATCCACCTGTTGATTATTTCATATGTAGGTAGACATTCACATTATTATTCTTTGGTATATGGCAATTATATATGGAGGACTGAAACTGCTAAATAAAATAAGAAATAAAATGCTCAACAAATGTTAAGAATTCCAAAATAAATATGCACAGAAATAGAAAACTAAAATGTATTTGATTTACTTATTTTTGAATTCTTTACTTATTTGTGTTAATTTATTGTATTTTCATGATTTTATTTGAAGTACTAAATCTAAATTGTGGGAACGTTCTTAGTAAGAAGTCTAAGTAAGTCTAAATGTATATTTCATATATAATCTTATGTTTAAAACAACATATCAAACCCAAAAAATTCTTATGTTAGAAATCAACATGAGAGGAAATCTAATATTTATAATATGTTTTCTATCTGGCTGCAGAAAGCTGACTTGACATTACTTTCCTGACTGATTTATTGATTGATTGATTGATTGATTGATTGATTGATTGAGAACCTGCTCTTTAGCCTGAACTCCACTGTACCTTGAAGGCGATGTCATAAAACTCTCCGCTGTTGCTGATGCTCGGTCTGCTGGGGTAAACCAGCCCAGAGGAAGGTGCAGCGGGGACGGTCAGACCTTTCACCGTCCTCCCGCCCTCTCTCCCACTGCTCGGAGACGCTCGGGGGCTCCTGGAGCTTCCTTTGCCGCCTTTCGTCGCCTTCTTCCTGGACATGGCTCTGACCGGCGGCTCCGCTCCGAGTATAAACACACGGGAGAACGTGGACGTGGGGAAAAAGGTTTTCTTGCTGTTTCTTTAGCACTTTTTCTTGTTGAGGAAAAACAAGTTCACCTGTGCGTCAAAATCATGACTGTCGCTGCGCGTAAAAAGCGGAAATTGGAACGATTTATTGGACAAAAACTGTCTGTGAAGCCACAACAGCTTCTGCTGCTGAACAGAACAGATCCGAGGAGGAGGAGGAGGGGGTTCACCATGTAAACATCGCTCTCTCTCTCCCTGTTTCACAGAAGGAAGAAAAGCGTCACGTTGTTTCAGTGCGTTTAAAGGGAAAGTCCACATTTTATGATGCATTTCTGTCAGAAAAAATAATAATAATAATAATAATAATAATAAATATATATATATATATATATATATATATATATATATATATATCACAGACATGTTTTCAAATGTGTTTTATCAAGCTAAATGCTCAAATGAAAAATAACAGCAACAAATTATGCTGCTAAATGAACACAACTGTGGAAGAAGTGGATGATACATCAAATATTTGGCTTATATAGATAAATTATTTTGAGTTGTAGCTTGAAACACAGGCCTAACCCTCAGTTCACTATAGTTTGTCCATTAGGAGACAGAGAACTGTCCAAAGTTAATATATTGTGTTCAATAATGTATTATTAATGAACACTGTAAATGTGCAATATTCAGCTTCAAATACAGATACAACTCACCATGCAGCTTGGTGGAATAACAAGGTAACAGGTAAGTTAAACAAACCTGTGGAGATTCTGCTGTTATTATCCACCGGTCCATGAATACACGGGTTTATTACCATATTATCATTTTTGTTTTTAGGCTAAATGGATGAAAAACTCCAAAACTATCAGTGCCGTAGTTATTTTTTTGATCCCGGTTTTCGCGGGCAAGGGGCACGTGTTGCTGGGCAGAATTCAACTGCCCCTTGACCCGACGTAGACTTTGGCAGGTGTCAATCACGCGGGCATGTTGTTTCCATAGCAACAGTATTAAAATTGGCGCGCTGCCCCACAGAGCAGAGAGACGGCGGAAAGCAGAGAAACACACGAATAGAATCACTACAAAACAGAACTATGATGGTCGTGAGTTAAGTTTATTTACACACGCATTCACAGTTGAATCACTACTTTTAATATTTAATAATGTTAAGATATATTTTGCCCCAAAGCTTCCTGCACCACAGCGCCACCTGCTGGGTGTGGCTCAGCAGTGCAACACGTTCCTTCTAATGTTAAAAACGCCGCCGGCTGTGATATAATGGCCATCCACCGCAGTTTAATTAACAGCTGCTCCTCTTTTAGTGAAGAGCCGCTATCGGTTCCGTTAAAAGCTGTCAATGGAGGCTTTCAGCAGCGTCATGTCATGTTATTACAGCTATTTCTGTTTAATAGCCTGTTTCTCATTTATGGAGAACATTCCCAAAATAAACTACAGGAAAGAGGTTATTTGTCAATGTGGAGCACACATGTCTGAAATAAACCGTGTTCTGAGATGAGTGAGACTATAATGTAGCTACATGACTCACTCTGTATGTCCAATAAAGCATAAAGCATTTTACATAACCATGAGCAGGCTAATCTGTCCACTGCAACAGTGACTCACTTGCTGGGAAAGATACAGTTCTGTTTTCTCTTCATTGGTGTCTTCTCTAACTATCTTCTCATTTAGTCAGAAACTTCCAGCCTCAGAGATGAGCAGTAACTACCAGGCAGCTTCTATCTGAAGTAAACCTTTTAAATTATGAGACTCACTCATTTCTGTCTGCAGGGATCGAACAGACGAACAGAGCCGAGACGCATGACAACCACCAAAGTCTCTTAAAACTGCAAGAAGAATTTCTGCAGGGAAATAGTATGTGCAGGCTGATGTAGATACTGAGGGTTAAAGCCGTGAGAGCAGAAAGAATCCATACAACCACACTGATCAGATCAGCTCTAATCTGTTCAATATAAAATAGATTAATAAGAAGAATATGGAAGACTTTATTTTAATAGTTGATTAATCGATCAACAATTGAAACAGGTAATCAATCAGTTGTTTGGTTTACAAAATGGTGTAAAATGTTAATCACTTCTTCCCAAAGCTTTAGAGTCAACCTAAAATAGCTAGTCAGGCTTCATCTAGTCAGGTCAGATGAAGGTGAGGTTATTGTTGGTTAATTTAAATATTTATGTGATAATTGTTTTATGATTTTCTTCTGTATGATTTGCATCATGATCCGAGGCTGAGGTTAGATTCATGGCAGCAGGGTGGAGAGAAGTGTCAGACTCCGCTCAGTGCTCATTCCTCAAGGCACACGGATCCATCTCTGAGGATCATTCTGTAGTTTACCAGACAGACAGATGGTTTGTCCTGGTTTGTTCTGGATCAGAGTCCAACACTGATGACGATGATGGAAGTTTTTGCTTCCCCTGTTTCAACCAAATCACAGCCACACAGGCGCAAACATGTTTGAGATGCGCTGCACGTACAGAGCAGGTTGTTTCAGGGCGTCTCTTTGTAAAACATCTCCACCAGATGTTTAGCATCTGAAGACAATGTGATTAATGATGCAGATAAATTACAGAGAAAAAGTAGATGTGTAATAATTCATATTGGAAACAAAAAACAGAAGGAAGAGACTGAAGAGGACATTTGTCACTCAAAGTTTCTCTAGAAGTTGGTAAAGTTTGAGAGAAAAGCAACGGGCAACAGTTTCCTGGAGAACAGTGACACCTGGTGGAGACTGTGTGTTACAAAATGATATTTTCACTTGTTAAGATTGTATTATTTGCAGTCTGATTTTGTGCTACAGTAAAAATTAACACGTCCTTGTTTCAGCTCATTTTCAGTTCAACATTTGATGTAAAATTCAGTTCTCTAAAGGAATGAAAAAATAATAAATATTCAACTTATCTTCTGACTTTATGTAGAGATCACAAAAATACAGCAAAAACTGTAATCAGACAGATTTGACCCGTTTTTTAATTCATACAGTACTAAAATTTCCCTTGTATTGATTTAATAATGCTGACTCCAAGACACAAAGATGATGAAAAAGACTCCAGAGGCAGGACTGAAAAGAGATTATGGAACAGATCCACAACAAAGTCGACTTACTGACAATAAAATCAAGATGAGGCACAACAGTGATTCTAATACGTTTGTGTTTTGTTAAGAAAAGTTGAACTGAATCATTTTCTTTCCTTCCTTGTCAGGAACCTGACATGAGAGACGAGTAACCCGACCAGCAGCTCTGTAGATATTTATGTTCACATCAGATTACAATGCAAAGATTTATCTGAGAATCAATGGTTGAACAGTTTTTGTTCATTCAAACTCTGTGGGTGGACACGGTTGTAGTAAAACAAAAGAGAAAAGCATCAGATAAACTCCTACTCACATCCTGCAGCCTGAATCAAAGGACTCATGTTTCCAACATCATCTTTCTGCCAAACAAACAGAAATCAGGTAGAAATTAATTATCAGGATGAAACACTTCTTCATCTTTGGTCTCTGAAAGCTGCTGTTCAGATCCAGTAGTGTCATACTGAAACTGAGCCTCTGTAGTGTTTAGTGCTGTGGTCAGAGGCTTTTAGTTCCTGTTCTGTGGTATATGTGGGTGCGGCCAGTTTCTGGACTGGAAGTATCCCCGTAGTGATTCCAGGTCTAGGGGAGGGAAGTAAGCTCCGATGCGTTTCCTCAGCCACCACTTCCCCTGAGCTGCACTGGCTGAGCCCGGCTGGCTGAACTTATACCTGAAATGTTCCCCTCGAACCCACCTGACAGGGAGAAGAACACAAAGAGGAGAGAAGCATCAGGAGCTGAGACGTCCAGTCTAAACAACACATTCTGGTCTAAAACAGCAAACACATCCACCTAAAAGAGGTGAGTGGAGATGTTACTTTGATAAACACAACACAAGAGCCACAGACTCTGCACATCAGTAACAACACAGCAGCTTTCTGCTGAAATCTCCTTTAATCAAACAAGTCAAAGGTCAAGTGTATAAGATTTAGCAGTATCTAATATAACAGATTTAGAAGAAATGGGATATAATATTCAGAAGAAGGTTTTAATTAGTTTATAATTAAATCAAACTGTGAATTGTTTTCCACTTTTGAATACTGTACCTTTACACAAATGGAACAGAATACCTTTCAATACAGCAACTACAGACTGTACTTTAGCAGTTTTAAACTAAAAAACTTGTATATTACAAGTCCTCTTTGTATTCAGACTGATTCATTGACACATGTAATCTGTTGATTATATGTTGATATATACATAATATGTATGATTTGTATTTCATTCATCAAGTCTCTGATGGCCTTGATAATTATTAAGGTGATAAGATAATGTAATTTACGCTATTTGTCTTCTTAATTAGTCTTTTATTGGCACAAATGCATCCTGGGAAACAACACACTCTAATATTATGAACATCTGCTTGTGTATTTGTGTATTATGGACAGTAATGACTCCTCGAGGGATGGGACTGTCATTTGATTGGTCGCTGCCAGACTGACAGATGTGATCACTAACAGGACGACAGGTGTGTTTACCTCGGAGGGTCTCGGCCCTGGAACGGGTTGTGGTCAAGCAGGGACAAAACTGCTGTGTCATTGGCCAGCAGGCGTCCTGCGATGTGAATCACCCACTCACTCTGCTCATAGGTCTGCAGGAGAAACAGACAGGACTAAAACTACAGGAAAACCACAGAAAGAAAACTACATGAAACACAGGAAAACAAGCATGTAGAGCAGCTGAAGGACTAATAGACATTGGCTGACAGAGAAGGAACCAGATGTTGACTAAACTTGTGAATCTGCTGCCATCTGCTGGCTGAACACAGGAAGTGACACCTGCTGCAGCAGCTGAGGCTCAGACTCATTCTGTGAAAATAAAACTCTTAAATTATCTCATAAAGTCAATTGTTGTTTTTTTTGTTTTTTTTTAACTTTGTCTAATACTAGTTTAATACAAAGCACTTGACATTTTTAATTTCTCTGTAGATATTTTACAACAATCCGCATACAAAGAAAATTTCCCCTTAAGACACTGAATGCATTATATTATTGTTTCCTATACCTTTTAGTATAAGTTTCTTTTATTAATGAAAATTAAATAATTTAATTTTCATGGCAACTGCGCAGCCGTTTACTGTTTCCATGGAGATGAAGCCGAACAGACAGGTTTCATTTACTTTTCTGAGAACTTCATCACTGCAGAAATCACAGTGTTCAGACAACATCCATGCTTTTAAATATGAACAGCTTAAACAAACACAAAAAATACTGTTATCAGCAAAGTTGGAAAGTAACTGAGTACATTTACACAAGTACTGAACTTCAGTACAATTTTGAGGTACTTGAGTGTTTCCATGTGATGCTACTTTATATTTCATTACATTTATCTGGCAGCTGCATTTTGCAATTGCACTTTAATATTTTACATAAATAAGTATCTTTAATATTCTATTATCTATATTATATTAAATTGTCTCTTTTCTTTGTGTGAATGCTGCCAAATATAATGCAGAATTTTATTATTAATCTACACAAAGTATTTTAAACTAGCTCCACATTAATAAAACTAAAACATTAAAGAACTCTTACTTGTATTTATAATTAAAATAAGTCGTATAATATAATATAATAATATAACACATTACTTTTACTTTTGATATTTAAAGTACATTTAGTTGAAAATACTTTTGTACTTTTCCTAAAGTTAAATTTTTAATTCCATCTTATACCATCTTATTTTCAGATGAGAGTATTTCAACTTTAAATATGGTCGAGTATCTGAGTACTTCATCCATGCCAGTTTGCAGTATGTATACTTCATCTTTGGACCTGATGAGAACTGCAGTTGTTTAGAATCTCACCTGAAAGGCAGCGAACCACATGAGCCAGTCCAGGCGGTAGTGATACGGAGATATGAGACACGGCCGCCGGTAAACGTCTCCCGGTTTACACAGGAACTCGTACTCTTCCCAAACCGCCTGTGGGTCCTTGGGATCCTGACTCTGAGTCCCCTGGAAAATCACCTCCGTCCGCTCCTTGGTGATGCTGCAGAGCGAGGAGGGATTAAACAGGAACAGTGGGAACGCAAGGAATTTTAAAACATGTTTTTTAAACCAGGATTCAAGAAGTATTGCCTCTTTTAACCTCTTAAGAGACTGCACCATGGGCAAGAGTGGTGCTGGTGGTGGTGGGTGGTCATTTACGGCAGTACTACACTTCAGTCGTTGGTTTCTATGTGCAACTAACACAACAATTATGGACTCAAAGTTGTTTCACATCAATCGACACCATGCACGAGCCAATCAAAGCATGGGGTCAGGAGATAGCCAGCATGAAAAACCACAAAACATGTGGAAACTGTGCCACTTACAACTTGGGCATACAATTTTTGCCAATGAGACTGAAAAAAGGGTGCGTCTTAAGAGGTTAATCCAAATTGTATGTCAACATTTAATCTCCACTCCTAAATTAAAGGGTCAGTTCACCCAAAATTCTAAATATAAACAGAAACTACAGTATTTGTGTAGAAGTAGTTCCAATGAAACATTTTGAAAACTGGATTGTCCTGATTAAGAGACTGGGTTTGGACAGAAATTGCATACAGAGTTTAGAGAGTTTTTTGTGATTTAGGTGAACTGGCACTTTAATACTTTAAAGATTTACTAGATGTTTTATTTAGAGGTCCGATATTTTACACTTTTCCTGTTGTATGTGAAGTTGTGATGTCACAAACATGGTAAACATGGTAAACAAAAATCATCTGAACAGAGTTTAATATCTCCTCTCTGAAAGTCTAAAAGAAAAGGTTGGTATTGTCTGTCTCATTAATATTAATGAGCCTCTTCTCTGATTGGCTGATTTGAATGAGTGTACCTGCCGAAGGCTCCGTAGGTGTTGACGATGCGCAGCGGGTCAAAGGACGTGTTCATCACCTGCCTGGAACTCAGCAGGTTCATCACCACGGGAACGCTCAGGTAACCAATCAGAACCCCCAGAGACACATTGACCACCCGACGTATCAGCATGCCTGACACACACAAAGTCAGATAATTCTTGTTAATTCTAACCAAAAAGAAGATATTTTACCTGATAATATTCAAAGTTTTGCAGTGTGAAAAGCATCAAGCTCAAATATCTGTTAGCACTTGACTAGAAGAGTAGAAGTCTGTGTGTGTGTCAGTGGAAACACTGAGCAGTCAGATTAATGTGAAGCTGGTATTGACAAACTTTGGCTCTTTCAGCTTCTTCCGCCCTGGATCAGTCTGTGTGTTAAAGGCATCGACATGATCCAACTAAAATGTCTCAGACTTTCTGGGTCTGTGGAAATGATTGAAACCTGCCCACAGTCCAGGTACAGTTTAATATGCTGCAACCTACAATAAACTAAAGTCACTAATGGGCCCAATGTGACCAATTAGAGAAGAACCACTCACACTTACTGTGAAACTGAAGCAAAGTCGCATTAAATTCTAATAAACCTTATGTCAGTCTTTTTCCTGTTGCTCCTCTGTCCAAGTGCTAATCCCTTTTCTTCCTGGAACTTTGCTCTGTGACACAAAAACATAATTTCTCTCCAACTTCTACCCACCAGCTTCTGCCAACAGTTCAGAAAGTTCTGAATGAGATACAGCAGCTTCTCTGAGTCTGATACCTCTGCTGGGTTTGGTCGAGTGTCCGGCGGCGTCCTCAGTCTGGATCTCCAGCACCATTTTCTTGGCTCCACGATCGGAGCGAAACAAGAAGCCCAGAGATGCGTCATCGAAACAGGCCAGACTGGGAACAATGGTCAACCAGTTCAGGAAACTAAGGTTCCCGCTCACTATCAGAACCACCTGCAGCAGCACAGACGCCAGAAAACATGACTCGTTCAGATATATACAGTAACAGTACAGTATACAAAATGGAATTATATATATATATATATATATATATATATATATATATATATATATATATATATCAGATATCAGATGTGATTTCTTTAAGACTGCAAGGGAAGCTGAACTTCCCCTGCCCTGTCAAAAAATAAATAAATGGCCAAATTTATGCAGCTGCAACATTTCATTGACTATAAATCTGTTAGAACATGTTCATCTTGAAGATGAGTTCTTTCAGAATCAGCTACTATTTATTTACACAAATAAATTACTTGTCCATACATTCCCATAACTCTTTCTGGTCAATGCATGTCTCCATAGATGCTGAAAGTCTCTGGGACTGCATGGGGCTTTTTTTTTTTTTTTTTTCAAATCCCCTCAAAAGTCGCTGGTCATTGGATAAATGCTGTATTTCATTGTTTCTTCTTTAAATAATAACGTTTTCTTGTTCTTATTGTTATTGTTCTAGTTTTTTTAGTGTTTTTTCTTTTCATGATGTACCGCAAATATGAGCTTCCCTTGTTTTAAAGATCACAAATCGCCACTGAGATAGATACATATATATACATATATACACATATACACACACACACACACACACACACACACACACACACACACACACACACACACACACACACACACACACACACACACACACACACACACACACACACACACACACACACACACACACACACACACACACACACACACACACACACACACACACACACACACACACACACACACACACAGTTACATTACTTACTACTTATATCCATCCAAACATCCAAATTATAGCCTATTATTGATGGATAATTCAGATTGTGATTGAACATGACCTTAAACTTCACTACTATTCTCATTGTCTTCGAATATCATGGTTTTCATATTTCCAACCTCTGTTACATTCAAATGTGTTGTTCTAAAAATAGAGATGCAGTCACAGTAAAATAGTGACAGTGTTCATTTTTGCTTTCATTTAGTCAAATATATGAGCATCTCTGTCACATGAGACCGTATTGATGTGATGATAATGAGGTGGACTTTATGTATTTTGTTTTTTCAGCCTTGCATTAACATTTTTCCTTGCTGAAATGTCGGTTATGATGAAAAATTAAAATGAAACTTAAGGGAAAAAAAATACAGTGTTCATGACCTGGCCGCATTTAATCTCAGTGTACAGTGAGTGTTTATTCAATAAAACACAGATACACGAAATGTCCCTTAAATCAGCCTTAAACTGGGTGATAGATAATGATGATGATATTATTATGATAGATGATGATAATAATGTGCCAATATTCTGATATCCTGCCTCAATTAAGATGGATATTTGGAGGTTTTATATATGTTTTCTATTCTAAGCAAAACTTTTAAAACATATTGTATTATCTGATATATTGTGAGTTGTGTTCTTGATTTAATGCTGCATAACTAAAGTAGAAAATGATTGACAACCTGTAGTGTGGATTATTACTATTATCTGACAGCAGCGTTTGTTTCAGTCCTGTGTGTTGGTGAGTATTCGTTGAGACCTGGAACAGGATCTGAATGGCTCCGTTCACCATCTGCATCCTGCGGCCCAAGAAGGTGAAGAAGGGAACGACGAGCTCGATGAAATGGTTCGATAGCGTCTCGAAGCGGTGGATCCACCATGGGGAGCGATGCATGTAGTACGACATGGGGTTCGGAACCGGCTGCGTCTGGAAGCATAGGAAATGAATAAACAGGAAACAGAACTTTGCTTTCTGGATTCCAGAGTAAAATTTACAGATTTCTTTATAAATTTCCCAGACAATGTAAATCAAAGTATAAAGGATTGTCCTCTGTCACTTAAACAAACTGAATTAATGACATAATTTTATATTCGACCCACATTGTTTTGTCTTTCATAAAGTAAATAGGAACAAAATAGGTTAAAAAAAAAAGGTAAATTAATTATTTTATTTTTTTGTAACCATTTTTGGTGTGGAATAAATCATTAGACAGAACTAGTTAAAAAAATAACAAAAACAAATGAATTATTAAAAGAGGTACATTTAATAATAAAAAAAAATGTAACAAAAGAATCAAACAAACTAAATTCAAAAAGGTTAATTAGCAGCATCTGTGCAGCCTTTTTACTCACAGAACAGAGTTGTTTTTTTCTTTCCTGATAACTACATCACTGCACAACTCAGACATGTTCAGACACAATTAGTCTTGGTTATTTGTGAGCAATTCAAAGATATAGCTAATGTTGTTTTTAGAAACTATGCATTTTATATTTTAGGAAACAGAACAGGAGCAACAGTCTGGAATCTAACATTCATCCTCATTATTTTCTTATATCTGGACTTATTCAGACCTGAAAATGACTCAAACTAGATTCCAGACGTGTCACACTGTGGAGGAATCTTATCCATCGATCGAAAATCTGGATTTTTGTTCCTTTTGGTTTCATGCTTGACTAAACATGTTCTAAACATAGCTGCTCGGACTCCTTAAAATGCAAGTATTTTGTGGCTTTACTTTGGCAGCGAGCTCTTGTCTGGGCGGGATGGAGGCAATTTATGGTGCCGCACCTCGGGGGGAAATATTTCCCCGTCTAAATAAAGACGGAACTTTATTTAAATGAAGGTAACTCCACCTACACAGGAGAACACACTCAGAGCGTTCATACAGGGCTCAGCACTGTTTGTGGACATATGATTAAGTGTGTGCGAGTGTGTGTGTCGCATGCAAACCATGTAATAGCTGAACATACAAAGTGAGGTGGTGAAAAATAAATACAGCACAGAAATAGACGGGTCTATACCTGTATTGTTTTTACGGATGGAAAGAAAAAAGTGGTGATTATTTAACGTGCAGCGGCCTGGAGCCTCAGACGAACAAACAGCCACCGGGTCTGCAGGCGAGCGCCACTGCAACAAACAAACCCCGAGCAAACACAACGGCAGCGAGGCCCAAACACCTCAGCGTGCGGACGGCAGGAAGCCGGCGGCTCTGAAAGGCGGCAGTGTGTCAGCGTCAGGAGGCTTCACCTGGCGCCACCGCCGCCATGTTTGAAATCTACTTCACCCCCTCATCCGCTGACACAGGCCAGGATGGAGCAGGTCAGAGAAAACACAGCAGGCAGGAAGAGTTTCTAATTCTAACTAATCACATTTAAAGGAGCAGAAGAGACTGGATCTTTTAGGAATGAAAAAAAAAACAACGATAAAAAGTGGAGAATGAATAAGATAAAGCTGAAAATGTTTTACTTCTTGATTATTACTTTATGTTTTATGTTTAGAGATGCAACAAAGACTGTTCTGAGTGGATTAATCTATCGATTATTGAAAATTTGATTAGTTTGGTTCATAAAGTGGTGCAAACATCAGTTAACGATGACTAATTAACTATAACTATTTCTAAAGAAACCAGAAAAAAATCATAATGTACTATAAACACCCAGAACAAGATCCAATAAATGTCTATTTAATTTTTACACCAAGCTTTACATAAAATAAGTAAATAAAGTAAAATAAATTACAACTTTCCAGTTTCCTGATTCAGTATGACGTTTTTCATCAAAACACAAGTTTGATTCACTGAGTAAAAGTTGATGCATGATGGTGATTTTACACTGAAGCAGCTTCCCCTCGATCATCTCATATAGAACTTGATGCTGACTAGAACTAACAAAGAGTCTCTTCAATGATTAATCTATTGATTATTGAAACAATTATTCAATTAGTTGTTTGGTTCATAAAATGGTGCAAAATGTTGATCATTGCTTCCAAAAGCTGAAGATTCAACCTAAAATTACCATTTATCAAAATAGTTGGTAGCTAATGTACTCAACTCATCAACTAATCGTTGCATCTCCAGTGATGGTTATTGTTTTTGTCTTTTTATCTCTTTACCTAAACTCTCATCCTTCTGTTTTGCAGCTTTTATCTTCTGGTTTTTAACTTTTTCTTAAAAAGTCCCATCTTTCATGTCTCCTGTGTTTTATGTTAAGTTGCTGTTGGTTTATTGTCTATCTCATTAATATTAATGAGTCAAATCAAACTTTATTTATAAAGCACCTTTACAAACAATCATGTTAACTTTGCCTCCATTGTGTCCGTTGTTCTGTTGCCTTCTGAATATCTGTCAAAGTTATTATTATTATTATTACTTTTCATGGCACGCTGTTGTTCAATTACAACGTGTGGAGGATTATTTCAGGTTTATTTCATCAGTGAGAATATTTATTGTTTTTTGTTATAATAAATGACCGTAATAATAATAATGCAAATTATATGAAAATGCACTGATAGACTCTTATCAATGAGAATTTGTTGGACCCCTCCTCAGCTCTGATCCCTGCACTAACCTTTAGTAACACTCAGTAAATTGGAGGCTGCAGCATACTGATTTAAAGGTGAATATTTCCAGCTCACAGTTTGATGTTACAGATGATTCTCCTCGTTAAAGTTCATCAAGTCCATACACACGTGATGCAACACATGAAGCTCCACGTTCTCCAGCGTCTCAGCGAAACCTCCACTGCTCTTAATACATTAAACATGAACAGAAACGTCCAGCTTTGGGTTCCGGACGGTTTCTGAATTGCTCAATTAGATTTTGTTTTTGTGTAAATTGTCACTGAAAGGCTCAATGTTTCCCAGAGTTTCCTTTACCACTGCATAATTATGGTTCTGTTGAGAAGAAGTACTATCATTTAGCCTGGTTTTATAATAAAATATAATAATGTTCTATGATGGTCATGTGGTCTGCCAATGAATGTTTTTTTTCTACTTTGAGAAGAAGAAAATGTGAAGTTAAATGCAATGTGATGGATCTACACTATGTGGAGTGATTCAGAAACAGTGCTCAGTGTGAGAGAGATATAAATAAACATATTTATCCAGTGGATAACATTTGTTCCATATCATATTTCTTCTTACAGTTTGAGGAGCAATGAGGGAAATGCCAAAGCTGCTAAAACTATGACTGGTAAAACTACTGAAGCTGCTATAACTGGTCAAACTGGTATAAGATCTAAAACTTCTATAACTGTTAAACTGCTTAAGCTGTTAAAACTACTATAATTGCTAAAACTATAACTGATAAAGCTGCTAAAACCATAACTGGTAAAATTGGCAGCTAAAGCTGCTATAACTGTTAAAACTGCTTAAGCTGCTAAAACTGTCATAATGTCTAAAACTATAACTGTTAAAACTGTGAATACTGCTAATACTACTAACACTTCTATAACTGGTATAACTGTTAATGTTACTAAAAGTGCTATAACTGATAATCCTGCTAAAACTGTGGGAACTAAACACCAGGAAATGAACTACATTTACATGCAGAATACCAGAAAACCAGCAAATTATTTTCCCCAACTAAATGAAAAGGGAAGAAAACTAATTGCTTCAATTCATATATGAAGTAATTCCTAATTAGTGTCTTCTGAACTCACATATGGGAACCTAATTGCTAATTGTAGCATTTATCCCACAGGAGCCACACAACGAGAGACCGTCAGGCTCTACTGTGTGAGAATCTATATCGTATTCACTATGTGTGAGTGTGTGTGTGTGTGTGTGTGTGTCGTCTCAAGTCATCCAGTCCCATAGGAGCCAGTGTATTCCTGTCTGTGTTAATTACAGCAGACGTCCTGCTAACACAGAACAGTCTGGGTCAGAGCGGTTGCGAATCCCACAGGGGAAAAACAAACACAGCATTTGCACAAACTCACGGTCTGTAAGAGGCTGATTTATTGAAACCCACGACAGCGGTTTGTGTAATGTGCTGCCCTGCTGCGGTCAGACTCATGAGCAGTTCACTGCTGTCATCTCATTATTCAGGAGACAAAGCTGAGGCACAATGTTGACATATAAATGGATCAGACTGATCAGATTGTCAAAAAACAACAACACAAAAAAAGCTTAAAAATGAGCTTTTGTAAATTTATAAACAAGAGTGAATTATGTTTAAAGATATCAATAAAATTAAAGACGAACCTCATAGTGATAGTCCATACAAGTCAGGTCGGTCCAGCATTTATCGCCTCGGATTTTAATGAGACCCTGAAAAAAAAAAAAAAAAGCAGAAATCACATCTGTGACATGATGACAAACGATGTGATGATAAAACGCAAGTGAAGCAACAAGCAGCTGATTAAAAAAATCTGATTAAAGTCTGACATCATCTACATCACATTTTTATCATCCTGAAGACAGAAGCCAGATATTGTATGTTATTATTATTGATATTTCATTATTATTAAAGATTCTTCTTATTGTAAGTAAGTAAGAGTTTTATTGTCAATAAATAAATGTCAAACACTTTGAACTTGAATAAAAAACATCGATCAGCTCGGATTAATAACTCAATTCACAATCAAACCACTTGGCTGAGTTGGAGCAGAGAAAATGTGATCAGTGAAGATAGAATCTCGATTAAAAAAAGAAATGAACAGATAGACTGAATTTAGAGAAGAAGAGTTGTGTTCTGTTGATCAACACTGTTTTTGTAATTTGACCCAGAGCTCAAGAATATTCTAAACAGGAATATTGTAAAGAATCTCACTCATTCCTTCTTCCTTCATTCACTCACTCCCTCACTAACTTCCTTCCTTCAGGAGTGAGGTCAGACATTTTGCTGATTTCCTTTGAATTTGTTGGTGACATTTGATAATTATGATAATTAGTCAATGGGAGGAAGCTATGAGTCTGTAATAATGGGATAAATATATATCATCTAGAAACCATCAGTGTAGCTGAAGAGTCGTCTGACCAGCAGACGTCGTTTCCACCCAGAAAAAAAAAGCTTTAATACAGAATCCAAACTCAGCGACATGTAGTTTTAAAAAGAACTTATTAAATATAATCCTGCACCACCCACATGCTGCAGAAAAACTCCCGAATGGTTGGATGCGGTTTTGAAGCCGCACGGAGTGAAGAGACATTAAATCATAAAGGCTTTTTTTTCCTTTTTTAAGCTTCAGATCATGTTGCTGCTCTGACACTAAAGACAAAAATCCACAAAACAAAGCGTCGCCCTGAAAGATCAAACCTGAACGAGCAATCCTAATAATCGCTATGTCTGAACAGGTCGTTAGCTCGCTGCCCGTCGCCTCAGTAACAGCTCACAGATGTGCAGCACGCTCACATCGGCAATAAGAACCAATAAATTCAACAACACAGGACTCGACAGGAGCTTTTGCTCTAAAAATAAGACGTGTTGTGCCACATGGAAATGGACAAATTTGCTGTGGCTGAAGGAAGGAAACGGAAACTGAAAAGTTACACAAAAAGAAGTTAATTAAACACTCACAGAATTCTTGGAGAATAATCAGAGATCATGAAGTACTTGGATACTTTACAGCAGTAAAAGTAGAAATACTTTTAAAGTAAAACTCCAAATATTATCAGTAAAATGTACTTAAAGTATCAACAGTAAAAATTCCAACTCATATATAATCATATTCTATACAAACTCATTATACAGACGATGTTATATTATTGTAGTATATTATTACTAGAGCTACATCTAACAACTCTTAATAGATGATCAATGTATATCTATTATTAAAACAATTAATCGATTAGTTGTTGGTTCATAAAATGGTATAAAATGTCGATCACTGTTTCCTAAATATGAAGATTCAACCTAAAATGTATTTTTTTGTCCAGACCAACAGTTCACAACCCAAAGATCATCAGTTTACTATTATAGAAGAATAAATAAACCAGAAAATAATCAGATTTGAGAAGCTGGAACCAGAGAATTTGGGGATTTTCTTCTTAAAAATGACTCAAATCCAATAATTGACTATCAAAATAGTATGGCAATTAATGTAATAGTTGGCACAGGCTATATTATACTACTTGTTTTAATCAAAAATACATATGAGAGCATTTTAATATTAGTAAAAATACTGCAGCATAATATTTGGCAGCTTCCACTCAAAGAAAAGAGACAATGTAGTGGAGCGAAGTAAAAAGTGGCATCAGGCTGAAAATATTCCAGTAAAATAATAGTAGCTCATGTACTTGGTCAGTTTCCTGCTGTGTGTAAATCACAGATTACAGATGCAAAAGGTCTGAGAGGGTTTTTACCTTTTGAAATGAAAGTAAATACAGAGAGATATGTGCCTTTCAGTAACGGCAGCGAGTAAACACTCGCTGTCCAGGACACGAGACGAGTCAATATTGACACATCATCTTGTCATGTGGTCGGCATGGAATGTGGAATAAATCAGCCGCTAACCTCACTAACCAGATTTAGAAAAAAACAGGACATTTCATTCTGATTACGGCTGCTCGCTGCAGCTGCTGAAAAACGACGCAGCCGAAAAGATGTTGATGATAATCAAATTCAGTCATGAGATGCTGAAATGTCACCGGTTACAAGCTAATGTTCAGGCATAAACAGAAGAGATGCAGGAAAAGATGTGGAAGATTGTGTGAAATGGACCCTGTGAAAAAAGAGTAAATGGTAAACATAATATTATGAATTCTGTTCTGTTGTGAATTTCTTCTTCCTAATATGACTATTCTGATAGTGGATTAACCTTTCGATTATTACAACGATTAATTGATTGTTTGGTTCATAAAATGATGTAAAATCTCGATCTCTGTTCCCCAAAGCTGAAGATTCAACCGAAAATGTCTTTTTTTGTCCCTACAGTCCACAACCCAAAGATCATCAGTTTACTATTATAGAAGACTAAAGAAACCAGAAAATAATCAGATTGGTGAAGCTGGAAACAGAGAATTCCCGGGGTGTCAAATATGCGGCCCAGGAACCAGAACTGGCCCACTGAAGGGTCCAATCCGGCCCGTTGGATATCTGTACAGTGTGACAAAGAAAAGACCAGCTCCTATTTCTCCACCGAAATCTGTCAGGGCTTAAGTAAAATGATGAGTTTATAAGGCAGATGATTACTTCACCTGCCACTTAACAAAATAAATATTGATCAGTGAGTAAATGTTTTGAATTGAAATGCAACAGTAGACTGACTGAATATAGAATAACTGAGGCGTCATATTGTTGAAATTGCATTTTGATTCCCCTGGCTTACACAGTGGGTATTAAAGTGTCTGAGAAAGGCTCTGTGGAAACATTGACTGTAATTAGATGTCTGACTGGCGTTCTGTCATTGATCATGTGATTCACCTTCTTCAGAGTCCATCCATCCAGGCATTTTCTTCTTAAGAATGACTCAAATCCATTAATCAATTATCAAAATAGTTGCAACTAATGTAATAGTTGGCAACTAATTGATTAAGGTTAAATATGCAAATGAGCAATTATCTAAGTAAATATGAGTTAATCTGCAAACATCTACACAACAGAGATGTGAACTCTGGATGCACTGCAAAAAATGCAAAGTAAAAATGTCTTGTTTTGTTATACCGTAATTACCTAATTTAAAAAAAATTACCTCTTTTTTCTTTATTTTGGCCTGTTTCATCTTGTTTAATTGTTTGACTTTGTATCCTTTTATCTCATATTTTTAACAAGAAATTTCATTTGTTGCAGAGTAAAGTTTCAACATCCTTATTTCGTGTTGTTGAAACATTAGAATCAAATTTTTTTTATGTCTCACCCACAAACGACAAACCACAAATATGCAGCTTTCTTTCATGTAATAGTCAACACAGATGAAATATGAAATTTATAGATTTGTCTGAGCTTGTGGTACTGAAATAGTACTTTGACTGTTTAGGGTTTTTCATTGATCGTTATATGATTATTTCTAAACCTTTACTACAGAAATCTGTAATAAATATGAAGATAATGATTTATTCCACATGTTTAAAGCCAAAGTCTGAATCTGAGGAAGCTTAAGGGGAATATGTGGTGAGAAGATGTTGCAGACGTTCAGATTTTGATCATATTAGTGATTTATTTCATGTGTGGGAAGTTATTACGGTTCTGAAAGTTCAAGATTTTCTGGCAAACGTAACAAATTCCAGCAAACTTAATATTTATTACAGTTGCGGGAAATTACACATTAGGTTTGTGTCAGGCAGCTGCTATTATGTGAGTGGGAAAGTTATTACATTAGTGGGATTATTACATTAAAAGCTGCAGTTGTGTTACGTTTGTGGTTTATTACATTTGTGGAATTTTATGTTGGTGGATCTTACAGGGAATTTCGCATCTGTTCATTTATCTCTCAGACAATACTATCCACAGTATAAAAAAACAGTTTTCAACATGTTCTAGAAATGAAATATTCTATAAATTAAACAGTGTATGCGTAAGTCTGTTAATTTTTTGGGCTATTTTTCATTTTAGTTTTCGTCAAGGACTTGTGTCAAATACCTATATTAGTTTTAGTCATATTTAGTCATTTATTCTTTGTTTAGTCACATTTTAATCAACAAAAAGTCCTGCCATTTTAGACTAGTTTTATTTGACTAATAATCTAAAGTATTTTAATCTTTAGTATTTGACAGAAAATGAATCTAGTCAAACCAATAAATTCATTTTTGGTCTTTTTCTTAATATCATTATTACCATTATTATGTCATTATTACCTTACCTATTAGATCACACTATATTTTATGATTTTAAGCAGGCAGATGCATATTGACCTGGATCAAAACATCTAAAATGAAGAACAATACATTTTTATCTTCGTTTTTTCCATTAATTACATTTATTTAAACAGGTTGACATCCAGTGAAGGCACTTTTTAGATTGGAATTTTAAAAGTCTGCGATTAAAAAAAGAAAGATATATATATTTTTAAATTTAATTAAATTTTTTTGTTATATATTATCTTACTTAATAAAGTAGATTTTATCTCGACTCTTTTTGTCCAAAAAAATGTGTGTTAATTTTGTCACAGTCAATGGTTAAGAAGTCTTGTCTACGTCAATGAATATATCTTGTCTAGACTCGACTAAATTTACACTACTGCTGATCAGGAGAAATCTATTGATACAACATAGACGCTAAAAGTAAAATCTGAAAAAAGGCAATTAATTGCTTAGTTACAAATTTTTGCATCATAATCACCAACTATTTTGATAACTGATTAAATTGATTTGTGCACTTTTTAAGAAGAAAATGTCACAATTCTCTGGTTCCAGTTTTCAGATCTGATCTCAAATCTGATTTTCTGGTTTCTTTAAGCTTCAATAATAAACTAATGATCTTTGAGTTGTGGACTGTTGGTCTGGACAAAAAAAAAGACATTTTAGGTTAAATCTTCAACTTTGGGAAACAATGATCGACATTTTACACCAATTAATGAACCAAACAATTAATCAATATAGTCATTAGTTGCCCTTTCTTTTTTGCTCTTTTTATCTAATATTCTTAGTAAATGCGTTAGTAAATAACAGTTTGGTCTTAATTGTTTTGGCGTTTTATTTTCAGTGTGTATTGTACTGTGACTGTTTCTATAAGTCACTGAGTATGTTTTGTCGATTTGAAAAATACACAGTAAAATATTCAAAGAAAAAAGAAGTTCACTGACCTGCTAAAAAGGAAGTTTTCTCTTTCTAAACAACTGACCACAATCTTTTTATCCAGAACTGGGATGGAAATGATTCTGCCGTTATTTCAGAGAAACACACTGGCAGCAAAGGTTCACAACAATGAAGAAAGGACTAAAAAAGAAAAGTGAACCACAGCAGTTTCACAACAAGAGTGATGGAGCGTTCAGGTCAAGTTGAAGACAGAAGATGAAGTAAACAAAGTCTTATTACTTTTAAATGTCATTTTTACCTCCGCCGAGAAGGTTATGTTTTAGCCGACATTTGTCTGTTTGTTAGCAAAACAACTAGAAAGATAGAGTTTTGGCCAGAAATTTATCAAATTTTTGCCTTGTTGGTTTTCACTTCCTTTCTAGTGTGAACTTTAGATGGTTTCTTTTTTTTTATTTCTGTACAGATTTTGATGCATGCATCAGCAAAACTCTGATGTGTATATTGTGTTTTACATCAGGTTTTGTTTCCCGTTTCAACTAACCAGGTCACATTATTGGATGAAATTTACCCTGTAACCCTGGTAACAACAATCACAATTCAGACAACTGTAATGGAAACTGATACTTTTCATTCATTCATTTTCATAGTGTGTGCATTTAATAAGAATAGGACAACAATGTTGAGTGGGAGTCACAATATACTTGGCGGAGGTCTGTGATCTCAGAGTGCTTTTCTAATTTAAACTAAAAACACAGTTAATGCTCCTTCTCTCGTTTGAGGACAACCTGTTTTCTGCACACAAACCGTCTGACGGAAACGTCTGTCACCAGTAGAAAACTGATGCGTGTAGAGTAAAACCTTCACACAGTGGAACTATTCTGTCAGAGTTAAAGGACACGTCAGGTTCCACATCTCAAAAACTCACAGAAATAGATATACTGTAAATGAGCTAAATTAAAAGAGATTCAATTACCCCAGTTTCCAGAAAAAGACGGTTTCCAGCGACACGGCCAAACATCTTATAGAGAGAGAAGCTGCAGGTTTAAAGGTCGGAACTATCATGGTTCATCAAATCACTCGCTGCCTCCATCAGTCAACTCATTAACCTCCAGACTGATGATTTATTTCAAACAGGCTAAATTAAACATACAGGCAGTGAACATACAACAGGAAGTAAACAGGAAACAACATGAATGAAATGAACCAAATGTTTCTGATTTATTCTTCAGTGAGCTTTGAATTGTGAGGTGTGTCAATAACCAGAACCAGAAATATACAGAATAACATTGTAATCAAGATTTTTTTCGCTGTTTTCCATCTATAGATGCACAATATACCACAAAATATAATGTTGTGGAAGATTATAGTTATTCAGAGTTTCTGGCCCATCATGAAAAAATAATAATATTGAGAAAGACAGTGAAAGAGAGAAAATATCAGGTTTAATTCAATTTTGGTTTAATTCATCCAATATTATGTAGAATCATCTTGAATTATCTAATTATTGACAGATCATTTGTTCATTTTTTTACTCAATTTAATCTTCGAGCAAGAAAAAAAATTTACTTTGAGCTAAAGTCAAAATTATGAGATAAAAAACAATTGTGAAGTAAATGCTGAAATAATTATATAAGAAGGTAAAAAATATTAGATGAGAAGTCACTATTATAATAAAAAGTCAACAATTTTATGTTTCATTTCTTAAAACAAGACTAAAATCAAGAAAAACAAAACTTCAGACAGTCGTCAGATGGATAATTATGCTTAATAGTGACTAATTCTACCAAAAATAAGATATTTTCACTTGTTAAGATGAATTTCGTGCAGTGAGGTTTTGAGATGAAGCTGAAAATGCTTATTTAGCTTCTCAGTGAACTGCAGCAATGTTTTACAACTCTGCAATTCTTCCCTGAACTTGAAAGAATAGATAATTATACTATTCTGAAATTCTTACAGTTCTAAAAACAATATTTTCTGACAAACTGCTGCAACATCAGTCAACACCCAAACCTCCACATTTGATGATTAATAATCATGTTCCTGTTAGCAGGGACATTTTAATCCGATTTAACAACTCCTGAGCCAGAATGTCCAACAGGAAACTTGTAAACATTAGATCCAGAAGCAGGAACCGTTTTAAAGTTTCTTCACAAACTTTAAAAAAAGACTTTATGACTGAAGATTATAAATGTTTCTGTTGAATTAGTTATTTATCATGTTTCATCTACATGTTCTCATGAAGACATGATGACAAGATACTCACATAAAAAATGTGATAAAAAGCCCTAAAATCAGAATCTCATGCTTTAACTGTCTGATAACTGATAACTAACAGGATGTTGGTTGTTAAAAACACAGCTGGAGCCTCTCATGTTCTCATGCTCCAGAATGTTCTGGTGCTGATTTCTGTTCATAATAAAATGAGCATTATTAGGGGTAATTAATAAGTATTAAACTATGGCTGGCAGGTTTCCAATCCAGATATTACACATATTTATCTTTATAAGATTAAATAAACTTATATATCTTGTTTTTAGAAGCAAAGATCATCTGAATAATTTGACTAGCTCTAAAGAACAGATCAACACAATTTTTCCAGTCATGCAAAAATAAATTAATAAAATTAAGAGTTATCATAATTATCATCATTATATTAGACATAAAAAATGTAAAAAGTACTGATTTCTCCACATACTTTCCATGTGAAGCAAAGAAGATTTTCCCAACTTTGAACTGTAAATGAATCATAGATATTTGTAGTAATAACTGACCTGCAGCAAAAACAGTTTGCTGATGTTTGTGTTTTCTTCTGTTGGAATGAACAATAACTCCTCATATATTTAGTATTCAGACTGCTGCGTGTGTGTGATGCGTGTGTGTGTGTGTGTGTGATGCGTGTGTGTGTGTGTGTGTGTGTGATGCGTGTGTTGGGGTGGGGTCATTCTAAATCTCTAACCAAACTCCCCCTTGTGTCTCTGCTCTTCAGAGTCTTAATAGGAAAAAAACGCTTTAGCTGGATTTGTGGTCTCTGCTGTGACTGGCAGATAAAACCAAGTCGGTGGTCTAGAATTCACCGTGGAAACTGTCAAACAAGCCGACATGTTGTTTAGTCAACCATATGTTTGGATTGAGTTTCCAAATACTGGCAGCGATTTATAGCTGAATGCTGCTCCAAGACTAACGGGCTAAAATCAGGAGGACAAACACTGGAATATCCCAGAGAATGAAGCTGTTGCAAAATGTTTTTGTTTGTGTGAGGTGTGTGTGTGTGTGTGTGTGTGTGTGTGTGTGTGTGTGTGTGTGTGTGTGTGTGGTGTGTGTGTGTTTGGTGTGTGTGTGTATCTACTACAACAAACTGTTAGTGTCTCCACAGCAAACTGTTAGTAAAAGTGTTTGAAAGCAGTGACCAGTGTAAAGATCCACTCTGATAAGTTTTTATTTTTACATAAACTATTTTTTTTCTTCTACTTTTTTGTTTTTTCCACAAACAATGTGAATTTATCTCCTTAAATCGTTAAAATGACATCTTCTCCCTCATTAAAAAAACAGAATCTCTGACTGTGTCAATAAGTAACACTTTATAGCAAGAACCTTGTAATAAGCTTACATTAATGAGTTATAAGATGATTATTAACTTATTAACACTAAAATACATTAATAAGTCTAAGTGATACAAATATTGTTAGATTGTTATGATTGATTTTAAAAACTCAAAATTATGAGGTTAAAAACGGATCATTAATCATGTTTTCTAAAAGCAAGATTAAATTTACCAAAAGCAAGAAAAAAATAACTTGAAATATGGAAAATGATCTGCAAATTGAATGTGTTATTTCAAGATAATTCTACTCAGTATTAAATGAATTGTATCAAAAACAAGATATTTTCACCTGGTAGGATTACATTTTTTGCAGTGTACAATCTTTTCTCCTGTTATCCTCTTGTCCCTCTTGAATGACCTGCCTGGTTAAATACATTTTAAACTAATAAATAAAATGATTTGGAAGCTGAGAAATGTTTATTTTCCGTTGTCAAACATCGATTGACATAATTCTGGCTCATTACTCAGTGTTTTGTCAGGAAACTTTTACTCACAGCTCCGAGCATGATGCGAACAATGAGCCATCTGAAGGTCCAGATGCAGATGAGGGAGGGGGGACAGCGGCGGGGGACCTGACGCAGACTCCATACGGGACACAGGAAAATGGCCAGAAAGCCGGTTTCCAGCAGCTGACTCTCCCAACCTGGACACAAACGCAGAGATTAATCTGTAAAATGCTTCTCTTCACAACGACTGAGTGTGCTGCAGATCAACAAAACACTGCAGAATGGTTTAAACTCCTCACACACACTCAGGTTAAACCACAGGAAGAGTCCGCGGCACAAAGAGGAAACCAAAACCAAAGATTCCTCTGAAGCAGATTAGTCTCCTGAACCCGACATTTAGGAGACAGTTCATGTGTCCGTCACAAAAGAGACAGTTTTAAGGTCAATGTGGACTTATCAGCATCTAGCAGGACAAACTTGGCAGAAATGGACAATAGCATTCATAAATATGTTTTAATTTGAATAAAATTCAATTACAATACGACTTGTTTTCTTGCAATTTACAACTTCACCACTAGATGTTGCTAGAAATTAATACTGTACCTTTAATACAGAAACTACAGACTGTACCTTTAATAAAGAAAACGCTACAGACTGTACCTTTAACTCATTTAAGCCTAAGAACTGCTAAGTCTATGACTGTCACTTTTTCCTTAACCCGTTAAAGCGCAGATATTTTTTCCAAAGATTTCATACATATATCACTTGAGTCACTAACAATCATGTAATAGATATATAAATTTTGTACTATTTTTATTTTTGCAGAAAACAGCATCTTGTAGTTATTATAGTTGCCATTTGCACAAATACGCCCATTAACAATAACCTATTTATCCCATGTACCAAATTCTTTTTTGAAGGATTGTTCTAGAGACTAGAATGATTAAATACATATATACATGTCAGGGTTAAAAATTATAATGATCTAAATAAAATGACGCTTTTTATAAGGGTTTCTCTTCATGTTCTCAGGAGGAAGGGGCAGGAAGTCAATGACGTCATATGATAGGAAGCTCTTGGAAACTTAAATTATTTGCATAAAACCTTTTTTCCAAGTTGTCTAGTATCATGTCATTAGAAAAAAAGCTATATGAGTAACAGTTCGATTTTTGATTTTAAGTTTAAAACGTCACAATCTTCAATGCGATAACACAGAAACTACACAGTTAACTATTTTAAACAGTATTATTGGGGTTTAGTTTAAATATATTTACTGGTACAATGTGAAATATTGAAAAAGAAATAACTTTATTGTGAAACCTGTTAAGTAATAACAATTATAAAAATAAATTAAAATAGAATTTGATGGATCATTGTTGACCTTAGAATCAGCTGATTGAAACAACCTCCTAAAGATCAGCTGCTGTTCCTGCAGCTTTCTGTCGTCTCTGCTTTTAACAAACTCATGAATCCAAACATGCTGATGTTTGGCAGGTAGATTTTTTACCATCTCAGTTTCTCACATTTTCTCTGTTTTTTCCAATAGATTTTTGACTGAAGCAGTAAATGCCTGGACCACAAACTGTTCCATAAGGATGATGCAGAGATTTTTCTCTGGATGTGGAGCACGAGGATTCAGTCTCTCGGCACCGTCCACATCTGGTCTGAATTTCACGACAGTCCAGCCAAGAGTTGTCAAGACTTGTCACCGAAAACCAAAAATGTCGATGCTAATATTGATCAAAACAAAGAGAATATGTTGGAGTTGACAACTGACGAAATGATCTTTGTTAAAGGAGATTTATAGTTTGTTTTGCAGCGTTCAGCTGTTAACAAATGTCTATGAATATGTTTTGTAATTAAATAAGTTCCATACAACTGTGAAAACTCAGTCACAGTATTACATGATTTAACTGTGTTTAACATGATCTTTAGCTTAATAAGTGCAATTAATGTTTTTTATATTTTTATAAAGGAAAAAGTGAGTGAAGGATATTTGCAGAATAATTCCCTGAAGAACAAGAAGCTGTGACCTGATATGTTCTATAATGCAGTAGATCTGCAACAATTAGTTGATTAATTGATTAGCTGTCAACTATTACATTAACTTCCAATTATTTTGATAATCGATTAATCATTTTGAGTCATTTTTGAAGATGAAAATATCCAAATTCTCTGGTTCCAGCTTCTCAAATCTGACTATTTTATGGTTTCTTTAGTCTTTTATAATAGTAAACTGATGATCTTTGGGTTGTGGACTGTTGGTTTGGACAAAAGATGCACCAAACAACTAGTCTATAATCACTTCAAAAATCAATTAATAAATCTAAATCAGAATAATCATTAGTTGTTGCCCTAGTTCTCATATTGTTATCTGTTTTTTATGTTCTGTTCTATAATGTTCTCATTTTTTCTAATATTCTGTAATGTTCTCATAATGTTTTGTAATGTTCTGATATATTCTGTAATGGTCTGTATTGTTCTCATAATGTTGTCTAATATTCTCTCTCGTTTTTCAAAGTTTGTTCTCATGTTCTCTGGTTTTCTGTCTGGTCTTGGGAACCGTCAGATGTCCAGAAAGCAGCAGGAGTGTGAGAGAAACAGCGAGAGTGAGACAAAAAGCAAAACCGGAGCAGCCAAAGCCGCAGCTCTGACCACAGACATCATCAGTCTGGCGTCTCTGACTACAAAGGGTCATTAACCAATCACAGAGCTGCCACTGCGCTCGCCGCTCATCTGGGCGCAAGCCCGACATGAAACCTCCTATTTATACTTTCTCATTTCATTCCCATACATCGTCTCGCTTCGGCGTCACATTCACGACAGTTTACCGGGGTCAACAAGTTAGTTTGCTTTGTGTCAATAAATCCTGACTCTGTTTGGCGACTTTAATCCAATAAGTGTTGTAAACAATAAAACAACCATGAAAAGGTTGCACAAGCATTTCAACTATTTTGTTTCTCCTCTAAAAACAACGTTTCTAACTGCTCGACAGGAGAATTACTGTCTGTGCAAACTCGGAGAGAAGACGTTGAAAATCCAAACCGGAGTCTCACATGAAGCTTCAACTCAGATCCACTTTTGAGATTTACAGCACAGGCACAAAGAAAGATGTTTGAAGGTTGAAAATAACGTCAGGTGTTGAGTCAGGACCAGGAAGTTCACTTACCGAAGGAATACCTGTAAAAATATAAAAAGATGAAATGTTAATGCAGCCTCATATTTAAAATAAGGGACAAGAATCAAACAACACAAATAGATTTAAAAAGGTTTATATTTAAAAAATAAATTTAAAATAGAATTTAATAGAAAAAATATTAATTAGTAGAGCTTTATAATAAAAATAAAATAGTTTATTAGAGCATTAAAATACAAATAAAATATTGATTAGTAGACATTAAAAAACTTGATTTGACTTTGACTTTTGAACATTTAGAATATAACAGATAATTTTAAAAAACACAGAATCTAATCATTGATTATTTTAACGAGGTTTGTTATTTAAGGCACTGATGTATAATTTTGACTCACCACAGTTGTCCCACGTTGACCAGAGAGTGGTAAAGCGCCCACAGTGTTGCCATCACCACCATATTGGCCATCCCCGTCACCATGACGACCCCGGACAGCGCCATCCCCACCAGCGCGATGCCGTCCAGGTTGGCGTCCATGTTGCTCCAGTCCAGGAACCAGAGGAGAGAAGGCGTGTAGGCCAGGGCGGCACCGCCGATCTTTCCCCCCACGTAGCGCTTCACGCTGTTGAGGTAGTTCTTGCAGGGCATCAGGCCGCGATCGCCGACCAGCTGCTTGTTCTGGTTGAAAGCAACGCTGAACGCCACAACTACAGAAAAAAAGATAGACCAACAGTCCACAACCCAAAAGATCATCAGTTTACTATTATAGAAGACTAAAAAAACTAAAAATTATCAGATTTGAGAAGCTGAAACCAGAAAATTTGAACATTTTCTCCTTAAAAATATCTCAAATTGATGAGTGGATTATCAAAATAGTTGGCTACTAATCAATTAATCGACTAATAGTTGCAGCTCCTGTGGAAATAAAGAAGCTGTGATTTCTAGTGTCGGCTGAGTGTCAGGTTTCTCAGCTAATGATTTTATTATTTATTTTTCCGGTTTGTTGAGAACATGTTAGGTGTATGTGGATGCAGGTGCAGCAGCTGATTGGTCAGAGCAGACATCACATGGTCATGAATCCCTGAGCACTGAGTCCCTGGTTTGATTCCCAGCAGGACGAACAAATTTAGCAGCAATTCCTGCAAACAAGAATTTCATAAATCTCATTTGTAAGTAATTTGATGCTAAAAAAAGTTCCCTAGTTTTGATTGATGATGGGCTTTTTGCATTAATTTGGCTTAACTAGATTGCTTGAAATTAGCCGTTTTGATCTTATTTCAAGACGTTACGTGATATAAGGGCAGTTGACATCCTGACTTATTTTAAGACGTCTAGTAATCAAGTAAAATTCACTTACTGCTTTGGCAGTGCGATCTGCTGGTTTTAATGTGAGCTTGGCTTTAAACTTAAAGTGTTTCCTACAGATTCACATTTTATTTGTGGTGGCACCTTAAATAATTTGATTTGATTATGCTTTTGGCCCTCTTTTGAAGATTATAATCTCAGATTAAGCTCTTATGTCAGAATGTAATGAAACCTGTTTCAACACAGTAAAAATGACAAGAAAGAACTTTCTCATCATTTGAGTTCAGAGTTAACAAGGTGCACCTGAAGGCACCATGAAGCAGTCAATATAAACGTACACTTGCACCACAAATTAGGATATCATGAAAAGTTTGGGGTTTTCTTTATCTATAAACCAAATTCCTCAAAATTACAATGAATAAAGGCTTGAAATATTTTACTAAAAGTGTAATGAATCAACATAACATATGAGTTTCACTTTCTACAATGATTGAGAAAAACATTTTACTTTTTCATAATGTTGTAAATATTTGAGATGTATATTTACTTGTTACCAGGGTAGTTTCTAAATGTATCACAGTACATTACTAGTATATTATGCAATATTTGCAGTAAATACTATTTTGGTCCACAGGTGATTTAAAAAAAATACATATATATTTTCAAACAGCAGACATAGCTCCTCTTTTTTCTCTATAATATAAATATTATAGCTTCTATAAAACAATATTAAAATGTCTTACAGACACCTTAAAAGTGAATGAAGCTGCAACTAAATTGATGTTTAGTCAAAAAACACTCTACATTAGAGCTGAAGAACTAACAACTATTCTGATGGTTGATTAATCTGTCGATTATCACGCTACACTTTACACATTACACTTGATTGATTAGTTGTTTGGTTCATATAATGGTGTAACATGTTGATCACTGTGCTGCAAAGTTGAAGATTCAACCTAAAATGTATTTTTCTGTCCAGACCAACAGTCCACAATCCAAAGATCAACAGTTTAATATTATAGAAGAGTAAAGAAACCAGAAAATAATCAGATTTGAGAAGCTGGAACCAGATAATTTGGATATATTCTTCTTAAAAATTACTCTATTAATCGATAATCAAAATAGTTGTTGGTTAATTTAATAGTTGGCAACATCAGATTGTTTAAAACTAAAATATTGCAAAACAGCAGACAAAGCTCTTCTTTTCTTCTAGAACTAGAATGCTGCCACAGTAAAGGATGTGCAAAATCAGAAATATCCAGTTATTCTGTGGATATGAATTATAACAGTTAATCGATTTTCTTCTATGATTTTCTTAAACTATTTTACCCTTTGGTTTGTTATGTTTCTCTGTGGCCACATACGTCGTTTCTGTCTGTATGTATGAACATCAGCACGTATTGTTATCATGTATGATATTTATAATTATGAATAAAACGTAAACGTTAATCGCCAGATGAGGTTTGTAACGTGACAGGAAGCGCTGACAGGAAGAGAGTAAACAGTTTGTGACTTCAGGAAGTAAACAGACTCACAGTAAATGAAGCTGACAGCTCGCAGCAGAACGATGCGAGTGAGCCAGAAGGTTCCGGGCTGCAGCTTCTTCTCTTCTCCGGACTCCTTTTCTTCTGTTTCTCCATCTTCTCCATCGCTGTCAGGAGACTTTACCGTCTCCGCTGTGCTGCCGCCGACTCGCCTTTTCCTCAACGAGGAATCTGTGCTTCCAGTGGCCGCCATGTTGCCCTGACCGGAAGTTAAGGTCACGTGACAACACATCGAAGTTTTTTTTATTATCAGTATCATTCTTTTTACTATTGTTGCTAAAGCAGTTTTATTTTGTTCATAGTTAGACGTCGCTGTTTTTTTATAACAATTCATACATTTTGTATATTAATGTTTTTTTATAGAATTATACTATAAACCGGTAATAAATTACACGTAAGACACACACGTTTTGTATTGATGTATTATTTTTTGTATTGATTCAATCGAACAAGTTACAACTTCAAACCAGGAATAGTAATAATAGTTTGCACCAAACAATAAATACTACCCAGAATATATGGTCAATGTTGGTGTTTATATTTCAACTCATATATGCAATTATACCAGAAATAGAAGGAACTAAAACACTCGGGGGGCAATAATATAACAAAATGTTTGAGTGGAGACATGCGCGCGCACAAAAACCTGTGTGTATGTACAATTGTCACTCAAATTTTAAGTGTACATTATATGAACCATAACAGATAGTCATATACAGTATAGTCAGTGTGTGTGTGGGCGTGTATGTGTCGACGTATCCCATTACATTCACTATGAGCAGTTTACCGCTTCCTCAGCGTCTTGTGCCAGAACGGGAGGAACTTTGCTGCTCTGCTGGTAAAGTTTGGAGAAGCCAATCGCGCCTGAGGGGAGGAGAGAAGCAGTAGCTGAAGTGCTGAAAGATTACAGTTGCTTGGTTCTTCAAACTCTGTCTGATTGATGAAGGGGATGTGAAGAGGAATGGCAGGTTCAAGACAAGGCATTTGGGATTTTACTTGATTTCGTCGACACACTCTGGCACAGTCGTGCGTATTTACGCACTTGGAGAACAATCCGGGCAAGAGTAGAATAGATCATTCTGTCATCTTTAGACTATATAACATGGCAGAAGAGAAGCCAACGACCGAGCCACCGTGCAGCCCCGGAGGCAGCGACAGCTCCTTCTCGCTGCACGGATCAGACTCGGACTCCCCGACCTCTCCAGCCGGCTCCGACGCGCAGGGAGCAGCGCGCCCAAGGGGGATTACGCACAAAGCGGAGAGAGGCGCGGAGGACGAGCGGTTTCCCGTCTGCATCCGCGACGCGGTGTCGCAGGTGCTGAAGGGTTACGACTGGTCTCTGGTGCCGATGCCCAGTCAGGGAGACAGAGGACTGAAGAACAAACCGCACGTGAAACGGCCCATGAACGCGTTCATGGTTTGGGCGCAGGCGGCGCGGAGGAAGCTGGCGGATCAATATCCGCATCTGCACAACGCGGAGCTCAGCAAAACGCTGGGAAAACTGTGGAGGTGAGAGACCGCATCACGACCACAGCATCATATATTATATATGAATCTCATATTTAATCCCGTTTAAAAAAATGATCAAATTGACCAAAATAAAGAAAAGAAACATTCGAGATAATTCTACTCAATATTGGACTAATTGTATCAAAACAAGATATTTTCACCTGAAAATATTAGTTTCTTTTCTTTTAGACTGTAAAATGAAAAAAATGAAATGGATGTAAAATGTAACCACTTACCTGACATCTATCAACAGCTGTTAGGCACGAGAGCTGCAACGATTAATCGGCGACTATTCTGATAATTGATTAATGGATTTGAGTCATTTTTAAAAAAAGAAAATGTCCAAATTCTCTGGTTCCAGCTCTACAGATCAGATTATTTTCTGGTCTTAGTCTTCTATAAACTGATGATCTTTGGGTTGTGGACTGCTGGTCTGGACAAAAAGATATTTTTGTTTCAATAAATAGATAAATTCAATATAATAATAGCTCATTAATTGCAGCCCAATTAGACTTAAAACAAGATGTTTTCTTTAAATTTAAATGATCGTAGATCAGGATCTATGTTTAAGAGAAATTGGTGGGAAAATACTTGGCAGAAAGTGAAAAATGTAAAAAAAAAAAAAAAAAAAAAAGTGAGGCAATGACATAATGACAGACGGATACAGAGGAGATTGTTAATGGGAATTCCCTGGTGCTTTACAGTAACATGTTTCCTAAAGAATAACTACAGCTTTGGCCAATTTTCTGACAGTTTGAAAAATTGCGCAGCTGTATGACTGATTCATGCAATAAAACTTATTCTCACAGTGAAATTATTAAATGTGAGTTATGGCTTCAAAGCGTAAAAGTGCACAGATATTTGTATTTTATTGAAGTGTGTTTTGTTGTGTGTTTCATCACCTCCTCTCCTCCTCAGGCTCCTCTCTGAGACAGAGAAGCGTCCCTTCATTGAGGAGGCCGACAGGCTGAGGCTGCAGCATAAGAAGGACTATCCTGACTACAAGTACCAGCCAAGGAGACGCAAGAGCAGCAAACCGGGTCAGGGGGACTGCCGACCCGGCCTGGTCCAGCAGCCCCAGCAGGGTTTATATAAGACAGAACCAGGGGCGGCCAGGCTGTCTGACAGGACAGGTCAGAGGAATAAAATACATCCAGAGATTCTATTTTCACTCATTTCATTTCAAAGATACTGGCGGACTCCAGAGCAACGTTGACAGTTAGATTTCTTCGGGATTGTTTCATACATGATGTGGTTAAGGTGTGATTAGGTTTAGGTTAGTGTCAGAAAAATATGTTTGGGATAAAATGATTAATGTGCAGCTTGATGGACGAATGTCAATTAACAGAGGTGTTGAGCAGGTGTCAGCTGCAACGTTTCTATAAAATAAAACACTGATCCATCCACCCAACCCTCCTCCTGCTGCTGAGAGAAGAGGAACGTTGAGTGAACTGTGTCGCCACATCTAAAACATCAAATGAATGTCTCTGTAGAAACAAACTGTCAATGTTTCCCTTTGGAGACTGAGATTACTGCTGCAACTAATAACTATTCTTATAGTCGATTAATCTATTGATTATTGAAATGATCAATCAGTTAGTTTTTCGGTAAAAAATGATGTAAAATGTCGTCCACTTTCCCAAAGCTGAAGATTTTGGCCATCAATTTACTATTATAGAAGACTAAAGAAACCAGAACATAATCCGATTTGAGAAGCTGGAACCAGAGAATTTGAACATTTTCTTATTAAAAATGACTCAAATGAGGAAATTGTTTTTTAAATAGTTGGAGATTATTATATAATATTTGGCAACCAATCGATTAATCGACTAATCGTTGCAGCTCCAGTTGGGTTAATATTGTATGTGTGTTGCAGTATAACCTACAATGCTGTAATAAATAAACAGTGGTTTCCTCTATTTCCCTGTGTCCAGGTCAGTCTCATGGACCCCCAACACCTCCCACTACTCCAAAAACCGACCTTCACCTGGGGACCAAACATGAAGGCCACCGGCCTGCGGACGGCGGTGGCTCCGTTCCTGCGGCCGGCCGTCAGAACATCGACTTCAGCAACGTGGACATCTCAGAGCTCAGCACCGACGTCATCAGCACCATCGACGGCTTCGACGTCCACGAGTTTGACCAGTACCTGCCGCCCAACAGCCGCACCGTCACGGTCCTGACGCCGCCGGACGCCGGCCACGGCAACGCCCCCGGGTCCTTCGTCCTGCCCGGCGTCCACTCCCAAGCTCACGGCGTTCCGACATGGACGCCCAAGACCTCCGCCTCTATGACCTCCAATCGTGACACCTTCGGGCTCCACGAGGATGGCGGCCAGAAACCTCAGATTAAAACGGAGCAGATGAGTCCGGGACACTACAGCAGCCACTCCTCCCAGTGCTCCGCCTCCTCCACACCACCGCCGCCGCCACCGCACCAACCCGAGTACACCTCCCTGAGCTCCACCTCCTCCACCTCCTCCTCCAGCCAGTCTGACTACACTGACCTGCAGAGCTCCGGGTTCTACAGTGCCTTCTCGGGGTACCCGGCGGGCCTGTACCAGTACCCGTATTTCCACTCGTCCCGCCGGCCTTACGCCGCCCCGCTTATCAACAGCCTGGCCCTGGCTCCGCCCCCTCACAGTCCTCCCTCCGGCTGGGAGCAGCCGATCTACACAACACTCACCAGGCCCTGAAACCACAAGCATTACTGGTTATTCAGTCCAGACCAGGTTTTAATGAGACCGATGTTTGGAGATTTGATGACTCAGCAAGATTCTGACCGGTCTGAATATCTGAAGGAAAAGTGCTGATATTTTAAGGACTTGGCTCATATTGTGCATCAATATATTGTTTCATGCAAAAAAAAAAGACTAAATATTAACAAAGGTTCAGTGTTTTTCTTTTTTCAATTTGACTTCACTTTTCCGAGTGATACAGTATAAAAAATGACATTTAATCGGACATTGGAGACTAAAACATTCCATTAAAACTCCACATTATGACAGTTCAGTTTGTGAGTTACCTATTTTAAACAGGGCGTTACAGGTTTAACGGCAGTTTTTCCACACACTAAAACTGGCAGAGTTTTAGTGTGAGAATAGTTTCCTTATTTTCAGACATTTTCATAGCATGGAGGCATTTTTCCTTCTTTTATAGGATTATGAATGTTTGTGTAAGATATCTTCAGCCAGTAAGAAGGTGCAGTGATTTACCAATTAAATGTTTACAGTTTATGTTTATGCAGAAATGTATTTTCATACATGCAGATCAAATGTTCAGTGACGTAACAAACGTCCAGTTAAAAAAGGCGTTGAACAAACGTCTCCTGCAACTTTTCCAACTTCATGCATTATTTCATCAAAGCAGTGCAGATTTGACATGAAAGGAATATGCTTTATTATTCTATGATCTATTTTCTGTTGAATCTCATTTGTTTTTAAATTTGCACCTAATATTATGATGGAGTATTTTTACTATTAATTAGAGCTGCCCTCCACTAAAGAAATTCTTGGTCTTATCAATGATTCAGCTAACTTTTGATTAACCAATAAGCTGATTTCATCAACAAATCTCTATGGTTTTGACTTTTCCACAATCAGTAATGCAGAAACTCTCTTTAAATCTAGAATTTACCAGCGATTGTTTCAGAATGTTTCAGAATATAAATATTTCAACAGGAAAAATGCATAAAAATTGACAGTCTGTATGATGTGTACTTTTCATTTTTTTATACTTTAAGTACATTAATACTTCTGTACTTTTACTGAAGTAACATCAGTTAAGTTTTTCCTTGTCATTGAGTATTTCTACATTTACTCCTGTAAAGTATCTGTGTGCTTGTGTTTCCACAGTGAAGGAGGAAATAGAATCATCTCACCGTGAGAATGTGATTTCATGCTTTACACCATCTAGGAAAAATATCACAAGGAGACAGAATTATTAGTGCAGTTTAACCACCCCTTATACATTTTCTTTCTCACACATTCAGGTGATTAAAACCTGATATTTGAGGACTTTCTCACCCTAGACTGACTTCCTTTTTTTTTTTGGACCTGTTTCTCTCTGCTGCTTTGTCCAGTTTGCAGTATGAAGTCCAACAGCTGGTCCTGCTGTGTTTCCTGTGAGGAGATTAGCTAATTTCACAGTCTCAGAGTCCGGGTCGAGTGTCGGCTGACGGACAGGACAGCTGCTTCCACAGACTCTGCAAACAACCTAAAGGAAATACTGCAGTGATTTATCGCACAGTGAAAGAGTTTCAGACCCGCTGACATGAGCGGAGCCTCGTCGTGATGAGTTTTTAAGTTAAAAAGATGCCCTGAGCTCAACATGAGTTACGATTACTCGTGATTCTCTGTCTACACGGTGAAACTGCATCAGCCGGACCACTAACACATTTATATGTGCAGGCTCCATGTGGCAGCGCTTCACTGACCATATTATCTACAGGACAAACACGGCGGCTGCTAAGCCAAGGTCCCACACCCGCTTTTTAAACGCTTCCTGTGTGGGTCCAACCTGGCGGCTGCAGCTCAGTGGCTCACTGTCTGAACAGTTTACCATGACAACCTGGTTGCCAACGACAACAAGGCCGCCAGACAGAAGCAACATTGATTTACCCATAATTCTGCGAGACTCTGGAGCCAGTGTGTGTGTGTGTGTGTGGGAGCCTGCGTAAGAGTGGCGAGATCATCAGGTGACATTTACGGCCGTTCGGTTCACACGTCAACATCCAAAACGCGGCAAACGTGTCAGTTTCCCTGTACGAGGCCTGAGCTGCATCCGCTGTGACAGAAAACAAGTTAGGTAACACAGGCTGGAATCAGTGTGACTGCTTCACAAATTGGAAAATACTAGTAGTACGTATAACTACTGCATCTTCAGCAGTTTACTTTGTGCACACTCTTCCAATTCCCCATGTTCTCATTTGGTGTTTGGATGATGTTGAGGTTTGGTGGTGGAGCGATGTCCAACACATTTACTTCAGTCCAGATCTGCTGAGTGAGAATTACAGTGTAAGAATCATTTTCTACACAGCAGAGTATTCATTAGAGGAAGCACTGATACTTTACTGCAGTAAAATATAAATATTACCTTCTAAAAATACTCAATAGCAAGTAAAATCCTGAATTGAAAATGTTACTTCAGTAAAAGAACATAAGTATTACCAAATAAATGCAATTATGGTATCAAAACCAAAAAAAGGACAGTTATGGTATTATAGTATATTATACCACTTGTTTTAACCACTAAACATATGAGTATATTTTAATGTTTTAGTTCAGTTTTTAGTATCAATGTAAAGCCAATTTGAGATACTTTGTGTAGATTAATAGTAAAAGTAAGATAATATAACATTAAAGTTCAGTTCATGTAAAATATAAAAATGTGCATCTTAAAGTAACTAAGTTTCAGATAAATGTAGTTAAGTATAAAGCTGCATCACATGGAAATACTTGAGTAAAGTACCTCACATTACAGTTACTTAGACTGTGGCATCAAAACTTCACAGCAGTCCTGACAGCTGGTTTTAAGGCAGAAAATATGGATAGTATTTAAGTACATCTACCTCCTAGCTTAGCTTAGCACAAAGAGAAGCAACAGAAAAGTGAAAAACAAAACAGAGAGCCTAAGTACTTCCACCTTTGGGTCACAGGGGAACCTACCTCAACTTATCTAAAAGCCTGTTTTTTGATTCTGTTTGATATGTAGAACCAGCAAAAAAAACTTACTTTTGTGACTACACCAGATACAAACGCAAAGGCGTCATTATAACCGTTAGCTTAGCTTCAGTAGCTCTGTAGCTGGCGGGAGAAAGGGAAGGGTGACGTCACGGTCGCTACTCTCGGGTCTGCAGTATTTTCTTTATTAATGTGTTCAAAGTCTTCTACTTCAACAGTTTTACGACCAAGTGCGACTTTTTTAAACTTGTAAATGTCTAAATTTTAAATAGACAAATATAATATGTGTGTTTCATGGCACAAATCAAACAGCATCAAAAGATACATTTTCTTTTTAAACCATCCCCCCCGAAGAAGGTTCCCATGGTAACCGGAAGACGGAAGTATTTAGGTTCTCTATAGCTGGACCTCCAAGATAGTACTATTAATTTTATTTAGTATTTATTTTCACTATAATTCATCACACTGAAAGCAGGTATGACATGCGTGTCACACACACACACTCAGGCGGGGGTGTGTATGTAGATTCATAAATCTAGAACTGTTCCTTTAATGTGCCTCTAAGTGTGAATCTGGTGATTTTATCCCTCCAGGTTTTTCTGGGAAAATTCCATGAAAGTCCTGACAGTGACGTAACGAGCTCCGTTTAAAGCAGCTGAGCTCCACCTGCTGGACAAACAACAGCACTGCACTTCACTACAGCCTCAAAGTCCACAGTGGTGGGAAGTAACAGAGTACGTTTACTAAGGTATACAGTACAGTTTAGACATACATGTACTATACTTCACTCCACATTTATCTGAAGCTTTGGTTACTTTAATATGTGAATTTCAATATTATACATAAATGAATGAACTTTAATATTTTATTGTCTATATTATATAAAATTGTCTATTATTTTCTAAAGTTACACCTTTTGTCAAAGGTCACAAATATTATGATGCAGTACTTCTACTATCAGTCTACTCAGAGTATCTCATACTCCACTTTGAGAAATTAAACATTAAAATACCCTTAAATGAATTTTGTGATTTAAACAAGTAGGATATTATAGCTATTATATATAATATAACACAGTATGCATACCTTTGATACTTTAAGAACATTTTGCTGATAATACTTATGTACATCTACTAAAGTAACATTTTCAAGTCAGGACCTTTAACTGTTCATTAGTAATTTTAGGTGACAATATTTATTAGATGACAATATATAACGTGTCTTAAACCAAATCAATCCTCTGAGTGAATGAGACGCTGAAGTGACACCTGAGGACAAATCAAACATCACCACCTGATTTCAGCTTCATCTGTATTGATTTTCATCATGAAACAAACGTTCACTGTGGTTGAAGGATCAACACAACAACGTGTCTCGAACACAAGATGCAAAAATGAAATAGAACTATTGTAGAAGTGTTATATAAATTACAATCCTGTCACATTACAATCCTTAGAAGCAGCAATAACTGTCTACGATGACTCAGTATGTTCAACAGTACAAATAAATAAGAGAAGAGCTGTCAGACTGAGGTTTTGAAAAGAACCGTCTGGATAGAAATCAGCCACCTCCGGCTACGTTAACAGCGACGGTGATCACTGAGAGATTGTGTGTGTGTGTTTATGCATAATTTCTTGTTAACAGCACTTTGTAGATTCAGGTTTAATGCCAGAGGTTCGTCCCCACAGCTCGTCCTCAACGGAAACTTCACGACTCCACACACACGCACACACACAAGGTAAAGCCACTGTCATCAAAACTGTACATTCAATAAATTAACAATGCATCGTCTTTGTTAAGCAACCAGTGAAATGACTCTAGATTACATAATTACATTAGATTACAGGTAGAACGAACCATTCACACTGCAAAAGATTCATGTTCATCAACTTAAAATATCTGGTTTTTGGTACAATTAGTCCAACATGCAGATCATTTTTCTTATTTCAAGTTGTTTTTTTTTTAAATTTGGTAATATTAGATAAAAACACAAAATTATTAGATAATAAGTCAAAAATATGAGATAAAAAAATCAAGCTCTTTTTAGTTTAGTTTTAAGAATGTAAGGTTAAATTAATCAAGATAAAAAAAAATAATAATAAATTAAAATAAGCAAAATGATCCAGTGGAATAAGATAGTTATACTGTACCGAATACAAGATATTTTCACTTGTTAAATTTTCATTCTTTGCAGTGGACAAGACAAAATGTTCCGGGGTGGGGGAGGTTGTTGCACGGGATGGTGGTTGCCATGGTAACGTATAGCACAAGGTTGGTAGGCGCATTATTGATGTCACCGTCTCCCTTTTGACCTCAGGTCAGGAACCTCAAGTCCTGTTACAGTTTGCTTTCCGATTCTTCTTTTTCTTCGTCATCTCGTCTCGTACCCGGTCCATCGTCCACCGTCCGTCGTCCATCCCAAACCCCGCCCACACCCCCACCCTCCACCCCCACCATCGCCTACCCGCCATGGACCGAGGTCACACATCGGGGTCTTCTCTGATCTGATGAGACCGGGCCAGTCCAGCTGGGTCGCGGCTTCAAGGCTTGTGTTTGAAATGGGCTTCAACTGCGGATCAGTGACAGTAGTTTACACAAAACAACAAAACAACATAAACAACAACACATCTGTGCCTGCACTGCAAAAAATTAAATCTCATCAAGGGAAAATATCTTCTATTTAGTACAATTTTCTTGAATTATCGGGTTCAATCAGTAGATACTTTTTTCCCATTCAAAGTTTTTTTTCTTGATTCTGGTAAAATAATAAAAGTCAAAACTATGAGATAAAAAATCATTACCTTTATGGTAATGATTTTTTATCTCATAGTTTTTATCTCATAGTTTTTTTTTTATCTCATAGTCATTATAATTAAAAAAATATATATATTTTGACTTGTTGAGATTCTATTTTTTGCAGTGTAAAATATCTTTTTCACAGAATTTAGAATTTTTTAGAATTTTTTTTTTGTTTTTATCCAAAAGGGAATTTTTATTTAATATGTTTTTTGCTTGATCTACTATATAATAAATGCAATATTTTAGTCAGATTTAGGATTTAAAATGTTGCTGTTTACTGGTGGTTTCCACCAATAAGAAGCAGCATTACACTCCAGCGTGTGAATCTAACATTATTAAGTATATTTTAATTTGTTATATTTGTCTACCTGCGTATTCCTGCGGCCTCATTGGTCGATTGATGACCCTCTGGAAAGCCGCTATCCAATCCCGTTGCTCGGCCTCGGTCTCACAGGCGAACAGGAACTTCCTGTCCGGCGTGACGATGGTGATTCCGTGGTTCCAGTGGCAGCCCTGAGTGGACGGAGGCAGGCCGGACAGAACCGTGTAGCTGTTCTCTTTGCTGCCGATGAACACCTCCCCCCGGGCGTAGGCGTCCTGGACACAGGAAGAGGAGGAGTCAGATACACTGACATAACCACGTCTGTTAATCTTCAGCTTTAAATCTTTACAATAATGAACAGATTTGTCTTCAGGATGGTGAAAACCTTCAACTTTCAATGTTGTAATAACTTCCCACAAATTATTACACACAGCACACACATTATTATTATTTAAATTAGTGAAAATATCTTGTTTTTGGTTCAATGAATCTAATATTGAGTAGAATTATCTTGAATTATCAGATTCCACTGGAAGATAATTTTGCTTATTTCAAGCTTTTTTCTTGACTTTGGTAAAAATAAACATTTAAGATACAAAGATACAAAGTCATGTATATGAGATAAAAAGACACAAATGTGATACAAAAAAATGAGACACAAAAACACATGCTAATTCTATTTAAAGGTGTTTTCTTACCAACGGGTCTTTAAAATACATGAGCCTCCTGTCGTCCATGGTGAACCACCTCTTCTTAAAACCCTCAGTGTGCTGCAGCAGACACACACCACAACAACAACATAAACTATACAGTCATTACTGTTTCAGTTAAAACACAATTAAGACAAATAACTGGGCTGCTTTCTGTTATTTCATTTATATCTAAGAAAACAAACTAATCATGAAGCACAAACAGCTGACTCTTAAGGGGAATAAAGTTGGTTTTCTTCTTGTTTGTTTTCAGAATCAAGTTTGAAGACCTTTCGGAAAAAAAACTGATACCACACTATAAAAAAATGATTTTTCCTGCATTTCAAAACACATGAAAATGTCAATAAAATAATAGTGTACTGTAATATAGTGAATTCTAAAAAAAACATACTGTGAATTCACGTGTAATCGTGTCACGTGTAAAGTAAAATAACATGAATAATGAATATTATATAAATATTATTTGTCCTGATTTCTCACACTTAAGTATAAAATACACATTTTAATATTAATATATCTCTTCTTGTCATTCCAACTGTACCCGTATCTTTAAATGTCTTTATAAAGTGATTTTTTATCGTTGTTTATGTCCAGATTCTCTGTTGTGTTGTGTTTTTTATGGGCTCAAAGATCGAAATTAGTCCCTGGCTATAAACTGGTTTATTGTTCCCTATTTTTAAGAAATAAAGTGAAGTTGATTCCGACTTTAGCCTCGGCAGACTTTAACCTCAGAACAAACCTTTGGACCGGTCTTCTCCATGAATCCTTCCTTCATGAAGTTCCGGGTCAGTTTAGGAACCAACTGGAGGAAAAAAAAACACAAAACGACAAGACAAAAATACACAAAATATGAAAGATGATTCTTCAGATTGTTAAATTCTGTTGATGCTGGGGTCGTGTGGCGGCGTCCTCACCTCCTCATCGCTCGCTCCAGGAAAGGCCACCTGCAGGTAGTGGAACCTGGCTGCTCTGATGGCGTTGAACCAGTCGACCATTTCCTGTTAGAAACCAAGCAACAACATGTCAGGTGGATGAGGAAGGAGACAGTGCAGGTGTTTTCCTGTCAGGACTGAACCCGTCGAACCTGCAGGACACCAGTCCACCAGCAGGTGGAGCCTGAACCACCGGTAACACCTGACGCCTCTTTATTCTCTAAGATTCTAATCTGCTTCTATTTTAGTCAGAAATCAGAGACCAGGCAGCTCAGGACTGTAGATAAAGCAAACACAGATTCAGCAGAATATTTAATTAGTCACATGTTTTAATATCACTTCATGTAAAGGACGGTTCCTGGAACAGATTATTTGATGCTCAACACAAACTGTTCCTTATGAAGCAGAATTGAACTGGAGGAGTCACAATTAAATCCAGTAGATTTAATTGTCTGCCCGAAGAGAAAAGACCAAAGATCTGTAATGACATATCTAGATTTAAAGCACAATTAATACCATAATTTGTCATATAATTTATACATCTAATCATTTTCAGTGTCAGACTCTGAGTTTAAATGTCTGGACCCTGAATTCAATAAGTAAAATGAATTCCTACTGAGCATAATTACATATTAATGCCAAAATAATCAATAACTCACGGTTCGCTTCCCCTTGTCTGTCCGTATGGTTTCTATATTTATTCATTCTGGACTCATCAGATACAATATATACTATTTTTATCACTGTTCGATAACTGCATACATCTTCAATTCTATTATATTCTTTTAATTTCATTTTTAATATATACTTATATTCTTATATTTTTCACTGAAAATCAACTTTAAATGAAACGAAATGAAACTGTGAGTGTAAAACTAAGAACAAACATTTCCACATGTTCCTGCAGCTCAGTCAAAAAAAAACTCACGGATTCATTCAGGCCAGTGACAATGATAGTTTATAGACCTTTGACCTTTTGTACCTTTGCGTCGCTGTGGTAGACGAAGATGTTTCTTGTGCTGTTGTCTTTCAGGTAGGTGATCTGCAGGCCGCACGGGTTTCCGATCTTAGCCGGCTGGAAGGTGGCGTTGAGGGTTTCAATCTTCATCAGAGCTTTGGGATCTCTGGCCTTAGAGAGGCAGCAACAACAGGAAACTATCACATCGTTCATAAAACTAATAAATCACATATTACTGAAATTATCAAATCACTTATTCCTCAAACTATCAAATCACTTATTCCTGAATGTTGATGACAGTAGGTTTTCCCCAGTAACTAACATCCTGCTTGTTGAAGTATTTCAGGGCTCCCTCTCGCTCCGACAGGATGAACTTTCGGCTGAGAAACTGGCCGTTGTCTCTTCCTCGTTTCCATAGAAACCCCTCTCGGTATCCTGGGCAGAGAAAGGGGATAAAAAAAAAGAAAGTGTGTGTGGTTTGGAGGCTGGTATCAAAAAACCATGTGAGAGGAGATGAAAGGAAAAAAGAGAAATCTATAACAGTATCGGTGAGAAGCTGCAAGATGATGCTGCAGTAAAACCAAAGATCGTTTCAAATCTCATTTACAGGCTGAAACACAGACACATCCAACACTGTAAACAGCAGTTTCCATGTTAATGATGCCGTTCTATTTATAGCCACAGTGTCTCCGTCTCCTTCTTCTTCTTCTTCTGTTTCTTCTTTGTCTCTTTTGGCAGGAAGCTGCTCGTCCTCCCTGTTTCCTCTATTTCTGTCCTGCTGTGAAGTGTCTCTGATCTGATTCTGTTCCTGAGCCTCAGCAACAAACTCATTTAACATCTTAGTCATTTGTCTGATCATGCTGTGTTTTATAAGGAACATCAGCACCTGCTGAAAATGACAAGTGAGAGGAGCAAAAGGCTTGATGTTCGCTCGAAGAAAAGATGCAATGACGTTATAAAAGAAGATTTATTTAATTAGATTTAATTAAACAACAAAGAAACTCATATAAAGCTCAGTTAACAAATAACTGCAGGTTAATGTAAATAAATACTCTCACAGAAGGTTATTGATCCCAGGATTTGACTCGACCTTTACGCTGATGTTCGGGAATCAGGAGAAAATGGACCTGAGACGACTGGGGATCGAACCTGTGACCTTCGTGCTGTGAGTCAACACTCCTGACCACTGTTAACACCTTTAAAAGGTACAAGTATATATAATATATATAATATAGAACAGCAGCACCTGCCTTATCGCTATCATTGGTAACACCTGTGTTTACCTGCTGCAGATGCTAAGACTCTATGCAGAATATTCTTTATTCATGTCTTCACATTCTTTCTACTCTGCTGCTCCTCACATTGATTAATTCTCCTCCCTCCTCTTGTCCTGGCATTACCTCATCGATCAATAACTCCCCATGTCCCCACCCTCGCCTCCTTCCCCACACTTCTCCTTCTCCTCCTCCTCCTCCTCCTCCGCATAACAGATCAATGTTAACATTGGCTGCAGTGGAGACCAGGTTACTGCCAATCATAGATCTCACACACACACACACACACACGCATGAATTGATATGAGTTATTCATAGTCATATCTATTTCCTCATCATTCATTGCAAGGTGTGTGTGTGTGTGTGTGTGTGTGTGTGCGTGTGTGTGTGTGTGTGTGTGTGTGTATGTGTGTCTGTACCTTTCTCCACTGTAATAATAAACTGATGAGGTCACTGTGAGCCTGAACAAGATATGAAATATATACTAGCGGACACACACATGCATTATCCACACACACACACTCACACACACACACCAGCTGTTTAAACTTCAAACATGTCCAGGATCAGTGAGGAGAAGCAGGATGAGGATGTTTCAGGTTAATTTATTTCCTGCTGGGGAATGAAAGTGTAGATGCATTTCTGTTGCGTTTATCAGAGAATAAACAACAACAAACAACCGGCGTGACGCCACAACAGAGCAGAAAAACACCTGAGTGTGTGTTTCTATAAGTCAGCTTGTTACTCACTGCAGACAAGAGGAAAAAAAGACAGAGCTGAAGTTCTGATTAATAAGTAAACACATGAGATGTTACTGTGATGAGGAGTGGGGCCACTGAAAATATGAATTATGGTAATAATAATAATAATACATCAGATTTAAGGGCTACACGGTGACGCAGGGGTTAGCGCTGTTGCCTCACAGCAAGAAGGTCGCAGGTTCAAGACCTCCTTGGTCCTGGGTCTGGGACCTTTCTGTGTGGAGTTTGCATGTTCTCCCCGTGTCTGCGTGGGTTTTCACCAGGTACTCCGGCTTCCTCCCACAGTCCAAAAACATGCTGAGGTTAATTGGTGACTCTAAATTGCCCATAGGTGTGAGTGTGTGAGTGAATGGTGTGTGTGCCCCACGATTGGCTGGCGACCATCTGGGGTGTATCCCTGCCTCTCGCTGTAACGTGCTGGGATAGGCTCCAGCAGACCCCTGTGACCCTAATGAGGAATAAGCAGGTATAGAAAATGACTGACTGACATCAGATTTATATTGCACTTTCCCAGGTGCTCATAGTTACGGGAGATTCTGATGACAATGAAACAAGTTGTTTTAGAGGCTGTTTTAATATTCAGATAAAACAAACAGAAAAAGATTTAATTTTCTGCTGTGTGCACAGCCTGCACTGAACTCATATTCACGTTTATTATGTTGTTTGTACATTTTGTATGAGTGAAATTCAGCCTGCAGTGACCTCGAGTCTTGTTGTTGATTGAGTTTAAAGTGAGTGCAGCTACTCAGACAGCAGATCTCTGCAGATCTCAGCACATCTCTGCAGTTGTGTCGCCTGCCAACCTTCAACAACGTCTTTATAGGGAACATCTTCGACTCTTTATATGGTTTGGCAGTACAACACATCCTGACTGTTGTCACAAACAGTGACAGCTGCAGTTTTGTAGTAATAAAGTTAGAAGAGAAAAACAAGATGTTTTGCTGGTTAAGAAAAATGCATAAAATATGAACATCTTAAAATATTTGACATTTAAACATTGTTTTTACACTATATGTGCTTACAGACGCCTCACATGCTATATAATATATATTAAGGTAAAAAGGGAAAAATATGAGATAAAAAGTAAAATAATCTAGTCTTTATTTCTTAAAACAAGATTAAACTGGGCAAAATCAGGAACAAATATTTCAAATAAGTAAAATAATCTGCAAATGCAATAAGATAATTCTACTCAATATTTTCACTTGTTAAGATTAGATTTTTTGCAGCGATTTAACTGTTATCAATGTAGGGACTAACGAGGCAGCGGCTGAGCAGTAAATGGAAAAGATTCATTTTCATACCTGCAGAATATGGCTCCTGTTTCTCTATAAACTCAAATTCATTCCTCTCGTACTTGGCTCTGATCCACTGTTCTCTGAGCAGCCTGAAAACAAGAAAATAAAATTATAGTCCGACAGTTGCTACACAACAAAATATAACGGAGGGAAACATCTGTAATTAAAGGTACAGTAGTTTCTGTAGTAAAGGGACAGATTATAGTTTCTGTATTAAAGGTGCAGTCTGTAGTTTCTGTATTAAAGGTACACTGTATAGGTTCAGTACTAAAGGTGCAGTGTGAATTTCCTGTGTTAAAGGAACAATCTGTAGTTTCTGGCAGCATCTAGTGGTGAGGATGCCGATTACAGTGCAATATAAATAAAACTGACTTGTAAACTTATATTTTAAACATAAACCATTACACCAAACAGCTTAATCTTTTCCTTTTTTGTAGATTTATACGTCTATTACAAATGTATTTATTCAATAATTTCTACTAATTTTAACTTCTTGTGCTTTTAATTTGAAACTCAGTCACATTTCCGTGACCTGCTACTCTTTCAGTTTGGGGAAGAGGAAGTGATGAGGTGTGAACCCGTCCTTTAATATCTCAGTTTACACTCTGCCGGAGGTTCTACATTCAGCGTTTCCTCATCATATTTATCTGCAGCAGCAGCTTGTGCAGTGAACTGTGAAAATCACATTAAAACATCAAAGCTGCACCGAGCAGCGGTGTTTTCTCTTGATGCTTACACGCACAGAAACAAACACGTGTCCTATAGAAATCCGTCATATACATAAACTGCAGCTGCAGGAATCGCCTGCCACCGGAAAGGATTAGAACTTACTTGCAGTCGGTGTGTGTTGGTCTGTAGTAGAAAGCAGGGACTTTCTGTTCATATTTGGCTTTGGCAGCATTGTTTCCCATCGCAGACATCAACTGAGGAAGAAATGACCACATATTAAAAAATATAATTTTACTTTTCCAGTCCTGATTTTACACGCCACAAATCTTCACTGTCTCCTAAGCAGAGTGTCTTATGGTCACTGTCCAGTAATAGACCACTGCATCTTTTTCAGCATGTCAGCATGTATTCCAGCTGTTCATTCCAGTGTCTGTTGAATTCCAACACATGAACACCTCATTCTGCTTAAAGAGGTCACCCATGAACAATGGTAAAGACTGTGGAGAGCATGCCAAGATGCTTGATGAAGTTGTGATTAAAAATAAGGGTTATTGCACCAAATATTGATTTCTGAACTCCTCTTAAGTGTAAACATTATAATTATGAAATAAATATATAATTATGTTGTTTTAAAATGAATTTGATCTTGTTTCTTTGCATTGTTTGAGGTCTGAAAACATTGTATTTTTTTTTCTTATTTTGACTAATTGTCATTTTATGCAAATAAATGCTCCAAACGATAATATTCTCAAATGTTCATTTTACCCAATCACATACCTATAAGTAATAAAATCAGAAAAACTGATAATTTTGCAGTGGTCTCTTATTTTTTTGCAGATCTGTACATGCTAAATTATCAATCAATGACATGACATTAAACGTCTAAACATGCAGTAAAGTGCCCTCTTGGGTGCTGAAAACACACATACTCCAGATTCCACTGGGACCAAAACACTATGGGACTATGAAAGATTATTACTGCAAATACTTTTATGTCGGACCCTTTTTTGCTCCATATATTTTGAGCCCCAACTGCATCTCACAGATAGTTTGTTATTTGGCGCTGACATAATGTTAAAATGCAATAGAACACAGATAATGTCATTGACTTTTGGGCCTCTCAGACCCCCCCAGGGAACTATTTCCTTCTTGCATCCATGTCTCTATGTGTTCAAGGTCCACAAGTTAAATCTACACAATTCTCATCACTGATCCTCACTACACTCTACTTCCAATGAGACTACATTAAGTTTTAGTAACATAGAATTGATATATAATATACATGAAATACATTGTAAGTGCCCCTTTTTCTTTTCGCCCCTGCCCTTCAAAAGATGTGTGCACACCACTGTTGTCTTTGGGGTTTGGCATCCATAGGAAAAACTACCAGAAATGATATCTCTCTATGTTATTGTGGCATTGAGATAGTCAGAAAGAAGGTGACCAGGACTCGTTAAAACAATGTGAAGCTTTTTGGATCTTTACTCTACATCTCTGGCTCCAAAAGGTCTAAATGACAAATTAACTCTTAATGCTTTTCTATGATATTTTTTCTATGATATTGTCCTGAATGTATTTATGTGCTTGTTGTTTCGGCTACATCTTATTCGTTTGATGCTCTGTTTTTGTTGTGTTCATGCATATCCAAACACATATTTAAACTGATGAAGGTCTGAGGACTGAAACTTTTCCATCCCTGCCTTCATGAGTTCATCCACCTATAAAAATCAGACTTAGAGACGGTGACAACATAACAACAAGAAGAAAATAAAATGTAAAATAAGACCAAAGCAGCGGATCACAGAGGGACCATGAGCTGTTCGATTGACAGAAAGGTTCCTGCTTTGCTTTGGGATTAATTGTGGAAATGGCCGCACCGCACAGTCTGTTTACTGCCTGTTTCCTCCATCAGGCGTTTCATCCGAGGATAATCCCTGAGCACAGTCCAGCTGGCTGCTTCCCCCTGCAGCCCTGCTGCTCCTCTGAGGGACTCTGGCAGCGATGCGGCACCCTGACGTTTTATTGTGAAGGTCAAAATAACATTAAAAAAACGTCCAACACCGAATGAGCATTCGACACATCCTCTGCCTGCAGAAGCGATGCATGTGACACCTTAGATATCACATTCTGAACAAGATCTGAAACCAGCAGACTGAACTTTATTATGCAAATTAGCTCAATACTGCAGGAACAAATCTATACGAACAAGAAAATACACAAAATAGGCTCAAAACTTCTGGATGTAAATGTTTCTAAGTGGCACGTTGTTGTTATCAGAGATTCTCTAGAATATTCATGACCCATATTTACTGTAAATCGACTATGAAGCAAGATTTCTGAGGAATGTTTGTGGCAGCTTGTTAAATGTCCAGAAGTTACATACTCTGTTACTGTATTTGAGTACAATTAAGAGATATTTATACTTTACTTGAGTATTTCTATGTGCTGCTTCTTTCCATTTATCAATAACTATTTTGGTAATTGATTGATGCATTTGTGTCATTTTGAAGAAATAAATGTTTAAATTCTCTGGTTCCAGCTTCTCAAATTTGATTGTTTTCTGTTTTTCTATAATAGTAAAATGATCATCGTTGGGTTGTGGACAGAAAAGGTTGAATCGTCAGCTTTGGGAAACAGTGATAGACATTTTACACAATTTTACCATTTTATAAATCAAACAACTAATCAATTAATTCTTTCAATAACCGATCAATTAGTCAACTATCAGAATAGTCGATTAGTTGCAGCCCTAATTTAGATGCAGATTTGCCTTAATGGATGATATAAGAAGGCTTTAAAATACAGCAGTTGAAGATAAAACCTTTTAGCAGCTTTTCTTCCAGCCATCAAACCTCTAATCTTCTGCTTCTGCTTTATCTATAAATTCCCCAGAACTATTTGTTCTCAATGTTCTCCCTTTAACTCAAACATCAGTTTCACCTCCTCTAAAGTCTTTTTTAATCACAGACTGCTGCTGGTTTGATAGTGACGACACATTTTACTGACATTTTCATTATTTCCCCGCAGAGACAAACATTTCAACCTTTCTGCCTTAAAAACACCAAAATATGTTGCTTTTTTTTCTTTGTTCATTTTTTGCTTCCGTTTCTTGCTGACGTGTTTGTGTCACTGTTGGAATAATATGATATTTATTGATCACTGTGTGCAAATCGTCTCCCTCCCCAGAGGTCAAAGGTCAGAGGTCAGGGGCAACAGAAAAACAATGTTCTCTGAGCTGGAGTCAGAAGATGAAACAGGAGCCTGGTATCAATCGCAGCATTTTAATGATCGATACCGGCCCGATTGATATTGATTCTATGATATGATCCTTAGTTACTGTAACTGATATTGTTCAGTTTCTGTTGTTTTGTTCAGTCACTAATGTTCCTCACTCAGCAGTTTCCATGAGAACAGCAGAAGGAGACTTAGTGGTTATTACAGTATTTTCATATACGCATCTTATTTTCCGCCTATTTGTTAGTGTATTTTTTCTTTTCGTTCCTTGTGTGGGTTCACTGCCCAGTGGCAATAATGCTGTTATGTTGTTAACCCTTATAACCATAACAACCATATTAACCCTATAAAATCATTAACCCTAATAACTGTAATAACTCCATTAAACTTAATAAACTCAATAATTGCAATAATCCTAAAACTCTAATAATTGTAATAACAGTAATAACTGTAATAACCCTAATAATCTGTAATAACACAAACACACACATAATAACACTAACAATCCTAATAACCCTAAAAACACTAATTATTTATTAATTTAGTCTAATTTGAGGTTATGTGTTATTTATATTACTGGGTGTTTTTGACTTAGTTTGACTTGATTTGATGTCATTTGATGGTATTTGATGTTATTTTGACGATATCTGATCTATGATGTCTGATATTTGGTGTTAGTTCAGCATCACGTCAAACTCATTTGTCTTTATTCGTGTCACAGCTGCTCTGATGATGTTTTTCTCTGTTGTGACATTTTTGTAAATGAAACCGTTGCTGCTGGTGAACAGGTGAACAGGTGTGATTCAGCAGGTTGAGATGATCCATTAGCACAGCTGAGAGAGGTTTCTAAGTGTATGTGATGTTTTGCACAAACAGGAAGTCGTACCTCGACCTCGCTGGCTTCCCACGTGTCCTGGACGGACTTGACCCGGCTGATGTGGGGGATGCTGCGGTGCAGCAGGGAACAGGCCTGACACACAAACACTCCCAGAGTCAGCGACGCCCAGTCCGGCTCTGACGGAGGACAGAGAGACGAGATGGTAGACAGACAATCATCATCAATCATCTCACCCTGCAACTAAGAGAACAGCACAAGGTTCAGGCTAAAAATACTGTCAGAAATACTGAGATAAATACTGATGCTGCTGCTGGAACAGCATGAACAGATGTGTGTGTGTGTGTGTGTGTGTGTGTGTGTGTGTGTCCCGCAGCAGAATATGATTTGGAAGGAAATCCTATTTACTGACAGGAAACAAACCGCATGAGATGTGATCAGAGCTCAGCCGAGGTAGTTATCAGGTTAGTGACATCACAGAGTCCTGAAGAACGCTGAGATAACATCATCACACAGATAAAAGTTAAAATCCTGCACGCATATGCAATATTTCATACTCTTTCTCTCTCACACACATTCATCCTCCTGAACACACACATACACACACTCATCAGCATTCAGAGAGAACACAGACACACACACGCACAAAAAGCTGCTTCTCAGCCAGTGTGACGCAGCAGCAGCTTCACCGATTAACAGACATTTGAGTCTTTGTGGGTTTTTCTGTCCATGCAAATGAAGATGTCAAAGTCTGACACTGTGTGTGTAGGTGCGAAAATAAGCAACAGTCAATGCAAATGGACATGTGAAGTTTTGCATTGAAGCAAATTAGGGATTAGTCAAAATTAAAGGTATAGAAGGAAAGGAGAGGAGGAACGGAGAAAAGAAGGACGCTTCCTCAGGCTGTTTCTGACATCTGCAATAAACTTCCTGTGTTTGATCTCTTTTAGCCCGTTGAACTGATGAAGTGAATAATAATCTTTTCTAAATGTCAACTTGAATCGTTTTTGCATTGTGATGGAGAACAAAGCAGCAGAGATGTGAAGACAGAAGACATCTTCACACACTCACACACACACACACACTCACACACACACACTCAGCAGTGAGGTCATCACCATCTGAGTCACGGAGGAGCAGACAGCACTCAGAGATTATTGCATGACTTAATATAAACACACACACACAGACGGGGAAGATGTTTCTCAGTAGCATCCCTGTGAAGAACAGATGCTAACAGATGCTAACAGGAGGCTTCCCGCCTCCTGATGTCTTGCATCACGCTGCTCATGTTTGTCAAAGCACCGCTTGGCCGCTGCTCGGCCGCATCTTGCAGGAATGGTTCAGAAGAAGAATGGGTTTGTTTTCCGGAAGAGTTTTCTGGACAACGGAGCTTTTGACACCACCACGCTAAGGTAGAAGAAAGAGGAGGCTGTGGCGCCGGCTGCGGGAAGGAGGGGCGGCGGTTCAACAATGGCGGCTCCTGTGCCCGCCGCCGGCTGCAGGAGGTTTTGCTGCTTCTGCCAGAAGGTGGTTATGGTGTGTGTGGAGGTTTGCTGTCAGTCTGTCAGCTCAGCTCCGCCTGCTGCTGTCTGACTCAAACCTCCACATCACACTCTGAGTCCTACAGCTGAGACTTTTACTGAGTTCATATTAAACAGATGGACCTCAGAGTTCATTTATGTTGTACTTTACTGGAGGGGCTGACGGTTTCAGCTTTTTTAAGAAACTACTGAATATGTATCCTAAATGTGTTTCCCTTTGTGCCCACAACCCCACTATCTACTTGAAATTGAAGGTTTCCCATCATTATATCCTTTTCTTATTAATTATAATTATTTGTGTGATATATTATATTATTATGCTGATGGTAATTATATAAAAACACAACAATATGTTGAACGAACAAATACTACTGCAACAATTAGTCGATTAATCAATCAATTCAAATTTGTTTCCAACTATTACATTAATAGTCAACTATTTTAAAATCTAAAAGTCAAACAATACAATCAGATTGTCAAAAAAATGTATTAGAGCAACTATTAGTCAATGAATCAATCAGTAGGTAGGTAGACAGATAGATAGATAGATAGATAGATAGATAGATAGATAGATAGATAGATAGATAGATAGATAGATAGATAGATAGAAATAGTTTGGTTTATAGTTTATCTTAAATTATTTGATTCCATTGTTTGCTTATTTTTTTCTTGCTTTTGAACAAATTCATCTTTTTTTAGACAATCTCATTAATTTGATTGACATTTCTAAATGTTGAATGAATGCATGTTGTTGAAAAAGGTCAAACTGATACAGAAAAATTAAAAAAACTAAGTGTTTGAATTCTGTCCCCCAATAATCGATTATTCGATTTTTAAAATAGTTGCCAATCAGTCATAGATGGAACCAAATTGACTAATTGATTAATGATTGCAGCTCTAGATGGCAATGAATCTGTTTGCGAGTCCATGCATATAAAACAAAACCGAACAGATAATGTGTACAGACAGACTGTCTCAGACACTGAAATGCAAAAATAAAGTTTTTGTTTTCTCCAACTTTCCCTCAAAAAGCTGTAAGAAAAAAGTAATTCCTGGAAACGGGAGTATAAACTGCTGCCTGTTTCATCAGAGTTTGCTGTTTTTCCTGCAGCTTTAAAGCTGCTGATCTTCTCTCCGGAGGAAATAAACTGGTCTGTGTCCTCAGCGAAGGACAGAAGCAGCACAGAAAGCTGCCGGATAAGCTTCCAGCTCAGCGTCTGTCTGAGCAGCAGCAGCGATAGAGAGAGAATAAAAAAAGAACAAAGGTAAGGAAGGGCACAGTACGAATGACTCAGCATAAAAAAACACACTGTGCTGCCACCTGTGTGTTTTCAGCCTGATTCCAGCTGCTTTCTGTTAATGGTTAATGGACGTCGTATCTGTGATGGAGGATCAGACACACACACATATTCCCAGCTGTTGTGATGTTATGAAGACGCCATACTGAAAGTTTTCAGCATTTTGTTCCACATTTCTGACTAGAAACTGTTCATTTCATTACCGATTTGTCTGATTTTATTTGTGAATAAATATTAGGACACAGGGGTCATGACCTCGGCATTTTTTTCCTTTAGTTCCCTTTCATTTTAATTTTTCCCCTTAGGCAAAAAATTAAATCCATTAAGCATTTAATGATCATGACATCAACGTGACAGAGATGCTCATATATTTGACTTGTTAAAAGTCAAAATAAAAACCATCGCAACGTTACTGCAACTGCAGGCCTGTCGTTGGAATGATGCATTTGAATGCATTGCATCAGAGGATGCAATGTAAGAGGCTGCATCATCGATCAAAGTTAGCATTTCTTCCAGCAGGAAAAGCAGAGGATGACAATGCAAAGAGGAGGAAATTATAATATTCTAAGAGGATGAGAAATATAGTGAAGTAGCAGACAAATGCATCAACAGATCACCATCAGAGATGCTAACCTGTAACCTGCTGTAAATGTAGCCTAGGCTAAAATGTGAAAAGACATGAAGATGAATATTTTAATTTTTATTATCCATCAATAATAGGCTATGATTTGGATGTTTGGGTGGATATAAGTAGTAAATAATGTCACTAAACATGACTATGACTAATGTGACTATTTACATTGTAGATTCTCACTGAAGGCATCAAAACTATGAATGAACACATATTTATGTTGTTATGTACTTAACAAAAAAGGTGAAATAACTGAAAATGTTTTATATTCTAGTTTCTTCTAAATAGCCACCCTTTGATCTGATCACTGCTTTGAACACACATTCTCTTGATGAGCTTCAAGAGGTCGTCTCCTGAAATGGTTTTATCAATCAGAGCAAAGGGTGGCTATTTTGAAGAAACTAGAATATAAAACATGTTTTCAGTTATTTCACCTTTTTTTTGTTAAGTACATAACTCCACATGTGTTCATTCATAGTTGTGATGCCTTCAGTGAGAATCTACAATGTAAATAGTCATGAAAATAAAGAAAACACTGAATTAAATTAGAAGGTGTCCAAACCTTTGGCCTCTACTATATATATATATATATATATACAGTATATATACAGTATATATATGTGTGTGTGTGTGTGTGTGTGTGTGTGTGTGTGTGTGTGTGTGTGTGTGTATGACTCAGTATGACAGTATATTGCATATTATATATAGAATGTTACTGGCTGCAACTAATGATTTTTTTCTATACTGATTAAGATCAAGCTTAGATTTCAGGGTTTGCGAGGTGCACCTGAACGCACCACGCAGGTTTTTACAGTTTATGGTGATGACGCAGGTAAGAGCTCAAACACACACACAGTTGTTGTTGTTGACTCGTTGTTTAAGACGTCTACAATAAACATTCTGTGTTTGATCTCTTTTAACCCATTGAACTAATGAAGTCAATAATAATCTTTTCTAAATGTCAACTTGAATCATTTTTGCATTGTGATAAAGAACAAAGCAGCAGATGTGAAGACAGAAGACATCTTCACACACACACACACACACACACACACACACACACACACACACACACACACACACACACACACACACACAGTTGTTGACTCATTAATTAGATTCATTAACTAATTAATTTATTGACCATTACTATTGTATAATCGTTTGTAATTGTTATTTATAAGATTTCATGACTTTTTATCTTATATTTGTGTCTTCTTGCGTAATATTTTTCACTTTTGATCTCTTTGACTTTCTTTCATATTTTGACTTGTTTGCTCATATCTTTGAATATATAAATTGGCTAAAATAAAGAAAAAAACTTGAAAAAAAAGCTAAATTATCTGACAATGGAATAAGATAATTCAAGATAATTCTACTCAATATTAGATACATTTTTACCTGATATAATTGTAGTTTTTGCAATCTAACACTGTTATTAGTAGAATTGTGGTACAGCTGTTGACACAAAACTATTGATACCTGCTATTGATATTGATGCGGAATCACATTTATCAATCATATATCAACCTACTTATCAATCAGTGAGTGAGTAGGGCTTCACTGTGCCTGCAGTTACATCCTGATCAGCAGCATTAACTCAGGTCCTCGTCTGCTGTGCTGAGATGATTTGTGGTGTTTTTGTCCCCTGCTGGGACGGAGCCACCGAACCCGCATCAATAATTCATATCCTGACAAATATGAGATATGGATCCTGGAGCCTGGAGGTTTGTGATCTGGTCCTGAAGCTGCAGAGGTTTGCTGATGAGTCTGTTTCCTGAAACTTTTCAGCCGCTTCACGAATGCAGCAGAGTTTCTGTCTTTACTTCATCAGCAGCTGTTTCCCCCAATCAGTCTCCTGTTATATATATAGATATACTATATGTTATATAGATATACAGATGCATCTTTCACATGTGTAAAACCTGCTGAGTCTCCAGGTGGAACCATTTACAGTTTGTTATATTATTACTATATAACATAATATACTATTACCATACTATTATATGAGACTAAAGGAACCAGGAAATCAGATTTAAGAAGCTGGAACCAAATAATTTGGACATTTTCCTCCTAAAAATGACTCTAATCCATTAATCAATTATCACAATAGTAACTAATAGCATTAGTAGCTAATAGATCAATCGACTAATCAGTGCAGCTTTAAAACACTGCAACAAAAGTGAAAATGCCATTTGTGTTTGGTTCAATTATTCCAAAATGAAGGAGAATTATCTTGAATTGTTTCATTCCTTTGTTAGATTATTTTGCTTATTTCAAGTTTTTTTTTCTTGATTTTAAACCGTTCCATCGTTTTTTTTTTCAGACAATCTGATTAGATTGTTTGAATTCTTATCACAATGTTCTTAAAAAGCACAAATGATGCATCACCATATGAAAAAAATGAAGTGTTCCATCTGTCTCCCGATGTTCCAACCGAACCTCTGACCAGGAGACAATGAACGAACACACGCACACGCGCGCGCGCGCACACACACACACACACACACACACACACACACAGGAGTGTTTTATGTGTTTATGGCTCCTCTGGGTCCAGAGTCTTCAGGCCTGCTGCGGATCTTCAGGAGGAAATAAACGTTTCCATCCGATTTGGAGCGAAATGAATTGACGTCAACACACATGTAATACGTGAATCGATCCGTGCGCGTGTCTCCGCCAGGACACACGTGCCCCCATCACACTCCGGGGTCCGGCTTTACCTGGATTGCCGCAGTCCGCGCACGTCTCGTTGCCGGGTCTCGCCAGCACGTCCTGCAGGACCCGGTCGTTTCCCTCCGGTTCCTGCTGAGCCATGGTGACTTTCTGCGTCCAGCCGGTCCGGGTCCGGGTCCAGGTCCAGGTCCAGGTCTCCAACCAGCCTCACCGAGGACGAGACGCATCCGCTGCGGAGAGAGATCCGATCACCTGATCAGCTGATCACCTGTCAGACCCTTCGATCCGAGCTAGGGAGGGAAAAAAAAACAGACTGAACGATCCGAGCCGAGAGGATGAAGGTAGAGTCTCTGTGCACGCGTGCACACGCATCGGTGCATACGTGCATATGTGATGTCAGTGAGACATCTGGTGGTTAAATCAGAAATGTTCATTTGTTCATTTTTCTTTTTATTTGCGTTTTGCACAACTGCACATATATATATATATACAGTAAAATTTCCTTATCACATTTTAAACAGGTTATTGGTTTGTAAGCAGAAACTACTGGAGACTGAATATGAGCTAGATATAAGCAACATTGATATATATAATATTCTACCAGTAAGAAACTCAAGGTATTAGCCTTACTGACTAATCTGTTCACAATTTAATCCTCATTAATATTAAAAAAAACAACAAAAAAAAACAGGCAGAGACATAAAACAGTCCATGAATGTCAATGTGAGATTTTAAAATAACCTAAATGTTTCCTGTCATCTACTAATCTATTAATCTGATTATTTTTTTTTGGAAAAGACAGCTTGATTTACCTGTTTATATAAAATTAATTAATTGCAATTAATTAATGATACAGAGATTAAAATTTAAATTCAAATCAAAAATTAAAAACTTTAAAAAATTAAAATACTAACGTAAATGCAGACTCACTCGTCAGTAAAAGTCTGCTTATAAAACCCAATAAAGTAATAATAGTGTATCAGCGATGTCACCAAATCGATTACTTCTGTCTGTCTCTCCAGAGACGCTCTTACGTCATATTTCCGCGCCTGTTCACGCTCTGAAACGGTTGTCCTACAGAGTTCAATCTTTCTTAAAATAATCTTAATAAATACAAATAAAAATATTATAATGTCAACAGCGATGAACTTCGGATCGAAAAGCTTCAAACCTCGACCTCCGGATAAAGGATCATTCCCCCTCGATCATTTAGGTCAGTTCACAGATCGATGATCAATAGATCGAAATCTATAGATATATTAGTTATTGATACCGCTGGAGGTATTTGTATCACATGTAAATACTCAAGTAAGGTAAAAGTACTTGGGAATTGTACTAAAGTGAATGTAAAAAGTTACTTTGACCCCTGTGTTTATCTGTGTATAAACAATCAACTGATTATAACTGTTGAGTTTTATCTGTCAATTCTCATGTTTAATCATCTTCAGAAAAACAAGTCAAATTCTTTTGAGACCAAACTGACCTTTTCCCCCCTGCGGCAGCCATGTTGACATGAACCAGCAGGTAAACAGCAGTTTGCTGATTCTCCAGTGAGAACAAGTGAGTTTGCATTATGTTGGAAAACATTTAGTGGAAGAACATTATAATGAAGAAAATGATGTTGGGGAATATCTGCTACCTGGAGAATATTTAGTTTGAGATCATTATGTTAATGAACATCATGTTAGAGAACATTATGTTGAAGAACATTTTGTTGGAGAACATTTAAGTTTGAGATGTTGGTCATGGAGCTCATGTCAACATGGCTGCCATAAAACGGTCTGTTTCCTCTGTGACGTCACAGCAAACTCCAACAGCTGCGGTAACAGCTGATCTCGGATTGATAAAATCCTGCAGTACATCACAAACACCAGTTGTTCATGGACAGAAATAAAAAGCTTGATGTTTCTGTTTCTTCAGGCGAGTGTAAATCCTTCAAGGAGACGTTCATGCAGTGCCTGAGAGACAACAAGTTCGACAACTCCCGGTGTCGCCTGCAGTCCAAAAACTACCTGGAGTGTCGGATGGAGCAGTGAGGACCTTGTTAACACGTCAGCTGACGCCCATGACCTTTTTCAGACCAGCTTCACTTTATCCTCTTGTTTTACAGCCAGCTGATGGCCAAGGAGCCGCTGGAGAAACTGGGATTCAAGGACCTGATGGATCCTCCTCCAGGAGCAGCAGACAAAGACCCTAAACCCTGATCTGCTAAAACCACCACAGCTGCTGCTTCCAAACAGACGATGCTGCAAACCCATCACAACGTACAATTAACCTGGAAAACAACTCTGTACAATATTTGTTTTTAAAGTTCAGGACTGTTGAGAAGCTGCAGAAACTGAAGTTTGGTACAATTAGTCCAATAATTATTTCATTCTGTTGGCTGATACTTTAGATTATTTCTGTTTCCATTTAATCTGGTTTCATGATTAAATTGAAGGAAAGAGTCAAAAAACATAAATAAGTGAAGAACATTAAATTGAGGAGCCGCCAGACAGAAGACACAAGGTCATAAAGTCCAACGTTTGACCTGATTTTCTCAATCACATGTAAATAAAATAAAGTGTAATATATACAAATGTTTTTATTATGTCAATAAATCTTTTTTTATATTAATAAATTGAACTGTGCAGATTTATTCTCCTGAGTGCTGATTTAAATTTATGAAACTGATAAATCCTGGAAGCTTTTTCTGTTTAACTGTGCAGGTGAATTATAATTAAAGACACTTCTTTTCTAAATCAGTCCAACATCAAACCAGAACTAACTCATTAATATCACAAATGTTTTTTCATGTGTTTCTGAGCTGTTGATTTGTGTTTATAATATAAATCAGCAGTAAATGAATCCAACAGACATTAGAGCGACAAAATGAAGACGTACATCACTGAACGTGAAGTATTTTTTAAGGAGATCAGGACCAAGACAAGGTTTTGCTAAACGTGTTTTATTATTTCATAAGATGTCTCATTTTAACTATTTATAACCGGTTAACTATTTAATTTAATAATAAAACATTCTCCATCTAAATTTGACACATTTGACAGAATTAGTTCTGGTTGTCCGCTATTGGTGCATCTTCATCGTCGTTGAAACATTTCATAATGGATCACAAATGATTCCTTTCTGTGGAGAAAAACACTTCATCTCAGATTGGAAAGCAAATAAAAATATCCCACATCATAGGCATTAAAATATTTGCATAAAATGCTGCGTTTGATATGAAGTCACTAAAAATCCAAATAGGATAAAACATTGAAACGTGTTCAGATGAATCTGGATGTTTGATCCTTAGCAGTGTTGCTGATTTTGTGTGAAAAAAGAAAACAGGAACATAGATTCACACAAAAATCATCAAGATTTCCTTCTTAAATGTTGTTCCTCTGTAAATTTAAATGTGTTCTCCAGACTCCAGCTTCATCATATCACCTTAAGTTTGTCTTTCAACCACCGGGCATTCGGGTCCACACAATACATTCTGAACCCAGGAATGATGAAGCTGTGAAGGCAAAGACACAAACTATATATATATATATATATATATATATATATATATATATATATATATATATATATATATATATATATATATATATATATATATATATATATATATATATATATATATATATATCATATGAACAATTTACCTAAAGCCAGGAAAAAATGATTTGAACTAGTTGAAAATTAGATGAAATAAATCTATACTACCTTAATGTCTGCAATAAAGGTGCAGTGCCGGATTTATCAGCATCTATGTGGCATGTGGCAGAAGAGTAATATAATAGTATGTGTTCATTAGTAGATAATTAAATTAAAATAAGAATTGTTAATTGTGTTTTTATTAACTTAGATTGAGATGTTTTATCTACATTGACAGACTGTACCTTTAATACAAAAACTATACACTCAATACAAACGTCTTAATCTAAGGTAATAAACACACAAGTATTCTTATTATGATTGAATTCTAAACTAATTTAAACACACTTATAATTATTATTTTCCATTTCTGACACACTGGACCATCAATTGTATGATTCTGGGAAGTTCTTTGCATTGAATTTGTTTCATAGGTTCCTGGTTGTGTTTGAGGGGAAACTGATTAAACAGATAGAGAATATAATTCTTATAGTGAGATCGTTTCCTCACATGTATGCATGTACTGGACAGTCAGGAAAGGTTTTTCTCTGGACGTAGCACTTGACAGGATCAGGGAGGATAGCATCCGAGTATGTGGTACAGCAGAGGGGCTTCAGGACAGGCGGAAAAACTGATGCTTTTTTATTGGAAGTGCACTGAAGCTGCCCTGAAACACAAAACACCACAGGACCAACAACTAATACTAATATACTGAAAATATATCAGGACATAAAACAGTGATTCATAGACGTATGTGATAAAAGCTGATGTGATTTACCCAGACGTGGAAATAACTAAGTACATTTACTCAAGTACAAGTTTCGGGTACTTATACTTTACTTGAGTATTTCCACATGATGCTACTTTATTCACTACATTTGACAGCTGCAGCTACTGTCTGATGCAGATTTTAATATTTTACATTAATAAACTTTAATATACTATTATCTATATCTATTAAATAGTCTCTTTTCTTTTTTATATGTGTTAAAAGCTGCTATATCATGCAGTACTCCCATTAATCTATATATAACAGACTGTCCTTCACTAGCAAAAATAATAATAAATAAATAAATAAATAAAATCTTTTTCAGGTTATGTTTAAACATTGTGTGCAGTAGTTTTTTTTTTTATTTACCTAAAAACTTTTCTAGTATTAATCTATACAAAGTATCTCAAACTGGGTCCACATTGATTAACAAACTTTAAAATACACACATGAACTTAGAATAAAAAAAAATTAAAAAAAGATTATACTATAATAGAGATAGCAGACATAGATACATACTACATAGATACTACATAGAAGAAGAAGAGTACTTGTATTTTATGGTCAGACACACTCACCAGGTAGAAGCAGCAGCACCAAGACACACAGCACGACACTGACGATGGAGGAAATCATCCTGTATCACTGAAGTGTCTCTGAACAGCAGATCAGAAAACACTGAAACCAAAGAAACTCACTGCTCTTATAGCGTCCAGGGCGGACACACACACGCACGCACGCACACACACACGCACGCACGCACGCACGCACGCACACACACACACACACACACACACACACACCTCATGCAGAGATCAGCTGTCTCTCCGTTTCCTCCCTTAAATCATATCAGTGACAGCAACACAGTGAAATCACACAAAACATTTTTAAAGTTCAAGTCTTGACCTTTATTTATCCAACCACACACTTAACTACCTACAAAAAGAGATTTGAAGAAAACGTTAAAAATTACACACACACACACACACAGGTGAACTACAGTTCACACCACAAAAAAAAACCCTCACTCCCAAAACCTAAAACTGCAGACATCTGGATCATCTCAATAAAGGGTCAGAAGCAGGTGAGGAAAGATCAGAAATTCCTGATGCAGCTGTGACTCAGTGTGATTTAGGTGTAATTGTGCTTTACAGTAACCTGTGACGCTGCAGCATCACTCACACTCTGCTGATCTTGCTGTCACACGATGAGCTGCTAATGACAAACAGGAAAAATCCATCTACACTTACAGCACTTTCCACATTTCTCCCATTAAGCCCTCTCATACACATTCTTCTGTATTTCACATATGTATGTGTGTATATATCTATAGATAGTCACAAATTTAAAATAAATGATCATTGTTAAGGTAAAATTTTAACAAAGTGTGGTTTTAATGGAAGTCAATGGACATGTAATGTATGGAGGAAGCTTAATGGGTGAAATTGAAAAAGTATGAGGCCACATGCATTAACACAATGAACACAGAAGTCCAACATGTCTGAGAACACATAGTTATTTGATATTTATCTTTTTTGTCTTGCCATGTCATCAGATTCACTGTGTGACTGCTCTTTAAATGACTGGTAGTTACAGAATGAGGACAGAAAAAACAGGACCAATTTATCCCTAAATTATGACAATTAGCACCATTTAAAATCTGTAAAACAGCCCAAAGTGGATCAGACTGTGACAGTACTGCAGGATTATTGTGTGTAAACTTGTTGTAGTGATGAACATATGGGAGACAATACAAAACAAGACTGTGCTGGGTTTTACTAACGAGAGGAAGTACTAACTCAAACTGGTGTAAACTAATGAAAAGTGACATTATAGAAAGTATAATTTCACCTGTTTCTGTTTTCCAGATTGTTTCAAAGCTGTTACCGGCCTACCAAGAAAGGAGGTAACTAATATTGAGATGTATCAAGTGATATTTATAATTTTTTTTGCCATTTTCAACTAATTACTTCTGTTTCAAGGAGAATTTCTGCCTTTTTTCCGCAGCATGGACTATTTTCTGAACTTTTGAGTGTCTGCTGGATGATCTGGGCAGAAACTGAGCTCGCTGAGTTTGGTGAGAGTTGTGATGCTGCAGGAAGTTCGTCAGCTGTGTTTTTAAAACCACAGGGAGTTTGTTACTATTAACAGAGTCGAGTCACTAATAAACTGGCCAGAGACTTTTTATCAACGAGACCAAGATAAACTGGAGGAGTCACTGACCACACACAATAATCTGAGTTTATTTTGATAACTTCTGCATTCTCCTCTTCACTGTTGACTGAGCTGCCGCTTCTTTCTCGATACTGAACCAAATATATACATTGTTGCTAATTTCAGGGCTGAAAGTAAAGACTATTTTAATAATTGAGTAATCTATTGATTATTGAAATGACTAATCAATCATTTGTTTGGTTCATAGAATGGTCTAAAACTTCAGTCACTGTCTCTCAAAGATGAAGGTTCAATCTAAAATGTATTTTTTAGTAGTTAGAAAATAGATCATTTAGTTGATGAATAAATTGGTTGCCTACTATTACATTATTACATTATTTACCAACTATTTTGATAATCGATTAATCAGTTTAAGTCCAATTTTTGAGTCCAAATTCTCTAGTTCCAGCTTCTCAAATCAGATTATTTTCTGGTTTCTTTAATCTTCTATAATTATAAACTGATGATCTTTGGGTTGTGGACTGGTGGTCTGGACAAAAAGAGACATTTTAGGTTGAATCTTCATCTTTGGGAACAGTGATTCACATTTTACATGTTTTTTTATGAACAACGAATCAATAATCAGTTTAATAATTAACAGATTAATTGACAGATTAAAATAGTTGTTGGCCTATTGGCAACTGGTTAAGTGACAGCAATTAATTGATTTGTTGTAGCTGTATTCCCCTCCAACACCTTAAGATAGGAAAAGGAGTGTGGAAAATGTTGAAAATATCACTATTAACAGTGGACGTGTTGGAAGCTGCATTTTACAGCAGAACTTCTGCACCAGGAAAATATTGTTTAGCTTCACAGAACTTTTTCACAGTTTGAAGTCAGCAGAAAACAAGCGAGCAGGTGCACTGAGGATTTGAATCAGACAAACCATGAAAGTATTTCTTTCATGTTTGTATCGATAGAGGAGGAGCAGCAGCAGGAGGAAGAGGAGGAGTTTCCTGATGTTAGCGTGACGAGTTGGAACTGGAGCGCGACCGGTGGCGGCGGCGTCCGGGCGATCGAGACCTGCGACGCACTGGTGAGCGTCGCCGTGGAGACCGAGATCTAGGAGACAAGATCACAGAGTGACGCTGAGATCACGGCAGGAACAGAAATCGCAAAAATCAGCACTCAAAGAGTTCAGGGTTAATTAACAGATCCGTTAGTTACGCGTCACTCACCTTCTCCTCATGCGAGGCGGCGTGCGGCGCCACATCGGTGGAGGCGGCGGCATCCGGCGGGGAGGAGACAGCCGGCGAGGGGGAGGACGCACGGCGGGAGCCAGGATACCGGTGACTGTGATCTCCTGGCCGTCAATCTGACCTGTTGACAGGAAAATAACTGATTAATCAGTAAATAACAATAGTCACGTTCAACCTGGAGACATCAGCGTCGGCGTTCGACACTCGCCTCCGTCCATGTGTTTCAGAGCCTTCTCCGCCTCCTCTGACGTCTCGAACTCCACGTACGCGTAGCCCTTGCTCAGGTGAGGGTGGACGCGGTTCATGGGCATGTCGATCATCTTGATCTTCCCGTAGGTGGAGAAGATCTCCTGGATGTGCTCCTACAGACGGGAAAAAAAAAGATTTAGATTCAGCCACAGTTTCTGAAAATGAGCTTCAAGCAGATTTCAGTCAACAGCTGAATTAGCGGTGTCACAATTTTCAATTTCTTTTGAAAATCAAACTTGTGACCGTGAATAAACGCAGGCTGTTTTAGCAGTAGCTGATAAACAGGCCCGAGACATTTTACCATGGGACCAAGATAAACCAGAAGAGTCACTGACCACACAAAATAATTGAGTTTATTTTTATCTTCTGGATTTTCCGAACCACTGGACAGCTTTAAACTCGTCCAAGCCAGACCTTATTAAATCATTTTAACTTAAGCAATACAGATTTTTCTCAGTCCGACCTCAACCAATAAACTTGATTTGTGAAGCATGTTTTCAGGACTTTTCCAAAACTTTTTGGGTTTCTTTATATTTTCGAAACTTCTCCAGGGCTGAAAATTTCTGTTTTCATATTCCGTGCTTTTTCTGTCTGGGCTAAAAAAAGATATTTGAGGTTGATTCTTCAGCTTTGGGGAACACTAATCGACATCTGCCACCATTTTATCAACCTAACTAATGATTCAGGGCGACACGGTGGTGCAGAGGTTAGCGCTGTTGCCTCACATGCATGTTCTCCCTGTGGTTTTCACCGGGTACTCCGGCTTCCTCCCACAGTCCAAAAACATGCTGAGGTTAATTGGCAACTCTAAATTGCCCGTAGGTGTGAGTGTGTGAGTGAATGGTGTGTGTGCCCCACGATTGGCTGGTGACCATCTGGGGTGTATCCCTGCCTCTCGCTGTAACGTGCTGGGATAGGCTCCAGCAGACCATGTGACCCTAATGAGGAATAAGCAGGTATAGAAAATGACTGACTGACTAATGATTCAAGTGATTTCAACAATCGACAGATTAATTCATCTTTAAATCTTCTTTAGTTATCTTTAATCACTTTCCCTGTTTTTCTTCCTTTAAAACAACAAGCAGAAAAACAGAAATGATGCTCTTCATGTTGTCTGATGTAAATTTCAAATTTTAAATGTGTCCTGATGTTCCTAAAGAACCTCATTTAAAAAAGGAAACCATTAATTTGAGGTAACTACTGAAGTATCAACCTTGATGACGTTCCTGGTGAGCCGACCCAGGTAAACCTTGGTGGGCTTTGGGGTGGGGCTCCTCCTCCTTCGGTCCCGGTCCCTGTCCCGGTCTCGGTCCTCCTTCTTTGCAGATTTCGACCTACAGTTAGTGGCAGAGTGATATTTTTTTACTCCCTCATTACAGTAATTAGGTTAAATCCCTGGATGTCAGATATAGCGCATTTTCTTTTTTTCAATTCACGGTGGTCTGTTGCGTACTTTGAGCGTGAGCGTCGTCTGTTGTTGTGGCGCTGCCGACTGGGGCTCGGCGAGGATGAGGAGGAGGAAGAGGAAGATGAGCGGGAGCTGGAGGAGCCGGAGTGGCTGGAGGCCGAAGAGCTGGAGCCGCTGGAGGAGCTGGACCCGGAGCCGGAGCTGCTGCTGGAGCTGGAGCTGGACCTGAACAATAATAACCAATAAAATAAATACTGTATAAATAATCAATATACCAAAGCAAATAACATGTTAGTAATAATAATCACAAAAACGTTAACATGTTAGAATAATTTAAACATACATATTAAAGAAAATAATTGTTATAATTTGAGTGACTCAGCAGTTTTTACTCATGGACGATTCTACTTTACTTTATTAAGATGTATTAAGAGCATTGTACATACTCTGTCCATAGCTGTATATAATTACATACTTTCATTATATAGTATTATTTCTAGTATTTAATATATTTTATATATTATATTATTCCTTTATTACTGAACATTGGGCTGCCCTGGGAACAGGGAATCAAATTTCATTCATCACATATAAATGTGCTGAATGACAATAAATAATCTTTGAATCCTTAATGATTCAAGTTCTACTTTACTATAACTTTATTATGATTTAGCAGATGCTTTTGTACAATGAATGTACAACAAAAATCTATAAAAAAAAACAACAATATCAATACAGTCCAATTCAGACAGATTAACATAAACATAAATATGAAAGACTTTACCACATTTCCCTTTCATTGAATGGAAAATAAACATATAAAACTGGGCCATGGAATCATTTGGTGTGAAGCGTCTCTGACCTGCTGCTGCCGCTGGACGCGCTGCGGCGGGTTCGGTTCTTCTCTCGGCCGCGGTCTTTGTCGGCCCCTTCTTTTGTGGGTCCTGATTTCTCGGATTTACTTCGCGTTTTGCTCTTGTCGTCGTCCTTCCTCTTCGTTGGGGAAGGAGCCCTGAGGAAATACAACAAAGAGTTTTTAGGAATGCCATGTCCAAATTCTCTCTGAAGACTACTAATCTGTAGTCTTCTATAATAGTAAACTGATGATCTTTGGGTTGTCATCTGTTGGTCTTCAGGGTTTTTTTTTTTATATAATTCTACCTGTACTGAAACACATTTAATACTGAACCAATGAACTACGTCATACAACATTATGTTGGATGAATGAAAAATTAATTTTTGAGTTGGTCGTTTTCTCAAAAAAGGGTAAGAAACATTTCACGTTCCTATGTGGAACATTTAGCTACGTCTCTAATCTGAAAACTACATGAAAAACTATAATGTGAACAGGTGTTTTGTTTTATTATCGCTGCTGTTGACGCTGCCTAAAAACGAACCAAAGATTAAGATAATGGAATTTATTTTATTTTTATAACTATCATTTATTATTATTTAATTACAGCTTATTTACGTTAAAACGTTTGATTTAATTAATGTTTACACCTAAAATACCAACGATATTGAAATACATTTATAATTTTTGCTGGGCTCGAACGGACGCTTTGATGCTAACTTAAACATGCTAACGCGAGTTAACTCGCAGGCTAGCTGCTGAGCTAACGTTAGCTTCACGTGTTATGCAGATGGTGTGAATCGCGTGTTTACAACAGATTCGAACTATATTTTATTTATCGGCCGAACATATATAAGTTTATAGAAACGGAGGCTTCACTTACATCTCTGCAGCTCTACAACAGGCGCTGAGAGATGACGTCACGCTGTAGCTTGGAATAAACCAATCAAAACAAAGAACACGCGCGCGCAGGATGAGGTGGGTTAATGGTTCCTCTCTGTGGACTGACAGGCCAGACTAACCCTAACCGCTGTTTTCATCAATAATCAAAATAACAGACTGATAAATAATCAATATAACAAGATTGTTTAAATATTCAATATACTAAATACTGACTAAATTATCAAACTAAATAAAATGCATAAAAAACAATCACAAAGAAGAAAGTTACCTAATATTCCTTACCTAATAATAAAGTTTTCTATTAATTAAAATAATCAATCCTTACATTTCTTTAGACAAGGTTCAAGTTGACTTAGCAATTTTCACCTATTCTTCTAAATGCATTTCTTTACTGAACAGGCTCAGTGTGAAGCCCTGCTGATAAAAAGCTTTATGGTAACACACACACACACACACACACACACACACACACACACACACACACACACACACACACACACACACACACACACACACACACACAGGGATCTCTAAATGCGGGAAGTTGCCTGACAAGTCTTACTGAGGGACTAAATTACAGAAAATAAGATCCGTTAATAGACCTTGTATCTATTTCCTTGTATTTTAAGTAGCATCTCTATGGGAACAGCAGCTTTGTTACTAAAGAGAAAATATATGTTTAGTACACTTTATTGAACAGAAAGTTTGTAGTTTCAGTTTGAGCTTGCACACAGAAGGAAGGAAACTGCATGAGCGTTTGCTTTTCCTGGCAGCCATGCTGCAGATGAAGTCCAGAGGAGAACCTGATCCAGAGGACACCGGCAAACCCTCCCCAGCCTTGGCTCTGACTGTGTGCTCTGCTGCCATTGGAGGCACCTTCCAGTATGGCTACAACATCTCCATCATCAACGCTCCCACCAGCCACATCCAGGATTTCATCAATGACACCTATGTGGAGCGTTGGGGCTCAGGACTGGACACCCGTCAGGTGACCCTGGCCTGGACCGTCATCGTCTCAGCCTTCTCTCTGGGGGGTTTCCTTGGCGCCCTGCTTGCGGGACCAATGGCAGTCCATTTTGGGAGGAGAAACTCACTGCTTCTGAACAACTCCTTTCTGTTTGTCGGCACAGTGCTTGTGCTAACGTGCAGGGCGGTGAAATCATTTGAGATGATTGTCCTTGCTCGGTTTCTGGTGGGGATCAACTCGGGCGTCAGTATGAACGTCCAGCCAATGTACTTTGGGGAAAGTGCCCCCAAACACCTCCGGGGCGCGGTGGCGTTTTCCTCTGCCGTTTTTACGGCTTTGGGGATTTTCTTGGGTCAAGTTGTGGGACTCACTGAGCTGTTGGGAACTGAACCTCTCTGGACTTACCTACTCGCTAGTAACTCTTTGCCGGGGTTGATCCAGCTGCTGACGCTCCCCTGGTTCCCCGAAAGCCCCAGGTACCTTCTGATCGATCGGGGCGACAGGGAGGCATGTGTCCGGGCACTTGGGCGACTCCGAGGTGGCGGGCAGGCTCCGGTCTCAGAGATGGAGGAGATGCTTCAGGAACAATCTACAGCCTTAAACTCCAGGTCTTCAGCATGTGCCAAGACTCCGTGGTCCCTTTTTAAGGATCGTGACCTGCGATCCCAGCTCAGAACCGTCATGGCAGCGAGCAGCGCCATGATGCTCTGTGGGAACGATTCCATCTACTTCTACGCATCCTACATCTTCCTGGAGGCAGGAATTCCTCCGGAGAACATCCAGTACGCCTCCATTGGCACCGGGGCCTCGGAGCTGACGGCATCTTTGCTGAGTAACTTCCTGATTGAGCGAGTTGGCCGCAGGCACCTTCTTGTTGGAGGATACGGTCTGATGTGTTGCTGGTCCATCGTCTTTACCATCGCTCTCACGCTCCAAAGCCGTGGTGTCGTAGCGATGCGCTACCTCAGCTTGGCATGTGTGTTCGCCTACATCCTGAGTTTCGGTCTGGGCCCCGCAGGTGTGACGGGGATCTTGCCAGCCGAGATCTTTGACCAGTTGGCACGGCCGGCGGCGTACATGGTCGCCGGGTCAATGATGTGGATCAACCTGTTCCTGGTGGGGATGTTGTTCCCCTTTATCGTCAGTGGCCTCAGGAACTTCTGCTTCCTGCCATTCTCGGTTGTGTGTTTGGTGTCCGCCGTGTTTTTGGCACTCAGCTTACCGGAGACGAAGGGAAAGACGCTGGCTGAGATCACCGCAGAGTTCGATAGCAATAATGGAAAGAAGGTGGATCAGTCCAGAGGGGATCAGGACCAGCTGGGTAAAGCTGCTCCTTCAATCAACTGATGCAAGATCCTGATCCTGCTCTGAAGAACACAGATATTTAAAATCTTCTAGTAAAATAGAAAGTTTGCTTACTGCAATTTGTAATCATAAGAGTTTTATTTGTTAAAGATGTTGTCTATGTTATAACTGAGAATTCAACAAACCATAAGGTTTTATATCAATTAAATCACACTGGAGAGATCCTATTATTATTGTAGGATCATTAATATATCAGTACTCAAACATAACTGTTAATGGTTTCTCTTATAATTACTGGGTCCACTTTCCTACTTGAAAAATTAAATGGAATAGAAGATCTGTAATTGTGCCAAAACAGCATCAATGTAAAATGAAAATGGAATTATTCCCTTTCCTAAACTTGTGTTCAAATATTTGTATAAAAAATCTATAAATTATCTACTAAATAAATGCACTTAAAGTTAAATATGACACCTTTAAAAATCCAACACCACAAATAATAAACCATAAATCTGCAGTCATATTCACACAGATTCCCTGAAAACCTGACAATGTTTCTGTTTGCAGTAAAAGTTTTTGTTTGTAGGGTTATTACATTAAAGGTTGTTGTGATATTTTTATTTTAATAATAATAAAAATGTACCCATTCACCAGTTAACTGAAGACAAATGCCCTCAGATATTTGATTCATCCATATGGGAACCAATCACAAATCAATGCACTTCACTGATATCATTCAAGTTCTATGCCAAAATAGTATAGCTGCAACTAATGTCTATTTTTATTATTGAAATGATTAATTGATTAGTTGTTTGGTTCATAAAATTGTGTAAAATTGATCACTGTTTCCCAAAGCTAAAGATTTAACCACATTTTTTTATTGGTCCAGAGTCTAACACCTTTTGTTTGCTGCCTGTCTCTTTGTAGGGCAGTACTGTCCTAATAAGACATTCATAATGAAGTAGAATATGATAAATTAAACTATCTTCACTGATGAAAGCTACTGTAAAAATAGCTCTTCATTGATATACATTTAAAGTAACATTCTAAAAATGGAACAATAGATTAAAGAAAACACATGCTCTTTATATGTTCATAATACTAAACAGTAATCTCCCTCCCACAGCTCTAATGGAAGTTCAACCAAGTTTATTCCTGTGAAATTAACCGCATGCTTTGGGGAAAAATACATTTTTCAAGACTAAATGCCTATCACACAAATGTAGGAAACCCATTTGCAAGGCCCACACCCAAGGATACTACTGCTTTGAATGCACACAGTAATTTTGTTGTAGATGATGTGATCTATGTTTTGTTTGTATTGAACTCATGCTGCATACATATAATGAATGCATTATGACTTAGTTATGGAGATTGTTTTTGGTGTTATGATAATAGGAACAGTGTTCAATGTTCCAATGGTTGTACCATATGTTTTTGCAAATTGCACTTTCAGTACAATAAAAAAACACCATTATATTAACTGTTATGTTTTTTTTGTCTTTGGTAAAACAGGAGACATAAAAGGTGTTTGTATTAAAATTGTGTCAGATTGGTTATTTATATGTTTTAATAAGATATGTAGTTCAAAATTGGGTATAGACTTGTATTAAGATGGTATTCTTTGCCCGGATCAAAATTGACCCAGACCATACCATGAAGGCATAGAATCTGAACAGTATGCAAGGGTTAAAAAGCATATTTCAGGTTAGAACCTCATTTAAAGCGATGCTTTTTGGAATGTGGGAGGAAGCCGGGAACCCAGGGAACATGGGGAGAACAAACTTTACTTTCATCAATGACTGATTGTAGCCAGACAAACAAAAAAAAACAGCTCTATTTGTAGTTGTTTATCACCCTCCTAGTCCCTATTCTGTATTTGTATCAGAATTCTCTAGCTTTCTGTCCAGTATAGTGTTAAGATATGACAAGTTTGTAATTGTAGGAGACTTTAACATACATGTTGATGACAATAGTGATTCTCTAAGTAATACTCAGAATGTAAATAAACCAACCCACAGTCACAAGCACACCCTAGATCTGGTTTTAATTTATGGGATTGAGATTAGTGACGTTGTCGTTCTCCCCCATAACCCAGTTCTTTCAGATCACTTCTTAATTACCTTTCAGTTTATAATCAATGATAATTCCTCACCAGTAGTTAAAACTCAAATGAAAAGAGCATTATGCGACCATTCAGTTTTAAAATATATAGAGATAATTTAGCCTATGTTCACCTCCACATACAATAGGGGAAATAAGTATTGGATGCATCAACTTTTTTGTCATTACATTTATTCCCAAAGATGCAATTCATGTGACATGTCTTCCAGACACTGGTATTAACTCAAATAATCCACACATGAAAAGAAATCACAACATTCAAATCCATAAATAATGATTATGTGGAATTAAGTGCAATAACACTTTTAGACCTGGTAGCCTCATTAAAATGTAAAATTGTTAGACCGAGGACAGTATCTCCCTGGTATAGTACTGAAACACATTCCCTTAAAAAAGCTATGTGTAAATTAGAGAAGCTATGGTGCCGCTCCCACACAGAGCATTCCCTCAGGGCCTGGAAGAACAGTCTATTGGCTTATAAGCAGGCCCTGCGTATGGAAAAAAATAGGTAATAGAAGAAAATAAGAATAACCCCAGATTCCTGTTCAGCACTGTAGCCAGGCTGACCAACAGTCACAGCTCAGTCATCTATTCCAGTTAGTCTCAGCTGTGATGACTTCTTAAAATTCTTCAATAATAAAATCTTAACTATTAGAGATAAAATAGATCAAATCCTTCCTAACATCAGCGCTTAGAAAGCTCAGGCTGTAAGCTTAGAAGCCCCTTTAAACCCAGCAATATTACTGGATAAATTCACCCCTGCAAACCCAGCCCAGATAACTGAAATTATTATGTTGTCTAAGTCAACTACGTGTATTTTAGATCCAATTCCAACTAAACTCCTTAAAGAGACGCTGCCCCTAATTATTGGTAATATGTTAGATATAATTAATAGTTCCCAAACACCTATTACGGGTGAGAACCACTATTCACTGTGGTTCTCCCCGAGGGTTTCTTCTTTCCCACAAGTTTTTCCTTGCCGAGAAGGAGGGTCTAAAGGGGTGTTCACACCGGACTTAACTGATGCAATTTTTTGAGAGAAATGTGTTGTAATATTGGGCTATTAAAAAAAACAAAAAACAAAAAAAAACATGCAAACTCCACACAGAAAGGCCCCAGACCAAGGTCTTGAACCTGTGACCTTCTTGTTGTGAGGCAACACCACTACCCAAGGTTGATTATTGAGAATTGCTATTTATGTTGGCCATTTGTTTCAAAAATTAGAACTAACAAGACTGTATTTCACTGTGATCACATGTGATGGATAAAGATTAATTGATAGATTAACAAACAATTGAACCCTATCAAAATAAAAGTCATTTTAGACAGATAAAGAAGAGTAAACCAATGAAATATAAACATCACATTATGAATGCTTTTCTATTAAAATGGGACAATCATGTTGTCTCTCTGACAAAGTGGGATGAAATGAGGAAATAACTCTTGCTGCTGATCATCATTGAGAACATTGACTTTTCAATCAATTTCATAATAATATTGGTTTTAGAACTGTCTTGCATGTTGGTAAGTAGCAGCAGTCATTGCCTTTACATGTAAATCTCACATTTCATTTAAAAATGGATAGAAACAAATGAGATGATATTTAAAAGTGAACAGCTATAGGGCACCAGCAATACATCAGCAAGATCTAGATCTAGTTCTACATTCTCTGTGATGTCAAACATCATGATGATGTCACTGTTTTCATTGGCCATGTCATGATGATGTCACAGTTTTCTTTGATCTCTGACATGAGATCAAAGGATCAGAGTTTATAAAAGGCCATTGTTCAGCAAGCAGACACCACAAGTGCACGCAGATGCATGCAGGCGCTTTCAGACCAGTAATAGATTTCATCTGTTATTTGGAAAATAGCCTACCTTTACACCCTTACAACAGCCTTTACAAACACCACCGCCCTTTGTCATTACCAAGACAAGACAATGCAGCAGATGATGGGAACAGAGATGGCTACCCAGCCACAAAGGTCATCAGTAACAACCAAAGAACCAGTAGACTGGACAATCTTCGCACAGAGTTACATGAGGCAAAACAACTGTTGGCCCCCAAGCAACACCTCAAGGACCTGTGCAGAAAGAAAAATCAAGAGATCAAGCTACTTAAAGAGAAAGTAGCGACTCTTACGGCAGACAACAAGCTGCCTGAACCTTTGGATGATTCCAAAAAGGTTACATCTTTGGTTCATGATTTGAACACTAAGCAAGGAAAAGACACCTTTAAATACAAAACCATACTTTTTAACTACCTGCCAAAGTAAACGTACCTGACCAAGGAGATCAACTTCACCAGTACCAGCAAGAAAACCAGCAGACTGGACACACTTCGCTCAGAGTTGGATGAGGCAAACAGACAGTTGGCCTACCAAAATTACTTCCACGACCTGTGCATCGAGAAAGATAGAGAGAGAGATCAAGATGCTAAAACAGCAAATCGAGACTCTCACTACAGAAGACATGCTGCCTAAACCTCTGCATAGCATTGAATCCAAAAAGGTGACATGTTGGGTTCCGCTCGCGATAGGACTACTCCTGATCGGAAACCCTGTAGAGAACATCATTCAAAAAGACGATTCACAGAAGGAAGTAAACATGGCTCAGAAATTGAGCCAGGAGCAGTTAGTGACCAAGCTTCATGAGGTGAAGGACCCCTTTGAAAACAAAACTGCATTTCATGATAACATAGAAATGCAGCAGGAAATGGAAAGGGATATGGATCCCCAGTCCCAAAAGGTCATCAGTAACAACAAGAAAGCCAAGATAATTGACACCCTCTGCACAGAATTGGCCACCCACAAAAACCTGTGCATTGAGCGAGATCAAGAGATCACAATGCTGAAACAGCAAATTGAGACTCTCATGAAAGGTTCACAAGAGGAGTTAAATATGGCACATAAACTGAGGCAGGAAAACTTCATGGCTGATCTCCAGAAGGAGACAGACATGAACACTGATCAGAACTATCAATTTCATATGCTCCAAGTAGCACATAAAGATTTAAAGGTGACATACAAAAAGAGCCAGGAAAAATTCATGGCTGCGCAACAATGACTTGAAAGTGAGTACCATCAAAGACTGGATATTCTGAAACAGGAATATCAGACACTCCAAGTTGCACATGAGAAGTTAAAGATAACATACAAAAAGAGCCAAGCCCAATTCACGGCTGAGCAAAAAGTTGCACATGAGGAGTTAAAGGCTGCAAATAAATTAAGCCAAGATCAAAGCATGGCTGAGAAGAAAAAACTTGGAGCTGAGTTTCAAAACCTTCTGGATAGAATGGAACACAAACACCAGAAGCTCCAAGTTGCACATGAAGAGTTAAAGGCGGCATATAAATTGAGGAAAGACAAATTCTTAGCTCGCCTGAAGATAGAGAATCAGAAAAAGGCTTATATGGGCAAAAAACTAGAGAAGCTTCACAAGTTTCTTGAGGAAGTAAAGGCAGGACACAAAGTGAGCCATGCTAAATTCATGGCAGAGAGAGACAGAAATGTCTCAATGAACAGCAAATTTCGGGAGCTTCAAGAGCTTCATGGCAAGTTAAAGGCCACACACAAATTGAGCCAGGACAAATTCATGGCTGATCTCCAGACGGAGAGAGACCGAAACGTCTCACAGAACAAAGAATTTCAGAAGCTTCAAGAGCTTCATGAGGAATTAAAGGTGGCACATGAAGTGAGCCAGGATAAACTCATGGCTGACCTCCAGAGAGGCAGACAAACACCATACAGAGCTACAAATTCCAGAAGCTCCAAGAGCTTCATGAGGAATTAAAGGCCACACATAAATTGAGCCAGGATAAATTCATGGCTGACCTCCAGATGGTGAAAAACACAATTGCCATACAGAAAGTCAAATTTCAGAAGCTTGAAGTTACTCATAAGGAGTTAAAGGCCACACATGAATTGAGCCAGGACAAATTCATGGCTGACCTTCAGACGGCGAAAAGCACAATTGCCGTACAGAACAACAAATTTCAGAAGCTTCAGGTTTCCCATGACGACTTGAAGATGGCACATAAATTGAGCCAGGAGCAGCTATTGAGCCAGCTCCTGGTGGAGAAGGAAAAGAACATCTTTATTTTCCAAGAATTCCAGCAGCAATACACCGAAATAAAGGAAGACACTATCCAGAGAGAATGCTGAAAATGCAGACAATGAACTCCTGGAGACTGAAGTGTCTGAAGACAAAGACCCAGAGAACAAGATTTCAAACTGGAAGCAACTCCGACATTCATTGGGGTTGAAAAAAACAAAAAGCTGGAAGAGGAGAAGCAAGACCTATCTCCAGACTACAAACTCAAAACATCAAACACCTAACATCTAACACAGGGGTGGGCGATGCTGGTCCAACGCTTTTGATTCAACGAGCAGATATACACCAGATTTTAACAATCGACCATTGGTGGAATACTGGTGTGCTACTGTTTGGTACAAAAGCACATAACATCTCTCTAGACCAGTGTCGCCTACCTCTGTCCCCCCTCTCCCTTTGCTGGGACCTTGTCGTGGTGGAGAGGCTTGAGTGCTTCAAGGATTCTGAGAGCTCCAGCTCCTGGTGGGTTTTATCCTTAGCAGAGTGGTCTCAGATGAGGAGCAGGACTAAAGCCAGCACACTGGCCCACCAGGATGGGCCCTGTGCGTGGTGCTAACAACGTCACCCCACAAAAAATAGTATTGTTAGAGAAACTACAATGACTAAATTTATTTACATCAGTCCTATAGTAGTCCACAGCCACCCAAACTGAAAAAGTACATCAATCACATGTTGTTGGTATATATATATATATATATATATATATATATATATATATATATATATATATATATATATATATATATATATATATATATATATATATATATATATATATATATATATATATATATAGTGTACTTTAATTACACATACTAAAGTTGTGTTAATTTGGCAGAACTGAACAAAATACCCCACAAGTGGTAAAGAAGATAATCAAGTATTTTTGTTCATGGAATATGAAGCTGTTTCCTATTTTAAATGGACCACTGGGAACCAACTCTTTTCCTACCTATTACTGAAAGGAGATGGCCAGTCAGCCAGATCTATCGGAGCAGCAGAATGTCCTTGATGCTGCTGCATCACTGCTGGGTTGGGCTGCTGAGGTGGAGGTCACAGGAGGATTTACAATGATGGGACTGAGGAATCTCAGCAGCACATCTGAAGAGAAAAGACAAGTGTAGGACATGAGTCTAACTATAAATTAGTGCTGCCATTTTATTGCATTAATTCTATTAATTAATTACGCTGCAATTTAATGTGTTAAAAAATGTAACGCAATTAATTATGAGTATCAATGGGGGCGAGCCTATGCTTGCACATTTGTATTTTGGCCCTTTGAGGACCCGTAGTATTCTCGGCCGTGTTACGGCAAATTAACAAGGCAGTGGTCAACAATAACAGACAAGACTCAGGAGGATGAGGCAAGTGCGTCTTCAGTCACTGAATGGAAAGTTTATTTACAAAAAGAACAGAGACAGGACGATAAAAACAAAAAGGAGTTCTCTGACTATCGGAGCAACTCCAGCCTGATGTACCATTTAAATGTGAAACATGTTCAGGCAAGTTAGATCCTGTGGGTTTTTGATTTCAGAGGTTGATACTTAAACATTAAACATTTTTGTTAACCTCTGGTAAACTATCTCATGTTCTCCTGACTTACCTGCTGTGTCAGCAGCAGATGTGGCCTCAGTGAAAGGCCTAAAAAAATGCCTGTTGGCGTCTTGTTCTTCATTTTGCCTTATTTAGAGGCATGTTATACTTCTATTATTCATTTTTTAATTGCTATATTGAGCTTAAGTGCTTATTTGAGATAGCCTTATTTTACTTCAGAATTTTATATATTTAACTGTATTACTGTATTTGTTTTACATTTCTGAATAATGCACCTGGCCTAACTGGTTTAATGTGCTTGACCTTTACTTTTGGATTTAATTTAGGGCTGGGCGATATATCGATATTTGCGACATATCGATATGTTTTATGAAATCTATGAAGATTTTGGCATATCGAATATATCTAGATATGTTCTAAATGAAAAAGATTTCGCTGCGCTGGCTATTTTCCTTAACTTTGTTTTCTAACCACCCTGCCTCCTTGCATTTTGAGTTTTAACTCCGTCTCAAATGGTTCCTGCTTCCCCTTGCGTAAGCTGTGTTTGTTTGTGTGTGCGCGCGCGCACACGTGATAACAACTCACTCAACATGGCGGCGCCCCCACACCGCCGGCTTCGCCCGATTTCTTACCAAAGAAAAGAACGAACGGCTCCATTATATGGCAGTATTTTGGATTTAAACCGTCCGATGAGGAGCAAAAAGAGCCATTTTGCAGAGAGTGCAAGACGCCGGTGCCAGCAAAAGGATCGAGCACCACGAACCTGTTCACCCACTTGCAGCACCACCACAAACTCCTGTACGAAGAGTGTGCCAGGCTTCGGTTCGCGGTCAAAACCACCACCACGCTTGATCCTAGGTACAAGCTCCCTAGTCACCACTTTTTTGCAAGAGAAGAACTTCCACAACTGTACACACGAGAGAGCGCGCATCGCTGCTGATCTGGCACAAGTTGTCCACTATGCACTGACAACGGACATGTGGACCAGCAGGACGTGTGAGCCGTACATGTGTGTAACAATCCATTACATCGTCGAGTGGGAGATGAAAAGTGCCTGCAGACAACCTATTTCCCACAAGACCACACTGGAGAAAACATTGCGGAGGCCCTCGGTGATGTGACAACAACTTGGATGTTCAATCCAAATCCTGTGGCCATAACCACCGACAACGGAAGCAACATTGTCAGTGTGGTGCAGAGCAAGCAGTGGCTGAGGATGCAGTGTTTTGGCCACAGGCTACATTTGGCGATCTGCGAGTTTTTCTCTCTCATTTATGCTAGCGAGAGTCCCTTATAGTGGCATATAAGTGTCGTTATTTCATTAAAGCGCCAACTTCCCTTCTCAAGAATAACATAAACATGGCGAGTTGCATACTGAACATACTTTCTATTCAACGCCAATCTGCTTCTCCCGACTAAGTTATCATAGTTGCCAACGCATTAGCATTTAGCAACTTCCTTTCTCAAGAATAACATAAAAATGACGAATTTCATACTTAAAAACAATTTTCTAATTAAAAACATTTAATTTAATGCAAAACTCCAAAATCACACAGGTCATTAACATACGCAAGAAAAATGTGGCCGCATTTTCTTACAGCTGGAAACGGAGGAGAGAGCTGGCTGAAGCACAGCTTGAACTGAATTTGCCAGCCCACCAGCTCATCACTGAGTCACCAACGCGCTGGGGTTCCCGTCTCCAAATGGTGGAACGAGTGCTTGAGCAAGAGAGGGCACTCAGCAAAGTCACCTCTGTTCATAAAAAAACAAGGCCATTAGTCCTGACCTGGCAAGACATTGAAGTCCTGGAGGCAACCCAGAGAGCACTGAAGCCCCTCCAGGAGTTCACAGACGCGCTGTCTTGGGAGGGATACGTCACCCTTTCTTACGTACGACCCGTGTTGCACCTGTTCAACAGCAAGCTCCTTGCTCCTCAGGAAGGTGACGGAGAGCTGGCCAACACCATCAGGCACACCATCCTCACATACCTGAATGATAAATACTCAGAGCCCTCCACCTCTGATTTACTGGATATGGCGTCCTTTGTCGACCCCCGGTTTCAGGGGACATATGTCTGCAGTGAGAAGATGGCAGCATTGAAAGAGAGGATCATCTATGATGCTCAGGGGTTGCTTGCCAATGATGCAGCTCTGAACCAAGCCAGGCCACAGTCTGCTGCAGAGCAGTGTGTTGTAACCGATCCAGCTACCCCCGTTGCAAAGAAGAAAACCCTAGCCAGCTTCTTTACAGCGTCTTTACACCCCGCGAGTCCATCCACAATGAGCTGTCAAGCTATATCCAATCTGTGTGTTTGGACAGTAAGGCAGATCCTTTACAATGGTGGCGAGAGCATGAGGCAGCCTATCCTGCAGTAAGCAGCCTCACACGCAAGTACCTGTGCGTTCCTGCCACTAGCAGTCCTTCAGAAAGGATATTCAGCTGCAGTGGAAACATTGTTACATGTCAAAGGGCATCACTTAAGCCTGACACAGTTGTGAATTTTTTTTTATGGAGAAGGAAGGCAATAGTAATTCTTTTGGTCTTTTATTTAAGCCACCATCAGAGTTTATGTTTACAATTTTTATGTTTTATGTTTGCACTTTGAACCAAAATGTTTATGAATGTTCAAATATTGTTAAAATATGATGCACAAGCACTGTCTACCTTTAGGCACTTGGCTGCCTGTGAGTTTGCACCTCAATAAAAAAAAACTTGCTTAATTTGGTGCAGTAGATATCATAGATATCAAGATATATATCGGATATCGAGATATGGCAAAACATATCGAGATATATTTTTTCTACATATCGCCCAGCCCTAATTTAATTTATGAAGCACAGTTCACCAATAAAAAAATGGATTTCAGATCTTCTTTTCTTACTGTATTCATAATATAATTCATAATTAATATCCTAGAATTCAAATTCTTTATCAGGCGACCTTTAGCAAATATGACATTAAAAATTCAATTAATTCGATGAATTAATTACAAAATCCTGTAATTCGATAAATTCAATACATTTTTTAATTAATCGAACAGCACTACTATAAATACATGACTTCAACAATAAAAAAATATAAATAAAAATAATGAAAAACCGAATTAAATACATGCATGATTAATGCATGTATTTAATTCATATATATAATGCATATAATTCATATATATATAATTCATATATATATAATGCATATCTATATATAATGCATATATATATATATATATATATATATATATATATATGGGTTAGTGATGTGTGATATACAGTGACACACTTTAGACAATATGAACTAAGACAACAGTCTTACAACTAGAATATAGGAGAGGGAAATTTATAGCATTTTGATTTACTTTGATTAACTATTACAAGCTGGAAAAACGTGAGCTAACCAGATGTCAAAATGTAAACAAATATAACATGATAAAACCTGCTGAATAAATCTAATATTTACACATTTACCATTCAGGAAGGAACGGTAAACGTAGGTTGACGTTAATAATATCATGACACCAACTTTACCATAGCATTACCTCTGTCTGTTTTTCCTCATTTTCTATTTCCCTCCTTTTTCTTCTTTTTTTTCGCTCGGCACCAGCCAGTTTGGGAGGTTTTGACTCATTTTTACGCTTGTTTACGCATCAAAGACGACGTAAAGTCGAAGGTAAAGTCTGATTAGTTTGATTAGCGTGGTATGAATTTTGGCTGCGATTCCCGTAACCATGGCAACTCCTTAAAGAGACGCTGCCCCTAATTATTGGTAATATGTTAGATATAATTAATAGTTCCCAAACACCTATTACAGGTGAGAACCACTATTCACTGTGGTTCTCCCCGAGGGTTTCTTCTTTCCCACAAGTTTTTCCTTGCCGAGAAGGAGGGTCTAAAGGGGTGTTCACACCGGACTTAACTGATGCGATTTTTTGAGAGAACTGTGTTGTAATATTGGGCTATTAAAAAAAAAAACAAAAAAAAACATGCAAACTCCACACAGAAAGGCCCCAGACCAAGGTCTTGAACAGCACTACCCAAGGTTGATTATTGAGAATTGCTATTTATGTTGGCCATTTCTTTCAAAAATTAGAACTAACAAGATTGTATTTCACTGTGATCACATGTGATGGATAAAGATTAATTGATAGATTAACAAACAATTGAACCCTATCAAAATAAAAGTCATTTTAGACAGATAAAGAAGAGTAAACCAATGAAATATAAACATCACATTATGAATGCTTTTCTATTAAAATGGGACAATCATGTTGTCTCTCTGACAAAGTGGGATGAAATGAGGAAATAACTCTTGCTGCTGATCATCATTGAGAACATTGACTTTTCAATCAATTTCATAATAATATTGGTTTTAAAACTGTCTTGCATGTTGGTAAGTAGCAGCAGTCATTGCCTTTACATGTAAATCTCACATTTCATTTAAAAATGGATAGAAACAAATGAGATGATATTTAAAAGTGAACAGCTATAGGGCACCAGCAATACATCAGCAAGATCTAGATCTAGTTCTACATTCTCTGTGATGTCAAACATCATGATGATGTCCCTGTTTTCATTGGCCATGTCATGATGATGTCACAGTTTTCTTTGATCTCTGACATGAGATCAAAGGATCAGAGTTTATAAAAGGCCATTGTTCAGCAAGCAGACACCACAAGTGCACGCAGATGCATGCAGGCGCTTTCAGACCAGTAATAGATTTCATCTGTTATTTGGAAAATAGCCTACCTTTACACCCTTACAACAGCCTTTACAAACACCACCGCCCTTTGTCATTACCAAGACAAGACAATGCAGCAGATGATGGGAACAGAGATGGCTACCCAGCCACAAAGGTCATCAGTAACAACCAAAGAACCAGTAGACTGGACAATCTTCGCACAGAGTTACATGAGGCAAAACAACTGTTGGCCCCCAAGCAACACCTCAAGGACCTGTGCAGAAAGAAAAATCAAGAGATCAAGCTACTTAAAGAGAAAGTAGCGACTCTTACGGCAGACAACAAGCTGCCTGAACCTTTGGATGATTCCAAAAAGGTTACATCTTTGGTTCATGATTTGAACACTAAGCAAGGAAAAGACACCTTTAAATACAAAACCATACTTTTTAACTACCTGCCAAAGTAAACGTACCTGACCAAGGAGATCAACTTCACCAGTACCAGCAAGAAAACCAGCAGACTGGACACACTTCGCTCAGAGTTGGATGAGGCAAACAGACAGTTGGCCTACCAAAATTACTTCCACGACCTGTGCATCGAAAAAGATAGAGAGAGAGATCAAGATGCTAAAACAGCAAATCGAGACTCTCACTACAGAAGACATGCTGCCTAAACCTCTGCATAGCATTGAATCCAAAAAGGTGACATGTTGGGTTCCGCTCGCGATAGGACTACTCCTGATCGGAAACCCTGTAGAGAACATCAGACAGAACAGACGATTCACAGAAGGAAGTAAACATGGCTCAGAAATTGAGCCAGGAGCAGTTAGTGACCAAGCTTCATGAGGTGAAGGACCCCTTTGAAAACAAAACTGCATTTCATGATAACATAGAAATGCAGCAGGAAATGGAAAGGGATATGGATCCCCAGTCCCAAAAGGTCATCAGTAACAACAAGAAAGCCAAGATAATTGACACCCTCTGCACAGAATTGGCCACCCACAAAAACCTGTGCATTGAGCGAGATCAAGAGATCACAATGCTGAAACAGCAAATTGAGACTCTCATGAAAGGTTCACAAGAGGAGTTAAATATGGCACATAAACTGAGGCAGGAAAACTTCATGGCTGATCTCCAGAAGGAGACAGACATGAACACTGATCAGAACTATCAATTTCATATGCTCCAAGTAGCACATAAAGATTTAAAGGTGACATACAAAAAGAGCCAGGAAAAATTCATGGCTGCGCAACAATGACTTGAAAGTGAGTACCATCAAAGACTGGATATTCTGAAACAGGAATATCAGACACTCCAAGTTGCACATGAGAAGTTAAAGATAACATACAAAAAGAGCCAAGCCCAATTCACGGCTGAGCAAAAAGTTGCACATGAGGAGTTAAAGGCTGCAAATAAATTAAGCCAAGATCAAAGCATGGCTGAGAAGAAAAAACTTGGAGCTGAGTTTCAAAACCTTCTGGATAGAATGGAACACAAACACCAGAAGCTCCAAGTTGCACATGAAGAGTTAAAGGCGGCATATAAATTGAGGAAAGACAAATTCTTAGCTCGCCTGAAGATAGAGAATCTGAAAAAGGCTTATATGGGCAAAAAACTAGAGAAGCTTCACAAGTTTCTTGAGGAAGTAAAGGCAGGACACAAAGTGAGCCATGCTAAATTCATGGCAGAGAGAGACAGAAATGTCTCAATGAACAGCAAATTTCAGGAGCTTCAAGAGCTTCATGGCAAGTTAAAGGCCACACACAAATTGAGCCAGGACAAATTCATGGCTGATCTCCAGACGGAGAGAGACCGAAACGTCTCACAGAACAAAGAATTTCAGAAGCTTCAAGAGCTTCATGAGGAATTAAAGGCGGCACATGAAGTGAGCCAGGATAAACTCATGGCTGACCTCCAGAGAGGCAGACAAACACCATACAGAGCTACAAATTCCAGAAGCTCCAAGAGCTTCATGAGGAATTAAAGGCCACACATAAATTGAGCCAGGATAAATTCATGGCTGACCTCCAGATGGTGAAAAACACAATTGCCATACAGAAAGTCAAATTTCAGAAGCTTGAAGTTATTCATAAGGAGTTAAAGGCCACACATGAATTGAGCCAGGACAAATTCATGGCTGACCTTCAGACGGCGAAAAACACAATTGCCGTACAGAACAACAAATTTCAGAAGCTTCAGGTTTCCCATGACGACTTGAAGATGGCACATAAATTGAGCCAGGAGCAGCTATTGAGCCAGCTCCTGGTGGAGAAGGAAAAGAACATCTTTATTTTCCAAGAATTCCAGCAGCAATACACCGAAAGACACTATCCAGAGAGAATGCTGAAAATGCAGACAATGAACTCCTGGAGACTGAAGTGTCTGAAAAAAAGACCCAGAGAACAAGATTTCAAACCGGAAGCAACTCCGACATTCATTGGGGTTGAAAAAAACAAAAAGCTGGAATAGGAGAAGCAAGACTTATCTCCAGACTACAAACTCAAAACATCAAACACCTAACATCTAACACAGGGGTGGGCGATGCTGGTCCAACGCTTTTGATTCAACGAGCAGATATACACCAGATTTTAACAATCGACCATTGGTGGAATACTGGTGTGCTACTGTTGTACAAAAGCACATAACATCTCTCTAGACCAGTGTCGCCTACCTCTGTCCCCCCTCTCCCTTTGCTGGGACCTTGTCGTGGTGGAGAGGCTTGAGTGCTTCAAGGATTCTGAGAGCTCCAGCTCCTGGTGGGTTTTATCCTTAGCAGAGTGGTCTCAGATGAGGAGCAGGACTAAAGCCAGCACACTGGCCCACCAGGATGGGCCCTGTGCGTGGTGCTAACAACGTCACCCCACAAAAAATAGTATTGTTAGAGAAACTACAATGACTAAATTTATTTACATCAGTCCTATAGTAGTCCACAGCCACCCAAACTGAAAAAGTACATCAATCACATGTTGTTGGTATATATATATATATATATATATATATATATATATATATATATATATATATATATATATATAGTGTACTTTAATTACACATACTAAAGTTGTGTTAATTTGGCAGAACTGAACAAAATACCCCACAAGTGGTAAAGAAGATAATCAAGTATTTTTGTTCATGGAATATGAAGCTGTTTCCTATTTTAAATGGACCACTGGGAACCAACTCTTTTCCTACCTATTACTGAAAGGAGATGGCCAATCAGCCAGATCTATCGGAGCAGCAGAATGTCCTTGATGCTGCTGCATCACTGCTGGGTTGGGCTGCTGAGGTGGAGGTCACAGGAGGATTTACAATGATGGGACTGAGGAATCTCAGCAGCACATCTGAAGAGAAAAGACAAGTGTAGGACATGAGTCTAACTATAAATTAGTGCTGCCATTTTATTGCATTAATTCTATTAATTAATTACGCTGCAATTTAATGCGTTAAAAAATGTAACGCAATTAATTATGAGTATCAATGGGGGCGAGCCTATGCTTGCGCATTTGTATTTTGGCCCTTTGAGGACCCGTAGTATTCTCGGCCGTGTTACGTCACCTGCGCCGGCAAATTAACAAGGCAGTGGTCAACAATAACAGACAAGACTCAGGAGGATGAGGCAAGTGCGTCTTCAGTCACTGAATGGAAAGTTTATTTACAAAAAGAACAGAGACAGGACGATAAAAACAAAAAGGAGTTCTCTGACTATCGGAGCAACTCCAGCCTGATGTACCATTTAAATGTGAAACATGTTCAGGCAAGTTAGATCCTGTGGGTTTTTGATTTCAGAGGTTGATACTTAAATATTAAACATTTTTGTTAACCTCTGGTAAACTATCTCATGTTCTCCTGACTTACCTGCTGTGTCAGCAGCAGATGTGGCCTCAGTGAAAGGCCTAAAGAAATGCCTGTTGGCGTCTTGTTCTTCATTTTGCCTTATTTAGAGGCATGTTATACTTCTATTATTCATTTTTTAATTGCTATATTGAGCTTAAGTGCTTATTTGAGATAGCCTTATTTTACTTCAGAATTTTATATATTTAACTGTATTACTGTATTTGTTTTACATTTCTGAATAATGCACCTGGCCTAACTGGTTTAATGTGCTTGACCTTTACTTTTGGATTTAATTTAGGGCTGGGCGATATATCGATATTTGCGACATATCGATATGTTTTATGAAATCGATGAAGATTTTGGCATATCGAATATATCTAGATATGTTCTAAATGAAAAAGATTTCGCCGCGCTGGCTATTTTCCTTAACTTTGTTTTCTAACCACCCTGCCTCCTTGCATTTTGAGTTTTAACTCCGTCTCAAATGGTTCCTGCTTCCCCTTGCGTAAGCTGTGTTTGTTTGTGTGTGCGCGCGCGCACACGTGATAACAACTCACTCAACATGGCGGCGCCCCCACACCGCCGGCTTCGCCCGATTTCTTACCAAAGAAAAGAATGAACGGCTCCATTATATGGCAGTATTTTGGATTTAAACCGTCCGATGAGGAGCAAAAAGAGCCATTTTGCAGAGAGTGCAAGACGCCGGTGCCAGCAAAAGGATCGAGCACCACGAACCTGTTCACCCACTTGCAGCACCACCACAAACTCCTGTACGAAGAGTGTGCCAGGCTTCGGTTCGCGGTCAAAACCACCACCACGCTTGATCCTAGGTACAAGCTCCCTAGTCACCACTTTTTTGCAAGAGAAGAACTTCCACAACTGTACACACGAGAGAGCGCGCATCGCTGCTGATCTGGCACAAGTTGTCCACTATGCACTGACAACGGACATGTGGACCAGCAGGACGTGTGAGCCGTACATGTGTGTAACAATCCATTACATCGTCGAGTGGGAGATGAAAAGTGCCTGCAGACAACCTATTTCCCACAAGACCACACTGGAGAAAACATTGCGGAGGCCCTCGGTGATGTGACAACAACTTGGATGTTCAATCCAAATCCCGTGGCCATAACCACCGACAACGGAAGCAACATTGTCAGTGTGGTGCAGAGCAAGCAGTGGCTGAGGATGCAGTGTTTTGGCCACAGGCTACATTTGGCGATCTGCGAGTTTTTCTCTCTCATTTATGCTAGCGAGAGTCCCTTATAGTGGCATATAAGTGGCGTTATTTCATTAAAGCGCCAACTTCCCTTCTCAAGAATAACATAAACATGGCGAGTTGCATACTGAACATACTTTCTATTCAACGCCAATCTGCTTCTCCCGACTAAGTTATCATAGTTGCCAACGCATTAGCATTTAGCAACTTCCTTTCTCAAGAATAACATAAAAATGACGAATTTCATACTTAAAAACAATTTTCTAATTAAAAACATTTAATTTAATGCAAAACTCCAAAATCACACAGGACATTAACATATGCAAGAAAAATGTGGCCGCATTTTCTTACAGCTGGAAACGGAGGAGAGAGCTGGCTGAAGCACAGCTTGAACTGAATTTGCCAGCCCACCATCTCATCACTGAGTCACCAACGCGCTGGGGTTCCCATCTCCAAATGGTGGAACGAGTGCTTGAGCAAGAGAGGGCACTCAGCAAAGTCACCTCTGTTCATAAAAAAACAAGGCCATTAGTCCTGACCTGGCAAGACATTGAAGTCCTGGAGGCAACCCAGAGAGCACTGAAGCCCCTCCAGGAGTTCACAGACGCGCTGTCTTGGGAGGGATACGTCACCCTTTCTTACGTACGACCCGTGTTGCACCTGTTCAACAGCAAGCTCCTTGCTCCTCAGGAAGGTGACGGAGAGCTGGCCAACACCATCAGGCACACCATCCTCACATACCTGAATGATAAATACTCAGAGCCCTCCACCTCTGATTTACTGGACATAGCGTCCTTTGTCGACCCCCGGTTTCAGGGGACATATGTCTGCAGTGAGAAGATGGCAGCATTGAAAGAGAGGATCATCTATGATGCTCAGGGGTTGCTTGCCAATGATGCAGCTCTGAACCAAGCCAGGCCACAGTCTGCTGCAGAGCAGTGTGTTGTAACCGATCCAGCTCCCCCCGTTGCAAAGAAGAAAACCCTAGCCAGCTTCTTTACAGCGTCTTTACACCCCGCGAGTCCATCCACAATGAGCTGTCAAGCTATATCCAATCTGTGTGTTTGGACAGTAAGGCAGATCCTTTACAATGGTGGCGAGAGCATGAGGCAGCCTATCCTGCAGTAAGCAGCCTCACACGCAAGTACCTGTGCGTTCCTGCCACTAGCAGTCCTTCAGAAAGGATATTCAGCTGCAGTGGAAACATTGTTACATGTCAAAGGGCATCACTTAAGCCTGACACAGTTGACCGATTGGTGTTCCTGGCTCAAAATCTTGAAATGTAAAAATGTAATTTCAAGTTGTTTTTGTGAATTTTTTTTTATGGAGAAGGAAGGCAATAGTAATTCTTTTGGTCTTTTATTTAAGCCACCATCAGAGTTTATGTTTACAATTTTTATGTTTTATGTTTGCACTTTGAACCAAAATGTTTATGAATGTTCAAATATTGTTAAAATATGATGCACAAGCACTGTCTACCTTTAGGCACTTGGCTGCCTGTGAGTTTGCACCTCAATAGATAGAGAATCAGAAAAAGGCTTATATGGGCAAAAAACTAGAGAAGCTTCACAAGTTTCTTGAGGAAGTAAAGGCAGGACACAAAGTGAGCCATGCTAAATTCATGGCGGAGAGAGACAGAAATGTCTCAATGAACAGCAAATTCCAGGAGCTTCAAGAGCTTCATGGCAAGTTAAAGGCCACACACAAATTGAGCCAGGACAAATTCATGGCTGATCTCCAGACGGAGAGAGACCGAAACGTCTCACAGAACAAAGAATTTCAGAAGCTTCAAGAGCTTCATGAGGAATTAAAGGCGGCACATGAAGTGAGCCAGGATAAACTCATGGCTGACCTCCAGAGAGGCAGACAAACACCATACAGAGCTACAAATTCCAGAAGCTCCAAGAGCTTCATGAGGAATTAAAGGCCACACATAAATTGAGCCAGGATAAATTCATGGCTGACCTCCAGATGGTGAAAAACACAATTGCCATACAGAAAGTCAAATTTCAGAAGCTTGAAGTTACTCATAAGGAGTTAAAGGCCACACATGAATTGAGCCAGGACAAATTCATGGCTGACCTTCAGACGGCGAAAAGCACAATTGCCGTACAGAACAACAAATTTCAGAAGCTTCAGGTTTCCCATGACGACTTGAAGATGGCACATAAATTGAGCCAGGAGCAGCTATTGAGCCAGCTCCTGGTGGAGAAGGAAAAGAACATCTTTATTTTCCAAGAATTCCAGCAGCAATACACCGAAATAAAGGAAGACACTATCCAGAGAGAATGCTGAAAATGCAGACAATGAACTCCTGGAGACTGAAGTGTCTGAAGACAAAGACCCAGAGAACAAGATTTCAAACTGGAAGCAACTCCGACATTCATTGGGGTTGAAAAAAACAAAAAGCTGGAAGAGGAGAAGCAAGACCTATCTCCAGACTACAAACTCAAAACATCAAACACCTAACATCTAACACAGGGGTGGGCGATGCTGGTCCAACGCTTTTGATTCAACGAGCAGATATACACCAGATTTTAACAATCGACCATTGGTGGAATACTGGTGTGCTACTGTTGTACAAAAGCACATAACATCTCTCTAGACCAGTGTCGCCTACCTCTGTCCCCCCTCTCCCTTTGCTGGGACCTTGTCGTGGTGGAGAGGCTTGAGTGCTTCAAGGATTCTGAGAGCTCCAGCTCCTGGTGGGTTTTATCCTTAGCAGAGTGGTCTCAGATGAGGAGCAGGACTAAAGCCAGCACACTGGCCCACCAGGATGGGCCCTGTGCGTGGTGCTAACAACGTCACCCCACAAAAAATAGTATTGTTAGAGAAACTACAATGACTAAATTTATTTACATCAGTCCTATAGTAGTCCACAGCCACCCAAACTGAAAAAGTACATCAATCACATGTTGTTGGTATATATATATATATATATATATATATATATATATATATATATATATATATATATATATATATATATATATATATATATATATATATAGTGTACTTTAATTACACATACTAAAGTTGTGTTAATTTGGCAGAACTGAACAAAATACCCCACAAGTGGTAAAGAAGATAATCAAGTATTTTTGTTCATGGAATATGAAGCTGTTTCCTATTTTAAATGGACCACTGGGAACCAACTCTTTTCCTACCTATTACTGAAAGGAGATGGCCAGTCAGCCAGATATATCGGAGCAGCAGAATGTCCTTGATGCTGCTGCATCACTGCTGGGTTGGGCTGCTGAGGTGGAGGTCACAGGAGGATTTACAATGATGGGACTGAGGAATCTCAGCAGCACATCTGAAGAGAAAAGACAAGTGTAGGACATGAGTCTAACTATAAATTAGTGCTGCCATTTTATTGCATTAATTCTATTAATTAATTACGCTGCAATTTAATGCGTTAAAAAATGTAACGCAATTAATTATGAGTATCAATGGGGGCGAGCCTATGCTTGCGCATTTGTATTTTGGCCCTTTGAGGACCCGTAGTATTCTCGGCCGTGTTACGTCACCTGCGCCGGCAAATTAACAAGGCAGTGGTCAACAATAACAGACAAGACTCAGGAGGATGAGGCAAGTGCGTCTTCAGTCACTGAATGGAAAGTTTATTTACAAAAAGAACAGAGACAGGACGATAAAAACAAAAAGGAGTTCTCTGACTATCGGAGCAACTCCAGCCTGATGTACCATTTAAATGTGAAACATGTTCAGGCAAGTTAGATCCTGTGGGTTTTTGATTTCAGAGGTTGATACTTAAATATTAAACATTTTTGTTAACCTCTGGTAAACTATCTCATGTTCTCCTGACTTACCTGCTGTGTCAGCAGCAGATGTGGCCTCAGTGAAAGGCCTAAAGAAATGCCTGTTGGCGTCTTGTTCTTCATTTTGCCTTATTTAGAGGCATGTTATACTTCTATTATTCATTTTTTAATTGCTATATTGAGCTTAAGTGCTTATTTGAGATAGCCTTATTTTACTTCAGAATTTTATATATTTAACTGTATTACTGTATTTGTTTTACATTTCTGAATAATGCACCTGGCCTAACTGGTTTAATGTGCTTGACCTTTACTTTTGGATTTAATTTAGGGCTGGGCGATATATCGATATTTGCGACATATCGATATGTTTTATGAAATCGATGAAGATTTTGTCATATCGAATATATCTAGATATGTTCTAAATGAAAAAGATTTCGCCGCGCTGGCTATTTTCCTTAACTTTGTTTTCTAACCACCCTGCCTCCTTGCATTTTGAGTTTTAACTCCGTCTCAAATGGTTCCTGCTTCCCCTTGCGTAAGCTGTGTTTGTTTGTGTGTGCGCGCGCGCACACGTGATAACAATTCACTCAACATGGCGGCGCCCCCACACCGCCGGCTTCGCCCGATTTCTTACCAAAGAAAAGAACGAACGGCTCCATTATATGGCAGTATTTTGGATTTAAACCGTCCGATGAGGAGCAAAAAGAGCCATTTTGCAGAGAGTGCAAGACACCGGTGCCAGCAAAAGGATCGAGCACCATGAACCTGTTCACCCACTTGCAGCACCACCACAAACTCCTGTACGAAGAGTGTGCCAGGCTTCGGTTCGCGGTCAAAACCACCACCACGCTTGATCCTAGGTACAAGCTCCCTAGTCACCACTTTTTTGCAAGAGAAGAACTTCCACAACTGTACACACGAGAGAGCGCGCATCGCTGCTGATCTGGCACAAGTTGTCCACTATGCACTGACAACGGACATGTGGACCAGCAGGACGTGTGAGCCGTACATGTGTGTAACAATCCATTACATCGTCGAGTGGGAGATGAAAAGTGCCTGCAGACAACCTATTTCCCACAAGACCACACTGGAGAAAACATTGCGGAGGCCCTCGGTGATGTGACAACAACTTGGATGTTCAATCCAAATCCCGTGGCCATAACCACCGACAACGGAAGCAACATTGTCAGTGTGGTGCAGAGCAAGCAGTGGCTGAGGATGCAGTGTTTTGGCCACAGGCTACATTTGGTGATCTGCGAGTTTTTCTCTCTTATTTATGCTAGCGAGAGCCCCTTATAGTGGCATATAAGTGGCGTTATTTCATTAAAGCGCCAACTTCCCTTCTCAAGAATAACATAAACATGGCGAGTTGCATACTGAACATACTTTCTATTCAACGCCAATCTGCTTCTCCCGACTAAGTTATCATAGTTGCCAACGCATTAGCATTTAGCAACTTCCTTTCTCAAGAATAACATAAAAATGACGAATTTCATACTTAAAAACAATTTTCTAATTAAAAACATTTAATTTAATGCAAAACTCCAAAATCACACAGGTCATTAACATATGCAAGAAAAATGTGGCCGCATTTTCTTACAGCTGGAAACGGAGGAGAGAGCTGGCTGAAGCACAGCTTGAACTGAATTTGCCAGCCCACCATCTCATCACTGAGTCACCAACGCGCTGGGGTTCCCGTCTCCAAATGGTGGAACGAGTGCTTGAGCAAGAGAGGGCACTCAGCAAAGTCACCTCTGTTCATAAAAAAAACAAGGCCATTAGTCCTGACCTGGCAAGACATTGAAGTCCTGGAGGCAACCCAGAGAGCACTGAAGCCCCTCCAGGAGTTCACAGACGCGCTGTCTTGGGAGGGATACGTCACCCTTTCTTACATACGACCCGTGTTGCACCTGTTCAACAGCAAGCTCCTTGCTCCTCAGGAAGGTGACGGAGAGCTGGCCAACACCATCAGGCACACCATCCTCACATACCTGAATGATAAATACTCAGAGCCCTCCACCTCTGATTTACTGGATTTACTGTTTCAGGGGACATATGTCTGCAGTGAGAAGATGGCAGCATTGAAAGAGAGGACCATCTATGATGCTCAGGGGTTGCTTGCCAATGATGCAGCTCTGAACCAAGCCAGGCCACAGTCTGCTGCAGAGCAGTGTGTTGTAACCGATCCAGCTCCCCCCGTTGCAAAGAAGAAAACCCTAGCCAGCTTCTTTACAGCGTCTTTACACCCCGCGAGTCCATCCACAATGAGCTGTCAAGCTATATCCAATCTGTGTGTTTGGACAGTAAGGCAGATCCTTTACAATGGTGGCGAGAGCATGAGGCAGCCTATCCTGCAGTAAGCAGCCTCACACGCAAATACCTGTGCGTTCCTGCCACTAGCAGTCCTTCAGAAAGGATATTCAGCTGCAGTGGAAACATTGTTACATGTCAAAGGGCATCACTTAAGCCTGACACAGTTGACCGATTGGTGTTCCTGGCTCAAAATCTTGAAATGTAAAAAGTTGTTTTTGTGAATTTTTTTTTATGGAGAAGGAAGGCAATAGTAATTCTTTTGGTCTTTTATTTAAGCCACCATCAGAGTTTATGTTTACAATTTTTATGTTTTATGTTTGCACTTTGAACCAAAATGTTTATGAATGTTCAAATATTGTTAAAATATGATGCACAAGCACTGTCTACCTTTAGGCACTTGGCTGCCTGTGAGTTTGCACCTCAATAAAAAAAAACTTGCTTAATTTGGTGCAGTAGATATCATAGATATCAAGATATATATCGGATATCGAGATATGGCAAAACATATCGAGATATATTTTTTCTACATATCGCCCAGCCCTAATTTAATTTATGAAGCACAGTTCACCAATAAAAAAATGGATTTCAGATCTTCTTTTCTTACTGTATTCATAATATAATTCATAATTAATATCCTAGAATTCAAATTCTTTATCAGGCGACCTTTAGCAATATGACATTAAAAATTCAATTAATTCGATGAATTAATTACAAAATCCTGTAATTCGATAAATTCAATACATTTTTTAATTAATCGAACAGCACTACTATAAATACATGACTTCAACAATAAAAAAATATAAATAAAAATAATGAAAAACCGAAATACATGCATGATTAAGATATATATATATATATATATATATATATATATATATATATATATATATATATATATATATATATATATATATATATATATGGGTTAGTGATGTGTGATATACAGTGACACACTTTAGACAATATGAACTAAGACAACAGTCTTACAACTAGAATATAGGAGAGGGAAATTTATAGCATTTTGATTTACTTTGATTAACTATTACAAGCTGGAAAAACGGGAGCTAACCAGATGTCAAAATGTAAACAAATATAACATGATAAAACCTGCTGAATAAATCTAATATTTACACATTTACCGTTCAGGAAGGAACGGTAAACGTATGTTGACGTTAATAATATCATGACACCAACTTTACCATAGCATTACCTCTGTCTGTTTTTCCTCATTTTCTATTTCCCTCCTCTTTTCTTCTTTTTTTTCGCTCGGCACCAGCCAGTTTGGGAGGTTTTGACTCATTTTTACGCTTGTTTACGCATCAAAGACGACGTAAAGTCGAAGGTAAAGTCTGATTAGTTTGATTAGCGTGGTATGAATTTTGGCTGCGATTTCCGTAACCATGGCGACGTAACCGCCATTTTAGCGCGAGATTTTCGAGGTTGGAGTGGGTGACGTCATCGTTAGAATGAAAAAAAAAAACTAGAGGGAGTGTAACTCCATTGTAATGGACGTATGTCGCCTAAAACGTTTTTATGGTTAGTTAATGAGTTAGCTAGTAAAATCTGAATTAAAACCAGACATCCGTATTAATGTGCAACCAAAGATATTATTGATTTCATGACCATTTGACATTTTGTGTAAAAAAAAATTGAACAAAAAAAAAAATTGTGATTTTTGTAAAAAAATAAGATACAAATGGACTTTTAAAGAAGACAAAACCAACATGAACACACAAAGTACATTTAGAGAGACCTGATGACTGCTTCTTAAAACTGCATTTTCAAAACTTTTTGACTTTCTCATCTTGCCAAACATTATTTTATTAACAGTCGCGCAGTCATTCTCTCCAGAAATTGTGTAACAAAATATCAAATGTCGTTTTAACTCGATTATATGATTTTGGAGTTCGTTTGACACCCAAATCAAAAAATACAAAAATTTAAGTTCCACAGCCGAACGATTCACGATTTTTTTTTTTTCGGTTAATGACATCATCTACACCAGAGCATGTGCAGTAGAGTAGTTAGTCACCGTGGTAACGCCCCAGCTTGATGTCATGTCACCCTTTCTTTAATTCAGTGCTTCTCAAATAGTGCCGGGGGTGGGTGGGTGTGACCCTGGGGAACATGCTTTTTTTGCCGTACTAGAATAAAGTGTAATTGCAGATCCACTACAGTAGTTGGCAGTGGCGCCCTCATTGTCAAAATGTACATTTGGTCCTGTGTTTGGTCCGGTGAACATTCACACTGTATAGAACCAGACCAGGATTCATTTGATACGAACCAAGCCCCATTTTCAAGTGGACCAGAGTTAGTTTGTTTGAACTGGACCAGAGTTCTATGAGTTTTCACACCTGGACAAACGAAATGAAACTATCCACCAAAACCAACTCTAGTCCATTTAAAGCGAATAAATGAGGACAGTGTGAAAGCTCCTCAGTGTCACATCCTTTTAACAAGGTGATGAATGATCATTACTTCAAAAACATCAATCAAACAGCAGCTATAACATAATATCCCATAATATCCCGTCCTGTATCATCAGACTAGTGTTGCTATGGTTACCCTGCTCCCCCCAACACACTTCCTGCTGCTAAGCCTGTCATCTCTCCTGCTATAAATTTTACTGTGCTGCATTATTTTAAAACTTTCTTACATTTCAATTTAATTCAGATGCTCTTTTGTTAACGTGATCATTAGATGATGTGTTCTGGTTGAGCAGAATTAAACATGCTGCCTTAAAAAATTTTGTTAAAAATGAAGACATTTTTAACAGGGATGAAACGAAAGGGGGGGAGAGATGAAGATAATGAGACAAAAGAAAGTCACTGAAAGCTAAGACAAGGAAATATGACAAAGCACATGTAGTGCTTTGCTTCACTGTGGGAGACGAGGAAGGCCGGTGTGTTTTCTGTGTCTAAAAATGCTGTCAGCAGACAGCATGAAGCCAAATAAATTAAGGCTGATCAGTAAACCAGCGATCACTGTTAGCATTGTATAAATTAAATTGTTTTATTCATTTTTGTTTTGTAGGATAAGTGTTTCATATATTGTGCTCCTGAGTTAATGTTGCTGAAGTGAATTTGAATTTGTTATTATTTATTGATTATATTAAATTTTTTTTCAGCATTAAATGGTGCAATAAGTCGGTTTAAACAAGTTTTTTTTTAATTATAGGCAAATTGATTCACCTAAAATCTTTTCTGTTACGCACTAAAAACAATGTTTATAAAGTTATTCTTTGTTGTAAGTTGAACTATACCCTAACACTGATCCAGACCAACAGTCCACAACTCAAAGATCATCAGTTTACTATAATAGAAGACTAAAGAAACCAGAAAATAACCAGATTTGAGAAGCTGGAACCAGAGACAATGATTTTCTTCTTAAAAATGACTCAATCAATTAGTCAAAATAGTTGGCAATTAATGTAATTAGCTGTACATCAGCTGTAGTGTAAATCGAGTAAAGTGCTTCAGTCTCTCTCACCAAACAGCCACGAGATGTCGCTGTTGTCTCTTTGTTTTCTCTCCAAGCTCAAACATAAATCAGCGTAATATCCAAAAACGACTGACAGATGTGACACCCGGGCCAAGACGACACTTTAACCTCAGCAACTGCTGCTTTCTGCCTTCTGTCGACCATCTGCTGCTGCTTCTGTGGCCTAAATGCTGCTCGATTTATTCTCAAAGTGAAATCTGAGGCAGGAGATATTCATTCATTTACAACAAATACACATTATATTCAGGATATTAATACATATATGTAGGATTCTCTGGCTTCATCATGACCATCCTCAATGACAACATAGATGATTTTTTTTTCTCTTTAAATTGTACATTGTTTATTCAACAGTATTTATTCGCTGATATTACTGTGATAAAAGATAAATCTGCTGATATTTATTTGGTGAGATCACTGGGATAAAAGTGTTGACCCGAGCCATCGTCTCCTCGTCATGATTCACTTAGTTAGATTGATTCTGTCTTTCTGATTCACAGCAAAAAGCTGCTTCTTAATTACATTTAATCACATTACAGTGCCTCCACTGGCTTCTTGGCAATTTAATCCAACTGCTTCTATTAAATCCTAAAGGTTTCTGTTTATTTAAATCAGTGCTGTTTGAGAACATCTAACTATAAACTGGTGAAAGGTTCAACAAGCTGTTTTGATTCGTGCGTAAGTATATAGCTTTTGAATTTCAAGTAGATGACAGAAAAGAGGCTTTTTACTCAAGTGTTTATAAGGATAAGTAGGTTGTGAATGAGAGAGAATGAGAGAATATAAAATAGGACCTATAATAATAACACTAAATCACAGCTGGAACAGCCACTGTTGACCTTCATCTATCTACCTTTTATAATAAAGCAATATTCTCAGGATAAATTCACTATTTATTTGAAGATAAAGGAGTCACACAAGCTTTTCTACCATCAAAACCAGCCACATTCATACCACCCAACTCATAATAATAATGTGAGCATATAATGTGCTTTGGGGGCTGGTTAATGATTTCAGGGATTTTGTTTGTTTATCAGAGTCTCTAATAAAAATGCCTTGGGGAAATACACTTATTACACGTATACACATATTTTCTTTCTAAATAAGACAATTGTATAATCTTCAGTAAAAATAATGCTTGTCCCAATGTCTGCTACAGATACAAACTAATTTATATCTCCACAACAAATAAATACAAATTTAAACAAAACCTTTATCCTATTTAGAATATAACCATCAAGTTATGTCCAATACTTCAGGATTTTGACACTAGTGCTAGTGGATTTTAGAGGATAGTTGTAGGCAATCTCCATGGAAACAAAGGTTGCCATTATTATATAATTCAATTTTTCACAATTTACGAACAATTCATTTTAATGAACATCCTCCCAGAACCTATTGTGTTCTGCTGTCTGGATAATATTTTATCTTATTTTCTTGCCTCCTGAATCACTGTTTTTTTTTTGTTGTTGTTTTTCCTCGGCACCAACCTTACATTCTTCTTGCTCTCCATCTTGTGCACAGAGCCGTCAACACTCAGCAGGACACTGGTTATCTCAGGACGGAGCAGGTCAAGGTTGCAATGTATCGGTTTCAGCTCCAACTGTGCATTTCATTAAAAAGCAGCCAGTGTGTTCCCATCAGTAAACTCCAAATAAATCCTGTTCTGGTGCAGAACTCAGCATCAAAAGTCTCTTTACTGCCACATTTGGGAAACTATTTTTGAAGATGTGACATTTGAATGATTGTCCCCATTTTTGATAAACACTTGAGGCCCTGTAGAGCAGTTTCTGGTAGAAGTTATGATTTTAAACTTTATCAGCAGCAGCCGGTGGTGTCATCTTATCAGCAGAGGTGGGGCGAGGCACCCGACAAGGGTGCCCACTATCTGTTTTTTTATTAGTCTTTGAGCCTTGTCTCTTTCTCTTCTGTAATAAATACAAATAGATGAATGAATACAAATATTACAAAAAGGAAGATTCCACCAAATGTAACTGGGTGAAAGGTTCGACTGTGTTGTGTGGTTCTTCAGGAGAGACTGATGGAGTTTGAGGTGTATCTGAACTCAGAGGAAGGTTAAGAAGAACTGGAATTTTCCATCTAAGGCCTCGTTTCCATAAACAGTATCTCACCACAACGTGATTCTGTATTAAGAATTAAGAATCCAAAGAATTAAAGTGAATGGGGTCTGCAAAACTGCAGTGACAAATTTATCAATAATCAATCATCAGTGTTGTGACTGTACTCTGATGCTGTTATTTAAAGATGGCGTCAGGGTGCTGGGCTCGGACGTCGCACTCATGAATCATGAATCAGCATGTAAATCTCTGGCCAATCGGCATCCAGTGGCCTGGTTACGTCACATTAAAGCAGGGGTGTCAAACATGCGGCCCGAGGGCCAGAACCGGCCCCCGCAAAGGTCTAATCTGGCCCCGTGATAAAAAAAAAAAGTGGATACAGAGTTTTCTAAGAAAAACAAACTTCTACTATATCACAGAAATATGAAGCCTTGGCGTTCATATTCACAGCAGCTTTCAATGCTCAAGCGATATAATCAATAAATAAATATATTGATATCTTTGAAATTGCACCTATTCTCTGAAGACATACAAGGCCTTTCATCACCTGTTGTGTGAATGGATGATTCATTTGAAACTATTCAAACTGTAGTTTTACTTCTTTTTTTGGAGTTGTTGTTATTTTAAAGGAGATTATTATGTATCAGTTTTACTGATTCGGCCTAAATTGGTCTGTATGTGGCCCATGAACTAAAATCAGTTTGAAATCTCTGCATTTAACTCAGTTTTCTTGGAACTCGAAGGAAGTGAAACCACACATAGAACCAGATTTTAGTAATCAAACTGCAAAAAAGGTGAGTGAAAACGCGTCTTAAATATACTCATCCACTGCATCCATGGTTTTGATTCTTGCTACTTAAAGCACATGTAGGACAATGTGTATTTGGCTGATCCACATTTACATAAAGTTTATGTCTACAATACTTCTCAGAAGCAACTTAAAACTGTGCACAGTGTCTTTTTTATGGAGTTCTCGTCTGTCCTGAGGCATCTTTTCATTTCTCCATCTTCATACATTCTGATATCAAGAAGCTTCAGAGTTGGATCCTTTCACGGTGAAAGTGGATTTGGCTAAGTGCTTTGCTTTAAAGGAAATAGCAATGAGGTGAAATTGCTTGTCTCATTCTCCTGCTTTTGTTTGCATCCTCCTCCTTGACTGAAGAGCAGGTTTCCTTTGGCAACCTGAAGTGGAGCAGAAGTAGAAGTTAAGAGCTTTCCCTATAACTGCACTTCCTGTGAGCTTCTATAACTGAAAAGGAGATGTTGCCAAGCACCTGAAAAAACAAGACAAAGGAATTCGAGCTGTAATGATTTCTAAGGATTAAAAAAGAATAGAAAAACTGCGGAGAGACAGAAAACAATATCAGACCATTAACTCCCTCTTGAGCGTCGGCCTACGGATGGAAACCATGGACAAAAATAGCCTGCGTTTTCCTTCACAGCAGAAAACTGGTAATGCTTTTGTGCAGCAAACGGCAGGTCACAGCTTTGACAGAGCTCTTCCTGAACCTCCGATATGAACAAACAGAAAAGAGAAATTGAGTCTTTATTACTGTTTGGTCTGTTTGGTAACTGGGGAAACCTGAGATATACACAATATTTTAGCATCATATTTAATAAACTGGGAAGAGAGCAAACAATAACCTTACAACATCCACCTTTTATTAAAAAACTGAAATAGTTCGCTCGGTGGTGTCATCTCATATATGATGAACTGATGTTTTCATCATATATGTTCTTGTCGGACTATATATATATATATATATATATATATATATATATATATATATATATATATATATATATATATATATATATATATATATATATATATATATATATATATATATATATATATATATATATAGCTTGATGTTTCTTTACTATTAAAAATGAAAGCAGCTTCTTAAATCTTTGCATTATGTAACTGATTCAAATGCTTAATCCTTCCTAGACAGACTTTAAAGCAACTATCAATATTATTCATAATAATGTGTGAACTGAAAGATTTCTTTTATTGATAAAACGACTTTGAACACGACTTTGCAGCTCATTGATTATCTGTCTGACCGCAGCTTTTCTATTTATGGTTCACTCTCAACACTGAACTGTTATTTTCAGCCTCAGCTGTGTTCAGAGAAAGTCAAACAGTAATTAAGGAATTTTATCTCTCACGCCATACTGATCTTAAATAAATAAGTAGGGAGGGAGGTGTTTTAGTTGGTAGGTATTTGGTTTAAAGAACCCAAAGATCATCAGTTTATCAATATAGAAGATTGTTTCGAAAACCTTGAAATAAATGAAGTTATCTACTGATGGACCAAAGAAAATTCTACTTAATATTGGACTAATTTTACCAAAAACAAGATACTGTTCCCCTGATTATGTTTTTGCAGTGTGTTATTAGGTTAAACACAGCAAACACTTGACGAAATTTCACATATTAATTGTTGATTGAATCCATGAGTCAGTTATCAAAATAGTTGGCAATTAATGTAATAGTTGTTAACCAATCAATTAATTGAGTATTGGTTGCAGTTCTAATGTTTAGGTTTGTTTAGGTCATTTCAACATATCTGTGGTTACACAACCATAAAGTCCCAGCGTTTCCCCCTGAGACTGAGCTGATACATCACAGTTCTGCTCCAGTAACAGTCCACACCAGACGTTTTCCAAATCCAGTTTGCACAGGATCCACCCTCCTGTGCGATGAAGTGGAAACTGGCAAAAAAAAATGTTCGATTGCTACTCGAAAGCATATAAAAAAAGACTGTCCAGTTGGAAGCGGGTCACATTCCGGTCTCTGCTTCCCTGCAGTGGAACAGTTCTTGATGCCGTGGATGATTGTCACCAAGAGACTAGTTTTGAGCGAACGGAAAGTAAATTCTGTCTGTCTGCCCTTCTCCAACACCAGACTTTATACTGCTCTCTAGAAAACATTAGCACACAATCATGAATATTATGATTGCATCAGGTTTCCTTTTTGAATTGCAAGATAAAAGTTTTATCAAAAGAGCATGAAATCTAAAACTAAAATAGACAGTTTGACAAAGTGTCTCTTTCCTCACGGCCTCAGGGACTAATCTCATTTAACCCCAACATTGATTTCCTGACGTCCTCATTGACCTCAGATGAGAATAAGATGAAAATGAATGAGCAGAGGAAGAGAAAATGAAGATTCAGGATAAATAATAACTATAAAAGAGACAGAATGAAGCAGCAGTGTTTTTTCCTGAATGTCGCCTGCAGCCGGGCCAAGAGGTGAATCGATTCTTATTCACTCTTACACATACACTACTGTTCAAAAGTTTGGGGTCACCCAGACAATTTAGTGTTTTCTATTAATAGTGACACTTTTATTTACCACCACAAGTTGTAAAATGAATAGAAAATTTTATTCCATTAGCCTTCTGATACAATGATCAAACACATTGTACCATTAGAACACTGGAATGATAGTTGCTGGAAATGCGCCTCTATACACCTATGTAGATATTGCACCAAAAACCAGACATTTGCAGCTGGAGTATAGCAGTCTATACCACATTAGCAATGTCAGTCAGTTATTTTCTATACCTGCTTATTCCTCATTAGGGTCACAGGGGTCTGCTGGAGCCAATCCCAGCGCATTACGGTGAGAGGCAGGGATACACCCCAGATGGTCGCCAGCCAATCGTGGGGCACACACACCATTCACTCACACACTACAGGTAATTTAGAGTTGTCAATTAACCTGAGCATGTTTTTGGACTGTGGGAGGAAGCTGGAGTACCCGGTGAAAACCCACACAGACACGGGGAGAACATGCAAACTCCACACAGAAAGGTCCCAGACCCAGGACCAAGGAGGTCTTGAACCTGTGACCTTCTTGCTGTGAGGCAACAGCGCTAACCCCTGCTCCACCATGTCACCCCTCATTAGCAATGTATAGAGTGTATTTCCGATTAGTGTAAAGTTATCTTCATTGAAAAAAACAGTGCTTTTTTGCAGGCAAGCTACAAGAGGTCTAATCCTCAGTAACATCATATACGGCTATTCCGTCATCCCTTTATATGACATGTCTCGGCATGCAGGTTTTCTGACACTTTTTAGTAACAGGTCATCTTTTTTCTTCTTTGAGAGTTGTGACATTCTACCCAGGTGTGTCTGTGGTTATGACTATACCAAATAAAGGAATGCATGGGAAAAGACAGCATTTTGCCAATATTTTATAGAAAAAGTCATTCACAACTCATCATTACGTCAACACCTGAGCCCCCCCTATAATTCACCCCGTTGGTGCTCCTGATGCCTCATGACAGCATGATTGAGAAAAATGGCTGCACCTCTCTCTTTAGAGCCTTCAGCAGGAGGGACGTTGTCTACCTGTAAATCTGAAGCTTTTTCAACACAGCGAGGCACCAGCTGAGCACTTTAACAGCTGAGTTCATCCAGTTCAACCAGAGCTGTCATCACACTCATAATGGACCCTGTGGAAGGTGTTGATGTGCTTTGGAAATGTAAAGCTGCACATTTTTATCCTGTAATTGAAGTTCTGGGCAGAAAAAGATCATGAAGATCACATGTCTTGTCTGTTTGCTTTTTTGGTTCTGTGTCTATTTCCTGTTTTATTTTGAAAAAAAAGTTATTCTCTGTGTATCTTGTCTTCAATCCCTAGTTTGTAATTGTGTGTTTTTAGACAGTTGTATTTTAATCAGGTAGGATTTAAGTACTTTTTTCACCTCTGTTTCTTTTCGTCTTCCATATAACCATCCAGATTCAACAGTCAAAGTTAAAACATCGGATCTCTATATATTCAAGTTCAAGTTTCTTTATTGTGGAAATTTATTTGCAGCAAAGTATTAAAAAGAACATGTTCAGTCTAACAATCAAAAAACACTGGGTCAAAAATACAGCACAGTATAGAATAGAATATGAATAAGATTAATAATAAGATCACTTCATATGGAAGAGAAAAGGCAAGAGAGGGAAATTACAGTTACTAAAATGGAGAGTAAAGTGCTTAGTACAGTTAATATTATAGTTTTAATTTTGTGTTATAGTGGTGTTTTTTATATAGACATAACTTTAATTCTAAATATACAATGCAAACAATGTATAAGAAATTAAAAAAAGAGAATCTTAAAGTGTCACATGGGGACCATGTTTAGTTGGACCAGATTCTTTAAAGTAATGAATTTTAAATGTTCTCTGCTGTGGAATTTTGCAGTGGAGCGACTATCTTTCTGTTATAATAATTCCAGAGCCAGGAGGAAACAGTCCCACCGGAAATTGAACCATTACCATTGAAGACACAATCATTCTTCACCGTCATCATTTCCATAACAGAGAATGATCCATGATGAGTAATAAATGGGATGGATAGAGTTCATTTATAATTCCACACAGCTTCAAAACCAATGAAAATAGTTCAGCAGAAGCGGCAGCCAGAGACTCATCTGTTACAGCTGTCAGTGGAAACCAGCTGTGCAGAAAATAAAACGACCGCATTCGCTGCAACGTTTGCTTCCAAGACCAATGTTTTAGCATTTTCCTGTTGAAGCTGCGTTTCCGACCCCTTATAGATGTTACATATTTATCTGTTTTATAATCTGTTATTGAATCTACTACTGTTGATAATTCTACTGCTCTTTCAAGCAACAAGCTAATTTAACTCAATTAAAAATAGTTTTTAAAAGTATGTAAAATTAATTTTCCATCTTCTGCACATCTGCAGACAAGTCATTTATAACCTTGTGTGTGTTAAATTTTTAAAAGTAAAACCTTTGGTTTGGTTCAATGTCTGAATGTTAAATTTATTGAAGGTTAACATACAGAAAATAGCTAAAGGTTTTATTAATTTGATTGGATTTAATTTAAATATGTAGGTGATATACTAATAGAAAACCCTTTAAAAATTCAATTCTATTCAAAATAATTATTCTATAAGCATTGAACAAAATATAAGTACAACGCATTTAAAAAATATACGTACAATAAACCTAAAAAATAGATCCAGATTGAGAAGAATTCATTTCATACAACCACTTGACATAATAAAATTAAATAAATTAAACAAAACATTTTTTGTTGCACTTTCTATGTCCTAAATGACATTTACTGAGCTCCCCATCTGATATAAACCCTCAACGTGTCTGAAAGTTCCTCTATCTAGACCAGATTTTATAATTCATTAGATATTTCAGCTGTAATTACTTTTACTCCTGCAGGAAGCTGCAGAGGCTGATATACGATAGAACCATCTAATCTATACAGGACATCTAACGAGGGAGAAAAGAAGGGTAGGAGCCGCTAATCACAGCTCGTTAAGAATAAAAGGGATAATTATTTCTTTATGGAGCGTTTGGTTTCTGGTTAATAGCTGCTGAGTCGTGGAGGAAGACAAAGAAATATCTGTGATTAGTTTCCCGTCTGCTCAGCGCTCATTGATTTTTTTTATTATTTGGAAAAAAAAAGAGGAGAGAACTAATTATTTTTTTGTTACTTTCGGATCATAAACTTTATCAGTGAGGACACATCAATTAGCAATAAATAATTATAATTTAATGGCTATTTACTAAATTTAAGCTAAAGAAAAATAACAAAGTTGTTCCTGCTCTGCAAATAAAAAAAGAAAAAAATTCTAAACAGGTGAAAATATTTTTATTTTAGAATATATTTTTATTTATATTTTATATTATATAATTAATCAAATATTGAGTAGAATTATCTTGAATTATTTTATTCCACTGGCCGATAATTTTGCTTATTTCAATTCTCTTGATATTGGTCAATGTAGTCTTTTCTTAAAATAAGATTGCAAATGCCAATAGGTGGACTAATTGTTGCAAAAACAAGCTATTTCCCAGTGCATTGTGTTATTCAGTGAAAAACAACAAATCCCTGACAAAATTTCAGATATTCAACAATCAATATCAAGATACATTTTTAATGATCAGGTGGGTTTGGCCAATAAAGGTAAAAACAAGTTACACATATTCAGTTTGCACAAACAAACATTATTTTCCTCCATATATGTAAAACCGTTGAGTAGAAAGAGACATATGGACACATTAACTGGCTGCTGCTTTAATTTTGTTGAGTGATGGAGGATAAAAGTAATGATTAGCGATGACTGAGAGTGAAAAATTGGTCTTTTCTGTTTTCATCCATATAACAGAAAGAGGGAGAGAAAAACCCTTCCTGAATCCTGGATGAGTCACTGTCTCTGTGTTTGATCTCTGCTGCTTCATCCATCCTAAAATAAACCTGATAAACATGTTTTAAAGAAAACGTGGGTTCAATAATCTGCTACAAAGAATGCAACAGATTAATAGCTTAATTCTGATGTAACTTCATTATAACGATTAACGCTGAAGCAGTGATGTGGCAAATTAGGCTGAATCACCAATTAGCGTCTGGAACAGCCTGACTGGGAGAGTAATGGTTTTTGAATCCTGTTTTAATTGCACCAGTTGTCTGAAAAATAAAGCCAATGTAGAAAAAATTCCAAAACAAAACTTCAGATTCTCAAAGACCAATCTAATGCTGATCTCTACACAACCTCATGGTAAATCACAACTTTACAGCAGAAATAAACTGTGACACAACTTATACAGACAGACTAGCCTCCAATCAAACCTCCTGTATAAACAAGCCCCGCCTAACTCCACCTGTGATTGGTTACCAAAGAAATTTTACTCTTCCTCAGCCAATCAGCATAATTTCTCTGACTGTCTCACTCACCAAGGAAGAACAGAAGGAACTATCTATGGCACCATCTGTGTCTGGGGACACAAACGGCTATTTCTTTTTTCCTGTGTGAGTTCACGTGTGTGTTTGTGTGTGTGTGCGTATGCATGTGTAGTGAGAAAGTAAATTATTCATGATTTATGGAAACTAATATGCAGCAAAAAAAAAATTTAAAAATGTGAACAAGAAAAATAAAAAAAAATAAAAAACAAGCAGCATTTGTTGTCTGACAGCTGGTCCCAATATGAGTCACATACACACACAAACACAGCAATAAAACAGACATTTTTGTACGGTTCCCTTTTTATTTTCTGTTGGTGAAATCCATTCCCAAAGCCAATTCTTCTCCTGAACTAACTGAGGAAGCTAATGACAAAGAAGCTGTAATGAGCAGCAAAACACACACGGCCAAGAGGTTTAATATAACCACAGAGACTGAATATAACCACAGAGACTTAATATAACCACAGAGACTGAATATAACCACAGATACTTAATATAACCACAGATACTTAATATAACCACAGAGACTGAATATAACCACAGATACTTAATATAACCACAGAGACTTAATATAACCACAGAGACTGAATATAACCACAGATACTTAATATAACCACAGAGACTGAATATAACCACAGATACTTAATATAACCACAGAGACTGAATATAACCACAGAGACTTAATATAACCACAGAGACTGAATATAACCACAGATACTTAATATAACCACAGAGACTGAATATAACCACAGAGACTTAATATAACCACAGAGACTGAATATAACCACAGATACTTAATATAACCACAGAGACTGAATATAACCACAGAGACTGAATATAACCACAGAGACTGAATATAACCACAGATACTTAATATAACCACAGAGACTGAATATAACCACAGAGACTTAATATAACCACAGAGACTGAATATAACCACAGATACTTAATATAACCACAGAGACTGAATATAACCACAGAGGAGACTTAATATAACCACAGAGACTGAATATAATCACAGAGACTTAATAAAACCTCATAAATATTCAAACCTGCAGAGCACAAACGCTGAAAACTTTACAGTGAAGGAGACATCTTTTTCGCACTTTTGAAATGAAATATTTGCATATTCATAGATTCTGATTTATAATCAGGGAGAAGGAGCGGAGGCCGTTTTATGATTTCAACAGGATGATTGGACTTTTTTTGTGAAAAAAGGATTGAGAAATTATTATTAAAATTGTGGGTGATGGTTAATTTTCATAGTAAGAGAAGATTCCCTGTTCAGACTAAAGAAAATGTCCTCACAAGTCCTATAAACCTGTGTGTGTGTGCTTCTTCGTATGTGGTGGATGACTCATCGTGTTAGAGAAAGTGGGTCGAGCTGCATGGACGAGAGAGAGAGAGAGAGAGAGAGAGAGAGAGAGATCCATGGTTACTGAAGCCGCTGTGATTAATTAGACCACCTGCTTTCTCTCTCACCTTCACCTGAAAGGCAGGACGATGATCTGCTTAAATTAAGAGAATATTAGCAGGAAGATGCAGCGAGTTTCTATCTCCTTCATTAAAAGACTCAGATTCACCACAGAGATGTATACAAGCCATGAGGAGCGGAGAGGAGGAGCAGAGAGGAGGAGCAGAGAGGAGGAGCAGAGAGGAGGAGCAGAGGGAGATCAAGTGTAGCAGGGAGATTAAATTCTTCGGGTTCTGTTGCTCAGTTGATCAAAGAGAACCTGGTGCGTGTGAAAATAAAAATGATCCCACAGCATCATCACTTCACTCTGATCTGAGTCTGAGTAACGGGACGAATAAATCAAAGCGTCTGTTAAAGGTTCAGGTGCAGCTGGTTGAATAAATAAGTGATGTGATGCATGTGAAGCAACAAGTGTGTTACAAACATATGAAGCTTCAGTGTGTCGGTCTCTACCTTCAAAAACCCTCAGCATTTAAAGGAGTGATCTTTCTTTAAATATCACAGAGGAGGAGGAGGAGATGATGATAATAATAGCTGGAAAATACTTATCAGTACATAAGTGCAAAAACCTCAACTGAAATTTTCTAGCTACTAAAAAACTTCTTGTCAGTATAAAATCAGATTGAATAAATAAAAGCAGAAGTGTCATTAAATTAAATTAAATTACTGAAGAAAGGTGGAGCTGCTCTGTGTAGATTGATGCAGCTTCATATTGTTTACAGTGGATCAGGAATGTCAGTCAGTCATTTTCTATACCTGCTTATTCCTCATTAGGGTCACAGGGGTCTGCTGGAGCCTATCCCAGCACGTTACAGTGAGAGGCAGGGATACACCCCAGATGGTTGCCAGCCAATCGTGGGGCACACACACCATTCACTCACACCTACGGGCAGTTTAGAGTCACCTATTAACCTGAGCATGTTGTTCTGTGGGAGGAAGCCAGAGTACCCGGTGAAAACCCACGCAGACAAGAGGAGAACATGCAAACTCCACATAGAAAGGTCCCAGACCCAGGACCAAAGGAGGTCTTGAACCTGCGACCTTCTTGCTGTGAGGCAACAGCGCTAACCCCTGCACCACCCTGGGACCAGGAATGTTTTGGATATATATATATCGAATTAATCGCATTTTTTAATCGCATTTTAATGTCATATCTGCTAAAGGTCTCCTGATGAAGAATTTGAATTCTAGGATATTAAAAAATTGTAGTGCATGACTAATCAATTGAATACAGTAAGAGAGTAGAGTAAGAGAAGATCTGAAATCCAATTTTTTTATTGGTGAATTGTGCTTCATGAATTAAATCCAAAAGTAAAGGTCCAGCACATTAAACCAGTTAGGCCAGGTGCATTATTCAGAAATGTAAAACAAATACACTGATACAGTTAAATAAATAAACTAAAGCTGTCTTCAAAAATGTAAAACAAATACAGCGATTCAGTTAAATAAATACAATTCTGAAATAAAATAAGGTTGTCTCAAATAGTCACTTAAGCTCAATATAGCAATTCAAAAATGAATAATAGAAGTCGTATATTTTGCGCTGCATTGTGCCAACATCATTTTGCTCGTGAGAGCAAACACGTGTGGTTCAGAATGTCTCGCTAATCAGAATTAGCGATGCTGATAACGTGACCACATGTCCATCGACCAACCAGAAACGCATTTGTTCAGCTCGGCTCGCCTCGCGTTGCATAGCAACCAGAGATGCGATCAGACTTGTCGCTCCGTGCTAAAAGACACAGACACCGAAACAGCAGATTACATTGAAGCGAGCACACTGGAATTGTTCCAGCACTCGGATAATGTAACTAATGTGACTTTAGTCCATAGTTTTCTTTATTTGACATGGGATGTTGACAGGGAGCTTCTTCTCCTTTTTTAACGGAACGCCGTTCCGGTCGTGAATCTTTTAACGGAATGTAGTTCCGGACAGTTCCGGTTCACTTTCACCCCTGAGCTCACCACTGTTGATACTCATAATTAATTGCGTTACATTTTTTAACGCGTAATTAATTAATCGAGTTAACGCGTTAAAATGACAGCTCTAATATATATATTATAGATTAACTGTCCTGGATATGAAAAAAAAAACATTCGCAATCAAAATTTGTTCTTTTTATATTATTCTTCTTTATTTTCAGTCAGTACAGTAGGATATGTACTATTGTTTTTATATTTTTCCTGTTATACATTTGATGCAATTAAAGCAGTTATAAGTTTTAAGTATTATTACTATATACTATGACTTTCTCCTAAATACTTTAGTATTCCCTCTGTTGAAGCCTTGAGCAAATGTTAAAGCAGCTGGTGTCCAGTTTTATTTTGTTGTTTTATCTATTGGGGACAAACAGTAAAGCTGTGAAGCCCCTTAGTCATTTTTCATGTTTTTCTGCAGTGGAAGTTTATAGCAGCCCATAGAACAATCTGGTAAAAAGTTGTGAAGTTTGATTCACTGATTGGGGACAGTCCCATGATTAATGTCATTAAGTTTCATGTTGAAACCTCTAATTTTCTACCAACTGTTCAGAGTTGGAGGAACATTTATGGATAACTTTATAACTTTAAAAACCTGACGTATACAATCAAATACATGCATTGTGTGGATAATCCCGCTTCACCTGTGTCTACTGTGAGGGTTAAACATGTTACTTTTGTCTTCGGAACTACAATCGTTGACCTGTAACAGCCAATGAACATCGAAATTTGGAAGTGAAAGTGAAATTCAGGAAGTGAGCTCATATCTCAGCAACACTTGCATATATAAAAACTGAACTTAGGACATGTACCTCAGACCCCTATCGAGAGGACGCTCAAGAAATCTGGTGACCTTTGACCTCTAGGGAGTGCTGTAATTGGCAAAAATGTGTTTTGGTTCATATCTCATGATATGTTTGATTTAAGAACAAAGTCCCAACACCTGATCATACTGTGGGTTATCAGGTTGATGGTCCTCACCCATTTTTAATGTCGGCATAAGTATTTGGCCATTATATTGGATTATATTAAAATCAGCAAACATATTCCACTAAAACACAGATTTTGGCTGATCACCACCAAACTCGACACAGCCTGACACACGTAATGATGTGATTTCACTGTCTGTCAAAGCTTTCAGGCATCAAATTCCATAGCGAAGCCACCAAACAGGAAGTGGCCTCATATCTCAGCCAAACGTTGGTGTATTGACTTGAAATTTCTTGCGGGTGTTCAGGAACATCTTTATGACTTACCTGCATCTGCTTGGCCCCTTATTGCTGCTTGCAGCTATTTTTTTATTTAGAGTTATATAGAGTCATATTTTTCGAGTGTTGCATTTGTACCTGGCTGTTGCTGTGTGTGCCCCTCAGGATAAATAAAGTTTACTTTAGTGTGGGAGTTTAATGTGGGAGTTAGAGAAACCGAACGGCTGTCGCTTCATTACCCACATTCAAAACGACGGCCTGTGAAAGCTCAACAAGATAGGTATTTGAAGTCATGTGTGAAAATATTCAGAGAGTACAGATTCTGATTTCTGCTTTTTTATGACTTCATGTGTTAGCAACTGAAATAACTTTAAGTGAACTTGTGACACAGGAAATGTTCAGATTCTTTTAGCTTTGTTTGTTTTTCTCCACCAAAATCTGAAAATCTGGGTTTGATGAAGCACAAACTATATGTCCATCATCGCTGCAACAAAATGACACAAACACCATGTTTCCAAGTCGACTCTGCTCACGCTGCATATGGAGGCTCCATCTGACACATGTGCAGCTTGACAGGCGGAACAGGACGATGCTGATAAACGATGATGATAATCCAATGTTAATGTGGTGTTAATTAATCAAAGCGATGTCATTACATAGCTGAGACATACAGCACCTTCCTCCACATGAGAAGGAGCCGACACACACTTATCAATGTCTTTTTTCTCCAGATCAATGTATGGTAGGATCCTGAGATTAGAGCTGCAACTAACGACTATTTAGATAGTTGGATTATTGAAACGATTAATCGATTAGTTGTTTGATTCATAAAATGGAGTAAAATATTGATAATTGTTTTCCCAAAGTTGAAGATTCAACCTAAAATATATATATATATATATTTTTTTTTTTATGCAGGTCAACCTTCCACAAAGATAATTAAAGATCCTCTCAAATCTGATTATAGTATCAAATTCTCCAGCTTCTCAAATCTGATACTATAATCAGATTTGAGAAGCTGGAGAATTTGTGCATTTATTCTTAATAATAGTTAATTCAATGTCTTTTGATTGATGAATTGATTTTTGATTGATTGCAACTTAATGAATATGTGAAGCTCATTGATATTTTCATTAATTCCAGATCAATATAATATACAGTGCAGGCCAAAAGTTTGGACAAACCTTCTCAATGTGTTTTCTTTATTTTCATGACTATTTACATTGTAGATTCTCACTGAAGGCATCAAAACTATAAATGAAAATGAATGTTATGTACTTAACAAAAAAGATGAAATAACTGAAAACATGTTTTATATTCTAGTTTCTTCAAAACAGCCACCATGTGCTCTGACTGATAAGGCAAGAAATTCCACTAATTAACCCTTATATGCCACACTGAAGTGAAAACCATTTCAGGTGACTACCTCTTGAAGCTCATCAAGAGAATGCAAAGCAGTAATCAGAGCAAAGGGTGGCTATTTAGAAGAAACTAGAATATAAAACATGTTTTCAGTTATTTCATTTTTTTTGTTAAGTATATAACTCCATAAACATATGTTCATTCTAGTTTTGATGCCTTCAGTGAGAATCTACAATGTAAATAGTCATGAAAATAAAGAAAACATCGAATGAGATGGTGTGTCCAAACTTTTGGCCTGTACTGTATATTTATTTCTGTTAGTTCCATTAGTATATTACTATCCATGTGGGGACAATTTCAGCTGAAAATGAAAACTGCAATATTAAAACCACAAAACAACATTATCTCACACAACACGAGTCTTTGTAGTAATATAAGGCAGTAGTTTAGATGCAGTTGGTCTCTACTTCTTTGTGCCTTCACTGACCTGCGGCTCAATCAGGTTCTGACCAGGTCGTGATATTTGAGGCTGTGAGAGACGACCTCCGGGAGAGAAGACGCCTGCCAGTGATTTTCTGTTCTGTGCTTCTCCTGAAGAGCTTTTTTGTCTGTGGATGAGCGGCTGCTCACATGCTGATGATGCAACACAGTCTGAGAGACGAGAGAATGAGGCTCTGATAAAAGCCACCAGTCTGGTTTTGATCAGTCTATTTTCCTGAGCACTTTCAGCCCGGTGCTTTTACAGCACAGCCAGAAATCTGGGTTCTATGAACCATTCTATACTGTCTCCATTATAAAGAGTGTGCGTGTGTGTGCGTGTGTGTGATTTATAATGAGATGCTGACATGTTGACATGTTGTCTCCAGGTCACGTAGCTCCTGCATCTCATCCTTCATATATTTTATAAATCCTTATACACTGTTATCATGTACAAAAATGTCGTTTTCCACTGTCTATTGTATTTGATTACTATTTATATTTTTGCATTTTGTATTTTATTATTATTGAAGCTACTTATTGTACTCCCTCCTTTCTTTTTTATGTTGTGGTATTTGTTGTGATTCTGATCAAATGCTGCATTCTATAATGTGAGTTCTAATCTGTACATGCAACAACACATTTATCCATCCTGGAAGATGAATCCTCCTCTTTTTCTCTTTCGAAACTTTCTTCCATTTTCTTTTTTTCCCATTAAAGTTTGTGGAGTCTAAGAACAGCTGATTCTGTTTCTGTACAGGCTGTAAAACCTTAACTTGGTAACTACCTTTTTTCATTCAAAATAGTTCCACCGTATACCTGTTTTTAAAAAGCTGAAATATCAGAAACCTGACTGAGCTGTGTACTGATGAATGCATGGAGCTCTCCATGGTGCTGAAGATACAGATTTGTCAATTTCCCTTTATCTCTCAGTTCCGCTTTTCTGTCAGTTTAGTTTTGGATCTATAATATTCTCTAAACTATATACTTCAAATTATTATAGCCTATATACTAATTAAAGTAGTGACAGCTTCATGATTAAAGTGACAACTAGGAAAAAAGAGAACAAAATGCTGCTTCTATTTTGACCTGGATGTTCACAAGTCTCAGTCTCAGCTTCTACAAAAAACAGAAGCTGAGACTGAGACTGAAAAAAAGTTGAGATGAAAAAGTTGAATAAGTTATTATCATCCAAAGTTGGATATCCTCCCACTTTAGAGCTCATGCGGTGTAGCTGTCTTACACGCCCCGCTGCAAATGAGTGAGTCATGCAATAATGCAGCAAAAGGAAGATCAATGTCAACACCAGCGCTGGTTCACCAGCTCCATTTCTCTTTCTGTCTCTGGTGACATTTTCAGAGACAATCCAGTAACACACATCAAACCCACCCACACACCAGCCTCAGTGTGTGAGGGATCTGTGGCGATGCTAACGTCAAATTAAAGTAATAAACTGTGACATTTTCTTTGGAATGAAATGTGTGTTTTGCCTTTTTTCTGTTACCTGAGATGTAATCAGACATTTAACACCAGAGTTCTTTAGAAAAACTGCTCATGATAAAAGTGAAAAATGATATTAATATATTAACTTTTAGGATTTAGTGTGGTAGCACTGTGAAAAATCTGAAATCTTAACAGGTGAGAATATCTTGTGTTTTGGTAGCCTGCATTTATGCATCCTTCATTGCACATGAATTGACTTCGCTGTGAAATTTAGTCTGAAAACTAAGGACCAAATTTTTCATCTAAGGAGCCAATCACAGAACAGGGGAGGGTGCAGCAAGACGATGACGTGTGGATCCAACATGGCGGCAGATGGTAATTTACCTTTCAATGTAGCCTTAGAAAGTGTTCAAGTCATTTAGACCTCAGGTTTATTTTACTTTTAGCACTAAACCATTTAATTGTCCTCTTTTATCGGGTACATCATCGGGTATGTTTGATATGATTGTTTAAAAGCTACGTACAGACACATTTGATAGACATTCGTAGCACCCAATAAACTGCTCTGGGCAGTGTGCGAAATACCCATCGACATTCGGGGGGGGGTCCCCATCTCTGAATTTGTTGCGCAATACTGATCAACATTTTTCTTTAGTAGGCTAACCAATGCAAAGTTGTAAATTACGGTGCAGACACGATAACAAATGCTACCTATCTTGCGCCTTTAAAGGGCAACTGAATAAATGATGGTTTCGTTGTGCAGCTGTTGAACTTGAAAGCCTACAGCCTATGACCAATTGTATGACACTATTTAACCACCCATTTAGCAATTGCAATTTATTTTTCATTTAGAAAGATATATGTTTCTACAAATATAAACTCAAGGTGGAAAACAACAGTGGATGATAGACAGTCTACAACAAGCCACACAGCACCACGGTGGGTCTCTCTCTCTCTCTCTCTCTCTCTCTCTCTTTCTCTCTCTCTCTCTCTCTCCCACACAGCACCAAGATCTTAGAAAACATTGTAATGACATTTTTAATTATTACTGTAACAACAATAATATGTACTTTAATAATTTTATTTAATTTATTTTAACGAATTTTTAGACCCCCCCAAAATATTGCATTTGGGGCTTTCAGGGGGTCTCAAGGGTTAATCGGGGGGGTCCGACCCACTCGGACCCCCCCGTATTTCGCACTCTGACTCTGGGCTTCCAAAATGAACAAATGATTGGATGATTCCCAGACCGAATATTACTCTACACTGATATGAGGTCTGGTGTTAACCAGCTATGTTTTTGGTAAAATGTGTTCAACATTGAGTAGAATTATCTTATTCCACTGAGGGATACTTTAGCTTATTTCATTATTATTATTTTTTTAATTTGGAAAGAAAATGTCAGTGTGTTTTCTTAAAACAAGACCAAATTGACCCAAATCAGGAAAAAATACTTGAAATAAGCTTAATTATCTGCCTGTGGAATAAGATAATTCTACTCAATATTGAACTAATTGTAGCAAAACCAAGATACCCCCGCCCTGTAGGATTTCTGTTTTTGCAGTGTGAGAAGCGGGAGCTGGCGTCCTCTCTCATTAACACTGACCTCTGTGAATATGCAGGCTGTGGGAAGGTTTTCAGGATGATATTCTGGGTGTTCGTGCACATCTTCACCTTCAAAAAGAACAGGCAGTGACATGTCATCTCCCACAGAGAAAACCCGCAGAGGCTGAAATGCAACGGGGTGCCTTGTTCGTTTCAGAAAATTCTATTTTATAAAAAGCTCAGACTCTGAAAAACCGGAGCTGTGAATATTACCTTGAAATTTTAAGTCTCATCATTTTCATGTAAGTAAATGCAGTTGTTTCCCTTCATCAAAGAGGCTATAAAACCAGTGTTATATATATTCATTGAAATAGTGTAAGCTCTTCATGTCCCATGGTAATTATCATGAATACCAAACAACAACATCAAAATTGCACATGAACACCCACTCATGACATCATTTCCACTGGAAAGCTGGAAGATGTTAATGATATGCGAGCTGACGAGACAAGATACATTTTGACCTTTCAACATGGCAGAGAGCAGCGAAAAAGTTGTGAATTGTAAGAAATACATTCTGGTAAATGGTGTAAATCTGCACAGTAAAGTGTAGGTGATGTCACGTCTGTTAGTTTATGTTGTGATGATGACAATTGTTTAATAGCACTGTGTTATGTGAAGTGCCATAATGTTAATTATCTAATTTAGGAATGCCTTATTTTAATTTGATCTGCTTCTATACTGTAATAATTATTAAATTTCTTATGTTATTCTTATTTTGACCTCTGTGTGTGCTTGTTTTATATTTCATAGTTTATAGTAGTTTATATTTAATAGTTCAATGGGTTTTGTTTTAATAGCCCTGGGCACCAAATAGGCTAGGACCGTCCCTGGATGTGTGCATTATATTTTGGTAGAATTTGTGACATGTTTCAACTAATCAGGTCACTTAAATTTCTGAATTTACCCTATGTCCATAACAATTATAATTCAGATAAAAGTGATGAAAACTAATACTTTTAAATAATAGTGCATATATTCAATATGTGTAGGACAACAATGTTAGGTGGGTGAGTGAGTGCTTTTCTAGTTTTATAGCTTTAATCACTATATTAGAGTATATTTGTATTAGTATCTTACTGTTGCATTGTAATCTTTTACTTTTGAGCAGTGTTTTATTCTCACTTGTATTTTTTCTCCTTCACCCGTGTTTATCTGTGTTGTTGTGTTTTTCCTCTCTTGTGGGTTTAGTGAGTTTTTTTGTTTTTTTTTTAATATTCTTCAGTTTATTTCCTGCCTGTCGGCCTCTTTTCTGTGTTTGTTTTGTATTATAAAAGCAGGACAGTAAATAGCACAAACTGGCTCTCAGGGTCTAATTGTGCTGGCAAATGACCCCAACAGAAACAGGAGGTCGTCTTGCATCCTCAGTTTCTCCATGATTGAAGCCACAAGATGGACTAAAGCAGAGACGTAGAGCGATGAGTGATATTACAGTGGAGATGATTATAGTTCCAACACAGATTTTTCAGCGGTCAAATTCCCCATTACTGCACAGGCTGCTTCATTACAATTTATACTAAAAAAGTAAAGCGACCAAAACAAGCTACTACTTAGCATTTTAATTTGACTTTAACTCTGAAGGTGATGGTTAAAGGTACAAAGGCATCTGCTGTGTTATTTGTTGAATGCAGAAATCAGCCTAATTAGGAAAAAACAGTGTCAAAGCTAAACTGTGCCCATATGCTGAAATCCGGTTTGTGTTAGTGTGTCACAAAACACCTGCCAGAGCCCAGGAGCTGACCTGTAGGGCTCCTCATTAAATCCTGTCCCTGTGGCAGGGAAAAAATTAGAAATCAATGTCAGCAATGGGACACGAGAGGTGAGGAGGTGAAGAGAGCAGGTTAGGAGGAGGAGGACGGAGGAAGAGAGGAAGAAGAAGAAGAAGAAGAAGAAGAAGAAGAAGAAGAAGAAGAAGAAGAAGAAGAAGAAGAGGAAGAGTGAGTAAATGCAGATATGGGTTAAACAGCCTCCATGAACCTATTTAAGCCTATGAGCCTTTTAAGCCTATGACAGACATTTTAGACAGTCATTTTAGAGAAAATAAAAAAAAGTGAAATGTCACTCATACAGCTTCTTTGTCATTTCTAATATCATGGTAGTAGACAACTTAGACAAAAGGTTTTAAGCAAAAAAATGTAGGCTTCCAAGTTCTTCCTCTCATATGACGTCATCAACATCCTTGAAGATGAACAAACCCTCCCAGAAAGAGGTTATTTTATTTGGATTATTATGATTTTCAACCCTGGCATGTACATATATAATCATTCAATTCTTTAGTAAACTAAAACAATGGAAAAAAATATTAAAAATTATATGCACGAAATATTTGAAAAGAAAATCTGGGTTTAAAAGGGTTAAAATCATTCAATATCAAATCAGAGACATGTTTTATGCAAATGAGTTAAAGTGAGAGTGTTGACATTATTAAAGTTCCCACTTGGAGTCCACATCTACTTCATCACAGTCGTTCATGCTTTTCCTATCCATGAATGAATAAATTCGCAGGTGCTGGGAAACAATCCACTAAAACCACATTAAAAATAGTGTTTCAACCTTCCTCAGCTTCCCTGTGGAAATAGAACTGGGAGCAGGATCATTGTCACTGATCCCGTCTCACCGGCTGCTCGGATTTTTCCTGTAAAGCTTCTATCGAAATGTCGTCTGCAGGGAACGCGGCTGAGGATTAAATGACCGTTTCTCTCCATGCGTGAACATGTTTGCTCTCAGGAAGAAACGCCAGAGACTCGTGGATAGAAGCTGTCGACAGCTTTAGTGTCGCTCAGCTATTTCTACGTGAAACTTTTTTAATTTGGCGGCGTAAAATTGATATTGATTCTGTCGTGGAAGTTTTGGCGTTTTCGTTGGAGGGAAGCCGACTGTTTTACATCCAGTCGCCCTGGAGAAAATAAGGCGGGAAGCCGTGAAAGCAGCGAAACGAGCTGCAGGCGTTTACAGGGCACCGGGGATTCGACCAATCAGCCGAGTCCTTCATCACAAGGTCAGGAGGCGGAGTTCAGCCTCAGAAACCGGTCCCAGCTCGTAGTGAAGGAATAAAACAGGAAGTGGAGCTTGCAGATAGTAAAATATCAGCCTATAAGGTGTCTATTATTCCTTCACACGACAGAAAGAAACGTGTGGGTGAGATTGTGCTCGAGGGGCCATAAAAAAAGTCATTTCAGAGAAGCAGGGAGACAAATCACAGCAGCTTATTGGCTTAGAGGAGGCGAAAGAGACAGATGTGATGTCTGCTCCGTAATAGCAGCAGATGGTGGATTTTCAGTCTCTCCATCATTTTCTTGCAATATGATGTTTTCTTTCTTACTGGAACAAAAACTGGTGGCATTGGCTTTTGGAGAAATGCTCCCTTCTCACATTTTTGTTTTAAGAAAAAAGTCCAGAGGATCCAAAGATCAGGGAAACAGCATCTGCATGGTTTAGTCTGAACATTCACAGTTGTTCCTATATCAAAAGTTTTATGTTGTTCATCATTTTTCCTTCTATTTAGATGAAATGATGGTTTAAAGCTTCCACAGCTGCAAATAATCACATCAAATTATCATCTATATTGGGTTGAATTTTGTAATTTGCATAGGAATAACAGTTTAAAACATGCAGAATTGTGTTGTTGTTTTAGAAGCAGAGGGAAACAACTTTTCATTGAGCCTGTGATAGATAATGAACATAAACGGTTCTGTTTATCTGACAGATCTGAAGCCAACAGGAGTCTGTGAATGTTTGCTTTTGTTCTGGAAATTTTTTTTGAACATTCCAGTTGTTAAATTGCCAGTTTGTCAGATTGTTGTGGAACAAACAGTCAAAGGTTCAAGAAAAACAGGTTTAAAGTTTAAAAATCAGTGTTTATTTTCCATTAACTCATTAAGTCACATAGTTACTGATCAAACCGCTAGAGCTGCAACTAACAACTATTCTGATAGATAGTTAAACTATTGATTACTGAAATGATTAATGGATTAGTTCATTGGTTCATAAAATGGTGTAAAATGTCAAACCTCGAAACTGAAACATTGAAATAAGTAAAATTATTTGCACGTAATAAGATCATTCTACTTTGAATTTGAACATTTTCTTCTTAAAAATTACTCACATCCATTAATAGATTATCAAAACTGAATAGTATAATAGTTGAAGTAGAAGCTAATCAATTAATCCACTTAATGTGCTTTATAAATAAAGCTTTATTACTTCATCACAGTAGAAGCTCATGATCACTGCAGAGTAAATTCAAGTTGAATAACTTTTAGTTTCTCTCATTGTGTTTCAGTAAAGAGGAAACTGTTGTCAGCTGTTTGTGTCCGTCTTCGACTCTGGTTTAATAATCAATTGATGGGACAGAATCTGAAGTCTGATTTGTAATATAATAAACTCAAAACAACAGCATAAACTGCATCTTAAACAGGCAGCACAGAGACATGCTAAATGAAATCAGATGGATTACATTATGCTGAAAAATAGTATTGTTTCCTCTATATTTACAGGCTACATCTGTGAAACCATCTGCAGAACAGTCAGAGCCACAATAAATTACATCAATTGTTGGAACTGACAAGGCGAAGCCGCCCTGTAATTGGACTGTGTATGTGTGTGTGTGTGTGTGTGTGTGTGTGTGTCTGTGAAGCTATGTTGTTCACATTCAATAATAAATTATTATTTTATCTGAATTAAGAGCGACTATATTTTTTTTACCTTCACACACACACACACACACACACACACACACACACACACACACACACACACACACACACACACACACACACACACACACACACACACACACACACACACACACACACACACACGCTATAAAGCAGGAGATAGAAGATCTCATTTTCTCTTCTGTCATTCATCACTGGTTCTTCTGTCAGGAGGGAACAAAGCTCTCAGATCCTGATCCATGAACCAGAAGAAGAAGAATAAAACCAGCAGAGACCTGCAGAACGACTCAGGGCAATAAAGTTAGGGCACAGTCACAGATACAGAATAACGAGAGATATGGTCTTCATGTTTTGGGATTTTTAAAAAGGCAACCAGTGTTAACTGATAATATCTTTAGATGAAAACTGCAGCTATAGAAAGAACAAGAAGAAAAAATATGACTGACAGTTAATGAGAGAAATGATCTGCGTCTCCAGGGAAACGTTAACAGTATCTGCAGGCGTTGTTGTATCAGTGCTTTTTTATACTTGCATATTTTCACAAATCCTGTTTCATGGTGTAACACTGTGATTTAGTTTTAGACACAACAAATCTTCATGTTTTTGATGTTTGAGCTACAACTGATGACAATTTCATAGTAAATTAATCAATTGATTAATGAAACGGGTAATCAATTAGTTGTTTGGTTCATAAAATGGCAAAAAATGTCAATCACTGTTTCCCAAAGCTGAAGATTCAACCTAAAACTTCTGTTTTTTGTCCAGACCAAAACCCAAAGACCATCAATTTACTAAAACCAGAAAATAATCAGATTTGAGAAGCTGGAACCAGAGAATTTGGACATTTTCTTCTTCAAAATGATTCTAGCAGATTATCAAAATAGTTGGTGATTAATGTGATAGTTGGCAACTAATCAACTAATCTTTGCAGCTCTGATGTTTGGATAAAAAAGATCAATGTGCGACATGATTGTACAGACGTCTCCTGCAACTCCTTCATCTTCAGACATGAAACAAAGCACTGATCCATCCACCCAACCCTCCTGCTGCTGCTGAGAGAAGAGAAACTGAACAACTGAACATTGGTTTCTTTTGTATTTCTGGGCTCATATCGGCCACATAGAAAATTAGGCTTTGAGTGCATTCTTAACCTTGAAAACAAAGCCGAGGAAAACTACTTTTGTGGGTTTTCTGACATTTTCCACCATATCTTGTGGCCCTTTTCTTATAAGGACTCAGACGTTTCCATGACAACGGAGCAATCATCCACTGAGGAAGAAGATTATGCAGCTAAAAACAATCAGAAATATCAAAATCATCTCAATATAATTTAACATCTTCTGTCTGAAGCTCCTCTCTGTAGCTCTATTAGAACAGACTCATTAATATTAATGAGCCTCTCCTCTGATTGGCTGAGTTGAATATGACAACACAACTTCACAGGTTGTGACAGTTGATTTTAAGGCTCAGTTTCTGAATACGAGCTGAAACACAGGGCAGTATTTATAGATCAAGAGCTTCTTTAAAGTCTATTTTAAGTCTCCTGCTATACTTTAAGTATTTCTCCAGTGAGGTTGTTGTTATTTACATAGCAATCCTGGCTTCTGTATTTCCTGATGACCTTTTCACACACAGGAACCATTATAATTAATTATATTTCCTTCCGTCTTCGTTCCTCAGTCACCGCTGTGACCTGGAAATGAGATGATATTCAGGAACCTTATTATGTATTATAATATGCAATTCTTAATATATAAATAATGATTCATACTCTTACAATTAACATACAGGTTCATGGTGATGATATGAGTGCAATTACAAATTCATCTCTATCTTTATTTTTTATGAACAGGACAAATCAGCAGGTTTGCAGGTGGCAACTCCAGAGATGTCAGATACAGATCTGGAGCCGTCAGGATATATATTTAAATATATATATACTATACTATATACTATACATACATGGCTAATGGAGGAATGAGGAGCAGGTGCAGTAGGACTGAGACACTCTGACTGTCACTACTGAGGCTCTGAAAATAAATGTTAATAGATGCAGCAAATGGTAAATGGAGCATTTGTACAGCAGCTTTCACAGCTCTTCACACTATAAGTGCCTGCTCACACACTGATGACGGAGGCTGTCTCACAAGGAGACAAATGCTCATCAGGATCATTCACACTCCAGGGGGGGCGTTAACATGGAGAATCGAACCATTGACCCACCGACTGGTGGGAAAAGGCTCGACCTTTAATATAAAATCTAAACAGACCAAAGTGAATAAAGAGGACAGAAACAGGATTGTTGTTGCATGAACTGAAGCTTAATTCCAGGACTAATAAGCAGGAAATTATTGAGGATTCGGTGACCAGGTGGCTGCTTTGCAATATTTACGCAGTTCACGAAATATGTAATTAAATCGCTTTTTAGAGGCTGCGCATTTACATCTGTAAATTATATATTTACTCCGTCACTGTGCAGACACTGAGAGTCTGTGATGGTTTAATGTGAGAGAACATATTCAAACCAGATAGTGTAACAGCAAGATTCCTGCTGTTTTTATGATGTAGGTCACTTCTGTTCATCCAGTTAAAGGGACAGTGTGTAGTTTCTGTGTTAAAGGTACAGTATTAAAAGTTACAGTGTATAGTTTCCGGTGGCATTTAGTGGATAACGTTTCAAATTACAATCAACTGGGTATGTGCTGTCGGTGCCTTTAGCAGTTATTATAAATCTATTTATATTGGTCCTAGCATGTGTTAATAATAATAATAATTGGCTGGCGACCATCTGGGGTGTATCCCTGCCTCTCACCTTAACACGCTGGGATTGGCTCCAGCAGACCCCTGCAAACCTAATGAGGAATAAGCAGGTATAGAAGATGAGATGATAATAATAATAATGAGAAGAAGAAGAAGAAGATGAAGAAGAAGAGGAAGAAGAAGAAGAAGAAGAAGAATCCCCGCTCCCTTCAAATACACTCACTTTTATATTCATAGTGAGGAAACAGGTACAAACTCCACAACACCATAAATAAATAAATAAAATGAATAAAAGTAGATAGTAAATAAATGAATTGTTAAAAGCCTAAATCAAATCGATTTTAATACATATTTAAAAATATACAATTTAAAGATAAAATAAATGAACAACAATAAATAAAGTTCATTTGAGTCCATACTGTCTTTAAACAGGAAAAAGGTTATTTTGTTAATTTGTGCAGTTTCAGTTGGTTAAACCAGATGTAAAATGTTAGTTTGTTATGTTAGACTTTTACTTTTTTAGCTGCACCTGCGTCACACGCGGGAAGTAATAAAGGAATAAATGAGGCTGAAATCAGGCTGCAGATGCTCATAAGCAAGAAAATTACACAACAGCCCTGCTTCTTGAGAATTTTGATGCAGTTTGTGCCTTAGTCTCTGTTTGTAATTATCATTTCTTACCCAGAAGATAATTTTGAAAATGAGCCACACCACCTGCCTACGTTCATATCCAGTAGGTAAATGGAAAAGAAAATGATAGTAGGAGCCAGTGACTAAAGGAGGCAGAGCAGAAAGGAGGAGGAGTGTGAGGAGCCGTCGCTGTGGGACAATTATCGACCTCTGACACTGGACCTGGCTGCCACTGAGTAGAAAGAAAGTACGTCGGGATAATTAACATGTTAATGAGATGATTTGTCTACAGACGCCGGCTGTAACTGAGGAGAGAAAACGATGAGAGGAGAAGGTGTGAGGGATGAGGAGAAGAGTAATCAGCGGGGAAGCTCTGAGTGATATTTAAGAAGTGATTACACTCATTTACTGCAGCTTCGACCCAGGTTCACTGCCACAGAGGCAAAGTACACCTCACTGAACAAACAGAAGCTTCTGTCACAGTCTATTGCTTCTGTGAAATAAAAAGTTATATATATATATAGAGAGAGCTTAAAAAAATCTATATCAATCTTTATATCTGTTCTTTAAGTGTACCTAAAATTATCTTGGAGCCTGAGGGAGAACATGTTGTTTCTGTACCGTATTTTTTGGTCTATAAGGTGCAATTAAAATCTAAAAATTTTCTCAAAAAATCAACAGTGCACCTTATCTAATAATTCTGGTTGTGCTCACTGACCTCGAACTGATTTTATGGTACACAGCGCTCTGTCAATCTATCAAAATGTTTCAGTATAAAGCTGCTCCACTCGATGGATTGTTAACATAATAGTACGGTGTGTGCACCCCAAAATGGCACCTGTTAAGAGACATGGTTATGAACTAGCAGCTGCAGCTGCTCTATTCCCATGTTCTTAATGAATCAATGGTACAGTAATGGAACAATGTTGAGAGTTATTGTGAATGAGTTGAATAAAGTTTGACTTATCTGTCGTTTCACTTAATCCAGTGCACCTTGTGTATGAAAATAGAATATTGTACCTTCAAATTCAGTGTGCTTTATAGTCCGAAAAATACTGAAGTCTGAACAGGAACATTAGAGCCAATCCAACAGTTGGTATGATTTTAGTGAAAGTTTGTGTTTGAGCTTCATTTAATCTGTTTGTGATGAGCTGGATTTACAGCAGGTGACTTGTGTACTTCTGTGTAATGAGTTGTATTTTTTATATGTCCTGTTAGAGCATGTGCTTTAATCTGGGTTGTTGTCAATATGTTTTCCTGCATTTTCTAACTGAATATTGAAACCAAACTGTGTTTTGTAAACCTCTGCTGCTCTGTAGGGATCGATGCTCATTTCTAAACCTTTCAAAATAAGTACAGTTGAATGAAATGACACGGTGCAGCTGACTGAGATGGTATCACACCAATGATTTTACCAGGGTTTATTCAGTTTGTCACTAAGTTAAACCGTTTTTTTTTTTTTTCAAATCTGTAGAACAGTGAGTCAGTCATCTTCTATACCCACTTATTCCTCATTAGGGTCGCAGGGGTCTGCTGGAGCCAATCCCAGCATATTACAGCGAGAGGCAGGGATACACCCCAGACGGTCACCAGCCCATCGCGGTACACACACACCATTCACTCACATATTCACACCTTTTAACCTCAAATTAAACTCAGCATGTTTTTGGACTGTGGGAGGAAGCTAGAGAACCTGGTGAAAACCCACACAGACACGGGGAGAACATGCAAACTCCACACAGAAAGGTCCCAGACCCAGGACCAAGGAGGTCTTGAACCTGCAACCTTCTTTCTGTCAGTGCTAACCCTTGTTCCACCGTGTCGCCCAAATCTGTAGAACATTATACTCAAATTCACTACAAAGATTCACTGCAAACGATCAGTGAAACTCTGTCTCTCTGCTGCAGATACATAGCAGGAACATGGAAAATGGGGTCAGATGTTTAAAATACTCAACTATTCCTGTAACTTCATACAGCTTTTTATAATTTGACCCCCTCAAACAGTCCGACTCCATCACTGCTACAGTCTGATCATTAGTTTCTGTGTTTTTATCCTGAAATAGCCGGCTGAACTAAAGCTGCAAAAATTAAATAAATAAAAAAAGAAGATTAGAAATACAATCAACTGAATGGACGTAGCTGCTACTTTCGCACATCCTTCATCCATTTTACACATCCTTTAACCCACACACACACATACACCACACACACACCACACACACGCACACACACTTGCTGTCTGTTTTGCTTCCAACATCAGCTCGGGTTATTTTTAGAATCCTGTAGCAGTGAGGGAGATGGAGAGGCTATGACACAATCCCTTGTAGAGCCTCTCCTCCTCCTCTGCTTCTCCTCAGAAGCAGAGGAAGAGGAGGAGGATGCGGACGTGTGGGTGCATTCAGGACGGTTCTCATTTGAATATTCATTGGAAACATCTGCGATCACAAAGGTGCTGGGCACGTTCGGCCTGGTGAAAAATCAATGGAGGCTGCCGAGAGCTTCAGATGACAGGCTTCAGCCGGAAGTGAGAATACTAATGAGAAGTTATCACCACGCTGATGTGACTGACTAACACCAATAACAGAGAGAGAGAGTGACCGCACGAGGAAATGTCATCAGGCTAGACTCAACCCTGTATCTGAGATTATTATTAGCATTATTGAACAACAACAGCAGCAGCTGAGTCTTTCTGACCTGAATAAATCTTCATTAGTATCACCTACTAGTTCACGTCAATATGGCTACTGTGAAAACGTCCAATAAATTAGTTCAGAACTGAAGAGAAATATGAAGCAGCATCAAATGGAAAAAAATAGATTATGCTTTATTAATCTTATTTGAGGACTACAACAAGAGATAAAACATCTATGTAAATATAGACAGAAGGTTATGTAGGATAATAGCATGTGTGTGTATGAAAAAATAATTTATGGTTTATGTATTGGTTGAATCTTATTATTACTACTATCAAGACCAACCTAATGATTCTTGTTAGGGCTGTAACAATACCCCAACTCATTATTTGGGTTTTATCATGATTTTTGACCCACAGTTCAATATACATACAAATGCTGCACAACCAAAAACACAACAACACATAAAACAAATGCAACAACAAAAATCACTGCAGACAGAAATGAAGCAGAAGCAAAACCTTACAACCCCACAAAACAAATGCAAAAGAAAAATGCTGCAAATCCACTCCAGTCATATAAAAACAGCAACACGTCACAGTCAAAGTCATGATCTGTTGCCGTTGCCAAGACAACATGGCGCTCTGCTCGGTGTGCGGTTCAGACCCGGGCAAAATCAAACACGTGTTAATGTGAACCATAAAGCTTAAAAATGAAACAAAGCAATAACTTTCACAAAGGTTCAAAATCAGTAGTCGCCAGTCACCAGTGGTGACTACTTTAGATTCTTTAGCTGGTGGTTTACCTGGAATAGTCAAGGATTACCTTAATTTATCTTATTTTATTTTATCTTATTATTATTGTTATGAATTAAATTCACTATTGGTGAAATTTTACCTCCATAAAATAGCCAATACCTCTATTGATGGTATAGAATAAACTAGAGATGGGCCGATCCGATACCCGGATGAGATATTGGCTCTGATACTGACCAATCAGCTGGATCGGATATTGGATGAAAGATGCTGATCCAGTGTTCCGATCCAGTCACGCATCTAGTTACTTTGATTCTATGTTTGCTGCTGGTTATGTCATCATGCAGAGCAGCACAGCAACAAGCAAACAGTAACATGGAGCCACCACCAGACCAAGTCATTTGGAAACATTTTAATCTTAATAAGAGAACAAATCCCACCGCTGTGTGTGACATCTACAACGTGAAAATAACGTTAAATAAACACCACAAACAACAACTCTGACATGTGTCCCAGACTCTGAACGACCTGCTCACAAGCCGCTAATGAAGGATGTTTATCACAGTGAGAAGTTCTGAGTAGAGGGAATGTTGGTTTGATCAATGCTTCCTCTTCACAATAGCAACTGTACACCAGGTAAAAAACAAAAGAAAGTCCAGCACCAAAAAGAAAAAAACAGGCAAAAAACACCTAAATAAGACTGGACTGGATCAGGACTGGATGTAACAGACTTATTTTTCTTTTGCCTGTTTTCTTTCGTTCTTGTATCAGGGTGCAGCGCGTGCGTTTTGAGCTTATCGATATCACGGAGCAAATTCTTTTATTGCATATGTTGAAGAGCGAAATAAAACATATTCCGGACTGTATGTAGCAGACTTTTCTTTCCTTTTACCTATTTTTTTCTTTTGGTTTTGTACCAGACTTTTTTGCCATTTTTTTCTGAATTCCTGGTCCTAATCCTCCTTCAGTCAACTGGATGTAGCGCGTATGTTTGGAGCCCGTTGATATCAAAGAGAAAATGCATTTGTGGCAAATGTTGAAGCGGAAGCAATAGAAAAGCCATTTGTGGAGGAGACTGTAGACCACCACGACTGAACTGACCAATCACAGCCCTTGTAGTTCGCGTCGACGCGACAATAGCACGGTGCGTTCCCGCATGGACTGGCCAGTTAAGCACATCTTTAAGTGCACCCCATTTCCCGTTTATATCACTTTAATAAGTGCACTAAGTGCAATAAGTGCATGCGGTGTGCATTCGGTGATTCGACCTCATGCCCACACAACAGTTCATTCATTCAACAGTAGTATCGGATTGATATATCGGCCGATATGTTCAACCCATGGATCAGTGTTGGAATGGATCGGAAAAACCTGGATCGGTACATCACTAGAATAAACCTGAGCCAACATACGACCACCAACTTGTTAATTCACTTCTCTTATCTCTTTTTTTGTTGTCTGGGAGTGCAAGGAAATGCGAGTTTGGAATTAACAACGTTGATTAAATGCTAATCAGGGCCGCTGGTAAATGTCCTCCAGTCCATGTCTAGACAGAATTATCCTCTCTTCTGTCTCATAATCAGCAGGCCAGTAGCTGGCTGTTTATGCCACAAAGTTTTATCTTTGCTTTCAACAACATACCCACCTTCAAGTGCAGCACAAGCTTTGTCTTGTTTTTTTCTTTTTTCTTTTACTTGACTCACATTGTTACTTGGACGCCATCTCTTCTTCCTCATCCGACAACCTGTCGGTGCATCTGATCACTGATTGTTCAGATGCTGATTGCTGTCAATCATTGTGGCAGCGTGTGCGGTACTCTGTCTGATTACAATTTTCTTTTTCTCTCTCCTGCCTCTATTTAGAAACTTTGTGGCTTGTTTGTTCTTTTTTGACTTTGTGATGTCATAGAGGAGCTTCCTCCACCTGTAGAGGTTCACCCACCTACCTCCACATAACACCCACTTATCGATCTTCCGACTGCAAATCATCCAATCAGAAGTGAAGCTCATGAATATTAATGAAACCTGTGTTTTCCCGAGTTGCCTCAAAACTTAAAATAAAACAAAGATAAGTGCAGACCTTTAATATCGCACCCAAAGTTTTATATGTATCACAAATTTCAATGACAAAACAGACATAGAAGTGCATAAATTCTGATTCATATGGCATCCTTGTGAATAAATTAATGCAAATAAATTAGATTGACCACAACAAATCACTTCAGAAAATGAATAGTTTAATTCCAAAACTACAGATATTCATCAAGTTTGACTAAAAAAATACAATCTGACATTTTCACTTTGTCTGTGTCCGTTTCTTCCATTGGCAGATTCTCACTGTGACTGAAACAATAATAATTTACACAGCAACACACCAGAGAGCTGCAAACACATACATAGTGCACATACTGTGTCTAAATTAGCTCAAAATAGAAGATACAGTACAGAAATAATCTTTACAGCCTGTACAGGATGTTTATAAGACACTGACTGCTGCAGGTACATTCAGAGACGCGGCTACGCTCAGTTAACCTACTCACGATATGTTATTTAGTACAATACTCGGTATTTCAGAACAAATGTGTGCACACAATGAACACATCAACACTGTGAGGGATTATCCCAAACGTCTCCGTATTTTAGTTTTTTTTAAAGCACCCATGAAACAGGATAATCCGCACGGAGGAAGGAGCCAAGGTAAAGAGATTAAGTGTCGTTCTGTGTGTGCACAAAGACACACACACACGGGTCTACAGCTGCTGCTTCACATAATAACTGTGGTTTTTACTCCATGCAAATAACTGGACGACATTTGCTGCTCATTAAACTGTTATTAAAGAGATAGTCGTCAAATACATGATGGATGCTACAGCTGAAGAGAAGCTGCTGGGTCCTCAGAACTACATCCACTGCTGTTATAGACTTCTTCTTTGATGCTACATGTTGGCTCCACAGAGACTTATTTCTAAGGTCTAACACTACAAAAATTATCAATTATTATCAATGAATCCAATTTTGAGTAAAATTATCTTATTCATTGCAGATAATTAGGCTTATTTCTTGATTTTGGTCAATTTGTCGAATTTTCTTAAAATACGATTTTTTTATCCATAATTCAGATTTTTTAATCTTACATTTTTGAAAAAACTCGAAATAATTAAAATTGCATTGAGGTCATTCAAGAGGATTCTACTCAATATTGGACTGATTAGACACAAAACATATTTCACCTGATATGATTTAATGTTTTGCAGTGTGAAATTTACAAGGACCTGTCTGATAGTTAGGTAGTTAACTTTTGGTTACGCCAGATTCTGGGTGAATACTCTTGCCTGATTGGTCGGCAGGTGTGCATAAAAAAAAAAAAAAAGAAAAGTTTAACACACGTAGTTCATCTTAAGTTTGATCAGCTGTTCTGAGTTATTAACTTCTAAACTAATGAAAACATGACAACGAAGAATTTGACCTTTTGTTTTTTTACATGTGATTTAGAAGAAAAAGAGACAGCACAGTAAAAAGAATTGAAGAAGAAAAGAAAAGTATCTCAAATGAGTTTGGGAGATATATCCCTTATTTAAACTAATCAATTTAGCAACTTTCATGCCGAACTATTAGAATTATTCCTCAAGAACCTCACAGAACAACAGAATGAGCTGCAGATTAGATTATCTCCTGTAGTTATAAGTCATATCTAAGGTTCGCCCTATTTGCTGGAGCCGCGAGCAACATTAACATACATTAACATTGCATGAGAACCTTGATTGTTCCAGGTATTATTCAGGCCCTCGGGCGTTTCCAGGGAAACTGCGTTAGCGCTTGTGAAAAGCTTTAAATTGTAATTAATCAGAGGTTTGATGTCGTTTAACGTTCACCTTCTGGTTAAACGCGATAAATCCTTGACATCATTTTTTCTAGTTGATGTTGTTCATGAAGAAACAACATCCAGGTTGAATGCATTAAGAGGGTTTCAGGATGTTACAAAGCCGGTTTGCTCTGTGAGGACATGTTATATCTTATCTCAGGGAATAGTTAACTCAATATCGATTACTCCACCCAGCCGCTGACAGAAACACCAGTGTAGCGCTGGAGAATAGTGGGAACACGGCAGGAAGAATCGATTTCCTCTCCCTGCTCATATACCGCCTCAGCAGGAAGCGAGGATAAGAGGAAACAGCCTCAGAGACCGAGGCTGTTTCTTTGTGATTCTGTGCTCAGCGAACTGGCTCCTTTGTGGGATTTCCTCCTCATACGTTGACGAGTCATTTCTGACAAGTGTCGGAGTTGAAAGCAATTTCATCTGCGACTGGAGACGCAGCCCATTCACAACCGAAGCCCAATACTTGACAGAACTGTGGTTTAAATTGCTCTGGTGCAGCAGGATGGTTGTTATCCTCCGCTCAGCATCGACCTTTGTGCCTGACGACACAAAACCAAAGTGCGGAGTGAAACAAAAGGAGACACTGCATCTCGTAAATATTTCACCCTGGGAACATTTGGCTGAGCTCATTTCTGTCTAAACGTCTGCTTTTTTTTTGCTGCTTTTCTGAACAGAAACCCTCACTGCAGCTGAATCCAGGCTAATTGATGGTTTTGCTTTTATTCTAAAACAGTCGACGCTGTAGCCTGTTAGAGCGCCAGTGATTAGTTGATTAGTTGTAGTAGTAGTACATTAATCACCTATAACTATTTTGATAATCGAAGAATCAGTTTGAGTCCAAATGTCCAAATTCCCCTGTTCCAATTCCTCAAATCTAATTAATTTACTGGTTTCTTTCATTTTCTATAATATTAAATTGAGGGTCCTGCACTGTTGGTCTGGGCAAAAAAAAGATATTTTGACCACCATTACACCATTCTATGAACCAAACAACTAATCAATTAATTGTTTTAATAATCTATAGATTAATCAACTAGCAGTCACTGTTTCTCTTTTGCCCTGTAATTACAGCACCAAACCATGGAATCAGGATTTCCAATTTCTAATAACTGAACAACAGTTAACTTTTACTGAAATTACTGGAATGACAAAGAAACGGCAGTGGAGGAGACATGCGTGTACAACCCTTGAAAAGACCAAGGCTTGTTGCGGCCGCTCAGTGCTGAGAGACAGGATGAACTGACCAATAACAGCTGTGGTGGTCTACGTATGTTCTGCATCACCGCCAACTGTAGCACGACAGGCTACGGTGTAGGGAACGTCGTTACACTGACCCACGCTGCAGCTACGGCGCCGATTCAACACAAAAAAACAAAAACTCCAGAGGGAAACAATGACAGTTCACCTTTCTGTAAACCACAGACCTATAACAACACCATAATATCACACCATCAAAGAGAATTTGTGAAAGTATGCACATATAAAAAAACAAACATCAGGTTTCCCTCTGGTGACTGAACTGTGATTCCACAGGTGGTGAGCAGTGTCTCTCAGACTCTGACAGATTGAGGGCAGTGTTGGAGAGATGTGAACATGTGTAAAGTGCCGGAGGGTTTGAACCTCGCTAAATCTCCAGGTGAATCCGTGAACAGAGAGAACAGGAGGAGAAGTGTAGTCTGGTTCAAGTGCAACATGAAATTTTACCCTGTTTAGCTGCTCAGGATGGTGACTGATAGGAATATGACCAATATTATTCTGAACTTTGACCCATTTATCACACTGTTCTGCTGCAGAGAGGAAGGTTCAACCCCCACACACCTGAGACACAGGTTCATTTAGAAGGAGGAATAAAGGAGGAAGGAGGGAGGACAGAAGGAAGGAAGGGAAGGGTAGAAGTAAAGACGAAGGAAGAAAAGAAGGGGGAGAATGAAGGATATAATAGGGTAGGAAGGAGCCAAGGAAGGAAGGATGGACAGAAGGAGGGAGTGAAAGGACAGAAGAAGGATGACAGGAAATAAGGAATAAGGAGGGAGAGAAATATATAAGGAAAGAATGAAAAAGACAAATAGGAAAGAGGAAAAAAGAAAGGACGGACAGAGGAAAGGATTGAAAGAATAAAAAAAAAACATTTTTCTCTCTGGTCTCAGAAGGATTCACCTCATCGAGCTCAGTCCAAGTGTTCAGATCTGTGTCTGGTTTAACAGGGTCTAACAAGGTCTAATAGGGACCAAGAGGGTCTAACAGGGTCTGACAGGGACCAACAGGGTCTAACAGGTTCTGACAGTGTTTAACTGGATCTGGCTGTACGTCCTTGTCCCGTCACAACGTTCCCTGGTCGGCGGTGAAGAAGTCCTTCTTCTTCCTCCTCCTCAGTCTGTGGACCCTCCAGCAGTGAGCGGCTACGATCAGCATCAGCCCACCGGCGCCCAGCAGGGCTACCGAGACCACTTTGGTCTGGAGCAGTGTGTTGAAGGTGAATGACACCCCGGTTCCCGCCATCCCGATCACCAGTGATATCACGCCGAACGGGAACACGCAACGGTACCAGGACTTCTCCGTGCCGCCTGTAGCCTGCGCCAGCCGCTGCAGCGTGGGGTGGGACTCCGAGGACGTGGTGGGGTCCCGTCCCGGACTACCCTCCGCCCCCGAGCCGTTCAGACCCCGGTTCTGGTTCTCTGAGTCCTGCGGTAAGGCGTTGGCCTCACCGCTGTGGCCGCAGTCCAGGTCCGGGTGAAGCCCCGGGGCAGGGGGCTGGCGGCCTGAGGAGCAGCCCATCTCTGAGCTGCCGTCCCTGGGGAATGAGGCGGGAAAAGCTGCCTCTCAGAGGCGGGGGTTCTCTTGGCGGGCGTCAGGCGGCTGCTGCTGATAGCTCTGATCACGCTACATGTGGTTTCTGTGAAGCTGTAAATGCCTTCGAGGTCGCCGGTGGTCTTGCTGCTCTGGACACCCACCGGCATGTGTCTGTGCTTGGAGAAGCTGAGAAAGAGGAGCCGGAAATACAGAGCAGGAGAAAAAAACACAGCAAATAGGAAACATGAGCTGCTCTTCTCTCACAAATATCTTCATTTTAAGAGTCTCCACTCACCTTGTGTTTGTCGTGTCCATCCAGCGCAGCCTCGTCCTCTTCAGCTGCTCAGAGCTGCTGCGGTAGCAGCAGCAGCGTGTGTGTGTGTGTGCGTGTTGTGATGTCGTCTGTCGCATATATAGTCACACAGGGAGGAGGCGTGGCCAAAAGCTTGCAGGGATCTGATTGGCTCCCGCTGCAGAGGGATTTGAGGGAGGAGGGTGTGGGTGAGTTTAACTGTTGTGCGTCTCATTCAGTGATATTAATTCATTATTTATGTGACAGGGAATGTGAGCTGCTCCCGAGGCGCAGTCAGGTGTTTATGCTGCAGAACTAAAAGCTCAGTGATGCACTGGTTCATGCTGCAAAAACACAAAAGATGTGGAGCTCCGTCTGTTTCTATATTAGACGTCAAACTGAAGAGGTTTGCATTAAAAAATGTTTTATTATAAGTAGAAGAAATGATTGATCAAAATGCACATGCAAATAATTTCTTTTTTTTGTAATTTGTTTTGTAAAACCCATTTTTATTTTATTTACCTTGGCTTTCAACATCATGATTTGTTGCTTCTGTTTGTTTTATGTTTTATATTTTTATGTTTTTAGCTCTTTTGCCGTGTTTTTACAATCCTTGGTAGATAAAGTAGAGTGTAAATCTGAAATGTGTGATACAATTTTATTGGAATTTTTGAATTTATTGGTTTGCACAAAACAACAAAATATATAGAATGTGTCACATGGAAAGGTCACAATACATTACAATGCTTATAATGCAACCTCACCATCTAATCACATTAATATCATATAAAAGAACATAAGGTATATAAATAAGGGATTATGTTTAGAATTAGACAACACAACAAAACAAAACCAGACTTTTTTTTTTAATCCAAACATGCTGTTAACACTGACTAACACTGATAATTGTCCCTGGTTTGGGAAACAGGACACTGACTGACTCTTCATGTCTTTATCTGTCACTTTGCATTTCTCTCAGTTTCTGATGTCACTGCTGTAAAACTTAAAATTTATAGTAACTAACAGGCAGCACTGATCCAGAAAATTACTGTAATTACTTTTTACTTTTTAGTGCACTGTATTAAACTGTACTAAAGATAAAATAAACATTAATTAAATACTGCTATTTCAGTTCTATTTATATTCTTAGGTGATTAACTGCATTAACTACATTATTAACTGTAGATTTCACAATACAGTTTTACAGTGGACACTTTCATCTTATTAAATGAAGTTATGACTACATTACATCAGCCTGAAGGAGCCTGTCATCAAACACCACTCAGACTGTTGGAGACTTTTCTCAGTGAACACAGCTGCAGCAAAATCAATGACAAAAAAAGTCTCTGCACTACGTGCTGTAGTCATGTTATTGTGAATAAACAGTAGTATACATCCTTTCAGACGCACTAAGCTGTAATTATCACTATCCAAGAGACTCGTAACCATGGTAACAGTGCCATATGCAACTCAACAGTCATTTCAACAATATAAATATATATATTTATAAATATAATAAAATAATTATAATAATAATAAGTCAAACCAAATACTACAGAAGCATTAATGATATTGAACTCCACAGCTGCTGGGGTTGTTACTGTCTTGCTTCTAATGTTTTTGGGAGATTTAGTCCAATATTGAGTAGAAATATGTTGAATTATCTCAATTCACTGGCTGATAATGTTGCTTATTTAATCTTATTATAAGAAAAATGGATTAAATTGTTTGACTTTTGATCATAATGTTGAACTTTTATCTCATATTATTTACTTTTTATCTTAAAATGGCCAAAATTTAATTTAGCATAATATCGTTGGCCTCTAACGATATTATACTAAATCATCGGCTAACGATATGTAGTTCAGGTTACTATATATACCAGAGGTAGATTTGGTTTGCAGAACCATACAAACAACACATCATCATCATCATCAATATCAACATCATCACAATCATCATCATTATCATCAAGGTCAACTTAACAATACAGTTTCTGAACTATAGAGGATGTTAGTGTGGAATTTCAGACACAGCCAAAGGCTCTTTATCGCTCCCTCGCTCACTCCCTCTCCCTCCCTCCCTCTCTCTCCATCTCTCACTCTCTCTCTCTGTCTCTCTCTCTCCCAATTGTTATCTGTCCTATCACTCGCTCTCTCTATATGTCCATTATCTCCTTGTGCTCCTATTTCTCCCTCAGACAATGTCAGTGAGACATGAGACATCATACGGTCCCTGAGGACGACTCATATCACCGGGAGTAAGAGCATTATAGTGTGTGTGTGTGTGTGTGTGTGTATTGATCTATACTTTCCATGATTTTCTTCTTTCTTGAGGTAATGAAATTCAAGTCCAAGATCTGAGGATGTTTAAAAGACAGGTGTTCAGTGTAAATCCTACTGATCTAAAACTGTACTTTTACTCTTTGCTGAGCAGAATATTAACTACTATGCCATTTGATTCGCTAATGGTCCCAGTCTAAACTGCAGCCAATAACTGTATAATCAGCGTTGTCACTGGACCCAGAATCACATTGACGCTGCAGGCCACAGACGATCTGTTGAATGGGAGCTTTTTATTTCCCTCTGGCATTTACTGTCTGTGGCCTCAGCAAACAAGGTCAAATGAGATTTGTGTCCTGGCTTTGAACAAAGGATTTGGCTCCAAAAAACAGAGTAAACACAACCTCCAAAATCCTTTGTTCTGTGTAGAGGGAAACTTCAACTTCACAGCTGGTTTCAGTAGTGCTGTAACGGGCCCTTTGTTCAGTCTGACTTGTCCTAGCAGGAGAAACACAGGTGTAATTACTGTAAAACACTAATGATGGTGAACTTCTGTTGAAATATTCTCATAAGAAATGTCAGCGCAGCAAGAACCATCTCACATGTCGAATGAAACATGGACATTAATCACGTCAGATAATTATGCCTGTGAGTTTCCTGCTGTGTCAGAGAGTTTTCAGTGTATCTAACAGTTTAAAGCTACAAGAGATGAACTCAGTAAAACTTTCTGAGTTTGAAATATGTAGAACTGTATACAAAATGTATAAAACTAGAAAAGTACTCCGCCAAGCATATTGTGATTCTCACCCAACATTGTTGTCCTTTACTATGTGGGTGCCAGATATCAACACCAGGTGGCCCCAAACAATGGTTTGAAGGTCCATTTAGCTCAGTGTTACCAAACAAAAAAAGCTAAGTGATCCAGAAACCAGGATTTCTTTTAGGTCTGGTACCATTCCCATCATTCGCTGACAAAAATCTGGCCAGAACTTTTTGGAATATTTTGCTAACAAACGGACAAACAAACAAATTGAAAAACAGACAAACAGCAGTTAAAATATTATCTCCTTGTCAGAGGTAATAATGTAAGAATAAACTAACATTTTTAACAAAAAAAGTGCAAATATACAGTTTAAGGCAGAGATGGATTTATATAGAGTCATGTACAGATGATGAACTGAGAATGATAGGCAGGCGTGTTAATGTAAAGCATGTTGATAAATTAATAAAACATGAGTGAATGTCAAGTGTCACACTCTGTTGGTTCAAATTAAAAATATGAGTCTCCAATAAAGCTTCATTAGTTTATCTGATGCTCGCTACCATCAGAAGAGTCGTTCCACTCGTCTGAAAGACTGAAGTGAACTTGACATATAGACTCTATGAGAGCAGGGTGAGTGCTGCAGTCCAATGTTTTTATGCTAGATTAAAGTTTCTCAGTTTTATAGGCACCAATATGTATGCAGAGGACTCTTATTTTGAAGTATCTATCTATCTATCTATCTATCTATCTATCTATCTATCTATCTATCTGTGCTGTGTCTGGTGGTGCAGTTGGTCTGTATTGAGAGTCGTATTGTCAGTGATTAACAGATGCAGTAGAGAATATTATGGGATCTGAATATTCATCACACTGTTCTACTACATAATCCATCATCATCCATCTGGTCATTGTCACAAGTGTCTTCAGTCATCATACAATACCCAGATCAATTATATTGTGGAGGTCAGTAACGAACCGAAGCGAGGTAGTGCGTTTCAGTGCTTTATTTCCAGAGCCACCAACAACAACCACAACAGTGCGTTTAAATCCCCCGCTTCCCATAACACACCCCTTAATCCCGTGACATCACATCCTGTCTGGTGCGAGACCACACCCCCTAGTGTCCACCACACAGCCCCCCCCCGAACACCCAGACAGTCCCCACACAACCTGCGAGAGGATAATCCTCAGTCTCTTAGAGGCGGCTTTATGATGCGACCCCACCGACTGCGTCTAACAGTGGGCAGCGTCTGGCAAGACATTGGGGCAGGGGGCAGGTGGGCTGACTTGCCAGCACGGTCTGCTGCTGAGAGAGGAGGGCGGCCGCGGCGTGGCACCTGAGCCACCTCCACTGGCTCGTCTGGAATGAGATGGGCAGGTTTAATGCGGTCTATCGAAACCCGCTCCAAACGTCCCCCAACATCCACCAGAAACGTCTTTGGCCCAGCCTCAACCACCCGAAAAGGTCCATCATAAGGAGGCTGGAGCGGAAAACGGTGGGCATCGTGGCGGATAAAAACGTACTCTGCAGAGAGAAGATCCTTTGGAATGTACGATCTGGGGAGACAGTGATGGGCAGGCACCGGGACGCAAACCCTGGCAGAATCCTGGACCACCGGACGGGGCACTATGGCCGGCCAGGGGGCAGAAGCATCCGGGAGGAACTCCCCGGGGACCCTCAGTGGTTGGCCGAACACCAGCTCTGCTGATGAGGACTGCAGATCTTCCTTTGGAGCCGAACGTAGGCCCAACAAGACCCATGGCAGACGATCTATCCAAGAAGGGTCCGTGAGTGTGGCCCGAAAGGCGGCCTTCATCGAGCGGTGAAACCGCTCGCAAAGTCCATTGGCCTGTGGATTGTATGCCGTGGTGCGGTGCAGCTTCACCCCCAGGCTCTTTGCCACTGCCGTCCACAGCTCGGAGGTAAACTGGGGGCCCCTGTCAGACGTCAGATCAGAGGGCGTACCAAACCGAGCCACCCAGGCAAAGATGAATGCCCGGGCCACCTCCTCTGTTGTGGTGGAAGACAGGGGCACAACCTCCGGCCACCTGGTGGTCCTGTCCACCATGGTAAAGAGGTGAGTAAAACCCCTAGAGGGGGGAAGCGGACCCACCAGGTCCACGTTGACGTGGTCAAACCGCCTCTCTGGGATGAGAAATGGCTCCAGCGGGGCTTTAGTGTGCTTGTGGACCTTGGCTCGCTGACAGGCCACACACGCAGCAGCCCACCCCCGGATGTCTTTTCGGAGGCCAGGCCAGACAAACCTCGCCCCCACCAGCTTCACCGAAGCCTTCACACCCGGGTGCGAAAGGGAATGCAGAGAGTCGAAAATCCGGCGGCGCCAGCTGGAGGGGACCAAGGGGCGGGGCTGGCCTAGGGACACGTCGCAAAGGAGCTTGGCTCCGCAATCCTGAAACACCACATCCTCCAAGCGCAGCCCAGTCACAGCCGACCGAAAACCCTGGATCTCTGTATCCCTGAGCTGGTCAGCAGCCATAGTGGCGTAGTCCACACCCAAATGCATAGAACTGATCTGGGCCCTAGAGAGGCAGTCAGCCACCAAGTTGTTCTTGCCCGCTACATGCCGAATGTCCGTCGTAAATTCTGAAATGGCAGAAAGGTGGCGCTGCTGCCTCGCCGACCATGGCTCAGTGGTCTTGGCCATGGCAAAGGTGAGGGGTTTGTGGTCCACGAAAGCGGTGAACTCACGGCCCTCTAGCAGGAACCTGAAATGCCGTGTGGCCAGGAAAAGAGCCAGCAGCTCTCTGTCAAATACACTGTATTGCCGCTCATTGTCCCTAAGTGTCCTGCTGAAGAAGGCCAAGGGTTGCCATGCGCCCTTCACCCACTGCTCGCAGACTGCCCCCACAGCAAAATCTGAGGCGTCCGTTGTTAGAGCCACAGGAGCAGCAGCCACTGGGTGTGCAAGCAAAGCAGCATTAGTGAGTGCAGTCTTAGCGTCCTCAAATGCCTGCACCCTCACCGGCGACCAGTCCACTGGTGCACTGGCCTTTTGATTCCGCAGCACCTCGTAAAGCGGGCGCAGCAGGTGAGCTGCCCTGGGAATAAAACGGTTATAAAAGTTCACCATGCCGAGGAACTCCTGCAGGGTCTTGACCGTCCGGGGTTGTGGAAAAGCAGATATAGCCTCAACCTTAGCAGGCAGGGGAACTGCCCCCAAAGGAGAGACGCGGTGGCCCAGGAAATCAATGGTCTTCAGGCCAAACTGGCACTTGGCTGGGTTGACAATCAGTCCATGTTCACTTAGCCGACCAAAAAGCAAACGCAGGTGCGACAGATGCTCCTCAGGAGAAACACTGGCCACCAGGATGTCGTCCAGGTATACAAAAATAAAAGGCATGTCCCTTAACACCGAATCCATCAACCTTTGAAAAGTCTGTGCTGCCCCTTTCAGGCCGAATGGCATCCGTAGGAATTCAAAAAGTCCAAATGGGGTGATGACAGCAGTTTTTGGGATGTCCTGTTGATGGACTGGCACCTGGTGGTAACCTCGCACTAAATCCACCTTAGAAAATATCGCAGCCCCTGCCAGGTGCACAGAGAAATCCTGGATGTGCGGGATGGGGTATCGGTCAGGAGTGGTGGCATTGTTGAGACGGCGAAAGTCCCCGCAGGGGCGCCAACCCCCCTCCCGCTTGGGGACCATATGCAGGGGGGAGGCCCATGGGCTTTTCGACCGGCGCACAATGCCAAGCTGCTCCATGGTTGTAAATTCCCTTTTCGCAATGGCAAGCTTGGCAGCATCCAAACGTCGCGCCCGAGCGAAAACCGGTGGGCCGACCGTAGCGATGTGATGCTCTACACCATGCTTTGCCACTGCAGCAGAGAACGTCGGGGTGGTCAGAGCCGGAAAATCAGCGAGGAGTCGCTGATATACGTCCCCCGTAGCAAGGGCATTGGCGAGGGCATACGGCACGGATCTTCCCAGCGTGCAGGGGTATGTGGCAAACGAGACGGCATCAATCAGGCGGCGGTTCGCCACATCCACCAGTAGTCTGTGTTCGCACAAGAAATCCGCACCCAGTATAGGTACCGAGACAGAAGCGACGATAAATTCCCAATTAAAACGTTGTCCATTAAAACACAGAGTCACAAACCTCGTGCAGAAGGTGCGAATGGGTGTACCATTCGCCGCATCCAACGGGGGTCCAACGCTGTCAGTCAGGGCATCCGCGGCCGAAGCCGGCAGGACACTTCGCTGAGCGCCCGAGTCCACCAGCAGGCGGCGCCCGGACAACTCGTCCTCCACGAAAAGCAGCCGTTCTGCAGCACCAGCGCCCACAGCTGCTACTGAGCGCCGGTCTTCGCGTTTCCCTGGTTCTGGAAAGAGCAGGGTGGAATACAGCGCCTGGCCTTGGCACCAAAACGGCGATGGTAAAAACAAAGCTCCCGCTTGTCCGTCCGGCGCGCCGTCACCACGGCAAAGGTCGGCGTTGCCCAATCCTCCGGCGGGGGTTGCGGCTGTACCGGAAACACGGCATGCACGGGAGAGCACCGGGACGCCAGCAGGATCCTGTCGGCCTCTTCCGCCAACCCCCGGTAATCCTTCGTGCGCGTGAGAGGCGAGGTGGCGAGAGCCGTGCGCACCGGCGGAGGAAGCTGGCGGAGAAACAGCTGGATAAAGAGGAAAGAAGCGTCCCCGGATCCGAGCAGCGCCAGCATATTTTCCATCAGCTCCGTGGGCTTTGCGTCCCCCAAGCCATTGAGGGACAACAGGCGCTCCGCGCGCTCGGCATCGGAGAGCTGGAACACCCGCAGCAGCAGAGTCTTCAGCGCGTCATACTTCCGTAACTGCGGCGGGTCCCTCAGCAGCCCCATGACGCGACGGGTGGTAGAAAAGTCCAGGGCAGCGACGACGTGGAAATACTTAGTTTCATCTGCCGTGATCCCGCGGAGGTGAAACTGTGCCTCGATGTGCTGGAACCAGGGATCCGGGTCATGCTGCCAGAACTCAGGCAGCTTGACGGTAGCCGCAAAAACCGCGGGGGAAGCGGCAGTAACCTGCGCCGAGCTTCCCGGCTGATCGTCAATACCGGCATCCATCACGTCAGAGTCACCAATTGTGGAGGTCAGTAACGAACCGAAGCGAGGTAGTGCGTTTCAGTGCTTTATTTCCAGAGCCACCAACAACAACCACAACAGTGCGTTTAAATCCCCCGCTTCCCATAACACACCCCTTAATCCCGTGACATCACATCCTGTCTGGTGCGAGACCACACCCCCTAGTGTCCACCACAATATATCAATTATAGTTTGGATCTGAACATGCATTTCTATTGATCCCAGAGCTGAGGAAAAGCTAACAAGACAAAGTCAAGGACACTGAGCGACTAGCGGGATGGTTGTTGTTGAGATGCTGGATCACACCTGCAGGTGAAGGAACAATGTGAATGTTACTGGCTTCACCTGCATGAATGAACCTGTCCCTGTGAGCCACTCTCTGCAGTCTGGAAACACCATTAAACAGTCACAGTGTTCCTCATATCAGATGATGGAATGTGCAGCAGTTGTTGCCAGTGGCCAAGTTCCCAATATGCAGCTCATGAGTCTCTGTAGAGGTGATAACAGCAGATTAAATTGATTACTTAATCTCATATAATGTGGAATCAACACATCAGATGGCACTCACTTTGCCAAGATGCCCTTGTGGTGGATTATAACATCTAAATCTAAATTCTAAATTTAATTTAATTGTAGTTTGCATGTGAAAATTAAGGCATCAGTGGCTCCAGTTTTATTTCTGTAGTCTGTGTTTTACACATCTGATTCTAGAGTGAACATCTTTTAAACAGGTGACTTTAATTATCCGGTTAAAGATGCTTATTAAAATATGTTTATACATCAGCAATTAATTCTCCTTTTAATTATCATGTGGATATTTCATTTGGGCTGAATCTGATGTAACCATCAGCCAGTGGCGGGTGCTGGTCTTTCAAGTACGGGAATTTTAAAAGCTTGTTAGCTTGTTAGCTTGCTTGCTAGCTGCGGCTGTTGTGCGAGTCTTGGAGTCTCCAAACACCATAATAGTCTCCAAAAAGACAGGCAAAAGATGCTAATAAAGTACTTTTTAACAAAGGAAAAAGTTTCCTCCAGTTGTGGTGTTTATATTTCAAGATCGCTGATTTGCTTATTTCGCTATCTAACAAAATGAAACGCAGCATCAACCAGATCATCCAATCATCTTGCAGAAGCTCATCGTCCAGGCTCAGCAAGGCTATGCCCACTACCCCATAGACCCCTGGGCTGCATCCAAAACCTTAGAATGCACTACCTACTAACCAGCAGACCAGAGTAGTAGCTTCTATATAGGAAGTTAACCAGTAAAAGGTACAATTGGGACATACTACACCGTTGCCATCTTGCCCGTCATTTGATATTAGATGTTCAAATGATGTACGACAGCATCACCGGGAAAAGTTCTTCTTCTACAGTTATTGACTTCCTGATGACTTCTGGGGTAGCGTAGTGTAGTTCACTTGCACACTGCAAAATATGACCAGATGTATTAAACTATCTGGGTACAGTTCACCTACCTGCCCTAAGTCTACTAAAGTATTTGGATGTTCTGGATAGTGAATTCCTCGCTTTTGACTGCTATGTAGGTGGGAAGTTTGCATTTTCGGAGGCAGTGCCAGAGACGCTGAACGTCTGATGGGCGGGACAAAACCCAGCATTTATCCAATGAGCGTCTAGGGCGTCAATGGGCATTAATGGCTTCCCCATTGAAGTTAATTGATGCTCAGCTTCAACACTGTTTAATACACTGACGCTGTATGAATGAATGAGAAGAAAGTCGCGCCAGTGACCTGTAAAAAGGAGCTGATTCCAAACTAACAAGTTCTAGCATAATATTTAGTCAATAAAATGAAAACACAATAGTATATATTTGACAACTTATGTTTTTAACATTTCAGGGGAAGCTGAGCTTCCTTTTCCATTTTAGGGCAATCACCACTGCTAGCAGCTAACACATAACGTTCCTACAATATTCTCAGAATGTTCCAGTTCCAACCGTTGCCAAATATAGTCTTGAGTTGTGTATTTTCATTTTTCTGATCTAATCACATAACATTAGTTTTAATTCTACTGGAATTTCCAACAAACATTCCCAGAACATTATGACAACCAGGTTTTGCCACCATATTTCAGTCATTTTACGGTTGGTTAAATGTCCCTGAGTGAGGACATGTTTACTGATCATATCAGTGCAGAGACACACTGAAGGTGACATTGTGCCTTTAACTCTCAGGGGAACGAAGGGTTATTTGTTTGGTGCGGCTTGCTCTGTGTCATTGTTTGTGCAAGGAGGTCATTCTAATAACAGATAGTAGCCTCCATAATGGATAGTGTCAGTGTTTTAACACACACAGTGGGAACAATCGGAGGAGGAGGAGGAGGAGAAAAGCTATAGAAGGGTCTTACATGCTACTGTCCGCCCGTCCATGTTTGTGTTCATGGCAACAATGAGATGCTTTGTGCTGAAGATAGGCATGACCAACACACATTCCCACACACACATGCAACCACCCACTGTAGAGACATACACACACACACACACACACACACACACACACACACACACACACACACACACACACACACACACACACACACACACACACACACACACACACGCACACACACAGTAGAGACAGATTACTTGTGGGTCAGGAGCTGGTGACGTGAACAAAGATGAAATGTCAGTGCAGAAATGTATGTACGTTTCAGCAGAAATTCACTTTTGCACTAAATTGGAAGATTTCATGTGCATTTTTTTAGTTTCTATTCAAACTGTAAAAGAAAACTATCACCCACACACTGATCAGACAAGTATCAGATCCCCTTCAGGTCAAATTGAGAAAAACAAAATAAACACCAATTAGAAACAACCAGAAAAACATCTATGAAATCGTCAATATAATCAAATCCCTGTAATGACATTAACGGTTTTATATTTCAACCCACAGATCTATCAAAAATATGAAATGTCAGTGGACAAAGGATACCAATATCACTTATAAAATGATCAATATATCTATATGGAGTAGAGTAGTAGTATAGGCCAACTGATTATTATGTTGAAATCTCATTGTAGAAAGATATTCATCAATAATCACCAATCACAATGTCAACAGATCATAAATAAGATCATAATAAGATAATTGGCTATTTATCTCATGTAACACATGCATTGTAAGTAAAATAACCGTTCTCTCATTGGCTTGTGGTAATGGGACATTAATGCAACTTGATTAAATACAGCGAGCTGTTGATGAAAGAAGATAAGGTAAGATAAGATAGGAGGTGAAGAAGATATTTAGTGTGAATAAATAGAATTTTAGTGAGTTTACAATAAAAAAATGACCTGCCTCAAACCTTAAGACCAAGGATAAATCACATCAAAATACTGATTGAAGTAAAATGTAAGTAAAAATTATAATAAATACATATTTTATTTAAATATTTACAGGGTAAATATTTTTCAGTACTTCCTCCACCCCTGTTAATTGTACAATAAAAATCAATTACATACTAAATACTGTGATTTCAGCTGTATTTAGAGGATTGTGTGATAAATCAATTATGTAGTGTGATTTCAGTTGTACAGTATTGGGTAATTAACTGTATTATAATTGACTACTGTGATTTTCTACAGTAAAAAAAAAATACAGCCATCTACTGTAATAATCCTTCACAGTGATGTTACTGTGTTTAACACAGTAAATAATTGCAGAATTAACAGCCATGTTGCAACAGGGAAAACAACAACCTGTTGTTTTCTTGTAGCTTGCAATTTGTTTATCTCTTATAGAAGGAGTCAAAGCACACACTGTTCAAATATACAAATCAACCATCACGGCATCGAAAGTGTTGTACCTGCGGCGACGCGTCTGCTTGGTGAAGGTGACCAGAAGGTCCCGATGGTCGGACAGGAAGTTGGTGCGATGGCAGAGATGCTGGGACGAGTCTTGGCAGGTGAATGGTTACCTTCAGTTCATGCTGTTAAACCATCTGGTAGAAACTGACATCAAATATCACTGCAGACAGACTCAAATATATTGATTTGCACCAGCCCACTTCAAGGAATTAATGAATCATAAAAATAATTCATTTCTTAACATTATCATATATTTGTATTATTATTATTTCTTTATTTTTGTCATTATTATTTCTTATTATTATTATTTTATTTGCATTTTTAAAGATTTTATAAGGGTGCTTAAAAATACTAAGAAAAGACAAAACTAGAAAAGCACTGAGACCTCTCTGTACTCCATCTCATCCTCTTCTATACTCCATCAAGTATATTGGGACTTCCACCCTTTGTGATATTGTGGACCCAATCAATGGTGCCTGTTTGAAGGTCAAAAAATATATGGGGATAATAAAAGAAGCAGAACACACACACACACACACACACACACACACACACACACACACACACACACACACACACACACACACACACACACACACACACACACACACACACACACACACACAAACACAAATATCCATCAGACCCAAAGGCGCTTACAGTAGTTTGGTTCATTTTCATTGGTATGAAAGCACTAAATCAAGCGCCACATGACAAACTTTGGTGATTTTTGTATTGTGGAGGTCTTGGTCTGCTTTTAGTGCAACAGAGTGTGACTGATGCTCTCACAACAACAAAAACGAAGCCCAAAAGGAGGTGGGCTCGGTGCGCTTGACTCGCCACCAAATGACAAACTTTGGAGTCCTCTTTGGTATGGTTAGAGAAGATGAACTTGGGTTTATATCTTTGATATATATATATATATATATATATATATATATATATATATATATATATATTTATATATATATATATATATATTTATATATATATATATATATATATATATATATATATATATTCAAGATGTAACGTCAGGTTTTTGTGTGAATATTTGTTTATAGGATTTGTTTGGTTTTTGAATTGTAGTCATGAGAGAGATGTTTTATTGTAATTTGATGAAGTGAAAAACCAATGCAAATCAAGTGTTATGTTATGCCAGCATTTCATGTGGATATTTTAAACTAATAATCAATATCAATATAAAACACAATCATAGAAAATGTTCTGTAATGTGGTGCAGTGGTTCTCAAAGTGGGGTCCATGGACCATGAGGGGTCCTTGAGGTGGTTCCTTTCTGCTCCAGCAGAAAGGGAATTCATTTATTTTCCATCCATCCAAGTCCATCCATAAGTAAGAAAATGTCGTTTTTGTCAAGGCTTTATACACTTTCTAGTATAACCAGTATATCTAAAAGCAAAAATCTTATCAGATGGGAACCATGTAACAAAATCTTATCAAGTGGGGGCCCGTGGTCTAATTTGTGTCAGTTTACAGGACATTGAGATGAAAAAGATTGAGAACCCCTTATGTAGCAAACTCAAACTTTAACAGTGAATCAAAAGCTACGCAGTGTGATGAAAAACACAGAAAATTTAAAATCTGCTGTTTAAACTGTCTCTGAACCTAGTCGCCCACAAACGCACACACATACACACACACACACAGAGGAACTAATGATTGTTTCATGTTACCGTCCTTCCATTTGTGGGGTCGATCTCCTCCACCTCCACAGTCTGCATCAATAATGCTTCACTTGCAGGACACAGATTACAGATCACAGATAATTAGACAGGAACTGAGACAAAGAAAATCACACAGAAAAGAAAATGCTCAGAAATTAAAAATAGTCTTGATATTAAATAAGACTGGTGCAGAGGACATTAATATTAACAGGAATTGAGAGTGGGTGCTTTCCTATTTTCAGATTAAAAGTGACAAAAAAATCTAAATTAACTTCAACATTACGGTAAGTCAAAATATGAAAATATACAATTTTATATACAATTTCATATATATATATATATATATATATATATATATATATATATATATATATATATATATACCAAAATAAATAAGCAATAGTGTCTGGCAATGGAATCAGGTAGTTCAAGATACCCGTACAATGAATCCCAGCACCCCTTTCTTTTTTTACAGTATGTTTTTATTTAACAAGCTAGAAAAACATGTATAAAACATACCATCTTTGGTTTAAACATCAGTCAGTCATTTTCTATACCTGCTTATTCCTCATTAGGGTCACAGGAGTCTGCTGGAGCCAATCCCAGCACGTTACAGCGAGAGGCAGGGATACACCCCAGATGGTCACCAGCCAATCGTGGGGCACACACACCATTCACTCACACACTCACACCTACGGGCAATTTAGAGTCTCCAATTAACCTCAGCATGTTTTTGGACTGTGGGAGGAAGCCGGAGTACCCGGTGAAAACCCACGCAGACACATGCGAACTCCACACAGAAAGGTCCCAGACCCAGGACCAAGGAGGTCTTGAACCTGTGACCTTCTTACTGTGAGGCAACAGCGCTAACCCCTGCTCCACCATGAGAACCAGGTAAGAAAAAAAAAATATATCATTGAAGTTATTTATTCTCCCCACATTAAATGGTTCCAGAAGCACACAGACACTTGATTGACGAGCTGCTGCATCAAATAGTGTCTTCCCCCAGAAATTAAGATTAAGTTGTTTCTTTATGATTCCGATCTGTTCCTCTTTAGTGTTGGATCAGTATTGAAACCTTTATCAGATTTTTTGGTTTAGTTACAGACCTTCTCCAAAAATCAGATGCTTTTAATTGTCAGATGTGGGAATGAAATTGCATTAAATGGTGCAAAACAGTGATATCTAAGATCTCAGATTTTTCCTTGCAACAAGATTAAATAAGAATATAATATCAATAAATAAGAACAACTAATACAATAATCTGCCAATGGAATCAGATAATTTAAGTAAAAAGTACTCAGCATTGGATTAATGGTACCAAGTACAGTTTTTAATCTTTTGCAATGTCCTGACTTTTTAAATCTATGAATCAACAGAGACCTCACTCAGGTTGGTGCGACTAAAACAATCCACAGACTTTCATCAGCATTCAGTTTCAGAGCCACAAGGTAATTGTAGATCAGTTCCACTGCCTTCATTTGATTAAATGCTTGGTTATTGTTCCATTATTCAACATCTCATGGACTTAGAGATGGGAATTAATGGGCTCAAGCGAAGTAAACAAAGCACACACCCATAAAACACACACTGACAGAGCCATCGTGCCCGTGATATCAGTTACACACAGACACACACACACACGCACTCATGAATACTCATTATTTGTCGTGACAAATGGTCACGACTTGGATAAGGAGGAGCTGTGGGTGTGTGAGAGCAGTCTGCTACACACACTCACACACAGTGTCAGAGATGCAGAACAGATTTCACACAGCTTGTGAGCAAGCGATACTACTGCTGACGACGCTGCTTGTGATTAAGAGTACAGTGTAACTGAGATAATCGGCCAAGTTTTTTTTTTTTGACCAACTTGTTTTTTACTTTCAGACAGAAAGATTAATTTATTCACACATTCAACATCACAGGTAGATTAAGCCACCAAGCAGTACCCAGATTTATGCTGTTTATTCACCTTATTACACCTTCCAGGAACTATACTATAATATACTCTACTCTAAAAACTGTTTGCCCATTTAATTTCAAACATGTGAGTGTAATATCACTAAATTTTAATTAATAATGCCATTGTTAACACTATGGGCAAAAGAAAAAAACAAAACAAAAAAATACATGAGTAACTGAAAAATATATGGCACAAACACAGTAAAAGCAGGTTTATTTACAATACGGTTCAAAAGTTTGGGGTCAGCCACACAATTTAGTGTTTTCCATGAAAAGTCACACTTTTATTTACTACCATTATATATAAAATGATTAGAAAATATAGTCAAGACATTGACAAGTTTAAAAATAATGTTTTATTTTGAAACTAAACTGTTTTCAGCTGTGCTAACATGAGTGCACAAGGGTTTTCTAATCATCCATTAGCTTCTGATGCAATGAGCAAACACATTGTTCCATTAGAACACTGGACTGATAGTTGCTGGAAATGGGCCTCTATACACCTATGTAGATGTTACACCAAAAATCAGACATTAGTAATGTATAGAGTGTATTTCTGATTAGTTTAAAGTTATCTTCATTCAAAAATAAAAATAATTTCTATGTGGCCCCAAACTTATGAACAGTAGCATAGATGTTTTTGTTCTTTTTTTTTGCCTTCGCCAAGGAAGTTATATTTTACCCGGTGATTGTTTGTCTTGTCTCTCTGTTTATCAGCAAAATAGCTGAACAATTTTGGTAATGATCCGGAAGAAATCCTGGTTTCGAGATCACTTTCAGAGTCCATTTGCCACAATGTTACCAAACAAAAAAAACTCTGGAACCATCGTTTGACGCCACCTGGTGGTGATATCTGGCACTGCCATTGCTTGTTTTCTTCACAGATTATGCCAGACACTAAGAGAGGACTTTGCCAACACCTTAAAGACTTTCCATGCTTGGGGTAGGTATGAACTGTTGAGACTGTAACTTACATAGACAATTCAATATTTATTTACTCATGAGCATTCACGAAGTTGATACTTTTCATTCCATCATGGGAGTCACAATATTCTTGGTGGAGGTCTGTGCTCTCAAAGGGATTTTCTAGTTTAGTTCTACTGCTGATAACAATGATAAGAGTCATAAGAGAGAAACTAAACAGTAAAGTTATCGACAACATAACCAAAACAACGAGCTGAAAGAAGCTGAAAAAATACTGCTTCCACATTACACAGACATTTAAATATTGTTGAATTTTTAATTAAAATTTGTTTCATGGCTTTAAAATCTGTCACTCAGGTTTTTACTAGTGGAATTCTGTCAAATAATAATAAAATAGATTCATAACTCAATTAACATTAATTTAAAAACTCTATGAACAAGCTCTCTGAAAGTCCCCTTTTTACTTGTCTCAACTTGTAATAACAGGCTCACCTTAACCTGCAAATGCACATGTACGCCCATGCTCTTTCTGTTTGAACCGCAAGCAATATATTCCACCCCAGCCACCGGCAGGTCCGTTGGAACAAATTAAACCCCCTCAAAACACGGTCGGCTGAAACACAGCGATAGTGGGTTATCATTACAGATAATAATCTGATGAAGCGAGAGGCTGCAGGTCGGATGATGACTCACACTCGCTGAGAGCATCTATTTCACACAGTGAATGGCTCCATTTGTGTCTCGCCCGCTGCGCTGTTACTAAAATATACAACATTATACAAAAGAAAATTATTATAGCTCAGCAGCAGATGGAAGCAGACCTGCTCTCTGCGAAGTTCAGCAGAAAAACTTGTAGAAAAAAACGTAGCCAGTCTGGAAACAGAAAAAAATGTTTAAAAAATACATATCAGCAGTTGTGGGATTTAGTCTTTCGGAGTTTCTGGGGAAAAGGCTTTTTTAATTTCAAAATGAAGATAGAAATGTAACAGACAGATTGATCTGAAGAAGGTGATCAATACAGTGTTGTTGATCCGGCAAGTGATAGAGTTGATTGATGATGGTGATTAGTTTAATTGTTCAATTAGATCCCATTAGATTTCAGAGGAGTGATAGTCTTCCTGGGGTCATAAAATACATAAAAATAATTACAATGCATTAAAGAACAGGCTCACAGTGACATAACCCATTAAAAGATTAAAACATGCCAGGGGATGGCAGTGACTGGTCAGCTGATGGCGGTGACCAGTCATGATGGCGTTGACTAATGGCGATGTTGAAGTGGTGTGTCTCCACAGTTGTTGGCGAAAATGGCGTCCAGGACCGGATTGATCCGGACTGCCGTGTAGAGCCGGATGTAAGAAATGACCTCACCAACACGTGAGGAACACGTCATGTCCAAGCTGAGAGGCTGTTAAGTGCTCAAATGAAGCATTTAAATTGCACTTGGCAAATCGTTAAAGAAAACAATCTCACATCAAAATCACAATAAAGAATAGCTCAACATAATTTGAAAATCATTTCAGCCCATCAGAGGGTGGCGGAGGTGACTGTAATCTTCATCTTTATCTGTCTTCTGCTGTTTATCGAGCTTAGCAACAATCACTCTGACACTGCGACCTCCCTGCTTCAGCTGGGTTTATCCTCCTCCCTCTTTTCTCAGCTGATTAGCACGCTGTGCGCTGCAGAGGGATGATTGGTAGTTAGCTGTGATGTTGTGTTTTTCCAGGTCATCCCTGAAATTACAGGGTACGACGTGTGAAATCAGTCCGTCAGCACTACGATGTGTGCGCCTACGGCCTCAACATCCCTGCTCCTTGTTAATGATGTTTCAGGACAAAATAAACCGGGTTTCACAGACAATTTACTTTAACACGCTATAACTGCCTTCGGTTTTCCATCTCCGTGGCTTGTTTCCCTTTATTCAGAAGAAGCCAGCTGCTGCTGTTCGTTTCTGAACAATGTGAGGACAGAATCCATCTCTTCAGCTTCAGTCAGAGGTTGTTGTTTATTGTAATTTAATTAAGTTGAGTGTTTGGATCCTTCCAGACACATGTGTATGCCCGGCTGTCCTTAAATCAACGCTATCGACTCTAAATGGTATTTTTCATTAACCTGAGTCAAACATATGCTGCATGAAAACTTTGGAGCAGTGTGTAGTTTATGTTGGCATCTAGTGGTAAAGTTTCAGATTGCAACCAACTGAGAACTTGAGCGAAGATACGATGGCCACGAATAACGCTTAAGTTTCTGTTCTGGGCTGTTGTAGAAACACCTGCTCCACATGAAGATATATTAGATCTGTCAAGCCGGTTCTGCTAAATGCTGTTAAACCTCACACACTGTACCTGTATTTATCCAACAAACATGGAGCATCAATGACTCAGAGTTACCTTTCTGTCAACCTTATTAATGTTAATTTACTCTATGTTTCATCTCCATCATTCCTGAGGGAAATATCAGCCTCTTTAACTGTAAATGCTCCACTAAATCCACCATCTAACTGCTAAATTTGTCTGTTTGCCATGAGCTGAAAACCGCTGCCTTCTGTGTGGAAAGTGTGTTGATGAGAGACTGATGAAGCAAATCTGTGACGTTGCAGGTCGTAAAAAGTAAAACAAAGCGCTAAAAGGAGGAGGAGAAGGGCACAGTGAGTAAGAACCATGTTTCCATAAATCAATCATTTTATGTATGATTAATATAAAAATACTGATTAAGAAACAATAATAATTAGGGATGCACCTAAAAGAAAATTTGTGGGCAAAGCCAAATAGAATTTAATACTTGGCCAAATACCGAATATCAAACGCAGTTGTCAAGTTTTTCACATTATTTTAATATTTCATAAATAGTCTAGAATACATTTTTAGACATATTTTTCAAAGAAACATCTTCAGTAAGCACATATCCGAGAAAGAGTGTCTATTCGGTGTTGTGTAACAGGGTCAATGCACCACAAGCCTCTGAAAACCAGTGTCCTCCACAACACTTAAGTGGTTGATCATCCAAAGCCTTGACCTCCATCACCTTCTTTGTGATTCTGTATGTTTTGGCACTGACCTTTATGAGTAGGTGTGATGTGACCAGCTCACCTTTTAGCTACTGAAGTATCTCATGTATTCAGCTGCTGTTCAGGGCGTTTGGCTTTTAATCGACAAAATAAGCAGTAGTGTTAAAGTTCTTTGCAGGGGAACCCCATCTATATAGTTTGTTGATATACTGCAATTCTATTCTAGCTCTCTATTCTAGCTCTCCAACACACACTCCATTGAAGGCTGAAGGTTTTTTTGCAATATTCGGCCAAATATATTCGGTTACCATATATTCAGATAATCACAAATAATCACAAAGAAATATTCAAATAATAATATTTGATGTACTTATGCAGTGTAATTATATTCAATATTTAGCCTATTGTTTGGATTTAGAGTATTTGGTGCCAGCAGAAGCTGAATCTACATGTGATGTTGTTCATCATGAGAAAATGCTTAAGAATGTGATTTTCTCTCTGTTTTATACATCTTTGTGTCTCACGTTTTCTAATATTTCTTTGTATTTCTAAATTAGAGAAATAGATGCAGCTTGGCAGGTGTGTGTGTGTGTGTGTGTGTGTGTGTGTGTGTGTGAGAGAGAGAATCTTCATTCAGTACTGTGTGCTTGTAACTGTAGTGGGAACATTCTAGAGTCTCTCCTCAATTACTGATAAAGTAGATTCTTGCTGAAGAACAGACAGAGTTGAACCATGGATTATCACTGAGATACAGACTGAACTGTTGAAGAAAAGCTCTCAGTCCAGCCTACAGAAAGCAGTTTATCATCAATGGCTTTTTGTTAGAAAGACTGATACCTGACATTTCAAGCAGGCAGCTTGTCTTTCTTAAACATCTATTTTCAAAATAATGATGAACACTGTAATAACGGTTTGGTGAGAGAGGGATGTTTTGCTGACAATGTCTGAGCTGTAATTAAGAGATCTGCCACCAGATGTCACCAGTGTCCAGTTTTTGGTTTGATGTTAAACTTGTGCTCTTCAGTTAATAATAATAACAATAACAATAATAATAATACATTGGACTTATATCTTGCTTTTTTGGTCGCAAAAGAAGTGGATTTTTAAAAATTAGGGAAAAGACAGTCTGTATGGGTGGGTTTTGAGAAGAGATTTGAAGTTTTGATTTCCTGATGGGTTGTGGGAGTGAGTTCCAGAGTTTGGGGGCAGCAGCGGGGACGGCTCGGACCCCCAAGGCTTTGTGCTGGTGATGGACATGAAGAGATTTGAGTCTGCAGTCATATAACTCAACAACAGATACTTAAACTTTGAGAATTTGACTCTTTATACAGTGAAATGATCAGATTTTATTGAGTTTAAACAGTACTGCAGCATTTCTGTAAACTCAACAGTTATTTTACTTACCATGTTTATAACAGGGTTAGTTTAAAGTCTCAGTTATTTGTTAAAGTCTCTGGTTTCATTTACTCAACTGCACTTCAGTATAATATTGAGATATATTTAGATACTTTACTATAGTATTTTTATGTTTTGTGTAATTGTCAATCTACTATATCACAGAAGGAAATCTTGTAATTTTTTATTCCACTACATTTATTTGACAACTATACTAGTTATGTTATAAATCAGATTAACATAAATATACATATTATGATTTTATAAAATAATAAACTATAAATTACCCAACATTATATTATACAAAATAGGTAAATGTTAACTTCATCTTAAATTACAGTAAGAATGATATAAGAATAATAATAATACTATAATCATAAAATAAATGGTATACGTAAAACTATTTTTCTGCACTGAGTGTGATATTTAAAGTCCAGTTTTCTGTTACATATTACCTAAAATTACAAAACTACATGCATGTAGTGTAATACACTGTAAGAGCCTGTAGATGCATATATATTCTATACATTTTACTATATTCATATAATAATGGTAGGAGGCATTGGACATTTCTTTTTCTTTGTCAGGTTAAAGTGTAAAGTCTGCAGCAGGTGTTATGATCTTTTTGTGTTTATTAGTCAGCATCTTGCTAAAATAGTTTAATCCTGCAGCAGGAACTTTCAAATTCTCACCACATGGTGGCAGCAACGCTCTGACCAGAGGATTAAAGTCATGAACAAAGCTGCAGCTCCTCTCCTCCGTCCCTCCTCTGGTGGAAAATCTTGACTTGATGTCGACACCTTCTATTACATTAGTATTACTTTCTTTAGTTCTTTAGGGATAATGACCTCTTCTCACTACTCTCTAGAGGTGGATGCTAATGAAAGGTTGTTTTATTTTTTTTTATGTCACTGCTGACTATTCTAATTAAGTGGCCTCATTGTAAATCAGTGTTTGGCGGCCCGCCCTGATTGGTGTTTATTCAGATACAACTGCCACAGTGCTGTCTCTCTGCTGGCAGATACAGGACTGGAGCTGAGAGATGGCTGCACTTATGTTGATGTTCCTGCTGCTTTTCTGGCAGTTCCTGCATTATGCTAAATCACTTTTTTGTAGAAATATGTTTAGTTTGTTTATGCTGACATATGTACAGCCATCTTCATCTCCATTATGGATCATTTCTACTTTCTATTCTATTTCATGGGTGCTGTCGCCCATCCCCCATAAACTCTACTGATAACACAACGATTATAGTCATAAGTTACTGCATCGTCTGTTTGCTTGTGTTTGGTTCCTCGGACCATTTAGAAGTTTTTCAAGCTGTAGATCTTCCAACATTTCTTTCTTCTTCTGGTAACATTTATCTACTGTTCTATATTTATTAAGTATTGAGTCCACTCTCTCCTCTTTACAATGTCCTGTTCTTGTTCTTCTTGTTGGCTCGGCTCCTCATCTCCTCTCCTCGTGTTCTCCTTTCCTCACCTCCTTTCCTCTCCTTGTTGCCTCTACTCCTCTCTCCTTGTCTACTCTCCTCTCCTCTTTGTCTTCTCCTTTCTTCTCTTCCTCTCCTTTTCTCCTCTCCTCCTTTCTCCTCCTCTCCTCTCCTTGTGTCCTCATTTCCTCCTCTCCTGGGGGTATCTAGTCTTCTCTCTATCCATCCGAAATATTCTCTGGCCTTTGCCCAGTACCCTGCAGCTGGTCCCCATTGAGGCTCCCCGGGACGTAAACCCCCTCATCTCCTCTGTACCCCCCTCTTCCTCTCCTCCCATCCTCCTGCACTCTAAAAACTAAAACAAAGGACATCAAGCAACCGTTTTTTTGTCTCTTTACGTTGCAACCAAATCTCAAAACATGAGGAAATTTTATCCACAAAATGTGTCCAAAACTGTCCCTACAAAAACAAGCATCAATATGAGAACCTGCATTAGAAGGGGTTTTGAAACTTTTGTGAAACTCCAGAAACTTTCATTTGATTTTAAGAATTTGTCTTTTTCCAAATGTTTTTTTTTTCATGTTTGGACCCTGGATGTTTTTTATAGTGTAGAGTGAAAAGAAGCTAAAGAGTTAGAGAGGGGGAAGGTGGAAAGATGTTTCCGATTGAAGAATGTAGGTAATTAACCCCTCTTCCTCTCCAAACAAAAACACTCTCCTGCAGCATGTGTGGGGGTGATTGATCTAGTGTGTGTGTGTGTGTGCACCAGCATGTGTTCGTGCCCGTGTGTGTAATAAACGCCATACATGTACACAAGGCTTTTGTCCTAAAGTAATTCCATTTTGTGCACACATTAGTACAGTTGTTTGTCATATATACAGCTGCATTTCAAAATGCTAACACCCACATATCTGCACGTGCGCACACACACACACACACACACACACATGCATGCACGCACGCTCTTATTCTCCAAGCTCCCACACCACAACAGTCGGCGACACCTCCTAATTGGGATGGATGGATTTCATTATAGAATCAAGAGCGAGAGGGAAAAAGGCACAACGTGCAACAATAACAAACATTACAGAGAACTGCAGCTCCCTGCTCACTGCACACATACACACTCACAAGCACACACACACGCATGCACACACACTTAGACATTACACAGGGCCCTGAATGACGTATATGTTTACAGCTTGGCCTTTCGTTTCTTTCTCACGTTTTATCTCACATTTAAATACACTACGTGCCCCAGGGGTTGACCAGTGACTAACAGCACCCAGCTCCCTCTTTGAACCCCCGTCCTCTCCCCCCCATACGGTCGTCCCCTCCCATATGTCACCTCGCTAATGGGGCGTCCTCCTCTCGCCGCATATCCTCGCCTGCCGACATCGCCTTCTTTGCGCTGACTCGGCATGTTAATGACACCGACAAACACGCGAGTGCGATCATCAAAAGGCGCCGGGGGCACGACGCACTGATCTGCTGCCATTTGGTCAATGTCAAAGTGTTTGTGTCTTTTTCTTTTTAAAAACAAAATCAGTGGAAGGCGAAGCTACAGTGGAATACTGGTGAAGACGTGAACAATGCCAAACCACAAACACACAGAGGAAAATTCTGGACAAACACCATAACAATGTCATATTTGTTGTTTGTTGGTTCAGTGTAAATGATTTCTAACTGAATCGTTTTTGTCCACAATGAATTAAGGTCAGTTTTGATGTGAACATACAATGATGTTATTTTGATGTTACCCATTTGGTGAAGTGATGTCTTCTTTTATTGGACTAGATGAATCAGTGTCTCTCTGCAGACACTGATGCATTGGGGGTTGTTTGTTAGCATTAATGTTTCTGGGCTAGATGTTGTATGTATGTTGGAGGTATTCAGCCCCTTAAGTTGTTTGTCAGATGAGTTTTAGAAGCGTCTGTAGGCTTGTTGAAAGCATTTTTCTGTCTCGGAGGAAATAAGTTCACGAGTCTTTCACTTTATCTTTCCTGCAGAAACAAGAATTGCTGCTGTCACAGCTGACGAGGAGCTCACACACACAAAAGACAAATGAAAATGGTCAAAATGTAATTTCATTGCTTCCAAACTTGTGACAGCACAGAGCTTATGTGACTGATAGATAAAACGTGCAATTTCCGTTCTGCTTTATGGTCGTATCTCTGGGAAACTTTCCCAACTGGACAAGTATGAAAGTGTGTTTTTATCTTCAAAAAATCATTTTCCAAAAACAGCTATGGGAGAAGTGGAAAGTGTCATATATATTCAGCCTCTCACACCTTCCCCTGGTGTCTTTTAAAACTTTTAAGTCATCTTATTGCATGAAGACTTTTTACATGACGTGTCCATCTCCTTAAAAGATTGTCAGTTCCTTAGAAACATGTAAAAGATTGTGAATGTTTAGTCCTACATGCCTAAGAGCTGCAGAAAGATGAACAGGTAACATTTCTGATCAGGCCTAGTAGTCAGTTGGCTACTTTTTATTTCACTTCTACTTTTTATTACACTTTTTGTCTCGCGGGCGACACGGTGGAGCAGGGGTTAGCGCTGTTGCCTTACAGCAAGAAAGTAGCAGGTTCAAGACCTCCTTGGTCCTGGGTCTGGGACCTTTCTGTGTGGAGTTTGCATGTTCTCCTTGTGTCTGTGTGGGTTTTCACCAGGTACTCTGGCTTCCTCCCACAGTCAAAAACATGCTGAGGTTAATTGGAGACTCTAAATTGCCCATAGGTGTAAATGTGGAAGTGAATGGTGTGTGTGCCCCACGATTGGCTGGTGACCATCTGGGGTGTATCCCTGCCTCTCACCATAACGCGCTGGGATAGGCTCCAGCAGACCCCTGCGACCCTAATGAGGAATAAACAGGTATAGGAAATGACTGACTGACTGACTTTTTGTCCCCCAGTGGCTGCAAACCACCTTACCTTAACTACATGTACTCTACCAGATTGGGAGATTGGGAGCATGATAACACATCGCTGGTGAGCTGCCACCTCTTCCACCTCTGTCATCTCTGTAAACTTTGCCAGCTGCTGATACAAATGTAGAAAGGCACTTTTTGAGCTTGTGAAGAAGGTTTTCAAAGGTTTACTGTAACTTAAGCTACAAATTTGTTGCATAACGCTAGCTGGTATTGATGTATTGTGAAGCCTGTTTATCTTGTAAATGTCTATGTCAAGTCTTTGGCCGGTTGCTGCTTCACACTGACTCTATGACCTGTTGTCTAGGTGATTGACGTGCTTGATGACTGCGTAATAACCCGCCATAAAAAGAGTAGGTACTGAGTGAGATAGTTATCTGTTACCTTAGTGCTTAGTGGTGTATTTATGCAAACAAATAAAAAAAGAAAAGAAAGCGATTGTCTTTATGAATGACTGACTATGCAGGATTTCTAAGTGGCTACGATTTTCTTGATGATTCAATAAAATAAATTTGGGTTTCGTCTATATTGACAGGGCTGGTTGGAAACTGGAATCAAACAGACATTTTTTTATGCTTCACCAGCAACTTTGTTTTTTTTCTTAATCACTTAAATTTTAACATGTTTTAAAACGTGCTAACTTTTGAAACCACATCATCTCATTGCTGATGATTAAATCAGACCGTGAACCTTTGTGTCTCTGAGTTTTCAATATTTCCACCAAACAGATGTCCGTTCCCCTCTCAGCTTTTTTGCAAGATTAAATTCAAATAACTGTTCTAACCCAATATTTAACACAGAGCTAACATTACAGAGATTTGTGCAACAGAAACTTGTCTTTTGTCTACTTTCCTCTCTCGTGATTAATTTCTGTTGTGGTTCTTTGGAAAGGAAACTATAAATTAGGTGAAACTAGCTCTGGAGCAGCTTCAACATTAACATGCTTCTGACTCACTGATGCATCACAACAATCTAATAATGTCAGATACAATCATTTATCAGCTAAAGGGGCTGATGGCTTTGTTTCTCTTAGAGGATTTATAGTTTCTTGTAATTCTAGAAACTTCCAATTCTACTTCTTTTCCATCATGATCTCCTGAAAAAGAGAAAGGCAGCCTGTTTTTATTGCACTACCAAAGCTCTCAAGTGATCAGAAAGAAGCTTCTAGAATGAAAAAAAAAATGAAGTAGGTGATCCTCTGTCTTCTTTTCTGTTTCCGGTGGCTCTGGTCTCTGCCAGCTGTTTCCTCCAGGTGTCCTCTCTCTCTCTCTGAGAACTCCTTCCAGCTGCTTTCCTCTTTTTCGGAATTCACACCTAAAAGTCTGGACTGAGGAAGTTTGAAGAACATCCTTGTGTCCTATTGTTATCACAGACATGGGCTGATTCTCTGTATACTTCTTTATATATTTGTCATAAAAACCCTGTTTATTCTTCTCATTGGTCAACATGTAGCTCTTTCTAACAGCATATTGCAGCTTTATATATTCCTTTATCTTCAGGTGGCCTCTCTCCCTCTCTTCCTCTCCTGAAAAAGTCTCATTTTTTTAATGTATTTCTTTTACTTTTTTATCACGGTATTGCGGTTCCGAGTCACCAGCGAGAACTTGCTCTGTGATCCGGGAGGTTTCGCACCTGTAGTGAGGTAGGTATGAAAGTGCCCAAACAGATGACTTCCACTGAAAACACAAATATTTCTCAGTTCACCTGTTCGAGTTAGTACGGAAACTTTCTTCTTGACGTTCTGAAATTGATTCGTCATAAACACCAATCAGCAGGAACATTTCACTGACTCAGCACTTTGAACATTAAATGATCTAATTTCTGTTCTTATAATTATATATGTGAATTCAAACAATACTTCCTGGTGTTAAATATAGTTTCTGTAGGTGTCCAGGCTGTTGATCTCTGTGGAGAAGCTTGCGTGTGTTGGTCAAAGTGATTTGATGGAGGATATTGTGAGAACTGGCTGGGTAGATCCACATCTGAGCTGAGCTCATCTTTACAACATGGGGTGCATTAAATTTCATTAGACCATGATGTTATTGATCCACAATGTTCTGGTTATTAGGAGGGTATTGTTAACCTGCACAGATAGGTTAAGCAAACTGCTAATGAAAACAATCTTTATATTAGGTCATGATGATTTAGATGACGATTATTTGTAGCTGTAGTAGAAATACTTCATAATAAGTGAGAATAATAGGGAATTATCACCTCTAGATATAATTCATCTCTGTCGATTCCTCGGAAGGATTCCAGTTGTTTTTGTGTTTCTCTTCCTGCTCCTCTGTTCTGAAGCCAACTGAAACACACACGGGGCACATTATGTTTTATGTTGTGTGTGCATGCTGCAATACTAGTGACGTTTTACATACAGTATGGTGTGTTAAATATACGTGTTTGTGCAAGACCTGCGTCACTGTTTGGTGGCCATTGTTCGGTCAAAAGAGCAAGAGAAATACGAGATTTAAGTTTCTAAAACTCTACTCTCAAATTCCTTCCATCACACACACACACACGCACACACACACACACACGCACACACGCACACACACACACACACACACACACACACACACACACACACACACACACACACACACACACACACACACACACACACGCACACACGCACACACACACACACACACACACACAGTGGGATTAGAGCTGATGGCATGAGTGGTTAACATAGCAGAGGCAGTCGGATCCGGCTCAGGCTTGTTTCCTGCATTGTTAGACTTTGGAGTGAGATAAGTCAGAGTTTGGACTTAACTCTCTCCTGCCACATGAAACTAAATCCAACAGCATTGCTCCGGTTTCAGAGGAAGGTATCCGACTATCTACATGCAGAAAAATGAAACTTGTATTTAAACCTACAGATTTATTTCTCTGGTCTGAATCAGTCGTTAGCGAAGTTGATAAACTTGCCAAGTTTTTTCCTCTTTTTGGTTTTTGTCACGATTAAAACTAAGAGCATTAAGACGCCGAAATGCATAACTTGAAGTCCAGTGAGAAAATTAACCAGAAGAAGATCGTGAAGAAGGTTTTCTGACCAAAAGTCTACAACAAACCTTGTCCAGGATGGATCTTGATTCACTCATTGTTATGCTACTTGTCCAATGCTGTCTTGTTGTTGTTTTCTTTTTCCTTCACTCCATTTTTATGGTTATTGTTGTTTATGCAGGTGTATTGATAAAGTATTGTTTTTTATTTTTTATTTAATTTTTATTCACTGAGGTTTATTGCGCTTATAGTAACAGGCATAGCTGTCACTAACTCAAGTAAAAGGTCTCCACCATGACATGTATATGTGTGTGTGTGTGTGATTGATGCTCAATATTTGTCTGTAATAATAGTGTTTAGGTTCTCTGGTTAGTTACACACAGCACAGGAAAAGCTTCATTGTGATAATTTAGGATAAATTAAAACAAAACGTAAAAAAATTGTATGCCTCCAAAAAACATCCTTAAAATGTTTTAAGATTATTTAACCAGTTCTAATTCTGAACCAGGAGGGAATTTATTTATTTATAAACTGTCTTCAAACTATTCTTCTTCATTGTCACAATTATTTTAGCCTGAAAGCACCATGAACAAAATAAAAAGCCAACTTCAACTCAGTTAAAGTTACTTTAGACCTTCAATATTTGTCTTTATGTTTTGTGCGTTGCCAGCAGTTGCATAAGCAGCAGTGAGTCACTGTTGGGCAGGAAGGAAAGAGTCGCGTCAACTGAGGAAAAATGGCTGCAACTTATAACTCGCTTTCTTTAAGTGTTTTTTTTTTTTATTAAATGGATGCAATATTTGGAAAAGATTATCAGAAGTCAAAACACAAGCGCCTTCAAACCTCAGCAGACAGAAGAAAAAAACAACATGATTTCTGACAAGTGTTCTGCTCTGCATCATTATAAATTTAATGGTAATAAAGTTATATGGTTCTAATATTTAACTGCCAAACCAGTGAAACTCCTTTATGTAGTTATTTGAGACATTGCTCGGTCTGGGGCTTTGTTTTTTCTCAAATCCACATTTGGTGTTTTTCAGAATAAGTCTTAACAAAGACGGACAATCAGTAACACTCACAAACATTCCCTTTGTTTACTGTGTTTCAGAATGAGTGTGATTCAAAACTGGACAAAACAAAGATGGGCATGTGTTTCCTTTTAGTGCTATTTCTTCAAGTATAATTTAGTTAATTCTAATTTTAAAGTTGGTTTTTTTTTGGCTATTCTGGGCTATTGTAGAAACATGGCGACTTCATGCCTGCTCCACATGTAGATGAAAACATCTCAATCTAAGGTAAAAAACGACGGACGTGAAGTGGCGAAAAATCGCACTTCGCGAAATTCGCCTGTCGCGTCGAGTTGAAAATATTGAACTTTTCAGGCGAATTCGCAGGATGATGTGCCACGACAACCAATCAGCGTTGAGATTCACTCCACGTCCCCATGACAACGAGAAATTCACTTATCACCAGTCTTTTACTTTTCAATGGACTTGGAAGCCACGTCGTCGGCAGAGCTCCGGTAGGAACCGTTGAAACCAACCAGAAATGACAGCGGAGCTTCGGTCTTTCAGAGCTGTACAACACAGTGACAGTGGTGATCTCACACATGGATGATGAGAGAAAACGCAAAACAGGCGGGGACGCGATGACGCAATTTGGCGAATTTTCACGACAAAATCGGATCCATCACGCAAAAAATCACGTCAGTTGAGTCCGGTGTGAACACCCCTTTATTCAGACAGAATTATTTACTAATTAAAATATACTTTATATGTATATCATATTGCATTCATGCCAAGTCTAAAACTACTAAAACGTACAAACTGTACCTTTAAGTAGCTCTAATTTCTTCTACCGTATACTTAGCATACTATATATAATATGGTGTGTATTTTTAGTTTTGAAGAAAAAAAATGTTCTGTCAGTTTACTTCATTTCCAAAAGCCCTTGAGATTAAATAAAGTCCAAAAGTGATGAAGACTGAGTGAAGAAACAGATTTCAAATTCCTGGTCTTATCCAAAACAAACTAGGTAAAAAAGTACAGATGAATAAACAAAGGTTTACGGCACATTTGTCTGTCTGGAAAAAAACAACACGATCCATGAAAAGATGAGGGTCACTTTGTGAATTGTAATTGAATTTAGTGGAGGAGAAGAAATAAAAAAATGCCTTTTAGTTTCTACTTTGAGCAAAAAAACATCTGCTACAGTGGCATCTTGATTTCGCAAGAGGTAACATGAGTCAGTGAGGAGGTTCAGGTCATATCCCACCATGGAGATTCCTTTTCTCTTTCTCCTGACCCTGAGACTCATCTCCCTCTGATCTCCGTATGCCTTGGCAGGACCCTCAAAGCTCCCCTGGCACCGAGAGGCTATCTCCTCTATTCCTGGGATGAAAAGGAAAAAAGCTCTCACCCAGCGAGCATCCTGGAACGCTCCTCCTTTTCTATTCCCTCGTCTTTGAAGTGCTCACTTCCTGTCTACAGCAGGTTGAATATAGGAGCGAAATTATAGAAGACAAAGTCAAATTGCTTCTCAATGGGCCCTTTCATCCAGGTCATTAAAACAGAAACGTACAGCGAGTGTTTATGTCTTTTTGTCTGTTTTCCAGTGGTCAGAATTTACTTCTTTGAGTCGAATGGCTTTTAGCTCTAATGCTGAGATAATGAAAGGGAACAAAGAAAACTCGAATGTTCAATCACTCGTGTGCAAACTCTGGTAAAAGCAATTTTCTTTTATGTTGGCTGGCAATATGAAAACATATTTAAAGGTTTTATTCACCTAAATAACAAAAAACATGTTTTATCACTTCGGCTCAATACCAATTCACGTCTTTGCCCTAAACCTCTGTTTTCCCCCAACATGTTAGATCAGATTTACAAGAAACAGGGATTCGAATTCTAGATATGATTCAACACATCGATACATTCAGTCTAGTCCAATTAACCACAAATAACAAGACACACACACAAAAGTAGTATTAAGTAATTCATTTTGTTTGAAAGAAAGTAAACTAAGATCATCTGATGTTTATCATCATTTTTTAATCTTTATTTAGAAAGAATCACACAGATAGACTTCTACCCAAAAAACGTACAGTGGCCTGGTCACATGACCAGACGTTCGCCCTGTCACCGTACAACCAGTAGGTAGTTACCAATGAATCTTGTTGTAGAGGCTGGTCTGAGTGATGAGGAGATATGAAGAGGAGGTGGAGGACTGAGGAGGGGGATTAAACAGAACTGGAGGATTTTTTTTAAAGGATGGTTAAACTGTCTAAAGCAGTAAGTTGCCTTTTATTAATGTTGGTATACAATAAAGGAACCTCATATTTTATAGGTTCAAATAGATTCTACTTTTAGTCTGTTTTGCTTAAATAGAAATAAAGGCCTGTCTCTAATTGTAGCCTGGTTCCAATAAAGGCCTGGGCCTCAATGCACTTGAATAAAGGGCCCGGCCTATATTAGAGAATTTATGGTAGTTTAAGGGTGTGTGTATTTATGGAATCAGGTTATTTTAAGTTTTTTATTTTTCTCCTTTAAAGGTTTCAGTTCTGTTTTCAAATGTTTGGTACAGGTTTTAGGTCACATTAAAGGAGGAAAGTTGTACAATTATTCATCTTGGTGTTTTTTTACATCACAAAAACTTGGCACAGGGGTGTGACTTATTGTATTCACTGTACTTCTGTCAATATTTTACCCCCTAGTCACGATTAGGTCATGTCATATTATGTAAGACAGAACCTGAAGTTGGTAATCAAGCAGTAAAAGTAAGAGAAATGAAGAATTGATTTCTCTTGGCAGCATGAATCAGTTCTTTTTCCTCTGTTAAAGATCATACTTTCTTACATAACATTAATTTACTGTAACTTGCGTCTATGTGACAACTTTCTTCTCCACGTGTCTTCAACTTAAAGATTTCACACCCTGAGGAGTTGAATGAACTGTGAGGTAGAAACAGGGCAGCGTATCGTCGTCAGGGAGCAAACATAGAGGTGAAAGTTTAGCAAAATGAAAATAAGCGTGGGTTGTATTGTGTAATAGATCGACTGCAGCCAAAGAGGCAAAAATAGAAGCATAATGTGATCCACCGGTGTTACACAACTGGTTATGGGTAGGGGACTCTTGACATTTATTATTGGGCTCTGTGAGGCTGCCACAGCCAGGCAGTGAGTTTGACGTCAAGAGGAGGAGGAGGAGGGAGGGAGGGGAGGAGAGAGGAAGAGGAGGAGCAGGGAAAGAATTTCACTCAGATTTAGTTTCAATAGAGAAAAACGTGACAGGATGGAGAGATACTACTTTTCTTCTGTCCCTCTGTAATGTTTATATGAGCACCTGTTGATTTACATATGTATATACAGTGTGTGTGTGTATGTGTGTGTGTGTGTGTGTGTGTGTGTGTGTGTGTAGAAAACACACATGCATGTATTCATTTAAATGCCTGCTGTGTAAATGTGTCTGACATACGTTAATGTTTGTCATGGGCGATAGTTAAATGCCTCTACTTATTAAAGCCAGTCATGTGTGTCATTCACACTAAGTGTGTCTCAGCTCCTGCAGGCATGTCACTGTGCACAGTAAAACAAAAACAAAGTCACATCCCAGTTGCAGGAATGAAAAAAAGCCAGGAGTGTGAGTGAGTGTGAAAGCAGTTATCAGGCACAAGTGGATACAGAAACACATATTCAGTCGGAGGTATTGAACTCCCTACAGGTGGTTGTCAAGGACGCTCGCCGATGCTCCAGCTCGTCGAGTTCAGGAGTCTGAGCTGATATGTGTTGTGACATCATATCTGCCAGATTCTACTGGATCTGTGTCACAACACAACACTGTGAACAATAGGGTGTTAAAAGAAAAGTTGATACCGTACCTCAACCACGACCAGTCTTGAATGAACGAAAGAATGAATGAATGCCTTATTTCGAACATGCCCAAGTAAAGCAAGAACATAAACTGCAAAATGGAGACTAGTCAGAACAGTCAATAGTAACAATAATATGAAACCTCTACTCCACTACTACAATCAGCTTCCCCCATATATACAAAAGCTAGGAAATAGAGTAAATAGACCAGGACCAGAGTATATCTAGACCAAGACGCCAGCTCACTCAACGTAAGCGAAGCGTAACCTAAGCAACGCGTGTGATTAACCGTGAAGCCGTTTAGTTCATAAACGAGCAGATTGATGTTGTTTTCAAAAGAAAAAATCAAGAATGACAAACAATAAAGTCATAAAGTTATTTCCATTGTAGCCTTAGTTTTGCTTAGTGCAAATGCAACAGATGCAAGCATGAGCAGATCAAATGTTCCCAGGCTTTATTTTCCAACAGCAAAATTTTAACTGTCGAAAATAGACCCAGCTACACATCTGGTGAAACACGTATTGACTAGCGCAACAGTGATCAGCTGTAAATGTTGCATCACTTATGTTACATTTGTGTTACGCTTTCTTTTAAATAGAGAGTTTAGCTTAGGGCTGCAACTAAGAACTATGTTGATAGGTGATTAATCTATTGATTATTGAAATGATTAATCAACTAGTTATTTGGTTCCCCAAATTGTTTAAAATATTGATCATTGTTTCCCAAATTCAATCTAATTTTTTTATTTGTCCAAACCAACAGTCCTAAATATCATTTGTTTACTATTATAGAAGACTAAGACTAAAGAAATGGAATGGAATCAGAGACTTTGAACCTTTTCCTCTTAAGAATTACCCAGAATTATTAGATAATTAATAAATCAATTAATTATCAAAATAGTTGGTGATTAATGTAATAAAGGATTAACCGACTAATTGTTGCAGCTCTACTTTAGTGACCATAGGACCATAGCTGTTGGAAACTTTAAGTAACAAGTCATCATTATGGTTTCCATTGCTAAAACAAAGACAGAATCAGTTGTGGAGATGGACAGACGTCAGGGATTATTGATGACAGCATATCGATTCAGGAGCCAGTCGAGTCTATTGCATATAGATGTTGTTATGGCAACGAACACGTGTAACAGGGATAAATCCTTTACCCCTCCAAAACACAATCCTCTGTGGAATTTAAGCACCAGACAATCCTTTTTTTCATCTGACCTTGTTGGATTTGACCGAGTCCATAAAGTCATACTCAGAGTCCCTCAGCTTATCATGTCCCTGTTTATATAGGCTGAGTGAGGAGCTGCAGAACAGGCCATTTTCAGCCTGTGAAGTCATTGGGACTTTGAGATTACAGCAGCGGTATCATAATGATATCACACACACTTTGAGCTGAGGATTTGACTGACTCACTCACTCTTTTATGCTTTTGTGAGAGAAAAGAATAAAGGAAAAGATAAGGAAAGAACAAAAAGCAAAGACTCCTTTATTTATCTATGAAGATTTGTTTGACAGGGACACATTAACAGTTTCATTTCAGTCCTTCACAAACAAGAACGAGTTTCATAGAGAGAGATTATTAATAGATTCTCACTCCGTCCCTATTTCAGCTTTTAGTAGAAGAAAGAAATATAAAAATGTGAGAAATTAAGGTTATATACAGCTATAATAGAAGAAGTCAAAAGGATGATCTTTGGTTTGATTTGACTGTTGGTCTGGACAAAATGAGTTGAATCTTCAGCTTTAGAAACAGTGATTGAAATTTTATGAACCAAACAACTAATTGATTAATCATTTCAATAATCTATAGATTTAATCTTTTAGAAACTATTTGTCCAAGAACAATTTTGATTGTTATAGTTGATTATTTTGAAATCTTGTTTTCCATACAGTTGAATTGACTGTTTGACTAAACATGTTTTTGTTAAAAATAATCTGAATACATAATTGACTCTTGATAAAGAACTAATCCAAACAAGCCAAACAACTAATCGATTAATCATTTAAAAAAATCAACAGACTATGAATTGACCATCAAAATAGTTGTTAGTTGCAGCCCTGGTGTCAGTGCATTTTCACCACTGTGTGTTTGCTTTGGCCTAAAACAGACACGTACAGTAAGAATCACTTTCACTTCAGCTCCTGGAACCGAGCAACTTTTAATTTACTCACATTACACTTCACCTTCTCTTCCCTCCTCTCACTCAGCCCAAAGTCATTATGGTTAGATGGAAATGTGCTTATTACACAACCCACCAACCCTGTCCACCAACTCCCCACCACTGCAACAAGACATATTTGTCCATCATAAAATGCAGCATTAATAACCCATCACACATAGCTTTCCCAATGCTGTATATTTATTTTAGCCTTCGCCTAGCATGCAAGCAAAACAAACACACCAGTGCGGTTGATCGGGCGGCGCGAGAGAATGGAGAGTGCGGCCTCGGGTATGTTCGATATGCTGTGAGCGGTTTGTTTTCAGTTGCAAGCTTGGAATAAAGGATTGCTAGAGCGACTTGATGGATTATTTACCGGCAGAGTTACTGAGCTGCTGGGGTCAAACAGGATGAAGAATGACAACATGAGTGTTGGTGACGCCAAGGATCTGTGTGCGTTACGGGACGAGACTGAACATTCAAAAGCGCAGGATTAGCCTGATGAATCCCTGTCTACGTATTTAATTTATTTGTGAAACGGCTCCAGCATCACACAGACATGTAATATAAGGCATTTTTTAATACTTGCTGTGTTTATTGGTAAAAATTCAGGGTCATATAACATGTTTTGTGGTGCAAGGCATGGTATTTCTGTATTATGCTGTCAAAATCCTTCATTAAACTGCTTCTAAATCAAACGTGTCATGTTCTCAGGACGTGTTGATATTCTCAAGATGGAAATAACTGTGGCCTGTTGGTCAAGGCCACGGATTGGCAGCAACGGCTTAAAATGCATGATGAAATACACTTTTGTTTTAAAACTTGACTTGAATTTGCACTTTTTCAGTAACACACAGTTTCATAATCACACAGTCAAAGGCCGAACATGCAAATGTTTTTGGTAAGTTGAGTGTAATCAAAAGAAAAATCAAACAGGATCCAATTTGTTTATATAGCTATGTATTTTTGATAATAATCATACTGTTGGAGCCTCATATATAGCATAATGTTGATTAAGGAAAGAGCAGAAACCACCAACATTGATTCATAAGACATATATATTCTAAGCTTCTACTGTAAGTTTTCTGGTCTTTTGTGTTTCTATTTGTAAATATCTAGTTAAAGCTGAAGTAGGCGTAATTGGTGTAATTGTGCAAAAATCACAAAAACCTTTCAGTATATTGTAATTCAAGTGGTCTGACAGATCCTCTCTAAATATCCAAGTGATGGGGCCAAAATCCACATTCTGCATTAGGATTAAAATGATTTAAAATTATATCTGAAGATAATAAGGCGTCAGCTGTCTGAGTAAGAAAACAAAGTGGATATCTTCCACTGTCTTTTGGTTAGACAGTGTTTCCCTGGCCTAAAAATACAAAATTTAAAAGACATCCACTTGATTTGGATGCTGAAGCCTAATATTTGCTTCAAATACACTTTTAAATCTTTTAATCTTTGTTTAAAAATCTAAGAAACATTTCTGAATTTGTCCTTTATGTATGCTTATTTATGTAAAAATATATTTTTACATAAATGTTTTTAGTTACCACGTTATTACTGATTAGGCTTCCCTTTCATATACTCAATTTTTTTTTTACGATCTATCCAGTCACAGTTTCTGGCAGTTTCGGGATTCGAACCGGCAACTTTCCGATCACAGACGCCTCCTCTAGGTCTTCAGTCCTGATGTGGTGTTGCCTCATGGTTTCATTTGGTTTCATTTGGCCAGTGAAGGTCAACCAACGCTGTGGCGCGAGGAGGTTGGAATACTAACATATCATTACTGTTCCACTGGGAGTGACTCGAGAAGATGAATGATCGTCTCAGTCAATACGGGGAGTTATGGCTGCTGGGGTTGTCATGGTAACGGGCTGCATTTGAGCGTAGGTGGGTAAACAGTGTGGTTAGTGTTTTGGATGTGAGCAACAAGGATCCCACGGTGTGTGTGTGTGTGTGTGTGCGTTCGCATTCGTGTATGCGTGCATGTGTGTGTGTGTCAGTGGTGAACTTGTATGTGTTGAATGCACCTAAATGAAATGAGTATTTTGTGTTTTGGATGATATTTAGTTTTTTTAAAGTCTTTATCAGCCTGTGTGTGTGTGTGTGTGTGTGTGTGTGTGTGTGTGTGTGTGTGCGCGCGCCCGCCCCCTGGTTTTCTTCTTCTCTCAGACCCTCCGGTTCCTATAAGATAACGTTTATTCCCACAACTCCCAAACTTCTCTGGAATCTCATTTATCTTCATGAAACTAAAACAAATGACATTTCACCTGTTAACATGTCATATCCAACATACATAATACTAATGTACTTCAACTACAACTCATATTACTTTTGTACTTTACCAAAATACTTCAACTACATCATCTCATAATACTCATGTAGTATAATACTCGCATTTTAACAACTCACAATACCTATGTACTTTAATACTTCAACTACATTGACTTGTAGCCAATGTTCATGTACGATAATACCTATACATTAACTGCTTTAAATACCTCATTATACTTATGCACTAACTACATCAATTTATTATACTTAATGTAATACTTTAGCAACATCAACTCACAATACTTAACTAACTTTAACTACATCGATTCATAATAATTATGTACTTTTACTGCAATACTCTAATTTTACTGCCAATATGCCTGCGCTTGTGCTTCAGTGGGATCATGCAGGATTTTTAGTGCTGCTGTATAATATTTTTACCTTAGTAAAGTCTACTTCTTCCCCCTCTTTCTCTTTCCTTCGGGAATCATTAGCAGAGTTTTTCTGAGACATTGTCCTGACAGAAACTTGTGAATATGTTTTCAGTCCAAGAGGTTGATGAAGTTTAAAATAACACTTTAAGCTGAAATGTTAATGATTCACAAAAGGAAATATTGATTCCTTGGTTGCTGTTTATTTAGCCGATCATTGATGACTCATCGTGTCATTTGCACACAGACACAATTTGCTGTTGAACTTTAAAAATGGTTTGCACATGTATGCATTTATCCTACAATTGCAAGTCTGTACAGTCCAATAATAAAGACCCACCATTGACTTGTGGTGAGTTCCGTGCAGCAACTGTTGTCTTTATGGGATTTTATTTTGCATGTCAAAGTCACATGACCCTTTTCACAACAACCCTGTCAGCTTATTGTTGGCTTCTGCTTTTTATTTTCCCGAGAGCCTATGAATGCAATTCACTTTAGCAGCCAACCGGTAAGCAGGGTTCCAGCTCGCCACTGCATTTCCACTCATAAAAATTACAAAAACGCTAAAGGCTACTCATTTCAGTTCTTTGCATTACTCATTGAAAAAGTGGGAGATTGAGATTTTTTATTTATGTTTGTTGTGAAATGAAGTGAAGCCACTGGCCAAACCACATTCACCCTCCTAAGTGGAATATGTGGTGTGATTTATAACTGTACAAATAGAAATAAACAAATGGAAATATGCTGTTTAGCAGCATGACTGACAAATGAAGGAACTAATTACAGACGAGTGAAGAGTTCACTTGGGTTCTGTGGCTCAGGAGATACAAGCAGAGCTGCAATGATGTGTCGATGAGTTTCCAACTATTATATTAATCAACAACTGGTTTGGTGATCGATTAATGGATTTTAGTCATTTTTAAGAAGAAAATGTGCAAATTCTCTGGTTCCAGCTTCTCAAATCTGATTATTTTTTGGATTATTTAGTGATAGTAAACTGAAGCTCTATGAGTTAAAATGGTTAAAAATGTCAATCAGTTTCCCAAACTCTAAGATGAAAACTACAATTTTAAAATAAAATAAAACCAACAGTCCACAACTTACATTTAAAATATATTCACTTTCCTGTCAAAATATTAACATTGAAAAGATGGAATCAAAGAATCTGAACATGTTCTTCTTGAAAAAGACTTGGAACGATTAATCAACGATCAAAAAAGTATTATTTTAGTCATCTATAGTAGTAAATTGATGACCTTTGGATTGTGGACAAAAGTAACCAATCAATTAATCATTTCAATAATCTATAGATTAATCAAATATCAGAATAGTTCTCCGCCTGTGTCTTGACACAGTACACACTGCAAGAAATGAAATCTTATCTGGTGAAAATACCTTGTTTTTGTATAATAAATCCAATATTAACGGCAACTTTTTTTCTTTATTTTTTTCTTTTAAAAAACAATATTAAATTAACCAAAAAGTAAAAAAATGAAATAGCATATAAGTAATAATCTTATATTATCAATATATTAAATACACAAATATTTATATTAATAAAATATATTATATATATATTAAGTATATATACATCAGCAAGATGTTTTATGGTGTGATGATGCAGTGGTGGAGGAGGGATGATGGTTTGGGTTAACAAAGGATAGAAATGTCCAGTTGGTGGTATCAACAGCAGTTCCCTGTAACCGTGTTCATCTAATACACCTGGACATGTAATCGCTTGTGAGAAACATTGATAGATCGTTGGTCTGATTTGTGGGCTGCAGGAATCAGGAGGAACAAGTAGGAACAGCCTGAGACACTCAGCAGCGTCTCTTTGTCACAAAATCTTTCCTCCCTGTGAAATGCACCTTTAAGATCTTTCCATTTAAAATCTGAAGTCTCCTGATGGCGTCATTAGTTTCTCAGACTTGACAAAGCTCCTGCGGAGTCGGAGACCTTTAACAAATGTCACCACAGGCTGAGTGTGTCATACAAAATTGATGATCGAGACTATAAAAAATAGCTTATTAGACCTTAAAAAACACAGCAGTAATTGGATGTATGCGACACAGAATAAGGAAAATATTAACTAGTTGTGAGTGCTTTTAAACCCACTTTCTAAATCCTCCTGAAAAGGGACTTTTTCCCCTTGAGGGATGATAAATGTTATTAAAAAACATTAAAGTGTCCAAGTCCAAAGCTGAAGTTAAATCATTCATTTGTTATTGGAAAACAGGCACGAGCAACCTTCGAAAGAGGTAAACAGACAGAAACGTGACATTTAGCTTGTCGATTAGATGACACAGTTATGTCATGACTATTTCTGATTAGTTAAAAAGTCACTGTTGTTGATCTTAGCTCAGTTTCAGAGGGAAACACCGACAGTTTGTTTCTGCAGATAGGCTGAATCCACGTTTTACATGTAGTGACATTTAAATGTTCCTCTTCAGTTGCTCTTCTCAATCAATTGAATCAATTATTGAATCAATTAGTTGTTCAATTAGTTGTTGGCTGAAAAGTTCAGCCAAAAATGTCTTTTTCTTTGTCCAGACCAATAGTCCACAACCCAAAGATTATCAGTTTACAATTATAGACTAATGGGAGATAGAGATTTTTCTACATTTTCTTATTAAAAATGACTTGAATCAATCGATTATCAAAATAGGTTGCAACTAATGTAACAGTGGTAACTAATCGATTTCTATTTATTTCTAACACTAAACACAACATGAAAATATACACATATGAAAAAAATGCTAACTTTAAACGTTCTGTAGAAACGTACCATCAATATTACATACGTTATAAATATATCTGATTAATTCTATTTTTAAAAAGTCAATGTTGTTGCTCTGCACCTTCCCAGCAACAGGTCTGTCTGCAATTACTGCGCCACACCTCTGAGAGAAAACAGAGATGCAGACAAAAGGAGGAGGAGGAGAAACAAGAGAGAAAGTGAATATATGTGAACATATCCAGTAAATACAATGAAAATAAAGCAAGAGAGTAAGAGAGGAAAAGAGATGTCACACAGAATATAAATTGGAAATGATTTGATGATTGATGAAAAGCACGTCTGGCTTCCAACCTCTCTTTTTCTATCTCTCGGTATCTTTCTATTTTTTTCCTCTGGTTCGCTCCTTCATTCGGTTCGCTGCCATCAAAAACAAGGCTAACGCTAACAGAGTAGCTTGGAGTTCGCCTGCAGGTTCTGTCTCCACGGCAACAGGGCCAAACACGCAACCTGACCAAAACCGCTAATACAGAGCAGAGGAGGCTTTTCAGCTGCTGGGCTGTCGTCTCCATACACAGACACGCACACACAGCAGTGTGTGTGTTTGTGTGTGTGTCACACACAGATAATAGTGAGACAGAGAAAGAGGGCAAGTGACAGAGTTTAATGCTGGCATGCAGTGTGTGTATGTGTGTTTGTGTGTGTATGTGAAACAGAGCGAGGAAGAGATGGAGGGAGAGGGAAAACATCTGCATTTTAACATATGTGTACACACACACACACACACACACACACACACACACACACACACACACACACACACACACACACACACACACACACAAACACATGCATACACACAAACACATATGTGCACAGACATGCTCCAAAACTTGTGTGAGGGAAAGTACATTTTCTTTCTTGTGTACAGTGTCCACATGTGCATCTGTATGTGTTGGTGTGTTTGTGTGTAGGTGCATGTGGTTCCATTTAACCCTTTCCTTTGAGTGTGACACCATTTAACCTGTGGGCCGCTGCAGTGAGACTCCAGTTAACACCACATTTCCTGTTCGCTCAGCTGCATCTGGATACAAATGGAAACACGCACACACACACACACACACACACACACACACACACACACACACACACACACACACACACACACACACACACACACACACACACACACACACACATACACACACTGAGACACACACATTCGGGGTTATAAGCCTTGACTCAGCTGCATCTGGAGATACAAAAGCAAACACGATCAGCATGCTAACACACCCATATGCATGAAGTTTGTACTATTAATTTGCACACAGAGTTTGTTATATTCTATTACTTTTGAACATCAATCATTGTGCAGATATGATGAACACTTTATTTTGAAAAGTCTTACTGTAAATGAGACCACAGCATGTTAAAGCTGCACTTGGCTCACTGCAATGGAAACATAAACCCACGCTTTGGGTTGGAAATGCAGCAAAGAAGAGCGTCCAGCAGCTAATTTCAGTCAGAGGAAGTTGATTTGGCTTCAGCGTCGCACAGTAACTCACCACAGAAACCTCCACTCTCCGCTGATATGACTGGGCACATTATCCACAGGTTCACTGCAAGAAATTAAATCTCATCAGGTGAAAATATCTTGTTTTCTGTACCATTATATTTAGACTTTTTTGCTGTCATTGCTCAAAAACACAACGCTACATTAGGGAATGAATTTCATTGCATTTTCCATATAACTGTAACTGTATATGGATATAATCATAGTGCAATAAGCTGTAAAAAATAGTGGCTATTGCTATGTGACGAATGGCTATTGACAAAATATTTACATGTGATATTGCACAGATCATAGTAGCAGAGGGTCGAATTATAAATAAATCTATATACATAAGTACACAAACAAGAAAAAACTGTATGGATGAAGTGACAGATTACATTTAGTCCAATATTGAGGAGAATTATCTCATCCCATTGGAAGATAATTTTGCTTATTTAAAGTTTTTCTTTTTTCTTGAACATTTTACTAAAACAGTAAAAGAAACATGAGATTATTATTTATTATATTATTGGGTATATTGCTGATATTTTCATGCTCTACAGTGATACATAAATGTAGCAGCACTGTTTGTGTTGTTAAAGTAGTATCAGCTCTTTATCAGTTCAGCCTTTACTCACATTTATTCTCTGTATCTTCTGTCCATGTGAGCTTACTGTAAGTGTGCGTTTGTATACTTCATCACCTCACACCACTGACAGCTGGTGTTTGAGCTGTCAGGAGGCTTCTGTCATCAGTGATCTACAGAGAGCTTGTCATGTTTTCACTCCTCCTCCTCTTCCTCTTGTTCCATTCAATAACTCCTGTACCTTCCATGACAGGTGACAGCAGCAAATTGTATCGTTCGGTGGCTTCTCTTTATAGAAATCTATCACCGTGTGTGTTGTTGCATCACAGCCGACATGAGCAGCATAACTTTGTTATGAGCTCATAGAACAAGGGGTTCAATGCAAACATTCAATCTCATCGGATATAAATATCTACAATTAAATTAAATATCTAATTCTAATGAGTAGACTTATCTTAAATTATCTGCTAGCATTGGCAGATAATTTTGCTTATGTTAATTTTTTGTTTTTGATGGAATCCAATTATTCAAGAAGCAGGAATTGTATTTAATTCGTGGTGCAGGATTGTCGCTCTTTTCCAACAGGGTCTCCAGGTATGAATGCGTGAAAATCAGCTCAGTGTCTTTGGACAGTCGGTTTCTCTCTCAGTTTCAGGCATCAAACATCAAAATACGTCTTTCTGTTCTGCTCAGAGCAGCTTGATCAAACTTCAGGCAATAATAATGTTTTTTTTTTTTAGCTTTTTCCAATCAACAGTCCAGTTAAGTCAATGGCGTTGTCCACCACTTCCCTTTGTGTTCCGACCACTGCTTGCCAACATAAAGAGTTTGTTTAGTGGCAGTTTCAGCGTTTGTTTCCCCGACTCATTGATCATAGTTTAAACAGCCTCTGAGCTGGAGACAGAAAGAATCGCAGCTCGTAAAGTTATGTTTTTTAGTCTGTTTTGGCTCCGCTGCAGTAACCGCAGAGGATGGCCTAATGCTCGCATGGGAATACTAATTGGGGACATACAGATGTAGAGAGATGGGGGAATAGAAGATGGCTGGAGAGAAGAGTTTATGGGGCAGATCATGAGGAAAAGAAAGATGGATGGCATAATAATGGCACAAGAGAATAAGAAGTGAATATGTTGGCTGTTCCCTAAGAGCTGAATCACAACTTTTATCAGGTATAATGATTCCAAGTTTGTCTACTTAGCTCAGTGCAACATGTTCTCATTAAAATGGTCAGATGATATCTGATAAAAAGTTCTGCACAAAAAGTTCTCCACGGGTTTTTGTGAATAAATCCTACAAACGATCATGGGTTAAAATATCATATAAATATCCAGTCAGTCTTTGTTTTGTCCAAACCACCAGTCCACATCCTAAAGATCATCAGTTTACTATTAGGGAAGACTAAAGAAACCAGAAAATAATCAGATATGAGAAGATGGAACCAGACAATTTCCTTATTAAAATGTACTCAAATCCATTAATCAACTATCAAAAGAGTTAGTGTTATTAATTAATCAATTATTTCGACTAATTGAAAAGTTTAGGAACCTCTGCACTAAGCAAAGAAGCAAAGATAATTATGACATATGAAATATATGTGTACGTCAAAGCAGGTTTGTCCTCAGCTTCTGTCTCTGTAAATCTCTGCACTTGAACGCAAACAGAAAAAACCTGTTTGACTTTGGATTTATATTGTGTGTTTTTTTTTTTTTTTTTTTTTCGATAGGAAGCACATCACTCAACACGATATTACAAAAGCCAAACATCCTGTATGTAGGAATTTTAGGAATTAAATTTCTTCGCATGCTTCAGTGCATCAGAAGAAGAGCTCATGGCTTCATCTTTGACATCTTGATATCTGTCAGTCAAACACACCGAAGAATGCTGGAGGATAAAAAAAAGCATCTACAGAAACACTGCAAACACACACACACACACACACACACACACACACACACACAGAATCACTTAATGCGGCTTCATATGGAGAGACTACTACTAGAGATACTAAGAAAAAGACAAAGAAAGATGAAAAAATGGAAAACTCATAGTGTAAAATGAGTAGAAGGACAAACCGAGGGGGAGATACATTATGGGGCATTTTCTTTACAGCTTGATTGAAGAGGGTTTTCTTGGAGGACCATCAGAAAGGCTCTCCTTCTTTTTCCTCTGAGAACTTCTCGCTAACTCCCAGCTGTTTTCTTAAAGAAGTGATCCGCCAAAATACTTCATCGCAGCAATCACAGAATTATGGCTGACGTCAACAAGAATTGCGCTTGAAGTGTAGCTGGTGTGAGTTATTTAGGGTGTCGAAAGATTTGATTATTCGAATGCAGTTTCCGTTTGGGATTTTTTTATTTTTTCTTCCTTAATGAAGGACATAAAACCACTTGGAAATGCAGAGAGGGTGGCGGTTTATTTCCCAGCAAATCCATGAATTTTTTTTTTTTTTTACGTTTTACTGCCTCGACGTCTCACTTAAACTAACTTCAACAAATCATCGTGTACGGTAATTTCAGATCATCTTCATCAGTACGGGCCACGCTGACCTGGCCAAACACGCAAATGTTTTGGCCTCCAGCTTTGGGATCTTTTAACCTTAAACATCTATGGGACAGAAATAACGAGACGACACGAGACGATGAGCGCATTAGTCTAACTGATTTACAGTCGAGGCTTTTCAATAAATCACTGCAAGTGCACAGATGTTAGTTTCTCCCAGAGCAACTAAGAATGTAATTGATGCAACAGAAACAAGCAAACAGACATTTGATGCGAAACCAAAGCACAGACGTCAAGTTTTTCCTGCTAGTTTGGGAATTTAACCAGCGACATAACATTCACTTGAGTTTTTTTTTTTTTTTCTCCGACTGAAGCTGCAACATTTTTAACTGGATGAGTCAGTTTGTGCAGATCTGCATCTATTTTCCTTTCCATTGACTTACATCAACGCCGCCTACGTTTAGCGTGACGATGATGACGCCGAGGTCCCACGCTCAAAGTCCGCTGCCCGCAGAGCGTCAGCGTATTACGGCACAGACCCGGAATGCTGCATATCACACAGAGATAAAATAACCAGACGTCTCTAAATGAACCAGGCACCGCAGCAGACTGCCTCACTTCACCCACTGAAGGATGTCGGCCATATGGTGATTAGAGCAGCAACCAACAACTATTCTAATAAGTCGATTATGCTATTGATTATTGAAACGATTAATGGATTAGTGGTTTGGTTCATCAAATGGTGTAAAATGTTGACCACTGTTTCTCAAAGCTGAAGATTCAAAATAAAATCACTTTTTTTTTTGTTCAGACTAGCAGTCCACAACCCAAAGATTATATAAGACTAAAGAAACCAGAAAATAATCAGATTTGAGAAGCTGGAACCAGAGAATTTGGACATTTTCTAGTTAATAATGTCCAAAAGTCAATTAATCAATTATCAAAATAGTTGGGAGTTAATGTAATAGTGGGTAACTAATCAATCAATCAAATAATTGTTGTAGCTTCAGCATCCATCTGTTGAAAATAACGTCAGTCAGTCAGTCAGTCATTTTCTATACCTGCTTATTCCTCATTAGGGTCACATGGTCTGCTGGAGCCAATCCCAGCGCGTTATGGCGAGAGGCAGGGATACACCCCAGATGGTCGCCAGCCAATCATGGGGCACACACACTATTCACTCACACACTCACACCTACAGGCAATTTAGAGTCACCAATTAACCTCAGCATGTTTTTGGACTGTGGGAGGAAGCTGGAGTAACAACTTTGTCGTTAAACCCTACCGTTCAAAAGTATAGGGTCACCCAGACAATTTAGGGTTTTCCATGAAATGTCACACTTTTATTTAACACCATGAGTAAAATGAATAGAAAATATAGTCAAGACATAATTTTCTTCTTTCAAGCTTCGCTTTTGCTTTTTCATAGCTTCTCAAACCAGCTAATGCATTTTCAGTTGTGCTAACATGATTGCACAAGGTTTTTCTAATTATCCATTATCCTTCACATTGTACCATTAGAACACTGGAGTGATAGTTGCTGGAAATGGGCCTCTATTCACCTATATAGATATTGCACCAAAACCCCCCTGTTTTTTTGCGTGATGTAAAGTTGAATCTGTGTGATGCAGTTACCATTTGTCACATGACATCTTCATAGATATCCCCACAAAGTAAAGCATACAAGACTATTATTATGAACATGATTGATGAGGGAAATATTGTAATTTTTTATATTAAAGGTGGTTTTGAGTGTGTAATTACATAAATACAGTATCGAGAGGCTTTTTCAATACTGCCAAGAAACTCTGAGTCGTCAGAAACAAATGTCAGAAAATAATATTCTGGCTTCAGAAATGTGCAGAATTCTAAAGATATTGAATATCGGCAAAAAATAGTCTTCGCTGGCAATTTGAGTCAAACAATAATGGTGTCGTTGATCTGTGAAGCTTCACAGACGCAGGGCGAGTGTGAAGGAGCTGAGCTGCTGCCACTGGATGTGACGTTGCGTTCACGGCCCCATCGTTGCAGTGGGCGTACACCATAATTAGTAATCTATTAACTCGTATGTGAATGAGTGTCTGGATTGTTTCGGGACCGCGCTTTGGTTTCAAGTGAAATTTCAATGACAGAATAATGACTGAGGGGGAAACCAGCGTGACTCACATTCACCGCTCTATCACCCTCATCACTCCGCATCACACGGCAATTATTCTCTTCACTTCTCTTAGTTTGCCCTATTCAGACCTCCAGGGTCGTCCTTGGTGGGCTTATTAAGAAAATACAAAACTACTACATTTCGTAATGATTATAGATCCATTAAAACGTGTTGACACTGAAATAAGCAGTTACTGAAGGTTTCCTGAAATCCACGTCCGTGTAGAGACAGAGGTTTTCTATCTGCAGAGTAATGAGTAATGATAGTGTTGTGAAAGCTAGTGTCAGCTCCTTATAATGATGCTAATTAATGACGATGCTAAGAGATGAGAACATACAGAAGCTCCATCCTTAACCTTAACGATCACTCTGCTACGTCAGTGTAAGAACGTACATGGCTGTTTTTTCCTGAAGACCTACTTCATAATTCCTGGCACCTTTGCACATTTTTTGGTGCTTCATATTAGAGCTGCAATGATTAATTAATCGATTAATTGACTTTTTAAAGAAGAAAACATCCAGCTTCTCTGGTTCCAAAACTGATGATGATGAGTAAACTGATGATTGTAACAAGATGAAGTTCCACAGAGAGAGATTATTAATAGTTTCTAGCCCCCATCCCTACTTCGGCTTTGAAAGAAATAGAAAAATGTGAGATATGAAGATTATATACAGCTATAATAAAACAGGTAAAAAAAGACAAAACAAGGACATGAAGTTTACATACAGCCTCAACCTTCAGTTATAGAACAAATACAAGTAGAGCTGCAATGATTAATTGAGATTAGTTATTACTTATTAGCTATTACTATTAGCTATTACATTAATCACCAACTATGTTAATAATTGATTAATCAATTTGAGTAAATAAAAAAAAAAATGCCCAGATTCTCTGGTTCCAGCTTCTCAAATCTGATTATTTTCTGGTTTCTTTAGTCTTTTATAACAGTAAACTGATGATCTTTGAATTGTGGACTGTTGGTCTGGACAAAAAAATACATGTTAGGTTTTCCCTTCAGAAACAGTCGACATTTTACACCATTTTATGAACTAAACAATCAATAAATGGTTTCGATATTCATTATTATATATGATATATATATTATTATATTGATTAATCCACTACTGAAGTAGTGTATTAAACATCATTAGTTGCAGCTTTAATCCACAAGAAATAAAGCAGAAATTAGAAAAAATACAAAAATAAATAAATTAGAAAATAGAAAAATAATAATAGAAATATTTTGGAAAAAAAAAATCAAAATTTTGTGTTCAAAAATGTGTTTTTTTTTTTTGTAATATCTAATAATATCTGAATTTCAAACTCTTATCATTACACCGTGTGTTGTTATATTATAGATAGATATTCTATTTTTAGTTTGTTATTGTCCAACACCGGTGATTAGCTAACACCTGTTCCATCTGTATTTGACAGAAATGTCAGCTGTGAAAAGCTGTTTTAAAGCTTGAGTCCATAAAAAGCATCGGAGTAACACCAGCCCAACGTCAGAGTAACATCAGCTTAAAGTAAGCGACGTGAAAGTCAGAACTGATCGACACATATGTGGAATTTGGTCTATTTTCGATGGTCCTGCTGAAGTTGTGTCTATCACAAAGCGGAATAAATCAGACAGGAAAGGAACAAATCAATAGGTTGATTTTTAAAAAAAAATAAAACACTATATGTAGACTTGGGCCTACAGTTGGTAGAAGAACAAAAAACAGACATTTGACCAAATCAATAGCAATTAAACATCAGACAGGTAAATTAATTTTGTGTGTTTGTTGTTCTCTTTATACATCTGTGGTTGTTACAGAGATTATACATAATACCTTATTTACGTTATGCTTCATTTATGCAACCTCTGGAATCCAGGAGTCATTCTCTTCGATGTTTAAATGGTGTCACAGTTATTCTGAGTTAAACTATAAACCTGATCCTGATGGGAAGTCCTGTCCTCTGAGTCACTCACCAGCTTTTTTTCTTCCTGGTTGCAACCTGCTGTTTTTTTTTTTTTTTTTTTTGACATATCTGGGAAACGTGTCACTTAGATCAGCGACGGTGAGAGAAAAGCAGCAGATAAAAGCTCAGCCCATCTCTGGATGGTCAGAAAACACCTAATGGCTAATCAGTGTGAAGCTGCTGTAACTGAGTATTTCACTTATTATGCATGAGTCACCCCAGTTACTGCTGAGATATGAAAGAAACTGTGACTAATGCCTTTCATAACTTTTTATTGCTTAATGGTTAACTGTCTGAACCATTAGTTTGAATATCAGATGTCTTCCTGTATTAAAATAAAAGTAGTTTTCATTTCTTAAGATTATAACATACACTGAACAAAAACATAAACGCAACACTTTTGTTTTTGCTTCCATTTTTTATGAGATAAACTCAAAGATCTAAAACATTTTCTACATACCCAAAATAACCATTTCTCTCAAATATTGTTCACAAATCTGTCTAAATCTGTGATAGTGAGCACTTCTCCTTGGATGAGATAATCCATCGCACCTCACAGGTGTGGCATATCGAGATGCTAGTTAGATAACATGATAACTGCACAGGTGTGCTTTAGACTGGCCACAATAAACAGCCTCTCTGAAAGGTTCAGTTGTATCACACAGCACAATGCCACAGATGTTTTGAGGGAGCGTGCAACTGGTAAGCAAAAACAAAAGTTCTGCATTTATAATTTTATTCATTGTTAAAAAACATGAATATGACAATTGTCCTATTTTTATTACTTAACTATCTGATACTGACTTCCAGATTTCTTGCAGTTTCTTTACTCTGCAGATTTTTAATACTAATACTTGAAATAATTATAGGAGTGTCTCATCCAGAGCAGCCGTCAGCCCATGAGGGCAAAGGGTCTGTTGTTCTGTTGTGATTTAGGCCAAGACAATCATTCATTAATGGAGAATTCAGCCTGTCTGGTTTGGCTCAGTTGACTTGTCTACCTGCTCGAACACCAAACCGCAGACAGACACAGTTAACAACTCACTGCTCAATACAGTCAAGTTTCCCTCTGCTGAACAAAAACAAAGGATATTGGACTTATTTTCATGAGGTGGTGACAAATACTGAAATAAAGTATATGTTCTCCACTAAGTGGCCAATTCAAAGAACTCTCTTCTGATTGGCTGATTTTCAAGAATGGAAAATGTAGGGGTGATGTGGGAGAAGATGGAGGGAGCTACTGTATGACATCACAAAGTTTCTAAATCCAGGCTATGAGTATTTTTCCACAGAGCATAACTAGAGTAAAGAAAAAACATGAAAAAAGCTGTTTAATATAAATTTACTGGAAGATTTAACCAATAAGACATCCTTATGGAACAGAGCATTTTTACAATTTATGGTTGCAAGTATTGTTCCACTCTGAACACAATAGATGTGGGTTCATCTTAAAAATTATATAAAGGTGCACAACTTGTTCTTCTTTTGTTAGAATTTCTGCAGATTAGACGCTTCAGAGTGGGCAAATGTAAAAAAAAAAAAAAGTTTGATTCTCATCACTTTATATACAAAGAAAGACAATTTAACACATCACGTGTCCATGTAAATGACATAAGTTGAAATCTTTAATCAGAATGATTCCAGGATTAAAGAAATATTGTCCATTCTTAGTCAGCCCTGGAACTGCAACAGTTTTCTGATACTCCCCTAAAATAAATATTACTTAAATAATTAAATTTAAATCATAAACATGCTATGACTAGTCAATTAAAGGCTTGAATGAGCGATGTGAGTCGGGTAGGAAAGTGTTTGGTTGGGGGTAGCCTGCCGTGAATGTGTGTTTGTGACTTGTTCCCTTGCCCTTGCCAGACTGAGACCTCGCTGCTCACTGGAGACCAATAAGAACATGATGGCCTGTTATTGCTTACCGGAACCATGCAGAATATAAAATGGAAGTAGAAAGAAAGCTGCAAAAAAACGAGCAGCGTTGCTCTGAACAAATGAATAAATCAAGTTCATGGCATGGAACACTTCACACAAAACAACGAGCCAAAACCCCAGCAGCACATGGCAGGAAAAACATGACTTTTTTTTCTTTAGTAGTGGACTTAACTGTGTTAATGATGAATTAAAAAGGTATGTGAGTGACCTCAGTACAGTATGTGTGCGTGTAGGTGCTGTTCGTTTGCGTTAATTGTGTTTTGCTTTGGCGAGAGTGCGTGAAAGTCACATGTGTTTGTGTTAGGAGGATCACGTGTGACGGTGTGTTTTTAATGTGTGTTTTTAATGTGTGTTTATGTGTAGGCAGGAGTCGTTCCAGCCCGAGTCACCTGTCACTTCTGTGTATTCGCTGCATGTGGGAACGAGCCAGTGGAAAAAGCGTTCGCTATTTAATGCTGCTTATTTCCCAGCACCTCACACTGGTCTTTTCCTCTCTCTGTTTTGGCATAAGACTGAGGAAAACCCTTGGTGTGTGTGTGTGTGTGTGCGCGTGCTCTCGCACCTCGTCACCTCTGATGCTGCAGCGGGAAGCCTTCGTTGCCAAAAGAACCCCAGACTGGCAGGCATACCGAACGCCTACACACACATGCACACACACATGCCTGTACACATATGCTTTTACACACACACACACGCACACGTGAGCTGCGCATTAGCACGTTTACCAGTGTGCAGACTTACACAAGCACACGCGTATTTAAATGTACTCCTTTGCTTTTTTTTTTTACTTGTTGTTATGTTGCAGCCTGGAGTCATTTAAATAACTTTTTTTTTACCTCATCAAGTTTTACTCGACTCCCCAGAACTACGAGAAGAACTTTATTTACACTTTCACTCAGGAGTGAGTCGAGGCACCTTCAGCGGCAATTAAAGTCTTGAGTCGTGAATGATGCATCTGGGTTTGTGGGTTTTCTGCTGTTTCTTCTCTGCAGATTCTCTCAGCTCTGTCAGTTTGGACAGAAGCTGCTGGACGTCTTCATCTCTTCGGGTCTCCAGAGATGTTTGATTGGGTTCAAGTCCAGGACGTTCAGAGTCGTCTCTGGTCGCCTCCTGCTTTATCTTGGCTGTTTGCTTATAGGGTCATTGTCTTATTGGAAGGAGTCTGAGGTCCTGAGTGTTCTGGACCAGGTTTTCATGAAGGAAATCTATGAACTTGACCCTGATGAATGGGGCCTCTTTTCCTGCACACAGGATACTTAGAGACCAAACAATTCAATCTTGGTTTCGTCAGCCTCAGTCCTTCAGGTGTTTTCTTATGGCGAGGTTCCACCAGACGGTATCAGCTCAACTCACCTTGGCTTACCTTTCTTTTTTTTGCATTTCAATCACCAAAATTTAATTTCTGGTTCTATTTTGGGTTTCACCTCCTTCTGGTTCCAGGCTGCTGGACACTGATTGGTCAGAGATTTATGTTACAGGATGAGTCAAGATAAGCGACATTTGAGCATGACACCTACCATCTTTCAATATGAGCGTTAGAGTTTAGTCAACACTCGTGATTGATTATTGGATTCACATGGAAGGAACATACAGTAGAGCAGGAACATGCTGTGGTCCGTGTGGAAGTTGAAGCCGCTGCTGTGCGTGGTCGATCAGATAAGTTCGTCTTCTCCGTTTCGTATATACGTGTTATAATGACCCCTGTCCACGTTAATTCTTTATGGAAACACAACACACCTGAAACCAAATGGTGATGATGGCGAGTTGAGCTGGTTCTGACTTTTATAGACATTTATAAATTTAAGCAGGTTTCCCTGCTTCTTTTAATGAGACAAGGTTTGTTTCAGTGATGTTTGTCTTTCTGGAGGTTTCTTCCATCTTCACGCAGGATCTCTGGAGCTCAGCCAGACTCACTTCTCACAGTTCTTGGATGCTTCTCTTGCTCAGGTTGTCCAGGTAGCTCAAGAAAGATTCCTTGTTGTTCCAAACTTCCTCTAGTTAAGAATTCCCGTGGTCTCTGAGCTCTGAAGAGCCTTCAATCTCTAGATTTGTACCTGGACATGATCTTGAACTCTGTTGACAGTCCTTCACCCTCCTGGCTTAGTTTTCACTCTAAACCATTATCAGCTTATATAGAAACGAAGGGTGTACCTTTCCAAATCAATTGAATATAATCATATTGTAGGATTACCTAAAGAATGATTAACAGAAGTGATCATAGTAAGGTTCTGAATCCTTTCACTAGTGAAAAAAAAATCAGAAATAAATACTGAAAATCTGTGTTTTCTTTGTCATTATGAAGAATTGAGGGTAGAAAACTGAGGTAAAATGTTTTTAAATGATTTTTGTGTCAGGCTGCAACATAAGAACATGTGAACAAGTGAAGGGGTTTGAATACATTATGAATCACTGTATATTCACACATAGTCACCTCCCTCCAACACATCCGTGTTCAACCTTTCCATTATTTTACTGCTTTTTTAAATTTGTAACAGTGGCAGTGAAGCCCTGGAGCTGATTCACTCATCCAATATAAACAGTAGGACTTAAATCTAACACCCAATTTTAGACCCGTGAATTTTGTAGCAATCAGCGAACCAGGTGGTGAATCACACACACACACACAAAATCAGGATTACTGTTTCCAACAGTAGTTGCTGCCTTTACCACTCGACTTGTTAAATAGTCCCAATTCCACACGTTGGAACTTAGTCATCAGTATTTCCCACTGTGGAAAACATAGGAAAAACATCAGATGCCAGACCCAAATCACGCACATCAAAATTTCAGCAATGAAAACCTGCATGCCTGTTTTATTTTTCCCCGAACTTTATTTATCTGAGGAAAGTTGACTGAGCGTGCAGGATTTCTTTCAGCCCTGACGAACCGATTCACCAACACATTCAAATGTTGTTGGTCAAATGTGAAACTCAGTTCTCCCTCATGTATAAAAATAATGGCGTCAAACATCCTGATCTGACTCAGACGAGCGTGCGAGCTAAACTTGCACTGAACGAGCACTGTGGATTTTGTTTTTTAGACAATATTTTAGACAATATTCGGATATTTTTCATGAGGTGGTGACAAACGACTCCCAATAAAGTGTTGTGTTTACCACTAAGTGGCCAAAAAACAGTTTTTGCAGGTTTTTTCTTTAATTAATAAAGTAAAAATTCAGTCCATTTGTCAGATAATTATTTAGGTTTATATATATATATATATATATATATATATATATATATATATATATATATATATATATATATATATATATATATATATATATATACTGTATATATCCAAAAGTTTGGACACACCATCTCATTCAGTGTGTTTTCTTTATTTTCAGGACTATTTATTACATGGTAGATTCTCACTGAAGACATCAGAACTATGAATGAACATGTTTTTGGTGTTATGTTATTACTGTTTTGCACAATCTTGGCATTCTCTTGATGAACTTTCATTTCAGGTAGTCACCTGAAATGGTTTTCACTTCATAGTTGTGCCATATCAGGGTTAATTAGTGGAATTTCTTGCTTTATCAATCAGAGAAAAGGGAGAAACCAGAATATAAAACATGTTTTCAGTTATTTCACATTTTTTAATTAAGTACATAACTCCACATGTGTTCATTCAGAGTTTTGATGCCTTCAGTGAGAATCTACAATCTAAATAGTCATTACAATAAAGAAAACACTGAATTGAATGAGAAGGTGTGTCCAAACTTTTAGCCTGTACTGTGTACATATATATAATTTTAATGGTCTCATATCTGCATTTTTCAGGGTTTTATTTGAAGTTTGTTAACATGATATATTTATAATTTAAAGTACAAAAAGCAACTTAGTGTAGATTTACAGAGCTCCTGGAAGCACAGGTCTCATTAATATTCATGAGCCTCTGTAAAAAGGATGTTGTGAGGATGGGCTCAGGTGCGTCATGCTTGAAACCCTCTCCAGGTGGAGTGAGCTACTGGATGACATCACAAAGTCAAGGAAGTACAAACAAGCTCTGAAATAACAAAGTTTCTAAATCCAGGCTGTGAGTATTTCTCTGAATGTTTGATGCATGAGCCATTTTTTATATAAACCATTAAACCTAATCTAGAAAAAAAACAAACACGAAAATTCAATTTTTGCTGTGTGACCTTTAAAACTCGATTAAATCAAGAAAAAAAAATAAATAAGCAAAATAATTCTGCTCAATGGATGAATTGAACTAAATTCAATATATTTTCACCTGATAAGATTTCAGTCCGTTTTCTCCTTGAGTTTGACATATATCAGGAACTCTACACTGACTTACTGTAAAATTGCATTTGGGTAGAAATTTTGCAGGTTGTGTTTTTTTTTTTTTTTTTTTTACAACACTCCAAACTCCTGTAGGACATTTATTGAGCAGCTTGACATGTGTTTCCACTAAATTAAAATCAAATTTCTTGTGAAAACCGCATGAGGCAAGGAACATATTGCAGGGTTATTTTAAAGTATAGATCACAGCATTGTTTTCCAAAGATTTCCCTGTTCTATTCCTGCACAACCTGAGTCACAGAGAACATGGTGCAATGTTATCATCTGGACTTAAGCTTGTACTAATCCTGCATTTTGCAGATGTCTCTGCAGTTAACACCATGTTGTAGTTGTAAAGGGGTAAATAACACCAGGTGCCAAAAGCAAAAGTTCTAATTTAGTTACAACTGAACAAAGTAGTTGATTAAAAAAGGCAAATAGAGAATAAAAAATAAAACAAACAGAAACACGAAACTTAAATTGAGGTAAATTAAACCCACAACCTTGAACTTTTTTAAAAAGTTTTTTTTATGGCAGCTACATTGACATGAACTAGCATATTTTAATTAGTATATAATTCAATCAGAATAGAATTGTTGTGTGTTTATTGCCTTAGATTGAGGCATTTACCTTTACTAGTAAAGTCCATCACGCAGCTGCTAGGTGCACGACTCATGCTGAAACAGAGTTGCCGTCTTCCCTCTGACTTGCGTTAAATTGTCCATCCAACCTACAGATAACTATGAGCACTTAAGTCACACTGAGTATTCATATCGAAAATTTCACTAAAAAGCTAATAGCACATCGAATTCACCTTCTGTGATTCAGATTAATTAATCCAAATGGACCGACTAGCCTTGTGCCTTCTTCCAAAAAACAATGCATCTCTTTTTCTTTTCTCTCGCACATCTTATGTCATTTCCTCCCCTTTGACCTTTCTCATGATTAGCCTATCACAGATTATACAGAAACGAGTACCCATACTTAAGAAATGTTATAAAATTAACAACATGACATTCATACATGTTACCCAACATCCATTTCTCTTAAAGAAACATAACCATAATGACCTCATTCCTGGCCAATGAATTTTAATCTTCTTTAGTTTAATACTATTTAATGTCATGAACTGGAATACATTTTAAGCTATTTATAACTTTATGAAATTTATTCAGATACTTACTTACAGATAACTAACTATAAATTCCAACAGAGTTACACATGGTAGGCAGGTCTCCCTCAGCACTAGAGCTGCAATGATTAATTAAACAATTAGTTACCAGCTATTACATTAATCTCCAACTATTTTAATAATCAATTACTGGATTTGAGTAATTTTAAGTTGGCTTGGACAAAAAAATACATTTTAGGTTGAATCTTCAGCTTTGGGAAACAGTGATTTATGAACCAAATAACTAATTGATTAATTGTTTCAATAAACAATAGATTAATCAAATAGTGTAATGATCCATTATTGAATTGATGTCTTTGTTTATTATATCCATCTTCTCAATCTTTCCCTTTAATTTTTGTTTCTTCTCTGTTTTTTCTGTTTATATCTCAACTCTTTTTTTAACCACACATTGCATTACTCTCTTTTCCCAGCGTTTGTAACATGGTACGCTGCTGTTTTCGCTTTTGCATCAGTCAAATCCCAAATAAGACGTAAGGAACATATATCACATATATAAGGGGGAGAGATTAGTGGTCAGAGGGTGTGACTTGGACCAGTATCAGCGGGGCCTTGTTTTTCCAGTTGTGTACATGTGGACGTTTTACATTGAGACAGGCGTGTGTGTGGATGCCAGCTCTGCAATAAGGTATCGCTGGCAGAGGAAGTTTCGGGATTAAGTTTCTCCAGTGAAATGTCAAATGAATATTGTTACCACCAGGGGATCAGAGAGCAGCCGGGCACCACTGAACCGTTTCCGGATGGAAATCACTTCTTCTGGATTCTCCCCAACAGCCCGGCCTCCTCTTTCCACAGCACTGCTGTATAGATTCCTGCAGTTAGAGGGGGTTTCCCTTTGTGTGTGAGTGTGTGTGTGTGTGTGTGTGTGTGTGTGTGTGTGTACGCACTTATGTTTGAGTGTGGAAACATACAGTATATCATGACAATATTAGATAATACAACAATTTGCATTTCTCTCTTTTTGCCTATATTAGCAGGTGGTTTCAGATTATGGTTGTTAGCTATGATGAGTTGAACTTGTGTTTGAGCAAAAACAGACACACAAACAGGAAAAATGGTGGGATAAGAGTGATTTTCTATGCAAATTCCTGCACCATGAACAAAGTGTTGTTGTGTTGCAGTGTGTGTGTGTAAGTGTGTATGAAAGCTAACCAGGTGGTGCCCAGTCTAGTGTCTCATTCAGAGTGGTCCTTTGAGCAGGCCTTAAATTAATCCTCATTACATTAATTAGACACACACACACACACACACCACACACACACACACACACACACACACACACACACACACACACACACACACACACACACACACACACACACACACACACACACACCAACTTAATCACTTCATCATTTGGCGTGTGTATGTGTGTGTGTGTGTATGTGTGTATACATATATATCATATCATCATAGAAAAGTTTATGTAATCTGTTTGATTATAAGACCAAAAGTATTGAGGCTTGTTCTTATAAAGCTGCAGAGAGAACTTGTACCACATGTATATCTTGTTAGTGACATTACAACTTCACATAAAGAAAAAGCATACAAAGAGTTTCTATTAGTTTCTATATTCTATTAGTTTCTACAGTTCTATTAGAAAACAACACTGTTTTCTACAAATTGGATCTGGATTTACTGTGTAAAATAACACAAATATAACCTTTAAATCAAAGCAATAATTGCTGTTATCGCTTTTACAGTGATAATTACATTATCATAACTCAAAGTCTTGGTACAGATGCATTAAAACCTTGGAACAAAGTTGAAATTGTGTGTTTCCATTCAATCCTAATACTAATCAGAAACTTCAGTCATATTTTCCAGTGCTAAATAGGATATTGTGTATGCTGCTCATCATCCATCCATCTTCTACCGTGGGTTGCGGGCGCAGCAGCCTCAGTAGACTTCCCTCTCCCCTGCCATATCTTCCAGCTTTTCCAGGGGAACACCAAGGCGTTCCCAGGCCAGCCGAGAGACATAGGGTGAATACCAATTGTCATCTCAACCCTCATCTCAAGCCTTAATCCTAAAACTCAACCCTTAATCTTAGTGGCCATCAAAACCAAGTGTTAAGGGTTCATGACTTGGAAATGAGACACCCCTTATACTTAGAAATGTCTTCAGAATGTGGGTGCGCATCATACAAAAGCTGCGTTCAGTCTGTTAATTCAATAAAAGGAGAAGAAATTATGTAATTCGTAGTCGCCTGATGCCTTTATGAATTTGTTGCATTTGGAACAAGGTCCACTCAGACTTAATGCCCCTCACCTCTCCTGGGACGTGGCTGAAGCTCTCCAAGGAGTTGAAGGTCCTTCTGACAGGATTCAGCCAGCGGTTTCCAGCAAACCCTCAACGAATGCTTGGGTCTGCCAGGTCTGACTGGCATCCTTCTCCACCTTCAGAGCCAACCCACCACCAGGTGGTGATCAGTTGACTGCTCCGCCCCTCTCTTCATCCGAGTGTCCAAGACATGGCCATGGGTATCCTGGTGCTAAGTATACATGTGGACACCCTTATGCCTGAAGATGGTGTTCGTTGTGGACAATCCATGACAAGCACAAAAGTCCAACAAACAAAAACATCGTCAGATCACGGTTAGACCCCTCCAGGTATCACCGTCATTGTCCATGTGAGCATTGAAGTCCCCCAGCAGAATGAGGAAGTCCCCAGAAAGAGTGCCCTCCAACACCTCCTTCAAGGACTCCAAAAATGGTTACTGATGTCATTCAGTGCATGGCACAGATGACAATCAAGACCTGTCCCTCCACCCGATGGCGAAGGAAGGCTATCCTCTCATTCACTGGGGTGAACCCTAAAGTACAGGTGCAGAGGAGCGGAAACAATTATCTCCACCCCTGATCTGCACTTCTCCCTGGGGGCAACTCCACCACTACCACAGAGTGGTAGAGAGTCCAACCCCTGTCAAGGAAACTGGTTCCTTAGCCCATGCTGTGCATTGAGGTGACGTGACTATATCTAGCCGGTACTTCTCGGCCTCACACACCTTGATTGGGCCTGATTGGCGCCTGTCAACGAGCCCCTCCCGCGGAGCTAGCTCCGGGGGGCCAGGGGGGCCAGGGGGGCTGTGACCCAGAACATTGGAGCCCAGGAAACTGGGCTCCAATGTTCTTTAATATACATATAAACGCAAACACTGTTGTAGTCTTGAGATACAGCTTCTAAACAGCCTTTGCTGTTTGTCTTATTTTGAAAAACCATCACTGTTTTTCAGTTTTAACAAAACTGCCTACCACCCATCATAGATCCACAGTTGATATTAAATCCAACCTCCCAGGAGCATCATAATCCATAATCAGTGGCAGAGCCCTGAAGTAGTAGTAGAAGTTATTTTATGATGGTGGGAGACCACAGGATTATAGTCAGCAGCTCCAGGCCTTAAGCCTTTAGGTTTAAAACTAATTAAGTTTGCTTTAATTTGATTGAGTTTAGGTTTAGTTGAGTTTTATAGACCCCAGACGGCCTCATAAAGACGTCTCAATCTGAAAAGACAGAAAAAAACACATCTAAACTCATTAAATGCAGCAGTAACAAATGAGGGAAATCAAACAGACCATAGTAACAACTTTAACCTTTATGCTGGAGCCATGGACGATTTAGTATCTCCGTAAAACCATGAAAGTGCATCCCATATATATATATATATATATATATATATATATATATATATATATATATATATATATATATATATATATATATATATATATATACTTACAGAACAATGTGTTGTCATATAGTGTGTGTGTGTGTGTGTTTCTATCTCACTGTGTTATTCTGTTTGACTTGTGGAATCCCAGTAATGCTGGTGTATGTGTTGTACCTGCATTTATTGATGCACTGATTTTGTGTGTGTGTGTGTGTGTGCGTGTGTGTGCGTGTGTGTGTGTGTGTACATATTTCCAGCGGCTCTCCCTCCAGGAATGCAGCATGGCTCTTCAGAAGGGGATATTAGTGCTGACCGCAGGGCCTCTTTCCCTTCTCCGCTTCCATCTGGTGTCGCATTAAATATTACACTTTTTAATTTGATTCAATTCCCGACGACAAACACCCTTGATTAGATCCAGATGCTGCAGCCAGCGGGCCCACCCCCGGCCCAGCTCTGCCTGGGGTTTGGATTCTCTGGAGCTCGAAACAGGAGCTGGAACTGAGACCTAGATTAAGGCTGGAACTGAGAGTGGAGATACAGATGGAATTAGGGTGGAACTGGACTTTACTTAGGCACTAGATGGAAATTGAGCTGGCAATTGGATTAAATCTGGTTCTGAAACTGGAATAAGGCTGAAACTGTGACGTCTCTGTCTGTCAAAGGAGAGTGAGGGACTGGGAACAAACCTGTTTCTGTTGATTGTTTTAGCCACGGATCTGACAATTTCCAGCTCAGATTTACTCATATTACTGGAAAAAAACAGAAATCCTACTTCAATTGGTAATAAACAAATAAATGAATAAGTTAAATACATGTTAGCTTTAAGTCATATCTTATGAATAATTAGATTTCTTTTAAATCAACAGTTTGAATTCATTTTAATATATATTTTTAAGATATATTACTTTATGGGAACCTATGATAAATCTGGTTTAGTAGTTAGAAATTATAAAAGTAACTAATTTCCTTGGAAAGTAGCTATTGCTACTTTGAAGTACATTTTTAAATGCTCAAACATGTCATCTAAATGATAGATGAATCTGAATTGGACACTTAACACAAACATGTCTTTCACAGAAACAGTGGCCAATCAAATGTTGTGTATAAACAAGTCCCGCCCCGCTCCATCTCTGGCTGGTTACTGAAGAAATTTTACTCAGCCAATCAGCATTATTTCTGAGATTTTCTCTGCTCACTCACAAATTAAGAACAGTGAGAAACATCTTAGAAGTTTAGTTTAGTTTAATATATAAATGATTAAAGTCAGCAATTTATGATAGTTAAGTTGTTTAAGGCACGTTATTTACAGTTGATTACATTGATGTACAGTTTAATTAAAATGGAAAGCATGCAGTTGTTAGTTTAGAGAAGATATTGATTGCAAAAAAGAAATGCTTTTATTTTGAAGTCTCCAGGAAATGATCAGGCATGTGTTTGTCTCTAGTGAAAGAAAATGTTTAGGATTTTTTTTCTGCTTTTGTTATTGTGACAAAGTGGGTGAGATTCACCCTCATTTGTCCCTATATGTTGGTTATGTTTGCAGTTTATTGTCCACCAATTTATCAGTGAAATGTATAGTGCAGACACAGCTTATCCCGGGTTTAGTTTAAATTTGTATTTTATATTTTAATACTGATAATTTACATCATCATTGTGGATAAAATAAACACAGGAAATGTGTGTAATTTCCGGCTTTTATTTCCTGGAAGAATCCATCAATGAGGTAATTGGGAGATACCAAGAGTGGGGGGAGTTGAGGATTATGTTGAGTTTGTTTTGTTTAAGTTTTGTATTATTTGAGATTTATTTAAGGACATATGTTGTGTTTCTAGTCATTATAATAAGGTCCAGTCTGTGACTTTTTTTTTAGACTAATGGTTATAGGTGTTTACCTGTTTGCAGGGAAGCTGAGTTTACCCCAGCTGTGTGGTTGGATCCAGGTGTATCCTAGGATTAGTCTTCCTAGCAATCAGGAGTGTTCAGTGGTGTGAATGCTGTCCGAGCAGTGGAAGCCAGATGTTTTTTGATTTAGGTTGAGTTTAGGTTTCTTCAGTTAAGATGTGTTAATTGTGTTTCTGTGATTTTTTTGATATGACAACTCTGAGTCTGCCTCCTAAATCCTTCACTCTGGCCAGGCTTACCACAGTTATTTATATCACAATTAAGGAAAAATTGAAATTAAAATTAAAATAATTAAATAAAATGGGATGGGAAGAGTCGTTAATTAGATTTCTCATTACTGAAAAAAGGAATGATGTTATTCCCATTACTGCTGATTCATAGTTTTGATGGGTACTTGGATTTTACATTAATCGTTATATGCAGATTTGTACAGAGATGAAATGTCATGAGATCAGCAGTCGGACTGCAGCTGTGATTGGAGCCTGTGTACATTTGAAACTGTGGATATTCAGGATCTGGAATGTGCGTTGCTTGGCATGTTTGCTTATATCTAGCCTCTTAATTTCCAGTTTGATAACTTTTCTGTTTTCTTACTCTGTCCTTCATCCTCCTCCTTCTCCTGTTCCCATCTCAGAATGGTATGTTAAGCTACATTTAAGGCCAATTGTAAGCTGAGGTCTGAGGATTGAGGTTTGGACAACGCTTCGCTCTCCATCTGCAGAGGGTGTTCGAGTTCTTCGAGTGTGGGCACTTGTACAGCACAGAATCACCATCAAGGCCACAGTCTTCACATCTTATTTTTCTTAAAACAATAAAAACAAGCAATTTTTCTTTTAACAAGTAAAAGAAAACTGCAAGTGGAGTGAGATAATTGTTCTTCCTGCCAGTGGAAGTCAAACTGCTTCAGGAACTTCCTTGACTCGCTGCCATGGTCTTGATTCTGGTGCAATGCCTTCGCTTTCTTGCTTTGACGTGTTTTGCTTCAAAATTCTTGAAATAAGTGGTGCTTTGGAAACATGTGGTATTATCTCATTTCATTGGCAATAACTTGTCTCCTTTTATATCAAGAACAGGTTTTAGATGAAATGACTTGTTAATGCTAGATGTCATACTAAATTACTTATTTAACGCTGTATTAGAGAATTTGTCTCTCCCTTTTACTTCTCTGTCCGTCACTGTTACTACTGTGACATTCATTCCGCTCTCCGATTGTTTCCCGCTGTTGCAGTATCTGTAAATGGGTGTATTACCTAATATACTGTAGATAATGGAGCTCAGAGAGAAGTGGAGCGGTCCAGGGGACCTGAGGCTAAATGTGACTTCCCTTCCCTGCGTGAGGATCTGACAGCAGGCGCTGGTCCAGGGGGCCGTGTCCCCACCCGCCATCCCATCTGCCGCCTTGATCCAGATGTCCCGGCAAGGATGAATCATAACTGCAGCTTCAGCTTGTTACCATTTGATTCTGTGTTTGTGTTTTTCACAACATTATTTCCTTTCACAGTTTAGACAGCAGAGACAGAGTGAGACATGGAACTGAGGGTTAGACGGAGCAACGGATGAAGAGATAATCTGTCAGATGGTATTTTGACGTTTTCCGCCTGTGCTGGTCCAGACTTAAATATCTTGATTATCATGACATGGACTGACGTGATGTTTCACAAACATTAACTATGCCATGAGGATTAGACTCTAAATTCTTTACTCAACTATAGGGCTGCAGCTAACAGCTATTCTGACAGTGGATTAATCTATCGATAATTGAAACAATTAGTTGTTTGGTTCATAAAATGATGTAAAATGTCAATCGATGTTTCTGAAGATTCAGTCTAAAATGTCTTTTTTTTTTGTCCAGAGCATCAGTCCACAACCCAACGATCATCAGTTTACTATTATAGAAGACTAAAGAAACCAGAAAATAATCAGATTTGACAAGCTGGAACCAGAGAATTTGGACATTTTCTTCTTAAAAATGATTCAAATCAATTAATCCATTATCAAAATAGTTGAATATTAATCTAAATGTTGCAGCTCTATTCTGCACCACAACTCCCACAGATATTTTAGAATTGTTATATCCAATCAGTACTTAAAGGTAGGCTGGATGATGTTTTCCTGGAGCACTTTTTATCATATTGCTTAAAGGGATAGTTCGGTATTTTTGACATGAATCTGTATAGCATCCCTATCATCAGTGTCGTACACTTACACTGACTTGCCCCCTACAGTGTCCTGTGGTCTGGTTCTGGTCAAAACGAAAGTTATCCAGTTATCCGGGGGACTCTAAAATAAAACATCTTTCTTCTCAAAGAGCATGTGTTCAAGAGAGTGATTTATATGCATCACAAAACCAATATCCATGAAAAAGTCACACCTCGTAATCACTCGATGGGGATGCTATACAGAGTTATGTCGAAAATACCAAACTATCCCTTTAAAGTCACTGTCACACGCAGATAGCAATCAATTAATTAAATGTGCTGATACTTACAGAAAAAAATAATAACCTGTAGGACAAGCAGGACGGAATAAACTTCATCCAGTCGCATTACGCTTCCCGGTCTTAGTTCTTGGATGGTGATTTGTCAAACTAAACTGATATTTCCCCTTTCTCCTCCCTTCTCTGCACGTACAGTTTTTCGTGCACGAATGAGCCACATGTACACAGATGCTACACTAGTTAGTGACATGTCAGATAGCACAGGCTGCTAAAAGAAAATAAGGTGGAAACGGTAGCAACATCACGGCAGAAGATGCAACAACAACTGACCGACAGCACAAAACTGCATTTGGGACAGCTGCTGTCAAGAAAAAGGCTGATGAAGAGTGGAACACACATCACAATGTAATGTAACATTAGCAGCTAATTAGCATATGAATTGGGGCTGTAAGAATGGAAAACAATGATAATATACACCGCTCAATGCGTTCAAAGCAACAAGCCAAAATTAACCTTAGAGCAATTAGCTTACTATCGTAAAATTACTTACACTATTTAAACTTAAAAACTGAAAAGTCCAATTTCTAATCTGATAAACTAATAAATATTATCTGAAATAATCATCATATTCATCATTTAGTTTCAAAAGTTTAGCGCAGGTTAGCTAGTTGATGCAGCAGCACCGTGAACCCATGAACAAGCGTGCCTGTTCTCTGGGGGCGTGGCCTGTTCTCTGGGGGCGTGGCTTCAGGGGGAGTCTGGAGACAGGGGGTTGGTCTTGTGAGTTGTGTTTTTTCTAAATGCTGCCTGCTCAAAGCGAGTTTCCAAGATCATCCACCCTAACTTTAAACAGCCTCTTTCTTCTTGAAAATTCCAACTCCAACTCCAGTACAATTTTTAGGTACTTTTACTTTACTTGACTATTTCCATTGGATGCTTACTTATCCATTTCAGAGAGAAATGTTATATTTTCTCCTCTACTTGACAACTATAGTTACAAGCTACTTTTCTGATCAGTATTCTATATGTAAAACACATGATCAATTTAGAAAATGAACAAATATTTACTTTCATTTGAGTCCCAACAATACAAGTTAACATTTACATGCACATGCCAATAAATTCCAATGATATATAAACTGTATAGTGTTACAGTGTTAAATATAAAACTAAATAGGACATTTTTCTATTTATATGTTTAGCTTTTATATTTTAACTGCTTTATACATTTTGCTGTGAATACTTTTGTACTTTTTATTGTGGTTTTGCTATTTTTAGTTGAGTAATATATCTGAGTGCCTCGCCTTCCACCACTGCTGAGGTGTGATTTTCTATGGGTGCAAAACGCAGGCTAATGCATTAATGACAGATTTGAGGCTAATAGAAAAAATGGAAGTGGAGACAAAAATGTTGAGAGAGGGAGAAGGGAGAAAATGGAAGGAGGGAATGTGAGTGGGTGAGAAATAGAGTATTATTATTATTATTATTTGAGTTATTCAGCGTTTCCTCTCCCACTGGTTCATACTGGATGTTCGCCCTGACCAGATTTTGGCCTCTTTCAGTCCTCAGCGATCACAGAGTTACGGAGTGTGAGAGAATTTTGCAGGATCTCAAATTAGCCTCTCTGTGGATCTAATGTAATGCAATCTAACATTATCTAGGAATTCACAGCTTCTTGTGTGTACCTTTGCACAGTCCCGCTGTACCGGTTGTATGCACAGACCTTCTACAATTACAGTTAAATCCGAACCGCCGAATGTCTATTATTGAATAAGTCCCCATTCATGCATTTACTTAGCATCTCTTTCAAAGCTGCTGCAGGAGGTTCATCTCTGAATGTTATGCAGCTGAGCAGATTAGTATTTTGTTTCATAAAACTTTTGCAGTATCTTGCAGCCAAACAATTTCTTATAGCTTCTGGCAGATGGAAATAAAATAAAATAAAAAAAAAAAATCCAAACAATTCCTTTTGGACAAGGAGTCGTGGTGCTGCATGGGGTAAAAGGGGCTTTTAGATTTAATGCAATTAGATTAGATGAAACTTTAATGATCTCCTTTGAGAAATATGGTTGTTGCAGCAGCAGCAAGAAGTAATAGGATACATGAAATTTAAAAAAATATATATAAATACGAAGAGAGTAAACGGAGGTTATGTAAACATATGTAACCCACAATAATGTACAATGACTACATCAGTGCAATCTAATTTACGGCAAATCTTCCAACACTGAATGTGTAGTATTGAATTATGAGCCATATGTGCTTTGAGCAAGTTCAAGTATAGACTATATCTTACTTATGTAGAAACAACAGTGAAAACATGCCACTGGTTGTGTTTGTGTACAATATGAACACACACAAGTTTATGTATGACTTTGTATGTTTGTGCACTGTTAAATTGTGAGTGTGCGTGTGTGTGTGGTTGGCAAGGCTGATAAACAGGCAGTGGGTTGAGAAGTGGAAGGAGTCCACTGCTTCAGATTATTGACACAATCCTGGCAGAACGCAGCGTCAGGCGCGTCCAAGAAATCTGGCTGGCGGCCGGCGAAACTGCAATTTGATCCCAGCACCGAAAGCTCACAGAAAACAAGCTGCGAGCGACTCGGCTCCGTCCATTCTTAAACCTCCACTTGTGCCTGTTTCTTCCTTCTGTGTAACAATAAGTTTTAGGGGATTTTTTTTGTCGGTCTCGCGGTCTCTTGCTCTCTGGCACCTACTCAGTCGCGCTCCTCTCTCAGGACAACATGTTAAGAGATGTTAAGAGCAGCGCCCAGGCCGTCAGGTCTGAGGTCTGGTGCTTGAGGTTTGGAGCTTGTTCTCAGTGCTTCGTTTCATGACATGTTTGTGTCTTTGCACTTAGAAGTAGCTGTGAAGCTTCATGCGGGAGCAGGTCTCAGGTCCAGCAGAGGTGTAGAGTTGTGAGCTACAGTTGATGGATGCTGGAAGAAGATGAGGGTTTACATGGGAACATTTTATTTGTCAAAAAACTGTCACTTTCACCACTGGATCGAGCTAATGCGTTGAATGTGTTGCTCTCAGATGGGAGTTCATTCCTTTCAGATGACAGACATGTTCATGTGTTGGGTTTATTCTACTTTTGATTATGTTTCCACAAACTAAACGTGACTGTTTTGCCCCATTCTTCTCCATGATGTTGTCATTATGAAAGTATTTCATCAATGAGTCAAAGTAGCCACGAATATTTATATTGAAACAACATAATCAGCAACTAAAACAGTTTAGTCTTCTTGGCTCGTATAAAGAACAAACACATACACGTGTAGTAGTGTTCCAATCCTCAGAAAAATTAAATAGCATCAATAATATGTGTTTAACAATAAGCAACCTCAAAAAGCTGTAAAGCATCTGAAAACATCTCATCCAAACTATTCAGTTTGTTTAAATACTGCAAAAGTTCAGAACCAACAAATTTCCTTCATTATAATTCCGGTATATCATCAATAATATCACCTCTTTTTAATTCGTCTCAGTGTCAGTTATGTGAATGAGTGATTCCTTTGGGTGAAATTAGAACTCAAAAGAAGAAATTGGATGTTTAGGAGAGTGTTGACTCAATAAACAAGTAATTCAACCGAATCCTGACACACCCGATGGTTTGTTACATGGAATCTTCTGGGAATCTTCCTCGGAAACTGTTTGAAAAAGGGAAGCACTTTCAAAAAATATTTGATGGATGGATGAACCATCAGTTTAACACCGTCTATTTTCTGCTGAGCAAGACGTCCTGAGATCATGAGACAGTCCTTGGACCGAATCAATGTGGTTCGTACACAAATGGACGAGTTGAAGCCTGGAAAGACGGATTCTCCTATAATCTTATATGATCTGATCTAATCTTGTTTGATCTCATATGATCTTGTTTGAACTCATATGATCTGGTATGATATTGTCGGATCTTAGTATTAGTTGTCAAACCTTGACTGTCTGAGTGCTGATTTCCTGAAATCTTCTTCAGAACATGACGTTACTGAGCCATCTGAAGAAGGAAATCAGCAGTCATGTATGTTGAATAATAATACCACCAGCTGGTAAATAAGAATATTCACATTATTATTAACTTTTGGCTGTGCACATATCGGTGAAATATCCCAGACAAATACATTGCTGAATTAAGAAAAAGTTTTTTCTCATGGTTTGTCCCTCCAAAAAAACTTCAAAGCTCCTTGTCTGCACATCCAACAGATAAATTGGTGGATGCTTCCTTGACAGGTTGCTCCTATAGCCATTTTGATCGGGATCTCTTGACTCTGAAGGCCAAAGCAGATATTTCGCCTCCCTTCCCGCATCCTGTTTTACATAATCCCTGCAGACCATGAACTTATCCTGCAGCGATCCTCTGGTGAACAGCTAAACAAGCAGTAAATCTTGATTTCTCTGCATGATTTTGTTTTGAGTTTGGTGCAAAACCACACAGATGCAGCAAATCTGTGGTGGAAGTTGGGCTTCAACAGCTCCGGCTCGTTCGTTGCTCGCAGGCATTAGATCATAATGTGCGATTGCCTGTGTTGTGTTGGACATGTCAAGATAAAGGCAGTGTTTTAAAGCAGGACCAAGCAGCTCTGCCGGAGATGAGCACTGTGCAACATGTACAGAAACAAGTTGAAACTAGTTGCTGTGAGCTAGAAGATCCGTGTGTTTCTAATTGATTTTAAAGGTTTACCTTAATACCACAAATAGCATTTTTTTTTAGAAATCATCAGAAATGGACTGAATGGACAAAAGGGACGCCAGGATGAGTCTCTCAGTGTTCTGCTGCCGTATGTAAGATCTATGTTTCAGCGGAGGGCCGTGTAAGGGTTAAGCGCATAAGCACTGCCATGTGTTTTGCTAGGCAGAGTGGGTCTGTTTTGCCAGGCCAATCATCTACTGTTGGCTGTTTAAACTATGGAGCTGGGACTTTCTGCTGCCAGCCTCTGTTGCCAGTGGACCAGTGGACTTGGCTGAGTACGACTCTCTCCCTCCATGGCACTTAGTGTAGCGGTAGTCAGCCAATAGACTATGATCTTTTGCAGAAATGGGCTGGAAACAGGACTGAGCTGAGGGCTGCAGGCCGGGTTCTAATCTTCAGCAGTATGCCCAATGCTCTTGGCTTAAAGTGAGCCGCTCTCAAATACCCTCTAATTCTACTAATGCAAGACCTTGGCTCTGTGATGTGCACAGACAAACTTTCTGGACGGGAGAGACGAGGAAGGCACAGCAGCATTGGAGAGGTGCTGACCACAAGGAAAAGTGTGAAGGAAGGTAGCAGCACACGAGCCACAGCTGATGTTTGGAGAGAAACGTCGTCTTCAGGTGTCGACCCTGAGTTGATGAAATGAAATGAAATATGAGTGTGCGGCTTTCTTCCCTCAGTTTGTTGCTCTTCATCATCATTGTTAATCATTTTTATTCATTCTTAGATAGAAAGATAGACATTTTTCACGATTACTAAATGGGATTTCATTAATCAAGTTGCCAACTATTACATCAGTCACCAACTATTTTGATCAGTTACTTGATTTGAGTCATTTTTAAGAAGAAAATGTCCAAATTCTCTGGTTCCAGCTCCTCTAATGCTATTATTTTTCCATTTCTTTTTGTAATAGTAAACTGATGATCTTTGACTTGTGCTCTGGACAAAAAAAAAGACATTTTAGACTGAATCTTCAGCTTTGGGAAACAGTGATCGACATTTTACATCATTTTATTAACCAAACAACTAATCAATTAATCGTTTCAGTAATGGATGGATGGCATATCAAAATAATCATTAGTTCCAGCTCTATTAACAACAACACGCACAAAACTGCAAAATAAATCAATCCAAGCATCCCCTTCCATTTTAGGTACTAATCTGCCGCACAACAAACAACAAATAAACAGATATACATTATTCACAAATATATTGTGAATATTTTGAATGTTTGTGTGTAATATAAGGCTAAATGTCAAAGAGATCTTTTTGACTTCATTAGACAGAAAGGCTCAACAGACCTAAACCTTATCTACTTTATTACTGTTAAACAAGTCACATGCATAAATGAAGTCAAGTGAATAAATGTAAACATACTTCAGTCTAAAACTGTTGTATTATTTGAAGACTTATACAGTTTCATTTACATTTTATTCCTCAAACTACCTTCTGCTGGATCCATATTCTTCCAATCTCCAAAAAAACACAGACTTTACCAAGAGATTACATGATCTAATCTGATTTCAGAACCCTATGCTCCACGTATAGCACGTCAGATATTTGACCCCGTCTGGGGGAGAAAGTTATAGTCCAACGGGGACAATCGTTTCTAAACATGTATGCACTCATTGTTAAAAAGCACAAATGACTTTTTACTGCACATCATAAATCCGACAGGACTAGTGCAACATGTTAGCTGGAATGTGTTTTCACAACCAATCCATTGCAATGTTCTGTCAGTGTAAATATGTCTCAACAAGGTATAAACTACGCCTGGCAACCCTTTTAGTGTTTTGTATGAAAGTTATATCCGTGATCATCAGACAGCTGTGAGCATTAGAACACGCGTTGTTCTTTAAAATAGCGAAGGTATCACGTCATGCACCCGTCGGCAAAACATCAAACCGAATCAAAACAGTTCTGATTGGGCGTGTGAGCCAGTTGGCGAACTAATCAAACATTCGTTTGATTGTTTGACATTGATCAGTGTGGACAACAAAGAGAGGAAACAAAGTGCTTTTTAAACACACTAGGAAGTGGTGTGGTTTTGGAGCAGCAGCTCACTGGCTCCTTGTTTCCTGGTTTACAGTATAAACTAAGTGCATAATGAGACCCTGTAAACCTTTGGTGCTGCGGTCAGAGAAACTGCGTCGCAGTTAACATAATTAGGTCCAATGCAACTGTGGGACCACATGTAGGCCGTTTTTCACACCGCCGGACTGAGCCCAGACGACCTCTGCAGAGTCAGGTTCATGTCGGTCCTCAATCCTGCCTTTGAGCTCGGCAAGAAAAATGGAGTATTTGTTAACATAGTTAAGATCTGATTTAGTAAGGATACAGAAGATTAAAGACTTATTTGCAGAATATAACAGTTTCTTGCAGCTTGCAAATAAATTCATTAATTTTTAATGTGAAAGTTTCATTCAGCTTCAGCTTTGCAACTATCTATTTGGAGCTTTGACTGTCTTAATCAAATATTGTTCCTGCCAACCCAAACTCCATAGGAAAATACTGACATAGAGCTACAATACAATTTCATACCCAGGGGAAACTCAGTGGGCTTTACATAAAAACAACATTTAATAGTATGAAAAACATACAATTAAAAAACAAAGTAAAACCCAAATAAAGAAAAAAAACTATAATTAAATAAAAACAAAGTACAGAAAAATAGAAAGAGAATAGAGTAGGACATATGTTTGCAACATAAAGTAATAAATCATGCAAGAGCATATATATCAAGCAGCAAATGAAGAATGAATTAAATAGTTTAACCTTTAATGTAAAAGCAGCATGTCGCTGAAGCTGGAGGAGGCGGAGCTTGTTTAAACTGCTTTATCAGGTCATAGGATAAATCTGAAGGCTCTGATGACAGATTGGATCGAAATATGAAAAAACAAACCTCTGCTGCAAACATTTGGATTCATTTTTCTAAATGTTTCTCTATTCTTTATGTTTTTTTGAGAAATATTGGAGAGTTTGACCTTTTTGGGCTTCAGACTGTTATTTATGTGAAAGCATGTGAGGATTATTTAGAGGGGAAATATGTCTTTGGTGAAACTGCTGACGACTGCTGAAACACAAGCGGCTGATAGAAATAAACTGATTTATTGTGAGGAGACACAGGATAAGAGGTTTAAACTAATGTTTAATCTGAAAAGACACTAACTGCAATCTGTAAAATAAATGATGTGGCGTAAAATTTATAATATTATATGTTATAATATAACACATAATAGTGGAAGTAGATTTGAGCAATTTTTAAGAAGAAAATGTCCAAATTTTCTGGTTCCGGTTTCTCAAATCTGAGTATTTTCTGGTTCATTTAGTCTTCTATAATAGTAAACTGGTGATCTTTGGGTTGTGGACTGTTGGTCTGGACAAAAAAAGAGATTTTAGGTTAAATCTTCAGGTTTGGGAAACACAATATTTTACACTATTTTATGAACCCAACGACTAATCGATGAATTGTTTCAGTAATCAATAGAATAATTGACCAATGAAATATTTGTTAGTTGCAGCTTAGTCCAACTAACCGTGTCTGTGTCTTTTTAGATTCTTTTGTTAATGATGGGATATATTTTGAGTTTCCCTATGAAACATTTAGAGTTCATGTTTCTACAAACCATAGATATGTTGAACATCAATGTTTCAGGTGTGGTGACGTAGATTGATTATTGATTGTGATTATTTTAATACAAGTAATGATCTTATGATCTTTTCTAACACTCATCAAGTATTTTTGCACATAATCTCAACCACAGGGTTGTCACACTATAAAAAGTGTGAGTCTGTGTTGACATTTATTGTATCTGCAGAAATGTAGACTGTCAAAATTCAATATTTCTCTCTGTAAACGAACCAAAATGTCAAAACGGTGCTTTGATTTGGCCTTTAAGAATTACCTGTGGTGCCACGACTGATGTACAGGTGCTAAAAACAGGATGTTTATTCTCCACACTGCTGGAATCCCATAGGAAGAGAAGGTACAATAGGAGCTTTTCAAACACTGACAATGATTCGATAACCTGCCTGCTCAGAGCCAAAGGATCTGATTGTGTATTTACCCACAGATTGTCTCACATAACCGAGTTTACTGAGAAAGATGCACAGAGGGAAAATTGTGTTTTGAGGGTGGAGACGCAGGCCAAAGCTAGATTAAAGGTCTTTTATTGTGAAGGTGGTGACAAGCTCTTGGTCAGGGAGAGGCAGCCAGATGGCTGTTTGAGAGGAAATGTCTGAGAAGATTAGATCGGTTGAGCCAAATGACTGTTAAGTGATAGCAGAAGAAGTTTTATGACAGAATGATGTCGAGGGAGGATTTGTGTGTTTGTATGAGGGATAATAGATTTTGCTATATGTGTGTGTGTGTTTGTGTGTCTGTGTATGAGTGTGTGTTAGATTTTTCCTGGCAGCTACTGTACAGTCTACAAATCTCCCCAGTAAGTGACTGATCAAACATATTGACTAAGACAGTGAATGATAATACAAAAACTCCATCACATTCCTGCTTTCTCCCTCCCACACAAACACACACACACACACAGACACACACACACACACACACACACATGAACACACAGTCTTTGGCGTGTCATCTACTGGCTGAATCCAGGATCGCGGGCATTCAGTCCCTCTGAACATTTTCTATCTTTTATGGCAGCAGATGGTTGTCTCTGTTTCACCCTTGGGAGGAAAATGAAGTGAACATCGTTAAGATCCAAACATTTAGTGTGTTGCAATGTTTGTTGTGGTTGTGGTTACACACACACACACACACACACACACACACACACACACACACACACACACACACACACACACACACACACACACACACACACACACACACACACATGTACACACAAACACACATACACACACTACACAAAATTAATTAGCGGATGAAAATATTTTGTTTTTGGTTTTTGTCCAATATTTAGCATAATTATATTGAATTATTGTTATTTTTTTTAATTAATTCTCACAAAACGAAATGTCACAGTTGTGACAATTAGTCAGAGACTAAAATTGACTGTATAAGCCTATATATGTGATTGGATCCTTTATATAAACCTATATATAGAGCAGGTCTGACATAAAATGTCCAGAGAGAATCAATGATAGTTTATGTTTCTGCAGATACGTTTAATATTACAGATTTTTGTTTCTTGCATATCACAAATCCTGTTTCATTGTGTAATGCTGCGGTAAAGATGGTTAAGCTCAGGTTACTGTTAAAAAAGTTTGTGTTAAAATGATCAATGTGCAACATGACAGACAAATCAAAATTGGTCTTTGAGGACATGACTTTAAGCCTGTTATCTCTGACATGTCACACGTTGCCTGAGAGTAAAAAAGAAGTCGTAACTGAGCAGGAAACATTTTCTTTTACCTGAGACAGAAAATCCCAGCTTTCAAAATTCTCGTCTAATCTAACATCATCTTCATAAACTGTGGTTGGAAAGATTTGCTTTCATGAAACATTTGTGATTGCCCACTCTCCTCTCTTGTGTGGTTCCTTGTGTTTTTAATAATCGCTTCTCTCCAATCTTATCCAATTTTCATATTTCTTCGGTATACAGTATTTAGTTCTTATGCAAAGCCTTTGCTGAGGTTTTTCTGACGTCTGGTTTATATTATAGACCATCATGTCATTTTGATCACTATATTACATCCAGCTGATCGCCAGCAGAATCACTGTACAGAGAATAGATGGAGACGTTGGAATAAACTTTCAGTCTGACCTGGATTTACCTCCTGATGTTTGATCCTCCACAAACCGACTTTCCTCCCTGTGCATTTTCTTTCTCAGCAGCAGCTTTGCTTTGATTAGTAAATTTAGAAAAAAAAATATGCTCTATAGCGGAAAAGTTACTTTTTCCAAAGGGCCAAAGAGATAAAACTAACGAATAACCACACACTTCATGAGTTTGGTAGATATGACAGATTGATTAACAATAAGCTGTTTTCCAGCCCAGGAGGCTGTTTGGAAACTTTTTTTTTTTTTTACAGCTGCATGTGTCAATCTGGTGACTCAATGAAAATATTACTCAGCATTTCTCAGATTCAGAGATTTCTCTTCTGTTTGTGGTGGCAGAATGTTTTTAGGTGTCTCTGTAGAAATGTAGATGTTGAGTGACTGTAGCATGTAATTATCATATTTTTACAAAATTATGCTGATAGGTGCTGGCAGTGTTAATTTTGACAAGGATTTTAAATTACGCAAGAATAAATATAATCAGAGCTACAATGATTGGTTGATTTTTCAATTAGTTACCAACTATTACATTAATCTCCAACTGTTTTGATAATCCAATAATTGATTTGAGTCATTTTTAAAATGAAAATGCCCAAATTTCTTGGTTCCAGCTTGTCAAATCTGATTATTTTCTATTTTCTTTTGTCTTCTATAATAGTAAACCAATGATCTTTGAGTTGTAGACTGTCGATCTGGACAAAAAAAGACATTTTAGGTTGAATCTTCAGCTTTGGGAAACAATGACCAACATTTTACAGCATTTTATAAACCAAACTTGTTAATTAATTGTTTCAATTATCGATAGATCAATCCACTATCAGAATGGTTGTTAGTTGCAGCCCTCAAATCCAATTTTAGGTTGAATCTTCAGAAACAGTGATCCACATTTTACACCATTTTATAACCCACCAAATAATTCATTGTTTTCTTGTTTCAATAATTGCTAGAATAATGGACTATCAAAATATCTGTTAGTTGCAGTCCTACTATTATATTTCATTTCTGACCAGTTTGTTAGTTCACTAGATGCTGCTAAGTGTTGTTAAATCTTACATATTGCACCTTTAAGTCAATGTTTGATGGTCAGATTACAGAAAACATGCTAGTGCAGATACTCCTCCTTCAGAGTAATGAGAACCAGAAGCTTCTGCTCTGAAGAGAGATTTCCACTGTTCACCACATCGCACTGCTGCTCTGAGATGTGACCTGCAGAATCCAAACCCAACAGTAACAAATGACTCATCTGTTCTTATTGTATTTGTTGAGTAACACAGTAAATCTCATGTTTCTCTGCAAATATCCTTGTCGCCATATGCTTATGCGTCACGTTCTGTAAGAAACACTCAAATGGTAAATGTCTTAAGTAACCATGGAATCAGCGCATGTTTCACGCCAAGTGGTCCCACGAAGGTCGAAGAATCCAAGTGAGACGGTCTGTTTTCATTGGCTGTTAGAAACTATCGTCTACAGAGGGAAAATGTTTACATTTCTACAAACTATGGATAGGTTAATGTCAACATTTCAGACGTTTCTCTTCAGTTCCTCTTCTCTCAGCAGCAGGAGGAGGGTTGGGTGGATGGATCAGTACTTTGTTTCATATAGAGTTGAAAAAACTGCGGGAGACATCTATTACTGTTAACTGACATTTTGTACCTTTACGTCAGCCATTTTACTGGACGTTTATTTTGTCATTGGGGATGCAACTAAAGACTATTGGATAGTGGATTCATCTTTTTTTTTATTAAAACAATTAATTGATTAGTTGTTGGGTTCATAAAATGGTGTAATATGTCAATCGCTGTTTCCCAAAGGTTAAGATTCAACCTAAAATGTCTTGTTTGTCCAAACCAACAGTCCACAACCCAAAAATCCTCAGTTTACTATTTTAGAAAACTAAATAAACCAGAAAATAATAAGATTTGAGAAGCTGGAACCAGAGAATGTGGACGTTTTCTTTTTAAAAATGACTCAAACTGATTAATCAATGTTCAAAATCGTTGACTAATCGTTACTGCTCAATGTTGCACATTGATCATTTAAACACAAACCATGATGATTTTTTAACACTAACCAAGTGTTTTTGTGTCTAAACCTAAGCACCTTAACCACCACATTATCAGACCATAAAACAGTATTTTGAAAATATGCACGTTTAAAAAATCATTGATATGATCCATATGAAAAGTTCACATTCATCTGAAACTGTCAATGTTTCTATCTGGGTTTCAAGTAGTTTACTTTCACAATATAGTCATACATTAACTGTATAAGAGAAAGAGCTGTTTCCAGTGGTAATTTAGAGTAGATGGAGGACAGCAGAATGTGCGAGGACTGTGCTGCCCTGGCAGCGTCTGCGTAGCAGAATGTGTTGATAGTTTGATAAAGATCTCAGTTCCACTCCAGTTTGCGTTTACTGCTTCTTACAGCGCAGCTTATAGAGATTTCAGTGTTGGATTCTGCTTCCTCACTCTGACATTTACAGACATGGGGTTTTGGATCATCCCCACTCACACAGGGGCATGGAAACATAACCCCTGCTGTCCAACTCCTCCACCCTCTCTGCTGCCTGCTATTATAACCAGACGCAGCTCTATGAAGCTCTGGCTGGGCTGCGTCCTGGCAGGGAGCTCATATATCTGCTGGGCTCCGCTCTGCTCTGCTTGCGATGGTCTCGGTGCTGGTTCTGGAAGAGAATCTGGGGCCCAAGGTGACCCACATCTGCTGCCCCGCCACTCAGACAGTGGCAGCCATTGTAGAGGTGGTGAAATCCTGAAGCTTCTGGGCTGCAGTCTGTCGCTAAACTAGATATCAGGTTAGATTAGGATGACGTTGCACAAGGGGGAATCAGAGTTTTATTAAGTCAACAGCTCCTTCTCTCTGTAAATTAAATATTGACAAGTGGAAACAGAGAGAAAGAGAGTCAAAGAGAGATAAAGAAAGACAGTCAGAGAGAGAGACAGAGAGAGAGAGAGATAAAGAAATACAGTCAGAGACAGACAAAGAAAGTTAGAGAAAGATAAAGACAGAGAGAGAGACAGTCAGGGAGAGAGAAAGAGACAATTCTACTCCGTCTGATTTCTTGATTCCCTTCCTCGAAAAGATGGTTACACATAAAATGATTTGCTTTTCTACCTCTCGTCCTCCATTGTATCTCCTAGCATCTTCTGCTTCTGTTGACTTCTGGGTTAGAATCTCTTTACTATGTGTTTTTTACACCTGCTGTTTTGAAGGCATCTATGAAGATGCCTGTTTGAAGAGATGAAATTCTAATCTTCAGGACTTGAAACACTGTCGAACCCGTAGGTTAAAAAATGTCAATAAGACTGTCGGGGAGTTACCCTAAAAGATTAGTTGTACATATAAATTTTCCCACGGTTACATCATTTCTACAAGATTTGTTGAGCTCATCTGTGTTTATATCAGCAGCAACATTCTCTGATTGAAGCTGAAGGGAAGAAGAGCCTTGTTTATCATGTAGCATTGAAGCATTCTGCTGTTTACCAAGCAGCTGTGAAGATGGAAGAGAGACTGATCGTCTTATTATTATTATTATATTATTATTTCTTGTATCCATCTTTAACATCTGTGTCTGGCTGCACAATAACAATAGCAAGGAACCTCATTTGAGTTGAGTCCATTGTTTGAGTTGGCAGGAAATGGAGAAAAAGGTTGAGGTCAGGGGGGAAAGTTCACAACATGATTTCACAGAAATGAGCCATGTAGACGACCAAACCTCCACAAAACCCTGCAGGGACTCAATGGTTCTTATCATATGAAACAACTTTCTCATTATCTAGGAATCTCCTTTAAACCAAAACCTCCCTCTCTCTCTTTGAGTCTTTCTTAAGGTTAGTATTAAAAAATCACACACACGCAATCACAATAAAACACACTTTAATCACAGCTTTATTTGTTGTCAAATATCAGAAAACATTGATGCAACTGTTTGTCAAAATTTGACATTAATTTTATCTACACAAATGTAGATGCTTCTCTCTGAGACTGGATTATATGTCCTGGGCTTCACATTCTTTACACGTGATGATATAAACACAAGTGGTTGTTTCTATATTGAGTTTCTGGATGATAGAAAAGTTAAAGTAAATCAAAATGTTTGCTTTAATTGTTCTTTAAAAATTATCTGGCGTCCCAAGACTGACATACAGGAGGAAAGCTGCAATGATTAGCCGATTAATCTATTAGTTACCAACTATTACATTATTGACAACTCCTTTGATAATCGAATAACCCTCTGGATCCAGCTTCACAAATCAGAATTTTTCTGGTTTCTTTAGTCTTCTATAATACTAAAATGAAGGTCTTGGGTTGTGGGCTATTGGTATGGACAAAAAAAACACTTTAGGTTGAATGTTCAACTTTGGAAAACATTCATTGCCATTTTACACCATTATATGAACTTATCAATGAATAACTTCAATAATTGACTTTTAAAACAGTCGTTAGTTGCAGCTTTATTGTAAGTTGTCCAAATACACATAAAGTTGAAAGTCGCAACATGATAGATGATGACAGAATAACAAAGGTGATTTCTATGGAAAGACGGGGCGAATCAAAAATGGTGAAATGGTTGGAAAAAAGGGCGGAGGCCTCTGCAGCCGTCCTCATCCCTCTTTCACTGTCTCTTGTTCATCTTTCATCCCGCAGGTCAGCACCACCTCTGCTCAGCTGCCAGTTTCTGGATGATAGAAAAGTTAAAGTAAATCAAAATGTTTGCTTTAATTGTTCTTTAAAAATTATCTGGCGTCCCAAGACTGACATACAGGAGGAAAGCTGCAATGATTAGCCGATTAATCTATTAGTTACCAACTATTACATTATTGACAACTCCTTTGATAATCGAATAACCCTCTGGATCCAGCTTCACAAATCTGAATTTTTCTGGTTTCTTTAGTCTTCTATAATACTAAAATGAAGGTCTTGGGTTGTGGGCTATTGGTATGGACAAAAAAAACACTTTAGGTTGAATGTTCAACTTTGGAAAACATTCATTGCCATTTTACACCATTATATGAACTTATCAATGAATAACTTCAATAATTGACTTTTAAAACAGTCGTTAGTTGCAGCTTTATTGTAAGTTGTCCAAATACACATAAAGTTGAAAGTCGCAACATGATAGATGATGACAGAATAACAAAGGTGATTTCTATGGAAAGACGGGGCGAATCAAAAATGGTGAAATGGTTGGAAAAAAGGGCGGAGGCCTCTGCAGCCGTCCTCATCCCTCTTTCACTGTCTCTTGTTCATCTTTCATCCCGCAGGTCAGCACCACCTCTGCTCAGCTGCCAAAGGAAAAACAGGACGGGCCACTGCTGATGATGTCATACCACGCACTGCAAGTCAGTGACAGAGCGATGGCCGTGTATGGACAGTATGTGTGTTTATATGTTATATGATGTGGAAGCTCAAAGGGCTACTGTGACCCCACTTTTGCTTCATTACTCCCAATTTACTGCTAAATATCCACACAAGTGTGTGTGAAGTTACTTATGGGGTGATAGTAAGATGTCAATGAGCTTTCACCCACACTACACCGCCTAGAAAATACTCAATGGAAACATTCTAAACCACTAATGGCTTCTAATGGTGAATGACATCACAGCTGTCATGTTTCTTGTTATTTTTCACTTTTTCTCTTTCATTGCTCTCTCTCTTTCTCTCCGTCACTCCATCTTTTTACTTGAGTTGGGCCTTGTATGTGGACACTTGTGAAGTCCTTGGCCTCCGCTGGCCTGTGCGCTGATAGATTTAGTGGGATGGAGCGGGTGTGACAGAGCGACTCTGTTCAGTACCTGCCTTTCTATCGGCCTTCTGCAACCATCTTGGGGTGGAAAAACAGTGGAAATTGAGAGAAGACAGAGGAGGAGGGAAAGTATGACAGTTCACACCACAGCCTTTCATGCCAAAATCACTGCTCTTTTATATAAGAATAAAACCGTCTTTTTTTCTTCTTATGGAACTGGAGCGATAGCCAATCTGAACACGAACTGACAGAGACGCTGAAAAGACACATGTGTAGGATAATAAAGACAAAAGATGTCACATCTGCTTTTGTTTCAGACACGTTTCAGTCACGATATATCATTCAGGTCTTGGGTGCAATGAGGCGTCTCACCATGTGCCAGTGTCGTGTTAGTGATTTGGCTTTCTGTTCATTGTTGTGTGTTTTGTTGTCCTCAACACAACAGCTGCCAGAACTATGACATTTGTCTGAGATGAATGACGCAAGATTTACTTGTTGTCAAGGAAAAGTTGATGTGAGTGTTGGAGCACAAATAGTTTCGAATGGCCAGACCGACAGTATCTCCCCATTCGTTTTTACCGTTGTTCCAGTGCTGGAGAATGCTCTGGCTGCTCCCTGTTATCATTTTGCTAAAAAGGGAAAAACACGCTGGCTTGTTTGTGTTTCTTTAATCCAATCATTTTAGGCACTAAATCTAACGTTGACCTTTCAAAATGGTGCCGGGGGAAACTTATTTGGAAGGTCACTAAATCCCAGCAAAAGGAAACAGAAAGAAATGTATGCCAATGGTGATACAACCTTTACTGATTAAAAAGACAATTTATATATTTAATAATAAATCATATATTTAAGTAGGTTTGTATGCAATATTTACCCTCACTCACTCGCTAATAGACCATGGATTGGGTTTGGAATATGAACCTTTCCCATATCCGATTAGAAAGAAGCAAGAACCCCATTAGAACAAATGTTGTGAACATATTCTTTGTAATTCTTCTCAAATGTTGACCAAAAGAACCAAACACTTACTGCACCATCGTAAACTTTGTCAAAACACATTCAGTGCGCAGGTTGTTTGCTCGAAATGGTCCCCCAAAATGTTCCCCCATAGAGACATGAGGTAGTGGATGGGAAAGAGAATTCCAAGTGGTGGTTTATACCTACAGTCTGATTCAGGCAGCCAGACAGTAGTATAAATGTCATTCAGTCAGTTCAGTAGCTTTTTAGAGGAAATATGTGAAATATAAATGAAGAAAAACATTATTTACATACAAGGGATCACAAATGGTGGCATCTTTTGGACATCTCATCTCACCTTATGAATACTTCATATATCTATATGAGAAAAATATGAATTCTATAAGAAATTGGTGTAAACTATTGGTGAAGAAAACACACTTTTGTTTTCAGCTAAGCTGAGTTAGTTTTGATGTAGCACTAGATATTTTTGTTCTATTCCAAAACCAACAATTTGACAAACTCTTCACACAGAAATTGACCAGCTGGGGACCCTCGTGCTTTCATTGTTGACTACTACTTTTGTAACTCAAATGCAACATCATCACTATCTTTAAATGAATCTGAAAGTCTGTGTATTTTAACAGGGATTTTACTGCAGCAGAAGTTTTGAGGTGCAGCTTTTGTACTAAGATCACTAATCCATGTGGTTTGAGAGTATTTGTGTACACTGTTGTGTACAAGAATTAAGAACAAAGAAGTTGCTGGTTAGTTTAACCAGTTCCATTTGTCATCTCATGCAGCTCACCACAATTCAAGATTGCATCTTTGACCAATAACGTTGATTTGAAATTGCCAGTTGTTTGCCACACACAGTATACATGCAACACAACCTACATAGGAGTCTCTGCAGAAAGGAACAGGACAAGAGGAGGAGAGAGACGATGAGTCAGGCTCTCCTCCCGACTCATCCATCCGTCGATCCCTCCATCTGGTTTGCGTTTGTGTGGATGTCTCTCATCCTGCAGCTCCTGCAGCCCCAGTTCCTCCATTACCCCTCCCCACAGGCTTCCGCTGCCAGCTGAAGACCGAGGCAGCGGAGGTTCCCTGGACATGAGGTAGAAACATGTTGGTCTTCGCTGGCTCCTGAGATGAATTTCAATAAGAGACACTGGTCTGAATTGGGTGTTGGCGTGAATCTGGAAGGAATGGGACACTTTGTTCTGTGTGAGAGCAACGGTCTGATTACTGAAGTGATAAAATGAGCTAAATTAGACAGGCCTGGCTTTGGGGAAATACACAAGGCTTTGGTTTCTATGCAGCTTTGGTTGGGATAGTAACTGACAGTTCATGGCTGCAGATGGGATTAGAGCTGAGGAAAATGTACCACCCTCTAACTTCAGATCCTCTAGTCCGGGGGAAAAATCTGGCTCAATGACTGGCGCATCGCATTGTCTTTGGGTTTAAAGCTTGGCACGAGGCTCTCGGTGACGGTTCTGACGGATCGGGCTCTGGGGGAATGACGCAGGAGCTCATCGATCATCCCTGATTCCAAATGGTGTTGATAGGGCTCAGTGTGAAGGACGGGAGCCCAGGCGCAGTGAAGCCGCCCCGCTAAACACCAGAGGAAAGAGTCAATGTGGTGGGATGTGTCCGGAATGACAGATGGTGTCAGTCTGAGAAATTGTTGTGTTGTCTCATGGTGCAGCCTGCGGTTAACATCCCTTTGCAGATTAAAGGGGAAATTCTGCACTTTTTAACATGAACCTTATTTTCATAACTTTATGTGTGTATTTTGCATTTACACCAAAACTCCAAAGTCACTAGGCAGCTGCAGTGCGAAATAAATTCCTGTTCTCTATCCTGTAGAGAAGTGAAGGCGAAGAGCAGAATCATGAAATTACAAAAATAATGACCTTTGGCAGAGTTAAACTACAGGGTGAAACAGTTTTGTATTATCTGGTGTGCCTATCCATAGGGCTGGGTAGTCATTTACAGCAATACTACACTTCAATTGTTGGTTTCTATGCACAAATAATGCAACGAATATGGTCTAGAAGTTGTTTTGCATTGATTGACGCCATGCACGAGCCAATCAAAGCATTACAATTTTTGCAAATAAGACTGAAAAAGGGGGGTGTCTTAAGAGGTTAACACCTGAGTGACATATTTTCTATTATTGACTATTCTCAATAGTCATAATTCAATCAAACAGAACATAGATCTTATATATTTACTGATGAATCAGTGCTACTTACTGTTTCCAGTTTTGTCTCTGATGTTGGGATGAGGATAAGTGTACATAAATTGTGTTAAAAATGTCTCTGTGCAGGACGAAAACAGGGCTGAGGTCACTGACTCCATGGCAATAATACACTTGTGTCCTGTTTGTGTCCGTCGTGGCAAAACATGTTCATCCCAAATGGAAATGGGGAAAAACAGAGTGACATAATTCATAAAAACCCTTCACAAAAAATTGCATGAAAGTCTAATTTCATATATAGTGTTTATGGAACCGCTCACAAGACAAGTGAGGACATTTGAGTAGCCCAATGTCTTATAGAATTAAGATCATGGCACAACAAACAATGCAAAGAAATCAAGGTAGAATTTAATACTTTAATATTTAATAAGGTCTATTTCTATAAAAACTATCACATGTTCCACAGAGAAATGTTGAAATGTTCAGAAAGTGGAACTAAACAACCTGTTCGTATAGAGCTGCAGAGAGACACAAATCAACTGGTTTGACTCTCAAAATAAAACACTATGTGTAGACTTTCATCTACTGACCCGTGGTATAAGAAAAAAAAATCACAACAGACATTTGACCAAATTAACAACAGTTAAATGTCAGACAGGTAAAGTAAGCTTTAGTGCGTTTGTTGTCTGGTTATTACAGAGATTATCGCAGGATCTCATGATTTTCACAAGTGGCGCCCATGAATGTTCGCTTCTGAAACACATCCAGTGAACTGTTAAATTTATGAACCCTTACCTCCCAATTCCTGGTATAAATGATAATATTTGTCTTTGTTTATCCAGGAAACTCCACCATTTACTCGTGTATCAAGAAACACATTGTAGGAACAGAGCTGACAGTAGTGAGGTTTCATTCTGACAGAGTTGTCAAAGTGAATCAGTGGCGTTAAAAATGTTCAGGTTTATATAAGGAAACGTCCAGCACACGTATGACTGTGGTTTACAGACATGCACCGACTATAGTTGTCCCTCCAGCTGAACCCAGTGTAGCAACATGGTTTCCCCTTTTGAAGCAGACTGGAGCTGAAGCACAAACTTTACCCGAAGTTATGTAACATGCTTTGCATTTTTTATTCCCATGCAGTGTCATTTACTGTAACATGCTGGCAGCGATTTGCAGGGTTTTTTTTCATCCAGAAACTCTTCATCCAAATCCCTTTTGAAGCATATGTATCCTTTAGATTCAGTATCACCACAAACAGGAGTAATAACAAGGGATTCCTCCTGTTATATCATTATAATTGGCCACTTATTTGGTCTGTGCCGCAACGTGTTTATGGTTTGGTAGCAGGGAGGTGTCTGTTAGGGGGGAGATGCCATCAGGGAACACTTCATACCTTTTAGAGATGATTTAACTCAAGTATGTTAGGAGCGATTTGTTCCATCCCTGGAGCATTTCTATCCATTAGCATGCTGCATTTGACCAGGTGAGGATGATGCCATTTGAACCGGGGTCCACAAGGTTTTCTGCTGCCAACCAAATGTGGTGAGCTTTATTACTATTGTAATCTGAACCAATAAAGGGAAACAAATCATCAATCAAAACCTAAATCATTGGATTTTCTGGGTATGAGAGGACGGATGTTGACATCTGATAGCAAGCAGTTATTCAAGCTTGGAAAGACGATCATAACAAATAGAACTGAGGGAAAACCGCAGTCTGGACGAAGGTTCATATTTTGATTTTTTTTTTGCATATCTCCTTACTAGATGGATTTCTAATAAACAAGCTACCAGAGACTGAAACTGAAGGAATTGCTGCACCTTAAAATACGAGCAGGAAAGGGAGGAGAGAGAAGACATTTTGATTTGATTTGATTTGATAGATTCTTTCTGACAGCAGGTCACCACAGTATCTAGTGGGATTTTAGTCCCACGTTCCTTTTACTACAGGAAGAGCTGTTGTGTTGCCTTCAGATTGGCCTGATGTGGAACCATTGAGTGTGAATTGCAGTGCAAAGATTAGTTAAATCATCTATTACTCTCCAAATATTACATTATTCGCCAACTATTTTGATAATCGATTAGAGTAATTTTAAAAAAGAAAAGTATCCAAATTCTCTGGTTCCAGCTTCTGCAATCCAATTATTTTCTGGTTTCTTTAGTCTTCTATAATAGTAAACTGATGATCTTAGGTTGTGGACTGTTGGTCTGGACAAAAAAGGACATTTTATGTTGAATCTTCAGCTTTGGGAAACATTTTACACGATTTTAACAACAAATCTAACAGTCACTAGAACAATCGATTAATCGATTAATTAACTATCATAATGGTTGTTTGTTGCATAAAACTTAAGCAAACCCCTCCCAATTTACACACACACATAGAACAAATACACAGAACACAAGGTAATGTAATGATGGTAGATCAATAAATTCAGTTATATTGTAAAATATAATGGACAGAATCCTCTTTAATGGAAATTAAAGCAGCATCTCCTGCATATTGAGCCACTACCAATAATAGCAGATACTGATCACTTCCCTGTAGAGTTAAGGAATTTGAACATGAATAAGCAGTTTTGGAACCGATTAATAATAATGATGAATATTTCCGGGATATGGTGCAGATAATTTGTGTCTGTTGGATTGTGAAACAAATCTTAAGAACCTCTTCTGGATAACAAGTAATTTGTTAAGGCACAATCACGCACACACACTCACACACACACACACAGTCACGCATTAGGATAAAGCAGCAGAATGTCCTTTGTCTTCCACCCAAGCTTTGAATTGAGTTGTCCAAAATTGAGAATTAAAAAAAAATGTGACATTGTACGACATAGATGACTTCGCCAATTAGGTTTCTCCCTCCTGACATCATATCCCCATCATCATATCCCTTTCTGGGAGTCCGGGTTACCTTGGCAACGAGCGCACAAGCAGGATTGAGTAATGGTTTGTTAGGTCCCCTGAAGTTTGACAAGCCTCCGTGTTTTCTGCTAAACAAACATGTTGGATGTGAGGCAAAGGGACACAGGGATGTGATCTGGCATGAGGTCACACATCAGCCAACAGCTCCAACTTCATATTTTCACTTGTGAAGTTCTAATCAGCGGGTATGACAGCACTCCTGAGTATAAGCATGCACAGAGCGAGCCGTGCATGCAGACACCCGCTCCCTCCCCGACCCTCCTCACATCAGCCAAAGTTTGCTCTTCCCATGGTGCTTTTGTGCTCGGGTGATATCCCAGCCGCGCCGCTTCCCTCTGAACTCCCACAACTTCATCAAAGAGGAATGAGCCGAGTGAGGAGGGGCTGGAAAAACAAAAAAAAAATACATAAAAAAAGAGAGGGAGAGAAAGAGCTCTGCTTTCCTAATCACATCCCCGCGGGGCTGCGGCAGCGGAGGTGAGGGCGAAGTAAACAATTTTGTTTATCGTGGTTTTTGTTGTGAAGTTCTTTCATTTCGTGGCCTCTTTTGTTTCAAGCCTTTTCTTTTTTTTCTGCCGGAGAATAGAGAGGTGATTAATGCAGATCCCTTCCCTATTACTCGCCGCTCTTCTTCTGTTTTGGGAAGATTCCCCCTGGTAATTAATTCACAGCAGAATTAATTAGACTGAGAGGAGGGGGGCGGGGGAGGGGTCTGAATAGTGAGGCAGAGATATTTAGAGAGAAAAAAGAAAAGAAGAGAGGAGGGAAAACAGGGAGAGTGGATTTTAAAAAAGAACATTTTGCACTGTTCCCTCTTCATACTTTGGGGGGGGGGACTACCCCCTCCCCCCCATAACTGTGTCCAACAACGCTGACAGAATTTAAGAATCCGTAATTAGGTTTACCCTGACGACGCTGAGCCGAGCGAGATGACTGCGATGAGTTTGGAGATAACAGATTTACAGTTTGATAGATGGAATGACTGGATGACTAACGGAAAATGATGCATTGACATATGGACGGTGTCTGAAAGGCGAGAGGATGGAGAAAGAGAGAGAGAGAAGAAATGATGAGGGGGGTGAGGGAGGTTAAATCTGATTGGTCTGTTCGGTCTAGGTTCGGTTTCCAACAGCAAAGTGAAAAAGGTTCTTTTCAAACATCCAAGTGTTGTACAGCGACCAACGCACAGACACAACGATCCGTCTCTAAACTCAATCAACCACTTTTCCATTTTGATTCCGTGTTAGACGCCAGTTTGTTAGACTGCATCAAGGCCGTAACGAATCCGTGCATCTGGCACCGCGGCCTCTCAGCTAATTGGCTTAACTGTGGTAAGGAGTTTTAATGTGCTCATTCATTCTCAGGTACAGTCACCATCACTGTTTCATCATTTGGCTGACTTCACTGGAAAAAAATCAATCTTATCAGGCCAAATTGGGTTAAAATTTCCTTTTTTGCAGTGTTCCTTCCCTTTCCTGCTCTTTTTCTTCTCACCTGCTCTATGTCAGACTTATTGATTACTCAGGGAGATGGTGAATTTCCTGTAGCACTTTCACTCCAAATCAAACTTCTTCTCCTCGATGAATTTACGTCATCGAGGAGTCATTATACACAGTATGAAGAAATTTGGTGGCAGCTCCACAAAAGTATACAGTAGAAATATATATATATATATATATATATATATATATATATATATATATATATATATATATATATATATATATATATATATATATAAGAGCAGTTGGATCAGTGGAAATTAGAGTTCAGGATGTTCACATCTTTGGGAAAGAAACAGTCCCTCAGCTTCTTTAACATTATTAAGATTCTGTTGCAACAAAACAATTATTCCAATTATTCAACTGTTCCTGAGCTGTATTATGTAATATGATAAATGTGCAGTAGCCCACATGAGGACAGAGGAAACAGAGAAGCACTCGAGTGAAGAAGAAACAGGGATGACGAGGAACACAGCTGCACCTAACAATTAATCGGAATATTCGTTAGTTGCAGTTCAACTCTGGAGACTGAGCTGGTTTCATCTAGAAACTGTTTGGCTTGAAAGAAGCCTTAGTTGTGTTATTTTACAGCATATTTAATAAGTTTTATGCCCAATGAAGCTGTTTTTTTCTTCCTCTGACCTCTGCCCCCCCCCCCCCCCCCCCCGGTTTTGTTCTCTCTGATTCACTTTCTGTTCACAGCTTCCCCTCTGTCCTTCTCTTAGCCTGCAGAACCTGTGCCTGTCCTGCTCTTCCATCCACCTTCCATCCCTCCTTCCGTTTCCTCTATGATGATGTTAATAAAGTGAGCAGAATGGATTATCCAGATTCCCATGGCAGTTGGCCTGCACTCTGATCTGTCTGCTGCTCGGCTGTGTTTACTGAAGGGAATCATTCACTTAGCCTTATCACTTTACACCCACGTTATCTGGCCGCACACACACATGCCAAGCTAACGCACAGATAGCAACGATTAACGGCGTGTTTACACGGCGTCGCTGTGGAGGTGGGAAACACGGGGGATCGTAGACAAACTGAAGCCGGTTCAAGCCTGAAGCAGAGGATCAAACACTAGCGTTGGACAGAAATAAAGAAAGACAGTATCTTCTAAATGCTTTCCAAATGTTTCCTCCCTGAAGGATCGGGAAACATCAGCGTGCAGAAACAGGGCCATATTCCCACCATCGGTCACGCTGTAATTGCTCTAGCAAACCTCTTTCGGATCTAATATAAACTAACGAGGCAGATTGCTCCATCAGACGTTCGCAGACAGTGGACAGTGAGCAGAGAACATGTTGTAGTTCCATTAAGCTGCAGTTTCTCAGGCATCAGGCTGCAGAGAGCAGTTGGACGGACGGCAAACTTGTATCCACTTTTAATAAGTTAAGCTTTCATATACACCGCAGGCTTTTGCTTCTTTATTCATTTCATTGGTTCTTTGTTGGTCGTTTCCAAAATTTCTTAAGAGTGAAAAAAGAAAAAAATGTGCAAAGAGGAACGCAGCAGGCGGTCAGGATTAAAGGTGATTTACAGCTGCTGACCAGGACGCGTCTCTCCCTTCTGTGCTGTTCTGAACGGGGAAAATATATCTGAATCTGTCCTGCTGACAAAGACCAGGCCAGATGTGCGTCTTATAGTGAGAGATTGGGCACATCTGGAGGCTGTCAAGGGGAACAGGTACTGTAAGTTTCCCAGCAGCGCTGCCCAAAGTCGAGATGCTTCTACGTCCAGCAATTGTTCTGCAAAAAACTCTCTTCAAAGTTTTTAGGACTGATTAAGTTGTTATATTATAAGATAGATCTGTTTTAACTAGGGCTGCATCATTCTGGTCAAAATGAGATTAGTTCTTTCTCAAGAGTTAATGATTTACTCTGAAGGATTCTGAAGGGTCTGTTTAATGACAAACATATTTAGATAAGTAGATACAGATCTGTCAAAAGCAACTGTATGGAAAACAAGATTTCAGAATAATCAACTTTAAAAATCAAAACTGTTCTTGAACAAATGGTTTCTGAGGAATGAAAGAAAGTATTTCATACTAGGGCTGCAACTAACAACTATTCTGATAGTGGAATAATCTATTGATTATTGAAATGATTAATCGATTGGTTGTTTGGTTCATGAAATAGTGTAAGATGTTGATCACGATCTTTTAGAACTGAAGAAGAAGATCGACTGAACTATGTCACCATGTCTGAAACATTTTACTCTCAGACCTTTTTTCTCTGGAGACTGAGCAGAAAAACCTTCCAGTGGGGTTCTAGTGGGATTCAGAGCCCTACAAAGGTCTGGGCTGAATCCCTATATTTTTAAAATCCTAACATCACCCCTGTCTGTTCCAGGACGTCACGATTGATGCTCACTCCGTTGAATAAGCCCTTCATACTTAACGACGTATTAATCTCAAACGGCTTGGATTTCATGTTCCTGGCCCAATCTTGGCAGTGGATCTGGAGTACGGCTCCATCACCAGAATGTGGCGGCCGGTTTGTACTTTTATCAGCACTCTAAGGACCTGGGGCTGAGCTGCAGGCCTCGCTGTGGTTTCCAGGAACCGCACTGAGCTCTTTGGCTTTCTCCTCTTTGAACTGCAGATGACCAAAGACGGTCACTCACATCCATTTTACTGCATTTTAATTGACCAACCCCCTGGTTCTCAGAGTTATTTCATGTATGAGTTCAGTGATTTTTTTTTTTCCTTCATCATTACGTTGGACAGAAGTTCACTAAAGTGAATTCAGTCCAATGGGAAGTATGAACTATTGGTGTCATCTGACCAAAGGCTGAAAGCTTTGAGATTTTTCATCAACCTTTACCATTATCAAACTGTTTGATCCATTTAACCCCTGAAAAAACTACAGTTGTATGTACAAAAACATTCATTATTCAGGTAGAAGTATACAGACTAGGATTTAAAAATACTTCAAGTGTCAAGTTTTTTACTCAAGTGAAAATTGAAATGTCCTGGTTTCAAAGTATAAAAGTAAAAACAATGTAAGGAGAAAAAAAACACTAGTGCCGTTTATGTGATAGTCCACTTATGTGTAATATTCTGGAATATAACTAAATTATTTACCAGACTATAATTCTCATTATTAAAAGACAACATGATGCATTAAATGCAGTTCATCCTTTGTCTAAAAACAATGACAGCTCCTACATTATGAGTTAAAGGTTGTTTTTGCGTAAAAATCACTTGTTCTCATTCTTGTTATATTTAATATATTTTTGCTCACTCACCTATTACCTGTTTAAATGCTTATAAAGGGACAATACAACACATAAACTGCAAGATCTTTTCCAAAAGGTGATTTCAGCTACGGGCTAAGCTATATTCAGCTAAGCTTTTGTCTTTAATGGCATTATTTTCATGTAACAAATACGGTGGCTGACAGAAAAACAATGGTAATGATAATGGCACTGATGGGCTAATGTTGTTGCCATGGCGGCTGCGGAGTTTGATGTAGTGAAGATTACAGGATGAAGAGGAGGAGGAAACAGAGGAGAAGGAGTATTAAACAGAATTGGGGTGTGTTTTTAAACTTTGGAAGTCCGTTTTGCTCGAATAGAAATAGAGGCCTGTCTTTAATTGTGGCCTTGTTCCAATAAAGGCCTGGGTCTCAATGCGCTTGAGTAAATAAAGGCCAGGACCTATATTAGAAAATTTACATTATCTATAATTCTACCTCAGCAATGAATGTGAAGACGTGACTTATCTCTTATCTAATCTAAGTGTGATTTCATTAAAGCTGCTGGTCGGTCTGGATTTCCGAGGCCTGTGAGAGCGTCATTCACGTCCTTGTGTCCTGTGAAAGTTTTCACTACATGAGCAGCAAATACACACCAACCTCCGTCAGCCTGCTGCATCGGGGGTTCCTGGTCTATCCGCTCGGTCGCCGCTGGCTGCTGGCTGCATTCTGCGGTCGAACTGGCGGTTCCCAAGTGTGAACGTAACTGCCTGAAGGTGAAGCTGAGCGTATCTGAAAACGATCCTACATGCCAAGTCTGCCCCAAGAAAATAACAGCGTTAGGAAAGACGACATGGAGGGAAGAGACGAGGTTGGACGCACAAGAAACAGAACCCATGTTTTATTTTTTATTTTTTTTTGTGTGTAAATCTATGGCAATGAGTTAATTTGTTTGTGGCCTAAAAGCGGCTTCAAACCCTGCAAGATGCAGATTATTGTTTTGGAAAACAGTTCTTCATGATGTTATCAGTTCTGTCCTCTTAACTCCTTGCGGGTTTCTCTGTGTCACTGGCACGCCGGCGTACTTTAATGTCTTCGGTCTCTGTGCTCTCATCCAAGAATAAAGATCAGTTTACAGTGTTTGTCTTGAGCTGATTTAATTAATCTGCTTATCCTCTGTTTATTGTCAATTATGTCAAACGTATTGCTGTTTCTGGAAAAAAGCAGCTCAGAAGACGAGAGCAGCCGCAGTGTGTTGAGAGGACAGCCAGGGAAATTTCCAAATAAAAGCATGTTGTGCACGAGTATTAGAATTAAAAGTGTCACACAAACAACTTTCTCATTGTGGAAAAAGTAATGAGCTCAATTTCAATTCCTCACACACTAAGGGACATTTTTTTTTTGGAGTGGGGGGGGTTTGCACAAGTTCTGGAGGTTAGCGTCCGTTGTGATGCTTTTATGAGTGCGGTGGAGACAGAGCACACACTCAGACATTATGCACTAATGTATGTGTCACCGCGACTCTCTTTATACCTTCAGACTCATAGACAAACATCTAAAAGACACAGTAAAACCCAAAGACACACCTACACACACCCTAACACACACCTTCCAGCCAGACTGCTGGATAAGCCTCATTTAGCCTGGTGTGTAACTGTCTCTGTGTAACGAATGGCTTCTGTCCTACAGTCACAGTCCGGCCAGACCACTGCAAAAAATAAAACCTGAACGAAGGAAAATGCCCTGTGTATGGTACAATTAGTACAATCATCCTGAATTATATTACATTTTTTGGTCAATTTGATCTTGATTTAAGAAAAAAAGTCAAAAATTTGAGTAAAAAGTTAAAAATTATTAGATAAAAAGAAAAACATAGAAGATTAAAGATAGAAATATGAGATAAAATGACAAAAAATAAGAGATAAAAGAAAGAAATATGAAATAAAAGGCAGGGATATGAGATAAAATGGTAAAAAAATATGAGGAAAATTAGTAAAGAAATATGAGATGAAAGGGCAAATATATAATAAAAGGCAGAAATATGAGATAAAAGGACAAAATATATTATAAAATATAAGAAAAAAGAAAATGAAATAGAGACACAAATATGAAATAATATCAATATGAGATAAAAAGTAAAAAAAATAAATAAAAGATAAGAGACAAACAGAAATTATGATAAAAGAAGTCCCACAATTTAATTTTGTTTTCTTAAGACAAGATGACCAATATCAAGAAGAAAAGTCAAAAATACAAGAAAAAAAGCAAAAAATGTGGAATAAATACAATTATCATGAAAAAAATCACACAATTTAATTATCTTTTTTTAAGACAAGAGTAAATTGACCAAAATCAAGAAAAAAGTTTTCTGACAGTGGAATAACATAATTCAGGATAACTGTAAATTGGACTAATTGTACCAAATGTAAGATATTTTATCAGATTTATTTTTTGCAGTGCAGCATCATTATGAGTCTCTACACTGAACAGGCTCACACTCTCACTCTGCCTAAACACACAGCTCAACACTCCCCAGATATCCTGCCTCCAGCTCCATCTATCACCTCCACGTCCCTGCTGCTTCATATCGGGGGCCACCTCAGTCCCTCCAGTCCCAGAGCAGCGCTCTGTTTCAGGTCTCCCCTGCCCCCCATTGGGTGGAGCTGCCCCTGTTTAAGATGCACCGTCATGTCCCAGCTACCGCCACCGCTTTCTCATTCTGTCCACAGCTACCGGCAGCGGGAAATTATGACAAACGGCCTGTTTTTATGGCTGTTTTTTCTTCCTATTTCTCAGTTTGTTCTTCACGTTGAGAAAAAGAAAATAATAAAAAGAAAAACTCTGAAAAGATTAAAACTTTCCATTTTTGGTGATGACTCAAGGCAGCACAGTGTTTTGTGGCTTGACCTTTATGAGGTGTGCGTGTGTGTGTTGAGTGTAAATGTACAGTATGGGTGTGTCTGACTGATGTGCATGTGTGTTAACCTTAAGTGTGTGTGCGTGTGCATGTGTGTGCATGTGTGTGTATGTGCGTGCAGTGGCTAAACAGAAGGAGGATGAGAAGCTGAAGGGTTTGAGTGTTTGTGTCTCCAGGTTACTGGGACTGAGCTGCTGCATGTCAGGAAAAATGTGACGACCAGATGACAGCAGAAGGAAAATATTCAATTGTGGGATCCAGGGATCCTGGATACCTGGCTACATGACTGAGCAGATACAGGACACGTTTGTGCTTTGCCTATATACCAAAAATATGAGATAAAGACAAAAATATGACATAAAAAAGCCAAAGATGTTAATTAAAAGGCAAATGAAGGAGATAAAAAGACAAAAATATGAGATAAATGACATAAATGTTAGAAAAAAGGTAAAACAATATTAATTAAAAAGACAAAAATATGAAATATAGATAAAAATAGGAGAAACTAAATATTAAATAAACATACGAATATGAGACTAAAAGACAAAAATATAATATATGATGGATTAAATTGACTATAATAACTCATTATTGTACCCATAACAAAATATTTTGACTTACTTTTTGCTTTTTGCAGCATGTGGCTCACAGACTGAACCAAGCTTCTTATCATCTGTGTGAAAACAGTCATATTGATTGGCTGCCTCCCGAACTCACAAATATTGACCCTCTGTGATTCCCACAGGATCCTCGGATTAAAGCAGCTCAGTGGGAGAATGTGTGTGTTTGCAGAAGCAGATCGTTAATAGTCATGGTCACATAGTCTCACAGCAGGAAGACCTTGAGTTTTAAGGTTTCACACCTCTGTATATTTTGGGGCAGGAGGGTCAATCACCCACCATGCTGCATCCAATTTTAAAAAAGAAACTTTGCACAAGAACCTTTTTTCTTCCAAGAGGGTAAATAAAACATGATAATGTTCTTTTAGTGTCCTTCAAGTGGACTGAATGTGATAAAATGTCCTGTTAGTCTACTTCAAGTGTACTTAATATCATAAAATGTCCTCTATGTGTCCGTCAAGTGGGCTTAATGTAATAAAATGTCCTCTATATGTCCTTTTCATCGACTTAATGGGATAAAATATCATCCGGGTGTCTTTCCAGTGTATTTAATATAACATTTCCTTTTGGTGTCCTTAAAGTGGGCTTAATGTGATAAAATGTCCTTTATGTCTCTGTTGAGTGGACATAATGTGATAGAATGCCCTCTATGTGTCCTTCAAGTGAACTTAATATGATAAAATGTCCTCCAGGTGTCTTTCAAGTGGACAGATTGTGATCAGTCCACTGAGACTGATGGAGGTTAACTGTTATTTTTAATAGAGAAAAGCAGGAACCTGAGGACGCCTGTAAAATTCATTTCAACTTCATTGTCCATTCTTCACATGTTCAAGACAAAAAGAGTCAAGAAAATGTTCCTCACTATTCCACGGTATTCGAGATATAAAGACTTTTATATTGTTTTATTCTTTAGACTGTCACAGGTGGTTCTGTGTAAGTCAAACTCAACCAGAGTCAGCAGAATATTCATCAGCAGCACCACACCCAGCCTGATGCTGAAGTCTGTCACAGTCTGAGTGGAAACTTCAGGGTGTTATTGGCTAAATGTGCCAGTTTACCACCTAGAACTCAAATCCTTAAATGGCAGCTGCAGCAATGAGTTGAAGTTCAAACTTAATTTAAACTGTGTTATACGAATTGGCGCATGAAAGCAGAAAAATATAAAGGGGACATTGGAATTATGTAAATTACTTTAATGCTGATAAAAAACACAGCTGATAAGCCGCCATGTTTAAGGAAGCTACAAGTTCATGTTTATCTCCAAGAAGCTTCGAGCATGGCCCCAAACTGCAGAGGGAAGACAGCAGCAGTTACATCAGGGTGTGTGTGTCTGTGTGTGTGTGTGTGTGTGTGTGTGTGTGTGTGTGTGTGTGTGAGAGAGAGAGAATATCTCAGTGACTCAGGCCAATCCTTTAAAAAAGCCTCTAATTAAAAAGTTTAATAGATGATTAAACCACATCATCCAGTCTGTGTGTTTCTTGTTTCAGATTCATTCCTGCATAGCAATCAGAGCAGTAGGTCCCAGGCCTGTGGTTTTACACACACACACACACACACACACACACACACACACACACACACACGCACACACACACACACACACACACACACGACACACACACACACACACACACTTTTTCTCTTTTGATTTCTGTTTTGTTTTTTCTCCTTTCATTCGTTTTCCTTCATGTCTTCTCCATCCCCCATTCCCTCCTCCTCCTCCTCCTCCACCACCGGGCCTCATGACGTCTCCGGTAGGCAGCACATGTGCAGGATTATCAAATGCTTGTAAAGGAGGAGATAGTGTTTCTCACTCTAATTTTCCAGTTTTTTACAGTCTCGCGTTGTGCAGTGATCTGTCTCTGCCGGGGTCAGACGCAGGTGTCCAGTTACTCGGTTGTGAGGTCTGCGGACGGAAAGAATCTCGGGTTAAAACCAATAATCCCTGTTCTGTTCTGCACACTTGCACCTTTGATTCTCTTAAAAAAAACACTGATAATACATAATTGTAATAACATGTTCATGTGATACATAAAGAATGCTAGAATTTTTAAAATAAGCCAAATTTCTGACAACTAGAAACAGAAAGAGACAACTAGAAAATTTCCTCTATGGAAATTTTGAAAGGGCTCCATGGGCTACGGCCGAAGTGTATATTATGATCAGCTTCTACAGAGACTTCAGACAAACACACCTCCAACAACCTTTTTCTTTTCAAATATTTATTCAGCAACTTATGTCCCTTCAACAGGTTTACTATACACATTTGACATTTAAGGCATTTATGACATTTGACATGAAAGAATCAGCACAAGTTTCTCTGTAAAGTTGCAAATAATTATGTGTGTATGTTGTAAATTGTGGCCAGGAGAGGTCTCATCTCATCTCTCATCTTCTATACCTGCTTATTCCTCATTAGGGTCACAGGGGTCTGCTGGAGCCTATCCCAGCGCATTACGGCGAGAGGCAGGGATACACCCCAGATGGTCACCAGCCAATCGTGGGGCACACACACCATTCACTCACACACTCACACCTACGGGCAATTTAGAGTCACCAATTAACCTCAGCATGTTTGCAAAAAAAGTCAAAGCTGAAGATTCAACCTAAAATCATGTTTTGTCATGTTTGACCAACGGTCCACAACCCAAAGATCATCAATTCACTATTATAGACGACTAAAGAAACAAGAAAATAATCCGATTTGAGAAGCTGGACATTATCTTCTTAAAAATGACTCAAATCCATTAATCGATTATTAAAATAGTCAATGATGTAATAGTTGGCAACTAATCAATTAATTGACTAATTCTTGCACCTCTACTTTAGACATGTAGTTTTAATGAACCTTGGCTTGCTCCAGAAAACCATGAGTACACAGTCTGAAGAATGTGTGATTCTATATGTTTTTCCATCTCTTTGATATAACTGTCACTTTAATTTGATATCATCATCTTCAGAAACTCCCGCATACTGCCACTACTTCGCTAGTTTATTACCACTTTTGCTTGGAAATCCCTGTGCATTTGTAACTGAGCAGTATGAGAGAAAAAAGACACAATAAAAAAGTCCATAATTGGACTGTGGGGTTTTGTTCCACGGTGCAGATGTGACGGGTCTTGGCTGGCAGCTGATGGTTGTCACAGAAGACAGATTGGTCTCTTCTGTGTGAGGATTTCTGCATGAACACGTTGTGCCAGGGCCGCACACATTCACTCATACCTCATCCAGAGCAGTAACTCAGCTGCTAATGACCAACAAACACATTTCTCAGTAATTAAAGTTTAAGGCTCGTACAGCGGCCAACTGGACCAATCTAGCTGAGATGATGGTTGCAACACAAGTGTTGCTGCAAAAAATAACAATAAGACAACTTTTTATTTTTTATTTTTAATTCTCTCTCCCTGCCTCACCATCTATAATTTAATTTATCTCTGTGTTGGTTTTTAGGTCTCCAATAGCTTTGTTTCCAAACCTCAATGTTTTAGTTTGAACTCCAGCTCACCACAGACGTTTGGCCTGTGTTGTATAATCATAATACAGTAAGGAACCTGGCATCAGGGTGAGAGAGAATGAACTCGTCGCACCACAGTCATGCCACCATCAGAATGGCGATACGTTGGGAATATACATGTTGTGAAACCAACCCAGATATGCAAATGTTAAATAAGCAGACAGGGTTACACTGTTGCCTCACAGCAAGAAGGTCGCTGGTTCAAGGACTTGGGCTGGGACCTTTCTGTGTGGAGTTTGTATGTCCTCCTTTTGTGTGCGTGTGTTTTCTCCCAGTTGTCCAGCTTTTTTCCACACTTAAGTTAATTGGTGACCTGTCTGGGGGGTATCCAATCCCTTGGCATTGGCTCCAGGAGACCTCTGCAACCCTAGTGAGGAATAAATGGGTATAGGAAATAGATGGATGGAGTTTTCAGCTGAAAAAGTTGTTTTACTCATACTGGTCTATGGGTTTATATCAGTGTTGGGCAAGTTATTATTTGCAGTTACTAGTTACCACTCCCAAAAATTAGCTAAAGTAATTATAAAAATAACAATTTGAATTGGAAAGTAAGTATTGTTCATTTCAAATAAATGTTTAAATGTTCAAAGGTGTCAGACAGATTTTCCTTTCACTCTACACTCTCACATATTTTAAATAAATGTTCAATTATTTATGAAAAATGTGAGTGTGTGTGTTAGAATGAAATCAATACTTAATTCAATAAATTATTAACAGAAACAGTGAACACAAATCTAAACTATTTTATTGTTGCTGTGGGGCAAAATGAGACCAGCGTCCAATCAAATGTCCTGTATAAACAAGCCCCGCCCACCTCTGATTGGTTTCTGATTAAATTTTACTCTTCCTGAATCAGCATAATTTCTGCAATTGTCTCTGCTCACTCACCAAGGAAGAACAGGAAACAATGTCATAGAGATCTAGTTGTGTTGTGAATTATTTAATATGTAAGTGATTAAAGTCAGCAATTCAAGTTTATTTCAAGATTTAAGTTAAATACAAGACACATTATTTACAGTTGACCACATTTGATGTGCTGTTTAATTAAAATGATACATGAACATGCAGTGTTTATATGGAGAATATTTTGAAAATACTGGTTTCAGAAAGAAGTGCTTTTATTTTGAAGCCACCAGGAAATGATCAGACATGTTTGTTGCTAGTGAAAAAAGTGCCTGTTCAGGGTGTTTTCTCCTTTTGTAAGTTGCATCATGTTTGAGGAAAATAACAAAATAAATGTTGTGTTTGAACAACATATTCTGGTCGTTGAGATGAAGCTTCACTACAAGTTGGCCTGGTAAAAAACTGCTTTAGTTATAGTAACCATTACAGTTATAATGATGGCAAGAGAAGTAACGCTGTTATTAATGATGTTATTTATGACGCCATGGTTCCCATCACTGGTTCATACACAGGAACACAGCTACTGAAAGGATCATGTTCAGTGTGTATGTTCTCCTCCAGGCCAAAGCACATTGTTTACAGAGAAAATTAAAGTGGGGAGGTCAGCGAAAAGGCATAAATGGAAAAAGACATAAACAAGCATTGCAACCTTCTTGAGGAGGATCAGATTTCAGACATGAGACAACAGGAACTAGAGGCTGATTCCTACAGCCCAGAAAAAAGAAGAAAAACAAAGATGTGTGAGGTAAACATCTCGAGGGATGAACAGGGTTCAGTGGGTAATGTTTAGGATCACAGGTCACCTGGACCCTCCAGTGTGTGAGAGTGTGTAAGTGTATTCTGGTTGTGTGTGTGTGTGCCAGGAGGAACATTAATGTAATACTTGACCCTGGGAGGTTGACCTCCCACCTTGAAGTCATCCAGAGGTCAACCAGCTGTGGCAAGAGTGATGGGAGCTGGCGGCTGAAATACTGCTGTTCAATTCCCGTGAGGAAATGTCCTGAAGATACACACTTCTCTCTAACTGGTTGGGTTGGGAAATAGTTGAATCTGCTCCAGAAGTGACCTTTTTTTTTTTTTTTTTGTGAGAGCGGGAAACAGCAATGTAATTAGTGACACGATGACGGCTCCAGTTCCCCAGAAGCAACTCTGACTCTGTGAACGCTGCCAATGAGCAGGTTTTTCAAATAACACCTCACGCCTGCAGGGAATGCTGCACCAATAATGTTATCAGTTACACTTTCCTGCTTTGAGGAGACAATAGTCTGCAACTGCCGCGTTCTGAGCATAGATTCAACCCTCAGCGCGTCTCCCTTCGAGATACAAACACCATAAATTATGTCATGGGTTACTGTTTGCAGTACAATGCTGTTCAGGAAATTCCTCTGTATCCGAGCTCCCCCCCCCAAACAGGTTCCTGCTGCAGGTTTAATGTTCTGTTCACTGCTGCAGTGACTCACTTAACGTCTGTGTCAGCAAAGCTGTCAGCTGCTTTAACTTTTTACTGCTTGTCCTGCTCCACATGGGATGAAGATGTAGATGCTGCAACAAACTTAGAAACACACAAGATTACAGACTTAAAGGGGCATGACCTGCTTGTTATTAGAGCTGCAGATAATAACTTCTGATTGATTATAGGCCATTATTTTGGTAGTTAATTAATCTATTAATTATTGGAATGATTAATCGATTAGTTGTTTGGTTCATAAAATGGTGTAAAGTGTCGCTGTATCCCAAAGCTGAAGATTCAACCAAAAAAGTGTTTTTTTGTCCAGACCAGTTCACAGTTCACAACCCAACGATTATCAATTCACTATTATAGAAGACTAAAGAAACCTGAAAATAATCCGATTTGAGAAGCTGGAACCAGAGAATTTGGGCATTTTCTTCTTAAAAATGGCTCCAATTTATTAATCAATTATCAAAATAGTTTGCAATTAATGTAATAGTTGGCAACTAAACGATTACTTGATTAATTCTTGCAGCTCTATTTTAGACATGTAGTTTTAATGAACCTCACCTCACTCCAGAAAACCATGAGTACACAGTCTGATTTTATATGTTTTTCCATCTCTATGATATAACTGTCACTTTAATTTGATATCATCATCTTCAGAAACTCCCACATACTGCCACTACTTCGCTAGTTTATTACCACTTTTGCTTGAAAATCCCTGTGCATTTGATACTGAGCAGTATGAGAGAAAAAAAGACACAATAAAAAAGTCCATAATTGGACTGTGGGGTTTTGTTCCCACAGATCTGCAGATGTGACGGGTCTTGGCTGGCAGCTGATGGTTGTCACAGAAGACAGATTGGTACCTCCAAATCTGTGTGAGGATTTCTGCATGAACACGTTGTGCCAGGGCCGCACACATTGGCAACTAAATGATTAATCTAATCAAATTAGACTAATCAGTGCAGATCTACTTGTTATGGTTATTTCTACTGTTTTGAACATGGTAAAAGTTCCAACACTTAAGCAATTATGGGTTCCATGGCATTGTCTTCTCACTTATTTCAAAATGGATTTTGGCTCTAACATGAACTTAAAGGTCCAGTCTGTAAAATTACCAGCATCTAGCAGTGTATAATACTCAAGTGAAATGAAAATAAGAATAGTTGTTTTTATGCAGGTTAAATCTAAACAAACCAAACCACTGTTCACTTGTTTCACAGTAAATTCTTTGTAGGTTCTTTAAATTCTACAAAATAAAATCCTAAACCTGCAGTCTGTGTAGTTCTCTTCATTTCTGTCTTTTCCTCTCAACTTATTCCATGTCACTCTTTCAACTTTCATTTTCTTGACCAACCAGTTTACCACCTTCACCTCAGTTCACCATCAGTTCTAAAATACTTGGAATCCGGACTGTTTATATCCGTGTTTTTTACTTAAAGTCGTCAGTGCCTTTGTTAAACATTCACCCTGACTTTAAAACTGATCATTCCTAAACTCGCAGATTTTACTGGACTATTAATGGACATTAATACAGCCTCCTCCTTTTAAATTCAGGAATTAAAGACTTACTTTTTAGCACTTACCACCACGTATATGTGTTACGTATTGTTGGGTGTGTTTGTATGTGTGTGTGTGTGTGGTCTATTAACCATCTTTTTTTGGCCATATTACCCCTAACTTCACACAACAAATCCCATTGCTGCCTCATTCTCCACCTCACCTCAAACCGCCTATCAGCCGCTAAACTCTCAGACTATGATCTCATCGGTGAGCATCCACACAGGAAGCAGTTTGTGAGGTAAGGGTTGAGGGTTCAGTGGAACAGAAACTATAAAAAGCCTGCGTGGTAACAAAGCCGGTAAATAATCACAGACGTATTATTTGTACGGTCGATGACATCATGTATCTCGTTCAGTCAACCCTCACGCTGCGTTTGTAGTTTCCGGGGATGTGGATGTGCTACAGGACGCAACAGGGGACAATATGAGTCACTGAGCTTTTATGGACAGATGTAGGAAACAGATAAATGTGTCAGCAGAGTATTTGGCCTCTTCTGCGGGTGATATCACAAATATGAAAATAAACATACACATCATCCGGTTTCCTTGTTTCTAATGTGCCACGATGCACTTTATCAGATTTGTGGCACAAAACATGATCCCACATCACTCCTGCCTGCTGCTCTGCTGGACAGCAACAAAACCCCACTTCAAAATAACTCAAAATATCCCTTTAATTGGTTAGGTTTTGGATCCTTATACTGGCACTAAAAATATGAATAAAAGAAAGATGAAAAACTTATAAATAATATGATATTATGTATCATATTTAAGGAAATTATTATTAGTTATTTAAATGTGCAGCACACAGAGATATTCAAAACAAAAAATATGTTTAATTATGTTTTAAATCATAGAGAACAAGTCTTGAAACAATCCGTAAAATTTGCTTGAAAAAAAACAAAAACAAATAAAGCTAATTTCCTACATTAAATTTGCCATTTTCTTAAAATATTGAAGCTGACAACATGCTCCATTGACACAAATTCTCAAAGATCTTTTCTCATAGACGATGGTTTCATTTCTAGACTCGCAGCCGCTACTTCTTCTTCTCCTGATTATTATTTTATCCTGTTACTAAACTAAACTCTACAGGATTCAATGTAGTTTATTTGCTCGAAACCAGTTGATTCAAACAGTCGTGTTTTCTCTTTTGCAAGATTTCAAATGTTTGCTTAAAAATGGCTCGACATTAGATGGAAACACATCTATTGTTGGCATGTTTAGCTAACATGAACTTCTTATGTTCATTTACCTTTAACTGGCTCATTTTGAGATGAGCAAAACTTTCTCTACATTATTAAAATAGCTGATGTGACTGGGAACTCCTTCTTTCTTGCTGCGTTTGATACTAACTGGCTGTTTGAAAATGACTTTTGCACCATTAGTCATTAAATAAGGAACTTGAAGTCTTTCTCACATTTACTGTTGTTGAGAGTGTGCCACCTTTCAGCTGTAACTGAACGATGCTGCAGTGCCAAGGCTACGTTTTCCCATCGTAAACTCAGTGAATGACAGCGGCTGTTGGTGTGTGAGCCCCGTGCCAAAGCATCATGCTGTGTGTCAGATTTTACTGTATGTGGCTCTATTAAACAGATATATTCCTCTATATACAGTAACACATGTGCACACAGATTCCTGAAGGCCAGTGGAGTGATTGTGTGTCAGTGAATGAGCAGGATCCACTTTGCTGTTTTCTGTCATGTCACATGACACATGATGTCAGTAGTGGAGGTGTAGTGTTCAGGTGAGGACAATGATGAGAGACCTGTACTGTTCTCAATGCTTGAGCTTTACAACAGGTGTAACTGCAATAATCTTCCAGGTTTTTAACTCAAATACACAGAACTCAGTGGGCATGTGCCTCATTACATTGCAATGAACACACTGATTAACTTTCACTTCATTATTACACAGATTTTCCAACCGTAACAAATCATGTGACAACAGTGTGGTTAAGATCAGGCTCAAACAAAACTTGGTTAGAGTGAAAGAACATGGTTTGGATCCACTTAATCAGTAAATATGTTCATTTAGTGGCCAGAAAACTCCTTCTGCTGGCACAACTTTTCATCTTTTTTCAGCTAAAGGCCCAATTCCATAAGGAGAGTCATGTCAGCGTAACGTCAGCAGAACATCAGCAGAACATCAGCATAACCTCAGAGTAACAATCAGAGTAACGTCAGTGTAACGAACATCAGAGTAATGTCAGAGTAGAGTCAGTGTAATGTAACATGAGCAACATGACAGTCAGAGCTAATGCTGACCCTCTGGTCGACATTTGTGTTTCCACCAGACATGCAGCAGCATTTCAGAAGTGATATGATGCAATGGTAAACATGTGGTCTATTTGGGTATATCGCGAAAGGCACAACTCAAGCAGTTGATTTTCAAAATAAAACCCTATGTGCAGATTTCAGCCCATTAACCCACGGTAGAGAAACAACAAAAAACAGATATTTGACTAAATCAACAGCAATTAAACACCAGACTGGTAAAGTAAACTTTACTGTGTTGGTTGTTCTCTTTATACATTCGTGGTTGTTACAGTAATTATCACGGGATCTTATGATTTTTGTGGATAGCCTTTGTGAGTGCCACTCGCTTCGGAAACGCTTCTGAAACACGTCCAGTAGGGTAGGTCGCATGATGGAGGATGGAGCAAAGCCATGTTGGGTATGTTACACTTTGCTCACGTGTCCCGTGGAATCCAGGTACAGTTACAGTCTGGAACCATCTAGCAATACGCCACCTCCAAATACAGACGTTTGTGATCTTTTAATCTTGTATGCAGACATCATCAGTCAGTCAGTCATCTTCTATACCTGCTTATTCCTCATTAGGGTCGCAGGGGTCTGCTGGAGCCTATCCCAGCGCGTTACGGCGAGAGGCAGGGATACACCCCAGATGGTCGCCAGCCAATCGTGGGGCACACACACCATTCACTCACACACTCACACCTACGGTCAATTTAGAGTCACCAATTAACCTCAGCATGTTTGTGGACTGTGGGAGGAAGCAGGAGTACCCGGTGAAAACCCACACAGACACGGGGAGAACATGCAAACTCCACACAGAAAGATCCCAGACCCAGGACCAAGGAGGTCTTGAACCTGCGACCTTCTTGCTGTGAGGCAACAGCGCTAACATCTGCGCCACCGTGTCGCTCGCAGACATCATCAGTCTCAATGTATTTATTCTAGATGATTTGGGAGTTTTATAGAAGCCTATTGGGCTAAAAAAATGTCTCTAAAGGGTTAATTCAGTGCGGTGAACAGTGACAGCGATGGGCGTGACAAGAAAAAAACGTTTGACGCAGTGGGAATGAAAACGGTCTGCGTGTCCTGGCTCATACTCTGTGTTCTAGAACTCTTTGTGCTGCAGTTTTAATGATAATCATAATGAGACGAGGAGCTAACACTACTGGATGTTTACTTCCCTGCATATTTGTCTTTGTGTGTGTGTGTGTGTGTGTGTGAGAGATGAAAGCAACTGATCTCAGAGAAAGAGGCAATCAGACACAAACACGCACATGCACCCCAGAGAGTAAGATTCATAAAATACCAGGCTGCTTCCAATGAAGCGAGATAATAAGCAGCGGTGCTGTTACACATTTAAACGAGAATATACACACACCACACACACAAACACACACAGAACACACAGGTGGGCCAGTTGGGTCATCTGGGATCTGTTACTGCTCTCCAGGATCAGTCCTTCGCTGCTGCTGTTTAAGTCTCCTCCAGCTGGACTCAGACCAGCTGCAGCGGAGACGTTCTGCCTCCTCAGAGACAAACGGAGAGACACAGGAAGCTCAGATCACTGAGACCTGAAAGAGGAACTTTCATCTGATCAGATATTCTGAGTTTAGATAATAGCTCCTGTAAGGATTTAATCAGAGGAAGAGGAACATATAGAGGATCTGTTCGCCCTCCACTGGTGTAAACTGAGATAAAGAAGACAAACATTCATGCTCAAAACTACGTTTATGTTGGCACAACGCAACAATATTTACATAAACTGAGGAAAATTCTGTAAGGATAACCTCAGCTCATGCAAAGCAGGTAATATAACAGCTTGTTTGCAATCAATGGACAAACAGAATGGTGGAAAAACACGTTTATATTTACGACTTGTTGGACGCTTCAATGCAAAGTACTTCATACATGATTGTAGTCAACCATGGGAGACTGAGCAGATTGTAATTTCTGCTCATGCTTCCTCCAGCTATCGTTCCATCTCTCAGATGCCTACAGCATGCCATGAATTGCAAAGATGCAGATATCTATCCATCAATCCAAAACGTGTCTTACCTGGCTGTGGATCATCTCTTCCTGTCAGCCTGGACATACCTGAGACAGCCTGGTGCCCGTCTGTCTGCCTGCGTCTCCCTGCCCTGCTGCAACTTTTCACAGGCAACAAAACAGCTTCCTGCTGTGAATTAGCTTTGTTCTAGACGTCTGAATTACTGAATTTCTGCTGTTGGGCTGTTTTCCAATTTTTCAGAGCCACAGGCAGAAAAATGTCAACGAGCAGGACAAAAGTGATTCAGTCCATTAACTACATCAGATTTCACCACTTAAGGTGTTTCATCTTGGTAAAATCATTGATTTTCCTCATCAGCAGCTGTCGCAATAGCTTGGTTCTTCCAGAATCTGTCTACATCTCATTTATACAGAAAGTCACTGAAGGTTGAACTCTGCTGTTTAAAGTTTCAAATTACTCTCTTAGGGGCCATCCATATGAATGCAAGTATTTTTGAAACCGTGTGTCTCTCATGGTTTCGGCCTTTCATCCACACGTAATTGCAATTTAGGGCTCCTGAGACAAAGTTCTCTGTCTGCATGGATTCTCTCCAGGTTCTCCAGCTTTCTCCCATAGTCCAAACACATGCTGAGGTTAATTGGAGATACTAAATTGCCTGTGTTTGTGTGTCGCAGAATAGGCTGGTGACCTGTCTGGGTGTATCCTTGCTGCTCACCTGCAAAGCACTGAAAGTGGCTCCAGCAGACCCCTCTGACCCTAGTAAGGAATAAGCGGGTGTAGAAAATGACTGATGGACTATCAGCAGTCATGTGGATGCAAAACTGCAATTTCTTCTTCTTCATTGGGGTTTTAAGGAAGCTGGCATCCATTGCTGCCATCTACAGTACTAGTACTTTATTGTACTATATCCTACTATATAATCCAGAAGAAATATCGTCTTCCCCTGCCACATGACCCTATTTTTAAAATGCTTTTTCTGACGTTGTTTGAGGCAGTGGACGTAGGCCTTAGAGTCACTGCAGATCATAACAAATCACTGATGTTTGGTCCTGATGTCTGTCAGGAACCAGAAATAAACTCATCAAAGATTGTTGTTGCTGCGACTTTAACTTTTTTTTTTAATTCTACAACAATGCTTCACTGCATCTATCTCCACTGGCAATACTGAACTACAACTATAGACCAATTACAACTCAAACAAGCAATGACCTCAACAAACTTGTTTTCAGCCACACCTCCTGTTCTCTGACTGGACAAGTGATGATTTTGGGGAATGCCAGACAGAAAGAAAATAAAAATTGACCGGCAACTATTTAGTTTCTTTTATTTCTGTAACAAGGAACAATAGACACATAAAACACATGAACTGGAATACTGAAAGACTTCTAAGGATTCAGGAAAAATAATGTATAATGCCAAACATCGTGGGACGTTTGGCAATCACTATGTTGTGGTGTGACAACTGAAATTTCTGTTAAAAAAACAATCTGATGGAAGTGTTTGTGGCGGTGTCATTCATTGCAAATTGTGCAAAAAAGAGTTTCATATCACAGAACCAACCCTGCACTACCAAAACATATCACAGCGAGCACAGAAACTCTGGAGCTGTTGGTGATTTTGATTCTGGTTCTAGTTTTGGTCCGAATATAATGCAGGCCAAACCAGAACAAATGGCTGACTCCATCAAGAAAAAAAAATAAGTGTCACTTATAAATTTCCCTGTAGACCATTATCAGTGGTTAAAGATAATGGTTTAGAAAATAGGCTGCAGATAGTTCCTGAAATTAATTTACATAAAACAAATGTCTTTTGGGGCAAATATGTGATTATTTGCGATCAATTACATAATAATTACCTGTAAAAACCTGTAAATTAATTAAGGTTAAATTAAATTGATTACATTTTTTCTCAACTCCCACCCCTACTTAATACAGTTTACCTCCAATGCCAACATTTGGTTCCAATGTGGTACAAATGCAGCGTAAAAGAATGGTGCGCTATTTTATTTTTTTTTACAGATTTTATTAACCTATAACCTGAACCACAACAGACTGCAATGTGCAGAAATAACAGAGATTATTTTTTATAGGAAGGATTTTGTACAATTGTCCAATGTTGACGTTTCCATGGTGACGGTTGAGATGTTGAATGTGAATCAGAAACCTAACTCTTAGACTTTTAAACATCATTGAAACAATTTCTGCCATCATCATTCATTTTAGCTGCTGGAAAGATCAGGACAGGACATCACATCATCTGCACTCTGCCAGTTATCCACAGGTATAAGGAAAACAGATACAGAACCGAGCGGCACATCAGTAGTAATGTCGTTATTTTATGGTTCATCCTGGAAACACCATGGCTGCGTACAGCTGCACCTCTGGATGTTTCTACTTTGCTTGTGTAATAAAATATAAGATTACTTTTCTATTACTTTGATTTCTTATTTCCAGACTTTAAGCACTGGCTACTGTATCCCATAGTTGATTTATTGGCCGGTGTGATTTTCCATTCTCAATCACAGAGAACTTTCATGGTGTGTAATCATCCAAATCTCCTCTGTATAAATCTGTCCCGCGGCTCACTCTAAGCCAGGCTATTTCTTTTTTTTTGCTGCTTTTTGGCTGGATTCTGACCTGGATACTGTCTGTGCAGATAACACTCACATCTGTAGACACACGCAGGACAAACACATAATCCAAAACTGAAGGGAAAATCAACGTTTGATTTAACCCAGTCACCGACGTAAACGTGTTTCCAGCAGCTATGATGAGGCAATCGAAAACACTCGTCGTAGTAAACGTCAGGTCTTTGTGTGAGTCCGATTGATTCAATCAGATGGAATCTAGAGCTGCTTTAAACACCGCCGTTCAACAATTATCCATCCATCCGCAAAGTGGCACACAGACTTAATGTCTACAGAAAAGAGATCAGAATGAATTCAGCAGCAAGACATGTTGGATACAAGGGAAAATGAAGCCAATAGAGAAAACTGCAGTTTCCTGATTGGCCATTTGAGGCTCTGAAAGCTTCTCAGAGGCCTTTACGTTAAAATGCAGCAGAAATAAACATGTTTACAGCCCTCATACTAAAAATGATTTGGTCTCTATAGATAACGTATGTGCTTGAGAGATTTAGCCGAAGGTGAATTAGTATAGGGCTGCAACTAACAACTATTTTGATAAATTATTATCTATCGATCATTGAAACGATTAACTGATTTGATTCATGAAATGGTGCATCAATTACTTTTCCCCAAAGCTAAAGATTTAACTTAAAATGCTATATACAATAGTCCCCAAACCAAAGATCAGCAGTTTATAATTATAGAAGACTAAAGAAATCAGAAAATAATCATATTTGAGAAGCTGGAACCAGAGAAGTTAGATATTTTCTTTTTAAAAATGACTCAAACCCATTAATCAGTTATCAACATAGCTAGTGATCATTGTAAATGTGGTAACTATCAACTAATCATTGCAGCTCTAAATTAGTACAATTGTTACAATCACATTCGTGGTCACAGAATTATTACAATAAAAAGTATTTAGATTTTTATTCTTTTAACCTAAAAGGTAAAATGATGAATTATCTTTCATGCAAACCTTGTTTTAGCATTTTTTTCTCAACCAACAGACCTTTTATTCCATTCAACATTCAGCTGCACAGCAGGAAAACACCAGGTGTTAGTAATAACATCACTGATGGCTCCACTGTAGTCATGTCTCAGGAAGTCACGACAGTGTGACACTGAGCCAACACCCTGAAACTGTCATTAATCATATTGTTTTATACTATGACATGTCGACATTTCTGTGTGTGAAAGGCCTATCTGTCAGTGTAACAGCAAGAGTTTCACCTGCTGCACAACGATCTGCTGAATCATGGTGACTTGGCACATTTTCGGCTTTGCGACTGATTCATATTCCATGGCCTTTCATTGTTTCCAGTGCTTCTCATTTTTCCTCTGATGGTTACTGCCTCTATCAGTGACCACATTTGGGTGATTCCCAAATTAAGTAATGATTTACAGTCCTTTTAATTTATGAAGATGCATGTGTGACACCTTGTTATTTGAGAACATTTTTAAAGAGTCATACCTTGAAGGAAATAGGAAGGACAAATGAACAGCCCGTACGTATTCTTGTTACCTCTTGGCACACGCTTTGTTTTTTTTAAATATAATGTGTTAAATCATAAACCTTCAGGTGTATTTTAAAGCAAACTGAATGTGAAATAAGCGTCAGGACACTGTTTGTTTTGGACATCAGTGTTCATGCTGAATAAGTGTTGGTATCAGTCTGATAATTTGTCTTCATAGTGTGAGTTTGTACTGAACACTGACATCATGCAGATATTCACAGAGCTAAATTATGACAAAAATACATAAACAATGTACAAATAAACATGATGGCATTCTACTGTTTAAAGGTCCAATGTGTCAGATTTAGCAGCAGACTTGTCAGAAATGTAATTTATTATCAATAAATATATTTTAATTATGGGCAACACGATGGAGCAGGGATTAGCGCTGTTGCCTCACAGGAAGAAGGTCGCACCTCCTTGGTCTGGGACCTTTCTGTGTGGAGTTCTCCCTGTGTCTGCATGGGTTCTCTCCGGCTTCCTCCCACAGTCCAAAAACATGCTGAGGTTAACTGGAGACTCTAAATTGCCCATAGGTGTGAGTGTGTGAGTGAATGGTGTGTGTGCCCCAGGATTGGCTGGCGACCATCTGGGGTGTATCCCTGCCTCTCGCTGTAATGTCCTGGGATAGGCTCCAGCAGACCTCTGCGACCCTAATGAGGAATAAGCAGGTATAGAAGATGACTGACTGACTGATGATGTCTGCAAACAACATTAAAAGATCACAAACATCTGTATTTGGAGGTGGCGTATTGCTAGATGGTTCCAGACTGTAACTGTACCTGGATTCCACGGGACACGTGAGCGAAGTGTAACATACCCAACATGGCTTTGCTCCATCCTAGTAAGCAGGTATAGAAGATGAATGAATTCATGTTTTGATTATTATATAATTCAATCACAATAAGAATTGTTGTGTTTTAATGACCTTTATTGAGATTTTTTTTTCTACATTGGAGCAAGGAGTTTCTGGCGGCATCTAGTTGTAAAGCTGCAGATTGCAATCAAGTGATCAATCGATTAGTTGCCAACTATTACATTAATTGCCAACTACATTGATGAATAAATTGAATTGAGTCACTTTTAAGAAGAAAAGGTCCAAATTCTCTGGTTTCAGCTTCTCAAATCTGATTATTTTCTGGCTTCTTCAGTCTTCTATAATAGTAAACTGATGATCTTTGGGTTGTGAACTGTTAGTCTGGATGAAAAAAAACATTCTAGTTTGAATCTTCAGCTTTGAGAAACAGTGGTTGACATTTTACACTGTTTTAAGAAAAAATCAACTAATCATTTAATGATTTATTGACTATCCAAATAATTGTCAGTTGCAGCCCTAGATTACATTGTGTGTTGGCATATTTTAGTACTGACGCGGAGGGTTGCTACAATGTGAACAACGCACAAACTCAAAACTACTGACACATTTTGCTGAGAACTGATCGTCGTGATGAAAAAGTCGAGAAGATTCGAGTCGGGACACCGTTATGCGTTGCTGTTTCCTACACGATGGATGACTGTTTTTATTTTTGACAGTGGTGGAGAAATGATAGAGTGAAGAGAGTAAGTTCAGTGTCACTAATGACCAATGAGATTCTCGCCAACAGCTGGCAGTGCCCTGATGCTGTAATATCAGCAGCCGTTAACCCTCTGGCTCTACTGACTGGCTGTCGTCATTCTCTGTAAGGATTAAGGAAGCGTCGCAGCAGATGAACACACTGACCTTGTTGAGCTTGTCAGTCACAGGCCAATAAAATCCCAACCTCGCCGCTGGGGGGGGCGGGACCTTGGGTGAGGGGGGGCCTGCTGCCCTGTTAAAGTTAATGGGCACTCATATCTTTTACTGGCAAATTTTCACCTGCATGGCGTAGAGCTCAAAAACTAGAGTACGTCTCCTTTCCAAACACTGCTGCTACCACGTCTCATTAACAAACCACTGACGCAAGTGTGTTGTATATGAAGGTGTGAACATTCCACGTTTATAATTCCTCAGTCCCCATGGTGTCACTACTTTTGTGCAGTGATGCAAGCTGTTTCTTTTATATCTGAGGTGGGAAAAACACATTTCACCCAGTGTTGAGATGAATAGCAGCATAAATGTTCAACACATGTGAGATGTGACTGGAGAAAAATAGTGGACATAACTTATCTTTATTTATTTATTTAAATGTTTATTTATCAGGGGCTTTCAGACACCATTGCCACAACAAGGGAAAATGTGATGATTATAAGACATCTGGTTTTAGCTAAATTGCAGCTTTGTCCCTGGTGAGGCTGAATACAAGAAAAAATATACTGATTATCGTGAAGTACAATAACTAAAATGGATAAATGCCATGAAAAAAAGTACAGTGAAGCAATTGAAAAAAACTGGACATACATTTCAGGTTAAAACACGAAATAACTGACATTAACATGAATGAACTTTAATGTTCATATCTAAGCTGCTGCTGGAGCCAATTATTAACTTTAACACTAAATATCTCCAGTTCTGTTTGGGATTTAACTTCAGTGTGTTCCTTCACTGGGAGGAATGATGGGACAGATGTTGTCCTTCACATTGGAGTTGTTTATTAAAAGACCCGAGACATCACTTGTTGAGAAAAAGAACCTTGTCTTCATGATTAACTGTTGAGCATGTGGCTCAGACAACTTTTTGTGCTAGTCGGACTGTGTTTTGTAGTTTTTACTGGTTCCAATATGGCCTGCATTTTATCTTTGGGTTTGCTGAAGTGATGTTTCTACATTTCCCTGTATCCACCGCTACCTGTGTCAGGCTGATCCTCTCTTCTGTGGTTATCTGTGGAAACGTATTTAAAGGGTCATCAGAGATCGATTTTCCGTCCAGTGTCAGCTTATGTGTTTCACAGCAGCGCAGCCGAGGTTTACGATCCTTCCATACGCTCGTGTGCAGCATATTTGATAACATCTCATTTTGTTGTTGAATGTGGGACAAGATAAATAGCTGTCATCTTTACAGGATCCATGGTGAAATCTGCGGTTTGAATTTCCTTGGCCGACTATGGCAGTCGCCACGACAACCCGGGAAATGTTTTCATTAAAGACAACATTGTGGCTTTTCGTCTTTTTCTTCCTCTGCCGCCACAGTGTGTGTGTGAACACATGTGCGCTGTTGTGTAGGCCCGTGTTTGGGTGTGATGTTGTGCACATGCGATCCATTCCCAGGTATTTGTGCGACGGGCGCCACGCTGACCAAACAAACCTGTCGGGGGAGACGTGTGACGGAACGTCCACATATAAACCTGATCCTCTGTTTGCAGGAGAAGCCAAACAGGCTGTGTTAACCATCCACTGCGATGTTATCTGAGAGAATCTGATCTCAGTCTGTGGCGGAAGGGGGAATGTAGTTCAGCTTGACTAAAGTCTCCCAGCCACACACAGCGAGTCTGACACACAGGGACACTGCCAGTTACAGTATATTATGTTTTATTCAGTCGTATGTTTGAAATGAAGGGTAACATAAAGGATGGAAATGAGATTCACTGCTTGAAATTAAGTGGAAACTACATTTGGATTGACGAAAGATTACAAGCTCGCCAAAATCACTCAGCACTGGTCATTTGATACGGAGGCAATCGAACTGCTTTCATTTTGAAATCTTTTTAACCCCCCCACGTTGTGGCTCTGGGGATTGCGGCAGAGTTGAAGAAGTAGGAGGGTCCGATGGTTCCTGAGGTGTTTTTCTCATTCTATACACTAGATGTAACTTCACATAGAAACCAAATATTACGATCATAACGAAGACCCGTTCAAATAATCGCAGCAGAGCTTCGGAAAAATCATGCTTTTGTGTCTACATACAACAGTAACCATGACTCAGCCACAGTTGCTATGGAGAAAAAGCCAGTTAAAGGTCCTATATTTTACATTTTTTCCCTGGTTTTATTGGAAGTTGTGATGTCACTGACAAGATATATTTGTAGTTTTAAGAACCAAAAATGATCTGTATTTAGTTTTACACTCCTGTCAAGCTTGTCTTTGTGTTCTTGAAAGAACACAAAGTTAGATTGTTGATTAATCCATTATTTGCCACCTATTGCATAAATCAAAATATTTTGAAAATCGATTGATATATTTAAGTCATTTTTAAGGGAAAAGAATGCCCAAATTCTGTGGTTCAAGTTTCTCAAATCTGATTATTGTCTGGTGTCTTCAGGCTTCTATAATAGTCAACTGATGATCTTTGGGTTGTGGACGTTTTAGGTTGAATCTTCAGCCGTGGGAAACAGTGATCAACATTTTACTTTGTCTTATGAACCAAACAACCAATTAATTAATTGTTTCAATATTATAAAGATTAATCCACTATCACAATGGCGATTGCGTGGTTGTGACATCACAACTTGACAGGCGTCTTGACAGTTGATTCAGGTGATTCAACTGATTCAGTTATATGAATCAGATGTGTGCTTTTACCTGTGGATTGTAAGAGATTGGAAGAGGCAACGTGGGAGGTTACATGATAACGAAAAAAGGTGAAAAAAGTGAAGGACACACAAAAAAAATGTGTTTGTGTTTCCAGAGGTCAGAACAAACCACAGCAAGCTGAGAGAGGCTGAGAGGAGCAGGGCAGCACACTCCAGACTCAGGTAGCAATAGTTTATAGAAGGAGTCTGTTTGTTTAAGACTGTCGGTTATGGAGCGTGACCAAACAGACTCTTAACCACATTCCTTCTTTCTTTTCTCTGTCTCTTTGCCTCTCACTCTGTTTCTTTCTTTCCCTCTTCCCTGCTCATGCTGTGGATCAGCCTGTGTCTCTCTGCAAACTGGCTTCATCCACCATAGTCCTTCATGCTTGTTTCCAAACTGCTCAGTCAGACCACATCATGTCACACCTGATCACTTTGTATGACTCCATCTGTGTGAGGAAGTGATATCTGAAGTAACAAGTGAGTGCTGTTGAAATGATGAAAGACAAACAAAAAGATTGTATCTGTTAAATTTTCCAGTTCCTTTCAAAAACACAAGCTCGAGTTACAGCAAAATCTATCAGTACAATACCTGAAGCATGAAATCCACAGTCTACTGTACTTAACTACATCCACTGTATGGAGACACCAGTCAATACCAGCCTGTTGCTTCATGTTGGTGACACATCATGTAGCAACCAGTTGTGTTATGGATCCAAATTCCTGTTGCCTTGGAATTGGTAGTACCAATAACAACAATACTAATTAATGGCATGTTTTCATGCAGTTTCTCCTGTTATAAAGATAGAAAACCTGGATTGTGAATCTACACTAGAGCTGCAACTAACGACTATTCTGAGGGTTGATTAATCTATTGATTATTGAAGCAATAAATTGATTGGTGAAAAATGTCGATAACTGTTTCCCAAAGTTGAAGATTTAACCTAAAATATATATTTTTTTGTCCAGAACAACAGTCCACATTCCAAATATCATCAATTTACTATTATAGAAGACTAAAGAAACCAGAAAATAATGTGATTTGAGAAGCTAGAACCAGAGACATTTTCTTCTTAAAAATGACTCAAATCGGTGAATAGATTATCTAAAAGTAGATAACTGGCAACTTATTGATTAATCAACTAATTGTTGAGGCTCTAATATATACTAAACAAAAATAAATGAAATAAAAGATATTACCGTAGATGTTTTCTATACACATAAAAGGACAAATTTCTCTCAAGTTTTGTTCGCAAATTTGTTGAAATCTGTGTTAATGAGAAAAAAAATGCGCCTCATGTGGGATGAAAACTAATTAAAAAATTACGAATTCTACTTAATGATTTGGTTCTTTAATGATTCTCTTTTCAGCTCATTTGGGCAAAAAAGATTAAACAGTCAATATTGTTATCTGTTATCTCTGGACAGAAGATATAGACTAGATATAGAATCTTGATGGAGAAGGAGTAGAAATTTCTCAGTATTTGAGAGGATACCTGGAATTTCCTTAAAGTATTTGAGGTGAAACAGTCTTTAGTTTACTTCTCCTTCTAATTATGTAGACATTGCAGTTTTGGTCAAAGTGGTAGACCAACCAGCAGCCCAGGCTAATAAAGGCGTGATTAGGACGACTGTTCTTTCTGACCATGAGCCTCCACAGGTTGGTTCAGGACTCGGTCCGGTGGTAGAAGCCGCTGTAATGTAGTATTTCACCACTGTTTTGTGAAGCAGCGCTGCTGTTGCTACAGCTGATCCCTTGTTACTGAACCCATGTAATACCATGTAATATTATGTCTTTGTAGGCCCGCTGCAGCTCAGCGGTCGCATTTGATTCACTTGTTTTCCACACTGCGCTGTGCCAGTGCTATGGTTAGCAGCAGAGCGCTCTCGAGGGGCATGACTCTCTTTGGTTTTGGACCTGAGCAGCCTTACTTCCATTTAATGAGGCCCGTCTTTAAAAATGAGAGACAGAGAAAGAGAGTGAGAGAAACATATACTTTCACTCTGTTCTGTCTGAACAGCTGCATCTGTGGTTTTCTCTTCAGGCTACCTCTGCTCTGTTTGATGTGAGAGAGAGAGAGAGAGAGAGAGAGAGAGAGAGAGATACACACCACTGGCACTAAGCAACATGGACTCCCGCAGAATGATTGATAGTACATAATTACAACACAGAATGGCACTTGTTAGGTGAAGTAACTCACCGTGAGAACGCAGTTGACCAAATGGCAAACACACCAAATCATTAATAATTAAGAAATATGGCATTAAGGATATTATGTAATCCCCAGAATGCACATAGAACATTTTGAAATATAACCGCTCAAGCACTAAATGGCACCAGACTTTACCACTGTAACCAAAACACCATGCAACATTTAGCCTTGACTTCCTCCAAAGTCTCAGTGCAGGAGTGAGGACCAGACACACACAGGAGAAACCATCATCAGAGAGGAGGTGGAGGACTTGGAGGGGACAAGAGGAGCCATAAAACCTCCTGTCACAGCCAGCACTAGTGATTAGGCTGAGGAATAAAGGGACTGAAAACAAATTTAGTGAGCAAATTTAGCAAGGTTTAACACTGTGTTTGTCTGAAAACTTCAAACTTATCAACTCCTGAAAATAAACATACTACAGAAACTGCAGCGGTTGTGGTATTAACACATTATGGGGGAGAGAATCAATATTCCCTGGTTCCATTGTAACCCTAACCCCAACCCTTAATCCTAACCCCTAACCATAACTGTGACCCTTACTCCTAGTCCCTAGCCCCTAACCCCTATCCTCCTATCCCAACTCCTAAATCTAACCCAATCTAACCCCCAACCCTAATACAAACACTAACCCCAACCCCTAGCCTTAACCAACCTCTAACCTCTGCAGGTGGACCCCCCACTTCTATACCTAAACCCCAACCATAACCCTTAGCCCCTAGACCCTAACCCTAACTCCCAACTCCTAACCCCTAACCTTAATCTTCATCTTAATCTGTGTATTGAAACTATAATGATGTGTGAAGTGAACTGATGAATAGACATGCAGTTAGTAAATAATGATACCTGATGCCAGTATGTTACTAGTATATTTTTCTTACTCTGTCGTACTTTGTGGGTAACTTGAGGTATTTGAGGTATTCTTCTCTTCCTTTGTTTCTGTTCGCAAAGCTGTTTTTCAGCTCCTCGGGTGCATTAAATGGTTTATATGTGCTCAGCTGTGATAGCGTGTGTATCTACGGTACACAGTCAGGTGCCAGCTCAATTGACCCTTATCTCGTCATAATAAAATAATCATCTGAAGCTCCCACTTGCAGCTGGTGAAAGAACAGAGAAAGACAAAGGGGAAAACAACAGATAAGAGACAGGAAGAAGCTACAGGGTAGAGGAGTGCAGGAAAGGAGGGAAGCCAAGGACATACAGAGGGAGGAAAGGAAGTCATAAGAGCAGCAGCTTTGGCATACAATGTTATCAGGGACAGGAGTGAACCTTTACCTTTCAGTCTATCTCTATCACCTTTTTGTCCATGTTATGTTGCTGCTGTGTTTTCTTGGTCGCATGAAACTATATTAAGGACTTTTAGGCCATTATGTACATATTTAGATATTTTACAGTCACTGGTTTAGTGTTTGCGTGTTTACTCTCCAGCAGCAAATCTCTTCTTGACTTTGTGTCGGTTTAGCACTAGACTGTAGAGCTGCAATATTTAGTCGATTATTATTGGATTAATCATCAATTATTTTGATAATCAATGTCAGTCATTGAAGAATGAGTCAGTCAAGAAGAAAAGGTACAAATTCTCTGGTGCAGCTTCTCAAATACGATTACTTTCAGGGTTTCTTTAGTCTTCTATAATAGTAAACTGATGATCTTTGGATTGTAGACTGTTGGTCTGTACAAAAAAAAAATACATTTTAGTTTGAATGCCACTTTGTGACACACAGTGACCAACATTTGCAGAGTTTAAAGAATCTATTCACACCGTGACCTAGTTAGCTGAAAATGTTGGCAAACTAACTAGCTTGAAGAGTAAATGTGATTAGGATTTGTGTGATGATAGCTGCAGTAGTTCACTGAATACTGCTCGCACATTTCTAACACCAACTATTTAGCAGGAATACACAGACGAATGTTGCTGTCTGTGCCATCATCTGGTGTGAACAGGGCCTGAACTGATCTTTTCTGAAAATCATTTGGTCTCTGGATATCTATTAAACACCTGTTACACAAGTATCTTAACAGAGACACTCCTGGGCTTCGCATTCAAGACTGTTCCCTTTTAGGTTGTGCAGTTTATGTGTTGTGTACCATTCGAGATTCCCTCTGAGAAACTTTTTGTGTTACAGCAATGTCATATTTAGCAATGTATTTTCCTTCTGGTTATATCAAAACATGGAAAAAAGAGAAATTTCTCACCATTGAACATACATGTCATTCTATATTTTTGAATGATGACTCCTACGTCATTGACACCGGAAACTTTCTGCAATTCAGCCGAGGTTGGCAGGATGACGAGTGAGCAGCGAGTCCCGTGGGATGCTGGGTTAACCACTAACAACCCAGAAGCTTTCCAATGCCAACCATGCAGTGCTTTAAACAGCCACTTCACCAGCACAATGATGGACATATGGTGCCAGACGGGAGGGCCTCACTCTCTGGGCAGCCACCAAGATTCATTGTTCACACATATGAAAGGCAAAGGGGAATGGACAGCTCCAAGAACATTTATTACGGAGCCGTATTATAGAAAACACACTTGGAAAATACTCAATGGCTAGCAGAAAACATTCCCTTTTTCCGTCCTTTTTCTGTCTCACTCAGCCTCCTTTTCCTTTATCTCCCTGTCCAAAAAAAGCTGGGAACACAGTGGAGTGAAAAGAAAAAGTGAGAGAAAGTGAAGCCCTGTCTCAGTAACAGCACCGCTCAAGTTCATAATCAGCCAAATCAAGTATATGCTTACTGACGGGCTGTTCCACTGAAGGCTGCGCTGCCTGCCAGGGGTGTGTGGGTGAGTTCGAGCCAGCGCAGCAATAAAAACCATTGTTGCGTTTGTTTAGACAGCCCGTCCAAATTTGACCCTCCCCTTTGGAGCAAATGCCCAGGTTTGTCGGCCCAATAATGGCACCTAATTTGTACGAAAGTCGAGAGAAATCAGTGTAAAGCAAAAATCTGAAAAACAAGCCACCTTATTTCCCCCTGCTTGCATCCTGTTGTCATATATTAAAGTTTCTTTCTTTTTTTTTATTCCTTGGACCCTGACACTGGTGGTGATTTAAGTGTTGCTGAAACAGAGCGACACTGAGGAGCTGTGGTTTGCCAGGGAAGTGTCGAGCTGTTTCAACAGGTTCGCTGTGCCTACGTTATTAACTTCTAGGGAAAGAGGATGTAATTAGTTGAGAAAGAACCAGATAGTAGAATGTAATATCCAGTCACAGATTAACCTGTGTTCAGTCCTTCCCGCACTATGTCTAATCAGCTCGCTGATCCCATTTTCCCTCGCTCTGTCATCTGTCCACATGCCCATGCCAGCTGTACTGAACTGACAGGGCAGCAAGCGGACTGGGATTTTCCCAGAAACTTTAGCCTCTCTGAGGACAAGGTGAGATTGGCGGGCAGGATGAGTATCTGTCTCGCTGTCCGCCTGGGTCAGTCTCGCCGTCAGTCCTCTGCAACTTGGCTTTGAAAACCTCCAAAGCTCCACTGCAAACTCAGATTCATCATGCAGACATATGAGATGCCTGTCCACACCAGTCTGCAGGAAGAAAATGAATAGGATGAGGATGAAAATGACTCTGCCCACAAAAAAAGAAACTTTCCGTTTCCTTTCTCTCACTTTCTCCTTTTTTCCCACCGTATAAACAATGGCAGTGAAGTCACGGCTGGTCCTGACCCATCTCTGCCAGGCTAAGGGTTTAAGACCCTGGGATCAGCAAAGTGGTAAAATAAACCAATAATATTGTTAGCAGACAAATAGGTTTGTTGTCATGAAGAAAATCAGCACCAAACAGGCTACATACACATTTTACCAATAAAATTCCAAGACATTCTCATGGTGTTTTAAGGCCTTTGAAGCAAATTTACATGACCATGTATTAGACCTGAAACTAGATTCATTGATTAGTTGCCCAATATTACATCAATTTGTCAGCTATTTTAATTGAGTTGAGTCATTTTTAAGAATATATAAATATTTACATGATTGATTAACCTTCAATTTACAAAACATGAGAGATGAAATAAGAAAATAGGTGTAATTTCAATTCAAAACATTCACTTACCAAACAATATTTAGTTTTTTTAAGCAGCAGGTGAAGGTATCCCCTGTCTTACAAACCATTTACAAATAAAAACTAAATATTTTATCCCTTGAGCCCTGAAAGATGTTCACTGACTTCACATTTCTGTAGAGAAACAGGAACTGATACATTTTTTTGGACCCTTTAGTAGGCCGTTTCTGGCCCCTGGGCCACACGTTTGACAGCCCTGATCTAGGTTGTGGTGTAATCTGTAGAGTTTTGGAGCTTTGACTTTGTCCCAATGTTGGATCTAAGCCTCCAACTGATGATATATTCCAGATTTCGGAGGTTCTTGCTCAAAATGTTAAAATCTGGAGAGTTTGACTCTTTGATGGACCCACAAATACAAAAATACAATCTCATCCACACTTGTCTGTTCTTTCTCTATTTCTAGATATAAATATCTCAATTTGCTCACTTTTTAGCTTCCTCACGCCTCGTCCACTTCAGATACGTTTTGCGCACTGCTTTCCTCCTTTGTTTTCAATCCTGTTTGATTAGTTTGTTTGGTTAACCTTCATTTTGACATCGAAATTGGGCTGCAGCAGGTTTTCCACCAATCCGACACCTTGGACTGGCTTTGCTCAGGCTCTGAATAATACTCTGTAGGCATGTTTGGTTGTCATCTCATTTCATAAATAACAGTGTGGCCTTGAGCAGACACATGACTCTGAGGGTCATCTGGGATTTGAACTTGGGACGAACCCTGAAACAGAATAAACTTACAGGGGTGTAACACGAGTGTTAGTTATTATATTCAGGAGCAGGATTATTTTTTAGATCTGTGAAACATGTTTTTAGTTAGACAACAACAGAATGGAGAAAATACTGATGTGTGTTAACTGTACTAGGTTTTGGCGGAGGTACAGTAATGTCTGTTCTTTACTCCCACGCTGGCTGTAACAGACAATATAGAATATTCACTGACCTCATTGAAGCATAAACACTGCACGGTTTCTCACGTCCCAACATACAAACAGTGCCTGTGAGTCACTGTAGCTGTCTAAACCGATCCCCACTGATCACGCTGTTAAAAGTCCCTGATTGTCACGCTGCCATCTATATGACACCTGCTGTCTGGTGTTGCCCTGTATGTTCCCTGCTCCCACGTCTGACCTCTGCCACTCAGTCTCCTCTACCTGCCTGCCACCCACACCACATCCTCCTCCTCTACCAGCCCACCAGCTCCCAGGTCTGTGTGCAGATCACCTTCATCGGAGTCTCCTCTCAGCTATCCTCCTTTTTTACTTGAACAAAGGAGTACAGTAGATTACAGTAGTAGTTTTAGGGTGTAGCTGGTAAAGTGGAGATATAGTCATCCTATGTGTTATTGTAGTAAAGTAAACGTTATCATTTGACGAGTGTAGCAATGTTAGCTTAATTAACCAACAATGTTGTCACAGCAGTCAAACACTCCTACTCTAAGTAAACTTTACTATTGTACCAGTTATTATGGGAACTGTACAAACTTTTTCTTGAATAATCTTCCATAGAGTTGCTGTGTTGTTCTGCTGTGGTGAAGCTGCTGAAGCTGGTGAAGTTGGTGAAGTTTGTGAAGCTGCTCAACTGATGATCAGAAGTTTTGCACAAAAAACAACAGCTGTGTCTTTATGTCTTTTGAAAATGGACTGAATACAGTGGTGTAGTGGCTCCCTATTCAGCTTTAGTCTACAAAATAGAAAACCAGTTATTGTAAAGTTCACCAGTAGAACCATCTGCTAACCAGCACTAGCACCAGAACCATGTTTTGTTGGTGTAAAGGGGGATTCTCTTGTTTTGGTCTTCAAATGAACTGAGATCCATTTAAACAGCTGTTTCTGTACAGCTGCTTTTCTTTTTTCTGCAAAGAAGATGAGCAGCTGAGTCACTCTCAGTGTTGCTTAATGGGTTTAACAAAAAGGAGCCAATCAAAGCCCAGAACCACCCAACTGTCATTAAATTTACAACAGATGTTACATGTTTTTATCACAGATCTATGACAGAATGGTAATTGGAAGAAGAAAAAATAAACTGACATTTAATTATTTATAATATAACACCATATCAATTAAAGTTGGGTTTGACTACATTACATCCATGCTAGTTTTTTAGTATTATAAAGTGCTAAGTCGAGTAAATTGGCGCTTTCAGTTGTAATTGCAACTTGGATGTTAATGTGAAAGCTATTTACGAGTTGGAAACTCGTTATTAACTGCACCATGACATGAACACAACGTCATCCGACTGAACAGTATCTCAGTCTATTTACAAGAAAAATATGTTTCCTCATGTTGGAATAAGTCACCGTTTGTCTGTGGAATCTGCAGAAGTGGCTTAATTATTGCAACCTGCTTGTCTAATAAATTGAAAGCGTCGTAGCAGCGATGTAAAGCAATGTAAAGGGTTATGGTCAGTCAGACAATGACACATTTCACTGGGTAGTTTATATTACAGTACTGCATGTCAATAATAATTTTGAATAATTTCACATTAAGCGGAAAACAAGAAAACACTTTTTTCAAGAAAAAAGGTGAACTTGCACATTCATTATACTGTAGGACAGTTTTTTTTAACTAACTGATGTATGTGAAATTTCTCAGTTTTTCCCCAATGGTTTTCTGGACAAACAGGCTCCTTCACTTGCTTTCATTGACCCGGGAGCTGCAGTGGAAAATCAACGATAGGTCTTGGCCTCATTTTGTCCTGGTGCCGCTTGGTCCGATGCGGGAGCACGCGCACACACACACGCGCACACACACCCACACACACCCACACACGCACACAGGCGGCCCTGAGAGGGCTCATTTTAAACTGCAGGAGCAACCTCAAACTTATGGTTATAGGATGTGGGTACACGCTAATACCCATCAAGCTAACTACACCCCTGGTGGAAAAGTGGCACAGAGAGAGAGAGAGAGAGAGAGAGAGAGACAGGGTGACTGTGACATTGGATTCGTTCTGCTATGCTGATACCCCCGCAATCTCATGGTTTGCTAAATTACAGCCTTGTGCTCTCTCTCTGCTTCATTATCCTTCGCCCACAAACACACACACACTCACACACACACACACACACACACACACACACACACACACACACACACACACACACACACACACACACACACATTTCAGTTTTATTTCACACACACACTGATGATGATGATGATGATGATGATGATGATGATGTAAGTGTTACAGTGACACAGGAAGAAACTAGTCACTTATCTTATATGACATATTTATTTTGCAGCTCAGTCTCCAGAGGGAAACGTAGACAGTTTGTTTTTACAGATACGCTGAATATCGTCTTGTTTCGTTTTTGATGCTAGCCTATTTTCATGAGTTTTATGGCGCAACGAAGCTGCGGTTAAGGTGTGGTTAGTTTCAGACACAAGAACACATAGTTAGGTCAAAGCCCAATATGACGGGACAAATGTCCAGTAAAATGGCCTGTTGAACACCAGTAAAAAGGCCTGACGTAATGGTACAAAATGCCCAGTTAACAGTGGTGTTGAACAGACATCTCCTGCAGCTTTTCCATGAAACAAAGCACTGATCCATCCACCCAACCCCCTTCCATGCCGCTGAGAGAAGAGCAACTGAAGAGGAACGTTGCCTGAACTACATCACAACGGCTAAAATTCAATGTGGTTTGGAGAAACTGTCTGGAGCCTGGGCTGATATTTTAAGTTTAGATCCAGTGAAGCAACCCGATGAGTATAAATACTTGACGGCTTCTGTGTATTCTTATGCATATTTGGACATGTCTGTGTGTAACCGAGCTTCGGTAATAACACGGCTTCCCAACCGAGCTGCCCAATGACAGCACGAAATGCCACCGACAACAGCCACCAATCAGGCTCCTGCAATCCCACACACCCATGAACGCACACACTAACGCACACACACGCCAGTAACACTTGGGGCAGCGTAACACGCTCCTGCACAAAGGTACACTCTGCTCCTGTGCTGCCTTCACAAATAGACTTGTTTTCTTCACGCTGGAACATGTGACACCGAGCCAAGCAACACTCGCCACCCTGGGCCTGTTCAGCCACACACACACACTCACCTACCCACCCATGAAATGAGAGGTTTATGTTGGAAGATAGGGGCAGTTCAGCACGGGCGGAGGGGCACACTCCAGGAAGGAGGATGTCTTCAGGGCTGTTTACAGACAAAAGAGCAAACAAACAGCTTGCGGCTCACAGCTCATGGCCACAGATGGGATTTTCTGGAGGTCACTGTAGATTTTAAGTCACCCTGTAGCTGCTGTGACAACTCGGGTTAATGAAGAGGAACCCTGGTGTGAGGCACCTTCAGAAGGATCCCTTTTTAAGCACTTTTCCTCCTCAGAGTGGACAGGACACTGCGTTCTGTTCCAGGACTATTCGAAGAACAGAGAGTTTCCATCAGCAGTCACACGTCAAGATGCTTTTTATGAGGGCACTGGCTGTGGATTGGTCATAGCTGTTATTTCAAGGATATTGGGTGCCGTTGTGAGGCATTGGAAAGCATGATTAGTTTATGTGTGTGTGCATGTGTGTATGGCCTCTTTGGCCAACATAGCATCTTTCCAACAGAAGTCTTTTCTATTATCATGTTAGTTTACCATTATTACCATTTTTAAGTGGTAATCTGTCTTTTTTTTTTCTTCGTGCATGGCAACACCTTATTGAGGTGGCACCGCTCAGCACAGCTGATGAAATTTTAATATAGTACATGAAACGTAGGTGCTATAATGAACTGGGTTAAGTTGTAGTGCGATGAAGCAGAGAGAGGAAGAGAGAGAGAGAGAGAGAGAGAGAGAGACGAACATCTGTTCTTAAGTGGCATAAATGAGTGATTATTTATTATGAGTTTCCTTTTATACACAATATAAATGTATGAGTGTAAGCATAACATACTTGGAAAATCCATGTTGCTCTAGTGCAGCAGCGTTTGAAAAGTGATTCGACGCTACACATACACGTTGGATCTGTTTTCGACCAAACTGCACTGAAGTTGCATCAGTCTATCAAAAAACAGAAGGAGCCAGACAGGAAGTCAGACAGGAAAAGTACAAATCAACCAGTTGATTTTCAAAATAAAACACTATGGGTGGCATGTGTGCATAGCTGTGTTGATTACGTTACACTTTGCTCATGGTCCTGTGGAATCCAGGAGTTAATCTGAATGATACAGGAATTTAAATGTAACCCATAGCATGTGGAACAAAATGCAGCTGCTCATCTTCTAAATGCAAAAAGAAAGCGTGATCACATATCAGCAGCACTGGAGCTTCCTGTCTGTTTCAGGCTCGATTTCAGGATTTTATTGCTTGTTTGTATAGTTTTAATCAATTACAACCTAATCACACAGAACTGTTGCGTCATCGTCCTCCAATTACAGCACAGAATTTGATGAACCAGATGTTCTTGTCTTTTATTATCATTACTCTGTTCATTCTTTTCTTTTATTCTTATTTAACTCCATATTAGTTTTTTTTGTATTTTTAAGACTGTTCAGCACTACTAGTGAATGTTAACTGTGGTTATTTTAAATGTGCTATACAAACATATTGTGACTTGTTGGCAAAAGTGTTTTGGAAACACATTCACTACAATTTAGTAGTTTGTAGAAAATTCTCACATCTGCACATCCAAACTCATGTCAAACCGTTTCTACTTCTGTCACGGTACAGTGCTGCTCTGATGACATGATGCTGACAGCTAGACTAATATTTCCTTATTTTGTGTGTCCCCTAAAATTACTACTGACACTGCTAAAAGTGTTATGTTTACATCTTCTACAGGATTTCTGCACAGAGAATATACTATATATACTGTATATTACAGACTTTCTTAAAGATGTTGATCTCAGTGTGCATTGGTGGATACTGAGCCATACTGTCACATTAAAAGTGAAAGTACTTAAAAAGGAGAAATGAGTGCTACCGTGGAGCTGGCAGAGAGAGTACCTGCTCACTGACACAGGAAAACAAGTTGGACTAGAAGTCAACTAACAAGAGGAGGAGTGTCAGGAAGCAGATAAGACTGTGATAGGAAAGTATCATAGATCCTCCCCATGTCAAATCTTCTGTTTACCAGACTTCACTTTGCTTTTATCAGAAAGGCTTCAGTGGCACCCATGACAACATGCTCGTTTGCAGCTACAGAACTTGTAGATCTGTGGAGTTAAAAATCAGCCCAGTTACTCTCTGTGGGACTGGAGCTCAGTTTTGGATCAGAAGCCAGTTCCTCTCAAGTGAATCCATTTTAAACTGGGCCGAACCCAGAGCCTCATCCAAAACCACCAGTGTCATCGAGGTAAAATGAGATCAGCTTGTAAGAGCTGAGTCAACATGCTGCTTCAGCTCCAAGAATCAAACTATGTCTATTAATGTCCAGATAAGACAATCAGACATATGTGGATATTAAAGCTACAGAGTGCACTCATTCAGCCTCAAGACCATTATTGGTCAAAAGAGTCGACACATGAGCAGATCAAGAAGCCAGAAGCCAACAATCACAAACACAAAAAAAACGGTGTGATGGAAACAAAGACAAGTTATGGTTCTGCAGATTCATATCATAGTAAAATTTTTTCACACGCATATTTTTATGGGCGGTGCAGTGGTTATCACTGTTGCCTCACAGCAAGAAGGTCGCAGGTTCAAGACCTTGAGCTGGGACCTTTCTGTGTGGAGTTTGCATTTTGTCTGTTTGGGGCTTCTTCCATCAGTCCAAAAACATGCTGAGGTTAATTGGAGACTTTACAATTTCCCATTTGAGTGAATGGTGTGTGTGTCCCACGATAGGCTGGCGACTATCTGGGGTTTATACCTGCCTCTCGCCTGTGATGTGCTGGGATTGGCTCCAGCAGACCCCCATGACCCTAATCAAGAATAAGCGGTTATAGAAAATGACTGACTGGCATATTTTTACAAATACTGTTTTATAATACTGTGGTTTAGGTGTGGTTAGTCTTAGGTTTGGACACAAACATATTTTGTTAGTGTTAGAAAAGATCTGCCTGGTCCTACAGACTCTGTAAGTCCCTACATCTCCTCTGTACAGACTCTGTTCTCTCTGCATTAACAAGTGTAAACTCACTGAAGATTGAACCCTGTTGAAGTTTAAAACTATTGGATCCTAGAGTCACTCTGGATCATAACCAACCACTGATGTTTGGTTGTCTTGTATGTTGGAAAAAAAAATAAGGCTACAAAAATTGTTGTTCCAGCTTTAACTTCTGGATATTCTACAGTGCTGCTTAATATTCCACAACGGACCAAACGGCTTTGCTGTAACTTTCAGAACTACAACCATAGACTAACTACAACTAAAACAATGATCTTAACTTCTTTGTTCAAAATCACATCAAAAACCCATGAATATACCAGAAACCCAAATGAAGACTGAAGGTAAATTAAAACTAAGCAGAAGTATGTAGAAGGGCGAAGCCAGGGCAAAAAAAGATCATGGTTTGGGTGAAGATGATCAATGTGTGTCATAATGAGATACACGTCTGATATAATGTCTGGTTAAATGCCAAATGTAATGGTACAAATATGGCAGTTAACAGTGGTGTTGAACAGACGTCTGCTGCAACTTTTCCATGAAACAAAGCAATGATCCATACACCAAACCCTCCTCCTGCTGCTGAGGAACTGAAGAGAAATGTCAACTGAACGACATCACCATGTCTGAATTGTTGATGTTTAACGTACAGCTCTGGAAAAAATAAGACCACTGCAAAATGATCAGTTTTTCTGATTTTACTACTTATGGGTATGTGTTTAGGCAAAAGCAACATTTTTGTTTAAGTCTATAAACTGCTGACAACACTTCCTCCAAATTCCAAATATAAATATTGTACTTTAGAGCATTTATTTGGAGAAAATGACACATGGCCAAACTAACAAAAAAGATATAATGTTTCAGATCTCAGACAATGCAAAGCAACAAGATCAAATTCATTTTAAAACAACATAATACTAATTTTACACAGAAGAGTTCAGAAATCAATATTTGGTGCGATAACCCTTATTTTTAATCACAGCTTTCATGCGTCTTGGCATGCTCTCAAGTCTACCATTGTCCTTGGGTGAATTTATTCTACTCCTGGTAGCTTAGCTTAGCTTTGTTTGATGGCTTGTGTCCATCCATCTTCCTCTTGATCACATTCCAGAGGTTTTCAATAGGGTTTAGGTGTAAAAAAATGCAGTGGTCTCTTATTTTTTTCCAGAGCTGTAGCTGTAATTGCAGAAATGTAAAATTCCCTCTGAGACTGAGCTGCACTGATCATCCTCAACAACAATATTGACAGAAAAGCTATTGGCAATATTGACATGTGCATAGAATGATGTTGCCTACAATCACAAACACAGAACGATACAGACACAGACACTTTCCCACAGTTCAGAAACAAACCTTGTCAACATTTGAGTTTGCAGTCCTGCTCCTCCCTTTCAGTTCTTTGTGCAAACATTGAGGCTTGGACCAACCGCAACTCAACATGACAGGAGCCGGTATGACAAGGGAAGTTAATTTTTATTGCACATTTCAACAAGGCAAATCAAAGTGTTTTACATAAAACATAAAAAGCATCAAGACCTGCAGTTTCCTAGGAGATTGTTCCAGATATGTAGAGCATAAAAAGTGAATGTTTAGACTTTGGGGACAGAAAGTAGACGGGTCCCAGACGACCTGAAGGTCTGGAAGGTTCATGAATGTATTTTGGCCTTATACTATTCAGAGCTTTATACACCGATGACAGTATTTTGAAATCGTCTCTTTGACGGACAGGAGGCCTGTGTAAAGAGCTCAGAGTGGTTGTAGAGGAGGAGGAGAAGAAAACAAACAAATAGAAGGAGAGAGGCCATGACTCCTGATAAAATGTCCACCAGATGTTGTGGGTCTTCTTCCAACTTCCCATCTGATGTCTTCATCTTTTAGCACGGTTCCAACAGGGGGAAGAGGTTAGGAGTCTCTCACAGCGTGTTTCACCAACATTAGTTTGGCTCATTCAGGCAGGTGATGCCATTTGAATTTGAGCAGGCGCTAAAGAACATAAACGCTCATCCCGCTCAACTGAACCTTTAAGGAACGGAATAGTTTTGATTTCCCCAGTGTCTAATATCTCATCTGCTGGATAACAGATGACAAAACACTTTCCAATAAATGAGCTACTTGTGAGTTCATGTGATTTCTGTTTACAAGTCTGTGTTGCTTTATTAAAGTAGCATGAACCTAAACAAACCAGATGATTTAAAATCACCCTGCAGCCGAACCACCAGAGACTCGGCTTCCCAGATAACGTTCACAACGTTCCCGTAACGTTCGTCCTGGTTTTTACTTCTTAATAACTTTTTTTTGTTCAATCCCAAAATGTCCCTATAACCATATATGTCTTTTAGGGAGTTTTTTGTAATGTTCCTTTATCATATCTTTCTTAACTTTGGTCAATTTAATTTTGAAGTTTGACTTCAGGCAAAGCAATTTGTTTGTACAGCACTTTAACACCAAGTTAATTCCAAGTGCTTTACACAAAACAGTAAATACAGTCATTAAAATTGAAGGAACGGGGGAAAAGTTACAGTAATTGGGAATCAACAGGCATTAGCTGGATTTTAATTATGAAACAAAGCACCGATCCATCTACTGAAAACTCCGCTTGTAGCAGAGAGAAGACAAAGGTCCACCGATCTACGTCTCCACATCTGAAACTTTGATGTTTCGCGTATTCGTGTTTTGTAGAAACCTCAAGTGTCAGCGTTTCCCTCTGAGACTGAACTGAAGGTGAAGTTACAGAGACTTAGTAACATGCTTTTAATTTAAAGTCCATCCACAGCACAGTGTGCACATTGCGTCATAAAAAAAAAAAAATCATAAAACGCTCCATGAGAATTCATAAGGTGACAAAGCTCACAGGCTGAGCTAATGTGACCGGGAGGGGGGTGTTTAAGCAGAGCTATCCGGTCTGAATCAGACTTTGATCCCTGGTCTTATCCAGCCCTTCCTCTCCTCCACCTCTACCTCATACTCACCTCATCATCCAGCTGCTGCTACAGCTGCTGCTACATACTGCTGCTGCAGCAGCCGACATGTGTAAGAAGCTGCAGCCGTTGAGGTTGAAAAACACACTTCTAACTCTCTCCACTTCCCGTCCGCCTTTAGATAGATCGGAGAGAAGATGATATTTCAAGGACGGCGTTCTGTAAAGCGTATCAACATTTGTGTTCTTGACCTTCAGAGGACACCGTATCCTCTGCTTTCCTCTCTGCTGTTTTTCCACCTTTCACCCTCTGGTATTTTTCCTACATTTCCATCTTCAGACTCCATAATCTGTTTTCCTGTCTCCTCATCCCCAGGCTCTGCTTCTTTCCCCCTCTCCCATGGGGTCTCATCTTCTCTCTGCTGTATCAGCCATTCATTATAGCCCTGCTCCTCGCTTAATGCATGAATTCACTCAATCTGCTTAATGATCCAAAGATGCGTCTCTTTGCTCTGCATCAGAGGATCCACTCATGCAGCTCATCTCCATCCTCCAGAGATCGGACAAATCAAGGAGTTCCCTCTTAAAAATCTTAACAAGTGAAATAGAGCTGCAATGATTAATTGATTAGTTGTCAACTTTTACATCAGTCAATGTCACATTAATTAAATATTGAATTTGCGGTTGTTGTTTTTTTTTAATAAAATGTCAGAATTATCTTGTTCCAGCTTCAGAAAATCTGAATATTTTATGTTTTCTTTAGTCTTCTATAATAGTAAAATGAAGTTTTTGCTTATTTCAAGATTTTGGTGAATTTAATCTTGTTTTCTTAAATTAAGATTAAATTGTTTGACTTTTTTTCTTAATGTTGTCATCTCTTTATCCCAGATCTTTTAAATACTTGAAATAAGTAAAATTATCTGCCAATGGAATGAGATAATTCAAGATAATCCTACTCAATATTGGACTAATTGCACTAAATATAAGATATTTCTCCTGATAAGATTACATTTTTTACAGTGTGTTAACCATTTTTTTCTTTTAAGCCTGAGGCTGAAGTTTCTGCGGTAGGTTTTTATTTTATGTTTAAAGACTTCAACAATTCCAGGACGAACTCTCATTTATCTGTACTCGGTCCATGAAACTGCTCCATGTTGCTCAACATGGGGACAACAGAGTTTCGAAACAGGGGCAATTAGAAGTGATAAAGCTGTTGGCGTGGACCTAGAGGCTTCCCGTAATTAAAATTAGGGATTGGCGCTCGCCGGGGCAAGTATCAAGACTCATGTGAACGCTGTTATTGGCAATGCGTCGTTCACCACAGATTGGAGCTCTGTCCGTTGGACTGAAACAACGTCTTAGCAGAAGGACAGATAATCAGTGAAGCTCTCCCCTTTATGCACTTACACCAATACATAGTGTTCTATCATCTATTCTATTTTATTAGTGAGACATTCTCGCTGGTTTGAGGCTACCTTGACATCTCCTGCTGCCTCAAGATAACCACAGCCTTGTTTTCCTTCTCAGTTTGACCCTTGACTCTCTGCCAGTATCTTGCATATAGTTCCTTCAAAAAGTTTAAGGGTTCATTTGGGGATCATAAACCTATGAATGGGATTGATTACGCATAGCGGTGATTATGGAGCCTTTGCCAAATGTTCCAGGAGTAAGCCGGTTTCTATTCCAACCAAGTGTCTGATTTCTCCGATTAGTTAACTGGGATCAGCTGTTTTACTCTTTGGTTGTAATTAAAGCTGTACAAGTTGTCAGGTTGAACTTATAATGCTGAAGATTTTCATTACATCAAACTTCATTATACAAAAAACAACATTAGATCATTCAGTTTTACCATCTCTGATGTTAACACTCAATTCTGTCTTTAGTCTAATGAAACACCTTTTATACCAAATATCACCAAATAAAGAGAAAATAAGGCAAAGAAAAAAAGGTAATATTATAATATTATCACAGTTTATCAAGGACACAATAAAGGCACAGTGTGTCGATTCTGTTCTTAAAGGCACAGTGCGTCGTTTATGTATTAAAGGTACAGTGTGCAGTTTCCGTATTAAAAGCACAGTGTATAGTTTCTGTAATAAAGGTACAGTGTATAGTTCATGTGTTAAAAATGCAAAAGTGCTTTTAGAGTCTTTGTTTGTATTGTCTATTCTGAGCTAGTTAGTGGCAGCTTCATGAAGGAAGACCTGCTCCACATGAAGATAAAAACATCTCAATCTCAAAGGTGATTTCTTCCAAGTTTATGCTCTTATTTTGATTTATTTATATGTTTTGTTCCAATTTGTGTTGTTGTTGTGAGGTATGTATTGTTTACCTGTCGTGAATTAATTCTTAAAATAATAAAAAGAAAAAAAAACATTTTTTGTGGTTCAGGTGAGGGTAGAAACATAGATTGTAAATTGAGACCTTCACCTTTCAGCTCATCTCCTACTTTACCACAATAAACCAATGCCTGCATCTTTGTAGATGCTGCACCGATCCACCTCTCTAATCTCCCACGATACTTGAACTCTTCTACCTGAGGCAGGATCTCATCCCCGACCCGGAGGTTGCACTCCACCATTTTCCAGCTGTGAACCATGGCCTCATATTTGGAGGTGCTGATTCTCATCCCAGCAACCGCTGCAAACCACTCCAGTGAGAGCTGAAGGTCACAGTCCAATGAAGCCAACAGGACCAGATAGTCTGCAAAAGGCAGTGGGTAAGTCCTGAGGCCACCGAACTGCAACCCCTCATCACCGTGGCTGCACCTACAATTCTGTTCATGAAGGTTATGAACTGAATGAGTGACAAAGGGCAGCCTTGGTGCAGTCAAACTACCACTGAAAACTGAGAGACACAGTCAAATGCCTTCTCAAAGTCCACAAAGCACATATAGACTGGTTGGGTGAACTCCCATACAACCTCCAGGACTGTGTTAAGGGTATAGAGCTGGTTCACAGTTCCAGGACTAAAACCACACTGCTCTTCCTGAATTCCCAGTTCAACTCTTCGGGATCCTCAAATAAACCTTCCCAGGAAGGCTGAAGACTGTGTTCTCTCTGTAGTTGGAGCAGATCCTCCAGGCCCACCCTGGTCTGCCAGTCCAGAGATACTGCCCCTGATGGCCATGCGATGTTGTAGAGTCATATCGTTCTCCATGACCTCACCAAACTCCTCCCACACCTGAGTTTTTGCTTCTGCAACCGCGGAGGCTGCGCTCAACTCTATTGTTGTGGTGTGAAAAGACAGATTATTAGCAACTCCTCAGGTCCACTTTTTCTGTTTTAAGCATCAGTGCTAGATTTTGATGCAGTGATGTCACCATATTTAAGGATCTGTTTGTACTGTATGTTCTGTGTGATATTGGAACCAGTGGGAATAATGTTCAAAACTACAAAACTCAGCAGCTTTAATATAGAGGAATTAGCTGAAATCTCGTCTCTGTGCATGTCTCAGCCCTCTGTACCTCAGCTAATGAATGAGACGCCAGGGAAGGAAAAAGTTATTTCAGGTTTTAAAAGTCAATGTTCAGTATCACCAGGCTATTCACCCAAAGCAATTAGCTTCCTCTCTGCTAACAGGGTGTTTCTGGCCTACAGCAGCTTGGCTCTCAGCACTGGGTGAAAAGACACAGGAGAGTCAGGGTGGTTGGACACACGTGGGGGGGTGGAGGGTGTGAAATACAGCCGAGAAGCCAAGTGCGTGTGTGTGCGCGTGTGTTGTAATTGCAAGAAGCAGCCCAGAACTCAGGGAAATATAGAGCCAAGAGAGAGGATTTGGGGGAAAGGTTGGAGGAGTTCCGCGGGACCAAGGGTCACTTTAAAGACTCTTTTTTGGCTTTGTGGTTCGGCGATGGTGCAACCAGGGCTTGGATAGTCTGACTGGAGTTTGAAAATCATATTTCTCCACTGTAATAAACGGGAAAAAAATGATAAAACCAAACTAGTTTTGTAGACACACCGTCCCAGAGGAGCTGACTTTATCGTTCCCGACTTGATAATTAATTGTGAACCCTCACATGGTCAGATATTGTTACTCAAATCCAAACATCTGAGAACATCTGTGATCTCCAGCAGTGGTGGTCCTGATGATGATGGCTGATGGCTAAGGCTCTAAAGGACTATTTCACTGTTTTTTTAACATGAACCCTATTAACTTTGAGTGTCTATTAAGGCTCGATTCCATAGGGGTGTAACGCAAGTGTAGCTTGGATCCATTTTCAATGGAGCTGTACTGAAGTTGCGTCAATCGAACACAGAGCAGAAGGAGCCAGAGGAAAGGCACAAATTAACTGTCGATTTTCAAAATAAAACACTATGTGCAGACTTCAGCCTACTGACCCACAGTAGAAGAACAAAAAAAGACATTTGACCAAATCAGCAACAATTAAACGCTGGACAGGTAAAGTGAACTTTGGTGTGTTTGTTGTTCTCTTTATACATCTGTGGTTGTTACTGAGATTAGTGCAGAATCTCTACCGCTTTTACTTTATATTAAGAACTTTCTAATCTCAAAGATAGAAAAGAGTACATGTTGAAAAAAGATGCTTCTTACTGAAAACAGAAAAAAAAAAGATCAAAAAGGAGAAAATGAGAGAATGAGATGCCAACAGAGTGAATGAAGAGGAAATAGCTGCGTAGTTGTCAGGGTTCATGGTTGAGGTCAGAAGGTTGAACAGTAATCAGCTTTTAATGTGAACACATCACTGCACACACACACACACACACACACACACACACACACACACACACACACACACACACACTCTTCAACATTAAGACACACAACCAGTATACAATTGTTCGAGCGCTCACCATAATCAGCATCCCATAATCATCAATCACTATCAGTGGCCTTGCAATCACTGCAGTGAGCTTCAGCCAGTCACATGATGGATGAACGGTGATGTCATCAGGATGTTATCATCTGGTTGGCTAATGATGGGAAGTTGGCAGAGCGGAGGCCATGGACTTCAGGAGTTGACTCCATCAACTCACTTGATTTGTTTGTGTTTGTGAAACTGAGGCATTTTTTTATGTTTAACATGTTTCATAAACACAAGCAGAAACATCATACTCTCATTGGCTGAGGTAATCCTTTGGCAGTTTCATGTTTTTTTAAGGTGCTTTTTTATTTCATCATTGCCTCCTTTTTTATATATATGATTTATTCATGTATTTTTTCACACAGATTGCAAAAAGTCCTTATATATCCATAAAAAATTTCATTCAAAAGTTTCATTCTGTCTGCAAATGAGCATTAGAAATGAGCATTGATCCTATTTGCAACAGAGCGGTGGAGGTTTACTAGAGCTAATGTTTGGTCTGCAAAATAGTTCTGCAAAATAATTCTAGTTGCAGTTTTCAGCTAGTGAGCCGTCTATAAACTGCAGGAAAACATATTGACAACAAGTCAGATTAAACAGCTGCTAAACCTGTAGGTGAACTAGCATTATATTGAAAAGCACTACAAAGATCAATACTGGAAGATCAGTGAAATTATGTCTCTGTGCTTCAGATACATGAAGGAATGAGGGAAATCAGGGCTAGATGTCAGAAATACTTAACTATCCCTTTAATATTCTCCCAACTAGCCTGTCACACTGTGGCCGTCACAACAACTTTCTCTCACACTCACACACACACACTGAGGGTCATTAATCAGTGTCAGACCTCCCTCCTCTCCTCCTTCATCCCTCTGTCCTCATCCATCTTTGGCCGCCACTCTTCTGTCCAACACATCCTCACGCTGTCCTTTAGTCTGCTGTTTTACTGTCCATCTGTCAAACCATCATTGTTTGTGCTGTGGTGAGTGACAGCAAACACACATTTCTACATTTCACCATCATGTGGCACAGTCCGGTCAGTTTTAATGATGCCGCTGCAGATCCAACCTGATCCTTCCTCTACAGATGTTTTCCTGTCCGTCTTGTGATGATGTTTTTTCCCAGCAGCTGCATCTGGGTCATTATTGTGATCTGACTATTCTGATCAATTAATCTATTGATAATTGAAGGAATAATCGATTCATTGTTTGGTTCATTAAATGGTGTAACATGTTGATCACTCTTTCCCAAAGCTGAAGATTCAACTTAAAATATCTTTTTTTTTGTCCAGACCAACAGTCCACAACCCAAAGGTTTATTATTATAGAAAACTAAAGAAACCAGGAAATAATCGGATTTGAGAAGCTGGTGACGGATTGATTATTTGATCATCAAAATAGTTGGCAATTAATGTAGTAGTTGGCAACTAATCAATTATTCAAGTCATTGTTGCAACTCTGTTGATTAACCTCTTAAGACATACCACCTTTTTCAGTCTTATTTGTGAAAATGGTCTGCCCAAGTTGTAACTAGCACAGTTCCCACATGTTACATGTCACATGTCATTCAAAGCAATGGCTATTGACTATCAGATTTGGATGGTGATTTCATAGGAAATTTCCATTGGGTCACACCGCTGTCCATTAAACCAAAGGTGGTCAAACTCTTGTAGTCTGTCCTTATTGGATTTCAAGCTGGCTATCTCCTGACCCCATGCTTCGATTGTCTCGTGCATGGTATCAATCAATGTGAAACAACTTCTAGACCATCATTGTTGCATTATCTGCACATAGAAACTAATGAATAAAGCACAGTATTGCCGTAAACGTCCGGAATTAGACCTTAGTAATTTCCAGGTCTGAGTTACTATGGAAAAATATTTCCAGACATTTGCTTATATTCAGTTTTATGAAATTCAGGATTTCAAAATTTTCTAATTGTTTTAAAATTATGTGAATTTTTGTTTAAATGTGTGACTAAAAATGACTAAAATAAACCTATGTCTACATTTTTTTTTTCCAGCAGCTGCGTCTGTCTCCAGGAAACAGTCATGTGCAGGTGTTGGTTGTGATGCTGCAGCTCTGCGTCATCAGAGGCCATCACAGAGAGACGGGACAGGTAATTAATGCTCCTGTCGAGCCAACATGACATAAACAGACTTGTTGCTGCTGTTGCTGTTGCTGTGATATTTTTATTCAGGAGGAAATCAATAAGACACGTGTTTGTGTCTGACAGGTTCCTGTCTAAGGTCACTGAGACCTGCTGTCTGTCTCCTGCTGCTGATTTACACACCAGGTCAGTTTCTTTATGGTGAAAGTCCACACAAACTTCACTTCTGACACAAGACAACAGGAATAATAATAATAATAATACAATTATGAACTTTATTTGTATGAGACTTTTCATACAAGAAGATCAAAGTGTTTTACAACAGATGAAAAACATGTTACCTAAGACATTAAGAAGGAAATTCAAATTAAAAATGTATTTGCATATTTGCACATTTGTCTCCTTATCTGAATATTCTGGTCTGTGACTCGGCCACACATGTGACAAACTTTTCTAAATACAATAAAATAAATGACACACGTCAGTCTGCAGGTGTTTAGAGAGATTTCACCTTTATCAGATTCAGAATTTAGAATCCAGTGATGCTCAGAAATGTTGGAAATACAAAATGATATGGAAGAAGAGAGAAAATTAAATGATCCAATCATTAATGAATAATAATTTTAAAAAGAATTAAAATGATAGAATAGATTATGCAAACCAATTATAACTCATTGAATTATTGCAGTGTTGTTCTGATCTAACTGTCTAAAAGTCAAAATTACTAAAATTTTGTGTTATTCTTTGAATTATTAGGCATGTAAATAGCTTCAGTCTAATAACTTTGCAGCATATTTGAAACAGCAAAAGTGAAGTTCTGTTCACTTTTTCATGCATAATCCTATGGATGTTCAGCAACACAAGTGCGTCTGTAAAACTCACACAAACACGACAGAGACAAACCTGTAATTCTCAGTGCAGCACGCAGTATTATATGATAGTTTCAGCATTTAAACCACCAGCATTTTATTATCTGAGGATGTGAGAGTTTGGGGAAACACTGAGAAGCTGAAAGCTCTGAAAGCTTTTTTTCTGCATCTTATTTGCTTAATTTCTGGAAATGAAATGTGGAAAAACTGTAAACTTTGAGGTGAAGCTTTTGTCTTTGTAAACTTGTGATGTCAGCTGTGGGAGATGCCTGTGTGTTAGTTTGAAATTAATTCTTGAAGATGCCGGGCGGTGACAGACTGACCCACCAATGTGCTGGGCCTCCCCCCTCCCCACACACAGCTAGCTGTCAATCACGATGACTAATGAGCAGCTGATTACATCATCGGTCGGCTTGGGACGTGGAGGTGAATTTTAAGATTTGATGATTTGGGTTTGGGAGGCAGGAGCAGTCACAGTGAGAGGGCGAGACGTGGGGGAGATATATTTGTGTTTGGGAATAACGGGGAGAGTAATGAGCAGGATAATGAGGCCGGGACATCCCAGCACAACATGCACACTGCAGAGGAGAGATCTGGTTTCCACTCAAAACCACTGGGGGTTTCCTGACTGAGGAATGGAGGGGGAGAACGGGGGACTGAGGCAGGTCTGTGCATCCCAGAAATTCTTTGCCCTCCTTCTCCTCCTCCTCTTCCTCCTCCTCCTCCTCCTCCTCCTCACATCTTCGCTCCCTTCCTCTTCTCCCTCTCTGCATGTCCTGAGCACTTTCTGGCTGACTGTTGTTTTGACAGCTGACCTGTTTTACAGATAATGTTAGCTGCTAGTAACAGCTACTAGCAGCTACTAGCTACTAGCAGCAAATAGCTGCTACTAGTAGCAGCATTCCTGACCAAGATTCCCGATTCCTAGACCAAGACCATATTGATCCAGTCAGTCAGTCATTTTCTATACCCGCTTATTCCTCATTAGGGTCACAGGGGTCTGCTGGAGCCAATCCCAGCGTGTTACGGCGAGAGGCAGGGATACACCCCAGATGGTCGCCAGCCCATCGTGGGGTACACACACCATGCACTCACACAATCACACCTACGGGCAATTTAGAGTCTCCAATTAACCTCAGCATGTTTTTGGACTGTGGGAGGAAGCCGGAGTACCCGGTGAAAACCCACACAGATGCGGGGAGAACATGCCAACTCCACACAGAAAGGTCCCAGACCCAAGGAGGTTTTGAACCTGCGACCTTCTTGCTGTGAGGGAACAGCACTAACCCCTGCGTCACCGTGTCACCCCATATTGATCCAAATCAGAAAAAAAAGTCAACACCCAACACGATGGGACAAACGTCCAGTAAAAGGTCTCATTGAACATCAGTGAAATAACCAACGTGACAGAACAAAAAGTCCATTATTAGCAGTGATGAACAAGCGTCTCCTGCAACTTTGAGGAACGTTGAACTACGTCACCACGTCTGAAGCAGTGATTCAACATATCTGTGGTTTGTAGAAACATAAACTGTCCATGTTTCCCTCTGAGACTGAGCTGACGTTTCCTCTGGTAAAGACCTACAGCTAAAAGTCTCTTCATTAGGATGATGTTATAAAACGCTCCACAACTGGGCCATAAATTTCTGTTACAGAACTTGTTTCCAAAATGTTCTGGGAACATTTTTGTGTTTGATTCTGATAATGTTAATAAATGCTCCTGATGATTGTTCCTTAAATGTTAAAATGTTTAGTTTTTTTTTACTTGAAATCAACAGAATGCTCTGGGAATGATTCACTGAACAAAAACATTCTTACCTTTTTACAGCACTGTGGGATAGTTAGAAACCTGGAATGAACAGGGAGCATAGAGCCACAACTTAAGCATCAATAAGTATATTGATGTTTGTGCTTTCAATACAATGAAAAGAAACAAACTGATATTGTCAAATTAAGACCAACAAAGAGGTAAAAAGGGAAGGTTTGGATCATTTTTGCACCAGATGATTCATCACAGCAGCGTCATGCTGCTCTGTGTAATTTACTGTTGGTGGTGGAATGAAGTTTTCTGTAAATGAGGAGGGGGTAAAAGTGTCTAATAACCTCAAACTCCGTCAGTAAAGTGTTTGCTGTGGTTGAGGAGTGATGAAGTCAGAGTTTCAGAAATACAAGTATGAGCATGTTTATACTTCAGAGGCTTGTACTGTAGTGATTTAAGAGATGTCGCATTCACTCATTTTCTTCTCTCTGCTCAGGATTTAGCCATAGACATGAATGAAGTTGAGGAGTGGTCCTGCACTGTCAGATAATCAGCTGGTGATGATGCCATCAGCCTTTCTGGGTGTTTTTAGGTCATGTTTTATTCAGAGATGCCATCATTGTCTCCACCCCGGAGCTCAGGGAGAGGCGCAGGACATCATTCCTTCCCCCTGCCATCAGACTTTATAATTCTCCTAACTTGGCCGCTATTCTGTCTGTGAACCACGTGTTTAACTTAACGAGTCTTTTGTTATTCTCTCAGTCACTTATTTCCTCTTTACCTGTTTGTGTGTCGAGTTTTACTGCGTTTTAACGAAGCCTCGTTATCTGTCCTGCTGCTATAATGATGCAATTATTAAAGTTTTTTTAAGCACAATATCCAATTATCGACAGAGGAGATTCTATGAGTGGATTTACTGATTCTTATTCTAAACAGATCACAGACAAAAACATCTTTGTGGTTTTGATAACACATGGGATTTAATATTTAGATAATTTTATGGAGATTGTGTCCCGCAGGTACAAAACGTTAAAATCAATCAATCTATCAGTAAGTCAGTCAGCCTTTATTGAGGCAGTCAGACAGTCAGCCTTTTTCATTTTGTGAAATGTCAGGGCTGCAGCTAACAACTATTCTAATTAATCTACAGATTATTTCATTATTATTCTCAGAAATAAAAAGAATACATTCATTGATTTATTACTCATAAAAGGGTGTTGATCACTGTTCCCTAAAGTTGAAGATTCAACCTAAAATGTCTTTTTTGTCCAGACCAACAGTCCAACCCAAAGATCATCAGTTCACTATTACAGAAGGCTGAAGATTTTTTTTTTCTATTTTTAAATGTGTTTTATAAAATTATGAAATTCAGCATGAAATTTTAGAATGATGCAAATTCAAAGAAATCAGCCAAAGTAAATAAACGGCTAAAATAAACCTTCATCCTCTGTTGCTCTGGTAGTGGAACAACAGCTTCTGTGTAATATTCCTGCTTATCTCTGAGCCTTGTATCTGGTGTTTGTGGTGTAATGAGAAAACAGAGAGAAAAGGAGAAGCTCAGCTCCTCGACACCAACAGCAGGACGCTATTAATGACAATCAGATAAGATTACTCCTCTCTGAGCAATGAGCCTGAGGTCGGCCTCCTCTGCCCCACTCCCACACAGAGGTTCGTCCTCCTCAGGGGCAGCATCATCTCCTCCTGTCATCAGCCCTCACTGATTTCTCCCCTCGCTCTGTGTCTCTGGCTCCACGTCAGGTTCGAGGTCGCTGCCTGATAATGTTTTTCTAATATCTTTCAGTTTCTACTGCTAACAGTAACGAGGGGCTGACAGAACATGGAAAAACACGCAGGGAGGGAAATCTGCTGAACAAATGTGCATCTGTCTTGTCTTTAGAGCTGCTGTTTTAAGGGGAAACGAATTACAAAAAGATTTACTAACATGATCCCGACATGCAGTGGTGATGAGTTTCATCGGACGTGGAACAAAAGGAGAAAGAGTTAATGTCCAGGTTCTTATGTAAGACTGAGCAGCAGCCAGTGATGTGTTTGGCTAGGCTGTGTTTTAGTCCACTTTACATTAGCTTCACTCCGTGATTCAATCTGTGTTTGTTCTCTACACTCACACTCTTGCACACAATTTTCTTATTTTTGAAAGAAAAGCACTGTTTTTTGTCAGTGAAAAAAACTTTAAACTAATCAGAAATACACTCTCTACATTTCTGATGTCTATTCTAGCGGCAAACGTCTGATTTTTGGTGCAATATCCACGTAGGTGTATAGAGGCCCATTTCCAGCAACTATTAGTGCAGTGTTCTAATGGTACAATGTGTTTGCTCATTGCATCAGAAGGCTGATGTAATACAATTTTCTATTCATCTGTGGAACAGCCTACCAGAGGATATCAGGACCGCAGAGTCGGTTGATATTTTTAAAAGAAGACTGAAGACTCACCTGTTTGATCAAGCTTTTAATTGATTTATTCAGATATTTTGGTTATTTATTTATTCATTTATTTATTTTAGATGTATTTTAGTTTTCCATCCTGTCTTGCCTTTTTATCTTTTAGTACTTAGTTTTCTGTGGTCCTCTTAGGTTTTAGTTTTTTTTATTATGTGCTTGTTCTATTAGTTTTTTGGCTCCAGTGTTTCCTCATGAGTTCCCCCCCAGCGCCTCCTCGCTAGGGGGGACTACCCATCTGGATCCTCGGTGCCTGGCCAGGTCTCTGTTCTACGCATCACTGCCTGGTTATATGCGTGCGTGTATGTGTGTGTGTGTGTATGTGTGTGCGCGTGTGTGAGTATGTATGCGTGTGGGTGTGTTTATAGGTGTCTGTGTGAAAAGAAGGTGTGGTTACTAGTTATCTGTCTTCTGTTTTTTGTTTTCTTTTGTGAAGCACTTTGTGCTGTTTTTAAATGTATGAGAATTGCTATATAAATAAAGATTGATTGATTGAAGGAAGTTGATCAAAGTGGGTCTGAAGATGAATGAGAGAACACACCAACGCACATGTTATTTTAAAGAGAATTCGTCAAACTGAACAGAGCAGATCACAGCAGACAGGAAGTCAATCTACAAACAGCTCAGAGCATCTTTTAAAAATGAAACAAATTTCTAAATAAAGAAGTACATTTATACATATTTGTCAAGGGACCACACAAAACACTTTTTTTCAGTTTCATTCTGTTCTTTCTACATGTTTTTACTTGATCTTTTTGTCACGTTTTTGTCAGTCTTTGATGTTAAGTGCTAAGCAGTAAACTAGTGTTGCAGTGGGACAAAGTGCCCCCTGCTCTTTATCTGGAGGAACACGGACCAAATTTCGGCTGTTAAAAAACGACTTTAAAGACTGCACAAAAATGTTTGATAGTCAACTGCTAATTTTATAGTCAATGTCCTGAGTGCACGACTATATTGTGAATCCAGTAGTGTAATCACACATTTACCCTCTGGCTAATGGTAATTTTTATCTGATTTATGGATTTATTTATCTGATCACAGAGCTGAGGGCTCTTTAGGAAACAGTTTGACTACTCTAGAGTTCGTTCTGACTCACAAATCACGGTCACACCTCAAAAAGGCCTGGAGCTGCATTCTGTGGTGAAGTTGACAGTCAGTTTATCTTCCAGTCTGGATCCTTACTGAGCTGATTTTGATAGATCCCCTCCAGACATGAGCAGCGGATGAAGGAAGCAGCTACTAGCTACAGCAGCGAAAGACATAATGAGTTATATAATCAGAGAGGGAGGAAGTGTAATTCATATTCCCGAATCATTGGAGGGAATAATGACGACTTGGAAGGCCAAACAATCTTATTACAGCCGTCGAGGGATTTGTTAGCTCCAGACATAAATGCAATATATTTTTTGGGCTAAACGAGGTAGAAGTTGAAGCCACAAACATATTATGGTTTAATGTGTGAAGCATCAAAATGTTGGCTGTGGGTAACTGTGCCAGTAGCCACAGGGCAAATTATGCAAAGAGGCCAACAGTTGGCTGTTGTTTTGGCATCAGTTGTGCTTGTAAAATGGTATTAGCTGCACAACATGTCTTTATTTCCATAGACAACATTAAACATACATGATAATATTGTTTTCTTTATTCTGCCAGCACACATTCTGTCTTTTTTCAGTTTTTTATTCCATTTGTGCTCACAATCACAGGCTCTTTAAAGGCTTAGACAATAGACTTTAATACTTCATCGTCTCTCTTTGGGAATTTGCAGCTGGCATCGAAAACACAAAACATAATCGCTCCTAATAACAAAAACTGAAATCAACAGTGGAAAGAATATAAGATGATTGAGCAGATTATTTCGTGCTTTTGGTTTAAGGAAGACTGGAAAAATTCAATTGCTGAAGGACGTTTCACATGAATGTCATAAGAAGATTGATGAATAAGTGGGTTAAGTGAGCTGCCCGGGATAACCTTTAACCCTTTCAGCATGTGAAGGCCTGGATATAGTCAATGATGCTGCGATGTTCAGCAGGAACTGAATTAATACTTAAAATCTACCAGGTAAAAGCATCTGTCAGTGGATCATCTTTATATTCATTGACACTTTTCTCTCCAGCCTCACTCCAGACTGTAAATTTAAACACCAACATCTGATTATTTGACAGACTGAGTATCAATTGGGGACTGTTGGTCAGGACAAACAAAGTAATTCAGAGATGTAGTTTGGCCCAATGAGCTTCAGGCTTTTGCTCCAGTGAGAAGAGACAAATAAAGAAATGATCATTATAACAGGAAAATAAACTGAGGATGATAATTGTTTGGGTTGGTTTGTGGCAGATGAAATGAGATGTGAATAATTATCATGTGTTTCCTGAATAAATAAACTCTAATGTTTCCCCTGCTTTATCACCTGATTTACTGATTCTCTTCCAAATCCATTACCATCATGTTTCCCAAAAGACACAGAATTTCAATCTGATGCCAGAAGGATGTTGGATTTAATGTTGAACTCTAATGTTGGACTCTAATGTTGGATTTTATTTGAAATCTGATGTCAAAACCCAACTTTGGTCATGTTAGCCAAATGTTGTCGAAAGATGATGATTTGATTTCATTTTTTGTGCATGTTAACGTTATGACTCTGACACCTCTAACAGATGTTGGATATTAGGGCTATTGCACCATTAGTTTGATTATTTTGTCTGCACCAAGCAATAAAATGTTTACTAATTAGCACAAAGACTCCAGCGTGGTCCGCTTTCACAACTTGGTTGACTTTCATCAAGGCTCATCTTCCAGTTAAAACGAGCGCCAATTCTGACTCATTATGGATCAACACCTTCACACATTGCTACTTGCTCTTATCTTTATATCTTTGCATTACATCCTCTGTGTCATCTGTAAAACATCGAATTCCAAAATGAGTCACGGTTGCATCTGGAGAACAATCTGCGGATGCACTGGAGTCGCCGAAGACTCAAAGGTTATTAGTTCAGACAGAGGACACGCTATTTTCATGAATGAGGTCATACTGTTCTAAAGACACACAATTTCAGCTCTGAAATAATTAGTATCCCCTCGTTTGGAACCAAGTTTGCGTTCTCACTAGAGGAACTGCACCAAAGTTTGTCATTTGTTGCAGAGTCAAGTGGATTGAGACTACTTTTTGGAGGTGTTGGGCCACTTGATTTAGTGCACCCGGGTGTGATTGATGCTTTCACACAAACATAAACAAACCGAACTAAGCACATTTTGTTCAAAGGAACTGTTTGGTGCACACACAACAGAATGCCAGTATCTATGTCTGTTCGACATTAATGTTAAATGTCCTGACGATGAATTTTGATCAGACAACACAACCTACAACCAACCAAAGATCAAGATCTAATGGTTGGAATTAGAAGAAGAAGAACTTATGTCTTCCCTGTATGTTTAGATTCAAGATCGTTAGATGATAGCTGAGGTAATAAATCATGTTATATAATAATTGACACACATTCAACTTTTTTTCTTGTTTGTTAGATGTCTACATCCAACCTTTCCCACTTTAACCACAATTTGTAGCGTTTCTTTATGGAGTAGAATGAGCTTCCTGCATCAGTATTTCTCTTTTTACAGCCTTAACACATTCCTTGTGAGTATGTGGACATAAATAGAGTGATAAAGCAAAAACTGAAAATAAAATTCAAAGCAGCAATACATATCCCCAGTGATAATTGCAGCTTTGAAAATAGACAGAGTCACTCAGTTATATTCATGTCCACAAACAGCAGGCTGCACAGACTATTTTCCTCATGATTCGGCCTAGTTATAGATATTTTCTTGTCCTATGATATTATCAGTCTCCAAATAGGTCAGGTCTTTTTTTTTTAAGACCTTGAACAACTTCCTTGTGGTCTGTGAGAATGTGGGTCTCCTGGCTGAGGCTCAGGATGAATCTGACAGGATATAAGATGCCATACCGCAAGTTTTCTCCACAGCTCCGCTGGGAAGTCCTGGAATGAGTTTCGTTATGTCAGCTCGCCTTTGACAGACACTGCCTTCATCACCTCGTTTCTGTCCCTGCTGCCTCTGCTCTAACAGACTTCTTTACTCTCTAATAATCACATCTATAATTCTGTCTGTCCACCTTAGTCTCTGCATCTTATAAAGCTGTGTTCTGTCTCTTTCTCGTGGCACAAATCACAAACATATAGTTTGATGTGTCTCTGTAGTAAATGTGAGAAGCAGCTAACTGTGTCCAGAGTTAAAAAATATCCCCACCAGCACCTCTCCAACTCACTTTTTATACTTTATACTTTTCTTTGCTTAATCTCTACAAAATGTAGAAGTAAAAGAAAGAGATTGAGGTTTTTCAGGGTGAATGAGGTTTTGGCTGCAGTGCAGAAACTTTCTAGAGACTCTTAGCAAAAAAAAAAGAAAATGAATATATTTCTCCAAATAATGTCAAAATATTTCTTTAATATTACAGCATGTAATTCTCAGTATTATTAGTGCCCTGGTTTCATTTTTAGCTCTGGCTTTCGAGGTTTGTTCAGTCACTCTTGTCAGTTGTTTTTATTGAGTATTGTTATATTTCATTGACCTCTTTTATAGGCCTATTTATTATACTTTTGGTTTATAATGTTTTTGCATTTTTGGGGTGGATAAATACCCATGTTTTCATCATCATCTGTTTCCTAGATGCTTGGTCCCCAGCAATCATCAATAACAAAGAATGATGGGTCAGTCATCCGGAGGGTATAAATGAGGCATTCAGGGGAAACTATTCTAAATGATATATTTCAGAATATGAGTTGAAAAGTTCAGAAGTGGAGTTTGAACCCTCCCATTACTAAAAAGGGGCTTGAAATATCAGCCTCAGAAGCTCCTTTTTCAGAGAGGACGATGCAGTGAGCCTTAAAGGAAGCGTCTCCAACAAAATCCCCAGGTGAAGATGGTTATAGTATTGAATTTTACAAGTGTTCTCAAAGTGCCTCTTCTCTGTAAAGTACATTCTTCTCTGTATAGTATTTCACTATTGTTGAAATATGGGAAAAATCCCTTGGAAATGAATAGTTGGCGTCTGATTAGCATCCTCAGTAATGATTATAAGATTTATGCAAACATTTTGGCTTTACGGTTCTCCAAGGTTGTTCCTGCTCTGATCCCTCCAGACCAGACTGGATTTGTTCCGATTTGTTCAGCTTTGGTCCAAATATTTCAAAATGGGCCAATCGTCATATGATGGCGCCAGGTCCTCTCAGAAAATGAACAGTATTTTGTCTAAACACTCGCTCTACCCGCCAGCATCCAGTCCCACCTCTGTTCATTCTCTCTGGCATCCACCGTACGTAGCAACCAAAAAACAGGTTATGACTTTAATTTCAGTTTGTTTATATAATCATAGCCACTATTTTGAAAAATCTGTGAACTGAATGGCCCAGGTTTGCTGAGGAAGGAGCTGGTCTCCAAGGGGCGGGGCTGAGGTCGCGCGTCATTCATCATGTCGTCTCACCCAAACCGTTTCCATCAAGCCGGTTCAAGCAGCTAAATATTTGTTCTCATCCTTTTTATGGTTTAATTGCAAACTTAAAATAAGCCTAAATAAACTTTCAATGCCAAAAACACAAGGGTGGTCCAGACCATTCGCGGAGCTTATTTATCTTATAATGCCAGATATCCTATCACATGTGGTTATGGTAACTCCGATTTAATAGGTAGTTGGGAATGGACGGAGTGATGATTTATTACTAATCTGAACAACAAAGTATCTTTGGCTCCATTTTGGTCTTATCCAAATCCTTCTGCAGAACTTGGTAATCCAATAATTACTCAATTAGTTCATGAAAAGGCTCAAAATTAGGGGAATTTCTCGTCCATCTTTTGCATGATCCTTTATTTTCAGCAGGTGGCAAAATATGAATCAAAGGCGAGTGTCAGAGTTCTAACACTGAGTGTCGGGGAGATATAATCAGTGAGAGACGATAATATCTAAAAGAAATGTAGACGGCGCCAACAAATACAGTCCATAATTAAATCTGAGATGCATAAAGAGGTGCCACTGGCGACACAGAAGGGTGCATAAACAGATAATGGGATGTTGATACCAGGAAAAGATTAGTCTCTCTAGTGTTTATGAACTCGTGAACTGCTCTACAGCTCAGAGAAACTCAACATCACAACTTTGCAGGAGGAGGAAGTGAGTGGTTGCATCCCTGCTGCCAACTGGCAGAGAACATGGAATCTTTCAATAATACGTTCATAAGTTTCACATGTTTATGTTCAGTGAAATGTGTCCAACATAGAATCATTCTTATTATGCCAGTAAAATGTAATAAAGTGAATGCTGGCATGGCTGTGGTACAACAGGCTCCCTGAGTGTCTGTGGGAACTACCTGCAGTGATCAGTGGGAACAAACCCCTCACAGATCCTCCACATCCTCAATGTTCTTTACTCTATATACAGCTGCATTGATTAGTTGACTAATTGATGAGTTGTCAACAATTTCAAATTAGTCCTTAGTGCAGGTTTAAGTGCAAAAGATAAACTAAATGTTTGTCTGTGAGGAGAATTAATCCAACAGGAACGAACCTGTATCAAACTTAGTAGAAATGCAAAGTAATTTTCCTTTTCTAAATCTCTTCTAAAACCTCACTTTTATCGCTTGGCTTTTTCTTAACTGTTTTACATTTTTGCCATTTGTCATATTAGTGCCCTTGTATTTTTATCTGCTTTATTCTTACATGCTATACAGATAAAGTTATTATTAATATAAATAACCTCCTGCTCCACTCTGCAGTACAGTATGTGGCAGTAATGAACCTCTAAGCTCATGCAAACCTGAAGAAAACCGAAGAAACCTGAAGAAGAAACATCAACACACTTGAGGCTGGTTCCCTGTTGCTTTGTTGTGTTCACTGCCTTCTTTTTCATCCAAAACTTACAACTCTGACGTCTCCTGCAACTAGAAAGAAGCAGAACCCCTGAGCAAGATGGCGGTGGCTGCAGAACCGAAGCTCATAGGCCTGGATGAGGCCTCTGTGTATAAATCACTGCAGTAATCCTGTGTGCAGTAATTCCTTTAATCCATCAATCTCCTGATTTCTATGGAAACATGAAGTCAACCAATCAGGTAAGATTGATCTTACATCATTTGACCAAGAAATATATTTTGAGCGGGTTTTGTCTTGCGAGTCATGTTTGCATTGGCCTGTTTTAATGTGTTTTAGTGAGAGCAGCAGCTGCATGTTTTGGGAAGATTTTAGTAGTTTCAGAGAGTAATATTATGATTAACAGCCACTCCAAGTCCTTTTCTGCTTCTCCTGCAAACACAACTCCCCTGGGCTGGGCTGCTATTACTATTATTTTCACAGCGAAGCCTCATGTTACCAAGCTTTGTAATATTATGAGATGATGCAATATGATGAAAGACCACAGCAGAATGGTCTTTCGATCAGGTATGTCTGAAGCATCTGCTCGCATAAACACTTCTCAGTGTGTGCGTCGGTTCCACCTCTCCCACTCTGAGACTTGAGTTTCACAGCTCCAGGACCTCGTCCCTCTGCTTAAAACACAAAAACAGAAACTGCTACTTTGGCAAACCTCCCATCTTTTTTTTATTATTCTCATTTTCTGTACACTCTTCCTCCTCGTCCTCTACCTTCTCCACCTTCTCTCTGACTTGTTGTGTCTGCCTTGCTGCATTCCCTGGCTGCTCGCCGTGACGCGGACTCCTTGTTTTCTCGGAGCCAGAATCTCCCCAGTGCGATGTCCTATTAGTGAAAATGAGACACGGGAGTCAGGCTGCAGGAATGCTGCTTTTCCCCCAGACAGCCTATCAATTACCATGATGGAAAGTTCTTATGATACGTTTTATTGCATCTGTTGAATCTCTGAACTAACTTTAGAAATCACACACTGTATTTGCTGTCCAGATACAAATATGATCAGTGTTTTGGGTTGTGGATGAAATTATGTCTAGAATAGGGATGAAAGAAAAAAAGGATAATGGGAAGGTGAACTGAGGTTGTGTCTATCTGATAAAAAGACAGTTTTCTGCATTTCCTGCAGTGTTGAGTGTAAATGTAATTGTTTTTATTTAAATTGAGTCTATTAAATTCTGTATAGAGTCACCTCATTATATCACGTCTCTTTATCTCCATAATATATATTTAACAAAAATCTAATTATTTGTATATATTTTGTGATTCATATATGTATATTATATAATATTTGATCTTGATCTCGTGACACCATTAATTCTCTGTTTAAATGTATTTATAATTTAATTTATTTATAATATGTATTTTTGTAGTTTTAAGAACAAAAATCATCAGAACACAGTTTTATAGCTTCTCTCTGCACTATGAGAATGGGTTGTTTTGTGTATGTCCCATTAATATTAATGAGCCTCTCTTCTAATTGTCTTATTTGAAGGGTTTTGAATGGGAGGGGTTGTATAGTTGTGACGTCACAGACGCCCTGATAGGGCGACCTGATAGGTGGTTTTAATACAGGCTTCATGGGACAGACGAGTTGACAAATAGTTATGACTTATTAAACTAATCCATAAGTCAATTTCATGGATAAATCTGTAAAATTAGTTTTCCTCATCAATAGTGGCTCATCACTTTTCAGGATAAAAACAATTCAACAGGAAAAATGCATGAAAATCAACTAATCCACTAGAACAAAACTTATTGATTAATTGACTATGAGGGTCAGTCCTAATATTTATTTAACATCTGCACCTTCTAACAATGAAATAAGAGGTTATAACTGCAGATTAATGATGATTAATTGATTTGTTTTTGTATTTCTCCTGAACCAACCAACCCAAGGTCGGCTCACTAATATTCAGTCCTGATGTCGACTCAGCAACAAGTTTCATTTCGTATCATCTACATCCAGGAATCTTTTCCACAGATGACATGGCTGTGCTCCCAGTATTACAAGTCTTTGTAACATGTGTTCAGTCGCTCAGAGAATCAGTGTGTGAGCTGCTGTGATCTACTGCTCCGAATCAGGACTCTGTGATTAGTGATAAGCCTCTTTTGGAAGGGTTGGTGTGTGTGTATGTGTGTATATGTGTGTGTAACAGAAAATCAGTGAGTGCTGCCAGGTACAACTGATGACAACACAGAGGTTAACATGCACATTCCCTGAATGCATGATAATAATTTGTATAGTGAATATGACACTTGTTACGTCCACACATCCTGCCTGATTCCTATTCCGACTCTTTAAAGCTTTTTTTATATTTACCAGTCCATATTAAACGCCTTTTCTGGGTTTTACTTAAAATTTTGATGTCACAAACAAGATATATTTGCTGTGTTAAGACTCAAAACTCATCTGAATATAGTTTAACATCTCCTTGCAGCTCTATGAGAACTGGTTGTTTATTGTCTGTCTCATTAACATTAATGTATGATTATTTTTAAGCATGGCGTCGCCCAGTGTTAAAGGTACAGTGTGTAATTTCTGTGTTAAAGGTACAGTCTGTAGTTTGTGGCGGCATCCAGTGGTGAAGTTGCAGATTGCAAATGATGATAAGCACATGAACATGTTTTATCCTGTTTGTTTAACCCAAACATTAAAAGCTAACTCTGAAGAAGACACTGACTGTTTTGGGTTTGAACACTGACAGGATTTATTTGTTTAAAAGCTCAGATCACCTGCTGCAGTTTTTTGACGTTTTCATTACAATAACCTTGTCACCTTTGATAACTGTCAAAACCAAAAAAGCTTGACGCCCTGTGCCTGGCAGCCACAGAGGATCTGGGCGTAACAAAAGATCAATAAATCGATCCAACAAGTAAATATCTTAAATTCCAGCCTGCATTTGTTCTGTGTTTGTCCAGGTTAAACAAACAAGCCGCTTCCTGTTAATCTGAGAGCTCAGACATGTTTTTAGCCTGAGCTGCTTCCACTGCCTCTGGTAATTTTGGCGAAGTTGCGTTAAACACCTCCTGACTCCTGGCCCTGCACAGACATGAGTTTGACATCAATCTTATCTCATTGTTGGAAAGGAGAAGCACATTTCCAAAAAGTGTTAGCTCATTTGTAAAAGGTGGAACATGCCTTGATTAAATCTGTCAGAAACACACATACTCTGCTGTAGCCAGGATGCAGCAGTTTTGTTTTCCCCCCGTTATGTTTATTTGTTGGTTGGAACACACGGTGCTGCAGTAACAGGCTGATCCCTCTCCGCCTCCTCGACATCTGGCCACGGTGTGTTGAACCTCCCGGCTCGGCCGACAGATAAGCCTCAGTGATGGATCCCGCGTGTCACCGTCCCTGCCTCGGCTGATCCATTACAGCACAGCAGCCGGATTCATGTGGCGGCGGCAGCTCCTCGCGTGTGTGTGTGTGAGAGCCGGTTTTCCCTCAGCAGGGAGGACGGGTCAGCGGGTCGGTGGGTGTGTGAGGTGAGTGGGTGTTTGGACGAACTGTGACTGGAAAATTATTAGTGGGAGTAGAAAACCGGACAGAAGAGATAGTGGAAGATATAAAGTGACACAGCTGAGAGAGACAGATGGAGGCAGGCAGAGAACTGATAAAAACAACAGACAGCAGGAGACTCACAGACAAACTATGATTTAGAATCAAAAACCACTCAGTGGAAACTGTCATCTGCAATATTGTCATATAAATGTGTGATTAACGTTCGACTGTGAATAATCACATTTAATATGAAACCATAGGAATAAAATGCTGACTCAAATGTTATCAACAGCAGACTGTTCTTTAATATAATATGTAAACTAGAATGATTAGCCGATTAATTGATTAGTTGCCAACATTTAGAATAATCACCAACTATTTTGATTATTGATTCATAGATTTGGGCAACTAATGCCAACTTATGTTAATCGCCAACTATTTTGATAATCAATCCTACTTTTTAGGAAGAAAATGTCCAAATTCTCTGGTTCCAGATCCTGGATTCTTCTCAAATGTGTGTATTTTCTGGTTTCTTTAGTCTTCTATAATAGTAATAATAATAACTGACGATCTTTGGGTTGTGGACTGTTGGACAAAAAAAAGATTTTAAATAGAATCTTCATCTTTCGGAAACCGTGATCAACATTTTACACCATTTTATGACCAAAACAAATAATTAACTGTTACAATAATCGATCGATTGACTAACATAATAGTTGTTTGTTGCAGCTATAATGTGAACTAGACTCTACTGATAAGTGATTTTAAAGTAATACATTCTTCTAAAAGGTCATTTTTAAGCAACAGGAAGACGAATATCTCGCCAGGTGTGAGTGGGAACAGGAAGTGCATCATAAATGTGCACAAAAATGTAGGATGGGTCCAATAGCGTGAGAGTATCTGCAGACAAATAAACACACACACTGATCTCCAGGTTTATTCATAGTGGAGATAGTAAAAGACTTGGGAATGTTGCAGCTACAGCTTAATTTGTTCTAAAATGACCAGATGTTCACATTTAGAACATTTTTACATCTGAAAACAAGAAAGCTTATGATTTTGTTACCAAAGAACTTTACGAACCTCCGCCCTCTTTGTCTCTATGTTCTTGACACTGGTCTTTAGTTGTGTCTCACATAATGCGTGCTGTCAATCCGGGATTTTCCGGGTATTCCCATGTCCGCTTTTTATCCAGTTGACCTTTTATTATCGTTGGACAATATTTCAGTTAATCCTTGGTCTCCTCCTCCTCCCTGGTTGCTACCATGGCTCATTTTCTTTTTTCTGGCTCTGAACCATCAGAATCATCCAAAAATACTTTCACACTACTGGACAATATGGTCCAGTTTGATCCGGACTGAGACCCCTTCTGTTCAGGCCACGATCCAGGGAGCTTTCACACCTGTAGTTTTGGTTTGGCTCGAACAAAGTAGTGAAAGTTTTAAAGTCCTGGATGTATTATAAAACCATGGTACAGTGTTGGAGGTGATGAATGTTCCTGTGAGACGGGGAAGCTGTAATTACACAGTTTGGCTCCTGGAGGCTTCGGTTTAAGTAGATAAATAAATATCAGACATTACTGAGTCCCTTCACTGATTTCATCATATTTCTCTGTCTATTTTAGCATTTTATATATTATTATATATAGCAGTCCCAGTGGCTGCTGCTTAGAAATAGTTCCATCATTTCACTTTATGTATTGTTCTTTGCAATTAATGTCACTGCTCTGAGGGGCGTTTTATTACAACCGATTATCGCAGACACATTTCCCCCTGCTGCATATTTTCAGCTCTAACTGTCTCCCAGTCATAAACTCTTAAAGACGTGTGTGTGTGGCTGTGTGTGTGTCATCATCTACTTCTCTCTGCCTTTAACAGCTTCAGTCCTTAAGGGATTTAACACTCCATCTGTGAAATATTCTGCTGCTGTGAAATAACTCATAAGTGTTTATCAGCAGCAGCCAGTTACAGCCTCTAGAAGCTCATAAACCTCAGCCCCTCCTCCTCAACCTACCAGCCAATAGGAAGCTTCAAGACCTTTGAGGAACAATCATCAAACCAGTGAGGAAGCAGAGGTGCCATGTGATCCGTGGAAGGATGATGATACGTTCTGTTGTCTCTAAACTGAAGCAAGACTCATTCTGTTTCTATGATTATTGAAATAATTAATCATTTAGTTGTTTGGTTTATAAAATGGTTTAAAATGTCAATCACTGTTTCCCAAAGCTGAGGATTCAACCTAAAATGCCTTTATTTGTCCAGACCAACAGTTCACAACCCAAAGATCATCAGTTTACTATTTTAAAAGTCTAAAGAAACCAGAAAATAATGGAATCAGAGAATTTGAACATTTTCCTCTTATGAATGACTCAAATTTATTAATCGATTATAAAAATAGTTGGTGATTGATATAATAGTTGGTAACTAATTGATTTAATCATTGTAGCTCTGATTGGTAGTGCAGCAAACCCTGACTTCACTTATCTCCACTTGTAGCTTCTGTATCCAGAGACTGAGCTATAATACACAAACATTAGGGGCAAATTCAGATCAGCACTCACCCAAATATCCTAAAGTGGTGTGTTTGTGTGTGTGGCTTATTTATTTCATACTTTATTTTTGCAGGGACAAAGCATAATTAAAAGTAATTGTGCCAGAGTTAACTTGCAGCTAATTATGGTGCAAGATTCAGAATAAATGTAAACATCATTTCTATTTTCAGAATGTTGATAATAATGGTGATGATGATCCTTGTTTCTGTTTATGTAGTCAGTTGCTTGCATGTCATCACACCTGCAGAGACCAGGTGATGTCAGCCAGGTGTGTGGCTGCTGTAGATCTGACTACATGCCGCTGGTCAGATTCATGCAGTAGAACCTGACTACATATTTTTGCCCCTCAGGCTGAATTAGCAAAAACAAATGCAGCTCTTTGTTGTTTTTTAATAATGAGTTGATTTTTAGACGATGTGTTTTTAATTTTCCGTGTTTATGGACGGCAGCAGAATGTAATTAAAGTCACTGTTTCATTAGAGCTTGTTGCCTGTGAGCATGAAAAACATCACAACACAGATACGGGACCGTGTGGCTTTTCCATGGTTAAACTTTTTTTTTTGGTTCTTCCCTCTTTCTCTCTCTGTCTCACACACACACACACACACACACACACACACACACACACTCACACATAATTAGAAGTGAAATCCCAAGCAATTAGAACCCAATCAAATTTTCCTTGGTGCTTGTCAACAGTCTCTCCCACATACATGTTTTCATTTATCTGTTTATGCTTGCATGCTTTGACTGTCCTCTTATTTTCCAGAGTTGTTAGTCGGCATATTTTCTCCTTCTTTGTCTTCCTCCATCTGTCTGTTTTTCTCCGTGTGTCTCTATCGCAGCCTCTAACCTTTGTTTCGGTCGCTGTGAGTATTTTGCATTTGAAAAGACCACCCATCGGTTCAGGAGGGGGCAGATTCTCAGAGAGGAATTGGTTTAGAATATTAATTGTTTTTTTCCTGGGAAAACTGCCGGCGTTCACACCGCCTGCCACTTTCATTCTAAGTCCCTGTTCTGCATAAACAAACTGCAGTTTATGCAACGATACTGGGAGAGATCAGGTTTGTCAAATATCACCGCTTTTCTTCAAAATGAAATGCTGACATTTCAGAATGTGAGGTTTTAATACGATAATGGAAGTGGCATTACAAATGTGGTTGTAATGGTAGTCAATGACGCACTTTTAGCTACAAAGGCATCCAGAGGGAAAATCTGGAACACAAAAATAATCAAATCAAGTTTGTTGTTGATATATCCAAGGCTCTAATCACCACCAAAGTCCCATCACCATTTAATATAATAAAATAAATGTAATTTTTTTATATAAATAATGATATAATTCTAACAGATAAACTGGTATTTAAAGGGTAAAAAGGGTCAGATTTTTTCTTTATTTGATAAAATCCTCTTCTTAGACTTCTTGAATAGCTCAATGGTCCGTTTCACAAAGCAGGTGTAACAAACTCTGAGTGTAACCCTGAACTGATGATCTACTTTGAGATTGGAAACTCTGGTTTCTTGTTCCAGAACAGCAGATTGGAGTTAGTTTAATCAACTCAAAGTAGTTTCACCTGGAGTTCAGCACGTGTACAACACATATAAAAAGTACATGTACAACACATTCATCCCCAACAAAATTGTGTTCTGTTAAATACTTAAAATGCGCATTTCAACAGTAAGCCTTACTGAAGAAACGCATTCCTCATATTTCCCACTAATGAAGTATAGTATAGTTGTTTTTTTTAATTTTAAATATTTTTATTGACTTTTTACATAAACACAAGCCAACATAGACAGTCACATAAACAGATAAATAGTGCTGTCTTAAACAAAAACAACCATAACAACAAGAACAACAGGATGGGGCCACAGCATTCACATACAAGAGAATCACACATGGTGCACAAGAATAAGAATGGGGGGAACCCTATGCCACACAGCTATTGTGGGGGGTTTACAGTCTATCCACTTCAGCGATATATTCTTCCTTGCACAAAAAGTGAGAATAGAGAAGAGTCTTTTGGAATGTGCACTTTTCAGTTGTGTGTCTGCCAGTCCAAACAGTAGACCCACCGGGTCAAAAATTAAATGTAATCGATGTTCTACATCTCGCCAGTATTTGTCAATATATCTACATGTCCAGCTTCAATGAATGTAACTCCCTACCTCGGCATTACATTTAGTGACAAAGATATTGTTCGCTGAATCCCAAACCCGTTCCCACACCGCCTCATCAGCGTCCATATTTAGATCATCAGTCCCCGCTCTTGAAAGCAGGTTTACCTTTGTCGTATTTGATGAGTGCATGATATCCAAGACCCAGAATACCTTTTTTCTTGCCAGCAGTAATTATCTTTTCCAAAGAGGAGAGTTGGTAACAGATCCCTGCGTCTTTTTGACTGTTTCTCTGTTAAAGGTACAGCGTGTAGTTTCTGGCAGCATCTAGGGTGAGGCTGCCGATTACAGTCGTCTGAGTAATGTGAAGGAGAGCTTATGGTGGCTGAGAACAATGTGAAAGTCTCTCGAGTCAACACGTAGTTTAGAAACAACTCAATCTAATGTAATAAACACAATTCTGATCTTGATTGATTAAAACTTCTGAATATTATTTTTGTATTTCTGCCAAGTCTTTTCTGCTAAATGTCACTAAATCTGACAGCTGTACCTTTCATGAATACATCAGTCCTGTTCTGCTAAACCGGTTCATTAATGTTGTTGGGCTAAACTTTGTCATAACATAACAATATCCACTGATGCGATTTCACGTTTTTGTCATAATAGTAATAATTATTATTTATATAGTGCCTTTCAAACAGAAGAAAAAATAAAGAAAAAACAAAGTGAGAAAGTGACTCACAACATTGATATTATCACACTGTAAAAATCATATGGATAAAGTCATAAAGTTTTATTTCGAGTTGTTTTTCTGGCCGTTTGGCGGAGTTAATCCCAACAGTGTCTGTTTTCTCTCTCTAACATCTCATTAATCTGGATGTTTAGCAGCGGCCGTAAATGTTCAGACTATTTGTTGCTGGGCAGGACGTCAAAACAAAACAACGACACAAAGTTGTTGTGTAGAGCTGAAGGGAAAATATTCTGATATACTAATTCTAACTGTTGTCACCTACAGTCAATTGATCCTTTGAAACCCATATTTAGCTTCAGTTTGTCCCTGTGTTCCGGCAGCAGCTTTCTTTAGATTCTTAGCGATTTAACTCTTTTGAAGCAGAATTCCGCTCCTTCCCTCCTTCGTTATTTTCAGAGCTATATTGGAGCTTGTCCTGCCTGTCACTCCATCCTCACCACACCATGTTACTGCATCTCTGTGACCTCAGAGCCTGATGAGATAAACATTTCTTGCCGTCCTCCCCGCCCTGCTCACCCAAACCCACAGCTCCACCAGCGTCTGTCAAGCTCCGTCCCTCAAACCTCACACTGCACCAACAATGGTTTTTCTGCCCAACTGTCAGCCATATCAAGGGTATAAGCGGACTCCCCGTGTGCAGGGTATCGGATGGTAATCAGCCCGGCAGCGAACATTCCTGCTGTCGCTCAGCAGCCTGTGACGTCACAGCCGTGCGTCTCTCTGATTAGTTCTGGTTCACATGCAGCTGACTTGCATTGTCGCCCGTGATCAGCGTCCTGCAGGAGCTGTAATGGGACAAACATTGTTTATTAAGAGTTTGCGGTGCCCTTAATTAGACGTATGTATTGTGACGCAGGGGGAGGAGGAGCACCAGGAATTCACCAAACATCACGTTTTTTTTTGTAGATTATGATTAGCAGCATAGATGATTGTGAGGACGTCTCACCCTGCTGTGAACCAATAAAAGAATCTGTTCATCCTGAAAAGCCTCGTAAAGGAAAACCTGATTTTCTCACTAAAGTAGCAACAATTAGCCATTTAATGAATTCTAAAAACTATTACATTAATCACCAACTATTTTAGGTACATTTTAGGTTAGAATCCACAGCTTTGGGAAACAGTGATCAACATGATACACCATTTTATGAAACAATCAATTAATAATCAAATCATCATTTTGATAATCATTAGTTTAATCAGAATACCCATTAGTTTCAGCTCTAATCTCCTAAAATCACAGATATGTTGAATTAAGTATGTGAAGTTGGAGAAGTTGCAGCAGACGTCTGGTCATCCCTGTTAACTGACATTGGTCCCCTCATGTCACACATCAATCATTTTAACCCAAACTTTTTTCGAACACTAACCTGAACCTAACCACTTTAACTACAGAGTTGCCCCATAGAACATGATATGAGAATATATGCATATGGAATCAGATAATTCAAGATAATTCTACTCACTGTTGACCAAATTGTACCAAATACAAGCTATTTTCACTTATTTGGATTTAATTTTTATGCAGTGTGCAATTCATCATTTTATTCTGAATTTGAAACACAAACCTCTCAGCTTCAGTTTATTTGGTGACGGTGCTTGTGCCTGATGTGACGTGACTCGTCTGCTCTGTGGAAACATCCAGATGAAACATGTCTTCTGCCCTGAGCTTGTTTCTACAGTTTCTCCTGTGATGTGAGCGCTGAGACGACTGATGTGTTTCTCAGATGGACTCGGGTGCTACTGGCTCCTGACCACAGTCACTGTTACAGTTCCAGTCAGTTACGGTCCAGAGATCTGACGTCCGGAATGCGTCTGTCTCCTGTTTACAGTTTCCCACCTCACTCTTCTTCTCTTCTTTTCCATCTGCTGCTACTTTATCCTTCATGTCCATACATTTATCTGAATCTTTAGTTACATTAAGATGCATATTTTAATATTTTATATGAGTTACTAAACTTCATATCATCCATATTCTGTTAAATTGCCTTTTTTCTTTATGTGAAAGCTGCCAAATATTATGCTGCAGCACATTTACTATTGATCTACATAAAATATCTCAAACTGACTCAAATGTTCAAAAGTTTTGCGTCACCCAGACAATTTTGTTTTCCATGGAAAGTCACACTTTTATTTACCACCATGAGTGGTAAAATGAATATAAAATATAGTCACAACATTGACAAGGTTAGAAATAATGATTTGTATTTGGAAATAATATTTTTCCTTCAAACTTTACTTTCAGTTTTATAGCTTCTCTAACCAGCTAAAATCACCCATTAGCTTCTGATGCAATGAGCAAACCCATTGTACCAGTAGAACATTGGAGTGATAGTTGCTGGAAATGGGCCTCTATACACCTATGTAGATACTACAATTTATATTATTAGGTATTACAAATATTTACAAATATTAGCAATGTGTAGAGTGTATTTCTGAATAGTTTACTTATTTCCACTGAAAAAAATGAGTCTGAATAATGAGTACTTTTACTTTTAATAAATTCTACTATTTAGCTCATTTTTGACTAATCAATAAGAGTATTTCATCAACAAATCTGTAGAATTAAGAGTTTTATAATGCATAAAATTCACTAGCAAATTCTTAGACGATAATTAAAATTATTAACCAAATCAATTGATTGAGGGGTCAGATGACATCTACTGTGAACATTACTTCACTGAGAACTAATAAAAACCAACCCAGACCAGGACAGACTCATCTGTTATCTGTCATCTACCTGCTTATTTCACACCACAGAGCAGGAATCTTGTTCTCAGCCAAACTAAAGAAGACTTTTCACAGGCTAAAAGTTTAAATAAGCTCCATTATTATTATTATTAATATTGTTCACAATGCAGACTTGTAGAGCTCAGTTCTCTGCAGACTCACACAGCAGAGACTTGTATAATCCACTTTATTCAAGACAATTCCTCCTCCTATTAAACCTAAAGGTCAACCATGTCATGTGACCTGTGTCCCTGGCGTTGTTAACAGGAGCAGAGCTTTCTGTGTTTCGCCTTTATATCTCATGCCTGCTGCAGCGGTGGAATTTCAGTTTGCATGTCAGGAGCCTTCAGACAGATCCCACTGTGTTGATGTTGGCGTCTGACACATAAACATGTAAAATCATATCAGTGTGTTGCGAGGGGAACGTCCAGAGCTTCTTTCATTATCCAGTGGCTGTGATTCCTTCTATAAATCCTCCCTCATGCGGCTGCAGCTGTAAATCCGCAGTTCATCAGCAGTCATGCAGGACCGAGTCGGTCTTGGCTTCATCTGCGTCTCCATAAATGAGCTGCCTCCAATGGGTATGAAAATATTGTGTCGCCTAACACACCATCCACATCATAGGAAAATGGTGTTTGGTCCCTGGGCGGCGTGACATCATTCAGTGTTTCCCAGCCTCGACCTTTGTCACATGCCAGCGCTGAAGCTGCAGGAGGAGGGGCCTGCTGCTCGGAGCGGTGGGGCCCACTCATATATGATTAATATATATCTCAGGAAGGAAGATAGGAAGTGGAAAAAGAAGCTGCTCCTGCTGCTGCTGTGTTGTACATGCTGTAATGAGTAGTGATGGTTCTTGTTCTGTTTGTAGGGAAACCAAGAACAACGCCGCTGTTCCGTAACCAGGAAATCACACAACGTTGGGAAATTTCCCCACATTCAGCATTCGTTACGGCACCGTTGTCACACAAGCTCCAGGATTCATTTGTTAGTTATAAGCCTTCACCTCCTGTAGGAATGAAATCAGACCTACAGTTGGAATAATATCAGGCCTACCGTAGGAATACCAGACCTACTGTAGGATTATTACACCTACTGTATGAATAACAGACCTACTGCTGGAATAATTGGAATAATACCATACTTACAGCAGGAATATCAGACCTACTGTAGGAATATCAGACCTACTTTACAATATCACACCTACTGTAGGAATAATATCAGTCCTACTGTAGGAATATTACACCTTTAGGAATATTGGACCTAATGTAGGACTATCAAACCTTCAGTAGGAGTTATGGCACCTACTGTCAGAATATCAGGCCTCACTGTCCAAAGAAATGACATGTTTAATTCAGGATTTTGCTTGTAATGTCTTTAGAAGACAGTGTTTCTAGTTTTACTGCAGTAAAGTGTCCGAGTACTTCGTCCGTTTTTGTCTTTGACTCATGCTCCTTAAAACTACAACATCCAGCTGTTAGAAACAAATCTGCATTTGTGGCCAGCTGATGGTTGGGGCTGAGACTCACACCTAATCAGTAGAGACAACTGAAAATGTTGTTTTCTTGTCTTTGGTAGTTTATGAAGCTAAAGCACAAAAGGAGGATGTCTCCTGTTCTACTATCCTGCCTCTCACTGTTGGACTTGACTTGAATCTTCTCCCCTGGGATTCACTGTAACCAGGACCCGTGCCCCCACTTTTCTTGCTCTCCCAAGTATGAGCTGGTGAAATCCGTAGTTTTACCTCAACTTTTACTAAGGTCCCTTAGAGCCTCTCAACCCCACCTCACACCCTAAGGTACGTCAAAGCCTCTCAACACTGTCTCAGGTCTCCAGAGCCTCTCAACCCCCCCTTCTGTCGCTCAGAGTCCCTTAAGAGCCTCTTGACTCCCCCTCAGGTCCCCCAGAGCCTCTAAACCCCTCACTCAGGTCTCTCGGAGCCTCTCAACCCCCCAGGTCCCTCAGAGCCTCTGAACCCCCCCTCAGGTCTCTAAGAGCCTCTCAAACCCCCTCAGACCCCCCTCCCCAGGTCCCTTAGAGCATCTCAACCCCCTTCAGGTCTCTCAGAGCCTCTCAACCTCCCCCCCCCCAGGTCACTCAGAGTCTCAGAACCCCACTCAGGTCCCTCAGACTCCTCCTCTCCTCTCTGCTGCCAGCTGACAGGAGAGAGAGGGGAAGAAAATAAAAGCAGGGGGAAAAAAACAGAAGCTTCTGGGAAAACAAACACTCGTCCACTTTCTTGGCTTTGGTTTATTAACCCTTTCACTCCCCAGCATATGAAAATAAAAATATCTGCTGGACGATGGATCATGTGATTTGTTGCATCATTAAATGTTTCCAAAGTTTAGGCATAAAATATGACAAATATTTTTTGATAGCATTTTCTTTTTTATTGCAAATACATATACAAAAGATTCTTTAAAGACAGTACAAATACATATTGGACATCGCAGGAGAAGGAAAGACAACTGGAAACCTCAGATCTTTGATACTGAGAGAAGGACACGGAGCAGAAAGAATGGGCGGCTCCTCTGATCTTTGCACAAAACAAAACCTCCAAATAAAACGGAACAGAAATAATGTAAAAACCTTGTAACTGAGACAATAACGTTTCCAGGTCTATCAGGTTAAAGTCAAACTCAAAAGGAAATTCACAAATAACAACTAATCCGTACGTGTTATGTTATAGTCCCACCTGACCCTCGGAAAAAGGCAAATACATACTTAAAATAGACATTTGGATAAAGATAAATAAAAGATTACAGCATGTACCATTCTGTGTAAGGACCCACTGGGTTGAAAACTAAAACAAAGATTCATTAATATGCGTCTACACTGAAAAAAGACAATTCATTAGTTATAAGAATAGTATGCAAAATATTTACTTTGAAATAAAATTAAAGCTAATAAATAAATAAAATTTTAAAACTGGATTTGACCAAAAGAGGGACGTTGGTGATGGGGGTGGCTGCATGGTGGGAGGCTGCAGGGGACACCCAAGGGGTCAAAGGTGACTTCCTCTAGATGTCAAACACACACTGGAGAAACGGTAAGTGTAATCTCAGCTGTGGCCAACACACGCACACGCAGGCACACACACATACACACACACAAATCCAAGGCACGGATGGTGGATCAGGCTGCAGACCCCCCCCCTCCAACACTGTGAAACCACATCTCTCTTTCTGTGTATTGCCTAATAACTTTTCCAATGATCATGACACATAATTTGGAAAAAAAAAGGAAAAAAAATCAACAACAGCTTTAAATACAAAACAATCTTTGCTGAATGGCACAGGAAGTTTAAAAAAAATAAAAAAAGACAAATTGTTGCATGAACAAAGAACCAGATCCAACAAGACCACTGATGGTTAATTTCTGAACTGGTTAAAATATAAAGCTTTTAATTTTATATCTACAGGTAGAAATAATTACCCACCCCCACCCCCACCCACCCAACCCTCCCCCTCCCCCCTCCATGCCCCCATGGGTTACAAACTGCCAGCGTATGAAGAAAACAACAACAAAGGAAACATACATAGTACCTACTGAAATATCAACAATCATTAGTCCTCACAGAGGATTGTTCTTAAGTCTTTTTCATCTCTCTAAAAATATAGATTTAGTTTCTATCATGATACAATAGCGAAGGCACGATGTGAGCCAATCACAATCCAGCTCTGCTCTTCTCGGAATTCAAGTGTCTGTTTCGGGGAGCAGGTCTCCCTGAAGTAAAGTGTTTTTGGTGTGTGTGTGTGTGTCTGTGTGTGTGTGTTGTGTGTGTACAGTCAGATGATAGGCGGCTCAGGGTCTGGTGAGCTGGGTGTAAACCGGCGCCTGCTCCCAGTGCTGCGGGCTGCTCTGTGGGATGGACGGGACACCCGTGTTGTCGGCGATGGGCGTGTACATGGGCCTCTGGCTGCCGCTGCTCATGTAGCTGAAAGTCGAGTACAGGCCAGAGCCCTGACCCGCCCCCGCGTGGCTGTAGTAGGAGGCGGCGGCGGCGGTGCCTCCCTGGTGGTCGGAGTACTCGTACTGCTGTGCTCTGGAGATGGCAGGGTAGGAGGATGGGCTGTAGTGCTGCAGATTGAAGGGGCTGTAGGTGCCGTGCTGCGGGGAGCCCTGCTGCTCACTGAAGTGGCTCGGGCTCAGCTGCTCCGTCTTGATCTGGGTCCTATGCTGGGCCTGAGCCGCTTCTGAGGTGGCTGTGGCGCCACCGCTCCCCAGGGTGGTCAGCGTGTGCTGCTGCTGCTGTCCCTGCTGGCTCTGGCTTTTCGCCATCCAGGCGGCGGCGCCTCCTGCCTGCGGGCTGACCGGCGTGCCGCTGCTGATGCTGTAGCTGCCGGTGTAGGTGACAGCGTTGGCGGGGCCGCCGCCGCCCGTGGAGCCAGGGTGGCCATTGGGTGGAAGATACTGGTCGAATTCATTGACGTCAAAGGTCTCGATGTGGGAGATGACGTCGCTGCTCAGTTCGCCGATGTCCACATCACGGAAGTCGATGTTGAGCTGGCGCCCGCCGGGGCCATCAGCGAGGGAGCGGAGTCCTCCTTCACGCTTTAGGTCCATCTTGCCTGAGCTGACATCTGTCTTTGGGGTGGTGGGAGGGGTCGGGGGCCCCTGGGAGCCTGGAGGAAGAAAAAAGGATTTAAGGATTTATTCAAACAAACCAATGAATAAACCAAACAGGTGCTAAAACAACCCAAAACCACGTGACCACAGAGGGGCTACTTTCTCTGCTTGCTCACCTGAGTGCTCACCCGGGGAGTGCACCTCTCCCATGCTAGAAGCGGGAGAGTCCGCCTGCTGCAGAGCTTTGAAGATAGCGTTGGGGGAGATGTGCGTCTGCTCGCTGCCGTCCTCCGGCTCGCTCTGCCCGTTCTTCACCGACTTTCTCCGCCGTGGCTGGTATTTGTAGTCCGGATGATCCTTCTTGTGCTGCACCCTGAGCCGCTCAGCCTCCTCCACGAACGGCCGCTTCTCGCCTTCATTGAGAAGCCTGCGCGTAAAAGAAGGACGATAAATGTAGTTTAAAACCTAGTTCTGCAACATTTTACTTCAAGTGTTCAATAGTCCAAACACAAAAAACAAATAAATTAAATGTTTAAATGTGTTAAAATCAAACGCTGTGAGAGTTTACAATTTATACTGATTACTGTATATAGATATTTACGCACATTGCGCATTGAATCTGCGTAAAACCAGAAAAAAAAAACACCACACTCACCTCCAGAGTTTCCCAAGAGTTTTGCTGAGCTCCGCGTTATGCAGGTGCGGGTACTGATCCGCCAGCTTCCTCCGCGCAGCCTGTGCCCAAACCATGAAGGCGTTCATCGGTCTCTTCACGTGCGGCTTGTTCTTGGTAGATCCGTTTACGCGCACCGGCATAGGCACGAGGGTCCAGTCGTAGCCCTTAAGCACCTGGGACACCGCGTCGCGGATGCAAGCGGGAAACTTATCCTCCTCGTCCTTCTTGAAGTCGGCCAGGGTCCCGTCCGCTCTCAGCAGCCCGTTCTCTGACGGCCGCGTGTTCTCAGTGTCTGAGCCCGAACCGGACGGACACGGAGAACCAGCGGAGTCCTCGGACATGCTCGGGCTCGGGGCATCAGAGAGACACTTGTCTTGTTCCTCCGACATCTTCAGGTAAGGGTCGAGGAGATTCATACGAAAAACTGTGTGGTTACCAAATTACGCGAGAAACGGTGGAGTTGATCTCTGTGTTCTCGCGAGAGGTATAAGCCTCTTAAAAACTTGCCAGAATGAGTTTGGTCAAAGTCTTTCAACTGAGAGACAGGAAAAACTGCAGCTGATCCTCTTTCGCTCCGTGCGTAAAACTCGTGCGTAAAAGTGCGTTTGGAGTGTCTTTGCAGCTTCTAACCGACTCCGTGGAGGATGAGTGCGTTTTGCAAAAGCGACTCCGCCACTATCAAAGTGCAAAAAACACACACCAGCAGCTGTGTCAGAGTTCTTCTTTCAACTCTGTGGATGAAACGGTAAAATTCTCCTTCCTAGTCTCCAAGTAGAATCCCCAGAACACGCGATGCTTTGAACTGCAGACGTTGAGCCTTCGTCCTTTATAATAGAGCTGCCATACCGCACAGGAAAGCCCGGAGCTGATTGGCCGCGGGTATGTGACGCCAAAGTGAAGGAATTTGATCCCATTTCTTCTCTCTTTCTGCTACACATACACACATATACACACACACAGCCCAGCACTGTATGCTGTTCTGCTGGATTTTCCTATGGACACTTTTTCTGTAATGTATTTTTTGCACCCTTTTTAAAAATGTAATAATATATTATAAATGTAACATGTATATTAAGTATTAAAAATTGTTTTAGTTATGAAGGAAACTGCAAGAGAAATAAAATCAATAAAAGAAAGAAGAAAAAGAAGATCAGAGCACAAGAAAGATTCTCAGTAAAAATATGTAATTTATGACATTTATGCATCATGGACAGTTATAAACTCCATATTCCAACTTTTAAGACATTTTTTTGGGTTTCCAACCATCTTTCACTTCACTAGTTTCATACTTAGTTACATTATCCCGTCAATAGGGGGAGACAGCAGTCTAGAAACTAGTGTGAGGCTCCAACAGGCGGCTGCAGGGCAACAGTTGCTGTCAAAGCTCAGCTCCTGATTTGTATCGCTCTTCTCATTTCCAACAACAGGGCAATAATCCAGTGAATGGCGGATTCTGTTCATTTTGCTGACTGCTCAACTTCCCGCCGACTTCACTTTGTAACCAAATGTTCCCCATAAAACATTTAAAGAGTTCTACTTCCAGTTTTATAACTTCATATCCATCCTGGAAATATACAGATATTTGAAATGTGACTTCTAATACGGCTGCGATATTCAACAAAAGCTGTTATGGCTCCTTGTGTTCTACTTTTGCACGAAGGCTTTTTGGAAAGAAAGACTTGTCTGGTGGAGGAGGAAGAAGTCAGATTCTTTACTGAAGCAAAAGTTACAGGGTTGTGAAAACACAAAATCAAAAACTGTAGTCATGCATCAGAATAAGAATCCAGACTTCCCTTATTGCATATTACTGGATTATTATAATTACTGGTTCATAAATGTTGCATAAATGCATATAGCCAAGCCGTGCATAATAAGCAACATCACCTTTTATATTAGTATACATTGAAAAGTCTTAAAGTTATACCATATACATTGTAAAAACAACATTTGCCTCTGTAATGTAACAGAGCAGATGTAGAAAGTTGCAGAAAACCTCCACAGTGCCTCTGACTGTTGATTCTCTCTACTGACAACTGTTTTAATGTAAATCGTCTCCAAGTTCGAAACACTCTCTCTTTGTCCTGCCGTCAGCCAAACACAGCACGACTCTCCAATCAGTGCAGTAAATGAAGTGCTCGGCAGTGGTCACCCATGGTAACCTGCCTGCACACGCCCCCTTTTTATTATGCTTTGTGGAGATGTGGAAATGTAAATCTTCTGTTCAGGCTAATGTGGACAACATGTGCTACCTGAAGTCGCTTTTAATAGCTCACAGATGTCAGCTAATTTCAGCGTGGCTGCACATACAGACACCGACTGCCTCCATTTCAACACACACACACGACTTTTCCTTCTCTCTGCTCCTGTGTGTGTGTGTAAGGGGGAATAATAGTCTTTTTGGATGCGGTAATGTGCCGTGTTGCTTGTTTGCATTCACCGCGACTGCTCAAACTCTGAATCACTCTGTAATTCTTTCTCTTCTCCGACCAATTAGGCCTGCGGTTCCCAAACACTGAAGCCTTAACATCTCCCGACTCCTTCGTTCCCCCAGCGGTTTATTTACAAGAGACATGCTTATTTAAGATACTCACTTTGAACACAAATAGTAGGGAGCAGTTTGGCTCTGCGTTAATAGCTCGTGGGACGTCGCTGCGGTCGCGTGTTGCATTGCGTGCTGCTGCACGGGCACCGCCAGAACGCGACCGTGTTTGCTTGTAGAGCAACGGAGGCGTGAACAGCACTGAGTTACTGAGCTCGCAGCAGCGGGGCTGGAAAACCTGGTGTTGCTATTGACAGAGTAAATACGGCTAATGGAGGTTCTTTTTTGCAAAGAAAAGAAGAAAAGTGAGAGGGGAAAAAGGAGGATGGCAATGATGAGGAGGAGGAGTAGAGTCAGAAGTGTGAATGGAAGACATAACAGGGCAAAGAAGACAATTAGAAAGGACGGCAAATGGCGTATATGTGTACTTGAAACAAAAGACTGATTGAACCTTTCTGTGCAGCAGCAGTGAACAGATGAACACACACACACACATGTTGTGAGAGCACATATGACCTCGACGCCCACGTGACATCTTGTCAAAAGAAGCATAAAACTGCAAAAAATGGCTCAAATCTAACACTGACATATGGTTGAACATGCCTCAACACTCCTCCTCCTCCTCCTCATGTCACACAGGCAGCTCAGACTCCTCAAGCTCATTTTCATTCACTTTATCAACTCTCGACTCCGTTTAAACCGCGAGTCTATGAGCAGGATCTGTTGGTGGTTTTAAAGCTGTTGTCGCAGCATGAAGGCGTCGTCCTGCTGTGGTCTCTCAGGCAGCAGGATGACTCTCAGGCAGGGGAGATGTCTTGGGAAACTTCTCATCTTGACTTGGAGCTACAGCGTCAAAATCTGAGCAAACACTGAGAGTCAACTGCTAAACTCTGTCTGCTTTTCTTTCGGGACTCTCATCAGGCCCACTGCGCTTTTTTTCTATACCTCACACCCACAAGAGCGAGAAATGTGGGTTTTCATTTTCTCTTTCTCTTTAAAAGCACAACATGCAATATGTTTAATGTTGAAAATGTCAGTTAATGATGTTGAACAGGCATCTTCTGCAACTTTTGCAACCTAAAAACAAAGCACTGATCCATCCACCCAACACTCCGCCTGCTGCGGAAAAATTATGAACTGAAGAGGAATGTCGACTGAGCTACATCTCATCTCAAATGTTGATTCAATGCATCTGTGCTTACTGAAACATGACCTGTCAACATTTCCCATAGTCCTGAGGTCTGGTCTAAACAGGGAAGTGATTTAATTTTTTTTAAAGTTGGATTTCTAATCGTTAGAAACATTTATTTTTACGTTTATTTGTAGGTGTTTAATGAAACACTTATCTTTGAATATGCATTTGTATTATTAGTGTTTCTGGAAGGTTTGCACTCTCTTTTTGAGAAGGATGGGAGTTTTAGTTGGATTCACAATGGTGAACTTGAAGCAGACAACAACAAACCAAGAAAAATGTTCATGCAAATTTCTGACCCTACTCCTTCAGCATATTCCATTTCTTTACTCTGTATTTTCCAAAGGTTTAAAGCATCACAGTATCAGCTCCAAAACTCTGCCAGATGAATATTTACCTATTTAAGAAGTGTGGACTGTTTAAACAAAACTGAGCATCAAAGTTAAAAAAAAAAACAACAAAAAAAACTTTTCAACTTGCTTTGCTGCTTTGCTGTTGATCCAGGCAGAAAATATGTCCACAAACACTTTTCCAATCTACAGGTGGTGAGTGTTTGACAGTCAAAAGATGGAGGATTGTTTTTAAGATGCAATACATCATAACTTGACTCATACTGGGGAATTAATTTTGATAATTGAATTTTGGGTCGGCATGGTTGTGCTGTGGGTACCGTTGTCTCATAGCAAGAAGGTTGCAGGTTCAAGTACTTTGGACATTTCTGTGTGGAGTTATACTGTTCTCCCTGCCTCTTGCCCAAAGTACCCTGGTTAACTCCAACAGACCCCCGTGACCCTCGTTCAGGGGTAGGCAACCCTGGTCCTAGAGTACCACTGTGGACGCAAGTTTTTGTTCCAACCAAGCAGTTACACACCTTATTCTACTAATCAACCACTAGAGCCCTTGCTAATGACCTTAGAACCTGGTGTGTTACTGTTTGGCTGGAACAAAAACCTGAACCCACAGTGGCACTAGGACCAGGGTTGCCTACCCCTGGCCTAGAGGGTGAGGAATAAACTGGTATAGATAAAGGATGGATGGATCAAGTATAATTTCCAATTAAATTCATGTCACTAGCTTTTCGCTCAACTGTAGAAGTGTGATGAAATACGGGACTGGCCCTTTTAAGTAGAGCATTGAGATTGAGAGGACCTTCTTGGCGCTGCTGGTTTGTTGTGGTATTTATAGCACCTTAGTTAATGCTGTCATAGGATGCTAAAATGCAGGAAGAACAGGGGGAGGATCAAAGGTGTTGGAAAGTGAAGAAATGGAGAGAATCTGAGGGAAACATCTCGTCTCTTGGTGCCTGCAGCCTTCAGGTAGGTGCGAGGTGCCATTCTTAGAAAGGTTGGTGTGATTAATCGCCGCCTCGAGCTTGTGTGTGTCTGTTCCGCTGTGATCTGAGCGTCTGAGCACCGGGTGTCTGTTGACCAAACGTCATTCTGCTCCTCATGCTGTTTAAACAACACTTAGGAAAGACCCATGTGACTCCTGAGGAGGAGGAGGCGGAGGAGGAGAATAGCTCTATCTACCATCCATCACTGACCCAAACCTCCTGCTGCCAAACATGTGTTTCTGTCTCATTCAAAACAACATTAGCTAAGCAAAAACCTGGAAAAATCATCCCGGATACCCCCTGGCTTTTTTTTTGCTAGAAGTTAGCAAGTCAGACAGACCTGATCGCATTTATGGTCACATTTCCCAGCAGCTAGAGTTGTTGCTGATTAAAATATGTGCATTAGCTGATCATAGCTCTGTATGAGAGGTTTGGAAAAGTGAGAGGAAACCCAATCCACTCCGGCTGAGCGGAGAAAGCCGCAGAGGACTACCATTTCCCTCCTCAGATATGGCTTGTGCAAACAGCCCTCGCTTTAACAATAACAATGGTCTCACCCAGCCAGGCCAAGCTAACTAATGACAGATCCACACCTTAATGCTGAGCAGTTGTTTGGGTTTAAGTGAGGGAGGGTGTGTGTGTGTGTGAGGGGCGGTTTGTGGGGGGGAATGGCAGTTGTCAGCGGGTGGCTCGTGCCACTGGAAAACTCCCTCCCTCCCTGGATGGAGAGCAGCACCCATCATGAATCGGGCGGAGATCGAGGGAGATGAAAACCTCTGACGCAGCGAAACGTTACTCTCAGCGACGGAAGACGTCCAACCATAACGCAGCACATTTTTACAGCTTATTGAATTGAGCAGAACAGGGCAGCGTGGGCGGGGGTGGAGGGGGGCGGGGGGAGCAGACGCCGTCTAAAATTATTGCTCGTTTTTTGGTTCACTCTCTTTTGCAACAGTGACGCTGCTCGTCTCTAAAATGAGCAGCGCTCAATTTCCTCTCCGGGTCGCGCTCTGTCATTACAGCTGCGGTGGACGGTAATTGTTGCCTTGCAGTGTGTAAGGATTTGATGTCATAAACCCTCCCAATAAAATGTATCCTGATTGATTGCTGTTCCCACTGAAGACTTTGAATGAGTGAGAGCAGCAGCAAGGCATGAGAATAAGATCCACTGGTCATTTAAAGTGCAGTCAGTTCAATCGATCATTGGAATCAATGGATCCGCTTTCCTGGATTTCACGATGACTTTCGGCCGGGTGTCCCTAACGGAAGATTCCCACAGTTTACATCCAAAGAAGTTGCGTCGGTGTGGTGGGTGGTCGAGTTACAGCGGACAACAGACCTGCAATTAACGTTTGGCTTTTTATGAACAGTAACCATGATATTCTCCTAAATACATGAACTCTATAGCCTGCTACTCATCCAATCCTCTCCTTTAACCCTCACCTCCAACCCTCTCCTTTAACCCTCACCTCCAACCCTCTCCTCTAACCCTCTCCTCCAACCTTTTCATCCAGCCCATGGCTGGTTTGAAGGCTCAGTTTCATAATACAGGCTGTGTGAATTTCTCTGTGTTTCTCTGTTCTGAACCATGGGAGAGTATTTATTTAACTCCTCCACCTTTTTATAATCAAAAAGAGAAACACTAAATCACTGGAGCCATAAAGCATACTTGATATAATCGCAGTTTTTCCCTAACCTGGTGTGGACTATAGTTGTCATGGCAATTGGTCATAAAGAAAAAAAAATGCCACTGAATGTAATCCAGAGGTTTTGCAGAATCCGTCCAAAACTCAACGCCCAGCGTTCATGTCTGGTTTTCAAGTTGTTTAAACTAGTCAGCAGTTTCTTAACCAACTGGCAGTGGTGGTATTATCACATTACTGTGTGTGTGTGTGTGTGTGTGTGTGTGTGTGTGTGTGTGTGTGTGTGTGTGTGTGTGTGTGTGTGTGTGCGTGTGTGTGTGACCAACTCAATATCATAGTTTCAACATGCATTTAATTTTTTGGTTTATTCTTCAACTCCTCACATTATTAACAGAACAGACCATAATGATATTATTTAACATTATTATCTAATCAAAAAGTAATTATTACTTGAACAATGTTCAGACCTGCTTCCTTATATTAAGCTTCATGCTGCTGTTCCTGCAGCTGCTGCCGCTGTGGAAACAGTCAGAAACACAGAGATTGGAGTAAATGAAACAGTGATGATATCTCTGCTGTGGCTGGCACCATCAACCTCCGTCCTGCTTTCACCACAACCATTGGATTAAAAACACCAACTTTATGGGAGGGAAGATTGAAAAGACAAAAGTTAAATCTGATTTGCAACAATGAGGCACAGTTCAAGAAAGTATAGGGAAAATATTTTCTATTACGCAAATAGTCTAATATAGAGTTGTATTTTTATTTTGTAGAAATGCAATGATTCATGTATTAGTTACCAACTATTACGTTTTAAGAAGTTAATGTCCAAATTCTCTGGTTCCAGCTTCTCAGATTTGATTATTATTAAAGATTCCAGAATCTTTAGTCTTCTATAATAATAAACTGATGAACTTCGGTTGTGAACTGTTGGTCTGGAAAAAAAAAGTTGGATCTTTAGCTTTAGGAAACACTGATTGATATGTTACACCATTTTATGAACCCAACAACTAATCAATCAATTGTGACAGGAGAATAAATCCAATGTTTTGATTATATCAATCAATCTTTATTCATCAATCTTCATGATCACTGTAATCAAAGTGAAATCTGTTAGTTCCTTCAATAGTGCAAAGTAATGATTATATCTAATAAAAAAAGATAAATAAATTAATAATTAAATCAACAATTGTGTTTATAGAGGAAAATCTGGATAAATCACATAAACATCTGTAATGTCTCACATAAAACACTGAGGGTATTTACTCTCTCCTGTGTTTTGAAGTTTCATTTATATTCATTGAAATAAATGTTGAGTCAACAGCACATTCCTGCAGGAAAAGCAGCAGCAGGGACCTTCAGAAACGCTGTGGAATAAGTACAGTACTGTACAGTAACAGTTTCATGTGTCGGTGTAAAGCGGCAGATGTGTGACGTGTGAGGAGCAGAGGAGATGAGGAGGAAGACGCCTGTAACCGCTGCAGTTCAGTGGAACACCAACACGTCCGGCTCCAGGCTTCTCATAACACAGACTGCACGTAGAGACGCTGCTGACGACCAATCAGCATCCGGCTGCTTGCTGCCTCCGAACCCACATTTCAGCACTCTGACATTACGGTACCAGTGTGTGTTCCTACTTAATACGTGACACCACACAATGGCAGTTTTAAAGGGTCTTTTATTCGCTTTTGGCTTCACAAACTGTAGGAACCACAACACCAAACCTCCTCCGTCTCTTCTGGGAAACTCTAATGTTACAGGAGTGAGTTTACGTTTCTGAGCTATAGATGCAGTAGATTTCTGAAGGGTTTGAAAAGCCATTCAGAAATGTATTCTGAAATCTAGATGAGCAGGGAGTTGACTTTTCAACCTCCTGCAGATCCTATTATGTGGCTGTTTTTAAAGCAGAAGTAGGCCATTTATCTTTTGGTGTAATTGCACAAAAATCATAATAACCTTTTAGTATTTTTATAATTCCACAAAAGTACAAAAAAATACATGACATATTTCTATTCTATGAAATTAATTCTATGAAATATTCTATTTCTATTCACTGAAATTCTTAACAAAGAATTTAATTTTTTTTACGATATTATTATGTAAGATGTGCCTGTATTTATCTAACCAGCAACGAACCTGCTTCCAGACAGTTAACTTTTTATTTTGAAAAAAACTCAATATACGTCATTGGTCTCGTTTGTTGCCTTATAAACACATCAGAGTGTTTTTTATATTGTTTTGTTGTAATAACTATGAACGGCCTGAAATGACAAATGTTGTAAACTTTACCACCATCTCCTTCCACTCATTTTCCCCATTTAAAGCCGTAAACATGTGGTGGCGTGCTGGCGACCGCGAAACAGCGACGTGTTTGTGCTGTGAGTTTCATGAATGGCAGTTACTCGTGGGTCCAGCGGTGCCGGGAACATTTCATTGTGCGTAAAACAATCCAGCTGTGGGCCCTGATTCACCACATCTGGACTCATCACCTTTACGAGCTTTGGTGTTGTCAAAGGCCTCGTCCAGCATCCTCATCATCTGATTCACAGCTAAGCTGAGTTTATCTCTCAGAGCTCTGTGTGATTGTCTCCATGAGGCGCCGCCGCTGCAAATAACATTCAGATGGCAGCAGGGACTCCTTACCTCCACTTTACCTTTAAAAACCAGCCAGTGGCTGCTGAGGTTTGATTTGGATTTCTCTAATTGTGTGAGGTCATGGCAGTTGGGGCTTTAAAGGGGTATTGCGTTGAAATGACGTGACATCACCATAAGGAAATGCACCCCCCCTCCGAAAAAAAATACAGCTCCTATAGTCATTGAAACCAGCAGTGACGGATTTCCCTTCAAAACCTTCAAAATGTCGTTTTTTCTAATGTTACGTAGCCTAATGAACAGTTGCAGCTCTCCAGCGTCCAGATAGAAATCTGTGCACTTAAAATTAGCCTTGAATAAAATAATCCGCCAACGGGACCTGAACATGCAATCAGTCATTTAGTGTTGCGTGCAGCAGGAAATGAGCGCGGCAGTTCCAGCGATGCTGAGTCAAAACGTCCAATCTGAACGTCTCCGTCGACACGACAGCCGCGTCCGCTTCGCTTAGACTCAGGAAGAACAGAGCTGGACTCCTTCCTACTGTTTGCATAGCGCCAGTTTTCTGTTTCCAGACAGGTTAGACCTTTCTGTACAACACACACACACACACACACACACACACACACACACACACACACACACACACACACACACACACACTATTCTAGTGTTACATGTGGCGATAGGAAATTGCTCAGTCTGATTTCCTGCCATCAAGATGTCTTCACAGTAGCAGAACACTGTGAGGAAGAGGAGTGGTCAGAGGTCAGGGGTCAGATTTTTATCAGCCCGTTGGTTTGATTCAAGGCGACTGAAGAACAAGCAGTCAGAGGAGGATCAGTTTCTGTCTGTAGAGTCACACTGAGAAGCTGAGAGTCTTTATATAGAAATAAATGCTTCCCTTAGACAATCCTACAAGTAACTACTTTTCTGATTGTTGATGAATCATCATTGAAACAATCAATCGGCTGTTGTTGTTAGGCCAACAGTCCACAATCCAAAGATCATCAGTTTTCTATTATCGTAGACTAAAGAAACCAGAAAAAAACAGATTTGAGAAGCTGGAACAGATATTTTGAACCTTTTCTTGTTGAAAAATGACTCAAATCCACTAATCGATTATCAAAATAGATCAATGTAATAGCTGGTGACTAATCGATTAACAGACTAATCATTGCACATCTATTGTTCATTATGTAAAGGGTCAAACTTTATATCTTCAGTCTTTTTTGGTCAAAACAACAGGTATTATGTTTTGTTTGTTCAAATAATATGTAAAACCTGCACTGTTCCTCATATCTGTCTGATGACCAAAATAAACTAAATCAGTCAATCAATCAAAACCAAATTGTGTGTGAAAACTATAAGAAATCATTAAACTTTAGGTTCCCTGAGCTAAAATGAAGTGGGGATAATGAAAAGGTTTGTTACTCCCAGTTCTCTGCTGCTTTAGGGATAATTTAATAATTTGCTGTTCAGTTTTGATTTCAACATTTTCTGCAGATTTTGGAGCCAGTGACCAGACCTGTAATTTCGGCAAATAGGGTGAATCCACAGGCTCTTAATTACAGGCGATGGCACACTCTCTGCTTAAGCTGCCTCAATTTGCGATTTAGGCGGAAAACATGGATGTGATTTCACATGGAACCGTTGCCAAGTGCTGCTGTGAAGCTGCTCTGTCGGACCGGCCCGGTCTGTTCAGTCCTCTTGAACTACGGAGCAGCTCATCGCACCGCTGAGGCTCGTAATTAAAAATCTCCAGTTACTTCCTGCTTACCTCCGCTGACCTCGGCCTCGTGGCTCCGCCGCGCCCCGGGGCAAAGGAGCCGCCTCTGGGGAGCCACAGCAGGAACTTGGCCTCGGACGCCGCTGGACGGAGACCGGACGACTTTGGGAAGTAACGGCGATGTTGACTCGGAGGGGCGATGAGGGGCGGGAGGACGAGCTGCCAGGTAAACACGGAGCCCTCACGCTGCCAGATCAGCTCTGCCGGTGATGCAGATTCCTGTTTCTGAGCTGGAAGTGATGGAAGAGGCAGATATAGAAACAGACACCCACAAAAAAAAAAAAAAAGAAGAATGAGATGGAATCTGAGCAAAACAGAGACACGCTGGAATCGATCGTGTTTCCGTCTCCGGGGTCATTATTAAAGTGGCGGCGGACACCCTGGAATGCAGGAATGTCCGCTGACGTCTTTCTCATTAGAGACAGAAGGACCGGGGCGAAGGGGGAGGCGAGCTAGCGTCGGCGTGTTTCAGGACGGACCCGATACCGCCGAGGCCATGAGGGGATTCAGGTATTGCTGCTCTGGGAAGACAAAGAGGTGTCGCTTTTCGGGTAAAAGAATGAAGCCACGAAAGGATGCCGGAATGGAAACGGTGCTAGAATAACGCCGGGAGGCCAAGAGGTAACAGTGGCGTCCCTGTCCCCCCGCTCCTCCGGCGAAAAAGCCGCGGTGGTGAGTGAGCGGTGGAGGAGCAGAGGCCATACGTACAGTGGGAGCTCTGTGTATCTCATAGGCTCATTCAGCCGTGTGGTTTGGCAGCGCGAGCCGCGATGTAGGTGGCTGCGAGTGAAGATATGGAGACCTATGTGTGCCCAGCTTAAGTATTCAACTTCCCTCCGCCATTAGGACACGTTCCACACAGAGTCTGTGTGCGGAGCAGCCCAAGTGTCGGCTTATTGCAGCTAATCCCTCACCTCTGGCCTGCTGCTAGCATTGTGCGCTGCCTTATATTTGTCATGCAACTCGAGTTTAAGTCTCTAATAGGGAAATCTCGGCCTAAGCTAACGCAAACAGTGCAGAAATACTTAGCTATGAGCTGAGTGAGCGAGCGGCCTCACATACACACCTCGGCAGCGGCAGCCAAACATACATCAGCACTGTTTCATATCAAAGACCTGCACGCAGCCTCTTTATTTTGGCAATCGGAATCGGAATTAGCACTTTTTAATAAACTCATTTGGTTCTGTACATAATGTTAATGCTTAGGAAAAACAGCGGCAGAACCCGTTTGACGTCTGTCTGGGTGATTCGGGCTTAGAGGAAGCTTAGGCAACTTCCCATAAGACAACACGGAGCCTGCAGGGTTTCGTCACACAAAATGTCCTTTGTAGGACACAGACGGTTTCTCTTGAAGTCTGGAAGCAGAGAAAACAACCTAAGAGAGAAAAGATGTAGTCAGGGTATAGTTATTGTGCAGGTTCCACTTTCTGCCGTGTGGTTTTACTTTCACGGACCTGAATAATTTTAGTGATGCCACCAGGTAAAAAATATTCATGAGTAAAAGTCCTGAAGTACAGGCGTAATATTTATTAGAGAAACTTCCAGTGTCAAAAGTAAAAAAAATGAAGTTGAAATACAGAAAACAGGAATATACCATATTCAGTACTTGAATACTCAGTATTCAAATACTTGAATACTAGTACTAGAATTGTACCAAATCAGTACTTGAGTAAAACATACTTATTTTTCACTACGTGAAAGTAATATTTAAACCCCAGAGGTGGAAAGTACAATTTATTCTCTCTCTCTTCTCTTTAAAGTGCTCTAGTTGGGTACATTTTTTAGGCATTTGTTAGTATTAGTATTTTAGTATTTAAAAATGTGGCTTAAAACTGGTCAAAATGTCAATATAAGACAAGTTTAGCTGGATAAATTCACACTCAAAGGGGCTCTAAAAAGCAGCTGTGTAACGTCTCTTCTTTTAATTCATTAAAATGAATATTAAACTGATGAATTTTTTCAAGTTTTAAATTGCTGGGAACATTTTGGAAAAGGGGTGTATATATTTAAAGCAGATATCATTCTTAGACATTTTAAGCTAGAAAATTGGCTTTCTGTGTAGGTTTTATGTAGCAGTAATCTTTCCGGCCTGCTGATCCCAAACTTCCCAGGAGGATTTTATTCCCAGAGGTTTTGTGACAAAGTGTCAGATGGATCAGGTGAGCTGTTTTGTGTTGTGACATTAGTATTTAAAGAAGAAGTTTCTGCAGTGTCACAGATAAAGGACGAACGTTTACTGAAGCTGAGACTCATTGATGTCAATTTGCAGCAGTCGCCAGATTTCTTTTCATTCCGGAAAGGTATTTTTCTATTTATTTCCAGTGTTTACTCTTTTTTTTTCCTCTTGAAAATAAAGTATGAAAGCCATTAAGCGGCGGTGGAGTAGCGAAGGCTGATATTGCTCCAGCCCATGTGTGGCTTGTCCTGTGTGCTGCTGTGTACACTGAGACGCTGCCAGCTCCGTCAGTGCTGTTCTCTTCTGTCCTCCGCTGTGATACCGACTCCTCGCTAGGTGCCAAGTGATTTTTATCACTGGCAAAACAGTCTCCTTCCAATCTCAGGCCTCTCAGGAGCATATGAATACACTTTACACTCACACGAAGGAAAACAGGTAACCCGAGCTGGGGCTCGGGCCGAGAGCTGAGCCGCAGGTAAAAGGCTCCAGTGTGTCAGTGTGTGTTGGACTTGTTCACACTCGTGGATCCTTTATGAACGGAGGTGTGTCTGCAGTGTGTGTGCGCTTAGCTTTTAGCGCACTTTATACAGCGGACTCTGCACTTTTTTTTTCTTTTTTTTGCAAACAAAAAAAGATTGCATGGTTCCAAAGCCAGAGCTGACATAACCAGAGCAGAGTCGCCGCAGCTTCTCGTTTATTTTACTTTTTGGAGAGTGGACTGACCTTTTCCAGCGATGTCCTTTGTCACATTCACACACTGACTCCGCTCAGTCAGCCGCGCCGTCACGCTACATAAATTATCTTGCTCAAAGACCACGATGTTACTCAACTTCACAGCACAGATCAGAGCAGCACAGATGGTTTGTCAACAAGTTCACGGTGCCCACAAATAGCACAAATCTGACCTTGGTGCCAGTTTACCAACATGTAACCAAAAAAGGACAAATTTTATGCTCCTGACTTTCAGCAGTGTGATCAGACGCTCCATACTGATTAATTTACATCCTCATCTAATATCTGGGATCTACAGTGATGGTGAAAGTAATGAAGATTCGTACTTAATACCAATACTCTGCAACATATTTACTCAAGTAGAAGTACTACATCATCAATCTTACTTATCTAAAAGTACTAAGTACGTTTGAATTTACATATTTAGAACACTGTGCTCTGTTAAGAGCAGTAAAAGGAACAGTTGTAAACGCCACCACATCACAATCAGGAGGCAATTTTCCATGCAAGATTTTGATGAAAAGATGTTATGAGTAACAACATCAATTTCTGAAATGTAAGGAGTAGGAAGTACAGATAATTGCCACAAAATGTAGCGGAGTAAAAGTATGCATTATATTTTTATTTAACTCAAGTACAAATACAAAATAAGTAAAAATGCAAAAAAAACCTAGTTAAGTAAAGTAAAAATACTTTTTTTACATTCCACCACTGGTGATCTGACAGCAGAGCTGAAGTCAGTTTCAAAAGTACATGTAAGATGGCCAAAAGCTGTTGCATGTTTAAACCTCATGCCCTCCATAAATTTTGCTTCCTTTCGACAACTTTCTGGCAAAAATATCCACAAACAAATCGCTATAAAATGATCATACATCAATCTTTTTTTTTTCCTGCTTTGTTTTCATAAATCTCTTAAACAACTTCTTTCCTGCTCAAAGCTACCAAACATTTAATCGACTTTAACCCTTAAAATGCTAGTTTATCTATTTGAAATATTTCATTATTTATTGCAAACTAGTTTTAATGTAGTTCCAGATTCTCCTTTGTGGCCCAAAAGTGTCCCATTGACTTCCATTATAACCATTTTTTAATGTCACTTCCATTACAGCATCAAACCATTCATTCTGAAATGTCAGCATTTCACTTTAGAGAAAAGTGGTGATATTTGACATTTTACTGTATTTGACAGAATTAACCATTAACCCATTTTAGGCTTATGCCTGAAATTCTTGAATTTTTGCCTTTTATAGTATGAAGCAACATGACTACCACAGGGTCCCGAGAGTTTTGTGCCTGTGTATGTTTGTGCGTTCATCTCTATGCATGCACTGATCATTTCAGGTTTGAAAAAGGGCAAGTCTTTTGAGTGATGAGTTCCATCCCAAAGGTGCATGGGTAAAAACAGCCTCCTGCATTTGTTGTACACAAAAAACAAAAGAAGGACCAGTTCATTAATTAGCAGAGAAGGAGGAAGACCTGGAACAAAGTTAAGCAAAAATGAAGATGCATTTCAATGCAGACGTGACTTTAGAAATGTTCAAGCAGTGTTTATCTTGCAGGGAGCTGCAGGCCTCATCTGAAGAAGACACAAGCTTTGAGGCCAGTCTGACACACAGGCTCAATGGAGTCTCAGAGTCTTGACCTGCTGGTTCTTTGCTGTCCACTCATTGTTGGGATAGGAGGATCCTCAGTGTCCTCTCCACTTTCACAGGAAGGGAAATGTCTAAAGCCAATTGCACTGAAATGCATCTTTAAAAAAAAAAAAACAACCCTCAGCCAAGCTGCATATTGCGAGCAGTCAGGTGCATAAACCCACTAACAGTTATGTCTTTTTTAAATGTAATTACTGCCAACTAATTGATTTATCCATTAAAGCCTATCAGCTGTTAAGTTTATGACTGTCATTTTACACCTAGAATAAAAAAATGAAATGTTACTCATACAGCTTTTTTTTTTAGACTTTTCTAATGACATGATAGTAGACAACTTGGACAAAAGAAGAAAAAAAAATTCATTACCAAAAGCTTCCTGTCACATCCTGCTTCTTCCTTCCAGGAACATGAAAAAACTCTCCTAGAAAGACATTGTTTTATTTAGAGTCTTATGATTTTTAACCCTAACATGTACATATGTACTATTTAATCATTCAAGTCTCTAGAATAATCCCCCAAAAAGGAATAGGATAGATAGGTTTTTGTTTATGGGAATATTTGTGCAAACAGCAACTATAACAGCCATTAAAATGCAATCTTTCTGCAAAAAAAGACTAGAAATAGAAAAAAGTAGATACATGATTGCTATTGACTCGCCTGATATAAGCATAAAATATATGCGTAAAATCTTTAAATCTGGGCTCAACTAATGGTTATTATGATAATATGATATATTTGTGTTTATTGTATGATTATAGAAAGCAGTTCAGTACAGACAATGAATCATAATTTACAGATATATATTTCAGTTACATATATATGTGTATATGTATATATATAAGTTCCAGATACATATGTTTCAGTTCCAGATATCTATGCAGAACTAGACGTGAACTCTGAATCGTGTCCCTGCTCGTCCATGTTCGCTGCAGCTTCATCGATACCCAACTCTTGACATCTTAAGAGCTTTTTCTCACGTTCTCCTCTATAGGAGCCAGTAATCCTTTCCATGTTTGATTTAATCACATATGTGGAAGTGGAGACGTTTGGATACCGGCCACGGCTTTAACATGGAAACTTTGTGTTTTAAAACATCGATCAGGAGTCGCACGTCTCTGACCTGAGCGACTGAGAACCTCTCGTCATCGATTTCTGTTTATTTAATTTCAGATTTTCTTCTTCAGACAAATGTACATAAACCCGGCGTCCAGTCGTACGTCTTCTTCTGCTTCTCACTGCCGTCCCTCCTCCTCTTCACCGGCCTGTTTATTTTAGATTTTTTGAGGAAAAACCTGCAGCGAAATGAAAATAAAGGTAGCGTCACACTCATAATATTTGGAGTGGAGAGCAATTTATTTTCCTTTTATTAAATGCTGATTAATATGCAGTGTTGGGGAGACTAATACTGCGGGTTTCATTTCCCCAGTATCCTGTGCTGAGCCTCGGAGGCTGAGATATGAAGTCTGGTTTGGATTAAAGAAAGAAACTCCTTCTCGCCGGTCCTCCTCTGTCCATTTTTTCTCTTCCCGCCAGAGGAGCTTGTAATTGTCCAGATGATTTTGAGGCCGGTGTTGATGTGGATGCCGGGAATGTCCAGACCCTAATTGCTCCGGTTGGATTCTCTCCTAGATTGGAGATGTATGTGTGTGGATTCCTTTAATTAACAGCGAGCATGTATCACGATGGCAGATGAGGAAGTTGAGCCAGACATAACAACGCTGCCTCAGCAGCCGCTGCAGGATCGAAACCACACAGCAACAACGTCTCTCCTTCTGCACACAAAACTGAAAAGTCTCAGCTCGTTGTGACTAAATGATCAGAATAGTAATCCTGGACACAAATGACTATTATAACTTTCTTTCCAGTCGCTTGATTAATTATTAAAAGAGGCCAACTGGCTGAATTATTGGTTATTTCTCCTTTAAAAGTCGTTCATCATAAAGAGTAAAACCAGACGCTGCTCGGTTCAACTTGTTTTGCTGTTACCTTGGCTGATAGTGACTTAATAAATATCTGATATCAGCATGTCGGTGTTGTCCACCTCTGGTATGACGGGGATCAGGATATCGCTTTACAGCCTCGGGGCTGCAGCGTCTGAAAATGCAGCAGTGGAAACTGATTCGGGAGCAGCTCACCCACACTTTTTATTCGTCTGGGGTTAAATGGAGAGTTTTACTGCCCGTGATGATCTGACTGTTGTTGCAGATGCTTTTTCCAACATCAGACCAGAGAGTAAAATTGAGGAGGTGGAAAATGGATGATGTTGAAACCTGGAATAGAGAAGCAGATTCACTTCAGTGTTACTGGTATCAGCCGTTAAAATAACCGCCAACCAGCTATAATTGATATTTTCCATATTAATAATAGATTTGTGCAGATGTGCCTCAGCTTGGATGCGTTATAAAAACCTTGGTTTTACAGAAGAGTCACACTTTTATTTACCACCACTTGAGTTGTAAAATGAATAGAAATTTTTATTACGTTAGTCTTCTGACGCAATGAGCAAACACATTGTTCCATTAGAACACTGGAGTGATAGTTGCTGGAAATGGGCCTCTATAAACCTATGTAGATGTTGCACCAAAAACCAGACATTTACAGCTAGAATAGTCATGTACCACTTTAGCAATGTATGGAGTGTATTTCTGATTAGTTTAAAGTTATCTTCATTGAAAAAAAACAGTGCTTTTCTTTCAAAAAATAAGGAAATTTCTAAGTGACCTCAAACTTCCGAATGGTAGTGTATATATCTCATCACTCGTTGAGATATTTTATATTTATATTATAAAGCCACAAACCAAAATACTCTAATCCAAGTAAAAGTAAATTAAGTAAACGGATAAAAATATTTCAAGTATTCAAAATGTTTATACTTTGTGTGTGTTCTCTATATCACTGAGTTATATTCATTATATTATAACTGTACCTTTGGAGTTTGTCATTTTTGTGTCTTAAAACATTTAGTCAAAGATTTAAAGGGACTATTTTGATACTTTTTAATGATAAAAAGGCCTAAATTACAAATTCAATCAATATGAAACCCGTCATCTGTTTCACCTGTGAAATATTGATCTTTGATTAGCTGCAGCTGTCGGATAAATATTGTAGAGTGAAGTAAAAATGTAAACCTAGTTTACTGTACAAGATAAAAACAAACACAGGGATTATAATGATGTTTCTTTGCACGTGCACGCGCTGTGCATGTAAGGAACACCTCTGAGATGAGAACCTGTGGGAACAGTGACTCACGGCGGCGGGTCGTCACGTGACGCCTGGAACAACTCAGTAAGTGTATGAAGGCTGTTTAAACAGACCTCAGAGAGATGCCCTCTCATTTCCTGCTGGAAAAGCTGATCAATCACGGCTCTCATCACCTCGAGCCGTCGAGAGAGCGAGATGTGGGTGAAAGGTGAGATTAGTGAAGAAATGACAGGATTTTATTAGACAGCCGAGGGTCCGACACATCAAGAAACAACTGGAGCGAGAGACGAGCTGCAGTTAAAAAAAAATCCAGAGTTTAGATTCAGAGCTCTGAGGTTTCGTTTTATGAACATATTTGTGGTGAAATTACATCTTGTGGCGAGATCGAAACAACATTAAATAGAGAACTCTGCAACGAATTGCAGTGTTCAAACATCAGTTTTGTATTTATTACATTAGGCAGGAGCAGGACTGTTTGAAACTAGCGCACGTTCCCATTATAGGGCAAATTCTGGGGGAAGATGAAAGAAAAGAGGAAGAAGAGCTGACTGTTGGAGCGGAGTCCATGCTGCTGCTCCTTCTCTCCTGATTCCTCTGAGTGTTTTACAGGAGCGAGATGAATTGCAGGAGTTACGTCCATCTATCACTGCAGGAGGAGGAATGTTCTCCACTCCCCCCTCCCCCTCCACCCCCACCCGCCCCGCCCCGGCAGTTAAAACACCACATTGTGCCAGCGGCTCTTGATTTCCACTGCTTCAACGCCATGTCGTTTCTCAAGCGAGGTCCATCAGGAGCGTTTAGGCAGAACGCAGAACAGACGCCAGCCCGCCGCTGCCGACTCTGACTCACAGCGAACTCGCCTCCAATTTGTCCAGACATGGTCCAGTGTGTGTATGTGTGTGTGTGTGTGTGTGTGTGTGTGTGTGTGTGGGTGTTTTGTGATACGCTATATTCGAGTAGATGAAGCTCTGCAGCAGAAGTGTGTTCTACTTAAAATAAATGGAATATGCATCATTTAACGTCACTACAAGTCTCTTTTATCGGCAGCTGCTCGACCTGCTAAAACTGAGATTTTTGAACAGTTTGTTGCTTTTAAAACCAAGTTTCAGGTTTAATCTAGGCATATATAAAGTTCAGGTGACTTTAATTATTGCAGTTGTTACAGACAGTTAAAGGGCATCGATAGATCCCATCATGTGATGTTTTATTTCAAGTCGTTCAAGGTTTTCAAGTTGAGTGAAGCAATTTAGCAAGAAAGGAGGAATTTTGCCTATGTATATAGAATCAATAGGTGAGTAACAAATATGTTCAACCCTAAAACTGTTGACCAGCCACCTTGTTGCAGGCCAAGGTCATAGACATTCAGGTTCTTCAGGAATCTGTTGAGCATTCGGCTTTTTAATTCACTTTTTATTAGCTTGTGTTAGCGTTTCCAGAGATTAACTATGTCTCAAGATCAGTGGCGTCATTTTGTTTAAGGCAGGGAACCCACCTTTCTGGGGAGGTCCAGGGGTTAGAGAAGTAAGAGGATTGTAAATTTAAATACAGCAATCTGCTGCAATTTGAGAGCAAAATCGAGGAGCTGTAGATGGTGAAATCTACTGTTAAACACATTAGTGTTATTGTAAACCATTATTATGGTAGTTTGCTATATTATTGCTATATATATTTTACAGTAAATCACAGTAGTGAAGAATTACTGCAGTAAATCACAGTGGTCAGTTACTTATTTACTTATAATACAGTTTATCACCCAATACTGTAAAAACAATTGAAATGACACCAGTTAATTTTTCTTTTTGTTTGTTTGTTTGTTTGTATTTTTACAGTAAACTGTACGCTGTACTGTTTTACAGTAATGTAAACAGAAGTCTAGTACTTCTATTGTAAAAAAAAACATAATTACAGCAACTTTGTGGATAATAGCTGCCAGTTAGTTACTGTAGATTTTAAGTGAATATTTTTACAGTGTAATATCAATGCATAATATAAGCCTCAAGATCAAGCTACTGGCAAATTACAAATTAATCTCACATTTTTATCTCTTCTAAATGTATCGTAAAGGGATATTTTCCAGTTTTTAATACTCTTAAAATAAGTGGCAAATGTCTTTTTTTGTTATTGGAACAATGAAAAACAGTCGTAATAACCTCACTTCTGCTAACAAGCTTCAGTTGTAATACTGACCTGTTAAATTTAAAACTGCCGAGTGATATGAGTCCAACTCCCACGATGTAGAATCCAACTTATTAACACAGTGATTTACAACTAGGACTTCAGATCTGTGATGTTTTCTCCTCATGTGTCCCTGCGTCAGTGGCGTTAAAATCAACTTCACTTCACGGCCCTAGAATTTCAAAATGTGTCTACCACAGTGAAGGCGTGGCGACGGCCATACTCTAATGACACTGAAACGCTGACCAATGAATGGAAAAGGAAGTCTTAGTCTTGGACCAGAGATCTGCTGGCTACATCAGATGCACAGAAATATCACAGCTCCCACCCAGAGGTTGATCCATCATGAGGATTTAATCTGAAATCGGGGAGAAATAAATTGTCACACTCACACTCTCAACAGAAAGATTTTTGTGAACAGCCTCCAAACAAAAAGTATCTGTGGTGTCAGATCAGATTAGCTGAGCAGTAAAATGCTCATTATGAGTTGGTGAAAATATAACAGGAAGAGAAAAATCATAACTTTACAGTTCTTATTGATGAAACCAGCACAGTGATTTATTATAACTTGAATATGCACAGTCAAGTTTATCCCACAGCTCCACTGTGTCTTCACTTTCGATACAAACACCTGCTGTGCTGCAGTTGCACCGTTTTTCCCCTGAGGCTTCGCCTGCTGGACATGATGATGCAAAACTCCACTTTTGCTGCATATACAGAGACATGAATAATACGCTGCACTTTCCCAACAATGAGATGTTGTGGGTTTTATTCTGTTTGTCTCAGAAAGTTTCTGAATAAAAGAATAAAAAGTGAGATTCCTCGAACATATTTAGCAATCCAGCCAGTGTGAGTTAGACTAAAGGTCAAACCTACAGCTAAGACTGGTTTGGCGAAGAGTTTGCTTTCAGGACTTATGTACTGTAACACTTAAGTCTGCCAATCCCTCATTAAGTTGCCACGTCCTGTTGAAAAAACACACAAAAAAAGAAAGGAGAAAAAATCTCACCCTGCAAAAAGAATCTGTGAAATGGATCCCCATTATAGCTTCATGTATTATAGCAGACTTTACTTTTATGAGCTTTTAACAAGTTTCCCAGGGGTTGCAATAATTTCTGTGGTTTATTTTCGGAACATTTACTTTTTCTTTTCCTTAAACGATCAGTATGGGCCTTTTAGCTCCCCAGCCTGCTTTTCCTCTGTTTCAGTCCAGTTTCACACTCCTTCTTCAGGGCACTTTGCTGTAGTTGGATACAGGTCTGCGCAGCCAACATCAATCCTCAAATTTCCACCGTCCCAATTCCAGCTCGCCTCTTAAGGTTATTGCCACTTGATTGACGTTCGCTATTTGAAGTGCAATAATAAGCAGGAGAGGCAGAACGGTGACGGAGGGCAACGTTTCACTAAACCAACAGCTGAGCTCAAAACACGCAACACGGCCGTTTTCTGAGCCGTCGGTGCCGTTTTGTGTCGGCGCCGCGAAACATCTCGTACCCGAGTGTCATGTTCTGGCAACAAAAGCTAATTCCCGGGTCTCTCTGTGTCTGGCTGTCATTTCACAAAGCCCGAAGATTACTAGAAATCACATCCATATGTGGGAAATCAAATGAGAGAAAGAGAGGATGGTGTAAAACACGACTTCCACCCTCAGCCGTGCCCACAAGAGCTGCTGTTTTCTTTTTAACTTGATAAATCAGTTCATCTTCCCCATTCCTATCTCCACCCATCTCATCCTGTTCAGATACCCCCCACCCCCTCCCCCTAAATGCTGCGTGTTTTTACGTTCCCGGCTCCTTCCTCCATCCGTCTCTCCATCCATCCACACTGCGTCATGCCTTTATTGTGCGAGTCTGAGGAGTTTGTCTGACGGCCAGAGTGAAACTCTACACCTCTGACCTGGGAGAGTCAGCAGTCTGTAGTTTTAGTTAGAGCAACATTTCTCCAAGCTGCTGTGCAGAGTTTTTTGAGAATGCAAAACGAGCACATGTGGCAAAGCTGAAAACCAAAAAGGGAGCTCTGGTCAACACAGGTCAGCGAAAATACTGTTACAACATAAATAACTCCTGGTTGTGCATTTTTTTGACTTTACTACTATTGAGTATTTGTCGCCAGCTTTTTATTTCCATTTTCTCTCCGGATTGTTCCTCCCGACACTCCAGAGCTTCGACTCGGCCAACTCAGTCTCCAGAGGAAACAGTTTTCTGCAGATACATTAAATAGCAACTTTTTTTTTTTTTTTTTGAAATGTGCATATTTTAACAAATACTGTTTTATGGTATAAAGCCGAGGATAAAGTGTGGTTAGATTCAGGCTCTAAAACACTTGGTTATTGTTAGAAAAAGATCATGGTTTGTGTTAAAATGATCATTGTGCAACATGACAGGTAGAGCTGCAATAATTCTTTGATTAGTTGCCAACCATTACTTTAATCACTAACTATTGTGAAAATGGGGTTGAGTCATTTTTAAGAAAAAGATGTCCGAATTCTCTGGTTCCAGCTTCTCAAATCTGATTATTCTCTGTTGTTTTAGTCTTCTATAATAGTAACCTGATGATCTTTGGGTTGTGGACTGTTGGTTTGGACAAAATAAAAGATTTCAAGATGAATCTACAGCTTTGGGAAATGGTGATCGACATTTTACACCATTCTTCTTCTGGTCTTGAAAGAACAGGTCGTTATGTGTCAGTCTTGTTAATTTGTGGGTGGCAACTAGAGCTGCAACCATTAGTCGATCAATTCCTTGTCAACTATTACATAAATTCCAACTATTTTGAAAACTGGTAATAGATTTGAGTCATTTTTAAGAAGAAAATGGTTCCAGCTTCTCAAATCTGTACAATATAATAATATACAATATACATACTGTATAATAGAGAACTGATGATTGTTGTGAAACAGTGATCGATATTTTACACCATTTAATGAACCAAACACCTAAAAGATTGATTGTTTTAATAACTGGTAAATTATCAGAATAGTTGTTAGTTGCTGCACTAGTTAATGTTGGAAAAGATCATGTTTAGGTTAAAATTATCAATGCAACATGCAACAGTGGTATTGAACAAATGCCTGCCTCAAGTTTTCCATGGAACAAAGCACTGATCCATCCACCCAACCCTCCTCCTGCTACTGAGAGAAGAGGAACTGAAGAGGAATGTCGTCTGACCTACATCACCACGTCTGAAATTCAAAGTATCTGTGGTTTGCAGAAACGTGATCTGTCCCCTTGCCTCTGAGGCTGATCTGGTTTTGGTCGTGATCCCTGTGAGCAGCAGTGATTCAGCGTCTTCATGCTGCAGTCACCCAGCGTCTCTGCAGCGTTTGTCCCTGTCCAGCGGCCAGAGAAACAGAGCGAGCCTCCCGCTGCAGCTTCAGACCCTGGTGTTTCTATCAGACTTTCAGGACAGGATGTGCTATACTTGCTTCTTAATGTGTGCGTCTGCAGGATCTGTGTTCTCAGCACCGCCCCCCCACAGAGAGCGCTGGCTAAGCCCCGCTGCCTCCCTGCCAATCACAGTCCTCTCATCCCCGGCCAGCCCGGAGACTCGAGCCAATCAGAATCCACAGTTCATTTCCTGAGAGGAAGTGGTAGCAGTAATGGTGCAGTTGTGGGTTGTACGGGGTAAAGGACTCCAGTGGAATGGTGGATTTCTAGTAAAGTTGATGCACAATCAACTGCATGGCCTTGAACAACAGAACCTTTTCGCTCTAGATAGATCCTCGCTGCAGGTGGAGGATTAACACCAGGCTGCTGAGGAAAAGTGCACAGCTCCTTGATAAATGTAATCTGTATATTGGCAAAGGTTTGTTAAAATCATCTGCGTAGAGATTAAATGTGGAGTGATGCGCTGCCTCATTGCTGCACTGTGAGCTACAGAACTGAAAATTGCAGCTTTCTGTCATAAAACACACTGTGCTATAACCGACGACCACACAGCCAGATGAAAAGAAGACGTTCACACAGATACACACATACACGACCATCTTAGCAGCGTTTGTAGCTTCTTGTCACCAGAACACACACTGTTTCATACAAATACAAGTCATAGATTTGGCCTCCGTCCTGTTAGAAATAAAGACAGAAATAGCTGCTGCAGCAGCGTTGAAGGAAACAAAAGGGCAGAAGAGGAGCAGCCAATGATGCATGGTGGGAAGGAACTTTATTATGTTGTGTCACAGGGCAGTCTAGAAGGTGTTTTATTACATTATGTCACTAGAAGGGCAGTCTAGAACTTTTTAAATACCTTTTATCACTAGAAGGGCAGTCTAGAACGTTTTTATTATTATTACGTTTGTCACTGGAAGGACAGTCTAGAAGGCATTTTATTACACTTTGTCACTGGAAAGGAAGCCTATTTTATTATGTTCTTTTCACATTGCCTTATAAATTGAGCCACCATAGAAAGAACTAGAATATTAAGAAGGCACTTTTATGGTGTGTTTTTTTCAAACCTAGACAAGTACCAATGTAGGGCGTTAGCCGTCCTTTTGCCCTGCCCCTCTGAGTCCATCCCTTGTTGTAAACATCCATTACTTGAAACGCCACCATCCTGCCTTAAACGTGACCTTCTGAACTCACCTCACTTGTGTGCACATAGTTTTTCTTATCCATTGTCGACATATTACTTTTTGTGGCTTGGCTTTTCTTTCAAAATAAAGTAGTTTAGGATAATGTGGTTAAACTCTTGGCCGGTTTGTCACGTGTCTGATCATCTGACCACTGCACTATCTTCCCCATTGGACATTGTAGCTCTTGCCAACGTGTTTCCAGCCCTCAGCACAATATTATATTAACTGATAGAAATGTTTGCCAAAACAATGGTTTCACATAGTGATGGATCAAGTGTCAAGCATTCAAAGTATTACATTTTAGTGTCTTTCCGCTCATTGTTTTGGATTTACGGCCTGTTCTGGCTCCGGCTGGGTGCTCTGTGTCGTTTCCAGCTGCAGCAGGCAGCTGTTTTCAGTGAGAATGTCCTGATAAATCAACTGTGTTCTCGTTGCTCAGTACAAAACATACAACATTAGCAGCTAACGCCTGAACATAATGCAGCAGATATTTAGGAGCTACCAAACCACCTCCTGAGGATTTCAGGAGGTGGTTTGGTAAAACAGAGATAAGGAGGATGGTGAATATCAGAAGTGGAGACATGGCTTCAAATGTAGACTCATGTTGTTTTAAATCTATTAAAAGTTAGGAAACTGCTGAGACACTTATTAATTGGTTGCCAGAAATATAATTGGCAACTATTTTGACAATGGACTGTTAAAAGAAAAAAAAAAGCTGAAGTATTTAAAGGTTAAGTAAAAGGTTGAATAAAACAACAGTTTTAATGCGATATTTCAATTTTTTGACATTTTTTTTTCATTTCACCTCATCTACTTTATAAGTTATGTAATTATATGACAGTTGTGTGTAGGGGTGCAACTATATTCGGATAGCTGATTAACCCTTTTGAATATTGAAACAATTAATCAATTAAGTTATTTTGTTACATAAAATGGTGTACAATGTCGATCACTGTTTCCCAAAGCTGAAGATTCAACCGAAAATTATTTATTTTTGTCCAGACCAACAGTCCACAACCAAAAGATCATCAGTTTACTATTATAGAAGACTAAAGAAACCAGAAAAGAACCAGATTTGAGAAGCTGGAACTAGCGAATTTGGACATTTTCTTCTTAATAATGACTCTAATCCATTAATCATTTATCAAATCAATTAATTGACAAATTGCAATTGTTGCAGCTCTAATACTAAGACAAATCCTCACCAAAATCTTGGGAGCTGGTGTTGGCTGCAGCTCTAGGTGTGTGTGTGTGTGTCTCCATGACTCCAGTAACACACTTGTACACTCTGATATGTACGTTAGAGGAGACACAGGCTGTAACAGTCCTGACCACAGCTGAACTGAGCCAAACCTGCCAGGCTGAGAGCTGATTGTTTCCACATTGCATTCACTTATTTCTCTCTGTCCCTGTCTGTCTCTGTCTGTCTCTATCTGTCCCTGTCTGTCCCTGTCTGTCTCTCGTTTAATGCCTGTTTGTTTTTCACTCATTTTCACCTCCTCCTCTTCCTTCTCTTGGCATTGTTTTATTTCTCCTATTTCCCATTATCTGCCTCATATAACCTGTAGTAGGTGTGATATCTACTGTTGGTAATAAAGACACCAGCAGTTTCTTTCCATTTGACACATGCACTCTTCTTCTTCCTCCTCCTTCCATGTGGCCTGTTTCTCTCCACCACAGTCTGCGCAAGCAATTCTGTCAAAAATAACTGTTTTACCGTACATCGGGGCACGTTTCACTGGATTCAGACGTTCAGCGTGGATATACTGAACGGGCAATTTGGTTTTCAGAGTGCTCCGACATTAGTTTAGGTTTTTAGGGTTTGGCGTGCGTTTATTTTTCCTCTCCTGCGGTGAGCAGCAGATGCTATGGGGGAGCTGCCCCCGACCCATTTGTGCGGTTCTGTTTCTGTCCCATAAATAAAAGGGGGAAACACGGAGTGTAACAGGCCCGGCTCTGGTACCAGATGTCTGGGTCTTTTTGGTTCTACGTTTCTGTGGTGGTAAAGAAAAAAAAAAGCTGCAAAAAATAACAGGTGATGGAAGAGAAAATTCAAATGAGTTCCAGTCGTATGGCTCTTTTTTTTTCCCCTTCGGTTCTGGACTCCAAAGTACAGCTCTGGTTTGCGGGTCATCATCTGGAGTGTTCCGCAAAACCATGTGGTGGAAGAATGAGTGAAATGACCCCCCCCCCTCCCTCCTCAGGGTCCTGGTGCCAAAGCAGGTGTCTGGGCTCTGGTTTCATGGCTTTTGGGCTTTTCACACATGTCACATTTTCTGGTTGACTGAGCTCGGTTCTGGATTAAATTCTGGGATCGTGTGCTCGATACAAACTCTGGGATGGAGCTGGGGTCGCGGTTGCGGGTTGAGCTCAAGGAGGAGATTCTGCCTGGATGTGTTTTACTCGGCTGATCTCTCAGACCTCAGATACTCAATTCCACACATTCACTTCAGATAAGTGATGGAGTGGGGAGAAAAGGCTGAAGAATGGAGGGACGTCAGCACTTCTGGAACCTTGAGAGGGCCGCAAAGTGAAAAGTGGAAGAGCAGAATTATGTGGACATGATTCAGCAAGAAAGTGAGAGCTGGACAGATGATGGATAGGATGGTGAGGAGGAAATGGGGAGAAGCTGTGAGTCAGCAGCTCGCCGGAGAAAAAGAGTAAGAAAGTGATGAAGAGGCTGGAGGAGTGACAAAGGTGGAAACCCGAGTCAGGGGTCGTGCAGATGTTTTGTCTGAGTGTCAGAGGGAGAAGAAAAATATGTGGAAATAATTACAAGACATTTTTCAGGGCAGAATTAGTTATGTTCATGATCATACAACGATCAACAATATGTTTCTCTACAGTCTGCAGCGGAGTCACTCAGTAATGAGTCATTAATACAGTTCACACCATCTTTATGGGGCTGCGTCGCATAGTGCAGAAGCTCACTGTAATGTCACTGTGATGTCGTCTTTACAGTTTGTTGGACTTCCACGAGTGGTGGAAAAATTCAAAGATCAATACAGGTTTAGGATATTGATGCTATAGTCTTGATGTTCTTCAATTATTTAAAGTGATTCAGGTTCCATAAGAAATGTATTTCCACATTATGCATGCTTATTTAATATAAGTCATGTTACTTTGCTAATTATTCAACAGCAATCTGTTGCATTAACTAATTGTCATTATTTAGTCCTCTAAAGGGCCACTTTTTAAACTTTTGGTTTAAAGGTACATTGCATAGTTCCTGTGTTTATTACCTCTCGTACCCATCTCACTATTTAAATAAAATGAATCAGTACTCAGAGTTAGGGTATTGATAATGCAAATATTGTAATATATTGTAATCCAAATATTTTAAATTTGAGTGTGATCTTGTGCAGGTTTGGGTCTTTAGACAATGCTCACTTTCCAAATTATTAGATTTTCTTGTAGTTAAAAGGGGCGACATGGTGGCGCAGGGGTTAGCGCTGTTGCCTCACAGCAAGAAGGTCGCATGTTCAAGACCTCCTTGGTCCTGGGTCTGGGCTTCCTCCCACAGTCCAAAAACATGCTGAGGTTAATTGGCGACTCTAAATTGCCCATAGGTGTGAGTGAATGGTGTTTGTGCCCCACGATTGGCTGGCGACAATCTGGGGTGTATCCCTGCCTCTCGCTGTAACGCGCTGGGATTGGCTCCAACAGACCATGTGACCCTAATGAGGAATAAGCAGGTATAGAAAATGACTGACTGACTGCAGTGAAAAGGGGACAAACCTGGAAATATTAAACGGAAACATGAATATACAGTAAGTTCCCCAAATGTTCTTTCCTGTCTCAGATGTTTGGTTCTTTGAGGAAAGTGTTACATTTCCAGGTTTATATACTAATGGGTGCTGTTTGGGGGAAACGTGAACTGTTCCAGATACACAAGTGTTTTGTTTTTTCCTGATTAATTCTCAGTAATTTTGCAGAAAAATGCAAATGCATGTACAGTAACCTGCAGTCAGGACAGCCGTCTTTCAGCTCCTGGTGAGACGATGGAGGCAGAGAAAGATCCAGAACAAACACATTAACGCTGCCTCACAGACCATCTCCTCCTCCAGCTTCTCCAGAAACCACCACTTTATCCTTCCTCATCTTTATATAACTGTATCTATAAAGGGAAAAAAAAAGTTTCAAATGTTGGCTTAAGCATTTACACTTTTCCAGACCTGCACTTCCTTCTCCAACATGTTTAGTTTTCACAGTTTGAGATGTTGGAAACTTTCTTTTTTAAACACACCACGCATCCACAGTCAACTCTTGACATCGCATCTCATACATATTTCATAATCAGCTTCTTACAGAACTCCCGCTCCGTCGTGTTCTGAGGTAAATAACCGAGGCTGTGTGTGATATACTAATCACTGCAGACTTTTCCCTGTTGTGAGAGAAGTTTGAGACTCAAAGCTCAGTTCCCCAGAGAGAAAAGCTGCTTTGGCTTCAGCTGGTGACTCTGAATGTGCCGAGCAGACTCCATCGCGCTCGTCGTCTTGTTTCATCCGCTCCAACAGACTCTCCACCTACAGAGGCCGGGGAGCAGCGCGTCATGTCTCTGAGGGCGAGCACATCAGATGCTGCTTCACCTGCTGTGGGACGGCCATATGGACTCTAGCGATGCGTTCAGGTGTCAGGGGGTTGTTGGGAATTTATTGGCAGAAAACAGAGCGGAAAGAAATTCTCTACAAACTTTTATTACTTTGTTGCACTTTATGTTTTTTTCTTTTTTGCTAGGAATAAAAATAAAGGCAGAGAATGCTGGTTTGAAATAAATCCTTGATAAATTCCCAGTATTATTGTTGTTGTATATGAACAGCTCAGAGGTGAAAGTTTAGGGAATAGAGTTTGGATCCTGACAAAAGTAACAGATTTTTTTCCCCAGATTTAGACCCTGTTATTTAATGAAAGTAGTTTACTTCTCTAAGCTCCTTGTGTTTGAATAAATAAATTCAAAAATACAACAAAATTGGGATTATTTTATTTATTTAAAATCTGTCATATGCACCGAAAGAACATTAGTAATCACTCCATATTCAATATTCAGTGTTGCATGTTAGATTTGGTGAGTACAGTTATGGTTCAGGGGAACAGAATATTCTGGAACAGTCTTTGGTCTTTTTGTTCTGTGCTGTTTGCCTGAGGGTGGCAGTTCAACTTTATGGTTCTGTACGGTCGGTGTAATTCTCCTGGATGACGGCTACTTAATTAAAATCTCCCCTGTTGCTGCTCATGAACTTGACCGAGTCAGAGCGGGGTGTGTGTGTGTGTGTTGTGTGTGTGTTTTATATTATATTACAGTAGATCACCTGAGAACAACCTTGACACACGTCGGCCTCGTTACCATCAAGCTGCTGCTGCAGCTTCAGTCTCATGTTGTGGGAAAAACTTGCAAAACTGCTGAGAAGAGGAAATAGTTCTGGTTAATAAACATGTTTCTTCAGCAAAGGAAACTTGTTTAAGAGTTGCAGCTGGTGCATATAGTTATTGTTTCATTTACTGAAGGTTTTATTATGCAAATAGCAAATTCATTTTAAAAAGAAAGTGTCCATTTGGGAGGTCAGTGTTATAACTAAACTGCATCATTTCGATTTCCTCTAGGTGAGATTACAGATTAGTTCTTTATCAAGTTTATATGACTGTTTCATTATTGATCAAGTCTTTAATCCACAGTAAAGTTCCTTCAGGTCAGATTTTTTTGTTTTTCTGCTTTAATGTAAACAACGGTGTCCAAATTCGTCATTTTGTGCAAAAAATGCGTTTAAATTGTATCTGAAGCTTCTATGGAACTTCATCAGTCTGACTCTGTGTTTATACTGACTTTCTGTGACTAACTCTGCCTCATTTAAACTTCATGCCTCACTTACACTGAAAGCACATATGAAGGTTATATTTTAATAACCAGTATGAACAGGAAAAATCATTATTCCAATGCTCATTTGGGGCCTGACTGTTCAAAAACCGTGAACTAGGCCTTTAAACGGAGGTGAGGAAACGCCTTCTTTCTCTCTCCCTATGACAGAAATGTGCGGTTTTCCTGCCTGAGTAACTTCTGAGAAACACAAAGTGCTGCTCGAATCACAGGAAGAAGAATGAAAAAATGACTCCAAATATATATTTCTTATTGTGTTACAAGTTAAATTCTTCCACTGAAATACTTAAGATGTTAATGTCTGAGGAACAGAAAAAAACAGGATGTTTAGTTTAATCAGTCTTATCATCTGCTGATGGATCCAGCTGTACAATCCGAGCTGATGGAGAAACACAAAGGAAGATATAGATCTATAAGTTATATTTTTCTATTTTCTGGGTTTACGGGTCAAGGAGTTGCATGTGATTGCTGGGCTGCAGACTTATTCTTAGCTTGTGGCTGCTGTTTTATCACTGTGGCTTCCGTGCTGGCAGCCTCACATGAAGCTGCATATGACCTGTGAAACACACGATGGTGTGTGTGTGTGTATGTGTATGTGTTTTGTGCAGCTCCTACAGGTCGTGTATAGGTTTAAAACACCGCCCCAATTTAGTAAAAAAGCAACAAATTTTAATCATCTTGTCCGGAGGGTTAAACCATGGACGCCTGGAGCTGCTATGTTTAGCAATCTCAGAGTTGGCTGAAAACAAAATAATCTTGATGCTGTTTTTGGATGTTTTTCTTTGTTTCTGACACTGCACATTCCTGCTGGATAACAGGTTTTAACCGGTTGTTATTATGCAGTATTGTGTTTCAGATTCTTCGCCCTGTGTTCAGGACCTGCTGCTCTCTCTGCAGACTGAGAGGATTTGATTCCAAAACACTGCAGAGACATTTTAAAAACACAGCTTGATACTCATTGCTCAATATTTCAAATATGCTGGAGTTCACGTCATCGGGACAGATATTATTGCTGATAGGAATGCCTAATGAATGTTAGAATGTTCTGTAGGAGGTTTAATGAAACATTTTCTCTTGCAGCTTAAATTCAAATGGTAGATTTGGTTTGAAGGAAACAACTTGTTGACAGTGACAGATCTGGGTCTACAGCTCAGTAATAACATGAAGCTAATTATTACATGATTCTGACTCATACTGTAGTTTATACAGCAGTTTGTCAGGAACATATAGTCTATGTAATTATAATTTAAAAGGCCAGTGTGTCAGATTTATCAACAGCTACATAACACTAATTTAACATAATATTCATGCGTATGTTTTAATTGATTTATAATTCAGTCAAAATAATGTTGTTGTGTATTTATTAACTTACATTAATATTTTTTTATCTCTATGAAGCCGTCATGTTTCTACAGTGGCTGAGAACAGACAAACTTAACAACAACTCTACAGACAGACATTCACATTTCTTGTGGCTGCTGTAGGTTATCCTACACACTTGTTGTGCTCTGTTGCCTGCAAGCTACAATTTTACCGCTAGATGTCATCAGAAACTACACACTGTACCTTTAACACAGACATTACATAATGTACCTTTAATTGAGAAATTGAAGAAATATTTACTGTTTTATGTAAAGGTGAACAGACCTAGTTGTCATATTGATATTGATATTAATTTATTAGATTGTGACAACACAATCTATAAGTGATTCTGTGTATTGGTATAACGCTATGTTGGGTATATACTCTGAAAACACAATAAAACATCGGTCAAAGTATAATCAGGTCTTAAATATAACAATCTGCGGTGCTGTGAGGTTTAGATCATCTGGAAGCTTCTGACCAAACACTAAAATCCAGCTGTAAACATGTGTGGTGGTGAACAACAAGTTACATCATTTATTTTTGCTGCAATAACATTAAAACAGTGTTACATCATTGAAATTAACAAGCAGAAAATATGATTTTTCTTCTTTTTTTTTTCTTTCTCCTCATGTCACCTCATTTAATCCGAATCCCATGTGGGGTGATGCTCCCCCACCCTGAACATACACACACACACACACACACACACACACACACACACACACACCATATTGCCTGAGGTGGCAGTCGCAGTGGCTGCAGCTCTGAGCGACCACCCAGGGAGAAGAAGTTGTAGATGAGTATGTCCTCATGGCTGCTGGATATGATGAGTCAGCAGTTTGTAGTTCTGGTGTAATATATTCTGTTTATGTGTGTGCATGTGCATGTGTGTGTGTGAAGCGTTTTTTTTTTCTTAACACTTGGCTTCCTTAAGAAAATCCCTCTTGATTTCTCTCAATAAAACCCTGTTGATATAACATCATGAGCAGGAGTGGACCGTTCTGTGACGCCGCTCGGAACGGTCGGTGGCCGCGCTCGTTAATCCCGAGTGTTGGACGTCTGCACGAAGACGGGATTAGTCTCACTGGTGCGCATGCAAACTGAATGATCTACTTTTTTACTGCGTTCTGCTTGAGTGTGTGTGTTTCTGTGTTTATCCAGTTGTAATTAAAGCAGCTCAGGTAGGAGTGTGTGTGTGTGTGTGTGTGCGTGCTTGCGTGTCGTTCTGTCCTAATCTGCTCCTGGGTAATTCAGACAAAAACAGCCCCCCATAGACCACGCTTGACCCTGCACCTCCACTGCAATTACACACATACACACACACATACACAGACGACCCAGCCTGTCCAAATCCATCCTGTGGTGGACAGATACCAGGACCTCCGTGGGTGCGTGTTTCCAGAGGAGATGTGACCTTAATTGCTTAAGTCTTAAATTATCTTTAATTGTGCTTGCTATGTTGCTTTATGGTAATGGCGGGGAGGGGGTGGGTGGGTGGGAGGGTGGGGGGGTCATGTTGAGCTATAGTTATAGCAGGAAACAGGGCAGTGAAAGGCCATGTAGTGAACTCAAGCTGAATACACACACACACACACACATACACACACACATACACACACACTCAGAGGCTTATTACTGCTTCATATGATCTGAAAGTTCATACGTGTGGGTTTTCAGAATATGTAAATATGCAGATTTTCACACTAAAGCTGCTGCTTCAATCTGTTATTAACTTGCAACTTAGTTTGCATTATTGTGATTCACTCAGGGTTTTATTTGTCCAATATGTTAGTCTGTGATTATTCTATAGTCATGATTTTTGGTGCAAGTAACTACTATTTCGAATAATCTATTGATTATTGAAATGATTAATCAATTATTGTTTGGTTCATTAAAAAAAGATCATCAGTTTACTATTATAGAAGAGTAAAGAAACCAGAGAATTACCAGATTTCAGAAGCTGGAACTAGAGAATTTGGACAATTTCTTTTTTAAAAAATGACTCAAATCCATTAATCAATTATCAAAATGGTTGGTGAATAATGTAATAGTTGCCAACTAATCGATTAATAGACGTTGCAGCTCTAGTGAGGAGACTTGATGTTTTTACATTTGGTTGCATGAATATTTTGTCACTTTATTTTTGTTTACTTCTGAAGTTTTTTGGTCTAAGTTTTCCCTCATGGAATTTCTGTCCAATCAGAGAGCAGTTCAGGACCAGGCACCTCTGATCAATAGGTGAACCGAGTGTTCTGGCTTCTCGCTGCAATTTGGTTCGTTTCACCATCTCATCATCTGAATAAAAGGGACTGATGTGAAAGAACCAGACAAGAAGCAGAGTATCATGTGAAACTGCTTGAATTAACAGCAGATCCAAAGGGATAAATAAATTGGAGAGAGCATCTCTGGGCTTTGGAAATAATCAGTAATATCCTGATGAATAGAGAAGCAGCAGGTAGCCAGTGTTGAAGCTGATGATCAGTGGATGTGATCATTTCTCCTGGACGAGCTGCAGGATGTTTTCACTGAGAATCACAGGCATCTGATGGACTATTCGGTGACGGTTTCCAGACTCCTGGTAGAAAGAAACCCTTTAATCCTGGAAATATTCCTGCAGGATCCACCATTGACTTAAGATGTTTATCTGAGCTGAGGGTTTGATTCAGTAAGAGTTATTGAACAGGACAATGAACCAAGACTGACAATGCAAATCTGTGATTCAGCAATTTGACAGATTGAAGGAAGAATTTTGAGGTTTCCAGTTATGCAACTTTTTTACATTTAACCTGTGAGGCTCTGAATTGTGTAGAGCTACTAGAGCTGATAGTTTATTAATCTATTGATTATTGAAATGATGAATCAATTAGTTGTTGCGTTCATAAAATGGTGTAAAATGTTGATAACTGTTTCCTAAAATAAATGATCCAACTTAAAATGTATTTTTTTGTCCAGATCAACAGTCCACAACCCAAACATCATCAATTCACTATTATAGAGGACTAAAGAAACCACAAAGTAATTAGATTTAAGAAGCTGGAACCAAACAATTTGGACTTTTTCTTCTTAATAATGCCTCTAATCAGTTAATCAATTGTTTGTTAGGTGCTTTGCTGCTTTTATTATTTATGCATCTAACATTTCTATTCAAGGTGACAAAGTGGTGCAGTGGTTAGCACTGTTGCCTCACAGCAAGAAGGTTGCAGGTTCATTGAACTGGGACCTTTCTGTGTTGAATTTGCATGTTCTCCCTGTGCCTGTGTGGGTTTTCTCCAGGTTCTCCAAGTCCAAAAACATGCTGAGGTTAATTGGAGACTCTAAATTGGCCATAGGCGTGAGTGTGCGAGTAAATGGTGTGTGTGCCCCATGATAGGCTGGCGACCATCTGGGGTGTATCCCTGCCTCTAACCTGCAATGTGCTGGGATTGGCTCCAGCAGACCCCCATGACCATAGTAAGGAAAAAAGGTATAGAAAATGACTGACTGACATTTCTGTTTGAATCTCTGTGTCTTTTATAATGTTTTCAGTTTTCATTATACAGTAAATCACATTGTACCTGTGGTTTGAAAGGTACGTGAATACATTTTAATAATCTTAAATCATATCTGACACATGGACAGAAAGTGAAAGAACACAGAGGAAGTTTGAGGATTTTTGAGGTTGTGGTTTTATCCAAGTTCTCTCAGGTCATTAATGGTTGATTAGTGGGCAGATTCCGAGCAGCAAGAGGATGATCAGCGAGCTGGACTCAGCCTGTTTGGACTCAGTCTGTTTCCACTCATTAGAGTCTCTGGATCTCTCCCAATGCATCGATCACTATCAGTGCTAAGGCTCCTGCGGTCGCTGGAGGAGAAGCCTGGTTTGTTGGCGGCAGGAAGCTGACGGTGAGCTGAGCAGCGTGATTGTGTGTTTTGTTGCGTGTTGGCAGCAGACAGTGGCATCATTTCAGTTTAAGGCAACAAACACACATCACATTTGAAAATGGCTATTTTAAATGCAGCAGTCTGGAGCAATTTGAGTGCAAAATCAAGAAGCTGTAGACTATCAATAATGACTATTAATGCATTAATTTAGACTTCAGATTGATCTACAGTTCTTATAAATAAATCACACATTTTTTATCTGTTCTTAAAGAGATATTTTTCACATGTTTAACACTCTTGTGAGTGGACAGATATGCTTCAGGCAAGTGTCTGTTTGATTATTAGAACAATGAGAAATAGCTTCAATAAAGGCAAACCTGCTTTTAAAATGCTCCAAATATATGGCAAACACAAACCAAATAAGCTTCAGTTATGGTGACCTTTTAAATTTAACATTTACTGTTAAACACATTCACATTTACTTTATCTGTAATGGTTTCTCCTCATGTTTTCTTCCATTAGTGGCGGTAAAAATAATTTAACTTTAAAAGCCCTATTTATAATTAAAATGTGTCTACTATAGTCAAGGTATGGTGAGTGCCATACCCAGACAATGCCTCTGACAGGGAGCTGTGCAGCATGTTTGCATGTTTTGTAGCATTGGCAGCAGGAAGCTGACGGTGGAGCTGAGTAGCACTGCCGCCTCTTTATCGCCTGTATGATCTGATTTACAGCTGGAATCTGCTCCAGCGGTGATTTCATCCGTGGAGAGAGTTTACAGCAGCAGAGTATCAAACATGTCAGTCAGACAGAGGTAATCTTTGGATTAAAGTCAGTGGGCGGAGCTTAAATGCTTGTTCAGTCTAATTACTTGGACTTGGGTCAAAAAAACGCAATAAAGAAGCTCATATTATGCAGCCTCACATATTTTCAAGTAATAAAAAACATGCACATTGTGCTCAGCTCAGCTGGCTTCAGGGTCACAAATGCCAAGATTATGAAGAAAAGTGTCATTATCATTTATATTGTTAATTTAAAGCATATTTTCACCATATATATTTTCTGTCATTTGCCAAGTTGCTCTCCAGAAATGTGTTTCTCTGCTCCAAGAGATTTGACTCGACCAATGAGATTACTTATTCCTATAGAGCAGAGAAACGTCTGCAGAAAAAACCTGCTTTAAATTAACTCTAAATGTTACAGCATTAAACTGCATATATATATATATATATATATATATATATATATATATATATATATATATATATATATAATAAATATATAGAATTATCTTAAATTATCTCATTCCAGTGGCATCACTTATCTTATTTCAATTTTTTTCTTTGTTTTTCATCTGATTTTGGTCAATTTTATTTGTTTGATTTTTTTTCCCCCAATAAACACCCGTATAAAAACCTAACAGAACAATACACTGCCTGGGATGTTTGCTCATATTTTATCTTTTAGAAAATGTTTAATGAAATTGTTTTCCAAAGCTGAAAATTCAACCTAAATGTCTTGAGAATCAGATTTGAGAAGCTGGAACCAGAGAATTTACATTTTCTTCTTAAAAATTAAATCCATTCATCAATTATCAAAATAGTTGGCAAAAAAACTTAAAATAATAAATAGGAATAAATAAGAAAATTGTGCTCAGTATTTGATTAATTGTACCAAAACAGATGTTTTCTCCTTTATAAGATTTTATTTTCCTCCTGTGTGAAACCTCTGATCTGATCTATTTGTCCACATAAAGATGATTTCCTGTGTTTCCTGTCTAAAGGTGTGTTGCAGCAGTGGCTGCTGGGAAACAAACAGGTGTGTGTATATCACATGACAGCAGCTGTCAGGTTGGACAACGTGTCCGTGTCAACACGTCAGCGTGACGCCCCTCCCCTCCCCCATCCCTCAACGTGTCTTTATTTCTGCCGCTGGGTGACGACAGCGTTGGGTCAGAACCTGGTCGCCTTTAAACTTTCAGAGGTCAAAGGTTGCAGCGAGCTGACGTGTGCTGCGATGGAAACCTGCTTCTTCCCCAAACATGACTGCACAGATATTAGTGACTTTAATATCCTTCTTTTACAAACTCACATAATATAATGAAGAATAATTGTAACACACTTTTTAAAGTCGCAGAATGCAGTAGTACACAATAAAAACATATATTATATGTATTAGACCAATTTCATTTATTCTATATTAAATAAATCTCTTAATGGAATAGAAAAGCATATTGCATCGCTAAAACAAAACATCCTTGGTGGAGGTAATTAGATACGATTTTATTGACTTTTAAAGCATGTCATTTGTTTGATTAAAATGTAAATGTCTATAATCGACTTAACGACTTAACATGTTAAATTATCCCAAATAAACACTTTTTTTTTTTTTTTTTTTTTTTTTTACCACTGATGGTAATGAAGCTTCATTTACCTGTTTGATCTGAACCTTAATATCACGGATTGGTTTTGCTTTATTAACCTGTAGAATATTTGTTTAATCCACCATTAGTGATATTTGTGTTTGACCTCGGTTACAGTACATAGCTTTATAGCTTTATAATTTACAGTAAATCATTAGAGTGCACATGTTGTTTTGCCACTTACAGGGAGTAAAGTAAATTTACAGGGAAATTACTTTCCCCGTAAATTGCGAGAGTGCAGATTTGTACTATTTGCTTTTATAATCAGCAATATAACCCGACTAAAGGGAAAAAAATCAGCTCCTTGTTAAAATATTCCAAATCTTTTTTTTTTTTTTTTTTTTTTTTTTAAATAGTGTTTATGTTGCATGATTTATTTTTATTTGAAGATGGTGGAAGTTTTCCAGCTGCTGGAAACACACAACATACCTGGAGGCCAGAAGAGCAATCACAGTGAAACCCACGTCAGGGAATATTTGCTGAAATAGTTTATATTGACAAACATAAACTATATGGGTGGGAGAGCACTTAATGCAAAATATAGCAGCATGCCAACTACATTTCTGTGGCTTTCCAGCCTCTGTATGTACGTACGTGTGCGCCTGTGCGTGTGTGTGCATCTGTCTGTGGTTGTGTGTGCGTGCGTATGGATGTGCGTGCATGTGTGTACGCATGTTGACACACTTGTAGCTGGAGATTTCACAGACTTGGCATCAGTCCTTCACCAATGTGTGGTCCTTGTGTAAACATGTCCGTGTTGGAAATTGCTCCACACGCATGAACGTTTCACAACACACAAACACACACAAACAGCGTCGCTGATACTGAACGCAGCTCATAAACTAAGAACATGGAGAAGTGTTGTCGCTCACTAACATGAATATGTTCTATTAATCCTTCACTTTGCTGCATGAATCACCTCACTGATAGGAACATGAAACCTGTGAACCAATTAACACACAAACACATTTTAGTTCATTTCAGCTAATCAAGTCAAAAGGTGAAAGTCCTGAACCTACAGATCCGGTTGTGAGTTTGACTGTGGCTGCAACTAATTTCTAATTTTAGCCAGTTATGACTACTTTTATCAATATATTGCAGTTAGAATAACAGATTACAGCCAGAGCTAGACCTTACCAATATGGCTGTTCTTGAGGTACATTTTTATATAGCCTGATCCATTTGCTAAATGAAGGAGGCAAATTTAACGGTTTAATAGTTACAAAGAAAAGTGGATGATGACATTTGACCTCTTTGTAAATGCAGATTCTACAATTGTTATGCATATTCATAATATTTGTTAAATATTCTATTCCAATGATGTAAATGACTGACATCTTATTACATAGCAGCGGTAAATACTGTGAATACATAAATATTATAATATATCATTAGTGACATCACAATTTCACATAAAACACAAGAAAATTGTTTTTCTGCATAACACATTTCTGGTTCATTTTTATTGCACCTTCTGTAAAATTGGTGTAAACTGAATTTAAAGTGCAGTAAATGTTTAACTTCAAATATAGGCCACACATGTCTCATGGTTGATTTTTATCCCCCTGGCAGCTGTAAATCAATCATATTGATCAGAAATACTGTGTCTTTATCCGCTCCTGTTTCATGAGCTCAGACACATATCACATGTTTAACTCTGTGTTTTCCTTTGGGGAGTAAACCTCTTTTTTCAGTTCATTTAAATTTATAAGAATCAAGTGAATGGAAATCTTTTTCTTTTTTTGCCGCCCCCTCCCTGCTGGTTTTGGCGGGGGGAGTTTTATGGCTAGAAAAACAGAATTTGTGGTTTCGACGGTCGAGGTTTGATGCAAACGGCTTTGGAACCTTTTATGCAACCTGGCGTCCAGGAGACTAAAGAAAATATTTTGCTTTCCACCCTTTTGAGCCTTTTAGCCTCTGCAGGGGAAAAGCAGAGAGAGGCTGAAAAAAAACCTGCGGAGGAGAAAAAAAATCTCCAAGGTCAAATGTCCTGAATGGGACGACAGCCAGATCTGCTCAAAACATACAGCTATACATAGAACACACACATGTATGACCTTTACTTGTAAATGAGAAAAAAAACAAGTCAACAAGGAAAAATTAAAAATAAATACTCAGGAGGGAAAAGAAGAAGTAGAGATCATCAGATAACTGTTGACTGTGTAGTGTGTGTGTAGTATGTGTTTGTAGTGTGTGTGTGTGTGTGTGTGTGTGTGTGTGTGTGTGTGTGTGTGTGTGTGTGTGTGTGTTGAGGCCAAACAAACGTCCTATCACAATTCTGTCTTTGTGCATGTTTTGCCTCACTAGTGCTTTACGCTCATTGAGAAGTTTAATCTCTGATTAACCATGATGTCATACACACATGCATGTCCCACACACACACACACACACTCACAGTTCATATAGCCTCCTGTGTGTCATTATAAAGCAATGTAGCAGTGTGGGCTGCAGCTTAATGTAAAGTCCATTACCAGAGATTGTGGAGGCTGATTGTGTTCAGGTCAGACTCAGACTCACACAGAGGGCAAACTGCTGCTAACACTGTTACTGCTGTTGCTGTTCATGCTGTTATTGCTACTGCTACTGCTGCTGCTGATACTGCTGCTATCACTATTACTGCTGCTGCTGTAAACTACACTGAAGGTCCTCCTTTTGCACCACTCCTGTGTGTGAAGTTGTAATGTCACTCACAAGAAATAAAGAACCAAAAATCCTCTAAATACAGTTTCTCCTCTAAAGCTTCTCGCTGCAGTAACAGGTGGTTTAGTGTCTGTCTCATTAATATTGACGAGCCTCTGCTCTGATTGCCTGCGGGTATCGAGGTGGGCGGTCCTTAGGGATTCTCGTCGTGGAAAGTTTGTGGATGCTGCTTTTAGATTTCAAGATCTTCGGACGTTTATGGACTTAATTTCACCTCAGTGTAAATCTCAGAGAAACATTCAGTTCAAAGTTCCTGCGTGTGTGTGTGTGTGGGGAGGGGGGGTCCTATGACTTTGGAATTGCCAGCCGCTCTCGGGGGGCAACAGAGTGCAGTGACCTCATCAGTGACATCACAGCCGTCGGCTTAGCTTGGAGGCAAAACAGGAAGCTGTGATTAAGCACATGCTGTAGAATGTGTGTGTGTGGGCTCATGGCATCGCATATTTAAACTAGGTCGATCATGAGGCTTTCAATCAAGGTATTCAAACAGGTGTGTGTGTGTGTCAGCTGCTGTGTACTGTTATCATTGATGAAATAATTCATTCACACGCTTCTCATAAGCAGTAAAATATCATATATTTAAACAAAATAGCGTTCACATATTCTCCTTCGAGCTTTCTATGTTGTAATCATCCAACCACATGGCAGGAAGATGAAAGCGTCTACTCTCTCCCTCACTGATAAATTTTTGAGCTGTGAAGCTCCGCCCACCACACCACATACTGCCCGTTTTGAAGTTAGCTCTTAGCTTTGCTGTGGATGATGTGAAAACAGCTCTAGTGACACTTTTTGTACATTTATTTACATTTTATTAACATAAGAAAACACTTTTTTGGAGCGGATGGGATTTTTTAAATCCATAAAAGTTATAAAGGCCTTTAACAAACTTGCAACTTGTTCTTCATCCACATCCTGAAATCAACAATCGCACAAAGAAATAAAATATGTCCAGTGTATGTAAAGCATGATGTACAGACTCAAGCTCCAATGATTAGTTGATTAGTTGCATTGATCACATTAATCACCAATTAATTGATGAGTCATTTTTAAGAAGAAAATGTCTGGTTCCAACTTCACAAATTATTATTAATTATTTTCTTTAGTCTTCTATAATAGTAAACTGATGATCTTTTGTAACGAACAAAGCAATTAATCGGTTAATCATTTCAATAATCGATACATTAATCAATTATCAAAATCATCGTTAGTTGCACCAAATATGGTGATAGTAGAATAATCACACACTCACTTATTGGAAAAATAAAACCCTGAATGAGACACAATGATAATAACAGATTGAAGCAGCTGCTTTAGTTAAATATTCAGAAAAGCCACATGTATGAACTTTTATATGTGTACTTTCAAATGATCTTTGGGTTGTGGACTGTTGGTCTGGACAAAAAAAGACATTTTATGTTAAATCTTCAGCTTTGGGAAACAGTGATTGACATTTAATGAACCAAACAACTAATCGATAAATTGTTTCAATAATCAATTGATTAATCGCTAATCATTAATCAGAATAGTGGTTATTTTCAGCCCTGGTGCAGATACTGGTGTTCGCCTGTGATGCACCTGAGGGGACGGACCCAGCAGGGATCCGCCAGGCTGGTCCTGTCGACCCCTCAGGTCTTCTCCGTGGCCCCTGATGACCGACCCGCAGCTCTTTGAATCCGCTGTGACGTGTAGAACTGCTGGAGGGTGGGGTCACGCAGCTGAGGTCAGAGGTCAAAGGTTAGAGCTCCAGTGGTGAGGTGCTGATTAAATCTCTCTGATCCTGACCCGTCAGCTGGACATCAAGAGACAACGTCCGAAAGATGAAACAACAGTGGACGACACACACATGCTCAGAGACTCAGAAACAGCAGCTTTAATTCTGTTTTTCACAGAAAAGCAGACGAGGCAGTAACCCAATGGCTCCATGTGCAGCTCGTGTTGTTAGAGATGTTGAGTGGATCTGGTGATATTATTTTTATAAACATAGCAAAATTTACTTAACTGAACGCATCTATACTACATTTTTATATCTCTAATACCCAAGTTATAGAAATATGAGACCATGCAGCAAAAGTCTAATATCTAGATGCTAGAAAATCTAGTCTATCTCTCGTTTTTGTGTCTCCTGTAATAGGAAATTTGAATGTGAGCAGGTGAAGTAAGACAGATTTATCAGCATCTACAGAACAGACTGGTCAGAATTGGAATATATTAATCAGCATGTTTTAATTTGGGCTGCAACTATTTCAGTAGTCAATTATTCGATGAAACAACTGATTACTTTTACTTGTTTGAGTCATAAAATGGTAAAATGTCGATCACTGTTTCGACCTAAAATGCCTTTTTTGTCCAGACCAGAAATCCACAACCCCAAGATCATCGGTTTACTATTATAGAAGATTAAAGTAACTAGAAAATAATTTTCCTCTTAAAAATAAGTCCATTAATCAATGATCAAAATTGTTTGCTATTAATGTGAAAGTTGGACACAAACTGATTATTGACTAATCATTGATATTTATTTGTTCCTTAGCAGCTGATGGTTCCTGTAGAGTCAGTTTTTACACCTCATGTTTCCTTGTGGCTGTTTTGTCCTCATTAAACTGCTGATGCTGTTTTTTTGTTGTTTTTTAAAACATTAATCTGCTGCAGAACCTTTTTTTAAATCACTTATTCTTTATCTGGTATTTGTGATTTGAGCTCTTTGTTTTCTCAGTCTCTCTCACACTTCATTTCTCTGTATCTTGGCTGCTCACCCTCTGCCATCCCACCCCTCATAGTTTTGGAGGCATCAGGCTCTTGTTGGTCATTAATGCCTGAGTTAAATGGTGTGTGACTCTTCCTGGTCTGGAGGAGGCAGAGATGTATCGGTGGAGCCGGTCCTGGTCCTGACAGATCCCCCGGCAGCAGCGGGTTTGGGCCTTGGTCATGAATCAGCTTTTTGTTTAATGGCAGTGACAGAGCCAGGTGTGAAGGATGAGATGTGAGGTTGGTGAAAAATATAGACAGGAATCCTCCCTGATCCATGTGGTCTCCACAGTGTCTAGTGTCGCTTTGGGTCTTGGTTCAGACCTGGATCCAAGCTGCCTCTGAGTCTCAGTGGTTCCACAGATTTATATTTGGCATATTTTTTGTTTGCATTTTTGAAGATTTCATCACATAAAGGACAAAATAAAAAGCATAACATAAAAAAAATCAATAAATAAAAATAAAAAAAAAAGATTAATAGATTAAAAAAATTATAATAGACTGTTCAAAGAAATAGCAGTGGCTGCATTTTTCTTCACAAACTCAAATATTTACTGTTTAAACTAAATCTTTAGGATTTAACATTCCTATGAATCACTAAAGTAATATTTAGTTATGACCATGTTTTTTGAGACCCGCTTCACATCTGTGTTGCATGGAGTCGACCAACTTCTGGCTCCTATGAACAGGTATTTCAGCTTCACAATTCCTCTGAATATCTTGTTTTTGTCTCAGAAACATCATTTTGATTTCAGCCTACAGGTTGTCAGTAGGATTAAGGTTTGGGGATTGAGCTAGTCACTCCAGAACTTTATTTGTTGGTCTGGAACCAAGATGCTGCTGGTTTACTAGTGTGTTTGGGGTTGTTGCCTTGTTGAAACTCACATTTCAAGTTTATTTCCTCTTCAGCATAAGGGAACACGACCTCTTCAAGTATGTAGACATAGACAAACAGATCCATGATCTGTTTGTCTTTGTGCTAAAGAGGTTACAATTTGCCAAAGAACACATCAACTGGCCTAAAGAGAAATGGAGAAACACTTTGAAGACTGATGAAAGTCAGATTGATCTTTTTTTAGACTTTTTGTCTATGATCCAAAAGCCATAGACAGTTTATTAGACAACCACCAAACACTGAATTTAAGCCACATTTCATGCTGAAGACAGCATGGTGCTGCTAACATCACCATATGGAGTTATTTCTCTTACTATGGTGTCAGGCCTTTTTTTTTCCGCAAACAAGGGATCATGGATCAGTTTGTCTATATCAGAATACTTGAAGAGGTCATGTTGCCTTATGTCAAAGAGGAAATGCCCTTAAAATGTGAGTTTCAACTGGACAATGACCCCAAACACACCAGTAAACCAGCAGAATCTTGGTTTCAGACCAAGGAAATTAAAGTTCTGGAGTGGCCAACCCAATCCCCAAACCTTAATCCCATTAAAAACTTCATCAACAATGCTGTTTCTGAGGCAAAACCAAGAAATTCAGAGGAATCATGAGGCGGAAATTTCATAGGAACCAGAATTTGATCGAGTCCATGCAACACAGATGTGAAGCAGTTCTCAAGAAACTGTGGTCATACAACTAAATATTACTTTAGTGATTCACAGGAATGATGAATCCTGAAAATTTTTCACTTCATACAGTACATTTGAGTTTGTAAAGAAAAATGCAGCCGCTGCTATTTCTTTGAACTTTGAACTTCACCCATTTTCTATCTTTGATATATAAACAATATTTTTTAAAAATCATTATTAAATGATTAAAGATAAACGTGTATCTTTCCTCACACAGTTGGCATAATTACCAAGTCCATAGAAGACATATTTACAGCAGTTTCTGCTCTGAAGGAGTCAAGGTCGTGTTTGGCAGCGGCGGCTGCAGCAATTACTGCTGCTTCCTCATGAAAAATTGCAATAGTTTTTGCTTCCACCTTTGGCAAACTTCAGCAAACGTTTTGTGACAACAAATCAACTGACCGCTCCGCTTCCATCCACAGCCCACCTAGAAGCAACCCCCCCATTGAGTCCTGCCCCTGTCCCGTGACGAGTTTTTCCGAAAACAACGGCGCCGCTTGTTTCCTTGCGTGTTCCTTTCCTGCCGCCGCCGCTGTCACCCCGGCTGTCACGGAGCGGAGCGTCCCCGCGTTAGCCGGCGTCATTCCTGATCGAAAAATAGCATTCTGCATCACCAACCAAATCAAACAGGAGCTGGAGTAGTGGCGGCACCACCCACGCTACGCACACACACACACGCCTCCTTCAGTAAACAGACCAGGCTTTTAGCTGAGGCCCCGGTGGTCCGGCTGTGGTCCCCCCTCTCACCAGCGCCGTGCTGGCATCCGTTTGAAATCCAAACCTGTCCGAGGAGAGAGATGCTACGCCCTCTCATACCTGGCTGCAGACCAGGAGCCGTAAACCTGAGGTGGACACATGGGGTGTGTGTGCGTGTGTGTGTGAGTGAGAGTGTGTAATCTGTATACCTGTGATGTGATAAATCAGGGATGAAGCAGTGAAGAGCAGCAGGAGAGGAGTTTTCTTTATCTTTAAAGGAATGTAATGTGTGTTAATCTGGATGTTTAAAGATCATCTCAGATTAGCAAACGCTGCTCGGCCCTCAGATGATATGAAAGAGTCTTTCAAGGCCGCGGGTGGCAGCAGGTCTGGCAAACGGTTCGAGAAAACGAAAACGACGCTCGATTGGATGACCACAGAGCAAAAACAGGGAAGCCAAAAAAGTTTTTCAGCAAACATTTTTAGCTCTTTTTTTCTTCTTTTAATAACCCCCCTGAATGTGTCAGAGCTGGAGGTGGAAAGGGCCAACTCAGCAACTTTTTCCTTCTCTGAAATATTAAACTTCAACTTGATTGTGACTCATATATATTTAATCAAGTTTGTTTAATTGGATCCATTAGATACCACAGAAGTGATCCTGGGTCCTAAAAAGCATAAAAAACACATTAACATAACTTCTACACAGCAACAAATGGGCTCTGATTGACATAATAGAAGATTGCAACTTGATACTAAACAAATATAAGTAATAAAGAACAAAACATGAACGCAAACATAAATATGCACAGACTACATTAGTTACTTTGTGCTTTCAGTGTCAGACATTAGGTCCCTGCTGCGGCTGCAGGTTAATGTATTGGTGTAATCAGGATGCAGGAAGACGCTGAGCCTTCAGCACCTCTGCATAAAAAACACTAGTCACTCACTCTCTCTATTTTTTAAATTTTATTGGCGGTTTCAGCCACATAATGAAGAAGTTTGGTGTGTTTGGAGGAAGATAGTTATATCTTTCAAGCAGATGAATCCTGTAAGACAGAATGAGTGTTTTATGATAGCTGCTAAAGACAGTTTTAATAATTCATTACTGAGTGCTTCTGACCCATAAATGAAATGTTTTGGGATATTGAACCTTATTTTAAGGATTTTCTCCAGAGAGCTAGAAACAAAAGACAAAAAACTCTGCTATGATCTTCACTGCAGCTTCACTGCAGGGCGACCTACACAATAAAACCAATAAAATCAGTCAACTAAGGGCACAGACACATACCTTAATAATACTTGGGGTGGTGGTTCACTAAACTAGTGAACTAAATAAAGGAATGCCTTTGTTTATGTAAATAAATGTCAACCCCAGTGTTTCTAAACTTAAAGGTGGAGTGGGAGATCTTGGAAAAAACGGTTACAGCTATTCAACACAAGTGAGATTTTGAAAATATACACTCCCTCCCCTCCTCCCAAAGGCTCGGCCTTCTCCTCTTCAGCTCACCCCTCGAAACCACGCCTTCATGATTCATGGATACATGAACGCGCACACTCTCGAGGGGTCACAGCAGTTCACGAGCATTCACGCCAATAGCATGACAGACAGTGACCGCTTTGCTAACTTCAAGCAATGTCGTCTTCACAAGATTTGTGAACATCGTAATGAACGAAACAGTCTTTCATTATTGTAATTTCAAGAATATTGACATAAAATTCAATCTAGAGTATCTGTTAGATTTCCACTAGTTGATTGGATACGTGTGTCAATTACTTTGTTATTGCAGTAATGATACGATGTACGTAGCCTGCTGTATCGTGTCCCTAGCCAGCCATCATAGGTTACAGTCACAGACATGGATTATTTTATAAGTAGTATGCATTTGCCCGTAGTAGCCTACCTGAATTTGAATGATTTATCTTACTGACTTATTTACTTGCGGGCGCTTTATTTCACGGGCAACAAACGGAACGACTCACACGGGGGTATGGGGTATCTCTGGGATAAAGGCACCTTTCTGTTGTAGTCACCATAAATTTGCGATAATCAAATTGCGGTAATCACAGTATTGTTCACGTGTTATTTTTGTATTTAGAGTTTTCATGACGAGAGCTCAAGCTTCAGAGAGCCTCAAGACTTAGCTTAGCCTTGTAGTTGACAGAGTAGGTAGCTTAGCGAAACATGCTGGAATTATGCTTATGTCACTCGATTGACAATAAGTTTGTCATCATCTTTCATTTTCTCACTGACTGGTTGAATAGGCCTACAATACCCGTAACCGACCAGTATGTCAAAATATTATGTAATTAGAAGACAACATCTTACATATCCAGTAAAAATTCGGCGACTTTGGCATCCGTCTGGAGCCCCTTCTCACTTTTTAGCTGGCGCCAGCGCTGGAAAGCCGTACCGATAACCACTCTTGTCCTGTTTCGTTCTTCTGTTAGCTTCCGCATGGCTGTTGCTTTTTCAAGAACAGTTTCCCCTTGGTTTTGCTGCCAGTCGACGTCTTCTTCTCTGGCATTGTTGCAACGATATATCTGTGCGAGCTAACTTGAATGTTGGCTTTCGAAGCTGTGTCTGCTCACCTGATTGCCAGAGCTGTGGGGGGTCGAGTGACGACGACACAGTGAACGCGCAAAATGGGGGGAGGGGTCGAGTGGGAGGGGGAGGGGGTGGAGCAGGGAGGGAGGGGTGGGGGTGTGTGCATAGGTATTTGATGGACGTATTACACAGCCAATGAATGTAAAGATGATCATTACATTGATTGGTCAGAGTTTTCCTCTGAATACACCCTCTAGACCAGACCAAAATGTTTTGAGTTTTTTGCAAACATTCTATTTTAGTGTGTGCAGTGGGAATGTGAAAAGGTTTTCAGGCAATATTTTAAAATATGCTGCAAAAAAGAATCACCCACCCCACCTTTAACCACTATGAGACCCAAAAAACACAAGTACAATAACAGAGCAAAACTCACAGAGTATTAACTGAGAATCAATAAACAACTGAAAGACAACTATAACTAGAAGCTCCTAACTCAAACAAAACTACATACATACTTACAAAAAAGCCAAAAACACAAATACCAAAAAAAGAGAGAAAGAATAAAAAGACAAGAGATTATTTAGAGGGCAGGAAGTCAGATATGATTGGCTGCTTGACCGTTGTTTACAAAGGAGGAGACAAACAATGACAGCAAAACACTAAACATGAAATAAAAAACCCAATGGTTCTGATATATATATATATATATATATATATATATATATATATATATATATATATATATATATATATATATATATATATATATATATATATATATATATATATATATATATATATATATATTCTTAACATATTCATTTCATACTGTGAAATACACATTAATGTAGTGAGTATGTAATGAGTATTATTGTAAATGCTAAAATTCTTAAAATGACTTTTTGTGAAAACAGTTAAAGAGTCAGAGCTGCCTTTGAACACATCACCACTGATCACAGTGATTGATCTCTATCTATTATCATATTAATCAATAAAAAGCTCATTGGAATATATCTCCACATCTCCTCTCTCAGCTTCTCTCTGCAGCTCCGTAGGATCAGGTCATTTAGTGCCTGTCACATTAACATTAACAAGCCTCTCCTCTGATTGGCTGGGAACGAAAGGTACATGGTGACTGTATAGTTCACAGAAGTCCTGATGGGTGTTTCTAAGGCGAATTTTTTTGCATACGGGCTGTTTGTTAACTTCTTATAATAAAATATTACATAGATACATTAAAATCTCACTTTCTTCACCCAGGGCACCAAACAGTCTAGGACTGATGATCTGGGTCCTTTAACAACCCATCTGCCACTTTCCTGGTTATTTGGAAAATTTTTGTGGGTCATTTGGCTGAAATGTGATAAATTTTAGAAGATTAGAATTTCCACCATGACACATGTTATGTCTAAAAATATTTATAACAGAATATTTATCATGTTCTCATGTTGCTTGGAGTCAAATCCAGTTTTGATGGATTATTGCATCAGGCATTAACTGTCGCAGATGCTCTGCATCTATATTTATATTTTCAGTGTGGTCAGATGTGAGTAAATCGTGCAATAACAGCAGCAGGATGATAAATGTTGTGTATTATGTTCCACTTCCTGGCGGCTGCTCTGACAGGAGCTTCACAGCAGCTTCACTAGAGTCAGTAATAGGAGCAGCAGCTACACTGGCTCAGTCCATCTCCACTGCAGCATCAAAAAACACAATCTACTGTGTTTATTCAGTTTCCAGAGGGAAGCGTTGATAGTTCATGTTTCTGCAAACCACAGATAGGCTCAATGTCACAAATAATAAATAATATGCTGATGTCTGGCTGTCCTCACTGAAGTTTAAAGGAGAACAACAGGGGCCAGATCATTTACTACTCATCTATGTGCAATTAAATAAGTGTTAATAATTAACCTTCAATGATTAACGGATTAGTTAACTATTACATTAATCACCAACTATTGTCAATTATCAATTAATCAAATTCAAATCAGATTATTTTCTGGTTTCTTTAGCTTCTAAAATAATAAACTGATGATCTTTGTGTTGGTTTTGGTCTGGACAAAAAAACACATTTTAGGTTGAATTTTCAGGTTTTGGAAACATGAATTGATTGATTTCTAATCGATTCATTATTTCAATAATTGATAGATTTATAGATTTATTGACTGATCAGAATCGTCAATTGCAACCTTTGTTAAAAATAAACATTTCATAGATTTAGAAGTTGTGTTATTATACATATATAATATATATTTTTTTCTGATAATGTGCTATAGGACAATAACCTGAATGTGTTACTTCATTCATATTGTTTTTTCTGGTTTGTGTACTTACAGATCAGAGTAGCAGAAGGTTGAACTATAAATAATCATATATATATATATATGATTATTTATAGTTCAACCTTCTGCTACTCTGATCTGTGCAATATCCCATGTAGATATTTAGTTTAACTGATAGCCATTTGTTTTCATATAAAGCTCTTTACACTCTCTATGCGCTACTTATGTATATTTTTATCCATATACAGTTACAGTATTTACTGTTCTGGGAGCCAAATGCAATAGCTTCTTTAACATTTACAGTGCACCTGTCATTCATTTACAATTCCAGACTATTTTGTCTTGAATGTTCAATAATACACAAAATGACTTTAGCATAAAACAAAATGTCTCCATCAGCTGCCAACAGTTAAAAGCAGAACTTCATAGTTTCCAAGAAATACTTCTTTTTGGTTAAAGAATGATAGAGTTCAGCTTCCAACCTCCTCGGTCCACGCTGAACGCCACTTTCTCACCCAGACGCATGAAAGTCAGCGACTTAAACGTCATCAGAGCGAGGCAATTTGACGGAAAGTGGTTACAGAGAAACGGTAAATTACGACACTTCATCACAAAAATACCTCTTGGAACGCTCCAAACATCACAGATTAACATTATAAGACCATCCAAGGCGCCATTTCTCCTGTAAACGGCTGTGTTTGACCTTCCACGTGTCACCTGCGTGGTCATTCCACGCTGCACCTTGGCACTTTGTTAATGGAGACAGAGCGAGTGATGGAAAGTGAGCGTTTTTTTAGTAAAAAAGCAACACTGACAATGAAATTGGGTGTTTGAGAGTGATAAAACGTAGCGAGGGAGCAAGCCATCCATTAAAGCTAAACGTTTCTGTTTGGAAAGTTCTCTGGCAGCAAATTCGTCCCAATCATCGAGCTCTAATGTAATCACTTTATGAGGCTGGGGCATAATGAATATAGTGTTTAGGTGCAGCTTCGGTGCTGGCCTCTGGTCCTCCAGAGGGAAGTGTACATTTCTGTGGCATCCTGTATTTATTTGAAATACCCTCTGTCTGGTCTCGTAATACAGACACAGGCAAGTGGGCATAGAAACCCTTTTCTATTCCGTCCATTTTCATGATGCGGTCTCACATTAATGTTCCTCTCCATGTGTTTTGAAGAAATAAAGCAGTAAAAGTTGCTCAGCTCTGCCTTTGCTCAATTTGTCCCGTGTTTAGGGGGAGAAAAAGCATCCAATTTGTCTCCATATTTAGGTAAAGGTATACAATTTGTCTCCGGGAGAGGTATATATAAGCTGTGTGTTGAGTCTCTGCCAACTGAAGCCTGTGTACACACAGTTGAATAGATGCACAGCATGAGTAGGAGGAGGAGAGAGAGGAGTTCATCAAAGACCCTGGAACAGCATTCACACCATCATGGGACATTAAACCCTTTGACCAAACCACAGCGAGGAAATTTAGTTAGTGTGTTAGCAGCTCTTTAATGCACCTACACTACACTCAGGGTTAAAACACTGGAATATGTCGCTGCCATTAAAGCAGTAATTCAGCATTTTGGGAAAATTGTCCAAAACTATTCTCGCTGAGAGTAAGATAAGACGATTCAGGTAGTTAGCTTAACTTAGCATAAAGCTGTCCAAAGATAACAAAACCCTCCAATGCTCACTGAAGCTCTGGCTTGTTTAATGCAAACCACATATTGTCATTTTTACATAATTAGTGAGCTTTAGCATTGGCAGATGTTTGTTTTTTGACTCTAGAGACAGAATTATTTGTTTAAACGCTTTAGGTGCTCAGCTGGTTGTGATCTACAACTTTGCCACTAGAGGCCACCAGAAACTACAGACTGCACCTTTAACACAGAAACTACACACTGTAGCTTCAACACAGAAGCGTGTTGAAGAAAACTTAAGTCTAGTACAAGTTGCCTATATGATGATATGATGTTTTTATTCTTAACGGTCTATAGAGCATGGTGGACCCTACTGTTACATACTGAATCTGATACAGAAAGCCGACCCTGAATGGTGTTGAACGTATACCTTATGAACCATAAGATCAAAGCCATCACTGAGAAAGGAAGAAGGTTTAATTGGTGGCAAGTTCACACCTAAAGGAGGAAGGGGCAAATGAATTTAGCAGGGATTATAAGACAAAGGTAACAGCAAATGGGTCAACTCTGCAGAGGTCAGGAGAAATTTGTCTACTTTCTTTATCAAATTAGACACTGTACCTTTTAACACAGAAACTACGGACTGTGCCTTTAACACCCTTCAATCAGACCCATTCTAGCTCCTGGTCTCTGCTTCATGTCTTTATACTAAAATAAGATAAACTAATTTAAGCTATGATAATCTCCTGACTCTGTGATTGGCATCAATCACCTCCTCCAACTTTCAGCAGCAAAATGAATGAGTGTATTTTCCAAAAAACTTGAAACTCTTCCTTAGTAACGTTTTATTGGCTCTTTAGACAAAACGGCCATCTGTAGGCGATGGAATGTCCAGATTTCTCCGTTGGTGCAGCTCAAAAAATAAACATAAATGTACATAAAGTCAAATAAAATAGAAGCGTGCTGCAGGTATGTTGGAGTAAGTGTGAGTTCAGGCCTTCGGGGCTGTTTCAGAGCAGAGCTCGGTGCTGTAGTGAAGGTGCTGAGAGGATCAACAAACACCGAGCGACTCGTCTCACACCTGCTGCAGGACACATCGTCTCTGCAGCCTCTTAAACCCCTAAAATTAGATCCTCCTTCATCGTCTGTCATCGCTTTCCTCAGCGTAGGTACACGTGTGTGGCAGATATGTGCAGATGTGCGAGCACCTGCAGATGCACAGCACCAGTCAAACTTTTGACGTCCATACGCCTGTCTCCGCGCCAACATCCACAGCTTCCTGCTCCAGACTCCACTCATTTAGCTGCCGTTTGTTTTTGACTTAACACTTGTATGGATGCTGCTGATGTCCAGGCTCAACATGCTTCAGGACTCAGAAAGTGTCCCCACATCACTGCTAACTGCAGATGTTTTTATATTATATTTATTAATGCTGCTATATCACCAGCAGCCCATTCTATTTGCAAAGCTTTGGGGTCCCAGTTTTATTAAGAAACTTTGACATTATTAGTCAAAGTCATGTTGGCTCTGAAAACTGTTCTAAACATCCGTAAATCTGTAATTACAGGAACACTACTTTCATTAGCTTTTGATCATTTGTTTTAAGAGACTTTCCTTGTACATTTCCTACATGAGACAAATGAAATACATTTAAATACATTTAACATGGGAAAAAAAAGAAAATTGGTCTTTTTCATAAGACATCTGTTTCAAAACAGAAACAGGAAAAAAATATAATTTTTAAAATTTAGGTTTTGAACTAAAGATTATTCTGATAGCTTACTAATCTATTGATAATTGCAATGATTAATTAATTACTGTGGTGTAAAATATCAATCCCAAAGCTGAAGATTCAACCTAAAATATTTTTTGTCCAGACCAACAGTCCAGAACCCAATGATCATCATTTCATTATTATAGAAGACTAAAGAAAACAGAAAATAATCAGATTTGAGAAGCTGGAACCAGAGAATTTGGACATTTTAACTCATAAATTTATTGTTACAGCTGTAATACGAGTTGTGATCGTCCACTGCAGTTTAGATCAAATCCCTCCTCCTCATGTTCTTCAGCTTCGTGTACCATCACGTCCCAGACGCTGTGAAAACCTGCAATAAATAAATCCAGTTAAAGTATAAATTCAACCTTCTGTTAAATCTCATTGTTTGTCCTGTTAGTTTCACTTGTCTCTGTGTAAGCAATATGTTGCTGCAAAAAGACAGAAAATTGTTCCGGTGCTTCGACATCTTCATCCTTTCATCTCTGTGTGATATTCACACACACACACACACATACACACACACACACACACACACACACACACACACACACACACACACACACACACACACACACACACACACACACACACAGACCCCTCCCCCCAGCTGCATGTGTTAGTAATAATGATCTGTGGCTGTGAGGAGTAAATACCACATGTTTGTGTGTGATGGGGAACAGGTGGCCTGTAATCTGAGTTTATCGCTCACAGACTCGGAGGCCAAACAAACGAACGTGGCCACTGCCGCCCGTCAGCGTATCGCGTGCTTCTGCGCGGCTCCTTTCCTGCTTTACCTGCCCGTGTGTCGAATCAGTTTCCACGCGGCGGCGTCAGGGGCGTGGCGGATCATGTGAGATGCCAGAGCGCCACGCTCCACCGCGGCGTTCAGCTCGATTGGTGCTGACACCTGGCAAACGCTGCGGCGTTTTCACGTATGGGAGAACATCGACATGCAACTTCCTGCTGCGGTTTTGGGTCTCTCCCCAAACCTCTTTCCATTCCCCTCCCTGCCACACAGATGTTCAGGTGGATTTCTCGCTGCGGCCATGAAGGTCATGTTCAGAGGCCTGTTGTTGCTGCTGCTGGTGGCTGTTGCTGCTGCAGGATGAATGGATGAATGGATCCATGGCCTGCTGCTCTCAGATCAGATTCCAATCTGTCTGGATTCTGGAGCCTTTGTGAGTCAGAGCAGCAGAATCAGACAGTGAAGATCTGTGCTTAAACATTTAATTTTTACAGTCAGTTTTTACTGTCCCACAGGAATATCACTAACTAAAATATAAAACATTCTGCACGGCAATTCAATTAAACAGTTATGCAGTAATACAATGGTATACTGTAATACAGTAATACAGGACTAAGTTATACAGTAATATTACAATACGGTCATACAGTTTAATATCATACACTTATACAGAAATACAGTTCTAAGTTATCGATTTATACTGTAATACAGTGATACTGTAATCAGGGTTTACTGAATATGATATAAGTTAAAAAGTGCATTCAGGTCTAGTATATACATATATATGTATTTTATAATGCTACATATACACACATACTATGTGTATGTATATATATATATATATATATATATATATATACATATTATATATATATAATACATACATATATATATATGATCTTCACTGCAGCTTCATATATATATATATATATATATATATATATATATACATATATATATATGATCTTCACTGCAGCTTCATATATATATATATATATATATATATATATATATATGAAGCTGCAGTGAAGATCATAGCAGAATTTTCGGTCTTTTGTTTCTAGTTCTCTGGAGAAAATCAATAAAATCAATAAAATTCAATATCCCAAAACCTTTCATTTATGAGTCAGAAGCACTCAGTAATGTCTACTGAATTATTAAAACTGTCTTTAGCAGCTATCATAAAACACTCATCCTGTCTTACATGATTCATCCTGGGTGAAAGATATAATTCTCTTCCTCCAAACACACCAAACTTCTTTGTTATGTGGCTATAACAGCCATTAAAACTTAAAAAATAGATAGAGAAAGTGATTAGTGTTTTTTATGCAGAGGTGCTATAGGCTCAGCGTCTTCCTGCATCCTGATTACACCAATACATTAACCTGCAGCCGCAGCGGGGACCTAACGTCTCATTTGGCCAAGTTACTGTATGTGTGTGTAGAGAGACGCCGTCAATGTCGTATTTCATCCTTAATCCGGAGAAGGAAGAGGTTAGTTAGGAGACTGATGGGAGGAGAACAGCGGATTAAGGGCTGACCACTGCTCGCCTGTCAGATTTAATGTTACAGCTCTTCCTGTGTCGCAGGAACCTTCGTTTTCTTTTGAGCCGCGGTTTCAAATCTGTGGAAATTGATGAAAATTTGTGGTCTAACTATTTATATCACAAAATGATAGAGCGTAGGTGGAGGGAGGACAGGAGGGAGGACAGGAGGAGTTTGGTGTGATTCACTGCGAGCACAGTTGATTTTTCTTAAACCGGTGTTTATTCAGCAGAGGCTGGTGAGTGTGACTCACGCTCAGCTCTGCATGCAAGAGCTGCGATTTTTCACGGTTACACTACATGTTCAAGGACACCCACTCTGATGACATTACTGAGACCTGGAGCACAGGATGGCTGCAATTTACCCAAACAATATCTGAATATGGAAGCTAAATGCTGTGTGTTTGTATGTGTTTGTGCTGATGTATTATATGAAATCACTATAAGCATACAAAACCACATTATGTTCACTTTAAGGCCACTGTTAAAGGTTTAAGGTTAGGTTAAAGGCCAGATTTATCAACATCTACTGAACAGACTTGGCAGAAAGTTTGTTTTAATTAGTATTCAGTCATAATAAGAAATACCTTAGATTGAGATGTTTTTTCTATACATGGAGCAAGTTTCTACAGTAGCTCAGAACAGACAAACAAACAATGACAAAAATCTGCAACTTCACCACTAGAAGTCGCAAGAAAGTAAAAAACTCATCTCTAACACAAAAACTTTACACCCTACCTTTAATACACAAATTACACGCTGTACCTTTAATACACAAACTACACGCTGTACCTTTAATACAGAAACAACACACTGTACCTTTTATTACAAAAAATGCACACTTTACCTTTAATACAAAAACTAGAGACTACCATTAACATTACAACACTTGCAGCCTGCAGGTCTTTTTAAAAATGTTATCAGAACAGGTTATTCTCACTTCCGACATTGTTGATTGCTCTCTGCCAAAATCAGCTTTTTTTTTCAGCAGTTTCAACAGTTTTGTTCAATTCAACTGTACTGTCAATTCTTCACATGTACAAAGAAATTGATATGTTTCTTACTGTCCCACAGTGGAAAAGTTGAAGTGCACAACATTTCCAACAGAGTAAACAATGAAGTGCAAAATAGATAATATTTACTGACAATAAATTATAAAAAATTTGAAGTAGGACTCCTATCCCTGCATGTATCTGCAGCAAACTGTCTCTAATAGTGTAACAGTGCTGATCTGAGTTTGTTTGACTTCCCCCGTTAAATATGTCCCTCTCTTCTCCTCTTCAGCTGTGCTGCTGATCTCCTGATGGATGTCTCTGCTGTTTATTCCACCTTCCTGCTGCATCAGCACCATGGTTCCCCTCCGATGGATGAATATCACAGCTCCTCTTACTGTACCAGCAGGATCAAGTCCCTCTGTTGGAGATCGACTCGCTGTCCTGTCAGACCTCACTCAGGTAAGTTTCTGTTCTTCAGCAAAAATTCGGAGAAACAAAAGTCCAAAAACCTTCATAGCTTCATCTCATTCTTCAGCTTATGTTAGACTTTCCCTCACTGAGCTTTGCCCTGTTTTTTTTTTTTTTCCTCTCCTGTGCCCTTTGCCACAGAGGGAAAGGAGGTAATAGTTTCACTAATTTGGCCGCGGGCTGCAGTGGGAGCCGTGTGCCAGCGAGGCTGAGTAAAGCTAACATCAGCAGCAGATATGTGAGGCTCGCGGCTGTGGGCTTTGACATCCTGTATTACACCTAATTGCCACCAGACATTACATCGAAGTCTCTGCAAAAATCCCCCACAACCACCTGCTCCTCGCCGTGTTTACCTTTGGACCCGGGAATAATGCGGCGGTGACACCCGAGCTGTGGATCGCGGAGCAGGAATGTCAGGGAAACGTGAACGTGAGCGTGCAGGATAGTTCAGGAGTTTCCCCCCGAGCTTTTGTTGCAGGCGCCCTGTGTACTTTTCTGATTTATGTGTTTTTCTAAGAGTAATGAGGGAAGGGAGAAAACAGGGCGAGGTAATATGGAGGCAGAACCACAATTAGGTGAATTATAAGTCTCACAGTCATTTTGGGGGAAACCTTTAATGAAGGTTATAGAGTGAAAATGGAGCAAAACACACAACTTCTCAGTTATTTCATAATTTTAAACTCTTGCTGTCTCCTGTGGGCTGGAGGTTTAATCCATGCTCCTCCTCCTGCTTCTCCTCTGCCTCCTATTCTTCTTTCTCCTGCTGCTCCTCTTTCTCTTATTCTTCTTCCTCCTCCTGCTCCACCTCTTCTTACTTTTTCTTCTTCTCTTCCTCCTTTTCCTTCTTTTCTTCCTTATCCTCCTCTTTGTCCTCCTCTTACTCTTCCTCCTCCACCACCTCATCCTCCTCCTTCTGCTCATCCCTTCTTCTATTCCTCATCCTCCTCCTTTTCTTACGGTGCAATTCATTGAGAGAAAACTTAGTATTGAGAGAAAACTTAGTAATAAAAGTCAAGCATTCAAATACTACTCAAGTAAACCTACAAAAGTTGCACAATTTACTTTCAAAATACTTTAATTAGAAGTTATTATTGTGCAAAATGTCAATATCTTGTGTGTTGTGTCCTCCTGAGACCAGGATCCTTCAATCCTTCCCTCTCTCCTTCCTTTTATTCCTTCTTCCTACTCTTCCTCCTTCCTTTAGTCTTCTACAGACTACAGACTAAATATACCTGTTTCTCATGAGTTTATAACAAGACTGAGTTATACTTTTATATTTTTGAGCTGTACTTCAGTGTTTGAGTAAAAGTACTTTGTTACCTGAGTAAACGTTTCTCAGTTGTTTATCTGCAGATCAGTGAGCTGCTCACTCGTCGTCTCGTTGCAGAAATCAGAATCCATCGGTGAAACAGCAGAGTTTACTGGCTCCACGTTTCTGGATTGGAGGGCAAACCATGAAGTTTAGTTGGGAAGTTAATTGAATTTCTCCGTCTGGTTGAGTCGGAGGCTGCTGCGGCTCCAGGATGTGACCTCAGCTCAGATCGGACTTGGCTGTTGGTCGTGATGTATTTTGGTTTGAGTGGTTAGTTACAGTGAAAGAAAACACTGGCTTCAGTTCAGCCTGTGGAATAGCTTCACTTCTCCTAATGAACCAATTCATTCTGGGCAGGTTTTCTCCTTCCTGCTGTGTTCACCACAGATCGTCTATAACCGTTTGTTATAATCACTGGAGATAACACTGTTTATGGACATTTAAGAGCAGGAAGGATGAAATGTAATTATTGATGAATTAATTATTACCCGCTCCTTCCACAGTGAGGTCAAAGGTTAAGTTCAACAAAAGTACAGCAGCTCTTCAGCTGGAGAAGCTTTGCTGCCTTTCTAAATGGGCATATAGCAGATTATTATGGAGCATATCATTCATACATTTAACAGATTAGAGCAGAAAATAGACTTAGTGAGATTCAAGAGAAGGAGAGACTGAGCCACATCATTCTCTTTATATTCAAGGTCATTACATAGATTCTTACTATTTCCCTTGGTTCTTCAATGCCTCCTGCGGGCAGGACGTGTTGCATCCAGAATGCAGCATAATCACCCTGTGGAATTAAACACACAGTGTAGCACTGCAACGAGTAATCACCAACTATTTTGATGATCGATTAATGATTTAGAGTCATTTTTAAGAAGAAAGTGTTCAAATTCTCTGCTTTCAGCTTCTCAAATCTGATTAAATTCTAGTTTCTTTAGTCTTCTATAATAGTAAACTGATGATCTTTGGGTTGTGGTCTGTTCTGGTTCTGGTCTAGACAACAAATATATATTTTAGGTTCAATCTTCAGCTTTGGGAAACAGTGATCGACATCTTACACCATTTTATGAACCAAACAACGAATCAATTACTCATTTCAATCAATAGATGAATCACAATTATTGTTAGGTGCAGCCCTTATATTTGTGCATGTCTAACAAGGAAAGTGCAATAAAGATTTACTAATGCATGAGTACAAATGAGGGAAATTCTTTCTTTTGGATAACAGTTGTGTTTTTATAAGTTGCACGTTTACAGATCTACAGATGTTTTCAGTCCCAACATGTACAAAACTGAGAATCATCCAGAACTTTAAATAATGTGTCAAAGATTCTTAGTAAAACTGGACCTTGAAGCTTTGTATAAAGAATGAAAGGTTAATTTAGGATCTGGCAACAGTCTTAATTCTTAAGAATGAGAGCAACATTACTTCATCCTCAGGATCCTGAAGTATTTAGAGTTATGTGACATTTTACATTTTAGTTACATCAAGGAAACAAGAAAATCATGAGACATAGAGAGAATTGAGAACACACACAGATAAAACATAGAAGATAAAATCAAGATAAACATAAAAAAACGTAATAAATAAACAAATCAAAAAATAAAAAGAGTAAGACAATAAATAAAACTACCTCAGAAAGTCTCTAAATAAGATCTGATGTGTGATGTTAGAGCAGCTGACTCAGCAGGACCTGGGGACGGTTTAAACTCTGCAGTTTCTCCTCTGAGGGAAACTTGTTTCCCTCTGGATCTGAGAGTCAAGCACAGAACAATATTCCGACTGTACGTGATGCACATTTGTCACAGGGTGTGTGGCGCTGTTTGTGTGAGGGAGAAGCTCAGAGGCTGATTCACAGCCCTAATCACAAGATGAAATGTAGCGTGAATGATGTCATCAAACCGTCCAGCTCTGATGCTGTGATTTATCACGCCACACCAAGAGCAGAGAAAGTCTGCAGCAGGACAAAGCTACACACACTCCTGTCTCCTGCGTCCTGTCTTCTGTCTCCTGTCCCGTGTCCCTACATGCGTCTCCCTCCTGTTTCCCTTTCAGCAAAGCAAACACCGGTAGGTTTGGATATTTTCTGCTGTGACACAAACCTGTTTCCTCCACGATGATGCATCACCCACCAACTCTTCATCATTAAGGTTAATTACACTTCTGAGCAACTCGAGTTGTAAATATTGTTGCTGCGAACCAGGTTGTTTTTGCTGCGATGGTTTAACACAGCAGAACCTGAACAAACACGACAGAACAAACTGAACGGAACAAACTGAACGGAACAAACTGAACAGAACACGTCTTCCTGACAAGAACCCAGGCATAAAGCATAAAGCTTGAAGCTTAAAGCTTAAATCTTTATTGAGAGGAAACATGAACAGCTACTTTCATCACTTTATTACAGAGACAGTTTGTAGCTGTTCAGATTAGCAGTTTTTATCTGTTGAAAATCATTTGATATAAATGTTTTGGTCTAAAATGTCTGACTGTGATGAATATTTTTCTGTATTTGTACTTAAAAGGAAATGGGATGTGAGGAAAAGTAGAAATAAGAGGAATAATTAAAACTAAAGTTGACTATTAAAAATAGGAATACAATCCATGAAATGAAAATAAATAAATTAAGTTGAATTAAAATCCATATTAATATATCTTGAGTAGAGATTTTTTTTAAATGTCTTATTTCATCAAAGTGCTTCATAATGTTTGTGTAAGTGGTTTTAGTGGAGGGTCTGAGTCTCTGATAGAGGGTCTGAGTCTCTGATAGAGGGTCTGAGGGTCTGATAAAGGGTCTGAGGTTCGGATAGAGGGTCTGAGGTTCGGATAGAGGGTCTGAGGTTCGGATAGAGGGTCTGAGGTTCGGATAGAGGGTCTAAGGGTCTACAGTCTGATTGGCCTCTGGAACAAACCAGATCTGTGAAGTCTGTGGCAGCAGAGGAGTCCAGAGCCATGAATAGAAACAGGGAATCCTGATGCTCGTATTTAAAGGGAAACACCTCCTCCGTATATGTGTCACCTCCCACCCACACACACACTCATACTCTCACACACACAGCCCTGAGTGTAATAAATGAGGCCACAGCTCTGCTGGTTGAGGTCGGGTCAGTGGAATAATACAGAGCTGGCGGCTCAGCTGCTTCATCACATGTTAGTTTGAATGTGGCGCTGAGCTTGATGTTTGCCCCCCCCCCCCCCCCCCCCCCCCCCACACACACACACACACACACTGATTTGAATTTTACTGATTCTAAACTTCTAAATGTCCAGATCAAGAAAGTTAAATACTGCAATACTACTACAATTATATCACTGCCATTCTACTACTAATATTACTGTAATTATATCACTGCCATTCTACTACTAATATTACTGTAATTATATCACTGCCATTCTACTACTAATATTACTGTAATTATATCACTGCCATACTACTACTACTGCAATTCTACTGCAAGTACATCACTGAAATACTACTCCAATTATATAACTGCTACTGCTTCATTTAAAATTTGTTGGAAAGGTTTTGGGACATAAAGAAAATACATAAATTCTATGCACGACTATTTAACATTTGTACTTAATATTTTTAGACATTTTGATCTTGGAAAGTTATAACATGGACTTTAACGTTGTTTTTGTTGGATCTACAGAAACTGAAGAAGCTGCCAGGCGTTTCGGTGTTTTAGTCTCCAGTCATCAGTTCTTTATCTTTTTTTTAACTTGTTGTTGGAGGGGGCGACTATGACAGAATCAGCATCTCAGACCCTCATCGCATGACTCCTGCAGCTCCGTCCCCGGCCTCTGTTCCTCCTGCCTGCAGGTTTACTAACCCCCACCCACCCCCTTTCTCCCTGTGCCCACCCAGGTCCCTCCACAGAGGGGCTTCACCCCAGTGGAAACAGGCCTGGTCTGGTTACCCAGCATGGAGATGATGGATTGACGGCTCACTTACGGGAAAAGGCCGAGTCCTTCAGGTAAACAAGCGCAGAGCTGTATTAAATATGGAGGAGAGAAAGAAAACATGTTCCACCTTTTGGCCAGAACGGAGGGAAAAGGAGGCAGGAATGTGGTTTAAAACTCTGAGCATTAAAACCTGAAAAGCTGCTGCGTTAAACAAGAACTTTCACTCACACTTCTCATCTTTACATTGAATAACTGAGACTTTATTTGCATCTAAATCAGTAGATTGATGTACTTCTACAGTTTTTCAAACATGAATACGACTTTTGAGAAACGTTTTTGGATTCTTGATAGTGTTTTTTTTTTCCCCCTGTATCCTGCCTTCATTTTCCTGCAGGAGGCCGACAGCAATGATCCATGAGAAGCCAAATCAACAAGGAAATTGTTCTAGATCTTTGCCCTCCACATGCGGCATAAAAGCCATTTTGCTCATTACTCTGCCACGAGGAACATTCACCAACATTACTCTGCGATTGGTCCTGATGGCTGTAATTTCATCTTCTAACAATCTGATTCTGACAAATTAATTTCTGCTCAATTTTTTCATCCCCCCCTCAGAAAAAAAGAAAAAAAAAAAACTCCACTTCCGCAGTGACAAAAAACGAGACGGACAAAATGAGATAATTTAAGTGACGGTAAATGATGATTAACCCAAAGCTCCAACAGCCTGTTTCTGCACAGACAGGAAAGTCCAGGTACCTAAAGAAAAACCGCTGTAAAGTTTTAGCCATATAAATAAGAGGAAATTAATTAAATGCAGGGCGGGTGGTTTGGCGCCATGGAAAGAATACACAATTTAGAGGCTGCGCCAAGCAGCCAAATGGACAAAATGAAGGTGATCAGTCATATTTTGCTGCTTTTTGACATTAAGCATATGCTTTTTTCTGAGAGGTCAGCGAAGCAATTTAGACAAATTGGAGAAAATTGCAAAGGTAAACAGAGGGAGAGGCTCGTAATGTTTCTTTCACTCTTTTTCTTTCCCTCAGTCTCTGTTTTGTTTAGTAAATCTTACCTGGAATTTCTGTGACGGTACGAGTGAGACAAAACCACTCTGCAGGGGGATCAGGGGCCGGGCGACGCCGCGCCGCCATACGCTGCCGTCACACACTGCCGTCAAATGCTGACATCACATGCCACTAGGCCTGAACAATCTATCGTTTTAGATCAAAAAACACAATATCATGATCATAAAAACTGTTTTCGTAACCCAGGTTCTATATTCATCAACTAATTTACACATGTATGTTGCCTTCAACTTTAAGTTGGAAGTTTTTTTTTTTTTACTTAAGACATAGATGGCTCTTTTAGTTCTTAAGTTGTAATACCTGCTCAATGTAGCCTGCATGCATGTTATGACGACATGTGAAATCAATTCTTGACTTTAGTTTTCATGCCTGCATTAAAGTCTGCATTAATGGTTTATTTGGTGTTTTATGGTATGATGTTAGTTTCTGTGATGGTTGTGAGCCTTGAAATTTGATTTGAAGAAAATGAATGAATGAAAATCAAAATCGCAATATCTGCCAGAAAAACACAACTACTGCAATTGTACAACTGCTACTGCAATACTGCTACTGCAATTATACTACTGCTCCTGCTGTGATAATTCAGAGTGGAAAAATTAAGTGTGATTATGTCTGTCTTTAGGTTTATATTCTGTGTAAGTTGTGGAACTGCAGCATGATTACATTCTGTTTTGTTTATTCAGTCTTCATTGTCCAGGGTTGTATCATGGATGCATGTGGTTGTCATAGTAACCACGTGATGGGTGATCAGGTCAGTTTCGTTTTCAGCAGGTGAAGCTGCTGATGTGAGTATTCTTGGTGTTGTTGAGCGTTGCCTGAGAAACAGTGAAGTTGTGTGTGAACATTAATCAGATTTTATTTTTTAATATTCATCCATTAAATTTGAATTTCCATCGCTATGACAACCAGTAGTGTTGATGAAAAGTGTGATTAACTAACTCAGTGGCCATTGAATCATCCGTTTCCCGTTTTCGATGCAGAATTCAGCTGCAGATTTCTCCTCTTGCTCCTTTAACCACATCTCACTTTTTAACCAAACGCTGAATTTATGACCCCTGCTTGAGTTTATAAAAAATTCTGTAGGGCTCACAAATTTATGCGTAGATGATAATTATATGTGAAATGCATGTGTGCCTAAGTCAGAAGTTCACGTTAAAGGTTTTTTCTGAACTCTCTCCACCAAATTTGGATCTTGTATGAGACAAGTCCTGCAGCTCATTCATCATCATTAATAATAATAATCTCCTCTGGTGGAGGAAGAGTTCCTTGTTTTCTTTGTACAGCTGCTGCCGTTTTTCATCTTATCATGAATCACTTTCTGATGGTTAAACCCACTTCGTTCATATCGAGGTCTCCAGCTCTGTGAAAACCCATGGACTCAGGTCTGGTCCTGTTGGGACGTGTTTGCTGCAGGGTCAGTGTCAGAGCACCGACCCGGAGTCAGTGTCAGCTGACACGCCGCCAGCCTCTCTCATCACATGTTTCCATGCGCTTCAATCATGGCGAGATGAATCATCATCGAGAAGCACACACACACACACTCGCTCGCACACTCACTCACTCACTCACTGGACCTGCTGCTAACACCTTTCGGGTCTAGACATGCGTGCAAGGTGCTGAAAAGGGAGTGCGGGCTGTGAGCTGATTGGCCACTGAAGCTGCAGCAGGGCTGAGGTTTACTGGCGGAAAGTAACAAATAAAGGTTGCTAAGACACTGACAGGAAACCTGCTGCCTGCTGCTGCTTTTATATTCTCTCACAAGCCCTTTTTTTTAAATTTAATTTTTCTGTCCTTCTTGGAAGCAGTTGGAATTCACTGCTTTGGACAGGTTCACATCTGACGGCTTCTCTGCCGCCTTATTAGCTTAAAGCTTCATTAAAATGATGATGACGGCCACACGAAAGACAGAGTGCAGACATAAAACATTAACCGTCCCTTTAAGTGCGGAGCGCTTGACTGTGTTGGGCTTGTTGTCATCTATTTATCTAATGACTCCTTCACGGTTTAGACAGTGGGTTAGATTCTGTCCACTCCTGGATGCCTAAAACAGCACAGCGCTGCCATAACCCTAATCACCTAATTGCCCTGCCCTGCCTCATTAGAAAACAAGCCTAACTGGAAAATCGCCTTAAGTGGCCGAAATTAATGAGACCTTCACATCGGACGCTGACTCATCAGAGCCTGAGTCAGGACGACGTCACCACAGAGGAAACGGCTGCTCCATAAACTGTCACCGGGCATCGAGGCTCAGTGGAGACGCTGACGCTGACCTGATGACCAGCAGCAAACAGACACACTGAGCTGGACCAGAATTTAATGGACCTGAAGCTGCCAACAGCAGGGCTGCAGCTAACGAGTTCTCTGATTGACTAATCAGTTAATGAAACTTTAATTAATCAATTAGATGTTTGGTTCAGAAAGACTTCAGAAAATCTTGAGAGCCAAAATATCTTGTATTTAGTCCAGTATTGAGTATAATTGTCATAAATGATCTTGTTCCATTGAAAGATGAATATGCTTATTTAAATGTTTTTTTTCTTGATTTAGAAAAATCTGGTCTCAAGAATAAAAAAAAAAAAATGATCAAAAAGTTGAAATTGTGAGATAAAAAGTAAAAATATAAATATGAGATTAAAAAATAGATTCAATATGAGGAAAAGAAAAAAACATATCAAATAAAAAGTCCATATAACATAAAAAGTTAAGCAATTTAATCTTGTAATTTAAAACAAGATAAAAATGGACCAAAATATAATATCAATATGAGATAAAAAGCAAAACTATAAAATGTTATGATATATGTTGTTATGATAAAAAGTCAAAAAATGTATTTTTAGTTTTCTTAAAATAATAAGTTAATAAATCAAGAAAAAAATTAAATAATCTAAATTACCCTTCAATGGAATAAGATATTTTCACTTGTTTATTTTTTGCAGTGTAGGTGTAGACTTTATGGTTCTGCTGTGAGTTGTAATGCAGAAACTATCAAGTTCATCATTAATGCTGAGTGTAAATACAGCATATTATTATATTGCTTTTACTTTATTAACCATGAACACAGAGATGTTTTATTTTGAAAAGTCATAAGACACAGGTAACATGTATATTGACAGAGGCAGTTTCAGCATCATTAGCTCAATTTCAGTTGATAAACTAACTCGTTATCAAGATAACAGCATTAAAACAACAACCGCTTCCATACGAATACGTATCCTCCATGTTTTGGCCCAGACGGTTTCTACGAATCTGACAATGACAACATCAAATCATCAGAAACTCGCCGCAGGATGTTATTGAACTTGACAGTGAACGCCGTGCGGGTAGAGAAGACGACTGTGGTGATGACCCCATTATTTTACTCATCAGCCACTGAGCTTCAGTGACCTCATAACTCACAGCGCTGAGGTCAGCGTGAGATGACTTCATTATGTTCACTCCCATAGCGCTGCATTCCTACCTGTTGCCCTGCGACCCTGGCGTGCTGAGCGGAGGCCGAGCATGTGTCTGTTGGTGCAGAGGAGGTGACACGTTCTGGCTAAAAACAAGAAAAATATCTCACTGTCACGATGGTTCAGAGATAACGGAGGGAGTGGGAGGTCTGTCTGTGGATCCATCACTTGTCCTACCTTCCTGTCTCCTTCATGACTTTCCTTCCTGATCTCTCTTTCATTTCCAGGTTTTCTACAAATTCTCAGCTCCTGCATGTTCACGTCTCATTGATGCTGAAAAGTTTGACATCTGTACAGTGGCACTGCAAGGGTCCCCTGGGGCCCCAAGCCACAAGAAATAAGGGGATAGAGGATTGAGTAGAATTCCCCCACATATATATGCATTTAAAGTGGTGTCATCAAGTCAGAAACACACAAAAACAACACAAAACAATTATTTTGCCATTAAACAATGTTGAATGCATTACTTAATAATGTTTTTTTTTTTTTTTTGCATCATTGGATTGCATCAAAAAGACGTCCTATTTAACTTAAATGGAAAATCTTTAAATATACGTAGACCTTTCCATAGGCCTGACCTACTGCTCACTGACTACACAGCGCACACACACTAACTTCTATTGCATTACTTAGGTAGGAGAACAATGTTGCTGCTTGGTCGTTTTAAACACTCATTTAAAAAAAAATACTCATTAAAATGACATTTATTTACCTTATAAAATGCTAGCATGCTAATTCTGTTTATATGGCTAAAAAGTTAGTTACAATCATATAGCAGGTACCAGAGAGACAGGCAAACGCACTACAGTCACTCACGCCTATCTTACTGTCTTTTCTCCTCTTCTTCCTTTTATTTCTTTCTTTTTTCAAATCCAGACGGATGACTTGTCTTCATTCTGTGCACTTAAGTTTCTTCATGACGGTGAGTAGCTCCATTTTACTCTGACAGAAGTGTATTTCCAAGATCCAAGATTCCATAATCATAGTTGCTAACTTTGTTGGGTGCAATGCAATTTCCCATTGCCAATCAACTAAGTTGCTAACTGGATACCAACTATGATTTTGGGAAACGCAACCCTGATCGTGGGGGATCCTTCAGGGAATCTGAGATGGCCAATTGTCATTACTACTTGACACTGCTGCTGTGCAGTGAACTTCTAAACTTGTGTCAAATCCGCTGCCCCTCTGGGGGACCCTGACCGCTAGGAGCTGCTTGTCTTGCCTAATGGCAAGCTGTACTGCTGTGTCGACAGTCACACATTAACTCAAATTCTACTAATGTTTGTTTGGAAACTTTGATCATCTCAAATTTAATTTCCTGCATTCTAGTGAATTTTTACAGACCAACCTTTTGCACTGATACCTGATAATAAAATGAATACATAATGCATAAGACAAAAAAGAGAGAGTGATTGGTGGATGGTTGGTGGTGGATGGTCATTGGTGAATGGTCAATAGTCGATGGCTGATGGTCAATGGTGGATGTGAACAGCATCAGTCTGTAATAGTGTGAGACTGATCAGTTGTGACTCCAGATGATGCCACCTCCATCCTCGTCTCCCTATGTCCCCTCCTCCTCCTCATATCTGTTTCCTGCTTCCAGCCTGCGTCTCCATCACTGCTCCGACAGACACAACTAATTCAGGAATCCCTTGTTTGATTTAGGTCAAGGCCTCCAAAACTAATACCTGTAAGCCCTATAATATGGTAATTTGTAGCGGCTGGGGTAAGGAACGTGGATTTATCAATAACGGGGCTAACGGCTCATACTGAGCTTAGTTTGGTTGTGGAGGAGACGAGGGGCGCGCCGGGGGTTAGGTGAACCAGAGGTTATTCAATAAGGGGCTGGTTGTTATTCCAGGAGGAACCAGGGAACTTATAGGCTGCTGCTGAGCAGGCACTGACAGACTCGTAGACTGACACTCCGCGTCTCTCCCAGGGGGGAAATGGGTAGACGACATGCGTGTGCAAACATACATGTGTATATGAACACGGATATGCAGCGAAGCACGCGGGTTCATGAACATTCCCCGACATGAATGTGTTCTGTGTCAGTTCTGCTGTTGATTCCCTGCAGATACACTCTCGTGTTTTCTGTCCAGACAAAGTGTCTCTGCTGACTAATGCTGCAATGATTAATCGAGTACTTCCCAAGTATTATATTAATCAACAACTATTTTATGTGTAGAGTAGACCAACAGTCAACAATCCAAAGGTCATTTTAAGGTTGTGTTTTTTTAGAATGGAATCTGTTTATAAGACAAAGATGTTGCTGCGAATTAAGCAGGGAAATGAGGACGTTCTTTAAATCTATTGGAGTCTAGAGAGTTAATATAGTTTCCCCAATAATGCTAGTCAATGATCAATGCTGAACTCGATCATCGATCACCTCAGAAATGAACAATATTAGAACATGTTTACTTCTCTCTGGTATTTCTGCACCTTTGTTACTTTAAGGAGAATAAAACTTTCAGAGTTTCTCTCACAGAGAAAGTGGAGGTGTGCTTCTACATGCACACACACACACACACACACACACACACACACACGCACGCACGCACACACAGGCTGACGTAAGGTAAACAACAGGACTGTATTAAGTCTCATCCTCTGTGGTCCTGATCCAGGGAAGAAGCTTGTGTATAATGAGCAGCAGAGATGAAAGCGGCTCTGCAGGCAGCAGGAGGCGACTTCTCTGCACTGTGAAGTGTTTTTGGCTCAAACTATCTCCTTTCCAATCTCTGCGGACAAAACAGGAGCAGACCTGACAGATGGTTGTGATAAGATAAAAGCGCCTCCTCCACGGGGAAATAAATGCAGCAGCACACACACGCGGATCTGAAACTGTTTACTGGGACAAACCAACGTCCGTTTCTGTCATTTTACAGTTTCACTGCATATGATTGTTTGAACACTGCTCAATTTACAGCCTGTACAATTGTCTGTCCAGATTGTTTTCTAAAATATAAAATTCAGAATTTAAAATTTTTTTCTGAAACTTTCATGAGCAAAATAGTTATAGAAAAAATGCAGCAATATCTTAGAACTGCACATAACATCACAAATAACCGAAAAAAATCGTTTCGGTAAAGAAGGCCAGGTCCTTTATGTCTGCTTCCATAGTAGTTTTCATGGACACAGTGAATAAATGAGGCTGCACATCCTAAAAATGTAATATTTTTCAACTAATGTTTGGTTACTATTTATAAAAGAAACTACAAAAATATGGAGAAACAATAATATGATTGAATTTATTTGGTATGTTGAGGGAAAACCTCCAGTCATTTGTCCTCGGACATCAATATAGTCTGATAAATCTACAGAGAAGTCGGGAAATTTGAGTCTGGAAAAGTCTGGAATTTTGAAATGGATAATGTGCTTTCTAAAAAACAGTCTGTCATTACCTACAATTAGTTATTTTCCTTATAAATGTGCTCATTAGAAAGATCCATTAGAAAAGTCTCATGTTTGCTTTGCATGAATTATGTGGAAAAAATGAGTTTTGCTTGTTCTGTTCAGTCGTCACAAGTTACAAATAATTAGCTGGTAGTTGAGAGACACCAGAGATTTATATTCTCTTTTTATATCTTGAACACACACACACACACACACACACACACACACACATACAGACTTCAAAGACACGACCATGCATCATGACAGCTGTTACTGTACCGACACCGAGAGCAGAAACGCTGACATATGCTCATCGATCCTGGTTGTGACTGTGGTTGTGTAGTAAATTAGAGCCAATGTGGCCACACTGTTAATCACCTGCTCACAGTTTGTTAATACTGGATCCCTGAGATTACTGAGGACTAATGGACTCATTAATTACACACACTTACTGTGTTTTTAATTAGTCATCTGTTCATTCAGCAAATCAGCGGCAGGGTTTCTGTGTTTTTTTTTGCAGCCAGGAGCTCGTGTTATGTGGCGTTACTCATAACAGCTGCTCAGTGCTAGAACGAGAATAAATGATGTGTTGGGGACTGGAGCTGTGAAAAAAGTGTGTGTGTTTTGTGCGTGTGTGTCTGCTTTGTTTCCACTTTATTTGGTGGTGTTTCCAATGTGTTTGTGAGCAGAGTTAAATTGATTATTACTTATCTCAACATGTGGCTTCATAAACGTGTGTGTGTGCGCACGCCTGTGTGTGTATCTGTATTCTGTGCAGCTCCTGATGATTAGTGAGTCTGTTCTCTGTGTTTCTGCCTCAGCACAAGTGGATATGTTTTTCTAATTTGTATATTTTTTGAGGCAGAAACCAAAGCGCCTGTGTGTGTTAATTAGTGGCTGTAAAGTGCTTCATGATGTTGCTGCGGCGGCTCTGCAGCGGCGGTGTTGTGCGTTTTACGAAACGTCGGGGTCCTGTGTGACCACCGCTACCGCGGCTTCCCTCTCGGGCTGCTGCTTATTTCATTTCTGCTGTGTAATGGGAGTCAGATGCAATAGTGTTTACAGCAGTGAATCACTCACATGCCGACTAATTAGCTGCAAATGGGCGAAAAGCACAGGCGGATATTTTCCCTCTGAGTAGTCACGAGTCGGATCAAACCCGGAGCGGCTACGTGTTACTGTCCAGGAGCCGTTTGAAGTTTGCGCAATAAAAATATGCTTCAAGACAAAAGAGAACGATAAAGAGTTTAGGAGATGGTCACTAACTCTGCAAAATCATTTCTATCTGTTGTCTGAATCTGTGTTTGGTTTTTCACTAGTTCTCAGTTTGTTTTTTCACTGATGCTATCAACAAACTCACATCAGCAACAATCAGTAAATATCTACTAATGATGTCATTAACACACCCTCTGAGAGGAGCAATCTGATTGGTTTGTAGTAGCTTAGTTTTGTTGTATTGGACCAGAGCTGCCTAATCCTGCTTCTGGAGATCTACTGCCTTGCATGTTTAGGGATCTCCCTACTCAGATACTCCTGACCACACATTATCAAGCAGCTGAAGCTTGTCAAAGGCTTTAGGACAAGTTAATGATTAGAATTGGGTGTGTTAGAGTGGGCTAAAACATGCCGGGCAGTAGGAGCAGGATTGGGTCGCCTGCATTGGACCCTCCCGAAATGTCCAATGAAAGGACCAATGACAGAGCTCCTGACATGTTGTTTACCAGGTAATGAGCCGGAGTCAGGCCTAGTCCACATGAACACAGGTATTTTTGAAACCAAACATTTATGGCCCCCAGTTAAAAAAGAAAATTCCTGTATACACCACTGGTGGTGGTATATATAGCTCCGTTCACATGAAACTGTGAAATCCGCCTCAAACAATGTCATAAACATGGCCAAAGCAGTAGGTGGCGATAGCATTCCTAACAGGAAGGCCATTTCAGCCAAACACAAGTCTGGAAAAATTGGCAACAATGGCGATACAAGGCCAGGCACATTACTTACTCTCCATGGATACAACTTAGTTTTCTTTTTTTTTTTTTTTTTGTCAGAAACTAGACTTTTTGAAAAAGTTCACCTTGGACCTTGGTTACAAAACTGTTTTATGTATGGATGAAAGGCTGAAACCATGCAGAGAGACACATGGTTTCAAAACTAGCTGTGTTGTTCGTGGATGGCCCCTCAGATCGTGATTGCGAGAGAAACGCAGTCCTGATTTTGAACCTGTTGTGATGTCAAAAAGGTTCATTGTGACTTAGAAACTGATTCTGAGAAAATACAGAATGCAAATGAATTACTTTTATAATCACAGTTTGACTTGAGACGGTTTCAGCCTTTAGTTTCCAGGAACAGCTATAGATTCATATTCTGTAAATTCTTTTTTTTTTTTTTTTTTTTCAGTTACTTCACCTTTTTTTGTTAAGTACCTAACTCCACATAACTCCTTCGGCGAGAAGGTGTGTCCAAACCTTTGGCCTGTATGTGTGTATATATATATATATATATATATATATATATATATATATATATATATATATATATATATATATATATATAATGAAAGACGTGGGAAATAAACCCTGAGCCGTTTATAGTCCTGAGAAGCAGCGATTCCCAGTGGAAGTGAGACAGTTTATTTCCATGTGAATGAAAAGATGAATGAACGTGTTTGTGAGTCTCTCATGTTCCTCTGCTGCAGTTTTAATCGTCTGAGGTCGACTGTGACTCGGCTCCTGAATGAAACAGAGGAAGCTGAGGCTCTGTCCCATTGTCCGCTTCAATTAATCTTCAGCCAGGACAAGGTCTCTTTCATCTGCCTCCAGCTCCCGGTTTATTGGAGTCTCCCAGAGCGCCGGGCGACGGCGGCTCATAACTCTAAATGAAACTCAGACAGGTCAGAGGTCGGATGTGCAGGATGACAGCAGCAGCAGAAGAAGAAAACTGAGGAGGAGGAGAGGAAGTGCTGGGGTCAGGACAGATGGGCGGATGAATAGAGACAGAGGAGAGAAAGAAATTCCAGCTGAACAGTGTGAACTTGAACTCAGCAGTAAAAGTGTGAAAATAACTCAAGCTGCAAACACCTGCAAACTTCCTTTAATAAATCACAGAGCTGCAAACAGGCAGAGGAACAAGACACTTCTTATTATTTACTTGCTGTGTTTTACACTCTGACAATTAACCAACACAATTCTTCTCTTATTCTGTTGATGAGACACCATGAGGACGATGAATCAGTCGGTTGTGATGTAATTTGTATCAACCGCATGTAATTATATAGAATCTGCAGGCAAAGTCAATTATTTTGTGTTGTTATAATGATCCATATCAGTATCTCTGCAGTGAGATGCACAGAGGCGGAGCCACAGGTCACATGGTTCTTTTATCTTTAATCTCTGGAATTATGGGAGTTTTTTAATAGTTAAGAAATCTAACAAGTATTAGAACCAAGAGACAGAGATCATGTCAGTCAGTGATTTAACAAAGAAACCCTTGGTTCATTTAACAGTTGTTATGAGCAGTTTCTGCGTCATTATTCATGATTCACATGCACAAAAAATTCACCAGAAGCGGCAAAAACAAATCCTAAAAAATAAAAATGTGTTTGTGGGAGAAGCCAGGACCACCCCCAACACACACACACACACACACACACACACACACACACACACAAACTGACAGAACTGAATGATTTTCCGAATCCGGCTCTGCACGTCATTGATTAATGGCACCGAATTAGATGAAATAAAGTTACGTTTATTTTCCCTCTTCCTCTCTCTCTCGCTCTCTCTCTCTGTCTCCCTCCCTCTTTCCGCTTCTGACTATTAAATGTCAGTATTATTAAATGAAATGTCGGGTGGACCTGCTGGATGTGATGTGATGAGGCTGTTAAAAGTTGTGCTATTTTTGGGGGTAAAGGATCAGAGCAGCAGAACAGAGACGTGACAGTGACAATCTGTTGATAGATAGATAGATAGATAGATAGAATTCCTTTCTGTTTAATAAGTTGGAATGAACTAATTTAAAACTCATGTGACTAGTTCTGGATTTGTTGCCGTGATCCCAGATCTCAGCAGTGAACCTGGTGACGATCGGTGGAATCCTGAAAATAAAAGCACGTCCTGGCAAACACAGTTTCCAAGAACAACAAACACGTCCAGAGTAAAGCAACAGATTTATGTTGGATGTGTAAAAACAGCGACGTCTAATGCACCACAGTCATTAAACAGAGAGTGTGGAGCATCACTGACACTTTAACCTGGCTCACGCTGTTCTGTGAATCCAGTAGAATTTACAAGGTGAAGAAATAAAGGAAAAACATCCCGAGCCGCTGAGAGGCCTTGTTTATTTTCAACTGCAAATTAAGCCTCGTAATTGCAAGCGTACAACGAGTGAGTCGACCAAAAACTCATTTGTTTATTTGTCTGTGTGAGTTTGGCCATGATTAGGCTCCATGTTCTGAAATTAGCCTGGTGTAAAACAAACTTTCTCTCTTTAAAAATGTCCTAAATCAGACGTAATTAAGGTCTCAGTATAAACTTACCTGAAAGCCAAGTCAGCTGACTCTTCTTCATGCATTCATGTTTCTGTCCTGGCAGGTGAATGGAGGAGATGGAAAATATTCCACAGAGCTGCTTAATGGCATTTTTGACATGTTTGGACACCTCAGATGTGGAAAGAAAAGACAAACTGGAGTAAATTATGGGGAATCCTATAAACTAACGACTATTCTGATAGTTAATTAATCCATCAAAATGATTAATCGATTAGTTGTTTGGTTCATAAGTGGTGTAAAACGTCAATCAGTGTTTCCCAAATCTGAAGATGAAACCTAAAAAAACTGAATACTAATAAAATTCATCTTTTTGGGTTTCAGTATATAAATGTGTTTCCTGGTTAATTTGTTTGACCAAATTTAGGGGAAAAAATGAAATAATAAAAATGGTGAGATAAAGATAATTCTGCTTAGTCTTTCTTAGTATAACAGCTGATACTTAATTAATCTATCAATTATTGAAACGATTCATCGCTCATTAAATGGTGTAAAATGTTTATAACCGTTTTCCAAAGTTAAAGACTGATATTTTTTGTCCAGACTAACAGCCCATAATTCAAACATCATCAGTTTACTATTATAGAAGACTAAAATAACCAGAAAATAATCAGTTTAGAGCCTGGAACCAGAGATTTGGTATAAAATGGTATAAAATTATATAAAATGGCAATCACTGTTTCCCAAAGCTGAAGATTCGATCTAAAATGTCTCTTTTGTCCAGACCAACAGTCCATAATCAAAATGTCATCAGTTCACTATTATAGAAGACTAAAGAAACCAGAAAACAATCAGAGTTGAGAGGCTGGAACCAGAGAATTTGGACATTTTCTTCTTAAAAATGACTCAAATCAATTATGATTCTCAAAATGTTGGCTGTTTATTATCTTAGATTGAGATGTTTTTTCCTACATGAGGAACATTTCTCCCTCTGTGAAGCTGCCATATTTCTACAGTAGCTCAGATCGGACAAACCAAACAACCTCTGAGTTTTTTCCTTCGTTTTTTGTGGTCACTGTAGTTTCCCTTTCATGTTTTTGGTTCCTCAGTTGGCTGCAGTCTTCATCCTCACCACTAGCTGCCCCCAGAAACTACAGCCTGCAGCTTTAAGCTGGACACACACAAACACACACACACACACAAGGAGGAACAGTGTGACTCTGATGGTGGGAAGATTTGAGACACACCTAGACTCTGTCATCCCCCTTGTTCTTCTTTTACTGTCCAACGACTGACCTACTTGTAATGTCCCAAAACGTCCTGGTAGCATCACTTTGACCAAAACGGATGAGTGAAGTAATAGTGACAGTTATTACAGCACAGTGTCTCTATTGTGTACTGAGCTAAGTTTCCCTGCAGGGATTATAAAGTATGTTCACTCCTGTCGGGCTGAAGGCTTTTCCCAGAAACACATATAATGAGTGGAACAAATAAAAGAATCTGAAGTAAATAAGAATGACAGGTTGACACCTCACGACCAAATAACAAATCTGTGTCGAGGTCTAGGGTCCAAATTCAATATTTCATCAGCAGCCCCCAAAAAAGACATCAGCTGTTTGCTCTGCAGTGACGGGACGTGTCAGTGTGAATGAGAATTGATCTGTGATACTGAGAAACACCGACCAGCATTTTCCTTTCTGACACTCTTGGTGTGATTCCCCCACAATAAGAAGCCAGATTATGGCGCAAGATATGCGATACTCTGGAAGTTTTTGCATGTTTTCCTGTATCGATTCTTGAAGACAAATCCAAACCACGGTCGATGTGGTCCGCTGCAGCGTCGCCAGCTTTTCCTCGAACTTTCCCACACGCGAGTCACGAAAAAGGTGTCAAAGTGAGTTTGGCAGAGCAGCGCGGACATGGAGATTGATGGCAAAAGTGCTTTCATTTATGTATTTTAGTCTTATTATGGCAGCAGGGGCGGGAAACTGGAAAAATCTGCTCAATCACACATGAACATCCAGTAGAAATAAAAAAAAAATGGTCAAAGTGACGTTTGTGACCAACAACAACCTAATGTAGAGAAAAAAATCTGTTTCTGACTGTGTTTCTGTCTTTTTTCTGTTGTTTCTGTCTGTCTGTGATTCTGTCCATGATTCTGTCCGTGTTTGTCTGTTTCTCTGTTTGTTTCTATGTTTCTGTCTGTTTCTGTCCATTTTCTGTCCATGTTTCTGCCTGCAGCTGGAAACGTTAAACCAGTGTCAACGTCAGTGCAGAGCGAGCAGGAAATAAATATTCTGTTAATATTTGATAGGAACAGCTGCAGCACCGATGTCAGAATTTAAATTGTGATTTACTTTTTCTTCCTTTGTGTGGCAGAGAAACTCTCTCACACACACACAGGCCACATTTCTCAGAGACCAGTTGTACGTCAGTGGCTCAGCTCCCGACCATAATTCCCATGAGAATTCACTTATTCCACTGTTTAGTATTGATCTGCATTTAAGAAACATTTACCGCCTGGCAACTGTGTTTAGTGTGTAAACGGCAGAGCAAACAAACCCAACCGCATAACATGAAGCTCTTTAATGAGGGCTGGGCTGCACCGAGCAGTAACAGCATATCCCATAATCTACGTTAACCCTCTGTCAAGCAGCATCGCCATCAAAATCAGCTGCACAGGTCAGGCTATAATCTACTGTTTGGTTTTCAGGAACTGGACTATTTCACATAACTTTCAGCTTTCTAAAGGGCCCGTGTGTTTGAAGCTTTTCTTGGTTTATTTGAAGATTTGATCTCACTGACATGATAGAAACATGACTCACAGATAAATGCTGGTTCCATACCGGCCATGAAAATTTTATAAGGTGATAACATGTCTGTATTATATGCACAGTTTAGTGTTGCTTTTTATTACTCATGTCTCAGTTAGGGCTGCGACTATGAATATTAATTGATTAATCAACTATTATTTTGATTAATTAATTAATCTGTCGATTAAATATTGAATTGATTAAAACGATAAATCAATTACATTAGATGTTTATAAAATTGTAGATCGGTTTCCCAAAGCTGAAGATTCAATCTAAAATGTATTTTTTTGTCCAGAACAAGATCATCACTTTACTATGACAGAAGACTAAAGAAAACATTTAGATTTGTGAAGCTGGAACCAGATAATGTGGACATTTTCTTATTAAAAATGGCTCAAATCCATTAATCGATTACCAAAATAGTTGGTGACTAATTATTAGTTGATTTAAATGTCTTGACTTAGGTTAAATTAAATTCTCATAACATTTGTCTCATTAATTCATGGTCCTCAGAGGATTGATGCCAGTATTTTGAGTCTAATCCTCCTACTTGTTGCTGCCTGACAGTTTATATTGACGCTCCGTCTGCAGAAACGACACCAGGAGACGTTTCATCTCCTCTAGAACAGAATTTGTTTCCTTCGTGGCAGCAAAAGCAAGTTTCCTGCTCTGTCAGAAACTGAGTAAACGTTTGTACGTCTGACAAACTGCAAACACGAAGAAACACTTTCTGTAAAATATCCTTCAATCAGTCTGTTTCTCCTTTCTTTTCTTCCTCTTTTCCTCCCTCCACATCCTTGTCTCAGGTGGCTGTAACTCTGCAAACGCTCATCAGGAATTCTGCAGCGCCAACACCCCCCTCCCACTCCCCCAACCCAACAGCCAGGACAAACCCAGAGTGTGAAAGCTCTCATTTATCACCAGGGCAGCACAGGGCAGCGGCCCAGCGAGCTGCAGCCAGGGAGGAGTAAGGTAAAGGTGGGGAGGAGGAGGAGGAGGAGGTAGGAAGGAAGGGAGGAGGAGGAGGAGATGCAGGGCGAGGAGGGGAGGACGGAGTTGGGAGGAGCAGGTGGGGTGAGCTGGTGTGAGTATGGGGCAATGGGCGGAGTTGCCACCTTCAGGGAAGAGATAGGAGGAACTGAGTGGGCGGAGCTAATGTGGTGTTAGGGGGAAAAATCCGTTTGTGGCAGATAATTGGCTGCATGGACTCGAACATTTTAATTAACAGATGTCACCATGAAAACTTCCACAGTTTCCACATTTCTTACGTTGCTTGGTTAAATATGAGCTAATTTGCAAGAAATGCGTCTGGAACGGATATGTGAACATTGGATAAACCAGATCTAGCTTTTTATCACTGCAACAATCTGCAAATATGGTCAATTTTCACCATGTTTTTCAGAATAAAATTGTACATAAATCATTCTGTGAATGACATAAGAGCAACCTTCTCTCTAAAAACCTCTGCTATATGTGTGTAACCGAACGCCCCTTCCTCCTCCTTTGTACTTTCATGATCTCTTGCTAATACAAAGAGTATTTCCAGAAAATCATCTTTACGAGAACTTATATGTCATGATGACGCCAACGCTGGCGATGCTGCGCTCTGCAATACACACTGACTGCTGCCGAATTTAGAGAAATCTAAGGCTCAACATGAACCAAGTGAAGCAACAGAAACACTAAATGTGTCAATAAAGATCAGTTGGATTCATCCTCTTGGGACTGTGAATGTATAAAATAACATCCATAGACATATTTCAGTCTCGACCTTCATAACAGCTGCACCGCTGGATCGGACATGTTGGAGAACGACGGGTTGTTTTATAGCCAGGTGTCTTATAAATTATTTAGGCCGATACTTTAAAAGAGGAAAAGAAGAAGGTGTAGAAAAACATAAAGAGATCAAATAAGATATAAAAACAGAAAAGGAAAGTAGGAAGTGATGCAAAGAGGCAGGAAGTGAGTAATGACATAAAAATGACTGAGGGAGTATTTAACGGACTGAGAGACGCTGCAGAGGAAGAAGCTGAGGGACAGAAACAGAGAGAGGGAGAGACAGAGAGAAACCAGCCAATTGAGTTTTATGTTGTCTGGCTGTGTCTGGTCCATTTGTGGTTCTGTTCTACATTCCTCTACAGACCACTACAGGCCACATGAAGCACAGCGGCACCAAGTCACAGCAGAGAGCAGGTGTGCGTGTGTATGTGTGTGTGTGTCTGTGTGTCTTTATTTCATGTTTACACTCTCGTGTCTGTCTCATCCCGCTGCACTTCCACTGTGCACAGCGTGAATGTGGATTTATGGGATTTATGGATGCTCTCCTTTGCTTTTGCATGACTTGTTCTCTTCAGCAGTTGTTCTTTTCTTTTTTTTTTTTTAGTTGGGAGGGCTGCCATAGTGGGTCACACAAACCTGTGAGGAAACAGGCAGAAGAAACTAAACAGAAAACCGTCCTGCAGAAAATCTCACAGGAATGTGAGAGGAAACAGCAGCTAATAAACTTCCATCATGTTAGAACCGCTCTCTCCGTATGTCTGTGTTTGTGGCGGTTGCTCTTCAGGTCTAATAGAGTCCACGCCGCTGCACAGGACGAATGTGTGTGTTTCTGTGTGTGTGTGTCGCCGGTATTGCAGCAGAAGTTGTGGCGCTGCTCCTTTTAAAGCTGTCGCCGCTGTGGAACCACAGGAACCAGGCTGCGGCGGCGCTGGCAGCAGAACAACACGGCGACACACAAACAAACCCAAGCTGCAATCAGGGCCCTATAGGAGAAGCAAAATCTAAATAAATACATACATACGTATATACATGCATACATCACGCTGCAGAGGCCGTGGGAGCCTGGAAATAGACGAACCTACATCTGGTTGTGATGGGAAACGATGGCTTTCCACCACTATAGCAGCTTGGCGAGAAGCTTCGGAGCTGGAAGGAAAATGGGAGTGTGTGTGGGAAATGTGGCGGAGCAGTGGAAACGCTCCATGATGCCATAATTCATGGCAACGCAAAGCTGCTGCTGGCATACAACCTTTATCATGGTTTTAATACTGGTCAGCGTCATCAGCATCCGCATCCGACATGTTGGTCTGTTTGAGAGCTGGAATGGGTCGCTGTTAATCTGTGTTGATGCCTAATTTATCTCCAAATTCATGTTTGTTTCATTATTTAGTCATAAAGGATCTGAAGCAGATTTCAATGAATCACCTGTTCTAGTGGTTAAAGACAACATATATTTTATCACTTTGCAAACTACATATGTGGGTGTTTCAGTAGAAATAGCGAGTAAGATGAGCTATATACAGCCTCTCTAGACATGGTGCATATTTGGTGCCCAACTCTATGTTAATATTAACCAGTTCTTTGCCAGAATAAGGGTTTATTTTATTTTCTGGCAGCTAATGGGTCCAAAATATCTAACAGCACAGTCAGTTAACTCAGTGTTTAAAAGTTATTTTCTCGAAGCCAAACTCATCCATCTTATCCATGTGTCACCATTTTTTTCCCCTTTTTATTCAGATTTTTCGGACACTTTTTTTCATATGTGAAGATGAAAAGCTTCATTAAAGCTCAGTTGCACTTCATTGTTTTCGTAACTCAATTTGGGCAAAGCTGCTTCATAAAGAACGTGCAAATATCACCAATCAACATAAGAGTTTGAAATAATATAGTAATAATAATAATAATAATGCATACAGATATTGATGACATGACTGTGAGAATAAAAGTATAAAAGTGTTGTTGGGTTTATTCCACATTTCCACATTATATATATATATATATATATATATATATATATATATATATATATATATATATATATATATATATATGATCAGTTTTAATAGCAGGGGAAGATGTCTTGTTTTTGGTACAATTAGCCTATTTCAAGCTGATTTTGTGTCAATTTTGTCTTGCATAACTATTTCTTTAAAGATCAATTTGAAGAGAATCAAGAAAAAAAACTGAAATTAGATATTTTCAGCTGCTCAGATACATACATACAGTGTATTAATCAGATCTTTTTGGCAGTGAGCAATTAGCATTTTTTTTACCTCATCATACAATGGTTTTATATCATCAGGCTTTAGTTAGTTAGTCGAATGATTTTGTCTTTTTGCTCCGTGTGACAGCGTCTCAGCTGTTTCTCTGACAGAAACATCCAAATTAAAAATAATTCCTGAGCTGTAATTGAGCAGAACTGACTGTAATTCAGCTTCTGATCAAACCCTTTGATCAGTGAGTGTAACTCAGACAGTAACAGGACATTGATCTCTGTCTAATCCCTGGTTGAACCTGATCGTAGCCTGAACCTCCAGCCTGTTTAGATAAAGCAGAGATTCCAGCTTCAGTTGGGTAAACTCTTGGGGAAAGTGGAGAATTGGTTCATTGCACCTCAATCACAACGGGAAATGTGAAACACATGAAGAGCTGAACCCGAGTCATTTCTCAATAATCTGAGCGTCGTCCTCACTCGCCCCAGCACTCGTACTTTTTTAAGACGCTTTAATATTTTAAGAGGGAAAAGCCACGGTTCAGCTTTAATGCGAGGACTTGTTATTGTTGATTTAATTTGATTCCAGGCCGTATTAAAAGTCCCCGGACAGGTATAGACGACTCCTTTGGTAAATCTACTTAATGCAGCTGCATTCTTTGAGGCATGTTCTAGAAAAATCTCCCGCACATGTTACAAAGACCTGACTGAATCCACGGCTCAGCCCACACACTTTTTCCAGTGGTTTTTGGCCTTGGCAGACCTTTACCACTGCAGCTACATGCCAGCGTCCAGACTCTGTCTAATATGAGAAGGTGATGTGCATAATTTGTTATATATGTATTGCTTAAAATCTGAAATATAAACACAGCAAAAATGACAAGCTCGCTGCCCTCAAAACCACCAAGAATAACAGTTCACTTTAAGCGTTCTGGCTGCTCGCATCTGATTAGGACAAACTTTTTTTTTTTTTCTCCATCCATGTCAAAATGGCCGAAAGCTTTCCATAAACACCTTGGAGAAATGCAGGAAAATGAAGTTTGTGGGCAGAGAAGACGCAGGGTTGGATAATGAGTGTGTGTTTGGGGGATCAGGACACTTCACCACAACTTAGTTTTTTTTTTGTTTTTTTTAAACCCTCGTTATTGGATTTATTTTTTTCTCTGCTTCATGTTTCCCAATAAATTACATGTTTTATTTTCATGTGAACCAGTCAGACTGATGTTTCTCTCGCTCTCCCATTAAGTGTGTAACGTATGACTTCACGGTACATTGATGTTGAGAGAGTAGGGTCATGGACTTGAGTCTAGATCTCCCAAACCTCCCCAGTACTCCACCAGCCCTCAGCCTCTATCCGACACTCGATTAGCATTCGATTTTGTGGGATTTTCAGTCGCGCTGCACATCTGACCAAAAGAATAACCCAAATACCTCAATGTCTGCCTCTGGTCCCTGTAAAAACATAGTTAGAGCGGGAGATGTACGGTGCGGTCGCTGCACCGTGCACACACACTCTCTGTAATTGGAAGGATCAGTGGAAAAGGGAACCTGAGACAAGCCAGAGCAATTTGGGGGGATGACAAGATATTGTGAGGAGCTGAGGAGGAGATGGAAGCAGGTGAGAGTGATTTGTTGGAAGTTTCTCTTGTTTTGCTCCACGACTGCTGCACTGTGACTTATAACAGCTGATTAATGTCACTGTCAGACACACACACACACTCATACTCTCACTCGTTCGCTCTCTCTCTCTCTCTCACACACACACACACACACATAAGGTTTGAACTTGATGTATTTGGAGCTCAGCTGACTACACTTCAAGAAAACACAATTTTTCAAATTTTATAACTTGGAGGCCTCATATTTAACTTCCCTAGATTAAAATGTTTATTAATGAACAGACCTGTGTAAAATTTAATCCAAAATGATTCTAACAAAGTCATATTTTATGATACTTATCTTATATCTTAAAATATTTTTTTTTCTTTTTTGTTTTTTTTACTCTTTTTGTCCAGATTTTTGTCCCAATTTTAGTACTGCAAGTAACAGGAAAACAAGAATTTTAGAAGAAGCTTATTTTCTTAAAAATTACTCAATAACCAGCAGTCCACAACCCAAAGATCATCAGATTTCTATTATATAAGACTAAAGAAACCAGAAAATAATCAGATTTAAGAGCTGGAATCAGAGAACAAAGTTGGAAATGAATTGAATAATCAGCTAATTGTTACAGTTCTACCCCTGTTTTCATCTTCTCACTTTTGCATTTTATGATTACCTGCTGCACATGTGAAATGTTTCAGATCTACTACGTGTAAGCACGGAAATGATATATTCAGGTTTTAAAGCCAAAATGCTGCACCTAAGAAGGATGGACTAAAAGGATGTGTGTGTCAGTCTGGTGTGTCTGTGTTTTCTGGAGACCTGGAGCTGTGAGCTTCAGGGCCACAGCAGAGTTTAGATACTGTCACTGCACGACAGAAAAAAACATGAAAACACTTTCAACCAGTTGGCGTTAATCCAAATTTTCAACTACTGCAGTGAAGCAATCAGAACACACACAATCACGCAGCAACACACAAACACATAGGAACAGAAACATACACACACAGCAACATACAAACAACATGCAGCAAACAAGCAGCAACACACACAAACACATAGTAACAGAAACATACACACACAGCAACCTACACAAACATGCAGCAAACAAGCAGCAACATGCAGCAACACACACAAACACACGCAAACATGCAGCAACATGCAGCAACACACACAATCATACAGCAACACACACAAACACACAGCAACATGCAGCAACACACACACAAACACACAGCAACACGCAGCAAACATGCAGCAAACATGCAGCAAACATGCAGCAAACATGCAGCAAACACACAGTAACATGCAGCAATATGCAGCAACACAGGCCCGACCGGAGAAAAGCTGCCAATGCATCTTCCAGGAATCTTCATCCATCACAGCAACGGATGCCTGCAGGATCACCTGTTGTTGCTCACCTCACCCATTCTGCTTTCTGTCTCCTCGTCACCATGACAACAGACCAAACAAGGCCACGCCACACTGCCGCCAAACAAGCTGCAGCTTTATGATATCATGCTGGATTTATCCTGCTGAAAGAAGCTGTTTCCACTACCTCCAGTGGATTAAACATCGTCTCTGTCACATGAAGAAATCAATATCTGAAACCAGAAAATCCTCCTGTGATCAGATGAAAGAAGAGTAGACAGAATAAAGAAAAGAAAGAGTTGAAAAATCTGTTAGATATATCATAGAACGTTTTATTAGTTAGTTCTTCCTGATCACCGAGCTAAAAAAAATAGCAGCAGATTATTAAATATGGTTGTTTCTGTGATTCTTCCAGTGAAAACATCACCATGCTCCAACAGCAGAATTAGCTGTGTGTGTGTGTGTGTGTGCGTGCGTGTGTGTGTGTGTTAGAAAGTTGGCTGCATCACATTCAAATAAACCGATAATTAATAGAACATGAAACTATGCTCAATCTGTAATTTACTTTATCTGCAATCACTTTGTGTGAGTAATTACTTCTTGTTTCAGATGTCAAATATTTCACTTTGAGGGACGAAGTCTTCACTGCCAGTGACACACACACACACACACTCTCCCTGTTGTTCAGCAGTGTGGTGTGTTTCCCTCCGTGTGAACCCTGAGCCACCGTTGAGGAGTTGTAATGGCGTTGATGTTGGCTCGTCATCAGACAGGAATTCTGAGAGTTTTCTCTGTTGCAATCATGTTCCTCCGGCTGCAGAACCTCATGCTGCTGCTGCAGCGAGCGCCTCCTCAACCTGACTCCACTCATACAGATGGCTCAGTTAGTCCCGGATGCCACAGCCGTGTTATGCTGCTGATACGGGAATGGATCATATTGGTGACGTCAATTTTTTTTTATGAAGTGATTTTGGCTTCTTCTCTGAGGTTCACTAGTTGCTTCGCAGCAGGAGAGAAACTGTTGGAGGCCGTGAACCGGACATTTCAACCGTCATATCAGCGCTTTAGTGTAATTATGAAGTGAAAACACCTGTGTGGGTCGACTTTAGGCCTTTAGGGGCTTTAAAGGAACAGTGCGTAAGATTTAGCTGCATTTAGCAGCATCTGGAAGAATAGATTTGACAGAAATGGAATATACAGTATCTATTAATGTGTTTTAATTAGGATGCGACTGATGACAGTGTTTTTATTACCTTAGATTGAGACAGTTTTAGCCACCATGTTGCACCGCAATGTTTCTACAGTAGCCCAGAACAAAACACAGAAACTACACTCTACTTTAACATAGTAGCTACAGACTGTCCCTTTAACACAGAAGCTACGCACTGAACCTTTAACACAGAAACTACAGACTGAACCTTTAACACAGAAACTACACCAGACAAAAAACTACAGCAAAGCAACTTGTTCTAAGCTAATAAACACACAAATATTTTTATTTGAATTCATTTAATTAAATTAAACACTACTTGAAATGTACTGAATATTAAATTCCATTTCTGAGCAGTCCGCCCTGTAGATGCTGATAAATCAAACTTCTTTTAAGTCCTCACCACCCTTTCCCCCGAGCTTTAATGTCCTCTTTCATGTTGTGTGTTTGCTGACCCGTCCGCACATCTGTCTCTGACAACCTCCTCTGGGCAGCGTGGATATTATTAATTAGCAGAGGTGTTTCTCTGCATGTTTACAATATTGGCTCAGACATTTTTGTTTCTTAACTAAATGTGAAACGCTTAAGAAAGTTTGGTGTCGGAGCCAAAGAGCAGCACAGCAGCTTCTATTCATCCAGAGTCTGATCAGAACCAGGCTGCTGAAGGTGGAAACAGAAGAAGCTACGAGTCTCTGAAGCTGATTTACCGTTAAACTGCGTCAACGCCTCAAGGTCAAATCATGTTCTACATCAACTTTCAGATATCAATAGACTGAAAACAAGAGTAAAAGTTTGCATCAATCTGTTTTTAGTTATGACTTCTAATGGAATTACCATATTGAGTTGGTCAGTCAGCTACATTAACACCTAATTATGATAATTTAGTTTTTAAGTTGACTACTCACAAAATGAGTTTTATGCACAAGGCAAAAAAAAATAATCTGAATGATCGAAAATCGTCTTTTCGTAACAGTTGGTCCAGAATTATCTTGAAATATCATATTTCATTAGCAACGATTATCAGTTTTATAGAAGACTAAAGAAACCAGAAAATATTCACATTTTTAACTTATCGTGGTTTATTTGTTTTTCAGTATGTCAAGATTCTGCTGGATGTATTAATATTTGATTGAGTTTTGAAGGAGCTTCTATGTTTTAAAGCAGAATCTGCAGTAGCCGAACAAGCTTTTATTATATATAAAAGTCCATAATGAAGGCGTGTCGGGTCCCGGCCTAAAACATGTTATTCCAGTTATTCCGGTTATTCCCTGAGTCCCTGAGGTTCCACAGCATCAACATCCACAGAAAAACAATAATACGCTCAGAAATTACACAAACCAGCACAACTTTTATTGCACGCAAACGTTTTGATATACAGTAAGTTTTCCCCTCAGCAGAAGCAGCTCGTTCAACTTCAGCTCCTGTCTGACTCCTGAATTACACCCGTGTACACGTGTGTGTGTGTGCACGAGCACACGCATGTGTGCACGTGTTGTGCACAACATGGTGAAAAGCAGGACTGTTGATCTTAGAGTAAGATGCCAAACATTTCTATAAAGAGACTTTTGAGGCTCTGACTGGGCACCATGCCAGTCTGTCTGTGCCCTTGGGAGGGTGTGTGTGTGTGTGTGTGTAAGTAGCGTGAGGCTGTAAACCTGTAAATGCCTGATAGAGCAGCAGCTTTAATTCAGTCTCATATGTGTTAATGTGCTGCTGCTGCTTCCAAGAAATCTGATCTGCCACATTTAAAATCCCAAATCTGATCTGCCAACATAAAATAATCATCAGAGACACAGTTTTAAAAATATCTTTATAGCCCAAATTCTACTCATCTCATCAGTTTTTCTTCACATCAGGGCCTGAGATTGTGTCAGTGAGTTTGAGTGAAGTGGGTAAAACAGCGAGGGAGGAGGTGAGGGTCAGAGTTTGCTGCCGTTTGTCCGTCACTCTGCAGGTTCCTGCAGGTTCCCCTCACTAACACAAACAGCTCCGGCCGCTGATGTTGACCCTGACAGGCCACGCCCCCCTCACCCTCAGCCACGCAGATACTAACCTGCAGATTACCGGGGAAAATATTTTCTCAAGCAGCCAACTCAGAGCAGAATAAACAGCTGGTTGAAGGAAACAAGCAGGGAAAGAATCACACCTCAGTGAAGGAAAAGGGAGAAATTACAGGAGGAGGAAAAATAGAGAAAATGAGGAAGAAATTAATAAATTAAACAAAGGAAGGAAAATATGTATGCAAAATATGTAATCATCAGCTATTTTGATAATCTATTAATGGATTTGAGACATTTTTATACAGAAAATATTCAAATTATCTAGTTTCAGCTTCTCTAATCTGAATATTTTCTGGTTTCTTTAGTCTTCTATAATAGTAAACTGATGATCTTTGGGTTGCAGACTGTTGGTCTGGACAAAAAAAAACAACGTTGAATCTTGGGCTTTGGCAAACAGTGATCTACTATTTACACAATTTTATAAACCATACAACTAATCGATAGATTAACTGATTATCAGAATAGTCGTTAGTTTCAGATCTAACTTATATATTCATGTGTCCATCATGGTTATTTCACAGACTCGTTAGCACAGGAAGTTTGACTTAACCGGTTTATTGTTTTAACATCTTCAGTCGGATCAATAGTGTCGACAGACGGAGTCGCAGCCTCGTTGGGTTCAGAGCTGACTGATTGACGGCGGCGGTGAACAGGTCATGAAGCAAACGCCACAGGGTCGAGGTCGCTGGTTCACAGCATTAATCACAGCTGTCGGAGAAACGGCGACAGCAGCACTGAGCAGAGGTTTGATCAGCACAATCACATGTGACTCTGGTCCCAGGGAAACTGTCTCCCTCAATAACAGCAGCTGACACACACACACACACACACACACACACACACACACACATACACACACACACACACACACACACACACACACACAGTGTTGTGTGGTATCTTTAAAGGGTATTTCCACTGTATTTCCTTCAGCTATAATAATATTTTCCTCAGTAAACTCATCGCTGCTCTGAGGGAATATAAGGCCCAAAACACGTGATGAGCTAACATGTGTCTGTGATGTTGGTGAAGCAGGAAGTTCTATTGTGAACTTCTGTGATGATGTTATCATGATTAATCCATCTATCAATTAAAATATTTCAATTGAATTGATCTCTTTTGTTTTTGCACGAAACTGAGTGCAAAGTGTTTGTACATTGTTGTATTGGTAGTTTTACTGCAGCAAATGGCCTGTGGTAATTTGGAGTTTGCAGTAATGGAGGATAACAATGGGCAGGGCATTATGTGTCTTGGCCCTGCTCCCGATTATATACTAATTTATTTGTTAGTTGATTGGTTGCTCTATTAATTGTTTTAAGTTGTAACTCTCCAACTGGGCCTTCCTTCCTTCCTTCCTTCCCTTACCTAGTATTGGTAATTTGGAGTTTGCAGTAATGAAGGATAAAACTTTTCTTCAAAAAGATCCAAGTTAAAACCAACCAGAGACTCCGTTTGATTCTGACTGTCACATCTCTATAGTCTTATTCCATCTCCTCCTCCCTTCCTTCCTTGCCTCCTTCCTTCCTTCCCCTTCTCGCCGTCATATCATCTGTTCCTCCGTCTCTCAGCCTTTTATTTTACTCACCTGCGATTATTTTCTCTTCATTCTCACTTTGTCAGGGAAAAAAAGCGTATTTGGTTGAATAATATTTAGTCTCTCCCCTTGAATAGTTGGAATCCCTCAGTCCAAGAACAATTGGCCGACATGACAAAAGCAGAAGGAGGGAAAAGAAGGAAAATAAATGGAGGGCAGAAAGATAACAGAGTGGGCAGAGGAGGAGGTGGAGAGAAGATCAGCGGAGGTTTATAATGGCAGAAATAAATCATGCTGTGCTTGTTCGTGTCAGCGGCTGTTTAAGTTTCAGTCTCTTTATATAAAGCTCGAAGTAAAGTTTGTCCCGACTGTGGACGGACGGTGTCGGGTTCCAGCTCTGACTTCATTCAATGAAGGAAAAATAATGTTATCATATAAAAATAAGAAGCTCAAACTGTGCGGTCGAGTCTGACACATGACAGAGACAAATGTTCACAAACAAAGACGTCAGGTGACGACAAGAAGACTTAAGACCTGAGGACGGGAGGGTTTCCATCTCTAAACCTGGGATTCAGCTGCTGACCACATACGGGTTGTAAAAACTTCAATAACTTTCCAACCATTCAGGATAAAACCAAGTGAATGTTTCCTTTACTAGAGCTGTAACTAACTATTCTGATAGTGGATTAATCGTTACATCATAGAAACAATTAATTAGGTAAAATTGTTTGGTAAAATGTTGATCACTGTTTCCAAAGCTGAAGATTCAACCGAAAAATGCCTTTTTTTGTCCAGACCAACAGTCCACAACCCAAAGATCATCAGTTTACTATTATAGAAGACAGAAAGTAGAAAGAAACCAGAAAATAATCAGATTTAAGAAACTGAAAAGCGAGAATTTGGAGATTTTTTTCTTAAAAAAGACTCAAATCAATTATCAAAATAGTTGGAGATTAAGGTAATCTGAAACGCAAACTGGCTGTTTAAAACTAAAAGTCAAAGCTGATGCATGCTTTCATTTTTACTCAGAGCAACAGCAGCTTCTTCTGAATCATCTGCTGTTCAGCACTTGACACTGACTGAAACGAGAAGCTCAGAACTGTCAGAAAACTGAAAGTCCAGACGTCAGCTCAGACTTCAGAAGGTTAATCTGTATTCCAGCTTCTTCTTCACATTCCTTCAATATGTGGATATTCCTCTTCCCTTTGGTGGTAACATTCCCATAAAAGAAATGTTGCTACAGTACATAAAACATTTGCATTTTATTATTTCATGCACATAAAAGTTAACAGAGCAGTAGCAGCTTATGGAAACTGAGGAGCTTAAAGAACAACATGTGCTGCAGAGAAACACAAGCAGCTGCTGTGATGGAGAAAACAGGAGAAACACTGGAGGAAAAAAGAGGATTAAAGTCATAAAGTTAACCGTTCTGTGGCTTTTCATGAAATACTTTAAAAATCCACAAATCTACGATCATCAGATGCTTATTGGTGAGAACTCACTTCAGGTCATTGACCTATTAACTGTCACACATATTTAAAACCAATAAAACTCATTTTACATCTTTGTATTACATGATGATCTTTTTTTCCTCAATATATTATGCACTTTCATATGACATATGTCTTTCCTATAAAATTCAAACAGAGCAGTGAGGGTCAGATGGTGATTAGGTTGTTTTAGGCCTGAAGACAAGTTGCACCATAATGATCCAACACATGTTTTTTCAGAAGCTTTATTCCTCTGGTTCCTATAGTGATGAAACATATTGATAAGTCCTACTAAACATCTGCTGACTGACAATGAAGCTGTTTCCTAAAACTTTATCTCCTGTTTCTGTTAGTGCTTTAACTACTTCTCTCATTTTTATTCTTCCTTATGCTGCTGATTCTTTATTCTAGTATACTGTTCTATACTGTTGTGCTCTGTTCTATGCTATACTATACAATATACTATACTATACTATTTAATACTGTTCAATACTATTCTGTTCTATACTACTCTATACTATGCTATACTGTTTTATTCTAAACTGTACTATACTGTTTTATTCTATACTATTCTATGAATTCCCACATAATCAGCAATATATCGCCCTTTTTGTGATGCTGCACATTTCTTATATGTTGCATAATTCTTGCAAAAAAACAAAAATCCCAAATTGCACACTTTTCTCAGTACACTTCTTTTCAGTTACTCCAGTCTAGTCACTGACACACTGCCGCTGTGCACCTACCGGAAATGACCTTACAGCTTCTTCTACAACCAACCATTGGAGCCCTGATCACTGACCTTGAAAGCTGATTGAAACAAGTATTGTGTTCTACAGTTGTGTGTGTATTTTTGTGTTATAATGAGTGTGTTTTTTACTCTGTAGATGCCTGACTCACTTCATCTGCCTCCATTATTACAGCTTTTTGGGCTATGTAATTTTCACTTTCTTCTGCTATGTAGTTCCCTAGGTTCTACTACGTCACTACGATCCACATTCATTGTCCAACAATCCACAATAAACATTGTGGCTGCTTGAGTGTGACAAGTACGTACGCACAGTACACTATTTTTTCACATACTGCATAGTGTGAACACACTTAAAATAAGTGTAGAAGAACGCGATTTGGGACACAGCACTAGTCTTCTGTCTTAAGCCTATTTAGACCTTTAATTGGGCTTATAATTATGTTAAACAAAACATAACTAACCAACAAAAAATCCATCACAAAATCAGTCATTTTGATCAGAAAAATAAATCCTGAAATCCTGGTGGGACTGACTATTCTCTATTATACTATTCTATACTGTTCTACACTATAATATACTATTTTATAGTGTTTGACTCTTCTGTTCTATACTATACTATTTGCTCCTAGTGAGGAATAAGCGGGTATAAAAAATATACCCGCTTATTCCTCACTAGGAACAGCATGGTATAGAAGAGTGATTGACTCTTCTATAGCATGCTGTTCTACTATTCTATAATGTTCTATTCCATACTATTCTATACTGTTGTATTCTATTCTGTACTGTTCTGTTCCTTTCATTACTATACTGCTCTGTTCTATTTTATCATATTCTATAATATATATTCTTTGCTATTCTATTTGATTTTATTCTATAACATTTTATTCTGTTGTATACTGTTCTATCCTCTTCTGCTCAGTAATTCATGACTCTGAGAACATTCTAACCAGAAAATATCATAAATAAATGCATTCTATATGCAGGTAGATATGGAATCTGCACTTTTTTTGCAAGTGTGCAGTAAAAAAAACAGCTGATATAGAGATGAATCATGAATCAGTTCTTGCTCCGTACAAACACACGCACACACACACACACACACACACACACACACACACACACACACACACACACACACACACACAGTTGAATTACCATGAAACTTCAGGTCATTTTTTATTGCTTTCTGCTAACAAGCCTGGAAGCTTCAGTGCTGCACGGCGACTGCTGGAAGTTCGAAAGCAGCCATGATTAATGATCGCTGTGACATGTCTGAGTGAACCAAATGGACTGTGCATGTAAACGCTCCCCTGCCAGAGCCTTCACCCTCACACTTATTGTAATCATTACAGGGAGAAAAAATTAGGGGGGGCTGTAATGGGTTAATTACACCACAATCGGCGGGTGTAGAAATGCAGGCGTTTTTAATTATCTCCCTCCATCATTCCACACATTTCTATTATTTTCCTTCTTTTTCTCCTCTCTGCTGTTCAGGTGGTTCAGCGCCAAGAAGGAAAATAGGAGGATAATTGGGTTCATCCATCTCTCTCTCTCTCTTTTTGACCCCCCATTTCTCTCTCTCCACCCCAACCCTGCCTCTCTCTCCAGCTCACACAACTTGTTTCATTTTTCTCTGTGTATCTCCGAATACCACCTTAACTCGTCTGTTAACACACACGCACCCAGACACACACATTCATGTCAAAGCTCCAGAGATGATTTCTTGCTGCTTTACAATCACACCAGAAGCTTTTAATCTCTGCTCATGAATGAAGCGTCTCATCTAATTTCCCAGTTTCCTCTGATGATCGGAGGTGGAGGAAGGACAGAAAACGGCCAGAGAGCGAAACTCACCCACAGCAGCTCAGCAGATGGTTAAACAAACTGATTGTGTTTTGTTGTGTTTTACACATGGATGGACAATAATAAGGTTTGAATGCTTTATATAAATATTAAGTAACATAATTAAGTAAGTTGAGTTATAACAATACAAATACATTCAGAAACAAGGGACAGAAGTCAGGTTAAAATGTGTCTGAAGCTGCGACCAGCATTAGTTTAAAAAAACTTTTACAAAAGTTGTAAAAACACCACTCAACAGGGTTTTACAGAGTGTGATTCCATATCTACTATCAGCTCCGATCACTTCATGATAATCACAGAGGAAGAAAACAAGATGTAAAATGTGAACCGTGACTGGTTCCTGTTTCTGCTGCTACAGATCATTAATTACAGAAACGACTCACTGCTATTTAAACACTCAGGTCTAATGGATCAGTGTAAATTCTCAGGTCATTCTGATTGTTCTCTGGTTAATGTGTGTGTCAAGTTTTCTCAGGTCTGGTATGAAGGTGAAGACGTCTGGTACTAAACAACTAGTGAGATCAATGCAGCAACTAGCATACAACCTCAGCATCACCGTTCTCAGCCAAGCCCCCTGCTCACTGATTGGACAGGTAAAGATTTGACCAGGAAACCCAGACGAAGGTACTTATGAAGAGCCAGGCTGGTGTCTGCTGCAACCTTTCAATGAAACAAAGCACTGATCCATCCACCCAACCCTCCTCCTGCTGCTGAGAGAAGAGGAATTGAAGAGGAACACGGACCGAAGTGTCCACCGTTTCTCTCTGAGCCTGCATTGACCAAATATTGTAAAATCCTGTCAGAATGAACAGAACCTCAGCCTGAAGCAGCAGAGCTGCTTGTTGGCAGAGAGTGGAGCAGCAGCCTGACTGTGAGACAGGTAGCGTCTGCAGACAGACAGGTGGTTTAACGTGAAATTAAACACTAATCTTCTCCTCAGTGTCTAAAGCCCCACTTACTGGAACTCCCGTGGATTCCTCTGGTCAGTGGTCAGCTAAGACAAACTAATCACAGCGTTGTGCGGAGCTAGGTCTGACCACAGCTCTGCCCAGGACAAGGCTACAGGCTGAAAAACACACTCGGCTTCATTTTCCACCGTCGTCACCATCGCTAACACCCGCCGTGCCAGGGCCCTCTTAAAACATTAAATACCAAATCAGTAATAGACGCAAAGCAATTAGTTACATTTCCACGTCAGGATCAGGGCACAAAATGACTGCAATTGCGTTGCAATAAAGTTTAGTTTTAATTGAATAATATTTGGCTGCAAAATCTCAGCCGCAGACAGAGAGAAAATCCACAGGTCTGAGACGCAAAGTGCTGCAGAGGCTGCGTTTCCTGCTGCAGGCGAGTGCGCCAAAAACAATCTGGAGGAGCACAGCTCAATGTTTTCATTGTGTTTCTGCTGCTGAGTCGAGTACAGGAGCCGCTTTCTGCTGCACACACACACACACACACACACACATGTAACAAAGATGATAACCAACCACCACCTGTGACCTGCTACTGCCAGGAAACCAGGTTTTCAGTGTATAAATCAATATCAATATCTCACTGTTGTTATTTAGTTTACAGGTACCTTTACCTGTTGTATCTGCGCCAACCAGGCTCCTCCCTGCCTCTTTACTCAGCATGGTTAGATTTCTATCTTAATTTCTCTGCTGTAATAAGCAATTAATCAGTGATTTGCCAACTATTACATTAATCTCAGACTATTTTGATAATCGATTAATCAATTGTATTCATTTTCAAGAGGAAAACGTCCAAATTGTAAGTTGCAATAGTCAATTAATCTATTGATTATTGAAGTGATTAATAAATTAGTTGTTTGGTTCATAAAATGGTGTAAAATGTCCATCACTGTTTCCCAAAACTGAAGATTCAGTGTAAAATGTATCTTTTTGTCCAGACCAACAGTCCACAACCCAAAGATCATCAATGTGCTACTGTAGAAGACTAAAGAAACCAGAAAATAATCAGATTTGAAAAGCTGGAACCAGAGAATTTAGACATTTTCTTCTTAAAAATGACTCAAATTGATTAATCAATTAAGAAAATATTTGATGATTAATGTGATAGTTGGCAACTGATTGATTAATCAGCTGATCATTGCAATTCTAGTCTTGACGCATCCTCACATCTTCCTCATTATATCTGCATTATCATCTTAGTGCTGAGACTTGCTCAGTTCTCTGCAAATCTTGAAGAAATATGTTGCACACATCACTTGTAAGAGTCAGTTTATTCAACTTTTATCAATAATGTTCAAAGTGTTAATTTCTAAAGAGAGTTTTAGCTTAGCTGTCCAGGTGCAAACAAGCATATAAATAATTAATAAAGCAATAGTTTGGAAGTTCAGTGGTGAATAATGCTCGCACCGTTTCCATGGTGATAACATGTAATGATGCTTCAGCCTCATTCGGGCTGTTTGTGTGTTACCGTGGAGACCAGATCAGGGCTAAATGGTCATGTAGTCTCTGATCCTCGTTACCTGTCCCTATGTCTGCAGCAGCTTCGTCCAGCTTCGTCTGACAGCGTCTGCTCCACCGGCTGCTGCTCAGGATTAATGGGGCCAATGAAAGCAGCAGACCCCCCCCCCTCCCCTCAGCCTCCCCCCGCCCAGCCGGAGCTGCAGCCAAGGCCGTAGGTCTCATTATTAACAGCGATGGCCGGGACTCAGCCTCTGTCTGTGCAAACACGCAGCGACGGAGCAGGGAGGGAACGCGGCTCGCGGGGGGATGAGGTTTCAATAAACGTCAGCCAGCGTCGGCTCTGTTTGGACGGCAAATTATTGCTGGCTGATGCTCTATTATTTTACAACCAAAGATCGCTGTCGGGAGAGGTAGAAGGAGGAGGAAAGAGAAAGAGAGTCGGGAGGGAGGGAGAAAAAGAAACTCTGGAAGAGAGCCTAAGGGGAAAAAAGGGTTAGAGAATACTATAATAATCTTTAAAAATATTACTGCAGCAGCCGCAGCTTCAGCTAAGAATAGGACAGAGAGAGCAAAGTGGCTGTGGATGATTCCAGAGAAGATATGAGAAGTGGAGGAAGCAAGGAGGGAAGGAGGTAAGGAGAGGAGGAAATGAGGGAGGAAAGGAGAAATGGAAAGAAAGGAGGGAGGGAGGAGAAGAGAAAGAAAGGAAGCAAGGAGGAAAGGAGAAAAGGAAGGGAAGCAGGGAGGAAAAGAGATAAGAAAAGGAAGGAGGTAAGGAGAAAAGGAGAGAAGGAAAAGAAGGAGGGATTAGGAGAGGGACCATGTGAGAAGGTTATAAAATCAACACCTTCAGTAAACATAAATTACAGCTGCCTCATTACTTCTGCAGGAAAAATCCAAATGTGTAATGGTCCATCACCCTCAAACAAATGAGGAAAATACAATGAAGGCCGTCAGCAAAGGGCAGCTTCATCCATCAGTCTCAGACTGGTCCTGAACAGCTGCTGCAAGACCACATTAACCTGAGTCAGGCTTCTCAGATCAGAGTAGCAGCGACAGCAGCAGACAACAAACGCTGTTCCACAGAATCAGGAAAATATTGTTATTAAAACACACACAAAAGAAATTAAATGCCTCGTTTCCATAGAACCAGCTGGATTCAAGGAGACTTGGTTTGGTTTCAGGCTCGTTGTGTTTCAATCAAGAATGAACATGACATGCCCGAGCTGCAACGATTAATTAAATTAGTTGTCAACTAGTACATTGATCACCTACTTTATTGATGTTTGATTAATTGATTTGAGTTATTTTTAAGAAGGAAATGTCAAAATGTCCAGCTTCTCAAATCACATTATTATTTCTGGTTTCTTTAGTCTTCTATAATAGTGAACTGATGATCTTTGGGTTGTGGATTGTTGGTCTGAAAAAAAAACATTTTAGGTTGAATCTTTTGGGAAAGAGTGATCGACATTTTACCCCATTTTATGAATCAAACAACTACTTGATTGTTTCAGTAAATAGACCAATTCCTTATTAGTATAATCCATAGTTTCAGCTCTACTTTGTGCACTGCTACAAAGCATCAGTCCACAGACAACTGTGATTTGTTTGGCTTTCACGTCTCTCGGTTTTAAAATGATTTTAAAAAGTCTGTCCAGAGGCAGCATGTGATGCAGAGTTACCATCTTAGCTCGTACTGAAATAAATATACAGTAAACACGTAGATGAGTTTTATTGACGTAAAACATAAAATACATTTTTGACTTGGAATCTGCTGGAAACTCTTCAAATTCTGAGCAGAAAACAGTAACGAGGACTGTGTGGCAGGAAAAAAAAGTCTGCTGCTGACGTACTGAGTCGCGGCTCATCCTGTGAGATACAACAGAGATACAGGTGCACAACGAGCTTCCTTTCACTATTCTCACTGCATGTTGTCTGTAATAACATCACAGTCCACCACAGCACACGCACACCATCTCATGGAGCTTCTGAAGAACCCCTAAAAGGCTCAAAGATTCCTCCTGAGATGCTGAAGTGCTCCTGCAGCAGCTGTGCCAGCAGCAGCTTTATAGAGATTTTATTCAGATGCTCGGTCAGTCGTCACAGCGTTGGTCCACTTTAAAACGTCTCAACAACTAGAGCCATGAAATACTGCACGTTATATTTAGACAGATATTCATTGTCCTCTGAGGATGGATCCTAATGACTTTTAATGACATTTCCTCTGGCACCAACAGAATTGGTGCCCTAAAGGCAGTCTGTAGTTTCTGCATAAAGGTCCAGTTTGTAGTTTCTTTATTAAAGGTACAGTCTGTAGTTTCTGCATTAAAGGTACAGTTTGTATTTTCTGTGTTAAAGGTGTGTAGCTTCTATGTGAAAGGGACAGTGCATAATGCACAGGTTGTAATTTCTGTTTTAGGGTCAGTGACAAATACTGTCACAAATATTTTTGTCACATTTTTGTCACTGACCAATTAAAGGTACTGTATGTAGTTTCCATGTTAAAGGTACAGTGTGTAGTTTCTGTACTAAAGGTACAGTGAGTAGTTTCTGGCATCATGACGTTGCAGATTTATCCAAGTGTGTAAAAGAAACTTATGCTGTGTGAAGTCTCTAGAGTCATTTGTTTTGTCCTTTCTGGGCTACTATAGTAACACGACGGTGCAACATGACAGAATTTTTGCTTTACAGACCAAATAAAACATACTTATGAATATTATCATTCCGGATGTGTACTAACTGACAAAAATCTGTTGAAGTCTGAAATCTGTTACCATGGAGACAAACAGATAATTTTATACACCACATTTTATGTGTGTCTATATGTGTGGTTGTAAAGATTTTAATGCATTTAAAATCCGCCCCCTCCCCTCCTGAAAACAGGTTTAAAAGTCATCTGGCTGACACGGGAAAGCAGTTTTCTTACCTCAATAAAATTATCTTGGATTTTAGTGTTTGCCTAACACTCGTGTACCAGTTTAATATCCGAGCTCGCTGCTCCGCTCCGTGTTCAGAGGTGTAACTTATAATGGGCTCGGCCTCGCTGGCAATTCCTGCAGCTGAATTAAAATGCAACATTATCCGGCTTGGCCAAGGTTAGTCCGTGTTAGCGGCTGCTGTTATGGGCACTTTTCGAGCCTCTCAATTGAGGTAATAAATTGAGTCTGATGGCTAATTTTAGGTGAAACCCAATACCTCTGGCTAAACTATGAGCCAGAGGGGACCATTTAATCAAAATATGTCTGGCACTGCCGCCAATATAGAAACAAGCTGCACAAAATACATTTCAGAGTAAATATATATTTTACAGAAATTAGTTTTAAGGGATACTGTAGCCTCTGTCAGTCAAGTGGAAACAGAGAACAGACTGTGGGAGGTAAAATGTGATTTTTAGATGCTAAATACGTGTTTGGCTGCAGAACAGTGACAGCAACTTTTAATTCTCATCAAATACTTGAATGTTTACTTATGTTTTTATATCTTGCCTGTGTGTTTTGGAGCTGATCCTTGTTGCAGTTACAACAAATCAGGAAGAGACGTTTGATGCATGCAAGAAGAATTCAGCAGATAAATGTAAAGAAATTAAACCACAACTACACACATCTACAACTACACATGGCTCATCCAGTTATCTCAAATATATCATCCCAGTTCAGATATTTTCCTTATTTCAAGTTTGTTCCCTTGGTTTTGGTCACAATTCTGTGTCTTTATCATTTTATCTCATCATGTTGTCTTTATCTCATTGTTTTTCATTTGATCTCATAATTGTGACTTTTCATTTCTTATTTTGATTTTTAACTTCTATTTTTGACTTTTTATCCCATATTTGTGTCTTCTCTGCTAATGTTTTATTTTTATCTAATATTTGTGTGTTTTTATTTCATATGTTTGACTTTTGTATCTAATATCTTTGTCTTTTTATCTTATATTTGTCTCTTTATATTATATTTTTATCTTTTTTATCTCAGGTTTTTGCCTTTTTTCTACTATCTTTGCCTTTTCATCAATTTTTTTTTTTACTTTTTAACTTATACTTTTTACTTTTTATCTTCTTTTTTTTATTTTTGAGAAAACAAGATTCAATCCTTTGAAATTCGACCTGCCAAAGGAATCAGATAAATCTGCCTAATATCAGACTACTTGTACCAAAATCCAGATATTTCCATTGATAAGGTTTGCTGAGTCATCCTGAGCATATCATTTTGAGCAGAGCAGGGTAAAGATCTCTGCACCAGCGTCCGGTTCACAGCTCTGTGCCAACAGCCACATCTCCCCGAGCCGCAATCAGTGACACTCACAATAAACGGGCTGATATTTAATCATTAGCGGAGGAATGTGTAGCGGACGCCTCTAATCTGCTGCTGTGGCTGCTGTACAGCCGAGCGGCAGCCCTGAACCCTGCGTGTCGGCCTCAGCCCTGCGCCTGTCGAGGTTTTCGGTGGCAGACCCCAGAGGGGTAACGTTGCATAGCAGGAGGCCTCGGAATGCCGCTGCAATTAATGTATTGTCTTACTTAATAAGATGGAAATGTTGGAATGATTAGTGAAGACTGCGGTGTGCACTCTGGGGTCGGTGCGAGGATTAGTTTCCCCAGAGCTGAGCAGCTCACTTACACTTACTGCTGAGCTGGACTGAACCAGGAAAAGACGATATTCTACTGTACATATACAGAATTATTACTGTCAGGTTACATATTGTTGTTTTTAGATTGATTACCACACAGCTAATCAATTCTCAGAAAGAGAAATGTGTGCAGTATTCCAATTTAACCTCTTCAATCCCATTGTAAAATATATTATTCTTATTGTCATAAAAGGGAAAAAAAAGCAAAGTCAACAGTGAAGTCAGTTATAGTAACAAGTATTGATATATCGTTTTCCTCTGAGCCAGAGAGAAACCACATCACTGAGCCTCCCCGGGTTCACAGATTGACGTTGTCGGTAGAAATAAATGAGCTTTGTGCTGAGAGCCGCAGACATGTGGGACGAATATCGTGTCATATTAGAAACCGAAACGCTTCCAAAAGTTGAAACTCAGCGTCTGAAATCTAATAAAAAAAGGTTTTGCAAGATTGAAAGTGAGTTTTGAAGGATTGCATATGAACATTTTTTTCAAATCTCCGCAAACACTTTTTTGTTTTGGAGTTTTCCTTCTTCAAAAGGAGTTATTTTTTTCACTTTCTTAATATGACGAAAAAGGCTGCTGAGGTCAGGAAGTTCAGAAAGACGGACTAACACACATCAAACAGGTTTCAACCATTGATTATTCTGAAAGTGGATTAATCTATTGATTATTGAATGATTAGTCCATCAGTTGTTTGCTTCATAAAATGCCTAATGATTACATAAATACAACTCATCTACATCTACATTTCTGTATATTTACTTCAGTATGAACGAGGATGGTCCTTCTGCATCACATGTTGCTAATCACTATGGACTGAAGCTGTGTAGCACACACTATTGATTTTTCTGATAGTGGAATAATCTATTGATTATCAAAATGATTAATCAATTAGTTGTATGTTTCATAAAATGGTGTAAAATGTCAATCACTGATTCATAAAGTTGAAGATTCAACCTAAAATGTCTTTTTTTGTCTAGACCAACAGTCCATAATCCAAAGACTACTATTTACTATTATAGAAGACTAAAGAATCCAGAAAATAATCAGATTTGAGAAGCTGGAACCAGAGAATTTGGACATATTCTTTTAAAAAATGACTCAAATTTATTAATAGATTATCAACATAGCTGCTGATTAAGGTAATAGTTCTGTAATTCTTTGAATAATCGTTGCATCTTTAATATTAAATATCACCTGAGCAAGTTATGAAACTACAAGTCAAACTGATGTAGTTGTAACTCTGATGGAAAAGTCGCAGCAGACGCCAGTTCAACCCCATTTTTAGCTGACATTTGTCCCGTCATGACACACATTGATCATTTCAACCCAAACATGTTGTTTTTCTAACAAAAACTTTAAACCTAAACCACTTCAACCACAGCCTCACACCATCAAACAGGATCTGTGAAAATATGCACAAGTGAAAAAAATTGACATCCAACATATCTGCAGAAACGAAAACTGTCAACCTTTCCTCTGGAGACTTGAGTTATTTTCATTGTAGGGAACTTTAAAAAGGGAAAACTAATTGGACATTAGAGCTCAAGCATTTTACTAGACAGAGACCATATGCATTACACTCAAACTGCCCAATTACAGCTGGGTAAGTGGCTCATAAATTGTGCGTCTGCAGCAGTGCTGAGATTTCGAGCTGTAAAGATTTGACATATCAGCTGGCAGAGCTGTTAAAATATTAAACCCTAATTACACAACCTGGGCATAAATTAACATTCAAAGCTCATCAACATGTGGTTTACTTCATGTTTATTTGAAATAAGTAACAAAGCAGAGTAATAAACCCAGAGCTGTTAAACATTAGCGCAGCAAACACTGTTCCAGCTCCACTGCACAACGCCTGTGTCACACCACATGGAAATACAATATGACAGTAATTATATTTTGCATACCTTCGTGAAATAATCAAATTATCACCAACCTCTGTTTGAGTAAACATGGCGGCAGCAAAGCAAACAGGGAGAGGCCGAGACTTTCTGAGAAAATATTTCTCCGGTGAAGAAATTAGCCACAATCGAGTGTTCGGAATAATTTTTTTTATTTTCTCCGTAAACATTTATAATTGCATCCAGAGGTGTGTGTGTGTGTGTGTGTGTGTGTGTGTGCGCGCGTGTGTGTGTGTGTGCAGGGTCAAGTGGTTCGTCACTCATGCCCACATCACTTAACTGTGCTGCCACACACGTCGAGCAACACACACATGTGGAGTTTGTTTACTGAGACTGTTCCACTGCACTTTAACTGCAGTTGTTGTAAATCGCTATAAATCATCACTATAAAGTGAACTCAGAGCTCAGAGCAGGAACTGTTATGTACTGTGTGTACACTACTTTTGAAGGATTTTTTTTTGCTTCATCTGTTTGTTTCTGGTGTCGTTTAGTAGATTAAATGATTGTCAACCAACTTTTATTTGAAACAAAACTGGATCATCCACACACTCCTGGTTTAACACACACACATCAACGAGTGTTTCTGCGAAAGAATGTAACAGCAGCTTCCTGCTATTCTATGTTTATAGATGGAGCTGATTCACTGATTTCTATGGAAAAACATGAAGAGTTAATAGGAGGAAGAAATTCAAAGTGACACTAGTGACACACACCGAAGCCACCAACAAATACACACTGAGACACACTAACACACACTGACACACACACACACACACACTGACACTCACTGACACACACTAACACACATTGAACACACATATTGAACACACACACACCCACACACACATACTGCTTCCTCCCTGAGCTGCAGGATCCTCAGCCTGTGGTGACGTAAAAACTCCAGCGGTTCCTTAGTGTTTCTTTGCTGCTGATTGAGTTTTAATTGATTTTGCACAGAAATGTGGTTCATTCTTGTCATTGAGAAGGAGTCTTTGGCTTTTTTAATTTGCAGATCTCTTGATTTATCCCTTTACTCTGTGATTATTACAATTATGTGGCTTCTGTAATTGGTGGAGTTGAATGTTTTGGGGGGGAAAACATTACTTTGAAACAGCGAACACTGCCAGCGACAATGAGGCGGGCGGAGCCTGATACACGGGCACACTTGTGGTTCAACCACTGTGTGTGTGTGTGTGTGTGTGTGTGTGTGTGTCATGAGCAGTATGAGCATGTCTATTCATATTTCTGCATCCTGTATGTCCACAGTGAGCTCGCCGACCGCAGCGCCACCGCTGCCTTGCTGTCTGCTCGCCGGTGTAATGCGTGTTTATGTTTACTTAAATGTGTGTGTGTGTGTGTGTGTGTGTGTGTGTGTGTGTGTGTGTGTGTGTGTGTGTGTGTGTGTGTGTGTGTGTGTGTGATGTATGTGTGTGTGTTTATGGAGTGACTGTGATGTGGAGCACCTGCCCTCTCCGCCCAGTCATGCTGCTGTGTGGCGGCTACTGAGCTGGGACCTTCTGGATGACATCATCAAACAGTGACAGGGCAGACAGGTCAGGGCGCCTGCGGTTGTTGCTGGAAAGGGCGAGTCCCCTGCGTGTGTGTGTGTGTGTGTGTGTGTGTGTGTGTGTGTGTGTGTGTGTGTGTGTGTGTGTGTGTGTGTGTGTGTGTGTGTGTGTGTGTGTTTGTCAGTACAAACATGCTGTACTTTCACACTGATTTTCACATTGACCTCATCTGATAAACAGGTGAATTTCTGAAGGTATAATTTTATTAAATCAGATACAGTTCAGCTCTATTTCCTTCAGAATAGCATAATGTCTTCACATTTACTGTATATGCAGGTTCTCCTTGTAAACTTTTCTTTGTATTCTGCCTGAAAACATCTAATTATTCACCATAAAGTTCTGAAATATTTAAATGCACACTTCAAAAGTTTTCCATGAAAAGTCACACTTTCATTTACCACAATGAGTTCTAAAATGAATAGAAAATGTTATTACATTGATCTTCTGACACCGTGAGCAAACATATTGTACCATTAGAACATTTGCTGGAAATGGGCCTCTATACACCTATATATACATATACAAAAACATGACATTGCAGCTAGAATAGTTATTTACCACATTAGCAATGTATAGAGTGTATTTCTGATCAGTTTAAAGTTATTTCCATTGCAAAAAACAGTGCTTTTCTTTCAAAAATAAGGAAAATTCTAATTGGCCCTAAACATTTGCACAGTAGTGTATGTCAATGTAATTTTTTTTTTTTCAGAGGGAAACGTTTTTTGATGTTTCCTACACTTTATATCCACATTTTTTGATTTGTGAATATTTTCCCAAATCCTGTTTCATGTTGGAACTTTGTGGTTTCGGTCAGTTAACTTTCAGTATCTGTGTTGTTTCTCTGTCCTTGTTTGTGTGAGTCACAGCTGCGGTTCTTCAGCTTGACCATGTTGTCTGTTTGATGGTTGATGACAGAAACACCGCAGACTGTTTTTGGCTTCTTGCTCCACTGAGAAACGTTAATAGAACTGAAGAAGAGGCAGCAGCCAGCAGCAGGATTTAGCTCCCTCCGACCTTCCTGAAATATTCTCCGGCTGCAGACTTTGTGAACTCCATAAAATGCTTTTTGACACATTCTACTCGACTGTTTGCTCTCTCGAGTTTCGCCCTTGAGTTTTGCATGTGTTGGTCTGTCTAGACCACAGAGGGCAGGTTAGTGAGGGTAGATTCTTTTTTCCATTTGCAGATTTAGAGGATATTATGGCCTATTTCCACCTGTAAACCCCAACCCCAGTACGCCTCCGCCTACCTGCTATTTGTCAGGATCTGTGTAATTACCAGTGTCTCTCCCTCATTCTCCATCTCATATCCTGAGCACAACATTTGCTGTGGCCCCGGTTTGCCCACTGGCTTTGAAATGGGTTCTCCTGAAAAAAACAGCACTCCGATTTCACTGCGAAGACAAGAAGTGGCTGAAGATGCTGCCAGGCTGCGGATCACAGACTAAATATTCCCTGTCCTGTGTGTCCTTCGTGCCACCACATCATAATCTAATCAAGCCCGTTTTTTTTTTCACAGTTCTCACTGTGCAGCAGAGACGGCGCGTGTCTGCCCAAACATAATAACCCAGAATGCACTGCGGGACCAAACGGTATCAGAGTTTCAGCGAGTGCTCCGCTAGAGAAACTGTTTTGATTCACGAACGTTCCTATTTCAGGAACTTTAAATGTTAAGTAAAGAAACATTGTGAGAAGGAGGGCTGAATGGAAAGCAGTGTGTGTGTGCGCACGCGTGTGTGTGTAAATTAGAGAGAGAGAGAGAGAGAGAGAGTGTGTGTGTACCTGCGTGTGTGTGTGATTTGGACACACACCTCTAAGCACACCTAAGTGTATCTAGCCAAATGTTTTTCTATGGTTCCATGACGGGGAGAGAGTGAGTCTAACAAAGGAGACTATTTGGATGGGGCCGGTCAGTGAAGGAGCTGCTGGACTCATAATGACATAGAAAACAAACAGTGGTGAATGGGCACATGGTCCCTGCATAACCACAGAGCCCTTAACGGGAAGAGCCTGTCCTGCAGCGGCCAGCACTGCTGCAGCTCTACAGGAAGACCAGGCGCCAAGGAGTTAAAGTACACTACTGTGACAGTGTGTGTGTGTGTGAGTTCAATAATTCTAATTATATATATATATATATATATATATATATATATATATATATATATATATATATATATTACTGTGGTGAGCTGTGGTTGCTTCATTTAAACATGATTTGTTGTAGATACGTTAAGTTTTCTTAGTGTCAGGAAACACAAATAAATTCAGTAACACTGAGATCGTCAGTGACGCTCATCCTTGTTTCTCTAATAGAGGGATCTCTAACCTTGGTCCTAGAGAGCCACTGCGGGTGCAGGTTTTGTTCCACCCAAGCAATAACACACCTGATTCTACCAATGAAGGTCCTCAGCAAGGGCTCTTGTGGTTGATTAGTAGAATCAGGTGTGTTACTGCTTGGTTGGAACAGAAAACTGCAGCAAAAAACAGTAGCTCTCCAGGACCAGGGTTGGAGACACCACATTTGTTTAGAAAGAATCGGACAGTGTGTCATAACATAGTGAAGATACTGCGAGTTTTATTTTCACTTGTTGTCATGTGATCACCCTCAGTAGAGTGGGATCAGCTCTTCTTGTAGGTTAGTGTGGGACTTTTATTTTGAAAGCTCAGCGTTGACTCAGGAAGCAGAGAGAAAAGCTTTGGATATTTGTAACTTTCTCTTGTTATTGGGCGACTGAGACGCCGTTCTCATTGACTGTTTGGGTTGTTTAGCATCATTACAGTTTAGAGCTGCAACTAATGACTATTTTTATCATAGATAAATCTATTGATTGTTGAAATGATTAACCTGTTAGTTGTTTGGGTCATTGAATGGTGTAAAATGTTGATCACCAAAACTAAAGAATCAACCTAAAATGCTTTTTTTCATACAAACCAACAGTCCATAACCCAAAGATCATCAGTTTATTATTATAGAAGACTAAAGATACCAGAAAATAATCTGATTTGAGAAGCTGGAACCAGAGAATTTGGACATTTTCATCATAAAAATGACTCAAATACAAATCAAAATCCAATCAATTATCAAAATTATTGGTGACTAATAATTCGTCATAATTAGCAACTAATTGATTAATCGACTAATCAGTGCATCTCTATTACAGTTAATAATTTCATATTATACAGGCTATACTATGAATAAATATTATTAATATAACTATTATAACTACACTTGATATTTTTCTTCCAAAGAAGTTGGGGGAGTTGGGGGCAGGAGGGGTGAACTGGGCACCAAAAATCTGAGTCCGGCCCTGGTTCCACATATTAACATACAAATACACACATTCATACACTCCCTCTATGTCTCAAACATGCAGTCAGGGTGGGGGGGTGAGCTTCCAAATCCACCAGCAGCAACAATATTATCCTGCCATTCACTGTCACGCTGTGATTGATGAAGCCGAGCTAAGGCCGGACTCTGGCAGCTCACTCGGCTCCAGAACCCGACGTGGAACTGATGTAGAAAAACAATGTGCGGTCGGCGCTCGTATTAGACTCAGATTGTTGCGCCGTGTTCACTTTAATGGCCAAAAAATATCAAGTGGAGCGCTGTGGTCTACAGGATCCTCCAGTGAAATGTTTGGCACAGAAACAGGTATTTTAATAGGATTTTAGCTAAGTTTGAGTGTTAATCTTGTAACGTTGTGCGCGTGATTCACAGGAGATTTGGACCAAGCCAAAACATGGAACATTTTATCTTTCCAGGAGGATTTTCTCTGTGTGTGGTTTATTGATGTTTGGAAACAGGACGATATGAAGAACACATGTTATGGGAATGAAACAAAAAAGAAAATTAAATGAGTATTGTTTTATATTTATCTTTAAATCACTGTTTGCTGAGTGAAACTAAAGAATATTAATAACAGAGTTTCTGCACAATTAATTCTTCACCAGTTTACTTCTTAATCCAACTGTGAATTTTATTCCATCTATGATTGCTATAGCTTCTGTTTTCCCAGAACATGGTGCCTAAATTACCCACAATGCACCTGACCTAATCCGCCCGCCTGTATTTGTGATTTTATTTTTCCTGGGACAGTAACGACTCGCCTGTTCTGCTTCTGTCTCATTTGTCATCAGTTAAAAACAAGCATCGTCTTTTATTGGGATGTGATTCATCCGTCTTTTCTGGAGACATTACTGGAATTATATTATACTGACCAATCAGAGCAGAGCAGGGCCACCCAGAACGTATCCATCCTAGTGAAAAAAAAAACAAAAAGGTCTGCCTGTAGAGATCTGGTTGTGTCATGCTAGTAGAGGCTAATGTAGCCTGACGTTGCCATCACACTGGATAATAAAAAAATAATTTTAAGTTCATTTAGATGGTGTACCTCTGTGGTTAAGGTAGTTGTGTTTAGGTTATTTTTAGAAAAACATCATGTTTGGTTTAAAATTAGCAATTTGTGACTTGACAGGACAAATATGGTGTTGAACAGGTGGCAAACAAATGATATCTGTGAGCTGCAACAATTAATCGAATAGTCTATATAGTCTATAACATTAAGTAATTATTTCTAATTATTTTGATAATCAATTTATTTAAAAGAATGTCCTGATCATTTTCTGATTTCTTTAATCTTCTATAATAGTAAACTGATGATCTTTGGGTTGTGGACTGTTGGTCTGGACATTTTAGGTTGAATCTTCAGCTGTGGGAAACAGCGATCAACATTTGACACCATTTTATCAACCAAACAACGAATGGATTAATAGTTTCAATAATCAATAGATTAATGCTAGATTAGATTAATCAGAACAGTGGTTAGTTGCAGCCCTGGCGACTATCGCTGCTTCTTCCCACTTCTTCCAGTGTTTATAGGTCACATGTGTCGCTGCAGCGTCTGGAAAAGCTTTCAGAGGGGAAGACCTATTATTTTACTTTGGTTGAGAAAATGATTCAATATTAATGTTTCATTTGTTTTCTTTATGAAACCCTCAACCACAACTCGCACACAGACGGGCTGCTGGTTTCTGATACTAGAGAATGTTTCTCCCACACGGGCGGCGAGCGGTGGCGTGGGCGGCGGCGTGCAAACGACAGATGCACCGGGGAACGCAGGCGTGTGTTCACATTCCGGTTTGTGTCCCTCTCTCTGGCCCACACAGATGTTTTAAAGACACTGGATTTAGTTTTATTGCCGTTTTTAAATTTATTTTCTTCCTCCCGTCTGGCAGGTACAGAGAAGTTTCCACACGCTGCTTTTAGAGCCAGCTGCTATATTTGAAACCATCTTTCTGTTTTTATCACAGTAAACAAAACCAGCCTTTATTTATATGTTTTGTAACCCTTACATTTTTAGCACATTAGCACGGAGTCCTGCCGCAAATAATACTATAAAATAACGGAAGTAGCTTACTCAAATACAAATTGAAGGTACTTGTACTTGAGCATTTTTTTTTTTTTTTTTTTTTTTATAAATTACACTGCGTACTTGTGTTTTGGCTCCTCACAGTGAGTCAGTGAAGATTTTTCTGCTGCTTGATTTTTAGAGTCGTCAGCAGTTTCACTGAAGACACTTTAAATAACTAAATATTCCTCACATGCTTTCAGATAAATATGTGTATGGAGCCCAAATAGGAAAAAAAAACATAAATAATAAAGAAGAAATTAATCCAAATTCATGTATTAGAAGATTGTTTTTCTTATTCTCAGAGGCTTTATAAATCAGATTAAACTAGCTTCTCCTCCTCCAGATATAATCATTAACTAAAATCATTATTTACAGTCATTTTCTGCAGTTAACATGTTTTTACATCAGCTGTTCAAAGTTTTTCATATAGTTGTTACAACACAACTTGTAGTTTAACTTAGTACTAATAAGTATGTTTAGCTGCTAATATCTCTAAATATAACTCTGTTTTTTGTACATTCTGGTACTGATACTTTTACTTCAGTAAAGGATATGAGTTGTTCTTCCATCATTGCTTCACATGGTTTCAGAAAGATTTAACTGAGAAACGATGGTGTCTGTTCCCCAGTCTCTCTGCTTGTTTACTTGTTACCATGGTAACTGTCAATAGCTCTTTACTGTCGTCCCTCTGGGGACACACTTCTCGTACTTGATCCTCCATCAGACACTGAAAACATCATAAAACATCTACAATAACAGAATCTGTGCTAAAAATGGCAGTAGGACGTCAGCAGAGGTTTATTACACTGGTGACTAAGTATCGGGAAACCCTCTTTATGAGGCTTTTTATTGGAAAATGCAGAGAAATGGTATCTCATGAGTTAATGAGTTAAAGGAAACTATAACTATAATATTGAAAATATTGTGAATTTAGCAACTTTCTTGACTTGATCCTGATGGTGCAGCAGAAACATCCTGCAACACCCTGAAACACCCTGTAACACCCTGAAACAACCAGTAACACTCTGTAACACCATGTAATACCCTGTAACATGCTATAACACCCTGTAACACCATGTAACACCTGGTAACACCCTATAACACCATGTAACGCCATGTAACACCCTGAAACAACCAGAAATACCCTGTAACACCCTATAACACCATGTAACACCCTGTAGGACCCTGAAACAACCAGTAACACCCTGTAACACCCTATAACACCCTGTAACATCCTATAACACTGTGTAACACCCGATAACACCCTATAACACCATGTAACACCCTGTAACACCCTGAAACAACCAGTAACACCCTGTAACACCCTATAACACCATGCAACACCCTGTAACACCTTGTAACACCCTGAAACAACCTGTAACACCCTGTAACACCCTATAACACCATGTAACACCATGTAAAGCCCTGTAACATCCTATAACACCATATAACACCCGGTAACACCCGGTAACACCCTATAACACCATGTAATGCCATGTAAAGCCCTGTAACATCCTATAACACCATATAACACCCGGTAACACCCTATAACACCATGTAATGCCATGTAACACCCTGTAACACCATGTAACACCATGTAACACCCTGTAACACCATGTAACACCATGTAACATCCTATAAAATACCCTATAAAACCCTATTAGACCCTGTAACAACCTATAACCAGGGGTGCACATAACTTTTTTAGTTATTACCAGGACATAGAGTTTGGTAACCCCTGTCCACATGACAACATCACACCAGTTACATGAGTTTCAGAATACATTTTAATATTTTACTGCTTGTTTTAAAGCCTCAACAGGTCAGGCTCCTGTCTACATCTGTGATACGCTGAAAATGTTATGAGCCTGAGATCTTCCAGCAGCTCTGAGAGGAATCTAAAACTCACCTCTTCAGACCTCAAGTTCAAATATTAAATGCCCTTAGATCACAGGCAGGAAAAGTAAGTAGTTATCCTATGTTAAATCACTTCTTAAATCTCAATGGTAATCAACTTTTTTTAAACTAAATCTGTTTTCTTATTATATGTTATTATATTATGTGGTTCACTCAGAAGAACCTTGTAACCTTGTGATGATCTATAAAATTGTTAAGTATGCGACTAGGATTGTAATAATTGGAATCAGTATCTGTTATTGCCAACTTAGAGGATGATTGTCATTTTTTTTTTTAAGTGCGAACTGCAACAGCTGTGCACTACGCTCTAGGTCAGATTGTCCTCAGATTGCACTTAGATCCTCACATCTTCAACTCTTTTTATTCAAATGTGAAGAGATGAGAGGGGAACAGCACAGCTCCTCTCCTCTTTTTTCCCTTTTTAATTTATGAAACACACACGCAAGCTGATACAGCTGTGGACTGCAGAGCCACCTCCATTGTGCTCTGGATCAGCAGAATGGCATAGTTGCAGATATTTAATTTTTTTTAAGTGACTGGTACTGTATGCAAAAAACTTGTGGTGGAACACGTGTTGGTCCGCATTCCCTCATTTTTGTTGAATATGTATATCTGCGTACCAGTTATGTGCACCCCTGCCTGTAACAACCTGTAACACCCTATGACACCCTATGACACTCCGTAACATCCCAGAACACCTGACAACTATAACACCCTATAACACTTGATACACCATGTAACACCCTATAACACTTTATACACCATGTAACACCCTATAACACTTTATACAACCTGTAACACCCTATAACACTTTATACACCATGTAACACCCTATAACACTTTATACAACCTGTAACACCCTATAACACTCTATACAACCTGTAACACCCTATACCACTTTATACACCCTGTAACACCCTATAACATTCTATACACCATGTAACACCCTATAACACTTTATACACCATGTAACACCCTATAACACTCTATACAACCTGTAACACCCTATACCACTTTATACACCCTGTAACACCCTATAACATTCTATACACCATGTAACACCCTATAACACTTTATACACCATGTAACACCCTATAACACTTTATACACCCCGTAACACCCAAGAACACTTTATCATACCCTATAACACCCTGTAACAACCCATAATACCCTATAATGCTGTATAACACCCTGTAACACCCTATAAAACCCTGTAACATCCTATAATCCCATAAGATTCTATAAGACCCTATCACACTCTATACACCATCTACAGCAGCACTTTTCTCCACCGCTGCTGCTGCACCCCTTAGTTTATTACACAAAACATCACAACTATGTTCTGTGATGATGCAGTGATGTTCAGCTGGATCCTGTCACTGATCAACGCTGCCAACTAATACCTGGACCAGGGACATGTTCATTTAACAGTGAGTGAGTGAGTGAGGGAGGTTAAGTGTGTTTTTATGTGTGAGAGTGAAAACCAGATATCGGGAAGTTTAGTGTAAGACAGAGACACACAGGCTCGCTGCCTAATTCTTCCGATAACCACATGAAGCGGGATTTATCAGCAGTTTCTGTGCATTATGGCAAACTGTTCTGGCAACAAACAGAAACAGAGGAAGCGTTTAATGAGGTGACTGTGACGTTATGACTCTTCTCTTAATGATGCTACAACAGAATCATCAGCTTCTTAAATCAAATCACAAACCTGCATGAGAAGCATAAGAGTGTGTTGTGCTGAAACAGGAGAAAGATCCTGTTTTCTGTGACTGGTCTCTGAGGTTAAACATTTTAATCACTGCTTCCTCCCTGTTTGTGTTTTATCTCTGAATCACGGATTTCATGATCAGCTCCGTTCATTCTAAGCGTGTTGACATATTTGCAGCCAGAATAACTCAGAGGCCTGTTTGTGTTTCAGCTTCTGACAGTCTGAGGCTTGTCCTTATACTTATCCTTTGAGTTTACATAAAACTCATCTTTTGGCTTCTTGTGCAGATGCACTTTTTTTACTTTCTTCCCAAACTTTGATGCTTCCTGATTTAAGAGACGCTGCCGTCAGAAAATCACAGCCCATGATGTTTACTCGGTTCTTCATCCAAACCATGTTTCGGGGGATCAGAGTGTGTGGCCGCAGCAGGGAGGGAACGCATTAACTGCAGCTACACGCAAATAAATTATTCACTCAAAAATCCAAGGAAAATGAAATATGATATCAACATCTAACTCTTTTTATGTGACTGTGTGACAGAGCAAATCCATTTCTGTGTCATTTTCTGGGATCTTGAAGACATTAGATGTGAATCTTTACGTCGTGTTTCTGCTCTTTGATTTGGTTCTTGGCTCTGATATGAGAAAGAATAACTGAGCTCATGGTGACGCTGTTTGTTTAGGTGCAGAGATTCTAACCATCACATTTTACTGCTGCTCACTGAGCCTCGGAACTGTGGCTTCGACCTCAACCAGGATTATTCACAGGAACAAATTATCAGATTGAAGGATGTATTTGTGCAAATGTATGAGTCAAATCTGCTCTGAGGGAAGAAATGAAATGTTAGCCATAAGTTTAGGGGCTTTGGTGTAATTTTGATCATGAGACAAAATGAACATATTTATGTACTCGAACTGCAACTAACATCTATTCTGATATTATTCTGATCTATTCTGAATTCAATCTATTGATTATTGAAATCGACGAGTCCAACAGTCCATAACCCAAAGATCATCAGTTTACTATTATAGAAGAATAAAGAAACCAGAAAATAATCAGAGTTGGGAAACACGAACATTAGAATTTGGACATATTCTTCTTACAAATGACCATAATCCATTAATCGATCATCATAATAGTTGGTGATTGTTGTAAATAGTTGGCTAATTCAAGAATATTTGAGCTAAATAATTCAGCAAGAAAATCAACTGCCAATCAAAGTGATCCATTATCACCTAATGGACTCTGAGCTAAACAAAACAACAACAGCCCAGTAAATAAATAGAGCAGCTCCTTTATATTTTCATATTGATGCACATATGCAACATCAGTTGACAGAATAACGCTAATTTATAGACGAGGCTTCTGTTCTGAGCTTGTTGATCGCAGATGAATCTCTGGGATCATTTATATCAAGCTGTGAAAACTTTCTGATAAGTCATGTGACACATCAGGAGCAGAAAACAGTGATAATCGGTGACAGATGCAGCTTTTATCTACGGGTTTTGTCTGCTCTCATTTATCCAGTCGCCACACAGTCATTTTCCTGTTTCACAGTGTGGGACTCAAACCAGCAGCCTGATGAACTAAAACCTGCTCTTTGTTCTGTCTGGATGTTGCTGCTCGCTGCAACTCAGCCAGCAGCAGTGACAGTTACTGGCAGCAGCCATGTTGACTTATAGAGCATCAGCACATGTGTGATACCACAAGCAGATCCCACACACATACACACACACATATACACACACACATATACACACGTCGCAATCAGAATCAATGCTGTTCTGCGTGAACATCATTCTCTGACAGGAGGAGATAATGATAATCATTTTTCTGGATTAAAACTTTATTATTTTGTTGCTGTTAACATTTGGCAACTTGTTTCTATAAGCTCGGTGAATTCTCTGGACATTTTTTTTTATTTAATTGAAAGCACCTTAAAGCAAAGATGCAAAGACAAACCCTCTTTCATCTCTATTCAAATTAAATTTATTCATATTTAACATATAGTTTTACTGTTGAGGCAAAGACTTCTACGAGTCATCTGTACAGAATCTTACTGCTGCAGAAACACTTTATTAGATTAGAACTTCTTTCCAAACCTCTTACACCAAGTGTCCATCTCTATTTAAAACAGCTGGTGACTATTTCTCATGTTTTTCAAATCTGTACATTTGTGAATTCAGATTAACCAGTTTCAGCTTTTATTTCCCAACAGGCGGAGAATCTTGTTCTGTATAAATCAACACATGGACACTTTTCTGTGTGAAATCATCATGGAGTCTCTATGATTTCTGACAGAATAATAAAGGTCCTGTTATAAGACAATAATCCTACTTCTCTACATGTGTGCGTCATTTTAAGCGGAAATGTAGAGGAGTAGGATTATTATCTTATTGACAGGATCCTTATAGTTCTGTCAGATATTACATTTACATGCATTCATTTTATAGTACAAACTATGGCATTTATATTTAATACATTAACAGTTGTTAGTTTTGTATATTTGTAGTTTACATTTTTATACAATCTTTTCTATAACTATTTCATTAATCTCCAACTATTTTGATAATTAATTGAGTTGAGTAATTGTTGTGAACTATAGATGATACATATTTGCATCAGCATGAAAATATAAAGTAGCCTCTTATTTACTGAGTTGTTTATTTAGCTCATAGTCCATTAGATGATAATCAATTAGTTTGATTGGTAGTTAATTTTCCTGCTGAATTATTATTTTTCTTACAAACCGTTTGACTTTGCCACCTATTACGACAATCACTCTCATTTTGATAATCAATTAATTGATTAGAGTAATTTGTAAGAAGAAATTGTTAGAATTCTCTGGTTCCTGTTTCTTAAATCTGATTCTTTTCTGGTTTCTTTAGTCTTCTATAATAGTAAACTGATGATCATTGGGTTGTGGACTGTTGGTCTGGACAAAAAAGGACATTTTAAGTTGAATCTTCAGCTTTTGGAAACAGTGATTGGCATTTTACACCATTTTATGAACCAAAAAATTAATCAATTGATATATTACAGTAATTTTTGAGAAGAAGATTTCCAAATTCTGTGGTTCCAGCTTCTCACATCTGATTAGTTTCTGTTTTTTGTCTTCTATAAACTGGATGATCATTGCGTTGTGGACCTTGTTGTTGGCCTTGACAAAAGAAGGCATTTTAGATTGAATTTTAATTATATCTAACCATATCTAGTTGCAGTTCAAGATGATACAACCACACAATAAACTAAACTCAAAGATCATCTCAGTCTCAGAGGGACACGCTGACAGGTTTTGTTTTTGTAACCATGATGATGTAGAATCAACGTTGTAGACGTGGTGACGTAGTTCAGTCAACGTTTTTCTTCAGTTCCTCTTCTCTCAGCAGCAGGAGGAGGGTTGGTGGATGGATCAGTGCTTTGTTTCATGTCTCAAGTTGGAGAAGTTGCAGCAAACACAGAAATGATCGTGATCGAAATTGATCATTTTAACCCAAACATGATGTTTTAAAACCTAACCACCTTAACCACAGAGTTACACCATCAAACAGGATTTATGAAAATATGCACGTATCAAAAATCTGCAGAAATGGAAGCTCTTTCTCCTCGTCCCTTCATCATCCTCATCCCCTTGTCCTCCTCATCCTCTTGTTCTCTTCATCCCCTCGTCCTCCTCACAGCTTCCCCAGATGTTGCAGCGTGAACGGGGGGAAACCAAACAGTCCGGGAGCTCGGTGACTCACCCGCCTAATGGACCACGGGCTGAAATGTGATCCGGCTGCGTCTGGCTGCAGAGGGAAGTTTAGTGAAAACAGTGTCATTACTACAACCTGAGGCCTCCCAGGCCAGGACCTCATGCAGTGAACCATGTGCCAAGAAAAGGAGGAGGAGGACGGGCAGAGGACGGCCCAACACAAGACAACCGAGGATGGAGAGAGTCCAGTTTCAGACAGAGAGAGAGCGAGCGCAGAGGAAGGAGGCGAACGCCAGAGTCTTTGTTTTATCTGGACACTACAGATACTTGCATCATAGCAGCCTCCAAGAATAATGTTAAAAAACCTGATGACTCAAAGAGAAAATACAGAGCTGATGAAAATAAAGCTGAGTCTGTCTTGCCTGGTTACACACACGCACGCATGCACTCAAACACACTCACAGATATACGCACAGACACACACACAATCTCATGCAGACACACGCTCATTGTCTTGTTTGTATATATATTTTTTTAGTTTTCTGCAGATGGTTTGAAATCCTCTGGTTCTGTGATGCAGTAAATCAATCAAATCAGTGTGTGTGTGTGTGTGTGTGTGTGTCCATGCATGTGTGTGCGCATGCATGTGTGTCTCCTCGGCTCATTTGTCAGCTGAAAATCAGATTTTTCTGTTTCACGTTGGCTCACTGTAAAAATTGTCTTTAGGCCTGCTGCAGCAAATGCATAAAAGGAAAAAAAAACATAATTAAAGTATTTCTTTTATTTCGTCTCTGACCAAAGACTTGTTGTAGTGAACTGTGATCAGCTCATTGATGTTTGGACTTAACCAGCAACATGTCAAACACCCAGGTAAGGAAAGGTGGAAACTTTCAAAATTATCATTCATCTGTTGGTTTTCTTTCAACTGAATTAAACATGTCTGACAACATGCTGTCATTACAAACTGTATAATCAATCAATTAGTTCCATCAGTTTATCCTCAGAAATATCACTCAGATCTAACTGTGTATTCAATACTGAATAACAACATTTGCTGACATTATTTATTTATTATATTAACCTTTATTCATTTATATCCCATTGATATAAAATCTCATTTTTACTGGAGACCTGATGTAGAGTTTCTAAACTTTACATTGCTTGTTCTGTCCTGATGAGCAGAGTAGAGGTGTGTGTGTGTGTGTGTGTGTGTGTGTGTGTGTGTGTGTGTGTGTGTGCGTGCGTGCGTGCGTGTGTGTGTGTACCTACAGCAGTGAGGGACAGCAGTTGGTAAAATAGTGTCTGAGTTGATAAGAACAATGTTCTCACCTCTGATGTCATAGGTAGATGAAAGGCCGCCGCTCTCTTCCCGTCTCGATGTCTGTAGAACACCAAACAGTGAGTGAGCAGGACATCTCCATCATCCTCATCGTGGCCGCCATCATCAGCATCATCACCAATTTAGAACGAGCGATTCACTCCAGCTTCCTGACTCATAAACAGGTGTCCACACAACACAACAATCAGCTGATCGATACAGTTGGTTCATATATTAATGAATTTAGCTTTGTTTTATTTTATTTAGTACAACCTCTTAAGACGCACCCCTTCTCTCAGTCTTATTAGTGAAAATGGTATGCCCAGGTTGTAAGATGAACTTGTTGGGGAATTTCTATTGGGTCACACTGCTGTCCATCAAACGAAAAGTGGTCAAACTTGCATATTCAGTCCTCACTGGCTTTCAATGTGGCTATCGCTCCACTCCATACTTTGATTAGCATGGTGTCAATCAATGCAAAACAATATCAAGCCCCTAATTATTGCATTATTTGTCCATAGAAACCAATAACTGAGCATAATATTGCTGTATACATACTGTATAGTGTGTCTTAGGAGGTTAATTTGAACTTACAAGAAACTGAAAGTGAAATGTATGAGCAGTATTTAATTCAACCACCTCGATGCAAACTGTATCTGTTTCTCAACTTTCCTCCTTTTTAGATTATGAATCAACCTTTTTAAAGCAGGCTTATTCTCCTCAGGTATTTACGTACAGTATATGACAGAGCTGCAGGCTGCAAGTGTTTAATTCATATTTAGCTTCATAGTCGCCAGCCATTCGGCTGTTTATGGCAGAAACTATTAACTGTAAACTCGGTAATTGTGTTTGAAGTGGCGTCGGCTTCCATTAAATATTTATTTTCAGTCATAGGAGAAGAGAAAGAGAAGTGAGTCTGGATGCTAAAGATGCTAAACATGCTAATGTCACTGCGGCAACACATTCAGAGCAGCAACACACAGTCTCTTACTGTAATATGAAAATGGTCAGTTTGCATTAATTTTCTTCTTTCCTATGGTTTTTACCTGGCTCTTGTTTCTCTTTCTGTTTCCCTTCTCGTTTCCTCCCTGTCTCACCACAGTCGTTCTGTATTTGGGTTTTAAAACTGGTATTAGATGAGCCAGGATTTATGCACACAGGAAAGATAAGGGCACGTTTTTATGGCGCAACCACGATTCTGGAAGCACATGCGAGTCGCAGGATCATTTTTAGACTCAGACACGGCTGGAAAATCGGTGTAAGCTACTAAAAATCAGGCCGTAACATTTTAAGGCCCAAAGGCTTTTCACGGAAGCACGGAAACACCTCCCCACACTGAAAATATACTGTATTAATCACAGAGCTATTAGCACGCTGTCTGTGTTCAGGAGGAGGGGGGCAGGGGTCGACAGCTATGTGCACACTCTCAGTTACTCATGTTCTATAGATTCCTGCACCTCAAAAAAAGCAAATCTCCACATCTCCACCTTATTAAATTCAGTGTAAAGTCACAATAGGAACACTGAGTAAATAATGACTAAGCAGAAACGTTGCTTTGTGCAGGGAAAGCTTGTTGCACCTTTTCACTGTTGGAAAGTAACTAAATACTTTAACAAAGTACTGGGATACTTGTGATTCAAATTCATGCTTCACTAATTTATCTTAGCTAATTTATGTCAGCTTTACACTGCAAAAAAAATCTTAACAAGTGAAAATATCTTGTTTTTGGTATAATTGAGTAAAAATATTTTTGAAATATCTTATTCCATTGGCACATAGTTTTCATTATGTCAAGCTTTTTTTTTCTTGATTTTAGCCAATTTCTTCTTATTTTCTTAAAATAAGATTGAAGTGTTTGACCTTTTTTATTTTAATGTTGTCTTTTAATCTCATATTTTTCACTTTTTATGTCATAATTCTGCCTTTTTTTCTCATATTTATTGAAAAACATGTAAAAAGGAAAATAATACATACTACAAAATAATACATAATACATAATACTAATACAATAATAAGATGCTATTACTTAATGTTGGGCTAATTGCACTAAATTCAGCGTTTCCTCTGATAAGATTACATTTTTTTTCAGTGTGTACTAAAATATATAATACAACACATATACAATATAGTCTTTATAATTATATTATTATGCAAATACATTTAGCTGATAAAACTTTTATACTCAACTGAAATTACATTTACAATTCAGGACTTTTACTTGTTTAGTATTTTTTTTGTATTTCTACTTGCACTTCTTTAGTAAAGTATCCGAATACTTGGTCTAGGCGCGCGTGTGTGTGTGTGTGTGTGTGTGTGTGTGTGTGTGTGTGTGTGTGTGTCAGTGGGACACTGAGGCTCTGTGCAGCAGGACACTGGGCTGTTGTGGCGTTGGCGGTGGCGGGGGAACAGAGGGCCTGTATTTGCTGCTGTGTGAGCGGCATGTGTGTCTCTGTGCTGCTAAATATAGCAGCAACAACAACAATGGCAGCAGGAAATGCCTGTTTAGAAAAAAGCGCTGACCTCAGATCATATCGCTTTACAGCCAATGAATAAAAGCTCAGAGAGAGAAGGTGGAGGCTGAGGAGAACGTTTGTGTCCCCACTCGTTTGTTTCATCGCTTCATCTGTGATTCCATTAAATTAGAAAACAGGAGGATGTTGTTCATGTGGAACAGAGGAGCGATTATCACTGTTAATGCATTTAATCCAATATAGAGCAGAAGTAGAGCTGAATCAATTAATCAATTAATGGATTAGCGAGTGTTTGACATGTTGTGTTCTGGGTTTGATTTTTATTTTTTTTTTATATATCTCTGTGTTCTAGATAAACCACTCCTTGATGTTAATAACTATTGATCATTTTTAAATGAATAATCCTTATAAAGGAATGATCATTTAAAAATGATCAATTCAAGTTGAATTAATTGACTCGGACAAGTGACATCTGCAATACATTTCTTCAACATTTGGAGAGAACTGGGCAGGTCTCAGCATTAAGATGCTGCAGATATAACAATGCAGAAATGAGGATGGGTTAAGACTAGAGCTGCTGCTCGACTTGTCAATTAATTGTTGGAGTAACTGAACTAGTTTTAGAATCAATTGTTGGATTAGAGTCATTTTTAAGAAGTAAACATCCAATTTTCATTTTCTTTTGTCTTGTATAATAGTGAACTGATGAACCTTTGGTTGTGGACTGCTGGTGTGGACAAAAAAAGGACATTTTAGGTTGGATCTTTAGTTTTGGGAAACAGTGATTGACATTTCACACCATTTTATGAACCGAACAACTAATCAATTCATTGTTTCAATAATCAATAGATTAATCCACTATCAGAATAGTCGTTAGTATCTTGTTCTATTTACTCCATTGACAGATCATTTCATGTATTTCAAGTATCTTTACTTGATATTAGATATTCATAGTTTTACTTGGAAAATACAAGATAAAAATGAAATGTGAGAAAATAATATAAGAAGTCAAACAAGTTTCAATGGTTTCAATAAAACCATATTAAATAGTGTGTGTGTATATATATATATATATATATATATATATATATATATATATATATATATATATATGTAGAGCCCCTGTTGTCTCTGTAGGTGTTTGGCCTGCGACTCAGAACTTCTCGCTGTATGAGCGTCTTGTTCGTGTGTGTTTGCATTTCATCGGTGCAGCGGCCAGAAGATGGATGAGTCCTTCACTGCCGATAACTCTGCTTTTTACCAGCGTTAGCTAGCAGGCGGCTAATGGCCTGTGATCCCTCTTCATCTCAAATAGACTGGAACATCTAAGACTGTTGGTCTGTCACTGAGAAACCACTTCTATATACAGACCCACCATGATGGACAACTGGTCAAACAGCAGCCTGCAGACTGTCTGCTTCACACTGCAGAAATAAATGCCGAACAACAGAATATCTTCTGTTTGGGGCAATTAGTGCAATTATCTTCAATTATCTGATTCCATTAGCTGATCATTTTGCTTATTTTGCTTTTTTTCTTGATTTTGGTCAATTTAATCTTGTTTTAGTTGAAAAATGTAAGAGAACAAGTCATTATAAGAGGTATAAATTTGTACAAATTAATATTTTTTTCTTAAAACAAGATTTAATTGGAAAATTCAAGATGAAAGTTAGGAAATAAAACATCCAAAAATCTGGTTTCAAGAAAATGAAAAAAATAAAAATGACCAAAATCAATTAAATAAACTTGGAAAAAAAGCAAAATTGTCTATCAGTGGAATAAATGATAATTCTAGTAAATTTTAGAATATTTTAATGAAAACAAGATATTTTAGCTTGTTTATGTTTTTGTAGTGGACACTGACAAGTATTTTATGAACATTGTGAAAATAATGACTTTTGTCAAACAATTTAGAATCAGTTTTTCTTTAAACAAAAATCAATCATATTTTTGATAATCAATCATATTTTTTTTAAATGTTCTGAATCAAGAAAGAACATTTGAAATAAGTGAAATTATCTGTGAATAAAATAAGAAAATTCAAACTATTCAACTAATTGAATCAAAAACCAGATATTTTGTCTTAAGATTTTTTATTTTTTTCAATTTTTTTTTTTTTTTGCAGTGGAAGGAACAAAAACGAAGGCGGCGTCGGTCCCTCGATCCGTCAGAGCTCATTTATCCAAGCAGTTTGCCAACAACACACGGATTTAGACAACGAGAGGAAATTAGGTCGGAGTAAACATTCCTGCTACATGTAAACTCATCAGCTCTCGCAGAAGGTTCCAGAAACTCCGTCTCCTCGCAGATGAAGTGGAGGAAAAAGTTTAGCGATGGGGTTTGAGTCCTGTGACCGTGTACGTTTGCGTCATGGCTGCTCGACCGCGGCGCTGCACACGTCAAGAACACGAGGAGCTGGAATATTTCCTCCCAGCAGTCATGGGAATCTTAATATTCACAATCCAGCTCCTGATTGTTCCTGCTCTGCTTTAAGCTCTTCGCTTCGCAAACAGCCAAACGCTAAACACTTCAGCCTCTCGATTAGATCACTGCTCCGCGCTCATGATTACACGGACAAACACTGGGATTGTCTCGTTGGGACGTTATTATTATATTAATTAGGCTGATAAATTTCAATAAATAGAAAAGTTCCCCAGAGACCAGAGAAATGGACCCAAAGGTCACATCAGCGTTTATCTGATCCGGATGTTGAGGTTCAGTTTCGAAAATGGAAACAGCATCAAGGTTTATATTCCGCCAACAACAAAATACAATAATATTAAAAGATTTAGTGGAGAACTTTCCTGCAGTTCTAGAAGATTTTTATGTTAGAATAAGTGAATTATTAAGGTCACAGACATCGTAGTTTCCTTTGACCCTTTTTACTCCGCCAAGGAACTTATCTTTTACCTGTCTGTCTGATTGCAAAATATCTCCAAAATTTTGTCAAATTTTGATGATAGTCTGGATGAAATCCTGGTTTCTGGATCATTTTGCGTTTTTTGGTAACATTGCGGTAAATGGACCATCAAACAGGCACCATTGTTTGGTGTCATCCATCAATCCATCAATAATAGGCTATGATTTGGATGTTTGGATGGGTATAAGTAAAATAATGTGACTAAATATACATACAGTATAGCTTAATTATGACTCAGTATGCCAATATATTATATATACAGATTAAGGTTGACCTCAGTATTTGAAAAATCCTGGCGACAGCCCTGGTTGAAGCTAATGACTTAACAACAGAACTTTTAATGATATCAATGGAACGCCGAAGACAGAGAGAGATAAAAAGAGAAAACAGTTATTGACATTTTATAAACCAAACACCTAATTGCTGAATCGTTTCAATAATCGTTAGATATATTTGTTAGTTGTAGCTCTATTATAGTCTTTGGGATTGGTTTTCCTTTCAAATTCCTATATCAAAAGTAGCTTCAGTCGACTTTAAAGACCAAATGTTCCTCTGAACTTTCTGACCCTCATAATTCTGACTGACTATGGAAGATTTAATCTCTACCGCACCGTCTCCTGTTTTAACGTCTACAAACACGATTAAACTCGTACCAACCTGAACAGCTAATGATGGTGATTTAATGAGCATCTATTTAAGGCTCATTGATATAAAAAGAGCTGGGACCTCCTGTGCTATACGTATCAATTACTGCATATTTTCAGAGCTTAGTGGTGGGTGAAGCCCGATGGACAAATATTTGGCGTGTCCGAGCAAACATTTCCCCCGCGTGTGTAACGCTGAGGAACAGCGGAGCTGTGTCGGTGTCCTTCAGTGGATCCAGAGCTGCATAAACACTGTGGCTGGAGGTGTTTACATGAATCTCCAGCAGACGTGTGCTCAGGCGTCCACGGAACAAGTTTAATGCGTTGGTGGCATCGGTCAATCTGACCTTCCTGAGAACCTGTGGTTTGTGAGTGTGTGTGTGTCTGTCAGTGTGTGTGTGAGATATCATTTGGAATGAGCAGGTCCGCCTCCCTCCGGCCTGAAAGTGCCTTTTGTTTGTTGTGTCAGAGGTTAAAGGTCAGTGTGAAACATATACATGTTTGTATATTTTACTCATGTTGTCTCAAAAGCTCAGGTTGCTGCAGGAATATAAAAAAATAAAGCAAACTGCCAGTGCAACGGCAAACACATAATTAGGAATATTTAAAAGTGTTAATGATCACTGTCATGGTTACCAAAGGGAAAGAAATACTCTGCATCACCCAAAATTAGTTGAAGCTGCTTTCACTTTAGAGTCACCAGTCTATGTCAATGTATTTTGTTGTTGCCTTAAAAGCATCTCAGAGGTCAAAGGTCAGAATAAAAGCCTCAGCTAAACTCCTTGAATGTAAATGTGAAAGCTGAGCATTGTCTCCAGCAGCAGGACGTCTGCTGTGTCTGAATCTGAAGATTGATTTAATACCTTAAGAATCTGTGGAATGTTGGTGCAATGATTCTCCTGAGATCATTTTCATTTGTGGTCATATACTGTCTGTAAACCTTTTTACATCAGACCCTCATCAGATACATTTTTGCTTGTAGATGTTTTATTACAAAAAGTGCATGAAACTCAAAAAATAAACAATTCCATTTCTTTTTGCTAGGGACCCCCTGGAACCCCCACAAGGCCCCCTGGGGGTCCTCAGGTCCACTTTGAGAACCACTGATGTTCAGAACATTCTCAGGGTCATGTGTATCACAGTTCATATGAGTTCCTTTAATGGTGATTGTTAATTAGCCCTGACCTCTGGCCTCAAACTGCCTCAGCAAAGCTTTTTGCTTTATTTGACAGAAATTTAGTGTAATAATCATCAGTATGTTTAAATTAGTATAGAATTAAATCAGAATAGGAAATGTTGTATTTATTCCTTTAGATTGTGATGTTTTTCTCTCCATGTGGAGCAGGTCTCCTTCTATAAAGCTGATATGTTTCCACAGTAGCTCAGAATAAACACTCTGGAGATGGACTTTGTGATTTTCATGTCTGCTGTAGTCTCTCCTACATGTTGGGAGACTCAGCACCTGTACCTTTAATATAGAAACTAAACACTGTCCCTTTATCACAGAAACTATGCACATTCAGATCAATCTGCAGCTTTAAATCTGATGCTTCATGTCTGCCATACTTCAAATGTTTGGGTTGATAATATTCTAACTTTTCTGACTCAGTTGGGCATAACAAAACTTTTATTACAGTTTCTTTGCATGAATTGAAAACAAATAAAACCACTGGATGGAGGCGTAATGAGTTTGACCAGTTACTATCTCAGCCAACAACTTTAATCAGAGTTTTACAGTGTTTCCCACTGAGCAGGCTGATTTGAAACGTGATGTGGTTTTTCTCTGTGTTGGACTGAAACCTCACCTCGCCTAAGGATCTGATTCCCGCCTTTTCAGGTATTGTTTCTGTGTTTTAGATTCTGGTTCTCCAGTCTGCTGCTGATATACAGCCATATTTATTCTTGTTGTAAGAGAACTAAAAGGTAAATTGTTTGACTTTTTTTCATAATGTCTTTTTATCTTGTATTTTTTTTATTTTTGACTTTTATGACATATTTGCCAAAATCAAGGGGAAAAAAAATAAAATGAGCAGAATGATCTGCTGATGTAATCAGACAATTCAAGATAATTCAACTTAATATTGAACTAACTGAAGCAAAACAAGATATTTTCACCTGAACAGATTTTGCAATGTAAATACAAACTACAAGATATTAGTTAACAAGTCAAAATGATTTAAGCAAACTAGATAAATAGATGGAATTCTATTCCATATTGGTCTTATTGTACCAAAAACAAGTTTTGACCTGATGAGATTAAATTTTTTGCAGTGCACACTTTCCTGATCACAGATGGACTCGGGGCCAATTAAAACAGCGACTTGAGGCTAAATTGAGGCTGATTGAATGACTGCTGCTGCCGACTCAGCACTGAGCCCCGTTCCCTTTTCACACTCTGACACGTCTGCAGCCGGCGGCTCGCTCTGACGTCCCATGTTTGACAGCACAAAAGCTGTTTTATTTCAAAATATTTGCTCAATAATTCAGAGACAGATGTGCTCGTATTCCCATAGATTTGATTTCACGCAACATGAAATAAAAGCTCGCCCCCCGCTCGTAAAACGCACTGGTAAGCGGAGTCTGCTGCGGGTTCGTTATTTTGCAGGGATGGATTTCAGATTGTTATCAGGGATTGTCCAAAGACTACACATGCCTTCACTGCTACACCAGCTCCTGGCACCGCAGCGTGTTTGCTCAGTTCTTCGTCCGCACCGACAGACTTATGGAGTCAGTCGCACGGTTACATTCAGGCTGCTGGATGCCAATAAAAATGTTGTACTCATGTCTTCTTGTGTCTGCTGATCTGGCTCCTCGGGGCGTCCGACAGCTCCGTCGTTTCTGTGCTCGATGCCCAAGGACATGTCAGGATGTTCTATCAAAACAGGCCCAACGAGGTGGAAACCAGCAGATTATTCCCTGCAAACTGTGACTCAGTGATTGTTGCAGGACGAGTCATGTCTGCTTCAGCGTGTGCATGCATGCGTGTGTGTGTGTGTGTGCACATGCAGTTTAGAAAATGCTGTTGTATTTTAGTTAGAAACTCCTTTAGCTCCGTTTTCATTGATGCAACGAGTGTGAGTTGTTGAGACTCAGCTGCTGCAGAAGATTCAGTTTAGATCTGTTAGATTATAAATGATAGATAGAAATGATATTATGATATTATTCAATGAATCGTCCAATTATCACATTAATCACCAACGATAATTGATTAATGGATGTGGGTCATTCTTAAGAAAAAATTGTCCCAATTCTCTAAATCCAGCTTCTTCAGATCTGATTATTTTATGGTTTCTTTAGTCTAAGATAATAGTAAACTGATGATCTTTGGGTTGGTCTGGATAAAAAAAAAAACTTTTTAGGTTGAATCTTCAGCTTTAGGAAACAGTGATCAAAATTGTACAAAATTGTATGAACAAAGCAACTAATTAAGGTTCAATAATCAATAGATTAATAACAATTAAAGTATTTGTTTTACTTTGAGTGATAGTATCTGAGTACTTCAGACCTGCAGACCTGTAGTTACTTTACTAAAAGACCTGTAAATAAAATTGTTCCACAAAAAATGAATACTTGCCAGCTAAAAGTATTGTTTTTGGTACAATTAGTCCAATATTAAGTAGAATTATCTTTAATTACTTGATTTCATCAGCACATCATTTCACTTATTTCGTTTTTTTGTTGTTTTTTTTATTTTGGCAAAATATGAGTCAAAAACACATTATGATAAAAAGTCAAACAATTTACTTCATTAATTAAATTTTCTTAAAACATTTATAAATTGGAAAAAAAAAACAATAAAGAAGAAAACAAGAAAGAAAAACTTGAAATAATTATGAAAGAAGTAAATTGTGCTTAATATTGGACAAATTGTATTGGACAAAGATATTTTCAAATGTTAAGATTGTTTTCTTTTTTTCAGTATGAAAACTGAGAAGAAAGATTTAAAAAACCTTCATAAAAGATAGCAGACAGTCGCTGCTCCTCGACTCCACCTGACCACGGTGATGATGTCACAGCTGAAACAGGATGCGTGGTGCAGCAGCGGCGATGTTCGACAGCTTTATATGTCAACTCTACCTGCTCTGACATCTTCATGGCTTTGGCTTCACTCAGGCTGTGGTTTATTGTGGGTGAAAACAGTTCAGATCAGATTCCCTCGCTGAGCTTTGAATTAAACTGTCACAAGACGCCAAAATAACTCCCAGAATCTATAAAAGCAGTTTATTATGACACAGGCTCGACATGATACCTGCGGGCGTCCAGACAATAGGCAACATGATCATGTGATAGGAGGAATAAACCGGCGGCTGAGCTGCCTCTCGATGATGAAGGTTGTGGATCAGAGGTTCGTTGGCAGCTTTATTAGCGGAGCTGGAACCTGAGACCCAGAGTCTCAGAGCTGATGCAGCCGCTGTCACAGTTTCTGTTTGATTCATCGAATCCTTTAGAAAAAGCACGTCATCACGAGTCTGCAGCCAAACATGCTGATCTGTTAGAGATTACATCAACCTGCTCCCTGATATCCACTGTCAAATAAAAGCAGACTTTAAAGGGACAATACGTAACTCAGAGATTCCGTCTCATTAGTGGAACATTTAGAGAGTTGAGTCAGTGCCCTGCTGCTCCACCAGTCTTTATTCCACATATATGACGAAGATTTGATTTGATTTTGATGTGAAAACATTTTACACAGAAAAATAACCATCAAAACATCTAGAAACCAGACTTTACCCGAGATCTGAGTCAGTTCATGTTTGAGTATGTAGACTGTGTCAACTTTGATTTCTGTTTTAGGTCCCACTACAGATTTAAATCAGGATGACAGAAGCTCAGTTTTTGTTTTGTTTTTTAATTCCCAGAGATGTCCCAAAGAATCTCAAAAATGTTATTTTAATATTTGTAATACTTAGATTTAGATTTGGAAGATCTTAATCTGCAGAGATCATCTGGATTTTATCTTAACATAAACATGTTTACATCATAATTCTACAAATTATTGAAAATAATACCATAAATAACCATAGTTATTTAGACTGAGAGGAATAATGGGTTATATTTCTGTTTCTTGCATGCAATGCGTTGTGATTGGCTGTAGAAAACCCTCATGGCCCATCAACATTTTGAGTATCTGAATATCTAGTATCTAGTGAACGCTCTTGTTCTTCTAGAGGTTTCTTCTGGTTTAAAACCATAAACACCTGGAATCTTCAGTCTCAGGTAGCTGTTCTTTATTTAAGATTCATTCTTAGATTCAAAAAGAATAAGCTTCATTCGTTTTAGTTTTTAGGTTTTGAAACTGTCAACAGCCAGAGTGACTGAGTCTGACAGAGACATCATGTGATGCTGCCTGAGCTGCAGAAGAGATTCTGCTTAAGGAAATAAAAGGCAGCAAAGAGGTAATAAAGATGTTCCTCTTTCTCTGACCCTGATCCGCCTGCTGAGGTAGATTACATCTCCAGGAAAGAGAATCTCACGAATCCAGACAGACGGTGGGACACGAACAGAACGCAGCGCGTAATGAGCCATGACAGCTGCATCTGAAGTGTCTGTTTTATAGCGAAGGAAAATCTAAATATTGTTGTTGGTGAAGCTGCAGAGCTTCATGAACTCAGGGTCCAGGAGTCTGCAGGACTTTATCTGCCCCAGGAGGCTTCATGTTGTATTTTTCAACCTAAATATCTCATACAATAACTTCAGCTCACTGGCAGCAGTCAGTCAGTTTTAATATCTTTGGTTTGGGCCATAAACCATAGTTATTATCATCTACAATATGAGCATTAGTACTGATAGTGACAGCCTGAAGAAACATATATAATTTATACATACAAATAGTAGAGTGAGTGCAAATTCTACATTAAATGAAATGGAAATATTTTTATGTCCTTGTATCTGTAGATGGCTTAAATCAACTAATTAAAAGTTATGTTTGTTAAAGGTTAATAATAATGTCTGGAAGTTTATTCTAAATTTGCTACTGATTTTTACAGTAATATTTGTCACTTACAATTTTATAATAGCATCAATTAATTGTTATGCACAGTTTATAGACTAATTATTAGCCTTTAACAAACATACAGTGAAATAACTGTAGTTTAATTAAAACTACAGTAGTTTAAAAATTCAGATTTGTTCTGATATTAAGACAAATGTTTTCTGAAATATTCAGTTTAATTACGTAAATATGAGGATTATCTGAGTAGTGGTTTTATTTCAAAACATTAATGTGATGATTAGTTTTCTTGTCAGAGTCAGATGAGAAGAAGAAGAGCTGCTGTCATGGTGGAATCATTAGAACCAGTAACCTCCCAGCTGCTGCGGCTCCTCCTCCTGTGGAGTAAAAATGTGGATGATCAGTTATGGTGCTGCACGGAATGTAACAGTCAGTGGCTTAATTTTGACTGAGATATCAAAAAATCAAATAAATCAAACAACCTTGAACTCAGCAGAATCAGCCAATAGAATCAGATCATTCAGGATAATTGTGCTCAGTATTAGACTGACTGTACCAAGTGAAATAATGTTTTGTGCTGCTTCCTGAGGGACGACACAGAGCTGCAGCTGATAGACAACATCTCCTGAGATAAACAACAAAATAACTCTTGATTTAAAAAAAAAAAATTAATTCCTGAAACAACAAAACAACTTTATTTAAAAAAAAAAAACAAGTTCTGTTTTAAAGAAAGAAAACATCCAAAATTCCTAATAAACAACAGCAACTTCTGATTCGTCCAGCATGTCTAAATGTCTACTGCTGGAAAACACATTCACAATTCAACTCAATTAGCTTTATTGACATAAACAATTAAAAATCGTGTTGTCAAAGCAATACAATACATCAAATTCCTATTAGATATAACACAAATATATATATGGTAGTGTTGTAACAGTCACATATTCATATTAAATATTACTTCTTTTAAAAATTTACTTTTTTCTCTCTGTCTCTGTCCCTCTGACTCTCTCTGATCATTGTTGGTGGATCAGGGAATCATTGTCACTTTAATATGTAATTTTACCACGACCTATTATTCTTTCTCATAAGTTTAATCTTCTAGGAACCACTAAATTTGATTTTGTCATCCCCTACATAAGGGCTCCAAACTTTATGTTTAACCATAATGTTATGTTTGATACAATATAATGTTAATGATGATGAAACTGACTGATTTCGCAGATGCTTTCGTCGACACCTCACAGATCTGATCCTAGAACAATAACCGTGCGTGTATGCGTGTGTGCAGTCTCACTGAATCCTGAACAATGAATGTGAAACCACTGGACAACAGAGAAAATACTAAACTTAACCAAACAAAGCTGCAAAAACATCTCTACCAGTAACGTCTCAGCTCAGGAGGAAAAAAGGAAAAAATATTAATAAAAGAAAATAAAAAAAATGATTAATGTGGATATTTAACCCAGTCTGGAAGTTTGTGATGTTATTATTTAAGAGTAGTCGTTTTCTTCATAGCTAAACTATGATTATTACAGTGGTGAAAGTGACCAAGTAAATTTACTCCATTACTCTTCTTAAAGATGGAATAGAGTGATAAAGGTGAAATGTTTCCTGTCATGTTGATTATATTAATGACTATTTTATCAGTTGATCAATCTATCGATTATTGAAACAATTTGAAACAATTAGTTGAATAGTTGTAAAATGTCAATCACTGTTACCCAAAACTGAAGATTCAACCTAAAATGTTTTTTTGTTTTTTTTTATCCAGACCAACAGTCCACAACCTAAAGATCATCAGTTTACTATTATAGAAGAATAAAGAAACAAAAAATAATCAAATTTGAGAAAATTGAACCAGAGAATTTGGACACTTTCCTCTTAAAAATGACTCAAATCAAATAATTAATTGTCAAAATAGTTGCTGATTAATGCAAAAGTCAGAAACTAATCAATTAATCGACTAATAACCACAGCGTCACATTATAAAACAGGATTTTTGCCTGGAGTTTGGATAAGAGACCCTTGTAAAGGTCTTCAGACAGTTTTCAGACTTTGTGATGACAAAGCCTCATTAGAACAGTTAAAAGTATCTTTGGAGAAGGACAAAGTGAATCTGTATCTGTGGGTGGAGAACAGGGACGTGGGAGCAGCGAGGGAATGAAGGCACTGATGTGCCAAACACAGAACACAATAATTGGGGACTTAGTTATTGGACGCATCCAATTTTCCATTAAATGGGGGAAATAGGTTTTGAAGAGTGGTGAGTAATAGAGGTGCACCGCTGCGGGGAAAGCGAATCAGTACAAATATGAGGATCTTTCCTCCAGAGCTTTGCCATGCACTTCAATTAAAGCCTCATGGCTCCGCTAACAACAACATGTCATCAAACTGCTACCTCGGAGATTATTGTTCTTTCCACTGTCTCCAAATATTACAACACACACTAACTCCTGTAATGTTAGCGACTAACACGCAGTTCCTGAACAGACCTGGATCCTGTCACAGCTCTGGCTCTTCAGCTGCAGATATGACTCATGATTCGTCCACAGGACTAATAGCTAATGACCATAATGCAGTGATATATTGAATTAACTTTTTTTTTGTTTTTTTTCCCAGACTTGAAGCCTCAGAGTTGAGCACTGAGACCAATTTGGAGTCAGGATCCATGTCAGAAGCTGTGACTCTGCAGCCGCGGCACTGCCAGCAGCAGCGGTGGAGCAGCTCCATGGTTTCCTGTCAGCAAGGTGAGTCAGGCCGTGACTAACCAGCGAGACTAAACCTGTATCGACGGCTCCATCTGTGGCGGCGGAGGCTCTATCGATTCCGCCGCTGTCAGCTGGGCGGCGTCCGTTAGTTCCTGACACGAACCTGGAAGCTCCGCAGAGCCACAGGGGCCAAAAGTCTGGGAGCGACTCAGGCCCAGGGGCAGTGGACCAGGTCCAGGAGGCATGCTGGGCCAGGTCCAGGTCCACGTCTGGGGTCTCCCTCCCCAGGTCTGGACCTACGGGCTCCCAGACGCAGGGCGGAGGCTCCGTGTGGGATTAAGCTGCAGCCGATACTGTAATTTCATGTAAATCATCTCCTGAAACCTAAGGACTGATCTGCTGCTCGACATTTTCTACCAGAATCGTTAAAGCCATGGTGAATATTGATCCACTGGCAGCAGGTTTAATGCTGACTGAAAAAACCCTCACTTAGAAATGTGGAAATGGCTTCTGGCTGTTAACAGCAGCCTCTCAGACACTGCTGCTTTTTTCAACAACAGCTTCCATTAAACTGCAGAAACTACAGCTGTGAAGCTTATTAATCTCATTCCTCAGATCCTGCAACGTTTAATTGCTGTTGATGTGTTCAAATGTCTATTTTTGTTTTTTTTTACCAATGGGTCAGTAGGCTGGAGTCTGCATGTAGTGTTTTATTTTTAAAATCCCAGGTTGATTTGTGCCTTTCCTGTTTGATTTCTGTCTTTCTCTTTTTGCTCTGTTGTTCTGTTGAAAATAGACTCGACTAGAGCAGCAGCATCAGCTCTGAGCATCACAACACTTATGTTACACTTTCCATACACTGACATTTCTCTCCCTATGGAATCCAACCTTTAGGACCTTTGCAAATATGTTTCTCAGAAGAACAGCAGAGAAGACAAAGGATCAAATGACTATGTCATAAACTGAGAGAGAAGTTGCTTAAATTGACGATGAATTGATAGATGTTTTACCTTCTTTCAGCTTTTTTGGTTGAAGAATTAGTTTCTTCCTCTAGCGGCAGATTCAGACTTTCTCCTCAAAGACCAAAATAATCAAAAAGTCCTTGTTCTGCATCACTATAACAGTTAAAACTATCCTGTTTATTCCACTAAGCACTTTCTCAATTTCAGCATATTTATCATTTTCCCATCCTTGTTTTTTTCTCCTTTTTCTACCCATATAAATTGATCTAATTATTCTTATTCTGCGGTGTAGGTATATGAATACAGATGTTACTGAGTCTTCATCCACCACTTTATCTTATGGGTAATGAACCTGCTCTGCTGCTGTATCTGCAGATACAGCTCTGGACAAAAACAAGAGACCACTGCATTTTTTTTTCTTTTTCTTGTTTCTTCTTTGCATTGTTTAAGGTCTGAAAACATTGTATCTTTTTTTTGATATTTTAACCATTTGTCATTTTCTGCAAATAAATGCTCTAAATGATAATATCTTTATTTGGAATTTGGGGGAAATGTTGTCAGTAGTTTTTAGACTAAAACCAAAATGCGGAGAAAGGCATCATGGGATGAACAGGAGAAAGTTAATTACTGAAATGAATTACATTGAATACTACAAACGGCTTAAATCTTCAGCTGCTTTTTCTCCATTGAGGAAACCTGGTCACGTTTGCTTCAGTTTGTGTTTAACCCTGCGTCGGCGTGTTTGTTTGTTGTTTGTGAAGCCTGCTCTGCGACCACATGACAGCGAGCTGAGAGCCAGAACAACCACGGAGACATGATGTGGAATTAAGCAGCTTCCACCGCACTCAGCCGGCCAATCAGAGGAGACTAATGAGAAGACACGGAGCCGGGTATTTAGCTGTCACACAGCCGTCAGCAGAGATGGAGGCAGCCTGTGATTACGCTGCACCGCCACAGGAAAATCAAAGCTCTGATTCCACTGAGAGCCGGAGTGGTTGGAGCTGACTGACGTTCACATGGCAGGGAGAAAATCCAGAAAATAACCTCAGCGACTCAAGAGGTCCAGTGTTAATGGTTTATCTGCTTCCATCCACAGATAAGATCCATTCGAGATAAAAAAAAAAAGTATTAGATAAAAAAATAAATAATATTAGACAAAAAATATTTATATTTTATATATATTTATATATTTTAGAACAATTAATTTATTAATCATATATTAATGAATTATCATCTTCTGTTCACAGATAATTTCAATTATTTAAACTTTTTGTTCTTAATTTAGTTCAATTTATTCTTGTTTTAAGAAAACCACAAGTAAATTGTTTGAATTATTTGAAATAAGCAAAATGGAATCAGATAATTCAAGATAATTCTGCAGTGTGTAACTGATGTTGGGGGTTCCATGCTTCATTGTGTTGTTTGTGTTAAGCTGCTCGCTGGGATCAGTCTGAGACCACAGATCAAAACCAGAGACAGAGATGCCCACTGCTCATCCCACTATGCACAATAAGTTAGGGATATTTTGAGAGACTCAGTGGATTTTTATACATTAATGGGGTAATAAATATTAAACTAATAAATATACTGTTTCTTCTCATTCATTTCTAGTAATATCAAAGGGAACTTTCATACCAAAAAGGAAAAGCACTCACTGAAAAGCACTGACTAGATCAGATCAGGCTGAGTTTTACTGACCCAACAAAGCAACAACGCATTAAACTAAAAATAGAATAAGGACACTGAATCTTTGAAGTTGGCATGTTGTGAATTTGTGATTTCCCATGCATTTCTTCCTGCTGTCCAGTTGACTCTTTATCGCATTGCCACTCTGTATTTATTTGTAAACCTTTTCTCTTGTTCTTCACAGTTTTTCATTTTAATTTTTCCTCTTTCGGATTCGGACAAATCTGCTGAAACTTCTGTAGTTGGTCTGAAAGTCATAACTATCTAAAAAATAAACTAAACTAAACTAGAAGCACCATGATATGTCTTTAAATAAACTTACAATCACTAGTTTTTATTGATTTAACACTGGATTTGACACTAACTCGTTTTAAATAGACTGACACTAACTAGTTTGTAATAAATAAACTGACACTAAGTATTTATTTTTTTAATAAACTGACAGTAACTAGTTGTGTTGCAGTGAATCTGGATGTTTCGGGGTTTTTATGGATCTGAGTTTCTTTATTATTGTTTTTCTTTCTCATTTCTTTCTAATTTCCTTCCTATAAAACAAACTTCTTCCCAACTCTCTTTATTTTTTACAAACTGTCCCTCAAACTTAATCCCTGTTGACCACAGCTGGCAAACAGCCTGTCACCAACAACCTTTAACCCCGCAGCCAACATGGCTGCCATCTCTGACAATTATCAGCAATTGGTCAGTTATTTTCTTAGGCCACTGAAATTATAGCTGAAATTATAGAGTCACAGGAGATAAAACGCTTCCATTCACAGATCAGAGCAACACACACACACAGTTACTCACACCCATATACTCTCTCTCTCTAGCTCACACACACTCGCTCACACACACACACACTCTCTCTCAAGGACTTTATCATTCTTTGAAACACTCCAAACATCCTCCGTGTTGTTTCCAGTTTTTAATGATTCTGTCAAGTCACAAAAGTTTTAAATTGCAAGCAATCATCACGAACATTGACTGATCGTTGAACACGAGTGTGTTCTAACGAGTTTTAACATGTGAATTTGTGCAGTCAAGCTCTGCAGCAGCAGATTAAACCTTATGCACACTTTCCATCATCAGTTCCAGGTTTATGACTATTTCCAAACAATATAGATCCTCCGGTGCTGCAGTGATTTAGTGCTGCTCTAAAACTCTGATCCTGCGAATGAGGGAAAAAGTGAGATGGACAGAATGGAAGAAAGTGTAATAAAGAGGTTAATGTGGGTATTGGGTGGCTGAGGTTTGACAGCAGCGATTATTACTGCAGTGGTAAAACAACAGCACTTACAGGAAGCTGCTGACTCAGGATCAGCTGAGCCTAATGTCAGCTGATCAGAGGGGGCGGGGTCAGAACGTCCTACTGTCACCTGACTGCAGCCATTATGCTGTTCAGGAACTTTAAAGTGGAAAACAAAGCTCTTCTCCTTTTGAATTATTCACAAGATTAATTTTGACGCAAGGTAGCAGGATGCAACTGAAACTAAAAATCCAGCAACCAATCAGTGATCAGCCAGCGATCATGTGAGCAGTCGAACAGTTTTCAATTAGACTTTAGATGATGATGATTCTGTGTAATCAGACATTTGATTCCCAGACTGTTTTCTCCTCAGCATCACTGGTTCCCTTTAGCGTAATTTTTACACATTCTCCCAACACATATGAAGGTGATGATTGTCCACATTTGGAGGTCAGTAGATGTTAAATAATTTGGCCGCAAAAGCAGAAACAGACAGCATCTGTTTTAAATGATCAATATAATGCTAACCACCTTAACTCGCCTTCGCTCCGCCATAGAGACAAATATGATCAGTTTGAAGAAAACTAAAATCTGTCAGTGGAATCAGGGAATTCAAAATAATTATGCTCAATATTGTTGGAGGGTGCAGCTGAGGTGAAGGAGATTAACAATTTTTGGCACAATGATTCAACAGAATTCTGGAAACACACACTCAACAACAGCAGTGCCACAGGTTTGTTTACTTATTTGTGTTTGTGTGTGTGTATGTATATGTATTTGTGTGTGTGTGTGGGTGTATGTGTGTGTTGGTCTCAGACTGGTCTGTGTTTGTGTTGGAATGCACCTCCTCATGGCGCCATTTTTGCTATTCACGCAATAACTTGTGATTCCGTCATGTTTGTGTTTTTGCTGATGATGGCGGTTCCTGACGCACAGGAAATGTCTACGTGCCGCCACCACCGCTCTGCTGCTGCTGCTGCTGCTGCTCCGCATCGCCTTCGGACTCGAGTCGTGTTTCCATGAAGGCAGTGATGTGTCAGGGTTGTGAGTGATTGACGGGTCTGTGATGTCAGCTGAGCATCATCAGCCAAGATGGCGTCATTTGTTGACAAAGCTCATTCCTGACACCATGATGCTCTAAAGCCCGATTTATATTTTCCGTTGAGCTGCTCTCACAACATAATAATCAGGTGAGCGGTGATGTTTGAGGCCACATTATTTTCTCTGTATTTTTTCTTCCATCTCCTCAGAAAGAGTAAAACTGTCCAAAACTCTCAGCATCAGCCCGAGAAAGTCTAAGTCAAGAAAGCAAAAACATAGTCCGCTATTCATTTAGCTTCGTTGCCGTGGCGACAGTACAGGCTGGCGGACGCGGGTGCTGCATGCTGACTCACGGGCCGGAGCCGCCATCCAAGAGCCAGGCGCCAATCAAATGCAGCCTGTGTGCCACTGAAACCGCGGCGTCCTACCGCCCTGCTTCACTGAGCTAGAACAGACAGAAATTACTGAATGACAGAAATCACAAAAGTCAATGAATTACTGTCACTGAAATCACAGAAATTACAGAAGTCACTTAATCAGAAAATTACTGAATCACTGAGTTAGAGAAACCACTGAATCACAGAAATCACAGAAATCAATGAATCGCAGAATCACTGTGTCACAGAAATCACAGAAGTCACTTAATCACTGAATCACTCTCACTGAAATCACTGAATCACAGAAATCATTGAGTCACAGAATTCATAGAAATCACAGAATCACAAACATCATTTAGTCACAGAAATCACTGATTCACTGAATCAAAGAAATGACTGAAATCACTGACATCAGAGAAATCACTGAATCTCAACAGTAAAAAACAAAAAGAGAAGAATTCCTCCTAACATGATTCCTCCTAGTAGAGGACAGACTTTTCACCGCTGTTCTTTTCAGTAAATCAGGACTCTGACAAAGGTTTGGTATCGTTGAGCTTGTTTCCTTCTTGTGTTGGAGAAGAAATGAGAAGGAAAGAAAACAACAAAGTCTAGATAAGGTCTGAAGGCAGCGGAACTCCGAAGGAAAACAGAAAGACAACAGCAGCATTTCAGAGTATTTCTGCTCCTACACAGAAACACGGCAAACACATTATAATATATTATACCAGGATACTGACAACATGACTGACAGGAGGGTTCTGCACACACATTCACACACACACACACACACTCACACACTCACACACACACACACACACACACACAGATTGTGAGTGTCTCACCTCAACAGCAGCAGAGTCAAACAAATTGCTAAGGTCTGTGCAAACAAGAACAATGTCTGGTAGGAGATTTGTTCAGTCACACACACACACACACACACACACAAACTCCCCTTTTTGAGTTACCATTATTTATCCAGAAAGGAGTAATGCAGCCAGTGTAACATACACGGTTTGTATTAATGCTAAACACGGAATATTACGCGTCATGTCCTTTCTTTTCCTTCCTGACGTTTCCAACTGGACTAAATCTTGTGTCCCGTCATGGAGCAAACGTTCCATCAAGCTTTATTTAGATGTGTCACATTAAAGGTGCAGAGAAGTTCTGCTGGACCCTGATTACCAAAAATAAACAGCAGCCGCTGACTCATTCGTCATTGCATCATATTGACGGTGTCTGATGTGCTGAGGTTTGTGGATGTGAGTGAATGTCAGGAGGGATTTTCCTGCTTTACTCAGCAGCTGCTGCAGCTACACTCAGCTGATAACTGGGTCACACACATAAAACAGAGAAAGTGCAGCTCAGTACATTTACCTATGTAAAGTTATGAGTTTCTCGAGTATTTTCATGTGATGCTACTTTAAAAAAAATAAAAGTAAAACTATTGCACTTTCTACTCCACTAAAATTATCAGCTGCAGTTACTCTTCATCACTTTACAGTAAATTAATTAATTTTAATATCCTATTATCTTTTTTCTAATACTAGCATTGTGTTTTTGATGACAGTATTTCTACTTTTACTGCAGTAAAGTATCCGAGTACTCATAGCCATTTTGTCTATAATTCCAGTATCTGAAGAGACAGATGCTTCTGCAGAAAATGATGAGAAAACAAAAATCTGATTCACACAGAAAGAGTTGTGTTTGGAGACAATGAAACACTCTGTGTTGTCAGATAATGGCAGGTTACAGCTGCAAAGAGAGAAAATCCAACCTGAGCTGTTCTCGATTCTTTTCAGGTGTCCACAGACCTGATTGACCTTTGACCTCTGACCTTTAAAACAAAGCTGCTCCTGACCTTCTCCTTGTCTGAACCAGCTTGGTGAGTGAACAGATGAAAAGTAAAAATCTGCTCCTCACACGTCTAAAGAAACAGAAATATATGGTTTTAATATGTTGAGTGAGACGGAAGACGCAGAAACTGTGAACAATAATTAATTTTGAATTTTTTTCACTTTTGTTGAATCGGTTTTCTTGAACAGATACACACAAAAAATACCAACCTGCTGCAGCAGAGTCTGGTGAACAGTATATAATTATATAATTTTATATATATATATATATATATATATATATATATATATATATATATATATATATATATATAATTATCTTTAAAGCAGGATCTGGTTGACAGACTTTCTTTAGCACGGGTGGGCAGATTAATTAATTAGCATCATTAGAGTCCTGACAGTGAAATGAGCCTCATTAAAGAGAATTAGATGAAACACACACCAGTGCAGAGAGGGGAGGCGGGGGGAGGATGAAGGGGGATGAAAGGCAGAAAGAGGAGAAGACGAAACAGAATCATGTGATGCAGTGAGGTCTGATGTGGGTTATTATAGTTGTGAAGATCAGGTTGAGCCTCATGATGCAGCTGCTGTGACCCTGTGGGGTTTTGCCCCCTCTGCTGGATCCGAGCTAAACTCTGCTGGATCCGGGCTAAACTCTTTCTTAACCAGCTGGAGGTTATCCAGCACAGTTTCCAATGTGAACATCCACTCAAGAACACATTGAATTTAGCTGGATTCTCCTCTAATATAATAAAAACACTTTATTCACATATTTAAACCATATTTCACGCAACAATTCCAACTATACTGCAAGTTCCTGCAGCAGCAACAACCAGGAGATTGGCCGAATCAATTCATTCTTTGACTTTAACATAACTTAAATATAGACATTTTATTATATCAAGTCGATTGAACCAATCATATCCATTCATATTTAAACACCAACTAAAATCTCATTTTTGTTTAATCTAAATTCTGACTTAAAGTTTAAACTGTGGTGATGAATGAACTAGCTGCTGATTTACAGCATGTTTGAGTCAAAACTCTCCAGAAATCTTTATTTTCCATAGTTTGAAGAAAACATACGTGACAGAAACAAGCTGTATGTCCCTTTAATACGCATTTAAATAAGTCATAGCCAGATTTTTTTTGTACAATAAATACATTGAAAATGAGACCAAAACTAATCTGTCTTAGATTTATAATCGTAAAAACTATGTGAACGGTTGAGTATATAAAACAGATCTACTTAAAATCCAAGACAAGTGTTCATGCAATATACATAATTTATTCATGGTAACTTTTAATGTTGTTTTACATGAGCATTTTAAACTTTTCATTCAGACTCAAGATGAATCAACAACATCGATTTTTCAGGATAAATCCTGTGACTCACTCACCAAAGAGCTGATGTTTCCGTCCTCATGTTGAGACTCAGAGAACATGACACATCTGTTGCTTCATCTCTATATTTACCTTTAACCACCTGTATCAATCCTTTTATTAAAAGCTGCTGCCGGAGGCTTCATATCCTGCAGCGAGGCCACGCTGCAAAAAACATGAACAACTGAAAATACTGTATATTTAGTACAAAACCAAAGTCTGATATATCCACATGCAGACCAGAAGAACAGTTTCTTCTGCAGGAAGCTGCTCTGGAAACTGATGAGGTTATAAAAGAGTCAAATAATCCCAAATCTGATCTGATGCAACTTTCCTTGTCCGGCTTGAATCAACAAGCTCAGGAACGTCAGGGACTTCTGGGAAAAAGTTGGCAAAGCATTAAAGGGAAAAGGGGGGGGAGTTGGACGATCACAAAAGAGTTTACTGTAGAGTTTACTCACAAACACATGGATCAGCTTTAAATCATCTGACTCAGTGGAGAAAGTTTCACACAGAACCAGTAAGAGGAGAGGAACACTAAGTGTTGACCGTAAAAACATTAAGTGTGAAGTTGTGATGTCACTAACAAGGTATACTTTCACAAGAACCAAAAATAAAAGAGTGTATTTTAACAAGCTTCTCTCTTCAGCTCTATAAGATCATGTTGTTTAGTCTCATTAATATTATTGATACTCTCCTCTGATTGGTGGATTTGAATGACTATGAATGGAGGGGTGGGCGATGACTGTATTGTTGTGACATCGCAACTTCACGGAAGACCGGACAGTTCATTTTAAGGCTCAGTTTGTGAATACAGACTGAAACATGGAACAGTATTTATAGAACATGTTGACTTTCTGATAATCAAACACATTAAACATCATCTTTCTACCATGGGTTTCTTTAAATCTGTTGAAAATGAACATTCACCAACAGTTCAGTATAAAATAAATGAGCAGTCGTGTCCAGTTTTCCAGCTGTAATGTGACAGACAGCAGAAACCGTTATGGGTCAGCAGGAAACTAATCAATTGGATGCAGTCGTTTTCTGTCTTTTTAAATTATCGCTGCCTAACGAGAGCTTGTAACTTAATGAGGAAGAAACAGAGCAGCACCAATTCTTGATTCTTAGAAATCAGCACCGTCTCCAGAGAGAAACGTTAAACCACGGTTACAGAATGTTTCAGTTCCTCTTCTCTCAGCAGCAGGAGGAGGGTTGGGTGGATGGATCAGTGCTTTGTTTCATGGAATAGTTGCAGCAGACGTCTGTTCAACACCACTGTTAATCATTCTATTGATCATTTTTACCCAAACGAGGAACAGGAACATAAACTGTTGTTTTTCCCTCTGGAGACTGAGTTGAAATATTTCCCCCTTGTTATTTAGTTTTTTTATATTATTGTTTTTTTATATAACATATTAAACTCAAAGCTTAATAAGAATCGACCGTCTCCCTTAGGATCAAACACACACACAGACACACACACATGCACATCATCATCACGACGGTCTACAAGTCGTTTGGCTCAAGCAGCAGTGGAACACACTCCGTCACACACACAAACACATACAATGAATACACACACACGTTAGGGCGGGCGGTGTAATTGTGCAGGGGCCTTAATTGCTCCTGATAATTGGTGGCTGTTTTAAGGCTCATCAGTCACATAAATGGGGCGGCGGAGGCCTCGTCTCACGCTCTCAGGTCTGGGTGGGGGGGGGGACTCTTGTCAGGGTCTCGTAGATTTAAGCGGCTCCTCTGGTGGTCGGCCAAGAGAAACGCAACAGCCCTACTAAGCAGATGACTCAGAGTGGGAGTGCATGTGTGTGTGTGTCTTCAGTGGGTGTGTGTTTCCCTGCACACACATACATTCATTTTGCTCTAAACACACTTGAACTTCATTCAGTGCTGCTGCACTTGAACAGCCACTTAATCTCTAAGCTTTGTGGAAGTGGAAAGTCGAGTCGCTGCTGCTCGACAGGTCTGAGTGATCGTTTTAAGGAACACACACACACCCGCTGAACACACACACGCACACACACACTGATTTCACTCACACACCCACTGATTACACTCACACACCCAGTGAATACACACCCACCCACTGAACACACTCACACGCCCACTGAACACACACACACACCCACTGGACACACACACACTGCATATTCACACCCACTGAAGACACACACTGAACACACACCCACTGAACACACGCAAATCCACTTAACACAAACCCACTGAACACAAACCCACTGAAGACATTAAACACACACCCACTCAACACGCACACCCACTGAACTCACACACACTGAATATTCACACCCACTGAAGACACACACTGAACACACACACCCACTGAACACAAACTCACTGAACACACTAAACACACACCCACATCCACACACACATATACACTGTACACACACCCTGAGCATATACACATACATAACACACACTCATACACACTGTTCACACTTTGAACACTCACAGAACATACACACACACACATACACACTGATCACACATTTACTGAACACATCCTCTCACATACACTGATAATATGCACACACTGAACACACACACATTGAACACACACACACACTGAACACACACACATACACTTACTGAACACACACACTGATTACACACACTGAACATACACACACACTAAGCATACACACACACTGATCACACACAGACACACACACCTCAAAGAATAAAATGCAACCAGACACAGACGTTAAGTAACTGACGTTGAGTTACTGTATCTGGCTGTTTTCAAAGCCTAAATCTATAAATGATCTAATTAAATATTCTAGTTACAGTTTTTCATGATTGTCAACACACGTTTCTCAATACAATAACGGCTTTCTCAATACTACACACACAAAACCGAAAACTGCACACACAAAAAGCTAAATCTAACACTCCCTTTGCAAGAAGACTTTTGCCATCAAATCTCAACATTGTGTTCACAAAACGGAAGTCCTGTTTTCATTTGCTACACACAGTCGTATTTTCCAGTGACACATACCATTCATTGAGCACACACAACTAAGCTTTTGCTGCACACTACCAAGCATTATATCAGATCTATTTATCCTGTCATGCTAATTAGTTTTGTCTAAATTATGGACATGGCATGATTTGAAACTTTGATGCAGCCAGGAACAAATATATCATATAAACTTTTTTTTTGTTAGATCATGCATCACAAAACACAGAAAACTGTTTCACTGAAGGTTGAACTGAGGCAGTTTCAGCATCCGTCACATGTTTACTGTAAAACTGTAAAATATTAAGGATTTTATGCCTGAGGTAAGATAAAAAAAAAAATTCTTTTAAATGAAGTGGAAAAAGCCATTAAAGCAGTAAAAGGAGAGAAATAAACTCCTCCTGGACATCCACCATCCTTCTATCTTTAGTCTTCAGGGGAATATATTTTTTTTATTTTATTTCTCTGGAAGTGATGGATGCTTCTTTAGTTCCAGCAGTGAGCCACAGATGCAAGGACATGTCCAAAATGTCCAAAAGTCACCTGGAGACACAGTGTCCACATGTTCAGCCAGAGGCAGTGAAACATGGACATGAAACCGTCTCAATCTAAAAGCGGCTGCAGCAGTAATAAAGGGGGGAAGCTGCTGGCTGTTAGATTTATAGACAGAAAACAGGCCCAGTGTGACAAGAACCTGAAGTTTAGAGCAAATTCACAATCTTTAATCTTCAGGTTGGGAGTAATAAATTCAGCAGTTTTTAATAGTCTGTCGCCACAACACGTTTACAGCTGCAGGACATGCATGTTACATGTTTATAACATGCATGTGATGTATCTGAGAGCTGACTTTGTGGTTTTGTGTCTGTGCTGCGTCACGTCCCTCCTGCTCCCGTCTCCATATCTGAGCTCCGATCTCGTCTCTGTTGTTGTGTCCATGTGAGCGGCCGCGTTGGCTCATGCGTGTGTGGCCCTGCAGTCAATGGCCCATTGCGTTTTCCCTCGATAGCCGTGAAGGGGGGGAAATGACCTTTAATACGCGCGGCCCGCTCCCCCAGTCCATATTAATGTTAATCTATCAGACTCGGAGGCTCCCTCGCCACACAACGCCGCCAATGTTCCCGGGGCCTCTGGGTGTAATCAGCGGCGTCCGACCCAGCGCAGCTCTGTGAGGGCGAGGATTTAACAAAACACACACTGCATGATCTCCCGCTGTTTTTTTACTACTAAACTAGCTGACTCCAAACAGCAAAGTGGCGGCAGAAGGCATCAGAGGAGGAGGATGAAGGTGAAGGTTCAGAGGGTCAGAGCTGGATCTGCGAGCTGGTTAGTTTTAATTCACTGGATCAGTGGAAACTTGTCCTCTCCCTAAACAGCTGCTGTCATGAAGCACCTGACTGTTAGTTAAGTCCCTCCCCTCAGATAGTGTACCGGCTCACATATGAAGTTTCCTGTTCTGCAGGAACACTCGTCAGGCCCAAGTGACATACTATAAAATATCAAAAAGACATCCCCAAAAATTTTATTATATTAGAATATAAAAGAAAAAAAAATTAAAGAAGAAGATGTGATCACTGACGCTGCATTGTTTTTTTCTTTGCCTTTTTTTGCAAGCACTTTGCTCCTAAATCATCATTGTCATGCTCAAATGACATTAGAAAACATCATCTCAGGTAATATTTATTAATTGTTGATTGCCATGGCTCTGCAGCAGTGAAAAAAATCAAAAAGCACAACATGAAATTCAAACTTTCTGTCATAAAAAGCAAAGGAAAACCCAGGAGAAGCAGCAGTTTTACTACAGTACTGCAATATGTTTGAAAATGTAAGCTATACACTAGTCATACTGGTTTAATCAAAGATCAATCTAAAGTTTTTCCAGAAAATTACCATATTTTTCCCAGGAAGGGATTAATCACCCAGCCCAAATCTCTGCCTGTCAAATAAATGCCAGATCTGTTAAGTGGTTGCCTTTTCTATCATTCACAAGTAAGTGTGTTTGATTTATTTAATATTTAAAAAAAAAAGTACAATGCAGAAGTAGAATGCAGATCTGCATCTGAAGGAAATATTAAGAATAGAACACAATAAAGTCATAAACGTATTTCCATTGTGTACTTGTTCTCAGACATTAAGAAAAAATGACAAAAAGAGAAAACCGATGAAAGAATTAAAAGTGCCTTTTGTCTTCATTCAGAAACTGTCAAGGAGTTCAGAATCTATTCAATATGATCTCTTCATTCTTCATCTTTTCTAAGCAGCATAACTTCTTGAACCAGCGGTATAAATAATAATGAAATAGATGCAGTCACAGTGACGATGATGATGATGATGATGAGTCTTTGTCTGAGACAAAACGACCATGAATATGTTGTGTTGTGACATCATCATCGACATGGTGTGAGTCTAATTGATGATGATATTGTTAAATGAAGTGAAACATGACTGCAGCTACAGTAGGCCTCTAACAACACTGGTCAGTGTGATGAATGTGTTTACCAATGTGAACATTTATTCCACCATTAATCGGTTTGGAGAAATTGAATTAGCAGCCTGCAGGAATCTCTACAAGCTTCTGTCCAAAATAAATAGAAGCTGAATTCTTCATAGAGTCTGCCGCGTGTGGTCTGCTCACTGACACCTGATCTGATTGGACTAATCGGTTTAGAAATGGACCTAATCTGACCTCTCCATCTCACACTGGGCTGATTCAGGTTATAGGACAGAGGCTGCAGGTACAAGTGTGAGCTCTGCGGTTTAACGTTTGGAGGCCGCAGAGAAAACGTGAAGAACGAAGAAAGCTACAAATAGGCAGCGAATAAAATCGAAAAAAACAATTCGTGCAGCTGACAAAAATAAACTGTGAGGTTAGGGTTTGGATGGATGAGGAGGAGAGTGAAAGAAGAAAAACAGGAGCGGAGGTGATTAGCAGCTGCTGGGTCCAGAGGGGCAGAAAAAGGCTTCGGTCACTTTCTAATCTCTGAGCTGATCTGAGAGTCCATGCTAAGTGCAGGTTGGGAGCAGCAGTTTCAGGACGTTTGTGGAAACAAACTGCTAATGTGTTTTTTATTTGTGGCAGAGAGATTTTATCAGGCTGCTTGGTATAAACAGTTTGGACTGTTTAGAAATCACTTTCTCTACCTGAAGTCCAGTGTTTTCTCTTTTCCTCTCCCAGAACTGCTTCCTGCAGCCAGAAAACACTCTGACAAGACTTTTAGAAAAGATGTAATTTAGTGACCATGTTTCCGTGTCCCATATTCTTGTCTCTCCTTATTTTAGTGAGTCGACTCTTTGTTCCACTAGAGAAACTTGTGACTCGGTGTGTGGGTTAAACACACTGTGTATTATCTGTTAAATGTAGTTCAACCTACTTCGATCAACAGACTTTAACCGACGTGAAGCATTGTTTGTTTCCCTCCCTGAAGCCGACATGTTTCTACAGTAGCTCAGAACAGACAAACCAAACAATTCTAGAGGGATTTTCACGTTTTGTTGTGGCCATTGTTGGCCAGGTTGTTCTATATGTTGAGGTTCTTAGTTAGAGCTGCAATCTCACCACTACACACTGTACCTTTAATATGGAAACTAAACACTGCACCTTTAAAAGTGAAACTACACACTGTACCTTTAAAGGAGAAACTACAGACTGTCCCTTTAACACAGGAACTAAACAGTGTACCTTTAATACATAAACTACTGTACCTTTAATACAGAAACTTGAAGCTAATTGCTCGCAGCTCCAGCTTCAAACCTTTTCACATATATTCGAGTGAGATCAATCTGCTGCTGTAATTCTTGGGAAATGCACAAAAATATAGTTTTTCCTCCACACTGGTTTCCACAGTCTTGTAAAACAGCAATTCCAACATTTGTATTTGTTCCCGTAGAGTTTTAAATAAACTGAGCAGCAGCTGTAACAGAATCCTGCTGATGCTCTTTACCCAGCTGCTGTCGCTCTAATAATTTCCCCCCGAACTAAGTCGTGTGTGTTGTTTCCGAGTATAAGTACTTTCTAAGTACTTAAAGTGTTGTCGGCCTTCATGCAGCACATGTATTTGACTCAGCCTGACACATCCTGACTCATATGTTACAGTGGCACAGTGAACCACACACACCCTCGAACACTTTCTGCATCTTTTGTTTCTCTATTTTTTTGAGTTGTTTCCTTCAGTGTTATTTTTCTGACTGAAATATCAGTTTGACTCTTGGTTCTGTCAAACATGTCAAACTGTCTGACAAGGTGCTTCACTACATTAGCTCTCATCCGCTGTCATTCTGTACCTTGCCGGTGGAGTGTTGCTGTCTGGTTGTCATGGAAACCGTCAGGAAGGTCCCATTCTGCTGCAGCAGAGACATGAGATGTAAAAAGCTGCTGAGGCACAGCTATCACCGACAGAAAAGGAGGGCGAGGGACAGGCCAAAAGAAATAATAAGGTTCAAGTTTAAGATGTAAAAAATAAAGGAAAAAAGATAAAATAAGAAAATAAACTAAATAACAGGGGCAATAAAAGAGGAAATAAGGTCTGAGACACAGAGAAAGTTAGAGCTGAATGTTAATGTGTATCAGGACAAGTGAGGCTAAAATAAAATATTTTTTTGTTCAGCCCACAGTCCACAATCCAAAGAGTATTAGTTTGCTATTATAAAAAACTAAAGAAACAAGAAAATAATACTATTTGAGAATCATTTATCAATATCAATCATTCTTTATCAAAATATCAATAATCCTTTATCAAAATCCATTAACTAACTGATCAATTGTTGGAGCTGTTCTTAGTAGTTTCTGTTATTATTCATCTAAAATGCTGCTGGTAAAGTTTCATAATTGATACACAGACATGAGACTGCTATCAATCTCTTATCTAATAAAGCTTCTATCATCTTCTATAATAGCAAATTAAAGATCTTTGGGTTGTGGACTGTTGGTTTCAACAAAAACAATATTTTAGGTTCAATCTTCAGCTTTGGGAAATGTCACATTTTCCAGGATTTTATGAACCACAAACAACTAATCGGTTAATCATTTCCGTAATGAATAGATTAATGTTTAGTTGGCCTATAATCTCTCTCTGTGATGAAGGGAATAACTTCTCCCAGTTTTTCTTCCTCTATGAACTCATGAGTGTTCTGTGAATCCAGGATCTGCAGAGGCTCCAGTCAGATCAAATCCCTGCTGATCTGTTTCCATCTAAACTGCAGCATGAAGTTGAACAGGATGTAGAGTGTGAGTGAGGAGCTACATATGTGCAGGTTAGTGGGTCCGGTGTGTGTTACTGAGGGTCCAGTAATGGGTCAGTAGCTTGAGACACCGAGGGTCCATGTAACTCACACCATGCAGAATACAGGCCCGCCGGGGCTCAGCAGGACCCACACGCTGCTGCAGGACTGACTGAAGCCACATATTTATCACTGGGTGACCCACCGCTGCTCTGACACATCAACTGGAGATATTTATTTCAGAATCAGTGATTAATCACCTTTAATCAGGCTTTTAAAGCAGCTGAGAGCAGCCGCCCTGCCCTGGATTCAACTCAGCAGTGGACCAGGTGGAGTTTCTGCAGTGTTTCTGGAGGCAAAACCCATTTGAGAGGAGGCACAAGAGCATGAAACAGGATTAGGTTTCAACATGCTACAAGCGAAAGCTACTATTTTATTACACTGCCTGATCAAATTTATAAATTGAATTAGGTTCTTTTATCAATTCAGACAGCTATTGATTTCTTCTCAGAGGGGATTGTCTGTGTGTGTGTGTGTGTGTGTGTGTGTGTGTGTGTGTGTGTGTGTGTGTGTGTGTGTGTGTGTGTGTGTGTGTGTGTGTGTGTGTGTGTGTGCGCGCTGCAGTTCAGTGCTTCCATATGGATTATTAGCTTGTTTTTGTACCAGACTCGCACAACCTCAATTTTTCATATCCGAACATCTCACACGTTTACAATTTGTGATTCTGACAGAAGTTGTTTTTAAATCTCCCACCATCTTCTCTGTATTCTTTCTTCAATTATAAAACAACTGGTAAATAAATATTATTATCTGTCATTATGGGGACGATGCCAGGACCTAAACCTGTTTCCATCTCCTCTCACAACTCTTGTTTTCACCTCCTCCTCAGACCACACACGTTCATGTCATGCGTGTGAGTTCAGGCAATGACATCATGAGACCAGGAGGTTGTCAGTGATGTTCTGGATTAGTCTCAACACAACAAATTGAAAAAAAAAATCCTAAATCTGACAACACATGTGCAGCGCTTAGAAATTGCTCACTGCAAGACATATTAACCAGTGTAGCAGTATACAAATGCTACAATCTACTCCTAAAGTAAAAGTACATAAGTATTATGAGTCGATGGAGTAAAGTATTGCAGTAACAAATACATGAATATCATGAGTTGATGTAGTGACAATATTCATGTGCTGGATTTTAAATCTATTGTTTTATCCATTGAGTCAAATCCGCATGTGAAGGAAATAAAGCTGCAGATAAATGTAGAGGAGAAAGTAGCAGCACATGGAAACACTCTAAATACCTTAGAATGTACTTTAATATAGTACTTTCCACCATTGCTAACAAACATGAGTGTATCCACCACACAAAGTTCACACAAACACACACACACACACCCAGCTCTGTGTGGCACACAGGCCACATATGCCACCCGTGTGTGTGTGTGTGTGTGTGTGTGTGTGTGTGTGTGTGTGTGTGTGTATATGTGTGTGTGTATGTGTGTGTGTGTGTGTCTGTGAGTTGTCATGAGGTGGTTTGCTCAGCTCTCTGCTCACATACTAAACTGTAGCTGCCACTTTATAAATCTTGAGGGAAAGAGGCCTAGCAGGTAAATAAAGAGGATGTGTGTGTGTGTGTGTGTGTGTGTGTGTGTGTGTGTGTGTGTGTGTGTGTGTGTGTGTGTGTGTGTGTGTGTGTGTGTGTGTGTGTGTGTGTGTGTGTGTGTGTGTGTGCATATGTCCATGTGTGTGTGAGCAGGTGGCAGCAGTTTGTTTAGTACCTGAACAGAGACATTGACTCTCACACTGTTTCTGTTTTATTGAGTTAAATAAGTCAGCATTTACTTGCCTCTGAGCTGAAATCATCCTCTGACTCTGACCTGAGTGACAGCAGCGTTTACTCTGTCAGTGTTGGGGATCTGGCAGGAGATATGAGTGACGTTCTGCCTGCTCTCTCCTCCTTTTACCTTCTCGCCTTCTCTCTCCTCCTCTCTCTTCCTCTCTCCTCACACTCTTCACACTGCCTGTTTTCACTCTAAACATTGTTTAAAAAAAAAGCAGAAACGGGCCTCACCAATTAATCCCCATTTACATATTCCTGGCTACAGCTTCCAGCTGTGTTTGGGGGAATGGGGGTGGGGAGGGGGGGTGGAGTCAGGGCAGGAGCTTTGGCGAGGAAACGAGACGCCATTTCAGTCGCCACGTAGATTATTTGTTTAGGTCATTAATAATTCCCAAAAGTGCCGCGATTAATTTTGAAATTAGCCAAATGAGTGAAACCGAGGGAGCCGGAGGGCGGGGGTGTGTCGCCATGGCAACGACACTCACACTCACACACTCTCACATATTTACCTTCCTGCTGCGGTGACAGTTACCGGTAAACAGCCCCAGATTAGTTGCAGTTTGTTTGTTTTCAGGTGACTAATCAGTCACTTTGACTCAGGCTGCAGGAGAATTTACACATTTACACTGTCACCTGCTCCAGAATAGGGAGGGAGGAGGAGGAGGGGGGTCATGGAGTAAAAGAGGAAAGACTGAGACTGAGAATAAGATGGCGACAGAGGAAGATACAGACAGGAAAACTGAGCAAATAGTTTTAGTTTGTCACTATGGAAGCAGTTTATACTCATTGTAAAATTGTTCAACACAACTGCATAACACATTTTAAAGAAAAACAAAGAAATGATAAAAACATATTATTTCATGTTAAATCTGCATCTTAAAGTATCTGCAAATGTCAGATAAAGTATTGCAGTAAGATGCAGTGGAGTGACATAAAGTAGCATCACAGGGAAATGCTCAAGTAAAGTACAAGTACCTCAAAGCTGTACTTAAGTATTGACTTCAATAAATGTACTTGTTTGAACTCGTAGTTTGGTTTTGGGTTACTTTCAGCACACTCAGTAGTACTCTTAGTCATTAGTGCTCAGGAGTACTCTCAGCAGTACTCAGCAGCACTGTCAGCAGTAACCTCCTGCTCAGTGAAGGCTCGGCTGCAGCTTTGTGCTCGGAGCTGTAGTATCTGTGATTTATTTATTTATGGCAGCAGGATTTGATTAAAGTATCAGCAGAGAGTAAATAACTATAATCCAAATAAGATCTGAGGCAGAGAACAACAGCTGCTCCACTGAACACAGGAGGGATGCTGTCATACAACATGGAGTCAATAAGAGGAGCACGAGGAGGAGGAGGATCAGGAGGATCAGGGGGGAGGAGGAGGAGCAGGAGGTGAAACATGAAGTCATGGCCTCACAGTAAGAGTCTAGTCCTCTGTTCCAGGTTTGACTCCTGCAGGAGCAGAGGATAGAGACTCCTCATGACTCCTCGCTGGCTCCTGTATGGTGACTGTGATGTTCCACATGTGGTCAGTCAGCTGAGAGCCACTGGCACACATAGACACACACACACACACACACACACACACACACACACACACACACACACACACACACACACACACACACACACACAATGATACACACCCTCATAGCATCAAGGTGCTGACAACCAGACTGACATTTTCCATTTGACCTTCACTGTTCACTGAGATTGTGTTTTAGTGTTTTACAGACAGGACCCATGTTCAGGACAGACTGAATCTTTCCGAGCAGCTGTGACTCTGATCCTCGACTCGATTCATCAACTCACGTGTTGAGTTTTTGTGTTTGTATTGAATCAATCACCTTAAATAAAAATAGTTAACGTTTTAAAGATTGATTATGAGTTCATGACACAACAGCTGTTAACAGTAACATTACCGCATCATAATATATAGGCTTATTACATGCTTGTTTAATAAAACGTTTACAAAAAGTGCACAACATATTTTAAAGTAAATCAAAGAATGATTCAAATTGTAGGAATATTAAAATATAAAAATATATTATTTCACAGTATTTTCAATAGTACTCTCAGAAAAACACTCAACCTGTACTCTCTGCAGTATTTTCAGCAGTACTCTGAATGGTAACATATATTGCACCTTATCATCAAAGTGTTTCTGCTGCACTTTAGTTTTTTTTTTTGTTTGTTTGTTTTTTATTTAAGTTAAAAAAAAAAAAGATTTATCCAGATCTGTGGCATATGATGCCAAACTCTTGGCCAGATCACCCTTGGAAAAGAAATCTTGATCTCAACGGGTTTATTATTATCAGATTTAAAAACAACTCTCAGTAGTATTTTCACCAGTAGTCTCAGTAGTACTGATGTGCAGAATAATATCTGCAGCTAAACCAAGAAAGTGATGACATTGCAGTTTAATAAGATGATTGATCATGTTTAACTGTTGTATATTCATATATATATTAGCATATATAAAATAAGTCAAAATTATGACTTTGACTTTTTCTCTGCTGTTGCTGTTCCCTTGTTCTTATTCCTGTTCATATTCCTTTTCTTATTCCAGTTTTTATTCCTGTTGTTGATTCCTGGTTTCAGTGACTCAGCCTCTGGTTTGTTTCCACTAAGTCTGTAAACTTCTTATCTGCCTCCTGAACATAAACAAGCAGCTCGTTCACTGTTTAATTTTCGCCTGCTGCAACAGCAGAAGCAATAAATACCTGAGCATATAAATGTATAAGTTTAGAATCCTGTAAATACATACAGCAGCTTTAAATGCATTAACTACACGTGTGTTCCTGCCGTGTTTATCTGGACCAGAGTTTTCCTGTGTGGTTTTCGTCATGTGATGTTTATGTGGACAAAACATGTCACAGAAAGCGGCTCAGATTCTGTTGCTGTGTAACATGTAGAGTCCACATGTTTAACATAGACAAATATTTTTTATAATAAATGAGCAGAACACAGATCATATATAGTTTATGGTCAAAATAAAAATTGGAGCAGGTGAAGCAGAGGTCAGAACATTTCAGTCAGAACTGGAATCAATAAAGTAGTAGCAAAAAACAGCAGAAGAAGACCTGCAGTCATAATTCAGCGTGTTAAAAAACGCAAATATGAACAGGTAAAAGAAAATAATAATTTTAAAAAAGTACTAGAGCTGCAACAATTAGTCTTAGATTAATTGATCTATTACCTATTGCATTACTATTACGTTAATCTCAAACTATAAGTCATTCTCTGGTTCCGACTATTCAAGTCTGATTATTTTCTGGTTTCTTTAGTCTTCTATAATAGTAAACTGATGATCTTTGGGTTGTGGACTGAAGACATTTAGGTTGAATCTTCAGCTTTGGGAAATAATGATGATGACATTTTACACCATTTTATGAAACCAACAACTAATAAATGAATCAATACAATAATCAATAGATGAATCTACAATCATAATAGTTGTTAGTTGCAGCCCTAATATTTGTACATGGAAATTGCATTAAAGATTTTCAAATACATGAGTACAAATGATGGAAATTCTACTTTTCTTTGGATAAAAGTTGTGTTACACATTTACAGATCTACACATCTTTATAAATATAAAATATGAAGAAACAAACAGGGTATTTTTCTGTTCGTTTTTTTTTTTTATGGAAGAAAAACACCAAAGATAGACAAACCTCAGTGAAAACATAACCTCCTTGCTGGAGGTCAAAGTCAATCACAGTTTCTTCTGAACATCCAGTGGAAACTCTTCAGCTCTGTAGCAGCTTCAGTCCTCGCTAACATGTCAGGTTTCCCCTCTGGATGTAAGTTTAATTATTTCTGTGTTAAACTGCACAGAGGCTGCTGGTGTAGTAGTGTTTTGTTTTTGATGGACATGAACATGAAAGGAAATACGCAGGTAATGAGATATTATCTCAAACACACACTGTCTAAATTGTGCATGTTTGCCCGGACTGGTCCGGCCTGGCCAGCTCTGGCTGCAGGATATTAAAAGCTGCAGCTCAGACGCAGGTTCAGCTTCCTCCTCTGCGGCCCGATGTGGACTTTGGACAAACCCTGAAGTGCACAGTCAGAGAGAAAATCAACAGCTCGATGAGGGAAGTTTCAGACTCTTATTGATTGGGACTAATTACTGAAAAGCGTCACAGGCAGAAACAACAAACAGGGAGTAAAGAATTTATTATTTTATGCTAATCATCACAGGGTGGAGCTGATGTATTTATAGATTACAGTGCACACTGCAAAAAGTGAACAGATTTGGTACAATTACATACAGTATTTAGTAGAATTATCATGAAGTGTTTTAATCCATTGGCAGATCATTTTTCTTGATCTGTCTGAAAACCAATAAGATAAATATTGGATACATTTTCAACTCATGGGAGTATTTATTTATTTATTTATTTTTTATATTGTATGTATAATTAATGTCTTTGCCTGTTTAAATAGTCATGTAAGATCTGTCGATCTTACAACCTTCACCATAAATTTGTGGCCTTTGGCCAGTTTCTGTCTTGAAAAAGCTCTTTAATGCTTCACTGTCCGTCCACAAACCAGCAGCTCGTCTCAGTCTCATTCTCTCTGTCTCCACCACCACATTAACTCATTTATAGTCTTGGCTTTCAGATATATTGTGTTTTCTTTGGTTCTGGTCCCATCTAAGTCCTGCTGATTTAAAACCTGCTCAGCCTCATTCATTATACCTGCAGAGCTCAGGCTGAGCCTGATGTCACCATGGGATCACCGTTAAAAGCTGCTGATGACGGACAGAGACATAATCAAACCAGCCCCTACTGCACTGTACGTACACACACACACACACACACATACACACACACACGCACTGTGGATGGAGAAGGCCTCAGTTTTAACAGATTTGAACAGCAGTTTTGCAGGTTTGGCAGCACCAAGTGGCAGAAAGAAGAAACAGTTTGAGGCTTTATACTGAAATAGCTAACTATAAAACATTCATTGTCATTGTCAACAGCCATTGTCTGTTTCTAATCCTCTCAGGTTCCTCTGTCTGTCAGTGATAATCTCATATTATTTCATCCAAATTCAATTCATCGACTATTTTTTAATTCGTTTTCGTCCTGTGCCAAATATTCTAGTTAGTTTTTATCCTTTAGTCGACATCAAGTTCTCATTTAGTCAAGTTTTATTCTGGACTTTTCTGAAAGAAAAAGAAACTGTGTGACTCCTGATTCCACAGGAAAAGAAAGCCAAGTGTAAAGTAAGAAACACATTTGAGGAGCGAGGCTCCACAAGCAAAAATTGCTAGATGTCTTATAATCTATCTACAACCACAGATGTATTAAGAGAACAACAAAGAAAATCTTTACAGTGTCATAAAAATAGTTGTCACTTACTTAGAAAAATCATTTTTCCTTGCTCAGTACCTCATCGATCATCTTGTGATTCCTCAGATTTCTCTTGTGACTCAGCGCAGGGTGAAAAGGCAGCGGATAAGAATCTGAGTCTTATTACAAAACATAATGACCACGGAGCCGAATCACCAGATCTGGGATAAACTGTCCCTGTATCTGTCACAGTTAGTTTTACTGGACAAAGTCCTTTAAGAACCAGGATCCTTGGTCCACTTTGATAATCCAGTTTCCATCTTGGAAACACTGAAAGTTGTGGGAAGTGTAATCATGCATCACACAGACAAACAGGCGGCAATGTAAAGAGCACACTGCAAAAAGTGAAACTTTAACAAGTGAAATGTGTTGTATTTGGTGCAATTAGTCCAATATTGAGTAGAATTATCTTATTCATTTCAAGTTATTTATCTGATTTGTATCCACACCACAGTCAACTATAAACTCAGGAATAACAACCTGCATCTTCCCTTTGTTCTGTAGTATTAATATTTGTAGTATTAGAATCATTAACAAATCTAAACTTTATTGCAAACAATCCGGTATCAATGGCAACACAGAGGCACGTGTGCGCAGACACACACACACACACACACACACTCACACACAGACACACACACACACACACACACACACACACACACTCTGTCCCTCTGGTTGTCAGCACAGTGCTGTGAAAACAAATTAGTTCGATGATTAATGGATGAGAATCAGAGCCACAGATCACCCTGCTGTGGAGATCTCTCTCTCCCTCTCACACACACACACACATACACACACACACACACACACACACACACACACACACAAGAACTCTATTTAATATGATATGAATGAGTTTTACCATGTCATCCTTTCATTGTATGCAATGTAAACTGTATAAACAAGCTTTGTGATTTCTGGGCCTGTTCTATTCTGTTTTATGCATAAACTGTTTCACCTTCACTGGCGTCAAAAATCATGGCTGAATTATGAGAAATTAAGTACAAACTTGCAGTTAAAGCCCCAGTTTCTTGACTCTTTAGTTGGTCCAGCAGGTCAGAGAGTAAACGAGTCGGAGGCGATGGTGGGAGCAGCAGGTCGTTTTCCGCCCTCGTCCATCATCTGCTGCGTTTGAGTAGAAGCTAAAAGTCGAAGCTGGTCGTATAAAGTGTGGGTTTGGCGTCGGGTGCCAGAGTAAACGAGGTGGTGTATGGTTTTTGAGACAGAGTGAGGGTCCCTGGTCCCAGTGCGTGATGGAACAGTCCAGAACTCGTTTCTGAGGCGTCTTTGTGGCTGCGAGGGAACACGCTGAAAAACATAAGTTATCATTGGAGCAGGGGAGGAGAGCATCAGCATCAGCCCACACCCCATTATCCCCCCCCCACCCTGCTGCACCTTACACACTCATAACCTCCTCTGCCAGTTTACACACCTTCCTCCTCGCCGCCCACCGCTCAGCGCTCGCTGCCAACCCTCTGTGCCTTCCGTCTTGCTTTCCTTCCTCCCTCCGCCCATCCATCCATCCTGCTGTCATCACTCCATCAGTCTGAGCTGTGGATGAATGGCAGCGCCGCCGCCAGGTACGTTCAGCTTTATAAACAGGCCTGATAGCTCAGCTCTGCTGTGTGGCCCCCACCTCACCGCCGCCACCGCCGCTCAAACACGTCACTCTGAAACACTCCATAACACATAAAGCTGTAATAAAGCTACAGGGAGTCAATACCACAGATTCAGCTAAAATATGATCAGCTGATGGTGTTGAGTGTCAAAGAAAAAGGCTAAAACTTCCAATATTTTATTGAATATCCATATTTTTGAACTTACTAGACAACTTATTCAACTCTACCTGCACATATTTAGCTTTTGTAATCAGTAATATCTTTTTATGAATGGTTTGAAACATTCAGTCATGTAGCTGATATTTCTGAGCAGATATTTCTATATAAGGACATTTTAACATGTATCTGCTCCTATGAAGCATCAAACAGCTGTTTTTTAGATGACTAAAGAAAGAAAATCTTAGTGCTACAACTAACATATATTGTGATAGTTGATTAATCTCTTGATTATATGATATATATTGAAATAATGAATCGATGAGTTGTTTGGTACATTTGGTTCATTTTACATTTAGTAATGTAAAATGTCAAACACTCTTTTCCAAAAGTGAAGATTCCAGTTTTTGTCCTGACCAACACTTATTTCCTTCCATCTTTCTTCTGACCTTTCACTCCCTCCTTCTATCCTTCCTTTCCTCCTTCCTTCTTTACTTCTAACATTCCTTCCCTCCTTCATTAAATGAATCCTGGGTGTAGTTAAAATGATCACAGATTAACACTGATCTGTTTTTACATCATATATATTAATGTAAACTGTATTGATATTAACATACAGTTGTATTATAGTGTTATATATATGAATGAAGTGTTTATACTCTGATTATCAATGAGTGGATCCTCTTTATTTTTAAGCTGCACCTCCTCTAACAAACCAGCATGTCCACAGATCCTCTTTAGCACAGATCCTCACTCTGCTCCAAACCTCTGCTCCTCTATACAATATTTTCATGGGAAATAGACTGAGGTCTTAAGAAAATACTTGTAAAAAATCGTCTTTGTCTATTTTCCTTCTGTCAGCCAGTCACGCGTCTGTGCAAGTTCGGTGCCCTGAGAAAATATTATCATTTGGTTTTGCAGTTATTTTTAGTCGCCTTCTTCCTGGTTTGTGTTTTTTTGACGTGTATAGTGCACCTTGTTCCACAGAATAAGTCTGATTTCTTTTTCTGTAAATAATGAAAAAGTGACTCCGACTATATGTTATTTCTCTGCTGATGAATGTGGCCCTTTCAGGATAATATACATGACCTGGAAAGTCCACATTCATATTTGGGGAGAATTAAAAAAAGCCACAATCAGTAATAAGCTGTAAAAGCTGCTCAGGAAGCCATGAAATATGCAGCCGGTTAATAACAATATACACGACCGCCGCTGGATAAAGTTTATGCAGGAAGAATGATGCTGATCCGCGGCTGTTTTACCGACATTTACATCTGCTTATTAAACTCTCCTTTTACTGTACAGCTGATTAAGATTAAAAACATTCACGTGACTGGAAACTGGACTTCCAGCAAACAGGAGCTTTTATTTAGTGATGTGTGTGTAAGCTGGTGGAGCACCGTGAGTCATGAGGAGATTCCTCTGACCAAACATCTGAAATATTACAGCCGAGTGATCCGGAATCTTCTCCTCTGATTAGACAGAAGCAGCTTTCACAGTCGTCCTGCCGCTGGAGAAAAAGTAAACAGACGAGTCACAGCTTCTCTGCCACATTTTCTCACTGACAACTTGATTCCGCTGGCAGGACGGGCGGTGATTAATCCGGCTGCAGCACGCGCTCACGGATCCAGGAACATATAAACATTTGGAAAACGCTCTGAGAGCAAACACTGAGTATTTATCTAAATAAGATGATTTACAGCTGAGGTTGGTTTTGGAAGGCGATGCTGAACACGGTGATAAGGTGTGATTGGTTCGCGCCTCTGATGTGGTCGAGTCCTGAAACATCAGTGGTGCTGAAGAGGCCGTGATTTAATAATCAGAAGGAAGAAGGTCGTTACAGCGTCAAAGCTCAGTAGCCTGACTGTGTCTCTGTGAATCTGCTGCACCCTCGTCCAGAAAAACACAGTGATCCACCAAACTGTCACTAAATTTGGGTCAAAGTTAGTGACATTTGGTTTGACCCTGACCCATTTGACCCTGATCTAGCATGGGGGGCGTGGCATCAGACAGATTAATTAAAAGGCTACAGACCTGCTCCTATCATGTTGCTTTAGTGAATGTAGGATTTGACATGATTGAGAGTAAAAAAACTACTTTCAGTGACACACTTTCATTTGCTCACAATGCAATGCACGGATATCCTGCACAGCTAAAACTGTTTTAATTTCCAGTGGTGTTTAGTGTAAGCTGTTTTAGAGACAGTACTGGGGACCGACTGTGCTACAGAAGTGACAAAATCACACCAGATTGTGCGCTTAGACACCCACACTTAGTAGTACTGAAATTTCCAATTTTCACGAAGCACAGTGAATGCCTCTCAAAGTGTCCTGGCAACGGCTTCTTCTTCTGATGGTTCACCTGGACCCAGCACACAGGTAAGAAAAGTTAGGATAGGATGAAGGCAGCATCAGCAGGTGCAGTGCCTCCTCCCACTCCCACTTTGTCTCAGGTAAACACTGTGTTGGAAAAATAATACACACTCGATTAGATCTGCAGCTATTCTGATAGTAGGTTAATATCAATTATTGAATCAATGTAAAAATATTGATCACTGTTTCCCAAAGCTGAAGATTCAACCTAAAATGTATTTTATTGTCCAGATCAACATTCCACAACACAAAAATCATTAGTTTACTATTATAGAAGACTAAAGAAAGCAGAAAATAGTCAGAGTTGAAAAACTGGAACCAGAGAATTTGGACATTTTCTGAACATGACTCAATTTATCGACTATCAAAATAGTGATTAATGTAATAGTTGGCAATTATTCGATTGATCGACTAATAATTGCAGCTCTCACGTCAACCAATTAATCTCCAATTAATCTTCACTGATTTTCTACAACTTTAACCGGCTGCCAGAATTTACCGATTAAGTAAAAGAAGCATAAAGCTGCACAGAAAACAGCAACCAGAAAAAAATATATCAGCTGAACAGCTTTTTAAATCGGATTCTCAAGCTCCGAGCTACGTGGCCACATCAGCGACTCACCTCCTGACAGCAGAGACATCCGCGGCCTCCTCCCATTGACCTGCGTCTCTCGGGTCAGTCAGAGACCTCGCTGTTCGGGGTCACGGGTCCGCAGATCCAAGTCCTGTCAGCTCTGCCTCGGGTCCCGTCGCCATTACTCCCGACCAGCGAAGGGGAAGAAGCGGCTTCCTGCACTGAGGTCATCCCTGCGCTGATGCGTCCGCCGCAGGCAATTCATCACCTTCCGCTGCTCGCCATTCTTATTTCAGCTCCATTAAAAATAATTGGTATAACGCTCCAGAATAAATGTTGAGAGGGAAACCGCGGCTGCTTGTTCCCACTCACTCAACATATAAAAGTTCACAACCTATTTCTTCTTTCCTCCCTATCACTTATCCTAATTGGTGGTCAATATTTGCTCTGGTGATGATCGCTTCCAGTGGCTAATTTAGTGAAAGAATATCTCTCCCCTCTGTGTCCTGCTGCCAGCTGCCAGCAGGCTGAACATATTATTCTCACCGCTGCACAGCTTCCTTCATAATCCACCGCACTAATGACCTTAATGAAAAATAATTCTAATCTAATTAGCTCTCCCTCCAATCAGTCTCATTTCCTTATCCCAGGTTTGACTAATCTGTGGTGTTGGCACAAGTCTCAGATTCTCTCCGGGAGCCGAGCAGGAGCATCGTCTGATAATTAGAGTCTGAAAAACAGACAGCAGGACGTCGCTGTGGTTTATAGAAACACACACTTGTTTTTCCATTTATATTCAGCTGTGTAAAGCCAGTGAGTGTGTTTCAGCCTCTGAAAAGAACACATTTAAACCACAAAACCTCACTCACACATCAGGAAACAAAGCTTCCTTTACTGAATGAGAATGAATGTACAGCGGGTGATGTAACAGGCTGATATGAGTTAGTGTTTTCTTAATAAAAGTCCAACAGTGACCTCACCTTTAACTTCATTTGCCACCTCAATATTTATTCTTTATGGATCCCGGACCACATTTCTGTCAAATAACCTGTCATATAGTGTTTTCTAAACTCAAGCTGTCGATATCCAAGCCACCGTCGGCTCTGACTCTGCTGCACATTTCTTCTTACATCAGTGTTTTATTTATTTTCTTTTTCCAATTTAGTGGACGAGAGAAAATAAATATTTCAATCAGTTTCTCTTTGCTCCATTTGGTGATTAGAGTTCAAATCCACTTGCTGCATAATTAGGGCTCGTAAAGGCTGATTTGGTCACATCCATCAAAGAGTTTTCGTTGCCGTAGGAACAAAGAAACATACAGAAACAGCTGAAAACTCTTAGAACAAAGGTGAAAAAAAGTCTCTGTTCAGCTGTTTTTTTTTCAGTTTTCTGTGAAAATCTTTATATGGTGAAATAAAGAAAAGAAATGTTTAATAATAACTTACTATCACATATTATAATCTAAATAAATGTTTCTCAACAGTTTAGTTTTGGTCAAATCCACCTGTTACTGACAGAAAACCTGAAGCTGTGTCATCACTCAACTGCTGCTCCTCACATGTTTGTGATTTACACGTGGTGCATTTCTCTTTACTCATCCTTACTCCTTCCAATCCTCCTGGTTTCTCCCGACTCCTCATTACTCTTCCTTACTTCTCCCATCTCCTCCCACCTCCTTCTAACTTCTCCCATCTCTTCCTTACTCTTCCTGACTTCTCCCATATCCTCCCTTCTCCTCCTGCCTCCTCTTGATTCCTCCTGACTCATCCTGTCTCCTACTCACTCCTCCTGACTTCTGTCTCCTCTTGTCTCTCCTCGACTCCTTGCAACTCCTCCTGACTCCTCTTGACTTCTCCCAACTCCTCCTGACTCGTCCTGTCTCCTGCTTAATCCTCCTGACTCCTTTTGTCTCCTCCTGTCTCCTCCCACCTCCTTCTTACTCCTCCTGGTTCCTCCTTATTCATCCTGTCTCCTGACTACTCCTGTCTCCTTCTAACTGCCTTCGTCTCCTCCTGTCTCCCCCTGAATCCTTCTGTTTCCTCCTGACTCCTACTGTCTCCTTCTCACTTCTCCTGACTCCTTTGTCTCCTCCTGTCTCCTCCCACCTCCTGATTACTCCTCCTGATTCCCCCTGTCTCCTACTACTCCTGTCTCCTCCTGATTGCCTTTGTCTCCTCCAGACTCCTCCAGACTCCTTCTGATTCCTCTTGTTTCCCTCTGACTCCTCCTTATTAATCTTGTCTCCTGACTCCTCCTTTCTCCTCTATCACTGTATTCCCCCAATCCTTCAATATTGCCAATATCTCCTCTCATGTCCTCCTGGTCCTCCCTCCTCCTACTCCCTCTCACCTCCTGCGTTCTCTGACCTAATCCTCCTAAGTGTTTACAGCCTGTTTCTCAGAGGAGGTCAGCTGCTGTTCCTCTGAAACAGATGATGAGCAGTGGAATTTCTGGCAGAGTGAACCCTCTGTTGGTAAAATCTCTGAGCAGAAAAGTGTTTTTCATCAAAAATCATTTATTACAGCATCAGCAGTTTAATGTTGAACAAGATGAACTAAAGGTCATTGTGGTTGGTTTCTGATACTAGAAGCTGAGTCACACCAGGAAACATTTCTATGATAGTGTATTATTCTCTTTCACGTCACAACTTACTTTAATTTTATGTCATTGCCTGATTGAAATGCACTTTTGCCATTTTTGTTTTATTAATTTACACAGACTGACCTCACATAGTTAGTCAGTAGAATCTGACCTGATAACATCCTTTCTGTATAGAGCAGGTCACTGAGTTCACAGGGATCAACACAAATACAGAAATAGAATCTAAAGTAACAGTCAAATATCTGCAGAGATTTATCAGTGATTTGAAGTTGGAAGTTCAGATTTGTCTCCACCTCTATCTGGTTTCTTCTTGTGAGCCAGCTCCACTTTATAGGTGATTTTATTTCAATTTATTGTTAGAGCTGAACAAAGCACAGAGGTCAAAGGTCAAACCACAGCATTAACAGGGTGGAGAAGGTGTGTGCATGTGTGTGTGTGTGTGCGTGCGTGCATGTGTGTGTGTGCATGTCAGTCCCGGGACGGAGGAAACAGGATTGTCGGTGGGATTAAAGGGACAAGTGAGGAATCTGCAGGTCAAGGCTGAGTTTCAGGTCTTTACCCTGGAACATAGATCATAGAAGTAACTGTGGGTGTGTGTGTGTGTGTGTGTGTGTGTGTGTGTGTGTGTGTGTGTGTGTGTGTGTGTGTGTGTGTGTGTGTGTGTGTGTGTGTGTGTGTGTGTGTGTGTGTGTGTGTGTGTGTGTGTGTGTGTCACAGATAGGGAGGTTTTGTGGGACGCAGAGTCAGGTTTTCATGCCTCTTGCCTGGCTACAGAAACTTTGCTTGATTGCATCTTATTTGAACCAAAACCTCCAACGCACACATGCAGAGATACATATGAGTTCCTGTAACTCTAATCCAACAGAGATAAAAGCTCCCACGCATGAACACACACACACACACACACACACACTCAAATTCTTTACATTAAGACAAGCCTGACATACATAAACATGTGAAACAGGCTCCGTCTCTATCAGTGTTTGCTTTACTCGCCTCATACTCCTTCATCTCCATCTTTTCCTCTGATCTTCATGTTCAGATCCTCACACACACGTCCTGATGCTGCATTAATCAGCTGCTGTCGTGTTCAGAGACAAACACACCCTTCACAGCCCCCTCCCCTCCACGCTGTAATTACAGAGGTGTCACAGGAACAGAAGCAGTCCTGCTGCTGGACTTCCTGTTTTGTTCCTGTTGACCTTGTTGTTTGACCCATTTCTCTTAATCACTAAAACAAAATCACCAGCAAACATTAAAAATAAGTTTGAGCAGCAACTTGAACTGAGCAGATTCTTTTCTCCTGGTGTTACATGGATCAATAGTAAACGTGTTGCATATAAAATCAGATGACAACCGATCTGGACTCAGCTATTCAGGTGCTGCTGACAGATTTATGGGTCTGAATCATCCTGTAACATCTGGTCCAGTTGTTCTGAAGTGATCTGACATTTTGCATAGAACCTTGAAAGGAAAAGAAGGATTCTGATTCAGATTAGCTCAGTCCTGGTTCAGATCTGGACAGTGATGGATTTTCTGATCCTGGATATTAAAACACAATGTTTTTATCTCTGATGTTAATAATGAATCAGTCAGAGTTAATCCTGACTAAAATCTGTCTTTTGTTCTCTCTGATCTAACGCAGAAGTGTCTCCTGATCCCAGAGGAGAACTGAGCCCACGATTCGACCAAAAAAATCCTGTAAAAAGAGGAAACTTAAACAGAATCAACAGAAACTAGCCAGACTTCAGGTTTCCAGATTAGTCCTGAGTTTTTGTTGTGTTCATCTCTTGCTGCTCTATGAAAGCAGCTCTGATTAGTTACCAACATATATTAATCATTGTTATACATTAATCACCAACTACTTTGATACTTGATTAATGGAATTGAGTCATTTTAAAAAGAAAATGTCCAAAATTCCAATACCAAACACCGAATTGATTGATTATTTCAATAATCGATTTTAGCAATAATCGATTAAATAACTTTAGGAATATACGTTCATGGCCCCACCAATCACTCAATCAAATTAACAATAGTTATTTTTTTTTTGATGGAACTCATAAATTTGACAGTTAAGTCTCAGAATATTGACTTAAATAAACTTTTAAAGTTGCAAACATTATTTCATGATCTCTGTTGAATGAATAATGTTTGTAATTTCACTTCTGCATTAATTGATTTTAAAGAAAAATTCCATTTGTAACATAAGACAGATCATAAAGCTACAAAACATGAAAAAGCTAAAAAAAATAAATAAATAATAATTTAACTATCCAAGTTGACTTTTTAATATTTATTAACATGAAAATTTGTAGAGATGCAACTATTTGTCAATTAATTTCCAAGTATTAGATTAATCACCAAATTGATAATCAATTATTGGATTAGAGTCTTTTTTAAGAACACAATGTCCAAATTCTTTGGTTGTTTCTATAATAGTAAATTGATGATCTTTGGGATGTGGACTATTAGTCTGGACAAAAAAAAGACATTTTATGATAAATCTTCATCTTTAGAAAACAGTCAGCAATCAATTCAATGATCAATACATTAATTGACTCAAAACAGTCAGTTGCAGTCTTGTATACAAGTGCACTCAGCTTCCTGTGGTGTATTAACTCACAGATCATGTCAGCATCAGTGTAGTCCTGGTACCTATCCTGACCTCCAGGATCAGTCGGGGTTCTGGTACCTGTCTTAACCTCCAGGATGAGTGGAGTTCTGGTCCAAACGTTGGCTCATCGCTGCGGTTCTGTTGTTTTTCTTTCTGTCTGTGGTGAGACGTCCCGCTGCGTCACTGTTTACCTTCTCATGCTCGGACTATACTAAAGCTGTGTGTGGGCCGCCCCCCCGCGGAGCCGGTTCCTGGACGACTGTCAGCAGAAGAACAGCAGCGTCGCCTCCCGCGCTACGAACAGGTTCCGCAGCATTATCTGGGTGACTGAGAACCAGGATTCCTCATGTGTGAGCCGTAAAGATCCTCACCGCTCGCCGAGTAGAGGACACTTTTATCCAAAGCGACTTGAGGGTTTACAGATGGATCCGGTGGAGATTCACACTGTGCAGTTTGCGTTAAAGAGTTTTAGTTGAAGCTTAACTGTTTTTAATTCGCTGGTTGTTTTCTGTCTCAGCTGAAGTGAATTCGGGTTTTTTCTTTTTTTTTCTTGTTCAAACACACTGTGTCATTTTTTTACAAGTGTCCAGAGGTTTTCCAGACTAAGCAAACCGCCCTGATCACTCACAGTGAACACAAACACTGACCGTCATCAGGAGCAGCTTCACTCAGTCTGTCCAGTCCTGTTTACAGCCAGCAGATCCTGCAGAGACAGAGACAGAGACAGAGGAGATGTCTGAGACCCTCAGTGTGTTCAACGCTGACAGACGTTCTGTCCTGTTCAGGTTCTGAACTTTAACTTCAGCTTTAGGAGTGAAAGGTGCTTCAATAGTGATGATTAGTGATGTGTGTCGTCTGTTTCAGACTTGTTTCAGGTCTGTTTTAGGCTTGTAGGTCTATTTAATGCTTGGTTCAGATCTGTTTCAGGCCTGTTTCATATCTGTTTCAGATCTGTTGCAGGCTTGTTTCAGGCCGATTTCAGGCTTGTTTCTGATCTGTTTCAGGTCTGTTTCAAGCCTGTTTTAGGTCTGTTTCAATGTTGTTTCAGGACTGTTTCATATCTATTTCAGGTCTGTTTTAGGCTTGCAGGTCTGTTTCAGTGTTGTTTCAGGACTGTTTCGGTCTGTTTTAGGCTTGCAGGTCTGTTTCAGGTCTGTTTCAAGCTTGTTTCTGACCTGTTTCAGGCCTGTTTTAGGCTTGTTTCTGGTCTGTTTCAGGCCTGTTCCATGCTGTAGATTGTGGTCTTCTTCTTCTTCTACTTCTCTCTTCCTCTTGGAGTCTTCTGTACTGACCTGGGTCTGGATCTCCATTATAAAACACAGATAAATGTTTACTGTAGAGCAATGACATCACAAGAGTTAAGGTTTATATAAATATACAGTTGCTCCGCCCCCTCCGCTCCCTTCACTTCCTCATGTCCACATTGCTTTGATAAAAACAGCTGTGGACGCCAGCACCGTGTTACCATTTGCTAGCTTTCATTTATTTTGTTGGCCGCTGAAAACATAAACTTTTACTTAGCTGTCTGTTATTAGAATGTAAGCTCTTTCCATAGAGTTTATGTGCATGTGTGTATGTCTGCGTGCATGTGTGTGTTGTCAATGATTAAGTTCATGTATCCAGGCTCTTGTTTTTAAAGACATTACATGAGGTATTTAAACATCAATAAATCTTTATGGTGTTAATGTGGAGACATGAGTATCATGACTACAAACAGGAAAAATGTAGCTGTTTCTTCTCTGTATTTTACCTGTTGGATATAAGAACATCTCACAATACGATGGACCACAGATCTGCAGATTTTAATGTAATAATCTGACAAACTAACTAACTGATTGATTGATTAATTGATTGATTGCACTTATAGTCCAGGTTTCTGTGGACCGGTTCTGTGGATAAGCAACATGTGACACAGGCTCCTCAGCTTCAAGTATTGTCTTAGTCCCAAAACTGGACTTTTAAAGTACATGCAAACTTTCAGTAAATTACCAAACAAATGCAGAGTACCTCTGTCTTGACCGCATCACTGTTGTGCTCAAATGACGTTAAAGAACACCCTCTCGGGTATTATTGGTTAATTGTCAATCGCCATGGCTTCAGGTCAGGGAGAAAATAAAAAGTATGACATAAAATTCTAACTTTCTTGGGAGAAGCAGCCGAGAAACGTTTAACTACAGTATTCTAATCTGACTTTTAAAATGTGAAAGTTATGCGGTAGTCACACTGGTTGAATAAAAGAATTTGAGTAAATCACCATGAATCAGGAATGAAGCCCCTTCAGCTCCTCAGTGCTGGACGAGCTGATCTGACCTAGAGTCTCACACCAAACTTTGACCTGGAAGTCAAACAGCACATAAAACATAAAAAGAATGCCTCAAACGTTCAAGAGGAAACATGATTTCATCAATAGATTTAACTGCCACACTGGGACAAGGTCAGTAGTTAAAGGACTAATGGAGCTATAACCACAGCTCCACTTCACTGTGACTGTAACCCACTGTTTTCTGTCTCATAGTTCCTCTCTCTGCTGGGATGAAACAGAATCAGTTCCATGCTTCAGCAGGTGGATCTGATGCTGTCAGAGTTTTTTTTTCTAAACCAGGTGACTGTTGTCCAGAGAGAAACTGAGCTGATTCACCCTGTGACCTCACAGCTGTTCTCTTCATCTTCAGTGTCAGCATCACTTAGCTTCCAGCATGTAATTAGAGTTTGTGTTTAGGCCAGATGACTTTTAAACCTCTGTAGCCTCATTTAGCCTCTTCCTAGTAACCTAATCTACGTTTTAGGACCCGTTTCTGCAGCTCAGTCATTTTCTCATCATGTGCTGAACTGATTTTACATAATGTTAAATCATTCGTATGAAGAAGTAGAGCCCTGAAGAAGAACACCATTTTTTCTCCTGTCTCTTGTACATAATTATTGTGGAAATCCATTTTACTTCAGATTGGCCGTGCAGGTAATAATCTGGCTTCAATTTGTTTTACACTGATTTCCTAATTTATCCTGCGACATGTAAAGAGACGTCGCTGCAGTGTCGAGGCTCGGAGCAAACTGCCAACTTCTAAAATGGCTTCTCCTGTGTACATAATCTTTCTGCTGAAGTTTCATTTTCCTCTGAATCTCATTGCTGTCACACCCGCTTCTCAAACACGACTGACATCCTCCTCGTTAGACATTCAGCAGCCACACAGTAACCTGAACCCACACACACACACACTCTTACATTCACTCAGAGTGACCTGCTGCCATCGCACTCCTATCATAACCTGTCTACTTCTCGTTTTTTGCGTGCATGTGTAAACACACAGCGTGTGTGTGTGTGTAGACACACGCTGCAGCCGACACTCAGTACCAGGCTGGAATCTAATATCCCCCCCATTGGAAACATATGTGGAAGTTTGGCAGAGCCGACATGTTCCTGTATATCAGCAGCCAGTCAGTCTCCTGCTGTCTGATTCAGGCCGTGCAGCAGCATTTCAGTCTGCAGGATCCTCACACTCACTCAGAACGTCCTGATATTACTGCTTCACATGTTCAGGGCCGATTGTGTGAATCATGATAATTCACATTCTCTTATGGTGGGATGTGAGTCATCATGGGGTCGAACAGTCAGAGTTTGTGGTTTTGTGCCAGTTTTGGAGCTTTAGATGAAACTGGCTGCTTTGTCATCTGTAGCAGGATTCTCTCTCTCTTTCTCTATCTCTCTCTTCAAAAATTGTGCATCTTGGTGCAAATGCCAGACATTTGATGAAAGGCTGAAAGGTTTTTAGGCTTGGAGGAGGTGGATTTCTCAGCGTATCAATATAAAGAAAATGAAGCTTTTTGCTATGGAAAAAGTTTTTGCGAATAAATCATGACTGATGTGACATTACGCAACGGTGTAGTTTAAAAAAATGGCGGCAGAGGAGAGTGGAAGGTATGTGTTTGGGGGGACAAAGAAATAGAAACATTTCTACAGTTCACAAAAGCAGCGAACATTAATGTGATTCTCTGGAACACAGCAAAGAAATGTGACACTGACAAAATTGTATGTTCACTATCTATGATCAGCTGAGTGTCAACTGTTGTCATGTATACATTCTCACTCTATTCTGACGTTATCTAACTCTTCCTCTCCCAACAATCGCAAAAAAATGATGAATGGAAACTGACGATATGCATTTTCTTTTTATGTATTTCACAAAATATGCTCTAAAATTTGGATACACCTCCCTCTCTCTGTCTCTCCATCTCTTTATCTCTCGTTTCCTTGAAAAAAAACAACTAATTATTGCCTTAATTTCAAGTGCATGTAAACATGTTACTCTGATTAATATCGGAATTCTTCAACTCTGATTAAGACACCCAGATAATGCTATTGGACTGGTTTTCTCCAGCATCTATGCGCATTAATCAGAGTTAAAGTAGACAACGCATGTGTGCATTCTCCTGTGAGTTATTTAGTTTTGTTGCTTTTTGTTGTGTTGTTGCATGTAAAGGACAGAAGTCCAATTAGACGGCAAAAACTAATTTTGAGCATAGCTTGATTAAGCTGTGCATGTAAACATGCATTCTCACAATTTCTCACTTTCTGTCTCTCTCTCTCTTTCTCTCACTAGGTCAACGATGCAATTCACCTTTTGAAAATATGGTTGAATTTCCATTAATTATTGCGGACACAGAGCCACAATTTTCTGTAGGGACTGAGAAAAAAGTCTGCATGCTAATGAGCTAACAGCAACTAGCTCAGTTGCTAATGGGAAAATATTTTACTCATCAATTCAGTTCAGTGAAAACCGCGGAACTTCGGAAACACAATATTTCAGGAAATGAAAAAAACTGGTCTGGTTTCCAACCTGCAGTGAAGCTCGGACACATCCTTCTTTAGTCGGTTTCATGTTTTCACATTGGTCAAAACATGAAAAAATGGAGTTATAATATTAAGGCATTTATAAGGCATTTGTACCACTGTCTTGTATCTGTCAAGACAACAATTGGAAAAGGTTAAATAAAAGTGCAGCTAACAGGCTGCAACACAACACAGGTCAAAGTTCACCAAGCTAAAGACGACGTTAGGAATGGGTGAATGGGGATTGGGGTTATGTATGTGTGTGTGTATTGGGGCGGGGGTCTTGTGATTGCCACTGAAAAACTGCTGCCTACACAAGATCTGATAAATATATGCAACTGTACTGTTGGTTCAAGTTTCGATGATATTCTGAGCAGCTATAACAACATCAATGTGTTCTTATTCAAACATGAATTGCTGTTCATACAAAACGTCGGACACACCTGGAAATAAATTAGAAATGTTCGTGCTTTGGTCCAACTTGCATCAAGTTTGTTATATTTGAATAAAACTGACATAATTTGTTAGCTTTAGCCGATGTTATGCCCAAAATCATTTTGCTGAGTTTACAGTGACGACAAAGTTCCTGCAGGCAAGCAGAGTAAGACCTTTCACTTCTACCTCGAAACCCTGCACCTTCCAAACAGCCAAATTTCCTCCTGCTCGCCGGCTGCTGTTCTGTTCTTGGCTGAGAGAGAAACTGTGGTCGAGCTTCAGCTGAACAGACGTCAGAGGCTTAAAATGAATGAATAAAAAGAAATATGTTTTCCAACATCTTGATCATAAAAAAAAATCATAATCGGTTTCAGGATTTTTTTTATTTTCGCAAGAAGAAGCTTATTTACTTCGCAAAAAGCACAATAAATCAATGAGAAATAATAAACTAAAGTTACTGACCCGATGCATTTTTATGTTTTTGTGCAGTGCCAAATTTTTTAATGATTCCCATTAAACCTCCTCCACACATTTGTGCCTATTGACATCCATTAAATCACTTTTTATTCCCTTTAAAGAGACGTTAAAAACTGATTTTTGTTAATATATGTCTAACTCCTATCAATCTAAATATAAATAAATGAAAATTTATTAAATGGGTTGTTTTGGGAAAATTCATATATTCAATGGGCACAATGTATTGAGGTAAATTTATTCATACATTTATTATAAATGATCATATTATAAATAATTTATACATTTCTAACACAACGCATTGTAGACCTAAAATAATAATAACAATTTAAAATGTAGCTTTAATAGCTGAAGGACAGATGCATGAACACAGAAATATGCTTAAAGTTAAATGCAAATATGCAAAATTGTCTGTGAGGAAGCTACAGGTGTTAAATGCTCTGAACTGAGGTTGTTCCTCTGTCAGCTGCTGATCTGCTGGATGATTAAATCATTCACAAATCATTCCTGACTTTCCCGTTTTCTCCAGCGGCTGCTAATCAGCAGCTTCAGTCAGGAGGAAGCAGTCGGGTACGGCGAAGAGCTTTTGTGACAATCTGTTTGGCCTCTTTGTCAGAACCCTCCTCCGTCACGGCCACGGGTCGCGGAGCTAATAGGTGGTGAAAACCCTGGTCGGAGGCCCTCGGCCGAGGCGGATTATTTAACGAGGGCTGAAGGAGACGCGTCAGGCATTAGCATGAGTGTCAGCCAGAGCTGCTCTCAGGAGGAAACTCAAGTCTGGCCCCGCGGCGTCCCGCCGGACGACCGCTGCCGAGGTCAGCTGATCCCTGCTGAAAGCAGAGTGCGTGTGTGTGTGTGTGGGGCTGCTGCTGAGAGATGTGTATTTGAAGCGGTGAATTTTAATGGCGTTTGTCGTCTCTAATACACTGAGCTGCAGCTGTGGACGAGACTGAAGTTTTCTCAGCTTCTCTGAGTTTATTTTATGGAAACCGCTGCTTTTCATGAAAACCGGTGCAGCTAAACATGTTATTTATAGATATTATTTACACTCGCAGTCACGTCCTCAACGTCAGCCTGGCGATCGTGTGTGTTCCAGAAGAGCCGCGGGCTTTCACCGTCACGTCAACATCACTTCCTGTTTGTTTAATGAACATTTATCATCTAGTTTTTATCCAGGCTGAATCAGCTCCTGTTCCTCAGCTGTAGTGTTGATGTTCTGTTAGTTTAAAAGCAAAGGCTGTAATAAATCAGCTTCACTGTAAAACACAACTTGTTGTTTCAACTTAAAAGTCTGAGTGAAAGAGCTGCTTCAAGCTTTATGTGAAGGCAGCAAATAAATGTCAAGCATAAGCTATCTTTATGTAGTGTATTGAAATAAAAGAAATAAAGCTGATATTGGTTGTTCCACATGTATTATTCCATAATAACCTGTGTATGGTTGGAAAGTGCAGCTTCTCTGCTTTTGGATGTTGGATTTACTTTGATAACACACATGTTCCTGGAGTCACAGTAATCTGAATGAATATTTTCACTTCATTTTAAAACTTTATTTTCACTTGAATAGACACTGGGGTTTCCCTCATTGATAGAGACATGAAAAAAAGACACAGTCACATTAACAACAAACAGGAAATAAGGAAAAATAGAGCATTTAATCAACTGTTAAATGAAGAACATGTTTATAAAACAGCATCATGAAATATGTTAAAAAATGCAGCTCGAGACACTGTTATAAATCATAGATTGAAACTCTGTATATGATAGAGAAATTCAAGCTATAAATTGAGCTTGAATTCTTCCTTAACATCAAAAATCACATAACAGCACTTTCAACTTTCACTAATTACAGTAAAAACTAAACCGTAGTTGCGTATGAACCTCAGGAACCTGCAGGAACTCGGCTGAAACCCGACAGGCTCACAAACGTTTCCTGTCAAACTCCGAATCCCATAATTCAGTAGGAACGGGCCGACAGCACCTTCTCCTCTTCCTCCTCAGCGTCTAGACATGTCAGCAGCTTCCATCCCTCCTGAACTGAGAGGGATGCAATGTGTCTGTTCACAGTTCATCAGTATCATCATCATCATCATCAGGACTCAGTCAGGTGCTGCTGTGCTCTCTGTGTTGGTGTGTGAGCTGTTTCTGCTGTGATCAGATATCGTGTTTACAGAGCAGCAGTGTTTCTGGGAGCCATTGAGGCCTGTCAGCTGCTTAACACACGTAATTGCTCCCTAATTCGGCGTCAGTGGCTGCGTAATATCTGATGAACAGGTAATGAGCCACATCAGAAGTCTCCGCCCAGACCTCTGCTGTAATATCTGTAATGTCCCTACGTCTCTGTCACGCTCGCCGCTTTCTGTCTTAAACTTAATGGCCTCGTTTATGTTTCTCTGCTCAGCATTCTGCTCTGTGGCATTTCTATCAAATAATGATTAGAATGGAAATATAAATGTGGTTTTAACAACAAAAGCGACAAACATTTTAAAGGAGGCATTGATCCAAGCTCTCCATGTACTTTTATTGTAGTGTTGAGCCTACTCATACTGCAAAATATTAAATCTTAACAAGTGAAAATATTTTTTTTCTGGTACAATAATCCATTATTTGGTAGAATTATCTTGAAATATCTTATTTCATTGGCAGATTATTTTATTGTTTATTTCAAGTTTTGTTTGTGTTTTTTTTTACTTTTTATCTAATTGATTTTTTAACTTGAAATAAGAAAAAAAACTGCCAAAAGATTAAGAGAATTCAAGATATTTCTACTCAATATTGAACTAAATACAAGATAGTTTCCCCTGATAAGATTTCATTTTTTGTTGTGCAAAAAACTTGTAGCTTTAGGGGGGTTATTAAGTTTATTTGTGAATAATTGAAGCCATCTGTGCTATCATCTCTGAGAGAATATGACTATAAGAAACAACTTCAGGTTTCTAGTTTATCTCACGTTGTCCCTCAAACCATTTTTGGGGGGTGTGACAAAGCCCCGAAATTGATTCTCAACACCCCTAAAATTTGTAATATTTTTTTCTACCCTATGACCTTGTTAGCTAGCTAGAAAAGTGTCAAAACCACACACTCCTTTGTTGACACATATTTTACCAACAGAAATCAGCAGCACCCCTGCTTTTCCTCAGAGATGGTTTGATCCACCCCCTCCCTCCCCTCCCCTCTGAGCACGCGCTGATCTACAGAACCGTTATTGGTCCGGTTATGTGGCATTTATCAACTTCTATCACTAAATACCATCATTATTATCAGGCCACATTGTTGCTGCATTTAACCATAGGTCACTGTTTATGTTGTTAAGCAGGAGTTAACTCACGTTTTTTGTTGCTAAGTGTCAGATAACAGTTAAAACCGTTACTGTCTGTCTAATTCGGAATGAAAGAAGCTAACGTTAGCTGTGCTAATGTGCTGATATTAAAATTGGGGTGCTACTGACTAGTTAACTGACCTAGTGTGTGTGTGTCAGACAGCCTCATTGTGGATGTAACGTTTTTAAAAATTATCTAGAATAATGTAAGTTGGATGAATGTATGAGTTTATATCTTTTTTACATGTTGGTTGAGAACAGAGAGAGTATAATTAGTATTTATGTATTTTTTTAATGTAGTTGAATGTAATCTATTTGTATATGATTGTCAGTTCAAAGCGTGAGAGATAAAAAAAAGGTGAAGGAGAGAAGATCAGGGAGAACCAGGTAAGAAAACAAACAGAATAACATTTAACAACGAATTTACTCACAATATAATTTTACATGATATTTCAGAGTTATAATTTCTTCCCACATTAGTTTTTTTCAGAAGCACGCATACACTTAACATATATGATGCTTGTTGAAGAGCTGCTGTATAAAACGACTCGTCGTCTTCCCCCAAAAACTAGGATTAAGATGTTTCTTTACGTTTCCAGTCTGTTCCTCTTTTGCTGTGGATCAGCATTTAAATAACCTTCATCAGATTTGATGGTTTAGTTACAGTCTTTCCCCAAAAAATTCTATGCTTTTCTTTCACAAAATGGGAATGGAATTGTGTTAAAATGTACAAAACAGTGAAGTTTATTTGCCTGGCAGCTCTCTGTACTCAGCACCTGAACCTCTGATCCTAGAATTTCCCTCAAACATTAAACTATGTGAAAGATGTTGTTCTGGTTGTGTTCAGCCTCTTATTCTTCTCCTGAGAGAAAGAACCTCTGCTGTTGAATCACACCTCGGTTCAGGGAGGTTCAGGCCTGCTCGGAGTTTAATCTTATTTCTTCCCTGTTGGAGGGAAATTGTTGCTTGAAGCTACCAGGCTTCGCTCCTGCAGAGACTCAGGCAGCTTTTAGCTTTTAGCCGGATCAACAGGCCGTGAAGCCCCTCGCTCCCCCCTCCTTTTACCTTGGATAAACAGAACATAGCTGCTATTCACGTCACATGTTGCCAGTAGCCATCACCTCGATGGGAGCCAGTGCTCCGTGAGCGCTGTGGTGTTGAGTTCCACCAATAGGGACAAGTTACCGGCTGCCGCTGCCAACAATGTCCGTTGAGTGCAAATGTTTATTTAAAAAGTTATGTTCGAGTATTGATTTTATTTCATTTTCCCTGCTCCTCACCCGCCTGCTCTTGGCTCAGGTAAAGTACCTGTCCATCATGAGGTTTCCCCCGCTGGAGCCGCCGTGTTGTCTGTCTCATAAAAGCCGCTACTATAGTATAATGTAGCTCGCTGCCCCGAACGCCGCCGAGCACGCCAAGAACGCAGAGCACGCCGCCCTGCGATGGAGGATGAGTCCATGTGTGTAGGGTGTATATGGTGTACGTGGGGTGTGTGTGTGGCGTGTATGTGGTGTATCGAGTGTATATGGGGTCTGTATCTGGTGTGTGTGTGTAGCATGTATGTCATGTATGTGGTGTGTGTGTAGTGTGGGGGTCAGATCCAAGATAAATAAGTCAGTTCTTCTATAATAGTCTGGTTATAGAATATTTCACCTTCTCACAGGACAAATCTAACATTAACATCAAAACCCGATCACTCAGTCTCTCTATTTATATTCAATCAGCTTTAAATCGTTTCTGTTTACATACAGAGTCGCACTACCTTTCTTTCTTCCCAAAACACATAAAATCTTATATATTATCTTTGTCTCTTCCTGTCAGAGCAGCTGCTTTCTCTCTGCAGCAGGTTGCTGCTTTTCAATAAGGACCAAAAAAAAAAGTTCTGAAATAGCTGCGTCACTGCAGACTGGAGCCAGACTTCCTGTCGGGATTCCTGCAGCTCCGAAACGAGAGAACTTTTGAATATCCTGATGGACGAGATTCTGTTGGTTCCAGTTTCTGGACAAGTGCACACATACACTAGTATGCTGCAGCTAACAACTCTTCTGATTCACTGAGTCAATCTATTGATTATTGAAACTATGAATTAATTAGTTTTTTGGTTCATAAAATGGTGTAAAATGCCGATCACTGCATCCCAAAGCTGTATCCCATTTTAGGTTGAATCCCGAAGATTCAACCTAAAATGTCTTTTTTTGTCCATACCAACAGTCCACAACCCAAAGATCATCAGTTTACTATAATAGAAGACTAAAGAAACCAGAAAATAAACAGATTTGAGAGGCCGGAAGTAGATAAATTGATATATTCTTAAAAATAACTTAAATTGATTAATTAACATGTTTTGAGGCCTTCTTTCATGACTTTTGTTTGGTGTCTCATGACCTCGGTGCAGGTTGAGGAGGATCCATGGATCCTGTGGAGCTGAGTTCAGGCTCTGCTGTGCATTTTAAATGCAAGTGTGCGTTCATGCATAACTGCAGTCCTGCCTGCAAACATACAGATACTGAACATGTGGACACTAGAAATAACATTTAAAAACTCTTTTCTTTGGAAGTGATTTTCAGTCGTTGCAGGAACGACGTGATTTTTTTTTCAACCATCACAAAATATCAGACAATCTCTTTTGAAATAAATCATTTAGAATGAAAACCGCAGCGTTTCCAGTTGTTCTGCGCCTTGAATCTGATTAGTTTACTTGCTTTGGCATAAACGTTGCGCACAATACCTTTCATATCTGAGCATTGGGTCATAAATTGAGCAATTACGGCGGTAAAAATTGCTGTTTGGTCTGCCGCTGAAGCTTAGAGACGTATCAGACGGGTATTAAACGGTCCGAGAGTCGTGCGTTATGCCCTCTTAGCTTCTCATTTTCCCCAACATTTACAGTGAAAACTGTGAGAATCCGCCTGAAACAGCACAGATGGACGAGTCGCTTGCAAAAGTCACATATTTCTGGAAGTTTACAGAAGTTACTCTGTCAATTATAGAGCCCACGGGCTTCGTCCCCCTGAAGTTACCAAGTAGGCTGCTGGTGCCAGAGCGTGTTAAAGGGTCTTTATCGGTTTGTCTCGCAGACCAGACGGAGCGAGGACGTTTTTGATCTTTTCTCCTTTCCTGACCAGAAATTTCCTCAACATCAAAATTGCTTGTGGAAATGTTTTTTTGAAATGTTTTTTTGAAAACGTGTCTCAAAATTACATCAATTAAAATGACAAGATCGTTTATTCACGTCTGTGGGAATCTTGAAATTCTGTCACATGATGCATAATCTCAACTGTGGAAAAAGTATTCAGAAAGAACAGTAGTCCTGCATGAAAACTTCTACTTACAGTAAGTAAATGTATAACATGTAGTTAAAATATTTCATTAAAGTTGTTGGACTTTTTCTCTAAACTTTGATGTTTGGTTTAGTGAAATAAAAACGTGGGAACTCTGTTTGGTGGATAATATATCAGTGTTTTTAACTTGTTGCTCTGCGTCTGTTTGGCTTAACCTGTCAGGTAACGAGTGTTGAACTTCTTTTTGTGAAATGTAGGATATCAGAGGATCAGGTTGAGGGAAACTCAAAGTAAATTCCAACAATTCATCTGAATTTTACTGGCGGAATCCAGCAGTATTTCAGACTGAAGATCAGTGGCAGAGGATCCAAGGGAAATTTTTCCTCCTGCTTAAAACAACAATCTGGAACTAACGGGACTGAGACTGAACTTGGTCTCCTCAGGCCCGGCTGCTGGTCCAGGTGCTGCTGGTCCAAGTGCTGCTGACAATGGTGAAAAAGAGTGCTCCCTCTGCTCAGAGCTGCACACACACACATACACACACACACAGCTGGTTCCTGAGTCCAGCTGCAGCAGCTGCTCACTGATGGGACGGAGGCGGTCACAGTGAAACACCTGGAAGCAGCCACAGTTTCTCTGGCAACCGGACCCACCTGGGAACAAAGTCATAGACCTCTATCAGATCCCAAATGTACTTGTATATGTCACTGTGACTCTTACTAATCTCATCAAAAATACAACTGTTATAGACCAATAATACAACAGCAATACAATATCCATGGGATATATCCATTTCTTTAGTCACTGTTCAGATTCTTGTTCTGGATCAGTTTGGCTAGTCTACATACGATTTTTTCTCTGATCGATTCAAACACAAACAATAATTGACCATTTTGACCAACAATACTGCAGAAAGTTGCGACTGCTTCTTTTTATTTTCATTGTTTAAATTCAAGATGGCTGACTTCCTGATTGATGAATTAACTACACATGCAAACTGCTGGATTCTTTTCTCCTTTTCTTCTTCTACACGTGTGAAACACAGAACCTGTAACGTGTGGAGGTTATGGAGTCATCTAAAGAATCTTTTTCTGACCAACGACAGAGCAGCTGGACTCGAAGCAGCACATGCATCTGTGCACGAGCTGCGTGTTTGTGTGAGAACAGAGATGGAAGAAGTGTATTTTTTCGTTTTTCTCCCCTTCCCCCCTTCAGGCTCCTGTTACTGGAAGTGAGGGCAGAGCCTGAACATGAGGCCAGACTCTGTAATTACTGAGACAGTGGAGACGACACTGAGCTGGACTCACCGCTGCAAACACCAAATAAACACTGGACATCTTTAGAGATCGTTTCGCAATGTCTCACTCTCTCTGTCCATTCTCCGTTCTGCCTCACACACACACACACACTCATATATATATACACACACACAATCATACACCTGTGTTACTCAGCAGTGACTCTGAACACGCTGTGTCACACTAGAAGGAAAATATCCATAAATCTGTCTTTACCGTCATGTTCCATGGAGTCTGTTCTGTTCTCATTAGTTGCTCGGAGCTGGATGTAAACACACGTTTACACGTCACATGATGATCACTGTGGAGAACATGACAGCAGAGACACAGCTGTTCCTGGAAAACTATAGCAATTAGAAAAGGAGATTTAGCTTGAATGTGATAAATATAAATGTCAGATTAGCTATGTGTTTGTGTCTGTGCCGTGGAGGCGATGCAACACTTACTTGCTCTAGAGATGAACATGAAGAGCCTTACGTTTTTTCTGTTTATTTAACATATTAAATTAAATAGTTGGAATCATTTTTGGTTGATGTTTGTTTAGCTGTCACTGTCAGAATTGTTTATCTGTCTGTAGGTGTTATTGTGTTAGCTGAGATTGCAGTTTTCTTACTTGTTGGATTTTCTGCCTTTGTCTCCAGGTCACTAAGGACCTGATGTGTGACTAAGTGACTTCATGTCAACTTCTCAGAGCCTCAGCATCATGATGGATCTTCTTCGTCTGAGCAGCATCAGCCTGTTAAGGGACAGAGTCGCTGGAAGCAGGAAAGCAGCAGCAGCAGGTTTCAGAGGTAAGATTGGATGAGTCAGTGTAGGTCTGTGTTACTGTAACTTCTATTCCTCCAATAGACATCACAGTCCGACATCTTCCTCCTAAATCATTTCTCTTGGCACTGGGAGACTGACAAATATTAAATCATAGTGGTTTAAAGACACAGAACAGGAAACGAGGAGCAATATCAACTGTAACGTGAGTGGTCCTGTCGACAGATTTAAAACGGTGTCTATGAGGGAAAGGTTTCTGTTCTACAACACAGCAGCTGAATCAGCTCTATGATACTTTCTCATCTTTCAACAGTTCTGAACATCTTGTTTCTCTGACATTAATCAAAATCTCTATATGCATCATTATAGTTTCTTTAGTTGTGGAGCCTTGGCATGTAAAGTTTTGGTTAAATCAGACAGAAAATCAGCATCATTTCTCTGTTGTGTGGTGAAAGTGAACTGAACTGTGAAGTTCAGTCATGTTTCTCAGTTCTGCGACGTCCTGTATTAAAGAGGAAGTGAGGTCACTCAATGTTAACGTTTGAAGGCATCAAATCTAGTTTATAAATGAATATAGGACCAGGTCAGATTATTCCTGATCTTCAACAGCTCCTCATTTACTCAAATACACAATGATCACAGGAGGTAAAGTAGCTGTTTACAGTAAGTTGAAGTCACCTGAAGAGTTATAGCTCCAGGCGACCAATCAGCACAAGAGTGGTTGTAGAAAGAAGCAGAGACCACGGCCACCTCACAGCTTATGAAGGCTTCATTCACCTCCATTCACATAGTATTCATGCAAGAAGAAAAAACAATCTACAAGCAAATTCACCAGCAACTCTTCAATATAATTAGTCTAATTTTGAGGAGTATTGCGTTGGATTATCTTTGTTCCATCCTGATAATTTGCTACTGGAAGATAAGTAGAAGTTAAAGATTATTATTATTATTTTTTTTTTTACATTTTTGCCTTGATTCATATAGGACAGTAGATAGATAGGAAAGAGTAGGGGAATGACATGCAGAAACATTCCAGCCAGCCAGGAGTTGAACTGGGACCTTGCTACTCAGGACGTGTTTTTCCATATAATGCGCCCCTTAACCACTCGGCTATCAGGTCACCCCAAGATAAGTAAATGTCAATACTGACTTTTAATGGTGAAAGACTTGTCAGTTTTGAACACGTAATGTAATCCAGAGAAGATTGAGACTTTCCATAGTATTAGAAATAGTCAGTGAAGCTGCAGCAGCATATACCAGCTCATCAGGGAGGAAACTCACTCTGTGTGTGCATATCTGCACACACTCCGTGTGTGTGTGCTGGTTACAGTAGCCAGACTGTCTGAGTGCTCAGCAGGTGGGTCCCGTCTTTAACACTTTGGGCATGAGTGTTTGTTTGTGTGTGAGGTTCAGGTGTTATGTGATTTGAGTCAAGAAAATATAGGGTGTGTGTGTGTGTGTGTGTGTGTGTGTGTGTGTGTGTGTGTGTGTGTGTGTGTGTGTGTGTGTGTGTGTTTGCATTCATGTGCGATTCTACAATTCCAATTATGAAATACATATTTTAAAAGCAAAACATTCAATTTTCTGCAGCTCCCAATCAAAACAATAACAATAGATAGATTGATGAAGGAGCAGGGGCTCATGGGAGTTTTCTGATTCAAACCAGTAGAAACATTGAATAAACAGTTGTTATAAATCTGTGTTTCTTCCACACTTCTGTGAAATTATGAATTATCTTGTTTTCAAAATAATTGGAAACATTTGGGATAATGAAAGTTCACAATTCATGTTTGTAGTGTTGCCAGATTGGATGATTTTCTGCCTCAATAGACTTTTTTCAAGGCAGGCATGTTGACATTGTATTACCAATGACAGTAATCGCATTAATTGGAGGCCTGCTCTGCATATAGATACAAATTATAAGGTAATAAAGAGCCAATTATTGTGTTTTGAATTATTCTCTAATTAATACATACTGATGAATATCAGTCTGTTTTGTAGACGCTGGTGAATCTGACTGTTCCAGTAATTCTAACAGAATCTTTTTGTTGCTCAGTTGTTCATGTTTGTATTTTCAAACAATATGTTTCCAGTTTTTCAGAAGTGGAGGCTTTTAGAGACGAACCCATGTGTTTGGCAAATATCACATGGGCTGAGTTTCTTTGGAGCATAAATTTCCCCAAATGAAAGGTCAGGACAGAGTCACTGATGTCGTAACCTAAACTCTGACTGCATTCAGAACCGAAAAAGGAGAAGTGCTAATCAGCCTTATTAATTTATTTGCAGATTATTTGTAGATAATGTTAGGTTACAATATTAGCTCACATTCATTTAGAGAAATAACGAGGTGAGAATAAGCTATCAGTCCTCCCTGTCAACATCTCTGTCTGCTTCTCTCCTCCTGCAGTCAGCTGGCAGGGAGAAGAAGGGCTCTTTGACTGCTGGAGGGAGGGGGGGTGATGAGGGTTTGGAGGTCCCGGTGCTCTTGGAGTCTGATAGTCTGGCAGGTTTCATACAGGCTCTTCCTCCAGGGTCTGAAACAGAGAGGAGAGAGATTAGTGACGACACATCTCCACCATGTGGACTCTGACAGAGAATAATGGGGAAAACAAGATCAGATGAAGATTCAATGAAGCTGCAAATGTAATTCCTCCCAACAATATTAGAGTTTATCAGATATAAGTTTAAACAAAACATAGGACAAGGTTTAAATACAAAATCATAATTATAAAAAATATGAAGGTTATACAGAAATTAATATTTAAAATGAATTAGAACATATTTTTGAATGCACAAGTTCCTGTGAACTCAAATCTGATCTTTAAAGTAAATTCTTAGTTATATGTAAATGCTTCAGTTTCTCGGTTCTTCAGGCTTGTTTCAGTGAAGACACCAAAGCTCAGATATATCTTCCTTTCTAAATGAATCACATCACACAGTAATCTGCAGGAATCAGTTCTCTGATGTTGTATCATCACTCTCGCTCTAACAGGCAGGACTCATTGAGGACATTCAACCACCCCCCAGCCCTCTGGTAGCTGTTCGACCCCCCCTGCTGACACCTAATCCACAGACTCACTACCATAACATTTTCACAAGAGCTGCGAGCTGCGCAATAACAGCTCCACATGAATTGGTGAACTGCTTCTTTATAAGAGGAACGACACACACAATTAGTGTTAGAGGTGGAGGCTGCCACCACTTTCTCAGTGTATTTACACAGGAGCTGAAAATAATTCTCAGATAGTGAGTATCTTTATATACAAAGAGTGTGTGTGTGTGTGTGTGTGTGTGTGTGTGTGTGTGTGTGTGTGTGTGTGTGTGTGTGTGTGTGCATATGATCAATTTTGAATTTTATTTCTAAATACATCTGAATGTTTGTTCATTAATCATTCAGCCGGATTTATAAATTGTAACATTTGATTCATAAAAATATGGAGAAATGATTATTCAGTATAATCTGATAACCAGTATGACAATGTCACCAACATGAAACAGAAAGTTGAATCTGATTCATCCAAAGTTAATGTAAATGTTTTAAAATTAGCTCATATTTACTTAGAAAATATTTCTTTTGCTTATTGAGATATCACAATCCATAAAACGGTTGATATAAAAAAACAAATATGTTCAGTTTCATGGTAAAATGTGTTAAAGCTTTGACCTGAAGTGTCTCTGAAGTAAGACTTTTAGGCTCTTTTAAAATAAAAGAATGTTACATTTCCATCATCTTACTTTTTGACCTTGTGTAGCCTGGGTATACTTGTCCTTTATTGAATGTGGATTCATTTCGCTGTGAAATTTATTCTGGACACCAAGGACCCAGTTTTCCCCTCATTTAAGGAGCCAAACACATTATTTTCAAAATGTGCAACTTTTAGCGCTAAACTATTTAATCGTCATCAGGTATTGGGTACATCATCGGGTATGTTTGATACAACTGGCTATAAGCTATGTATAGACACATTTGATAGATTCGTAGTGCACAATAGCGGAATCAATGCTTCCTCTTCACAGTGGAAACCGTACGGCAGGCACAAAAACAAAAGAACGTCTGGCACAAGAAAGAAAAATACTGGCAAAAAAACACACCCAAATAACACATATTCCGGACTGTATGTAACAGACTTTTTTTTCTTTTGTCTGTTTTTTTTCTTTTGTTCTTGTACAGGGATGCAGCGTATGTGTTTAGCTTATCGATATCAGAGCAAATGCTTTTATTGCAGATGTTAAAGCGTGTGAGAAAAAAAACATCCAATAAACCCATTTCCCCTTAAATAACACATATTCTGGACTGTATGTTTTTTTGATCTTGTTTTGGTTTGACTCTTCCCCCCCAGTATCAGAATTGCACAGTCTGGTACAGTCTGACCAGCAGCGTCCCACTTGCTGGCTGAGCTTCAGGCCGTTTGTGCTGCCTGCTCCTGCCCACGTGTGTTTACAGAGTGCGAAGGCCTCATGCATTTAACTTGGCACGTTGTGGAAATCTCACCATGTGACAAACCTTCCAACTGCTCCAGAAGCCGCTGTTAAAGTAGAAGAAGGCAGATAAACTTCAAATGAAAAAAAACTTTCATCCATCACTTCACAACAGGTCCTGCTGCAGCGCTAATGACTGCTAATGTATTTCTGTCAAGTAGGAGTGAAGCCTGTGAAGCAGAATGAAAGGAGAGACGCTGGTTGTGAGAACAGACCTGATGCCAGGATAGAGTCTGCAGACTGTCTCTGACTTTCTGAATAAACCACAGCACAGCGGCTCCTAATGTGACTTCACATATCTGCATGTTTCTATATGTTCTGTATATACAAGCGGTTCCATCCAAGAAACAGATATTACCCATATGGAAACAGGAAACAGGAACACCTACTCTGACAACATGATTGATGCTGTAAAACGTAAATAAATTATCTACTTTGGAAGAGATGTTCGTTACCTCAGTTCTTGGTGGGCACAGTCATAACAGCTCACAGAGAGCAGCCTCGGCACTGAAGACATGTTGAATAATGAACATAATGGTTTTATTTTTTCTTCTTCTCCACTGTGGTCATGTCAAATTATTATTTTAGAAAAAATGCCCATGAAAACTGTTCCGAGCTCAGAAATATCAGCAGCTTGTGTTTCTGCTGCATATTTATTTGACACTTAATCGATTAAGGAGAGGTACTTTGGGGTAGTTTGAGGTACTTGTACTTTGAGTATTTCCATCTGATGCTACTTTATACTTCACTGCATTTATAGTAGTTACTACGCTGATTTAAATTATTAATACAAATTTAAATAAACCAATACACACATATAACATATATATATATATATATATATATATATATATATATATATATATATATATATATATATATATATATATATATATATATATATATATATTATAGTGATTCAGCAGGACATAAAATGATTCAAATTAAGCTGTACATTAACATGAACACATGATTGCATCAGTAGTACAATTACAATTATTAATAATTACTCTGAAATTTAATTCTGCATAATGAGAACTTCAACTTGGCTACTTTGAGCATATTTTAAATGCTTTTATACTCATTGCAAATTATTTCATACTGTGATATTGAGTTTTAAATCAGTAAAAGATGTAAGTACCGGTACTTGGTTCCTGCAGCAGCTGGATAAACCTATTAACTATTAACTATAACTTGTTGTTGCTTTCTATTTGCATCAAAATATGTGTGTGTTCCAGTGCTTGTGTGGCATCAACTAACCCTCACACACACAGCTTTTATTAACTGCCAGTTACTGTTTTCCTGCTGTGCTTAACCTAATTTAAAATCACTAATTCGTCCTATAAAAGCCAGAGCAGCAGCACTAGCACAGGTTCACACAGGTGATTATTAGCTGCAGCAGACATGATTCTATACGACCTGCCAGAGTGCATGATGGGAACCAAAAGTAATGACCTCATGAGTTCTCTGCAGCAAACAAGTAACAGGAAACAGCACTCCTGTTGTTCCTATTGGTCTTGTTGTATTTATTTTTCTCCTGTTTGTTCAGTGTAAGTTGTACCAGGATAAATACTCTTCCCTGATTGGTCGGCAGGGCTGCATCAAATCTGTTTAAAGGACACATAGTCGGCTCAAGTTCAAAAAGCTATTATAAATTAATCTGCTCCCTATCCTGTTACCATAGCAATAGTACAGATGCTGTCAAACCTCTTGCATCAAGTTTATCTTATTTATTAGCTATTAAAGAATAAAAAAACAGTGATGCTTATTAACATCTTGTTCACTCCCGAGTAAAGAAATGATTGGTGTATAAATCAATTAAAGACTAATTGTTTTTGTCTTTAATCCTCACATTTCAGTTTGAAACCAAATAAAGGACCAGAATAAGACAAAATGACTTTTATCAGTAGAGTGAAAATGTACCTTTAATTTGTGTTCCGGCAGTAACAAAACCTCATTCAAAGTCACACAGACATTTGTCATTATGCAAAAGGAAGCACTGCAATAAAAACTGTAATATAGATTTATTTTACATAGTCTCTGTTTGTCCTGTTTCTATATTAAGATCAGTTCTTTCTTGGGATTATGAGTCAGAACATTAGAAAATATTCATTCACCTTCTAGAACTGTGACATGAGTCATTTCAGGATTCAAAGAGAGACAGCACACACAAAACAAGAGTTCTACAATGACACTGCAAATCCAACACACACATACAGACAAATATAGAAGCAAACATATTGGAAAAACACTCATGACATCACTGTCACTTTACCTTCTGTTGACATGCTCCTATTTATGCACAAACGGCTGCTGCGTTTCACCACCATAAACACACACTTTACCTACCACACCCTCACACACCCACACACACACACACCCACACCCTTACACACAGTCATTCCACCCCATACACACCCATGCCACCACCTACTATATACCCACCCAACGCCACATAGTCTGTCTGCCACTCCTTTCGCAGAACACAAGCACGCACACACACACAAACTTGCCTCTCAACATGCCCAACAAGTATGTAGCAATCCAAACAACCTGCTGTGTGTGTGTGTGTGTGTGTGTGTGTGTGTGCGTGTGTGTGTGTGTGTCTGGAAACTCATTGGTCCAGAGGTGTCACCTTCAGACTGACGTCACAGGTTTCTCTCCTGACACTTACTGGAGGTTTCCTACTTATTGCTGGTCTTTCCTCCCTGCCTCCTCCTCCCCCTCCTGCTCCTCCTGCTCCTCCTCCTTCTGACTTCCTTTCCCTCCTCCTTTTCTCCTTCTATCCTTTCCTCCTCCACCAACACAGATGTTTGGTTTAGTTTTGGTTCGATGTGTTTGCTGAAATAGTCCAGATATTTCACTTATCTGTTAAAACAGCATGCCTTTCTTATATGAAGCTATCATTATTATTAATATTACTGTCTAATACTGCCTTCCCCTACCACCAGCAGTCTGTTTGACAGTGGTCTGGTAGTTGACTCCCTGCTGTGTGTGTGTTAGACTCTGTCAGTGCAAAGTTCAGAATAAAGTGGGACCATATGTACAGAAAAACAGTCCTGAGCTGCTGCTGTTGCAGACTCACACGACTCATTAAATTCATAACGTCAACTTCCATTCATGTCAAAAACAGTTTACCCTATATTAACAGCTACCCTATACTTTATACTATACTACTGCAATACTGTACTGTAGTACTACTGTATTATTCTACTACTCTGTCCCACTGTCTTTCCTGCTGTGTTCCTGTACAGACTCTTATTGTCCCTATTTGGACATTTTATTTTTTACCTTTACCCTGTCCTTTCGTTCATTTGAGGTTTCATTTCAACATTGTTGTACACATACAGGCTGATTTACTGTCTTTTATTTTGAAAGTGGTGTTCACATCATTAAGGATAAATTATTTAACTGATAAACCCTAGACTTCAGCTCGTATGTGTTTTAGTCAGATTTCTGCTGATCTATGTTTTAGGATGTGACTGAAAAAAGTTAATATGACACAGTTTCACCTTTTTAAAAAAGTCTAAAACTAAAATTCAAAACTCAGAACTAGTCACCAGCCTACTTTAGAAACATCCTCATCTTTGGCAATGGAGCAGCAGTGGAGATGTGTGTGGTGGTGATTATTGAGATTTAGTGGTTGCGTGAGCTCATAATTCATATTCATACTTTGGGAGTAATAAAGGAGCTGCTGCCCTGGTGGTGGCATTAACATGTGTTATAGGGGCTTTTCAAAATAAAATGTCTTTTGTTGTCATCCTCTAAAATCTATACCTCTGCCCTCATCCTCCTCTTCTTCTCCCTTTTCCTAACCCCCCCCCCCCCCCCCCCCCCCACACACACACACACACACACACACACACACCCATCCACCCACACACACACACACACACACACACACAATCAAGCTCTGCTCTGCTTTAGCTGAACTCAGTTCTGTGATTTACAGTGACACAGTTAATCAGGCTTCAGCTAAACATGGACATTGCTCCTCAGCCTGTAGTGTGTGTGTATGTTGGTATAAAAGCCAACATGGCTGCTGGTGCCACTGTCACTGTTTAATCAGTCAACTGGGTATTTGAATAAAACCCCTCAGTGATGGTTGGTTTGCTGCCACAGTGACTGGTGAGTGTCACAGAGCAGCAAGTGAATGTTTGTTCATCTGGTTAATTTCCCTCTCGTGGTGTGCGCATATGTGTGTATGTGTGTGCGCAGTGTGTGTGTGTGCAGTGTGTTGAGCTGTCGATTCATACATTTGAACACGTATCTCCTGATGTTTAGTGGTTATAATAGATGCTGAAACTGAGCTTATAGTGTATTTTGATTACCTGCTGAAAACTCAACATGAAGGGAAACAATTTTTTTTTTAAAAAGGAATTTTTCTGAAGCGATCATGCCAGTGAAAGTCAGGGAACCCAACGGCTCAGAACAGCGACGCTGTGAGACACAGGTCAGTTCAGCCTCAAGTGGCCACTGGAGGAACTTCAGGTTTCATCTTCATCAGCTTTTTATTTAAGACATGGACATATGTACATCGAGATGAGGAGAGACATGCAAATAAAGTTATTGTAAGAAAAAGGCTACAAGCTATGTTGAAAGTTCAGATGTGAATTTAGGTATCAGGTTTCCAATTATGTTGATAGGCCAAGTAAAATCGTAATTTATGATAAATGTCTTACTTTGATTTGATTTCCTGAGGGTCTGTGACCACGTCTTGGAGTAAGACCTGTGTTAGCATGAGGATTAAAGTAGCAGCTAAACCAGCTAATGTCTAAGTGTGTGGTTTTTGATACAATAGTTTCGTTACTTTGGCTGCACAATTGTTGCAGAAAGAAATGGGACAATGGAGCTTTGAACTGTCCCTGGGAAATCAACAGGAGTCGTCGCGATATGGAGTTTTACAGTTTAGCAGCATACATGCTACTGCAGGATATCTCTGTGATATGCATGTACGGGATTTTATTTTTGTAAAATATATATATATATATATATATATATATATATATATATATATATATATATATATATATATATATATATATATATATATATATATATATATATATATATTATGGCATAGATGCTTTTGTTTTACAGGAACCAGATAAAAAGTAATGTGAGAGAGAAAGAGAGAGAGAGAGAGAGAGAGACTTGCAGCAAAGGAATGCTTTAGCTGGGACTCAGACCCTGGTCTGCTGCTTAAGAGAAGTGTTTTATCCCTAAACCACTGCAGTGATAATAATGATGTTCTGAATATCCATCCAAAAAATGTCAAGAAACGAAAGAAAATTTTAAGATATATACCAATGTGCCGTGTGCGAAACTATATCCAAAAGTTGAGTCAGAGAGATCTGCGAGCCTCAGACACACAGACACTCCTTGCTTCGTAGAGAGATGTTTATTTAACAGGGATGATAGATGCAACGCTGCCACAAAAAAGGGAAAATGTGACATATATAAGAAGTCTGGCTTCAGCTAATTTGCAGCTTTGTCACTGGTCAGGCTAAATACACTGAGCTCAGTCTTGACATGTTTAGGGTTCTTACATAGTTTATATTATATTATATAAATAATTATATAATTGTTTATTTCAATTGTTACAGACACACACATATGTTCTAACATTACCCTGTTTAATATTCATTAGAAAACCTTTTTATCAAATAAGTATTTAACTTTCTTTTTGTGCAGCTTTCTGCACAATATTTATATTTCAGCAAGTTTTAGATTATTAGATTTTAACACATTTAATTATAATTCTATTGATAATAACAAACTGGTGAATCTCAATCAGTGTATGATGCTGACTGGTCAGCGTCACTGGTTTAATTGGACAGAATCTCTCCAGCAGCAGTGTAGGTAAAGTTATTTTGTTCCACCACAGACAGAAAGAAGCCTGAACTCCTCCAGCGTTAAAAATAATCTGCAGAGGACTGAGCAAAAATAAAAATATAAAAAAAGAAGTGGTTTGGCTTTTCCCAGCTCGACCCCAGCGGCTGAGCTGAGACACAACTGCTGTAAACGTTCAGCACCTGATCATTTGTGTGTTTTGGATATCCACATCCCTCCCATTGTTAGGGGAAGGGAGGGGGGAAGGGGAGCCCACCGGAGTCGATGCTCGTAACCTCGGGGCAGGCGGATGCGTGACGTGATTGACAAGCCTGATTCTCCCTCAGTTACTGCTGCTGAGCTTTTTAAACCTGGTCACAAGTTGACATTTATTTAAACAAGGATCCTTCAGGGCTGCAGAGAACCACAGAAACCAGGAGATGTCTGACAGAGACAAGTCTGAAGTGTGTGTGTGAGAGCGAGCAAGAGGCTGTTCTAAACTAACCTACAGACCTGTCAGACCTGCTGGATGCAATTTAGAGCAGGATGAAGAACTGAGGAGGAGGAGGAGGTGTATATTTGTTTTTTGGCTGAAGTTGGGAGCAGGAAAGATTCTCTAACTTATTGTCATCTAAGAAGTAGACTTTTTTTTATCTATAAAAGTAGACGCTACATGGAATAACAAGAACAGCCTCTGAACCAGCAGCCACATGCTGAAAATAGAAACTTAGCTTTGTTTTTATTAGTAAATATAATGTCTCAACACTTGTATGTCTGCCCCTGTTTTACATGGGTTTGTTTTGCAGAGATTTAGAGATTTTATAACTCAAACAAATTCCCCTCACACTGTTTTGCAAAAACATGATTGCTGCATCCTCACTGTAGCCCCGCCCCAGGCAATTGTGAATAGTTTAAAGAAATGTCAATAAGCTATAGCGTTTTTCCTCTATAGCAGAAATAATATTGTGGTATATACAGTAGTATAGTATGAGAATAACAAGAACTTGATGAGAAACTGAGTAGACATGAATAATGAACAGGAAGGTGTAAATGAGCTGAGAGAAGTTTGGAGCTGAGGGAAACAGCAGTTTGATGATGATTCTCTGGAGTTTTGTGACTGAGCCCTTTTACCCCTCACAGTAGATGTGGCCTCTGTAAATGCTGATGCAGATTAACGTGGTTATTGCCCCCATGTCAACTCAAGTTCACTGTAAATATAAAGAATATTTATGGACTGATTTGTCACATCCTGAGCACATTCAGAAATGCAGTAATGACTCTGTCTCTCCCTGGTTGGTTGATAAAGTAGATTTCTCCGTTTCTGCTCCCTCACTCTAAAATTATATCGTATCGTGTTCACTATCTGCTCCGCTGGCATGAGTTAATCTGACTTTGTGCCTGGAGTACCAGGAAAATGTTTATTTTCATGCCGGACTTGAGCTCGGAACAGAGAAGTCTGCGTTGACACGCAGTAAACAGCCGGATTGGATGTTGGATTGAACGGTGTCACTGAAACCGAACCTCCGTGTAATGAGAGTTAATCACTGAGTTAATGTGGCAGATTACATGATTCACAGTGGAACTGATGGAACCCAGAGACACATACACACATGCAAAGCATATACAACAGACCCATACGTCCGCTGTAATGGACGGAACAAACGTGTTGGGTTTGTTTGACCTTCGACCTCTCCGCTGGTCCAGCTCCATGCTGTCAGTAATGCACCTCCTCTTCCAGTAAACTCTCTCCTTTCCTTCCCGTAATGGCTTCACTGTGTATACACGCTCCTCAAACCACAGAACGGCACGTGACGGAAACTGATGAGAAAAAAATCTAAGATGGAGTGACTAGTCATGTATTAACTGGGGAAAAAAATTACATGTGAAACACTTGGTGCAGGATTTAAAATACAATGGTTAGAAATGGTGAACATGCTGAATCCATTATTACCAACTGCAGGTCTCCCATACAGGAAACTGTGCACTGCAAAAAATGAATGTCATCAGGTTGAAATGTCTTGGTTTTGGTGCAATGAGTCAAATATTCAGTAGAATAATTTTGAATCATTTTATTCCATTGATAAAAAAAACATTAGAAATATGGGATGAAAATGTCAGAATTATGAGATTACTAATTATGAGAAAACTAAATGATGATAAAAGCCCAAACGATGACATTAAAAATCCAAAATATGAGATTAAACATCAGAAATAAGAGATTGAAAGACCTAATGTTGATTGAAAAATCCGAAATTTGAGATAAAAAGTCAAAAATATGATATTAAAACATCAGAAATATGTGATTAAAAAGACAAAATGTTGATAAAAATTCAATTTAATCTTGTTTTCTTAAATCAAGGTCTATAAATGTAGGAAAATTAAAAAAAAAGAAAATCCAAAATGAGCAAAAGGTGTCTGTCAATGGAATCAGATAACTTAAGATAATTCTCCTCCATATCATTCATATCATACATCATATCATCATATCATACATATCCATATCAGACTCATTGTTCCAAAGCAAGAACTCTCTTCTTGTGCAGATTAATTTTTTGCAGCGTCCGTCTGTAGTTTTTGCTGTGGAAGCAGTTGAAGTGAGTCCGGAGTCGTTTCAGCAACATACCTGAGAACTGACAGAAAAACAACCTAAATCCCATCATTTTCCCATCGAGCTGCAGAACTGCTCGCGATCCGGCTGCGGTGTGACCTTGTCGGCCAGGTCATTAGAACTCAGCGCGCTGATTGGCTGCCTGCTGCAGCGGTGGAGGGTTATGGCTCCTGCTAAATCTCCAGGGAGGGCGGTAACAGTGCAGAACAACAATAGGCTGCTGCTGTGTTTAGTCTGCGTCTGCAGGGGCTTTACAGCACATTCTCAGCTTTGAAACAAGACCCAAAGACTTTAAAACTCTCTCGCTGCAAGATTATTACTTCTTAGTTGACTTTTCATCTGGGTCCAAGGCAGGAACACACGCACACATCATCTCACACACACACTTAGACATGCATCATCATAATACACACACACACACATCACACACACATATCACACACATATATCATCACACATATCAGGCGCACATCATCAGACACACACATAGACACACCAGAAGATCCAGATCGCTGCTCCCTTCACTCCTCACTGCTCCTCTTAGGGACTGAATAGATTTGATTTAGAATAGGGAGTCTACCTTTGCTATTTTAAATAAACTGAAAGTGCAAAACAAATTCTGAAATTTTTATCCAGAACCTTGGGCTGTCAAAATATCAGCCTCTTATATCAACCACTGCTCTTGTCACAGGAACACAATTTGAGAAGAATAAATGATTTATTTAGTATTTTGCAGCCTTTACTTTGATAAACAACAGACAAATGAACCATAGAGGACTAACAACCTGCAGCCATAATGCTGCACCATTATTTAGATTAATGAATTAATGAATAACAACCTGATGGATCCTTTTATTAAGTTTCTCTTGAAACCTAAGCATTTAGAACACATATCAGGGATGCAAGTTAAGAAGGTTTCTATATGAACATGACCTGCTAGTAACAACTTAACGTCTGAAGACGTTTTGCGTGGTACAAACGACTTGACTTGTCTTTGATGTGGAGGATGTGTTGCAGGAAGTTAAATCACACAGAAGATGGAAAATACACAATGGAACAAAAATAAAAATGAGATAGAGGATTTTAAGCTGAGTGAGGAGAGAAAAAAAGTAAAGAGCAGCTTCGTCCTGTTGTCTGACTGAAGCTTATTAAGTTTTATTGTTTTTGGCCATGTGTGACATCATCCAGCCGAGTCTCCGGCTCGTCGCTTCCAACCAACACAACTGACAGTTTCTCAACACTCGAGCGTCTGCTGGTTCACATTTAAACTATTTAAACATTAAATGAATTAGTCTAGTGTAGTCGTTTCACAACTTTACAAGAGAAGCTGCAAAAGAATGAAGACTGAGAATGATCTCCACACACACACACACACACAAAATTTGAAACCAATTAATCTGTTGGTTTGTCGGTTTGTTTATGACTGTGGTATGTTTATAATTCAATTCACTTTGTACATCATGCTTGTGATATAATAGCATGATATAATAATGTGTATAACAGATAGATAGTCAAGACCGCCCAAAGCTAGACCAAGATGCCTCAGAGACCAGAGAACATCAAGACCAAGACCAAATGAGCTCAAAACTGAGACCAAAAAGAAAACACTAGTTACACCATATTTTCCTATTTCGCATTAATTGTAGCTGGTTAGGATAAATATTAGATTTTATTATTTCAATTACAGGCACAACAATACAAAGAGAGTTCATGTCTGTGTGTGAAGTCACTACAAATGTTTTCATCAATTGATTGAGATCAAATATGTGTGGTTATTGCATGACTGTTATGCTATTTCTACACTATTAGAGGATTGACTCCTGAGTGCTGTTAAAGTAGTACTTTCTTAAATACACCAGTCTACCAGGTGTAGGGTAGTACACAACTAGGGGTGGGCGATATGGCCTAAAATTTATATACTAAAAACCTCAATATATTTTGAACTACAGATGGTAGACAGTAAATATCACAGTATACTTTGGTATGTAAATTACACCATAACAGTTTCGTAATGGTTAGCATAGCGCATGGTAAAATCATTCAATCAGAAGGTTATTTTTTGAACTAATAAATAAATATAGGTCAAGAATATTATTAAACAGTCTTACGTGATATTATGATTATCTATATTTTTATGGACCTTTTCTTACCAGGCACAAGCAACTGTCATTATATGGATTTCACTGGACGGTGGAACCTCCCCATTTCATGAGTGAAACTGGGTAAGATGAATGCAAACTTATCTCTCCATTCTCCAGCATAGACGTGTGTGATGCAATCAACTACTGCAATACTAGTAATGATATCCTAGGATAAAATAAGACTTAAATTAAGGCTGTGACAAGGCCAAGACCACAAAAAAGTGCTGTCTGGCCTTGAGACCTTGAGAAGCAGGACATCATCGTCTACAGAGAGAAGCTGAGTCTGTTTACATCAAAAATATCATATAGTTTTCTGGTGTGTTCAGTGTATTCTAAAAGACATTTGTAAACAGAAACTCTTTCTTATAGCATATGTTCTTTCATATGCATATTCAGTAGTTGCACATGTCTATCAGCAGTGTGTGTGTGTGTGTGTGTGTGTGTGTGTGTGTGTGTGTGTGTGTGTGTGTGTGTGTGTGTGTGTGTGTGTGTGTGTGTGTGTGTGTGTGTGTGTGTGTGTGTGTGCATATGTGTGTTTCCATGCATGTGTGCATATCCTGAAAATGTGTGTATGTTTTTATGTGGAGGATCACTTACACTCAGCTGGATTCAGCATTAAACAGCATCAACTGTCTGACCTCACAGCTCAAACCTGTTTCCACATCACAGCCTCAGAACTCCACCTCCACGAGAGAAAATGTGTGTGTGTGTGGGAGTGGGCGTTTGTGTGTGTGTGTGTTTGTGACTGCTCAGGAGACAGAAATAAAAATGTATCTGACAAACAGATTTTGGAAAGTGATCAGCTGTGTAGAGTCAAATTTTACTGTGTTGAAAATGTAAAAATATTACCTAAGAATCAGGAATATTTGCAGAGAGAGTATCAGGTAGTATTGATGTACCTGGAGGAGGAGGCAGTGGAGGAGGAGGATGAGGAGGAGCAGCAGGAGGAGGAGCAGGAGGAAGATGAACCCAGCACATACCTGGCTTGGTTCCCACTCGTGGAGAAGTTGCAGCAAAGAGCCGACTTCATAAATCCTGATTATTTACGGCCTGATCAGACGTCACTGGGCCATAAAGCTCAGAGCGAAAAGTTCAGAATCATCAAATCAGGACGTTTCTGGCAAATATGAAAACTCAGACATTTTTTCCAGTTTGATTTCACAGATGACAAATCGATTTTCAAATATCCTTGAAGCACAAATTTCTAGTCAGGAACAGGAGTTAAATCCTTTTATTACATTAACATCCTTCTGCAGTGCCTCCTATATTATGATAATAGTGGTTTGTGATGCAGTATTTGGGTTTATGTATTATATTAGCAGTATTGATGCAGTATGGATGCAGTATTAGTATTTGTATGTGCACTACACAGCAGGACTTTCCTGTGAATCTCTGTTACAGTCATCAGTTGCTGTTTAGTTTAGATGTTTATTGACCTGTAAGTATAAATTATTTTTGCAACTTGAAGACAAAAACATGAAACATGAACACAAACAAATCCAGAGACAGTTTATTATGTGTTTAAAGTTACTGGCCAAGTTTCATTTTATAACGATTAAATGTAAGGTGATAAAAAAAACTGATTGTTTACTGTTAAAAGGAAGCTGAGTCTGCATTAAACATTTGTACCTCCTGTAGTCAAACAGCTATAAAACCTTGTGTATTTGTTTCTGTTTGTGTAACTTAGTATATATATATATATATATATATATATATATATATATATATATATATATATATATATATATATATATATATATGCATACAGAATATGAGAATATGGTGTATATATGTAAAAAGAGAGTTTGGTTCCTTTTCCTCATTTCTCAGGTTTTCTAGTCAAAATAATTTCAAAAAGACGTCAAAACATAATAACTTTTCTGAATACTGTGACAAGCAGAATTCCCTCATTTAACTGTCACACACACACACACACACACACTTGAAGAAATCTAGGGGGTATTTGAGTCTGACCATAGAAAAACACGGAGCAGCGTTGACGTGACAGATGGAAGCTAACTGATGTTGTCACTGGACTCTACGGCCTGGACAAAGTGGTGTGTGTGACTGTGATTGTATTTGGATTTGTGTGTGTGTGCGCGCTCGTAGTAAGGCCCATTAGAGTGCAGTAATGGGGGGATATTGGTGGTGTATAGGTGTAATTACCTCAAACTAACATGGAGCTCAGGCCGCGTGGCGCCTCCAACACAAATATGAACTGCAGAACATAGATACACTTTGTCCTCGTTCACCGCTTGACCTGGGGGAGAAAGTTCAACAGGGCCTGTGTTTCTGAGTGTGTGTGAGGTTGTGTGTGCTTGTGGGGGGTGGGGGGTTAAGAGAAGAAGAGAACCCCTGGAATGTACAGATCCTAAAGAAAAAGTGAAGAGAAGGGGAGAGTAGGTGTGTTAGACAATGTTACCTGCTGCTCAGTCTCAGAGGGAAACATTCAGTTTGTTTCTGCAGATACAGATCATATCAATGTTTTTTGATTAGTGCATATCTTCAGGTTAAGGTGTTGAGGTTCAGGTTAGTGTTAGAAGAAAATCATGTTTCGGTGAAAATAAAAAATATGCAACATGACAGACAAATGTCAGTTAACAGTGGTGTTGAACAACGTTTCCATCAAACAAAGCACTGATCCATCCACCCAACCTTCCTCCTTCTGCTAAGAAGAGGGAACTGAAGAGGAACGTCGACTGAACTACGTCACCATGTCTGAGACTTTGATTCTACATTCTCAGCTTCCAGTAAACCTGATCTTAGCCTCTGTGGAGCAGCAGATCCTCTGGTGGTAGAGGCAGTAAGGAGGAGTAAGGAGGATTCAGGATCTAGGATGAGTTTGGCAGCAAAGGCTGCTATAATTTATTCGTATTTTTGAAATGAAACAAATAAAACAAACAAACAAATGAAATGAACCAGGGAGCTGAAAACAGCTCAAAGCAAACATTGCCTCAACAATTGAAAATTAAATAATTAAGCCATATATGTTCATCTTTTATAATAATTCCAGTTCAACCTTTACTATATTAATCTTAAAAGTCTCTTACAGTCTGACTCAGTTGCTCATTTAGTACAAACAGCCTGATTCACTTAATAGACTTAGTGACTGCTGTTACTTCATTTCTTTTTTTCCACTTCATTTCTTTTAAAGGCCCATATTTACACATTTTATGTGAAGTGATGTCACTAATCATATTTCTATAATTCATCTCAATATATTCTTACACCTCATAAACATTTTGTGAATACAATCTGTGAACCACGGGACAGTATTTGTAGAACAGACCTCTGTCCTTTCTGTAACAGGAAGATGTTTTAATTTGAAAACTCAGTAAAAAAAAGTTTTTAATTTACTGAGTTTCCAGTGTCAGAAGCAGTTTATAAATACTGGTGATTTTTAATTCATTTACTGCGGTTAATATATCATAGAAAATGTGACCCACTGTCTGTGCAACTGCTGCAGATGGAACTGTTCTTTCTGCAGTCAGAGAGCAAAGATGTTGGAGTAATGATAGAGTATTCAGCCAAATAACTGTGATAGCAGCGATATAATTGTTCCTGGCTCTGAGTTTGTGTTTAGTTGCGTTGAATCCAGCTTGTTACCGTAAGGTTTGTGGTTGCTGAAACAGATGGTGACTCTGATGCAGCAAACGTCTCTAAAGATGTTGGTTCTTTGGTGGAGTGGCATTTCCGTCCCGGTGCTGCTGACTGAGAGAAGTGATCACTGATGGTTCCTTCATACTGTATCAGGGATCAGCAGCAGAGTCTTGGACCACAGCAGGTGTGGAAATGTGGAAATGTGGACGTGTGATGCATCGCAGTGCTGAGAACAAAACATCTGTGGGTTCTGTAGAAAAGGAAACATTGCAGAGCGAAGAGGAGGAAGATGGGAGCAGGTCCAGAGATTATCTGCAGCCCAGTGATGTCATGATGGTGGTTTGGGATTTTTATCACACATGTTTTATATATCAGAGGACAGGAGCTTGGCCAAACGCACCAGAGACTGGACAGACCCCAAAGTCCAGCAGGGAACATCTGCAGAGACAAGCTGACCCACGTTTGTGTGTGTATGTCTGTGTGTGTGTGTGTGTGTGTGTGTGTGTGTGTGTGTGTGTGTGTGTGTGTGTGTGTGTGTGTGTGTGTGTATAACTTAAGTAAATATTTGATATTTTTGGCACACAGATTTTTGACAAGTTGTCTTTCTCCTCACATCAACATGTTTTGATGTCCCGGAGCAATCAGTTTCAGCCAATCACTGTGTTTTATTTCCTCAGCAGGTAGCCGCTGTTTTCTGGACACTGTTCAAATCCAAAAGCCAAATCGTAAACTTGAGTATTTGGAAATAACATGTATATGGCAGGAAACACTGTTAAACAAACAGATCATTCCTCTGTTGGTTTATGAAGAATTTATCAAACTGAACTTGTATTTTTCTACTCTGAATATCTTTAAAGGTGCAGTATGTAACATTTAGAAGCATTTAGCTGAACAGACTTATACGTATACAACAACATTAAATAAACATTTTACTAAAATAATCTGATGTTTATCATTTTATTTTAGAGAATACTACCTTTGCATTATATATGGTTTTGGGGTACCTACCATCTTGCTAACGGCTCGCAAGGCATTATGGGGGATTTTTCTGTTTGATGTGTGTGCTGTGGTTGGACAGATGATAAAACCACAGAGCTCTGAGCCTTGACACCAAACAATGAGCTCATCATTTGACGTATGCTAGATAATGTTAATGTTGAAAGATATAAAATTGAAAATACATTTGTGAGTGTGAAACTGGACCAAACTCTGCTGGAAACTCCGATAAGTTATGTAAGAACAAAGCTGGAAAAGAGCCTTGGTTCAGGGAAAACAAGTCGAGTGGATCATCTCTGCACATTCTCTGTTCTTGACTCCTATCGACACGTCTGAATTACTGCCTCACAACCGTCATCTAAACTACTGAAGAGAGCAAATAATACAAATAATAATAGAATACATTTAAAACTATAGAATTTTATTTTCATACATTATATGCAGGGCGACATGATGGAGCAGGGGTTAGTGCAAGAAGAAGGTCACAGCAAGAAGGTCGCAGGTTCAAGACCTCCTTGGGTCCTGGATCTGGGACCTTTCTGTGTGGAGTTTGCATGTTCTCCCCGTTTCTGTGTGGGTTTTCACCGGGTACTCCGGCTTCCTCCCACAGTGCAAAAACATGCTGAGGTTAATTGTTGACTCTAAATTGCCCGTGGGTGTAAGTGTGTGAGTGAATGGTGTGTGTGCTCCACGATTGACTGACGACCATCTGGGGTGTATCCCTGCCTCTCGCCGCAACGCGCTGGGATAGGCTCCAGCAGACCCCTGCGACCCTAATGAGGAATTATATAGAAAATAACTGATTGACATTATATGCAATACTTTTTTTGTTAAGATGAATGTTTATCCAAACCAAATGGATTCTATCACTTATAATAAAGGTAGAACACAAATATTAAGAACAGAACTAAACTTCAACCAGCTGGAAACTGCTTCATCATAACTTTGACCAGATCAGCTGTTAAAAGTCTTTCATATAATGAATAAAGGTTTCCAGATTATACTCTTCTCACAGATACATGTTGATGCTTTAATATGGAACTAATCCTTTCTACTGGATCATGGGTTTAATTCACTGAGTAATGTTGATCTATGAAAATTTGTTAGAGGTTAAAACAGTTTGCCTTTAAGCTGATATCTCTGAAAGCGCCTTCTGTTTCTATAATTAATTTTTCTGGATTTTAATCAAAACAGCTTTGAGTCCAGTCAGAAACTTCTCAGTTGTAGCATTCAACATGTTGTTGTTCAAGATGTTTATTAATTTATTTCCTCTCTGCCTCCTTGATGATGTTTTAACTGCTGCAGCAGTGGAACAGTAGATACGACAGAGAGCAGAGAGGCTCTTTTTAGTCATCAGATCTTTTTTACCTGCTGCCTGTTTTTATCATCACATGTCATTGCACAGTTTCAACATGCTGTCGGCCTTCTAAGTCATATTAATACAGGTTTCTGAGACAGGAGGCTGCTTCATGCCCTCTGACATTCACAAACTTCTTGGTGATGGTGATGATTTTACCTCAAAAACTAGAAGAAGATGAGGTGAGTCAGCTGGATGGAATCAGAGCAGGAACTAATCTGATATGGATGTGTGTACAAAAAAAACACATCTGAGTTTAACTTCAGATTCATTGAATATGTTACTGGACACAGACCAAAATGTGTCTGTATGTTTCAGTCTGAAAACACATTGATTATCTAATTTGATTGTCATCTCTGTGACCTCTGACCTCTGGTGTACATAGGTCACCTGGGGACAGAGGTCATTTGGGGCGAGTTGTCCCAGGAGCTGATGGCATCACAGCCTCCAAACACCACAGATCATGTCCGTGCATACGAGCAGCTTCTGAATTCTGCTGAACCAGGCTGGGCCTCATCTGTCCTGCAAAGGAAAGGTCAGAGACCAGCTGACCTCCATTTCCATGGTTACCTGTGTTTACATAACCAACATATTCATGGGTTCATGCATCAGCAATTAGCTGGACCACAAACCTCAGCAGCATTATGTATGCGTATGTGTTTCCTTTGTTTGAATATGCAGCTGTAGTCATTTCCCTCAAAGCTTTTGAATTATGGATTATTGTATTAGCAAACTGAACTATCATGAATCATAAGGAGCATGCAGCAGAATAAATAACATGACCTTAGACAGCAGCAAAAGACCAACACAACAACAGCAAGATAACAATAAGACAGTAAGAGAGGAATGTATATCTGTAAAGTAGCCAGTAAAAATATTCATTATTAGAAAACAATGTTTGACAGTTGGAAAATTTGCAGAAACAATGCAAACATAAAATCTCAAGATACAGCTACTGTAATGGTTTTTCACTCCTGTATTTGTCAGAGAAAATCTTTTAAATATGTGTCAGTGTTAAAAGTAACGAATGAAGAGCTAAAGTCTTACAGTAGTAATAGAAACTCTATGAGTGTTTCCTCATTGACTTTTTCTCAATAATAAATAAAAAACAGCAACCCCAACCAAACATTCTGGATTTTATACATTGAAGTTGCAGTCAACAGAGAGAAGAGTCCAGTATAGAATCTCAATAAATAGTCACGTCAAGTCACAGTGACATTGATCTATAATGAGAGAACAGATCAATATTATACCTGGTCTGTTTCAACCAGCCAATCACAGCAGGTTCAGGCTGTTTTCCTTCTGTTGTCACAGAACAGGAGGAGAAATGGTTCCCACATGTTTAAATATTACTCTGTTCATTAGTGTGTGTGTGTGTGTCTGTGTGTGTTAGTGCTCTGATTAATTGGTCCTATCCACTAAGCTGGAAACACCAGGCCACTAATTGTCATAATCCACCTTTGTTTGTTTCTTCTGCTGAACCAGACCTCAGCCGACTGTGTGTGTGTGTGTGTGTGTGTGTGTGTGTGTGTGTGTGTGTGTGTGTGTGTCACCTACACTCGACACAGCACATGACTTGGCTTCAGCATCTCTTCCTCCTCTGTTCTTCTGTTCTTTCCTCTGTCTAGACACAGCAAAGCGAATGAGATGTAAACGGAGATGCAGAATGAAAGAGACGAACAGAGAGAGAAGAAATTAGAGGAAAATGCTTTTTTTTGGTGCTCAGCCTGTTTGCAGCCAGACAAGTTTCCAAATTAATCCCAGTGGCTGTTTCGTCCTTTGTAGGTGGTTTAAACTCTTGCACTGAGCACTGAAAGATCTTTAAAGTCAGAATATGATGGTTTGATGCCTGGCACAGAGCCTGATGGTGTGTAAATAATCTCTCTTGTCGTTCATCTGTCTGCTGAATCGTCTTGGAACAAAGAGCATAATGGAGTTTTGAGAATATTCCAGTGAACGTTTGGCTGCATCACACTGAAACTAATCCTATATAAAGAAAAGCTGAGCAGGTCCATAACAGGCTGTAACGTTCTTGGACAGTGACGCTTGCACCAAAAGAGAAAAATTCAGCTTTACTAGTTTCACTCAACAACTCTAAAACCCTCAAGCAGGGTTTAATCCAACCAGAACAGAACAGCCGGAACAAGGCTTATAATTATTACACAAGGTGTTTTTTTTTTTTTTTTATTAACTTTCCAACAACAAGGTACACGAGAAAGTAAAAGAAAAACTTCTTCTTCTTCTCTGTATCATTGTACATCAATAGTTTTAATTTATGGACCTTCATGTAATATTTTTTATTTGAAATAAATAATTAGTGTAATATATATTTAAGAAATCTGGCAGTTATCTATGTCAGTGGTTCCCAACCTTTTCTGTACCGCGGACCGGTTTAATGTCTGACAATATTTTCACGGCCCAATCTAAAGGTGTAGCTGATAAAAACTAAAATGACAAACCAAACTGTGGTATTTTCTCTATAGTAATAATAATAATAATAATAATAATGAACAAAAATCCACTGTGTAATCATGTGCAACTTTATTAGCGGTGTCCTCGTAACGTCACACCAACAACAGAACATCACATGAGCAACACACTCTGGTCGCTGTGGTAATGTTTAAACATACCTTCAAAATAAGACACGACACATAAAAAAGTACATGAAAATGCTCGCTAATCACAGCAGCACTGAATTAGTGGGAGCCTGAGCTTGTTTTGCTGCTACGAGAAGAGCGGGATGTATCATGTGACGTGTGGCGTCGCGGCCTTGACCTGCGTCAAGTGAGACGGATGTAACGGAGAAAATCCGGTCACTTTTCAAAATAAAATATAATTTTCAAAAAATAAAATAAAATAATGGAAATAATTTTTTCTTTCTGTGCGGCCCGGTACCAAATGACCCACGACCCGGTACCGGGGTACTGGCCCGGGGGTTGGAGATCACTGATCTATGTAGTTTGTCCATTGTGTCCATGATAGTGGATGAACTCAAGCGTGTGCAACCAACGCTGGAACCGAAACCACAAATTTCCCGCCTAGGTAGTACAAAATGAGGAATCCATTATCTAGAACATCCGAAAATACCTTAGTAGGCTTTCAGCAGGTAGGCGAACATAACTTGCAAGCAAACTACACTATGCTATTCCAGACGTCACTGGGAGGTTAATAACGGTAGCAGAAGAACTTTTTTTCAGTGGTGCTGTAGTACGTCCTTTGAAAATACGAGTTCAAAGGACAGGCACAATGGCGGTACTGTAGTACGTCTGAATTGTGCCTTCTACTGTCTAGCTGCCTTCATACAAGCTACTACTGTGGCGTTGGAATAGTAGCTACTGGTTAGTAGGCAGCGTATACAAAGGTTTTCAGATGCACCCAAAGATCCATGCAGGCAGTGACAAGGTCCAGAGGTTTCTACAGTAGCCCAGAAGAGACAAACTAACTGATCAACTGGTTGCAGTCTGCAGCTTCACCATTAGATGGCATCAGCAGCTTCTCTGCAGATTTACGACAGAATTAATGTCAATGGATGAGTTTGATATGAGGGACTAAGCCAAAGAATGATTTTCCCTTTGAGGAAACTCCAAGAAATATGTTTCTGAAGCTAAAATACAATCAGCAAACAGATCCAGAAGAAACAGCAGTGGTCCAGCAGGGATTAGTCAGAGCCTCTGTGAGCGAGACAGATTTTTCATGCTTGTTGTTTATTGGTCACAGGATCTGCTGTTTGTTGTTGGGAGGTCTCAGAGTCTCCAGCAGCTCTGCAGTGAGCCACAGTTCAGACAGGATGAATGTTTCTGCTCACCCTGATGCTCATTAATAGAACATTAACAGAACATAACAGAACCCAACAGTACCCAGCAGGACCAAACAGGACACAACGGGATCCAACAGAACCCAACTTGACACAACAGGACCCAGCAAAACCCAACAGGACATTAATAGGACCCAACAGGGCTCAACAGGACACATCAGAATGTCCATTATCCAACAAGACTGCCGCTGAGATGGGGAGGAGTCCCAGGGACTCAGGAAACTGCATCGGCTGAGATGTGTCCTCTCACCTTTACCTTTCTCCTGTAAGGTTTCATACTGTGTCAGAAGATTGGAGGGAGAAGGACAGAGAGAGTACAGAAGGACAGAGGACAGAAGAACAGAACGAGGTCATAAGGGCAGAGACAGGACCGAAGATTAGAGACAGAAGGCCAGAAAGAGGACAGAAGAACAGAGAAAGGACAGAAGGACATTCCGGTTAAAACAGGAGTAGGTTGTTGGATCAGAGCAGCATAAAAACCATTGAAGCTTTTCCTGCATCTGTCCTGAATTATATGGAAGGAAGTTGTTTGTGCAAAGGTTTTAATTCAAGAATTCTGTCATTTAGAACTTAGAAGAAACTCTTTTGTTATAGGAAATCTAGAATATCAAAAAAATAATTGGAAAACTTTTTGTCATCAATATTAAACCAAAAGTGGCATAGAAATAAAATAATTGGTGAAAGAAGACGGATCAATGAAGTCAGCAGGGTTCAGCCTCTGGTGACCATGATGAAGCTCATGTAGTCAATGGTTTGTTCAGATATGTTAGTTTGGACTTGATTAAAAAAATAATTAATTAACTACAGGAATTTGTAATTAATGAATAGCAACTAATCACATAACAATATTTGCCCCAAAAGAACATTTTTTTTTTTTTTTATGCAACTGAATTTTAGTAGCATCCCTGTGACCCTGATGAGGAATAAGCAGGTATAGAAGATAAATTAATGAATGAATTTTAGTAGCACATTTTCTAAACCCTTATCTTCAACTACTGATAGTGGTTTACAGTCCTGGAAAATTCATCAGTTGCCAATGTTGATTTATCATAAAATACCAAATAAACACAGGGTTTAAATTTAAACTCCGTGTGCAGGCCCCCTTTAAACCCTGGATGCAGGTGTATAATTTGACAAATTACCACTAACAGTAAAAACTTCCTGTAGTAAGAAACAGCAATGGTTGCAGCAGTTACAATAGTCAGAATCATTTCCTTTGTTTTATTGGCTCTGACCTCTGACCGCAGCAGTGGTGTTTGCAGCAACAGAAACACTAGCAGCAGTGTTATTAGCAGCAGCAGTGTTAGCGTTCAGCACTGATAGCAGCAGCAATCTGCTTCTTATGTCTTACACCTTGTAAACATCAAATCAGTCCTGAACCAGCAACTTTGGAGGCTGAGCGGAACTTAATGAACTTAATGAAAACGTTCCCATGAGTAGTAATCGGATGGCTTAATGATGACATGATGGCGACGGCTGCTGCTCCAATTACTGAACTGCAGTTGTTTTTTATAGAGGCCACAAGAAGACTTTCTGCTGCTCCACATTTTTCTTTAGCACTTATTTTATAGGAGAAACTTCCAGCTCTGTTTTTAAACAGCCAGAGGAAACAGTGACAGTTTAGTCCTGAAAACCACAGGTATGATTAGTTTCTACAGTTCAGATGTTTACTTCTCTGAGCACGGGGAGGAGCAGGGGGAGCAGCAGCAGGAGAAGAAGGGGGTGGATGGATCAGTGCTTTGTTGTACATTTTACTCGTGTTCAAACAAATATTTTATTAGATGTTTGTCCCATCATGTGGCATTTTGATCATTTTATGATGTGTATAAAAATATCTGCAGAAACATGAACAGTGTTAGGAGCAGCGTTAACAGCAACAGTGTTAACAGCAGCAGTGTTAGCAGCAGCATCCGCACTGACCTCCACAAAGTTGGGTTCAGTGTAGCTAGTGTTATTTCGTCATTTGATCCGTCTGCTAACGTGACTTTAACAGCGTCTCTTTGTTATTCTGAGAAAACACTGCGCTCGCTACAAAAAGCAGCGAACCTCCACTCTCACACATTGTTCTAATGGCGGCTTCAAGGTTCAATAACAGTTCACAGAGTTAAATAAGGCGTCATAATCTCACCCTGGACCCTGACTGAGCCTCCTCGGCTGCCCCTAAACCCCCTGATCTGCCCTGCCCCCAAACCCTCATACACGCCTCCATTCTGCTCCATAATCACACATTTTAATCATGCATATCAGTCGTCCAATAACTTTAAACGTCATCTAATCCCCTGAAACAGGCAGAGAGGGAACGCTGGCCCTCATGGCTAATTTTACCCCAGTGGCTTCAGTTGGGCGCCTGGACTAATTCAAACTTTACATGGCCCCAACACGTCTGAGAACAATGTGGAGGCCTCAGAACAGATGCTGCTCTGTGGCCGTCGCTGAGTTTTTTAAACATCTGCAGCTCAATTTGAAACCTCCTTTTCTCTGCTTCTTGACCCTTTGATGACAAATTTACATTTAATTGAGCATAAATGTTAATGTATGTCATGTGGTGTGACAGAGGCCCCATTATAAAAGCAATCATTTGTCCTGCCTGATTGATCTGCAGCAGAAACATATAACAACTAGTTTCTGGCAATGCAGAAGAGTGCTGTTATTAGTTGGGTATTATATAATTTTATGTAAAAATTGTGTTTATTTAATCAATATTTACTGTAATAGAATGACAGACCACCCTCAAAACCTCTGATTTACATTTAAACAATTACAAAATACTGTGTTTTTGTTTTTTTACATTGGAAAAATCACTGAGGTTAATTGGAGAATCTAAATTGCCCATAAGTATGAGTGAAAGGTGTGTGTGCCCCATGATAGACTGGGGACCTGTCTGGGGTGTATCCCTACCCCTCTCACCTGCAATATGCTGGGATTGGCTCCAGCAGATCCCTGTGACCCTAGTGACGAATAAGCGGGTTTAGAAAATGACTAACTGAACTTCGCTTATTTATGCAATTAATGGATTTCCTTTTAAGAAAAAATGCCCACTGTTACACTGTTATTAAAGAAGTAATTATTCATTAATCGTCCATAACAGACACTCTGTGTGTATGAAGCTGCAAAGAAAATCCAGCACATAAACTTGGCTGATGTCTGAGTTTTTGGTCTTTGTTTATAGATCACTGGAGAAAATATTTAAGGTTTAACATTCAAAAACCTCCAGTTACACTTTAAGATGTTTCTGAGATTTGTTTGGAGCTTTCAGATTTATTCTGGAACACAAATTCTGTACAATAAACGCCTTGGCAAGTGTTCCTGGATGTTCAGCTTCTGTCGGAAATGGTGTGCCTTTAAGCAGTAAGAACACAGGGCCCCACACACACACAGACACACACAGTGCTGTCAGGGCTTCTCATTTACTTGCTCTAAGCACTGAGCTCTGTAGGATGAGCTCATACAGACCAAAGCACTTAAACATGTTCTTATGAAGATAAGTATCCTCTGGGGACCTCAGAGCAGAACTTGTATTCAGGCTTCAGGCAGATCATGGAGACGTCAGACACAGCTCATTGTTTCTGTTTCAGTGACTCAAAGGTTTGCTGAAGGAAGTTCAGCTTCTGAGGGGTTTTACTTTATAGAAGGGCTCCATACGTTCCACAATGTTAATGTCTTACTATTGAAACAACTTTACTTTTCATTAAAGTTTACATCAGATTTTCTGCAGGTTTGTTAGTGTGACTGAGCTCATTTACATAATACATGATAATCTGAGCCATTGTTAATGAAGAAATGTGTCCATCTGATTAAACAGAGAAGTTCCAGGTTCCAGGACGACAGATTTGATCAGTCTGATGATTTTAATCAGGTTTGGTTCCTCTGACGCTGTAACACGACCTCAGTGTTTCTACTCAGACATCAGGCCTCTGTGGCTTTATGATCTCAGCCAGAGTTTCCTACTGGGATTATACAAGTCTGGAGGTCCCGTCATGGTTATTGCCCAACACTGGGTCCTCATAAAGCCATTCAGTAGGACACACACATTCTCTCCCCCTAAAGGACGAGTAGATGCTGTTTTCATCAGTATGGACGTGTTCAATTTCAAAGTCTAAGGGCAAATAAACACAGATAAACATCCTTTTTCAGAAAGTTTCCCTTTACACTGTCATTCCGAAATGAAAAAAAAAAATCTACTTTTATTTTTACCAGTTTACAGACGAGAAGAATCATAGTTCAGAGTCTGTTGTTTCAGCTTGGTGATAAAAGTTTTCTCTGAGGAAGTGAAAGTCAAACTGAGACTATTTCTGACACACTCTCTGTGTACCATAAAAATCCCATGAACCTCCATCAGAACTAGAACCAGAACCTTGAAGAATTTTAACATGAATAAGGGACAAAGTGATGTTGGTGAAGTTGGAACACATCCCTGAAGTTTGGAAGGAGCCACTGTGTTAAAAAAATGTTGTCCTGTGATTAAAGATAAAATGTAGAATCTTGAAAGATAAAACAGTCTCATTCCCAGAGACTCAAATAGCTTTGTTTAGTTTGTCCCTTTTCTCTTCTTAGCATTGTTTTTAAGGAGAATATTGAGGCAGCTGGGTTCTCAGAAATTTAACCAGATTGTACAAGAATCCACCAGGCTCCAAGTTTCAGTTTGTGTCTGAACCTGCTGTGATTCAGTATTGCTCAGACCCTGATGGACAGATGGTCCAGAATACTGTAGTGAGATATTTTCACATGGCAGATTTCATGTTGTGCAATGTTGAAGCTTTCAGCAGTTGAGCTGAATTTGCTGCAGCCATGCAACTCTTGACTCTGAACCTCTTAACAAACAGATGAAAAAGCTGTCTTTCATAAAAACGGATCCACCTGGAGAGAAGTGAAATGGACAAAAAGCAGATTCAGACTCCAGAGTCTCTGTTTTCACCTGAAAGGAACAAACCTAAACTTAAAGCTCAGAGACAGTCACATTCATCAATGGCGTTGACTATATGACTATATGATGTCATGTGGTTGAGCTTATGTCTGCTTCAATTAATGGTTTCCTATCATCGAAACCATGTAAATCATGAACGGAAAAACCAAAGCCGTAAAAATCATGAAGAGACCGATTATTTTTCTTGGTCAAAGGTTTGTAGTTCCAACCGAGCTTTTTCAGATCCTGCCCAAAGTAAATTTTCGCCTCTGCTTCTAAAGACCTTTAATTGTTGCTCTGCTCAGTTGGCTCCACCAGTCAGAAATAATGAGACGCCACCGCCAAGGCTGCGGTTGGCTCAGCCAATCAGGAGTGACCCAGTGACACCAGAGCCGCTCCAAATCAGATGGTTCAATCCAAAATGGCTGCACGTCAGTGAGTCAGGTTTTACTGTGTGAAGCATCAGATAATTAAACGGTGACACTAACTTATAAAACTAACCAAAATACTCATTTATTACAGAGAAATGGTGAAATTTTTCTCAGGGATCTGATTTATCTGTTTGTGTGTGAGAAAGTGGATCAGCCACAACTATTGGCTGATTAAGTCATTTTGACTTACACATCCTGAACTTCTCAGGATGAAGAAACTGTTGGATGAGAATAAATAAAAAGTTCAGGATGTGATCGGTGATTGAGAGAAGAAGCAACAGCCTCCATATCCCCAGAGTTTAAAACACACATTTTTGTTTGTTTGTTTTTTACATTATTTGTTTTATCATTGATTTGTAACATTGTGTATTGTTCATTTAAGTCAAAATGATGGTTGTAATATGTTTGATGTAAAAAACATTCGTCTGTGTGACAGTTGGCTTCTTTGAAGCTCTAGTTTGTAGAAACTCGGCTGTAATCATTGACATGAAACAGGCTTCCTGTTTTCTTGTTGCTGGCTGCTCCTGTGTGAGACGGATCAGTGAGTGGATGTGTTTCTCGTTTTAATTGCATATAAGAGCAGAAGTGCATAAATAAAAGAAGCGACATTCCTAAAAGGAGCCGTCGACCTTTTTCAACTTTTTCACCTGCAGCTTCCACAGATTCTCATCTGCTGCTTTGGCTTCATCCTACAAATAATCAGAAACCAGGCAGCGTGTAATAAACATAATGTGGAACAGGCTTTTCTGTTTGTTTGTGCTTCATGCTAGTTTAAAGTGGGCGGAGCTTGGTTGGAAATTAATTTGACACACTGTGCCTGTTGCCAGGAAACTGTCAGTCAAATTTAAGATTCAAAGTCAGTTTCCTTTAGCCCCCAATGATGCCAGAATTCAAAAGGGAGCTTTATTAATAATAAAATACAAAAATATAAATAGTGATAAAATACAATAGACAATAGAAAATAATTGTTTGTACAAATGTAGAGCAAATGCGCAACAAGTCAGTTAAGTGTACAAAGTCAGAGTAAATATGCATACTGTACTGTATATACAATGCTTTGCATGAGTTAGTCCATAGTTGTAACTCTTATCAGTCTGATGGCAGCTGGATGTAATTTTTAATCTCAAAAATCTTAATTTTAAATTCAACCACACAATCCTTATGTACACTTCAGCTCAGATTTTGACTCTTTAACTCTTATCCATATTTAGTCTAATTTACAAATAAATGTATGATATAAAACCATGTTTTTAAGACTTTAAAAACTCAGACTTGAATCTGAAGTCAGGATCTGCTTGAGGACATGCTAGAGGAAATATTTTCTTTTATCTGGTGGTCAGATTGTTCCATTTGCTGCCTGAAAATAGAAGCTGATATATCTGTGTTTTATAGTCTGTATGTAACTCGTCGCCTCCTGTTTGCATCGTTTAACCATCTTTAAAAGACAAGTCACGGCTCCTGTTTCCTGTTTCCTGTGTCTGTGGAGTGTTTTGTGCGTTTTGGCAGCTATGCCCACCTGTGGGTCAGTGCGTGTGTGTGTGTGTGTGTGTGTGTGTGTGTGTGTGTGTGTGTGTGTGTGTGTGTGTGAGTTTATGTGTGTATCATGCTTTATCGTGTGTGTGTGTGTAGGAATGAGACTGCCTGTTATTTTATTGATTTCTGCAGCTGGAAGACAAATATTGTCGTCTTGCTGCCTGTTAGAGAACGTCTGACCCCTACAGATGTTCACTGAGTCTGAGGCTAAAACCAAATGTTTTCAAGGTTTAAAAACAAAGATGCGGTTGCATCATCAACCTCAATGCGCCGTCTCGCCCTTGTCCTCATATGATCATTTGCTTTAGTCCAACTCTCAGTGGAAAACTCCCTCAGATCCTCTTACACCGTTCGGCGGCTTATTTTTCATAAAGAGTTGTAATTGACTTTCTTCTGGCTCGTCTATTTCATCAATGTTCCCGACAATTCCCGGAATGTCTCCTGACAACCCCCAGAAATGCCTGAACTTCAGTTTGCAGCTGGAAAAGGAAACATGGATGATGGTTGTATAAAAAACACTGCAGACATCAAAGCTAAGTTGGAGCAATAATTTCCTAAATAACCAGCAGCACATTTATTAGAGGCTTGAATTTTGTGATTGAGAGCATAATGACTCGCTGGAAAAAAATATTGTTTTAGGGAGGAGTTGACTTTTTTTTTTATGTGAATTAATGGGATTCAGCAGGCTGCTTTCAGCGAGGTTTCCCCTCACAGATGAATAAGCTTTAAGCTTCTTACCTGCAGAGTGTAGGTGCTGCTGGTGGGCGTGGCCACAGGTTACAGGTGCTGAGAAGGTTCAATGATGCTGGATAAAGTCAGGTGAATCAGGCTTGAAACTTGACACCAGAGAGATAATAAGTAGTGGTTCAGTGTCTCTTAGGCACTGTTACCTCTACCTCAGTTAAATCCAAAAATACAGTGAAACCCCCTGGACCACGGTCTGATCCAAAAAGCTGGACTTTAGTCAACTCATTGATTAATCGACTGATTGTTGCACCTCTAAGTTGAAATATGGTCTGATTACGTGATAAAAACTCAACTGGAATAAACCTAACCCTAACCTGAACATAAAGAAATTGAGGTGTCAGTAAACAAACCACAAAGCTGCTGTTAACCACAGAGAAGATAAATGTCCTTGTTGATTAACTGCAACAAACAACAAAACAACAAAATGACAGTAACACATGAGGTTTTGTTTGGTTTCTAAGATGTGAAATATCCTTGAGGACATGTGGACACAGAAGATGAAGAGATGAACCATCAGTCCTCTGATTAACATAGAAACTGAGACTCAGCATCAGTAAAGAGAATTTTTGTCTTTCGTCAGAATCTTCTTGTATTTAAATCTTCAGCCTGTTGCTGAAACATTAACTGTGTTGTCTGCAGCCTCAGTCTCTAATATATGACTGAGCAAACATCTACTTCACCAACTCTCTGTTCTCAAGCTCTGAACTTCCTGGCATGTTGGCGGTGTCTCTCCCAGCAGGGGCTGCACAAACAGCATTAGCATACGTGGGAGGGGATTTTTTACCATTACTCAGAATCAGATAGTCGCACAGTCGACCGTGACATAATTTTATTTATAATGGCTGCAGCCCGAGCGGCTGTATGAATGTCTGATCCTTATATCTGGGCTATCGTGTCCACGGACCATGAAGAGAGGGCGGAGACACAGCCCGGCAGGGCGAGGGCTGACCTACCACTGGTCAGAATGTAAACGCAATTATACAGCGGGTAGTTTCAACCACACAATCTGATTGGACAATAGTGCAATGGCGCTATGGTGATAATTACCATGAAGCACAGCGAGTCCTGCTTCATCTAAACTGTAGCTAGCTGCAAACTCAAAAATATATATTGAGAACTGTGGATCAGATCTGTCAACCAGCATTTATCTAATAACACTGGTTATTATTAGTCAATGAGTAATCTTCGTCTTCTTCTTCTCTGTCTGTTTCTTTATTTTTCCTCCGTCCTTCAGGCACCAGCTCAGTGAAACCTGCACCACACATGTGTTGATAACATCGTTTGAGTTACGGATCAGTCAGACCAGGCTCTGTGCTGCTTACGTAAAGCCGTAACAAGGCTCATTTAGACAAACAAAATGAGGTAAATTCACCAAAGCCATTTTCTATTTATGGGTAATTAGACTAATTTCTTCATAAATGGTCAAGCGAGAGAGAGAGAAAAAGGGAGAGATTGCATTTTGGATCTCTTAGTGGGTTTAGATCTAATTGCAGATTTACAAGTGGTTGATATGTCTGACAAACACACACACACACACAAACATTAAAACTAAATCACTGGTGAAGTGACACAATTAATTTATTCCAAGTTAAACAGATGGTTAGAGTCAAAGCAGAGTTTCAGTTTGATTCAAACAAATGCAATGTAATATAATTCTATATTACATATATTTTAATTATGATGCATTGTTACTACAAGTCTACCAGAAGAAATGCTGGATAAGAGGATTACAGGAGAGGTTCAGGTTTCCATGTGAACTGTGAAAGTACAGACTGTATGTTTAAGGATTTTAAATCCTGTGTAGTTAAATCCATGTTTACTGTTTGTATTCTTCTTTTGTCCTTTTGCTGCCACAGTAAAGCCGCCCATGATCAATAGATGAGTGTGAATTGATTGGTGGGATTGTGTGTTGTTACCCTGCAATCCCACTGGCATTATACAAGTCCGAGGGTCTCGTCATGGTTCCTGCCCAACACTGGGTCCTCATAAAGACATTCAGAAGACACACACACACACTCCCTAAAGATTGAGTAGATATTCTGGCTTTACAGTTTTCACCAGTAACTAATGTGCATATGTCCACTGTCTGTCTGTGTGTACAGGATGAATATAAACAGCTTCATCCTGCTACTAGAGGTGTCTTTATCTAATCTTTATCTAGTATTGTCTGCAGACTGTGGTGAAAGCAGCACATTAACAAAGCAGCAGCGGCCTAATATTTTTTCTCTAAGATTTGAGTGATGCCTGAAGACTTTAGAGCTTGTGAGTCAATTTCCTCATCGGCTGCTGTAAGTTGTTGCAGGTTCACACAGGTCACAGGTGGTTCACACAGGTCACAAGTAGTTCACACAGGTCACAAGTAGTTCACACAGGTCACAAGTAGTTCACACAGGTCACAAGTGGCTGCATGTTGGTGTGAGCTGCTGCAAGTCGATGACCCAGGCCACTGCTCAGTGTCACTACTCACCTCTGAGATAATGACACAGTAGCCAGAGGAAGGGCAGCGTGGTGAGGAAACTCCTCCTTAAACACAATACACTCTGAAACCAACAATCTGATTCAGCTTTTGTTCGTCAGACAGAGAAAATCTATCAACACACCACACAAGCCACCTAGACTGCAAAAACTTGAACAAATGACATCTATTCGTCCTATATTGACGCAAATTATCTGATTATTAACAGATTTTTTTTTTTTAATTTTATTTAATTTTTTTAATTTATTATGGTCAATCTAGCTTTGTTTTAAAAATGTTGACTTCTTATCTAATATCTTTATAAGAGAATGTAAAATCTTTTGCTTTTGGTCAATTTAATCCAGATAAGAAGTCAACACTATATAAAAAAGATTCAGCTTTCTTAAAACCAGATTAAATCGACCAAAGAGAACTTCAAATAAGCCAAAGTATCTGCCAATGGAATAAGATAATTCAAGATAATTATACCCAATATTGGACTAATTGAACCAATTTTACTTCTTGCATTGTGTGTATCTGGCTCAGAACTTTTCCAGCTGAAACAGCTCGAAGCAGCTTTGAAAAGCGTCGGTGCAGAAACGGACGTGTGTGCATCGTCACAGTTGCTGAAGACTCATGTTACATCCCTAACTGCACCTGAAACGTCGTCCAAAAATTCCAGAACGTGGCTGACTTCTCTGCGTCTGTCTCTTGTTGCGTATTTTTCTACGAACTTGAAACATTTTCGCTGATATTCAACCTGGGAAAATCCCCTTCAGAGTCTTGACAGCTCTGGTTTGTGTTTTTCAGGATAATAAGTGAATTGTAGAGCGGAGCCGAACCTGTAATTAGGAGGGAAATTAGCAATAGGCAGTGATTTGTGTCTATATGCAGCCGAGCTTCTGACAGCAAGGGCGGCTTCACTTAAAACCCTTCTTACAAAAGTGAGTCAATTACGAGGAAGGATTGGCAGGATGCTGAATGTGCTTCATAATGAGCCTCAATGTAACTGCAGCATCAAGTGCGGCAGTGGAGCGTTTTCAGAAAGGTGTAAGGCCTGTTCCTCTGAAACTGGACAAAAACACTCCTCTCTTCTGATAAATTACGTCACATGAGTGCGTAAATCACAGCTGAGTGCCGCTAATTCCTGCGTTTAGTTGCTCCGGACTGAAGTTGTGTGACGCCTGTGATCTTGAAGTGATTTGGCCGGAGGAGAAAAACACTGATAAAACACATATGATCCATTTGGTTCCAAAAGTGTTGAATCACTAACAGCTGCATCAGCATCCTGCTCAGGTTATCACCGCTCATTTGTTAACAGCTGCTGCTGCTAACACTGCTGCTATAGGATAGCATCTTTGCTGTAAATGCTGCATCTTTATAGACCTGCACAGAAAATTCCCAGAAAAAACAGGTTAAACTATACTGAGATGATTTTTGCTTCTTAATACCACAAATACAGCTTTGGGAAAAAAAAAAACTGTTTTTTTACAACTAAACTATTGAAAATCTCTGGAATGTGATGGATGGTCACAAGCCATCAAACAAAGCTCTACTTCAGTTCTTGCAACAGGAGTGGAATAGGTTACCCAAGAACAATGGTAAAGACTTATGGAGAGCATGCCAAGATGCATGAAAGCTGTGATTGAAAATAAGGGTTATTGCACCAAATATCGATTTCTGAGCTCTTGTGTGAAACACAAGTGTAAACATTAGTATTGTAAACAGTAGTGTTGTTTTAAAATGAATTTGATTCCCTTTTCTCTGCGTTGTTGGACATCTGAAACATATCTTTTTTGTTATTTAGATTTTTCATTTTCTGCAAAAAAAAAAAAAATCTCTAAATGATAATATTTTTATTTGGAATTTGAGGGAAATGTCAGTAATTTATAGACTCAAAAAATGCTCCTTTTCCCCAAACACATACCTACAAGTAGTGAAGTAAACAGTAAAAATATTACGTCTGCAGTAAAGCAGCAGATCTGACTTCTACCAGATGTGACTCATAAACTTTAGTTCAGACATTGAATTTCTTGAGCTGTTTATTATGTTGTTTTCTGCTGTTGTCTCTGACTGTTCATGCCAGTCATTAGCTTAGCTTAGCATAAAGACTTAGCATTAGCAATTAGCCTGCCTGGTTCCTACTGTCAACAGCTTGTGGCTTGTTTGTTTTGTTCATACACATACACAAATATAAAATAAAAACACAACATGTGGCTTCAGGGCAAAGCTGCTGCTTCAGAGGAACCACATTGATGATTTTACATTTCTGTAAGTGACTAAAAACTTTGGTTTAACTCTACAAAGTGAAAAAAAAACTATTAAAGTTAGTCATGTCCTGCAGGTACTTGTACTGGCGATGAAAAATCTGAACAGTAGCACTGGTTAAATATCTTGGAGGTTCACAGGCTGTGAAGTGTAGAGAGAGTTGGAGAATCCACACTCATCTGAATGAAGAAGCTGCTGATAAACACACAGCTCAGGTGTGTGTCAGGTGTTTCTGTCTCTAAGCAGCAGGGAGCAGGAAACCCCCGTTAATGATTGCTGCTGATCAGCTGAGTCAGCACGTAATCTCCCTCCACCCCACACCCTCCAGCTGTGTGTGTGTATGTGTGTGTGTGTGTGTGTGTGTGTGTGTGTGTGTGTGAGACCTTGCAGCTGCAGCCGCAATGACATCATCACCACAGTTTCTACAAGATGTCTCTAATTAACCTGAACTCCCTGTCATCACCTGCTGTGTTATCACCCAGCAGCTGTTTCACACACAGATACACACACCTTACATACTGACACACACACACTGGTGTCCTCCATGGAAATAGCATAAACCTTTTGGAACAAATGAGACAAAATACAACAAACAGAACATGAAAACAGCAGCTGACATGTAGGATGCAGAGTCTCTGTATTTTTACATTATTTAGGTTTTATTTCTCTGCTCCAGCAACTGAATGATGTTTGATTTCACCGCAGCGCATCTGGATCAAACCAAAGCCACAGGGCACGAAGCAGCCTATACTTAAAATGCTGTAAAAGTTAAAAGTCAAAGGAGTTGTAGCCTCCACATTAACGACCTTTTAGAGACAGTTACACAAAATGCCAGGAAGCAGTTTGGCCTCAAACTGTAGCAGGAAATATGATTAATAAAAGATTTGACTGGTTTTCGGATCACATCATATCCAGCTCGACGCTCTTAACATTCATCATCATGTTTCTCTCTCAGCACAGAAACAGCAGCAGATTCCAAACAAGGCAAAATGAAGTCAGCCATTAAAGCGGTTCAGTTTTTATAGAATATAAAAATACTAAAGTGAAATGTTGAATAACAACGTTAGTAATAAACTGCTCCAAAACCAACACTCAGGAAATCCAAACCCGAGTCAGCGGGTTGAATAAAAGACTCCAGGGCACTGTTCACTTATCAGTTAACGTTATATTAAAATAATGAACACAAATTAATTCAAAAAGGACAGAAATTTAAATCAAATGAGCTAAATTACTGTATTTATTTATGATAATTTAGTCCGAAGCATCATTGTTTTCTGATCTGCATCCGTTTGCATTCTGTTTAGATTTTGTTTTTGCATTAATTAAGTTAATTTCAGTAATTTGCACCAGACTCATCAGGTGACCACAATCATGACTTAGCATTTACTAGATGAGTTTAGGCTTAAAGGTCCATATTTGCATTGTTCCTGGGTTTTTTGTTAAGTTGTCACTAACAAGATATATGTCTGGTTTTAAAAAGCAAAAATCATCTCAACAAACACTAAACATCTTAATATTTAACGTTTGTCTATTTAATATTAATAAGCCTCTCCTCTGATTGGCTGTTTTGAATAGCTGTTAATCAGCATGGTCGGTGACATCACAATTCTACAGACGTCCTGATGGTTTTACACTCAGTTTCTAAATATGGACTGAAACATGCAACGGAATTTATTGAATATAGAGACCTTCTTTTACTCAAACCGTATGTTCTTTCAAAATAATACTAATAGTAGTAATAGTATCAACAGTACTAATAATAATAATAATAATATGTGTATAACAGCTGGACCTTCTTATAATCGCTGGTATTAATGTGGTTCTGTTATTTGGGACCATTAATGAATTGTTTGATTGACAGGTGTCAGAGTGAAGTGCAGAAACTCCTCAGTACCAAAAGATGAGAACTTTACCACCTTCAGTCCTCGTTATTATTATGATGAATAATAATAATGATGATGATCACTGTTAAACAGTCAATGTGACTTCTGCAGCCTGTAACAGATTATACTCTTTGTTCAGGAGTAATCAGACTCATCTCTGCTTCTCCTCCACATTGTGCCATCTTCATCTTCCTCCTCCTATTCCTCCACCTCCCAGGGATCCTGGAAGAGCTCACTGAGCCCCAGCCAAGTCTCTAAACACCCACTTCCTCAAAAAACACAGTAATCTTATTTGTGCTGCCAGTTTGGGGTTAAACAACACAATCCTGGTGTTTCACTAAAGGCCTTTTATCATTCCTGCTGTGACCTCAGAGCCCACAAAGACCAACGGGATTCATTAACAGACCCAGTGCTGCTGCTGCTAATCATCCTGACATCATGTACAGTAACTGAGGAAGAAGAGGAGGAGGAGATGAAGACAGAAAATACACTTCCCCAACAGCAAAGCACAATGGACCTGAATGACAGGATTATACTGCATTTGAATCTAATGACTTGTCTGTCTTGTTTCATCTATCATTGATCAACAGCCTTCAAACAGGAAACCATCAGTAAATATGAAGGAGCATCAACAATGACTGTATAATAGTGACAGGAGTATTTCTGTGTTCATATTTTACATTTACAGGTCTGATAGCACTACGGCGCCACTCAGGGTTTCCGATGTATCAACAAATTTGCAAAAATGCTGTGGAATGGCTGAGCCGCAATCACTGGTGCAGATAGCCACCATTAAAATCAATGATATCAGTTCCACAGAGAGTGCTGCAGACCGGATCAGCAACGTCCCAGCTCCCCATGCAGCAGCGCTGTAAATACGTAGCAAGTCTATTTTTTACGGAGCCCGTTTCTAAATCACGTCAATTTCAGCTTATCAGATCGCACCAAACAGGAGGTCAGACAAAGTTTCAGCATAAAATTTATGCCCCCTTTCAAAATGAATTCCCAGAGCGACGATCATACTTTAACAAAATAGCTAAGGAGTGACTTTGAAGTTTTTGCCATTCTTCTAGTTAACAAATAATGATAAAGATAATATTAATAATAATATTAATAATTTATAAGATAATAAAACAAAAATAAAACTTCACGAGACAACATGACATTGCGTGATTGGCTCACAAGCCTCTGCTCTGCTGCTGTTGGCAGCCTGCTGTTGCTCCTGGTGTAAACTGATGCTGGACAACGAACAGAGCTAAACCATGAAGCAGCCATTCTGCCATGTTTCATAATGTTTTGTTGCACTGTAGCTGTTTAAACATTTTTTTAAAAAAATGGTGGATATTTTTTTAGAAAAATTCCTTGTTCATGCTCTTTAGTTAATAGTTAGGCTGCTAATCAATAACGAGTTACTTTTGAGTATTATATTGCCACCTACTGACCTTTCTTGGTATGGCTGTAGTATCCGTGGTCTCGGTACCTTATACAAGCAATACATATGAAGGTAAATGACTAGTTAAAAGCAGGGATACATCCCTGAATAGGCCTACAGTACCAGGCCCAGGGTCCCAAGAGCTCTGGTGCTCTACATGAAGATGCTACTGTAATATAAGCTTCTATTGGGTTTGTTGATCCCATGTCAGAATAATGAACTAAATGTTCTCCCAGGGGAGCACACCCCTGGATCCCATTTGACATTTACATTGATCGGGGTATATAGTATCTTGGCTTAGGGCCCCGCTTACCTCCCAGGGAAAAGTTCATGCTTTACAAAAGTGAAATTTGTCCTTTACCAGATTTATCTGAGTCAGGAGCAGCTCTGGATTTCAATCATATAAATCATATTGCACAGAGCCTGCTGATTCAAATACAAACTGCAAAAAATAACGTTTTTTTCAGTTTGTTTTGCATCAACACTGACGAGAAGGACAAAAAACACCTACCTCACTGCAGCAAGCTGCTGAACAATTACACAGCATTTGTGGCCTGATATTTTCTTCCTCAGCAGCTGAGTTGATCTGTTTCTGCACAACTTGGAGTTGAAATAATAATGATAATAATACATGCAGCTAATATTTCAGAAAATATGTTGTTATGATAAAAATCCAAATCTGTTCTGGAAGTTGTTCCTTCAGCCATTTCTCCAGTGTTTGGGCATCATGTCATGATTTATTAACTTATCACATCTGTTTTCTTCATACAGAACAGTTCACAGCTTCTTTATAAAGTTCCTGTAAAATACAGAGAGTTTTATCACGTGTCCGGATTCTCAGCATATGGCAGCACTGACACTTTGTTTCTAAACAAACCTCCCACTCAGATGTACATGTTGTGTTTACAGTGTGTGTGTGGAGTCTATGTGATCTTAACACACATACACACACACACACACACAAACCCACGCATACACACATATATTATGTGACTTTCAGGTCTTGTCAGCCCCTCAGAGCTAAATGAGCTTATTAAAGATGTGATGAAGCAGTAACACAGAAAATTTCTCTGTATCTGAATGTGTCAGGCTGAGAACAGAGACATGTGGTGTCAATACTTTATTTATTTCTTCTAATTATGTCTTCCTGTAAAGGACGTGCTGAGACACACATCTGCTGAGACTCGGCTCGTCCATGATACGTTACTGCCCCCAACAGGTCAATAGGATAACTGCAGCTGTAAAACATTGATCCTAAGTCTGTTCTTCATTATTGACTCTGTAGATAAAACATTTACCCGATGACAGTCACCTGCTTCATCAGGAAGAAGTCACTGACCCAACATGCAGCAAATCAAATCTCATCTTGTTTTTGGTGCAATTAGTCCGATATTAAGTAGATTTATTGATAATTTATGTAAGTTCAAGTTTTTCTTTTCAGGTTTTGGTCAATTTAATCTGGTATTATTTTTTAAAAAACATCTCCTGAGCTGAAGGCTGAGTTTGTGCCACAATATGACTCAACTTCATCCTCATCCATGTTTCCTGATTCTCTGTAGATTAGAACAGTTCTTCAGTGCAGCAGCTGCAACTGTGTCATGTCACACGTCCACAGCCTCCGAGGACGATAATCTCTGAGTTTGACCTGAGTTTTTTTGCCGTGGCCAAGTGGCCGCTGTTCTTCTGCAGAGACATGTGGCTGGAACCTGGACATCCGCACGCTGCTGGGATGTTGTAGGAGTGTCTGGATCCCAGCAGGAGCTTTGACAGACTCAGCCCTTTGCAGCCCGCGAGAGTTGGACAGCTGCATTGTCCCTGTCTCTGTCCAGCTGTGTCTTCAAAGCTTTAGTCTCCTCACAGTCACAGAGACAGAACTGACCCTCTGCATGAGTCTCAGGCAAGACTGAAGAGTGGCAGAGACCAGATTCTCTTTCTGGGCATCTGAACGCACACTGAGTCTATCAGGAGGTTTGAAGATTCAGAACAGAAGGTCCAGTTGATGTTGAACCTGCTGCTGCTCTGTGGAGACACTCAACATGAACATGAATAATTTCTGCAGTCCTGACATTAGAGCAGCTTGTTTTGTGGTGATGGTGAGAGCAGTGACCCACTCTGCGCTGAAGGTGTGACATCATAGTGGACCTCAGCAGCTTTACATCTTCCAGGACATCATGGCTTCATGGTGACTGTAGTGATTCCAGGTTCTTCTGTCAGTGAACTTTACATCAGGAGAGAAGGTTCTCCTCTTTCAGTAGTTTTGGTTTTGCAGTAGAGCAGATTGCTGCATTTTCTGTCCAGAACTTTCCAGACGCTCGAACATTTGAAACCAGCTCTGTTGAAATTTGTTTTTTGTGGGAAACCATAAATCTATCCCTTGCATTGAGACAGTTTGGGGGGTCCTGAACCAAGAGGAGTATTCTGTACTCCATCCTCTTACTTCTTTCCTCAAGCAGCTCTTCATCTCTCCTCTCCTTTCTTCTTTCTCCATCATGTGTCCTCTGGCTCATTTGTATTTAGAGTTAATAGTTTGTGAACTTTATCGGTCTTAGTGTCACAGCTGATCTCATGTTGCTCACAGCATATCTCATGTTTATATAATGACGATTTCATGAATGAAAGAAAAAATATTACATATACTGTATAGTACATATGTTAAATAAATTTCTCCTAAGTTATAAACTCTGTTCCCTGGAGCCTGAGGTGATGTCTCCACTGTCTCCAGAAAATATCCACATTTGAGAACCAGAGAATTTGGATGTTGTTTTCTTAAAAAATGACTGAAATGTATGTAATTAAGCTGTGATTCCTTCAGATAACTGAGGGTGCTTTGTGTTGCGGCCTCAGGTCTGATGGTCTGATATGATGCAGACATGTCATCGGCCTGAACACTTCCTCTCTGCAGAATCACTGAGACACACATTACAACCTTCACCTGCTGCCAGAGCAGTTCAAGGTCCAGGAAAGACCAGGACACATTCCCTAATATCCACTAGTCTTTTCCCTCCTGGACACTGATATGTTCCGTCCTCTCGTCTGTCAGGAGGCTCCGACTCTGTGAAACATCTCAGGTCTCAGGCTCATCAGACTCTGTTCAGAAGCTCCGTGGGTCTGGATCAGCTCAGTCACTTGGCTTCATGACACCAAGAAGGATCCATGGACCACAGAAAGGTCACCAATAGTTAAACTGAGACAATACAGATGAGAAGAACAGAACCAGGAAGATGTGACAGTGATGAAGAAGGAAAACATATATATATCACAGTAAAACCTGAAGCATAAAGACTTGAGGTCGTCATTAATGCGCTTCTCTTTTCAGATACTGAGACAGATGAGAGGAACAGGAGACATGATAGAGACAAGGAACAAAAACATATATATATACTGAGAAGAACCTGAGGAGGAAACTAAATGAGTAGTAATGATTCATGATGTCACAAGCTCTGACATCATGAATCATTAGAGAACAGAGGAGAAGAGAACAGGATGAGAAGAGGACAGGATAAGGTGAGGACACAAGGTGGAGACAGGATGAGATGAGGACAGAGGAGGTGAGAACAGGAGGAGAAGAGGACAGAAGAGGTGAAGACAGAGGAGGTGAGGAGAGCAGGAGGTGAAGACAGGATGAGATAGAGGAGAAGAGGACAGAAGAGGTGAAGATAAAGGGGTGAGGTCAGGAGGAGGTGAGGACAGGAGCAAAGACGGTGAAGCTGATATTATTACAATCAGTTATTCTACAGGAGTAATTCAGTCGTCATGTTTTGGCAGCGAAGGACTAATGATATTTTCAGATCTTCTCTGAACTGAGAGAAGGAGACGAGCTGAGGACAAAAACCAGACAATTACTCAGTGAGGAGACGAGTGATAAAGAGATGAACTGACACGCTGCAGGATGACAGAATTAATGTCTAAAATGTTCTTTTTTATCACTTTTACGGATTAAATTTATATTTTCATGGTCTATTATATTGAAACAGGAGCCATTTACAAACAGTTTTAGCAACACTACAAGCAGAGGTTGGTTTTATTCCACAGCAGGAACAGAGACTCAATATTACACACAGTGTTTTTGTTCTCCTTTTTTTCTGGTGTTCTGGTTTTTAAAACCACAAATATACCTCATAAAACTGAATTAGACATGTGAGTTGCAGCTCTTCGACCTGTTTTTTCACTGTAAAAGAGTAAAGATCCTCTATTATCATTATTTAGGCTCAGGGATTATAAAAAGTATGAAATTCAACATCAAGACAAAACGGCCAAAATCTGTGCTGGTAAAAGCATCTGAAGTAAAATTACAATGTAAAAGCATCATTCAGCAGCAGTGCTGGATTTTATTACCTGCTGAGAACTGCAGAAAATCACATGAAAACCTGAGAATCCAATCGACATTTTTGAGAAAAGCTGCAGGTATCGGTTTAATCTTGGTCTCTCAGTGGAGTCATGTGACCTCTGGATTGTTTGACCTCACAGAGGAGCCAGACTCTTCTGTTAATGTGTCGGCAACTAACGTTAAGGTAAATTAAAGTCGTTCGATTCATTTACCAGCAGAAACAGAGATGGAACTGTCACTAGATGAAATACACAAATCTTGATAAGCATTTGATATTAGCATCTACCATGTCATTTTATTTTGAAAAGTCTTTTCCTGTTGTATTTCTACAGAGCTCAGAGTGAGAACAGGCCTCCGCTGCCGGTGCTTTTCATCAACACACAGTCGCTGCCACGTTTCAAACCACTGGATGTTTAAGCAGCTTCTAACAACAGGAAACCTGATGATGGTTAATACATCTTCACTGTGGTTGTTTATCATAGCAACACAAATCTGTAATGAAAGAACCTAAATAACATTTTCATTCGAAGTATATATATTTTGGCTTTTTACACCTTTGTTGTGCAGCACTAAGGAGAAAGGGGGCAGTTGCACCGTTCTATGCCACAAAGTACATGTTCAAGGCAGAGCAGTGATTTATCCTGTGAAGGATGATTGTTCCTTCACTATTCACACAGACTGACTGTCGATCTGTAAGTTACATCAGACTCATGAGTAGGGACGAAGAACCTGGGTCCAGTAAAGTATCTGAGTTCTTCTTCCATCTCAACAAACTAATGACAGGACGTCAGAGACGTGTGATGCGGCAGTTTATCTGCGATCGGAGTCTGAAGCTGCGGAGCCCGTTTCTCTCCCAGTAGTTGGAACAAAGCAGCAACAATGTTCAAATGTGCTGCCAGAAGAAACTGCAGAGAAACCGGAGCAGATGTGTGATGGCAGGATTGTGCCAAACCTTCGGGGAACCTCACTGACAGATGAGACAGGAGATGCAGAAATGAGAAACAGAGAGATGGAGAAGATGCTAGAAAGTCTCAGAGAGGAGCTGGAGCAGAGTGTGATGTTGTCTTGCATAAGCAGAGCTGTTATCACTCAGGTCCATCCCAAACCTTATTATTTGTGGAAACACAGTGCCTGGACTCTGTCAGAGAACATGTTGGCACACAGTCGTTCATGAGAATAACTGAGGGGCTGAATTTTCCTCCAGCTTCAAACTTTGTATTTTTACTGCTTTAGTTCATCAGGAAGCAGAGCAGTATTAGAAATTAACTGTATTTGTCTTGTCAGCATTGATCATTTAAACGTTCCTAACACTAACCTCAACCTGACCACAACTTTACCACAGTCATCAACATGAAAAAAACATTGATATTTAACATTTCTGTAGAATGATGTTGACACGTTTTCCTCTGGAGTAGCCCTGCCTCTAAACAGGGATTGTCCAATCATATCATAGAGAGTTATTGTCTCCTCTGGATACCACCTGTCATTGTTCTTCATGAAAAAACAGGAGTTTTGTTCTAAGGTTTGACATTAAAGCTGCACTTACTATTGTGTTAGTGGATTAATCTATTGATTAACGAAATGATTAATTGATTAGTTGTTTGGTTCATAAAATGGTGTAAAATGTCAATAATTTTTTTCCCAAAGTTGAAGATTCAATCTAAAATATATATATTTTTTGTACAGACCAACAGTCCACAACCCAAAGATCATCATTTTACTATTATAGAAGACTAAAGACCTGGCAACAGCAGCAGACATAAAACACAACAGGAGAGTAATTAATGGCCTATAAAAGACTATCACATCTTAAAGAGTATGTTTCTGATTCTCTAATTATGGATTTAAACACATGTAGAGTGATCAAATCATTTATTGTGAAGTCAAAGTGTCCAAGAGTCAAAAGCAGAGAAAATCATCCGTGTGATGAGGAAACAAGTAGAACAGGAGCAGACCAACAACGTCCTTATACATCATGATAAATTAAAGCGAAAACTTTCTCGTCTTTCACTTTAAATGAATGTGAATCAGTTGTGAAAAGCGTCTGACTTTGACTTTTTCTCTTTTATTTCATGGCAGAGAAAACGTCTCCAGTCAGAGCAGAACTGTGACTGACACTTGATAAAATACAGCGGCTGTGTGAATTAGACTTTAATGAAAATACAAAGTATGTACAGTTTGTTCCTGATACATGATTTTAAAAATCAATTCAAGAAACTAGTTGAGTTTGTTTATATTGCTCTTGGCACTTTTTGCCTTTTAACAGAATTGAGGATAAGTGGCGGCGAGGCTGTGTTGTTGAGCCAGGATGCAGCTTCACGCCAGGAAATAATGGGATATCGTTTGGAGAGAGTATGCCATTTCTGAACCTTTGGACTAAAATCAAATGTAGGTTGTTTTAAGGGGAATAATTCCTGCAAACATCTGCACACTCACACCCCCCCCCCCCCCCCCCCCCCCCACACACACACACACACACTGTTCCTCTCATTCATTTAAAAAGATATGGTGGAGCTAGAATCAGCTGATTATATTTGACAGATTGTTTTATCGTCTTCCTTGTTTCTCTTTCTCTTTATTCATCATGATGACTTCATCAGGTTGTTATATTGTTTGGAAATCTGCGGTTTGACTGTTTAAAGCTCAAACAATTGTTTCACCACAAAATTGTAAAACATAAATTCACATAAATGAGATTTTCACCTGTTTGATATGTGTACATAAAGATCACTGATGTAAACATGAATCATCTAAAGACCTTAATGTAAATCCATCAACGTAAACTGGAGCAGTTTTAATAAGGAATTAGGATTGTTGACCTCGTTAAATACTAAACAAGTTTAATTTTTTATTTTACTCATTACTTTATTAACATTTAATTATAAACTGTCTTAAACAAACGACATGTTTTTGTTGTCCTAAGTTAATCAATGAATCTGTTTTAAACTTCTTCCACGTGTCCCAATAACCTTTAAAACCTCAGAGTTCTTGGAAAATACTTCCGGTGAAGTTTATTTCCTTCCAAAACTTAAAGAGGAAAGCAAATTTTATACAGAACCTCAATTATCTCACAAATTTAGTTGTGTAGGTTTAACAAAATCATGTATAATGTTAACGTACAGCCTGCCCTCGCTGAGGGGCGGAGCCTTGATCACGTTTATGTAGATATTTAGCCAAAGATACTTTCAGGTGTCACCTTTTTGTTATTATGAATTATGTGTTTCTTGTTCGTCCCAGCACAAGAAGTAAAACTGGAAGCTGCTTCAGCCACCGACAGCTCATTTTCATAAAGTTGAAGAAATCTCGTAGTGAGTCTGGACTTCTCGCTGCAGCCGCAGAGCTGCTGCTCATCACAGCTCAGTGAAAACCAATCATTGCTGAGTGAGTCACTGACAGTAATACACCTGTAATGTCAGAATTTACCATAAAACTTCAAAAACAGCTGAGCAAAGAAGCGGAGAAAGTTCATCTCTACATATTTGATCATTTTTAATGTGACAGTTGTAATTGGTGCAGCTGCAGCAGTGAAATACAGCAGCATATAATTAACCTGCAGCTGCAGCTGCATGCACAAAGTTCTGGACTCACTTCTACCAAACAAAACACTAATTTGGAAGAACTGAGCTTGAGCAGAATATCTGCAAGAACTAGTGATAAACTGGCTTCAGGCTTTTATTCAGGAACAAATAACAGAAGCTGCAGCTATTGTTCATCACTGGAATCAGGACACAGGATACAAACCAGGACCCTGATAAACCAGTACACTGCTGACCCCACTGACCTCTACTGTTAACGTGTGTGTGTCAGCTCAGTCTCCAGAGGAACTGTTTCTGGAGATATGCTGAATTTCAACATTTCCTACACATCATAACATATTTTCATATGTGGATATTTTTAGCTTTATGTTGGTTAGGATTAAGTTTTTTGGTAAAACTTAGGTTTTGTTGGTTAGGTTTAGGTTAAAGGATCTTGGTTTGGTTCTTTGGTTTTCAAAAGATCACTGCATAAATACCTTTTAGCAGAGAATATTCAGCCTCAGTATCATCTTTATTGGCTGAGTAAAGGACTTTTGCTCTGGTTTAGTGTCTCTCAGTGTTTTACAGATGTGTCATCGTGTTCATCATCACTTCTGCTGTTCTGCTTTCTGCTAAATGTCCGTCTGGGAGGTTTTGATTCAGTTCTGGCTCAAAGACAAACCGCTGAGATATTTCCACATTCCCTCTCACATTTTCTCATCCTTCTCTTTTTCCTCACCCATCACCTGACCGTATGACAATCTTTCTTCTCTCCTTTAACTCCTTACCTTAACAATAAACAAACTCGGACCGTAACCTTAAACTAACCCTGACCATAACCTTCTAACCTTGGATCATACATACAATTTGTTAATAAACAAAAACAAAACTGGTCCAGCAGGCCAACCATTAAATGTAGAAACCATAAACTAACGATTACCCAACCTTAACCTAAACCTTAAACTAACCCTAAACTTAACCTAAACTAACTTTAACCTTAGCCTGAACCTTAAACTAACTCGCATAAGCAACATCAACTATATAAAAAGGGGTGTGGCAGCATGATTGACAGCTTTGACAGCTGAGGGGGCGTGTCCCTCAACTCACCACCACTGTTCCAGCTTCTTCTGATATTTCCACTAAAAACTATCCAGGTCTTTTCCTAAAAACTCATCACAGCGCGTCTGTTAGATCGATGAAGCGATGATGTCACTCAGAGGTCAGACCGTCGCTCACCGTCGTCTCCTAACAGAATCTGAGCTTTTCCAGCCTCGTTCACTTTTCACTGTTGGCATCAGTTATAGACGACATTGTCAGGGAAATATTCTTCATACTTTCTGTCCATCTGTCTCCCTCACCTTCTACTTTTCTCTCTAGATCTCAATGATTCATTAGTCTGATACAGAGTAGAATAATCATGAATTATCTTATTTCCAATATCTAATTATTTTGCTTATTTCTTAGATTTTTGGTCAATTTTGAAAATTTCATCATAATGTTGTCTTTTATTTCATATTTTTGTCTTTTCATCTCAGGTCTTTGTCTTTTTATCTCATTTCTTTGTCTTTTCATTTTATATATTTGACTTATTTGTAGTTTTCTAAATAAAAAACAAATTTAAAAACTTGAAATAAGCAAAATGATATACTGGAATAAAATAATTCAAGATAATATTAATTATAATATATAATAACCAATATTGGACTAATATTGTCCCAAATACAGATATTTTCACTGCTGACTTCACTGTTGCAGCATATAAATTCCTGGTTCTCTCATCCAGTTTGTTCTTTGCTTAACCTCACATTCCGCAGAAGAAATCAGAAAGAGGGAGTCGTCAACATTTTAATCCATTTTTTGATGTCAGCATGAAATGAGTTTCCTCCCCCTCTTAGCTCACTGTGGGTTGTTGTTTGGATGCAGAGAGAATTATATGACGGCCGGTGGACCCGCTAATCAAATCAAGCCGTTTGTGGGATATGTCAGCGTTGGTCTGGCTGAGTCCTAGCGGGTCTCATTTTCTCACATTTATTGCATGTGTAAAGGTCGTTTACATTTTCTGACCTCTCTTTGAAATTTGGTCAACAGAATTTCTATGAAAATTAGCAATATGATTTGGCTGAATCTTTTCCTCGCTGGCTTGTGTTATACTGTATATCAGAGGATTTTCATGTTGTTTTCCTGTATTGTGTTGCTCAACAGTTATGTTCACATTTAGTTGGAAAATGAAACACAGATGAAGGATCAACAAAAATAATTAAAGTTTTTCACTTCACCACCTTCAGCTGGAAAGAAATATAGTTTTATGTGTATGTTCATTATTGCTGAAATAATATCTGACTGTGAGGCAACACATCATTATTCCGTTCTAATGCTGGTTCGTCGCCAGCTTTGACAGAGTCAGCCAAACCTCAACTGGATGTTTTTTCTGATCCGATCAGCTGAGTCGCCAACAGACTCGACCTTGGTGTCGCAACTAACTGACAGAACTGACTTTAAAACACTGAGCACAGCCCAGTCTCAGAGGAAAAATTATCAGTTTACATTTCTGTAACCACGGATATGTTGGATCAGACGTGCTGATGTAGTTCAGTCGACATTCCTCTTCAGTTTCTCTTCAATTCCTCTTTTCTCAGCAACAGGAGGAGGGTTGGGTGGATGGATCAGTGCTTTGTTTCGTTCAACACTGTTAACTGACGTTTGTCCATCATGTCCGTGTTGATCATTTTAATGCGATTAAACATGATTTTTTCTAACACTAACCTGAAACTAAACACTTGAATCACAGAGTTACAGGATTTATGAATATATGCATGTTCATATAGTTTTTTTAAAAGTGCTAGGTGAAATAAAGAGATAGTATTCATCAACACCAACATTCCCACTGGGCTAAAGGCAGAATGAAAGTGTTCATTAGTTATAACTCATCATTATGTTTGAAGATGATAAGAGGATGAAGGATAATTTCTACTTACTCCTAAAATAACAAGCTGCAACATTTTCAAGACAAACTTTAAACCAGTAATATTACTTTTGGAAGAAGGAATAAAAACAACCACTCAGCAATTTGTCTGATTCTGATTCTTTGGTATAAAACTTTTCCATCAGCCTCAGCACTGCAATTTGCTTTTGACAACTAGCGAAAGTCATCATGCTAACGTGCAAATTAAGACAGTGAATAGTTACAGTAGAGCTGCAACGATTAGTCGATTAATTGATTACTTTGATTATCGATTAATTAGTTATCTAAATTCTCTGGTTCCAGTTTTTCAAATCTGATACCCAAGTAATTGTATGGACAAAAAAGCTTTGGTAAACAGCGGTTGACATTTTAAACCATTCTGTGAACCAAACAACTAATTGATTAATCAATTGAATGATCAATAGACGTCAAATGTCAGCGTCTGCATCATCATCATCCGCTGCAGCAGACGATGGACTCATAAGTTGTTATCTGCTGTTACAGCTCCTCCTCTGGCTTCTCTCCAGAAAACAGTGATGTAATCTGTGTTACCGGAGCATCAGTCTGAGAAACCAGGGGTATGTATCCAGCCCGTGTTTGTCAGTGGAGAAGTTGTGGAGATTAAACTGTTATTAGAGACTCTGTTGTTAGTTTGAACTCCTTCTCTAAACGTTTAAATCTCAGTGATCGTCACTCGCTGCAGATCTGACGAAGGGGAAACTTGATAAAAGCAGCTCAACATTCCTCCAATGAAATGATGCATTAAAGACTCTGTATCTGTTCCAGATCCAGGCCTCACACCTCAGCCCAACACATACACATCCATGCATGTGTGTGTTTCTATAAAAGTGGGGCTTGGCAGGAGCAAAGATCGTTTGGTCATTAATTAAATGTAATTACAGTCAAACCGAATTGTTATCAGCTTCTCCTCAAACGCATTTTGGTTGAAACTCCAGCTCCTTTTCTCCATTTGGCCTCAGCTGTCGCACTCACACGTTCTATAAACACGTTATAAATCCTCTGCACATACACACTTACAGTATCTGCTGCTTCCAGCCATTTGAGGCACTTATTTATAAATGAGGCCTGGTTCAGATTCTTCATGGAGGCAACTAAACCACAATCTGCCTAAAGCAACAAGTCAAAGAGGTGCTGTAAAGAGCTTTAGCCATGACTTTTCTTGTCCGCAGAGAAAAAACCTACAGAAAAGAAATATTTTGTGATTTTGTGCATATTTTGCTGAATACTACTGACATTAAAGTTTATTTAGAGAAACTAATAAACTCAGCTCAGTGCACGTTTGTATAACCACAGATACTTTAACGTGAACGTGCAGCTACTTCACCACGTAGAATGTTTTCCGAAATAATTTGAGTCACAGAGCCCAACCCAGTGAAGGTGTTTGACCAATCAGGTGCATCCAGAAAGTGTTGATATGAAACTACGCATTTTAGAAAAAAATACTAATGTGTTTATGTTCAAAACAGGTCTTTATCCAGGAAATTCCTCTTCTCTCAGCAGAAGGAGTGTTGGGTGCATGGATCAGTGCTTTGTTGCATGTCTGGAGTTTGTTCAACACCACTAGTAACTGGTGGCATTTTGGCATTTTACTGGTGTTGCATGTCACGTATTGATTGTTTTAATCCAAATATGACCTTTAAAACACTAACCAAGTGCTTTTGTGCCTAAAGGCTGATTCCATAGGATAAGTAACATGATTATATCATCAGCGTAACGTCAGAGTTGTGTCGGTCGGAGCTGATGCTGCTGCTCTAATTGATGTTTTTGTTTCCAGATGTGCAGCAGTGTTTCATAAGCAACTCGACTCTAAAGATAGGCATCTGGTCTATTTTTAACATAACCTTGATGAAGTCATATCAATGTATCACAGACCAGAACAAAATGGACAGGAAGTCAAACAGGAATGGCACAAATCCACCAGTTGATTTTCAAAATAAAACACTACGTGCAGACTTCAGCCTACTGACCCATGGTAGAAGAACAAAAAACAGACCAAAACAGTAATTGACATAAAAAAATGACCCTTGAGGTGTTTGTTGTTCTCTTTACACATCCGTATTGTTACACAGATTATCGTAGAATTTCTGCTCACTTCTGAAATGCTTCTGAAAGGCTGAAATAGTCAGCTCATACAGTGGCAGGCGGAGGATGCACACTGAAATCCAGGAATAAACCAAACTACACCTGAACCACAGTTATACCATAAAACGTAATGTATTTGTGAAAATATAAATGTGACAAAACAAAGTTGACTTCAACTTAGTTTTCCTTTAGCACACAAACAACTACTTCTATAATTTCACCAAAAATAATATTCCACCTATTTGAACCCTTCATCTGTCCCTTAATGCAGCCGTGTGTAATTTAAAGACATGTTCAACAGACGAGAGTCTGAGGTTCACCTGGTGCAGCGAGTGACGAGGATGAAGCAGAGTTTTTGGTAAATAAAGGCTCATCTGGTCAAGCAGCAGCAGAAACTCAGAACTACAATGCAGAAAGGAGAGCAGGGTGCTGATGATAAATGGATGTATGTGCTGGATAAATTCCAGATGCTGCTCCGCTCACAGCAGCAACAGGCCTGGATCATGTTCCTCATCCCAAATCCCAAACCTAGACTTCAGCAGAAAGCAGCAGCACTGACCACAAATCAGTATCTAGGGTTTCTCTCTCTTTCACCATCACGCTGGTTTTATGTCATTTTTGCATAGAATTTATATTTGTTTTATCCCAGATGACACAAAGAAAGTTTAGAACATTGAGAGCGATTTAACGCTAAAGCTGCAACAAAGACTGACCTGCATGTTTCTGTTCATACGTGTTTACACTGACAAGCTGCACAATTCATAACAATACGTACATATCGCTGAGTCGTATTTCTCCAATTACTGAAATATTTAGTGCAGAATGGTAACAAGTTCTACAGGTTTGATGACACAATATGTCATTCAACCATCTCTATAATATATAAAGCAAAGTCTCTGTCCCTCTTACTCCTGCATGTTTTCTCAGCCCAAGTTAGATGCTATATTCCCTCATGAAACATGAGCTGATGTCATCAGAAACTGTATAAATCGATGAATCCAAAAATGAACACTGTAACACTAACCCTAACAACATTTACATCTAGACTGAGCTGCGGCTCCTCGTCCTCAGTCTCCGCAGACCTCCGTGAAGGAACCAGCCCTGTATTAACCTCTGTATTATAAACCTCTGCTGTAGGTTTAATCTACAGAATATTCTGGTTTGTTCCACTGGGTTTATTCTGCTTCTGAGCTGCAGCAGTGAGTCTGCTGACAGAAACCAAGAAACTTTTTTCCTGTGTTTTTCCTCCGACTAAAGTCTCAGATGCTGCAGATTTGCGGTAAAGAAAATGGAAAGAACAAATTGAAGCCGATAAGCAGAGCTCCAGTTTCCTCGCACCATTTGTGATCAACGTTTTTTCAAACCAGTGACCAGTTTATGCAAATAAAGACACGAAAAGCAGCAGGAGATGGTTCAGATAGCAGAGCTCAGGCATAATGGGCTGGAAGCAGCATGATGTATGAGCCAATTTAAAGAACATAAACCTTCACTTCATCTGGAAACACACACACACATAGACTTATAGACATTATATATGCATAGCATCACACACTGTGCAGCACATATTAACAAACAAACATCTGTGTTAATCCACACCAACTGTTCTGTCTCTGTCTGTTTGGCTCGTCAACCTCAATCTACATCAGTCAACTAGCAGGAACCACAGGATATTGACTCATAGTAGAAAACAGTGAGAGAGGTGAAGCAGGTTCAACATGTCCTGTTCTTTAAGCTGAAAACAGGCGCTCAACATATTATCACTTCATTAAGCTGCTGTGGTTTTGTTTCTAACGAATGTGATCCAATATTCATTCTGTTAATTCTCCTCCGGCTCCTGGAGCCACAGCAAAAAAAAATCTCTGATCCATGATTGAACCTGTGTGGATAGAAATATGCTTTATTTTCATCACATTTACATGGTTCTGTTTTATAGACTCGGTCCCTGGGCCTTATTTTATTTTCACTCACGCAGTTAACACATGAAGACATGAACCAGGCATTTTCATATCGGTTTGCTGCACCTGTCAATCAAACAGACTGGTTTAAACATAGTTATGCTGTTGGTATTGTGACTTTCTATGTAATTAAATATCCAGTCTGTGATTCATCAGTATTTTTACTTTCTGTTGCTCCTTCCCTCCTTCAGTGGCCTAAGACTGGCTGAACACTGCAGCTGCATTATTTACTGCCATCAACACTAGTCATTTTATGCGGAGACAAACGGGAAGTACCATATTTTCTGGACTATAAGTCGCAGTTTTTATCATAGTTTGGCCGGGTGCGACTTATACTCTGGAGCGACTTATGTGTGAAATTATTAACACATTATTACCGGTATATCATTTCATGTTATTTTCACACTAAACCGCAAGAGGGCACTCTAGGTTTGTGTTGATCATTTTAAAAACTGAGAAGGGTTTAACAAAAACGGCACCGAAAAGAAAATCATATTCTGCAGATTACGAGCTGGAAGATTTCATTGGATTTTAGTTACCGGATATTTGGAGTGACCCGGATGGTTTTGGTGAACTTCTTATCATGTTATTGATGCTGTAGTTATCGGAATAGCTCTTAAGATGTTATGTTAACATGGCATGTTAACCAGGCAGGTTCTCAGTTGTGTCATGTAACGTCAGGACCGTTCAGCCTGTTGTTGCCTCTATTTTTATTTTAAATTGTTCGTCATTTAAATTTTAAATGACATGTCTTTTCTTGGTATTTTATCAAATAAATTGTGGTAACTTGTCAAAACAAAGGACCACAAACGCAGATGTTGAGAACTCGCGCATGCGCGGAAACTTCACTCTTCTTCAGTAAACCTTCTTGCCACACTGATCACACAGCGCCACCCACTGGTTAAACTATCAACTGCCCCCTAATTACCTCTGCTTCATAACATAAATTTACCCCAAAAATGTGACTTATACTCCAGTGCGACTTATATATATTTTTTTCTTCTTTATTATGCATTTTATGGCTGGTGCGACTTGTACTCCGGAGCGACTTATAGTCCGGAAAATAAGGTAAGTTCATAAATAGGAGGAGGTAAACTGATCAGAGTCTCAACACATAATGTTGGTGCTAAAAATGTGATCAGAAGACAATCTGTCAATGCAGAAAACTGTTTTTGAGATGTAACCGACAAAAATCAAGATTAAATAAGAAACAAGAACTAAAGAAATGTTAACAATTTTTGTTTCTGTAACCACAGATATACTGAATCAAAGTTTCAGTCATGGTGACATAGTTTAGTCCATGTATTTCTTCAATTCCTCTTAAACAGACATTTGTCCTGTTGTCTCCTGTTATATGTAATTGATCATTTTAACCCAAACAGGATGTTTATATAACACTAACCTAAACCTAACCACCTTAAACACAGAGTCACACAATCAACCAGGAAAACATTAATTAAAACGATGATATGATCCGTATGAAACGTTGACAATCCTCATATCTGCAGAGCTGAAACTGTCAACGTTTCCTCTGAGACTGAAATGCTCTAACAAGCAGAACTTTAATCACAGAACAGACAGACTTGTGCAATCGAATATGAACGTATTTCTACACACATACACACACACACACACACACACATAAACAGACGGTGCAGGTGGCCAACCAGAATAACAAACAGAATAATTAGGAACAGGTGAATGTTATACGGCACTTTCTACTACAAATATTGGACAAATGAACACAGAGCAAAGAGGGAAATAATGTTTCAGCGATCAGGAAAATCATCTAATATCATCTAAACCGCAGCCGTTTGCCTGATGAAGTAGCGTCTAGCTGATTTAATGACAGAAAGGTGAGGTCGCCACACCGAGCGGCAAAAAAAAAAATAAAAATACAACTGGTTTGCAGCCACTTATAATACTTAGAATACCAGGGCCTCTACAGCTGAAGCCAAAACCAAAGGCTCTGTTTCTCCAAATTAAAGCTGCGATTTGAACAAGATGAAAGATTGAATTCAGATATTGGATAAACAAACTGCTGCAGGAATTGAGAACAGAAGGAGAAAAAGAAGAAAAGAAAGAAACAAGGACAGAGCAAGAAGTTCACTATCATCCTCAGCTCCTCCGTGTCACAGTTTGACTTTTCAGTAAACAGGAGTTATTCATTTACATGAGAGAATTAATACAAACTTCTTCAAGTCTGTATGGAGCTGGAGACATTTAGCTTATCTTAGCTTAGCTTACTTTAGCATGCAAAGAGCTCAGGAAATTCTTAGTCCACTTATAGTCATTTGACTTCTCAACTGATCAACTAATTTTTGACTAATTCATAATACTAGACTAACTACTAGACTAATACTACAAATCCTTTGTTGACTAAAACAAAGTTGATTAATCGACTGTGAAAGTTTAGTCCTTTGTTTTTACGTTGCTGGTGAAATATTTCATATCAAAAGCTGATAGTTAGTGACCTTTTTATGTGCTGTTACATGATCAAAAAGAAAAGTGTGGAAAGTGTGGTTCCAGCTTCTGAAATCTGATTATTTCCGACAGTAAATATTTAACAGTTTCTATAGGTCATGGACAAAATGAGGTTCCAGGTTCCAATTGTGTACGTTTTCACCATTTCATGAACCGAACAACTTAACAATGGATTATTAAAATACTCCTTAGTTGTAGCCCTAATACCCACATGTTGTATTCAGTCATTTTACTCTCCTCCATTGTAAACTTGGATTCGTGCACACATGTACTAAAACATGTATGACACATTCATCCAGTCAGTTAATATATAACTTGTGGTTTTCTTCCAATCCTGGAAACGACAAATTTAAAGCCAAATATTAGGCAGGAAGTTCTCTGGTGTCTACCTGATCATCGTGGAGCTGAGGAGGAGGAGGAACCTCGGTGATCCTGATGGCTCCACTGAGTATTAATGTAATTCTTCAGTCTAATGCTCTGATGGAGGTTTAGAGGGACCTGGTTTACAGGGACCTGGCAGCGTCTGTCTCCGTCTCCCTTTCCTGTCATTTTCCACTGATGTCTGTCATTTTCCTCATTAGTTCTGTTACGCCGTGTCTCTATAAATCTTTCACTCTCAGCTCATGTAACTGTCCCAAATGTCCTTTAACCACATACTGATGTTTCTATGAAGCAAAGATTTAAGCCTTAAGAGGACGAAGCAGAGGAAGGGAAACAGTTTAAAGATGTCGGATAAAAGCCCAGACAGACAAATGACAAACTGTCAGAGCAGAGATGGATCCTGCTCACACAGACAAAGCTGCTGCTGCTGACAGAACTTCACTACAGCTTGGGGGAAAATAAGATTTTCTCTTTCTCCGACGTTTGGAGTGACAGAGTGTGACGATAATATATTAAACTTTATCAGGTGTAGTAGAATAATGCTGATCTTCATTTTTTTTTCTCTCATCTCCAGGTGATCAGGTAACTGTTTGTTTTTCGACTGATGCTGCCAGGAAGAGACTCGACCTGTGAGCGATCGTCTTCAGACCGACTGTGTTTCCTCAAGCTGATGAAGGTGAGTCAGTTGATCGATGTTTTACTGTCACTGTCAGTTTATTCAGCAGCCGAGACTCAGTGCGGCTGCAGCAGGAAGGTTTGAACACAAAGTTTCTACATGAGGGACAACTCGGATTCATACAGGTCAATAATAGACCACAGAATAATTCTTTAAAACTAGAGTTGAAGGCTATATTTAAAAACATATAAATAATAGATATATATATATAGTGATGCACAGATTTGTAAAAGTAAAATAGCTGACAACAGGAGCCCAGATTCAGGCTGAAGGTCCTAAACCATCACGGCTCATGATCTGAATCAGATCCCTGTTCCTAATTTAAATATAAATAAAGCTTTTAATGATGTATGGTGCATGATGATTGTTGTGTTGATGTTAGAACGTGTTGAGACAACATGTGACTGACAGCCATTCTGCCGACTTCCTGTCCAGAGCATTGTGTGATTGAACCTGCGGAAAAAGTTTGTTAGAAAGTTAGATGTTAATATATTTAAGATTATATGACAGTCAGGGGCTTCTATAAATATTATTAATATGAATATTATATACATTATTCATAAAGATATTCAGACAGATATTTCACTCAGTGTCAGATCTACTGTTACTGATTATTAACAGAAAAACTGCTTAAAATCTCAGATTTTGCTTTTTTTAAGTGATTTTATGGAGTTTATCAGGAGTGACTGGAACAAACTTGTCAGAAAGTGAATGTAATGTTCATCACTGAGCTGTTTTTATCTACATGTGGACAAACTAACGTTAACTCGACAGACAAACTTCAATGTTTTTCTGTAGTTTTGTCTGCAGACTTGTGAAACTCAGTTGTGATGTGTAACATCTGTAGCTTTAAGAATGATGAACCAGTTCTTAAAGGATGTTGAATTTGTGTTATAAAGGTTCAAAGGTCAAATCTGCTAACTCAACAAATCCTGCAGGATTAATTGATGCTGAATGTTCAGTCGTTAACATCTGATCAGTCTGATCTGTATCTAACTGGTTTCAGTCTTTCCCTCTGAGCCTCTGAACCTGTAGGAGACTGAGAAATGAGACAACATGAAGAAGCTGATGACAGTTAAAGCTCTGTGACCTCTGAGATCTATCACATACTGTACAGCTGACCTGTTGTCAGCGGAGACACTTTATTCTTTTATTTCATATGCTGCCTCTGACTTTGACTCTGATCATGTGTTTCCACTTTGCTGTGATTTTATTCTCTTCATTATTCATCCAGAGCTGCAGCAGTGGCAGCACTTGAAGCAAATGTCTTCCATGTGTGTCTAATTGCCTCAGTCGAGGTATTTAACACAAGGTGAAGTCATTAACACACGGACACACTCGTCAGATGTGGAGCCAGAACCTGTGAGGATAGAGACAACAGCACAGTAACAAGAACATCAGCACAGATACAAACAAGATCGAGAATTCAGGGGATTCTGTCAATAACAGATCAGTAACTTTACATTTCCCTTCAACTTTTAATGAAGTTATATAATATAACTGCTTTATATGCTGCAAATAGGTTCAACTTTGCTGTGGTTTAAGTGTTATTCTATCAACAAATCTTCATTTAATAAGACGAAACCAGAGGATTTTTTAAAACTTTTGCTTAAAAATTATTCAGATATTAATTCTGTTGATCAACAAACTGATTAATCTATTATAAACTCTAGAAAGATAATGTATTTTGTTGTACTTGAATAATTTTCAGAGCCTTGAGGAGGTAAAACACAGAATCCGCAAGAAGTTTTGAAGAAACTTGACAAAAAGAGTTTGTCAAATACAAGATTGTTCAGTCTACTGTATATTATATACTTCAACTGAAATGGACACTTTAACTTTTACTGTGATGATGCAGTATAAACCTTAGCATAAACCTTAAAGAGAAGATAAGTCAACAGCTCCCTCTGCTGTCAGCTGACATCGCTGCAGCCAATCAGAACTACAGTTAAGAACACAAGGTGAGAAAGTAACATTGAGATTCATAAAGACGTTCTGAGATAAGCTTGTAGATGTGATCAGTGTTGAAACAGAATGTGAGAATATTCCTGCCACAGAATAACCTGTAACACCTCAATTAGTCATTTTACACTGTTTTTTTTATGGACAAATGAGATATAACGTCTTGTTTTTATGTTGAGACTGTAGACACTGAGTTCTGCTGCTGAGCTGTGCTGCTCTCAGCAGGAATATGTGTGTTATTAATAAGATTATGTTGTATAAATATGAGTCTGCCGTGAATATCTGCAGCAGACGATGCAGCGTCTGTATCTTAACAGTTTCTGTCTGAGCTGAAGCTGCAGACGTACGTCAGAGGGCTTTTCCCTTAAAGTCTATCTGTGATCAGCACATGGCCAGTGTCAACATTTGAGGACATCCCACGCCACCAGCTGTCCCTGTTGGTCACGTGCCACACACACACACACACACACACTGCTCTTCACGGCAGCTTCTGTGGCATCATGACCATGTTAGTTTGAATTTAAACATGGACACAACACATTTAAGTGTTACAATAAAAAACGTCCTGTGTGTTTATTTCCGATACATTTGTCTTTAGCATTTGAATCAATACTTTATCTTTAACTAGATAGAAAGTGAATTAATTAGTGTTGGAGTCTAACATGTCAACATATATCAACTGTGTGATGGACATATAGAGTTTGACATTGGTGAATATTAACCATAGAAGCAATTAATATTTATTTATTATTAGATTAGATATTAGATTAAACTTTATTGATCCCACTACTGGGACTTGTTCCCACAGATTAAGAATGGTCACAGAACAAAAAACAAATAAACTGAGTAAAGCAATAAAGAATTATTTAAAAAAAATAACAATGAGTAATATGTATAAGATTATACACAGAAATAGATGAGAGGAAAGAGGAGGCACTATATAAATCTATGTTTTTACTGTACATTTGTACATTATATATATATATATATATATATATATATATATATATATATATATATATATATATATATATATATATATATATATAATAGCAAAGTTGAAAGTGTGTGTTTAACTCTTTAATTATATAAAAGAAAGATTAGCAGAAAATTATAACTTGTGTTTTTAGTAAATAAATCTCATCACTAGTTGATTCCACTTGTTGCTTCCACGTTTGTCGTTTGCAGAGTTTCTTTAGAGAGTTTTGCAGAGTTTATTTGACTAACAGCTGATTATCAGTGTGATCCTGAGTAATGGCCCTAAATCCTAAATGAGGGGATCATCGTTACTGCCTAATCACCTTGAAATTGATTAACAATGTTGGAGAGACTGGAGCTATTGATCACAATGATGTTCTTGGGAATTTGATCCCTATTGTTGGATCTGATTGATTGAAGATAATTACATTCGTCTTAACGGGAATAAACACGTCATAGGGATTTCAGGGCAAACTCTGAGTCACTTGTTTAAACAGGGAGTGGGGTGTTAGAGGGAGGGGGTGTTGGGGGAGGGGGCGCGGGGGTGATCGTGTTTAGTGGAAATGTGCGCATTAACAAGCATCTTTTGAAAACGCGCTTCATTTGCGTCATAGCTCGTTTGCTCTGCGGAGACTGGTCCCGCGCTGATAACAGACAGCTGCTGGACAACATCATCATAGACAAACTTGATTTGGTCCAGATCAAAACATCTGGAGAAGCAGATTAATGTAGCATGAGCGGAATCTGCTGCTCATTTCTATAGCTTATAGGCTTTATTATCCAGATTTAATATCGAATAAACGTGTGTAAAAGCATACTGCTGTGAATTTAATTAACACTTTATTGATGAAGTTTAAGTTTTATTAAATTTTCACTGATCAAAAATCTTCTCTCTGATGAGAGAAGATTTCATTTCCTTCATTTTATAAATGAAGGAAATGTGTTGTTCCTTTATGTATTATCTTTCACGCGGACTCTCGGGTCATTTGCACATTTCCTTTGTTGCGTTTTTTTTCTTTCAGCCTCCATCATCAATCAGTGAATCCCTGCCCAATCATCTTCCGCTGACAGCGGAGCCGCCTTATCACCCACCGTCCCGCAGGTGTAGAGCTCATTCCGCGCCGCCTTCCGCTAAAATGTCCGCAGTTCTGCGCGTCTGGCTCGTCCTCGCTCTGCAACTGAGTTGCGTAACCCCGCTCTCCGTCCCGCGGGAGAGAGGGACTGCGGGCAAGAAAGTGGACGCGTTGTTTCATTTACCCCGAGGTCCAACTGTGGCTCCGCACAAGAAGGCGCCGCAGTTCATGTTGGATCTTTTTAACGCGGTGACAGTTTCCGACGGGACGATAAAGAGCCAAAAGGAGATTCTGGAAGGAAATATCGTGAGAAGTTTTGAGGATAAAGGTGAGTTCAAACTCATATTTACGTGTTGTTCCTGAGTTTCTATTTAAGAATATACACATACTTAATATAAATGAAGTTGTTGCCATAAGGAATATAATGATATAATAGATTAGTGTGCGTAATTGTATCCAAACGTGCGATTACGCACGATTACGCGCGACCAATGCCTCCGTTAAACATCTATTTTAACGTCTTTTTCTGTTGCATGAACCCATTTGATCGTTTCTCTAAAGATGTCTTTGGTGTTTTTTCACCTGCAGGTCATGATGGAGAAAGATTTCATTTTTTTAACCTGTCCTCCTTCAGCAGAGATGAGAGGATGGTTAAAGCTGAATTTCGCTGGTTCAGAAAGAAACAGAAGTTTTACCTTGGAAAAGTGTTTCGTCCTCATTTCTACAAGGTAAAATCCCTACCTAAATATTGTGTTACAATATATAATCTGTTAATCTGAAAAGTGAAAAGATATTAATCCTGAGCTTTTTATTTGGTGACTGGTTAAATAAAAAGAGCTGCTGCCTCATTCATCCAGATATTTAAGATATTTAGTGGATATTGGTGGTTTGATGGTTCAGTAAATCTGTGTGTTGTGACCATTCAGGTGGATCTGTACGAAGTGCTGGACAGCAGAGTGAAGCCTTGGAGAGGAAACCTCATCACCTCCAGGCTGGTGCCTCTTTACACTCAGGGGTGGGAAGTATTCAATGTCACTCAAACGGTAACCAGCCTCCTCATCATCATTATTTAAATATTTATTTCCTAGTTACTGAGAATTCAGATATAAAACATGCTGTTTTCAATATGTTCAATACAGGTTTCCACCTGGATCCGCAACAGCCAGGAGAACAACGGCATCCTGGTGGTAACAACGCTTCCTTCTGGCAGCTGGATGGAGTCAGTGGTTTCTGTGTCTAAGCAGCACAGAGAGCTGACAGACACCAGCTCCTACCTGGTTATATTTTCTGATGATGGCAGGACGGCTCTTGCAAACCAATCAAACCTGGGTAAGATGACTGAGAGGAGAGTTGCTGCAACACTGAGTAGTGTAGTTATTAGAGGGATGGATAGGTGGATGGGTAGGTAGGTAGATAGAAAGATAGATACATTGCAAAAAGTGAAATCTGAACTAGTGAAAATATCTCTATTTGTGTACAATTACTCAGATTTTGAGCAGAAATAACTTTATTCCATTATTCCATTATCAGATAATTTATCTTTTATTTTTTAGATTTTATTTAATGTCTATCAATTCTTAAAACCCGAATTCAGAATTTTATCTCAAAGTTTTGACTTCATCTTTTTTTTAGTTATATTTAGTAATTCATACACTAAGAAAACAAGGTTAAATTGACCTAAATCAAGAAAAAAATTAAACAAGCAATATGATCTCCAAAAGAAATCATATAATTCAGGATATTTGTACTCATATTTGACTAACTATACCAAAAACTAAATATTTTCACCTGCTAAAATTTCATTTTTTTGCAGCATAGACATATGAAATCAAATGCAACATTTGCCAAAGCCACGTTATATTTAATATATTTTCTATTTTACATGTAAATCAGGAGAAACAATGTTTGTTACTGATGCTGACATCACGATACTAATCCTCCCCCTCTCTCTTCAGGTCAGACTCCACCTGCAGCAGGTGATCTCCACCGCAGCAGACGGCGCCGTGGAGCTCCCTATATCTTACCGTATGGACCCTCTTCTTCCTGCCAGCGAGTTCCTCTGTTCGTTGACTTTGAGGAGATCGGCTGGTCGGGCTGGATCATCTCTCCCCAGGGCTACAACGCCTACCACTGCAAAGGCTCCTGTCCATTCCCGCTGGGTGGAAGCCTCAGAGCCACCAACCACGCCACAGTTCGCTCCATCATGCACGCACTCAGACTGTCTGTGGACGAGGTGGAGGCGCCATGCTGCGTCCCCGACAGACTCCAGTCCATCAGTCTGTTGTATTTCGATGACGAGGAGAACGTGGTGTTGAAGCAGTATGACGACATGGTGGCGCTGAGCTGTGGCTGTCACTGACCGTCTGTTACTGAGTGCCTGTTACTGACTCTGACCATCTGTCACTGACAGTCACTGACCACCAGTCAATGACCACGTTACTGGCAGTCACTGACCACCTGTTACTGCCCGCCTGTTACTGACCACTTGTTACGGACCACCGGTTACTGACAGTTATTAACAGTTACTGAAAACCTATTATTGATGGCCTGTTACTGGCTTTCTCTGACTCCCTGTCACTGACAGCCACTGACCGCCTATCATTGACTGCCTGTCACTCGCCGCCTGTCACTTTGCAGCTGTAACTGAGCACCTGTTACTAAGCACCTGTTACTGACTCTCTGACTACCTGTCACTAACCACCTGTTATTGTCCACCTGTCTCTGACTCCCTGACCACTATCACTGGGACAATGAGGGATGGGGGAGAGGATAATTTCACTTGACTTGATAAAATACTGTATTTTCATGAATATGTTTAAATATTGTATTATTTTAAAAATAAAATAACTAGTCCTCAACTACTGATCAGTGATTGTTTTTCTAGTTTAGACCTGATGATAACTGATGGTGGTATAGTTGAAGAAAAAAGCAACAAAAGACAATAAAAATCTTTTATTGGAATGGATCACAGACACAAAACAGCCGCTTTACTCTAGTTATTTAAAGGCCAATGTAGCAAACTTGCAAAAACTATTCTCCTTAATGTCCTCTGCTTAATTGAAAAACATGAATAGCAATAATGCCAGTTCAATCTTTTGTAGACTTTAAATGAAATATGTGATGAATCAAACATTCAACAAGTGTAACTGCAACTTCACCTTCATGCAAAATGTTCAATTCATGATCAGCTGAAATCAATAACATACAATTGAAATTGGTTTCAAGTATCTAACGATAACTTATGTGACTGTCTTGTGGAAAAACAACAAACTTTGCACATAATAACAAAAATATAATACACTTAAATACATTATGTACTGTACACAGATCATCAGTGTCCGTTATCTCGCTCAACAATATCTTACACAAATCTTCATATTCAAAAAACAGCATTCAACAACAACAATCATTCATTAACAAATATATTATTTCTTGTCAGTTCACGCTCATCTGATTGAGGCTTCACCTCTTAAAACCACAGCATTGTCTTCTGAAACTTTAAGGCCAGGAAAGCAAAACAAGGATCAACAAACGGTAATAATACTTAAGCTGAAGGGACAATCCACCCGGAAACACACTGGATCAGCTGCTGGTGATGAGCCTTATATTTCTGGGTTAATTTATTTGCTCATGTTGTATTTCTCTTAATCTGTATACAGCAACAGTGTTCAATAGCATTACAATGCAAAAAAAAAATAAATAAATAACCTTATCACATGAAAATATCTTTTTTGTGATGCAATTAGTCCAATGTTGAGTAGAATTATCTGTATTTCATTCCACTGCAGATCTTTTTTCATTTTGTTCAATTTACATTTAAAAATGAAATGAAAAATCAAAAAATAAAATATGTGAGATTAAAAAAATGTAAATTGAGATGAAAAGACAAAATATGATATAAAAAGTCAACATTATGATTAAAAAGTCAAACAGTTTAATCTTGGTTATTTTAAATTGACCAAAATCAAAAAAAAAAAAAAAAACTTGAAAGAAGCCAAATTATCTGCCAATGGAATAAGATATTTCAAGGTAATTATATTCAATATTGAATTAAATCTACCAAAAACAAGATATTTTACCATTTTTGTAGAGCAGGAGCTTCTTTCTACAGTTGCTGTTTTGTACCAGTTTAATCAGGAGAATCCATCACTGAAATGTTGTATGCTAAAATGCCTCGGGTTGAAACAGAACTTCCTGAAGAGAGTGGATTCTTCCATTCAGATGTCTCAGCCTGGACAGTCCAGCTCCTCAGTCCCTAGAAACTCCCCTAACATGTGGTCATGTTGACTGCAGACAGGCTCCAGGTATGGACGTCCGTCCTGACAGTGCCTCAATTTCGAACTTTCTACCTGTCTCAGCTCAAACTCTTCTTGCTCCACCTGAGGGGTTTGAACAGAAGCTTTCTGTGCCATGGGGGATAAAGGCACCGGGACAAAACTGTGGTAAACCACCAGCGGTGGGGTCAAAACCTCCATGGGAGACGGCTTCAGGACAGCAGCCTCTGGTGGCTGCACTGGCAGCTGCACATAGGTTCCAGTTTCAGGGTCAAAGAAGGTCTTAGTCTTGACCTGGACAGGCATATCCACAAAAAAGAACTGTCCTGAATCCGGGTCCTGGAGGAGCTTCCTTTGGGTCATGGGGATGGACTGCGTAACGATGGCATGCTCCACGCTGGATTGACGAGAAAGCTGGCTGGTGTGGCTGGACTGGCGAGACAGGCCCGAAGGGGGTGGGACCTCAGAGCTGTAAGTGTCAATGCTGTGGCTCCGCCTCTGAGGGTTGTCTTTGCTGGGCCAGTCCCTGCTCGGCTTCTCCCGGCCTCGTCCTCTCTGCTGGAGCTCATCCATGATGCATTTCTCAATGCGCTGGCTTCTTGAATCAAGCTTTTCGTTGATTGACATATCGGCACTGAATCTGCGCTCTGCTTTGTCCCCAAAATACCGATCAGTGCTCTGTGAGCGCTGCAAGGTTCTGTCCGACGTGGATCTGTCACTGATGTTAGCTTTATACACAGGGACGTTGCTAATAACCCGATCACTGCTGTAATGTCTCTGCTCTGGTTTATCTCGAATGCGGCGGTCGTTTCCGCGGCCTTGTCGTTCTGCTGAAACTCTGGGAAGTGATTTGTTTTTCTGGTTGTTTTCCACTGAATCATGGCTCCACCTCTGAGTGTTGGAAGTCATTTCTGTTTTGTTGCAATGGAGATTTTCAGTGTTGTGACTTATTCTTTTTTCACAGAGTCGCTGCTCATTCCTGTCACTGCTACTTTTGCTGTGGTGCCTATTGTTGTCATAGTGACTGTCTTCCACTTTTTCTCTGTGTTTTTTCTCACTGCTCTTGCCATTTCTGCTGCTTTTGAGCTCTGATTTTTTGTTTTTCTCCTCTTTCTTCATCCTTCTGGTGGTCAGTTTCATGGCTTTGAGAACAGCCTTCTCAGATTTGGGTAGGACAGTTGGAGGTGGTTTAGGTACTCCTGTCTGGCTGTCATTGCCACTGCAGGTGGACCCAGAACGTTCGCTGGGAACCCTTGATACTTCCCGCTCTGTTGGTTTATCAGCATTCATTCTCAGGTCAGCAGCTGTGGTGTCTGATGGGTTGTCTACACCTTCTGATGATGAACTCACTCCAGAAAGCCGCTCTTCCTCCTGTGGGACAGTAAGGAACCCTCTAACCTGGGCTTTGTTCACATTGTTACTTTGCAGATTTGAAGGAGAGAGCAGCAAGGGTGTTGAGTGATTTGATAACAACTCTTGGGATTTGAATATTTCATCTGCCACTGAGGTGCTTCCCCTGGTGACAATGTCATTAGCCAATGAGATCTCTGGATTCTCCTTTATTTGCTGTAACTCCTCCTTCTCCCTCTCTGAACCACTCAAAATCCTTGGTGACCAGGGTTGTACCAGGTTCACCTTGGACATTTTGTCCAATGAAATCTCTGAATTCTCTTTTCCTTGATGTGATTCCTCCTCCCCTTTCTCTGAACCAATCAAAATCCCTCTTGGTGACCAGGGTTGTACTATCTTTACCTTGGACATGTTGTCCAATGTTATGTGTGGATTCTCCTTTCCTTGCTGTAACTCCTCCTCCTCCTTTTCTGAAACTATCCCCCTTGGTGACCAAGGTTGTACCATCTTCACCTTGGATGTGTTGTTCAATGGGATCTCTGAATTTTCTTTTCCTTGATGTAACTCCTCCTCTCCCCTCTCTGAACCAATCAAAATCCCTCTTGGTGACCAGGGTTGTAACGTCTTTACCTTGGACATGTTGTCCAATGTGATTTGTGAATTCTCCTTTCCTTGCTGTAACTCCTCCTCCTCCCTCTCTGAACCAATCCCCCTTGGTGACCAAGGTTGTACCATCTTCACCTTGGATGTGTTGTTCAATGGGATCTCTAAATTTTCTTTTACTTGATGTAACCCCTCCTCTCCCTCCTCTGAACCAATCAAAATCCCTCTTGGTGACCAGGGTTGTATCATCTTTACCTTGGACGTGTTGTCCAGTGTGATTTGTGGATTCTCCTCTCTTTGATGTAACTCCTCCCCCCTCTCTGAACCAATCAAAATCCCTCTTGGTGACCAGGCTTGTATCGTCTTTACGTTGGATGTGTTGTCCAATGTAATTTGTGAATTCTCCTTTCCTTGCTGTAACTCCTCCTCCTCCCTCTCTGAACCAATCCCCCTTGGTGACCAAGGTTGTACCATCTTCACCTTGGATGTGCTGTTCAATGGGATCTCTGAATTATCTTTTCTTTGATGTAACTCCTCCTCCTCCTCCCTCTCTGAACCACCCAGACTCCCTCTTGGTGACCAGGGTTGTACCATCTTTACCTTGGATGTGTTGTCCAATGGGATTTCTTGATTCTCCTTTCCTTGACGTAACTCCTCATCCACCCTCTCTGAACCACCCAGATTCCCTCTTGGTGACCATGGTTGTAAAGTCTTTTTTGCCTTGTTACTGAACGTGTTGTCCTTGACTTTGAATAACGCAGGAATTCCTAAAGTTGGTGAGAAAACGTTGGACGATGTCTGATTATTATCATCATGATTTAAGCTTTGACTTAGAGTCATATTTTCTTTTCCCTTTTCCTCTTTGTAAAGAACTTCTTTCTCTTTTTGGGGCAGTTTTATGGGTTGCTTCATGAGTTCTGGCTCACTATCATGATCACTTAAAGAATAATATTCCGCTTCTGTCCTGTCTGAATCCTGTTTTGAGTTTCGTGTTGAAAGATGTTCTTCTATCTCACCATGTTCCTCCACCTCTCCGATCAAGTTCTCCAGAGACTGGTAAACATTGGACTCAGTATTTCTATGCAGAGCACTTTCCACAGAGAAGTAAGATGATTTAGAGGATAAACTGCTATGATCTGGTGGACTCTGAGTGTTGCTGAGACCATTAACCAGCAGTAAGGGTGATGTTATAGTCCTGGAGGTTTCAGAGAGAGTCTCTGTGTCCACATTTACTTCCTCACCAGCAGTATTTATTCTGTCAGGTTCTTCTTCTGACACTAAACTCTTAGTTACATCAGGTGTGGTTAAGTTGTCTGTTTTTAAAGAGGCCTTCCGCTTTACTTTGCAGGTTTGCTGAGACTTAGAGTTGTTGTCCACAGTGAAACTCAGGTCAGTCTGCAGGTTATTAGTTTTATATTCATTTCCTCTGAACTCTGGTGAGAAACACAATGTATTTCCCATTTGTTGGTACTTAGAAGAATTAACATTGGCACATATAACTGCATCAGTTGCAGTAATAGATTCCAAATTTGCATTTACCATATTCTGCTTCTCTTTATTAGAACTGGTTTGACGTTGGATTGGGAAAGTGTCTTTCATGAACAGGTCACGATCTACATCTGCTTTTCCTGAGCCTGAACTTATATCTTTTACTAAATGTGACTCAAAATTTTCATGTATCCCATGTTTGTTAACATCCTCTAAAAGTCCATCTTCCAGTTGATCTGTCTCCATATTAACGCTTCCATCTCTTCTGTTCTCTTCTTTTCTGATTCTTGGAGGAACAGCGGGAGAATTTAACTTCATATCTTTAGTCATTAGCTCCTCTCTGGTGTCTTTAGACATGTGTCTCACTGTGTTTCTCTCAATCTCTGAATTCTCAGCAACATAACTGGGATCATCGAATAGTTTGTCAGTCACATATTTAGTTTTATTTTTCTGTGGAGTGTCAGGCTCTTTGCCAACTGTGGTTGGTAAAGCTGTTCTGCCACCTGATCTTTGAGACTCACCGGGTCTCGGTTCAGTTTGAGACAGGATCTGTCTTATGTGGCTGTGGTCTCTCAGATCTCCTAACCTCTCCTTTAGATCTTTTCCCCTTGACTCTGTCAGAGATTCTGTCCTGGTTGTTTTACATTGCTGCATCCTTGTTAAACAACTTTCATCACCAGCATTCTCTTCAAATATTGGATTTGCATCTTTTTCTGTCATTTTATTTCTTCTTATCTGCCTTTCTGAGATGATTTCCTCGAGTGCCAGTTTGGCTTTGTCATAATTGTCATTTATTAGTGCTTTGTTGACAATAACATTGCTGTCTATCTTCTTGAAAGTCTCTGGCTTAATCTGCTCCTTCTCTTTCTTTGCAAATATGTCTCTCTTAGCTGTTGTGTTCCCTCTCATAGACATCATGCCCTTTTTAATATTCCTAAGCTCCCGTGAGATCAAATCATTCTTAGCTCTTGCTTCCTCGTCTAAGTTAATAACCTCAAATTTATTCTTTGTGTTTTCTTGAATTTGATCACCAAGTCGAGCTCTCTCCAGCTCTTTCAAGGCGTGCAAATCATTAATTATATGCTCACTATCTCTTACTTCATCCTTCAGATCACTTTTCTCACACTCGTCTCGTTGCTCATCATCTGTCACTGCGAATCTCTGACACTTGATATAATTGTTCTGTCTGGCTGAGAATATATGTTTGAGTTTACTCTTCTTCTGGACAGATTCATCGTCTTTTACTTCCCCCAAATCACCATTAGTGAGTTTTTCAGTGTTATGTGTGTGTTGTTTGTCAAGCGCTAATTGAATATCAGATTTAGATACGTTTCTCTTTGGAACTGGTGGCGGTGCTTTCTTTCTTTCACCACTTACTTCAATTCCAGATTGAGATAAAACATTTTTGTTTTCTGCTGAACTCTTCCGCCTGCTGCTCGTCATTTCTTTTGAATAGACAATTTTCTCATCAAATTCTTTTTCCCTCGATACTTCTGTGTCTGAATTTGGTTTGTTGATGCTCTTTTTTGCTGCATTAATTGCTTCCCTTGCTGCTCTGATGACGTCCTTTGTCCTCATGGATTGGCCACTAGAATCCTTTTCCTTAGAGTTTGAGGGCTGTGTCCCAGAGTCTTTTTCTTTTATCTCTTTAACAGGTCGTTTTGGTTTGTCTGGTACATTCGGTGGTCGTTTCCCTGCTAACACATTTGGTGACATCCCCTCTTTCTCCAGAACGTGGGGCGAAATTATGGGTGAAAGATCTTTGTTGACATTAAGAGTATTTGGTGAAAGGCCTGTGCTTGTTGGAGAAAGTTCTTTGTTCAATGTAAGTGATGAAAGTTCATTAGTCTCAGCTGGTTGGTCTGTGTGCAGAGAGGCTCCAGGGCTCAGAGGCACCTGCAGGTATTTCATGTCGCTGTCGACAGTGTTTGCTTTCTTATACAAATTCAGGGAAGGATAGTTCTGCTTTTTAGCTGGACTTTTATTCTTCTTTGAGTGTATAAGAGGGGAGATGGGATTCTCCTCACCAAGATTACTGGCAGCTTCTCTTTTAGTTTGTAGGAGATTTGATATCAAATAATCATCTGCCAGAGGCTGATCAGGATCATACTTGGTGAGACCAACAGGAGGAGATTCTACAGGAGGACTACAGACTGTCTGTTCATCTTTTAAAACAGCAGGAGTGATTAAACCTGATTCATTACCATCAGACCCAACTTGAGGATGTTTCAGATGATCTGATTGTGGTGATGTGGTGCTGCCCTCCGGTACTTCTAAAGTTTTGAATTTCGGGGGGCTGTAACGGCTTTTCACCCTTTTTCTGTTGTCTTTGAGGTTGAAGAGGATGCTGGAGGCGAGTGATTTGTAGCTGTCTCGCTTAACTGGAGGTTCAGGGGTTAGTTTGACCTCAGAATGAGGTCTGAGCGGAAGGTCGAGCACAGACGGGGAGAGGACTGTCTGCAGGATTTCTGATGTTTCTGTGGGTTGTCTGGAGGGAATGAGGGGAGTCATCAGCTGGCAGATGCTGAATGGAGTAGAGGCCAAAGAGTTGACTTCGTCAACTGCTTTCACTTCCACAGATCGAGCTTCCTTTTTGAGCAACAAAAGACTTTCATTCACTGCTGTTAGACAGTTGTCCTGAGAAAGAGTTGCTGGCTGATTGGCTGGAATTGCACTGTTTGCCCTGGACCTGTTGCGCCTCCAGGGGGCAGCACCTTCACTCCGTTCTGATGAGCACCTCTTCTCAGCTGTAGTGGTTAAGGGCTTTGGCAGCAGCTTTGGTGGTGAGGGGGGAGGGATGGGTTTTGGAGCAGTGGGGGGAGGGAGCTCTGCTGCTTTCTGCCGTGACTGATTCTCCTCTAAATGCAGAGTCTCTTTTCTATGAGCCTCGGTCAGTTCCTTGTAAAACGGCAAGTCATACCATTTAGGAACATTATCTGTGGGGACAAGAGGGGTGACTGTGTCCTCTTGGCCAAAGGGGAACTGTTTAAAATCTCTCCATGTTTGGAAAGGGCTGAACTCACTGTGGAGGAAAAAGTTTTTGATATTAAGCTTCCGTAGTTTGATGGTAGATTTCCCATTTTTGATCTTGGGTGATTTCCCAGATGCTAATACATCTCTGCCCGTTTTGTTCAACAAACCATCACTGGAGTGTTGATGGTTCTTGTGATGTCCGCTTGTAAGGCTGGTGTGATAATCCGAGGAGAATTCCGATAACTCCCTCTGGATGCTGCGGAGCGCCGACTTATCCCACGATTCCCCGTTAGAGTCTCCATTTTTAATTAACATTCCCTCACAGCTTCCCTCTGAGGCTCCAAAAGCCTTGAGGAAAGACGACATGTGGGATATATTCTTCTGATGTCCAGGCATTGCTTTCTTGTCACTTTTGGATTGTACTGGCTTTTTAGATTCCTTATGTTGAGTCTTTTTAGGTGGTTCCCCTGCCAGTGGTTTGTGACAGCTGAAAGGTGAGTATCCATACAGCAGCTCGTCATTGTAAACAGCGTCATCTCCAACGCAGAGACTACGGAAAGCGCGATCGGTGAGCGTGCTGACCTCACGGTCGGTGTCGTCCATGGACAGGTCAGTGAAGCCATTGGGGAAGCGATGGTGAAGCATGCTCCCCACCCGATGACTCATGTGTCGCTTTTCCACGCAGCTCATGATGTCAACAACTGTCTTTCAGTCCTGGCGTCACCTGCTCCTCTACGACTGTAAATCTGTTTTGTTGTCGTCCAGCTCAGGTTGTCGTCGGGTGGAGATGGGATATGAAAGCTTCCTAAAAACAGAGACAGCAGAATCAGTGTCAGTGGTTACACACACTGTAGGAACTTAGCATTTTAGCATTTGTGTAACTCAGAAACTTGCAGAAAGGTTGTTTGAATGACATGATTACTATAAATGGTTTAGAAGTAGTTGCACTGATGACCTTTACATATATGACATGCTGGCTTGAGCAGTGCTGCCAGTATGCAGGCAGCAGACAAACACTTCAAACCATGCTCTCGTCTATTTAAAGCACCACACGCTGCTTTAAGCTGTGAACACTAAACATACTGTTACAGCTTTAACTCCCAGCTCAGGCTCCACTTTACGATTCTGTATGTCAACGTGTTTTAATCCATGCATATTTTCACTAATCCTGTTTGATGGTGTTATTCTGTGGTTAAGATAGTTAGGTTCAAGTTAGTATTAGCCTCATGTTTGGGTTAAAATGATCAATGCGTGATGTGACGGACAAATGTCAGTAAACAATGGTATTGAACAGACATCTGCTGCAACTTCTCCATGAAACAAAGCACTGATCCATCCACCCAAATAGAGCTGCAATGACTAGTTGATTAATACATTGCCAACAATTTTGAAGAAGAAAATGTCCAAGTTCTCTCCTTGCAGCTTCGCAAATCTAATTCTTTTCTGGTTTCTGTCTTCTATAATAGTAAACTAGTGATCTTTGGGTTGTGGACTGTTGGTCTGGACAAAAAAGACATTTTAGTTCGTATCTTCAGCTTTGGGAAACAGTAATTGACATTTTATACCATTTTATCAAGCATACAACTAAATGATGATTCATTTCAATAATCAATAGATTATTTGATTATCAAAATAGTCCTTAATTGCAGCTCTCCAGTGGAACATTTTCTGAGCTACACCACCACGTCTGAAACATTCATAGTCTGCAGAAACGTAAACTCTCAACATTTCCCTTGTGAGACTGAGCTGCAAATGTAATCATCTTTTTCATGCAATTAATTTGTTGAGTTAATGATATAAACAACTCCTCTGCAAAGCTTCAGGAGAATATTCATGCCAGCAGGTTTACACCACAGAGTCCAGGATATGAAAGTTAAATCATCACATCGTTAACAGTGGGCCTCAGCAGCAGCTGCTCTACTGTAGCTTACTCTAGTTATCTGGGTGAGGTCTTAGAATAGATCATTAACCCATTTATATGTCCTGACCTGGGAGCGAAGCCACTGGAATATCACTCAACTTTCCAGCTATCCACACAACCACCAGTCTCCTTATAAGCAGATGATTGAGACGGCTATAACTGCAGAAAGTCCATTTATCACCCTGTTGTGCATTAAAACAGTGTGATATGTATATATATATGAAACAGGTTTAATCAGAGACATTAATGTTAATGCTGACAGATTAAATAGAGAATTCCTTTAATTTAAAGTGAGCGATACTCATTAAATTCATTATTATATGAAGAAAAACATTGGTGAGTAAATTATCTAAAGCTTATTATTCATCAAAAACAGGTCAAACTGACTGAACTCTGTGACTTTACTGTATCTTGAGACTGACTTGTTTTCAGTTACCAGGAGAAACAAGTGAGTATCCAACAGCTTCATAACCACAGATCAGTTAGCAACACGGGACTTTCCCTGCATCTGCTGGAGTATTTATACCCAAGGAATGAAGAAGCCCATCTGACTACACTAAATGCATGAGCAACCATAGCAGGAGCAATTTGTAATGCAAATATTACCTTATATTAGTACTGGTAATATATGCAAATACTGCAATTACACTGAGGTGGATGAAGTACTCGGATACTTTACAAATCCACAACTAAACTATAATTGGCCCCTAGGGGCCAATTAAAACACTAAGTAGCAGCATCATATAAAATGTAACAAGGGGAGACACTAAACAAAGTAATAGTAATAAATAAATAAGTGTAGAAGACTTTTACTGCATTAAAAGTAGATATACTGTCATCTAAAAATAGTCAATAACAAGTAAAAGTCTTGAATTCAAAATGATACTTATAAAAGTATTAGCAGCTAAATGTACTTAAAGTATCAACAGTAAAATTGCTAATTATTCAGCCTCTGTTATAATATGATGGTATATTATATTACTTAATTAATTAATGTTAATGTTTAACTTACTCTATTAATGTGGAGCCAGTTTGAGATATGTTGTGGAGATTAATAGTAAGTACGCCATCATAATATTTAGCAGCTTTCACACAAAGAAAAAGAATAATTTAATAGAAATATAGATAATAAAATATAATAATATATATATAATATAGTAGAATATTAAATGGAGGAAGCACACATTTTTACCAAATGGATATACTCAAGGAAAATACCTCAAACTTGTACAGTACTTTAGTAAATGTACTTAGTTACTTTCAGCCACTGCTGTTAAAAAATATCATGGAGGGATATGAAATTATTTTATAGGAATAAAATGCAGTTGTTGGGTGTTAATGGATATAATAAGTCTGCTCACTCACCTCACCGATGCTTCTTTCATGCTGAAAACTTTGGTATCAAACAAATCCTGATGTGTAGAATCCACCAAGTCGGTGCAGAATCACCTACTGAGAATAAATAGTTAGCGGTTGTGAATTCTGAAAAACTTTTCTAGTTGAAGAAGCAGAGAAAATTCACCAAAGTGAGTGAAGCCGTGGATCCATGTTGCAGTGCAGAGTCCTGACAGCAGCTCACAGGAACCAAAATAGCTGCTCGGCTCGTCGTGGCCAAACTGAGCAGCAGCACAGCAGCTCCTCGCGTTGGAATAACCGGCGGGTGTCGAGTGGCAGAGCAGAAACTGACACTGTCATTGGTTATTTTTATAACAAACAGTCTGAGCTGATAGGATCCACAGTCTGAGCTGTTAGAGGCCCTGGAACATGGAGATCAACTTATTGTTATTGATCACCTGCGTGGAGTTAACACCTGGGAGGGGAGGGTGTCACTGCTACCTGTAGTTACCTGTAGGTTTAATCTGTGATCATCATTCAATCTGTCACCCAGGTAACAAGCTCCCTGACTCACTGATTTAGCTGATTGTGGCTGATCAAAGAATGGTCCCAGAGCAGCAGAGTCTGACATGACGTTAGCATGTCTCAGCTGATTCTTGCTGTCATGACGCTGTGACTGTCGGTCCAGTTTTAGGACCAATGCAGCTGTTGTTGCTGTTAGAAGAAGCTGAAATAGAAGATGTCAAAACCTTTGTGAGTCAGAGGAAGTCACTAGATGAGGTCACGTGACCCTATGTTTTCCCTAAACAGAGTTTAGCTAAGTTCTTTGTCTCTGAACTTGTGTTGAAGAACTTTCTTCATGTTGTGAGTCCGTCACTTACAGTGAATGTAAAGGTTTGTTCTTTTGTTTGCTACAATAAAAACATTTAAATAAAGCTTAATTCCCTGTATCTTTTTTAGCAGTTTGCTCATTTATACAAAACTTTTTTATTGATGTTTATGGTTGAATTAAGCAATATTACCTGAGAGGGTGTTCTTAAAGGGTGTTCACTGAAGATGGAATGTAGAAAAGTGTGTGGAAAAGTGGAATGTTTTTGCAAGTGTGCTCCCCATTTCCATGGAAATACATGGGCTCTGATAAACAACGGAAAAAAATAATCAGTCACGTCAATAGAGTCCTATGTGTAATAGTGTTCACCACTACCTCAAAAAATCCGACCTCAGTAACAATTTAGTTCCCAGGTGAGTGAACTCTGAGCTGATGTTTATATTTTATTGCAGTCTCAGACTTCCTGAGATTAATCAAATAAACACACAAAAAAAATCTACTTTCATCGTCCAAATTGTAACAGATGCCATCTATCCTTTTCCTAAACCCGCTTATTCCTCACTAGGGTCACAGGGGTCTGCTGGAGCCAATCCCAGCACATTGCAGTTGAGAGGCAGGGATACACCCCAGACAGGTGTCTAACATGGGGCACACACACCATTCACTCCCATTCTCACCTGTGGGCAATTTAGACCTCAGCATGTCTTTGGACTGTGAGAGGAAGACAGAGAACCCGGAGAAAACCCACCAAATAGTGCCAATGTTATGTTTCCTACACACACCATTAGCAACCTGTCTGGGGTGTATCCCTGCCTCTCACCTTTATTGCGCTGAGATTGGCTCCAGCAGATCCCCCTGACCCTAATGAGGAATAAATGTGTATAGAAAATGAATGAATGAATGAATGTTTCCATTGTCAAGTCAAGTTGCAGTAGCAACCAGTCTCTGTAAGAGCATCTTCTTCTGCAGCCTGTTGTGCTTACTTGGGGCCATTTTTTAAAAATTACTTGAATCCTACCATTAAAATTACAGTTGCAGAAGTAACTGCTCATAAAGTCCATGTGGGACCTCTGCCCTTTGTATTAGATGAATTAGAGATGATCAAGAGGCTGACTTCTGGCTGACTTCGGTCTCCTGTTTTCCCGGCCAGTGCACCGTTTTCTGTTATCGGGCTCTGGCAGTTAGAGTGTTGCCATGGAGATGGATGCAAAGTTGACTTGGTGGAGTAATACAGTATTTTGAGTGATGAGTCAGCCGCAGTGTTATGCTGATTTGAGCATGTTCTAAACTTGTCGACCAATCAGGTTTCTTGGTCTGAACTATTTATTGTATAATCTGTATTTAAAGCAACTTTTCTAAGTTGGTTTCACATATTAAATAACTAATAATGGGCGACATGGTGCAGCAGTGGGTAGTGCTGTTGCTTCACAGCAAGAAGGTCACAGGTTCAAGTTTGCATGTTGTGTCTGTGTGGGTTTTGTCTGGTTTCCTCCCACAGTCCAAAAAAATGCTGAGGTTAATTGGAGACTAAATTGCCTGTAGGTGTGAGTGTGTGAGTGAAAAATGTGTGTGCTGGGGTGCCTCCCACCTGTACTGTCCTGAGATTGGCTCCAGCAGACACCTGCGACCCTAGTAAATAATAAGTGGACATAGAAAATGACTGACTGACAACTTATTTTATATTATAAAATAAGTTGTGTATTGTATTATATTTTTATAATCAAAAAATGTTTTATTAACTTAAACATGTCAGGCTAAACTGAACTGATAATTATTTCTCAAATCTAATTATTTTGTGGTTTCTTTAGTCTTTGATAGTAAACCAATGATCTTTGGGTTGTGGACTGTTGATCTGAACAAAAAATATATTTTAGGTTGAATCTTTAGCTTTGGGAAACAAATGATCAACATTTCGACCATTTTATGATAGAAACAACTTTTTGATTCATCGTTTCAATAATCAATAATGATTGAGCCACTATTAATTATTATTATTATTATTATTATTATTATTAATCCACTCTCAGAATAGTTGTTAGTTGCAGCCTGGTGCAAAAACAGGATTTGCCTTTGTCACGCACACATACAGTTTTTCTTTCTATGTGTTCTGATGAACACAGTTTAAACATCATGTTATTGAAGTTTTGATATTTTATGGTTCATTATAGTTTTCTCTTTAGTCATCAAACTAAATGTTTTTTTTCATTTATTTACCACTTCCTGTGCAGGTGAAGTGAAACTTGTGAACAGTCTGTCAGAAATGGGAACTCATGAGTGAGCAGAAGCTGTGGTTGATTTAAAGATTATAACGTGTCATAGTAACATGTCCCACAGTTTCCCCAACATCAAGTAAATGTGACTTGATCTGTACAAGCTGTCAAAGAAAAGTGTTTGTATGATTTTATAGATGTAATATAAAGACAGACAAAAACTGGATCTGTATGTGGATTTAAAATGTAGAAAAAATGCGAGAGAGTAAAGAGCTTTATAAAAAAACAAAAAAACTCACCAATGCAAGCAAGCAATCACACAGATTAGGCTTTGAAGAAGAAATAATATCAATATTAACAGAAATATAACCTGATAAAGGCTTGATCTGTCCCCCTGGTGATGCCATGAATTACAGATCATGTCTCTGTGGGATCAGGAACAGCTTTTATTAGCTTTTATCAGGTCTGGGTTTCAGGTCTGTGTAGATCTTGTGCTCAGGGACCTGAAGAAGCCCCAGATTACTTCACTCTAAGTGCTGTTGGACTTTGGCCACTTTAAACTAAATGTTCCCAGAAACAAATTGTCAGGCAGCGGATGTCGTGTATTCTGCTGCATTAGATGACTCAAAACGAAGGCTGGAATCAAACCACAAACGTTTTAATGTGAGAATGGGACTTTAATGAGAATGTCTGATGTTTTAGTGGCTAAAATTCCTAGAAATGTGAGCAGCAGCAGCAGTGTTAACAGCAGCAGTGTTAACAGCAGCAGCAGCTCATTGGATGATCAGCGACAAATGTATCTGTCATAATCTTCTAATCAGCAGCTCTCGAACCCACAAACTCAGGAAATGGTTCTTCAGTACATGTAGACTAGAGAAAAATACTTAGTTTCAAAACGAAGTGTCCAGAACAGAAACAGCAGCGATGCTGCAGCTGCAGCCGTGTGGGCGTCCGGCACGGATCATCACAGCTGTCCTCCTCACTGGTGAGTAACTGACATCTACAACTACATCTGAACAGAGCTGCACACAGATAACGTGAAGCTGCTGCACTGAAAATCTGCAGCAGCAGCAGCTTTATTCAACCGCTATTTAACCAGGAAGTTACACTGAGGATAAAACCACTTTTTCCAGAGAAAAATCCAACCTTCACACTTCAAACAACTTTATTAATCCCAGAAAGACAAGTCAAGAACATTTCATCAGACGTTTGATGTAGAACATTGATCATTTTAACCTAAACCATGAAGTTATAACACCAACCACAGCTGAACCACAGTGTGAGAAATAGGCATGAATCAACTGATAGGATCCATATGAAACGTGAAGTGGTTGATCTTTAGAGCTGCAGGCGGTCGGTCATTGGTGGAAATAATTGTCCTCAGACTCTGTTGACTTTATGTCAGAGGTCACACTCTGCCCACTGGAAACTTTATCTGTTCCAACACTCAGGACGTGTTAAACTGACATAACTGGACGGCTGATAAAGGACACGACACATGGAGCACAGGCAGAAACACAGGGACATATGCTGCAAAAACTAAAATCTTTACATGTGAAGTCTTGCTTTTGGTACAATCAGTCCAATATTATGCAGAATTATCATTTTCCACTGGAAGATAATTGGTCTTTTTCAAGATTTTCTTTCCTAATTTGGGTCACTTGGTCTTATTTTAAGAAAATAAGACTAATATTTTCTTTAAAAAAAACATTAAATTGACTAAAATCAAGAAAGCAAATTTTAAATAATATAGATTATCTGCCAGTGTAATAACATAATTCTACTCAAAATTGGACTAATATGTATTAATAATATGTATGTATTTATTAGTATATTTACAATATATTTTCACCTGATAAGATTTCAGTTTTTGCAGTGGAGACACAAAACTGACCGAACCCTTCATTTCACCTCCTGCTGACCTGTCTCTGTGTCCGTGTCCCTGTTCTGCAGATGACAGACTGTTTCTTGAATATCTGAGTGAGATGTGAGATTAGCTGCCTTGTGTCTGTGTCTCTGTTGCTTGTCAGTAACATCCAGCTACAATAACGCAGCTGCTGAATTAGTGTCATATTAATAGGTGAAATAGTTAAACATGGCGGCAGGAAGCAGCCCTGGACACGGTAGAGGTATTTGTCTAGACAAATCCAAAACACTAGAGCTGAGATGGGCTGCAGGACGTGATGCTGGTGGTTTCTACTCATGTACAGATTCAGAGATTAATCACTGGCCAAACAATTATCAAGGAATTACTAGAAACATATGAAGCCAAAGTGAAAACATAAGCCAGAAATCACATCATGTGATTAAGGTCATGTGATCAGTCATGCCAGGGTCACTGGTATTATCACAGGCTCTACATGATAAAACAGTACAGGCCAAAAGTTTGAACACACCTTCTCATTCAATGTGTTTTCTTTATTTTCATGACTATTTACATTGTAGATTATCACTGAAGGCATGAAAACTATAAATGAACACGTTTATGGTGTTATGTACTTAACAAAAAAAAGGTGAAATAATTGAAAACACGTTTTGTATTCAAGTTTCTTCAAAATAGCCACTCTTTGCTCTGATTAATGCTTTGCACACTGTTGATATTTTCTTGATGAACTACCATTTCAGAAATGGTTTTCACTTCATAGTTGTGCCTTATCAGGGTTAATTAGTGGAATTTCATGCTTTACCAATCAGAGTAAAAGGTGGTTATTTTGAAGAAACTAGAATATAAAACATGTTTTCAGTTATTTCACCTTTTTTTGTTAAGTACATAACACCATAAACATGTGTTCATTCATAGTTTTGATGCCTTCAGAGAGAATCTACAATGTAAATAGTCATGAAAATAAAGAAAACATATTGAATGAGAAGGTGTGTCCAAATTTTTGGCCTGTACTGTATGTACCAGTAGATATAAAAGATCATCTTCTTTCGACCGATAATGGATTTTATTTTATTCTATTAGACTGTCAGTAACGTCATCAGTAAAATTAATTACCATGAATTTATTAGTATTTTCTGTCTCTAATGTTCTGCAAACTTTCTTTGTTACAAACATCTTTAAATATATGAACTTCAATTTCAACATGTTTTGTTGTGTATTTTTTTGTGAGACCCAACAGCAGGAATATTTTTATTAGTATTTAATGTAATTTTGTTATGTAATTTCAGCTCATATGTACAACAGGAAACAATCAGCAGCAGCTGTGAGTGGATGAATCTGTTGATTTGTTTTCGAGGCTACAGGAAGCTGCAGAGGCTCAGAACAAATGTCGGTGTTGAGTAACATTTAGTCTGAGCCGCGTCTGACCTGCTGTAAACAACAACAACTGTGTGGCTGCTTCCTGTGTCTGTCACAGCCTGTTTGTGACTGAAATGTTGTGTTTCAGAGTCTCTGCTGACGGGTGTGAAAGGAGACGGACACGAAGAAAAACTTGGTGAGTCAGCCTATTGATTGAAGAATAAATGTATTTCAGCGCCTCTCCCTTCATTTCACACTGTTCCTGGAAAAAACAGCAAATTTGCAGTTGTTTATATATATTTTATCTATTTCACAGAACACATGAAAAGACACTGACCAACTGTGACTTGATCGTATGAACAACTATCATCTGTAGCCTATTTATTTCCTGTAACTTTCTTACTTCATTATTACTACTGTAAAAAGTCACTAATCCAAAAATACGTCTTAATCCTCAATTGAAAATAGTCCCAAACAAACAGTTTTTACTCCAGTGTAAATAACATTAGCTGAGTTTGGCAGTGCTCATGTTTCAGTAAATGGTCTAACTGGCCTTATATCTGGGATTTATGTTTTTAAAGGTGTATTTCTTATAGAATCCAATGAGCCTGAGACTAAGTGTCACAGATTCAGAAGTTTGGAAAGAAGATTGAAGTCTGAGATTTGGTCTGTGATACAATTTGAGAATATTTAGATTAATAGATATTATTTAGTCTAGAATTCAGCCTGTGTCTGTAGATAAACAATAATTGTAAGAGGAGAAAATAAAGAAGTTAAAGAATTTATCACATTTGCTCTGGACGAATTTTACACCCCCCAAGGACCCCTGGTGGTCCCCGGACCCCGTGTTGAGACACTGGTCCGACTAACGATCTTCTTTCATGGGATTATCTGAAGATATAGAACATACCGATACGTTTTCTGTTGTGCTGTTGTTAATGCGACAGTTGATTCCTGTCTGTGTGTTTATAGCTTCATGTCAGTGGAGTGAAAGTCTCGGCTCAGACCGACCTGCAGTAACCTCAAAGTTTCCTAGATGTTCAGGATTCAAGTTGCAAACAGCAGCGATGCCGTTTCATTACTGGAAATGAGAGAAACAAACCTGAGCTGCTGTTAGTTTCCCTGCATCATGCTTTAGTCACGTGTGCTGCTGTTTTTCCTCCTAGACATTAAGTATGTGTTGATCGGAGCTGGGATCGGCCTCTTCTTAGCTCTGCTGCTCATTATCCTCAAATTCTGTGACCTCAGAAAAACCTGCACAGGTGAGCTGATGAAACCTGGACATTCTTCAACATGTCTGTATGTTTTTATTAAGACCAACACGTTGATGTATTTATTGTTGTTCCTGTACAGGTGGAGACAGGCAGGGACCTGCACAGGTGAGATGTTGATGATCATAAAATAACTGATACACCGTAACTAAGTACATTTATTCAAGTACTGTCCTCAAGTACACCCACTTTATTTGTACTTTGGTATATGTACTTGCTGCTACTTCCTCCTCTGCATCTATCTGCAGCTTAAGTTCCTTCAGATGCAGATTTGACTCCGATAATATCAGAAGCTTTGAAATCCGATATGTGTTAAAGATGAAAGTGTCATCTTACAAACAGCCGAGTGTAGTCATCTCATATTTCCTGTGTCTGACTGTTAACAGCTACAACAAATACAGGGATTTCCCTTTAAACTTCTCATTTCAGTACATTTTCAAATTGATCTAATATTTCAAATTTTTCAAATAATATTTCAAAATCAAAGAGTAGAGAAAAACTCCCCAAAGTGAAACAGATCAGTGAATCAGAATCTTTGTTTGTTCTCTTTCCCATTAATCGTCTCAGGACCCCTCACATTTATCTGGTGACCCTTTGGAGGGCCCTGATCCCTAGGTTGGGAACCAGTGAACCAGCAGCTGTCTCTATATAGGAGTTAAACTAGCTCCAGCAGCTACAACTACATCATGCTGTTAAACATTGCAGATTAATAATGTGACAATTTTGAGTTTATTTTTATTAGAATCTAAACTTTCTTATATTAAAGCATTAAAGGGTTAGTTATTTAATGTCAGTGTGATGTCACACTAAGCTCAACTTAATGTTCCCCTTTTCTCTAAACCGCAGTGTCACATGGTCACTTTTGAGACTCCTGTCGTCCAATCAGAATGTCCCTCAGCGGCGGTTTCCAATAACATGCAAGTTTAAAGGGCAACAACAACAACAACAACAACATCAACAACACCAACATGACAAATCAACATATCACCATCTTACCTCTGATTGTACTTTTTGATAATGTGTCTGGATGTTTTTTAATGTTGAATATCTGCTGCAGCCTCAGACTCCTGTCGTGTTTGCATTTGATTGGATGTATTTGAGACTATGTTCATGCATCTGTCCAATAGTTTAATAATAATAATATAAAATAATGTTGCATTTGGTAAATGTTTAAAACTCACCATCAGCTGTTCTTGTAATGTTTAAAGCATTGTATGATCCATTTACAGTCATCACGCTCCCTCCGCACATTTATGTTCAGTGACTTTCATTAAACCATATCATTTAATGAAACAATTTACAAACACCTTAATAGGTGTTTTTTATTTCATTTGTTGCATGTGAATGTTAATATAAATCACTAGAAAACATGAGTTTTATTCAGTTCGATCCAACTTCAATCTTCATCATAAAAAAAATTGAAAACGTAAAATTGAAAAATCACTTTTTACAGTAATCAAGAAATGCGGCTTTAATGGAAGTCAATGTACAGAGAAATGGACAGACTGATAAATGCTCTTAAAATGCACTTGGCATTTAGTTTGTTATTTCCAATTAATGTATTGTGATTTGTTTCATTAATTTTGGCATTTAACCGGCTAAAATCCTGAAAATAATGATGGAAACTATGTTTGTTAACCAGACTGTAGTTTGAAAAAAGAGAAATCTTTGTTTAATTTTTGGAATTATATGCTTATATATTATTCATTCACAAGTTCATGTAAAATTGATCTAAATGTGTCTGAGGGAACTTTAAAAGCTGTAATAGTCACTTTTATTTGTCTGTATATTATTTGGTAATAAAATGTTGAAGAGTGTAAATATCTCCTGTTGTGACAGCAGCTGCTTCACTGACACTGACTGATCACAGCAGTGAGCTCAGGATCCAGCAGGGGGCGCCCTGCACCCACAACTATACCAGTACAATGGAGAAAAGTCCATGTGAAAAGTTCAGAGCTGAACAGCAGAAGAAAACAACTGTTCCTCTGCTGTGCTGCATGTGTGATGCATGTATTTTGAAATATTAATGACTGATGCAGCTGGGATCAGCCTCTTCTTTTCTATATTGTTCTGCAACATCAGAAAGTGTCTTGAACACAGAACCTGTACAGGTGAGCTACAGTTTGAGCTATTTAAAGTGTGTAATTGCTCTTCAGGTGGAGTCACTCAGGTAGAATCTGACCAGGTGAGATGTTGATGATCATAATACTGATACACAGAGGAGGTAAGTAACTGTAGTACCATTTATATGTAGTTGTACTTTACTTTAGTATTTCATGTGTTGTTTCTTCACCTCCTACATTTATCTGCAGCTGTTTCATATGTCTAAATAGAAATAGTTCTCCATTTAATCAATTGTTCATGTGCGTTTGTGTGTGTGAGTAGGTTTTCCAGAAGGCTGACTCAGTGTGAAACCGTCTCCTTTAACCTCACCGTGTTCGTCATCACTTTCATCCTGTACAACTCAGAACAAGGTACGAGAGAAAATACAATTACTACTGCAAATATCACTAAATGCTCAGTGAAGTAACACTACTTTCCCTCGTTATGTGGAACCTTTAAGCGTTTCCGCTTGGTTCTGGATGTGAAAATGTCTGGTTGTAGTCTTGAGACATTCAGTCACTGGAGCTTTTAGAGTTTTACAATTTACTTCAGGGGATGGTTGACTTAATGAGGTGAAAACTACTAATAAGCTACTAGACCTATAAATACATAAGCTGTCTAGGGACATACTGGGGATGTTTCGGAGAAAAAACTAATCAAAAACCTGCCCACCCAGATGTCAGATAAGTCTCACACACACAAATCACACACAAGTTTTAATGTATAAATGTACATTTATTTGTCATTGAAGAGGTTTTAATGTATTTCATTGATTATCAGTAACATCTTGTTGTTTTTGCTGCTTCGTGTCTCCAGCTGTTTGACCTGAGGAGACCATGATGCTGTTTAATGTAACAAAGAGTGTGAGATGCTATTATGACATGTAGGATTTATATGTTCTTAATAATAATAATGACTATTGTGCGCTGCTGAAATTTGTAAAACAAATCATTTAGAATCTCAGCTTTCAAAATCAGAATCCAGCAGGGGGCGCCCTGTACCCACAACTACACAACTGCAAATACAGGAAAACAACTGCTTCTCTGCTTCGATGCATGTGTGATAGAACTGAACTGGTGCAGCTGTTAATCACATCTGGACCATGTGTTGCTCCCACAGTTCCAGCTTCCTTTAAAAAAGAGAAATCCTCCTGCTCCAGCCCAGCTTTCATGTTTCTGCCAGGAACTTCTGTATCTCCAGGATCTCTGGGTTCCACACACATCCAGTTAATCTGTCGGTACGTGTGTCTCACCAGAGTTTCACTGTGCAGCAACTTTTTTATCGATGGAACAAACTGTCACATTTGTCAAACTGTTTCCAGGCTAGAATCACTAACGAGGCCTGAACGAGTTCTTCTTCACTATCGGCCAATCAGCAGTGTCCAAGGTCTGCACAGTGCTGCTCTGAGTTCAATAAATCTGTCTCTACACACTTACTCACTCACTAATCCTCCTCCCCTCTTTGACAAAGTGTGTGTTCCAAAATAAAAGCCTTGACTGTGGTCTGCTCACCATTCTCCACAGCTGCAAGTGTGATTTGCTCAGCGTCCATCTCAACAACACTCCTCCTCCTCCTCCTCTTGCTCCTCCTGTTACGCTGCAGCACAGGAAATTGTATTTCCCACCAACTTGCCAGAAGCAGACGTGTGCGTGCCTCCTCACAAATGCTCACCTCCAATGCAAAAAAATTAAATCTCAGGTGAAAATACCTTCTTATTAGTAGTTTGTCCAGCACTGATTAGAATCAACTTAAATTATATTCCATTTAGCAGATTTTCAGTCACTTCAATTTGTGTTTGAGAGAAACTGACCTTTTTTCATAGTTTCCTTTTTGTCTCATATTTTTGATTCATTTCGTCATTTTTTTTACTTTTGGTGAAGGAGGTTCAGAGTATAAACGGAGTCCAGTGGTTCATGTTACACTCCTGTGCTGGGAGGAAAAAAAGAGGAGAGAAAGAAGAGGAGGAGAAGGAGGAGCAGGAGGAGGAGGAGGAGCAGCAGGGAAACCCTGAGCTTCTTTTCTTCTGCAGCATTTAACTGAGAGTTTATGGAGGCTGCAGCCGTGGAAAATGAAGATCTGCTCTGTGGTCTTTGCTCTCCTGACTCGAGCTCTCGTTGGAGGTGGGAACAGTTTCTTTTGCTTCAGTAGATGTTTTAGAGACTAAATGTTTCCAGTTGTTCAAAGAAACTTTGTTTGAACTTGTGAATCAGAAAGGAACCAGGGGTGATGTTTTATAGACTTTTCTGTTGGTTTATCAGTTATTTGCTGCTGGAGATTAAACTTCTGCACATCAATCATGATGATTTTAGCTCAGTTATTAATGGAACTAATTTTTTTATAGATATTTTGACGTACATGGTGAATAGTAATAGTAATAGTTGTATAATTCTAGATTTGGTACGTTAAAACCCTTTTCTAAATTTGGATGATATAAAACCTTCCTTTTAATTTCTCCATATAATGTCTGTATTTATTGAATATGCTTCATTAAAGAATATTTCAGGATGTTGGTTCAGAGTTTGGAGGCCAGGTCATTTTAAACTAATTGATTCTCTCTGTGAGGTTTATTGAAGATTCATCATTATATCAAGTCACATTTACTCTTATTGTTAGATTAAAAAGCTCTTCATATATCTGCTGCTTTTTGTCACTCATTATAACACTGTGCTGATACTGGTTCAGTCATTTTGAAGTTCAGGATGAAACTTCTCAACTATTCAGCTTTTTTCCTCTCACTGAAACCAGATGAAAGATGAGACAGTGGAAGAGTCTCAGATTCTCATCACGCTGCCAAAAGCTCTTAAAAAGACTTATATGACAGCGAAATGCTTGCGTGTCGTGGAAAGTCGTGAAATTCCCTGAAGTTGAAAATAACAGATGTGTGATATATTGTCGTGCAACACATGCAACGATAAAGTTTGCTCCTCGACATTCAGCCCACGTATGTCGTCACGTGCCAAAAACAACACGGCTGTCAGCGTGAGAGGGAAGAAGCTGCTGAGCAACGGGCCAACGGCAGCAGCACCGTGACTGTATGGATCTGAAGCTGTGGAAAAACCTTCAGTCTGCTTCTATTCTTCCTTCACGGTGCCTGGATTACTGACACAAGTTCAGGGTCCAGTTGGAAGAGGAATGAAACGCGAGTCAGTATGAATGCATCACTGCTGCAAAATCTAAGAAGAAACCTTTCCTGAATTCCTCAAACACAATCACAAACTGACTCGGTTTAGTCTCAGTTTGAACTTGTTTTCCTTCACTTTTGACACAGATATGATTTTCTATAGAAACTTTAAATCTGAGCTTCAGACATTGGATCTGTGGACTGCAGCTGCTTCACTGTAAAACCTCAACTAAATCAGCTAAAAAAAAAGTCCATATTAATACTTCTGTGTTTTATGTGACGTTCTGTCACTAACAAGATATATTTGTGGTTTTAGGCACCAAAAGTCATCTGAATATTTGTTGCTGGAAAACTGATAAATCAAAGAAACGAGTTTGAACCTCCTGTGCTTTGTGAACTATGATGTGTGCGTGGGTGTTTTTAAGGAGTCGGTGGAGGATGTTTGAGATGTCATATGGGATTAATAAATTAGATATTAGATAGATATTAAGGACACCTTGAGAGAAATAAAGTTATCAGGCAACAGAATCTGTTCATCACCTCACACCAACTGCTTCATGTCTAAATGTGAGAATTGTGCTGGTTTCAGTATTTTTTTACAGTGCAGCCAGGATGTGTAGCATGCAGCCTAACAACAATGGAGCAGCAGGAAAACAGCTGCATGTGTTTAAAAGGCCTCAAATGGGTCAGAATCTGAGCAGTTTCTGTAACCAACAAGCAGACAAAACAAGACAAGAAACCAGCTTCAACAAAAAAACAACCATGATTCTCCTCTCTGACTTGATGATGTTTTCAGGACACAATGGTTAATCGATTGGTTGTCAGCTTTTACTTTAATCACCAAATATTTTAGTAATCGATTTGAGTCATTTTTCAAGAAGAAAACGTCCAAATTCTCTGGTTCCAGCTTCTCAAATCTGATTTTTTTCTCCCTCTTAGTCTTCTATAATAGTAAACTGATGGTCTTTGGGTTGTGGACTGTTGGTCTGGCCAAAAAAATACATTTTAGGTTGAATCTTCATCTTTGAGAAACGGTGATGGACATTTCACACCAATTTTATGAACCAAACAACTAATCGATTCATCCTTTCAATAATCAATAGATTAATCCACTATCAGAATAGTTGTAAGTTGCGGTTTTAAAATAACATATATTACTCTTTGCTCTACAGATTTGTGTTTGGCGATCAACGTCACCATCACGCCATCGCCCTTTACGGTGGCCCAGGAGGGTCAAAACATCACACTGTCCTGTGTGGTGTCCCAGCGGCGCCGTAACGCTGCTCTGCCGGTGGTGAAGTGGACCTTCCTGCCGACGGGCAGCGAGCGGCCGGAGGACGAACTCCTCATCGCTCGCGTCAACATGAGAAAGGCCCGTTTCTATGGCAACTACACCAAGAGTTTCCCGTGGCCCAAGATGAAGCTGACGGTGGTGAAGCAGGGGAAGGTGTTCGACCTGCTGATCTTGAATGTGTCAGAGGGCGACCGGGGCCTTTACATCTGCCGGGTTCAGGAGTTTAAAAAGAACCAGGACCGCTGGAAGGCTTCATCCAACTGCAGCGCCGCAACAGAGCTCAGAGGTCAGAGCTGAATTCAAGCTGTATTTAGTCCTTCATCATCACACTGCTTCACTTGTCACTAAGGCTTAGATTCAATCACCTTAGATTCAATCAATCCAATTTTTCCACAGTCACACAAGGCAGTAAACTGTGTAGCTACACACTATTAATGTCAAAATCATGCTGATAGTTTCTGAGCGTTTAGAATGAAAAAATCAAAAAATCAAAAAAATGTGTCTGTAAACAGTTTGTAGCCTGGATCCATATCTGAGCAGTTCCAATAGTTTCATGATTTTAAAACTTCAAAAGAAGTTTCTACTTTACATATTATTCATAAGCTCACAATGATCCAAACAAGTATATGGTCAAGGAGGCGTCGTTCAGGACTCAAACAACCGCATTTACTCACTGTTTGACAGTTTATCCACACAAATTTGGGCAAAAAATATGAGTCAATCATTAATTTATGGAAAAAAATGAGAGTCCATCCTGGTTCTGAGCTGCTGTAGAAACACAGAGATAAAAACAGACGACAGTCTAGTATCACTCATTCTTAGCTGCAGCCGTTTATTTCAGGATGATATCACTTTGTTTGATGAAACAAACAAAGTTTGTTTGTTTCATCAAAGTTGTAAAAGTTGTAAAAAGCGGAGACTATTACATCTATTTCTGCAACCGCAGCAGAAAGAAAGCCAAATACTGTTTTGATAGTAAGAGGCATGGTTTTGGTCATTATGATGTTGAATAGAGAGCCGTCACTGTCTGAGGTTTGAAGTCAACGTTTCTGAACTGTCGAGGACCTCAAACAGACGGCTGCAGTGGACCTGAGGTGCCACCATATATTTGTCAGGATAATTGTGATAACAGTGCAAAGTTAATTCAGAAAGAAAATATTAGTCCACTGAGCACAGTAATGAGTCTCCAGTCGCAGTTTCTCTGACCACAGCTGGATGATGTCATTTATCTGGCTGAAAAGCGGCGGTGACGTGCTGGCGGAGAAAAGCGCCGTCCTGCTTTAGGTTTGGGAAACGTCATTGGTCAGATACAATCCTGGAGATAAAAGGATCCTCCAACCAGTACGATGCAGCCTCTGCTGAGTCGATGGTGGAGAAGGAGAGCGTGTGTGAGGTTTGGATGCCGCCACTGGAACACGAGACGTTCACACAACGGAATGGAATGAATGACACATCTGGTTCCAGATACAGAAATCCTGAAGCAAATTTTCAAAGTCATTTTTTTCCTCCCAACTAAAGAGATTTTTTACAGCAGCCATATTGACAGGAAACAGTAGGTAAACACAGCTGCTCCCAATGATACTAATGAAGGTTCCGTTCATGTCAAACAGTGTCAGGTGCCGCTATTGGAGACTGAAGATGACTGAATGAAGCTTTCAAGCAAACACAAAACTGCAAATGAAATGATGTTCTCATTTTCATCAAATAAAAATCAATTTAATTCAAGCCCAGTTTGAACAACACTAGATATTTTTCATCACATTTTTTCCGTGGAAGCGTTTGTGACTTTGGGGGTGTCCAGAGCCAAGTCTGGTCCAGGCAGACACGCAGTCCCCACTGAGAACTGTTGACTTTGGCCCCAATGAGGAGTTTCCCTCCCAAAAGTAGAGCAGACAGAGTCCAGAGACTCTGCAGGAATGGAACAACAGATAGTTGTGCTGAGGAGGTGAAGTTTGTCTGCAGCGACAGTTGAGTGGGCAGCTGCCGCGTGTCTGGCTCCAGACCTTCAGTGGTCAAGGATGTGGAGAGTTATTTTTATCCGAGGAAGCATCGGCCCATTACGGTTTCAGGGATATTAATAAAACAGCCGACTTCCACATTTTTTGCTGATTTCTACAGTTACAACAACACCATTGTTTTTTCTTACATTACCTAATTTAGGAAGCTTGTTCTGCCAGCTCATAACTGATGGGGTAACTGATTCTTTCTGAATATGCAAATATTCAACTTATTCTTATTCTTGCTTATGAAAACCTACAAAAATGGATCATTTAGTTCATTTTGGTCCCACATGCATTTTGAAGTAAAACAATTAATTGTAAATTAATATTGAAGAAATTCAAGATGTTCTGCTTTGTGTGATGGTGGAAACTACAAACTGTTTACAGCCACATTTCATACATTTCAAGTGTTTCATACGAAAAATAGTTTAAATCCTTCCATTGCTTCCTGTCTGGCTACTGTATTTATGTTACACAAACAAAATCTTAAAAAAAAAAAGTTTAAATCCTAGAGACTTACATGTCACAGCACTATCCTGCAGCAGCACTTTTATTACAGTGTAAAGCTCTGTATCACGACTCCTCCTCATGTTGCTTGCCAGTTACAATTTAGTTACAATTCAGTCAGTTACAGTTAGTTACAAGTTCTGTCGTGCAGCCAATGAAAGTAGTAACTGTAGTAAGTAGTGCAATAGTAACAAAAGTATTGCCCTATAAGCTTTTTTCAAAAAGTTTTTACGCTCTTCCCTAATGTAAGGGTGAAAAAAAATTTGGAATTTCTGGTAAGCTGCATTTTGGGAGTGCAGTGTTCTCGATAGATGAAAAAAAACTGATATCCTTAAGATAAGATTAAGTTGAATATTGGTGAGATATTATTCCTTCTTCTAGTCCCTGGTAATATACACACAGCAGATTCTGGATCAGCTGGAGAGTCTTTAGAGAATTTTTGGTGCAACATGACAATAATGAATTGCAGTAATCCAGCCTAGAAGTAACAAATGCACTGACAAGCTTTTCTGCATCTTTTAGAGACACAAAGTTTCTGACCTTTGCTCTGGCAGTCCTAGAAATCTGTAATGTGGGCAGTGAATGAGATATTTTAATCAAAAATGACTCCCAGATTTTTGACGTACCCAGGCCCAAGCACAATGACTTCAGTTTTGAGTTCAGTAGCAGAAATTTGTAGGTCATCCAGGATTTTAAGTCCTTAAGAGATGCTTGCAGTTTGCCAGCTAGTTAGCTTCATTTGGCTTAATTGACAGATATAGTTGTGTATCATCTGCATGAAAGTGGAAATTAATAGTGTTTCCAAATAATTTGACCTAAAAGAAGCATTTAAAGGGTTACAAGTATTGGTCCAAGCACAGAACCTTGTGGAACTCCATGTCTATCTTCTGTATGGATAGAAGCAATATTGGTAACATGAACAAATTGGAAACGATCTGAGAGATAGGACTTAAACCAGTCCCTTTCATACCGATAAGATGTTCTAATCTCTATCATAAGACCTGATGATTGATGGTGTCAAATGCAGCACTAAGGATTAACAGAACAAGAATGATGTTAAACCCTTTACCTGACACGTTGAGAATGCTGTAGACTTGATAGGAACTCTGAGAATTCAGATACAAATTCAGAATACGGACAAGGAGGGTGGTACACTGTGAAATGACTGGTGTAGTGTTTTCCACGTTAGGTAAGAAAAACGAAGAACAAGACTTTCAAAGGATGTGTTTGGAACTGATCGATAAACTTGATTTGAAAATGGTCTCAGCCTTAGCGACTTATCGACAACCTAACAAATGTAACTCAGGGTGATGGCCACACACTATCCAACGGTACCGAAGCAACATGTGAGCTGCATGACTTTGTTTACTGTAATTTGTACTGAACATAGTTGTCTTGGATCTTTAAGGCTGAATTACACGTTAGTCTGAATCTGCTCTGAGCATTTACACTGGATCTTGAGAAGGATAAAAGGTAATTACATCAGCAGCTGCTGGTTAGTGAAAGGAACACAGAAAAGAAAAGACTAAATATGTCATTTGTGTGTGATTTGTGTTTACAACCACTGAACTGAGGCAGACGGAGGCTTTACCGTTTCTGTGCTTCTCTGGCCAATCGGCAGTGAGCATGAAACAAACAGACCAATCTGCACAGCCGCTCACTGACAGTCGACCAATTGTTAGCCTGCAAGAAAAGTCTTGGTCCGCCAAGTTTTCATCGGTCCATTGGTCACAGGATATTTACAAACTTTTTTAATTCAAAATGATTTGAATTTTCTGTGTAAACATCTTTGGTCAGAGCATCAATAGCAATCATCCAGTTACAGCTGAAACTGTAGGTTACAGTGTTGGTTACATCAGGTTACGGTTTAGATTATGGTGTAGGTTACATCAGTTGGTAGTGTAAGGTACTGTGTAGGTTACAGCAGGTTATAGTGTAGATTTAACACAGGAGCATAAATTAGTTTAAGGCATAATAAATTTCATGATGCATTAATGGAGCCTGATTCTAAAACTTTAAACCAAATCCATGTAAACGATTATCCTAAACCAAAGTAACATAAACTATTTAGTTTTGCCATATTCTCAGTAATAAACAATTAACAACCTTAGAATAATATGTTGAGTAATATAGTGAACCAACCAAAGTTTTAACAACCGGAAGCTGCACCATTTCCTCCCAGAGTCAACACCAGCGGTTGACAGCCATGATAAACATCAGCTTCACATCTGAGGGTCAAACCCTTTCTGGGACCGACCCCCCACACCACACATGTGTGTGTGTGTGTGTGTGTGTGTGTGTGTGTGTGTGTGTGTGTGTGTGTGTGTGTGTGTGTGTGTGTGTGTGTGTGTGTGTGTGTGTGTGTGTGTGTGACATAGAGCTGATGGAATTCCTGTGGTGGGTAACATTAGGTGACCAGGTGTTTCCACATTCTGTCGCTCATACAGAACTTTACATGACTCTATACTCTATATAATAAACAGGCCAGAGGTCAGAGTGTTTGGCAGAAACACACAAGAACTTAAACAAACTCAGCTCATGGAGGTATTTCTATAAAACGTGTGGGCGACTACAAGTTTTAAAAGTTTGTTTTGAAGAGATGACGGATGTGGCGAAAGTTTAAGTTTAGTAAGACCAGGAACTCTGGGAACTATACAGGGAGCTCCAACAGGAAAAGGAAAAAGTCTCAAATATCACATTTCTGGGGCCACAAACACCTCTTTAGAAAGGAAAGACACACAAAATAGGATTCCTCTTAAAATAAGAAGCTGGATTTGGCGTCAATAGAAAAAGAAGAACAAGAAACCGCAGAAACAGGCATGAGTTTGTGGTGTCGTAACAGGGAACACAGTCAGCAAGCTGCAGAAAGAAAGAAAGATGCTGATTCTTAGAAAAGATGCAACAGGAAGTTAAAGGCTGAATTATTCAGAGGCTTTGTTAAGACACACAGCAGCAGTGTGCTTACATTCAGCTCAACTGATTTCTAATACAGTCAATTAGATGCAGAGAGTGACTCAGTGGAAGATGAAAACACAGAGGATCATTATTCACTCAGTGCATTGATGTTTACAGCTTTGGTTTTGTGCGAACTACAGTCAGTCGCTCTGAAGAACAGAAAGTAGTTTGTTCAATGTTTCCACTGTCATCTAATGCAGACTCAAGCATTCAAGTTGCTGTAAAAAGACATTTTCTCAAGGATAAAGGGCAGTTTCATGGCGTACAGTACCAGCTTCATCCATTTCTGATTATTCCAACATGTTCAGCCGCCACAGACAGAAACAACATCATCAATGTTATCAAGCTCCATCAATAATATGCTGTGAAACATCTGCTATTTTATCTTTTTCCAAGTTGGAGAAAAACTCTTTTTTCCAGCTCAGTCTCAGAGGGAAACATAACAGTTTACTCAGTTTACGATTCTGCAACCACAGATATGTTGAATATCAATGTTTCAGACGTGGTGACGTAGTTCTGACCTGCGGCGGCCATGAAAAACTTTTAAGTTGGTTTGTCTGTTCTGAGCTACTGTAGAAACATGACAGCTACATGGAAGGAGACCTGCTCCACATGGAGATAAAAAACATTCAACATACACTCAAACTAAGGTAATGACACACAACAATTTGGACTGAATTATAATTATAACTAATTAAAACACACTGATGAATTTTAGCTTACATTTCTGCTAAGTCTCATCCACTAAAACCTGATAAATCTGAACATTTTAGAGACATTTCTTTTCATGTCATGTGTGTAAAATAGTTTTGTCCAAGCATCAAGTTTAACAACTGAAGTGGATCATATTCTTGTTTTTAATTACAATTTAAAGAGTTAAATAGAAAAGTTTCCATCATTTAACCTGCAAACCTCCAGTTTTACAGAGCAAATACAGGTTATTTGTCTATCTTCAACCCAAAATCAACAGTAGAATGTAGATAATGTAGGTCAGTGTAGGTTCATGGTTTCACAGTTGGTGGATTGAATCCAAAGGAAACTTCCCAACATTCTGATGTATCATAAAACACGAGGAAATAACCCAGAGAGACAGATCTCTATCTCTCTCTCTATATGTATGATATCCTGATGATATTAGGCTGTGAACTGCTGCCTGAGACACGCTGTCTGCTGTTGTGTATTAGGATGCCCTGTTATTGCTGGCTGTATACTGTGAAATTAACTTTAAATGAATGTTATCCTATAACAAAATGACAGGTTAGAGTGTGGAGGTATAATCTGGATGCAGCATTTTGTAGAAACTCGTTTCCTGGATTCAGTCTCAGCTCCTGCAACAGCATTGAGTGTGGCGTTGATGTGATGAGTAGTTATTGATAACCCTGCAATCAGCACATCTGGCCACTTTTTTTTTAATCTAAGTTCATCTTTCCTTACTGTTTCTTCAGTGGCTGAAAATATTAGATGACTTCTCCTTCCACTCAGCTACAGTTGGAGGATTGTTAAGCTCTCGTTTGTCTACAGGACTTCACTCAGTCTTTTTTTCCAGCCAGTCTGCAGTTTCTGAAAACCACAGATACGCTGAATGTCAACGTTTCAGACATGGTGACGTAGTTCAGGCGACGTTTCTCTTAAGTTTCACTTTTCTTAGCACAGTAGTCACACCATAAACCAGTATTTGTGAAAACATGCACATCTGAAAACGCGTATGATGTGATCCAGAAACACGAACCTCTGCAGTTTCATATGTGAGGTTTTGACCTAGTTGTGTTGATCCAGAGAAGGATCAGGTTTTTCTGGACAGAGATTCAGACCCGGATCAGCAGGGAGGAGGCAAACCTCAGCTCCTTGTCTTCCTACAATTAGCTTTATTTAAAGTGCAGCCAGCATGTAATCAGGCGGCAGAGAAACCACAGTGACGACTTTACGTTTCTCTCTGTCTCTCTGTAGTTCACGTTCTCCCAGCCACCGAGGCCAAGGAAAACCTGTGGAGCTTATTCGAAGGTAAGTTATTTTTATAGCATGACATATTTTTAGTGTGTGTGTGTGTGTGTGTGTGTGGTGGACTGGTACTATATAGTAAAAATAGGTCAACACAGCAACTCAGTTCCTGATATAACTCGGCACAATCTTTCTTTTTTCTATTCAGGGATTTGTTTACAATGAAATCTGCACTGCAAAAAATAAAATCTTAACAAGGAAAAATATTTTGTTTTGAGGAGAATTTTCTTGAATTATCTGATTTCATTGCTCATTTTACTTATCTTTTTTTTAAATTCATTTTTTTTGAGAAAACAATGTTAAATACACTACTGATACACTAAAGTTTGGGGTCACCCAAACAATTTTTTTTTTATTTTCCATGAAAAGTCACTTATATTCACCACCATGAGTTGTAAAATGAATAGAAAATATAGATAAGACATCGACAAGGTTAGAAAAAATTATTTGTATTATTTGTATTTTTCCTTCAAACTTTGCTTTTATCAAAGGAAGGTCAGTTTTCTAGCTTCTCTAACCAGCTAAACTGTTCTCAGCTGTGTTAACATGATTGCCGAAGGGTTTTCTAATCATCCATTAGCTTCTGATGCAATGAGGAAACACATTGTACCATTAGAACACTGGAGTGATAGTTGCTGGAAATGGGCCTCTATACACATATGTAGATATTGCACCAAAAACCAGACCTTTGCAGCTAGAATAGTCATTTACCACATTAGCAATGTATAGAGTGCATTTCTGATTAGTTTAAAGTTCAAGTTTTTTTTTTAATTGAAAAAAAAAAGAGCTTTTCTTCTCTAGAACATTTCTAAGTGACCCCAAACTTTTGTACAGTAGTGTTGTTTGTGGTTTGTAGATTGTTAGTGAGTTTTATTCATAATGTTAACTTGTGAAATCTTTTCAATTAAACCTTAAATCTAAATTGATTAGAAGATTATGTAATGTGTGTTGATGGTTGTGTTTCCGACATGTTGATGTTTTCATGTTTCAGACGTGTATCTGTGTGCGGTGCTGATCTGCTCCGTGGGCCTGCTGTGCATGTGTATGTTCACGGTGACGGTGACCTGTCAGTACATACACAGGAAGCAGAGGTTAAAAGGTCAGGATCACTCTCCACTGACCTCTGAACTGTTTCCCTTTCTCTCCATTGTCTTTGTTTTCCTGTTTCCATCTTTTATTACCACACTAACTAAAACTAAATCAACTGTGTCATAAAAAGAAATGAGACATTTGCATTTGACTAATATTTGTAAATGTGTTGTTTCTCTGCAGATAATTATCACTTGGTCAAAAGTCCTCAGAACAGGTGAGATACACAATTCTTAAAGATGCAGTCTGTAGTTTCTGTATTAAAGGAACAGTCTCTAGGTTATGTGTTAAAGGTACAGTGTGTAGTTTCTATTTTAAAGGTATAGTTTGTAGTTTGTAGGCATCTAGTGGTGAAGCTGCAGATTTTTTTTATTTCCTAACATGTAGAGAACCTACTGTGAAAAAACATCTCATAGTTTGACAGGAAGCAGTTTTTCAAATATCGCTCAGCCACAAAAAGGCAAATTTCTACTATTTTCATTTCCCATATGCAGCGGATGTGACAACAGATGTGTTTTTTTTCTGTTTCCAGCTCAGGAGAGACCGTCACCAGTGTGGTCAGTGTGTCTCCTGCCCTGCCGAAGAAGGAGAGGAGGTACAGGAAGAAAAGGAGCAGAGACTATCAAGAGGAGGTTCCTCCAGAGATCCCAGCGAAGGGTAAACACGCTCACCTCCTGTTCTGTCTCCTATTCCCGTCACTGAGGACAAACATTCCTCAGCTCCTCTTGAAAGCACAATGTGTCGGCCATGTTTGTGGTTTGGATGGAGACGCCTGCTTCCTGTTACATACAGAAATATGAAATGTATAGGTTATATTTGCTCCTCACGTCTCAAAACACTAACCTCTAACTTCTGTTTGGTTCTGCAGCACCCATCGGAGACAAAACACGGAAACCCAAACTTTTAAAGCCACAACCGAGGAAAGTCGTGTTGGTGAGCATCTGCTGAGCTATTTATACACCAAACATTTGAAAATGATGATTAGACATCATTCTCAGAATAACTTCACTTACCAGTTTACAGTTTATCTGACAGCAAGACCTCATCAGTCAAACATATATTTATATACGTCTATATAAATATGGAACCTTCAGCCTGTAATTAACTCAACCACTTCCCTTCCATGCACCCCTCCTCCCTCTCCTCCTGCTTCTCCTCCTCCTCCTCCTCCTCCTTCTCCCCTCTGTCTCCTGATCTCCAGCCTAAGATTGTGGAGGAGAACCTGACCTACGCTGAGCTGGACCTGATGAGGCCAATTCCTGAACCAAAAGCATCAAGCAGCGGCACCGTTTACGCTCAGATATTGTTTGGGGAACAGGAGCTATGAGACAAACAAACAAACAAACACACACACATACACACACACCACTAATAACTGTGCCTTATGTAAAAAGTGTTGTTTATTTATAGTCTGTATTATTTTCTATTCATATGGTTTGTAAGAAGGAAATCTGTTCTGTTAACAACAGTTGTACATATGATTTTATATGAACTTAACTTTCTTTCATGAGACCAAGATGTTTTCTGGAGTATTTCATGGTGGGGTTTTTTGTTGCTTTTTGTTTTGCACCACGTTTGGATCCTGTTCAGCTGAAACTGGAACAACAGAGACTTTGGGGCTGATTTACAACAGATTTGTTCATCCTGACAGCATTAGAGACTCAATCAACGAAACATGCATCATAGTAGAATCAGAACAGGTGTAAACAGGTGTTACCAACTAATTAAAATCAGGTCAAACAGAGTCAGCTGCTGCTACGCTGAGGCTAGAACACACGTTTTTATTCATTTTTAGCTTTATTTAGACTCTTCTTTTAAATTTCAATTTAGCTATAATAAAACTTTAAAGTAGGTTTGGTAGTTTGAATTTAGTTTTCATTAGTTTTAGTTTAGTTTTTATATAGAATCATTATTTGCCAGGAATGAGACCAAATGATACTGTGGATTTATGTATAAATTAATTTGACAAAAACATTTTCTCTATATTCTGAGTTTGTTAGATCAGTTTTGTAAACACACAATAGTGTTTCAGTTATCTATTATTTTTTGTAAAGTAGATTTTGTTTTTAGTTTAACTTATTTAGTTTTTGTACCAAAATGATTTTTTTAATTCTGATTTTGTTGCATATTCTTTTTCATTAAAGATAGTTAAGGGTAATTAAGATATTAACCTCAGTGGTCGAGACAAAATCTCTTTACACGTCAGCTCAAAGCTTCAGATTCTTTAAAAAAACTCCAAAGCTTCGGTTTCAGACAGGACCTGATGAACCGTAATTAGAATCATTGGTAACACCTGTGTTTACCTGAAAGCTGAACATGCTGCAGTTTCTTTAGAATTTATCAGGAATAGTTTTGACATTTTGGAAAAAAGGCTCATTTACAAACTAGTTTAGAACGTGTTTAGAACTCCAGTCTCCACAGACAATAAATCATCTGTTGTTATGAATGTGAACTGATGCTTTAAATGTGATGTATCCTCTAGTGTTTCCAGCAGGATGTGATGTTTATTATGACTAAACTCCACAGAGTTGATATTAAAGTAGTGATATTCGCCCCAGAAAAAAAAACAACTCCACCTGGAGCCGGTAGTCATTTAGTGCTGTCTCACACACACACACACACACACACACACACACAAAGGTGGACAAACAGATGAAGGCACATACTCAAAATCATGTAAAACCTGTTTTTTGACTGATTCCGTCGATCCACAGGTTGTTTGTTGTTGGAGCAGAAATCAGAGTCTGAAGCTTCTCTCGCTCCATTTGTTTTCTCACTTTCTGTGACTCTGATGTGAAAGTGCTGAAGCTTTTTTTTTTTTCATTTAATGATCCTGGAATCAGACGAGGAAAAGCAAAGGAGAGTTTTTCCAAACAGTGAGACAGAGATACAAAGGCACCGGATTTGATTGTTTTCAGTGTGACTTTCTCAGAAATATAAAGCATGTTTATCAAACAGCTGGTTTTACACATGCACACAGAGTCGATCTTCAGTCCTAAACAAACATTGAAGTACATAAAATCAGTCAGGAACTAAGTTGTTTGAATGTTCGTTAATCAGCTGCTGATTCCTCCAATCCGAACACAGTTAGAGTTGTCATTTCCAGCATCTGACTACTGTAACTAACACTAAACTGCTGCTGTTTGTTTCTCCTCTGTCGTCTCTTCTGTATATTTCATTTGTGTCTGAAGCTTTTCGTGGGCGTCTTAAAAATGTCTTAAACTGTGAAATGTAAAGTTTCTTCCAGACCACAGTGTCTTTAATGGGAGGCTCTAACTCGAACCATGTGTGAATATTTCCTCTCTCTGACCTGCGTTCATCCACGTTCCAACATTTCTGCTCATGTTCATTTTGTAAATTCTCTCTATTCAGTGTTTATCAATATGTAAAATAAATATAAAAGTGGATTTAAGATGTGTGCTGCCTGAGAAGTTTTTAAACATCTTATTCCCCAATATCTCAACATGTGGAATTGATTTAGTAAATGAGGGTCTATGTTTCTATTTAGAAGTGTTCAGATTTAAATGGAATTTTCTGTCATCTGGCTCAGTTTAAGTTTAAGGTGCTGCCTCTTCTCTCACACACACACAGTGAATCAAGTTAAACTTAAGTCTGTTTTACTGGAAACAAATACAACTTTTGAGTCTAAACAATAAGAATGTTATGTTTTTTTCTTTATATAAAGATTCTGTTAATTTAAGGTTGTTCATTAGTGCCGAAACTAACAATTATTCTAATAGTTTATTAATCTATCAATTATTGAAACTATTAATTGATTAGTTGTTTGCTTGATAAATAGTGTAAAATGTCAGTCATGTTTCCCAAAGCTGAAGATTCAACCTAAAATGCTTTTTTTGTCCGGACCAACAGTCCACAACCCAAAGATCATTAGTTTACTATTATAGAAGAATAAAGAAACCAGAAAATAACCAGATTTGGGAAGCTGGAACCAGACAATTTGAACATTTTCTTCTTAAAATGACTGATAATAATAAATTAATACACTAATCAATTATCAAAATAGACTAATGTAATAGTTGGCAACTAATTGATTAATTGTTGCAGTTCTATTGTTTGTCCTTGTGTGACTTGATCGACCTGTTGGATTCATCAATTTTCTTCAAAAACTGTGCAGCAACTTTAAACATGATCCTGAGAGAATAATCAGTGTGTTTGAGACATGAAGCTGTGGAACAAATCGCTGCTGGTTCCTGTCTGAGCCGTAAACTGCAGCTGACTAAAAAATAACTGATGTCATCCATGAAGCAGTCGAACAGAAGTGATTGTTAAAGCTGAATCTTAAGTGCCACACACACATCATCCATAGAAACATGACGGTAAACACACAGCGACACATCCTGTGGTTACACTGACCTCCGGGCAGAAACAACATAATGAAAGACTTCACAGGAATCGCAGGAGGTGGAGCTTAGCGGCTCCGAACTGGACGACCTCTTAGTGACTCGGACCCACAGTGAAGATCCAGTAAAACATCGACAGGCAGAGCTGGAAGAGTTGGAGAAATAAAGATTTAAAGGTCCAATGTTTAACTTTACTGGATTTAAACACTGCAAAAAGTTAAGGCAAAAATCAGGTGAAAAAAATCTGTTGCTGTCTTGTAAAAATAGTCCAATATTAAAGTTGAATTATCTTGAATGATCTGATTCTATCGACAGATTTTGCTTATTTCATTTTTTATGTTAATCAAAATTTGAGATAAAAGTCAAAACTATGACATAAAAAGTCATTAGCCATTAACACAAGAATAAATTGAAAAAAAAAATCAAGAAAAAAAATTGAAATGATCATATTCATCCTGCAGTGGAAAAAGATAATTCAACATAATTCAACTCAATATTGGATATTTTCACTTGTTCAGATTCCAGTTTTTGTAATGAATGTGTAAATTTAAACTAGTAACTGAGGCCATTTTCCAGACTAATATTCAAAAAACAGGAGCTGCTTTATCCTAACACAAAAGAGTTAACTCTATAAACCTCAGACTCTGAACTAATGAAAACCGTCTGTCAGGCTCCAGCATTCGTGACTTCATCCTGTCACTGACTCCACAGATTAACAGAGGGGAGTGGAGGTCTGTGAAGATTAGAATGATGAAGTCAAGATTAGGTTTCTCCTCTAATGTGGAGTTAGAGCGTTCAGCTTTTTCTTTTTAGTAAAAACATGACGCAGCGTTTGATCCGATCATTTAATCATCACTTCTAATGGAATGGTGATATATCACCTTATTTTACCACCTTCACCTCTGTCCTGTAGATGAAACTCACAAACTGATCTGGACCCAGTTACTCAGACACTCACTAATAAACGTTACTAAGCATTTGCAGACACTTCCCAAGCGTCAGGAATATTTATTCAAGTTTTCCTGAATGAAACGTGAGCAACATTTAGAAACAGGAAAGTGGCTCTTTGAACTTCAGGCCCTGAAGCAAACACAACAGCACATAGTCACATCCACAGATGAGAAAAACACGTCCAACACGCTGTCAATCATCTCTGCAGGAAGAAACTTCACTCTGGTTTTCAATCAGAGGCTGAAACAATAGTTCCTGAAGACGATTGAAGCTGCTGGAAATCTGTAACAGAGTCTGGAGCCTCCACTCAAAGCTGCTTCCTGCATCCTGGAAGTTAACAGACCGTTTACTATTTATATCTATTATCGATTTGTCTGTTTACAGCAATAAACAATAGAGTCGCACGGTTTAAACCTGGGGGCGGCCGCCCACAACCGACACCTTGTTTCCCCTCAGCCAATCAGAAGCTGCCACAGCAAAGCAGTTCAAGGCAGACGACGACAGACGCCATGAATAACAACATTTACACCCTGTGATTCTGTTGCTGTGTGATTGAGTTTGTTGTTTTTAGTCGATCGTGTGACATCATTTAACCATCTACAGCAGGGGTGTCAAACATGCGGCCCGGGGGCCAGAACCAGCCCGCTAAATAGTCCAATCTGGCCCACTGTACAGAGTGAGACAAAAGACGGACCAGTTCCTATTTCTTTATAGAAATGTGAATTCAGTGAGAATCTTTCAGGGCTCAAGGGATAAAATATTTACAGTTTTTGTTTTGTAAATGGTTTGTAAGGTAGGAAATAACTTCACCTGCTGCTTGAAAAACTAAAATCAATCAGTGCACTGCCAAAAATAAATCCTATAAGATAAAATATGATAGAAAAAAGTTGGAATTATGAGATAAAGTCCAAATGTTAGATTAACAACAACATTGACATAAAAAGGTCAAACAATTCAATCTTGTTTTAAGCGAAAAACAAGAAAACTCAATTAACCAAATTCAAGAAAAAAATAGAAATAAGCAAAATTATCAGAATTATCACTCCGGCTTCCTGAGGTTAATTGGAGACTCTAAATTGCCCGTAGGTGTGAGTGTGAGTGAATGGTGTGTGTGCCCCAAGATTGGCTGGCGACCATCTGGGGTGTATCCCTGCCTCTCGCCGTAATGCGCTGGGATTGGCTCCAGCAGACCATGTGACCCTGTGACCCTTTGTCACTGACTGACTGATTTACAGTAAATACGATCAGAAATATGTACAAGGCAGGTGCTACCACGCACACACAGTCACATACACATCTTATACACAACATTCAGTTGTATCATCACAGTTCAGTCATTGTAAAGATTGAAAATATCACCTGTAACATTACCTCAGGAGTTGCTGCATCTTCCTTGTTTTTGACTGTGGGAAAGAATCTTCTGTTCTGTAGCATCTTCATCTCTGGAAGAAAAACTGACTGAGCTTAACTGTTCACTTTATTTGACTTTTTTGTTACTAAATGTAAAACAATTCACTTCAAAGAGCCTCTTTTTGTTGTTTATTCAGTGTTTATCATCCAGCAGCTGAAACCACTTCCTGCTTCAGCAGCGAAATCTGACTCAATCTTATCTGACATCTAAGCAGCTTCACTTTCACCGTCTCGCATCACAAACACCACATTTCATCTGTCCACAGGTTCTCTACACAGGTTTCATTTTCCTGAACAGTGAGAAATCAGAGGACAGATCGTAACTGTTCTATCTGAATATTTACAGCACTGTTCATTCAACATGGCACACACAATGTTTTTATCTACTCAAAAATAGACAGAAAGACATAAACACAAGATAATAAAAAACTAAAAGAGAAAAAAATAAAACAAATCTAAAATATTACAAATAAAATTGAATTCATTAAATATAAAGACAAAACACAAATGAAAACTAAAACATGATAAAAGGATAACCCAAGCAGTAAAGCAGGTTAACAGATAATAGGCAGATAAATAAATGAGAACTGAGTTTTAAAGGTGGACAGCACCACCTGCTGACAGAGAGCAGTTACTGCAGCTCCACATCACAGAAACTGAAGACTAAATTAGAAATAAGGTCACAGCTCAGCAACGTCTGATGTGTAACTACAGTATGTGATATATTACACGTAGTGCTGACCGGAGTATGTGTGTGAGATATAAATGCGGCCGTGTGAAATGGGTCAGACTGGAAACTATTTACAAACCAGCCGTCTGTTGTCTGTCAACCACTGAGAAATTAAGACTGAAATTACTGACTGATTTATGGCATAAATCTGTATATTTCTTTGTCTGTTTGTGAAAATGTTTTAGAGACAGGTGAAAAGTGTTGATGCAACATATTGTTTGTTTTCTATCAAGTAAATATATTTGAACTAAAATCTATAATCTGGCCATTTTATTGCAGAAAATACTAAACAAGATTACCAGAATGTGCAGGGATATTTGATTGACTTTTAAGATACAGAAAAGTCTAGATCCTACATTTCCCATAATGCAACTCAAGTGTCTTTCATTACTCTTCTTGCCTAGTAAATGCTCATATTGTTAAAATCGCACATCTACAGTTTGTAAGAGACTGCTAAAGGATCATTTTGTGTAAAACACACACACCTATACCCATACACACACACACACACACACACACGCACACACGCACACACACACATTCACACACACGCCCTTTAACATTTCCCCATCACATATGCTGAAATCAAATCTTTTCCCTGAAAACTGTGTAGTCAGTGACCAGCTCTGAATCTTTTTGTATTAAAGACAGAATCAGGACCAGTTGCTGTATTTTTTCAAAGTGTCGTTCAAACAGTCACTAAAGGCAGATTTGCTGCTGCAGTTTTGCTCTCACTCTCTGAGCAAACACCAGTTGCCTGGAAACAAAAAGAAAACACAGCGACCTGCTTTGTTCCTGCAGCACATTTCTGAACACTGAGCTCCAGACGTCTCCGTCCTGCAGCGACATGGCAGAGGAGAAGAATCGCAGCCCGGTTCAGGGCCAGACGCTGACCCTGAAGATGGTTCAGGAGTGTGTGGAGCCAACAGAGGACGGGAAACGGTTGAAACTGGATCTCAGTTTTAAGCAGATCTCGGCGGTGCCAAAGTCCGTCCAGAAGCTGTGCGACGTGGACGAAGTGGATCTGAGCAGGAACCTGATCAGGAAACTTCCAGACTTTATTGACCATTTTGTCAGCATCTGTGTTCTGGATCTGCACAGCAACTATGTGAGTCTGGGACTAAAGGAAAAGATCTTTTTGCTTTGAGCAATGGCCTCATAAAAAAACTAAAAATTAAAGATGAAATAAAAAACATTCTGATAAAAATTCAAACTACTTCATCTTATCTTCTTAAAATAAAATTAAAGTGATGAAAATGAAGATTAAAGTCAAAATTATGATAAAAAGTAAAAACTATGAGATTATAAAATAGAACAGTATGATAAAAAGTAAATGTGAAAGCTAATGGTATAGAATAATTCAGGGTAATTCAACAAGATGTATTCACCTGTATAATATACACTACTGTGCAAAAGTTAGAAATGTCCTTATTTTTTATGAAAAGTGCTGTTTTTTCAATGAAGATAACTTTAATCAGAAATATACTCTATACATTGCTAATGTGGTAAATGATTATTCTAGCTGCAAATGTCTGGTTTTTGGTGCAATATCTACATAGGTGTATAGAGGCCCATTTCCAGCAACTATCAGTCCAGTGTTCTAATGGTACAATGTTTGCTCACTGTGTCAGAAGGCTAATGGAATAAAATGTTCTATTTATTTTACAACTCATGGTGGTAAATAGAAGTATATATATATATATATATGACAATATAAAAAAGTAGTAAATTTAAAATCATACTCACAGCAGCTGTTTGTATATTTATGTGTGTTTTTGCAGCTGGAGCAGCTGCCGGACGCCATCGGCCGCCTGCAGAACCTGCAGGTTCTGAACCTGTGTAATAACCGTCTGACGTCTCTTCCCGTCCAACTCGGGCTCCTCAGGAAACTTCACACTCTCAAACTGGGCCTGAACCAGCTGAAGGCTCTTCCCGTCTCCATCACCGCCCTGAAACAACTGCGGCACATCGGCCTCTCTGACAACCTCTTCACCCGCGTCCCCGCCTGCCTCTCAGAGCTGGAGGACCTGGAGGAGGTGAACATGGACCGGAACCCCCTCCTCACAGACCGGCCCCCCAAACAGGAGCTGGTCCGGCCGATCACGGCTGGCCTGTGCCTGGTCAGGGAGAGTCTGCTGTGTGACGAGTGTCTGGACACGTTCAGGGCAGAGAGGAAAAAGCTCAAAGTGAGACACAGCGAGTTCTCAGGAACAGAAAATAATGTGTTTGATACAAGTGAACAGAAGTAGAAGTAAATAATGTGAACTCTTGCACCAGATTCTAAACATATTCACTACAAAACCAGCTTTAACAGAATGTTCACTTCATGCTACAAGAGGAACAAACTGTTTATAACATTATTATTATCTCTGATCATTAGTCAGTATTTAAATAACTGTCACATCTCAACAGCTGCAGTCACTCACAGCAGAGCTGCTGAAAATCAATTCACACACTCAATTTCTCTGCCTTTCCGCCCCAATCATTCCATCAGTGACTCCACCCCCACCCTCTCCTACATGTCAATCACTTAAGAACACGCTCACATACACACACACACACGGGCAGAAATGCTGTGGAGGCAAAACAATGAGGCCACAAATAGAAGCTAATTAAATGGAGCTTTAGTGAAAGTTGTTTTGCAGCTTGTCAGGAATCAGCAGAAACTCTAAACACTGATCTACGATTCACTTAATGAAATGCATGTTGGAACATAAAACAGTGAAGTAGTGATTCAATCCTTTGAAGTTAATTATTTGATGATTTGTGCTGAATGAATTTCATGAAAATCACTGTGGAGGAAAATCGAATTTAACTTATTCATTGAACAGTATGTAATCACTGTCTCTATTTAGTTCAACTGCATCAATTAACTCAACATGCATGAAAATATCTTCAAATTAAACAACATGCTGCACTCAACAAACCCAGAAAAAAACTAAACACTGCATGAAAATATAATATTTAACAGGTAAATGAACAAAATAATCAAACAGAAAATCATAGAAACTCAGTGAAAACAGCAACACAAAGTCCTGACACATCATTTCATTACAAGTTTCCTAACATAGAACCTATTGATTCAAGTAATTTCTGTTGTTGACTCAATTCCTTTTTTTTAAGATTTTGTCTTCTGTCAGACAAGAGACAGTCAGAGAGTCGGAGAGTCACACAGTCACACACAAGTCTCTGTATGACTGACAGGACTTTAAATATATAAACTATATAAAACATCCTATGGAGAAATACATTTTGTTTGAATATAATTTTTTAAAGGAAGAATTTAGTCAATAAAAGCCAGTGACTGTGGGCTGTAATCAATAAATAATGCTAAGTCAACACCCGTCTCTGCCCGTATGAAATGTTAATCATCCTCCTATGAATGATTTAAAGGTTCCTAAACACTGTGAGGATGTGTTTGCTTCCCAACATGGTTCATCCTCAGGGACGAGTCTGACCTCAGAGGACGCGTTTACATTTTCAACATGGCATTGAGTTCCACTTCTACCTCTAAGAGATGGAATAAGGTCATGGAATAAGGTTTGAGAGAACTGATTATTATTTTATTTAATATTTGAGTTCATAGTCCAGCAGCTGAAAGGTCCTTGAAGAGACATATTTGCAGCGTGAGAGATGGAGACAGTTCACGCTAAACACAGCTGTGTTTTGATTTTCCTGCGGAGCTTCTCTGTCTCTATTGATGTGTGATGAATAATAAATGATCAACAATGAATGGTAAATGATGATGGATTTAATTGATCATGTCTGTTCATCCATCACTGCAGCATTAGACATGGACAGAAACTCTTCAACCACAGGTCCATTCTTAAAAACAACTTAGTGAATTTATTACGAGGGATTAAATCCTCACACTGATTTTACCACAAGAAACTGGGAGGATCTTAGTGTTGAGTTACCTCAACACTAAGATCCTCTGAACAGGTGTGTTTAGGGCAAATACACATAAAACATCAGTGACTGTCAGATTTTTAAAGGTTCAAAATAATCTGATTCATGCTCAAGGATGAAACGACACAATAATTGTAAATATAACAGTCATAGATACAATCACACTACCACCTTGCCTCAAACCATCACTAACAAAAAAATGAACACAGCTAAACAGGCATAACAAAAATACTAAATAAAATACTGAATAAAATCATTCTTTTAAAACCACAATGTATTTCACAATAGTTCATTGTTCTTAGTCTATTTGCAATATTCTCTTTTAAAGACAAAGTATTCTTAGATGACAAAAAACAATGTTATATCATCTGCACATAATCAAATATTTAATTCTGTTCCATGATGATTATTTATTTTATTATTTCTTCCCTTGGTTTTATTTCCAACAAGAATAATCAGGGGCAACTGTGTCTGACTCCTCAAGACACTGAAACATTATCACATAAATTATCAAAGAGCTTACAAAATCAAAAAAAGAAAATCATGTGTAGATGTTTCAAACCTTTTCAAGGTCTGCCCCAAAGAATAAACTCTTTTTTGTCTTTTCCATATATATCAGTCAAAGAGGTGAGACAGATGTGGATGTTGTTATAGTGAGTGTAAACAGTGAGCAGGCACTGGTTATTATGGCCAAACACAAACAGCATCAGATATGGGTGACGACTGGTCTGGTGGAGTCTTCCTCCTCCTCCTCCTCTTCCTCCCACCTTCCCGTCTCGTCCTCATCCATACATTGTGACGTTCTGCGATAACTGGGCAGAGCGAGGACGATGGGAACAAAGTGCCACACCCAGAACGCTCCCACCCGACCTCAGACTCAGACCAAACACTGTGTTGAGGACTGTTACTGCTGTCTCATTTTGACTTCCTACTGTGTGTGTGTGTGTGTGTGTGTGTGTGTGTGTGTGTGTATCACGCCTCCCTCGCTCTGCCCCTCCTCTTTCACTCTATTCCATTTCAGCTTGTGTGGCCCCTATCTCTGTTCATGTCAGCCTCATTTTAGCTTCATTTCAGCTTGATCCACACATTTGTGTGTGTGTCTGTGTATTTGCATGTGTGTGTTTGCGTGTTTGTGTGTGTGCACCCTGCGCACCATTAAATCTATCTCCCCGTTTGTTGGCCTGTGAGTCTAAGTGCATGCATGTGAGTGTACACACACCCCTCCACCCTCTCTGCTCTGTAATAAGAGCAGCTGTGGTTGACGCGGGGCCAGGAGTGATTCAATTGCAGCGCAGGATTTAGGACTATTATACTGTGTGGAGGAGGAGGAGGGCGGCCGGCTGCTGCAGCACAGCTGCTACAGCAACGACAGGTCTGATGCTGCCTTCAGAGACCACTGAGAGTAGGAAATTCAAACACCACAGATGGACACTGCAATGAAACAGCCTTTCAAAGCAATATGTTGTGTTTTAAAGGTCCCATAATGTGAAAATTGAGATTTTAATATACGTTTGATTATATGAGTGTGCAGTGTGTCTCTCCATGAAACCACCATGTTCAAGGCAGCCACTTCACTAGAAAGTACACACTATCCATTTAACACAGAAACTAAACACTTTACCTTCAACACAGAAACCACATACTGCACCTTTAATAAAGAAACTACACACTGTACCTTTAAGGTGGCATCTAATGAATCGGATCAAATTGATGCAATTTAAAGACGACCAATGGACTGCAAATCATTAAGAAAATGGAAAACAGTCTGAGAATCATTAAGCTTTTTGACCTTCAAAAAATATGTAAGAAAACACGAACAAAGCTTCAGAGGTTAATAGTGAAAAAGCGATCAGCATTCTTAGAGCAGAAACTCTGTGCTACCTGCCAGATACAAAAAGTGAAAATCCAAAAGTTCAACAACAATTCAACAAAAATCAACCGTCTGAAGTGTAACTGAAATTCATTCAGTTTCAATACTGACACCGGTGACATTTCTCCTGTTTGCTATAAACTTCCTCCTCCTACACACTCAGCCTGAGGGGACAGGACTTTTCTGTCAGATGGAGGAACAGTATTTTTCTCCCCTGGTTTTTCGGAGTTGTGCCACTGGAATGCCTGGAGCATGTAATTACATTCTACTGTACAAGTTGGGAAATTCCCACATCTCACTTTGAATCAAAAGAATCATTCTTAGAAAGCCATACAATGAAACATTAAAGTAGGTGATTAAAAAAAAGGAAACAAGAAAAGAGATTGACACGTGTTGTAGAATGAGAAGGAAACCGAAAATATTTAACAGCAAGAAGAATATTGGTGCAGCAGGACAGAGCGAAACAGAGGTAAGAAGGAAAAGAAGGATGAGGAAAAAATGAATAATCGAGAGAAGGTCAGTTGAGTCTCAGAGGAGATGTTGACGTTTCTGTAACCACGGATACGTAGAATCAACGTTTCAGACGTGGTGACGTAGGTCACTCGACGTTTCTTTATGGTTGGGTGGATGGATCAGTGCTTTGTTTCATGTCTGGAGTTGAAAAAGTTGAAAATGATCCTTTTCTAACAATAACTTCAACCTAACCACATCTTAACCACAGAGTTACAACATAAAACGTGAATTGTGAAACTATGCATATATTAAAAACGTTGACGTGCATCTGCAAAAATATAAACTGTCAACATTTCCCTGGAGATCAAGCTGCAAAAGAACAGGAAAAGAGGAAATATATGATATGATATGATAATGATGATGAGGAGGAGGAGGAGGAGAGAAGCTGTACAGATTAATTATATGTAGGAGGAGGAGACACCTCCTCCCTTCTTGCTTCCTCCTCTTTAAACATGCAGATCCTGATGAGAAAGCATCATTACAGGGAATAACACTTAAAATCAGGCATCTGTTCGCTGGTCAGAGACCATCCTCCTCCTCCTCCTCCTCCTCGACCCCAGACAGGAGCCCTGTTATGAATAATGCAGCAGGGAGGGGTGGAGGCCACTGGGCGTGTGCGGAGAAAAAAGCTTCCTCCTCCTCCTTCACCTCCCCCTTCTCTTTCTCCTCCCCTCCCTTCGCCCAACCCCCTCACTGCCGGCCGCACTGCAGAAGGTCAGAGAGAGAAGAAGAGGAGAGAGGAGCAGAGGGAGATCAGGGGTGGGGTGCCTGGATGTACACGAACATGCCGAGAGGAGAGCGAGCGGACGAGCGATGACGACCATGCTGAGCCCGAAGATCCGACAGACCAGGAGAGGTAAGATCATCAGCATCAGGGCTGCAGACTCACATCTGTTTCATCCACTGACGCTCACTGGATCATCTTCATCTACATCAACACATCAGACGCTTACACACAAATCAGCTGTTTATCAAACATCCACAATGTGTCTAAAGCTTTTAAGGGAAAACATCATGTTTTAGTCTTTAATCTTCATCTTATTCCATCAGCAGATCATTCTGCTAATTACAAGTTCCATGAAAATAGGATCAAATTGTTTGTCTTTTAATCTCATGTTTTATTCCTCATATGACAATTTTCACTTTTAAATCATACATTTTCCTTGAAACATTAAATTCCTTCCTCTGAATTCTAATTTTAGACAAGAATCTGTAGCAGAAACACTTTTCCTCCATCTATCTTCCTCCATGACGCTGCTGCAGCATTTTCTGAATGAAGCAGGAAACCTGTCACACATTAGAATTCTACTACAGCTGCATCGCTGCCGGCATGAAGCAGGAATTCTATTCGAGCGGCTTCTTTAGTTTCATCACTGTGACGCTCGGCGCTATCAGGCTGCTGTCAGCTGCTGCATATGTGTGTGTGTGGGTGTGTGTGAGAGATGCATTAATATGTCCATGTGTGTCACTTCCTCCACTGAATCGATCAGACGAACAATGAATTTGAAGTGGAAACATCTTGTTTAATTATCCCGTATTGAGTAGAATTATCTTGAATTATCTGACTCCATTCTCAGATCATTCATCTTATTTTGAATTTTTTGGTCAATTTAATGTTGTTTTCTTGAAAATAAAGAGTAAAAAAAATACGAGATAAAAGTAAAAATTCAAGAGCAAATCTGCCAATGAGCTCAAATAATTCCAGATTATTATTAGATAATTTTACCTAAACCAGATGTTTTGCAGTGAAGATGAAGATGGAACAAAGTGGATTAAATCTGTACTTGCATGTTTTCAGATTAAATTGGTTTGATGAGTTAAAGGGATTCACTTCCACATTTTTAAAATCAGCACTTAATTGAATAATTGGTTAAAGTGATTAGACTCAGGCAGCATCTCATCATAGCAACTAATATGATGCTTCACATTAGTCATGTTTCTGTCATGTTTTGAGATTATTAAGCGTGTAAAGAAGATTAATTTACATTCAGGCATCATACAACAGGCACAAATATCCTAATCAATATACAAATAGAACCATTGATCCGTGTTGTGCTTCTGACTGAAATTCTCCACATAATTTGACAGACTCAGCTCTGCCGACAGCGTCATGAATAACTGACAGGTGCAGTAGTGTAGAACGTGCTCAGCTGAGGTCAAAGCAGGTCATGAAACAGACAAACGTCTCTGACATGGAGACGTTTTCAGGTTGACTGAACCTTTCTGGCTCTCAGCAGAATGAATAATAAACAGGAGAGGTTTGTTGTTATTAATCCTTCATGGTGCTAAGGCTCAGTTAGGTTAGCTTCACAGTGCAGACCAGTTTGTATTGTACTTAAAACTCCACCAGCTATTTCACTCCTCCTCTTCTTCACTGTCTGATCCAATTAAAGCTGCAGCATGTCAGATTTATCCCCACCTACACAACAGACTTGGAGGAAAATGAAAAAAATAATATTCATCGCTATGTTTTAAGTAGCATCCGTCACCTTTTTCTAAAGGTTCTCAGAAAATTAACACAGAAACTACACAATGTATCTTTAATACATACATACATGTAGTATGTAGTATGTAGAAATGCTTCAGTGCTCAACAAAGGCAGCCCCGGTTTGAATCCTGCATCAGGTGGTCCTTTCCTGGATGTCATTCCCCCTCCCTCTGCCTCCCCCTTTTGTGTCACTTTCCATAAATTACTATCAATAAAGGTATAAAATAAAAAAAATAAATAAATGAAACTACACACTATACCTTTAATACCAGAAATAGAAAATAATAGAGAATCTAATTATTGCACCTTTAACACTGGCCTATTTATCATAAAGAAACAGACACTAAGAAGTAAAATCTGGGAACATTTCTCTTAGTGTCAGAAAAGAAGCAGCTTTAATTGCCTCCAGATCAGTCACTTCTGTTTGATCCGTTACTATGGTTTCATGATCAAAGTGGATGCATCGTAGCAGCACGGCTCATGACAGGAGATAACATACACAGAAACACACACACACACACACACACACACACACACACACACACACACACACACACACACACACACACACACACACACACACACAGCTACTGCACATCAGTTACACTCCACTGCAGCTTTAACATGCAGGCAGTATATTAAAGGCCACACCTCCTGCCTGTCAGTGAAAGCCACACACACACACACACACACACATTAATCAACAGTGAGAGGATAACTGGAAGTTATGCATTGATGCACCTGTAACTCTCTCGGCCATAAATCTCTATACAACAGCAGATTAATGAAATTGAATTCCTCCAACATGTGTGTACGTGAGTGTGTGCGTGATTTATCCATCAGTGTAGTATTGTCTTGCTGTTATTGATGACCCGCCCTGCCGTATGTACAGACTGTGATGTGTATAAGAGCCAAACATCCATTTCCTGCTGATGGTTCACATGCAGCTATAAACTACATTAAGAGATATCGTAGGGATATAGTCTGAGTGTGTGCGTGTGTGCAACCAAGTTTCCCTCTGGAAACCCAGTTACCAGAGGGAAAGGTTGACAGTTTATGTTTCTGCAGATATGTTGAATATATTTAGATAAATCCTGTTTGATGTTGTAACTCAGTGGTTAAGGTTAGTATGAGTTGAACATTTGTCTGCTGCAACATTTAAAACTTCAGATATGAAAGAAAGCACTGATCCATCCAACCCTCCTCTTGATGAGAGAAGAGGACCTAAAGAAGAACTGAAGAGGAACATCAGCTTAATCTGAGTCAGTTTATGGATCCTTAACATCAAAATATTTGAAAGACTGCTTCAGACTTTACACAGAAACCATTCCTGAGACAGAATGAGCAAAATTTCTAAAATAACAAAAAGACTAAAATAAAAACTGTCTCAATGAACAAACTTTTGTCCAAAATAGTTAAGATGTAGAAATTTCGACTTAAAGGAGTTACTTAGAGGAATTTCATCATTTTAAAAACGTTTCTAAATTTGCTCCAGTACTGAGTAAGAAGCTGTCCACTCCACAGCTGACACGCTATAACAGAGACTTTAAAAGGATCCCAGCGACTTTTATGGTCTTATAGGTTTAACGTTGGCGTCAGTTATAAATACATAAACAAAAACATTCATATTCAGTTCAATATGTTCATTTGTAGTCATTTCTAGTAGTTCGCCATTTGTTCTTTACACCGCAAAGCATTTGCCGTCTCTGTTGATGAATACAGTCAGCAAGATGAAAATGGACTCTGAGGACAACTCGGCAAACGATACTGGAAATGATGAGAATGAAGACCATCCGAGAAGTGAATAAGTGAGAGTTGGCGATAATCGATGGTGCCTGTCAACAACTGCGCCAAAGCTGAGAGAGAGGGAGAGTATCTGTTGTAAGGAGCTCCGTTTTCTGTCAGGGGCAATTCAGGGTGTGTAAATTTAATAATTTAATTAGCATTATTGTGTGATGAAAACTGGTTTATATCCTTGCAGGAGTATGTCCAACATCAACTGCCTCTGATGTTTCTGTTCACAGTTTTCTGATGTTATACACAAACTACTTGTCAAGGAACAAAGAAGGCACAGCATCTGCTTTTAATCTTGGTTTACAACAAGTAACTGTGAGCTCTTGCTGCAGCCATAGTCGATCAAACCCCTCAAAATACATCAGGGCTAAAGTGACAAGAACACAGTCACACCTCTCTGGGTAGTTGTAGTTGTCCAACAGCATTTTCCTATTGTTTTTTTTTTTTCACATCCCGTGGAAAGCAGTGAATGTTGACAATAGTTTACTTGTTTCCTTTAGACTGGAAATTACAAACGAAAGCCATGCAGTGTGGCATTATGTCAATTGTTGGCCTTAGCAAAACTAAACTTAGCACAAGTTGAAGTCACTTCTAATTCTAGCCTGAACAAAAGACAACAACCTTTTGATGTCATCCATCCAGAATTTTTTGAAATCACGGACAGATCAATTGTTCTGAATGTGTATGAAAATGTGCAGATTTTCTTAAAATTACAAATTACTTAAAATTACAATTTTTTAAAATGTTGCTGCTGGGATGATCATAGCATATTTAGACATAATACCTCCATCTAGTCAGTGATTCTAAGCCTCATCATTGAAGAGAAAATGTTGTGGATAATGTCCCTGCTCCATCTGCTTTTTCTGAATATTCTCCTCCACACTCAGAATTATTCATCCACACCCTCAATACAACATCAGTGACCATCTCAGTCAGACTCAGGATGTTCCTGCGTCTCCACCTTCTCTAACTACTGTAAATCAGTCAGCCACAGTCCTGCTCTTTATGTCACTGAATTGCTGTGATTATGCAGAAAGTCGCTGTGACGGTAAACAGACTCTGTTCAGCAGAGGAGTTGATAGTTGTAGAAGTGACCACAGAACAGCTCCACCCAGACCAGGAAGCTCTGAATCACCCACACAGTCACACACACACACACACACACACACACACACACACACACACACACACACACACGTGTATGTTCCACTGAGCCGTTGACTCAGACAGCTGATGTGTTAAACAGTGCAGCTCTTTTATGAAACAATGTGAGGCAGTAAAACGGGAAAAATGAGACCAGGATCCCTCAGAGTTGAGAGTTGAAGTTGACCTGATGTGAACCTGGTTATCGTCCTCATCCTAAGAAATAAACAGGAGAAGATCATTATGATTTAATGATAGTGATATGGCCTAAAATGTATATTGTGATAGACCTCATTGCAGTCTTGTTAACTTCTTTTTTAATATATATATATATATATTTAAGAAGTTAACAAGCGATAAATGAAAAATGAACACAGTGACATAAGATTAAAACTGTGAAATATTTGTATTTAACAAACTTGACAGCTAAAAAGCTAAATAAATGTTTATTTCTGTGACTGCTTGGCTTACTTGACAACACCTGAACCAGCAGGTCACTGTGTGACGATACGTTCAAGTGCATCACAAAACCTGGTGACCCAGTCATTGGTGCCTCAGTTAAACAAAGATGCTGATTCTCCACTCTGGTTTGGTTTTATTTCAGTTATATCAGTGATGTTTTTAACACAAACAGGGGAACATTTCAGCAATGGTCCATCTATAGTTAGACCAATGCAGCCATTTTGTAAATATCTGGATTACTGATGCTTGAAAAATGGTCAATAACATGACTGTTAATATTCTGCAGTAAATGTTTGAACCTGCTGATGTTAAGTTGTAGCCTGTGAATTAAATCTGGCCCCAGTGTTTTTCACCAGCTCCTCCTTTTCTCTTTCAGCCATGTTTAATCATGTGTTGCAGCTGGTTGCAGCATGTGGTTCTATTGTAGTAGGTCGCAATTGCATAATCAACATGTATTATCACAATAGTACAATAAAATTATCTATATTATAAAATCTTTATAGTAGGGCATTTCTATATTGTTTATATCACCCATACTAGCATGTTCCTCCTGAAACTAATGTGAAGGAGGAAGCACCAGATTTATAGATGCAGGTTCTGGAGAAGGTTGATGATTGGAGACGAGTATATAAAGTTTGTATGTGTTTGTTTGATTATAAGGTCTCAGTTTTCTATAAAAAATTCCCCGTGTTTCAAAACATATATTATTGGTTAAAAATTAACAATGTTGTTATGTTAACAGTTCCAACAATTATGTTCGAAAATTACCAACGAAAATGCTTTTAATCTAAAAAATTATTTTTTAGTGCAAGTGGTAATAATGAGTCTGTGTGTGTGTGTGTGTGTGTGTGTGTGTGTGTGTGTGTGTGTGTGTGTGTGTGTGTGTATGTGTGTGTGAGTGTGAGTGTGAGTGTGTGTCCTGAGTAATTACAGAGCTCTGATACAATAGAACGATCAGAGCTGAACGTGAGGAAGAATCAGCGCAAGTCAGAGATGGAGGGAAATTAACAGGAAAATAAATGAGGAGCCGAGGAGGAATAAAAGAACCGGAGGAAGAAAAGAATAGAAGGAAGAAAAAGAATAGGAAGAAGCAATGAACAGGAGGAAGAAAAGAACAGGGGGAAGGCCAAGGTTTGTTCTTACAATGAAGCAGCTCCAGAAGGAAACAGCAGATATTAATAAATTATTCAGACAGTAACGTGTTGATTTTACAGAATTAGAGACATTTTAAAGCTGAACTCACCAATCATTTTAAACGGATGAAACATGTTAATGTGGAAAGTGGTTAATAGTTAATAGCAAATTTTAAGTGAAGTTTTAAAATCTCATCAAAATAAAAAAGAAAAGAAAAAGAAAATGTAAGTTCTGTGATTTTCCATTGTGGTTTAGAGAATAAACTGGTTTGGTCAGAAGATGACGGGACAGGCAACAGTGAAAAGGTTTTTATGGTTTTGTGGAGTTGCTGCAGTTTGATTGTTCACAACAGTGGAGCAGAAACCAAACACATGAAGTTATACATCACCAGGCAACAAAAAAACGGGAGAGAAGTCAGGAGAAAAGAAAGTAAAGCTTCAATTCAGCTGTGAAAAATACAAATATTGCATATGGAGGAAATATCACAATGTTTTGATATATTGAAAAAGACCCAAAAAGATAAAAATTCTACATCAGAATTCACGTTAGAAACCTGTTACCATGGAAACAAGGTGGAAGCAAATGTTTACCTTTAAAGACCAGTCTGTCCTCATCCTGTCCATCCTCATCTAAACCATTCCCATCTGATCTGTCCTCATACTGTCTTTCCTTATCGGGTCAGTCCTCGTCTAGCAGGTGTCTTTAAGGAGTAAGACATGAGGATGTCTGATGAAGCAGAGAATCAAAGAGAATAAAAGAGAAACACGTTGATTTCTTTATTCTGCTGATCGTATCTTCAACCATTTCTGGTACACACTCTCAACAGCAGAAGTCTCCACATTCCTGTAAATTATACGTGAACATCAACATTCTACCCTGTTTGCATCACTGTCATTTGCTCATCTGTGCAAAACCGCAAAACCTTGCAGCAAAATCTGATGACATGAACTCACGGACACATCCTTCTTTCTCCTTACCTTTCCTATATCGCTGTGGTTCAGGCGTTTAGGTTCAGGTTAGTGTTAGAAAAGACCATGTTTTTGGTAAAATGATCAATTACGGACAAATGTCAGTTAACAGTGGTGTTGAACATTGTCTGCAACAGCTTATTATGAAACAAAGCACAGATCCATCCACCCAACCCTCCTCCTGCTGTGGAGAGAAGAGGAACTGAAGAGGAACATCAACTGAACTATGTCACCACATCTGAAACTATGCTTCTAAGTATCCATGGTTACAGAAACACAAAATGTCAGCATTCCCCTCTGAGACTGTGCTAATTTAATATCATCAAACTATTATTTTCAGAGCTGATGTCAGACGAACTGAGTGCAGCTCAGTGGCCCAAACATGATGTCATATAGTGACTATAAAGCCCCCCCTCCCTCTTTGAACCTGTCCTTGGCTGAGATCAGGTTACACTCGTCTATTCAGAAGCTTCACTCCAGTCAGTCCCTTGTGGTCTTATTATCCAGCTCAGCTACTCTGAGGCTGCAGCAGCACACCATAAGTCTCTTCTAAAGAGGTGGGGGGTGTCACCTCAGGCATGTTTTCCCCTTCATGGTCTGTATTTACTGTCCTGGTATTATATCTCTTTAGTTCCACCTCTTTATGTTCTGTCGGTTGGTGTGTAAAGATGCTGCAGCAGCAAAAAGGATGAAGGCAACATGGACGACTTTTAGGATCACGGACAAACATACAGAGACAAACTGGAGACATTAAACAGAAGCAGCATCCAGTTACCCCACAGCCCACAAGCTTAAGAACAAAAAAGCTTTTTGATTCATGTATTCATGTGATAATGAGGATCATACATATATATATATATATATACATAATTAATATTTACATACAGTAAAAATAAAATATTGTGGCTGTTTGGTGTGTGTGTCTGTGTGTGTGTGTGTGTGTGTGTGTGTGTGTGTGTGTGTGTGTGTGTGTGTGTGTGTGTGTGTGTGTGTGTGTGTGTGTGTGTGTGTGCAGCCAGGTCAAAGAGCATGGTGATGGGTGAGGTGTCGCGGGGCTCCTCTCCCGGGCTGCAGGAGGGGGTGAAGGCTGGTTGGCTGAAGAAGCAGCGCAGCATCATGAAGAACTGGCAGCTGCGCTGGTTCGTGCTGCGCTCGGATCAGCTGTTTTTCTACAAGGACGAGGAGGAAACCAAACCTCAGGTAAACACACTCAGGCTCCACACACAAAGTTTAAAGCCCACATCTGCACTTCTACTCTTCTGGGTGTCATGTGAAGTTGTAATGTCACTAATGATATCCTGATTGATGATGGAACATAAACTATTGCTGACTCACATTTCCCTCATTTATATATTCAGCTCATCACACAACAGGTGACACCCACATCTACCCACCAGCACGCACGCCCGCACGCATGCACACACACACACACACACACACACACACACACACACACACACACACACACACACACTCTGTTAAAGCATAATAATCTTCTCTGTATATTCAGAGCTGAAATCTTTTATTGATTTCCTCAGTCTTCACTCTGGATGACTGCTGTTTATATAATATAGAAAGCAGCCACCTGCTATCCGTCTTTCATTCAGCAACACATGCATGCATACGCACACACGCACACATACCAGGATGACGTGGCTCCTTCCTGTGACGAACAAATGACTGAAGCCTTTGACAGACGGTCTTTAGAGTTGCCAATATTCATCCAGCCTCTATTGATTTTCAACCCCCAATGGATTCAAGTCACACACACACACACATGCACACAGACACGCAAGCATGCACGCACAGTAACATGCACTTATGCATACACACACATCCTCCCCCCCTCTGAGAGCAGCATGTGTGAGAAAGTGTCATTCTGGTCTTTACTCTCCCTCATCTTCTAATCAATAGAAAGGGATGGGTGTGGGTGTATGTGTGTCAGCACTCCCCCAGCACTAAGATAAAAGGATGTGATTATTGGTGGAAGGAAAGATAATACTGTTGAAGGATCTGAGCAGGTTTCTGAGATTAAATCCGCCATTGAACAAATGAGTTAGTTATTGGACAAAAGCTGCAGAACAAAGACTATGTGTTTGTGCGTTTTATGTGCTTTTATGTGCGTGATGTGGGAAGAGGTTGCTGGTCCCTGCTTTGTCCTTTTTCTGACAAAGGTCCATGTCTCCAGTGGCGATGACGCCTAGTGCAGATAATAGTCTCCGAATTAATCTCAGCTGTAATTAATAAAATGTAATTAAGTGCTGAATGCAGGCAGCTCATTCTTTATTGATAAATAATCATTAAAGGGCTATAGCTGCACTGGTGCTGTGTTCTATGTGAAGTTGTGATGTCACTATCAAGTCAATCATCAGCATTAGTGAATATACATTCGGTTTGACTTTAAACACACAATATGTCATTTCTGCCACTTGTCTCAAATCAATCAAATCAATAACCAAAGTCGAGCCGATGACATCATTAAAGAGCTGCTACTAACATATATCACTAAGAAGCGTCATGATGATGTCACATCTGCTCCGTTTGTTTCCCTAATAACTAAAGATCCAGAGGATTAGGAGGTTTGATCAGGATCTGAATTATCTGCAAATGATTAAAGGAATAACACTGAACCAACAGTTTCATGTTATATATCTGTGACACTGCTCAAATTCAACTACAGATTTCACACAGGTGACATATTTATTAAAAATATTTCTTTGAAATAATAACCCAGAACTATTCCAAAAAAAATCCTATATATATAAATATATATATATAATCAGCTAAAACCTGTAGAACATTCTGTGTCCTTCACTTTAATCTTCGTTGTGTTCTCGTGTTCCTTATTCATCCAGCTCCTCCCGTTATTCTGAGCACACAGCCCCCCTGGGAGCGGCCCTCCTGCTGACCCCCCCCTCCCATCCATTTGTTGCCTAGCGACTAAGGCTGGCGACAGTCCGGCCTCCAGATCAGGCAATTTGGCAGGACTCATGTTTGATGCAGGCCGGCAGCACGAAGGCGAGGAGGCACAGGGACAAGGAGGCGAGGGGGCAAGGAGATAAAGGGGCAAGGAGACAAGGGGGCGAGCAGACAAGGATGTGAGGAAATATGGGGGGGGGATAAGGGGACGAGGAGAGGAGAGGGCGAGGAGGTGAGGATATGAGGTGGCAAGGAGACGACAGGAGCAAGGAGACAAGGGGGCAAGGAGATGAGGGTGCAAGAAGACGATGAGGCAAAGAAGCAAGGGGAAAAAGGGGTGAGGAGGTGAGAGAGTGAAGGGGCAAAGATGATGAGGGAGTGAGCGAGAAAAGGGGCGAATAGACAAGAAGGCAAGTAGGTGAGGAGACAAGGGGGCGAGGAGATGAGGGGGTGGGGGAGCAAGGGGAGCAAGGGGGCAAGGAGGTGAGGGAGTGAGGGGAGGAGACAAGGGGGTGAAGGGGTGAGAAGGCGAGACAGTAGGGGGGATGAGGAGGCAAGAAGACGAGGGGGCAAGTAGATGAGAAGGCAAGGAGGCGAGGGGGTGAGGGAAAGAAGGGAGGAGATGATGGAGCGATGGGCGAGGAGGTGAGGAGACAAGGGAGTGAAGAAGAAGGGGGTAAAGTGGTGAGAAAGCAAGAAGGCAAGGGGGCAAGGGGGGAGGGAGCAAGGCGAGGAGAAGGGGACGAAGTAGTGAGGGGCAAGAGATGAGGAGGCAAGGAGATGAGGGAGCAAATGGGCAGGAAAACAAGGAGCTGAGGAGATGAGGGGGTAATGAGGTGAGGGGGTGGAGGAGCAAGGGGAGGAGACGAGGGGGCGAAGGGTTGAGGAGGTGAGAAGGTGACTCACAATGAATTAGTCAACTTCAACTCTCAAATAGTTATTTATTAGGATAATGTTTCTGATTATACGTGCAGAACCTGTTCACACAGACGTAGCTGCTTAAAATGGTGGAGTGAAGGAAAGGAGACAGATTTGGTGAATGTTAAGACAGTGATTGACAGCATGAAAACAGGAAGCTGACGCTGAGTCTGTGTTTCAGGGCTGCATCACGCTGCAGGGATGTCAGGTGAACGAGCTCACAGCCAATCCGGACGAACCAGGAAGACACCTGTTTGAGATTGTACCAGGTGAGCTTCTCCTCCATTTCCCTAGTTTAACATCTGATCTCATCCAGCTGCCACTAACAACAAATCTCCTCTAAAACAGGTTTAACACAGATTCTGACATTCATTGTTTCCTCAAGCAACAAAAATAAACCTTCTTTTCTCTGGTTATTTGATATTCAAACAGCAGGTGGCACTGATACCAAAGGGTTAAACCTCTGACCTCATGTCTCCTGACCTTCAGTTCTTCATAAAAACATTTCCATCATCGTTTTCAGGATTTTACCTGTTATTGCCATTTTGCTTACAAGAATTTTATTTATTGTGCTTTTTTAATGAAAAATACACAATAAATTATTTTTGAAATTATAGCCAAAAATCAGAGTGGATTTTTTGGAGGGTTACTGTTACTGATTGAACATTGATCAGGATTAAATTTTTTTGTACAGTGTCAGCCTTCATCCACATTAAAAACAAAAAAGATTTAAATTCTAAATTACCGTATTTTCCAGACTATAAGTACAAGTCGCACCAGCCATAAAATGCATAATAAAGAAGGAAAAAATATATATAAGTCGCACTGGAGTATAAGTTGCATTTTTTGGGGAAATTTATGTTGTGAAGCAGAGGTAATTAGGGGGCAATTGAATATTTATCCAGTGGGTGGCGCTGTGTGATCATTGTGGCAAGGTTTACTGAAGAAGAGTGAAGTTTCCGCGCATGCGCAAGTTGTCGTTCTCCCCGGGACTGGAAGGAATGTATTGTTTTTGTCTATCTCGATAAAAAGTGAAACTCATCATCTGCATTTGTGGTCCTTTGTTTTGACAAGTTACCACAATTTATTTGATAAAATCCAACACCAAGAACAGACAGATTTAAAAATGAAAAAAAAAATGTAAATGATGAACAATTTAAAATAAAAATAGAGGCAACAACAGGCTGAACGTTATGCTGAAGTTACATGACACAACTGAGAACGTGCCTGGTATGTTAATATAACATTTTAAGAGTTATTCCGATAACTATTGCATCAATAACATAAGAAGTTTACCAAAACCATCCGTGTCACTCCAAATACCCGGTAACTAAAATCCAATGAAATCTTCATCCTCTGTGTCACTTTTCATCAACTCCTCTAACTCCGGAGGTAGAAGATGCGACGCTTCCTCTTCTACGTCGCTGACGTCAGACGTCATATTTTACTACTTGCAGCTTGTGATCTGCAAAATATGATTTTCTTTTCGGTGCCATTTTTGTTAAGCCCTTATCAGTTGTTTTTAAAAATTACCGCCATTATCAACACAAGCCTAGAGCGCCCTCTTGCGGTTTAATGTGAAAATAACATGTGAAATGATATACCGGTAATAATGTGTTAATGATTTCACACATAAGTTGCTTCAAAGTATAAGTCGCACCCGGCCAAACTATGAAAAAAAACGTGACTTATAGTCCGGAAAATACGGTAATTAAAAGGGTAAAATGAAGACATTTTAAAAGCTGAGTGAAGCTCATCTCAGTGTTTGTTTGAGGCCTCCTGTGTTTAGAATAGAGAACAGAGCCTGAGAGTTTCTCTGTGTTTACGGTCAACATCGCAGACGGGTGTCAACCCGATCAGCTGCTGAACTGTGAAACTGGTGAGCAGCGAGCAGCCAGAGAGCAGAACAGAACAGAGAAGCTGGATGTTGTTTCTTTAAACAGCATGATCAGAATTAAACTGTGAATAACAGCGTTCAGAAACAGGATCTGTTCTTTCATTATCAAATCAAACCAGCTTCATTCAGTCCTCTTCAGTGAAAGCTACATACTTGAGATATAAAATCTCAAGCTACAGACTTGAGATATAAAAATTCACATTGTTTTTTCTTTTTTATATTTTATTATTTGGAAGGTCATTTACATTTCAAAACATGGGCGTATAGAACACATACACTTACATGATACATACTGTACATAATATGATATTAACTCAAATATGTTATATTTTATCCACATCTCAATGCATCCTTTCCTGTTAGTCTCCCTTTTTTTCTTCCTAATTTTATCTTGTGTACTTATTTGAACATTTGAACAAAACAATGTCACACATTCTCATTACTTCTCATAAATATGTCCATTATATCAGTCTCTGTAATAGATCACTAAAGATGGCAATGTCCGTTAAATCAGGTCCAGTCTCTGCATGATGATGTACCTTGTTAAATGTTTCAGTCTTCATTTTTAAGAATGTAAACCTTTCAATTATGTAGATATTGTTTAGAACGATGGAGTGTTGGGTTGGTCAGGGCTTTTTTCCTCTGCCTTATTCGGAATATTATGTGTTGTATTACCTAATGTACAGTGAATGTCCCAACAATATGAAATAATTTTGGGGCAATCCAAAAACACATGATAGTGGTTTCCCTCATTCACTCCACATAAACTCCTACAGTTCATTCGACACCTTGATAAAGGATCTCATTATAGTTTTCCCTCCAGCATTGTGAAGATGTAGTTGTCCACTGGGATTTACATATATTTTCCCACACATCCTTAGTTATCTCCATTCCTCCCTCCCTCTCCCATTTATTTCTAACATGGAGGATGTTTGTGCCAAAAGAGTCCTGGAAACATTTGTATAATCTAGATATTATCTTACCTCCACTCCCTATGTTTTATAGGTTGACACAAATATATTTAGAATACCATTGTCTGCTTTCTTCAATCCCTCGTTCATAACTTCGTTCACCCTGTGTCTCATTTGTAAATATCTATAAAAAAATCTTGGTTCTCCAGTCCATAATCTTCTTGAAGTAGCTTCATTGCTTTATTAACACATAATAGGTGCCTTGGTAGAACATAATTAAAAGTCATAATTTCTGGGTTTGGCAGATTTCATTTATACCCGGACAAGTGGCCAAATTTCTGCAAGGACATTATTATTGGCAGGAATACTAACGGTTGAGTCAAAAATATTAACATGTCATCTGCAAACAATGAGTTTGTGTTCTTCTCCTGCTATATTTATACCCCTGATTCCTTCAACTTGTCTAATACACTGAGTAAGAGGTTCTATAAAGAGAGTGAAGAGGAGTTGGAAACAGGGGCAGCCCTGTCTATATATGAGAGCTCCCATATAAACCATCTGGAAAAACTGCCTATTAATTTTAACCCCTGTTATTCAATTGTTATATATTGCTTGAAGGTGTCAATGAGGGTTCTGTGGAAGCCAAATTTCCCCAGTAATTTATACAGTAAGGTCCATCTGACCAAATCAACTGTTTGGTCCAGATGAATAAGAGATGGTAGGATTTTTCTATTCTTCTAGAAAATACTGAGGTGTAGATCTTATAGTCCACATTTACAACAGAGATTGGTTGATTTTGTTTACAATTGAATCTATTTTTACCATCATTTAGTATTGTTGAGATTATAGCTTCACTCCATGATGGGGGGGATCTCTCCCTTTTCGAGTGCCTAATTACATGTTTGACGTAGTCATACCACTCAGCTGTAAAACCATCAGAACCTAGACTTTTACATGATTTAAGTCTAGTTATTGATAACTTCACTTCTTTACCTGTGATCTCTGTAACTACTGATTTATTTTGTTCCTGTATGACTAAGGGTAAATTCCGAGATTTAGGAAGATTGTCTATTTCTTTTTCCTTATCTAGCCTTGGTGGTGAATATAATTTTCGTTAATATTCTCCAAAACAGTTTGCTGACATTTTATTTCATCTATAAAATTGTCTGCTTGCTGTTTCCTTCATTTTTATGCCACTAACTTTATAGCTATACAACCTGCCTAATAATAACTTTGTTTCAAAGAAGTCAATTTCTTTAATTTATTTTTTTTAATATATCTCGTCTATTTCATTTTGTCATCTTTTAATTATTACTGCCTTATCTGACTGTCCTACTCTTGTGGTCTCTTTGTGCCACTGTCATATAATTGGATTCCAATTCTGTCTCTCATAAATATAAATTTGTCTATCTTAAATATAAATAGTCAATCCTAGAGTAAGTGAAGCGTGTGGAGTCTTCTGCAGAGTTGTTAAGGTGGGTTCCGTGAAGGTAAAAGACTGGGAAGGGGGTTTGGAAAGGTGTATCCCTCTCTTTCAGTATCTTCTTTGCCTCTGAGAATTCTTGTCTTTTCTTTATCCAGATTAAATTGCTTATTCTTCCATATGAAGAGCTTCTTCTGCCACACTGGTCTGAGAATCTCCTTTTTGGTTCTGTAGCTCAGAAACTTAACAACAATGGATCATGTGGGAGCTCTTTCTCACAAAGCTAGTAGAAGTGCACGGTGCACCTTTTCAATACAGCGGTCCTTGTCAGGTTGCAGGGCTAAGTTGTGTTTCAGTAACTCTTCCACAAAGGTTATCATTGCAACTCATTTTCAGACCCCTTGGCAATGGAGTGAATCCTGATGTTGTTTTGTCTCGATCTTCCCTCCTGGTCTGTTTGTTTAGCTTCCAGGTGGGTTTAAAGTTTTATTAATTCCTTCACCACTTCTTCTACATTTTGTACCCTTTCCTCTGTTTTTAAGATCCATTCTTCAGCCGTTGCAGATTTCTTTTGCTAAGCTCTTCTTTCATTTCTGTTAGTTGTTGCTTCTTGTCTTATCAAAAACTAAGCAAATGTAGTGCTCAGACTCACGTTAATCTCTTCATGCAGGCCTTCTGCACTAGCATTAGCTGGTGAGCTGCAGCTAGCAGGTGAAGATTCACAATTCATGTTTTGCATCAGGAACTTTCTTGGTTTTGGCTTTGCTCTGCTTGTATCTGGTCATTGTTAACCAATTAATTGTGATGCTGGCTGAAGTTTAATGTGAGTTTACTATATATAAATAAGTCATTTTAACAAATTTGTCTGTTGAGAATTTCTCTTAGGCTGCTATCTTTGTGGCTATGCAGTGGAAGTCTGTACATTTTCTGATTTCACATTGTTTTAATGTAGTTGTTAGTTAGGAGGAGAAACCTGTCGACTCACACCTTTATTGATCAGCAGAAGTTCCAGATGCTCCTCTACTTTCTTTACTGTGCGTGTGTACTGGGTAATAATGACTGAGTGTGTGTGCATGGCCATGTTTATTGTGGAGATATCAGCTGCAAGACACTGAACTCGAGACACACACACACACATTCGTTCTCAAATGTTTATGTCTTTTGGGGACGTTGCGGAGGTCAGTGTCACAGTGTCTCTTTGTGCACATTTATCTCACATCAACACTTCAGCTGTTTCGAAGCAGGTGGAGACTGAACGTGGACATTTCCTTTGTTCCAGAGTAAAATACCATCAGCTGCAATTAAAACATAACTGCAGAGATCAAAAGGAGCAGAATGACACTAATTACTGTTCTTGTCATCAAAGCTGCAGGCACAAAACACATATGCAAATAATTGTATATTAAAAATATTCTTTGTATTTAACGTCTGACTTGAGGCGATAAGCTCAGTGGCGTGTGAAAGGTAATTAAACCATCTGGGAAAGAAACACACATGCATAGGCACATGCACAGGCACATACACACGTACATGCACACGCAGACACACACACACACTCAGAGGTCAAAGTGTTTCCTGACCCTGATCCAACAGACCAGAAGCCATTGACCTTTGACATGAACTCAGTGTATTAATCACACAAATATGAGTCTGTCTGTAGAGGTGAAAAGTAACCAAATACATTTACTCAAGTACTGTAGTAACATCAGTATTTACATGTAATGCTACTCTATACTTTACTATAATGATCTGATGCTTTAGTTACTTTCAGATGCAGGTATGAATATTTTACATTAATTAAAATAATTTATATTCTATTGTCTATATTTTATTAATTGTCTATATTCTATTGTCTGTTTTCTTTGTGTGAAAGCTCACAAATATTATGATGCAGTACTTTTACTATTAATCTACACAAAGTATCTCAAACTGCCTTCAGATTGATAAACTAAACCATTAATACTTAATACTTTGACATGTATTTATAAATAAAACTAGTATAATATACAATAATATAACAGTCTGTATAGTGAGAACCTTTACTGTTGATACTTTGATTACATTTAGCTTATATTACTTCTATACTTTTACTAAAGTAACATTATATTTTCAGGACTTTTCCTTGTTTTTAAATATTTTCATACAACAGTATTTCTACTTTTACAGCAGTAAAGTATCCGAGTACTTCATCAGCTCTGCAGTTTGTATCTCAGAGGTTGATTGGCTTTGTTAATGTTGTTGGTTTTCCTCTGCGCGTGTGTGTACAAGTTTGTTTGGCAAAGATTGGAGGACAGCCCACACACACACACACACACACACACACACAGGCATGCACTGCTCCTCCTGCTGCTCTGACAGACTCAGAGAGCAAAAGTAAATGAAAAGCAGCAGCAGTAACAACAGCAACTGGACAGTTGGACTCTGGTTTCGTTTCAGTGGTGTTGAGCATGAATCGCTGCTGGTTTTGGTCGTCAGTACCTGCGGACTGAGGCCGGAGTCATGGGGCCAGTCTGCTGCAAACCCGACAGACTGAAGCAGCAACATCTCCAAGGTAACAGGAAACAGAAGCTGCAGAGTTTAGTTTAGTTTCAGCTAGAAATAAATTTCTGCTTGTTGCATTGTTTGAAGTTACTGTGTCTGAGCCTTAAAGAATCCACCATGTGCTGAGGTTAACAATAGAATCTTTAAGAATAGAAGCAGCTTTAGCTGAATGTCTAAGACAAGACAACAGTTATATGACAGCTTCTTCTTTCCCTTCTTGCTTTGATCTTGATCACACTACAAAAAATTAAATCAGGTTGTATTTGGCCCAATAATGAACAGAATTATGTTGATTGAGCTATATCCTTGTTGGAAGATGTTCTGCTTATTTAACATTTCGTTTCTTGAATTTGGTAAATTTAATCTTGTTTTCTGAAAAAATATGATTAAAAGACAAACTATTTAATCCGGTTTTAACAACACATGTATATATATATATATATATATATATATATATATATATATATATATATATATATATATATATATATATATATATATATATATATATATATATATATATATATATATATATATATGTGTGTGTGTGTGTGTGTGTGTATGCATGCATGTGTGTGTGACTGTGTGGGTACACACTATAGGAGAGCATCATAGATGTGGTGCTGAAGTTATAATACTAATGTCTGCACTGATTGGTCCTTGATGTTTATCTTCCGCTCTCTCATTCATAATACAGCATAGAGGTTGTATAGAGTTAATCCCCAAACGATCAACAGCCTCATTATTACAGGAAATGGCCTGAAGGGCAAAGCAGCAACAGACCACAGTACATTAACTGTAGACTGTGTGAGGGTCAGGAGCAGACGGTTGAGGAGCAGGCAGGTGTGAGGTCACAGATTTGCTTCACAAGGGTCAAAGTTTATCTAAACACCTGTAGATCTGACGGTATCATCACTGATGAAAGTCTCCTCTCCTCCACCTTTTCTCTCCTCCTCAACCAGTCAGTGCATCCTCTTCGTCTGACCTTCACAAACCAAATCTAGAATTGTGGATAAATCTTCAGTGAACACAGACACTTAAAAGCCAAGCTGAAACCATTTAACCCCTGAAGGCAAACCAGTTCCAGATTGTCAGAATCTGTCGGCTCTGTTAGGATTGATTTTAACTGCGTGTGTGTGTGTGTGTGTGTGTGTGTGTGTGTGCTTGTGAGATCAGGACCTGGTTTCTTGTAGAGGGAGTATTAAATGTGTCTCGGCTCCTTAATGTCTGAGTCTCCTCTACCTTCACTATCAACCTTTAATTTGCCTCTTTTCCTGGAGGCAAAGTGAAGGACCCATTTAGTTTCAGTTACACACACACACAAACTCAGTAAGTATGCAGTAATAGACTTTAAATGTTGTGATGGAAGCTGTATTTTAGACAGTTTATATGTGTATGGAAATAAATCTGTCACCAGGTTCTGAAATTTAAAAGTCACTGAATTATTTCGTTTCTTTTGCCTTGAAATTAAGTTTCTGAATTTTCAGCCTCTGAATTTAACTTTTATGTTGTTGAGTAACTTCAATATATTATATGAATCTATTATTAGATTTGTTTAAACTTGAATATTTGATTCAGAATTTGTGAGCAAATAAGGTTTATTCTGGTTTATCCTGGTTTATTTGTGCCCACTGCAGCCTATGCACAGACAGAGTGCAGTGTTGTTCATCATCACAGTGTGAGATTCAGAGCTGTGTGCTGATGGAGCTTTAAGCTTTATGATTTGTTTGTGTTTAGATTCCTGCTCGCAGTTAAATGACTGAGACAACAATGACTGTGACTGTGGCCACAGATTCTCTTCATCCTTAAAATGTCCAACAGTAAACACAAAATGGCGATAGAGGCAGGATATTAAACATCTAACATGTGATGATGAACCTGAGTCTCTTTCCATCTCTGCTCACTGCAGAGATTCAAATCTCAGCTTGGATACTTTGGACTTGTGTCAGATTGAGGAAAACAGAACCAGTCTGCCCCCAAGTGGTGGGAGACATGTACAGCACTGTGCTTCAGCCTGTTGGGAACCTGCCGCCTCTGGCAGCACAGGAAACTAGTTCTTGGCATTTAATCATTTTGTTTTATTACGCATCTGTTCAAAGAAAGATTCTGATTCCATTTCAACAGCTTTGTTGCATTAAAAACACAAGAAGCAACACTGAGTCATTCTGAATTTCTGCTGACACAAACACACCAAAAGAAAAATGTCCTGATATTTTTTCAGTTTGTTATTCAGAAATTCTATCATCATCATTCCATCCATCCATCCATGGACAGACCTTTTTAATATATTTTTTGCAGTCAGAAGTTCTATAAAGAGTAATATCCATTGATCAAATCACATTATCCGGAACCCATAATGATCCAAGATTTGAGCAAAACGCAGTGAATGAGTGGTTATCTTTTTCCAAGCTTTGTCAGATGATCTTTAATCTGTGTATTTCTTTCTTTCGTTGTACATGAGCTTCTTCTGTCAATAATTGATCAAGCATGAAGAATGTATCTTCAAACTTAAAACTAGAAACTCAATGCTGGAGCAAACCCAAACTAGCTGCCACGTGAGCGACCTGCTAACAGTAACAAACACGGCGAGAAGAATTTATTCTCACTGACCTTAACATTTGTGTCTTTCTTTTTCCTCCCATCCTCATCACAGGTGGAACAGGAGACAAAGACCGAGCACCGATCAGCCATGAATCTTTTCTGCTCATGGCCAACTCCCAGACAGATATGGACGACTGGGTCAAGGCCATCCGGAGGGTCATCTGGGCGCCGTTTGGAGGAGGTAAAGGCCTGTGAGGTCAAACATGAGAAACACAATCATTTTTAAAAACACAGACAGTGAGACTCAACATTCATCACACACAGAATCACCGTTACCCAGAGTCAAAGCAGTTTCACAAATCTAAGCTGCTGCTGCCGTAAATCAGCATCTACAAAAGCATACAGCAGAATTGCTGTAAAATATGAAACTATATCATGAAGCCTGAACACAGAAAATAATATTTATTTTATATTTTACATAAATGTTATTTTATTTGTGTTTTTGTAACATATTTCAAATTCAGATGATGACATTATGTCACATTGTATCATAAACAAATATGACAAATTAACAATTCACTCTTTTCTTTTGATGGAAAATTGAGTTGGCAGGAAGGTTTACCCGTGTGTTACATAACATAAAGAAACACGATTAAACCAAAATTATTATTTCTGTATTGATAATATTATATATTTATTTGTTTTCTTTTAAACTAATTACTGTTGTTGGACCAAATCAAGTGTTTGTTTCCTCTCTTATCTGCCCAGTAGGATTCATAGAGCTCACAGCATTTCTCCAAAATGTTGTTTTAGCCCCGAGGGCCACCATAGACATGAACTCCTTCACTAACGGTCTCCTCTGCCTCTGACTGTCATTTCTTCATTATTTGGGTAATAGAAACAGATATAAACAGAGATAGAAGCAGAGATAGAAATAGAAACAGTGATAGAAAAGAGAGAGAAACAGAAGTAGAGACAGAACCAGAGATACAAACAGAGAAAGAAGCAGAGAAACAAAAAGAAGCAAGAGAGAAGCGGCCTGTCTGCAGCTGAACAACAAAGTGTCTTGTTCCACAGCAGCAGTTTATAAATAGTGAGATAAACATGTATAGTCATATTTCATCATCACTGCCTCACAACGTCATTGTCTAAACTTCACATAAAACTAAATCAATACAATGTTAGAGAGGCTGGAGGGTGGACATGACTTGATATTTATTTTTATTTGACTTAAATTATTAAGCATTTGCCAATTTTTTTTCAAATTTATTATACTATATTATATTATGCTACATTTACAGTTCTCTGCTGAGTTTTGTGTTTGCCTTCACATGAATGAGGACATTTACACCTTGAGTTGATGCAGATGCACAAACTACTGGTGTTTGACCGTTTAAACTGAGACATCTCATAATCTGCTGGAATGAAGCCTCCACCCTGTCTGTTCAGGTCCAGAATAGATCTGTGGTTAATTTATAGTCCTGCTCTTTACCAGCAGCTCCAGCTGCTTCATGGAGCTCAGCTGCTCCTCCGTCACTTCTGTCTCACATCGCTGAGTTCAACTCAGAGTCTAATCTCACAATCAGATGCCGGATCCCGACTGGATTAACTTGGTGAAATGTGGGTTTGGGATCTATGTGAAACGCTGTTCTGTGAAATACCACAATTACTGTGACCTGTCAACCAGCTGTGACTGGTGCAGCCTGGAAGCAGGTAACAACCAACACCTGTCATTTTACTGTCTGACTTTACACTGGACAGCAAGTTCTACAGCCTGCAGAGAATGGAGGGTGGGTGTGTAGTGTGTGTAATGTGTGAGTGTAGTGTTGTGTTGTGTGTACTAGTGTGTTTAGTTTGTGTATAGTAGTATGTGTAGAGTACAGTAGTGTCTGTATTGTGTAGTGTATGTATAGTAGTGTGTTGTGTGCGACTGCTGATGCTGTACGGAGCCTTTATTTGACACAGTGTGTAGTAGTGTGTGTGGTAGTGTCTATAGTGTGTGTACTGTGTGTGTGTTACAGGACCTTTCTCTAACACAGTGTATGTAGTAGTGTGCAATGCGTAGTAGCTTGTGTAGTAGTGTGTAGTAGTGTGTATATTATAGTGTGTGTGTGTGTGTTACAAGGCCTTTCTCTGACAAAGTGTGTGCATAGTGTGTGTCTGTAATGTGTGTAATGTAGTGTGTGTAGTATTGTGTGTATAGAGTGCATGTGTGTGCGTATAGTGTGTTTTACATGGCCTTTTTCTGTCACAGTGTGTGTGTGTGTATGTGTGTGGTAGTATGTGTATAGATTGTATAGTGTGTGTGTGTTACAGAGCCTTTCTCTGAGACCGTGTGTGTGTGTGGTAGTATGTGTGTGTGTGTGTGTGTGTGTGTGTGTGTGTGTGTGTGTGTGTGTGTGTGTGTGTGTGTGTGTGTGTGGGGTGTTTCAGGGCCTTTCTCTGAGACTGTGTGTGTGTGGTAGTGTGTGTATAGTGTGTATAGTGTGTGTCTGTTAAGGGGTCTTTCCCTGACATGTAAGTGAATCTGTTTCTGTTGGGAGATTAATGAGATGTAATCTGCCACCTTCAGTGATGAACAGATCTCTGGAAGCTTCCTTCCTGTGTGTCCAGGGATCTTCGGGCAGCGCCTGGAAGACACGGTGCAGTATGAGAGGAAGTTCGGGCCCCGGCTGGCACCTCTGCTGGTGGAGCAGTGTGTGGACTTCATCAGGGAACGGGGCCTAGATGAGGAGGGACTCTTCCGGATGCCGGGTCAGGCCAACCTGGTCAAAGAGCTGCAGGAGGCCTTCGACTGTGGTGACAAGCCTCTGTTTGACAGGTAGAGGGGGAGGGGCCTCTACGGATCAGTATAGGACAGTAGTGAAGCTCAAGCTTAACAGACTCCTCCTAAACTGTCTCCTCCAGTAACACAGAAGTCCACACGGTGGCGTCACTGCTGAAGCTTTACCTGCGAGAGCTGCCTGAACCTGTCATTCCCTTTTCCAAATATGAAGACTTCCTCACCTGTGCACAGCTGCTGGCCAAAGACGAGGAGGAGGTGTGTGTTTGTGTGTGTGTGTGTGTGTGTGTGTGTGTGTGTGTGTGTGTGTCAGAGAGAGAGAGAGAGAGAGAGAAGTACAGTACTGTTAACTGAAGCCTCTGTGTTTTGTCAGGGGGTTCAGGAGCTCGGGCGGCAGGTCTCCACTCTACCTCTGCCCAACTACAATCTCCTCAAGTACATATGCAAGTAAGAACGTCAGCTTCTTGCTCCTCGTATTAAATAGACGCACATCTAGAATTAACAATTTATGTTACTCTTATGGCAAATCCTGTAATCAGGTTGTAAGAGATCAAAATGTTTGGCCCTAAGTCATAATGTTATCTTTTTATCTCAATGTGTTTTATCTGTCATTGGAATAAGAAGATTCAAGATAATTCTAAATTGTATTGGACTAATATTGTACCGAAACGGTAGATTTTGTTTCTGCTTTCATATTTATCTGTATATTTCCTCAGATTCCTTGATGAGGTCCAGTCCCATTGTAATGAGAATAAGATGAGTGTCCAGAACCTCGCCACAGTATTTGGACCAAATATCCTTCGACCCAAGATGGAGGATCCAGTGACGATCATGGAAGGTACAGTCCCTGTTCACTGTTCCCTGACTCATGATAAAAAGCCTGTTTAGCAATTAATATCTTTTACACCGACACTCCGCAGGAACCTCTCTGGTCCAGCACCTGATGACAATCCTCATTAGGGAACACAACCGTTTCTACTCAGGCAGAGACCAGGAGGGATCCACTGGCTCCCAGACTGAGCTGCTGGTCCAGGGGTCTCAGCTCCAGCATCGCAGCCTGGGAGCCTGGATCTCAGAGGAGGATCTACAGAGCTGTCCCACGCTGTCCAACCCTGACCCGGACCTGCACAGCAGCGCCTCCTCTCTAGATGCCAAACTGTGTGCAGCCGTCACACCCACCCAGACACCGAACCCTGGACCCAAACTGGGCTCTTCATCAGGGAAGGGAGACACGGTGGTCAGCCCGAGTAAACACGCTAAGACCACGCCTTCCTGGAAATACTCCTTCAAAAGCTCCTCGACGCCTCGTTCTCAGCCACAGACTAAGCAGAGCGGTGGCTGCATGGCAGAGACCAGCAGCGTCTCTTCTGCAGGGGGAGGAGGAGGGAGTGGAGGGAACTGGCTCATGAATGGCCTGTCCTCCTTGAGAGGACACCGCCGAACCTCTTCGGGGGAGCGGTCCAGCCGGGACCGGGACTCCACAGGCTCCTCACAGAGACTTTCCACCTATGACAACGTCACCACCTCCTCCAGCATGGGGAGCGTTCCCAGCGTGGCCAGCACACCCTGGTCCACGTCCTCCTGCGAGATCTCCGTCCCAGACTCCGGCGGCAGCGAGAACTCGGCTCAGCAGACATGTGGAGTCGGGGTTGAAGGCGGAGATAGGTTGGACTGGATGGAGGCTGAGAGGGAGGCTGACAGAGGGAGGGACGGAGATGTGACCACAGAGCCCAGCTCAGAGCAAGACAGCTGCGAAGCCATGGAGCTGTGCAGCAGCAGCGCTGCCTGCAGCGACAACGCAAACATGGCCGCCGGACTGCCCACCATTATCATGTCTGAAGACTTAGACGGGACGAGTGTCACACTGACCAGTCTGGTCGAAGGGCTGAAGGACGAGCTGAGGAAACAGAAGACTGTGTACGAAGCCCGGATCCAAAAGTAAGTCCAAAGTCCTGAAATGAGTCCTGTGTTTATTTTCTTATAGTTAATTATAGTCTTAAAGTCAATTAGTTTCCAACTATTACATTAATCACCAAATAATTTCATAATCGGGTAATCAATGAGTAATTTTTAAGAAGAAAATGATCTGATGCCAGATCATTTTCTTATTATGATGCCAGATCATTTTCCGATTTATCTGATGCCAGATAATTTTCTGGCTTCTTTAGTCTTCTATAATAGTAAAGTGATGATCTTTGGGTTGGGGACTGTCTTTTTCCACACTAAGCTGCACTTAGCTAATTCACAGCTCAGGTTTCCTCCTGCAGTTTCTGTTGCTTCACTGTGAACATTGGTTAGTGTCACATTTTCTCTCTATTATCTCCTAAAGACTCAGTTAAAATAAATTGTACAGAAATGTGATAACACATTATTAAGTTAAAAAAAAACATACGTGTAAAGATTAGAGCTGTAACTAATTACTATATTGATAGTCGAGGAATCTATCACCCATTGAAACAATTCATAAAATTGTGTAAAGTTTATTTTCTGGTTTCTTTAGTCTTCTATAATAGTAAACTGATGATCTTTGGGTAGCGGACAAAAAAAAAATTACGTCGAATCTTCGGCTTTGAGAAACGGTGATCAATGTTTTACGCCATTTTATGATCCAAACTTAATTTATTAATCAAATCAAAAATCAATAGATTAATTAGCAAATCAAAATGTTTGCTTTACTTTTACTCATACTTTAGGTACATTTACCTTATGATACTTCCGTACTTTTACTTAAGTAATAAGTAAAATATCTGAGTACTTTATGCGCAGCTGTAGTTACTTTGCTGAAAACCTGTAAATAAAATTACTGTACTACAATTTCATATCTTGGTTTTGGTACAATTAGTCCAATATTATGTAGAATTATCTTTAATTATCTGATTCCATTAGCATATCATTTCACGTATTTTAAGTTTTTTGTTAGATAAAAAACAATATTATGAAAAAAAGGTCAATTTACTTTTAATTTTCTCAAATAAAACTGAACAAAATCAAATCAAAAACTAATCAAACAAACTAATTAATTAATAATTTAAATCAGAATAGTCATTAGTTGCAGCTTTAATGGGCTTTGTCTAGTAGTTGAGGTGAACATCACTGACCTTCAGTTTCTGTGACGCTGCATCTTCTCAGGCTGGAGGATTCCAGCGCTGCTCTGTGTGCACAGATGGAGCGTTTGGAGCAGGAGATGGAACAGGAAAGAAAGAAGCAGCGAATGCTGGAGATCAAACTACGGAATTCCGAGCGAGCACGGGAGGACGCAGAGAACCGCAACCGGCTCCTGGAGAAGGAGATGGAGGATTTCTTCTCCACGCTGGGGGACCTGGCTCTGGGTACAAGGACTAGCGACATTTGACAAAACCGGCATCCTCGGTCTGGAGCCAAAACTGTGGCTGACATCAGGGTTTAAATTAAGGGGGTTTCTTAAGGGCTTGTTTCCTCCTCGGTGCAGCAAAACCTTCACAAGAAAAAAAAAAGAAATAAAAACATGAACAGGCCACGTCGGTTCATTCAGGAAGAACTCCAGGTACTTCTGCCTTCTGGTCACAACATGAGACCTTTTTTTCTTAAAAACGTTTGCTGTTCGATGGTAAGAGTCGACTTATCTTTGATCCTGTTTGATTTGTGCCATGAATCATACATTTAATGTTGATCAACTTTTACCACTGCAAAAAGTTCCCCACTTTAAAACAATAAGCGTAAAATAGTGAAGTGAAGTTCTGTGAAACTCTTACGCATGCTTGAAATGGACATTAGTTGAAATGGCACGAGTGATTTACCCAATGTGATGAGTCCAGTTTGTTTCGTGGAGGCAATTTTTAACAGTTCAGGTAACATTCTCTTTACTGCAGAGCACTGACATCTTCAACCACTACATCAAATGAGTGATTTTGTGCAGACACTATAAGATTCTTCAGAGAATTCAATGCGGAAAACAGACAGTTGACAGATTTATCTTCACAGATACAGTTAAGGAACAGTTTGATACTTTTGGCAGTTTGGAAAACTCGCACCAATCAAAAAAACAGCTTTCACCTTTACCATATAGCTAACACCTTTCTACCATATTTGGCCTTAAACGCCAAAAAAATACATAACAACCAAAAACTAAGATTTACACTGAATTGTCAATGAAATCAACTCATTGATTATGGTAGAAAACAAGTTGAATAGCTGATCAGTTGAATGATTATTTGTCAACTAAGACTTTTTCAACAAGGACTCTCATGTCCTTATACTGGCTATGAACAAAGAGTAAGAAGACACTTTAGTTTTATAGCTTAGCAACAAATTGGACGCAAGGGGAAACACCTATCCTGACTCTGTCCCAAGTACAGCAACACTTGTAAAGCTAATAATGTTTTTGTTAAATATGTGAATACGATATAATGCATCGATTATTGAGCAGCTAGGTCTTCTGCCCCTGTTTTGTGCCCAAATGCTAGGCTGGGCTCTGAGCTAACTTAATATTTAGCAGCAGAAAAACAAACTGAAGTGTTATCTAAAATGTCTTAAGTATTCAAACTTATCCTTCAGCTTGAGTCACTTTACCAAAATGCTAAAAAAAAAAAAAAAAACATGTTTTCTAACTTGGGTTTGAGGTTTATAAGAGAGTGATAATTCTCCAGAAAGCCACAGCTTTACTGTTTCTGGAAAGAAACTTGTTGCTGAACTGGATTTAATTAATGTAGTTTTTAAAGGTGCAGTGTGTCAGATTTAAGCATCCAGCAGAACAGACTTGAAACAAAGGTAATATTACATTCATCAGTATTTAATTAATGTATAATTTAAACAGAATAAGAATTATTGTTTTTATTACCCGAGAGTGAGTCCTTTTTATCTATAATGGATTATGATGCGTTTATCTAGACAACTGAACACTTCACAGTGAAGGAGGAAACACTCACCTCATCATTGATCATTGAGCCAATCACAGTGAAATCACAAGAGATTCTGTTTGCAATACTTCACCCATCTTTTCATCTTTTGTTAAAAACATAAACTTGATTTCTGATTCTCATTGCTATTTTTTCTATATCATTTACAAGATTCTTCCATTTTAAATTGTCATCTTTTAACCAATTTCTCGTAAATTGTTTCATTAACTCTATTCCAATTACTAAAAATAAACGTATATCGTTCTTGTTAATGTTTTAATTAACTTTATTAATCAAGTGTAGTATTAAGTGTGGATGTTAATGACCTTAGGGTAGATGAAGCTACAAGGGAGCAGGCCTCCCTCTGCGAAGCCACCATGTTTCTGCAGTAGCTCAGAACAGAAAAACCCAATAACTCTAAAGACTTTAGTGTTTTTTGTGGCCACCAGGAATCTGCATCCTCACCACTAGATGCTACCAGAAACACGCTGCATCTTTAAACTAACTATACTCTGATAACTTCCATTTGTGGAACTTAATAATCTCATAATAACCTTAAAACCCAAGCTATTTGTGTGACTACACATGTCTGTGAGACAGAAAATCATGTTTTTTTTGTAATAAAAGCAACAGGTGAAGAAGGTAAAAACATCAGATTTCACTGTGAAGCTTCTCTAGCTGACATTGTTTTTTATTACAAGCTTTCTTAAATGTAATGTTTACATATGCAAATGATGCGTTATCTAAGTAAATATGAGCTAATCTGCAAACATTTCCAGAACAGAAATGTGAACTTTAGATAAAGCAGGTTCCACATTCTTGTTTTATTTTGTTTACATATTAGAGTCCAAGGTTTTTACAGAGGGAGTTTGAATCCGACTGTTTTATCACAAAATGCTGTCAACATTCAAATAAAAAAAACACAGAATAGCCATGTTTTAATGATTTAACTGTTGTATAAATCAGGCTGTGAATGATATATGAACAAACCTTCAGGATATAGTCAGGAATCAAAGAGTAGAGTTTGGTATGTGCTGAACAGCAGATTTCTGACTCAGATATGAACGAAGTGATATTAAACAAACACTAAATTAGGATTTTTACAGTTTTTCTTCACTCGTTTGAAAGAAGCAATGTTAAAAAAAAAATCTAAAAACTGATCAGTGACTTTTTTTTTTTTGCCATGTGAACTTTAGCTGAACGGACTCTTCTGCAGAAGTTTCTCTGCTTGCATTTATCCTCCGGTCCTGTATTTGTACTGCGGATGTGTTTTTCTGTAGAATCAGACGTGTATATTGTGACACAAAAAAAAATTATTTGAAAAGAGATTTCCAAACTGTTTCTTGTGGTAACGGAGCAAGCTGAAGCAGGAAGAAACTCCTCTGTCCTCAGGCCCATCCAGTGCCTCAGTCCTCAGATGTCAAAGTACTTTTAATGTACAGCTAATATACCAGGGACTACGTCAATACTTATTCAAGCATTTTCCACTAAGCTCATGCTGCCAAGAACATGGGACATGTGGCTCCGGAGGTGAAGGCCATTAACAGAAACAGCTAAAACCAAAGCTGGAGCCTCGTCTGTGCAGACGCCTGGAAGCCATGTTGCTTTTGGCACATGAAGCTGAACACTGCCCTCAAAGAAACAATGGAATTTCCTGGTTGTGCCTTCAGGGAAAGTGTTTTTAAATACGGAACAAATGTAGTGTTGCTTGCTTGTCCAGAGATGTAGTAGCATACATATATTCACTCATAGTAACAGTGGCTGCTTTCTTTTCTTATTTGTAACATGGCAACAAACTGCTGAAGAACTTGAAGGTGCCAATTCTTGTGAAATTGTGAATTTGAATGGAAGTTTTGAATTAAGAATGTATCCTGTAGTGAATGTAACGTGTTGTTGATTAAACCAGCCCAGTAAAAAAAAAGGGGGAAAAATATATAACCGCTGATAATGTTCAGTAGAAATTGATCTTAAGACTTAAATTTATGTTTCTGAGATGAAGACTTGTAGAGATCTGTCCTGTGAGCGATTGCATGTTGTTTCAAAACATCACCAATCAGAGTAAAGTCCAGAAGTGTATTAAGCAACACATATTACTTAAAGGGAGCATTAGGGCCACAATAATAGAAAATAATATATAGATATTATACAAACAACACAATGGTTTCAAAGTCCTGATTCTGATAATCTGTTCCTGATGAGACACATGGAGGATATTTTTTTTCTTGAGAAGCTAAAGTAAAACTCCAAAATATGCTTCACATTCCACATTTTAACACTTCCTTTAATAAGAGTTTATTCTCTAATTTATTTGGATAATTTAAAAAAAAATCATTTTAATAAAATGTTTTTTCTTGGAGTGGCTCTAAAACTCTGTCATACCCAATAGAGTTTAATGACAACTATGTGCTTTTGGTTAAACAGTATGACTATTATACATACTTTTTTGTTTACATTTTATAAGGAATTTAAAGCTGATGTTATAATAATTACCCTCTTTAATTGCACAGGTTGACCAGGTCCTTCAAGGCTTTCTGAAACACATTTATTTTCTTTGTGTCTCATGGCTCCAGCTAAATGTTCTTATTCTCTGCTGATCATCTATGGTGCTTATTTATTATGGATTTACACTATTGTAATGAATGGACATGTATGGAAATAAAGGTGACAAAGATCATCTAAGACTTTCATGATGTCAAGTCTTTTTTTTAGATCAATAGATCACACTTTTAGTTTTTGGACAAATAATGAAAAAAATTCAACTAAACAACTTAGATTACATCACAACACAAATTAAGTTCATTTTGTATTTTTAAGGATTTATTATATATTAAGTAATTATAAAATGATTTGGTATGTTTTTATTTTTTAAAATGCCAACAATTGCAGAAAATACACTCCTCCCTGACAGATTCACTGCTTTATACACTGAAAACATTCTGCTCCTTAACATACGTGATATACACTCACCGGCCACTTTATTAGGTACACCATGCTAGTAACAGGTTGGACCCCCTTTTGCCTTCAGAACTGCCTCTTCGTGGCATAGATTCAACAAGGTGCTGGAAGCATTCCTCAGAGAGTTTGGTCCATATTGACATGATGGCATCACACAGTTGGCGCAGATTTGTCGGCTGCACATCCATGATGCGAATCTCCCGTTCCACCACATCCCAAAGATGCTCTATTGGATTGAGATCTGGTGACTGTGGAGGTCATTTGAGTACAGTGAACTCATTGTCATGTTCAAGAAACCAGTCTGAGATGATTCCAGCTTTATGACATGGTGCATTATCCTGCTGAAAGTAGCATCAGAAGTTGGGTACATTGTGGTCATAAAGGGATGGACATGGTCAGCAACAATACTCAGGTAGGCTGTGGCGTTGCAACGATGCTCAATTGGTACCAAGGGGCCCAAAGAGTGCCAAGAAAATATTCCCCACACCATTACACCACCATCACCAGCCTGAACCGTTGATACAAGGCAGGATGGATCCATGCTTTCATGTTGTTGACGCCAGATTCGGACCCTACCGTCCGAATGTCGCAGCAGAAATCGAGACTCATCAGACCAGGCAACATTTTTCCAATCTTCTATTGTCCAATTTCGATGAGCTTGTGCAAATTGTAGCCTCAGTTTCCTGTTCTTAGCTGAAAGGAGTGGCACCCGGCGTGGTCTTCTGCTGCTGTAGCCCATCTGCCTCAAAGTTGGACGTACTGTGCGTTCAGAGATGCTCTTCTGCCTACCTTGGTTGTAATGGGTGGTTATTTGAGTCACTGTTGCCTTTCTATCAGCTCCAGTCTGGCCATTCTCCTCTGACCTCTGGCATCAACAAGGCATTTCCGCCCACAGAACTGCCGCTCACTGGATATTTTTTCTTTTTCGGACCATTCTCTGTAAACCCTAGAGATGGTTGTGCGTGAAAATCCCAGTAGATCAGCAGTTTCTGAAATACTCAGACCAGCCCTTCTGGCACCAACAACCATGCCAGGTTCAAAGACACTCAAATCACCTTTCTTCCCCATACTGATGCTCGGTTTGAACTGCAGGAGATTGTCTTGACCATGTCTACATGCCTAAATGCACTGAGTTGCCGCCATGTGATTGGCTGATTAGAAATTAAGCTTTAACGAGCAGTTGGACAGGTGTACCTAATAAAGTGGCCGGTGAGTGTATGTTGAGGGTCTGTGTGCTTCTGGAAACAAAATTATATTGTGAAAGTATGTTTTTCTGTCAGTTTATAAGTTGTTGTTTTACTGAAACTATTCTATTCATTTTCTTACCTGGTTCTTCCTGATCTTCTCTCTCCTCCTTTTCATCTCTCACTCTTTGGACTGACAATCATACAAAATTAGATTATATTAAACTTACATGAAAAATTACATAAAACATGATACTTAAAAAAGCCCCCTCTTTCTATCCATTCCCAACCAAAAGGTAAAAAGGTTTAAACCCCTATCCTTGTTCTTTTATAATTCAAAACATTAGCAGAGCTAACGTTAGCTTCTCCCATTCCAGTTCAGTTAACTCCTGCCCAACAACATAAACGGTGACCTACAATTAAATGCAGCAACAATGAGGTCTAATAATGATAATAATGTTATTTGGTGATAGAAGTTATGAAATGTGCCACATATTAGAACTTACACCAATAACGTTACTGCAGCTCAGCAGCTCTGAAAGTGGCGCGCGCACAGAGCGGATGGGAGGGGGTGGATCAAACCATTTTTGGGAAAAAGCGGGGGTGCTGTAGTTCTGTTGGTAAAATATTAGTTTTCAACCAGTTACTGTACGGTTTTTACACTTTTCTAGCTTGGAGGACATACGGTTAAAGAGGCACTTATATTCAATTTAATCTAAAAAGAAAAAAAATCTTAAAAAAAAACACTGGTTACTACCAATAATACAGACAAATAATGTATAAAACCAAACTTTTAGAATATATATTTAGAAATAGCTTTTTATTCTAAATAGTAATTCTATGGTTAATCGTTATTCTAAATGATTAAAGATGAACTCAGCACATACTGCCTAGAGCTAAAACACAGATGGTTTCTGTCCCAAATCCATACTTGCTCACTTATATTTAATACTTTAAGTATGTGCATTCACACTGGGCAGTGTCAACAGCTGCCATTTTAGTGACATACTGTGTTACTCCGTAGCAGAAGATAGTGAAAGTTGCATGTTAGCAGAAGCAGCAATAATGGAGGCAGGTGAGGCTGAAACTCATCTCTAAAAAAAACACTTATTGTAACACAACAGACAGAACAGTAAAACACAATGCTAGCTTTGGTCAGATGTCAAGTATCAGCGATCAAGTGCATTGCAAAGTGTACTGAGAGAAGTACATGATTTGGGACAAACCAAGAGTCTGGAGCTAAAGTTAGCACACAGTGTCTTCACGCATTTATCTCCACTACAGGGGACGGAAGGGACCGTGTTGTCCAGCCAAGAACAAACTCAAGAAAGAAAAGACACCCAGTCAAACATCAAAGAGTATTTCTTTTTATTTGCAGTACATGTTTTTTTGTTTTTGTGTTTTTTAAGAGGAGGCATCATCAGATCCCAGTGCAGGTTTTCTAGTAGTGCACTTCTTCGTTTGTTGCGTTTTTTTTTTGGGACGCGCAGATCCAGGAATTCTTAAAACTACTTGCATGGCTGGATTCACTAGCAAACATTACAAACCAGCACCATACATATAATGTTTCTTGTAGGTATTTACTCATCTTTTTTTGTGTTTATTGACATTATTGTTCTCACCAAGGTCCCGAAGCCAGATGTGTCGGCCATGTTTGACTGAAGGATCCTCCTGCTGCCTCGCGTCAAACCACCAGCCGACAGACTGGTTCGGCAGGTAAGACTGATTACGTAACATTATGACTATAAACAAGTCACAGAAATAAAAATTGATCTTATTCATAAAAAAGGAAAACATGGATTGAAAGTACCAAACATTTTCTTTACCTTCAGGAGACAGCTAACAAAGGCTAGGCCCATCACATACTACTAGCACAGTTTGCTGAAGGTATTGCACATTTAGTTTAAAAACAAAAAAGAACAAAAAATACATATAACAATTCTCTTACTTCTAGGTGAAGTATACATAATGTACAAAACTAGAAGTCTGTTGAAACCGACAAAAAATAGTACACTTTCAAATAAATAAATAATGGAATCTGTTATTCACACGTCTTCGAGAGCTAATTCTGCAGGCGACCGAGTTTACGCAAGAACTGGCAGAAATTCAGCGTGAGGTAGTTCATCAAAGCCGACTTAAATCAGAATGACGTTTGGAGAGATGCAGTAATAATTAATAATAAAAAAAACAACCTAAGAAAAAAAAACACAACAAAACACTCCAATTAAAGCCCCGGATGCTGGGCTGAGAAAATTAAGAGCACTTTAAACAACAAAGTGTTTTTCTGTTTGAATTTTTTTAAGCTAATATGACAAATGCATCCATATCACAGATTTCCTCTCTGCTATTGCTGCTTCTGACAGATGTGGCACTGCTTAAGTCTTTGTTTTTACCCTGAAACACACAACTGGATCATCAATGTTGTTAGAATCTCAGTTACCATGACGACTGCAGGTGGATTTCAGTTTGTACTAAGCTGCTCTGTAGTTGCTAATCTTACTAGCACTCTTAATAATTAATACTAATTATCAATATTTATCAAACCATTCCTTTTAAATTCTGGCACCAACTGTTCTAGTTCATAGAGTCATGTGTCTCTAAATTAAATAATGTTGCATCACACAAAGTATGCAAACAAAGCAGAAACCGAATATTTTACACTCGCTAATTGTTGGGTTAACGGTTTAGTAAAGCTATCGGATAAAGTTAATGTTAGCCTGCTGATATAACACTTGTTAACAGTTCTATAGCTAACTGATGAAGCTAATGTTAGCATATTGATATAACTGCTAAGAGTTGCAATGCCAACTGATGAAGCTAATGTTATAATGTTGATATAATGTCTGTTAACAGTTCTGTAGCTAACTGTTAACTTGCGTAGTTAATGGACAAAGCATTTTCTGCATTGCTAAATGGCAAAGCTAACATTAGCAGTTAAAAATTAAATTTGATCTGTTCGATGTTCGAACCAAATGATATCACTAATTTAACAAGATGTGTTATTTCTAAAACGTGGAACTCATATTTAGACAAATATGTGCATATGTAAATAAAACAAAATAACTGCCTCTTCTTTGTAAAGTTAAGTTTGAGATATATATGTGTATATAGACATATATAGAGTATAAGTTTGTTGACTGACAGCACTAGCTTAGATATCCCTTAGATTTAATGGAGCAGCCTGATTTCACTAGTTTTAACTGACCTGTAGATTCACACACAAACTCAGATTAATGAACAGCTGGTGCAACAATCACAACTTTAAACGCAGTCTTAGTGCAGCAGCAGCTGGGCGATTTGACCTCAAATAAAAAATCTTTTTTTGTTTTTTTTTAAGCTAAAGAAAAAAATTGACGTTGATTTTCCCAATTTTCCACTAAACAAAATAAATGTAAAGAAATACTTCCTTTCTTTCTCTATTTTACAAGAAAGAAGTTTAAAAAGTCAAATTAATTGAATAGCCTGGAAGAAATCTCCCAGCTCTGTGCAGCAGGTCACAGATTATTGGCAGAAAGTCTCTAGGTGAACAGAGCGACTCTGAGCTTCTTCCACAGCTTCTACAGGCGGTTTCACACAAAACCAACAAGATCTTTATGTCTCTGCTGTCGACCTCCATCATATCTGCTGATGATCCATGATGAACGTGATGCAGCAGACTGCTGACAGGAGGTTTAGCTACACAGCATTTCTATCAGGCAGAATAATCTTTATCCTGAGAGATAATCCACATCTCACTCAGGTAACTAGAAGCTGTTGGGGCGACTGATGATTGATGTTCATGACCAACAGAAATTTAGAATTTCCACTGTGGAGACTAACAGTTAATTAGCCAGGAACACAGTGGCTGTTTGGCTCTGCCTCTTAGAAATGTAAAATCATAACTAAAGCACCAATACGCAGGAAACATCCTCCAACAACAGTCACAAATACCCGGATGCAGAAGTGACATGTTGGTTTCTTCTCTGCGATAATCACACGAAACTCAGAGAAAAGCCCAGAAGTCGTATGAACCTGCGTTAGATTCGGTTGTTGCCACTGCAAAGAAACACGTTTTTACTTTGATGAAAGACCTTGGTAAAGATAAAACTGCCTTTTCTTCTGAAATGACTCCCAGCGTTACATCATCACGTCCAAACCCTGCGAGACGCTACGGTCTTCCTCAAGGGTCAAGATCAAAAACAAGTAGAAAAATATACAAATCATCTGTGAGAACTACGATCCCATCACACATCAGTTTGATATGAAACTCCTGCTGTTAACCAGACGCCATAAAACCTACGGGCTGAAACACTTCCTCCCAATCTTCAGGAATGAAGGACAAACAACGAAAAAAAAACAAAAAAAACAGGCACTTTTCCTTTCTAAATTAAACCCAACAGTGAAGGGCAGGTTATTGCAGACAGGAAGATTCCTTCTCTCTGACTGAGCTGCTGTTTAACCTTTAGTTTCGTTATAGTCGACTTGGGCGATTTTACAAAATTTAATATCACGATGTTTTCAGCTCAGATATAGCGATATGCAATATTGTCACCGTGGGGTGCAGAAAAAAAAGAAATAAAAATAAAGTTTTTAAAATCACAATATAATTGTATTGCTGTAAAGTACAAAACCTGCAGGTTTCTGGAGTTTGTTCAGATATGTGGAGATAAAACACAGCAGCGTCACTGGTTTATGGTTCTGTGGTGAATCGACAGCACCTGCACAGGTACAATGGCGGGCTGGTGTAGGGTTGGACAGGAAGTTCAACTGCTCTCTGCCTCCATCTTTTTAATATTTGTTTACACTAATCACTTCAACATCTTTGCCAGCTCAGTAAAACTATCAACAGTTTATCTGCTCGTTTCTGTCACTCAGGTTTGTGGGAAAGACAGAAACGTTCAGAAACTGGTGGCTTGTTGTGACTCCGCAGCTACAAAGACTCTGTAGATCCGACACAGAACCGGAAACAAGCTTCAGAAAAAGCAGTGAATCAAACAGCAGACTGATGAAAAACAACAAACCAGAAAGAGTTCAGTGTGAAAAACATCGCAGACGGTGGAAACAAACTTTTGTTATATCGAAAATCGCCCCAAGCCGACTTCTTAGTATGACAGCTGCAGGCAAGTGTGCTAAGCGAAGACCAACTTCAAACAAACGTACGTTAGTGACATCACTAATAACACGGTTCCATCAGTTCCACCCTGATCCCTCGAGACACCGAACACCAACACGTTCACATTCTCAACATCACGGTTCCCTACTTGACTGGAGCACGTTCTACTTTCTCAGACTTTTTACAAAAAAAAAAAAAAAAACTCCCAAAGCACGACGAGACCTTCCCGAATCTCCACCAAACAACACAAACCTCGGTCTGACGTCCTCTTTACCAAAACTACTGCAGCGGGTCTCACAGCCTGACGCAGACAGAGGAAACGTCTTAAAGCGTCAAAACACACAAGTCAGAATAACGCTCAGTTATCTTACAGAACCCAAATCTGCCTTTTTCAGCACAGAGAGAAACTGAATCATTGTGAATAAAGCTCAGTGTTTAAAAAAAAAAAAAAAAAAAATCACATGAACAGGAAGCACACTGCAAAAATCTGATCAGCTGCAAATATCTGGTTTTTGGAAAAATTAGTGACATATTCAGTAGAATCATCTTGAATTATCGTAGATTAGCAGATTATTTCAAGTGTTGTTTTCTCGATTTTGGTCAATTTAAAAAAGCAGATCAAACTGTTCAAATTTCAGATGGAATATAAAAAATAAAAGTCAATTCAAATTACCAAAATCAAAAAAAGAAAATCTGACCATTATCATGATTCGTGATAACTAATTGTACCAAAACCATATATTTGACCTGTGAATAATTCATGCTTCCGTGTTTTGCAGTGTGAAGAATGAGCAAATTATAAAGCTTCATTAAACTGAAATTTTACAACGCAGGAAGTAGTAGTGACTCAAAAAAAAAAATCTTACAAATAAATCTAGATGATCTCAGCTCTAATTAATGGATATGTCATATGCATTTAAAACTATATCCATATATAGTGTGAGATAAACAAATGAAGGATTATAAAACCAAACACGTGTCATTAAATTATGCTTCGATGGCTCACTGCAAACTAACCTACAGGAATCTGTACAGACTCGTCTACATTTATATGGCAAATTGAAAAAGCAAAAATGACTCAACAGATAAGAATCGATCACATTAAACATTTTACAGGTTTAAATTCTCACTGTCGGTTAATACAAACCGGAACATCGTGAAATCATAAAAATTCTCTTATCATCATCTTAGGTTCTGAAAAAATTAAGAAATGCCACAATAAATTACAGCTAGGATCAAAGAAAAAGAGAAAATCCTACTTTAAAAAACAAGATCTGTCCTTTTCAGAAACCAAACAGCTGGAAACGCTACACTACAGAAGACAAGCACAGGAGGGGAGGGGGAGAGGGGGCAGGAGCCAGTGATGGGCTTCATGTGACCTAGGGGGAGGGGGGGGGGGGAGGAGGGAGGGTGAGACCCAGACCAGGACCAGAAGCAGGACCCCCCCGGATCAGGGAGGTCTAGATGGTCGCCATCTGCAGCGGCCAGTTGTTGCTGCTGCTGCGGCGGCAGTGGAGCTGGTCGTCTCCAGGTTGCTGTTGGTGTCAGCTAGGGTCGGGTCGGTTGTCGTGAGGATCACTGGCGGCGGCGAAGGAGGAGGAGTAGTAGCATGAGGAGGAGGAGGAGGAGGGGCGGAGCTGCTGGTGGCGCTGATCACTGCTGCACCTGTGCTACACTCACAGGAAACGAGACTGGGATCAGCCATCAAACTATTAGATCATATAACAATAAACTATCACATAACAATAAACTAATTTGAATAATTAGATAGTAATAATATTAATACCTATGGATGCCGGCTGTCCCCTGATGACTCCGTTCTTTGTTCTTTCTTCCCAGTCCAACACTTCTTTATATATCAACTCTGCAACAAACAACAGTTTAGTGAATTGACGATGGTGAGAAACACTATAAACATTCATCTTCAGTCACAGCTGATCCACATCAGACCACTACAAAGGAACTTAAAGCTGCACTCAGGATCGTTATCGTTAATCGTCTAATTATCGTTGGATGCCTGCTTAATGTAGATCTCACCGAATCAATAAATCTGTATCAAACCTGGTTTTATGCTTCTGTTGATGATGTTGGAACTGACTTTAAGATAAAAAGGTCTGCCAGGACCTACGTTGGTGCTTTTGCTGATGATGTCATTTTCTTAATTTATAAATCCCTGAAGTGAGAGGAGGACAGATGTTACCTTTCCACTCCTCCACCGTGTGCTCTCTCTCATCCAGCTGTTTGTCTGTGATCACAGGAGGAGGCTGAAACGAGAACAGAACACAAACGGGTTTACACCACAGTCCCAGCAGGTCTGGAGCGTTTGTGTCCAACAGCTGCAGGAAACGTTAACTGCAGACACGCGGTGGTTTCGATCGCGTCCTCCGTGGTCACGTGATCGACAGGCGTCTTCTAAAATTTTATTTCCACTTAGATCCTGTCATTCTGGAGGCTTACTGAAGCCTAGGATGGACCAAGAGCAGCTGATTCTGATCAGAACAGAAACAAACCTCCAGACTCATATTAACATTATGAATTTAAACTCAGCTCTCAGACTGGACGTGGAATAAAGAAATCCAGGCAAAGAAGGAAAAGGAACAAAGCAATAAAGGATCATAGGAATACCGTAATTACCAGACTATAAGCTGCAAATTTGCCCCATGCTTTGAACCCTGCGGCTTATACAGGGATACGGCTAATATATGGATTTTCACAGCTAACGGCCACTAAGGGACCTTCTAAATCTCTATGGCCGGTCAGCGTCCCCCACCTTTAATCGACAGGCTCCAGCAGGAAAAATAGGAGGCCAGAAAAGTGAGTGAGACAAGCAGCACAGACAAGTAAATGTAGAACCACATGCAGCACGAGAGACAGAACGAGAGTAAGACAGATATTAGAAAGAAAGAAAGTTTTCATGCACAAACCCTCATTATGGGAAAAAAACAACAACAAATAAATGCATATAACGCAGCTTTTAAAATAAAGGCAGTTAATCTGGCTGTCAAAGAAGGAAGAAAAAAGCCGGGACGTGTGCTTGCACCTTATAGTCCAGTGCAGCTTGTATATTGTACGCATTCATTTTTTCCCTGAATGCAGCTTTTGGGGCTTATATACAGGTGCGCTTTGTAGGCTGGAAATTACAGGAAGTCACTGTTTTCATTCACAATTTATGCCTGATACCTCATAAGTTGAATCATAACATCGCTTTTATGCTTATTTTACTTGTGTGTAATTATTAAAAAAAAAAGAAAAAGACAGTTCAGGCAAGGTGTCTCCTATTCACTTGTTACATTTTAAAATGATGAGTTTCTCTGTAGCAAACATCAGTAATGAAAAACAGCTTCCAGACATGAGTTTGTGGAATCACTCACCGCCTCCACCTCCGTGGGGTCGTACCACACGTTGATGTACGGATGCTGCAGAGCCTCGTCCACCGAGATCCGCTTCGACGCATCGATCACCAGCATCTTGGACAGCAGGTCCCTGGCCTGACTCGCTGCAGCAACAACACAGCGGTTACCTTGGCAACGGCCGACTTAAAAAGGTTCACTCGAAACACATTTGGAATTTTTTAATGGGGAACCCGATCTCTGATCGAAATTCGCAATGACATCGTTAGTTATCATTAAAGACGACAAGACTTTTATCGGATGCTGAACATTTCCTCCATGTTTCCATTGTGTTTGTCAGTTTATTTCTGGAAAACTCTTCTCTCTCTTCCTGTCTCTGCAGATTAATGAGGACAGAAACAGAGGATTTCGTTTTTTTTCTGTCGTCTTGTCTGTGTTCACACATGAAAACAAGACTCCAGGTATTTTCCTCCAATGGAACAATAAACTTCGGTCTCACAGCAGCCGCTGAAACTTATTTTTCCACAGTTCTGCACACTGAAGAATCCTATTGACAAATTGGAACTAATCTATTAATTATATAACAGTCATACCGATATGTGACTTTTAAAATATGCAAATGAGTAAATATGAGCTGATCATATACAAACATTTACTGAATAAAATGTGAACTTTAAATCAGGTAAAACTTCCTGTTTCAGGCAGAAATAATCATTTCTTCATGTTTTTATGACTAAAATGTTTAAATCAGGCTGAATCACATATGAACAAACATTCAGGATTTATTTAGGAATCAAAGTAAAGCTTGGTTTGTGTCAGAGCTGCTGAATTCAGGAGAAAATCTACAAACAAACGAAACCGCAGAAAGAAAACAGGATATGGAAGCATCATCAAGAACTGATCAGTGAGTGAAAAAGTCACAGCATGCACGTTCTAAACATCTCCTCCACACGTTTTCTTTTGAGTCTTGGAGGATTCTGATCTAATTCCGGGTCTCGTTACCTTTCAGCTTGTTGTGTTCGGAGTCGGCAGGAAACAGGACGTCTGGGAAAAGCTTCTCGAAGCTGTACCCGGCGTATCGAGGCCGATTCTCCACGTAGGTTCGCACCGACTGGTTGAGCTTCATCAGGAACTCCTGCGACGGCGTCCCCAGCTGCTCGATCACCTTATTCCACTGGTCGATATCTGAGGCGACAGCGTTAAGAAAAGCAGCCGCTGGACGTGGAAACAGGAGGAAGTTCGACGCTGTTTATTGGGAGGAACGTTTCGCCACTGATGAACAGGAAAAGAGTTGCCATGTCTTAAAATTCTGTTTCCTAAAATACTTTAACTGCAGCTGTGCTGAGAATAAAATGATTCGCAGTGGACAGAGATTCATACTGAGACAACTAGTCACAGCCATAATGCAGCATGTTTTAAGGGCCAGAGATTCAGAGATTTCATGCATATAATTATATTAGTTGAGTCACTAATAATTATGTTATGGATCTATTTTTTCCATTTTGTAGTCTTTTCTTTACAGAAAACAGCATTTTAATAGCTATTATAGTTGCCGTTTCCACAAAAAAGTAAAAAGTTGTCTACTACCATGTCAAAAAAAAGTTTTATGAGTAACATTTTATATATATATATATATATATATATATATATATATATATATATATAAAATGACAGTCAGCCTATAAGCCTAAAGTTTCATAGGCTTCAATGGGTTAAAGGCAGCATATAAAGGATAAAAAGAAATATATAACCTCATTCAGCAGTGATAAAATAATACATTTATAATAACTACTGCTCTCTGCCTGGTTTCCACTTTCTGGTACCACTTTCGGTGTTTGCAGACCAGTTTAACATTTTAATATTATAAGTTTAAAAGGCAGCAATCTGGTGCAATTTGAGAGCAAAATCAAGAAGCTATAGACTTTGAATAATCACTACTAAGGCATAATATTAGCCTACAGATTAAGCTAATCAGCAAATTGAAACTTAATCATATTTGTATCCTTTCTAAATGTACCTTGAAGGGATATTTTTCAAATTTTTAACACTCTTAACATGTGTGTGAACAAACGTGCTTGAGGAAAGTGTCTGGTTATGATTATTTGAACAATGAGAAACAGTCTTAATGACGTTAAACCTTAGTTCTGCTTTTAAAATGATCAAAAACATAGTGAACACAAACCAAACAAGCTTTATTCATATTGACTAAAGTACTAAGTAATGAGTCCAACTCACACATTGAGTCGCACTTTTAAATGCAGCGATACACAAATATGACTCTAGACAGATCTATGATGTTTTCTCCTCATGTGTCCCTGTGTTAGGGACATTAAAATGAATTTAACTTTAAAAGCCCTAATAATAATAATAATTAAAATTGTGTCTACTGCAGTCAAGGTATGGGAAATGCTGCACCTTAAAATACCCAAACAACACCTCTGTTGCAGACGTCGCTGTTCACTGGAACAACCAGAACATGCAGAACTCAAAAACCGACCAACAGGAGGAAAACTGAAGAACAAACAGAAGAAAGTAGGATAAAACATGATTAAAGATGACTGCACCACATTCGGCTGGCTTTTAAAGTGTCATCAATAAACCTGAAGATGTGAACGAGGCGTCAGACACACAATGAGATTTGGATGAAGGTTTAACTTAAGGATACGATCGGTGCCTGGAAACAACACACTACCCCGAACCATTTCAGCCATGATGCAGCCAACAGACCAGACATCAACTGAAACATGAGATGAAAAAACCAGCGGATTAACATGCAAGACAGAAAATAACTGAAAAACACAGAGGACATAAAGGAACAGGTGATGGATGATGGGGCACAAACATGGACTCATGCAGTCGAGTGAATCTGATCCTGGGTCGCGGGAGAATATTTAACGTTATTTCTGCTGCAGGAACAGAGAAGACTAAACCTCCAGATTCATGAAGTGAGACACTGACTTTCAACGTCTTCTGGAGGTTTTTAGGATCAGAAACTTCACAGTAATCAGCCTCATTCTGATCTGATCTGTGGAAACATCTGGTTTTTGGTTCAATCAGTCCAATAATCAACAGAAAGTAACATTAAACTGAAATTATTAAATTAAAAAGCCAAACAAAGTTTTTTTTCTAAAATCTAGATTAAACTTAAATAATTCTGATTATTGGACTAATTATATCAAAAACAAGATATTTACACCTGATTAGATAAATTGTTGCAGCTCAGAAATCAGCCATCTCACACACACACTCTCACACAGCAAAAGCAGAGAAATATAATTGTGTATATACACATTTATATCTCTATACATAAATATATATATACACACACGCACACATGTATATACATGTATAACTGCTCAGTATTTGTGACATCGTTGATCCTTTGATGAAGAAATAACGTGTTGAAAGAGACAAAAGGTTTTTCAGCTGAAGGATACAGTCTCTTCCTGGAAAAAGGATTTTGTGGCGAACCATTTCTGCCATAATGCAGCCAACAGCCCAAATATCCACTAACACGCAGCAGAAACAGGAGAGAATAAGCAAAATAAAACGCAGAGTCAGCAGGAAAAAACGAGGGTCAATGTTCTGGGTGACAGAGCATTAACGTGTTTCACTGTTTATTTCCCTCATGATGCCTGAAAGAGCTAAAACAGGGAATTTAAAGAGACAGACGTCACCTGAAAGCGTTAACTCAACCGCTAACAAAGGAACAGCTCGACATTCTGGGAAATAGGCTTCACCGTTCAGTCACACAGAAACAAAGACATGCTAATATACATGTTAGCAAACTTAACGTTTGGATGGAGCCAGCAAGCTGTTTCAAGCCTTTACGCTAAGCTAAGGTGTTGCTATCTGTAGCTTCATATCTAAATAATGTGCTGATATTAGTGAAATGAATCTTCTGAACAAAGTCTTTGTAGAAAAGTGGAATATTTCCCTGAATGTGGAGCGACTGCTGCTGCAGATCATCAGCCGCTTTATGATCAGGAAACTGAATAAAACATCAAACACGCTGAAGCTGCTGCTGAGATCAGGGCCCGAACAGGAAGTTCCGACAAAACCACAAAAACCTCCCCCAGGTGGTGACCTTTAGAGGAACAGAGAGTGTGTATGTGTGCGAGTGAGTGCGAGTGTGTGTGTGCCTGCTTCCTGCTCTCACCGTTGGCCTGGTAACCCATACCCAGGATGACCTCGGGGGCTCGGTAGTAGCGTGTGACCACGTACGGCGTCATGAGGAGGCCGGTGGCGGCCGTCCGGGCCAAACCGAAGTCCAGGATCTTCAGCGTGCAGTCGGACTTCACCACGATGTTACTGGGCTTCAGGTCCTGGTGAAACACAACGAGCAGTTAGTCACCGACCGAGGAGGCAGGAGGGAGGAGCCTCACCATCTGGATTATTAGGATTATTGGAATTATTAAGATTATTAATGTGGAGGTTGCATTGAGGCTTCAAATCTCCCAACATCCAAATCTGGAAAACGGCATCCAAGAGCTCCAAGTCTCCTGAACGCACCACAGACTTTAAAAAAAGGAAGAAACACAAACTCGTCACTCAAAAATATGATGTGTGCCAAAATAATAGCCGTGTTTTTAAAGATGTGAGTAAAGCCAAAATCCTTTATAAATCATTTTTATTTAGTGCATTGGGAACACTGCATTTTATATGCTAAACAAAATGAAAAATGTCTACATTTTTGAATTATCTTACAGATAATAAATAAAAATTAATATTGACCTGTTAAAAGAAATCGCAGTGTCTGAGTTTTTCCTTTACAAACTCAAATATTTATTGCATAAACGGAAAAATCTTTTATTGTCCTAATTTATCCTAATATTTATTAGTTGTGACCATGGTTTCCGAGACCTGCTTCACATCTGTGTTGCATGGAGTGGACCGACTTCTGGCACCTAATTTGCTGAATATTACAATAAAATATATTGTGATTTATGACCTTTTCTTTTTAACTACAAAAAACAAAAAAATAAACTCTAATCAAAACAAACAATGATATTTGGCTTTATGCATCAATACTGTGTGTGTGTGTGTGTGTGTGTGTGTGTGTGTGTGTGTGTGTGTGTGTGTGTGTGTGTGTGTGTCTTACCCTGTGTATAATGCCTGCAGCGTGCAGGTGTTTGATTCCACACAGCATCTGATAAAGCAGGTAGGACAGACGCTCATGGTCCAGCTCCATCTGAATCACCTGACACAGGTTAGCATCCATCAGCTCCATCACCAGATACCTACACACACACACAGTAATAGCCTGTTATTATCGGCAGCATCAACTGGAACTATCATTAGTGCGGTTCAAGTATATTTCTGTGTTGTATTAATGAAACTGCTCTTTGCATCTCATCTGAACCATTAGATGATATATTAGTCAATTTAAACTCAGAATAAATTCATAACAGAAAAACCTCTACAATGACAAGGTGTTGGAAGAATAAACGGTAAAGAGCACAGTGGATGTGGACTCGTTTCCTGTGGCATTTACAAACTGACAATAAGGATCCTGCTTCTCTCAGAGTGATGATGTGACATTATCTGGCAGCTGTTACATCATCAGGCTCTAACACGGCGTCAGGAACGTGACACGGATCCGAACCAAAGTAACATTATCACATCATCAACGGGATTCGGCTTCAAATCTGCCGTTTCTGCAGCAGCAAATATATGTAGTTTGTAATTCAGTGAACATATAGAGCACATTGATAGAACACACACACACACAGTAAAACATACACACACAGCAGAGTGTGCTTCTTCAGTCTGTAACTGTGTGTTTTCCCTCCAGCTACGATTTGTCCAGTTTCCTTTTTAGCTCAAATCAGGCAGACGAAGAGTCTCTCCCTATCTCTCTTTTTCTCCCTATATATATATATATATATATATATATATATATATATATATATATATATATATATATATATATATATATATATATATATATAAAAATTTATATATTCGTTATATATTCGTTATACTCACACATCCTGAAACTCTTCCAGTGTTTTCTGTGGCGTGAAAACATTTAAGAGGCCGATTATCTGTGGAAATAAGAAGTGAGTTAGTGTTTAGTCCAGAGGAAAATGACTCATCACATCATGTATGTTTCTAAAAGCACGCCACAGAGGTCCTGACTTCACCTGTCAATCAAAGATGTCGGACGTATGCTGACTCAGCAGCTGTGATGCAGTGATCTATTTTTAAACTAGTGCATTGCCCGTAGGAAGTATGTATTCCTATAGAAAAATGGAAGCTTAAGTAGATATTGTTCTTTTAACCAGGGTCGGCTGCTTAAGAAATAGGCTCTAGATGGCAAACGCTCGACCCCTACACCACCACGGCACGCCAGGAATTTAAATTTTTAATGATGATAATGCTGTTTTGAATATCCATCCAAAAAATTTCCACAAAAAAAAAAAAAAGGACATGCAGCTATATCCTGAGGTTGCTCTGACAGTCAGAGAGACACATGAGCCACAAACACACAGACGCTCCTTGCTTATATAGATAGATGTCACAGATAATTACGTTAAGTTTGATTGAATTTACAAAGCTCCTGCATGACAGAGCATGGTCAAACGGAGGCAGAAACAGAAATTATGTCCAATTTAAATTAGAGGCTAAACACAGCCTCGGTTTCTAGCGTTTCGGCCAAATCCTCGCCTGTTATTTCTCATTTTTTGTGAATTAACTTCATCACATCACCGCTCGACTGATTAAACTCTAACAATGACAGTTCAGGCCCGAGTGGGAGTCTGCATGGTGTTTGACAGGGAAAACTCAGGAAGCTCGCAGCTTACGTTCTTGTGGTTGACACATTTCATGAGGACCAGCTCCCTATAGGCTCGCTTGGCGTGGGTCTGGTTCTGAAAGGGCCGACTCAGCTTCTTGATGGCGACGTTCCGCTCCAGGTTGTGGTCATATGCTGAACTGGAGGAGGAGGAGGAGGAAACAGACCCAGTCAACACATTCAGAGTTCTAAAGGATCAAAACACTTCTTCTAGATTCGCTTCCTGATGCATCTCAAAATGAAGAATCAAACAAAACAAAACTCAAAGATGCTACTTGTAACTTCCTGTTTGAATTTAAGTCATCCATACATTTACTGGTTGATTAGAGCAGCTTCATGATCCTGTATGATCAGCAGATGCTGCGGTTTAACAGCAGCTGGTTTCCTGGTGTGAGGAGAAGATTAATGACAGCAGAGCAGTAATTAATTCACTGCTCCTTTAGCCATTAATTAAAATCTTTATATCCTATCAATCCACCTCTGGCTGGTAGAAGCTGATGTGATGCTGCATAGGAAACTAAACACACTGCAGGGTCCACTAATAACCAGGTGGATCGACAACCAGGTTCCTGTTCTCCGACTCACCAGACGATTCCCTGGGCTCCGGATCCGATGGGTCTGAGGTTCTGATATCGCTTTAAAACCATAAAAGTCGAGTCTCCCACGTCTATGCTGTAATATTCCTTCTCTCGCTTGTTCCGGTTCATGATGAAGCTTCAGACAAACTGAGTCTGAGCTTTAACTCTCAGCACCTGCAGGGCAAAGAACAGACGGATTCACCTTTAATTTTTTTTTTTTTTTTTACACATTTACCTAAACAATCACACGGAAATGAAGATGAAAGAAAAAACAGATTCTTCAGTTTCTGTTGATAGGAAATAAACGATCATAGCAGCATTTCAGCACAGAACCATATACCGTCAAATACCATCATATATTGATATTAAGGCTGCAATTAATTGAATTTAATTGTGATTTGATACTGTTATACATATACACACACTTCAGATAGGAAACTAGACAGACAGGACGGGGGCTATCCTGCATCCTAACCTCTCAGCTATTGGGTCGCCCATGTTATATACAGTTATATGTTCACCCTGGTGAAATATCAGGATGATTGAAGCTATGAAAAAGTGAAAAACCAGAGTGTCGGATCGGGCCAATGAAACAGGTTGTTGTTTGTTTTTGTTGTTTTCTCTGAGCCCAAATCCCATTGGGACTGAGATAAAGGTTTTTTAAAACAAAAAAGAAAACCCAAAAATACACCAATTACCAGGAAACTATAAATACAGAAGAGATTTCCTGAACTTATCATGCGCACCGAACTCTTCATCAGGAAAGGTTCACACATCTGAGTGTTTCTTTATGCTTCCTGCATGAAAAAAATAATGTTCTACAAAGACACGTCTGAGCTTCTGCTACAGGTGAGTGAAAATGTGACTGGAGCAAAAAAAAAAAGAAAGAAAGAAAGAAAGAGAGAGAGTGAGACAGAAAGAGGGAGATAGAGAGATGAAGCAGGAAGCTGAAAACGTTCATTAGTTGGATTTAGATCAGTACGTTGATGAGTGTTGAGATGAAAACTGTGGTTTCTGGACCGTGACTGAGACCCGACCTCTGGATGACTGCCCTCCCCCAGCCCAGTAGCATTCAACCTTTAAGCCGCCTCCTCTTCCTCGTCCCCGCTCTCTTCCTGCTGCCTGATCTCCACCACCTCGCTCTTTTCCTCCTCCTCCTCCTCCCTGGAAGCTTCGATTGTTGGATGCAGCCTTTCATCAAACCTCAGCTCCTACTCTCCGGTCTCCTCCTTCTTCCTCCTGTGTCCTCCCTGTTCCCTCCTGTCTCCTGCCGTTTCCTCCTCCCATTTCCTCCTGTTCGCTCCTGTTTCCTCCTCCCTTTTCTTCCTCCTTCCTTCGGTCTCCTCCTTTTCGTGTTTCCTCATCCTTCCTTCTGTTCCCTCCTGTCTCCTACTGTTCCCTCCCGTCTCCTTGTATCTCCTCCTGTTACTTCCCGTCTCCTCCTCCTGTTCCCTTGTGTTTTCTCATGTCTTCTCTCGTGTTTCCTCCTCTTTCTTCCTGTCTCCTCCTCCCGTTTCCTTGTGTTTCTTCTTGTTCTTTCCCGTTTCCTCCTACTTTTCCTTCTTGTCTCCTCCTGTTCTCTCCTCCTCCCTCATGTTCCCTCCTGTCTCCTCCTCCCTACTCCTCAGACTCTCAGAGCCTCCTGTTCCTCTGCTTCCTGCAGGAGAAGCTCAGTGAAGATCCAGAGACAAAAGAGCACATTAATTTTATGCTGCACAACAAGTTAATCATTAGTGAATATTATCAGCTCTGTCTCAATGGACCAATAAGCGTCAATGATCACCTGTAACATGGATTACATCAGATCTAATTATCAGTGGAGGGAGATAAAACTTCAGAGATCTTTCTTCTTCTTCTGAGGCTCGATGTGTCTCCACTGATGTTCGGCTTCATTGCAGAGAAACAACATGATTCTCTGAAGGCTGAACCAGATCTGGGCTCTGCAGGTCTGCCGAGTCCCAGCCTCAGTGTGTTTTTGACCGTGGTGGATCAGGCAGTCGGGGGTTGAGGGGTCAGATTTAGGAGTAGATATGAAAACCTGGATCCTTCATTGCAGTTGGCTCATTTCATCACATTATAATGTCCATCATTACATTAAACCTCAGAAGTCAACCGGGCAGATTTTGTTTCTGCCCGGTTGGAGACACTCACCGGTTTTAATTTAGTTTGACCCTCACACATTCAGGACACCGGTGTTTCTCACACACACACCGGTGACACACACACACACCGGTGACACACACACAAACCAGCTTTGATCTGTGATTCCTCATTAAACTTATTAATAATAACTTACATTATAGAGAGTGTTGTACTTCATTTAACTGCTGCAACAAAGATAAAACTGTAAGTGTCATCAGGGATTCTATATTCAAACCCAATGGAGGACAATAATGATAACTACTAATAATAATTACTATCAAAAATAATGATTATTATTATTATAACCCTAAAGAGACATAGACATAGAAACAGGATAAGTGCAGTGTCACCTACCGATGAATAATAAACATCTACCTGCAACAGCAAAAAAATAACTAGGTACATTTACTTATCTAGTAAAGTACAATTTCGACGTACATGTTTTACTTGAGTATTTTCATGTGATGCTAATTTAATCATCTGAAGCATTTGTTACTATAAGATGCGGAAGCTAATATTTTACATAGGCTAATACACTTTAATGTTCTGTTATCTATATTCAAATAACTGGTCTCTTTTATTTGTGTGAAAGCTGCCAAATATTATGATGCAGTACTTTTACTATTAATCTACACAAAGTATCTCAAACTGGCTCCACACTAAAATACTCTCATGTATTTAAGGATTAAAACAAGTGTTTACTACAGTAAAGTATATGAGTGCTGTTAATACCTGATGTTTAAAGCTACAGAAACACATAAAAGCTGGTAGAATGTTCATATATTATTATCGTGGAGCTGCTGAGCCGCAGAGAACAGGGAGAATTCACAGCAGGAGCAGCAGCAGCAGGTCTGTGTACACAGGATGTTGTTGTTGTTGATGATAATGTTGTTGTTGTACCGATAATTGCAGGTCACCGTGTTTTAAATGAAGCTTTCAGCAGTTTAGCTGCAGCGGAGCTAATGTAACGTTATGTGGCTGTAGCTGTAGCTTCAGCAGCACTCCGGGAGAGTCCAGGATCCATCCGGTAAATATGCGGAACGACTCCTCACATTCGGCCCCTGCGCTTTCCTGTATGTAACAATCACAAAACCCTGGTCTAAACAGAAGGTCGCCGGTGTTACCTGAAGCAACGGCGTGTTCGCTTCATTCAATACTGCGTATTTTTTTTAATTAAAACCCCTCAAAATTCCTCAGAATCCCGTTTCGTATGTAGTTCCGGGTTTCGCCTGCGGCCGAGTGAATGGGAAGTGGTGGCGCTGTGGAGCAGCTGGAACTAAGCGGGATTTGGAGACAAATTGGTTCACAAGCCCGAAAAAAACAGACTTTTTGTTTAAAAAATACGCTATAATGAAGGAAGCGAACGCACCGATGACTCGGATAACGACCTTGACTTTAAAGTGAACTCTATTCTGTTACGATGGGTGCATGCAGGAAAAAGAAGGAGCGAAATGTCCGGAGCCAGGTCCCCGAACCGGTGGATGGATCCGAGACTCTGCGGAGTGCGGAGCCTGGAGGTTAGGCCGGACGCTGCTGCTCCGTGTTTATTTCTATTAATGTTGGTAGTATTGACTCATATTTACAGGGGCAGCGGGACATTATGTATCCGACCAGCTGCGGCGGCAACAGACCGATTCACAGCCGGGAAACGCTCACCTTCTCCGGGTGAATCCAGCCGCGGACCCGCTGACTTTTCTCCGCTGGTCGTTGTCGATTAGAGATAAAAACACGTTAATCCCGTTCGTGTCCGGATCAGCTTCACACTAACAGGCCGGATCCCGGCGGAACACATCAGCCGCTTCTACGGAACCGAGTCGCAGTGCTTCCGTGACAGCAGCACTTTCTGCCATTTCATACCGACGACGACGATGTTTCCTCGGCTGCACAATGAGGACCGCGGACCGGAGGGGGACGTTCAAGAGCGCGAGTGTTACCGGTAAAAAACTCCGGGTGAAGCGGAAGCGGCGGTTTGGCAACGTTTTACAATGACGCTGCATACAGCTATAATAACATATAATATAATCATATATAAATAATATATTGTATTATAGGATATTTTATAATACGTAAAACAAAAAACAGGGAATATTGTAAATATATATATTTACAATATTCCCTGTCAAATAGGCTACATCCAGTGTTTAACTAAACTAAGTATTTCACCTATTTAAAAAAAACAAAGATTAAAGCCTCCCCAAATGAAATTTGATTTTGAAGCATAGCTTCGTTTCTGACTCTATGAAAATTCCAAATTACCACAATATATTAATATATTATTATTTCTGTCACAACAAGTACTTTTAATTCAGTATGCTTTTAAATAAGGGATTTTTACTTTCAATATAGAAGTTTAAATTGTTTTATTGGTGCTTTTAGTTTACTGAAGAATCTGTATCCTTTCATTAAAGGTTAACTTCAGTCCTACAGATGACATTTATAGATAAACAGAGTTGAATGTGTTGATCTATTCTGATTGATTGAATATAAACCAATAACTAATCATCAGAGCTTATTTGAGAAGGAGTTGAGATGTTAAATTAGTGGAACTACATTGATTACTTTGGTAAAGCAGAAACAGCATCTCGCCAGTGTTGACATGTTATTTCCTTTATGTCACAGCTATTAATCAGCTGTGAGTCGTGTATGTTCTGATAGGAAGTGGGACAATTAAATGTTGTGGTTAAAACGCCAGATTAACTCGAAGGCCCCAGCGCTGGATTGGTCCTTTGCCGCCCCACCTGCCGTCAGCCTGCTTTACAAATCCAATTATCTGCTTATGTCCACCGGCTAAAAATAGGTGAAAATAAGGGAAAACCCAGAAAGAACAGGTCAGAGGAAACAATGTGATGGAGCTGATGTGTTTTCTGTGGAGACAGATCGATCAGCATGAGGACATGAAGCGGGGGACAGGAGGACCCGGACCAGGGACAGATGGGGGACACATAGGAGGCAGGATTAGACTCAGACATGTCTGAAGGAATTTAAGAAGAATCCCTTCACACATCAGATGAAATAAGGTAAGGAAACAAACACATTATAATGTCATCAGACCGGCATCTGTTTAATTACACTATAACTAACAGACACTTTGCTGTTACTGAATAGTAAATACTTTATTTTAATTAGTAAACTGATATGTTATTGTTTGTCTTATCTGCTGCATTTCACTGTTTAATAGTGATAGAAATGCCTTGTCTTTTCCTGTTGAGTGAACTTTTATCGTTTACACTGTAGAATAGGAAGAAATGTTTTATCATCCTTTATTTGTCTTGTGCAAGTAAAGAATGGACAATAAAGTTGAATTGAATTAAAATGACTCCTCCCATGTGCAGGCTTAACTACCAGATCTGTATTTATCACAGATTCTTTATTATAAGATGTTAATAGGAATTATTTCTCTGCTGCTGAATGGAACCATTTACAGAATCAGAGTTTATAGAATCAGAGTTTATAGAATCAGAGTTTATAGAATCAGATCTGTGTAAGTTCAGTGAAGTTCATCACCAACAAAACAGACAAACATATGTTTAAAGTTTATAAACCATTTATAAACCTTCTTTTAAATGATCTTTCTCCATCCGTCTGATTATTCAAGGCGTTTAAGTCGGACCTTCGTCAGTCAGAATTCACCTGTATTTATCTGCTCACTAATGTGCTTACACGTATGCAACTATAGCAACTACTATGTGGACGGGTCAGCTGTGGTCATCTCATTTAGGGACGATTAACAGGTACTTAATCTATCAAATTACATGGTTCACAGACACAGAACCAAATTACATGGTTCTGTGTCTAAACAGCACAACAGGAAGTGGATTCAAGCAAATTAAAGATGTGGAAAAAAAGAACATTGATTGTTTTCCTTTTTTTTCTTTAAGAGGAAGCAGTGCGTTTTAATGAGAAAGAAACACACCTACATCCAGATGTTAATCTCATTAATCGAACACCTAATGAAAACTGAGATTACAGAGACCTATGTAAATACTTAATCTTAATTAATCAGTTGTTTAGTTAATCTGGTTATTCTCAGTAGCTTCAGCCAATGCTGTTGGTGCTAACTGCTAACAGCTAAGAGCTAACTGCAGCAAACCTTGGGTCTGATGGTGAAGATCCTCAGGTTTTTTTCCTCTCGTCTTGTTACCGTCGGTCTGTCATTAATCTGATTCGGCTACTGAAAAAGAAAATCTAATTAGTATTTACGTCACTTGATAACAAGTATGAGACACAATTAACGGATGCCTTGGATTTGTTCCACTTAAGTCTAATTCCTCTGAGCTTGTTTGTCTGAACCCCTGACCTCTGACCTTTTAAACGTTCTGAGTTCGACTTTCTCCGCAGTGTATTCATCTGTTTGAGGACAAATAATATGTATGAACAGAAATCTGCATCTGAATACGTCTGTCCACAATTTAACTTATTTATTAGCTTTTACAAACATTTCATTATCTTTAATGAGCTTTTTATTAGCTTTAATTGACTTTGTATTAGCTTGTACTTCTTGTATGCTGACTGTAAACACTGATGTGTTGGAGCCTATTCAACATATAATAATAAGCTAATAGAAACTGATCTGTGATCACATGACAGTGGCTGGTTCTGAGGTGTGTGTGTGTGTGTGTGTGTGTGTGTGTGTACCCCAGCAGGATGGGAACATTTGTGACCCTGGCTGAGGTTCTGGAGGTGCGGGGGTCTCCTCTGGATGAGGATGAGGTCTGGTGTCTGCTGCTCGCCACCACTGATGCTGCACTGGACATTTACAAGCGAGGCAGGAAACATTTTTTCTTCAGTTACTTCAGGAAACAAACCTGTTGACGCACTGACCTCCCTAGGGCAGAGTCATGAGATCGGTGGCGTTGGTAACCTTTGGCGGTTTCTGTCCAGGTTCTGGTAACATGTGCAGTGTGCTGAGCCCAGGCTCCGTGCTGCTGGCAGCTAACGGCAGTCTGGCTTTTAAGAGCTGTGCCCGGTACGAAGACGTAGCCTCCTTCACAGCTCCTGAGGTCCAGCAGGGCCACGCCGCCTCCAACAGGACTGCAGCCGAAAAGGTCTGAACACAAACCACCTGAAGAGCCTTTGTAGAATCTTGAAATCAGAGGCATCCTTTGGGTATGGCTCTCGCTATACCTTGACTATAGTAGACACATTCTGGTTGTGTATCACTGCAAGTTGAACTCTACATTGTGTGATTTGGACTCATATTACTCAGTAAATGTTACATTTAACAGGTCAATATGGCTGAAACGTGTTTGGTTTGTCAGTCATTTATTTTCTATACCCACTTATTACTCATTAGGGTCACAGGGGTCTGCTATAGCCAATCCTAGGACATTACAGGTGATAGACAGGAATAAAACCCAGGCAGGTCTCCAACCTATCATAGAGCACACACACCATTCACACTTAAGGCAATTAAGACTCTCCAATTAACCTCAGTTGGAGAAAACCCCCGCAGACATGGGGGGAACATGCAAACTCCAGACAGAAAGGTCCCAGACCAAGGTCTTGAACCTGCGACCTTCTTGCTGTGAGGCAACAGCGCTATCCGCTGCTCTACCATGTCAACTTTGTGAGCATTTTAAAAGTAAAACTGATTTATGATGTTATTGAGATTATTTATCATTGTCTGCCCACATGTTAAGAATGTTAAAAGTTTGAAAAATATCCCTCTACGATACATTGAGAACAGATAAAAATGTGCAATTAATTGGCATGTAATTCAATCTGAAGGCTAATTTTATGCATTTATACTGATTATTGATAGTCTCTAGCTTCTTGATTTCTCACCAGATTGCTGCAATTAAATTTACAATTTTCAGATTTTTTTAACCATAATCCCCGGACCCTCTAGGAGGGCGTGTTTCTTGCCTTAAACTGAAATGATGACATTGCTGGAGATTATGTGTCGACAATAAATCTGAACATGTGTCTCCATCCTCAGGCGCTGGTCTACTCCCTGGGAATGACTCTTTACTGGTGCGTTGATTATCAGCTTCCTCAAAACCAGGTACTTTACTCCTTTACCAGCATTCCCATCACATTTGAATCTACCAATCTTCATGTTACCTGCTCTTCAGTGTCTCCCTGTTCTTCCAGCCTGTCCAGCTTAGCTCAGAGCTGGAGGATTTGCTGCTAACCATGTGTGAGGACCTGGTGCTGAGGAGAACTGACTTGCTGACGGTGCTGGAGACCTGTCAGCTGCACCACAAGAGCCTGATGCTGCCCCCGGCGGAGCGGCTGGTCAGGCAGCTGGTGGAGGACGTCTACAGGAACTCAGTGAGTAGACCTGGATCAGACCACAATCCAAAGTCTCAGAGGGAAACAGTCATGCTTCATGTTTCTGCAGAGCATTTCAACATTTTTGATATTTGCATATTTTCATAAATCCTGTTTGATGGTGTAACTCTGGTTCAGGTTAGTGTGTGAAAAAACACTGTTAGGTTAAAATGATCCATGTGTGAAATGAGAAATGTCAGTTAACAGTGGTACTGAATAGACGTCATGCAACTTGTCCATGAAACAAAGCACTGATCCATCCACCCAACCCTCTTCCTGCTGCTGAGAGAAGAGGAACTGAAGTGGAACGTCAACTGAATTATGTCACCACGTCTGAAACGGAATGTGAAAATCTTCAGATACCTAAATGATAATAACTTCCCTCAAAAGTCATAAATCACTAATATGATCAAAATCTGCAGCTCATACAAGTCATCATCTCTGAATATCTTTAACAGACAAACACATGTTCTTCTTCCTAAATGCTGTTGTCTTTCAGGTTCCTGCAGATCTGTTTTGTGTTTGTGGTTTATTACTTTTTTTTTTTTTTTACGTTAGTGGGTCTAATCAGGTGTTGATTTGTGGTTTTCCTGCATGTTTCTGGATATTGATCTCTGCAGGTTGATCAAGTGTCTGTGGCAGAAAATGGATCCCAGCTGAGCGATCGCAGTCAGCTGATCAGACACAGATTACACAGTAAGATCTGTTGGGTCACATTTAGTCTTTAGACTCATACAAAGCAAAGCAAATATGTACATGCTTTGTGTTTTCAGGCGGCTTGTTCAGCAACTCATCATGGGCACAGAAGAAGAAGATTCCCAGGACCTTCTCAGGAGCTTCATATCCACCTGAGCCTGCAGGGTATGAGATAACTTCAGATTAAATGAATAATTAATTAATAAACTGGCAAGCATCATCTCATCACAGATCCACTTCCCGGCATACTGAGGAACAAAATCTCTTTTCCAGGATTCCGTCGGGAAGTCGGGAGTCAAGTTACGGCAGCTGGCGGCAGCTGAACCACAGCCCGTACACGGACAGTCGGCACGTTAACTGCAGATCCATCACGCAGTTTGACTCCAGCATGAGTCTGAATGAGAAGAAACTCAAGGCGGGAAATGTTGTATGTTAGAAAACACACATGTTGTTGATTACATGCTGCTGACATGTCTCCATCTGTTCTCATAAACTTTTGGGAAATCAAAATCCTCTAAACTTTTTGGATGATGATGATGATGATTTTACCTTCATCTTCTGTTCTTCCAGGAAATGGGTCCTGAGTTCATCAGGATGTTAGATGAGCCGCTGGTTGTGCTGGAGCTGCCTGGATCCATTGTGGTAAAGTTAAATAAATAAATAAAAATAAGCATGAGCTGAACAGTATTTAAAGGGACAGTCCAACTATCCAACTGTCTGGTTTTTGGTGCTTAAAGCTACACTGTGAAGTTTTTAACCATAGCAATTTATTCATGAAAACACCGTTTTTTTTCAATGAAGATAACTTGAAATACACTCTCTACATTAAATGACAATTCTAGCTGTATTCTAGCTGTCTGTTTTTGGTGCAATATCTACATAGGTGTATAGAGGCCCATTTCCAGCAACTATCACTCCAGTGTTCTAATGATACAATGTGTTTGCTCATTGCGTCAGTAGGCCAAAGGATGGTTAGAAAAGCCTAGTGCAATCATGTTAGCACAACTATAAAACTGACCTTCCTTTGATGAAAGCAAAGTTTGAAGGAAAAAAACATATTATTTCAAATACAAATCATTATTTCCTACCTTGTCAATGTCTTGACTTTATTTTATAAATAATAAAAGTGTGTCATGGAAAACACTAAATTGTCTGGGTGACCCCAAAGTTTTGAACGAATGGAAATATATATATACATATAACAGGACAAACACTGTACACTTCTTATTTAATAAGTTTCCATTAATTTATATTGTTGTGTCTCCTTTGTTTCCTCTATGTTCAGTCAAAGAAGGGGAAGTGTCTGAGCATGCAGAGAGAGCTGAGTGTGGTGATGCCAAACAGCCAGAACATCATGGTGAAGTGTGAGGTAAAGTCCAGAGGAGGAGACGTGTTTGACATGATCGTGGCTCACTCAAACCTCATGGAACATTTCTACTTCGGCCTCGCATACATCGACGGTAAAAAAGCAGCAAGGTTTATAATGTCAGTGAGTAATTCGGCAATTCAGCGGATGTGGTTGATACGTGATACATGACCATCATCTCTTCTCTCAGATAACGAGTTTTTCTTTGTGGACAACGACACCAAAATTTCCAAAGTGGCTCCAGACAGCTGGAAGAAAGTGCCTTCAACCACCTTCGTCCTTTATTTTCGGGTCAAATTCTTTGTCAGTGACATTTCGCTTCTTTTGTAAGTATTTACATTTATTTACATGATCAATATACATGTAATTAGTAAGTAAGCCCTGTTGAATCCTTTATATGTTTCTGTGGATCAGGCACAAAGTGACCCGGCACCAGTTTTACCTGCAGCTGAGGAGAGATCTGCTGGAGGATCGACTGTCTTGCCACGAGGAGACAGCTCTGTACCTGGCAGCTTTGGCGCTGCAGACAGAGTACGGAGACTGTCTGCCAGAGGTGGGCATGATATTAACGAAAAAACACTAACACAGAACGGTCAAATCAGTTACATCAGTAATATAATAATATAATCTACTCAAGTCGGAGACAGATCTTTAAAAAGGAAGCAGAGAAGCTTCTGTACAGGTCAAACACTGAGTCCTACATTTTCCATAATGTATGCTGTTAGCTGGATTCTTTTAATAAAATGCTCCATATTTCTAGGTCTATGGGAGGAACTTTTACCGCCCTGACCAGTACGTCCCTAAGAGTGTGATGGAGAAACGTGCCTTACCCTTTATCCAGGCCGAGCTTTTGCGGCTTCACACCAACAACGCCCAGATGCTCAGTGATGAATCAGAGCTCGAGTTCCTCAAGGTACAAAAAATCACCTGCTTTATCCAAGAACTCGGCAGGTGCTGCTGAGGGGAGGCCTGACATTTCTGTCCCTGAACTGCAGGTGTGTCAGCAGCTGCCTGAATACGGCCTGTTGTTCCACCACGTGACACGGGAGAAGAAGCTTGTGGACGGACAGATCGTCCTCGGGGTTTGTGCCAAAGGCGTTATCGTCTATGAGGTGAAAGGCGGCTGTCGATCCACCAGTCAGACTTTCTACTGGAGGGAGACGGCAACCATTTCCTCCAGTGTAAGTGGCGGCAGGACGTGTGGTGATAAATGAAATACCAGCTCAGTCTCAGAGGGAAACTCTGACAGTTCACTTTGCTGCAGACATTGAAGATCAACATTTTTTCACAAGTGCATATTTTCACAAATCATGTAAACATTAAGTTCAGGTGGTTACTTTTGGGCACAAAATTACAATCAGTTAACAGTGGTGTAAAAGAGATGCTGCAACTTTTCCATGAAGCAAAGCACCGATCCATCCACCCAACCCTCCTCCTGCTGCTGAGACAAGAGGAACTGATGTGTAACGTTAACTGAACTCCGTCACCACGTCTGAAACATTGATTCTATGTATCCATGATTACAAAAAAGTGTCAACATTTCCTTTTTGAGACTGAGCTGGAAACACAAACCAAGAAATTCAAATCAACTTGGATGAGTGAATTTTGAGTCATTTCTTCTGACGTTCCTGCAGAGGCGTAAGTTTGTGATAGAGAGCCGGGGCAGCAAGAAGAAATACACCTTCATCACAGAGAGGTCAAAGGTCGCCAGGTACCTGTGTAACCTCTGTTCTTCCCAGCACAAGTTCAACAATGAGATGAACTCCCGTCAGCTCGGCCACAACCTGGTGTCAGGTCAGTTTTTGCCCCGTTACAGGTGTTGAACACACAGACTGTTGCACTTTGTTGTTGCCTTTTCCTGACAGTTCCTCTGTTTCCACATGTAGAGGAGAACATTGTGCAGTACGCCATGATCTGTCGAGCTCAGAGCAGCCGACGCAAGTCCTTCTCATCTAATGAGACACCGCAGGAAGACAGTGGCCTGGCCACGCCACAGGACGAGTCCCTAAACAAACTGTACGACGATGTCGCCGCCAAAATCGAGGCCAGAATCAAACAACAGGGGCAGAGTCACAACCGGCACAGGTGCTGTACAGCTGCAGCTTCCAGCAGGAAATCTACATATTCCACATAAAACACATGAAATCTGCCCTTTTCTGCATAGGGAAACTACAGCAGAGGTGACTGATTGATTGATTGATTGATTGATTGATCAATCGGTCGATTGATAGATCGATTGATTAGCATTTATTTTACCTTTGTGAAGTTATTCACAGCTTGAGGCTGACACCGGAAGTCAGTAGAACCTTAAACTAGCAGCCAGACGCTGGCTCCAAAACATGCCTGGTTCCTACAGACCTGTCCTCAGTCCAGCGCCTTAGTTACTGTTGTTAGGTACCTTACTGGGGACTTACTGCGGACAACAGGCTTTCTTTGGAGGGCAAAGAGTGACAACTATTTTTCTGCCTGACAATAATTCATGTAAAAAATATGTCAGCAACCAAACTGTCTTTTTCCAAATCTCTTTATCATCACCATAGAAACAAGGACACAAACCTGACTGACAGTTGATATTCGTCTTGATGTAGATTTATGCTAGCTTGCTAGTTAGTTTGTGTTTTGCTAACATTAGGTAACTTAAAATGTGTCTGTTTATCCAGATTACTTCACTCAGATTAACACATCACAACATAAACATAGCTGATCAATAACTGACCAATGCTCTATATGAAACATAAATTAAGATATTTAAACAAATTATAGCCAGTGTTTCCTCTCTGAGTAAGAAGATAATGTGTTGAAGTGTTTGGACAGCAATTATGTAAAGAAGAGAATGTGCTGGATAGTAATAATGTGTAGTAGAGACTGTGTTACAGTATTAACCTGTTGTCTTCTCTGCACCACCTGCTCTAACAGTCAGCACAACAGCACCAGGCTGCATTCGCCAGCCTGTTCTCGTAGGAATGGATCCAAGGCTGCGTTTGGATCCCCGCGAACCAGAGGTAGGACCAGGACTTTGATCAGCTGACACTTAGCAGTTAGACTACAGGTATGTTGGAGTTCATTCATTTTTTCATACATCACATAAGAGCCAACAACCTCAGGAGGTTTGATCCATGCGCAGTAACACTGAACGCAGCTCGATTTGCTTTAGTCACAGAGGTCTCAAAGGTTCACTGCAGGAAACTGAAGCTTTAAGAGAGACAAAGATATGTTAAGCATGAATCTGAGGATCTGTGTTAATATGTGTTAAAAGCTGTCAGATGATCAAAGATTGAGATGAAGCTATGGAGACTGATACTAGTTGACTGTTACCATGGTGACATGTAATCTATTAGTATTGATTATTATCCTCTGTCTCACAGAAACTCCAACTCACTTGGGATCATCAGCAGAGAGAGAAGTTATCTGTGTTTCTCTAAAGAAAGACCCCAAACTCGGCCTGGGTAAAACACACACACACACACACAAACAGACACACACACAGTGAGTGTGTGTTACCTGTAAGTTTACCTGTGTCCTGCAGGTATCGTGATAGTGGGTGAAGACACAGTTGGACGTTATGATCTGGGGATTTTCGTGGCGTCTGTGGTGCCTGGTGGACCGGCGGACAGAGACGGACGGATACAACTTGGTAAGAATCACATTGGTTAGTTAGTCTGTGAACCTATTTCATTTTATTTTGTAGGGACATTTCTATGTGGTTTTCTTGGTATTTTGAGATATTATTGAGAAAATCAGCTCCTATAGTGTCAGGATTGTTTACTATTGGCTGGGACAGGAACTCTATATCTTGGAGCTTTCAGTCTCAGAACTAGAAAAAGTTTTTTGTCATTCTGTCTGTCATTTTTGTTATTGATATTCTTTTGTAAATTTGGAGCAAACTCCTCATGAACCTCAGATTGTTTTTCTCCGATGATCCAACATCTTCTTTCTTCCCTTTAAAGAACGATGCAAAGGATTAGTAGAGATTAGAGGTTGGAACAAAAATGGATCCAGCAACTTTCATCTTTTCACCTTTTCATCATCAGTACATTTACATGCACATCTTAGATGGATTATAGCCGTAGTTCGACTATGTTCGACATCCCAGAGAGAAAATATAATTATTGGCTAAAATACATCATATTCCACTATGGTAGGTAGCAATATACCTACTTTTAACTGCTGACAATGGCGCCATTTCCAATTGCATTATCTAGGTGTGTTATTTTGACTACAGGTAGTCCATCACAGTCTGATTTTTAACCCAACTAAGGTGTATATATGCATTTTAAAAATCCAACAATCATCATATTTACACAATAATTAGATTTGTTTGAGTGCCATATACTGTCTACATGTCTGTTCTGTGTGACCTTTGCCCCCAGGTGGACGTCTGATCTCTCTGAACCACGTCAGCCTGGAGGGCATCACCTTCAGCCAGGCAGCTGAGGTCCTAGAGAGCAGCCCTGAGGAGGTGCAGCTCATCGTCTCACAGCCCAAAGGTCAGACTCAACATGTCTCCTCTGTAACTCCTCCTCAGCTCCTCCTCATCTCTGCATCTCCTCCTCAAAATCTTTTCAGCTCCTCCTCATCCCCCATCTTCTCCTTATCTCTTCAGCTTATCCACCATCTCCTGTGTAACTCCTCTGTAGCTCCTCCTCAGCTCCTCCTGATTTCCTCTGTAACTCTTCCATAGCCACTCCTTATCTCCTCCTCATTTCTTGGTCATCTCCTTTGTAATTCCCTCTCAGTTCCTCCTCGGCCCTCCTTATCTCCTCATCTCCTCTGTAAGTCCCTCTTACCTCCTCCTCATCTCTTCTGTAACTCCTCCTTAGCTCCTCAGCTCATCCTCATCTCCTCAGCTCTTCTGCAACTCTTTCTCAGTTCCTCCTCATCTCCTCTGTAACTCCTCCTCACCTCCTCAGCTACTCCTCATCTCCTCGGTAACTTCTTCTCAGTTCCTCATCAGCCCCTCCTCATCTCCTCAGCTCCCCGTATCCTCCTCAGCTCCTCCTCTATGATCAGCGGACCGCCCGTGCTGAATGAGGAGATGCTGTGTGTTGTTTCAGTGATCAGGTCCAGTTCTCTGCTGCCGTCTCCTGTTCTGAAGAATGGTGATTCACAGTCTACACTGACGTCAGACGCCAGATCAGCTGAAAACAACATGGACGAGCTTGTCTCAGCCATGATGTCACCGAAGACCAGAAACAGGCTGAATGTCCCCCAAGAAATACCAGAAGTACAGAAAGTACAAGCCCCCAGTGGACAGGTAGAATCCAGCAGCAGTGAACATCAACACTGAACAAACAGTGGTTTCTGTTTCCTCTCAGAATGTCAAAATTTGATTGTGTGTGTGTGTGTGTGTGTGTGTGTGTGTGTGTGTGTGTATACCCGTGTGCATGCATGCGTGTGTGTGTGTACATGCATGTTCCAGGACTCTGTGTCTCAATCTCCATCTATGAACAGTACAAAGTCGGATCAAATCTCTGTGGAGCTCAGGAAGATCTCAGGGAGTCTGGGAATCAGTATCTCAGTGAGTCAACAATTTAATATGTTTGATACACCTTTAAGAGTCTAATGATTCACACACTGTTCATATATATATATATATATATATATATATATATATATATATATATATATGAACAGTGTGGTGTGTGGATAGATGTGTGTGATAGATATATACACACACACACACTTTGTCCTCAGGGAGGCGACAAGACAAACCTTCATAATGGAGGAATCTACATCAAGAGCCTCGTCCCAGGAGGGGCAGCTGAGAGGGATGGACGAGTCCACACAGGTACAACTGAGTCCTCGCAGGATGCCTAAAGCACAAAGCAACAGCCTGAAAATACTAAAGTGTAAACTGTGTGTGTGTGTGTACAGCTGATCGCCTGCTGCAGGTGGACGGGAGGAGTTTTCAGGGAATCAGTTACCAGCAGGCTGTGGAGTGTCTGAGTCAAACTGGGGAGGTAAACATCATTTCACACACACACATACACACCAGACACACACACACTAACCCGTCCATGTTCATCTGTCTTCTCATGTTCTCTCCTGTCCTTCAGGTGGTCTCCTTGGTGATGGAGAGAGACGTGAACCCACCCAGAGTTTCTCCAGGTTCAGATTCAGGCAGCATCAGTCCAGCTCCGAGCAAACAGAAACTAAACCAAACGCCCATCAGGACTCGTCCTCAGAATGTTCCTGCCCGAGTCAAAGAGTTCAGCTTCTGCACTGATGGTAAAATAATAATTTCATCACTGACAGTATAATATTAATTTAATCTGGTCTGTATCCAAATCTGTCATCTTCTCTCTTTCCTCTGAAAATAAAGTATATTAAAAAGTTATTTTTATAAGTAATAATAACCATCGTATAGTGTAAGTTAATTGTCCTCATCATACCGTCTCCGTCTCTATCCTCAAATCTGCAGACAACACGGAGGAAGTGACGCTGACTAAAAGTGACGCCGGTCTGGGCTTCAGCTTCGTGATGTGTGAACTGGATCCTCCGACCCAGGACTTCGGCACCATGGTCCGGATCAAGCAGCTGTTTCCAGGACAACCGGCGGAGCAATGCGGACGCATCCAGGAGGGAGACGTCCTGCTGTCAGTCAACGGCCAGTCGCTGAAGGAGCTGTCTTATCCTGTACGTCCAATATAGATGACATCACCATGACATCACCACCACCCGATCACTGATCTGGGACACATTTACTTTATACTTTAATGTAAAGACTTTATATTAGCGTACATTTATTTATATTGTTCTGTTATTAGATTAGATAGGACTTTATTGATCCCTTATTAGAGCTGCAACACGTCACATACAGCACTGTTATAAAACACACAAACAGAAGTGCAATATGTAAAAAAAACCAAAAAGAGCTAAATTATTGCTCACGGAATTATTGGAAAAAACAGAAAGAAAGAAATTACACATAGTTACCTATGAATTACATAAATATCTACATTTTAAGTAAGTATTATACAAGCATAATAGATATAAGCTATAAGATATTGAATAGAAAGGATATAATATAATATATATAAAAATGTGTACAAGAAATATACTAGGATAGATCGCAAGGATAGATCTATACATACATACACACATATATACATACAAACACATTCATACTCATTTAAATACAGACACATACAATACAATAATACAACAATATTCTATATGATTAAAAGAGTTATATATAGTAGAAGAAGTATATGCATACATATAATAAATATAATAAATATTATAACACTGATAATAGAAAATGAGAAACATTCTGTAGGTATAACAATATAAAGTATATGTATAGTCTTAATAATATATATAATTAATAATAGTCAATAATGGTAACAGTTGTTTTATGTTTTTGTAGAAAGTCCTAAAGTTATTTAAGAATTCGCCTGCTGAAGTTCAACTGGCTCTCTGTCGACCTCCTGCAGGTAAAACCTTCACACCTTCATATCCTTTAATGTTCTTTTATAATTCTTTATAATCTCTCGTGTTCACACAGTAAACGTTTCCTCTCCCGTTTTCCTGTAGGTCTCCTTCCCTCCGTTGATCAGTTTCCTGGCAGCTGATCGACTTATTTACAGCTGAGGTTCAGAAGCAACACGGAGCTTCCTGTTCATTCAGGAGCTGGTTAAAGTGATCAGATTCACAGACTCCAGCTGCAGAAAGGTCAGAGGTGATCCTCAGCAGGTTATCAGCTGGGTGCTAAAACCTGAAGGATGTTAATTTCTTTATAATAAGCAAAGTACGAAGTATGAAATATGTGTATGAGGTGATTCTGGAGCTGAAACTTCAGTTATTTAAAGGTTTAATGACAGTTTGTTTCCTTCCAGCTGACGACAGACGAGCATCAGGATCAATTCAGAGAATCACTGGATATGAAGGTGAATGAACTGATATTAACATGTTTAACACATCATATCCTCAGTTTGTTGTTATTTCTTTTTGTGTTTGATTATAGAAAATAATTATCCAGAACTCAGGGTTCATATTCATAGACATTCACTCTTCATCCAGCAGTTTAATAAGGGGCTGTGTTGTTGGTGGAAAATAATGCTTCAAACTCACTGATTTTAGGAGCAGACACAGACTCTTTTCAGATCAGAAACTTCTACAGCAGAGATTCTGACTTTTCTAGGATCCAAGATTTCACAAACCTCCAGGGATGAAGACAGAGACCTTCAGGATCTTTACTGAACCACTTTCACTGCAACAGCTGATCCTCCGTCAGCCTCCAGAGGGCAGCGGTGATCCACTGAAACACAGGAAACTAACAGTGTGTTTGTTTCTCTGCAGGAAAACACCACATATTCAGAGAAGAAGAACAATTTCTATAAATTACACAACTAAATGTGAATTTCTAGAAATCATTGTAGAGAAATTTAACCTGCATCAAACTGTTCTGTGTTAACTTGATTACAGTTCCAAGTAGTGTTCAGAAATACAATAAAAAACAAAATAACATTATTAAACCGAGTCTAACATTGAATATAGATGAGAGAAAAGTTTCTCTAAAGAAAGACCCCAAACTCTGCCTGGGTAACACACACAAACGCACACATACACACACACACACTGGCACACACACTCTCTCTCTCTCTCACAGCCTCGTGCCGACTCCTCTGGTATAATTAGAAACATTTGGGATCATTTGTGAAGGAAACACAGACTCTGATTGGATCCAGATGCAGCTCTGAGTTTCACTGAAATGCAGGAACATTATTTACGAGGCCATTACTGCTCCTCAACCAGGGAGGTGTGTGAGTGTAGGTATGTGTGTGTGAGTCTGTGAGTGTAAGTGTGTGTGTGTGTGTGTGTGTGCATATGAACAGTTTGATCTGGTCCCTGCAGCTGTTGATGATCGATCCGTCTCTTTTGACCTCAGGTGTCGACCTTCAGCTGCTGGTCGACCTCTGACCTCTGCAGTTAAAGCACTGTTGTATCTGGAGGCAGACGTCAGCCAATCAAATGGCTTCCTGCAAACTGTCACTTTGGTGAAGGCGTCTTGACCAAAACAAAAGTTCTTCATGGCTCTTTCAGACATCATATCCCTTCACTTTTCCTGCTTCTTCAGTCTCTCTCTGGAACAAACTTATTAAAACCAGTAAAAACATGAATAAACAGTTTCTGTTCAAATCTGTTCGATGTGCTAATGCTAAAGTTAGCTCAGCTTGTTGCTCTGATGAATCAAACACTTCTTTTCAAACACTCAGCAGCATTTTAGCTTCTTTCAGATGTTTTTTGGTTGAGTCTCATTACGTTTCCATTACAATTCCAGTAAAATAACAGAAAACACTGCAGCTCGAAGGAGGATATAAGGTTTGTTCAGATAAACACTAACATCGCTCTGCTCCTGCTGATGTGTGAATATACAGCTAAATGCTAACATGGTAACATAACTTATAATAACAGTGTTGTGTATATTTAGCTCATTGCTGCTGATGTTTACAAAAACACATTTCTTCACTCTTCAAATTAAACTTTCATCAAACTGGCTTCGTCTCCACTTTGATGAAAGAAAAGACATTTGAGAATCTGGCTGAGACGTTGCTGAGTTTTCCCTCCAACACTTGAATCTGGATAAACAGTCAAATGCTGCATGACCCTGATGAACACATGACCCCCCCAGACTGGCGGGAAGGGGGTCAGATCTCTCTCTGCATCTCAGCCTCAGTTTCACTTTTTCCACTGACATGGCTGCAGGAGCAGCGATGGACGCTGCTGATTACATGATGCCGGCCTCTTTGATGCCACTTCTCGCTCGGCTATTTCCCTCAATTAAAGTGATTGTGCTAATGTGTAAAGTAGACGACACGATTAAAGCTGAGCCGTGTTGTTCTTGAGCCTCAAATCCATCACCAGGGCTACAGACGCCAGGCGACGACGAATCGAGAACTGGAAACCGCCTCCAGCTCCAATTAAACGTGAAGGGAAATCATCACATATGACTTATTACTGGCGAGTGGAAGAGGAGGATTTCCTCATTATAATTATATCCTGGAACAGGCTGATATTTAAAAATGAAAACATTTGGTAATTACACCGTTTGAGGCCAAATATTCCTGAAAAAGTCTGAAGTGGAGATTGAAAAGTTAATGGAGATGTCAATGAAAAGGAAGAAAAGAAAAGTTCAATATGAATAGGAGCTTTGGGACACATACACACACACACACACACAGACTTGAACAGAGATTCAGCACCTGGAGCAGCAGATATAATATAACATCATATAATATGATATAATATACGTCGCATAATATCCATCACAGTGAGAAGAGATGACACATTTTCTACAGTGAAACATTAGCTGCAACCAGCCGGTTCAGCTATATCCTGGGGCATTTGTGTTTGGCAGGAACACACGCACACACACACTGATCTGTCATCAGAGTTGAGGATGGAATCTTAGTTAGTGAGAATAATGGTGTTATTATTACAGTGAGGTAATGTCAGATGGAGCCAATGTTGCAGGCACACACTCATGCACGCACACACACACACACACACAAAGCCTCTTTACACCTGTTCCCAAAGACATTGACACACACGTCACAGACTACTTACACATTTACACCTGTCTACACACACACACACACACAATTCTAAAGATGATGATGGTGAGAATGATAATAGTGATAGTGATGAAAATGATGGTAATGACGATGAAGAAGATGATGGCGATGATGATGATGATAAAGATGACAGTGATGATGATGAAGATGATGGTGATGGTGAAGATGACGATAATGGTGATGAAGATGATGATAGTGATGATGATGAAGATGATGGTGATAAAGATGATGATAATGGTGGTGATGATGATGATGGTGATGAAGATGATGATAATGGTGGTGATGAAGATGACGATAATGATGATGATGATGATGTTACTACAGAGCAGATGTGAGTGTAGAAGGCTCCATTAGTCGTAGCTGTTTGGAATCATGGAGCCGAGCTGCTGATAGAAAGCTGTTTCAGGCCCCAAATTACCTCCACAGGAGTAGAGGATTATAAACTCTAAAGTTAAACTATAAAGTATAAAGTTCTCCTCTTCATGTCCCTTCTAACCCGGCTGGTGGAGAACAGGAGCTACATTAGCCCTCTATGTCTGTGTTTTCTGGTGTGAACAACATGTTGAAAACAATCTGAGCCTGACAGGAGGAAAACAAAAGTGACAGAAAACAAAAAAGCAGACGATTCAAAATTAGAAAATAGAATCCATGTTGAAATTGTCCTTTAAGCTTCGTTAATAGTTTAGAAAGTTAATGAGTTCACGTTTCTTGTCTGATTGTCTCTGACTTCCTGGAAGTTAAAGTCTATCACTCATCGTCCGTCTGTTATAGGCTCTTGGTCCAGAACCTGGATTCTTGGCGTTGGACTATAAGAACCTGGTCCTGGACTTGGCTCCGCAGCGGAGACTCTGAGCCTCTTTGATCCTTTGCACAGATGTTTTTCTTCAGGAAAGGTTTGCTGAGTGAGAAGTGAAAAACAGCTCTAAAGCATCAGAAGAACCAGGATCCAGCGACAGGAGAAACGACCAAAACATTAGTTATTAATTCTTTGTTCAAAGTGATTTTCCTCTGTACATCAGTCAAACTTTTAGTACCTCAACAGGCCCAAAGCAATTTAAAAAGGTTATTTATTGAAACTCTTTACTTACTTTTCATAATTATAATTTCAGAATCACTTTCTTCTCCTTCCTGCGGATCAGATCTGACCTGTCAGGTGATGACAGGCGACGACCACGCGAAGCTGCTCATTAGCCTGAACTCAAATGTCATCAATCTCATTTCAGTGATGGATGTTTTTCATGCTGCAGGAAGTCAGTAGCTTCTGGTTCATGACGACCTTCGTCTATATGGCCATCAATGTATAATGTGATATATATGTGAGTGTATGTATATATACTGGACACTTTCCGGTCGTATTTCCCTGCTCGTTCCCATTGATGTTTCCTAACATTCCAGCAGCCGTTGAGGTTGAGTAAATTTTTCCACAGAGCAGGAAAACCACAAATCTGGTGTAATGAAGTAATTGCTGAACTTTGGCATATATCAGTAACTTTATCGCTGCAACAGACCCTTTTCTGGTGATTTTGTGCCATGGAGAAGTAAACACAGTGGCAAACTAACCGTTTCATAATGTTTACATCTCTTTCCCGTTGGTTCTGACACGAGAAGTGTTGGATTCCTGTCGGCACAGAGTAAATCTCTCTGTTTTCTTTGCTAACGTACAGCAGACCTGTGTGAGGAGGATTTCCGCTCAGCAGATGAATCTGTCCCCCGTGTGTCGGCAGAAACAGGAGGAGACGTCCCACTCTGAGCCAGATTCTCGGACCTGTGATCGGCACAACCACCTTCATTATCCGATGCTACTGAAACATACTTTTCATTATTTCAAGGATTTTATTCTTGATGACGGGATAAGAAAATCCCTGTGGAATAAGATTAAAAAGTCAAAACATATTGAGAAGATTTAAATAAATTTAAATTTAATCTTGTTTTCCTAAAAGATCATTTAATATTGGAGAAATTTTACTGAAACAAGATATTTTCACCTTATTTTTCATTTTGTGTGTGTGCGTGCGTGTGTGTTTCCTGCCTTACTATACCCTCGCCATCATTTCATCAATCACAACCCTTCCACATTCTTCCTCCTGTCAGAGGAAGAAAGACGAGAGACAGATGATCTTCCTTTCCACAAAGACACTTCTTTGATTTCCGTTCCGTTGCCCAAACCGCGAACAGGAAACTAAACCTGATCTGTTTTGAGCAGCAGTCAAACGGCCTGTTGCGGGCGGCAGAGCCTGAATGGTTGTAGATATGAACTGGTGTAGAACAGCGTGTGGTTTTCTGGCTGCTGAAGCTGCAGGAGAGAAGCTGAAATGTTGAATAGACATTACTGAAGGATCAGTGTCACACATCATTACTGAAGCTCAGCTGCTCTTATTCTGAAAGGAACGGCAGCTTTGCTCTTTCACTTAGTTTCATCAGTTACAACAGAAGAACAAGAAGAAATGACTCCTGCAGAGCTGAGGAAGTACTCGGATACTTTACTGTAGTAAAAGAGGAAGTACTGCTGTCTACAAACACCCAACAAAGAGGAAAAGCCCTGAATTAACTATATTACTTCAGTAAAAGTACAGAAATATTATCAGTTGAATGGTGTTAATGTATCAACAGTAAAGATACTAATAACACAATCTGTGCTATATTATCATAGTATATTACACTATTAGTTTTAATCATAAAGAGAGTATTTTAATGGTTTGGTTTATCAGTGTGGAGCTACTTTGAGATACTTTGTGTAGATTAATAGTGAAAGTCCTCCTTCAAAATAGCAACTTTCACACAAAGACAAGAAACAATTTTCAGAATATAGATGATACAACATTAAAGTATATTATTCATGAAAAATATTAAAATCTGCACCCTAAAGTAACTAAAGCTTCAGATAAATGTAATGAAATATGAAGTAAATACTCAAGTACAGTACAACTACCTCAAACATGTAGGAGTTTGGAGATAGATAGAGGTGGTAGGAGGTGTGAGGAGGTGTATGGAGGTGGGAGGAGGTGGAAGGAGGTGTATGGAGGTGGGAGGAGGTGGGAGGAGGTGGAAGGAGGTGTATGGAGGTGGGAGGAGGTGGAAGGAGGTGTATGGAGGTGGGAGGAGGTGGAAGGAGGTGTATGGAGGTAGATGGAGATGGGAGGAGGTATGAGGAGGTGTATGGAGATATGAGGAGTTGGGAGGAGGCTGCTAACCTGACCTCGGGCAACAAGTTATTTTCATTGAATAATTTGCACAGATAAGATGAGATATGATCAGAAAGCCAGAATCTTTGGGACGTTCCGTGTTTCCCAGTTTTCCTTATGGAAATAATGAAAGGTTTATTACAGCAGCACCAACGTTTCCTGAAACTAATGATGCATCAACTTCAGCCTGTAAACGCAGACGCTTCACTCTCTACTTAAACCAACTTAAAGAAACCACAAATATTTTGGCTCAAAATTTGACTTTCCCATCTGTAGCTGTAAAAAACGAGTCGGCACCAAACCATCATTACTGCTTTAACCTTTTCCAGACCAGCTCAGTGTCTCCAGAGGAAACATCATCTTAGTCTCAGAAGAAACATTAGCCTAAACAGTAAAATCACCAGTGTTTAAATAACACCTAAAGAGTTCATTTTAACACTGCTAGTGTTAACTATTTAATGAATTAACTTAAATTAGCACTGGAAATTTTACTGTGTAATCGCCAGAGGAAACATCATCTAAATTTCAAGAGGAAACATCAGCCTACACGGTAAAATTGCCATTGTTAAATTAACACAGTTAACTAGTTTAAGTTAAGTAAAGTGTTATATTAACAATGGATTTTTACTGCATAGTCTCCAGAAGAAACATCAGCTCAGTCTCCACAGATTTACATCAATAAGTCAGTGGTATCTCTGACCCTCGTACAGATTCATCTTTGTAGCTGCTGGTTATTGGGTGGGGGGGCATTTAAATGTGCCTTCCAGCTTCTCCTCATGATAGATCGGCCAACAAACCCCAAGTCCGACTCTCAACATGTCGGCTGTTGCTGAGCGGCTTGAGGCAGTTTACTGGAATGTGTTTAATCAGGAGACAAATGACATATTTCCAGCAGCTTGTGTTTACACCCCAGCGGGGGCCATAAACACAAGATATTCTTTTTATGCATTTACTTCATATAGTTGTGTGAGTGACATGTTTGTTCTTGCAGAGTAACTCTAGAGTCAATGTGTGTACTTATAGAAGTGAGAGAATGTTTATTGTATGTGTATATAGAGTGTGTGTGTGTGTGTGTGTGTGTGTGTGTGTGTGTGTGTGTCCGTGTGTGTGTGTGATGTGTGTGTGTGTGTGTGTGTGTGTGTGTGTGTGTGTCCGTGTGCGTGTGTGAGAGACTGATTACAAATGCACGCGTTTCTCTGTATGTTAGCGTGTGTGTTTGAGACAGAGGTCATACTTTATCTGTGGTTAGCTTTTATGTGTGTGTGTGTTTGGGTGTGTGTGTGTGTGTGTGCCACCCATGATGATTGTGGGGCCTCAGTAACACAGCTTGAATCAACAATGAGACAAAACACATGAACCCGCTGAGTTTCTGGAGCCGTTAGTGTTCGTCCTGAAAACACAAACACACCAGCGTGCAGCTCGACGTACAGGAACGAGCTTTGTGTGAATCTGCCTCCTGCAGCTGTTCTATTCCGACATTCTGTCTGCAAGTCACAAGAATGTTGAGTTTGACCCTGAGGAGCTTTATATACATATATATGTTTACTGGAAGAAGAAGAACAGCTGACGTCAAGTTATTGAAGTTCATGAGCTAAGATGGACACAGCCATTCCATTGCCCTGCATGATGGTCAAGACTGAAATAATTTGACAACATTCAATGATTTGGGATGAATCGTTTTATAGTCATGCATGAAATTAAAGTCTTAGCCACAAATCTCAACACTGTAAATATACACTACTGCTCAAAGCTTTGAGGTCACATAGAAATGTCCTTATTTTTGAAAGATAAGCACTGTTTTTTCAATGAAGATAATTTAAGCTAATCAGAAATACTCCCTATGCATTGCTCATATAGTAAATGACTATTCTTTTTGGTGCAATATCTACATAGATGTATAGAGGCCCATTTCCAGCAACTATCAGTCCAGTGTTCTAATGCTACTATGTGTTTGCTCATTGCATCAGAAGGCTACTGGTAGATTAGAAAACCTTTGATGCTATCATGTTAACACAGCTGAAAACAGTTAAGCTGGTTAGAGAAGCTATTAAACTGACCTTCCTTTGAAGTTTTAAGGCAAAACATATTATTTCAAATACAAATCATCATTTCTAACCATTTTCTAATCATTTTACAACTCATGGCGGTAAATAAAAGTGTGACTTTTCATGGAAAACAAAATTGTCAGGGTGACGTGTATGTGGGCCATGAAATATACAACAAAGTTTCTGTTCAGTGTCTGGGAAAAAACAGACTTTACCTAATTAACTGTTGCTGAGGTTAGTTTATGAGAAAATAATTAAACTTTGCTGTTTTGCAGTCGTCTTCGCTCTTGTTGCGCCTGTTTCAGACTCTGTGATAGTTTTGTAGAAGTCGATGGATTCTGCTGACGAGTCACAGCTGGATGTTTGCTGCACAACATTTCCTGCCTGTCTCCACTCAAAGGCAATAAAATTTTACCAAAATTAAAGAATAATATTTAAAAAACAAACAAAGCTAAATAGCATCCAGGACAGTAGCAGCATCTCCAGGTTAGCTAACCTGCTAAATCAACATGATAGCACCTGCTAAAAGCTCAGATCCACAGCTGCAGAATCACAGGAAACAATAGATAGAGAAAGATATCATAATCATTGTGAATAAAACACATTTCTGTATTTAGTTTGCAACTTTAATGTTTGGTTAAGATTCAAGGGAAATATCCTGGCTCTGGTTTAAGAAGAGAAAAGGCAGATTTCTGCTGAGAGAAGACAGAGCTGATCTCGCTTCATAAAACTCAGATGCTGACGGCTGATACTGGATATTAACGTCAGGACCCTCCAACATGGCTGTAAATCAAAAAATAAATGAAGCTGAAGAAGACAGAGTGTCATTATGGACAAGCCTCACTACATTTGTATTACTCTGATTTCTTTGCTGTAGCTGTTTTGTACTATTATTTTTTTTTTTATTCTCTTCTTTGCCAAACTCAGCAGATTTAACCGCTTCATCAATTTACTGTGAAGACACGAAGAAGACAGAAACCTCTGTCTGAAAGAGGAAAACTAAAGAACCATGTTTTTAATTTGTGCGGAAGAGTTTTAACAAAGGGAAGTCTGTCTCCAGCAAAACACTGAACAAATAATAAATAAGGCAGATTTCACTGGATTAAAATCAGACATGATCTCTTTAATTAGAGCAAATGTCAGAGATTCTGGCAGATTTATAGCAGAGTGCTTGTTTGGCTGAACATGAAAAATGCTGGGTAAATAAACAAAGGTTCTGAGGTTTCAGGGTCAGTGGAGTTGAGATCACAGGGACACTTTGGCTGCGCCTGAAACTGGCAACTACCCGCCTATATAGTAGGCAGAAATGAGGAATCCACTGTCTGGTACATCCAAACACCTTAGTAGGCTTTCAGCAGGTAGGTGAATGGTACCGAGATGGTTTTCTTTCTGGTCATATTTCACAGTGTACAAGTGAACCACACAACACTATCCCAGGAGGCGCTGTACTGGCTAACTTCCTACATAGAAGTGACTACTGTGGCTTTTTAGTAATACTCTCTGGTCTCTGGTTGGTAGCAGAAGAGATGCATGGATGGCCTGTTATTTCAATTGCAACTGCATCACAAAACACGTCATCCTCCACCATCCATTCGCATTCGTATTTTGCCCAATCCGGTCGTTTTGGGGTTTTTTTGCGCTTCCGCCACAACCAGCATTCCCTGGAAGTTTTATTTTCTTTGGAAACCACGACTGGATAAGCTACGTGCTCTTGAAAGGATAATGATATATTTAAACGCTAAAGTCCGCCACCTGCCCAAATTTAATTAAAACATTATTTTTTGTGACATCTTCCACCTGTGCCGGGGTTCATCCTCGGAATCCAGGGTTGCAACCGTCAATCGCACGTCTCTAGTCGGCAGTGCCTGCTAAGGTTACGCTGCCGTCTAGATGACACCTGCTGTTGTCCTGTATGTTTCCTGCCTCCACCCCTGCACCCTGCCACTCAGTCTGCTCTACCTACTGCCACTCACACCAGTCCCTCCTCTGAAATCAATCACCTGTTTGTTCCAGCTTGTTACCACCCAGTGCTTCAACCCTGCCCAGATCATCCACACCAACGTGGGTATTTTTGAAACTGTGTTTCTCTGCTCGGTTCGTTGTTTTAGCCAAATGTAACTGTAGCTGTGGGCTCCTGAAACCTGAGTTTTTTTGTAACCAGAGTCCAGGGTGAACTTTTTCAAAAAGCCCAGTTTCAGCAGACGTGTGAATGTGAAAAACCTCAGTTTCTTCTTCTTCCTTTGAGTTTTTAAGGTAGCCAGGATCCAAAAAGTAGCATTGCTGCCATCTGCAGGACGAGTACTTTATTGTAGTATATCCTACTATATAATCCAGAAGAAATATTGTCAGGCAACACAGTGGAGCAGAGGTTAGCACTGTTGCCCCACAGCAAGAAGTTTGCAGGTTCACCTGGGACCTTTCTGTGTGGGCTTTCTCCAGATTCTCCGGCTTCCTCCCACAGTCCAAAAACATGCTAAGGTTAATTGGAGACACTGAATTACCCATAGGTGTGAGTGACTGTGTGTGTGCCCATGATTGGCTGGCAACCATCTGGGGTGTATCCCTGCCTCTTGTCTGTAATGCACTGAGATTGGCTCCAGCAGACCGCTGCAACCCTAATGAGGAATAAGAAGGTATAGAAGATGAATGAAATATTGTCTCCCACTTGACCCGTTTTTTAATGTCTTGCATCTGTTTGATCTTGTCTTTCATAGACATAATTAAAAAAAAAATAACGTGTGTGTATATGTGTGCATGTGTGCTATGTTGTTATTTTGTATGTTATTTTAATAAGGGTAATAATTATAACAATAGTTTTTATTATTAGTGAAGTTACTTTTCAAATGCAGTAACTAGTAAAGTAACGCAGTTACAAATTTCACAAGTAACTAGTAACTTGTAACTAGTTACTTTTTTTAGTAACTACCCCAACACTGACTACAATTTCTTGTTGACATTGTTTGACGTCACGCTGTGTGACAGTAAACAGGAAGTTGTATCCATGGAGACTTGAGGAGTGCTCTAGCCTTGTTGTTGGCTAAAACAGCCTTACTGTTCCTATTCACCATTTACTGCTTTGGCATGTGCATGACATTGTTTGAGGTGGATTTTGTGGTGCTATCACACCGGTGGTGTGTAAGGCATTTTTATTTTTAGCTGGGGGCCTCAGTCAACATGTCTTGTTTGTACAGATTCTAACCTTTTGACGTTGAAGCCATTTTGTGAGTTTGTGTTTTGCCTGTACTTGGTTCCTTCGTGCCACTCCAACCTACCAGACCGCCAGCTACTTAAGTCCATCAGCACGGGAGTCTCCTCTCAGCCGTCCTCCCTACCATTCCGGACCTCCACCCACATTCCCCAGGATTACAAATATTATTTAATAAACTTCGTCTGCGTTTGGGTTCGTCTGCAGAGCGCGACACACTTATATCTTCCACTGATGGGTTTTTTGTTATTCAGTTTAGTAATTGTTTGTTGATTAGTTTGGAGACAGGCTGTGAAATACAGAAACTGGAATTGGGAAATGGAATTTGTTACATTATAGCTTCTACTGCCTGAAAATAGGATTTTAACTCAGCCTCATATTAAAGTACAAACAGGATTTATATGGTTGGATTCAGCAGCAGGATGATGTGATGGCACTGATTGGCTGATAAAACCTGAATCAGTCCCAGCTTTTTGTTTGTGAAGAGGGGAAATAAATAACTGAAAATCTGTGTCTTCTGTTAATAAGTTCCAACCTCTGGTGGTCATCAACTTTCACTGTGACTGTGGATGTTTTCTCTAAGTGTGTGAGAGTGTGTGTTTTCATGTGTTTTTCAGACATATCCAAACCCACCTCTCAAGGTCGAGCTTGATCTGCGCACTGGAAACATGAATCAGAAGCCAGGCGAAGTTCAGCCAGATAAAAACAACACGTACCATAAATCCTGAGGAAACAGGACACACCCAGCTACAAAATTCACATCTGCGGTAAAGCTGCTCAGACGTGAAGAAAGATAAATTAATGCCTAATCCTAATAGTATTCCTGTGTCAGCTTTGCGGTGACATCAGTTTTAAGAGGATCCATCACGATAAGCAGAAAGAGCTGAGCTGACTGGTGTTTTCATATCAGTGCTGCATGAAATTACTGTTTCCTGCCAATCACCTTCATGCCCACAGGAAGAAACAGAAGCTCTGCAGGAAATCAGCCTCACTTCGAGACTTTGGCACAAGCACGAGCCAAAAGTGTCATTTTCTTCTTTACAATAAGCCTGTGAATGTTATTGAGTCATGAGGGTTATTGGCAGGAGCTGCTCTGTCATTGGTTAAAAGACTAACCTGAGGTTTGATTTTTAATTCAATAGAGTCCTCATTTATCATCAACTCTTAATGACTTTTATTACTTCATGGTTTAATTTCCTCATTGATCAGTTTGTTTGTCTCTTAGCACAATTGTATTTTGTTTGTCATTTATTATTTATTCCTGCTTTTGCTGTTTTATGTATAAATGTTTGTAAAACACTAATAATGACGATGTTTACAAAAAACTACTTACATAAATAAATATTAGTATCATAATTATTAATCCTGTAATAATTTTTATTTGGAGGAGGTGGACAACAACTAAACATTTACTTGTCCGTAGGTGTGAGTGTGTGAGTGAATGGTGTGTGTGCTCCACGATTGGCTGGCAACCATCTGGGGTGTATCCATGCCACTCGCCTGCAAAGCGCTGGGATTGGCTCCTGCAGACCCTCATGACCCTAGTCAGGAATAAGCGGGTATAGAAAATGACTGACTGACTTCATCCCCCACCACACATGCACATCAATAAGAAACACACTCTGCACATACACATTAGTAAGAAACCTACTGCTAAATGTGATGAGGTGCAGGAAAAGTTGCTGAAAGTTGATATCTAAAGCAGTAAAATGTCTCACTGATGCCAAGACACATGAAGAGCAGAAAATGACAGGAAAAGTCATTTAAGCTCTAAAGAAAATGAATATATAATAAGAAGAAACGTGATGTGATCCTTCACATATGTTCAGAAGTAAGATATTGGGTTTTATTACCTCATTAATCTCTAATTCATCTCTGTGTCTTCAGCACAGGAAGAGAAATAAGACAGGTCAGCAGCATCATCCAGACTCTTATTATCAGGCTGAAAAACATTCTGACCCGGTTCCTCCATCACATCCAAGCTCCTAAACATCAAAAAGAGACAAGAGAAAAGAATTCTATTGGATTCTGTCTATTGGATCTGAACACTACCAGAACAGCATTAGAACCAGTACAAACGATGGATGCAGTGGATCAGTACTTTAAAAGAGTACAGCTCTGCAGTAACACTAACCTGAACCACCTGAATCAGTTAAGCCATCAAACAGGATCAGTGAAAATCGGCACAGGTCATAAAACTCTGATATGATCGTATCTCCAGAAATGTTGAGTCCATGTTCAGGTTGATTTTATCAAACCAGCTCAGCTAAATGAGACAAACAGACAGAGGTTAACAAGGCAGAGAGAGAATCTATGAATCTTTACAGGCTTCGGACACAGAGAGCAACAGAAACTCTCACGTGAAGCATAGGTGCAGGTGAGAAGATGAGAGGAGGAAAAGACTATTCACAGAAGCTACTGACATGAACCTGCAGGTAAAACACTTAACTGATACTGATCAAGATTCATTCAAGTCAGAATCGGATGCTGCTGCTTGATGCTCAGAGTGTGTGCATGTGTGTGAGAGTGTGCCTTTGTTGGATTCAGATTAATGTTGTTGAATAATTAGACTTTTCATGAGGTTCACTGACTTTAAAGTGTTTTCTTTGTTGTAGTGTTTCAGCATTATATTAGGTGAATATAATAATTACTTCTTTGGATTTTGTGGCTGTTAAACTGTTTTATGTTGTATATCCAGTGGTGGAAATATTGGACCACACTATGAAAATACATCGTTATAAGTCCTGTTTTTAAAATACTATATTATTACTTATATTGTATTAAATAAAAGTACAGGAGTATTAGTTGCACAATTTACTTTACATACTCATTATGTAAAATGGTCCAAATGGGTTGCAACTGATGATTATTTCTTATATTCTATCTTTTTTATGTTCTTGATCAGTCCATTAATTGTTAATAATAAATTGATAAACTCTTAGGCCACAATGACTTCTACAAGTCACTAGTTATGTCTGAATTATTGTCTAAAAAAAAGAAAAGCAGTTCGATAGCAAAATAAATAACAGTGGAACAGAAAGTCAAATATTTTCTTTTGAGATAAAAGTAAAACCATTTGTGTCTGTTGTGACTGACAGCATTTACAGAATATTAATATCAATAATAATACACAAGTCACAGAAATAAATATCTGTAGATAATGCGCTAACATTAGCTCATGTTAGCTTGAATACACCCTGAATAAATGGAATAATGGTCAGTTTCAGCTTTGCAGACTCTGGTGCAGCTTGGTCTTCACCCCGCCGCCATGAACCATGAGCTCATCTCATCTTATTATATTCTGTCGCTCACATGGACCCACCGCACATCACACATCAGCAGTGGTGGTCTGCAGCCTGATGGTCTGCAGCCCGAGGGAACCCGAAGCCTGCAGCGTGTGGAGGAAATTCACAGCTGATCCAAGTCCTCACCTATTAAAACAAAGCAGATCAGCACCTCAAACAGAAAAAGAGAAAATACCCACTGATGGTGGAGAAGACACACACACACAAGCACACACACGCAGAGTGATGAATTGTGGGGAAAATCCCGGCTGCAAAGATCCTTCAAAGACAAAAACCTGCAAAGCTCTTCAAGCTGAATTCTTAGCTCAAGAGTGAAGAGAACCAGGCTGAAGCTGAACTGGAAAGTCACTCAGACACTTTATTAAGATCAAGTCATAAAGCTGCTGGAAAACCAGCGGATCCACGGCCATTCGGCGCTGTGTCCTATGGACAGCGATTAAAGAGCTTGAAACATAGCAGACATCTGGGATAGAGCTTTAGGGCCTCTCTGCTGACCCCAGATCAAAAAGCAGCTCAGAAACCAGTTGATAAACCAGTTGATAAACCAGCTTAGAGGGGCAACCCAATAGGCGTGCGGTTTGGGCACATACCACATGAAAAAAAAAAATACCCTGAGCAGAGTCCCCAGTTTGAATCCGGGCTTGCTGGACCTTTCCTGTATGTCATTTCCCTACTCTCCTTCCCCTTTTCCTGTCTCTTTATGTTTAACTATAATAAAGGCAAAAAAAAGAAACCAGCTCAGATACCAGTTGAGCCCAGTATAGAAACCAGTGCACGGCGCCATGTTCCCACAGAGTTGCTGCACAGGCTGAAAACTGCAATTTCCATCGCCTCAGCTGAACCGACACAGACAACATCGGTGTTAAAATCAGACTAAAGAACTTTTGGCTGCTTAGCAAGTCGCCAGCTACACGTAAGGCGTCAAGTTCGGTTTTGTGTGCTGGTTCAGAGACTCCAGACCTGAGACATGGTCCAGGTGAACCACCAGGCTGTAGCTGGACTACAGAATTCTCTCTACATTCACCTGGATAGGTGTTAATGAATGCTGCCACGCTGCAAACAGGATCATAACCAGAACGTTGAAGAAGTTTTTAGCTGTTTAATTTATGTTTAGCAGTTGTTGTTGGATTTGTCTCTGAGATGTTTCAGCATCAGTCGTATCAGAGCGTTTCCACAGCTGCTGTTTAATTCCTCAGAGCGTTTTCCTCTGGTTCCCTGATCCTGACTCGAACCCTGATCTTAAAGAGCTGGTCTCTCTACCATGGTGTGAAAAAAAAACAACAGCACCTTTATTTAAAGGTAATCAAACGCCAATTTTCTTTAACAAACATGGACTGCAATTCACTTCACAGATCGGATCAACTACATAACATTCCAATTGTCAATGCAACAAGAGAAATAAAATTTCTGCTCCCTTCTTGCTGTACCACCAAGTTTTTGTGGTGTGGGTAGTTTCTTGCGCACATCATCTCTAGGGATGACTCCATCATTTTCTTTGAAAGTGAACACAACTTAATGCAGGCCTTGTGGCATAAATCACTGCAATACCACCTTTTTGGAAAACATGCACCATCCAGCAGTTTTAAATTAACATCATGCTAGTTGTACAGACTCATAATATAGGTCACCAAAGCAATAAAGCATGTGTGAAATGTTGTCTATAACAGATTAGACACAACAATCTAAATGTGCTTACCTCCTATGCAGTTGTGCTTTCTTCTTAGCAGGATGATTAGATGAGTAAAATGGCTGACTCATCAGAAATGTGTGGTCACATGACCAATCTCTTCTGTGGTTTCCTAGAGACAGACGGTGGCACAACTTTCCCACTGGCACAAATCACCCCACTCTCCTCTAAGGTCTGATACTGAGTAGAATTCAGAATAAGATTAAGCTAACGCCAGCGGCTGGTTAGCTTAGCTTAGCAGAGAATCTGGAAACTACAGGGACCAGAACAAACATCTTAGATCAACATGTTGGAAGTGATTTTTCCATCGTTGCCCGTCACAGAGACTGTGGAAGAAGACGCTTGTCCTGTTTTATGTCAAACTCTCCCTCAGAATCCAACCACAGAGGAAACTGATGAGGACAGTTACTTGATCCTGAGGCTTCCATCTGATCTGGTTTCACTATTTAGATTCCAATAAACATCTTAATGACACACTGTTGGACCTTTGTAAAAAGATCACGTCACCAGTCACCACAGAACCCACGGCGACCTCAACAGAAACACGAATCAACGACAGCACGGCGGCTAAAAGGCTGCAAACAAACAGGGACACATCTCTGTTAGTCATCGAAACAGCAGTGAAATCTGTTCAAATCTCTGTAAAACAGCTAATTTGACCAACTATGAACAAATATTGCAGGAAAAATACTACTGAATTAAAAATACTTATGTACACTACCGTTCAAATGTTCAAATGGCACCCAGACAATTCTATTTTCCATGAAAAGTCTCATTTTTATTTACTACCATGAGTTTTAAAATGAATCGAAATTACATTAGCCTTCTGACGCAATGAGTACTGGACTGATAGTTGCTGGAAATGGGCCTCTATACACCTATGTATATATTGAAAAAAACAGTGCTTTTCTTTCAAAAATAAGGACATTTCTAAATGACCCCAAACTTTTGAACGGTAGTGTATAAGTATTATGAGCTGATGTAGTTGAAGTACTGCAGTAAAGTGTTGGTGTCTCTCTGTGTCTGTGTGTGTCTTTGTCCAGATTGATGTATATTCATGGTTCACAGAGGATGTATCATACTGACTTCAGTAAAGTCACCTGATGTTAACAATTCACACTGATTGAAGAAATATAAACCAATATAAACACCCCTTTCCCATCAGGACAAGCTGTAATCCCTTTGCTGATCACCTGACTTTTCATCTAGCGCCATCATGAGGTCAAAATTCAACTGCTCTTTGTGTTCATAGCAAATGTTAGCGAGCAAAGAAGTACAAAAGTACTATGTTAAATATGCTAAAAATATAGCTGCTAATGCTGATGTTAGTATTACTGTCAAATCTCTGCTGGCAAGAACAAATTTAAAGGCTCTTTGGTCTCTGCTCTTCCTCCCACAATCACAGTGATGCATTCAGGGAACTTTGGAAAACTTGGACGCTCAGCTTCCAACTGAAGTGTTAAAGGTCCTGGGACCCGCCTCCAAAAACATCTGAAGAAATCAGCAGGATCAAAACAGGAGAGAGGAATCTGACCATAACGACATCAGAGATTAATGAAGACGGATGGCGCTGGATATTTATAAATCAACATGGAGCAGCAGGAGCGGCGGGATGATGTGTGTTTTTTCTGTGGTTTCCATTGATTTACAGTGAGTTTTTCTCTGTAAAAACAAACTATCTTTTTCTCTCTCAGCAGAACAAAGTGTTGACATCAATCGTCTCTGGTTAATTTACTGTTTCCTGCTGAACTCAGACATTAACACGAAGATTCACTCATTTATGTCCCTAAAACATCTGTGTGGTGGAAGGAAAGAAAACAGGCATCGAAAACAACAAACAACACATGAATGTGTATATATATATTCATTGCAGTAAACAGGAATTGAGTCGTAAATTTCAAAATAAAGGTATATTTATCTCACTTAAGATGAATATAAAATACTCTGAATAACAATATGTCTGATGTGTTTTTTGAACCGTCTTGTTGAAATATTCTCCCTCAATAAAACAGAATCTAGAAATTAGTATCTGACAGCAGACGTCTCCTCTGCAGAATCGGCTTCTGACCCCGCTGTGATGTCACAAATCATAAGCCCCGCCCCCTTGAAATGAGACTTTGAATGAGCTCAGAGAAACGCTCGTTTCAGCAGACGAATGGGAACAAACATCTGGACTGAAACACAGGTGTTATCGTTCTGCTCTGCATCAGCATCACAAACAGCAGCATCAAGACGGTTGTGATGTCACAGTTCTCGTGTGGATAATCACAAACTACTGACTATGACCTGTAGTCTGTTCATGACTGTGACAGTCAATATTTAAAACGTCTGCATGCAGTGTTCCTATTGTCTGAATGAGCCAGCTGAAGAAATCTCTACTGAAATAAAACCTAAATTCACCAGTTAACAGCAGAAGATCAGACCAATTTTATCTTCTCATGCTGCTCACAGAAAAACAACCGACAGAGGAGACAAACCGCAATATGAATAATAAACAACAGGAAACAGATGACAAACAGCACAGCAATAAATAAGAAAAATAAAAAATAAAAAAACAGCTCAGGGATGAGTTAGTCACGCTTCGTCTTCAGCATTAAAACCATTAACAGGACGAGTTGAAGCTCCGCCTCCTTCTCTACCAGCAACATGAACAAGTGAGAAACTACCTGTTGGCCAGTTTCTGTTGGCCAGACATGTTTCTTCCATGTTGTCGTCCTGCAGCAGCTTCACTGATCAGTAAAGAACTGGAGCTTATCTTTGGTTCCAAACCAAATATATAGATATAAATATATAGAATATTTTATTTGCTGTAATTATTCAGCTTCGCAAATCTGCAGCATCCTTGTTGATTCTTGAGGTTCAAAATAAAGCTGTGATTAAAAATAAGGGTGATTAAACAAAATATTGATTTCTGAACTCTTATTAAGTGTAAACATTAGTATTATGTTGTTTTAAAATGAATTTGAACTTCTTTCTTTGCATTGTTTGAGGTCAGAAAACATTGTGTCTTTTTTGTTATTTTGACCATTTGTCATTTTCTGCAGATATATGCTCTAAACAATACAATTTTTATTTGGAATTTGGGGGAAATGTTGTCAGTAGTTTATATACTCAAACAAAAATGCTTCTTTTGACACATATTCACAGTACTTCACTTTTTACACATTTTATGTTATTCCAAAATGGATTCAATTCATTTTTTCCCTCAAAATTCTACACACAACACCCCATAATGACAACATGAAAACAGTTTTTTTGAGATTTTTGCAAATTTTTTACAAGAAATCACATGTACATAAGTATTCACAGCCCCCTCAGAAATTAATTGAATCAATTTTGGAATAAAGTTGTAACATAACAAAATGTAGAAAAAGAGAAGCGCTGTGAATACTTACTGGATGCACTGTACCTAGAAGTAGTAAAATCCAAAAAATTGATAATTTTGCAATGGTCACCGACCAGAGCTGTATGATTTACCACTGAAAATGAAACATAGCTGCATGGTCAGGAACTGATTCCAAAACAAAACTGAATGTTAACACAGAATATTCTGTGTTTCTGAAGAAAAGAATCGACAAACTCGAGTTCAACTTAAAACCCAGAGACTGAGCTGATGTTCTGATCCTGTTTCCACCTCATTTCTCTACTCCTGCCTCCTCGCTCAGGTTTGTCAGAGGTCAGAGGTCAGGGAGGAGCACGTCCCTCACACAACTTGTCACCTAAATGATGACAAATTGGCCGCCTCTCACCCGCCTCCAATCAAACGCAGCTGTGTCTTCCAGCTCGGATCCTGCAGACGGATCAGGTGAAGCTGACGGTTACAGTCGCTGTCGCAGCCGCCGCAAAACAGCCAATGTTTAGCGCTCTACATGTTTTAAACGCCATCAGCTGCTTGTTTTTCTGTCAGACCCGAATGTTTTGGCTCCGACAGCCGCAGCTTCACCTGGTTCTGATCTTCTCTCCATCGGCTCGTTTCCAGGGAGACAAACATGATGTAACCGGACACCGAGGTCCTGGAATAACAGGGTCTTTATCGACGGCGATGGATGGAATTTTCTCATTTCAGTCTTAAAGCAGAGAGAATATGCAGGAATGTCTGTTTCCTGCTGCCGAATCAGAGCGAGGCTCCGTGTTTCCTTTGTTGTCTCTGTTCTATCTTTGGTCCATTAACTTCAGAAAAACCTCCAGCTGCTTCCATTTCATCTAAAGACCCAACTGAGACTCTGAATTAAACCACGATATACGATAGAAAACTGAACAGAGACAGTTTCAGCACATCGACTTAAGGGTTTTCGGCTCTGTTTCCCGTTTGTTTTCATGTTGCTGTCATGTGACCTAATGACCCACGGGATCAATACCTGTTATCATCATCAGAGACTGGTGGGCAGGCCCGGCTCTAACCAATTTGGTGCCCTAGGCAAGATTTGAGGCGCCCCCCCTTGCATCATAGTAAATTCCACTGCTAGTATACATATACTAACAAGAAACACAACTCAAAACAATAACATGACCGAAAATCTTGCTCTTTTCTTCCTTAATCTCCTCCTTAAAACAAACATGTTGTACATGTGCTCTGGTAGGACAGCAGCTTTAAAATCACCAGATACTCATTGCTAGCGTCCATGTTTGCTTCCAAAAACACTATATACAGTACCGTTCAAAAGTTTGGGGTCACCCAGACAATTTAGTTTTTTCCATGAAAAGTCACACTTTTATTTAGCACCATGAGTTGTAAAATGAATAGAAACATGTATTACATTAGCCTTCTGATGCAATGAGGAAACACACAATTACCATTAGAACAAGGACTGATAGTTGCTGGAAATGGGCCTCGATATACCTATGTAGATATTGCACCAAAAACCATTTGCAGTTAGAATAATCATTTACCACATTAGCAATGCATATAGTGTATTTCTGATTAGTTTAAAGTTATCTTCTTTGAAAAAAACTGTGTTTTTCTTTCAAAATTAAGAACATTTCTAAGTGACCCCAAACGTTTGAACGGTAGTGTATATGTGTATTCACTAAACTCTTATTCCAAGGAGGAATAAGAGTTTACAAGTTAAGTATATATATGTGTGTATGTATCTATGCGCTCGCTGCATGTGATGTCTTCATGTCCACTAATGCATGCAGGACACTTTTGGGGCGTTTAACATTCACATTGTAGCTCACATACAATTCACGGAAATGTGAACGACCTCACAAAACGGATTCTACAAAAAACTCGGAATTGATCATTAGGTTCTGCAGTCCAAACGAAGCCTTAAGGGGTGTTCACACTGGACTCAATTGAATGCGATTTTGTCACGCTTTTTGCAAAAATTCGCCAGATTGCATCATGGCGTCCCTTTTCTCTCATCATCCATGTGATCACCACTGTCACTGCGTTGTACAGCTCTGAAAGTCCGAAGCTCCGCCGTCATTTCTGGGTACATGATACCCTCTGGAGATGCAAAGAGCTCGGCTGGTTTCAACGCTTCCTACCGGAGCTCCACCTGGACAACGCGGCTTCCAAGTCCGTTGAAAAGTAAAAGACTGGCGATAAGTGAATTTCTCGTCGTCAACACTGATTGGTTGTCATGTTACGTCATCCTGCGAATTCGCCTGAAAAGTATATATTTTCAACTCGACGCGACAAGCGAATTTCACATTGCGAAGCGTGATTTTTAGCCACTTCGCGTCTCACCATTGACTTCACATGTAATCGCGTCATGCAAATTTTTGTCCGGTGTGAACACCCCTTTAATGTCAGATGGTTCATCCAATCATCTATTAGTGTTTGGAAACTGGATCATCAGAATAAATAAATGTGATCAGATCAGATCACTAAGCATCTGAACTCAGTCAGAATAACATGCAAATAGTATGAAGCTCATTCACACTGATCATGTTGTCGAGATTCCAATAGTCACGGGTTCAGTTTTATTCCACTCTGTAAAACGTGTCTTTGTTAGAATGTTATTTCAATCCATGATACATAAAACCACAAACTCACACATTTCCTCCTGTAATAATTCAACTGGTGAAAACAGCGATGACACATTGAGCCGGGTCGTGATTCTCCATCAGAAACATGAAGACGCGGTGTCGAGTTCCTTCCTGAGGAGTTTGGCAGAAGCACGTCTGACGCAGAGAAAAACTGATGAAGCTGAGAGATGATTCTTCTGTCATCTGATAAAGGAGGAAACGTAGGAAGCAGAGAAAGTTCAGTGTGGTTTGATAAACAATCACATCACCACAACCGCAGTATTGATGTCAGAGTTCAAGACTCGGTCAGAAGATCATTAACAGCAACATGAAGCTGCTCGGTGTGATTACTGAAATAATTCAGACGGAACCAGAAATTACTGCTGCTGAGTGCAAGAGTGTGTGTGTGTGTGTGTGCCTGTGTATTTGTGCGTGTGTGTGTGATTATGTCACAGCTTTGAGCTGCAGCTGCATCATTGACTTGTTACAGTAGAAATAAACTAAAGCTGCTTTTGAACCAAAACTCTGAATTTATGATTCATCATCAGGTTCATTTGCATCAAATCATAAACTGAGAAAAAAACTGAAAGTGAATCAGGATTCTAATTTAAAAAAAAGATTCAATTAAAGTTATTGACTCGCTCAATTGGCGACACGGTGACGCAGGGGTTAGCACTATTGCCTCACACCAAGAAGGTCGAAGGTGAATGGTGTATATGCCCCATGATTGGCTGGCGACCATCTGGGGTGTATCCCTGCCTCTCTCCGTAATGGGCTGGGATTGGCTCCAGCAGACCATGTGACCCTAATGAGGAATAAGCAGGTATAGAAAATGAGATTTGATCATTTGTTAAAACGATAAACAACAAAAAAGGGCCTGAGAGCAAAGAGAACAAATCTTTAATTAACTAAATTCATTTATTGACACACACACACAAACACTTCTATGACAACAAGAGCTTCCACACCTGGGGCCACACAGACTTGTCTCCTCTCTGTCAATCATCAGCTCTTGTAGACAGGAAGTAATTCCCTCTCTCCTCTCATCGCTCCAGTTGTTGAGTCGACTCCTTCTGACGAATCCCAGGATGATTAATGACGCTGCAGCAGCCATGTGTCATTTTTCCTCAGGATGATGGAGATTGAATCTGCAGCAGAATCTCAGGCTCTGACTGAGTATGGAGCAAGATCCTCCTAAATCCCTCCAAAAAGCAGCATTCCCTCATGGATTCATGAAAAGAGCCCATTTATAGACATGAAAAAAAAGCCGTTTCAACAGACTTTAAGAGCAGCAGCCAAAGAAAACAATGAGTCGGGCCAGAGAAAAAAAGCAGCCTGTTGCTCCGACTTAATTCCATTCTCTTGCATGAGAAGAGAATAAAACGTTCAGGGCTGGAAAACTGTGTCCGAACTGACACAAACCATCAGACTGCACGAACTGCAGCTGGAGGCAGGAGCATGCCGAGGGGGTGGGGGTGGGGGTGGTGGGGGGTGATATGTGATTTATAGACAGACCCCTTCACACAACAAACATCAACTCAGATGTCAGAGGTCAACCGCATCCACTCAAAAAACTTTCACCTGAACTTAGATGAATCAGAACAAGATTATTATCAGAGAGAAACAGTAACAGGTCACATGATGCAGGTGCGGGAGGAGGAGGAGGAGGAGGAGGGGAGAGTGTTTCGGCAGTATATGAGACAAACATACACTCTGTCACACACTCTGTCACATACAAACACACACACACACGCTGAGATCTATCCGGTTGTATCCTGCAGTAGTTGTAGTTGCTGTTTCCAGCTGGCAGAGGAAGCTGTCCAGGGCAAATGTCCGAGTTCAGATCATCAAACTCTGCCAAAAAACCACAAGATTATACATAAAAGTGTGTGTGTGTGTGTGTGTGTGTGTGTGTGTGTGTGTGTGTGTGTGTGTGTGTGTGTGTGTGTGTGTATGTTATCCCCTCAGTCTTTCTCACACAAACACAAACATCCATATCCAACACCAGCAGCATGAATGGTCATTCAGCTCCAGCCAGCAGTATGAAATCAAGTCAAAAGGAGGAGGAGGATGAGGGGGGGGACTTATCCATGATGTCATAGAGGATGAAAAATGTTAAATGAGTTTCAATGCGCATAAACGTGAAGTCTGGAAATTCTCTTATTGACGTTTTCTCATCGTCTGTTCAAAGTTTACTTTGTTAACTTCACTTCATCTTTGGATCAAATTATCAGATTTAAGACCTTTCCAAATGGAACTGGGCTAAAAGGCTGAAATGTTGATCCCCAAACTGTTTTATTTGGGTATTTGATTTATAACCGAGACCTGTCACTCTCTCTCATTGAACACTAAAGTACAAATTTAAAATGCACTGAAGCACCTGATGTGACACCATCGTCACGGCGACAGAAGACGTTTTCTCACATTTTCATAAAATGTGTCGAGTAAGAGTGAAAGTAGGAGCAAATCAAACAAATTCCCTTAAAATACATTACAGTACTTTAGTACTGGCATCTTCTTACAAAAAGCCTTTACTGCACTGGTTTATTCGTAGAACATGTTTAAAACAGAAACAAACAGAGCTTATTTTAATATTTTCCTGAAAACATATGTGAATGATAATTTTCTCCACTTGAGCAGCAAATCGCTTTGATCTCTGCAAATTCACTGTAATGAGGCGACTTTATGATCATTGAGGATTTATGATCTTTTCAATTCAACAAGTTATGAGGTTCATCCACTTTATTTCATTAATTCTTCTCTGGAAACTAAACGGAAAACAAGCAGTGTTTGATTGACAGACAGTTGTAACTTTAACCTTTGACCCAGCTCAGTTCTCCAACTCTGAAAACAGGAACATGTTTGTGTTGTAGATGACAGAGTTTCTGCAGATGCTGCTGGATTCTTCTTTTTGATCTTGTAAAAAATACTTTACTTCCCTTTGTGTTGAAGACAGATCAGAGATAGATGGAGTCATTTCATTTCCTTAAGTTTTCTACTTCAGTACAATTTACATGTACTGGTAATTTGTGTATTTCATGTGCTGCTACTTTCTCCTCTACATTTATCTGCTGTTTTTGACTCCATACCAGAAGCTTTGAAATCCAACAAGTTTACTCATTTACTTTAAGTCTATGACTTTTATTTTATATTCAAAAGAAAAAAAAACGAAATGTTACTCATACAGCTGTTTTTCTGACACAACAGTAGACGTTACACGTTTCAAGCTAAAACATTTAAGTGCTTCCTCTCATATACGTCATCAACTTCCTGCCCCTTCTTCCTAAGGACAAATTAAAATTAGAATTAAAATGCTATTTTCTTTCTATCTCTGAAAAAAATCAGGGCTTAAATGAAAGATGAAAATTAAATTAAAGATGAAAAAAGTGGTTTGAATATTTGAGTGTGTCATTTTACAAACAGCAGTGTAGTCGCCTCACATTACTCATTTGTGACTTATATATTAAATATATCAGTCAATACTTAAATTGTATTATAGAGTATAGGGTAGAGTATCAGAGTGAAACTTCCAGCAACAAAAACTAACTTTTTTAACCATCCTATTATGTTCATTTCTCAGCAACAGTGTGCAAAAAACGTCCAAAACCAAAAAAATCCTAACAAGGATTGTTAATATTTCATTATTAACTCCATTGCTAATTATTCTCAGTACCTCTAACAGGTAATGGTTTAAATAGAATAAGACAGTAGTTTTTCATATAAAAATGCATGTTCAAACCTTTCCTTAATGTTTCACTTGATTACTTTTAATCAAGTTTCTCACAACATATTTTACATTTACATTTAGTTTTTGTGTGTGTTTGTAATATGTCTCAAAGTCGCAAAAAAGAAATATTCAGACATTTCTGACGCTCTATTACCTCTAGTTTGACTCTGGGTCAAATTGACCTGATCAGTATGAACCATTTTCATTTTATACGTTGATTACACTAATTTACTCAAGATGAAAAAGTTTCATCCTGGAAAAAAACACCACTTTTTAACTATTTTTCCTAGATCTTCAAACTTTAAAAGGGGTCAATTTGACCCATAACATAACAGGAGTTAAAAAAAAAAAAACCCAACAGCATCAGGAAACAGAAACTCAGCTTCTCTAACAAACCTCAACACTACTAATCAGTAATAGAATAGAACACCAGTAATAGAAGCAGTTTGCGTGTCTCGCTGCTCTGGGGCGTCACCGCCTGTCATCCCGCAGCAGCTCCATGTCCGCCCCGCGTCTGCGGGTCTCCTCCCATTGTAGCAACAGCTGTAGGAGCGTGAAGCTGTGCGTGCAGCGCGGGTCTGCCGCGGATTACCTGGATCCGTTCGCCCTCCGGTTTAGTCTGGATCGACCTTTCATCTTTTTCTTTTTTTTTTTTTCTCTCAGAAGCGTCAGACCCGCATGAACCGTTCCCCTCCGCAGCCATGAACCGGCTCCTGCTCGTCCTGCAGCTTCTGGCGCTGTGGCCATGCAGCAGCTGCGGGAAACACGCAGCCGAGGACCTGCGTGAAGTCCCGTCTCCGGAGGAGCAGCGCGTCTCGATGCGGGACATGGTGTCAATCAACATGTTCAAAGTGTTCGAGAAGTTCAGCAAAGAGCCGCAAAGACAAAGGGAAGAAAACACCGTGAGGAGCCTGAAAGCTGAGCCCAGTGAGTCCAGAGTCCATCTCCAGCCTCAGCGCGCCCGCGCGCGCGCGCGCACGCACACACACACGAGTATATATTCTGTAAATAATTAATGATATATAATATAATATTAAATCTAATGTACAAAATGTTTCAGAAGGAAGTAGGTTCGTTATTATTATCTTCAGGTATTGTTAGAATTTATCCTAAAACAAAGACTAAATAAGTTTGAGCAACTTTATCTAATTAAAACAAATAATTAAAATGATTACAATTACAAAGTCATAAAGTCATAATTATTCATCTTATATCCATTTGGTGGTTATTATATTAGATTGCAAAAATAAAAAAAAATATATATATATTTAATCAAAGAGGCATTTAAGTTTTAAAAAATGTGCATATGGCTAATAACCTGTGTTTATTTACCTTTTAAAATGTATATACACTTAATAAACAGTTTCATGGTTCTCATTTATTGCTTCAGACATTCATCTGCTTGACTTTCCCAGACAGAAAATGCAGAAATTTCAGATGGATGTTGGACAGTCAAAGTACCTTGAGAAAAGAGCAGGGCTGTATTATTTCATCATAAGCAGTGTTTAAGCAGGTGTTTAATCGATCACAGAGCAGCTTCTGTCCCCTTCAGACCTGACGTCTTCACCTTCTCGCTCCGTCAGCATCCTGATTTACTGACCCAGGACATTAAGTGTCGGGCTGTTAGTTCCAGTAGCAGCGAGTCGAGGTGTGAGACAAGAGCCGGTATTATCACACCCAGACACTCAGAGGACGTTTTCTCCCGTAAACGTTTCCATATGCTGCAGAGCTGCAGCAAGCTGTTTGTTCCAGGCTGCGGTGAAGTGGAGGCTGAACTTCAGCAGGATGAAGATCCAGGATGAAGCAGCTTTTCATATTTTCCGTGTTGATGCTTATGTCAGTGTTGAGCAACAGTTTGCAGGAGAAATATATGGGTTATTGTGCCATTTAAACCAGAGTAAGATGTTAAAATACAGAACGTTATGTTCAAAGCAAAGTAATTTGATCACTTCAGTCCTGTTTATTTCATCTTTACTGTTTATTTTATCTTTACTGTTTATTTCAGTCAGATCCACTGATCAGTTGAACGAGGTCATGTTTGTGTTTGGACTGAAAAAAAATACTTTGACTCATCAAACTTTTACCAAAGTCAAAGTATATAAGCAGCTGAGATGAAGCAGTGGCTGGATCAGTTCCAGAAGTATTAAACCAGTTTTTTAAATGTTTTATGATGAGTTGTGTTATATTTATTTTCAGCACAAACTTAAATATGACTCAGCAAACGTGGAGATGACTTTTATTGTCGGTCTTCTCATTCTTCTTCTCATTTCTCCGCAGGAGTGCTGCAAGGCAAAGACGTGTTCCAGTTCAACTTATCCTCCATCCAGGACTCGGAGGTCATTCTCTCTGCCTCTTTCCACTTTTTGTACAAACGCCCTCGCCACCACCAGCGTCCGTGGCTTCTAAGGAGGCCCCGCCCCCCTTCCTCCTCTCAGCTCCTGTTCTACGGCTTGTCCCCAAACTCTGCTTCTGCGACACCGCTGGGAAACATAACTCTCACCCCGCTCAAGAAAGGCTCTTGGCAGACGAGGGATGTCACGGTGGTGGTGAAACGGGCCCTAGAAGCCAGAGAGCTGGTGGTCATGGTGGAGTTTGATCTGGGCTTTGGGGCTCGGATGCAGCAGAGGAGTCCGCAGGGCCCAGAACGGCTCTCTGCAGCCAACCTGCCCTACATCCTGCTGTACGCCGATGACCAGGCCATAGACGAACCCAACAGCGTAGCCACGTCCCTGCAGCGCTATGGGCCATTTCCTGTCGGGGAAGATGCATCCGCCTCAGCCTCGAGGATCCGGAGGGAGCTGCAGCTCCAGATCCACACAAACGACATTCCAGAAGTCCATTTCAACACCTTAAAGAACCATGAACTGTGGCAGAGCACCTTCTTCCCAGACAAATCCAAAGCAGCGGTCAAACCGGAAAGGAAGCCGGGCCAGGAGAGCGGCGAGGGCCTGATGAAGCCCCAGGTGCTGAGCTTTGATGAAAGGACAATGAAGAAGGCGAGGAGGAGACAGTGGAGCGAGCCCCGGGTCTGCTCCAGGCGGTATCTCAAGGTGGACTTCGCTGACATTGGCTGGAGCGAGTGGGTGTTGGCCCCAAAGTCATTTGATGCCTACTACTGTGCCGGGACCTGTGGATTCCCCATCCCCAAGGTAAGAAACGCCTTCCTGTTCACAGAGCTCTTGTTCACTTGTGTCATCGTATTAATCCCTCTTCTCCGCTGCTTTTTTCCTCAGGTAGTGCGTCCATCCAATCACGCCACCATCCAGAGCATTGTCAGAGCCGTGGGAATCATCCCCGGAGTTCCCGAGCCGTGCTGCGTCCCGGAGAAGATGAGTCCTCTCAGCGTACTATTCCTCGACCTGCACAGGAACATGGTGCTCAAAGTTTACCCCGGCATGTCAGTGGATACGTGTTCCTGTCGGTAGGCAGGAGAAACTGAAGAAGCCGGAGAAGCAGTCAATACCAGTGAAAGACAGCAGAGAAGACGAACTGTAGATTCAGTATCTTTCAGACCGAAGAACAGCAGTGAGACTCAGCTGAGAGCTCTGGAATGAATATGACTGGCAGGTCTCTGCCATGATGGAACTCAGCATTTTCCTCTTTATTATTATCATTTTTCATTGATCCTTTTCATCAACATTTTCCTCCACCTTCGAAAAACAGAAAGTGCACTGATTGAAACTAATTGCTGAGCAGTAGAGCTTTAACAAGCTTATCTGATTCTTCTTTTTTTTTTTTGGATCAGACTCAGTTTGCTTTAGTCTTAGTCTGGATTCAAGACTGTACTGGACTGGATTGTGGATTTGGCTCAGGTTCGACTAAAATGACCTTTTCGTCTTTTTTTTTCTTTTATGAGTTCTCAGTTTCATCAGTTTCCTCTGTCTGCTGCTTCTCTGTCATATTCAAGTGAAGTCTGGAAAAACTTTATAAACAGATACGGACTCAAACAGGATGGTCCAGGTTAACTAACCTCTGTCCTGTAAATACTGGAGTTACTAATAATAAACTAAATGCTACTTATTGAACACCTGCCATATATACTAGTGAGAATTGTTATCCATCCATGAGAGGTGATATCTTGTTTATATATATTTCCATAGTTATTTGTTTATATCTTGTATATACTGATGATTTAATACAGTGACAGCAAGTCTCTGCTTCCTGCTGCAGCTCAGAGGAAACAGCACGTTGCTGCCACCTGCTGGACGTTTTGGTGAAGTTGACGTTTTAAATGAAATAGATAGAAATGCTCTTTAAATGTACAGTTTGTAGTATGTACAGCAATGATCTTGGATTTCCATAACAATTAAAAACTGGGACATATATAAACCTGTATAACTGAATGGATAAATGTGTAATTGAGTAGTTTTTTAAAATAGTCTGTTTGTTTGATATGGAAAAAAACTGAAATGTACATAGAGTCAAAGATACTCGTTTACTTTAAAGTATAGACCGTGTACATTCTTTACTATTTCTTATATAAATACTACATATTTGCAGTTACTGGTTACATTATGTAGATGATATTTAAAGATAGTTTATATATCAATGTAATGTGCTGATTTTGACTTTTTTTAATTAAAAATGGCCAGTCATTGTGTCCACAAGTTTCCTCTCTTAACAAGCCTGCAAAACCTTTGTGATCATATAGTCAGTTTTTATTCACATTTTTGATGATATAAAATAGTGATTAATGCAGCTTTGAGGTGGTGGGACTCACCATTACCTCTGTTAGGATTGTGATAATGGTGAGTCTTACCGCCTTAAAGCTACAGTAATCAATAGTCATATATCAACTCAGGGTCAGATGATGAAGATGATGATGTCAGTTCCCCTTAGCTCTATGCATTTAGTTTTGGTTTTATGGCCCCATCTCTACTGATGTGCTTCTCAAAGTTTATTAATAGAAATATTAATAAAAGTCACATGTCTAGATGCACTAGATTTGACATTGAACTACCTGTAGTCCTAACAAAACACCAAGCAAGTGTAAAGCTGATGGGATCAATGGTCGTTGAGATAAGCGACAAAGACAGATTTCCACAGATGTCAGTTTTTATGCCACATTATGGTTAGAAAACATCAGGTAAAGCTCCTTTAAAGAGCCGATAACAATAAAAGCACTTTCAGTGTTGTAATGTTCCATGAAGCTATTGCTCCCTGATAAGAAATAAATTATGAAGGAAACACTCAAGATAAAAAGTCATGTTGGATAATGATGGAAACATTAGCACCAACAGAATCAGTATAACATCAACATCAAGTAACTATCAGCAGCCAAATATCATTGAATGTGTGTTTACTGCATATTTCTCCACTCAGTTTTACGGCCTGATGAATCTGATGACCACAGTTTCTCTGCCTGCTGTGTTTGTTTGGCTCCCGCCTTCAGTATTTGCTGCCAGTAGATTTTGCTGTTGCCTTTCATCACTGATGGATCCACAGAGGAACTTTCACAGCTTTTCTATAGAACTCGGCGTGAACCAAGTCCTGAGTGACTGTGGGTGAAAGGCAGAAACTCGCAGATTGGCCGGACGCAGGCCAACGTCCCCGGACACACTGGCTCACGATGTGTGCTCGAACCCCCCACAGCAGCCGTCCATGGTCTGTCTCAGACCTACAGGATGTAGTGATGAAGGCCACCAACATCATGTCTTTGTCCTCCTGCCAGGAGTGGGAAATAATCTCTGTTCTCATGCCGATCAGATTGTATAGGCCCAGTATCAGCCTTCATCAACTCACAAGAGCCGTTAAAACTCTGTCTGGTTGTTCTTTAAGAAAAATCATCTAGTGCACAGCAAGTGATGTGTTTATGGTATGTTGATGAACTGGGTCATCAGATTATGGAGGAGCAGAAAACAAAGAGGGACACAAGTGTTTGACTCTTTCTGTAATCGTGTACTAGGCAGATAGATGCAAGTGTAAAAAGCCTGTTGCCAGAATCAGTTGCAAACATCTTGATAACCACAATCGGAAGACTTATCACTGGACTGAAGACTGGACCGAAATACACAATGAGCTAATCTTGAGATGGAGAACAGGTAATTCCACACTAACGATGTAACTCAAGGTTAACGATGTAACTCAGGGCAGGGGTAGAGGGATACATGGAGGTACATCACAACACAGGAGGAAACAGTCAGAGTGAAATAACCAATAAACCAAAGCCACCAACCAAAACACAAGAAAAACAGCAGAGCTGCCCCCAAACAAAATTTTTACCTGGTGGTCTAGTGATCATCGCTCAACGCTGTTCTAATCATCATATTTTCATGATGATTAATTTCACACACAAATGACATTGACAAGGCTAGAAACAACAATTTGTAATTGAAATAATCATTTTTCCTTCATACTTTGCTTTCATCAAATGAAGGACAGTTTTATAGCTTTTCTAAACAGCCAATCTGTTTTCAGCTGTGATAACATGATTGCACAAGAGTTTTCTAATCATCCATCAGCCTTCTGACGCAATGAGCAAAAACACATTGTACCATTAGAACACTGGAGTGATAGTTACTGGAAATGGGCCTCTATACACCTATGTGGCTATTGCAGCTAGAATAGTTATTGACTACATTAGCAATGTTATAGAGTGTATTTCTGATTAGTTTAATTTTACATTCATTGAAAAAAATGTGTGTCCCCAGGCTTTTCAACAGCAGTATATATATATATATATATATATATATATATATATATATATATATATATATATATATATAGTTTAATTCTATAAATAAATATTTATAGATAGATAGATAGATAGATAGATAGATAGATAAATGTCATTGTAAGCATGCTGCTAGACTAGATTAATGGTGTAAAAATCAATTATAACCCAACCTCTTACCTTTTTAACATCATTTTAATCCTTTACTTTGGATTTGACAAGGGCCTAATTTAAGAACACTGACTCATCTGATGACATAAATAACTTGATGTGCGGTCTGTGTCTGTGTTTGCAGATTTGTTTCTGGGCTCTTTCACCCTAAGATGGGAAAAGGCGAATGGAAATGTCTGTTTTTCAGTAACCTCACAGTATCCATTTCCTCCCTCATTATCGCTGTCAAGTGTTTACAGTGTCTTCATTAGCAGCCAGCCCTCTGCTGATAACACAGCTTAAAAGAAGAATCAATGGTAGTGATAAGCTCGGCCAAGCTACTATTTTTGACACGAGTCCCCGTGTTTACTCTGGGAGCATGGGAGCGGACTCCAGGACTGTGGTCCTTGCTTTGGGGATCCTCATTTTCAAACCTGTCTGTTTTCAGGAAGAAGGTAAAGTTAGTGCCAGCTCGTCTGCATAGTGAGAATCTCATTTCAAAATGCAGAATGCAACATTCCTGTTCCAGATGTGTTTGAGCCTGGTTGTTTCTGGCTCCTGCACCTGTAAACCCCTCAGTAACGACATCCCCGAGGACCCTGAGGGACTTTACTCTCAGCTGTCAGAGGAGGACCTTCTGAAGGAGGAAGACATGGGTTCAAAGATGGAGAACCTCCTGGGAACCATGAAGGAGGGCTTTCTGAGGAAACTCAACCTGTCAGATGTTCCTCAGGAGCACAGCAAGATCTACCCTCCTCAGTTCATGATGGAGCTCTATAACAAGTACGCGTCCAACAGCGCAGCGATCCCTCAGTCTGATGTCATACGAAGCTTCACTGTCCAAGGTACAATGTGCAATAATATTTATGTATATAATAGTAATTATCGTTTGCTGTTGACAGGAGGCAGAAACTTCTCCAGTAAGTTATTTTAATGTTGTTCAGTCATGTTTGTTAGAGCTCCAGGCTCCAGGTTCCTGGCTCCAGGTTGTAGGGATACTGGTAAAATATTATACCTGCTTAGCATGAACATGTCAGCGTGTGAACATTAGCATTTAGCTCCGAGCAATACTGTACCTGAGGACAGCCTCACTGATTCCAGTAGTTTAGTGGTTCAAACTTTTTTGAAGCAGTACATGTGACTCCTCAACACTGCAGCCATTTAACAAAAGTATTTTTTTTTTCAGTTTGATTTACTTCACTTTATTTTTAAAGACCAAATGAACATAAAATTGTTCATTTATCTATGACTCATTTGTGAGTTTAAACCATTGTTTAAAAAGTCCTAATAATCCCAAAACAGCCCTTTAATTTATAATTTAAATGGGTGTGATAGGTCTTTCATCATCCCTGGATTAATGTCTATTTCCAAAGACTAAAATGCTTATTTGGCCAAACAGAGACTTGCTGAACTGAAGCTCTGACCTCTGGCCTCTTCATATCTCTTCGACAGATATAACTCACTCAATGACAAACGGCACACGTTCAAAGCACCGACTGCTGTTCAACGTCAGTGTACCCTGCCATGAAAAGATCACGACTGCTGAGCTACAGCTCTTCTTCCTCCCGGATGCCGGCTCAAAGACCTCCCACAGTTTCAAGGCCACCGTCAAAGTCTACGAAGTGGATTACAATGATTTCAGATCCACCAGCCAGCTGCTGGTCGGCAGAGAGGTGACGGGCTCTCAGAGCACCTGGGTGACCCTGGACGTGACGTCAACTATTCAAAGCTGGATCCGGTCCGGACACGGAATGTCTGGCTTTGATGTGGTGGTGGATCGAAAGGACTGTGGCGTTCCTGGGAAAGAAGCGGCCGGCTGTTTAATCATGAGCGTGTCGGTTGGAGACAACACTTCAGCGGCTTTAATCGTCTTCTCAGATGATCTGGGCAGCAGGAGGAGGGAGAGTAAGAAGGAACTCCAAGAGATGATCCTCCACGAAGAAGAGACCATCTTACACTCAGGTGCAGACTGGAACAGAGGGGATCAGGTTCCTCAGCAGGTGCCAGAGGCTCCCGCTCCGCGGCGCAGGAGGAGAAAGGCAGAGAGGGAATACTGCCGCCGGACTTCTCTCAAAGTCAACTTTAAAGACATCGGCTGGGACAGCTGGATCGTGGCACCGCCAGAATATGACGCATTTGAATGTCGGGGATTGTGTTACCACCCGCTGACGGATGAATCGACCCCGTCCAAACACGCCCTGATCCAGACGCTACTCAACATCAGGAACCCCAAGAAGGCCAACATGGCATGTTGTGTCCCCATCAAACTGGACCCCATCACTGTGATGTATCAGGAGAACGGGCGCCTCACCATCAGATACCTATACGAAGAGATGAAGGTGGCGGAGTGCGGCTGCAGGTAGTCACACAGCATCAGTGACCTCTGTCCTGCCCTGCTTTTCAAAATAAACGGATCCAAATGGGAAACTGATGTGACTGATCTGAAAATATTGTTAATGATATGTGAAGGATGAAACTCACGTGCTGACATTTAATCACATCTGTTAATCTTCTGGTAAACATAATGTAAATCTGTACATTACCATTTTTATGTTAATATATATTAGGTAAACCATTGTCGTTTAGACATATGGGAACAAACAGTTTGTCCAGATGTTATGTTGCCTCCACTACAGCAGTAACTCTGAGCTGCTAAAGCAGCTGTGGCACAGCTACAGAGGACATAACTGATCAATAACATAAACATCTATTTTACTCTGCAGGTTCAATCTGATAAACCTACAATAATGTTGGTGTGGATGTGTGTGTGTGTGTGTGTGTGTGTGTGTGGACATCTCATGATGTCTACATTTTGTTCATGAACCTGAAATCAATTAAAATATTTGGAGAAATCTATGTCTAACAGAGTTTCTGATGTCATCTACTGCATCTGATCTATATTTACTGGATGAAGTCAAGCCTGAATCCTTCTATTTTTTTTTTTCAAAGACAGTTTAAAACAACTGAAAAAGAATTCCCATTTAAATAAGAAAAAATGGGATCATTCAACAAACAGGTCTTGTGTGAAAAGGCATTGGTGGAATGTAATAACGAATTACACATTATTACATTCCATCAATGACTTTTCACACAATCATGTCTCATTAAAGGTAAAATGTAATTTAAGACTAAATGTGATAACAAACTTTGGTGACTAATCTAAATATATTGTTGTAAATATGGTGGTCTTATTGAGATGTCTGATCTCATTAAATATATTTATTACTCCTTAATTTGTTTCACTTTGAGTGCAGCCATGCTTTTAATCTGGAAACCCAATTACTGATGAAAATGCGAACATCTATAGTTCCCTCTAACCTAAAATACAGGTCATGATGTCAAACGAGTAGTGGCGTTGTTGCCCTAATATTATAACTCAACATTCCAGTCATTTCCCATACACTCAGATTTCATCATATTGCACAAGGTTAGCTTTGTAAATATTTGAAGTCAGTGACACTTCTTATCAGAGCTGAACCCTGAGACATAAGCAGTGAGGTTCATGTCCTGCAGACACTCACACATCAGTCTGTTCTTTTCAGACAGAGCTATAAATTATATGAGTATAGAGAATACTTGAATTAGACACGTAAAGTTTTTTGTTGTCCTTTTACAAGTTGGCAATTTATGATTTCAACATCTAAGCATTGAATTGTTTTATATGACACGAGGTCATTCATTGTTAGAGGGAAAAATCAGTTTACATGTCTACAAACCAACGATATGTTGGAGAGACCTTAACCACAGACACCGTCAAACAGGATTTGTGAAAACATTCAGTATCAAAATCGTTGATATGATCCATAAAAAACATTAATGTTCAACATATCTACAGAAATGTAACTCATCAGCATTTCCCACTCAACATGAGGTTCAGCAGAATCCAGTGTTTCATGGGGAATTTATTGCCATCTTAGAACCTGGCAGAGGGGATTGTATTGTGTAAGTTGCGAGGCCGTATTAAAACCTAAGACGCTAAGATTAGCTGGGCACTGCCAAGCATTTGGAAGCAGATAACGTGTGGCTGCATAATTCCGAGAAAGAGAAATAATTCTGTAGAAATGTTTGGATCAGGACCTACAGGAACACAATACTGTATTCAGGTTAAAGCTCAGTGCACAAATCTGACCTGCCAGGAAATATAGTCTAAATCAAACAGAGGAAACTTGTTCTCTCCAGAAGGAGCTTTTCCCTTTCACAAAATCCACCGAGTGAAGGTTGAAATTATTGACTGAAAAATACAAAATAATAGGTAAAACAATATCATGGGGGAAAAACAAAGCAGGAGAAAGAGCCATAAGTAAAGAATTCAACATTCAATACAGATAGACCTTCCAATCAACCTTTTGTTCCAGAATGTGGAAGTGTTTTTTTTTTTTTTACAATTTTGATCCGGTGTGTTTTAAAACGGCTTTGCCACGTGGCCACAAACAATCATGTCATCAGTGAAACGACCCAGACATGACCCCTAAAGCTACCGACAGCACTAAAACACACCGCCATAAGCCTTCAACAGACAGAGAGAGAGTGAGACGAAGGGACGGAGGGAGGGAGGTAGAACGAGTGGGAGAGTTTTTGATCAGGCCTTTCCTGTCCACCCTGAACATGTTTCTTACCTGGCATCACTCAAATTTTCTATTTAAAAGAAACCAGGGTGTTAAATATGGGATCAATATTTATAACATTATAAATTCTACAAATAATGGATTGCAATTCAAGTCTTAACAATACTATAATAAAATTGTAAGTCATAGTAAAGTGTGTGTAATACATTATAACAGCTTTTGGACAAAGACAGAACAACTGTGTACAACAGTAAAAAGTAAGAATCTCAACCTGTGTTTTATTTGTGTGGGAAAAGGTTAGAAATTGCAGAAACCTCTGATTTACCAATTTTTAGTCTGTCTGCTGTTGTCTGCTGGATGAAGCACCACAGATAATGCGATTAAAGGTTTATTGGGGCCAAAAGCCTCTTATGTTGATGTTGTTGTCCAAAAAAACTGACAATGACGGAGTGTTCCCTCCTACAAAACCCAGCATCTCTTCACACAGAGACATGAACGAACACAGTCCACAGAAAGAGAAGACGGAGTGATTCTCTTTCTATCAGTGATGGCGCAACACACAGCATCACTGCTAGTGATGCTGCTGCTATGTTCCTTTTCTGCCAACGCATCTTTTCAGCCAGCTCTGGTGTTAGAAATGGCCAAGATTCTGCTGGAAAACTACTGCTTCCCTGAGAACCTGGTTGGGATGCAGGAGGCCATTCAACAAGCTATCAACAGCGGGGAAATCCTGCAGATTTCAGACAGAAAGACTCTGGCAGCTGTGCTCACAAATGGAGTCCAAGGGGCACTGAACGATCCAAGGCTGACTGTGTCCTATGAGCCCAACTTCGTCCCGGTGATGCCACCGATGCTGCCATCTCTCCCGACAGAGCAACTGATCCGGCTGGTGAAGAACTCTGTCAAGCTGGATATCCTGGAAAATAACGTTGGCTACTTGCGGATCGATCGGATCATTGGTGAAGAGACAGCAGCAAAGCTTGGCTCTTTGCTGAGGGACAACATCTGGGATAAAGTGGCTCACACATCCTCACTGATCTTTGACCTGAGGTACAGCACAGCTGGAGAACAGACTGGAGTTCCCTTCATAATCTCATATTTCTCAGACTCTGAGCCTCTCATTCATATTGACACTGTGTATGACAGGCCCTCAAACACAACCAGGGAGCTGTGGACCCTGCCGTCAATAAAGGCAAAAAGATATGGAAAGAAGAAGGACGTCATTATCTTGACAAGTAAGCGTACCATTGGAGCAGCTGAGGCTGTGGCCTATACACTAAAAAACCTCAAGAGGGCCATCATAGCTGGAGAAAGGTCTGCTGGGGGGTCAGTGAAGGTCAAAAAGATCAGGATCGCTGAGTCAGAGTTCTACATAACAGTTCCTGTGGCGAGATCTGTCAGTCCAATAACAGGCCAGAGCTGGGAAGTGAATGGTGTTTCTCCAACAGTCAACATCAACGCCAAGGAAGCAGTCACAAAAGCCAAGACCCTTCTGGCTGTAAGGAGCGCCATTCCAAAAGCTGTACAGCATATATCCGACATAATTGGGAGATTCTATGCTTTCACGGACAAAGTTCCAGCTCTTCTTCAACATTTGCAATCTACAGACTTATTCTCTGTCGTGTCTGAGGAGGATCTTGCAGTCCGTCTCAACCAGGACCTCCAGACTGTGTCTGAAGATCCACGGCTGATCATTAAATACATGCAGAACAATGCTGCCATTTTAGAGGAGGACCCTGAGCTTTACAACATCCCAGAAGATCCAGAATTATTACAAACAATGGTTGATGCAATGTTCAAAGTGGAAATTCTCACTGGCAATATTGGATATCTTCGCTTTGACAAGTTTGTCAAGCTGTCTGCAGTGAACAGATTTGATGAGCTTATGGCCAAAAAGGTGTGGGAGCCCCTCAAAGAAACCAATAACCTGATTATTGATCTACGCTACAACACTGGTGGTTCCTCTACCTCTCTAGCCCTGATACTATCGTACCTGCAGGATTCCTCCCAGATCCATAACTTCTTCACTATATATGACCGAATTCAGAACACAACAACAGAATACGGCTCTCTGCGAAAAGTAACAGGCCCGACCTACGGCTCCAAACGTGGGGTTTATGTGTTGACCAGCTACTACACAGCGAGTGTTGGGGAAGAGTTTGCTTACCTGATGCAGTTCCTACATCGCGGCACAATAATCGGGGAAATCACATCAGGTACCCTGATGCACTCAAAGACATTTCAAATAGAGAAAACATGCATCGCGATCACTGTTCCCTTCATAAACTTCATAGACAACAATGGGGAGTGTTGGCTAGGAGGCGGTGTCGTTCCTGACGCCATCGTGTTAGCTGAGGAAGCTGTGGACCATGTTCTGGAGATTGCAGATTTTCACCATGGACTCAAGTCCCTCATGGAGGAAACTGGCAAACTGTTTGAAAAGTACTATGCAATCCATGAAATCGCACTGAAGGTCAACACAATGCTGTTGACTAAATGGGCTGAAGGGTTTTACTGGTCAGTGGTTGACTTTGAATCTTTGGCATCTCAGCTGACCGCAGACTTGCAGGAGACGTCTGGCGATCACCGTCTCCACATCTTCCACTGTGATGTTGAGCCAGAGTCGCTTCATGACATCCCAAAGATCCCCACAGCAGAGGAAGTGGGATTTATAATCGATGCTTTGTTTAAGATTGACCTTCTACCAGGTAATGTCGGCTATTTACGGTTTGACATGATGGCAGATATCAAGGTGGTGAAAGCCATTGGTGCTCAGCTGATAAAGTCTGTGTGGAGCAAGATAGTAAACACAGACGCCCTCATCATCGACATGAGGTACAACACCGGTGGTTATTCTACAGCAATCCCCCTACTGTGCACCTACTTCTTTGATAGTGAGCCTTTGCGCCATCTTTACACTGTTTTCGACCGTACCACATCCACCATGACAGAGGTCATGACGTTGCCTCATGTCAGAGGTCAAAGGTATGGCTCCTCCAAGGATGTCTACATCCTCACCAGTCACATGACCGGGTCGGCTGCAGAGGTGTTTACCCGCACTATGAAGGACCTAAATCGGGCCACAATCATTGGGGAGCCAACGACCGGAGGGTCTTTATCCAGTGGAACTTATCAGATCGGAGCCAGCGTCCTGTACGCTTCCATCCCAAACCAGGCTGTGCTGAGCGCCATCACTGGGAAAGTGTGGAGTCTTTCAGGGGTGGAGCCTCACATCACTTCCCAGGCAAATAACGCTCTTACTGTGGCACAGAGGATCATTGCAGCAAGGCTGCTGAAGACGGACATAGGGACATAGTCTCTCATGTTGTATTCTTATTTCCTTTAACAGAAATGATTAGTCATGTCTCCTGTGTTTAGCATCTGTTCAATGAGAATCCATTTTTTTTAGCTGCAGCCTTGAGGTTAATGTTGCACAGTGATGTGGTTCTGACCAAAGCTACAGTTTTATTTTAATATATATAGCAGACATTAAACCTGTGATGAAATGTAATCACTGATCCTTCATTTAAAGTCAGTAATGAAACCATAATTTTCCTGCAGTGTAGCTACAGACACATCTGTAATATATCAGATAAGAAGAATCTTATTGTTGTGTTTGTTAACATGCTGTATATCCACCTGACCGTGTAAATATAATTTCAGGGCATTGCTGCAAACGAGTTTAATACTTAGTCAATTTTCCCTGAATAAACAATAGTTCTATAGAGTTTTCTGGTTTTGGTTTCAGAAGCTGCCAAAAGTGAGAAAAGAGAATGCTTCTTCTTTTTTATATGGGTAGTGTTAATACAAAATGTATTTGTATTATCCCCCTGAATCAAATAGCTGCCTCACTAGAAAATCTACTTCAGCATTTACTGTTAATGATATGATTATGATGATATGATGATTATATTTCTGCCTTCATGCAGAGCTTTGTAGGGAGTGGTTATGGATTGAGAGTATATCTCATTACAAATAGGTACTTATGAAATTCAAACCTCAAATCTACATATTATCTATTATAACATTATATAAGATATGTCTGATAGGTCACAACTTTACATCATTTCAGTGTTAACATGTAAATAAATCAACAAGTTCAAAAATATGCAGCAATCAGTGTTTCCTAAAGTAAATTATGGTAAAACCTACACCTGATTTCATTAAGTTTCCTTTTTACCTTTTGTTTTCAGCAATCAGAATTATTACATCTCTTATTACCTTTGAAATATATTGTGAAGTAAATATTCTGTCAGGAAAAGTAACAGGATCAATATATAAATGTTAATGTATTCCATTATGCTGGATAATGTGTTATTTCTATTTATTTTGGTAAATGTCTTTGACTTCCTGTGTTTGTTCAGGTGTAATGTCTCACCCGGCCAGCAGAGGGAGCAGCTCACAAACAAACTAACCTCAGCTCAGCTCAGCCACCATCACATGTACTGTCACTGAAACAATAAAGGATGTAGTGCTCCTTCTTATTTTAAAAATGCTTTATCTTTCACCATCAAGGAATTAATGAGCAGATATACGTTTAAAAGAAAGTTATAAGTCATGAACTGTGATCAGTTGATTGGTTGATTTTTATGCATTTTTCCTGCTGAATTACTGATTAATTAATGAAACATAATGAGCTCATCTCTGTCAGCTCTAAATTAAAAGATACCCTTCTGCATTATTTGTGTGAAGAGCTAAAATTTTACTCATTGATTAGTGTAAATTATTAAACAGTTAGTCTACTAATATTTAATTTTTTGTAATTTTGTAGACAGACCTACTATAATATAATTGTTCACTTTCAAAAACCACAGCTGTTTTCTGCTATGACCTGACACTGAGGGGTTCCATCACTGTTCCGTGACTGTGCCCATACTGTTTAATACTGTTCTAGATAACTGACAGTCACCAACTAACTTTATATGACACAGGGAGCTTTAAATAGGTGTTCAAAATACTTTACCTACCTACCTAATTTAACACCAGCATCTTTGGCAACGCCTCCTGGTTACTACATCTACTTGGCAGGGTTATTATTGCCTTACAGAAGAGCTCAGGATAATACGATTACAGGTTTATTGTGGGGTAAATCCTCTTAGATGTGTGTTAACAGAAGCCTTGCAGCCAAAACAGTGCCATTTGACAACGAACCTCTTCGCAGAAGGAGGTTAGTCCATCATCGACACTTTGACTCACCGTTTGACTGAACTACGGAAGATGGCAAAGTCTCTCTTTCTCTTAGCATCTTTGCTAGTTTTAGGAAATGTTTTTATCCATGCTGAGTTTTCCCCCAGCCTCATCGTAGACATGGCAAAAATTGTCATGGACAATTATTGCTCCCCAGAGAAGCTGCATGGAATGAAGGAGGCGATTGGAGAAGCCAGCACCAACACAGAGATTCTCAACATCCCTGATGCTGAAACTCTGGCTGAGGTCCTCAGTAGTGGAGTCCAGTCCACAGTCAATGACCCGCGTGTCATGGTCTCCTACGAGCCAAACTACATCCCTGCAGTCGCCCCTCAGATGCCTCCCTTGCCCCCTGAGCAACTCATTGCCATCCTCCAAACTTCAATCAAGCTCGACGTCCTGGAGGGCAACATCGGCTACTTGAGGATCGATCACATCCTCGGGGATGCGGTGGCTGAAAAGGTCGGCCCTTTGCTCCTGGAGCTGGTCTGGAATAAGATCCTGCCCACTTCAGCTCTGATATTTGACTTGCGCTATACTAGCAGTGGGGACATCACCGGAGTCCCCTACATCGTATCTTACTTCACCGAAGCCGAGCCTCTTGTTCACATTGACAGTGTGTACGACCGCCCATCAGATACCACCACTGAGCTGTGGTCCATGTCCACACTTCTGGGGGAGAGATATGGCGTGAGCAAACCCCTCATCCTCCTCACCAGTAAAAACACCAAGGGCATCGCCGAAGATGTTGCCTACAGCCTCCATGCTCTGAAGAGGGCCACAATTGTGGGTGAGAAGACTGCCGGCGGCTCTGTGAAACTCGATAAAATCAAGGTGGGAGACACTGACTTCTACATTACTTTGCCAACTGCGAAATCCATCAACCCCATCACCGGCTCCACCTGGGAGGTTACAGGTGTGACCCCTGATGTTGAAGTCAGTGCAGAGGACGCCCTCGCTACCGCCATTGAGATCGTCCGCCTCCGTGCGCAGGTTCCAGCCATCATCGAGGCATCAGCAACTCTGATTGCTGACAACTATGCCTTCGAGGATGTCGGAGCTGATGTTGCAGCAAAGTTAAAAGGGCTCCTGGGTGAGTACGACACAGTCGTCTCTAAGGACGGTCTGGAGACTAAACTGTCCGCTGACCTGAAGACACTCTCTGGAGACAAGAGCCTGAAGACAACCAGTAACGTACCAGCCCTGCCACCAATGGTAAGAGCCTTTATGTAACCCTAACCCTTACACTTTCAGAGATTCAAGCTTTTATTTGGACAGAAAAACAAAAGTGTCAACAGATGATTGCACAGTTTATTAGATATCTGAATATAAATCTTCTCATTTCAAATCTCTCTTGTCTTTCTCCCACAGGACTATTCTCCAGAGATGTACATCACACTCATCAAAGCCTCCTTCCACACAGACATTTTTGAGAACAACATCGGCTACCTGCGTTTTGACATGTTCGGAGACTTTGAGGAGGTCACAGCCATCGCCCAGATTATTGTTGAGCATGTCTGGAACAAAGTCGTCAACACTGATGCTCTGATCATCGACCTCAGGTGGGTAAACCTGCTCACACAAATCAAGCTTCTACTAAAAATCCTGTGCCCATTTTTTAAAACAAACATCCACCAAAGCAGTCGGGTCTATATATAGGCGAGTTATGCAGTAAAAGTATAGTATTGATTTATGTCAATAATAGATAATAGATAATTAACTGAATGTACACAAGATTGTGGTAGCCTAAGAATAAAAGGAAGACAAGACTATTTTGCTGATCACTTAATTGTAAGATATTTTTCTGCTTAAAAATATCTTCTGTCCCCTTGGCTGAGATGACAAAACTCAGATTGACCTTTATTAATACATTATATTCCCTCTAACTGCAGGAACAACCTGGGAGGCCCAACAACAGCCATCTCAGGCTTCTGCTCTTACTTTTTCGAAGCCGACCAACAAATCGTGCTGGACAAGCTGTACGACAGGACGACTGGTTCCACCACGGAGCTAGTGACCCAGGCTCAGCTCACTGGTATTTGAAAAAGAGATTAAGCCGTTGCATTGAACTCAGTGTAACAGTCTCTGCTGCTGTGTGACGTATCTGACCCCTACTTTGTTTAGCAATTGAGATTTATTTTCCAATCCTAATCTACCTTCTACATCCTTTTGTTAGAGAATTATACTTTAGCTGCTTTCACACTCCTGCCAACCCAGGCTCCAGAGTGAGACATTTCTGCTCTGCAGATATAATATCACATTGTCTGAACTACATCACCACATCTGAATTATTATGTTCAACGTATTCATGGTTACAGAAATGTAAACTGTCAGTGTTTGCCTCTGTAGACTGGGCTGAAACCACCTCATTTTCAACCTCCTTCTACAATTTCACCCTCGGTTTCAGGTGAACGGTACGGATCCAAGAAGAGTCTGATCATCCTGACCAGCGGTGCAACAGCCGGTGCTGCGGAGGAGTTCGTTTACATCCTGAAGAAGCTCGGCCGTGCTATGATTGTCGGAGAGACCACCGCTGGGGGCAGCCACCCACCCAAGACATTCCGTGTTGGTGAGACCGACATCTTCCTCAGCATCCCCACCGTCCACTCCGACACGACCGCTGGGCCGGCCTGGGAGGGGGCTGGCATCGCGCCTCACATACCTGTCGCAGCAGACGCCGCCCTGGAGACCGCCAAGGGCATCTTCAACAAGCACCTTGCAGGCCAGAAGTAAAACATGTGCTAAACAGAGCCGGGGAGGGGGGGTGGGGGGCTTCAACAGTCACTTATTCTTTGGCAGAAAAATGGTTTCAAGATTAGAATCTAGATTTGTTTAAGAAGTGAAGAATGTAGGTTAAGCACAAAGTGTAATCTGTTGTTCGTTGAAGCCTTTAAGCATGTTTGTAATGTAGAGCAAAGGTCTGAAGTGGGTGACAGCGTCAACACACCGCTCACAGTGACATTTCAGAGACGTCACCAAACGACAGAAGTAAACAGTGAACTGGGGCCTCGGTAAAGAAATCGTCCATCATGCAGTGAGGACCTATTGGGTTGTATCAATTCCAGTGGTGAGAAAATAAAAAGACAAAAGAAAAACAGAACAAAAGTGTTGTCATCTTTTTCCACTACAGTCACTTTATAAATGGATCCTGCTGTTTACTACACTGGACATACAGGAGATTCTATCTTTATTTTTATATTGTAAACATAGCTGGGAAATAAATAACTATGTTTACTCAAGTTCTGATCTTTACTTGATTATTTCCCTGTGATGCTACTTTATACTTCACTTCATTATGTCTATCTGACAGGTTAATATTCTAATATTCTATTAAATTGTCTCTCTGTTATGAATTTACACAAACTATTTTAAATTGGCTCCACATTGATGAACTAAAACATTAAAATACTCTCACATCTATTTAGTTATTTAAAAAAAGTTTTCAAAAGGTTCTCAAACAATTCAAGCTGAGGGTCAAGCGAAACAAGAAATCAAGATGCTAAATGAATAAAACCCTGTAAATGTCAATGCTCATAAGACTGTAACTTGAAACATTTATTATAATTTGTCCATTTAAGTCTCTGCATCCAGCTACATCCATCAGCGGCAAAACAGAAAAAAGGAGACAGAAAACTTCCATAAATGAATAAAATCAGTCCAAGTTCATCATTTTACAGGGTAAATGTTTAATAATCATCTGACTCACCCATGCAGCTCAGTGGAAAAGCAAGATGGCGGTGGTTCTTTATGTTAAACAAACCTCTGGAAAACTGCTGTTAAAACCCAGACCATAATAAACGGGTTTATTCATTATTCTTTCTTTAGGATAAATGAATGAAAAAAACGTTCAGAATAGTAGAAAACTCTGTAACTATCAGTAACATTACTAGCGTAAATCCGTTGTTTTGGGGGGTCACGGAACAGTTTTCGCGGGGGAGCAGCACCTATTGCCAGGCAACCGAGGAGCATAACTATGACTGCCCCGCCCCTTTCACCCAACAACTTTGGCAGGTGTCAATCACGCTCCCTTATTGTTTCCATAGCAACAATTTTAAAGTTGCCACGTTGTACCACAGAGTAAAATACTAAAATAAAATAAAAAAAATAGATAGAAAAATAAAATAAAAACAGTGAATATTAAATAATTCAAGATATGTTTCAATTAACATTTTTATAATATAACAAAAATAAATAAATAATGTAAAATATGAATCGCCAGGTAAAGGAATTCTTGGATAAATAAAAATCATTCAATTTATTAGCTATTTAACAAATGTTCAACTAATTAATAAGTTAATTCCATAGACAATATGGAAAAATATATATATAAAATGTGAGTTTTGCACATGAATAAAGCAAAAATATCTTTTAAAATATAATTTACAGAGAAGTGTCAGAATATTTCAGCAGGAAAAATGCATAAAAATCTACTAATCTATCTACTTCTGTACATTTACTAAAATATCATATTCAATACAGTACTTTTGCTTGTTATTGAGTATTTTTTGGCAAAGGTATACCCGCTTTTACTCGAATAAAGTATTTCAGTACTTCATCATCTCTGTTTAAAACCAAACACTTGTTACTGAATTTTTCTCTTCATGATGCAGTTCAGAACTCTACATCTGTATTTTATAAAAAACACATTCCACATTTAAGGACTCAACAGAAAACTGACATGAATTTCACCACATTCAGTATCACATCCAGAACATTCTGCTGTGTTTCAGCCCTGGTTTTTGTCAGTGTCAGTATGAACACGTGATGGTGGTGATTAACCTTCTCTGGTTCCAGACCCACAGCCTCTCAGGAACCACTGAATTTGTGTCCATGACCGAAAACAGAAAAGGCACAAAGACACAAGACCTGCCTGAGAGGAGTGGACGTGATTAATGGGAATAATTAATGAGGATAAATAAGGATAAATAATGAATACAAATAATGATGATAAATAATTATGCAAATGAGGATAATAAATGAGGGTAAATAATAAGGATACATAATGAAGGTAAATAATGGGGATAATTAATGAGGATAATAATGAGGATTAAATGATGGAGTTAGGAGCTGCATCTCTGAAACATGCATCAGTTTGCTACATTGCTGGGTGAGGGAGGTGCAAAATGGGATCTTGACCCATTTTCCCTCTTCTTCTCTCCTCCTCTTCCCTCCTCTTCCTCCTCAGGGTGAAACCTGAACCCTGGACCTGTTCAGCCCAGTGTCCCCCAGGCTCCGGCTCATGCTCTGCAGTAACAGATCTGATTTGGCTTTTTCAGACCTGAAACCAGTTTTGACACTTTGACAGGAAACTTTGATCCATTCTTTCTTTTCTTCCTTCCACCGGTTCATCAGTTCATCAGTTGATCATCTCTCCTCTGGACCCCTTCCTGCTTGTTTTTGCTTTTTTTCCCCTTGCATGTGGACCCTGAACTTTTCTGAAACTGAGATTTATTTGAGAGAAGCAGCGGCTGAGCCGCAGTGACGCTGCTGATCATGGTTGTAAACTGAGGTGGAGAAGAACTCTTCTGTTTCTGGGATGTAAGAAGCCGCTCGACTTATTTTTGCTTTTTCTTTTTAATCCACAAAAAGGAAATAACATTTTTTTTTCCCTCCGAGGAGAAATCATGGCGAGATTTGTGGAGAACTTTCCTCTGCTTCTGGTTGTCTTCGGATTATTTTTAATCTCTTCTGCTCCGGCAGCCAGAGCTGAGCCGGAGGTGCAAGGAGGAGCAGGAGGAGGAGGAGAGCTCCTGTCAGGGCGCGTTTGACCTTTATTTTGTGCTTGATAAGTAAGTGGAAACACATTGGCATCATTTTATATTCATACAACTCACATTAACAATAACTGTGGATTATATTGCAGTTTCTCTGGAACAAAAAGTTGGCACAACATCAAAACATCTGTATTCACTTACTGTGCTGCTGTTCGTGCTTTTATTGTGGTAACTGTGTTGCTGTTGATGCTCTTATTGTGGTAAAGGTGCTGCTATTGATGCTTTTATTTTGGTAACTGCGTTGCTGTACATGCTTTCATTGTAGTAACTGTGCAGCTGTTCATGCTTTTATTGTGGCAACTGTGTTGCTGTTCAGGCTTTTATTTTGGTAACTCTGTCCCTGTTCAGGCTTTTATTTTGGTAACTGTGTTGCTGTTCAGGGCTTTATTCTGGTAACTTTGTCAATGTTCAGGCTTTTATTGTGGTAACTTTGCCTCGTTTGTATCATATTGGATAAAACTGCTATTTCTTTCCCAAATATTCCAAACATCAGCTTATCAATTTGTGGAAGTGAAACTATTCACAGGGTTTAAAATGGATCATTAACATCATGGACACATGTGTGATGATGCTGAGAGGAGGAGGCTAAGAGGAGGAGGAGGAGCAGAATAAGCAGACAGAGGAGTAGATGAGCAGAAGCCCTTCTCTTCTGCTTAAACGACAAACAAAGAAACTTCAGATGATCAGGATGAAGGTTGGGTCGTCCAATCAGAACGCTCGGTTTTGTTGCTCTATGCTGATTGGCTGCTCCTCAGGCTTTTTCATTTCCTGCAGACGCCCACAGCGGAAAAATGTTGTGGTTGTGACTCTAAGAGAAAAAACACCCTCAGTTAAACTGGGAGAATCTTCTGGAAGGGCCTCCTTGCTCCTCCTTGCTCCTCCTTGCTCCTTCTTACTGCTTCTTGCTCCTCCTTACTGCTTCTTACTCTTTACTCCTCCTTACTCCCCCTTACTCATCCTTACTCCTCTTTACTCCTTCTCCCAGATGTGCATTTCCAGTTTGCTAAACACAGATCAGAGATTCTATAGTTAAAACTGCTGCACTAAAACAGTTTGGATCAGTTGAGTTCAAACGAGAGGAGGAAGCTCATTAGTGACCTCCTACAGTCAACCCCCTCCTCCTCCTCCCCCTGCCCCTTCCCTCCTGCAGTCAGTGGGACAGTGTGGACTCTGTACTGCAACTTTTCCCTAAGGAGAAGTTGCAGTACAGATTCCACACACTACCCTGCTTTCATTTAAATTTACCTGTAAGGTTGTGAAGCTGGAAACACACAGCCGTCAGCAGGCTGGGAAATATATAGTATTAAATTATTAAATATTAAATATTGGTTTTTAAAAGTGACAATAAAAGAATAGAAATAATCCTGTGAAAGGAGGCAGGAAGGAAGCTCAGTTATAGTCAGTAGCAGGAGATAATTAAGACCTGTTTTGTAGGATGTGACCAATAATAATGGAATAAATACATAACAGCTGCGGCTGGAAGAAATGAAGAGAGAACGATGCACATTCTCTCTTGGGAGACTCATGAAATAAGAGGGATACCTGCCGCTTCCTCCATGCCACAAAGAATCTGACAAGAGTTAGTGTGAGTGTCTGTGTGATTCAGGGCTGACACTTTAACACACAGTCAAACATAAAACAAAATACTGTCAGTTTCTTTTGAGGAATTTTGTGATCTCATTCAGAAATAACAAACTACATCTCCACATGCACTACTGTTCAAAAGTCTGGGGTCACTTGGAAATGTTTTGAAAGAAATGGTCTAATGGTACAATGGGTTTGTTCATTGCATCAGAAGGCTATTATAGTAAAAATTTCTATTTGTTTTACAACTCATGATGTTAAAAAAAGTGTGACCTTTAATGGAAAACGCTTAATTGTCTGGGTGACCCCAAACCTTTGAATGGTGTCATATACAAAGTACTTTTAGTTTCTTTAGAGGAATTTTGTGATCTCCTTTAGACTTAACCTACATCACCACATATATTACCAACATGTTGGCAATTTACTTGAGCTATTGTTTCTTGAGGTTTTTCATTGTTATGCAGCAGAAAAACAAGACGTTTATTGCCAAACATCAGCAGTTAAACCTTTATTAACCAGAAGCAAAACATAATTTTCACCCCTGCTGAATCATCTACAGCATTTGGACATTAAGTTGTTTACCTGAAAGAAACTAAAGACGTGAAACATGCAGAGTGAAATAATGAGGACACACACTGCTGTGTCGACTCATTAAAGTTGACTCTAAAGCTTTTATTGCAGACTCAGACGAGGCCACGTCACAGCTGGAACAGCTGGAACATGCAGGACAGTCCTGGTACTAATGGGAACACGGATAATGACTATTTTTATCTGGACATCTGGGAAGATTTGAGCTTTAAGGAGAGAAATTGTCTCTGAGTGGAGAGGAGAATGATTCCTTTAAGGAGACTAGCTCCATTTACTGACTGAACCAAGTGAAGGTTTTAAGCAGCACACGAGTGTCATTCTAGCTTTAATACACTAATTAAACTGTTGTTGCGTTAATCAACTAATGAGACACAGCTGTTGGAACAAACAGGAAACTGTTGGCACATCTGATGGAAAAAGAACTGTTCAAAAGACACAACATGCACCAAACTCTTGAAACTAAAGTTTTTTCTAAGTATTAAATAAAAAAAAGGCTTTAATGGATTTGACTAAGTAATATTAAAGAAAATGATGTTTTACTTAAATAAAACGTGGGAATAGCTGTGCACCCACCACCACCATCTGTATACGGCTTCACAATTAACAGATTCTCCACCGATGAACCAATTCTCCATCACTGAAACCTAAATTAAATCACATTTAGAGCTAAATGCTGCATGCTTAGCATATTCACCATCATATTTCACTGTGTCCACACCACCTCATGGTGGTGCTACAGGAAACAGCAGGATCACCAAAGTCAGGAAGAGTCATCCTGTGGGGACCATGAATGTCTGAAACCTTCATGGTGGCTGATGCCATAGTCGTTTCAGTAATGTGAAAAACAGACAGACCCTGGTCGTCATGTTCCACCCAGAATCCACAGACACGAATTCTGCATAACTGAGGACTGATCGGCATATTTGACATCATGCACAGAGATTTTAGGAGGTTTTCTTTAGTTTCTAGCATTAATGTGATCCTTTTTCTTTTGGCTGGGGGGATTACAGCCAATTCTGGGATGGGAGGGGTAGGGTTTTGGAGGAGGCTTTTACAGCCAATTCTTCTGTCTTGTTTAGACTTTGCATTTCACGGCTGCTAAATGTTTTACTGTTGTTATGTAGCTGGCTGGGGGATCAGGAGACAGTGGAAAAGTACAGCTGCAGTCACTAAATATTTCCTAAAGTACAGCTGAGGTAACGCTGCGACTGTCGAATGAATCTGTCCCTTTACCTCCTGCAGCTTTTTGTTGTGTTTTTAACGGGATAAAAATACCCTTTAAAGTGTTCATCATGCTGCCTGAAATCCCACAAACCCTGAAAACAAGAGATCCAAACCTCCTGCTGATATCTGATTCACGATTGGCTCCGTTTACAGAGAAAAGTGCTCCACTCAGCACATTCTCAGAAGTCAGAGACAGAATTAGCAACATCGATATTTTTCATCTCCAGTTGTGCAGGGAGATTTGTTCCAAACTGCTCCTCTGGGTTTCAGCTCAGCAGTCGCTGTAAAAGTAGGTTAGTGGTTTTAAACAAACAAATCCTTGTGCCCAGTCAGTTAACTGGAGCAGCATCATTGGCTGAGGCCGGGGTGGTGTGGCTCGGCCCAGCTGGAGCAGCAGCAGCCGCCTTCGCCGGCCACTTTCGCTTCCACACTTTAAACCGTGAGAACGAAGCTGAGAGTCGTTTTTTTTTTCCCAGCTGCCGTAATCATTGTCCTGAGAGAAATGTGGGGGCCGAACTGACTAAAACCTTAAGATCAAGCAACAAACCTGCAGCTGTTTCTCAGGGTCAGAGACGGTCGACAAACACTGAGATTCAAAATGGCTGCTGCAGGACCAACCAGCTGAGGATGATTGATCTAATTGATCTGATTGATTTGATTGTTGTAATGTAATGAAACTTTTTCAGACAATCTTCATTTAAACTGATGCAGGCAACATTCATATACTAAGAATCAGATTAAGTAGTGGTGTTGCACAGACTCTGCTGCAACTTTTCCATGAAACAAAGCACTGATCCAACCACCCCTCCGTCAACTGAAAGTCAATAATAATGTGTGTGTGTATATATATACAGTATATATATATATATATATATATATATATATATATATATATATATATATATATATATATATATATATATATATATATATATATATATATATATATATATATATATATATATATATAAAATCCTTATTTTTGAAAGAAAACCTCAATGAATTTTCAATGAAGATAACTTTAAACCAATCAGAAATACACCACAGTGTTAATGTGTTAATGACTATTCTAGCTGTAAATGTCTGGTTTTTGATGAAATATCTGCATAGGTGTATAGAGGCCCGTTTCCAGCAACTATCACTCCAGTGTTCTAAAGGTACAATGTGTTTGCTCATTGTGTCAGAAGGCTAATGTAATAACATTTTCTATTCATTTTATAACTCAAACTCATGGTGGTAAATTAAAGGGTGACTTTTCATGAAAAAAAAATGTCCGGGTGACTCTAAACTTTTGAACAGTAGTGTGTGTGTGTGTGTGTGTGTGTGTGTGTGTGTATATACAGTATATGCTGTGTTCTGTGTTTGACTGTCAGTGTTTCTGCTGTTTCTTTGTCTTTGTCTGTTATTTTGTCCTTGTCCTTCACCTCCCCCAGCTGAACTGTGCTTTCTTCACCAAACACACACACACACAGTCTGACTCATTTCTGCAGCTGTCAGTTTTATTCAGTCAGCAGAAATTCAGTCATTGTTAAAGATGAGTTTAGATATTTTTATTCTCACTGATTGATTCCTGTCTCATGCTCTGTTTGACATTACCCAACAGTAATGAAGCATCTTAGCTTCCTTAGTGCCCACAGATATTTGGAAGGAAAGTTTAGATGATCTGATGTGAGTATTTAAAGATGTTAGAAGAGATATTCACATCATGATTCATCCCACATTCTCTAGGATGTCAAAGGGTCATCTAGTCATCTAATATCTGGAGATAGAATCATTGAGTTTTCCAACAGAAAAGATGTTGAAACCTTGGTTGAGTCTGAACAGATTTTTCACAGTATTTTTCTCTTTAGAGCACAATAAAGCAGGACCTTTATTCTTCCTAGTGTAGATGTTCTAAGACAACTTTTTTTTTTTTTACATTTTCACAGTTTTCACTCTTTTTAGCTTCATAATCTCTGCAGACATTTTATCTGTTCATCAGGTTAGATCCGTTTTATCCTGTTGATGTCACTGTCTACAAATGTTTTTCCATCTTCTCATGGTTGAATCAGCTCTGCTGAGTGTGTCCAAACTCTCCTACACTTTTTCTTGGCCTTCAGTCCATTTTCTTGCTTCAGTATGTAATATCCTGTAAAATCAGTTCACCAGAGTGATTTCATCGATGGTTTCAGACCCTCCTGCGGCTGCTTTTACTTGCTCAGCAGCGGAAGCAGGTTGGAGAATAACTTGTTATGGTTGAAGTTCTCATTCAAGACACGTTTTGCTGCAGCAGCAGATTGTTCGCATTATATCAGTCACAGTTCTCTCACAAATACAACTCTTCATCTTCCTCTTTTCTATTGTTTCTCCTTCTTTCGACACACATGCTCCTCATTATAGAAAACACTGTTACCAGCTTTGACGAATTGCTATGACATAACTTCAAACTGCTGTTAGTCTGCAAATTCTATTGCCCCCAACCTTTCAAACCCTTTATTTTTTTGAGCCCAAAACCCCAAAACCGCTGGACTTCAGGCTCAGCTCAGACCTTTAAAATTAGATCAAAGGATGGAAGGGGGAAAACCCTGCGAATAAAATGGTTTCATCAAGAGTCACCGAATCAAATGGCCACTTCCTTTCCCAACACTGTTTGTACAGGTGAGTAAAACTGCAAGCTAGGCCTCAGTCCCACGGCTGCAGCCGCCTCAGACAATACAACCAGTCCAAGGAAAACAGGAGCAACTGTGGTTCACAAATACAGATAGGTAGTTAAACCAGAGTCCTCGGATTCACCCTGATGTTAAATAAATACTCACAAATTATCCTACACCTACATGAGTGTTTGCTGCACGGAAACAGGACGTTTCAGCAGACTTCACACTCTTTGTTTTCTTTTCTTCCTCTGTTGCTGTAATGGAAGAATCTGCACACTTGGCTGCTGCTGTTCTGCTTCGCAATCATGTGACTGTTTCTGTTTGCGCTGCACATTTTGTTGTACATCCAAGCTAAACACCTCCTCCTCCTCCTCTTCCTCCTCCTCCTCCTCCTCTGATTCTGGGAGGGTTTGGTTTGTAAGGTCTTGTCCTCTGTATTTGCTCAGTTGCAGGAATGTTAAAGCCTTGATGTGGAGGAACAAGTCATCAGAACAACAACAACAGCGCTGAGAAAACGCTGAGGTCAAATGTTTAGTTGTGTCTCTGTTCAGTCGTGTTATGAGGATGTAGATGTTTGCGGCCGGTGGCCTGATGGAACCAAACTGATCCCCATGCCCTGCTGCAGATCTCCATCTTCTTCTAATAGCTCTGTTTGTTTTACTTGGATTTTCCATTAATGAGTCTGAGCTGCTTTTTTCAGATTCTGCTGCGCACGAAAAAAGGTTTTTGTTTGTTCTAAGCCAAAAATACCTGCATCTGCACAAGTGATCAGTGATCATCCAGCTATCTATAGGCAGGGAAAAAGCTCTTCTGCACATTGGTCAACCAACCGAAGAGCATTAATGCAGATCCAGATCCGGCTTGGCGGCAGGAGCCTTAAATGACTGAGGCGTGATGGGAAAGTCCCTGGTATTCCCTGACTTCTCTACCCAGCCTGGACAAATAATTACCATCCACTGCCAGAATATAAGAGAAACATCACGGTCGACCTCAGCATCACTCGACATCTGACAAATAACGTTAGTTCATTTCCCTTCAGCTCATCTTGCTGCTGCTGAATCCAAAACAACCTGCAGGAAGTTTGTTGAGAATAAAGCTCAAGCTACTGTTCTTTAAGAAGCTCAAAGCACCGGAGTCATTCTAGAAAAACATGTCACGATGCAGTATAATCTCATTTATTGAACCAATGTTTGCTCATCCTCTTCCTGGCTCCATAAGTAAAGCAAAGTTGATTCTGTTTATTATGTCTGGGTACGATTTCTCCTGTGAGCTGGGAACTAATACAACCAACATTTAAATAAGATAACAGAGTCGTTGTTTGGTCTGGTTCCATCCACTGCTGCTTACAGCTGAACATATCAGCCTCCTTAATCCTGACTTCAGGTCATTTTGAGTTGTGTCATTTGTTAAAATTCTTTCTTGTGGTAAATCCTGACAAAAACAAGTCTACACAGATGAGATGAATTTGGTATGACAGTCTGGTTTATAACAGTCTGGTTAATAAGAGTCTGGTTTATACCAGTCTGATTTATAACAGTCTGGTTTATAACAGTCTGGTTAATAAGAGTCTGGTTTATAACAGTCTGGTTTATAACAATCTGGTTAATAAGAGTCTGGCTTATAACAGTCTGGTTTATAACAATCTGGTTAATAAGAGTCTGGTTTATAACAGTCTGGCTTATAACAATCTGGTTTATAACAGTGGTCTATAACAGTCACATTTTTAACAGTGTAGTTTATAACAATCTGTGTTATAGCAGTCAGGTTTATAACAGTTTGGTTTATAACAGTTTTGTTTATGACAGTCTGGTTTTTGGTGACTCCCCTGGGAGACCAGGACCCCTTTCCTTAGCCTCCAGGTGCTCAATCAGGAAACAGCAGCTCCTTTCATCTCCCCAAGACACGAAATAACGCTAATAAATTCAGCTGCTTACAGACCTTTTACAGAGCAGCCATATAGATAAGACATAGTCAGTGAACACAGGTGTTACCAATGATCCAATTCCAGTCTGTTGACAACATTGCAGATTGATGCAGACCATGGCCGGGGGTGGTTGGGGGCTTGGGTGAATTAGAGAAAATATAGCCGATAAACTCATGCTGACTTTTACCTTAAGGTTCTTTTTGTTGTGATGAATGTTTCTGTTCGTGTCCCTCAGGTCTGGAAGTGTGAAGAATCACTGGGATGAAATCTACTACTTTGTGGAGAATTTAGCTGAAAAATTTAAAAGGTAAGAAACACATGAAATGCAGATAGTGAACATTGCACTGTAGCTGTAAGGATTCTCCTGAAGTTCATGGTGGTTAAAAGCATCAAAGTTTTCAGGTCTTCAGTGTTTTGTTGCCTTCTTTCTTGAGGACCTGAAGAAACACACATCAGTCATTTAAATACGCAGAGCATCGCTTGTGATTTGCCAATCAGAGGAGATGCTCATGAATATTAAAGAGACAAAGGATCAGCACCCTGCCCCCATCCATTTGCCCCACCCTATTCGTGAATGGATCAGGTCCGTGTGTCCTGTTGCTCATATTTTTTTGTTCGTACTGAAAAACAACAACACAGCAACACAGAACAGATGCTCCTCAAAGAAGAAGAGAAATGAGCCGGAATGTTTGGAGACCTGAGGATCATTGGAGTCATCGCTATTCAAATCAGATTAAAGGAGCGGCACCATGTTTTCTGACAGAATTTATTTATTTATTCACCTCTGCAGTTCAACTTCAACTTTAATCTGGTTCCAGAACATTTTTATTGATTGTTGTGAAAGTTGAAATATCACAAAAACACTACATCTGTTGGAAAACACTACCACTAAGATTCCATCAGTTTGTGCTCTGCAGGGATTTCAGCATCATATCCAGCTGTGTGGACAGATCCCTTATTGATGGATTATAGAATGATAAAAGACTGATTATTTATTGATTATAGATTGTTCTCTTCTTGTGTTCCAGTCCCATGCTGAGGATGTCCTTTATAACTTTCTCCTCCAGAGCTTCCACCATCATGAAACTGACTGAGAACAGGTGAGTTGATGGATGTCTACTGATCAATATGATTGGTTAACCTAACTTTATATTACATATAATTATATATAATATATATTTATTATAATTAGAGTCAAACTAAACTTATCTGTTCATGCTGAGTGAAGCAGATGATCTGAATCTGTGTCCAGTGTTTTTTTTCTGTGTGTTTTGTAGAAACAGTCAAAGTTGTTAGGTCTTCACTGTGATTGATTCCCTGCACTAATCATGTTGTTGAATCCGTTATTGAAGGCGTCACGTTTCATATAAAATGAAAACTTCCAGTGATCAGGAATGTTTGATGTTCTGTTTGCAGAGTGGAAATCAGAAAGGGGCTGAACTCTCTGAAGAGAGAGATTCCAGGTGGAGACACATTCATGCACCTTGGGCTTGAGAGGGTGAGACTGAGAATGATCCTGTTCTTTAGTTCCACTGCAATCATTTCATTCTCATCATGAAACTGTTTTTTTTTTTTTAGGCAAATGAGCAGATTCACCAAGAGAACTTTGGTAAGCACCACATGACTCATTCTTACAAAGTTATACATTGGGGAAAAAATGTAAAATCATGGAAAACTCATGGAATGTTACTGGTTAAAATGTGTATGATATTGTTCTTATGAATGCTCACTTACAGCTGACCTATACTTAGGTTATAGGGATAATAAAATAATAAAATCATGTTCCAGGCCCGGCCAGTGTGATCATTGCTCTGACAGACGGAGAACTGCAGGAACATCAGCTGATCACTGCACAGCAGGAGGTAGAAACACTCACTGACAGAGGCTGGAGAGTGGAGCCTGTTCTGAGTAACAGTCAGTGTTAGTTTCAGTGTTAACAGTCAATGCTAGTGTCAGTGTCATTCATTTTTAGTCTTAACAGTCAAATGTTAGTAACAGTCAGTGTTAGTGTTAACAGTCAAATGTTAGTAACAGTCAGTGTTAGTGTTAGTGTTAACAGTCTGATATTAGTAACAGTCAGTGTTAGTGTTAACAGTCTGATATTAGTAACAGTCAGTGTTAGTGTTAACAGTCTGATATTAGTAACAGTCAGTGTTTATGTTAACAGTCTGATATTAGTAACAGTCAGTGTTAGTGTTAACAGTCTGATATTAGTAACAGTCAGTGTTTATGTTAACAGTCTGATATTAGTAACAGTCAGTGTCAGTGTTAGTGTTAACAGTCTGATATTAGTAACAGTCAGTGTTTATGTTAACAGTCTGATATTAGTAACAGTCAGTGTCAGTGTTAACAGTCTGATATTAGTAACAGTCAGTGTCAGAGTTAATAAATAGTCAAATGTTAGTAACAGTCAGTGTTTATGTTCGTTTTAACAGTTTGATATTAGTAACAATCATTGTTAGAGTTAATAATCAATTGTTAGTAACAGTCAGTGTTAGTGTTAACAGTCTGATATTAGTAACAGTCATAATTAGTGTTAAGAGTCAAATGTTAGTATCAGTCAGTGTTAGTGTTAACAGTCTGATATTAGTTTTAGTCAGTGTTAGTAACAGTCTGATGTTTCTGATAGTCATTGTTGGTGTTAGTGTTAATGTTAACAGTCAGATATTATTACAGTCAGTGTTACTGTTAACATACCAATGTTAGTAACAGTGTCAGTGTTAACAGTGTGATAGTGATATCAGTCTGTCTCATCCCTCAGGCAGAGAGAGCTCGGTCTTTGGGAGCCATTGTCTACTGTGTTGGAGTTAAAGACTTCAATGAGACACAGGTAAAAAAGCAGTAGCGTTATAATTACAGGTGTTTACAGGTTCATGTTATAAATGTTCTTCTTTGAAAGAAAATTCCCAGAAAAGTCCCACATGTGCAGAGGAATGTGAGGCTGCTTCATTTTGCATCGTGTGTTTTCAGCGGCTGCACAATTTACCAAACCCATAATTTCACATTTCCTGGAAACGAATCCAATTTCAGCCCTGAGCCTCCGAGTGTTCGTCTGTGACCTAAATAATATTCAGCGATCTGCAGCATAAGGACGATTCAACTTCCTGACCATTAAAACTTTTTGGTACAATTAGTCCAACTGTGCATGATTATCTTGAGTTATCTGATTATTGGGAATATTCTGCTTTCTTCAATTATTTTTTTTCCAGAATCCATATGCAGAGAGGCAGGATGAAGTAAAGAATCTCTTACTTGTAAAAAAAAATAATAGAAAAAAACAGAGGCAAGTGAGACAGTTGAGTGGAAGAAGTAAAAAGAGACAAGATACACAATGAGGAAATAGGAAGTAGGCACAGAAAAGTTTATTGTTTTAAGAAAACAATATTAAATTGATTAAAATCAAGAAAAAAAATGTGAAATAACCATAATGATCTGTTAATTCAGTCTCTGTCACTGACCTCTGACCTAAACACATAAACATTAGACACGAAGTCACAGTTCTGGTTTACTGTATGAATTCTCCCTCCCTTGTGTCCTTGTAGCTCGCCACCATCGCAGACACTATCGAGCACGTGTTTCCTGTGCTGGGAGGATTCCATGCGCTGCGGGGAGTCATTGATTCGGTAAATAAACTCTGCATCTGTTCATATTTTGCTCCTTCAATGTTAATTCTGCTGCAGGAAACAACTTTAAAACAAATCCAGTATACAGAAAAGTTGTTTTCAGAAAGTGCTGATTGCCTTCTGTAATGAGTTAGTTTTAACACAGACATTGAACTCTGGTTCCTGATCTTTCCTGTTTCTTCCTAGTTAGTTCATAACAGCTTCAGTCTGTTGATGGTTGATGCTGAACATGCTCAGACCTCAGACTCTTATGCTCTCCTTTTTTGTGAAGTTGTTGTTGGTTTTTAAAGGTTTAACAAATAGAGACACTTCATTAGGAACCCAGAACATTTCTAGTGAGCGATTTCATCAGATTAGATTAGAAATAGCTGCTCCTTACATGATCCCTGCAGAAGAAGACGTTTTCTCCTCTTTTCTCCAGATCATCAAGAAATCCTGCATTGAGATTTTAGCAGCTGAGCCATCCAGTGTGTGTGCAGGAGGTGGGCACACACACGCACACACACACACACACACACACACACACACACACACACACACACACACACACACACACACACACACACACACACACATCCACACACACACACGCAGGTTAGAGACATGAGCCGAAACTTTCCTCTGACTTAAACTCATTTCTGAGGCTCTGTTCATCATGAAACATTTTTTTCACCTGACGACACAAGAGTTAAAATATACAACTGGGTCTAAACCTGGAATCCGTTCATGTGGGAAACGTTATGACTTCATCGTGATGCTGTTAACAGCAAGAAAACCAGGTTCACCTAGGATCAGATGTAATCTGTAATGTAATTGCTTGCAGAGTCTTATATGTATAAATACATACATGTATAAAAGTATAAATATTTATAACTGTGTTGTGTGACAGAGTCGTTCCAGGTGGTCGTGAGGGGAAACGGTTTTCTTCACGCCAGGAACCAGGACCAGGTTCTCTGCAGCTTTAAGATCAACGACACCAGCACAGTCAGTGAGTCGACTTTTTAATCTGATGTAAAAACTGTTCTGTAGCAGCTTTCTATCAGAGTTTGGGTCATTTCAGTCTTTCTGGTGTGTCCAGAATCCAGAAATATCCCCTACTAGAGCATGTTTGATTTCATCAGGCTTCACCAGGCATCAGGCTGTAAACTCTCTGTAGTTAAGACAGTAAATAAAACCCAAAGATCATTGAAGAATATACTTTTAATCATTTCTTTTATTTGTCTCCAGCTGAGAAACCGGCAGGCGTAGAAAACACTTTCTTACTGTGTCCGGCTCCTGTCGTCGATGAAGTTGGGAAGTAAGCAGCTTTTCTTTTCTTCTTCTTCTTTTCTTTTTTTACTATTTCATTTGTTCTCTGATCTTCTTTCAACTCAATCCACATTCCTCTGAGATCACGATCTGGGACTCTAACACCAGAACCACATTAGCAGACATGTATATGTATGCGCAGACCATAAGAAGCTGCCATATATTAGCTCTTTACAGTCCCTGTCTGAGGCCACATTCCTCTGATCCCAGATCAGCTGTAGCTGCACAGTCAGTGTTGAACCTTTCATGCTTCTGTCCTGAATTACAGCAGAGCAGCAAAAACATCTGCAGACTGACAGAAACTACAGAGTCAGGAAGAGAAATGAGCATTGATGTGACTCAACGTCCACAATAGAGACATCTGAAAAAAAACCCAAACATTCAGACATGGGTTTACTGGATTGAGATTCAGTCATAGAAATGTATTAAAGACACAGTCTGTAGTTTCTGTGTTAATGGTACAGTCTGTAGTCTGTTTTAAAGGGACACTATGTAGTTTGTGTTTTAAAGTCACCATGTGTAGTTCATTTTTTATAGTACAGTGTGTAGTTTATGTTTTAAAGGCTAGTGTGTAGTTTATGTTTTAAAGGTACAGTGTGTAGTTTATGTTTTAAAGGTACAGTGTGTAGTTTATGTTTTAAAGGTACATTGTGTAGTTTATGTTTTAATGGTACAGTGTGTAGTTTATGTTTTAATGGTACAGTGTGTAGTTTATGTTTTAAAGGTACATTGTGTAGTTTATGTTTTAATGGTACAGTGTGTAGTTTATGTTTTAATGGTACAGTGTGTAGTTTGTTTTAAAGGCACAGTGTGCAGTTATGTCCTAAAGGAGGTGGGGGAATGTGAAAACTAAGACAACTGAGGTTAGTTCTCTCTCTCTGGTGTAACAGCAGTGGTCAGAATTGCCTTTCGTCAGCTGCGTTACTCTCCTTTTAGAGTCCAACCATGTTCCAACATCAACAATCCACAAACCTCTGTGACCCAGGTCTTTATGGAAGAAAAGTGATGAAGGTTCAGTGGAGGCGGTAAAGACTGGAACAGAGAGATGGAAGGCGGAGCCTGTGGCCAGGACCAGAGACACATTCCTGACCTCTAATCGTACTCGTATCATTATGATACAAATTCCTTCATTTTATTCTCCCATAGCAGATTAAAGTCCAGTTCACAGTTAGTGTGAAGAAAACCCGGCATTGTTTTTTTGGGGGGAGGGGGGCTGAAGATTGAATCGATTCCTTCAGAAACCACCTAAAACCCTGGGTCAGTCGGTTCTTCCTTTGTTAACCCCAGATGCTCATTTCTTTTCCTCCGTATCTGTCTTTTATTTAGAGAAACTGCTTCTTTCATCATCCGTCAGTCTTTCTCTCTCCTTTAACTGTCTGCTTGTCCAGTTTGATCAAAGCTGTGCAGCTGCTCTTTAAACTGTGTTTGATTCTCTGCAGAGTGAAAATCCTCTGAGAATCTAAGACAGATCCCCTGCACAGACTGACTGTGCCGAACGGTGAAGTCGGTCGTAGACAGCTTAGCTCAGGTCGTTATCATCAGGCGCAGACCTAAACTAGTCTGATCATATTTCCGCTGCTCTGATTGGTTGTAGATTTATCCGGTTGACCTTTTTACACGGCAGCAGCAGCGACATGAACTAGCAGGTAAACACGTGTTACCAATGAATGAAGGTTCAGGTCTGCAGCTGCATGTTGTCTCTATGGAACAGAACCATGATCCCAGCTGCTTCACGACATCATTTGTTATTGAGATTACGTACAATTACGTATTTTTCCCTCAACCATCATCACAAGAGCTATACATTTGGATTATTACTTATTATACTAAACTCTGACAGAGGTTGAATCCTTGAACTTAAACCCTGTTAACAGTTTATATGTTTTATAGTGTAACCTGAATATTTTTTATCACAGCTGTATGTTAGTGAATGAAAAACTTTATTAAATATGTCAGCCTGAAGTGATATTTATCACATCAACTATATTAGAGTTAGTGTGTTAGTATAGAGTTATATATATATATATATGTTCACAGCCTCACACACAGTGCAGTAACAGAGTCATGCAGCTGTTTGCTGTCAGCGACGTATAAACTTCACCTCGAAGTCGTCTGTCTCTGCTCACAGTGAGAAAAGAGTAAAACAGGTTTATCGGTCAAACGGCTGCGTTTCATCTGCCAGACTCCACTAAAACGCAGGGTTGTGGGGGGGGGGGGTGAAGGGGGGGTGAAGCCTTTCATCCATATGTTTTTAACAACTGAGCAACATCAGGCTCCAGAGACCTTCTCAGAAACTCTCAGAATTGTTTTTCTGAATTCAGATGGAATCAGGTCGCCCCCGAAAAGTTCCAAAACAAAAGCGCCCGAGAGAAGTTTGGCTGGAATGCGTTCGACCTTTAAACACTTTCCGGGGGGAAAAAATTAACGGAGGACGTTGCGAAACTGTTTTTCTCATTCCATCTATTCTCACTTTGCACAAAATGATTCTGCAGCTCGATGAGCTCATCGGGAATAAAGAGGCAGAGCTACAGCTCGCTCTGATTCCTCGGGCTGCAGCGAGCTACTGGAAAAACACACACAACCTGCCCACAACCATAAAAAACTCAACTGGTAGCTCCTCTTCTCTCCATCTTGTTCAACTCTGTTCATCTCTTGTTACCCAAGCCGCCACCAGGCTGCCGTCAGGCTCAGTGGGTTACAGCATCACACCTCCAGTTTTTTTTTTTTTCTGGTTTTCAACCTCAGGGGAAAAGTTTGTCGTTGTTCTGCAACTGTTTGATTTATTTAGGTTCAATTTGCTCATTTACAAGTATAAGGAAGCTCGTAACATCTCAGCAGCTGCAGACAGCGTTTGTTCTACTTTCTGAGCAGCAGACTCCGTGGTCTTTTCCCCATGGGTCAGATTATGCTCTCACTTCTAATGAACCACGCGTCACCATTCTGTCGTCACTGACACATCATTTGATATGAATCCAAGTTCACTGACGTCAGCCTTGGTAGAAACAGACGGAGCTTAGAGAGGAAACGCTTCAGACATTAATGGAACGTCCCGTAATAAAAAATACTCTGTTTGTTTCAGGGTGATTTATCTTCAGGTGAGCATGAATGATGGTCTGTCATTCATCAGCAGCAACGTGCACATCACCACCACCGAGTGTGTAAGTTTCAGCTTCTTATACAGCTTTACATTTATATATATATGTATATATATAATAATCTTAATGTTTCATAAATTCACAACTGAATGTTTCTAACTGCGATTGGATCCAGTGATGAGCTGATTAACTCTGAGTCTGTGTGTGTGTGTGTGTGTGTGTCCCAGTTTGATGGCACCATCCTCCTCATCACCCTGCTGGTGTTGTTTCTGCTGCTGGCTTTGCTCTTCATGTGGTGGTTCTGGCCTCTCTGCTGCACTGTGGTAAGAAAAGTCCTTCAGGTAGTGGTTTGTTTTTAACAGGAAATGGTTCCAGAGCTTCAAATGACCAGCGAGCTCATTAGGAGTAAAAAAAAAAAAAAAGAAAGAAAAAAAAAAAGAAAAGTGTCCTGATGTGATTAATGTTGCTGCTGTTTCAGCTATACTTTATTCTTTTCAGGTGATCAAAGAACCACCTCCTCCACCCCCTCCTGAGCCCGTGAGTCCATATACATACACACATGCACACACAAACACACACACACACACAGGTCACGACTACATCCACATCCAGACAAAGCAGAAAAACTAAAATGAATGAATGAATGAATTCTTTAAAAAAGGATATTTCAATATATATATAATAGTGGAAATGTCACCATATTAGGCCACAGGCCAATCTACATTTGAGAGTTTGAAGGTTTGATCATGTCGTGTTTCAGGAGTCGGATGATGAGGATGGTTTGCCGAAGAAAAAATGGCCGACTGTGGACGCTTCGTATTACGGAGGAAGAGGAATCGGAGGGATCAAGAGAATGGAGGTGAGAACACGACAGACTCTCAACAGACACTAAATTTGGAAACAACAGGGGGAAACTCACAGCTTTTGTTTTTTACAGGTGCGTTGGGGAGGAAAAGGCTCCACCGAGGAGGGAGCGAAGCTCGAGAAGCCAAAGAACGCCGTGGTGAAAATGCCAGAGCAGGAGTATGAACCGTTTGAGCCCAAACCCAAGAAATCTCACAACAAGAAGGCGCCGCAGAGCCGGAAGTGGTACACGCCTATCCGGGTAAACCATTTAAAAACTTTTCCTTTATAGGCCTAATGTGTGCGACTTTTCAGGTAACTTCTCTTTACACTTTGCTGAGCTGGAGAAAAAAAAAAGAGAAGAGTCGCTTCATAGGACCTGAAACCAGCAAGAATAAATAATAAAGTCCCTTCATCATGTTTACATTTTTAGATGTTTTATTTTCACCAGCTTGGAACAAAGGATACTGACGATATGGACCCAGGCAGCGACTCTTTATTACTGTCTTTGGTTTCAGCACTTTACAACACTATATAACTAACGTTAACTAACTCTAACACAAATTAACTATTTCTAACACTAACTCTCACTCTAGCTAACTAATTCAATTCTAACTATAAGTAACTCTAACTCCAACTAACTAATTCTGACTTTTAACTCTACCTTAAACTCAAACTAACTTTAACTAATTTGACTAACTAACTCTACCTGTAACTCTTGTGGCAGTAGAGAAAGCTTTAAATTAAATTAAAGCTTCATGTAGTCATTGATCAGCATATTGATCCAGAGGGAGAACAGATGAGTTTGATCAGCTGCAGGTTTGGTTGGAGTCTGGCTGATGATCCAGGATTCAGGCTACAGACCAAACGTTTGCTGATACAGCAGAACCAGTATTAAAGTGTTATTTAGTCCAGATGTGTGCAGCTGTTGACTGTATGTCTCTGTGTGTTTAGGGGAAACTGGACGCGATCTGGGCTCTGTTCCGCCGCGGGTACGACCAGGTCTCTCTGATGAGGCCCCAGCCTGGGGATCATGTGAGTATTACACACACACACACCCACACACACACACACACACACACACACACACACACACACCTTTTCTCTCTCCCAGCAGTAAACCCAGTAACCTCTTCTGCATGTGTCACCAAACCACATCATCCATTACATCAAGATTTACAGTGAGTGTCAACACACACGCACAGGCACGCACACACGCACACACACACACACACACACACACACACACACACAACACACACACACATATAAACACACACTCTCATTCACATAAATACACACACACACACACACACACACACATAGACACACTCATAGGTCCCCAGGGAAGCAGTTAGCTGAGGACATGAGGTAATAACTAATGACGACTGTCTCCACCAACTGACTGACCACAGACACACATGCGCACACACACACACATACAAATACATGCACACACACACAGACACACACACTTACATGCACACTCTTTATGACCTCTGTGAGTTTGCAGGTCATCAGTGAGAAAGAAGAGTAGGTGCAGTTTTATTTAATCCAGGAACTAGAATGGAGAAGAACAGGTTTCGTGTTTTTGCAAAGGTCATTCATACATTTCTACATTAAATTAGTCTCTTCATACAAAATGTTATTATACAGCAGCAGCAGACCTGAAGCAGCAATACAGTCTGCCTTCTCACACACTCACATATAGACGCTCCCATTGACACACCCACTCTGCTGTGATTGGCTGAGTGCTGCCAGACCCCTCAGAGAAAAAGAAGTTAGCTACAAACACTCTGGAAGGAGGAAGCATCTACTTCAGTTGTGACATCACAAATGGCTTGAGTCCCTGTGTAAATTATGTCTTTAGCTGCGCACACATACACACCAATCAATTAGTTTGTGGGATCATAAATGCGTTTTATGATATAAGCTAAACGTCTCTAGGAGCTGAGCTGTTATTTATTTCATGCTGTTTATAAAGAAATAAAGAATCAGTGATAAATATAAATACAGCATAATGTCAGAAAAAAAAATTCTTTAGGGTTAAAAAGGGACATTTATTTTTGACGAAACACTATAATCAAGAAATAAACAACAATTACAACACATTAAAATAAACATACAGAAAAGAGTACAATTGGGTTCAGACTAATTATCTACTTCAAGTAGCAGCCATTATCCAGTGAAATAAATGATATTCTAAAGCTGTGTAATTACAATAATTAGAAGCTTGAATTCATTGTGGTTTGACTCAGTTTACAGAATTCTGCTCTCGCAGATCTAAAAACAAACATGTCTTAAAGAATCCAGCATATATGCACATACACATTCTTGTTTTATTATCGGTGCCTTGGAATGTCAGCATGGATTAGTGGTGACAGAAACTGCTGCTGCTGGTTCTTGACCTATTTCTTTTTTTCTTGTTTGGTTCAGCAGCTAAAAACCAGTCGGGATGAACGGAATGTTTTTATTGTTCTGTTGCCAGATGCTGCTGCTGCAGGACAAAATATATAGAAGAGAGAGAGAGAGAGAGAGAGAGAGAGAGAGAGAGAGAGAGAGAGAGCATCTTCTTGTTCTGCAGCAGCTTTAATCTGTTTTTGATGATGTGAAGTAAGAAGTTCAGCGGGAGTTAGTGATTGATGTTGGACAAAATGAAAGTTGACAGTTAGAGGACAACAAGAAAGACAATTAGAGACCATAAAGAGGACATTTATAGGACAGAAATAGGGCAGTTAGAGGACAGAAAGATAACAGTTTGATTACAGTTAGAGGACAAAAAGAGGACAGTTAAAGGACAGAAAGAGGCCAGAAATAGGACAATTAGAGGACAGAAAGAGGACAGGTAGAAGACAGAAAAAGAACAGTTAATAAGGCAATAAAGAGGACAGTTGGAGGACAGTTAGAGGACAGACAGTGGACAGTTAGAGGAAAGTCTTACTCCAAGACACATGCACAGAGCCTCAGGAAATCCCAGCACATATTAAAAAACACACAAAAAAATATCGCAATAGTTAATTTCCCTGGTAACTAGTTACTTTCATAGTGAAGTAACTCAGTAGCTAACTTTTTGAGAAGTAAAGAGTAACTATAACTAATTAATTTTTCAAAGTCATATGTCCAACACTGGTGACGGCCATGTAACGATCATGTAACAATCAAGTAACGATCAAGTAACGATCATGTAACAATCATGTAACGATCAAGTAACGATCATGTAACAATCATGTAACGATCAAGTAACGATCATGTAACAATCATGTAACGATCATGTAACGATCATGTAACAATCATGTAACGATCATGTAACGATCATGTAACGATCATGTAGCGATCATGTAGCGATCATGTAGCGATCATGTAACGATCATGTAACGATCATGTAACAATCAAGTAACGATCAAGTAACGATCATGTAACGATCATGTAACGATCATGTAACGATCATGTAACGATCATGTAACGATCATGTAGCGATCATGTAACGATCATGTAACGATCATGTAACGATCATGTAACGATCATGTAACGATCATGTAACGATCATGTAACGATCATGTAACGATCATGTAACCACCAATATCACCTACACATCTGTTTCTTTCTTCAGGGTCGATGCATCAACTTCACCAGAGTGAAGGAGGAGTCGGCAGCAGCGAAAGCTGCACCTCGTCCACCGATCCACACGCCGTCCCCCCCCGCCGCCAGACTACCAGGCCGCCTCCAGTCCTCCTGCCAGAGCGCCCCCCCCAGGCCAGCTACCCCCGAGCCCGCCGCCCCCGGGCCCACTGCCTCCAGGACCGCCACCAGCCCGCACGCCCCCTGGGCTGCCCTGTCCTCCCCCATCGCGTCCACCACCCAGCCTCCGACCATGAGTCACACAGACAACCTCCCACAGACCCCCCACGGACCACCCCCCGTCCACAGACACCTCCCCCCCCCACGGACCCACTGCAATATATCATCTTATCTCCTGCTGTAAAACAAACAGCAGCAGAACGGAACAGGTTGTGATTCGCTCTGTTTCTCTTTATGAGTTTTCAAGTCGAACTTCAGGCTGAAATCTGAACTGTTAACGACGGTTTAAATCAATGCTTCATCGAAGCTGCTGAGGATCCTTCTCTTCATTCACCTCAGCAGCTGTTTGACTTGACTCATAACGAGCGAACAGGCTAATTTTGGAACATTCTACTTAATCGTTGGCATTTGTGAGATCGGAGGATTGTTGCTGGACAGCAAAGCAAAGTAAGAAAACTGCAGTGGAGCAAATTTCTTTGTTGTCTTCGTCAACTACTGAGTTCTGCCATTGTGATGGAGAATACAGGTAAAGTAGGTTAAACGTGAAAATCTGAGATCAAACCTTTTTGGTAACATGAAAAGTAACACGAAATGTCTCTGATTTGCAGAATTGACTGATGTTCTAACATTTTCTGTGATGTTTCAGGCATCCAACAAGATGTAAAACAAACTAATATGATACAAAAATGGTCAAAATGATAAAAATTTCATGATTTGTGGTCCAGGTTTGTTATTCAGTGACAGGAAGTGTACAGAAGTTTTATGGAAGGTTTGTTTTTAAGAATTATGTTCAAGATGCATTTTCATTGGTTGATGTATTTGAGGCTTTGGATTTGTCCTTAACCACCTTTTCATGTAGTTGAGTTTAGAATACAGCAATATATATATTTGTTTTCATGGTATCTGCGCACATAGACTGCTGAAAAACTACAGTATTTGTTTTATTACCATACAGGCATTGAAACCCATGAAACCAAGCAGCTGTAAATCAGGCTAACATCTCTCCATGTTTTATTTTAGAATCCTGAAACTGTACTTTGATACCATTATGTGTTAAATGTCTTCAGTTTATCATCACCGGTCACATTGCAACTGCAGGGCAGTTCAAAGAGCATCTAATTTATTTTACTCCCCGAGAGAAGCAGGAGAGTACTTGAATATCGACAAGGTGTCCGCCAGCAGACGGACACTGTGTGCAGAATTTAGAAACAACAGCTAGCAGCTAAAGTTTATAAGTCCTACCAACGTTTTTCATCCCCTCAGCTATATAAAAATCGTTGTTGAAACTGAACGGTCCAGTTACAGGTTATGTTGTGTAAACTGCCAGTCATAAAAAAGACACAGCTACCTGCTAACGGTGACAATGTTAGCTAACAATGACAGCGTTTGCTAACTGTGACGACATTAGATAACAGTGATGATGTTGGTGAACTGTGACAATCTTCTCTAACAGTAACAATGTTAGCTAACATTAGCAGTGACCAAATCATGAATCTGGAAATTAAAAGCAAATAAAAAGAACAAGAAAAAAAAGATGAGTGAAACTTTGACTTGAGGGGCTGAAAAATGCTGGTATTTCTTCTATATCCATTTTATTTGTGTTGTTTTTATGCTTTAGTTTTATTGTACATTGTTCATGTCCTTCCTGAACACTCAGACCTTAAAGTTCCTGAAGCTGTTTCACTGCTGAGCAGCTGAAGTTTCATTAATATTTTCTATATCCTCGCTGAAAATACGTCTATGTAGTAATGGTCAAAAAATTCTGATGCATTGGTTTAATTGCCATGAACAATAAGACAGTAATCCTGTTTCAGCCACTTCAAGAGAATTTTTAATGAACTTTTGAAATCTCACAAAAAGAAAAAGTGAGTTCTGTGAGTTTTCAGAATAAACTAGTTTGGTCAGAAAGATGGCGACGCTACGCACGACTATAATAAACTGAGCAGAAAAAGAAGAAAGAGACAAATCTACATATCATGTTTCTTTCCAGAGATGAGGCAAAGGAATTATTATTTTGGGATGTCCCGGAAACAGGCAATCTTATTTAAGGTAGTTTTTGCATTTAGCTCAGTAACACAACACTTTTTCAAACGGAATCAGATTAATTATTTCCAAACAGTTTTATTTGTTGCAGTAAAATCAGACCTAGTTTAATTTCTCTCTGAGGAACACTCAGTAAACTCCAGAAGGATAAAGGAGCAGTTCACTTAATGAGCATTGAGTTTGGCTAAAGATGCAGAAACAATGTCATTTGTGATTAATCCTTGTTGAAGAGTCTGATCAGGACGAACATGTGTCTGTGTTAATGTTTATGGTGTCAAAGAATTATTGTTGCTTGAGATAATTCACCCACGACTGTTTAAATGCTGCAAAAATGCAGGCTCGGTGCTTAAAGGGATTTTTCCTACAAAACAGAGATGATGCTTTATGTTAATCAATGTTTTTCATGTATAAGCAGCAGTATTGAAGACGTATATGATTTTGTTTGTTGGTTGTTTTTAAAACAGTATCAATAAAGGTTGAATTCCAAGCTTCTATCTGAAAGTTTGTGTGTGATTCCTCTTCAGAGCCACAAAACAGTGTTGGATTTCTTCTTTACAAGTTCCACCCCCCACACGTCTGGACTAACTATTTGTATGATGTCTTATGGAAAATTATGCACAGATATCTGTGTATAATCCTACAAATTCACAGCAACACGTATGATCCAATGCACTTGTGCATTGTTGCTATGGTGGTTGCTAAGGACTCTGTACAACATGCAGCAGTTAAAGACTCCTCCGGATCAGACATAGAAGACGCTAGGTTAGTTTTAGGGAAAAATAATGTTTGGGTTAAAAAGATAAAATCCAATTGACAAATATCTCAGAATACACAAAGACTTCAATGCAAATATAGTCTACCTAAAAGCCTGCGATACCATGCCAGGCCAGTAGAGGCAGATGAGCAAAATTTCTAATACCTTGTCATAACAAACAACATGTAACAAACATCCTGGTCACTGCTCTAACAACAAACATCCACTGAACAAACTTTATCCTCAAATTTCCCCAAATGCTGAATCCGTTTCACCACAGGAGACAAGATTAACATTGGGAGACAGAGAGAGCTGGAGAGAGAGAAAGAGAGATGGAAAGAAAGAGAGAGACACAGTGAGAGAGAGAGAGAGAGAGAGAGAGCCTATCTCTCTCTCTCTCTCTCTCTCTCTCTCTCTCTCTCTCTCTCTCTCTCTCTCTCTCTCTGTCTCTAAAGAAGTTGAGGTCTACAGGAATGTGCTGATGTCTGAGTGTTTCATCTTGGTTTCACATTACCACCCAGACTGAACCTCACTGACCTACACACACCACATACACACACACACAGATGCTGGTATTTGTCATTGTGCCTGTGTTTTGATGCCCCTGGTTACCATGGTAACCAGCGGAGGATGGAAATCTGGTGGTTTCTTCATAGTTAAATCTGTGTTTTTATGACCAGATCCAGTGTTCCTGAACCCCCACCCCCCACCATCCCCTCTCTCCATATATATATATATATATATATATATATATATATATATATATATATATATATATATATATATATAGAGAGAGAGAGAGAGAGAGAGAGAGAGAGAGAGAGAGAGAGAGAGAGAGAGAGAGATTCTGCTACATGGGAAAAACTTGCACATTCATCTGGATCCTTTTTAATCATTATAGACTCATCTACAACCAAACTGCCAAAAGAAGGAGATTCCGTTTCTTTCCTTTTAGCAGGAAACTGGTTTGGTTTATTTACGTCAGCAACCTGGAAACAGTTAAATATCACTGATGTCACATGATCGCTGGTTGTTGTTCTGAGCTGCTTCAATCCTTCATTATACCACTGTCAAACCCCCCTAACCCCCGGCAAACACACACACTCTGCTCAGCGGTAAAACAGATTCAGTTCTGATGCAAACGTGGCACCAGGAGCTGCCCACAGAACCCCCCCCCCATCCTCCACCACCACCCACTGCCCACTCAACACACACACACACATGCACCCCTCCTCCCTGCTTCCTCCCTTTTCCTGCCAAAGTCAATGTGACCACTGGGGGGGCAACTTGTGTGGCATAGAAACCCCCACCCCCGTCCACCTCAGCCCCGCCCAGGATCACATCCAGCTCCTTTATGTATATTGGGTTGTAAATACATTTGGGAGAGTTGTTTATTTATATATGGTTGTCATAAATTATGAAAATGCTTATGTGTTTAAGTGAGAAAGAAACAGAGATAAGAAGTTCTATTTCTACCTACTTTCAGACTCTTTTTCTTTTTTAACTCATTGATTCATTCAGTTATTCATGGTTCCACAGAACCTTCCTGTATCTAAGTCAGAACATAACTGAATCTGTTAATCACTCCTGTTGCTGGAATATTTAGTTCATTCATTTCCAGTGAACATGAACAAAGTTATTATTACCTGGATCCAACACACATACGGGTGTACACACGCACGCATAGACACACACACACAGACTCATTGTTGCTGCATTTAACAACAGTAAAGACATAGATTTACTACTGTATGATTGAATTGGAAGAAGAAAAGTTATATTATATAACTATATTAGCTGTGCTAATGTGCTGACATTAAAGCTGAGGTGCTACTGACTAGCTATTTTTCATATTTGTGTATTTTTTTATATAGTTGAATGTAATCTATTTGTGCATGATTGTCAGTTCAAAGAGTGAGAGATGAAAATGATGAAGAAGGCGAGAGAAGATCAGGAAGAACCAGGTAAGACAACAAACACAATAGTTTCAGCAAATCAGCAGCCGTTAAAACGACATAGATAAACATTATCTTGACAACATCATTTTACATAAAACATCATCAAAGCTTTTATGTTCTCACCACATTAAATGTTTCCAGACACTTAACATATATATTGAGGAGCTGCTGTATAAAATGATTCGTCTTCACCCAGAAACTAGAATTAAAATGTTTTTTTATGTCTCCAGTCTGTTCCTCTTTAGCTTTGGTGCAGCATTTAAACAGCATTAATCAGATTTGATAGATTAGTCACAGACTTTCGCTAAAAAACCTCCACACCTTTGACCTCAGACACCTGTTTGTCTCCCATTGGCTCAGCTGTGACGCTGCCTGTCAGGCCATCGAGAGGTGACCAGGTTCTCAGTTGTAGTTCACAGTAGAAGCTATCAGGTGATACACACACACACACACACACACACACCATAGTATTAGCTGAGTGTTAGGTAAATGGATGAAAGTCTGGTGGAGAGCAGGAGTCCAGGGATCAGCTTTAAAGCTGCCATAACTAGCCCCACAACCCCCCACACACAGACACAGGCTGAGAGGATTGTACTTGTTCATCTATTCTGGTGAGTCTGTTATTCTGGACAAAAGTCTGCATAACTAAAGTCTGTATTTACCCCCCCCCCCCCCCCCCCCCCACACACACACACACACACACACACGATCGCACGCACACACTATTACATTGGAATGGAGATTGATTCACTTTGGTAGAAACATGAGACGTGGGAAACACTACGTGATAAAAAAATAAAAAAAATCTGAAACCGGAGCTGCCTCGTGACTTTGACATCATCCGATCAGCAGGAGTTAATTCACTCTTGTATTGATCACTGGGTGTTTTTGTGGGATTGTGGATAGTAGGAAATTCCGCTGCTTCCACCACTAGGAAAACTCTCATTCAGTGCGCTGCTCCAAAATGGAAAGAGCCAGTGATTCTTCTTCTTTTCCATTCCACATCTCAGTTGAATATAACACCCTAATACAACTATTTAACTACCATAAAAATACACTTATTGGATGATAAACTTCTCTGATTAAATATGACACACTGCACTTTTAAGGAATGTTGGTTTACTGTTGTTAGATTAAGACGATAAACAGCTGACCTGCTGTTTGTTTGTCTGTCCAATTTATAAATATGAAAAGTACAGTATGCAGGATATGTCAGTTGCTGTTTGTGAACACAGCATCCAAAGCTGCCTCTCTGATGCCACAATCAAGACAAGACAGTGAAGTTAGAGCAGGCGGTGAAAACAATGGCGTGAAATGAAATGTCACAGCGGTTAGAAAAGTCACCCACGACTCTGCTCCGTCCCCTTTCTACTCTGCAGAGGCTCAATCAAACAGCATCATATTCGATTAAGCGGCAAACATTAATGATGCTTTATTTTCTCAATAGGGAATAACTGAATGATAAAAAATGTTCAAAGTTTCAAATGCCCACAGCCCATATTCATTAAAACCAGCCACCAGGACTTCTGTGAAGTTGTGATGTCACAAGTAAGTCACCGCCCATTCACAACATTCAAATCAACAAACGGGAGGACAGGCAGATTATAAGGGAAAAGCCGAGAGAGGAGAAGGTAAAATGTTTTCAGATTATTTTTGGTTCTTAAACCACAGATATTTCTTAGTGACATCACAAAGTGTTATAAGACATAAGCCTCGGCCGTTCGGTGGCAGGATCAGTGTTGGTTATGACCTCTCACACTCAGCGGGGTCATGCTGGGACTGCCGGTGACTGTCAGAGGGGGAACAGGGTTCAGAATCCGCTGACTGGCCGACTGACCACAAACAGCCTCCCTGTGAAATTCCTCCGTCAAAAGGGGCTTTTTCCTGCTGCACCACATCCTGCAGCTGAAAAAGTCCAACAGGCAGGAATAAATCCCCATGCTGTGACGCTTCAACTCAAGTTAAAGTTATCACCACTCAGCAGAAAAATAACAAACTCAAGCTTCAACAGAAGATTCCACAAAGTGTCTTTGACCGCCTTTTACTGACCGCTGAAAGCTTTTATAGGCATCTTTGATAAGCAACTTTCCTTTTGGAATTTGCAGCCTCCAGGTTCTGAAGCTACTACTTTATCTCTGTCATTAACCTGAATAGCTGAGTGTTTGTCCTGCAGCAGGAAGCTTCACTGTCTGCAGGAGAAGAAGGGAGAAGAAAGTAGAGAGAACAAAGGAAAGAATAAAGAGGAAAGAAAGAGGAAAGAGCTCCACCTGCTGTTGAAGTAATGCAGCAGAATTTAAACATTTAAACCTGTGTCAATGCAATTTGATTCAAAAGATACATGATTACAAATTAAATCAGAATACTAATGACCACAGTGTAAATTAATTTGGTAATTTATTAAATTAATTTCAATTTTGTCAAGAAATATATATATATATATATATATATACAAATCCAAAGAGATCATTACCCAAGTTTGACATTTTTCCTATAATAAACAGGAATTTAAGCGGTAGGAGGGGACCTGGGTGACCTCTGTGCGACCTCTGTCTGTGATGATGTCATTGATGAACATTGGAAGCTTCCCGGCTTCATGACTCAAGGCGACAGAAGCAAACCTATAACTTTAATGAATTGAGAAGGGAGAGAAGCATCGATTCCACCGCAATAGAAATAAGTGACAGACTTTAGAGAGTTTTTCAATGAATGATTAGAAAGCCTCTCCTCTCTGTTCTTTACCTGGTCAGGATCGTCACATATGTAACACAATGGGTATAAGTCTACACATTTCCATTAAAATGTCAGGTTTGGCTGTTTGGATTTAACCAGTTTCATGCAAACTCGTGTTAAATTGCAGTCAGCACACACCTGCCACCATTTAAATACCTCTGACTAACATAAAATGATGAAGTTCAGCTGTTTTAGTAGCTTTTGCTGACAGTCCAGCACAAGCTATAGGGCACAGAGAGCTTCCAACACATCAGAGGGATCTCATTGTGTAAAGAAATCAGTCAGGTGAAAGATACAAAAGAATTTCCAAGAAGTTAAATATACCTTGGAACACAGTGAAGACAGTCATCATGAAGTGGAGGAAAATATGCAGAATAGTGACTTTACTAAGAACAGGACATCTGTCCAAAATTGATAAGACCAGAAGAAAAGTGGTCGGGGAGACCACCTAGAGGCCTACATAGTGAAAGAGCTGCAGGAATATCTGGCAAGAACTGGCTGTGTAGTACAACAATCTCCTGTCTTCTGAATATGTCTGGGCTATGGAGTAGGGTGGAACATCCATAACATCCAAGCCTGACTTCATTTTGTAAAAAGACATTTGAAATACCCCAAATGCCTGTTGGAAAATGTGTTATAGTCCAATAAAGCAAAGGGTGACCTATTTGGCCATAATTCTAAAGAGGGATATTTGGCACGAAAACAACACTGCTCATCACCAAAGTTGGATGGTGAGCTGTGAAACAGTCGCCAAAGTTTGTCAAGCCCTAGCAGCTACACCGTGAGCACAAATGAATCTCAGAGCATGACTTTAGGTCACCATGGAGTCTTGACGAGCTGTGAGGAATTAGCAGTTGATCAGGTGAAAACCGTACGACTTTGTTTAGATGCGGAAACGGCTAAAATCCTACTTTTCGTCAAACTTCGATTCAAATCGGCCGACTTCCTGTTGGGATTTCACAATGACGTTAAGAGGCTTTTCTTTGTACGTCTTGACATGATAAAGGTATGTACCGAATTATGTGAAGATCTGACAAACTTACCCCTTATGCGGAGGGTGTCGTCCATGCGCAAGCCCCCAAAAATATTGAATTTCCCTAATAATAATAATTATAAAAGAATTCATCCTTCCTCCTCATTGTGCTGCTCTTTGCTTGTTGTGTTGGTGGGACCCCATGTGCAGCGGTTAGGGTTTAGTTGATTCTTTCTGTTGAACTGATGGAGTCGGTATAAAACGCCACGTGTTAAAACTCAGGACAAACGCAGCTCTGTAACAGGGTTAGTCAGTTAATACTGGACAGACACTGGGAAGAAAAGTTGTGGAGGTGTCTTTAATGATTTGATAATTACTTGACAGCTTGGAAACATTTCAAAGTGACAAACGTGAACACATGAAGCAGTCAGAACACAGTGTGAACCTGGAGCCTGACTTTAATACTCACAGCTGGTGTCTATGAAACCTGTCAAATGAACGAGTTCTATGGATTGCACTTAGAGAAACAAAAAAAATGCTTATTCAAGTTCGCGTACAATGATAAGGAAATATCCCCAGAAGCAACGCTAGTAGGATTGAGTGATCGATGACTGGTGAAGGGAAAGCAAGGGGAAAAAAAGTGACAGAAACTGTCTGAACAGCTACAAGATGATGAAACTGAAAAATAAAACCTGTTGCTGAGCGGAGGTCAGAGGTTTAAACCGACGGCTCAGTTTATTTCCTCTGTGATCCCGCTGTTCCAGAGTCACGTGACCAGAGCGGTGAATGAAAACAAATCTGATTTCTACTCGATCTGTGGGAGCAAAGTTTCTTTCAGAAAAAAAAAATGTGATTATGTGATGATGGGAAAAAAAATCTAATATCACTGTGAATGAACAGTATAAATCCTCCCTGTCGACTGGCTGAAAGATCTTTCCATTCAGACCGATTCTCTTTACTGTTCTACGAGCTTCACAGTTGCTGCAGTTGTGCTTCTATACAAAAAGTGAAGGGTTCACGTCAGTCTGAAGCAGAGTGTCTCTTCTCCTTCCGCAATAAACACAAGTCCAACGTTCATGCTGCATCTGTGATTTTAACCCCTGCCTACAACTTTAAGACTTTTGCTCCCACTGACAATCAGCTGCTTGTTTTTATCCACCGCTCTTCACGCATCAAACCTTTTCACTCACAGAAGCGAGAGCTGCTGCTGGAGAAATTCAAACATTCAGTTTCCCGATTGTCCGAAAGAACGAATGTGAAGGTTTGATCTGGAGAAAACCGGAGATAACGAGAGAAAACAGAGTTTACATTCATCAGGTGAAAGTACGCAGCAACAAGTGTGACAGGTACACACACATACACACACACACACCCATTAAAAAAAAGGCAGCAGTCGTAGCTCAGATTGATCTATGAATTCCTGAATCTAAAAAAATACGTTAATCTTTAGCCCAGCAGAGAAACCAGCGTGTTTCAGGACCTTAACACATTAACCCTTTGTTTCATCAGAGAAGAAGGCACCAACTACCACGAGTAGAGTAAGAATCTTCACATGTGCAAAAAAGCTGTTTACATTATTTCCTCAATAAAAGAAGAGGAAAGAGGGAAAAGCTCGTTCTGATCCATGTCTGTCCTCGGGTCCTGTGAAGATCACTGTGTGCTTTAGAACCTCAGACACCTGCAGATCTTCGTTAGGCTTGGTGCAGATCCAGATCACAGGTCGGAGGCGGAGTCTTTGCGGGTGGAGCGTGACGTGAGCATTAAGGAGGTTCAGAGACATGAGGAGAAGAGAGACCAGAGTCACCATGGTTACTGGACTCATTTTAAGAACAAACCAGCAGAACCAAAGAAACCAAAGACACATGGAAGTCAAAGAAAGCAGCAGTGTTGAGTTTCTCCCTCAATATACGTGTGTGTTTCACTCACTCGTGCGCACACACAAACCCTTTTAAACCTGTTTCAGTACAAAGTGATCCAGCATCAGCCCTCTGGTCCGTCAACACTGTCCTGTTTGTCCTCAGTCATTCAGATGTGGGGGGGCCAGTGGGGGTGTTGGGGGACAGCTTGGGGCCCCGGAGGGCCTGTGGGTTGACGATGACCTGGATCACAAAGTCCTTCTGGATCTTAGTGTCTTGCAGCCGGGTCTTGTCCGTGAGCAGCTTCCCGGAGAAGAACCAGCGCTGGTGCACGGCGTCGATGTCTTCCTGCACCTGCAGCTGCTTCTTCAGCTGCCCGATGGTGTCCGCCATGCTGGCGCTGAGGCGCAGGTCCTTACCTGTGGACATGCGTACCTGTAGGACACAGAAGGACAGGAATGTAGCTCATTTACGTCATCTTTGGAACTATTAATGTGTCCCTGCTCCAATAAACAGCTCAGTAATAACAGCAATAGGCACCTTGAGCTGGAATTCCTTCTTGGGGGCTGCGGCGGGTTCGGGGCTGTCGCTGGGATCGTCGTCACTGCGCTCTGAGATGAGATTGACGGGCGGAGCCAGGCAGTAGACGGGCAGCTGGTAGCGGTTCCCAAGTTCATCATAGCACTCTGTCAAAGTACCTGGAGGAGAGACGTGTGGTTTAAATCCTTCAGAGACAGCGATCTACGTCGTGGATCGGCGGCTTGGTATGACTCTTTCTCACCGTGTGGGAGCGTGATACTGGCTCCGTCCACGATAGCCTGAGCCAGCTCGTGGTCGTTTCCCTCCAGGGCCACAGCCGCAGCTTTCAGGGCGTCCCAGATCTCCTTGCGGCCCTCAAAGGCCGGCGCTGTGTCCCAAAACTCGTCCCTCTTGCTCCGTAACTGGCCCTCTGTCATCGGATAGTCGCTCTTCCACTTGGGACGGTCCTTCTTCAGAGGCTCGTTACGTCCTGTGAGACGGGGGACAACCAGAAGGAGACTTATTTCTTCGTTAAATACAGCAACATTTTAAGAAAACAATGTGCTTAACTAAAGCTGTTGCCATTAAAACAAACCAAAGCAGTGGAAAAAACTATAAGAAAATACAAATGTTCCTAAAATCCACTTTGTAAATGTTTGAGGAAGGAAACAATCAAGGTGTTTCTTAGACAACAAGGAAACAAACAAAACACCAAACTACTTTTTACAAGACAACTCCACTACACAGAATGAAGAGAATATGTGAATTTATTGATGAATGAAGGACGCAGGGGTTAGAGTTAACCTTAACCCAATTAAACACACATTAGACACATATGAAAAACTCATTAAATATGCTGTCCTCACTCTGCCTTCGTGTCTTTCTCTGGCAGCAGCGCAGAGATACGTCAGCCTCACCAGAGACGATCACCACCACGCGATGTCTGAATCTAAAATTAGCGATAGGCCTGAAGTGTGTTTACCTGTAGCTGCTCTGTAACCTCAAACTGTTTCCCACAGCACAATGTTAACACAGTCCTGCTTTAAGTGGCTCGGTACTAAAGTCACACACACTGGGTACAGACCATCGGAAACTCACCTGGTTACCTGAATTAAACACCGACCAGCAATTAGCATTTTTGTGGCTAGTGGAAGTACTTTGAGTTCACTTTAAATACCAGAGACATCAGGAACTGAGGAGTGAGGCCATGAAAGATGAAGAGTAGAAAAGAGGCCGCCTTTCTTCCCACAAATTATTTATAGTGGCTGAGGAGGAGTAACGGGGAGGACAGGAGGTGGTGTAGATTAGCACCAGCAGCAGCTACATATTATTACACCACAACAAAACACAAGATGCTCAAAGCACCTTCTGTTTTCCACCATTTACACTGAACACAGGTATAAACCAACACTTAGTTTCTGCCCCATTTTTCATGAGCTGGAATAAAAGATATAAGACTAAAAGTAAATCTTCTCGATACAACAACAAAATACTCTTGTGATAAATATATCATACAAATTATTGCAGATGAATCTGCCACATTCATAATTAATCAACTATTTTTTGCAGCTCTGTCTCTGTGAATTATGTTTTGTGTACTGTCTTGATGATTTATGGTGTGTTCCAGGTAATTGTGGTTACAACATGGTAACCAGTAATTTCCAGAAAGTTTCCAAGGGACGTTAAGCTGGGGAATTTTGGAAATACTCAATTCAATAGTCTTGTGCTTTGGGTTCAGAAATATGGCCTCCAGGGATCTAGAAATCATCTGTGTGTGTGTGTGTGTGTGTGTGTGTGTGTATATATATATATATATATATATATATATATACACACATCCCACTATATTTACGTACCCTTAAATATAGTAGTAACCTTCAATTTTCTAAATTTTGAATCTATTCATGTTTATTCCCAAATATTTCCATTAATTCACATGGCAAGATTTCATATTCTGTATTTTTTAATCCATCATGATGATGACCTTCAAAACTTGCCATCAGTAAAGACTACAAAAGGAAATAGAACCAATGAACCCAGATATTGAAACTAAGAAACACAACATCCGTTGTATCTGACTCTTCTGTCTGAGCCTGAGAAACATGAAGAAACTTTATGATGGAGTCAGAGTAGGAAACTACCACCAGCACCAGTTTAACATTCATTCATTCTCTGCTAGAGCAACTGAGAGAAGTAACAAAACAACTCAAAGACTAATCCCCTGCGGTCGTTCTACTCTGATCATTTGGGGGATACACACGTATTTCCTGGGGTAAAATCATCTATCTGACTCCATCGAGAAATTCATTGTAGAGTTTCAGTCGGGCTGCACCATCACTTATTTCTTATTGATTAGTCTATTTTCAGCTAAGTCAACTCAGACTCCATAGACCTGCACTGACATTACTTCCTGTTTAACAGCAGGAGCTGGAACCCAACAGCATCAGAGGTCACAGGACTCACAGAGAGAGAGAGTGTAAGGGGACTGATGCATTGGAAATTGTGTATATTTAGGTCAGTTTGCAGAATGACTCCCTAAAAACTATACAACAACTCACACAGCAGTAATCCTCCATCTGTCCTCTGGGACAGGGACCCTGTCCACCAAAACGATGATTACAAGTAGAAATCCAGGCAGAGACGCAGAGTATCTGCACATAATCGCATCTGGTGGAAATTATTATGATTTTATGGTAACTGTGTTTAGTCGGTTTAATTTCTGATATGTCTTACCTCCGCGGCCGGTCCTGGAGGAGCCGCGGCTCTGAGAGTCCTCCCAGCCGTCCCAGTATCTCCCCACACATCCTCCCATGTTCACGGCTGCAGTTTCTATCTGAGCAGAGACATCACGGACCCGGAAGATCCAGGTCCAGAGCTGCGGGCCCGACAGGTCATCCGCACCCGGGAATCTGTATCTGCATATATATATGTGTGTGTGTGTGTGTGTTCTGTACTGCTGCTGATCTCTAGACCTGAGATCGTGGTTTAATGTGCGGGTCTTTGCGGTATCAGCGCAGATATACCGCAGTAAACTTACAAGTTTGTGCCAAAACCCGCAACTCACCGCAAAATCTACCGAGACGTTAGTTTAAATGTCCAGGTGTTAGAATATAACCTGTATTTCACTATCCAGCTGGTAATTAAGTTGTGAATGTTGTTACCCAGCTCGCTAACAGGCTAACAGGCCAGTTAGCTAACAGCTAGCTGCTAACAACGCAGCTTACTAACTTCCGCAGTACGTTGAGTTTCTTACAGATACGGAGACAAAATGAAACTGTAGTTTCCTGCGGTCCCTGAAGCAGCCTTCTAACACTTTGAATACTTTTATTCTTATTAAACCCTCAAACGCTGCCCAACTTCCGGTCTGCGGCTCAGAGGTGAACGTTAGTGAAGTAAACCAACTTTTTTTTACGCATGCGCATTAGCAGGCAGGCGTTGCGTTCAAAATTATTTTACACAGCAGTACCAACAATGCGTCAACGCAGCCGCCATCATGTGTCGGGAAACCCATCGGGGTGTATCAACATTCATGATTGATGTTGAATGTTGTGTGACTGTATTTGTTCACAAGATCTAAATAACCATTCTAAAATACATGTAAAACATGAAATGTTATCTGCCGTTGCCAAGTTTTGCTGCTGCTTTTACGAGGACACGGTACAAAAAGTAATAAGTATAGGTTAAAGTAATAGTAATGTAATTTTAGTGTCAGTGATATGCACTGCATTCACAACCACCGACACAAGATGGCGAGCGTATTGACGCGACTGACCACCCTGGATGCGACATTGACGTGTGTATATCTACGAAAATAAACCATAATAATTTTTTCGACTACACTTTAAATACCATTGCTTACGTGCTGTTAGTTTAAGGCCCACCCGAGTGAAAAATACAGTCAGGAATATTAGAAAATGATGCTTTCCACTGCTTGTTCTTTTATTTTTGGAATTCGGACAGTCCCTGAAGGCATCCCCTATATTTATTCTGCGGTGGTTATTTCAACAATAAACACGTATGAATTTCAAGCAGCATACGTGTGCTCCAAAGGTGTCAATTAAACATTACATTTTAACTTAACCGTTATTTTTTTCTAAAAGTTTAAACATTACAAAACATGTTCGCCTCACAAGTTTCCACGCATGCGCGGCGCTGGAGGAGTCGGTCACAGGCATGATGGCTGAAGAAAGTGCGGTGCTGCTGCTGGCTCTGGTGGAGGAATTTGTCTCAGGGCTGCAGGACAGTAAGGCCAGAGACACTGCGACAGGTACACTGTCTCCCTCACGTCTTCCTCCGCAGATCCTGCTTTGACTTGTTGAGAAAACAGAACGGCATTGAGCTCCTGGTCTGGGGAAGGATGCGGGATGAGCTAACTTAACATTCATATTTAGCCACAACATCCTGTGTGCTGCTAATTCTCAGAACACGATTATCAGCAGGCTGCTTCTTCAGAGACAGTGAATACAGCGGTGATGTTATTTCAAAAGCTCACGTTATTCCAAAAAAAGTCACGTTATTTAACTTGCTGTCATCGACTAATATTGTTAATAAAGTTATTCAGTCTGTTATGTATGCAGTCTGACAGCAGTCAGTGAACTCTATATGTGAACATGCTGTTTCGGGTTAATCGCTAACTTTAACAGACAAATACTGTGCTCATGTACAGCGTTGAGGTACTCGTATTTTACTTTAGTTTTTCCATGTGATGCTTTATACTTCACTATCTGACTGACTATTGCTCCTTTAGTATTGTTCTGTCAATACTTTTACTTGTTTCTGTGTATTTTTAGACAACAGTATGTTGTAAAGTAGACTTTAATAGATTAAATTAGTGTTGCATTGTTACAACTTTATTGACGTATTATAATTTGTGTTTCCTAATGTCTGTCTAAATGTACTCATTGGAAATTCAATAATGATTGGGAAAAAAGAGTAAAGAACTTCTGGTTACCTTGGGAACCTACTTAAAAAAATGATGTCTGGTGTCATTGGAGAGAAAAAAAAACAGCTTCTTTTTATCCTGTTTGATTTGTGCCATGAATCACACATACCGTGTTTGTCTTATTTAGAAGAGTTAGAACAGAGTTAAACAAATGAAACTGTTTGAAAGATAAGAGTCTTAAATGCAGGGTGACACAGTGGAACAGTGGATAGCGCTGTTGCCTCGCAGTACCATGCTTGGCTTGATTGGAGAAATTGCCCATAGGTGTGAGTGAATGGTGTGAATGGCCAGACAGGCCTGCCTCCCACCTGAAGTACGCTGGGATTGGCTCCAGCAGATGAGCCCAGTGAGGAATAAGAGGGTGTAGAAAATTACTGACTTTGAATATGCGTAATTGACAAGACTAAAAACCCAAGACTCTGCTGAATTAGCTGAGGTTAAACTTTATGGCTGGTCGATAGTTGTCTTGTTCGTCAAAGTTTTTTCCTTCCACTGGCACCAGACCTAATTTTTAATGTTAACTGGAAGTATTTATGCCCTCTATAAGGCTAACTGTAACTAGCTGTAACTAACTGTGACTGTAGCTGTAACTAACCATAATTGTAAAGGTAACTAGCTCTAACTAATTCTACCTGTAGCTGTAACTGTAATTAACTATAACTAATTTTATCTAGCTGTAGCTGTAACTAAATCTAACTATGACTATAGTAAATAACTGTAGCTGTAACTAACTGTAACGAATGGTAACTATGACTGTTGTAACTAACTGTATCTATAACTATAACCAACTGTATCTGTAACTCACTGTAACTGTGACTGTAGCTGTAACTAACCGAATGAATGTGGAGAATATCATCTGTTCTGGTGCTGGTAGTTGTAGTTCTTTCTGTAGTTTTCTCAGCTCTGTGTCTTATGTCATTTATTATCTGTTCTAGTTTTCACAACATGTTTCCATAGGGTAAAATGGTAAAAAAAAATGATTTTTTGTGTTGAAAATGGAAAATTTTTTTTGGAGAGGAAGCACACTCCTTCTGATCCTAAAGTCTTCCACAAACCTCCTGTAGAGAAAACGCTATCTCTCCCACACGATCCTTTCTGAAAAAAAATGAAACTATTCACTAAACTGTAAACTGTTCTGTTCAGGTATCAGAGACGGTCAGTTTACAGTCCTGCAGCTGGTGGAAGCTCTGGGGTAAGTTGTCCACACACCAACAGCAGCAGCAGGGTTAGAAAGTAAAGAAGTTTCACTAACCTCTGATATGTATATGGGTCAGTGACAAAACTGCCATGTGGTGTAACCTTAAAAACCTGGTACCATATAGCGTAACTCTCTTAAAAAGGTTTAAAAAATTAAAAACATGCTATTAACAAGTTTGATATTCTAGGAGGATTATATATTTAACATTTATCCTTTTTCGGTTACACCATTTGATATTTCGTGTCAAAAAATCACACAAAATCATGATTTTTGTAAAAAAAAAATTCATACAAATGTGTTTTAAATAACAAGAAACCAACATGAACACTGAGAGACCTGATGAATGCTTAAAACTGTTGACATGATGTCACTGACCCATATATATATAGCTTTAGTGTAAACAGCAGCAGGCTTAGAATCACAGAAGTTTCACTAGCCTCTAATATGACTCAGACCAGAGACTGTTGTTGATATGACTGTATGTAGTTCAGTGTTTCCACAAACTAAAACTCACAAAGAGAAACATTCCTTCCTGTGGTTTCAGGCCCAGTCTGACGAGTTCTCAGCCGCACACTCGAGCCCGAGGAGTCCAGCTGCTGTCTGAGGTGCTGCAGCAGGTCCATGGAGGCCTCACAGAGAGAGAAGGTTCAGCTGTCAATCACTCTTCTACTCTTCTTTCAGTTACAGTAGATCTTATAGATCATCCAATGCTGTGGTGATTCCTAAACACTGATAAATGTGTCTTGTCCGTGCTCCACAGTGGAAGTGCTCATCGCTTTCTACGAAAACCGCCTGAAGGACCATCACGTCATCACGCCGCCAGTCTTAAAGGGGTTCCACGCTCTGGTGAGTGAAGACCACACCTCAGACTCTGTGGAGCAGCTGCTCCTGCTCCACATGCCAAGTGTTTAAACTCTTCACATTTGTTTAGTCTACTTTTCAGTACTAATTCAATGTAAATTCTGTTGTAATCAGTGGAAATTTCAGTTTTCTTTTACCTGATTGTGGTTACTCAGTTACTGTGTTTTATCTAAATTTCAGTTTCTATCTAGAACTAATCATTTGTGATTTGTGTGTTTTTAGACAAAATGTAAGAATTTCCCTCCCGGCTCTGCAGTTTCTATGCTGAGGTCTTTGTTCCAGGACGTTCATGTGCAGGTGAGACTCAATATTTCTCACATTGTGTGTTCATTGAAGCACCTATTATACTACATTGTATTATTTATTATATTAAGTGTGTTTTTCAAATGGTTTTGTGTGTTTTCAGTCTCTGATGCTGACAGAGAGAAGCTGTGTCTACAACATGCTCATCAACCTCATGGAGACCAGAGAAGCCGGTGTGTGTGTGTGTATTTGTGTGTCTGTCTGTGTGCTCACGCATGTGTGTGAAGGTAATTTAGGTGTGTGTTGTTTCGCTTTGATGTTTTAAACAAAAGAATAAAATGAAATGTTGATTTATATCTGTCAGTTTCTAACAAGAATTAATTAAACATGTTTTTAGTAATTTTCACCATTCTGAATAACTTGGATGTGAGCTGGTTTTAATGAATAATTTGTATGTAAATTGCTTTAGTGAATAACTTGGGCGTGTCTTTGTCCACAGAGCTGAAGGGTTTGGGTCCGGACTTTGTGTTTGGTTTTGTCCAGTCGATGGACGGCGAGAGAGATCCTCGTAACCTCCTGTTGGCTTTTCAGATCGCCAAGAACATCATCCAACGAGGTTACGATCTAGGTGAGACATGGACCTGCTGCCTCTTCCTTTCTCCTTCTGTCCCCCTGCTGTCCCAGTCCTCTGCTGACTCTGTCCTCTGCTGTGTCCTCTACTGTCTCAGGAACATTTTCAGAGGAGCTGTTTGAAGTCACGTCCTGTTACTTCCCCATCGACTTCAACCCTGTGAGTTGCTATTGACAGACTGACAGAGGTTTATTTATTAGTCTGAGATTAGACAGCAGTTAAGTATCTACCCCCCCTCTCCATCCCCCATAGCCTCCCAACGACCCCCATGGAATCACCAGAGACGTCCTGATCCAGGAGCTGCGGGACGTCCTCACTGGGACGCCGAAATTCGCTGAAGTAGGATGTTCACACATGTTTGATGTGACGTCTTTGCTGTCTGTCGTGTGTTTGTGTATTTGTTGTGTGGTTGTCTGTTTCATGTCTGTTTGTCTGTCTGTTGTTGTTTTGTCTGTTGAGTATTTGTTGTATGCCTATTATGTGTTTATTGTCTGCTGTTTATTTGTTGGTTATTTATTGTGTGTTTGTTGTTCCAGTTTCTGCTGCCGCTCCTCATAGAGAAGCTGGACTCAGATGTTCAGAGTGCGAAGCTGGATTCTCTGCAGACTCTGGTGAGTCCTTCAGTCTCTAAACTGACGGATGAATGACAGTAATTCTCTGTTTTTCACAGTAATTCTGTGTATTTCGCAGCAGCAGAATATCGTCCTGTTGTTTAGGAAGTTTATGCTCTAACTGTTCAAGCTTTTTTGTGTAACTCAGGTTGTTTTCTGGTTGATTTTCAGACTGCTTGTGTGTCTCGGTATGAACACAAAGATGTAGCTGAATTCCTGGAGGGTTTGTGGACGTCACTGCGTAGAGAGGTTTGTTATTTATTATATTATTATTATTACATTAAACCTATTATTGCTCCTGGTTGGCTTGTTATGTGTTTATATTTTCATTAGTCAGCGTAAAACTAAACGTCTTCCAGGCTTCTTTCTATCCATAATGATACAAATGCATTATATATCATCTCCTCCTTCATTGTGGAGCCTCAGTGTTGTAATGTTCTAACGATAGTTTTAGAGTAGATGAATCAAATCGACTAAAGCAGATGAACAGAATTGTTTGTCAGGCTCATGAAGTCAAACCACTTTAAATTTTACACGTGTGAAAACATACATTTGATCCACAGCCACTAAAGTAAATGTTTCCTCTGTCGTCTCATCGCAGGTGTTCCAGACAACCAGCGAGAAGATCGAGTCTGCAGGTCTCGCCGCGCTCACCGCTCTCACTTCCTGTCTGTCTCGCTCAGTCCTCAGTTCTGACTCTGACGCCCTCAGCTCCTTCCTGCAACTCATCCTCAAAGGTGAAAGATAATGATTTATCTACTACCCTTCAAAAGTTTGGGGTCACATGGAAATTTCCTTATTTTTGAAAGAAAAGCACAGTTTTTTCAATAAAGAAAGATACATTGCTAAAGTGCAGTTTGATTTATCAGCATCAGCACAACAGACTTGGCAGAAATGAAAAGAAAATATTATATCAATCAGTTTGCGTTAATTAGTTTATAATTCATTCATAATTAGATGTGCTGTGTGCTTATTATCTCAGATTAAGCTGTTTTAATCTCAGTGTTTCTACAGACTCAGACAGAAAACCATAGAATCCAACAGCAGGAACATGAAGTACAGTATCAGGCACGTGTTTAGTTTTCATGAGTGTGTGATGTCGTTCAGACTGTAAGCATCACCTATGTGAGCCGGACCTGAAGCTGGTGTGGCCCAGCGCTAAGCTGCTGCAGGCGGCCTGCAGAGCCTCCGTCAGGGCGAGCCACGTCACCGCCGCCGCCGTCCTGCCCGTCGTCATGGATCAGTACAACAGCAGAGCTGAGGTAGGAGTCCCTGCTGCTGTCCCTGCAGATCATAAAAACAGGAGAGAAAATAAAGCAGTCAGTGTTAAAAGTACTTACAAAAATAAAAGGTAAAAAGAACAGCTGTTAACAGATGTGATGTAATGGAAATTGTCATTAACAGACATATTGAACTCAGTTGTAGATAGTAACAATTAGGGCTGATTAATTGCATTTGCAATAATATCACGATATGATAAATTTTCGAACTGCAACGTGCACAATTACAACCTGAGAATGAGTGAGGGAGTCGGCTTTTCATGCTGCCCTTAAAATATGTAATGCTACAAACTCGTTCCAGCACAAAAAATACCACAAATGACAGCGATATGGTGCTATATGCAGTTAAATGAAAATGTGATTTATTTGAAGTCATACAACTTTTAATTTAATTTAATTTTAACAAATTTAAAAAACATGGGAAGAAATTAGGCAATAACATTTTATACTATATGTATTTATTATTGTGTTGGTCATATTTAAATGATTCATTGTATTTTGTTGAGAAAAAATATAAAATAGAAGACAAAATAAAAAAAAAAAAAAAAATTGCATATTAAATCGCAATTGCAATATTGGGGGAAAAAATGCAATTAGATCATTTTCCTAAATCGTTCAGCCCTAGTAAAAATCTCAGACCAGGAGCTGATTCTCTGGGTTGAGGCAGCGTGTTGAGTGTTTTATACCTGACGTGTCAGTAACTGGTTAATGATCTGTTTGCTGTGAGCAGGGTCCTCAGAGACGCACCTTACTGGAGGTGCTGCAGGGATTCATCCAGTCAGTGAAGAGCAACCCCGCCTCTGACAGCGGTGAGTCTCTCTGCTGCTCCCGTGAAGCTGCTGCTCATTCGTCTTTAAGCAACTTCTACCGTCAAACTTCAGCAGCTGATTTCTGACATTAACACATTTGTTTCTTGCGCTTTATGTGCGTCTCAGAGGACAGCGCGTTGGCAGCATTCCGCCCGTCTCTGTGCAGTCTGGTGTTTTCTGCTCTGTCCGAGGTTTACTCCAACCTGCAGGTCACAGCCGCGTCCGCTCTCACGTCATTGGCTCAGCAACCAGGTGACTCAGCGAGCTCTTCGCCATTCATCGCTTCAGTCTGTCCGTCACATTTAGATTCACACGGGTGTGTTCGTCCCTTCAGGTTTGCTGTTGGACTCTGATGTGGAGCTGGCTGTAGATCACCTGACCAGGCTGCTGCTGACGGAGGAGGACGCCAGCGTCAGGTCAGCTGACGTCTGTAAACGTCACAGAAAAACACAAGAAAACGCTCACACTGATTATTTTATAGTCATATAAACAACAAAAAGTTAGAAAATGTGTATTTGTAGATTATTTCTCTCCATCCTGCACGTTTCTGACTAATGTTCCCATTTAAAGGGAAATAAACATTATTAATCATATTTTTTACTTAAAAAGCTTCTTAACAGTAAAAATAATCAAATTTCTTGTTCTCTCCAGTCTTGCTGTGGTGGAATGTGCCGGGGTTTTATCACGGCTGCATCCAGACGCTTTTATTACTCAGATGATCCCACAGCTGAAGAACCAGATGCTTTCTGGTAACACAAGTTATGATTTACTCTATAAATAATATATATTATTATTTGTTTAAGAACTAGCTCGTTTTGTGATTTTAACACAGATCAACAGGAAAACTCGTACTCACTCTTATCTCTGATCACAGAACAGCCTCCTGCATCCAGGGAGCAGGAAATAGCAGTTTCTCAGCAGATATCCCATCATGCTTTGCGTCAGCGCTGTTTGTCCGCACTCGCGTTGATCTCCACCCGGCCCAGTGTGGTCCTGCAGAGTTCACCTGTTCTCCTAGAGGTTCTTACTGCTGCACATACAGGTCAAACTCACCTTTTCATTTATTATTGTGAAAACATTTTTTAATAGTATTAAAAATTTTGTACTTAATAAAATGTTAATTTATTGATTGATTTGGATAATCACAACTTTGAGTCATACATGAACCAAAGTACATAATAAACACTGTATTATAACTCTATAAAACTCTAGAACTCTGTAGTAGAACTCTGTAGTAGAACTCTAGAACAGTGGTTCTTAAAGTGGGGTCTGGCATCTCTAGAGATAAAAGAGGTGCCAGAGGGTCCCCAGAAAAAAGCAAAAATATTTTTTTGTCACTATAATTTCACAATGACAGGATGTAGGACCATTTGTATAGTGGACTGCCTGAATTAAAACTGAATACACAATAATACATTTATTTAGTTTAGAACCCTTTTTCCTATTATTTGTGTATTTTCCTTTTGCACATGAATTTATTTTAACTTAATATAGTATTTTCTTAAATCTTCTTTTATATATTGAGGTGTAAATAAATGTGGTGAATAAGTAAATAAATAAATATATTAATAAATCAAATGGAAAATCAAATAAACGTGAAAATAATATACAGATTAATTTAGTTTGTTAGTTTAATTTGGTTTTCCTGACTTTAAGGGTCCTTAATGTGAAAACACTTGAGAACAACTGCTCTAGAACTTTATAGTAGAACTTTAAACTCTATAGAACTAGTTGATACAGAATGATATGGTGATGTCACTTCCTCAGATGGCTGCTTCGTATTTATTGGAGAACATCAAACATTGACCTTAGATCCTGACACCGAACTCGCTGTGGTTTCAGGCAGCGGCTGCTTCTCGCCGGAGGAGGTGGCGTTGGCGTGCAGCAGCCTGAAGAAGATAGCGGAGCAGGCTGAAGACACGGAGGAGACGGGGCGATGTTTCCACAATGTCATCATCCCACAGCTGCTGCGTCTGGCGCTGCAGGCGGCGCTGCAGGGTGGGGGCACGCTGACTCAGCATCCGACAAGCCCACCCACGGCGCTGTCTGACGTCTCTTCCTGTTTCACAGGGGCGGGGTCGTCAAGTGGGCGGAGTCCCCTGGCGGAGGAGGCGGTCCTTTCGGCCATGGTTCCTGTCATCAGTACGTCCTGCTCCAGGCTGCAGCCGACGTCAGTATAGAACCTAAATGCTGTTTCAGTGTGAATCCTGCAGCTTTTCCAGCAGAATAAACAGTTCTTTGTTTCCTGTCAGGTTGGCGAGTGAGACGGCGGCGAGGGTCGTGTCTCTGTTTCTGGACGGTGACGTCTCCTTTTTGCCTGATAACTCCTTCCCTTCACACATGCAGCTGCTCCAGGTGTGTTTCCGCCTGTCTGTGTGGATCACCAGACCGAACGTTTCCTTGAATTCTCCAACATAATCGTCTCTGTTGCTGCATCTTGTTGTTTCAGACGCAGCAGGACAGCTCCAGGACACAGCTGGTTTGTCTCCTGATGGGCTGTGTTTGTTCGTTACCTCGCAACGTGAGTCCAAACCTCAACAGCTGTTTGTGATTGAATGACTATTCTGATAGTGGATTAATCTATTGGTTATTGAAACAATTAACCGAATAGTTGTTTGTTCATCAGGGTTTTCCAAAGCCAAAGTTTCAACCTATAATTCCTTTTTTTTTTGGTCTAGTCCAAAAATCCACAACCCAAAGATCATCAGTTTACTATTATAGAAAACTAAACGAACCAGTAAATAATCAGATTTTAGAAGCTGGAACTAGAGAATTTGGACACTTTGTTCTTAAAAAGGGTCAATCATTTATTCGATTATCAGAATAGTTACATACACTTAAATTAACTATTTACATAGTTTGAACTAATTGATATATCTCTGTAGCTCTAGTGTGTTCTGAGAATTTACTGAGACTGTGTGTGTGTTTCAGGTGGAGGTGCTGCAGGTTGATCGGCTGCTGGTAGAGTTGCAGGAGATGAGCTGCACCTGTACTCACCCGTTTTCCTTCACCTCTGCTGCTAAATGTTTTTCCGGCCTCGTCAACAAACGAGCTGAGGGTCAGTTCTTCAGTCACAGGTTTTAAATGTGAGTTTTGTCCCGACGGCTAAAAGCTGTTTGACTTTTCTTCTTCAGGAGATTCCCTCAACAGCTTGATTGAGACAACGATGAAGAAAGTTTGCAGTGAGTTGGATTCTACATCTTCACCTCTGCGTATTCAAGCCTTCACTCTCCTGATCTGGGTAAGATTCACAGCTCAGGACTGAACAGTGCGTTAATGTTCATTATATCCACACACACACACACACACACACACACACACACACACACACACACAAAAACACACACAGGAAGCCGCAGTGACATGTGCCTGTGTTTAGGTTGCCAAGGCGATGCTGCTCAGATACCACCCGCTGTCCACAGCTCTGACTGACAAGGTACCGATGTCACATTCTTTTATTAAACATGACTGTTTAACTGATTTGAGTTTTGTTCAGCTGATGTGTAGGGTTTTGACTCTTATGTGTGTTTCTGAAGCTCTTTGCTTTGCTCGATGACGCTGATCTGGGTCCGATGGCGGCGGACGGCTTCTCGCTGCTGATGAGCGACTCTGTGGACATCTTGAACCGTGGTTGCCACGCCGACATACGCATCATGTACCGCCAGCGCTTCTTCAGTGAGAATTCAGCCAAGCTGGTCCAAGGCTTCAACGCTGCTCCTCAAGGTAACAGAGCATTTCAGTTAGTTTTGCTTTAAGATGTTGTAAACAGACACAGTGTTTGCTGATTTGTTTTCTATTTCCTCCAGAAAAGAAGCCGAACTACCTGAAGGCTTTGTCCAACATAGTCAACAAACTGCCCAAACAGGTGCAGGTGACGGAGCTGCCGGCGGTGAGTGATGCTCATACGTGTTTGTGTCTGCAGGTTCCTTTTAAAACCCGAAACACCTTTATCCGTTTGTAAGATATTCAGCCATTGTTAAGTGTCTCTTTGTACGCAGCTCCTGTCCTTGCTGCTGGAGGCCTTATCGTGTCCTGATCAGGGCGTCCAGCTGTCCACTCTGTCCTGTGTGGAGCCCGTCCTCATGGACCCGCCCCCCGCACTCATCCAGCAGCTCGAGGCTTTAGTCAAAAGGCTGCTAGCACTCACAGCCAGTCCTGCCATGGTGAGGTCACAACTGACAGTCTGACGCTGACCTTCATCCTGATACAGAACACAATGCTAAACATACAAACATCCAACATTCATTATACAGAGCAAACTGCTGCTCAGACAATCTTTGAATAAAGATTTTGTGGCTCTGCTGTTGTTGACTCTTGTTTTGTGTTTTTGGTCCCTCATGTTACGGATGAGTGGTGTGAGTAGCCATGCTGGACCTTGATAAAACTCTTTATTCAGTCAATAACCTGTAAAATTACCAACATGTCTGTTTCTTACTTGTTGCTGACAGACTTAAACCGTCAAATAACCAAACAAGAGTCACAGCAGCAGCACAATCGGCTGTTTGACAAAAACTCAGCTGCTGAGCATCCCTTAAGTGTTCCTGAATAATGGGCCTTTTAAAGAGAAATAAGCAGACTTTCTAACAGTATAATTTTTCTCACCAAGAAGCCTTGTTGAATCAGAAGGAATCTAAAAACACATGTAGCGTGTGTTTGTTGGATGTGTATTTACAGTATGTTGTGTTGCAGAATGTAAAGATCGCCGCGTTGCGCTGCATCAACGCTCTATCACGTTTACCTGCACACGAGGTAAAAAAAACTCCTCTGAATAAAACAACTTTTACACGATGCTGTGTGAATATTATTTGTTTGATATGTAAAATTTTTTTTGTTTATCTCCTGTCAGATTCTGCCTTTTCGTGCCCGGGTTCTGCGAGCTTTGGCTCGACCTCTGGACGACAAAAAGAGGAAAGTGAGGAGTGAGGCGGTTCAGGCCCGAGGAGAGTGGTAAGAATCAGCTGCTCCGTTTCTGTGTTAAAGGGACAGTCTGTAGTTTCTGTACCAGGCACAACTGCATGTTTTATTGACATTTATTAACTTTTGTGCAGTGTGATATTTTCTTATTCAGACTCATGTGACTATAGTGGGTTATAAATAAACATGCTAAAATATTATTTTTTTCTGCCACACTGTACCTTTAAGGCCAACGAGAAAATTTGAAAATGCTAATCAAATTTGAAATATCACCCTATCATTTATTTTGACAGATTTCACCATTACATTTTTTTGTTCTATAAAACCGAACAAACTGTTAATGTGCAAACATGAATGTGCTCTTCAACTTGCTCCAGGAATCAAAAAGGGCAGATCAATACCCGATCAATACTCCCTGCAGGTAGCAGTGTGTGTGTTCTCACATCAACATGTCTGGTATCTCCTTATAGGTTCTTCTTAGGAAGTCCCGGTGGAAAGTGACATTTCCCGGTGAAAAGTGGCGCCCCTCAAACACAAACCAAGACTCCTCCCGTTTCCACCGACATGAAGAACAGATAAGAATAGAAAGAAATCAGTCTGAACTCTGAGCGAAGGTACAAGTACCAGCAGCTCCTCCTCTTCTCCGGTGGATTCCCCAGACTCTTTCCCTCCTTCCCTTCAGCCACAATCTCTCCATCTTCTTTCCTACTGACTGAAATGTTTTGAGTTGTGACCTCCTGAATCTTCATAAACGCACAAATATGAGTATTTGGACTCTGGAGAGCTGTCTTGAGTTTTGAAGCCTCATGCTTAGTTTAATATGTAACATGCCTCATGTTCAGTTTTTTTTTTTCTATTATAGAAAACATTACATTCTATTTCAAATTCTCAGAGCTAAAGTTTTACCTTTAGAATTTACACTTTGCTGATGAACTAATTAATGAATCAACTACGGTAAATGTGCATTTCTCTGCATGAGTTGTCTGCTCAAACCAGCGTCGTGACCTGTAAGAAAACAGAAAGCAACTGTACAAACGATTTGTGAGGCTATTGAGGCGTTGGAGTGAAACTCCTGAACTGAGGCAGCTGCAGCTTCACTCATACAAACCCATTATTAAAGCCAAATGAAGTTCTGAGCAGCACTGGACAACTTGTACTTTCTCACCAGGACCAACGTGACTGAGCAGGAATGTCTGAAGCGTGTTTGATTAGTGTCACTGCTGTTCCAGCCGGGTGGAGTTGCATATCAGAGAATATTACAGCTCCACTGACATCAGTGACATTTTTTATATTAATTTGACATAATTAGATACATTTTTTTGTAAATTATGTGAATAGTATGTGGAACATCTGCCTTGTATTCACTCAGTATTTGAACATGTTGATGCTTTATCATAGTGTCGGTCTCATTAAAGTTTGACTGGACCTCACATCGACTTCTGCCAAGGAAACGGATGTTTAAAATGTCTAACTTAAGATGTCATTAAAACTTGACTTTGTTATTATAAAAAAGTGTTAAATGTCATTTCTAAATGTTAAATATCAAACAAAACAAGGGAAATCCAAGCACTCTGAATACTAATTAATTTCAGTGATTTCACCACTACAATAAATTTCCTAATTGTCACACGGTTGTTTTAAGCCTGGATTTAAAAAAAAAAAGAACAAAAACATGTATGAAACACTTATTTTATTATTAAAAAAGATAAACCAGAGCTCAGCTCCCATTGTTCACAAATGTCACAGCCGTAAGTCATGTTTCTATGGCAACTAAAGATCCAACTCATCCATCACTAAATTGTTTGGGTAAAAAGATTGAAATGGAAATAAAAAGTCATATTTCACAATGCCATGTATCACATTATTATTATCTTAATTTAAAGGCTTAAATTTAACAGAACAATGTAACAAATGATTAAAACTGTTGGTTTGTTTGATTCTTTGGCAGCGAATCATCAGATCTGATCAAACCAAGTCAGTCTCCACCTCTGTGACTCTAATCATGTAGAGATGTAAACTTTAAAACCACATTCATGAAAATTACAATAAATAATTCGGATATGTTATAGAAAACAAAAACTGAAATGTATGAATTATATTGAGAAGCAACATTTGCCGTCATCTTCACATGTCAAAAGTTATCAGGGATCAGAGCCTGTTACAGATTTAATGTCTCAGGATGAAGTATCAGTTATTAAAGGTTTGTTCAGTATGTTGTGGTTTCTATCATAGTATCACAAGCATATTATAAAGATCCCTGAGAAGAAGCATCACCAACAGTCAGAAGCACAGACAGAAGCTACAGGCCACAGACACAAAATGGAAAAACAAACCCTTAATCATCTGTGTGGAAACGGTTCTTCAAAGAACCACAAACAAAAGACTAAAACTCAGACATCGGCCGTCATCTATTGATCTGCTGAATCTTCTCTGCTTCGTTTTGACGTCACAAAGCAGAAGAAGCAGCGTCTCTGCTTTCTTCAACATTAACACAAAGCTCTTTTTTAACAGACACTGATTCACAACCTTCACTTACACGTCACAATACCAGATTACATTTTGGTTTTATTGACATTTAAAATGCAATAAATTGCACCTTTAAGATGCTGTAACTGACCAGTGACAGTGTCGTCACTACTCGACAAGCTTTTATAAAGTTGTCCGTCGTCCTCGCTCCATGTTTCCCTCTTTAGAAAGCGAGGGAAGAAGAAGAAGAGATACCGACCAGCAGCACTTTCTGTATGAATCAATGGCATCCTGATGTCAGCTGGTGCAAAGACGCTCAATCGCTCCGCCGGGAAAGACAACTGATCCTCAGAGGAAGAAGCGGTTTCTTAAAGAATCAAAGATGTTGTTTCCACCTGTTCGTCTGAGCGTCTTCACCGCCCCTCGTTTACAACCAGGACCAGACCTGGAGCTGAAGGGTAGGGGTCCGATGGGGATCAGATAGCCATAGGGTCTTTTCTGGTGAAGGTGCAGTCCCAGATGATGCCATCCCCGTTGGGAGGGTGTTTGGATGGCAGGAGGACTCGCATGACCCAGTGACTGAGTGACAGAAAACAAACAGTTTGACTACTTTCACACGTTCATGTTTGACAGATAATTTTACAGACTGCTTTTTGAGTTGAAGTCTCTTGATTTGATTGTTTTTATACTTGAGGGCTTAACAGCATGTCGATATATAATATCTCATCATCTATACCTGCTTATTCCTCATTAGGGTCGCAGGGGTCTGCTGGAGCCTATCCCAGTGCTTTACGGCGAGAGGCAGGGATACACCCCAGATGGTCGCCAGCCAATCGTGGGGCACACACACCATTCACTCACACACTCACACCTATGGGCAATTTAGAGTCTCCAAATAACCTCAGCATGTTTTTGGACTGTGGGAGGAAGCCGGAGTACCTGGTGAAAACCCACACAGACACGGGGAGAACATGCAAACTCCACACAGAAAGGTCCCAGACCCAGGACCAAGGAGGTCTTGAACCTGCGACCTTCTTGCTGTGAGGCAACAGCGCTAACCCCTGCTCCACCGTGTCGCCCTATATATAATATTTTGCATTTTTTTTCATATTTTAAATTGTGATTAGTTTTTTTTTCTTCACTGGATTTGTTGGTACATTAATACTTTTCTTGACTCAGGACTCAAATGTAAAAAACGCTGTTTAATGCTACTAGAGGTTAAAACTACACAAGTCACCTTTTTATTCAAACTGCAAAAAAAAAACGGTACACCAAACCAGGCCAACTTAAACCTGACCAGGCTAAGTGGACCCTAACCAGGCTAACCTGAAACTGACCAGGCTAACTGGACCCTAACCAGGCTAACTTGAACCTGACCAGGCTAACCCAACCCTAACCAGGTTAACTTGTACCTGCCAAGGTTAATTTCTACCTGACCAGGCCAACTGGACCTTAACCAGGCTAACCTGACCATAACCGGGCTAACTTAAGCCTAACTAGGCTAACTGGATCCTAAACAGGCTGAAACTCACAAGGCTAACCTGCCCCTAACCAGATTAACTTAAACCTGACCAAGCTAACCGGACCCGAACCCTTTGTGCAGGTCATTGTTTAAGGTGATTACATTCATTCAGGAAAACACTGAACCGAACTCGCCTCCTTGTCTCAACACCCAACAGCAACCTCCAGTTGTTAATTCTACCATGGTGAAATGGATTTTTGAAAACCTGCAACCAAAACAAAAGAACAGAATTAACTATTTAAGCTTCATGTCCTGACGCCGTTTTATGTTTTTCCTTCCATCATTAAACCAGTCGTGTGTATACAATCAACAGGATCCACTAACGAGCTCGTACCTTCCCTTTCTCCTTTAACCTCCTGGTCTCTTTGTGGTTGATGTGGCGCTCCACGCTGGTCTCTCCTCTGGTGATGAGGATGCTGTGCCACAGGGTCAGACCCCCCAGAGCCACCGCCACCGAGCTGCAGAGACACGTCACAACCTGAGCCCTCTACCTGATGACATCATCATCGTCCGTGTGAAACGCGTGTTCCTCACCTGGTCAGCACCCACAGGAAGATGATGGACTTGTGGGCGGTCGTCTCTGTGAAGGTGTAGGGTGGAGGAGGGGTCTGGTAGTAACTCTGGAGGGGACAGGAAGTGGTTAATCCAGCTGGAAGATCCTGTTTTACTGGAATCCTTCAACCACACATACCCAAGAAGAAATTCAGCATCTGAGCAAACAAGAATATTAGAGCTATCTCACCTCCACCGCGCTGTAGGCCTCCATGAACAGGTCCTTGCTGCTGATGCTGCAGTAGATGCAGCCGAGCGTCATGTAGAAGCAGAAGGAGAAGAAAAAGCGATGGTTGAGGTGACCCACACAGTTGTTCAGCCAAGCTGGAAAAAAGTTAAGTTCAATATGTGCAAATTGGGATTTAAAAAAAAAAGTAAGAATTAGAAAAAGTAATGTTGCATGTTAAAAAGGATACGACAGTGATGGTCCATCTTCAAAATACACCTGTGATAGAACCCAAAGGTGAGACTCAATAAACAATATGCTTCAAGATAAACTTAAATGGACATCAGTGCAAAAATAAGACTACTAGTTACACTAATGTTTAAAATTCTTGAAAACAAAAAGCAACGTTACGTGTTGCAGATGCTGCAGTGATGCGTCCTCGGCGGCTTCGGAGTGATGCATTTTTTACAGATGGACACTGAGGGAATCAGAACGTTGTCCTAAAATAAACAAATCGCACAAGGTCGGAGGATGAATTGTTGTTGCGTTTAAGTGTTCAGCTTCATTTTCTGTAAAGACCTAGCCTGGGTGCACCCATCCATCACTGCACATGAATTCACTTCGCTGTGAAATTCAGTCTGGACAACAAGGACCAGTTTTCCCCTCATCTAGAGAGCCAATTACCTCACGAGGAACGGTGCAGCAAGACGATGACGGACACCGGATACCGCACTGAAAAATGGCCGCCATTCAATTTAATGGAAGTTGCTGCATATGCTGAAAAAGTACCTGATTTCCGGGTTTATTTCTGCATTATGTGACCCATAGACACGGTTCAGATAGATTTAAATTAACTTAACGCCAAACTATTTAATTGTCACCCGGTATCTGGGATGTTTGATACAGTTGGTTATAACCTATGTGCAGAAGCATTTGATCGACATTCATAAACCACACCTCCGATACGAACAAATGAACAGATGGTTCCCAGACTGAATATCAATGTACATTGATATTCAGTCTTGTATTACCCAGGCTAGTAAAGACCAGGGACGTTGAGGAACTGTATTAAAGCAGATCTATGACCACAGCTCCTTTTTTATATTTTTTTGGACAAAAATAGCATGAATAAAAAGACATCTGCAGACTTTTAATTAGTTTTCCGACTGCTCCGGGTCCTGCTGCTTGGCGTCTGAGCCTGTATCAGCAGCAGCAACGTCAGTACCTTGGGTGGATGCCCGGGGGAGGTGGTGGTGGCCATGTAGTAATGGAACACTACCATGACCAGGAGCCAGTGGCCGCAGCAGAGGTGCCAGACGATCCAGAACACGGAGTAGGTGGCGAGGATGGTGGGCAGGACGAACAGGTAGACGATGACCACCACCGAGGCCGTCAACAGGACGACCAGACACACAAACACCTGCGGGAGAAGAGACGCTGAGTCTGAGTTCAGACGACAGGACAGAGGAAGGAGTTCTCAGGGATTAAAGTAGCGGAGTGAAAACAAAGACGTGACTGCTAATTTTCAACCTTTGGTGAAAGTTATTGCCTATATTTAATTTTTAGGTTCTACGGTTTGCATTAACACGCTCGGGTCCAAATAGCACATGGGCACATCACAAGCAGAGCGTCATGTTTCCATGGCAACGGAATTGGACCACGAGTTGGGCTGCGGCGTGCGGCTGTTTTAGTGCGACTGGAGTGGAATTTACAGCGTTTCGCTCTTGTGCCGCACAACTTGTGATATTCATCCAGACTATACAGTAGTGTTCAAAATAACAGCAGTCCAATGGGACTAACCAGATTAATCCAGGTTTTTATTATATTTTTTATTGCTAAATGGTAAAAAAAATACCAGTAGGTGCAGTAGATTTTAGACCCAGCTTTCATGATATCAAGCTCTTAAGGATATGACATTGGGCAATTAGTTGAAAATGTTAAAAATAAACATCAGTGTCTGCTGTTGACTTTACAAACTCAAAACTATTTGTACAGTTTGTAATTAAAACACTTCAGATGTGTATTGCTGATTCTGTCCTGAATAACTTGTGACATCTCATTGATCATCCAAGTTATATATCACAAGGCTAATTATTAGGCATCATATGTTAAATGAGTGTTTCAATTACAAAAATGCATTAAATCTTGCTTTATGTAATGAAATGAAATGAAAAGAATCAGTGATATACATCACAGGTTAAATCACAAAAATGCTCCAGCTCATGCAGAACCTCTTATGAAAATGATCTTAAATAACGAGCCTAATCTGTCAATGGACCAACACGAAGTAACAAGGATGTCACCTATATATATTTTTTGAGATTTTTTTAATCTGCAATCGTTCATATATCATTTTGAACACCCCCACCCATCCACATAAGAAAAAAAGAGTTCAGGCTCAGGAGTCAATTGCTTTTTTAATTTAACCTTTATTTAACCAGGTAATAATAAACCTACTGAGATAAAGATCTCTTTTCCAAGGGTGACCTTGCCAAGAGGTCGGTATCAAGTCACAAAACTTGATTAAATTAACAATTTCATTAAATCAAATAAAAACTAAAGTGCAGAAGAAATAATATATACATAGAGATTTAAAACATTAAGTGTGGTGCAGTAGGTTACAGTAAAAACAGGATTCTGGACTCACCACTCCAAACCAGCGGGTCACGTTGTCCACGATCCAGTAGACGGGTTCGAACACGCAGTCCAGCAGCGTGTCTGAGTTGCTGAGGCTGTTGAAACACAGCGATCTGAGCAGCAGTTTGCTGTAGCTCCACAGCTCTACGCTCCAGCTGTGGATCCACCACTGGGACGCTTTGGGGCCGCCTCGGCCTCTCTGAGGACGACACAGCCGGCTCCAGCGCAGCAGGAGTCGCATGGTCCGGGACAGCTGCCACCGCCAGCTGCTGATCCAGCTGCTGATCCAGCTGCTGCCCATACGGACGACGCCGCCGCCGCTTCTCCTACACACTCTGGATTCCAGACACACGCACACACATACACACAAACACCAACTGTTACAGATACAAGCGGCGTAAAACAGCAGCTGCTCGGAAGTCTCCATCGTCCGGTCGCCGCTCAGAGAAAAGAGACGAGAAGAAGAGGCTGAAGCCTCGTGAAGCGTCTGCAGCATCGTTTGATTGACACCTGTCAGTCACAGATCAGAGACGAGCGATCAGCTGTTAACCTTCTCCCGTTAATTATTCACAGTCAGGAAGACGAACGGTGAAACTCTATCACACAAAGCAGCAGGGCAAATGTCTTCAGGAGAAAATACAGCTGCCACCCGATCCATCATTTCATGAAAGTGAGTATTGATTACACAGATAAAACCGATCGGACTCTTCAGCCTGGGATTAATCAATAAATCATGACCATCACTAATGACCAGCTGCTGATTAATTAGACTTATTTACACTCACATTTGGTCTAAACTCATAGATGATTTTTTCAAGAGACAAGAAACAGCAGTGGTGGCCCGATAGAGTTTTATAACATTAATGTGATTCATGCTCACAAAATGAATACAAATTTAGGAATGACACAAATAAAAACAGAATTACGGGATAATAAGCCTCTGATTGGCTGATTTGAGTGTATTGGCAGAGAGACAGGGACACAAAAAAGGACAGACAGGGAGACAGGAAACCAAAAGGACACAGACTGGTTCTGTCTCCCTGTCCTTAATGAACAGGATCCTCATGTCCAGGTCTAGCTGACCCCTGTCCTGACCCTCCTTTCCATCATGAATGCCACAGGTCCTGCAGGCGTCTCCATGGCAACCAAATCTGTTCTGTAATCAGCTTTAATTCGTCCTTCAGCTTAGGGTCAGAGTCCCTATTAATAAAAGTGGTTTCAAAGCTGCTGTGTGAAGATTTGTGTTTCCTCCTGGGAAACAGACGGTCTGTTTATTGACTGAAACGCCATTCAACCGAGCTGTTTAGAAACGGCTCCGGTTGTGATGTCACAGCCGGAGTTGTAGCCCCTCCTCCTTCTCTCCTTCTGTGGGGTCCGACAGGGCTCAGCCAATCACAGCACAGTGGGCGTGTCAATGTGAGTGTGCCTGCGTGCGTGCGTGTGTGTTGGGGGGGGGGGGGGGTTACTACTGTTACTATCGCAGGTCAAAAAAGCTGTTGTTAATATTGTTAATATATCATAATTTTTACAAATAGTCCACGAACTTTAAATTATTTTACCGGTTAAATTATAAAATGAACCTTTTCCTCCCGCTGACCCTCCCTCCCTCCTCTCAGCCACCTACAACCCGCCGGTAACCAACAGCGTGACGTGAACCAGACGTAGATCAACGTTAACTCACCTGTTCAGGTGAAACGAGCAGAAACGCAGCAGCACTGCTATCAGGTCATGGTCAGTTCAGTTTTACCGCAACGACCCGCAGATTCAGGGAACCCGCACCGCCACAGACTCTCTCTCACTCTCTGTCTCCCACGAAGATCGTCTATTGCGCAGAGGATATTCAGATGTATGTTTATATCTTCCGGGTTAAAAAGTAGACACAACATTGAGATTTTTTTTATGACGTCTGCAACTCAGAACAAAAAGCCGCATGATACATATATTATAAAAGTTTTCACTATCACAAGAAAACTTGACAATCAGAAGAGAATATATTGTAACAGAAAAACTTTATTTAATATGTGTATAAATTACATGCAGCAATGCGTACAAAAATGAAATATGCTACAGGTTTAAAGGTTTAAACACTCTTAATTTATGTAGATCGTATAATTTTATGAATTGCAGAGCCTTTAATATGTACTTATTTTTTACTTCTTCTACCGCGAGGGATGCGTGTATTATGTTCTGGATATGTATATGTTTTGCTTTTTGTTTTGCAACAAAAATACATTTATTATAAAAAATTTAAGTAAATTTGAAAAAATAAAGACGAAAACTTAGTTCAAGTACAAAGTAGCTGTGAAAATTGAATGGAATTTCCTTCAAAACGGTGCAGTGAATGTAAATGAGAAAAAATGAGGAAAAAAACTTGTAGAGTGAGACCTCTTTCTCTATGTCTCCTCTTTGGCAGCAGCGCGCCGCCACGCGCGGTGCATTCTGGGGAGTGGAGTTCTTTGATGGTGAAACGCTTCGCTAAAACGTTTCGCTGTTGTTTACACAAATGATGAAGCAACAACACTTTACACATACACAGTTGTGGTTCTTAGCAGGAGAAAAGTTTATGTTTGTTAAAGTGTCGATTTTAGAAAATCACGACTTTCCAAAAAGTGACATAACCAGGAAGTACTGAGTTGTCACATGACAACAGTAACGTTAGAAAAATGGCCGCAGTGCAGTGGTAAGATGCCATTTTCTTATTAAAAAACTCTACATTAATCATTTAAATCGGTTAAATCAGTATTTTCGCACTAGATCATCAAACCGTGAATGTGTCTGAGCTCAAATAATCTTCGTCTTCTTCTGTTTCTTCTTCATTCTTCATCTGACTGGATGTTAACTTGTTTATCAGTGTTCTGACGCCTCTGTATCTTATTGTTATCAGGTTATAATCGGACATATCTTCGGAAATGTGCCCATGTTATTGCATGGCAGGCTTTTTAAGATTCGCACTCATCCTCGCTCTAATATTTTTTCACAAAAAACATATCTTGTTAAAACCCCTAAAGTGAATCCTCCTCCTCCCTCATTAAAATGACAGTATTTATGAATATGTAAATATATGTTGATGTCTCCTGCTTCATTTAAAGTCTGTTTGGGATCTGCAGGCTTCAAGTTTATTTGTCTGCAGGTGAAGTGAAAACAAACATGATTCTGCTCAAATATTCACATGAAGGCACAAGAAGTGAAGCGTGTTTGAGTGGAGGATCTACAGATACATATAGTATACAGATATGAATCATAAAGCAACACTACAGGAATAAATCTACATGTTAAATACATAGGGATTGCAATTGCAAGTAAATGAACATAACTACAGCTGCAAAATTAGAATGATTGTACAGAAAATGCAGTTACTGATCTTCAGTAGACAGCTACAGCTGGTTGACTGTCTCTCTCTCTCTCTCTCTTCTGTGAATCAGGCGTTCCCGTGGACGCAACTATGAGGCCGAGCTGCAACGCTGTCGTCCTGAGGCGGCTCCTGTTGAGTTTGGAGATTACCACCCCCTTAAACCAATCATGGTAGAGTACCGGCTGTCATCACAAACATGATCAGCTTCATATACATGATCACAAACACACCACAATCATGTGACTTTTGCTGCTTTTCTCTGTGAAACCGCCGTGCGTCAATAAAGGTTAAATGAAAATCAGTGAGAATGAATGAGAATCAGGAATAATGGGAAAAGCATAATTTCTTACTGTTAATAGATGTGACATCAGCTGAACTACTTGAAGGGGAAACCCATTTTTATAAGCTCTGTAAGTCCATTAAAGCCCCTCCCCCCCAGGTGACAGACACCAAGACTCGCCGTGGGGCTCGTAAAGGCAGCACCTCCTCCTCTTCGTCCTCCTCTTCCTCTGCGGCCCCGGACCCCCTCAGCTCCATGATGGACGGGACCGACCCTCTGTCCATGTTCGCCGCAGCATCGGAGACGCCAACGATGTCCCACAGCGTCTCCGCAGGGGTCAGTTCACCATTATACTTCAGATGACTGATGCTCATAGGTATTCTGAATATTGAGGTTATTACAGGTTATTATCAGTTTATTCAAAGGTATAAGCAGGTTATTATTTCCAGGTTATTCTCATTAGTGCATTTTTTTAAATGAAAGGATCAATTGAATATTTGGATATATACAATTGAAAATGTGCCATACCATACTTTTTTTCTTCTTGTGCTGCAGGAGCTGGGGAGGAAGAAGAGGGACAAAGAGGTAGAGGAGCAGCCGGACTTTGAGTCGTGGGCAGTGAAGAGAGTAGAGATCCTGGCCAGGTTCACCACCACCGAAAAACTCTCAATTGTGAGTTGTCACAATATGGACCATGGACTGAACCAATATTACACTTTATTAGACACTAACTTTTTAACACTTTTTATCTATTTGTATAGAATCTGTTCATGGGCTCTGATAAAGGTACGACCTGGGTTTGTATGTAACATATTACACAGAGTCATTGGTCATAGTCATAATCTAGATGAAAAACATTATTTATAGGCTTCATTATAACCAGATGTTCTGGCTGCAGGAAAAGCTCCGAGTCCTGGATCAGCTGTTTCAGAGAAAGTTCGGACTCGCCTGGAGGAACTGGATGATCTGGAGGAGGTAGAGTCAATATGTGTGACCACATATTTATTTATTAAAAAATCAGATATTGAATTAATAGTGACTAAAGGGCCAGTGTGTGTGTGTGTGTGTGTGTGTGTTTAGGGTTCCCAGAGAGAGCTGCTGAACCTCTCCCAGCAGGACTACGCAAACCGCATCGAGGAGCTGAACCAGTCCCTGAAGGAAGCCTGGTCCTCGGACCAGAAGGTCAAAGCCCTGAAGATCGTCATCCAGGTACAAATGAATCCAGGTCTGTGATCTGGCAGCAGGTCTATAAGTATATATTTTTGTCTTTTTAGGCCTTTATTGATAGTACTAGTGGAGAGACTTCCTAGATAGAAGCTACTATTGTGGCATTGGAGTAGTAGCTACTGGTTAGTAGGTGCTAAGATTTCAAAAGCAGCAACTGTCTCACACTGATGGATCCATAACCCTGCTCATCTGGACCAGAGGTCAGGAAACATCAACATGCAGGCAGGATTTAAACCACCGATCCTCCAACCTGTGGCCGACTGCCAGATCTGTCACGTACAAAATGATCTCTTTTAACAGTCTCGGCCAATTCAGTCTCAGGAGCTCCAGTTTCAGTCTGGAATGTCTGGATTAATTTCTCTGATCTGATCTCTGGTCTGTTTTGTTTTCAGTGCTCCAAGCTTCTGTCTGACACTTCTGTGATCCAGTTCTACCCCAGCAAATTCGTTCTCATCACAGATATCCTCGACACGTTTGGTGCGTCTGTAAGAAGAAGCTTCTCTCTCTTAGTTAGTAGTTAGTTTTGTCATTTGTCTGTTTCTAATGTTGCTTTTTTTTTTTTTTGTAGGCCGGCTCGTGTACGACAGGATCTGGACCATGTGTTCTGACCCACGACCTCTACCAGGTCGGGATAGTATTTTTGCAGCAGTTTACAGCAGGTGACGCCTGATTACTTACGTCATCTCTGATTCCTCCGTTTCTTCTTCTTTCTTTTGTCAGACTCCTTCACAGTTGATGAAGTGAATGACACAGCTAAGGAGACGTGTCTCAACTGGTTCTTCAAGATTGCCTCCATCAGAGAGCTCCTGCCTAGACTGTATCCTTCATCATCATCGTCATCATCATCAGCAGCAGCAGCATTAGCATTAGCAGCATAAGCAGCAGCCTGTTTTGATCAGACTTATCCATCAGTATGTTTTTATCTGCCTGATCAATCAGCAGTTTCCAGCTGAATCGGTCTGTGTGCAGAACGTATTATTAATGAATGTATTATTAAGCAGCTCAAGCAGAATAATACACTTACACATTTTTACTTTCAGGAAGTCACATTCTTTTTACGAAATCTGGTCTAGGAGGAACTTCCTGTATCAGGGACTGAATCTGGTCTCACTGGGACCTGTTTTTTGAAGTGGACTGTAATGTTGTCTGAGTCTTTAACCTATGAGCAGATACGTGGAAGCAGCCATCCTCAAGTGTAACCGATTCTTGACCAAATCGTAAGTTTTCTGTCTTTCTGTTCTGTCTGCATCGGCCTTTGTTTCCCTTTAAGTCTCCTGATGAATTTATCTTCATTGTCTGCAATACTTGTCCCAACCCTGATTCGCTGCATTGCTTTTTTAGACGAGACATTCATGTGCACATTAACCTTTGACGTTGCAATGAAATATTTGGTTCCTTTGGGAAAGTTGTCACATATTTAAAGCCGAAGTTTCTGCTTCCCACCTAGCGGCATCCAGGAAACTCTCCCCCGGCTGACAGCCATGATCCGGGGGATCGGGGACCCTTTGGTGGCTGCCTACACCAGGGCATACCTGTGCAGGGTATCACCTGTTTCCATCCTTTCATCGCAAAAATATCAGAGCTGTTTCTTATCTTGTGGCTTAACCTACCAGCAGTGTATGAAACAGGAGACAAGATAAAACAAGTGTTTTCTTTATACATTGAGTACACAGTACCGGTTTTCCTGCCTCAGGTGGGTCTGGAAGTCGCCCCCAGCCTCAAAGACAGTCTCAACCGCAACTTCTTCGACCTGCTCGCCACCTTCCGGCAGATCAGTGGCGAGAGCGTCCAGAACCAGCTGGTTCTGCAGAGGGTGGAGCTGCCCGAGTACCTGACGCTATACTCGCCCGCCATCAACTGGATCCTGCAGTGCATCGCCTACAGGGCTCCGGAGGCATGTGCAGATCAAGTTAAAAACATCCAACAGAAGGAGCACTGTTCACCCTCTAATGTCTGTTTATGCCTTTTTCCGCTTCAGCCGCTGCTGACAGAGATGATGGAGAGATGCAAGACGATGGGGAACAAGTGAGTCGTCGACACAAAAACAGCCTTTTCTTTAGGCTCTAGGTTTCGCTCCTTGTCTTCCGTGTCGGGTTTGTCGGGCTGCAGTGATGGAAACAGGACGTCTCCTCCTTTGTTTCTCAGTGCGTTGCTGCTGAATTCAGTGATGAGGGCGTTCAGACCCGAGTTTGTCGCAGCCAGAGCCACGGACTTCATCGGGATGATCAAGGACTGCGACGAGGCTGGCTTCCCAAAGGTCAGAGGTCATGAACAGTTGTAACATACACTACCGTTTTGGGGTCACCCAGGCAATTTTGTGTTTTCAGTGAAAAGCCACGCTTTTATTTACCGACTAACATTGATTGCACAAGGGTTTTCTAATCATCCGTTAGCCTTCTGACGCAATGAGCAAACACATTGTACCATTAGAACACTGGAGTGATGGTTGCTGGAAATGAGCCTCAATAATGTAGATATTGCACCAAAAAACAGACATTTGCAGCTAGAATAGTCATTTACCACATTAGCAATGTATAGAGTGTATTTCTGATTAGTTTAAAGTTACCTTCATTGAAAAAAAACTTTTTTTTTTCAAAAATAAGTGACTCTGAACTTTTAAACGGTAGTGTACAGTAAATGTGCATTTTTTTCAATGACATTCTTACTTCTGCCCCTGAAGATGTAAAATGCCTCCTGTAGCCTTATATAGAAACAAGTTTAGAAATGTGTAGAATTCTGCATGTGTAGAACTGAGTTGTTGTCGTCTCCTCTCCAGCACCTGTTGTTTGGATCTTTGGGTCGCAGCCTGGCCTGTGCCGACCCTCCAGAAGCCGAGCGGCTGACGATCCTCAACGAAGCCTGGAAGGTCATCACTAAAGTCCGCAGCCCCCGGGTACAGACTAACCCTAATCCTAACCTCATCCCAACGACTCCAGCACATATTCGCCTCAGTCTCACTGTGTGTTTGGTTTGTGCCTTTCAGGATTATGTTAACTGCGCTGAGATCTGGGTGGAGTTCACCTGCCGCCACTTTACAGTGAGTAAACACAGCTGAGGGCCGATCAGCACTTTTTTGGGGTTCGGGATCAGAAACTTTGCTTTTCATGTTTCTGTTTTGTCACTTTTTTCTTTGCTCAGAAACGTGAAGTCAATACCGTCCTTGCTGACATCATCAAACACATGACGCCTGACCGGGCGTTCGAGGACGCATATCCTCAGGTTTGAGACAGCGAGCATCTTTAAAAGGTTTCCTCATTCTGCGGCTACTTTGACTCTGTTCTGACTCTGACTCTGTTCTGTTGTGATGTAGCTGCAGTCGGTGATCAGGAAGATTCTCACCTACTTCCATGACTTCTCCGTCCTCTTCTCCATGGTGACCAACAGCAGAATCCTGCCGTAGCCCAACATGAAAATGACTGATTCCCTCACTTCACTTTGCACTTCCATGATATTTACCAGTCTTTTTGTTTCTAGGAGCGTTTCCTGCCGTTTCTAGACATGTTCCAGAAGGACAGTGTTCGGGTGGAGGTCTGCAGATCCATCATGGAGGTCTTCACCAAGTGAGTTTGATGGAAAAAATATTAATTATACTTATTTTCTTATTTTTAATAAAGTGACACTTTTTTAGACACTTTGTTTCTGTGTCTGTGGCAGACACCAGCTAGAGTCCACCAGAGACCCAGTGATCCTCAACGCCATGCTGCACATCTGCAAGACCATGCACGACTCTGTCAAGTGAGACTGTGTGTGTGCGTGTGTGCGTACGTGCATGCTCATAAGATGTTTAAATTGGAGTTTGATGATCTGTTGGTCAGTAACTGTCTCTGTCTCCTACAGTTCTCTGACTCTGGATGACGAAAAACGATCTTTGTCTCTGCTTATCATCGGTTTCATCCGCATGGTGAGACCACATAAAACCTAGACGTCATAAAAACTAATTCCATAAAATCTAAGCCCTTGAAAAGTTAAACCCATAAAAGCTACATCCCTCAGATTCTTGCCTGTATATTAAAACAGATGCAGAACTTATTTCTCACATCTCACATTTTCTCACTTCCATTGCGTGTTTAATTTGATGTAAAGTCTGTAGACAGAACAAGCTCTAAATATCTGGAAAATAACTATGTTTTACATTCTTTACTTTTGCAATTTAATACCACTGTTTTGTTCCGTCAGGTTTGTTTCGGCCGTGACTTCGAGCAGCAGCTGAGCTTCTGTGTGGAGGCCAGAGCCACTTTCTGTAACCTGGAGCCAGTACTGGTGCAGCTCATCCACGTCAGTTTAACATCACACACACACATACACACACACAAACACACCCACACACACCATGTTCACCTTGTCTTGTCATTTCTAGACGGTGAACCAGCTCGCGATGGAGACCAGGAGGGTGATGAGAGGGAGTCACTCCCGAAAAACTGCAGCATTCGTCAGGGTGAGTCACACGAGAAGAAACGAAGAAAAGAGCCAGATGTTGATTCAGATGTTGATTCAGATGTGGATTCGGATGTTGCTTCCTCTCTGTTATCTAGGCATGTGCCGCCTACAGTTTCATCACCATCCCGTCTCTCAGCAGCATCTTTAGCCGCCTCAGTCTGTATCTGCAGTCTGGACAGGTTGCGTTGGCCAATCAGTGTCTCTCCCAGGGTGAGCAGCTGCTGTGGTTTCACTTTTTATTAAGGAAAATGTCCAAACCAAAGTTGACAGTTCCTCTTTCCTCCTCCAGCGGACGCCTTCCTGAAGGCAGCGGTCAGTATTCTCCCGGAGGTTCCTCGCACCATCAGCGTGGAGGGGAAGCTTCGCTCCTCTGAGGGTTTTCTGCTGGACTTCATCAACAACTTCTTGGCCACGCTGCTGGTTGTCCCGGTAACGAACGTTCAGCTGCTCACCGTGGATTTAAGGACAAAGGAGATGAACGTTCAGACCACTGAGTTTGTATTTGTGTGTTCAGGACCACCCAGAGCACGGTGTGCTCTACTTAGTCCGTGGTCTGCTCAACATGGTCCAGGATTACAGCTGGGAGGAAAACAGCGATGCCAAGGTGCGAGTTTACATCAGCGCCGTCCCCCTGCTGGCTGCGATGAGTCAAGAAACATACCTCTACTCCATCCCCAAAGGTACACACATACACTCACACACACACTCTACGTTACAGGCTCTATGCTCATCTTTTATAATTTTATATATATATATATATATATATGTGTGTACTTCTTCAGTGGATTCTAATGAGACTCTTTACGGAGGAGACCCCAAGTTTCTGTCAGAGATCAACAAGCTGTGTGAGACCCTGATCGGGCAGATCCTGGACCACTTGAAGGCCCTCGGGCGGGAGGAGGTGAGGCCAGGCAGAACCTTCGCAGGAGTAATGATGTTCCAGCACTGGTCTGATGACATTTTCTATAATGTTGTTAGGAGGCTTTTTTAGTTTGTTTTTGTTTGTTTTTTTTACGTTTTGTCTTTTCAAAATAAAGCACTTCTGTGTTCATACATACAAAAAAATCAAAAAAGCAACATAAAATCAATTATGCTAAAAAAACATACACAATTGAAGCACTTCAAATAATAAATAAAGAGACACTGACAACAAGGAATGAAATAATTAGTTAACAGGCTTTATCATCGAGGCTAAATCATTAAAACAGCCAACATGTGCAGATCACCAGCGGCTTTAAAGCCTGTGAAGGGTCAGAGGTTCAACCCCGTTACAATAAAGGCTTTGTAATTAATTATTTCTTACTGATTGTCACATCTGTATTAGAGGTGCCTGGATGGACATTTTTGGTTTAGCACCATGTTTTCCTGCTTTTAAATCAGTGGTTTTGACAGATTATTCAACTATTTTGTGATGTTGTGTGCAGCAGAGCTCACGGCGTCAGGGCGCTGTGGCGTTCGCCCTGTTCGGGGTGCTGCTGGCCCACGGTGACCTGAGGAACAACAAGCTGAGCCAGCTGAGCGTCAACCTGTGGAACCTCAGCCACAAACACGGATACTGCGACACGCGTGTCTCGGTGAGGTCACACATTGAAACACACTCCGACCTAAAACACACAGCCACAGATTCTACTGATTAGGACCTTTAAACTTCAACCTTGTGTCTCTTTCTCTTTTGCTCCAGGTTCGGACTTTAGAGTTTATCAAACACCAGAGTCTGCAGCACGACATGGCTCACCTGTCTGACACGGTCCAGAAACTCACACTGCAGTCCCGCACCTGAACACCTGGATCCCTCAACACCTGAACCCAACCTTAACAACCTTTGTACAGAATGTTTTCTCACTACACATCCCATTTGTATAAATAATAAAATAGTAGGAAGCTCAAAGAAGTAAAACGCTTCATGTATTTTGTGTAAGGAGAGAGTCCCCGTTTCACCAGTTAGTTTTAATGTTCCGGATGTTTATTCCAGTACACGGAAACTGATTAGATCAAAGCTCCTTAACCCATTAATGCCCTTTGATTAATGAGCTTTGAAGTCTAAGACTGTCATTTTATACTTAAAATAAAACATTACAATGTTACTCATATAGCATATATTTTTTCTAATGACATGATAAAAGACAATTTAGAAAAAAGGTTTCAAACAAAAATAAGTTTCAAAGTGCTTCCTGTCACATGACGTCATCGCCTTCCTGCCCCTTCCTCCAGAGAACATGGTGAAGACAAACCCTCCCAGAAAGAGGTCACTTTATTTAGATTATTATGATTTTCAACCCTGACCTCTCTAGAATTATCCCACAAAAAAGAATTTTGTACATGGGATAAATAGGTTTTTGTATATGGGCAAGTGACAACTACAATAGCCATTAAAAATACAATTTTCTGCAAAGAAAATAATAAAAAATGGAAAAAAAAATAGATGTATAACATGATTGTTTGTGACTCAAGTGATATAATGATATGCATCAAAACGTTTTTAAAAAATCTGGGCTTAAAAGGGTTAATACTGGAAACTAAAATACATTTAGCTGTTGACATGAAAAAATATGTGATCAGGAATCAATCCTACATTTATCTCATTATCAGCTTTTCATCTGTGAAGCACTGTATACTGCACCAACCTGTATAATTGGTGCTATACAAATAAAGTTTGATGGATTGATGAGCCCAGCCCATTTTTTTTTTAAGGATTCATTTTGTAGAGCTTACAGTGGCTTACAGTGTTATTTTGACAGCTGGAATATTTTGACAGAGGAATAAGCAGGTATAGAAGATGATGACTGACTCTAAAGCGTGTTTTTAATTTGGTTAGAATTAATCAGTTATAACTGTACGCTGAGCAACATTTAAGTAGTAATAAGTAATAAAGGTGAGGGTAAATATGATCAATATTGTTCTGTACTGTATTGTTAACTTCATAACATATACATTGTATTTACCCTGAAATCGGATTGTTCGAAAGAACTACAAGCATGGCTACATTTTGACTATAACACAACACTCTACGGCAAGCGAAAGGCTGTCTGGTTTAAAGCTTTGCGGTTTCTTGTCAACACTTTGGATCAGCGCTGCTGCGGAGCGACATGTCGGAGCCGGACTCTGGGAGGTTCTCCAGCGCCAGGAACCGCGGAGGCGTCCAGAGGGTAGAGGGCAAACTGCGAGCCAGCGTGGAAAAAGGGGATTATTATGAGGCGCACCAGATGTACAGGACGTTATTCTTTAGGTAAGGATCGGTTCGGGTCGTTAGCTGCAGGCTCTGAGGCCTGTTCCAGATCTTTCTGCTGTCAGCCTCTCTCGCTCATGATTGGAAGATATGGCACGGACACGCCCCCTCGTGCTGGTCCTGCTGCGTGTTTGGACAGCTGTGGTGTCGATCTGTTAGCTACAGTCACAAATATCGGGACCGCTATCACTAGCTTACCGCAAACTACAGCTAACTACAACCAAATAAAGCTGACTAAAGCTAACTACAGCTAAGTATAGCCAACTACCTGCTAGCTATAGCTAGCTACCGCTAGCAGCGAGCCTCATCTGAGACGCTCCAGGCTCCGCTCTCTGCGTTAGTCTCGAAGTTAACCCCCAAGTATGAGGAACGGACGCCTCACATTTTGCCCCTTCTTATTGTTTCATGTATTAATCATAACAAAAGATGCTTAATCTTAATATCAAGATTGTTTTCCAAAGCACCGGCGTGTTTGTATTTTTTATTATTGTGTATGTTTCAATACTAATTGTGTTTCATCTTGCGTGTGAATCACGTTTCTCTAAAATCCATCTTGTGTGTAATTCCGGGTTTCACCTGCAGTCCAATGAAGGGGAGATGGGGGCGCTGTGGAGCAGCTGAAACTACGCATTCGACAGCGGGATTTAAAGATAAATGGTGTAGTTTCAGCTGCTCTACAGCGCCCCCACTTCCCGTTCACTGGGCAGCAGGTGAAACCCGGAATTACACATAATTATGGGTTTAATAGGAACTGATGCATTAAAAACACAAGATGAAACACAAGTTTTATTGAAAAATGCACAATCTTGAGAAAGCGAACACGCCGGTATGTCGGATAACAATCATGACTTTAATGTAGTTTTTACTTTTTTATGATTGGCACATGTGGGAAAGTGTAAGGGCGACTTGTGAGGAGTTCATTCTGCATATTTTGGGGCTAATGTCGAGACTACAGAGCCTGGAGGATGAGACCGCTAGCAGTTAGCTACATTAGCAACACACCTTGATAGCCCGAGTTAGCGGCGCTGCTAACTGTTTAACTGTTTTTGTGTTTTTTATTAGAAAAAAGACTTAGTGTGAAAATAAGCGGCCTTACTGTTTTATATGTGTTATTGTGAAGTTATTATATTATAGTTATTATATACCGGTGTCTATTTCCATAAACATGTTTGTTGCTGCTGCCCAGCTGTGTTAGCATTCAGTTAGCATTAGCATCATGACATGAAGTCCCCGGCATCAGGCTCTAAAACGGTTCAACCATACATAAGGTTTAGCTGTTTCTAGTTATTTACAGTTATTTATTCTGGCTTGTCAAATGTGGGCTGAATGTTGCAGAATCAGTTTGGTCTGATTTCAGATTTACTGAATTGGCTTCGAGATAGACTGGTTACTTCAATAATGACCTATTAACCCCACAGTAACATAATAATCTATGTATATACTTATACATACATACAGTTACATATGCTTGCTTATTTCTTTATATATACAGACATGTTTTATCACTAATGACTTAGTGAAATTTACTGAAGAAGCTGATTTGTGCTAAATCCATGTCACAGTAGGTGTTTTAATCTGCTTTAGTGGCTCTCAATGTGTTTACACAAAAATAAAACGATATTCTTCAAAAATATGTACAAGCAATGTCTGTATATGTACTGTACATACATGTGAAGTGTATGTACAGGTACAGAGTGATGACATGGCTTGCTGAAGTCTGACAGCTGTGTCTGGTCCAAAAAGCAGCACTTAAATGCAGCAAATGGTTGGCTGAATACCAGAGGAAACACCTGTCCAGGTGCAGTAGTCTGTATTCAAACAAGGAAACCTGCTAGAGCCTTTGGCTGCAAGGATGTTCAGGTATATATGTGTCAAGAGTAGCGAGGAAGTCATAATCGCAGTTTTAACTCTTGAAATCCTCTCATTCTGATGACTATCAGTTAAAGACAAACCCGAATAAGTCTCATCTTGACTCGTGTTGCGTGATGAATCTAGTGTGTGTGTTTGGCTCTGATCCGTCGTCCTGTCCTGCAGTGACCGTCTGTGTGTCTTACAGGTACATGTCACAGGCCAAACACGCCGAGGCCCGGGAGCTGATGTACAATGGGGCTTTGCTGTTCTTCAGCTACAACCAGGTACACACTCACTATACTCACTATACATAGCTAGGTACACACTCACGACTCTGCTGCTGCCAATTTGACAAATTCATTTATTAAACAAACCAGGACTTCTTATATTAGGTGATCTGATTTTCCAGCTCTGTTGTTTTTCTGCTTGCGTATCATCATCATATACCAGACAAGTGTTGTTCAGTAATAAATGAGAACACAACTGCTGTTGTAAACAGGCTAATTTTTAATTTTATATCTGGGTCAGTGACAAATAATGTTTGGCAAGATGAGAAAGTGGGGGAAAAAAGTAAAATACAGTTGTAAAACATTCATCGGGTCTCTCAAAATGTACATTGTGTGTTCAAGTTTGGTTTCTTGTTATTTAAATAGTCCATTTATATCACATCTTTGTCTTTGCATGTTTAGTTTTCCAGGAATATAAAGTTGATAAGTGTCAGTTTTGGGTGATGAATTCATGATCAGTTTATTGATTAAGCTCTTCTCCAGCCCCAAGGTGCTGGTCTGTACTATTGAATTATTCTGACAGTAATGTTCTGTCCATCAGAGTTTCACCTTTCAGCTCCTTCCTTATCACTGCTGCCTCCATCCTTCCCTTTAGAAGCTTTAAAACCAAACCCCGATCCTGCTGAGAACCATAATGACGATCCCATCGAATACAAGTAAAGCTGTTTGTGTTTTTCTTTGCAGCAAAACAGCGCAGCCGACCTGTCGATGCTGGTGCTGGAGGTTCTGGAGAAATCAGAGACAAAGGTTGAAGATGAAATATTAGGTGAGTGTCCAGAGATCAGAGCTTCTGTATAATATTATTTATTAACTAGTTATTATGCATTTCTTTAAACCTTTCACACCCATGTTGGGCGGAGCTAAGCGAGGCTCAGGTGTTGACTGTTGCTAACCTGGAGGTGGTGGTGGTGGTTGTTTTATATAGTGACAGAGGTTTTGATTCTGGGTACAGAAGCAGGGATTTCTTATTACATTAACATATACATTATTAATGTCCAAAAATGTTTTTATTTGCAATTAAGAACCAGTTAAATGTATCTTTTTCGGGAACTAAATATTGTTTGTAAGAAGAACATGATGTTCTAGATCCTTATTTGAGCTGATTAAGTCTCTTTGTTGAAAGTTGTTTCTCTGATTATATTCTAACAGAGAACCTGGCGAAGCTGTTCAGTCAGACAGACCAGAATTCTCCGGAGAGGGTCGCGTTTGTGTCCAGAGCCTTGAAGTGGTCCACAGGAGGATCCGGGAAGCTGGGTCACCCCAAACTGCACCAGCTGCTGGCTGTTACCTTGTGGAAAGGTAATCAATTGACCAATGAAGAAATCTGTGTGCAGTTAGAAAACGTGGCTCCAAACCTCGCTGACAAAATCTCTGCGCTGAAAATGTCCTTTTTTTTTTTTTTCCCTGTGTCCAGAGCAAAACTTCAGCGAGTCTCGTTATCACTTCCTGCACTCAACCGACGGCGAAGGCTGCGCCCACATGCTGGTGGAGTTCTCCCAGCGCGGCTATCAGAGCGAGGTCGACATGTTCGTGGCTCAGGCTGTTCTACAGTAAGAATACTGCAGTGTTAGCAGCAGCAGTGTAATGTGAATTTATTAGATCCTCAGGTTTGTTATGAGCTGAGGGGATTTTAGTTTATCTGCTTCTGTCTATCAGCCGATTCTACAAAGTGTCTTTGATCTGTTTCTATTGTCTCCTCCACTTCCTCCTCCCTGTATCACTGATATTGTTCCTCCTCAGGTTCCTGTGTCTGAAGAATAAGAGCAGTGCATTGGTGGTGTTCAGTACGTATACGGAGCAGCATCCCTCTATAGAGAGACGGTGTCCTCCCTTCGTGCAGCCGCTGCTGAACTTCCTGTGGTTTCTGTTGCTCGCTGTGGAAGGGTGAGAACTAGAGATGCATGGATGGCCTGCTATTTATTCCACAACTCCATCATCCACCCACTGTAATGATTTTTGACCAATATATGCATATGTTTCATACGGAACTGGCAGGAATTAAGCATGTCTCTCCCATTAGAGCACCTGTGTTAGTATTATTGGTAAAAAAAAAGAGAAGAAAGCTGTTTTGATTGGCTACTGTAGAGTCAATCGGAAACAGAAGTACTACTTTATCTGGGTAAATATTAATGCAACAGCCAATGGAAAAAAAAGCACTGTTGTCCAGGAATTGTTCACTTCTGCTACAACCGGCATTCCCTAGAAATTGTATATTCTTTGGAAACTACTACTGGATGAGCTACATGCTTTTGAAAGAATACTGATAAATATTTAAAGGCTTAAGTCCACCATCCACCCGAATTTAATTAAAATATAATTTTCTGTCACTTCGGACGCCCAAGCTGTGGTTCCTCATCTCTAAAGACAGACACGAAAGACACAATTCATGATAATATTAAGTAAATCTGATTCTAGAGTTTGGATAGAGTTGATGATAAAGTTTTCTGTCTTCAGGGGTAAATTAACAGTTTTCACAGTGTTGTGTGAACAGTATCAACCTTCGCTGAAAAGGGATCCCATGTATAATGAGGTGAGTGCTTTTTATTTAACTGTGTTCGGCTTCATCACCACTGATATTACCGACGGAATAGGAAGAGGTTGCCGTTAACTGGACCTTCTGTCGTGTCTCTTTCTTCTCACCAGTATCTGGACAGAATAGGACAGCTTTTCTTTGGGGTTCCACCTAAACAGTCTCCATCGTACGGGGGCCTGCTGGGTGAGTCCGACACTCCTCATTTCATTTCTGCAGAAGGTTTTACGCACGATTATGGAGTTTGTCATCAAAGCCGGTATCTGTCCAGCTGTTGATGGTGGTGTCGCCCCCTGCAGGGAACCTGCTGAACAGCCTGATGGGGTCTGGAGAGGATGACGACGGTGCTGATGAAGCTCAGGAGGACAGCAGCCCCATCGAGCTGGACTGAGCCGGGCCACGCCTCCTCCTTCACCTGCACAGTGGGGGAGGGGCACGGCGCCGTGTTTTCCGAGGCGTGCTGCCCCCCCATCATCCATCCATCAGAACACTGATCAGGCCTGAACCCTCAGCACTGACTGCAACAAACTCAAACTCCTCCCGTGTTAGCGATTTATTTTAAGATTATTTTATTTTCAGCATTATTATTATTATTTTTTTTTGTTGTTAGTTTGGGGATTTTCTGTTTAGGGTTTTTAAGCAAGATCAAAACTTTCCCTGTTGATGTCTGCTGTTCCTGGAGGACAGGAAGTTATACCGATGATGACATCATCACAGGGTTAATGTCCATTCACTACGTTAGTTCAGCCTTCACCTCCAACACCAACAAACAAACAACCCTTCTGTTTTCAGTCGTCTCTTTTCACCGACGCCTGCAGCTCATCACGTCTCCAGATGAATTGTTGTGGAAACACATCCCGTTTTGGCTTTTTTTTTTTTTTTAACTGTTGTCAATCACAAAAAAAAATGTCTGGCAGCGAAGCTTTTGAAGCAGTTGCAGAGTTTGTTGAGCTGGTTGTTGGCCTCATGCTGCTGTGAGAAATAAAAAGTCAAAGTCGGGGTGAGGTTTGAGTTTAATGATCTTTGCGAGAAAAAGAGACAGAAAGCTTGTCTGATAGATTTCTGCTAAGGAGGAGAAATGAGCTCAGTGATGCACAATAAGAAGCGTCTGCATCTGTTAAATAATACTAATGGGAAGCTGCTGTTTCATCAGTGTTAACTTCAGCTGACAGGAATCTTCATTCCTGTTCCTTTTCTCACATCTTTCAATCTTCAGCATGTTTTTGTCCTTGTGGTAATATTCCATCGGTCCAGCTGGGGGGGAAAAAAAAAAAAGCCCCAGCTGAGTTTCAGATAATCTTCGGGGGTCAGATCCCTCCAGTTTTCATTAAATCTGTGCAGAGTAGGAAAGTCCAGCGTCCAGATCGAAGAGTTAATTTCTTCGATCTACTTCCCTGTTTGGGACGAAAATGGCAAAATTAAATGAATCAAGTGGTCAAATATAAATATGAAACCAATATATTGTGAAATCATTCAATGCATTTCTTAAGATTCAACTCATTTATGGATAAAAATCCATAAATTAAAGGCACAGTTTGTAGGTTTTGGCGACGTCTATTGTTGAACGAAAACCGACTAAATTGTTTTTTATATGGCGGTTTAATGCAGGGAGATTTAAAAACGGCTCAATCTAAGGTAATAAACACACCACAAATCTTATTCTGATTCAATTATATACTAATTCAAACATAGTGATGAATATATTCCATTTCTGGAATGATGCTGATAAATCTGACACTGCACCTTAAACGTTAAAATGAACTTTCCACAAAAGACAAAAACAAGAACGATGAAATACAATCCCATAGTAATTTCTGTTTTATTGTATCTATAAAACGTCAGGCTATTGGTTTATGTTAGTTTTCTTTGATGATAATTTAATATTCTGGATCCGTGTTGGTTTGTTCAGGCTCTGACGCTGATGTCGGTCAGTTATCAGGCTGTAGGAAGCTGCTTTATTCACAAACGAAGCTTCCAAGTCTCTGAAAAAAAAAATCGAAAGTAAATATGTGAATATTAGTCATAACCTGAACTGTTTTGTCATAAAGATTCTGAAAGCAGTTTGTGTCCGACTCTTCCTGCGCTGACAGAAATCAGTAAAAACAGAACAGAATCGTGTCATATGAACACAGAGAAACTGTCTGTACCAACAGTTCTGTGTTTATTCAGTGTTACTCGTCATGAATGAATTTAGTCAAACACAAGGAAACATTTGAAGGCTTTTTTATGTCGCTAACCTGAATGTGAGTTTTGTTAGAACTCTTGTTTCTAATCTGGCAGTGAAGACTAAAGTTGTGTCAGTGAACACAGCGGTTTGCTTTTCATATGTTTTCTTTGAAAGTTTATGGGGAGTGTTTTGCCTTTTTGATGATTCACTAATTGAGTTAATAAACTACAAATGAGAAGAATTCAAGAATGTCTGAAACAAACATGGCCCTGGCTTTTTATTGCAGAGCATGTAAAACATCAAAAATCTGAACCTGCTGGACTCGTGGTGCTTTAACAATGGAACTTGTAAAAACACTGACCTTATTATATACAGTGACTTATAGTATGGCAATATACACTATTATATACAGTGATTTAAAATACAGTAATGTACACTGACTTTATTATACACAGTGACATAGTATAGCAATATACACTGATATATACAGTGACTTATAATACAGTAATATACACTGATATTATTATATACAGTGACATAATACAATAAAATAGTGTTAAATATATACAGTGATATTATATATACAATGACTAGTAATGCAGTAATATACACTGATTTTCTAATATACAGTAATAAACAGTGACTTATAATGCCATACAAACTAGTACTATATAAGTAATATATAGTGACTTACTATACAGTAATATTATATAACATATACCTTATTATACAGTAATATACAATGGTATTAGTATGCAGTAATATACAGAAACCTTATGAAACAGTCATTTTCTATACCTGTTTATTCCTCATTAGGGCCTCAGGGGTCTGCTGGAGCCTATCCCAGCGTGTTACAGCGATGTTACAGGCAGGGATACACCCCAGATGGTCGCCAGCCAATCGTGGGGCACACACACCATTCACTCACACACTCACACCTACGGGCAATTTAAAGTCGCCAATTAACCTCAGCATGTTTTTGGACTGTGGGAGGAAGCCGGAGTACCCGGTGAAAACCCACACAGACACGGGGAGAACATGCAAACTCCACACAGAAAGGTCCCAGACCCAGGACCAAGGAGGTCTTGAACCTGTGACCTTCTTGCTGTGAGGCAACAGCGCTCTTATGAAACAGTATTACATTATTATTGTATAATACGTTTTCTGGATATTACTATACTATTATACAGTTTTACTGTATAATAAGGTTTCTGTATATTACTATACTATACTTTATTAAAAAGTTTTACTATGTAATAAGGTTTCTGGATATTACTGTATAATAATACCATGTCTGTATAATTTGTCAGTGTCAGAATATTACTGTATAGTAAGAGTCTGGTCCACCCCAGAGGCAAAAACTCAACAATGTTGGTGTATGCGGTCAAATGCAGTGAGGACTGCTACATCTACAAAGGAAAAACCTCACGGCTCAACACAGAAGAACCACCTCATTGGGACAAGTCTCAGCTGTATATCTGCATCTAAAGGCTAAATGTCAGTCTTTTGATGACTCCACTGTCCTTGTTTTGGACAGGAAAGACAGACGGTTTGAGGGAGGGGTACAGGAAGCCATCCATGTCCACTTAGAGAAACCTTCTTTAAACAGTGGTGGAAGCCTTAGACACAATCTATGCACTAATATCAATGCTGTATAGGGAATCTCTACCCAGGAGCTCTCCCCAAGATTAAAGCTCATTCACACCTGGGGGCATGTGACACCTATTCATATGACCACCCCACAGTTTCTGATGTGTACAGTTGGTTTCATATCCACTCTGGGTTTTTAAAAACCTGGGTTTCCTTGCAATAATTTCAGAACTGAAAAAGCCTGTTGGATGAGAGGCAAAATGTCTTCAGACCAATTAATAAGTCCAGTTGCTTTGCTCTATAACTCTAAAAGAAAAAGACACTGTATAATGAGGTTTATGTAATATACATAAACCTTATTATACAGTATTATACAGTGGTAATATTACACAGTAATATAATAACAGAAATATAATATACAGAAATATACAGAAACCTTATTATACAGTAGTATACAATGTTAAAATTATCCAGTAATATACAGAAACATTATTATACAGTATAATACAGTGTTAATATTATCCAGTAATATAAGGAAACCTTATTATACAGTAGTATACAATATTAAAATTATCCAGTAGTATACAGAAACCTTGTTATACAGTATAATGCGGTGTTAATATTATCCAGTAATATAAGGAAACCTTATTATACAGTAGTATAGAATATTAAAATTATCCAGTAGTATACAGGGATACTATTATACAGCAATATACAGAAACATTATTATATAGTAATATACAACGGTAATATTATACAGTGATATACATAAACATTATTATACAGTAATATACAGTGGTATTATTATACAGTGATATACATAAACATTATTATACAGTAATATACAGTGGTATTATTATACAGTAATTAACAGGAAATACTGTATATTATTATTAATAATATAAACGGCCCTCCTGCAGTTCTCTCGGTTTGCCGCTAGGAGGAGACACGTGCTGCTGAATCTTTCTCCGCTGCTATTAATCTTATACAGTTGATGCTTTTAACATTAGTTACGTTCTATATGAACTAACGGAGGCAGCGGGCTGTGAACATATAAATATATGAATATATAAATATATAGACAGAAGAGGAATAATAATTCGGTTGGAGACATGGAACTACGTTAATATCATTATAATACAGTTGTAGTTGGGGGTGTTGTGAAGGAAGTGGCTCCTCCGCACAGAGGAGGTGTTTTCCGGTTAAAGTTTCCTTTGTGGTTCGGTGGTGGAGTGATGCTAAAGCCGTTTATCCTTCAGAACACACCCGTGGCGACATGATAAGTAAGATGAATAAATACCTCCGCAGCTAGCTAGAGACACAGCAGCTGTTAGATCCGAGTTAGCGGGATGCTATCTTAGCATGCTAACTATGAACAGCTAGCTAACTTTGGTGTGTGTGACTATCTGCTAGTGGAGGGATCATTGAGTGTTAGCCCAACGTTAGCTGTTAGCTGGTAAATACGACATTCTGTAGTTTGGTTTTTGTTCGATTTTTGTTTGTTGGTTTGTGTTGTTTGTTTGTGTATATATGTCGGTTCTATCCCTCCACACGCAGGCTAAAACAGTAGCTTAGCATGTCCGGGTGTTATGATCAGTGACAGCTGATCATCTGTAGAACAGGCCTCCTGCAACGTGGATTCTTTTGTTAAAGCATATAACCAGATTCTTTTACTACTGCACATGTTCACACTGGTATAACTATACACATAGTACAGGTATATATAAATATATGTGTATATATATCTGAATATAGGTATATTTGTATATGCTGCTTAACTTTATACTTGAACACAGGATATGTTTAGCAGGGAAACAGGGAAAAACAATCTGCTAAAGCTTTTTTTTATTTCGTATTTTTCCTCAACAGAATCGTTCAAAGCTGAGTCCTGTTAAATATGGGAACACACCCCTTCAGGATTTAGTAACACAGGTAAGCAACACCTGGTTATTACACAACATCCTTCACCTGTTGCTGGAATCTGAAAAGGTGTTGCAACCGTGTGTGTGTGTGTGTGTGTGTGTGTGTGTGTGTGTGTGTGTGTGTGTGTGTGTGTGTGTGTGTGTGTGAAGTTCTTTTTATTCAGGAATCTCAAGGTTCTACAGGTAAAAACAAGTTAAAAACAGGAAATAGAGTGAACACCAAATTCAACTAGAACTTAGTTTAAACAAAGGCCAGCATCATCTCCTTGAATGTTTTAAAAAGTCCAAGTTCTGTGGAGTCTCAGTTTAGGGGGAGGGACTGATCCACAAACCTGATGCGGCTCAGCTAACACCTTGGTCCTCCATGGTGGAGAGTCTGGTTTTCTGGATCTGGAGGAGCGGCCTGAGAATCTGAGGGAACAGCTGGAAGTTTGAGGATCAGCTGTTGGTCCAGTTGTCAGTGAGCAGCAGGATTCTGTTGATCCAGATTCAAACTGAGCCACTTCAGAGTGTTGTTTTGTGTTCATGTTTACAAACTCTCATCAGGACCCTGGTCCTGGTAGATAATGAAGATGTTCCCAGGTGTAAAAAATTAATAATAATAATAAGTGCTGACTCATGGTTCATAGAAATGTTTGTCTTCTTCTTCGTCTTCTCCCGCTTATCCGTTTACTCGGGTCGCGGGGGCAGCAACTTCTGCAGGGAAGCCCAGACTTCCCTGTCATGTTTGTGTCATTTTAAATAAATAAAACTCTGCTTTTTTCTATTTGAGCTCATAGTTGAATTAGCAGGTATATTTATGTATATTTATTTATTCTGAAGAAAACGTGTGAGAACATCATCATATCTTTATCAAATTCAATTCCCCAGTAGAGGATTTTGATGCATTTGACCCACATATAACGTTAACGGCATGAAGTGATGCTTTCAAACCTGCTGAATCATGTGAATCTAAAGATTTATTCAGATTAGACCGTGTTGGAACCCTTTAAACAAAGGTTTATTTATGGAAGCTGTTGTCTCTGTATTTAAGTTGATGAGACGGTCTTTTGATATCTTATATTTTGCCTCAGGTCTTTCCATCACCATGACGACACGAAACCCGCAGAAAAGGGAGGGGCCAAGTCTCAGCAGTATGGAAGTGTCCGTGGCACCGAGCACGGTTCCGAGTCCACGGAGCGACGCCATGACCACGGAGCTTCAGGAGCTGTCGCTGCAGCCCGATCTGAAGCTGGTGCCGGATCTGCAGCTGCCGGCGGACCTGAAGCTGCCTCCTTCAGCGAAGCTGCCGCTGCAGGAGCGCAAGAACGGTAAGACCACCAACATCTCACTTTACGGCACTTTGTTACATTTACTGCTCTACAGTCTCTCGGTTTTCACTCAGTGCTGGATGGATCAATCAGAAATGTTGCACATTGAGTCATTCAGCAAATCATGTAAATGTGGGATGAGGGATGAATTATTAGAGTTGTAAAATCCTCTTGAAAGCAGAAACAGCTGGAGTCTTAGAGGGTTGGTTAGCTGCTGTTGTCTGTGATTTTAAAGGACAGAAACCTGCTGCTGGTTAAATGCGACGTCTCCTTCATGTTTCCGACATAAACTCACTTGCAGAAACACGTGGAGCCAGAACTTGTTACATAAACCGAGTTAAGTAGAAAGTTGAAAATCATTTCATCTGAGAAGCAGAAGTTGAATGTCAGATGTCTTGTTGTTGCAGAGAAAATGTCACCACAGTTCAAAGAAGAAGAAGCTGAGGCTATTACAGCGTTAGTGTTTTGTATGTATAAGAAGAAGCTGCTGTGGGAAACTGATCCCAATCAGACTCTCCAATTAAAGGGACAGTCTGTAGTTTCTGTGTTAAAGGGACAGTCTGTAGTTTTTGGTGGCATCTAGTGATGCAGATTGCAATTTACTGTGACTGTGACGCATGAAAGTCCACTTCTAGAGTTGTTGTTCAGTTTGTCTGTTCTGAGCTACTGTAGAGACATAGCGGCTTCCTGCTGGGAGACCTGCTCCACATGGAGATAAAATATATAAATCTAAGGCAATAAACACACAGCGGTTCTTATTCTGATTGAATTACATACTTATTAAAACATACTGATGAATATTATTTTCAATTTCTGCTCATTCCTGATGCCGATAAATCTGACACACTGCACCTTTAAAGCTGTGTCTCCATGCACACATTCGTGCAGCTGTTCCCCTCTTGTTTTGCAGCATAGTGGAAACGTTGACTTTGCTACATTTCTGTATTTGGTTTGTTTAGGTTCGTGCTGCCAAATTCCAAGTGAATCGGCTTCTAAATGAAAGTCACAGGCCTCAAAGTCACTTGTTTATTGGGTAGTTTCTGTCAGAGCTAAATATGGGCACAAAGTGCCAAAGAGATAGAAATACATCAGCAACTATTTTTGATAAATGGATAATTGAACAGAAAGACCAAACTTTTGCTGATCCTGCCTTTTCTCTCTCATTGTTCTCTTTTACACCACAGGGGGCCTGTTTCTGATGTGTTGCAATAATAGACAGGCCTCTATTCATAAATGAATATTTGGGGTTTTCAGCATTAGTTACAAACATGTATTAGCTTGAGTCAGATAAGGGAAAAAAATGCAATAGTCAGTATTTGCAGGTTAAGGCATCAGTTCAGAATCATTATTCTTCAGTTATAGTTGATGGTCGATCCAGAAATAGTAGGATGATATCATCACCATAAACCAAACATGTTGTTTCCTGTGATCAATCCGACTGTTAAAGTTCAAATGGTAGAAAGGTGTTAGTGTCTGATTATAAGAAGGTCTCAGGTTATTATAATATATATAATATATATTTCTTTCAGTATTGGCAAGACAACCTTGTTCTTATTGATGAGAAGATGTAAAGCTCTACTAAGATGGTTTCTGTTTTTTAAAACCACAAATAGTTCTTGGTAGTGCATCACAACTTCACATAAAACACAGGAGCAGTGTAAAGATGAACCCTTTGAGTGCCACCTGAGACCAGGTAGCGTTTTTTCTCATCGGACTGAGTTCTATTAAACTGTTGTAAACCTGATCATTTCTTGTAAAAGTTCAATAGTTAACATATTAAGAGGTTCACAGCATGCAACTAATGTTCAACATAAAAAACACACTCTATGTTTGTACAGCCGAGTTGTAGACAATCAGTCAGATAAGCTCATATATCAGTCACACACACACACACACACACACACACACACACACACACACACACACACACACACACACACACACACACACACACACACACACACACACACACACATACACATACACAAGCTCATTGGTCCTGGGCGTTGGCCTCTGTTTGTTCTGTGGAGAAACAGTTGACCTGTTGTGGATTTGTCATTAGAGAAAGGAAACAAGGTGCCATCAGTCAATGATTTTCCCGAAGTATAATTAATCAATAATTAACTAATAACAAAAATACAAATACAGGAAAGCAGCCAGATTCAAGTGAAGATAACATAAAAAATAATAAAAAGAAAAAAAAAATAGCGAGAAATTTCATATAATTTAAGAAATGTTTAAGAACTGTCCTGTGACAAGTAGTCACAAGACCATGTTTACCTCGGGTAACACACACCGACACACACACTCATGCAGCTCAGTCCCGAGTTTAACAACCCTGCACTTGTTGGCCTGTTCTTTACATTTCATTCCACTGGACAGAAGCAGAAGTGGTGCTGCAGACATGCTGCTGCAGACACGTTGCTGCAGATGTGTTGCTGCAGACGTGTTGCTGCAGATGTGTTGCTGCAGACGTGTTGCTGGTTGCTACAGATGTGTTGCTGGTTGCTGCAGATGTGTTGCTTCAGACACATGTTGCTGCAGACGTGTTGCTGGTTGCTGTGCATGCCTTGCTGCACACATATGTCTGTGGCTGGTTGCTGTAGATATGTTGCTGGTTGCTGCAGACACGTTGCTGCAGACGCGTGTTGCTTGTTGCTGCAGATGCGTGTTGCTGGTTGCTGCAGACATGTTGCTGCAGACGCGTGTTCCTGGTTGCTGCAGACGTGTTGCTGCAGACGTGTGTTCCTGGTTGCTGCAGACGTGTTGCTGCAGACGCGTGTTCCTGGTTGCTGCAGACGTGTTGCTGCAGGCTCCTGATTGGTGTCAAGATGCTTTGCGTGTAACTGCGTGTTTATTTCTGTAGATCAGTAGCAGTGAAACAGAACAGAATCCTCACATTGTTCCACTTATCAGAGAATTTTATCTACACCACGTTATGTAATCCGTTTATTGCACAAAGTTCCTGAAAATTTACCGGTAAACGTGTGTGTGTGTGTCTGTGTGTGTCTGTGAGATTTAGCAAACAGAACCAGTTTTCTGTGATTGAGATCAAACTAAAGTTGAGGTGAAGGTTGAGTGGTTGAGTGTAAGTGTGAGAGGGAGCAGGAGGAGGAGGAGGGGGATAATAGAGAAGGGGTAGGTCATGTCTGAAACAGCACTATTGCATAACTTGAGTGAGGAAGAGAATGGAAAATGGAAAGAAAGGAAGAAAGGAGGAGGGAGGTTTGGCAGAAGCTCAAGTTTTTCTTGTAACTCGGCTGGAAGATTAATCTGAGAGTGGAGAACAGCAGCCGTAAGTTTGTATTTAGTTTGAGAAGAAAGTAAAGGAGCACGAGGGGAATAAAGGCGTCGCCTTGGAGCAGTGGATGCTTTGTTATACAGGAACAGGGAGGACAGCTCCACGCCTCAAACTGGCGGGCAAGCACACACTCGCTCTGCAGCTCAGACACTACGGGAATGTGAGGAGGAGCTGAGGACTTGTGGAGCTGTGGAGTGTTGGAGTTGAGGAGCTGTGGAGTGTTGGAGCTGAGGAGCTGTGGAGCTGTGCAGTGTTGGAGCTGAGGAGCTGCTGCTGCTGCTGGTGAGTTTCTCTGAACTTTGTTGCTGGTCATCAGTTTCGCTGCAGTCAGAGCATCAGGCAGCAAAGATATAACTTGTTTCACCTTCATAGTGCAGCAGGAGCAGATATAACCCTCCAGCAGTGTTAGTGTTACTGTTAGTGTCAGTGTCAGTGATAGAGTTAGAGTTATTGTCACTGTTAGTGTGAGTGCAGGAGTTAGTGTTATAAGCACCAATTCTGACTCACTACGGAGCTACACATTCATACATTGCTACCTGCTCTTTTCTTTGTGTATTACATCCTCTGTGTTGGCCATTTTTGGCAAAGTAACCAATTCCAAAATGAGGCGCAGCTACATGTGCGGAACAATCTGCAGATGCACTGGACTGGAGTTGCGAAGACGCATAGCACGTAATTTCAGGCAGAGGAGATGTGATTTGTTTTTCATTGATGAGGTCACATTGTTCCAAAGACCAACAAGGTTTGGACCCAAGTTTGCACCATTTGGTGCTTTTGGAGGTCTCGCATGGCTTGATTTAGTGCACCCAGTCCAACTGCTGTTGGTGTGAAAACAGGCTTCCAGTTAGTGTTAGGATGATCCATCTCATCATATGAAACCAGCTGCTTCTTTCTGCTTTTCCTTGTCACAGAGTTACAGGTGAGTCTGTGAACACAAGCCATCACATCTACCAAGGTTTTATGGCTATCAATTGTTCATTTTATTACACACACACATAATGAGGCAGCACTTTTAACTGTTACCACAGCAACAAAGGAAAAAATCTGTTTCCAAAAAGAAGTAAACAGCCAACTTGTATTTTTTAGCCTTTATTTAACCAGGCAGGTCAATTAGGGAGAGGTTCTTATATGGCTCAATATTAACAATAATAATATATTAATAATATATAATTAATAATTTATTAATTAATTGATTGATGAAGAATCTTGATATGAAATCAAATACAGAACAAATATTCAATTTAACTTTTATGCTACTGAAGTTCAACATCTAAATAATATATAAGATACTGACTTCTATAATATTTTTGAGCATATTTCTTTGAAAAGACATACATTTTTCAATAAACACTTAACATCATCTCTCATCGTTGATCTATTTTTAGGAGTTTTACCCACATTTAAAAACCTGCATATAACATTAATTCTTTAAGGTTAAAAAATTGCATCTGTAGTTCATCTAGTGGTGAGTTTTCAAATTGTGGAGGACTGTCATCAGCATGGGAAGGTGACGTTGGTCACAAAGTGGACCGAGTACAAGTCAGGGACCAGGACCCTGGAGTGTTCGGAAGAACAGTTTGAAATGATGAATGTGATGAGTTTTTTGAAACTGAATTAATATCAGGTCTCAGTGGTTTGAGACTCTGCAGGACTCCATTTGGAATTAATCTCAATGCATCTAATTAATAAAAGCACTGGTACACAGGCAAGTTAATTCAAGACTGTTGTATTTAAAGAGGCAGAGATTCACCAAAATCAAAGATGGCTTCTGTCACAGTGAAGAACAGACAGAAATAATTAAGAATTAAAAATGTAAATCGGCAAAAACACTGCACAGACGTTGCTGTCAGTGTGAAGCAGCAGGAAGATCCTCAAATACAGCCTGTTACATAACAGTAGGAGGAGCGGCAGCAGGAGGAGGAGACTGAGAGAGAGCAAGAAACAGGAGGAATGTGTCTGGGGAGAAGGAAGAGAACCAACATGAGAGGAGAGAAATAAAAGATAAAGCTGTAAAAAAGGAGAGTGGACACAAGGAAGGGAGGAAGGAAGCAGGGTCTATGATTCTCTTCAGTCCAGCTGCATCATCTGCTCTGACTCTGATTCCCAAGAAACTAAAAAAGCAAGAATACATGCAAAAGGATGGAAAGTAAAGCCAACACATCAAACATAACAGGATACTTTTAATAAGAGAAATAAATTCCAGCTGTTTGTTGTTTGTTGACAGACTGTAATATGCGTTTAGTGTAACCTACATAGTGGATTCATGTTAAACTGCATAAACCTCAGGAAACAGCCTGAATCTATGAATATAAACAGCCTTTAGTTGATCAATCATGTAGTCAATCAATCAACCAATCGATATCACTCAGATCTATATCCTGCAGCTAAAGAAAAAAGCTTCTTCAGCTAAACACACAGGCTCTGATTCATAGGTTTGCACAGTGAACACCCACAGGTGCAAGTCCACACATGTAGCTGAGATACACACACACACACACACACACACACACACACACACACACACACACACACACACACACACACACACACACACACACACACACACACACACACACAGGTACAGACCTGCTGCCGTTTCCTCTCGTCTGTTCTCTCTGTGTTTGTTCTGTCGTCTCTGACAGACCAACTGTTTGTGTGTGTGTAAGTAATAATATTTACACATGGTCTTTAAATGTAAATAATAAAAAGTTAGAATGAGGAAAAAATCTCATCCTGAAAATAGATGAACGTGTCTCAACAGATTCCAGCAAATGAACAGATACAGAACCTGACCCCTGATCCTCACCCTGACCCCTGATCCTGACCCTGCTGCAGACCACAGCTGGACTAAGGCTGCGCAATCGAGTTGAAACAATTTATTTGCCATTTTTCCCTTTTTTTTATACATTTTCTGAAATAGACATGCATGTGCAATAAACTCCCTTCCACGTGGCCCTGCTGACCTTTACAGGTGTTTAAACGACAATGCAGTGCTCATGCTCCACACCCCCGCACTGGTGTCTGATCCCAGGAGACAAAAACACCCAAGAAAACCGGTCGCAGAAGAAGAATACAATCACAGCACCTTATCTGCATAATAAGGAAGGCAAACATTACATATGAAATGAAAAAAATCCAGTTGTTGGAGTTGTACTGCGCCCCAGTTGTTTGTTTATAAAGTGATGACATAATAGTTTAACTGGAAAGCAGGCCATTATTAACCTGTTAATATAAACCCCCTAGTTCCAGTCGCTTTACTCTGTTGCATGCAAGTGTTTTTCAAAAAACAGCGCAAGTAACGTCAGAGGAGAGGCGACATGATAGCTGAGTGGTTAAGGCACGTATCATATGGGCAAACATGTCCTGAGCATCATCAGGTCGACTTCTAGTCAGCCAGACTATTTCTGGATGGGATTCAACTGTCTTAAATATCCTATATAAATAAAGGCAAACATGGCAAAAAGAAAAAAAATCTTTAAAAAAATGGCAGAGGGAGGGCTGAGTGGTTTGGTCAGAAAAGTTCTCTTATATGGGAACACTTTGAGTTCCAAGAATCCAATGAGGAGCAGAGGCAACAGAACATTTGCCATGAAGTCATTTCCACAACTCTTGGCAACACAACAAATCTGTTTAACTATTTCAAACAAAAGCACAAAGAGATTGTATCTAGATGTGCAGTTTATTTTGGATACATTTATGTTGTCCTAAACCCTATTTAATATTGAAATTATATTTATTTTACAAGTTATGTTTTATACATCACAAATCTGCTCTAATGGTAATCTGTCTAATGTGGTTTTTTTTTTGGTTGTTTTTTGAGAGGGAGAACTGCTGAATAAATGGGTAACTAGAAAATAATCGTTTGAATAATCAGGATTTCAATATTGACTCATCAAGAACAGACAGAAAATGAAGGTCTGTAGCTGATTGACAGAACAAACTGACCTGAAACCTGTTAACAGGAGAAAAAAGCAACGAGCAGAGAATTTATTCAAGGTCTCTTTTATTTAAATTCTGTTCCAGGTACACATCACTTAGCATAAACATGAATCGCGTCTAATTAAAGCCGGTCATTTTGTGAAATGGCTTTTATTAGGAAGAAGAGTCTGATAAACCTGAAGGAAAAGAACAGAATCAGGGACTCGGTGAGACTCCAGGACCTCATCTTTAATTCTCTTTTCTCTGTGCTACTAATTGGCTCTGAACGCCTGTTTGCTGCCAGAATGAAGCTGTTTCCTCTTCAGCTGCATAACGTTACAGTCAAATCATTTTCAGATGTGCAGTTATGTAACAGTCTGACCGTGTCCTCATCGCTAGTCCAGGAATGACAGCTAAGGTTCATGTTGCTAACAGCTGCTAACACCTGGTAACGGCTGCTAACAGCTGCTATCAGGTGCTAACATCTAACAGATGCTAACAGTTGCTAATCGCTGCTAACAGCTGGCCTGTGCCTTTAAAGAGAATAACACTATATTCCTCTTGGGAATGAAACTGTTGCAGCATGAGGTCAGCAGGATTATTAGTCTGATGCAGAGAAGCCTTTTATATCAGCTTAATGGGCAGTGAAACAGCCTTTGCTGTTTATCTCAGATGCTGCAGCATCAGTTGCGTCTAGTTTCAGCACTAAATCTAAATCCTAACTTGATGCCAGCATGTCGAGTCAAAGCTGAATGAAACAGTGCCAGTAAATTCCACAGGGAAGGGGGAGGGGGGCAGGAAGTACAGTAACAGGAAAAAACACCTTGGTTTTCCACTGCTGGAATGTTAATGGCTGCTGTGACCCAGGTTACTTTCTGTTATTCGATGCATCTATTTTTTTTTTAACTGTTGGTGAATCAACAGTTTGAAACAACATGAGTTGAAGTAGCTGAATATGTTCATGAAAATAGTTCAGTTACATGTTTGACAACTGTTTATGTGAATAAAGCAGTGCTGCCCCCAAAAAACTAAGCTTTGATCGTTCATCAATCGATCATGAAGTCTGTGATCATTTTTTTTAATAGTGTACATGTGAGACATAAACAAAGAAGTTGTGTGTCTGGATCAATTTTAACTTAACGTTACTTGAGGTCTGTTTTTTGCTTGGCATCAGTATTATTTTATAGTTGTCATAGTAACCGCGCGAAACCTCTGCTCAGGGTGTTGTGGTCGATCCTGAATGACAGAATCGCGTTAGAAAAAGGCAGAAGAAGAGGCAGAATCAATTTGTGGCATGCTTGGTTTTCACCACAGATTGGTCTATATGTGGGAAGCACTGCACATCACATCACATCTTCTTGTTAGTGACATCACAACTTCACAAAAAACAGGAGAAGAGACGATATGAAACTTTAACACACTGAGGCAGTGACAAACCAGAAAATCCTCTTATTCAAGATAACAACAAATACAATTTTTACATACAGTGTGTGTGTGCGTGCGTGTGTGTGTTAGCCATGTTGTCACAGTGTGTTGAGTTTTCATTTTCATAATGGATGATTGTGCTGCTACATTGTGCTGAGACATAATATTATTTTCTTTTATTAACATGCTTAATAAAAATAATATGTAATATGAACATGTTATTGTTACACCAGTGTATCTAATTTGTTGTATATTAATATGAATGTTATGTATACTGCTTTGGCAACATTTGTTTTTTGTTCATAATAAAGGTGCTGGATTTAAAAATTGAGACAGACAGAGACAAACGGATATAAACGGACATACAGACACAGACATTATGTCTGTCCCCTTGTGTCCTGAAACATTGATGTTCAGTGTTTGAAACAGTTTAAAGTGTGTGAGCTGCTCTCAGTAACTTTACCCTGCAGAGCACAGGTGATACAGGCTGAATTTAGCTTCCTGATGACCAGCTGGCTGCTATTTAAAACAGGAAGGGGGGCGTTCATGGTGGTGGTGGTGGTGGTGGGGGGGGTTCCTCAGATCAGCATTCTGAGGGGGTTTGCTGTGAGACAGGAGGACAGAGGCACGTTGGACAGAGATTAGGAAGTGTCTCTGCCTTTAAGAATGACGTGTGATCGTGTATCGATCGATTTCTCTGAAAGTCATTGGGTGTTTTTTTCACCAAGCATCATCTCTGACAAAGGTCGATTCTGTCGGATGAGGTCATTATTGAAAACCGTAACCGCCGCTTCCTCCTATCCAATAAAAACTGACGGCGAGTCAGCATGGAGATTCTGGTCTGTGTGTGTGTATGTGTGTGTGTGTGTGGCGGCCCCCCCCTCACCCACCCAGTCTGTTACAGTGAATGAATAGCAACAGCTGAGCAGGAGAACTTTATCGGTAACACTCCCTGTGTGTATGTGTGTGAGTGTGTGTGTGTGTGTGTGTGTTTGTGTGTGTAACTGCAGTCTCGCTCTTGCTCCCTCTCTCTCTCTCTCTCTCTCTCTCTCTCTCTCTGTCTCTCTCTCTCTCCCTCCCTCTCTCTCAGCTCACTGTTGTCCCGTCTTTCTAGCCGCTGGCCTCCTTTTCTGCTTTATTCGCCTCGTGTGTTTTCCTGCGGCTCGCCCTGTGGATTGTGGATTTCTTTCCCTCCCGTCTCCTTCGCAGAGCAGCACTGTCGTGACTTGCCGCTGCAAAGGAAGAGGAGACAGGAGGAAGAGCAGAGAAGCTGAGACGGAACAATCGATTGCTGTAGCACAGAGGACAGAGGCTGGGAGTGGAGCGGCAGTATCTGCATTTTCCTGTCGTTTTCTGTTTCAAGCAGAGATTTTTCCTGTGACTTGTCTTCTGAAGCTTTGAGTTGTCCTTCCTTTGGAGAGAGAGAGCGCAGCTATTTGAAGGGACAGCTGCACCCTCCCCCTCTCCACCCCAACCCAGACAACACTTGGACTTTGGAAGGAGGAAGTTCAATGTCTCCGAAATAATTGATCTCCATTCTGAACGATAATGTTGGACACCAACCATTGCTTGTCCTTTGAACCCGCCCCTGGGGACTCTTCTCCAATGAGAGAAGACCTGGAGAAGGCAGCGCTGAAGATGGATCATGACAGACTCGTCTATCACAGCCTGAAAGAAGGTGGGCGATCCGGAGCCGCTCACAGTCAGTACAGACACATCTCTGATGTGATTTGTGTGTTTTGTCAGTCTGCAGCTTCACGTCACTATTTATGGCTTCATATGAATAATGAATGTTTAGTGTTAAAGACGGAAGGAAGTGGACGTGGTAAAATGCTCTCTATCTAATAAACCTTTTTAACCAGGTTCTATTATGGGAGTGTGAGCGGCTGCAGGTATAAATTACTCAGCACATCGTGTGTTGCCTCAATATTAAAGTCACGGTTGAGTTTCTTGCTGCCACTCACAAATGTGCATTGTGTCCTTGAGGTCAGAAAAATCACATTTCGTTCCTCATTAAAATCTCCCAAAGCACATTTTTGGGTGTGTTACTTATATATTCACAGGTGTTGTGTATCTCGTCTATATTTTCGTTCACAGTAACAAACAGCACCCACTCATCAAAACATTGCCCTATAGTGCTACTAGTGGTCAGAAATTCCACAGGGAGCCTTTAAATTAAATCTACATTCTTTGGTGGTTTAGATTGGATTTGTACATTTCTGAAAAAGCTAAAGGAAACCAATAAGGTGTTTATTTTTTATTATAAATTAATCTTACAATTATTTTTTGGAATTTTATTTCAATGAATTAAAATGTATTTCTTGATTAATCGTATAACTGGCAAAATTACAAGTTCAAGTTTTAGTTGGTTTATCTTTATGTCTTAGCATTTTTATTATAAAGGCCTTTAAATATTTGTCTACAGGAACAGTGTATTTGTTTCAGCTCATTCTAAATAGAACGAATCCCTATCCCTAAAGGATAAGTTTAGTGTATAAAATGACTAAAATAAATCACAGCTCCATCAACAGCCTGAGATGATGCTCCTCAAATATCTACTTCTGTGCAACCAAACAGCAAGACCTTAAATATTCATGATATGAACAGAAATAATCTGCAAATTCTCCTAATGGTGAAGCAAATGTGACACATTGACATCAGAAATTAGAGATTTATTACCATCATTACCAGTTTTCTAAGCTTCAGGGAGTCGTCATGATGACTGACTACAGACCAAACATATTAAAGATCTGCATTAAAGATCAAAGGAGGCACTTCTGACATCTGCAGAAAGAGTTTAAGGCAGTTTGGCACTTTAAGATGATTAGTACTGTCTGCAACACACCTCTTGTTGTCTGGCATTTAGCATAATGCAGCAGCAGCAGCAGTCTGAAGGCACTAGAGCAGGGTGTCAAACATGTGGCCTGGGGGTGAGAACCAGCCTGTTTAAGGGTCCAATCTGGCCCACTGGATGAATGTGAAGTCAATGAGCATCTTTTAGGGCTCAAGGTATAAAACATTTATAGTTTGATGTGTTTGCACTGCAAAAAATTAAGTGTTATTAGGGAAGATATAATTGTATAATTGAATACAATTAGTCCAATATTGAGTAGAATTGTCTTGGACTAAGATATAATATTGTTTAAATTGCACTTTTTCCTCATGTCATCTCTTCTGTTTTGGTAAATTGAAGATTAATTAATAGTGTTGATATGTATAATGTATTTCTCTACATTCAAAGGAGGGAATACATTTGTAGTTGTTATCGGTATGTAAATTCTTACTGGTTCACCCCTCAAATTGAAAGTGGCCCGTGAACTACATGACTGTACTAGAGGGATTCCAGGTGTAAAGACAGTGGGGTGATTCCAGGTGTTGGAAGGCAGTGGAGTGATTCCATATATAACCAGATATAAGGAGCAGAAACATCAGCCCAGTTGTCTGGTTGAAAGCTTGGCTGAACACCACTGACCTCTGACTTCTTTCTTCTTCTTTGTGATGCTTCTTGAACCCTAAACCAACCTTTGCATTTCTTCCTACTGATTTTACCTTTTCAAAATTCTTCTGCAGACATTGACCAAACTTCCATTGTCACTAATCCTGGAAACAGTGGAAGGACTTTAGAAGCCTCTCACTTCCCGAACTGCTTTATACAGGTTTTACTATGTAGTATTTCGTAGTTTGTAATTGTACATAGGGTTGTAGTTTTTTTTTGGGAGCATAGTTGGATAGCTGGTGAGCTGGTGAGCTAGAACAACCCCGCCCGTCCTCTTTCCTTCTCGGTCAGTCAGTCAGACACCAGCAACAGCTCATCTTCACTCTCTGCTTCTATATGAAGCATAGATACAGGCTGCTGACATCTTATAGACATGATAATTACACATTCACTCTAGAATATATTCAGTTAAATGTTGTTAGTTGTAGGCCTACACTCTACACCCACATCTGTAAATGAAACACTGAAGGTGTGAAAGAAAAGCTAATGTTGCTCCCCAGCTTTACATTGTCGGTGACCTTCAGTATAACATTCTCCGGCCTGCAGAATGGTGGAGAACCTGAGGTTGTACATCACTGGCTGGACTCATTAAGCAATGTGGTGCAAACCGTGGTTTATCTGAGAGCTGTAAAGTGTCTGCTGCCTCGCTCTCACTCTTTATGACTGCAGAGACAGTTCTGGCTGTGGCCTAGTATCCCAATAAAGCTGCCCGGCCTTTTTTATCCTTTTCTTAAATTAACTGAAATGGCCTCAAACCTGATTTAGTCCCTCATCTCTGTGAGATAAAGACATTCAGCTTTTCACAGTTTGCAAACTTTAGCATCAACACTGACTGTGTTCATGAAGATTACAGAAATCATTTAGAGATCAACTGCAATAACCTGTTTACTCTCAAATACAACTTAAAACTCTGGTATTTAACAAATAGTTTATCATACAGCTATAAAAACTGATGTTTTATTGAAAAGTCATTTCATTGTAATATTATAACAAAGGTTTTTCAGTTTTGGTTTTGACTTTTGAGTTAAATGTCCTATATCGTTTTCCTGCTGGAAGCCTCCATCCATCCATCATAAACGGATCAGAAGACATATTTACACATAGAGCTGTGTTCTTAACCTCCATCATCCACTTTCTCCTGCTGGTCTCGGTCTTGGGTTCAGTAGAGACCCAGTCTGTCTCCGTCCTCTTTGTCCAGCTCTTCCCTGGAACCCCAAGGTTTCTCAGTCCAGAGATACAGGGTCTGTCCAGCTGGCCCTGGATCTTCAGGAGCCGCCTCCTGGTGGAGAAAAGCCCAGAACTCCTCAGCAAAAGGCGTCCAGGAGGCTTCTCAGTAAATGCTGAACCTCCTGGCAGAGTAGTAGCTCTACTCCGATGCTTCCTGATGATGGAGCTCCTCCCTCTGTCTTTGAGGGTCCACATCCCCTGTGAAGGAAACTGGTCTTAGCTGCTTGGGTCTGATCTGGTTCTTCGATCTCTGTAGCTTGTGGCCGTGGCTTAAAGGAGGACCATAGATCCACATCAATCCAGAGCTGAACCTTCCGGCTCCTTCTTCACCACAAAGGACTGAAGCAGAATCTGCATCAGTCCCACCCGGCACTGACCCCCCTGTCCATGTCCTTCCACTCCCTCACTGACAGACTTGAACTGCTCCTCTTGGATCAGGATCTCCTCCCACTCGAACCTGTTCCTGCTGATCCTTCTATCTCAGTTATGAACCCTGAGATGAAGGTCCAGGACCCTTAACACCCTGGCTGCTCCTGGGGATTCAGTCCATCAAGGTCCACAGCCCGAATGAAAACCACATCGCTCCTCCTGAATATATATACACTGCCTAGTGAAAAAAATACCTAGAAATTACCGTGGATTGCACACACATTTCATTTGATTCCCTTTAGCTTTACTCATGGCACACATTCACTGTGGCATTGTTTCAATAAACTTCTGCAATGTCACAAGAATGTCACCAAGATCTTGTATTGATAATCTTCTGATAAAGTCTTCTCCAACACACACCAAAGATTCTCGATGGCATGAAGGTCTGGACTCGGTGGCAGCCATTCCATGTGTGAAAAATATGCTCGCTGAAGCTGGTGTTGTCATCTTGGAATACGCTCGTGCCATCAGGGTAGAAACAATCCATTTATGTTATTACCTACCTACCAACAATGGACCAATAATGCGTTCAAACCAACTAAGAAGTCAAGTTGCCTTGCTCTAAGCTCCACAAGAAAAAGATGACTTTAGATGACTGAGAACATACACGGACAGTTTAGTAATTTTTGAAATCTCCTTAGATGTTTTCTCTCCTTGATGCCAATGATTTGACCTTTCTCAGACTAACATCTTTTCCACAACACAGGGTGCATCTTTCCACATGGTTGTTTAAGAAATGAAAAGCTACTCATTGCATCAGTTGGGGTTAAATAACTTATTGCCACCTGGATGATAATAATCAATGTAGAAATTATCAATCGGAGACTGTGTTTACTTAATTAAATCCAGGTGGTGATTTTTTGGGGGGTCAGACAGTGTGTGTGTGTGTGTGTGTGTGTGTGTGTGTGTGTGTGTGTGTGTGTGTGTGTGTGTGTGTGTGTGTGTGTGTGTGTGTGTGTGTGTGTGTGTGTGTGTGTGTGTGTGTGTATATTATATACGTGTTTGTGTGTGTGTGTGTTTCACCAACACAAGTTTTCACACTCAGCACTGTCACTAATAGATCATAACCTGTGATGACAAATAAACCGTGTGTGTGCGCGTTTGTATATGGGAGGTGGGATGGAGGGAAAGTGTAAGATTCTCTCTCCCAGAATAAACCTCCTCTGTGAAAGTGCCAAGTGGTGTGTTATCTTATCCTGCACACGCCATAACATGGTCAGCATGTACATGCGCGCGCATGTTCAGGCAACATGTGTCTCTCGATAAATGTATATGATATAAATATATGAAGAACTTCCGCATCATATCGTGATCTGACTGTTACATGGCAGAGTTTGATCTGACATGTTATTGCTTCAGAGGACAGTCGGTTTTGGACAGAATAGAGACACAAACAGACGGACAGGGACAGACAGGAACAGGGGAGCTGGCTCTGGTCCCCAGTGAGGATTTAGCTGAATGACTTTTGCTTTGCACAGACTCTGACAGCCACTGCAGTAACTATCAGTAAATAGGAGCTGTCAGTAACTATCAGCAATTGGTAACTATCAGTAATTAGTAACTATCAGTACCTGGGGCGAGGGGGTTCAGCTCACTTCTCTAAACTCTTAGAATGAAACTGAATCTGCAGCAGTTCCCCAGATTCACTCAGTTGATCTCAGCTCCCTCACTCAGCTGCAACTTACCTTCTTGTTATCGAATCACTAACTGATTTATAACATCACGTTTATTTGTGATTAATTGTAATTATGAGGCTTAATGATATTTCAGCAGGAAGTGAGTTTGTACAGGTTGGACTGGCTCCACAGTTCAACAACTGAAAGTCAGTGTTCAGAAAGGTCAGTCGTGTCTTGCCTTTTTGTCCCACTGCTGTTCCTTGATACTCTCTCTGGCAGCTTCTGTTATGTAACAAGCACTTCCTGTTTTCATATGACGCAGCTATCGGCCCATATGTGTTTTTTTTTTTTTTGGTCATCTATTCCAAAAATCAATGCTGGTCATTTTTCAGACAACATCATTATTCTTCTCCTCTGTTGGGTCTCTTTATCTCTTCATCTCTTACAGATTTTTGGATGAACTTTTTTCTGCAAAGAAATAAAAAAAAAAGAAAAAAAGTGTAGAAACAGGAAGTGTGTAGTACTCACGCCCTCCTTGCACCGCCTCGTCTGTAGCTTCACGGCAGAAAGGGGAAATGTGCTGCGATGAATTGAGTGCAGGTTTTCTTCATATCGGTCCAGCTGCATCTGGCTGCTTGTGCAGGTTCATCTGTGTAGAGGTGGAGGATGGACAGCTGATCAGTGGACATTCAGAAAGCAATAACTTCTTCCTCTCTGTCTCCCTCACCTCCTCTGTCCCAATGCAGTCCTCCAACTCAAACTCCAGCAGAGACGCACACGGGAGGAGCTGGTCAGCCAGGGGATCATGCCACGTAAGTGATATCATGCAACGTTCTTCTACACACGCACACACACACTGCAGCGAGATCTGCAGCTGATTGACAGTCACCTGAAGGTTTTTACTTTATCGACGACTAGATTCATAGTGTTAAACATCACAACCTTCCAGAGAGTGATGATCATTACATAACGGTTACGCTGAGCTATGCTAAGCTATATAGTTGATTGATCCACAGGCCTAAACAATCACCTGACTATAAACATCTGGAATAGGACATGCTGCCTGAATGTGTTTACAAGGACAAGAATCCGCCTGCCACTCACTGAAAGTGTTGTCTCTATATTTAATATCTGCATATGTAAGCGTATTATCTTCATATATATGTATAATCTACATCTATAAGTGTATCATCTGCATATATATGTGTATAATCTGTATATGTGTATGTGCCTGTGCCATATTTAGCTGTGTCTTTGCAACAGTGTTATCAAATAAGACAGCTTCCTCTTCTGCTGTATCCACTTCCTGTTTCACAGTTCCGCACATCAAAAGAGGTGGAGACACTTTTTATTACATTTATTTATTTTTTTGACTTTTTACAAAAAGGCACACAGTTTTTGGCCTCATACAGGATATATGCTTATTTATATGTACTCTGTAAGTGTATTGTTAATCTTAGAACAGAAGAAGCTGCTGCACCTGGATGAATCAGTCATGTCTCTAACATGAATGTGTTTGGCGTGTAAAGAATTCCGTAACTGGAGAGTTTTAGTAGCTCAGTAAACTGGCCCTGTGCCTGCAATTAATAGATCCAGGATCAGCTTCTACTGGTTGATTATTTTACTGAGAACACACAGACAAAATGAACTAACACATACGTTAAAGATGCTGTTTGTCTCCAAGACCAGATTTTACAGACTGACTTCATTTATTATTATAAGGAGAGTGTGAGAGACAGATGAGAGAGAGATGGTGAAGATGATGGAGAGATGATGGAAAGATGATGAAGATCTTGACAGTGAACCAGTCTTTAACTGTCCGTCTCCCACTGTGCTAAACGTATAATGAAACCACAGAAACAGGGGACTGAAACAGATCCAGACAAAGGAGTAAAATTGGCAGATGATGCTGGAATACACCAAAGAAACAAATATTACCACTAAACATTCAGCTTTACATTATTACCTCTGCCAAGAATTTTATATTTTCACCGGCATTTGTGTGTTTGTTAACAAGAAAACTCAAAAAGTTCAGGTCAGTTTCTCATCAAACTTTCAGCAAATGTTAGGAATGGTACCACGAACACATGATTAAATTTTGGTAATGATCCGGAAGAAATCCTGGTTTCTGGATCCATCTGAATTCTCAGTTGTTTGGTACCATTGCGATGAATGTACCTTCACGCAGGCGCCATCGTTTGAGGCCACGTGGTGGTGATATTTCACCCGCATAGCTCGGCCGAATGCTTGGCGGAGGCCTGCGCTCTCAGAGTGCTTTTCTAGTTCAGCATGTTCCCACCAGGAATGATGGCTGTAAAAACCTTGCCTTTCATCTGAAACTATGACCATGAACACACCAGAATATAATTAATTACACCGCATATTTCTCCATGTTTGCATTATTCTGTTGCGTAATAATCTCTAATTTTGTAATAAATCTTGTGCAATAGGCCTTTGTGCAATCTACACATGCAATTAATTTCTTGTGCAATGGGACGTGCAACAGCACTTTAGATCAAATAGCGTCACTTTAGTAATCATCACATGCTGTTCAACATTGTGTAAACAATGTTTTACTACATTCACACATACATGTGATCCCATCTTTACATGACTTGAAAACATGTGACCCTGTCCCACTTTTTACTGTCTGTGTTCACATGTTCTGTGATGTTTTTATGTCACCATTAACCTGCCAACAGAGCAAAGATGGAAATTAGCCACTAGCTAGAATCTTGTAGATTTAATGGTGATGATGATAAAAATAATAAGAAGAATAATGGATTTTGTTTTTATCAATTTTGCATGCAAAGGTGCCTGCTCCCAATTATAAATAAATAGAAAAAGATTGGTAAAATTGATAAAAACTGGTACCCAGGTAATCATGCAGACCAACATGTGTCACCACACACTTTTGTCTACCTGACAGTTCCTTTAAAAATAAAATATAATTGTGTTGTCCCCAAAGCATATTCACATACCAATAATAATAACTTTACAGATCACCTCATGGTTACAAAGTTCTTATAATTGAACTACATTATACAATAACACAGTACAAAAATACAGAATAGCAACATACAAAAGCCATACAATAAGAAAACAGATTTAGTTAAAAAAAAAAACACTCAGATGATTACAAGCAAGTTTTGAGAAGTGTTTTAAAAAGGATAGCTACTTAGTTAGCCTGACTGTGATCTCAGGGCATTTCAGAACTGAACTGAGGGGTCTTGTGGGCAGGTGAGTTTCAGATTCCTCTCAGGGCTGCTGGAAGATCTCAGGTTCATAAGCTTTTAATATCATGTCACAGATGTAGGCAGGAGCCTACAATTAAGGCTTTAAAAACAAGCCGTAAAATATTAAAATCAATTCTGAAATTCACATTTGAATCTATGGATGCGTGTATGTATATGCACTACCATTCAAAAGTTTAAGGGTCACCCAGACAATTTTGAGTCACACTTTTATTTTCCATCATGAGTTGTAAAATTATTATAAAATATAGTCAAGACATTGACAGGAAATTTAGAAATATATATATATATATATATATATATATATATATATATATATATATATATATATATAAAATAAGATAAAGTTTTTATAGCTTCTCTAACCAGCTAAACTGTTTTCAGTCGTGCTAATGTGATTAGCTGTGCTAATAATCACTTAATCTTCTGATGCAATGAGCAAACACATTAGTACCATTAGAACACTGGAGTGAGTTGCTGGAAATGGGCCTTTATACACCTATGTAGATATTGCACCAAAAACCAGACATTTACAGTAGTAATGTATAGAGTGTATTTCTGATTAGTTTAAAGTTATCTTCATTGAAAAAAGTGATTTTCTTTAAAAAAAATAAGGAAATTTCTAAGTGACCCCAAACTTATGAACAGTAGTGTATGTCTGTGTGTGCGTGTGTCTGAGTGTGGATGTATATATATATTACATATTTATGCTGCATCAAAGTAAATAATTCACAGGTTTTATTCTTTTTGCATATAAAAACAGACTTGTCTTTTCATTCCAGCAGCAATGTTTAATGAACTAGTTTAAGGGACAAATGGACATTTTGCCCCCAAACCTTCAGGTTTTAATGTCCCTAAGTATCTTCAAAGGAAATCATAAGAATTCATATGAACCCACTGAGGCTCAGCCTCCTCTCTTCTCCTTTGTCTCCTCCTCTGTCTCCTTCTCCCCCTCTGTCTCCTCCACTGTGTCTTCTTGTCTCCCCCACCGTCTCCTCCATTGTCTCCTCCTCTGTCTCCACAGTGACAGAAACTGGAACATATTTCAGCAGATGTTCCAGATCAGCTGACCAGTTTAGTGCAGTTGTGTTGTGATGTCGACCGTTTTAGTTACATCACAGCAGTTGTGACACTAGGAACACTTTCTTCACATACTAACACACCCACACACTGCAAAAAATTAAATCTTATCAGGGAAAATGTCTTGTATTTGGTGCAATTAATCCAATAATGAGTAGAATTTATCTTATTCCATTGGTAGATAATTTATCTTATTTAAGGTTATTGTCTTGTTTTCTTAAAACAAAACCAAATTCACCCAAGTCGGGAAAAATCTTGAAATAAACAAAATTATCAGCCAATGGAATAAGATAATTCTACTTAGTATTGTATATCTTTTTTGTATGTGTTCATTATTTGCAGTCGCTCGCTCGCTCGCTCGCTCGCTCGCTCACTCACTCACTCACTCACTCACTCACTCACTCACACACACAGTTACTCACTAACACTGATGCACTCACTCACATTCATGCACTCACTCACACACTCACAAACCAAATGTTTCACCAGCTCTGACCAATCAGAGGGCAGCGGTGTTACATCATCCTAACAGCTTCTTCTCTACATCCTTCCCCCAAACTGTTTAACTTTACTGAAGCATTATTAAAAACTAAATGATTCCTAAATATTTAAAGGCAGTAAATTTTTTTTGTTTTTTTAAAATGAACATTTCTGCAACATTAAGAAATTATATGAACCAAAACTTTTGGATAAAATCTGAAATCCAAACTTTGGAACGTTTTTATTATGATCTGAATTAAATGTAGTTTCTCCAGATTACAGGTTCTGATATTCTCTTAATCAGCATCAATGCCTGGTTCTACACACACATTGGTATAAGAGAAACATGAATGTAAATTTTCATTCCGTCATCAGTCTGCAGATTCAGTTGCAGCCAACCTAACCCAGTTTTCAGACAGGAAGTTGCCTTTAAAATGAACGCAAGAGGAATCACTGTTACAGTCACAGACTTTACAACTATTACAGTCTGTTACAGGTCACGACTATACCAGAATCAAGGTGTGTGTGTGTGTGTGTGTGTGTGTGTGTGTGTGTGTGTGTGTGTGTGTGTGTGTGTGTGTGTGTGTGTGTGTGTGTGCGCGCGTGTGCGTGTGCGTGTGTGTTTACTCCCATCAGTCTGCATATATATATATATATTTTTATTCTCTCCCAACAGCACTGAAGAGCCCTGCAGCTTTTCATGAACAGCGGAGGAGTCTGGAACGTGCGAGAGTGAGTCTAAAAGACACAAGTCATTTTCTGTGGATTGTTTAGATCCATATTTTAATAAAATCTGAAAATGTTATCATAAATATGTAGCGTAAAACTGTAATAAAAAGCTGCCAACTGGAGTAAAGATTTCACTTACTGATCTAATATGTGTGTCTGTTGGAATAATATTTATTATTTATATTTCCCATGTTAACAAAGAATTAAAAAAATCAACCCAAGGGTTTTCATGGTGATATCTGAAGGGTACAAATTTTAACCTATTCACATGAGAAAAAAAGTGCCATGCGTACCAATGAGATATATTTTTGTCGTTCTTTTGCAATTTGTTTGAGGTTGACCCCCATTTTGACTTAAAATTACTGGACTAAAACCAGCTTCATAACTGCTCAAAACAAAACGAAGTAAAAACAACTGTTTAACCAATGATGACAAAATAAAACAAAGAGACATTTATTATTCTATTAAAGATGTTTTCTATTCCCCCCACCCCCAGACCGAGGACTATCTGAAGAGAAAGATCCGGTGTCGGCCGGAGCGCTCAGAACTGGTGAGGATGCACATTCTGGAAGGTGAGTTATTGTTTAAGACTTAAATGGTTTCCGTAGAGATGGAAATATGTCAGTTGATTTAAGCACAGTTTTCTCATCTTGTCTTGAGGATCTTTATCAATCTTCTTGTTTCAAAGCTTCAAGTAGCAGCATGGGTAGATTGTTAAAACACGCTTTATTTTTAAATGAACCTTCGACCTGATTTGGGTCAGTGATCTTTAGAACCTCTGTTCTGTATAGTATTTGTATGAAATATATAACTGATCTCTGTGCATGTTGTCCCCTTTCCTCCATATTGTCTTGTTGTCCTGTGGTCAGAGACGTCAGCTGAACCGTCTCTTCAGGCCAAGCAGCTTCAGTTGAAACGAGCTCGACTCGCTGACGACCTGAATGACAAAATCTCTCATCGTCCTGGACCCATCGAGCTGGTTCATAAGAACATTCTGTCAGTGAACTGCCCCTCGCCCTCGCCCTTGGGTAACTACTCCCCCCCACCCTCCCACATTAACCTGTACCCTCCCAAATAAACCACACTGTGTAAACAGTTGTTGTTGTCATGATGACAGATTCTCCTAAGGGGGGGGAGAGCTCCTCTTTAGATGAAGACAGCAGTGATGCTCTGTCTCCAGACCAGTTGACCAATCAGGACTCTCCCCTGGGTTCTGTCCCTCCGAACGGGGACAGGTCCCCCACACAGGTTTGTCCCAGAGAATGCTGGACTTTAACCAATAAACACTGATAATAAACCACTAACCAGTAATGTTCTCTCAGTTCCTTACTCAGGCTCCTCCACCTCCACCACCTCCTCCTCCACCTCCTCCCCAGGTGAATGGATCAGACTCCTCCCCACTCCCAAAGGTGACCAATGGGACGATAGGGACGTCAGTAAACTCCCGCCCCTCCACTGGACATATCAAGGTGCAGGATCATGCTGTAATTCATCATTTTAAGACATTTTCTGTTTCCAGCTGCACAATTTTCACTAAATATGACCTTAAATCCCCCATTTCCTTCCCTCCTCGTCTTGACCCCTTGTTTCCTTCCTCCTGTTTCTGTCAGCAGTCTCAGGCTAAGACGAGCTCAGACCGTCCTCCACAAAGACTCAAGAAGCCGAAGGACAGTAAACCGAAGGTGAGTGGGCTGTTTGTTTTACTTTTGTTTCAACATCACTGACACAGGAAATTAATTCAACACAACTGCTGTTTTCTGCCATAATAATTCTGGGCAGATGAAGCAGAAGAAGCAAGGCTGAGTTTGGGTTGAATGAAACAAACACTTCCTCTTTTGTGTTAAGGTGAAGAAGCTGAAGTACCACCAGTATATCCCTCCGGACCAGAAGGCCGACAAGGAGCGTCCTCCTCAGATGGACTCGTCCTACGCCAAGTTGCTCCATCAGCAGCAGCTGTTCCTGCAGCTGCAGATCCTGAGCCAGCAGCAGCAGCACTACAACTACCACACCATCCTGCCAGCCCCCCCCAAGTGAGTGACCTAACCCTAACCCTCGCATCACAATACTTAATTTATTCAGTACTTTAAAGAGAAAGTTTGCTTTGACAGAGTGAATTTAAAATCAGAAAATAAAGCAATAAACACTAAAATAACAACACAATTGCCAAAATTGCGTAGTTTTGAGCCCAGTTTAATTGAACATTGGTGATCAGCGTTTGGAAGGTTTGGTTTGATTAGAAGTGACCAGGTGAAGAAAGGTTTGGGTGTCAAATGATATTGATGCATGAACCTAAAATATATTGAAACATTCTTCTTCTTCTTGTGTTTGTCTTCCTTCAGGCCACCGACTGAGCTCCCTTCCACAACCAACTCTGGCCCCTCCCCCTCCCGCAGTGTTCCCACGACAACCACCTCAGCCACCTCCAATCAGAGTGGGATTAACCGGCAGAGCCAAACAGCAGTGGGAGGAGCCAAACCAACCACTCTGCCGGCCAACCTGGACGAATTCAAAGTAATTCAAACCAACAATTTTATCAATAAATATTAATTTTGGGCCACATCTCTATATAGCTTTAAAACTCTACCTGCTAATTGACTCTTTGGTACTTTACTTGCAGAGTCGTTGAGTCTCTTCCTGTTAAATGAGTCTTTGAGTCTTTACCTGCCAACTGACCTTTGAGTCTCGACCTGATAACTGAGTCCCATCTGTTTTCTCATCCTTCAGGTTGCTGAGTTGAAACAGGAACTGAAATTACGTGGTTTGACCGTCTCAGGCACCAAGAACGATCTCCTTGAGAGGCTTCGTAATTATCAAGAACAAAATGGCAAAATTGGCGTATTGCAGCCCGGCCAGCAGGGCGCCACCTCAGCCGTTAAAGCCAATATATCCTCTCCAACCACAACTGCCACCCCTGACCACCAATCAGGAGACGGCGGGTTTAAGGTGGCCTTTTCCCCACTGGCTCAGACCATTCCGGGGCGAGTCATGCGGTTCGGCAGCACCAGCTCCAGCCCACCTGTGTCACCAACTCCGTCTGAGCCCTCGTTAGCGGGGATGAGTCCGGATGAAGCTAGCTGTAACGGAGACATGTTTGGAGAGATGGTGAGGTCTTAACACCTGTTTTAGTAATTGTTCAATGAAATGTTTAAACCTTAACATCCTCTTCTTTTTCTTGTCCTTCAGGTGAGCTCTCCCTTGACCCAGCTCACCCTCCACCACTCTCCTCAGCACCCATCAAATGTCTCACAGCTCTCACACCCACTTTCCAAGGTCAAAGAGGAAACCCAGAATTCATGCAGCCTCTCCAGAGCCTCGCCCACCACAGGCCAGCCTCCAGAACCTCTGTCTGCAACTATGGACACATTCTGCCTCGACAAAGACCAGATGCTTCAGGAGAAGGACAAACAGATCGAGGAGTTGACCCGTATGCTGAGGCAGAAGCAAAGGCTGGTGGAGACCCTCAGATCACAGCTGGAGCAGGGAAAGATGGTGGGTGGTGTAGTAATGGAGAAAGAAGAAAATGAGAAGAGCAGAACGGCCTCCCCAGAGGTTAAATCACAAACACCGATAAAAGCCTCGGCCATTCAGCCTCCGACACTGCCCAACGGCGTTGTGGTGAAGGTGAAGAAGGAGCTGGAGCCCGAGGAGGGGATGGAGGGAGTCGCAGAAGAGGCCCAGATCAAGAAACTAGCCCAACCGATGCAGTGCTCTCAGGAGACTCTGCTCAGGCTGCAGCAGATCCATCGGCTGCAACTCCAACAAGCCGAACAACAGAAGCAGCAGCAGACTCAGGCGCAGCTGCAGAAAGTGGCCGAGGCCAAGCCCAGTGCTCTCAAACAGCAGCAGCAGAAGAAAGAAGCTCAGATCCTGCTTCACCAGCAGCAGCAGCTGCAGCAGCTTATCATACAGCAGACCCAGCAGAAGCAGCTGCAGGCCCAGCAGAAACTGGCCCAACAGAAACTGCTGCAGCAGAACCAGGCGAAGCAAACACCAGGGCAGGTCCCGGCTCAGCAGAAGAACCAGGTTCAGCTGAAGCAGGTTCAGGTGCAGATCCAGAATCAGATGGCAGCGGCTCCGAAGTCTGGAAGCAACCAGATTCAGCAGAGGAGACAGTTGAAGGCTCAACAGAGACAGAAACAGCCGACGCCAGCGGTTAACACACAACAGGTGTTCATCACACATACTCATAAATGTCTGTTGATTCTGAATCATTAAATAACAGCTGAGAAGTAAATGAAGTGTTTGTGTCTGTAGGTGTCTCCCATCTTCATCAACCAACAGAACGGCGCTCAGATCCACACTCAGGCCATATCATTAGACCTCCTCAAGGCCAACGGAGCACCGACACTGGTCACAGACAGCAACGGTAACCACTACCTGATCGCTCTCACCGGCCACACAGACGGACAGAACGGAGTGTCCTCATTGGCCAAAACCAATGGACGCATCACACTGCAGGTAAGGGACATGTTTCATTTGTGATGTAACTTGTATTTTCTTCATGGAGATAATCTTCCCTCATGCTCTTGTTGTCCTTTTTTCAGAGATTACAGTCGACTCCAACTAAACTGCCCAGCACTGATAGCCAATCAAAAGAGCAGAAAGAGGCCGAGCCAGTGAGCCAGCCTATCAAAAAGGTACAAGTTTTATTTTTTATTTGGTTATTAAATAAATACATATAACAGAGGATAATATGATGTAACACCACCCCAGGAAAAATAAATATAAAATAAATAAAATAAAATAAAGAAATAAAGATACATACAATACAATACAATACAAATAAAGATAAAAAGAAGGTAAGTGAAAGTGATAGAATCCCTTCAGTAATTCAAATAATTAGCACCAGGATATTTGAATCCAAAATATGAATTTGACAGGTATTTGAGAATATTTAAATTTCTAGTAGTAGTAATAATTTTGTTCATGGCACCTTTATGTCTCACCATTCAAACAACAAATATGTGAAAAATAATACACAAAGTCAGGAGAAATATAATAGAGGGTGTTGGGTGAATGCTTAATTTAGGATTTGTGGTTAAAGTGAGTCTGCCAGTTTGAACAGGTGAATTTTGAGGAGGATTTAAATATAGAAATGGTGTTGGACTGTCAGATGTGTGGGGGGAGGGAGGTTCAGAGCTGGGGGCTGCGCAGCTAAACCCGAACACCATAGCGCTGAGGCGGGAGGGGGCGGAGCCTTTGTAGGTGAGCAGAAGGGTTTCGAAATTGATCCAGGATTGACCAGGGAGCCAGTGAAGTTGGAGGAGGATGGGGGTGATGATCAGGGCAGTATAGAACAGCCGGTTGAAGCGTTCGTGGGGAGTTCAGAGAGAATGGAGAAGGACTTGAGTTCTGAAATACAGGGATGGGCGGAGTTTGGAGATGAAGGGAAACAGTCTGTGTGACGTTATTTATGTGTTGTTGAAAGGAAAAGCTCCCCTCCAAGAAAAGCTCCCCTCCAGAATGACACCAAGGATGTGGGTGGAAAGCAGTACAGGGAAACCACCAATGAAGATGTCTGGGACAGTGATGTGTAATGGGCTATGACATTGATTTATTTATTTTTTATTGTCAATGGGCTTCACAAGGTTCTGCAACACCCAGCTCCTGCATCCTGAAGACAGGTGGCGAGGTAGGGGCTTGTGGGTTTGGTGGAGATGTAGATCTCGGTGGCTAGCAATGGACATGAAGACAATTATGTCCAGGGGAAGAAGGTAAATCGTAAATGGCAGTGGGCCCAGCACTGACCCCTGGGGGACACCCAATGAAAGAGAATCACCCAGACCTGTGGTTACTCAGTTCAATGTATTGATATCTATTAGTGGGGTAAGATAGACAGATACACACTTCACTTTCACTACCCGCATTTCATATTGTGTTGATTTATTAGTTTTGTTTAATTGACTACTTTACAAATATATTTTCAGTGTGTCATGGAATATAAAATGAAATACTGAAGGACTGTAACAACCTGCCTGAATTGTTGTATGAATCATATATTTTATCATTGTTCATTTTAGTTTAATTTTAACAGATTGTACAGGTGATAAAAACCCTACAGAAGATTATACATGGACCTCATCTAAATAGAACAAAGTAAAAAAAAAGTAGCAATAATGTCCTTATTTAATGCTATGTAAATTACATAAACATCATTTTTTATTTTCCTCTTTGTAAAATAAGTGGACAAATCATTTAATTCAATCACCAGAACCTTAATCTGCACCTGAAATTTTTATAATTGTTTAATTTATTTATTTTGTATATTTTGTATGTGTAGGAAATGTAAGTCATATTATGCAGAATGAGAAAAATGAAGAGAAGTGCAGCAGCTTCCTTCTGCCACAAGATGGCGCCACTGGTCCTTTAACACTTTGAACCATCAGAATCTAACTGGACTGATGATGAGAAACAGCAGAAACGAAACTTCAGTTCAACAGTCAGACCAGGATTCAGCGAGTCTAAACATGCAATTTCTTCTCGTCTTTCAGGGACAGAAGGTGACACTGCACTTGGACACCAGCGGGGTTCCAGCACCGGGTCAGCCGGCCACCGCTCCGCCCAGTCTGCAGCCGTTCTTCGACGACATGCCAGACAGCGAAAGCCAAAGCAACATAATCTCATCTCTGAAGGTACCGACAGCTTCTCTACGTGCTGCAGCTCCATCATCACTTCATCTCTACTGCTGCCCTTCATTGACCTTTTTTCTCCTTTTCTCCTCTTTTCTCCTTTCATCACTTCATCCTGGCAGCGGCAGGAGGCGTGTCCTCCTTACGACCGGCACACCCTGTTCACCCCTCCCTCCCCCAAACCCAACACTTCCCTTCCTCCTCAGCGCTTCAAAGTATGTCCTCTGTCCATCTGTCCTGTCCTTCCTTCTGTCTGTCCTGCAGCTGTGTCCTTTCTGTGAAGCAGTTTTCCATTCGTCAGTTTTATTTGTCATGTTGTTTGCGCTTCTTCTTTAATTGGCTGTTGAATGTTTTCCAGAAGGTTTTTGAGGACCTGAGAGATTCTTAACTTGTACTCAGATGTGAGAAATCTGGAGGTAGAAAAGTCACAAAAAGTCAATTAAGTGTTTCCACTCCAAAGACAAATTAAGAATCACACCCATCACATCTCCTTATATAAATATAAAAAATATGTTATGAGTTTTGTTGTTTTGTTTTCTAATTATAATAATTATTTTTAATTTAACAAATTTGAATTTTGCTACTTTTTTTTAAATTATTCTTACTATTTTTACAGCAGAATTGACTGAAATGACGGCATCATTTCAAACTAAAAATCAGAGCTGAAATTATTAGTCAATCAATTAATCCCTTAACCTGCAATAATTTTGATAATCATGAGGTTCAGGTCCCTGGGACCAGCTTCAAAGTGTATTGTTGTGTTTCAGGATGTAATTTGTGTTTTTCTTCCTGTCGGCTGACGATTTCTGTCTCTTGTCAGCAGGAAAACGGTGTGAACAGCCAACAGATGGATGACCTGTTTGACATCCTGCTGAAGAGTGGAGGTGATGATGATGATGATGATGGTGATATTACTGTAAACTGTTGCTTGTACTAAAGGATTCCCTCTTGTCTCCATTAGAAATCCCCGGCTTCAAGGCGAACCCTGACCCCTCCCTCGCCCCCCTGCACTCCGACCCGCCCTCCCCGTCTTCTCCCCCATCCCCGCTGCACCTCTCCCCTCCCACCCCCACCTCCCCGCTGATCTCCCCCCAGCCTTCCATAGGGGAGCCCTGCACAGGCAGCGGGCGCCTGGAAGACTTCCTGGAGAGCACCACCGGCGCCCCGCTGCTGGGCGTGGAGCCGGACGGCGGCCTGACGCTGATCGACGACCTCCACAGCCAAATGCTGAGCACCGCCAGCATCCTGGACCATCCTCCCTCCCCCATGGACACATCCGACCTGGGCTTCTCCCCCCATTCGTCGGGGCTGGACTTCAGTGACCCCACCTTGGACAGCATGGACTGGCTGGATATCTCCATGGTGGGGAGCGCCAGCGGAGGGAGTAGCGGCGGTGGAGGAGGGCGAGGAGGAGGAGGAGGGGGGGGGAGGGGGAGGAGGAGGAGCAGGGGGAGGCGACGGGGGCACGAGCCTGGCCCCGCTGGCACCACACACCCCGCCAAGTGTCTTCTCGACCGACTTCCTGGACAGCACGGACCTGCAGCTGCACTGGGAGTCGTGTCTGTAGCCCCGCCCACAGACGGACATGCGCTCGCTCACACTGTGTACAGGCTCCGCCTTTTATTTCACGCACATACAGATCCTTGTCTATGCTGTCTCTACCACTGAGGGGGGTCACTGGCGCACGCACACGCACGCATGGACACGCACGCATGGACACACACTCACACACACACACATACCGTCTTTCACTGGCTGTTCATTCAGGACATGGTGAAATGAGTGAAACATAGAAATAGAATTCATGGAAAGGACTTGTTGATGTTAATGGTCTTTGAGGGTCATTCTATGATCCAGTCAGCAGACTGTTCACAGACCAGCTGATCGAATCTCTCGGTCCTGCATCAATAGATAAAACACATTTCAACCTGTGGAATCGTTCTGCAGACAGAGAGCTGAGTGTGTGTGTCAGTGCCTCCTAAAACTTTGCACTTATGCTGAATCTGATTGGTTTAAAGGGGCGTTCAGGTTGGTTTAAAGGGGCTTTCAGGTCAATCTTCGCGCTGTCTGGTGAGGCAGAGTGAAAGACACCTCGTGTCATATTATTGATCAGCTGAGCCGTTGATGGATGGTGTAAAAAGTAAAGGCAGCTGTCGTGGCCTCGCCGCCTTGCTGTGGCAACCTGAACCCCGCCTACACTAGTCGAAAAACACAACCGCCGTCGGTTGACTGTTGAAATGAACCATATCGGTGGCAACGGTTTGAATTGAAGCCTCATTAGAGGTTGCGTATTATTGGTAACATTATGGTAGACCACTATGTATTGCTGTATATGGGGTGTATATTATCAATTGTCCATATGACTATTTTTCTTTGCTGGTTGCTTCAAGTTGAGCTCGCCGGCTAGGGAACATAAGGTGAGGGGCGGGGCTTCCAAAACACTTGGACTTTGTCATTTTTTTAAAGAAAGAAAAAGTTTAAAAAATAAACATACTATAAAAACTCAAAGATGTGACTTGTTTTTATTTTACATGTTCGAAATGAATCAAATGAATATGTAGACATGAATTTAAGTAAATAAAGAACTTTATAAAGAACCAAAGTTTCATGAAATTTCAATCAAATTTCATGAATGTGTATGCTAGATAAATCCTAAGGTAAAAGAAATGCTTTGAGCTTTCTTTTAACATTGATCTAGTGGGATGCCTCCCCTGGTATCTGTATCTGAAGACATTTTGTTCCATAGTTTTGGGGCATAATTGACAAAGGCGGATCAGTGATCTTCTTTCTGCTTCCTCCAATAAACCAGCAGCAGATGATCTTGTAGCTAACAAGAGACTTCGAAATGTAGCTCAGTCCTTTCCCATTTATGGTTGTGTATGTCAGGAGGCCTTTAATACATCAGACATTAATAATAAATTCTAAAGGTCAGCGGAAGCCAGTGCAGAGCAGCTGAGGCTGGACTGATGTCCTCTCTCCTCTTAGTTCTGGTTAAAAGTCAAGTTGCAGAGTTTTGGCTCAGCTGAAGCGTGTCATTGTTTTTTCTGGAGACCTGTAAGGAGCATTACAATGATCTACTGGCCTGAAATGAGGCATGAATCAGTTTCTCAGCATCTTTTTGGATTAAGAACATTCTGACTTTAGCTGTTTCTGAGGTGGAAGAAAATAGAGTCCAAAATATTTCAGACCTAAGGTGACAGTTGATAGTGGAGTTTATTACTGCACCATCATTCATGCATATACAGACTCTCTCTCTGATGATATGACTGTGGCAGCATATATAGAGATAATAGACTGAGGCAGCCTTCTTCTGACTTGTGTGAGGATGCTGATTATTATCAGAGCAATTTCATTCATATTTTCTGAAGCCTGACTGAAACTCCTGCAGGATCATTTCTTTCAAAAAGGAATTTATTTGCACTGAAACTCTCTTTTCAGGTATTTGACTAATAGTTGGCCAGGATTAGCTAGATTTGGATTTATCAATTTTATGTTCATACATCATCTATATTTCATTCAAGAACAAAGTTGAGAAAACCAGGCCGGTTCTGAAGGTCTCAACCAATCACAGCTCATTTTAAAATGGCAGAAGCTAATAGGGAAAAGACAGAATCCAGTGTTGGCTGCTTAGCTGGATTATTCAGTTAAGCAGCAAAAACAAGAAGCAAGAAAGAAAGTAGAGAAGAGAGAAAAAAAGTCCAACAGCGAACAAGGGAAACACTTAATGTTCAGCAGAGAAATGGAGAGAACTGTGTTTATCTCCTGGACCAGTGAGCTGCAAACTTCATTTCTCTGTTACAGAGATAAGTGTGTTGGAGATAAATGTGTGTGTGATTAATGGGTTGATGAGGTAAAGTTACTATGGAAACAGGTAATTTATGGCTGTGCTTGCTATTGTTTTTAGTTTAGCATTAGTGAATATTAGTGTTGTAGCTCTTCATTTCTTGCTCAGTTGTTTATTAAAACAGTGAGTTACAGCTGCATGTGGTTGTTGCTTCATAGCTTGCACATGCAGGGCAGGAAGAGCAGTAATGTAATTAATGATGTTTTCTCTTGGTAACTGTGTCCTGTCCACCTGTCCCCATCTGTTCCTGTCTCTGTCTGCTGTGCTTCGATCCACTTTTGGTTGCTCCTTAACAGGAGTTGTATTAACCCTTATGTTGTTGTGTTGCCAGTCAAATCTGACTGTTAAAGTTTTTGTCTCTGAATGTGGTTAATTTGATCAGATTCGACTAAGAATCCATTACTTTGTCCTAGAAACTGGATTTCACCACACAAAATTAATTGTCTTAATTTGCATACTATTTTTTTTTTATTATTCAACTTTTGTACATTCTTGGTGTTCCAGGTCAAAAGTGACTGGTCATTAGAAATGAATGGGAGAGACCAGAAATAATGTAAGGAATTGAACTCTACATATATCTACATTTGTCAGAAGGACACACACGCACACACACTTTAAATGGTTTCAAAACAATGTCCTTGCTAACTTAAACCTCAAATAGCCTGTGATAAACAGTTGACTATGTTGCATCAGATATTTTCTTATAGTCAAAATAATCCAGAAATTGTTTTTTTTTAAGAGCTTGAATTCAAGATGTTCAAATGACACATGCAGGCCATAAATAACTAATAGAAGTACAAAACTGGTAAGGTTCACAAGATGTTATGTTGGTAAAAAAAACTGAACACAACAAGAAGTGATAATATATGTGTTATTACAGGTTTTATGATGTGTCTTAAAGAATTGTTGTGTTTATTAGCTTAGATTGAGCTGTTTTTTTCTCCATGGGGAGTAGATTTCCCTGCATGAAGCCATTGTGTTTCTACAATAGCTCAGAACAAACCAATCAACGACTCTACAGACAAATTAATGATTTTGCCTGTAGTTTTCCTACGTTGAGGTATCAGTTATCTGCATTCTGCATCTTCACCACTAGATGCTGCCAGAAATTGTATCAAAATGAGGGAAAACTCTTCCACAGTGCTTCAGCATATTCAACAGTTTCAGTATCATTGTTTGTTGTAAAGAGAGAAGCACAAACAGCATTAATGATGAAAAGTCTCCATTTTAACATCTAAAAAGTATTTTAAATTGTAAACCTGACCGAACGGCAGAAATTAACCGGATCGAACTTGTCCTGTAATGAGTGAAATCGACATGACTGATTCGGTGGGATGTGAGGAGTCGTGTCTTTTAATATAACCTCCAGCTAAACTGTGTGAGGCAGAGTTACGCAACACACTGGCCTGGTTAAGAGTTTTTATTCTAACTCAGATGCTGCAGAACAGGGAGAGTAATATGTTGTTCGATGTTCTGGATAATGAAATTCTAGTTGGGATGAATCATGGATGGAGGAGAGAAGTTGTGTCGGAAAAAGATATTTGACTGAACGATGATGCACGAAGTTAAACAAAGTGCTGCTCTGTCGCTTCTACTGCGGATCAATGATCTGAGGTTCACATAGTTCCACATGTGCTGCAGTCAATTAGGTCAAATCAATGATATGAAAGAAATCTCTTTTTTTTCTGCAGAAGTTTGATCAGTTTTGTCCAGTAAAACACAGAAATACCATAATGAAAGAGCAAATGTAAGCATCTATTTACTAGATGGTAAATCTGGTTGTAGCTCAACAGTAAGATGCTTTTACTTTTCTCAGTACATTTACACACAAGCGGGTTTACAGTGAATTCAGAAATATGCAATGAGAATACTGAACACATGAAGAGACATGGTATAAAAGTAGGTTGATCACAGTGGAAGCATCAATGAATTGACTGGTTCAGCCCAAACAGCCCTGAGCTCTTTATCTGGAGCGAAGCTTTAGACACTGATCACAGCGAGAGAACAGAGACGTGATCAGACCGATTGTACCGCGAGTCACTTACATTAATTAGTGGAAGAGTTATCAGACATGAGAGAGTGAGCGGACAACTTCACTGAATGAATGTACAATTTAAAACATTGTTTTAAAAAGATGAAGAAGATGTTTTCAACATCACCTGTGTTGAAGATCCTCTGCCATCACATAAACACAATGTGCCAAGTGAGGAGACCTATGATGAGTTAAAACCTGTTTTGTTAAAGCTTTATTACCAAATGACCGAAGGACAAACTGAATGATTAAGCAGAGTCAGCTGAGTCTCTGTCTGTGAACTATTTTTGTTTAGCATAAATTTAAAACTGGATAATAGTGTAGACAGCATTGATATCATAGCAGTGTGTTCAAAAAACATGAGTGAAGCCAAAATCCTTATGATAATTTTTATTTTGGTGCGTTGAGAACTCTGCATTTTATATCCTAAATCAAACCAAAATCAAAATGTGAAGAATAATGTGTCAATTTTTAAATTATTTTACATAAAATTAAGAAAAAATGAATATTGAGCTCTTCAAAGAAATAGCAGTGTTTGAGTTTTTCTTTACAAACTCAAATATGTACTGTATAAACTGAAAGCCCTTCAAGATTTAGCATTCCAGTAATATTTAGTTGTTATGACCATGCTTTTTGAGACCTGTTTCACATCTTGCATGGAGTCGACTGACTTCTGTCTCCTATGAACAGCTATTTCATCCTCATAATTCCTCTGAATTTCTTGGTTTTGCCTCAGAAACAGCATTTTTGATTTCAGCCAACATGTTTTTATTGGGATTATGGTCTGGGATTGGGCTAACCACTCCAGAAATTTAATTTTATTGGTCTGGAACCAAGCAGCTGCTGGTTAACTGGTGTGTTTGGGATTGTTGTCTTGTTGAAACTCACATTTCAAAGGCATTTTCACTTATTTGAAGATATAACGTGGGTTTTCATTCACCCATTCTTTTATATTTTCCTCTCATAGACAAATTTTCTTTATCTCCATGCTGGAAATGAACCAGACTTAACTGAAGAAACTTGCACTCCATTCATTTTCTTTTTCAGTTCAAATCAAACCTCGACATTTTCCTGACATGAAGCAGCTCTGTGATTGGCTGATGTCGTGGGAAACTTTGACACCTCGACCTTTTACAGCTACAGGTTAGAAGTCCATCGATGAGTAGAAATTGATGGATTTTATCTCTCATGTTGTCAGGTTGAGTTGTTCTGTCCTTTATGTGTATTGTTCTATGTGGAGAGACTCAGTTTAACTTTTACTGCAGGTTAGATCCCTGAGGACAAACATGTCCCCGTCCTAAAATGTCCTCAAACTGCCTCCTCATGGATCCTCCTCAGCTTCTGCAGAGGTCAGGTTAGTGTCAGGTTAACTGCCCTTTACAGAGAAAATAGTTGAGGAGTGTCAGGACATGAGGATATTTCAAAATTAAGTTTAGGGGCCACACAACATAATTTAGCACCTATTTCATAAATGTGGGTTTGTTTTAGTAAAAAATCAACTTAATTGACCACTTAACATTGACCCAGCACCACTCATGTTCTGCTAAATTGAGTTGTAGTGATAACTATTGTTCCATCCTTGGAGCATTTCACATGCAAAACATAAAATACCACTTGCAATGAGTGATCTAACGAGGTCTGATTTAATTACTATATTAAACAGCTGTATCATCCTATTAATTGTTAATGTCTAACAGAAACAAGATGATTTCACTCCTGCAGCAGTTATATAGAAAAATCCAGCATGTGGAAACATATTTTATGAAGTTAGAAATGTTCAACCACCCAAAACACATTGTGCTCTATATGATGATCTCAATTCCATATGTATACAAATACATGGTGACATGGGATGTTTATATGCAGATTTATGCTTGACATTGATAATGATACAAGTATTTCTTGCAAGTTTTTAAAATTTTTTTTAGGTTAAAATTAGATTCATCACTCACCACTTGCAGTAACTTGGTGACATTTTGTACCTTCCTGTTCTCATGAATGAGAAAGTGGATCTGAACTTTTGACTGTTGAAATGAAAAATACATGCATATACGTATACGCCTTTAAAATCACAGGTTGATCTTTCAGAGTAAACCATCAGTCAGATGCTGCTGAAGCAGGAGAGTTTTTGTGTTTCTGAGAGAGATTCATTCCACTTCTCTCTAGAAATGATGCTGGTAATGAACCAGACGGTGTCAGGGCTGATTTGTGTCTGTTAAGGAGAGTCGAGGCTGAGGCTGTTCGCTTAATCTGAGAATGAACTATAATTTATCTGATGGCGAACTATGATAGATTCCTTCTAAAGTGTGTGTGCCGAATAACGCTGGATATTTTATCTCCTTTGGTTTGGTACTGACTGTAACACATACATCTGACTTTATAAAAAACTAAAATCACAAAACACATGGTACTCTGTTCCCTTTAAAGCTGCATCAACTGGTCGGAGGATCTGTGGATTGATTCCTTGCTCCTCTGGGCTATATGTCGATTTGTTCTTTGTTCTTGAAAAAGACACTTAACCCCATTTTGCTCCCAATGGCTGTGCCATGCTGTGTGGGAATGGTTCACTTCTTGATGTGCAGTTGGTATGTCAGCCACCGCCATCAGTGGTGAATGAACACTTGTAGAGTAAAATGCTTTGAAAAGACTTGAAAAGCACTATACACTGTCCATCTATACAAATGCTGTCCATCTATACAAATGTAGTCCGTCTATACAAATGTAGTCCTTCTATACAAATGCATTCCATCTATATAAATGCATTTCTTTTGTAGCAGCAGCAGAGGGAGAAATTGAAGTAAATCTCCAGGCAAACGAAATGGAGTCAAACAGTTTCTGTTGTCACATCTCATCCTGACAGATTAGAGCTCAGAGCAACAACATTTACTCAGGTCACAACATGCGAAGCAAAAAATGTCTTTGACGATAAACATCATGTCAGTTTCTCTGCTACTATGACACCAACAGGTTCCTGCAGCATCAGAACACCCCCCCCCCACACACACACACACACACACTATATACACACTAACATACATACAGTGCAATCAGAAAGTATTCACAGCGCTTCACTTTTTCCACATTTTGTTATGTTACAGCCTTATTCCAGAGATGTTAAATCATATTCCAGTCTGGGCTCTGGCTGAGCCACTCAAGGACATTCACAGAGTTGTCCTGAAGCCACTCCTGTGATATCTTGGCTGTGTGCTTAGGGTCGTTGTTCTGCTGAAAGATGAACCATCACCCCAGTCTGAGGTCAAGAGCTCTGGATCTGGTTTTCATCCAGGATGTCTCTGTACATTGCTGCATTCATCTCTTCCTCTATCCTGACTAGTCTCCCAGTTCCTGCTGCTGAAAAACACCACCACCACCATGCTTCATTGTAGGGATCGTATTGTCCTGATGATGAGCGGTGCCTGGTTTCCTCCCAACATGACGCCTGGCATTCACACCAAAGAGTTCAATCTTTGTCTCATCAGAACAGAGAATGTTGTTACTCATGGTCTGAGAGTCCTTCATGTGCCTTTTGGGAAACTCCAGGCACGCTGCCATGTGCCTTTTACTAAGGAGTGGCTTCCGTCTGGCCACTCTACCATACAGGCCTGATTGGTGGAATGCTTAAGCTGTAGAAACATCTCAACAATGATCAGTGTAAACAGGATGCACCTGAGCTCAATTTTGAGTTTCATGGCAAAGGCTGTGAATACTTATGTACAATTACATGTGTGATTGCTTATTTTTTTATTTGTAACAAAATTGCAAAAAGCTCTGTTCATGTTGTCATTATGGGGTGTTGTGTGCAGAATTTTGAGGGAAAAAATGAATTGAATACATTTTGGAATAAAGCTGTAACACAACAAAATGTGGAAAAAGTAAAACGCTGTGAATACTTTCCGGATGAACTGTATACAACAGCGCAGGAAGAGGTGCTGTATGGAGTTAATATTGGGTCAAATATGTTTGACTTTGAACTATAAAAACAAGTGTACACTTTGGGTTTTCAGGTTGAATATAATTATGATCCACTCTGTTAATTAGTTTGAATAAATTATTTATTTCCAATTTTCACTTTCATATATTTGGATTTCTGGGATCCCATTTCTTTCAGATGCACGCCTTAACTTTTCAGATTTAGATCTTATTTTAAAGATCACATCACGTTCCCCCCACATAAAATATCTCCCTGTATGCCTAACATAACACACACATACACACACTAGACATAACATAAATACACACACTTCAATATGACATCATCATCACATGACACCAAACTTGTGATCACGTTGATGAAGATAAAGCTAATCAATAATTAATATACGTAATTGAAAAGCCTTCATCATTGTACTACTGTTGAATGTAAATGGGACTTCTGATCCACTGATTGGTTGAATTGTTCAATAAGCTGTAAGCATGTTTAACGTGTCACAGCTGCTGAATCCTAAAGATCCACAGGAACCTTTCATGATGCAGCTGCAGTACATTACTCTATAAGCAGAGATCAATGGACTGATGTTTGTGATCAATAGGCTTCCAGTTTGAAGTGAGTGGTCAGAGCTGACCTTTTAATATCCGAACCCAACCCTGGAGGTCAACTGACAGGAGGAATTAATGGAACCAGCAGCAACATGTGGTGCTTAAACAACCGTAACTAACCCACTTTTACCTGTTAATAGGTTTTATCAGCTTGATCATAGAATTACCTCATTCCACAAAAAAAAAAAAAAAAAAAAAAAAAAAAAACATTTTAGGTTGAGTCTAAGATTTGGGAAACAATTTCGACATTTTACCCCATTTTATGAACAAAAATCAAATCAATAACCCTCTCCCTATGTACTTACCTGTACTTTATTACACCTGAGTTCAATTTCTCTAGCCACTTCCAGGCCTGATTACTGCCACACCTGTTTTTAATCAAGAAATCACTTAAATAGGACCTGCCTGACAAAGTGAAGTAGACAAATAGATCCTTAAAATCTAGACATCATGCCGAGATCTAAAAAAAAATCAGGAATAAATAAATAATATGTAATTGAGATCTATCAGTCTGGAAAAAGTTATGAACCCATTTCTAAAGCTTTGGGGCTCCAGAGAATCACAGTGAGAGCCATTATCCATAAATGGTGAACAGTGGTGAAACTTCCCAGGAGTGGCCGACCAACCAGAATTACCCCAAGAGCAGCAATTACTCATCCAAGAAAAAAAAAACCCACAACAACATCCAAAGAACTGCAGACCTCACTTGCCTCAACTGAGTGTTCATGACTCCACTATAAGAAAGAGACTGTGCTAGGCTGCATGAGTTCCAAGACTAATTTTGCCAGAAAACATCTTGATGTTCCCCAAGACCTTTGGGAAAATACTCTGTGGTCTGACAACAGTGTACCTGTCACCTCAATCAGTACCTGTCACTTATATTTGTACCTGTCACCTCTATGTGTACCTGTACCTATCACCTCTATGTGTACCTGTACCTGTCACCTCTATGTGTACCTGTACCTATCACCTCTATGTGTACCTATACCTGTTACCTCTATGTGTACCTGTACCTATCACCTCTATGTGTACCTATACCTGTTACCTCTATGTGTACCTGTACCTGTTACCTCTATGTGTACCTGTACCTATCACCTCTATGTGTACCTGTACCTGTCACCTCTATGTGTACCTGTACCTATCACCTCTATGTGTACCTGTACCTGTCACCTCTATGTGTACCTGTACCTATCACCTCTATGTGTACCTGTACCTGTTACCTCTATGTGTACCTGTACCTGTCACCTCTATGTGTACCTATACCTGTTACCTCTATGTGTACCTGTACCTGTCACCTCTATGTGTACCTGTTACCTCTATGTGTACCTATACCTGTCACCTCTATGTGTACCTATACCTGTTACCTCTATGTGTACCTGTACCTATCACCTCTATGTGTACCTGTACCTATCACCTCTATGTGTACCTGTACCTGTTACCTCTATGTGTACCTGTACCTGTTACCTCTATGTGTACCTGTACCTGTTACCTCTATGTGTACCTATACCTGTCACCTCTATGTGTACCTGTACCTATCACCTCTATGTGTACCTATACCTGTTACCTCTATGTGTACCTGTACCTGTCACCTCTATGTGTACCTGTACCTGTCACCTCTATGTGTACCTGTACCTGTTACCTCTATGTGTACCTATACCTGTCACCTCTATGTGTACCTATACCTGTCAACTCTATGTGTACCTATACCTGTCAACTCTATGTGTACCTGTACCTATCACCTCTATGTGTACCTGTACCTGTCAACTCTATGTGTACCTATACCTGTCAACTCTATGTATACCTGTACCTATCACCTCTATGTATACCTGTACCTGTCACCTCTATGTGTACCTGTCACCTCTATGTGTACCTGTACCTGTCACCTCTCTGCTCCCTACATCCTTGAGCTCACCTCACCTCCTACTCAGGCCCGCCGCTCCGTACACGCAGACTACGCAGCCAGCGTAGGGCCTCAACTAGTGGAGGGGGGCCTCCAAAATTAAGATTGGGAAAAAAAGATAATAAATATTACACTAATAAATATCAAAAATATGTAATTAGTTCTACGGGAGTTTTGTATACCATCACTGAAATCGGGAAAATTAAATGTGTAATGCATAATAAAAAAACTCAGACCCCAGCGGTACAGCGAGTGATGGGAATTCCGGCTCTACTTGGAGAGTCGGATCTTTTGGCTCAGCTCGCTAATACGAGTCGGCTCGTTCGGCTCCTCCGTTGCTCCCAACGAGGAGCCGGCTCCTATCTGTCACTTCAAAGAGTCGAGTCGGATCGTTCAACTTCAAAGACTCGGATCGTTCACGACGGCACAAAGCTTCGGAGCCACTTTTCTTACTACCCTCTGAAACGGCTTTAATAAGCAATTTTCTTCAGTTAAAAACTTCAACAATTGAAATGAGAGAATATCATCCAAGAGACACCATGAATCTGGAGCTGAAAAGCGAAAGAGGACAAAAGAGAAAGACAAACTTGCATCCCTTTCTGGTAAGTCCGTGTTATACCGTGTTTGTTTGTTTTGCTAACACAGCGTTACGTGATAAACTCGACAAGCTAGGCTAGGTTAGCCCAACAGTAAACAGGATTGGACAGAGAATAAAATTCAGCTCTAGCATCTTTTCTCTGCTCCAGGGGTCGTTGGGGATAACTCCCAGTCTGTCCTGGTAGTGAGGAGGAGGAGGGGAGGGGGCGGTGGTTGGGGGATGACTTTACATCTGGCCACAGTGTTGTAGAAGGTGTGTTAAAGTCGTGTGTAGTGCAAAAAATGTTTGGCCACCTTTGGTCATTCACAAAATGCCACTATTGTTTTGTTTAATGTGTAGGATTAGAATATGTTAATTTTTAAGGTATTTGATTTTGTCCTACCATATTAATATCATATAAATACAAATGCTACTAGATAGCATAATATAATGAAGTGATATTTTTGGTTTGGGTATTTTTATTCAAGTTTTATTAATGAGATATTTTTTCATTTAAATCATATTCATAGGGTCAATGCTCAAATATATAAACGGACCACCACATCAGCAAGAAGATGAACCAGATGATGAACCATCAACAAGCAGTGCAGTAAGCAGCCAACAACCATCCAACGTGTCTGAAGGTTCAAGTAAACAGCCACAAACAACAGTCACCTTAGAAGAGACATCCACACCCACAACTGAAAGCCTTCCCTCAGATGCAGTTGTTTTATTTATTTGTTATTGTGTTGTTGCTCTCTCTGATTTATTGTTTAACATACAGTATATTATTGTATAATAAACAGTTAATTTTTATTAACTTTACTTTTATTATTTTCAACTGTAAATTTCGTGAGCTTCCAGGAGTTTGGTGGGCGGGTGCGGGCGGGGGGGCCTCCCTACAAGCTGAGCTTAGGGCCTCCAAAACCTTAGCAGCGGCCCTGCTCCTACTTTCTCCTGTTTTCACATATTTGGTCTTCAGCTGTTCCACCTATTTCTTCCACCCTTTCTTTCCTCATTTCTTTTCTTTTACCCTCCTCCCCACTGTCCTACATATGCTGTCTTCTTTTATACTCTTCTCTCTCTCTCCCCCTCTTTCTCTCTCTCCCTCTCCCTCTTTCTGATATTCAGAGTGAAAACCAGAGGAAAGTGGAGACATAAAGGAGGATTTTGGAGGAGATTAGAAAACTAAACAAAAAGCCGCTTGTCAGTCTGGCTTAAAATTGTACATGTGGTTGTTTACTTTGAGAAAAGCTTTCAGAATTAGCCTCAGCTGTGTATGTGTGTGTAAGTGCATGTGTGCATGTGTGTGTGTGATGAGCAGCAGTGACCACAGCAGATGTTGACTGTCATCTGTCTGCTGTGCACACATTTGACATGTGGTGACACACACACACACACACACACACACACACACACACACACACACACACACACACACACACACACACACACATGCACACAAAAATATGAACAGACATTCACAAAAATTTACAAAAACTGACTCTAACCAACCTCCACTATAAACCCCCTCCTCTCTCTCTCTCTCTCTCTCTCTCTCTCTCTCTCTCTCTCTCTCTCTCTCTCTCTCTCTCTCTGAGGTAAATAGTGGAGTAGATCTCATTTGATTCCTGAATTGTTGCAGCACACAGTGCAGCTGCATGCACACAAACACACACACATATACACTATCACTGAATTACACACACACACACACACTTACACACACACACACACACACACACACACACATACACACACACCACACACACACACACACTACGCTGGGGTCTTAGCAGCATCAGCTTCTGACAGTGCTGAATCTCTCTGGACTTGCTGCTATGAGCTCAGTCTGAGCAGCACTTGAAGAAGAAGAGAAGAACAGAAGAAGAACAGAAGAACAGAAGAAGAAGTGATACAGGAGGATAAAGAGAGAAAAAGGAAGTGAAGAGGATAAGAGGAATGTTTTGTGTTTTTCCCCCAGCTGGAAACTATGGGGACACTCAGGGAAAAATGCTGCTGAGTAAAGTTTGTGGATAAATCTAGAGGGAATTTTTAATGCTTTTACTTTGAAAGTATCTCGGAGGATAAAGGGATACAAGGCGAGGAAAATATCCACAAGATTTTGTTTTCTATTTCAAATTGTAAAAGAAGGATTATAATCTCTAATTTTGAAGGTAAGTGATTTACGTATCACACATCTCACTTAAACCTCAAATAATCAACTTACAATAATGTTTCAGCTAATTTTGAACACTCTCTGCTCTTTTAACATAAAAAGTGGCCGATGAATTTCTCTCTCACTGACCTGTTAAAAAAACGCCCTCTGCCCTGTTTTCATAATTGATCACATACACATGTCAGATCAATAGATACATCATGTGTTTAATCATTCTGGCTAAAGTCGATTATTTCTGAGTATATACAGGAACAGTTTGTTCTCTGATTATAATAGAGTTGTTGCTTGATCGATAGTCGGTGTCTGCTGTCGCTTGTTATGTCATCAAATATAAAAGCATCCGAAAGTGATTTCATGGTCACTGACCTTTGCCCTGTGACTCTGCTTCCTGTTCAGGGCCTGCATCATGGCGTTCAACCAGCCTTCCTCCTGCCACCTTTTTCTCTTCCTTCTCTTCTCCTACCTGATCAACCAGCCCGCCTTCACCCAGGACCCGTCTATCGCCACGGTAACCAAAGGCAACTCCATCATCATCCCCACCCCAGAGACCAACTGGACGACCCCTGGCTACATCGAGACGACCCAGAACACCCCTCTGGAGACCGGGCTGTCCACTTCTAACAGCGGGGGAGACGCTGACGACGAGGACCTCCCACCTACTGGTGGAATGCGTTGCCAAGGTTACTACGACGTGATGGGCCAGTGGGACCCGCCGTTCAACTGCAACGCCGGCATATTCATGTACTGCTGCGGAACCTGCTTCTACCGCTTCTGCTGCCAGTTCCGCCAGCAGCGGCTGGACCAGAACATCTGCTCCAACTACGACACGCCCATCTGGGCCAACACCGGTAAACCCGTGGGCACTATCTCCGAGGGCCAGGGAGACCCAGAACGTGACCGCACGCACCTCATTGTCTACATCATCTGCGGCGTGGTGGCCATCATGGTGCTAGTCGGCATCTTCACCAAACTAGGCCTGGAGAAGACCCGTGGGGGAGGAGGAGCAGGAGCAGGAGGAGGAGCAGTAGGGGCGGGGCACACTGACCTCAACTCCAGGTGAGCGTTTGTTAGGAGGGAACACAGAAGACAGTTTTGTGTGTGTGTGTGTGTGTGTGTGTGTGTGTACGTGTGCATGTGTGCGTGTGTGTTTGTGTACTTGCATGTGCTTGCTGAAGCTTTGCTGAAGTTCGGAAAGTTGAAAATTCTTTAGAGAAATGAGACTGAATTTAGAGCACGTCAATATAATATATCACTATAATTGAATGGATTTTTAAGTATCTTGTCTTCAATTTCGCAAAAGTTTTTTTGAGTTCCTTTTGGGTTGATGCTTTTATTGTGACACGGAAACAGCTCTGTTGAAAAGGTTCTGACATCTGTCTCCATATTTGTCTCATAGACAACCACAGCGACTGGCTTGTTAGTGATTCCTTCCTCTACTTCTTTTTCTCTCTTTATTACAGCCATGGCTAACGTAGCTTATACCGCTAACTTCTGCCCAAACTTTGCTTTGACTTCCAGTTGATGGACCTACTTTACATTTTCTTTTTCCCAACCTTTAAAAATGGAATGGAAACCCATTTCGAATCATATTTTTCGCTAACAAACAACCTGGCAGCTTCGAATTTACAACTTCCAACTCTGAATAGAGCGCATGCGTATCTGTAGCCTACTAACATGTATGTGTGTGTGTACGTCTCCAACAACACATAACCATGTTTCTCCAACTTACTCCAATCTGTGTAGATGTTTACAAACTATTTAAGACTAGAAGCTGATCACTTTATCTTACAGTAAAAGGAATAAATTGATCTTTTGTTAAACTTAAAGGTGCACTGTGTCAGATTAATCAGCATCTTTGAGATGTTTTTATATCCATGTGGAGCAGGTCTCCCTCCATGAAGCTGCGATGTTTCTACAGTAGCTCAGAACAGACAAACAACTCAAGAGAAAGAGAGACACAGAATCTATACACTATCCCTTTAACACAGAAACTACACACTGTAACTACACAAACAGAAAATACAGACTGTACCTTTAATACAGAAACTACATACTGTACCTTTAATACAGAAACTACATACTGTACCTTTAATACAGAAACTACACACTGTACCTTTAAGAATAGAAACTACACACTGTACCTTTAAGAACAGGGTTAGTGTGTGTGATACATGTTGTGAATGTAAGCTCATGCACTTTATTCACACCATATTTTACTTTGCTAATAATTCTTTTAAACCTGTTTCTAATTTTGTATTTTTCTTTGTTTTATTCATTTGTCCGTTTTCATTTGTTTTTCTTATGTATTTTCACTCCTTGTGTACCATTTTCTTTGCTTGTAAGCATGATTTATATTTGAAATAAACAAAACATTAATAAAAAAAAGAACATTTGAGTTTGCTGTAGATGTAGATGCTCTTGAATGAGGAAACATCTTTCTGTGCGAGAAAATGACTTCTGACAGTTTTGAATTGAAAAACAAATTGTTGTTAGATTTTTTTTTGTCTCTTTGAGCTGATTCCCTGTCACTTTTAATAAAACAATCTTTTCATTATTACTGTAGCATTTACAGTTTTAAACCACACAGTCCTGCTGCAGTTGGGTTAAATCCAGGGTTCAGTCTGTTCCCCTCAGGAAATCATTCTAGAAACACACACAGCATGTTTTAAATCGCTGCTTTCATCCCAATGTGAAACTCGCTGCCTCTCCACAGTTTTCTTTTCTTCAAAGTTATATATATATATTTTTTATGTCTGAGCTTCTTGGTTTTGATCTTGTTGTTTTTCCTTCATCACATGCTATTTGTTCCTCTCATCCTTCACAACTTCTTGCCCTTTGTGATCTTCAAAGTCCTCTTCTCTTTCTCCTCCTGATTCACACCGTCCAAAACAGCAAGACGCTCCGTAAAGAATACTAACATGAGGATGCTGAAAAACTTGAAAATGAAAAATGAAACATTATCATTCCATACGTATCTATCTTAGATAAACTAAGACATCAAATCCCTGTATGTTACTACAAACCCAGTAACATTCTCAGGCAAAAAAAATGGTACTTAAGCCAAAAGGACAAGGTACCACACAATAAAAATCAGCTGATATACGCTGTCCAATGCAGTGAGGAATGCACAGACTACACCGAGGAAACTAGACAACCTTTAAACAAACGCATGACCCAACACTGAAGGAAATCTAAAGGACAATGCACATGTCTTTTGAAGACAGACGATGTCAAGATTCTGGACAGAGAGGACAGATGGTTAGAAAGAGCAGGGGTCTCAAGACCCTGTCGACTGTTGACCACGGCAATGGTCAAGTGAAACCAGTACTTTGGTACTTTGTACTTGGTCAGACTAGTGCGGACTAGTCAAATCAAAGACTAAGAACTGATGAAACTTCTTGGATAAGAGGCAAATCCTCTTCCTAAGCAAACCCGGTCCTAGAGAACCACTGCAGGTGCAGGTTTTTGTTCCAACCAAGCAGTAACACACCTGACTCTATTAATAAAGGTCCTTAGCGAGGGCTCTGGTAGTCGATCAGTACAATCAGGCGTGTTACTGCTTGGTTGGAACAAAAACTTGCACCCTCGATGGCTCTCTAGGACCAGGGTTGCCTAACCCTGTCCTAGACAAATACAAGTTCATTTGCTGATGATTCAAATTGAGAGAGACAAAGAGAACAATGACCTGGATGAATGAGAATAGTCAGACACCTGAGCCAGGTGGATTCAACCACTCACGTATTTATTATTCAATTGTATTTTCACATCCATTTCCTCCTTCATTTCACCTTGCAATGCATCCTTTCCGTCCTTCTTCTGTCAGTCACGTTGCTCTCCTCCCACTTTTGTTTTAGAATTTAATTGAAGAAGTGGACACATCCGGCAGATGGACAGCGGCTCTGCTGTAACTCCTGTGGCTCACACGCAGCCAGGATTAATATTTCCTGCAGGGTAGCAACTCACAGAAATAGAAAGTGCATAAACACCCTTCCTCCACAGATTACCGCTCCTCCTTGAGATTAAACAAACTTCCCCAAGATTACAGCTTTAGCGTTTCTGGGCTCGTTTAGTTATTAGCCTGCTGACATAAATCCCTGGTCCATGAAGAACGTGTGACTAAGACTTGTTCTTCATGAGGTGAGACGCAGAAATACGGACGTATAACCACCACCCGTGTTTGGCAAAAGTACAAAAGACAACTTCTGATCTTCGCTCTCATGCCGTCACAGCTCTCTCACTTTTGCAAAATTTATTTCCCACCGACTCTTCCTCATCATCTCAACGTTCTTCAAGCGGAAGATGATTAACTCTCTGAAATCCCAGTTTCCCCCAAATCAGCTTTGAAACTTAAAATCCAAAGTGATCCCCCCCTCTCACTTTAGCTTCACCACACACATACACACAGTCTCTTACACACACACAAAGAGTCTGTTTGCCACGTTAACCCTCAGCTAACAAAGAGAGCTGAGCTCCGCCTCAGGTCAGATATGTCATGTCTAATGAAAGACCTCGACTGGACAAATGCAGCTTCACACCGAGAGTAAACAAAACGCCAATGACCTTCATGTTGTTATACACACGCACACACAAACACACAAGTTCACACAGTGATTTATAGTTCAATTAACAACAAGAATGATAGTGGTGGCATTTAGGTTACATGAGCACAGATCAGATCACCACAGCATGAGCCGCGAGGCGAGATGCGATACAATGAGGCCTAATGCCACAGCGAACAAACATGGCGGCACCAGGGGTCACATGATCCCAACAGAGAGATTGTGTGTGTATGTGAGTACGTGCGTGTAGGCTTTTTAGCCATTATGTTATATAATGTAGGACACTGTCACTTAAAGGCTCGGACTTCTCTGGCGTTTGAGGCAGATGCTCGATACAGTGCCAACTTCACACTAAACAAATGGATCAGTTTTCCATTTCACCCTTGTTCAGTCCAGCCCATTTCAGGCAAAGTGCACGATCAAAGTGACCCCCCCCTCTCAGTTTAGCTTCGCCACACACACACACACACACACACACACACACACACACACACACACACACACACACACACACACACACACACACAGCTGGTATATACATAGCATATTTCAGGAACTACAGGCTTCTATATATATTTCAAATTGGATTTTGTAAATTGTATATAATGTCTCTATTGGCAGGATTTCTTTAATAGCATTAATAATTATAAAAACATTAAAAAAAATAATTCATTCTAATGTATTCAAGATTCTGCCATTATGACATATGTCTTCCAAAACCTAGTGTCAACAGGTCTTATCCAAATCATATTCTGAATTCTTAATTCATAATTACCCTCAATAACCTCATTACTCTCAATGAGAACAATGATGTAAATGAGGGTAATGAGAGACTCTCATTCTTATCCTCATTACCAAAATTACCCTTATTAATCCCAATTACCCCCATTAATGTCATTACCTTCATTACCTTAATTAATCTCGTTAACCTCATTAGCCTCATTAGTCAGTACAGTATTTGCACAGACTCACATGAGCACGTAACATACGTGCACACACCTGTTATATAAATATGTTTATTATCATTTTTATGCTATAAAGGCAGGTTTTAATATGTTTTGAGAAGACGGTCTGGGTATTAAATAATTATTGTCCCATGCTCACATCCTATATTCAGCAACTATGACTTAAAATTAACCATCAGCACTTCTAACTATAGCTAAAACAAAAAACAACATGTCTTGAGGAATTAAAAATCACTAAAGAACCATGTTCCTTTCATTTCTAGGAGAGAAAAAGAAAAGAAAAATTACATGGCAACCTCCATTATGGACTAACTGTTAGCTTGTTAACAGCTAGCTATCTATTTTAGCAGTTAGATTAAGAAATTAGCTTGGTAACTGCTATGTATCTATTTTAGTAGTTAAATTTAAAAATTAGCTTGTTAACAGTTTACTGCTGAATAGATAACCATAGACTAGGTAGCTGTAACAAGCGAATTTAATAGCGGTAAGCTTGTTTTTAGCAGTTAGCTATAGCTTCTGAACACAAAGCCATATGTTTGATATATCTGTAGGCTACGTGATGAATCAACATTCATTTACACTGATACTTTTGGAAAAAGGAGACCATTTGCTGCTATCTAGATGATTCTTACATCTAACAGCGATTTGCCCATAAATCTGTGTACAACCTGCTGGTTAGTTAAAAATAAAAAAGAAGAAAGGCCATGGTTTTCCTTCAGTTTTGAAGCTGCTTAAAAATATACCTTAGAGGCTAGATGCTATATGCTAGCGTGTTAGCTCAAAACCACAAGCACCCTGCATCTGACAGCTCAACAATAGCCTCACAGCTATGTAGGCATCTTAAAAACTGTAAAATCTGCATGTCACCATTAATCCTGTTTGTTATGCACGATTATTACAGATGCACGAGTCCAGCAGTCAGTAGGTGTAAATGTCTCCATGTTTTTATCACCAAAGAGGCTGGAAAAAATTCAAATAAATATAGTAGATGCCAGATGTCTCATAGTTGATCATTTAAACAAACCTCAGAATAAGATGTGTCTTATTGTTAAGCTTTAATTCCTTCTTGAACCACAATGTGGTAAACACAGTAAATCTAAAATAGCAGGAATAAAAACCTGGTGCAGTGCCACATAAATACGTCACATTTATATGCAGACTTTACGCTTCATTTCCTCTGTATCAGTAATTGGCAGTGACAGTGAATCTGGTTTTAACTTTGAAGAAAAGAAAGAGTGATGAGTGACGGCAAAAGGAAGGAGATATAATGTATATAATAAGAAGACATTTTCCAGTAGCTTTTCTTTTTTTCAGAGTAAACAATTAAGACACTCGAGACTCAGAACTGATCCACTGATGTGTGTGTGTGTGTGTGTGTGTGTGTGTGAGAGAGAGAGAGAGAGAATGTTTGTAGATGTTGATAGATTAATATGAGACTGCTGTGAAACCAGTAAATAACAATACAGATATGTTGAAAAATGCAAATACAGTTTAGATTTAGTGAACAGATCAATGAACGATATTTATGATATTTTCATCCACATGTGCTTTTACAGGATCAATAATGTGTTAATGCATTTTTTACATTAGAGTGATCGATGGACTCATGCTGCAGAGGATTAGTCCGGTGTCTGTGACATTATAACAGCGAGTTCTGATCTGGTTGTAATTGATTGTTACAGGACATTAGTAAAGTCTCAGCGTGATGAGCGAGGAGGTTCTGATGATGTCACAGATGTTGGGCACATTGATGTTATATAACATGTATGAAGGAACTCATGGAACTAATGAGCATCATGTTCTGCAGTAGAATCGGGAACAATGAGTCTATATCAGAAAGTTGCTCTAGTTTATTTTGTGTGTTTTATTTTAGTTTTAGAGCCAACGTTTACAGTTGTTCTTAATAATTTCAGTAAAATTGCAAGTTGTGAAATTGAGGAATTGTTATATTTTACGCTTTCTATCAATCTTTTCTAAACTTTTCTATCAAAATACAGAAGATGTGGATGAGCAAGTGAACCCTGACACTGAACCAGACCTGAAATTCTAACCCTAGGACAGAATCTCAACACCCTCTCTGCTTTGAGTGGATAGAGTTCCTGTTGTTGAAGGCTCTCCTTTGTCTTCTTGATGTTGAAGTTTACCAGTTTGTCAGCTTGCAGACTTCATCCCTGCAAGTTCTTTCATAACTGGTCCCACCACTGTTGTGAATTTTATGTTTACGTATGTTCTGCAGTCATGTGTCGAGCGAATAGGGGGCGGGGCTAAGCACACTGCCCCGAGGCTTGTTGCGATGACCAAGCCACCTGACCAGGTTCCCTGCTGCTCCATATGTGTTTGAGCAGGACAGGGTGTTGACAGCATCCTCGGTGGATCTATTTGCTCTGGTGTTGGTGCTGGATGTAATATAACTGGATACCAGACTGGAAAACGTCCGCCATTCATTTCAATGGAAGTTGCTCACCTGGCGCAACAGCGGAAAAAGTTGCTGACTTCTGGGTTTATTTCGGCGTTATGCGACCCATAGTGACTGATCAGTAGAGTCATCTCCCATGATGCTCTGGGGCCTCCCATCATGCCGCGGGGCAATGAGAATGTGTAAATTGTGAGCAAAACTCACATTTGAGTCATTTAATTCACTTGGTGACCACATTATTACGAGTGGCCACTGGAAAAAATCCACACGCCTTTAAGAGGCGGCACCCTATCTAGGTTTTATAATACATCCATGGTGTTGGCCCAGGGTGGATTTCAGTGTCCTAGTACCAGTCTGTCTTAGAACTATGGGAGTCAGTGTGTCCGGCCTGTTGTCTTCAGGGAGCTGGGTTCGGGTGGAGAGTCTGCTCAGGTTCCCGGGTCGATGGTGGCAGGTTTTATGCAAACCAGGACGGAAATGTTTACAACAACCCCTGTTTGTGGGTTTGATAATGTGCAGGATTTTGTTTGCCGCTTCACTTGCAACCAGCACAAGCTATTTCTGTCACTCTTACCCCCCACCCTCAGTCTTTCAACCAGCTGCATGGCCATCTTCTTCTTTCAAAAGGCATCACAGAAGCTCTCATGAAGCTCAGCCAGCGCTCCATAAACACAACATGGCCTGGAGACAGGTGCCGTTTTTGTTGCATTGAAAGTCCAAATCAGCAAATTGTTTGAGGGGCGAGCCAAGAGAAGAGTGGAAGAGTGCGTGGAGGCCTGAGGCTCCGCATGAGTCAGAGAGAGATAGAGAGAGAGACTGGAGGAGGAGAAGACAAAGGGTTTAAAGTGTTGGGAGATGCGAAACAGACAGATTTAGGGCTGAGTTGAGGTGGGGGAGGCAGAGAGAACGATTAAGGGGACTAGGAAACAGATTAAGGGGAAAGGAAACAGAATTGAAAAATGAAGGAAGAGGAAAGAAGGTGATTGACTGTACATCTTTACAAAGAGGAAGAAAGATCAGCAGGCATTTCAAGTTAGAATCTAATACATACTGTCACATGCACAGTGTGTATGTAACGGTTCACAATAAGATTAAGATCTGAATTGATTCAATTAATTGCATAATGTGGAATTATTAGGTTTCATAACTCAGACATGTAATTCACACATTTTCAAGGTTTCAGAGGTCAGTCACTTCAAGTCAAGTCAATTTTATTTGTCTAGCCCAAAATCACAAATCATAGATTCGCCCCAACAGACTTGACATTTTACAACACAACATCACTTTAGATCCTTAGACCTGCACATCTTACAAGGAAAAACTCCCTACAAAATCCTTTAATGGGGAAAAAAATGGAAGAAACCTCAGTAAGGGGGAACCCTCTTCCAGGACAGGAAGGCATGCAATAGATGAAATGTGCATATGATGGAAACAATACATTCAAACAGGAAAAGTTGAGTATGACATTAAATAAATAACAGAAATATATTGAATTGTAGTGGTCAAAGCTAAACAGTATATTTTTTTGCCAGTATTTTTCTGAAATTGACATTTTTGGTTCCCTGGTCTTCCTCCAACCTGCTGAACCTACTTTAAATTGAGTTTGTGATTTCCATCATTTCACAGAAAGCTTTTAATCAAGCTAAAAATACCAAAACAAAATATATAATCAGTAGTTATTGTTTTAGGGCTTATATTTCAGATATAGACAAACTTTATACAACTACAGCTGATACTTTTAGCTGCTAAAACCAGCAGTGTTATCCTATCGGACAACAAAAACAGCTTCATGCTGTAAAAAAAAAAAAAGTTCCCACAGTAGCCACTTTTTGTCATTGATGATACTGATTCTCTGTGTGTAGCTGATCACAGATGTGGCCAGAGACTTTACTGTTTAGCAGGTTAAGTGTGAATATGTTGCTCATGGCTCGCTGTTAGGTCGATCACACTCTAAGGTGTGTGTGTTTTGTACCTGCATGTGTGTGTGTGTGTGTGTGTGTGTGTGTGTGTGTGTGTGTGTGTGTGTGTGTGTGTGTGTGTGTGTGTGTGGATGTTGCTGATAAGCGAACAAACTTCGTTATTGGGAGGGAGCCCCCAGCGTTTGAATTATTGATCAAGGGAGTGAAACAGCTACACTGTGAATTCAGCAAATGCACAAATTATTATTCAAAAAAGTCATGAGTGCTTGTATGTGTGTTTGTGCGTGTGTGTGTGTGTGCGTGTGTGTGTGTGTGTGTGTGTGTGTGTGTGTGTGTGTGTGTGTGTGTGTGTGTGTGTGTGCATATGTGTTCCTGTGATTCCTTTACATTTCTTGCATCCAAACACAACAAGCCCTGAGGTCAAATGTGACCATATTGCAGGACATCTTGTGCATATTTTATGCAGAACAACATGCCGCTGGTCAAACAGCTGAGTGTAATTTATCCTTGAGGATGATCTATGTAATTTATTTTGTTGACTTATGTAATTACATTATCCAAAATGTCTCCTACAATTATTATAACTATACAACAACATTTCATATGATCGCCTGTCAAAGAGTATAAGTGTACAAAATGAAAATATATGTAATTTTTAAATGTTTTCTCAGAAAGGAAAAGCCCAAGACTAAAACCAGTAAATAGACACTAATCAATCCATGTAAAGTTATAGTCACTGGATTCAAATGTCTCAAATAACGACCTCAATTTCAGCTTTTGACCAGTCCACTGTTAATAAACATGTGCAAACATCACGTTTACATACTAACTGTAAGATCTCAACATCTACAGCATATTATACGGCAAATGGATATTTGTTATGGCTACATGCACATAATTCCATGTTGTCTGTACATCTGTTACTTCTGTTAACATTTTCTATTAGCACGCGCACACACACGCACACACACACACATGCACACACACAGAGCAGATGATTGTTACTCACTGTATCATACTTCACATACTTCACTGCTGTGAACAATTCATCCCATCACCTTTCAATCTACTGACCAACAAAAGATGCTGAGTAAACTAAATGTTTCACTAATTTTTGCTTATTACAGTTTATTTTTCTGTCAACAGTGCTTTCTATTTTCATCTGCTTTGAATTCAAATGTTTTACAAATGTAGAACTTGGTTTATCATTGAAGACAAAACTGCATGCAACAGTTTCAGCCATTGTGTATGTGTGTGTGTGTGTGTGTGTGCGTGTGTGTGTGTGTGTGTGTGTGTGTGTGTGTGTGTGTGTGCAGGACACTGACAGACCTGCTGAAGCAACAAGGAAGTGAGGGGAACTCACTGGATAACGATGGCGACAGTCCGCCCAGCGGAGGGAGACCCAATGGCAGTTCCAGGATGCTCCGCAGCAGAAGTGGTGAGTGACCATGGATGTATTATAAGAACTGGATACCGGAGTGAAAAATGGCCACTATTCATTTCAATGGAAATTGCTCGCCTGGCTAAAGTTCTTGAACTTACGAAAAAACTCACCTTTTAGTCGTTTAATTCTCTTTAAAATAAATAAATAAATCCTTGCTCCCGAGACACAGCATGAATGTGCTCTGTCACACGCTGTGATGTCACACTGGAAAAAGAGAATTTTCCAGAGCTTTTCTGACCGTTGGAAAGGTTATCAACGGATAAAAAGTCCATGACTTAAAAATATAGAATACAAAGATTAGTAATTAATAGGGTTTACAGCTGGGGTGTCCTGTGAATAGTTTTACAGGCTTTTGGCTGGCATGGGATTTTTTGTTGCAGTACCATAAGCAGCCACTGGGAAAAATCTGAGTGCTGCTGAAAGACAGCACCATATCCGAGTCTTATAATACATCCACCTAACCATCACACTATTACTATATGCTACAGTCTCAGACACCTGGATGGCCTCTCTGGTACTGTTCTTAAGTTGTTCATTTCCTGTCTCACAGATAGAAAATTCCTGGTATGTGTGGATACATACAAGAATACATGAAATAAAGTGTGGTGTGCCTCAAGGATCAATTTTAGGCCCAGGCACAAAATGGTTTAGTTTGTTATTATATAAAGTATATTGCTTGTTTTAATATGTAATATAATTTATTATTATAATTGTCTACACAAAATATGTTTGTTAAGAGATGAAACCTTCACAAAGTCACATTAAAATAATCCAGGATATATATTCCAATTACACTGGGAATGAGATTTGTTTTTAGAGAAGTGTTTTTAATTCAAACTGGAGCCAATCAGATCAGGCAACAGCAGGAGACTCCCATCATGCACGGGGCCACCTAGGTCTTGCAGTCGCTTGCAGATGGCGGAGCGCAACTGCTCCTGCCTTGATTTCGTGAAAATATTGTTTCCCATGTCTGCTTGACATCAGAACCTTAAGTCAGACTTTAATCTAACCAGCATGCATAGTGCGGTGGTCACCAGTGATCGACTCTGTGCGAGCCTGGTTCATCTCGAACAAGCCTAGGAACACATTCATTAACACAGACAGGGACACATTCATTAACACACACAGGGACACGTTCAGTAGGACACATGCAGATGCAAGGGTGATTCGTTGTAGCATTGTGATTTTCCAGAAATGCTGCAAAGAAACCTCATCACATGTCACAATTGTGAAGGCTTTTATCTGCTCCTTCTGCTGCAGTCATGCATCTATTATATCTAAGTGATGGCTGTTTAGATGCAGAATTTCACAGCCATCATGAGGATCAAGTTAAAAATCAGATCTGGACAGACATCAGTCAAATAAGATAATTTTTCTGCAGAATTTCAATCTGTATGTCTTAGACATTACCAGGGGGGACCAAATATGTTCAGGCACTACAATAACAGAGCATTTATGGCTGTAAGCACAACACATGCTTGTTGCACATGAAATACTGATGCACTACACACTCAAAATGTCTCATTACTATGTTAATATATTCTGGCTGAACTGCTATAGGCAACATCTGTAGTTTTCTATAAATCCATATACAGCTGCTGTATCTGGTTGTATCTCATTATCCTAAATAATGAGCAGCCTGTACCAGGTCAGAATCACTGATATAAAAAAAGGTGATTTATTGAAAAAAGTTTACATGAATGCCTAGCATCACAGATGAAGGATAGTGGTTAACTTGAGGCAGGACAGTCCTAATCCAGAAGGATCCCCAGAATGGATCCATCCTCTCCAACTACCGGCCAATAACTAGTCTCTGCACAACATAAAAGGCCCTGTCAGGCATCATTACAGGTAAGATGAGTTGGCATGTGGCTCATTACACGAGCGGTTCAGAAGGAATTGTCAGTAACACCAGAGGAGCCAAACACCATCTACCTGTCAGCAGTCACACAAGACTGTAAGAACAGGCAAACCAACCTGTCACTGGCTGGATTGACTACAACAAAGCCTACGACTCAATGCTACATACATGGATACTGGAATGTCTGGAACTGTATAAAATCAACAGGACCCTAAAGCCTAAAATCGAATGTGGCTAAATATAAATATACCAAGGAGATGCACTATCACCACTGATGGATCATGGACCAAAGGACTGAACCCCCTCAGACAGATCACTGCAAAGAGTGGCTACAGAAACCACTCACAAAGTGGAACAACAATCAACCACCTTCTCTACATGACATCAAGCTGTATGCCAGGAATGAGTGAGAAATAGACTCACTAATCCACACCATCAGGATTTACATCAAGAACATAGGGATAATTTGACCTGGAAAAATGTGTCCGTATGGTATCAAAAAGAAGCAAGACGATCACAACTGATGGGGTTGACCCACCAGAGGGCAACATAGGTGATATCCAAGACGGCTACAATAACCTCGGTATCCTTATAGGCTAATGAAAACCTTGAGGAGGCTACAAGGAATCAACCACAGCCAAATACCTCCAGAGAAAAGACAGAAGCCACAGACATCAAGATAAGCAAGATCCTCACCATGTGGTGTGGGTTTCACCCTAAGTTCAGCCCATGAGACTGTTCACTAAGAAGAAGGAGGGAGGCTGAGGACTAGTGAGCATCAAGGCCATGGCCACTATCTTCTTTAGCAGAAGGTTATGTTGCTTTGTTTTCTTATATGGTTCATGTACCATTAGATGAAATATGCTTAGGCTCTTCGATGCATTTAATCCAATAGGTTGTTCCACTGTGTTGCTTCCAGGCAACATTCAGACATGCAGTTTTACGAACAGAGTTCTTTTTAACGTAATTACATTTCAAATGGTATGTATTGTAACCTGTTGAGGCTATGGAGTATTTTCCCTGTGTTTTTGAATCCATTTTCTTCAAATTTGATAACTGTTAATAACAAATAACTGCTTTTTCACTACTTTATGGTACAGTTTTACCTTAAGGCAACACACCAAAAAAATCTTCTATATTTATTTTTATTTGCTCCATTTATAACAACAACAAAAACAACCCCCCAAACATTTATGTCCAAATGGCATCACAATTTGTACCGTAGCGGGGAACACATTTTAACTGAATGTAAAACAGACGCCTCTGTTCTGGGTTAGAAATGTCAACAAGGCAGAAATCTTTCAAGCCAAAGACAGTTTTTTCAGATCTATCCATCAGTGACTGATGTAACCGGAGGACAGGGAGCAAATATTTGGTCCAAGAGTTTCCAACAAACATGAATCATTGCATAAAGAACGCTTGAAGCAAAAAACCAATGACCTATTTGTCAAAAACGACTGCCGAAGTATAGCATGGCCTAGTAGCGGATCACTCTTCATAACGCAACTTTCACCTTTTCTTCTCCTGATTCTTTTTTTTTTCCCTTTTACTCCAGCTGTAAAAGGAGTTGCTTTTTGAGTGCTCACTTAGACCGTTTTCCCACACTCAACCCCACCTCTTCTTATGAGAAGTAACCAATTTTTTTTTGGTAAATTAAGGATCACAGAATGGATCAGTGCTCCCTTGTGTCATAATTGATTATTCTGACGTCAGGCACCTGTACAACCAACTCAACAGATCTCACAGAGCAGAGAGTATAAAGTGGAGGAAGGTTGTGTTTGTCTGCTACGTTAACTGAAGATGCACACACACTTTCATATATGATCTTACTGATGACAGATGCTGTACTTTCCCGCGTTATTCTGCTTATTTGTACTATTGCATGTCTCAAATAGTCGCAATGGGACATTTCTATTTCATCCTGCTTATGACAAACATCAAGCAATGCACTCTCTGCTTTATCACTTCCCCCGCAGCTCTTAAGACTTCTTTTATGTATCATTTCACACACACAAAAACACACTCAGAGATGCGCATTCATAAAAAAACCCCACACCACATACAGAAACATGTTCTGGGCTCTTTTGTCAGTGTTTCCCAAATCCCATTACATCAAAAAGTCCCTCAACTTGAACTCCTCTTAGTTTGCTGACCTGAATCTAAATCTACTGTAAATGTGCCAACTCTTGAATCATTAGTGGTTTTGTCAAAATATCCAACTCTCTATGCACCCAAATTATTATTCAAAGATGCTTATTTAATATAAATCTTTAAACATGTCTGGGCATTTTTTAAGGGACATCATCCAGCATCAACTATACTATACCAAAGCATTTTTTAAAAAATCCATTTACTTCCATTTACTAAAATCCTAGTAAAAGTAATATATACTTCTTTTCCTTCAATAATCCAGAATATATGAGTTTATCAGTATGTGTAACTTTCAAGAATGCCTTCTAAGAAGCAACACAACAACCCCTAACCTTCTAACCATCTAACCTTAACCCCAACCCTCTAACACTAACCCCATAATCCTAACAGCTAACCCTAACTCTTAACTCTAACCCTTTAACCCTAACTCTATAGCCCTAACCCTCTAACCTCCAAATCCTGCAACGTTCCGTTAAAAGATCTGTCAATTTAACACGCACACAGGCCCTGATGCACACACACATTTTATGGAACAGAGGTTTTAAACTAATCATGCTAAACTAATTTGATTAATGATTATGAAGACATCCAAGAAGCTATACAAGTAAAGGCATAAAAGAGATGCATACAGAGCAAACCATCAATATATCACTGTCCATCTGGAGTCAAGGTTATATAAAAAAGAAAAAAATCTTTGCTTCAGGGAAGTTTGTAAAAGACCCTCAAAGGTATTAAAGGAAGAGAGTGCTTCTTAGATAATGGTCAATGCTCATTCCCTGCCCATGGAGCAGAAAAAGAGAAAGCAGCTTTACCAACTCTGAGTGCATTCAGGGGACTCGTAAAAGAATATGATTGGTAGATCTAGTCCTCTATTTCTGTTATGAAAATGTCTTCACAATAAATATCAGCAGGTATGTTTTACTTTTCTTGTAACAGAGAGGACCATTCTATAGATTTGTGTAAAATGCAGCAGGGCTGACCTCCACTAACTTTCAACTATGAGGATCAACCCTAATATTTCAGAATTCATCTTTTTAGTAGGGATGAAGTTCATGATCAAATACAGATGGAAATGAGCTTTGAATAAGCTTCTTTCTGGCTTAAAAAAAATCGTGGTTCAATGTACATCAAGTTATTTTGTCTTTACTTCGAATGTGAACCATTAAAAAAAGGTCCATCAGAAAAAATACTATGTTATTACCTAGTAAATATGAAGCCTGGTGTTTAGGCCTTGAGGCAACACTTTTACTGTGAGCTACCCTTGTCTGAACCTAGATTTTGTACTTTTAAAATGTTTGCTGACATGGTGCAAATTCACAAATAAACGTGTGAAATGACCACAAATCAAACTTCAGTCTACGATATTTCAACACTGTCTGAGCACTGGTTGGATTTGGAGCCGCAGGCAAATTGTAATGAAGCTGCCATGTTTAATCTGCTGTGTGACAGCTCAGCTCAGCTCCAGGTCAGCTAACAGGTCAATCCAGCCATGATACCATCATACTGATACCAGCATATCGTTCATATCTGCAACTACAGGATTACCACTGTGTAAAAATGGGATACATACATCAAATATCACCAGTCAAGTGTTTGACCAGCACTTTCCCTGTTACAAATATAAAGGATAATTACTGTAATTGCCACTAACTGACTGACTGTCTCTGTTTGTGTCCGCAGAACAGTACCATCTGAATAATGCAGCTCACGGTCCATTTGGACAAGGGCTTCCACACCCACACAGCAACCACAGCATAGCAGGACTCAACAAATACACCTCCCTTAAAGCCGTGGGTAAGTCACACACTTTCACACATCAATGACGTTGACTCCAACTTACAGGAACAGGAACCTGTAAGTACAGCAGGTTGGCGGCTCAGGAGTTGACAGTGGTGCTGTTTGCTTGATTAATGTAGACTGGGGTTTCTATTATAGGGAGCTCACTACACAACTGGCTTAAAGATTTTTAAAAAGCAGCTTGTGCTATGAAAAGAGTTATACAAATCAAGTTTTACTTTCTTTCCATACTTCTATAGAAACCACAATAGACTAAGTGTTTATTATGTAGTTTATTGTATGGACATAATAATGTTCTGCAGTGTACAGTTTTCCTAAAGTGATTATCAACCTCCTCAAGTATTTCTGCCTTTCCAATTTTCCAATGTTTTTTATTGGATCCTAATGGTGTCTTCATATGTGATATATGTGATGTGACAGTAAAGCTACTACAACAAAGAGGCTGAGGGTGGTTACTAGGTATTTCCTGTCAGAAAAGGTCAGATATAAACATTTTTGTCCTTGACTAGTATGTAATAGTTCACAGAACTGAATCCAACCTCAGGCTCCTCCTATTAGAACAAGACAAATCTCCACCACCTTTCATCCAAAGGCAAATTAAGGCTTAACAAGTTTGTTTTTTACCTTTACTGTTCATGGAGGGTTGACTGAGGACTTTTCAAGCAACAACTTTCTTTATACTTTACATACATTTGGGTAAAGGCTATTAAAAGCAAAAATCATTGATCATTTACTAAGAGATGCCCCCTTACTTACTCTTACTATAATGCCTATCAGCTTTCTCCTGCAGCTCGTCACATGCAGTTTACAGTGACGGATTTATCAATCAAAACTCATGATGGGTGTTTGATTTCACACAGAGCTCAATTTCACCAGATAAACACACTGTTTAATTCATTTCCTAAGCTTTCACTCTTTGTTTTGAGTTTTGGAAAGGTTATTAAAAAGACATGATCCTTCCTAAGTGTCCAAAGAGTCTCAGTGGACAGGTTTAGCAAAGTCAAAAGGACTAGAAACAAACATCTTTCTGTCAGTATCTAATAGTGAGGTTGCAGATTACAACAAAGTGAGAACTCGAGCATGAATTAATTCATCTCTTGAGTAGATTCTGACTGACTGACTGACTCTGAGTAATACATAGAGGTGCAACATGGCGGCTTCATGAAGCGAGACCTGCTCCCAATGTAGATGATTCAAATGGTTATTGAATTATACGCCAATTAAAACATACTCATAAATAATATATTCCATTTCTGCCAAGTCTGTTTCACTAACTGCTAATTCTGACATGCTGCACCTTTAAATATTAGAAAATGTATCACCTGGGTTTAAAAAAAATGTATTTGCTTTTGATATAAGGTGAAAACTGCTGTTTGGATTCAGGCTTTTGGACCAAAATGAGGAAAGCACAGACAAAGACAAGGTTATGGTTTATGTAGCCGAGGAGCTGGCGGCGATGACCTCAGTGTTTAGTTTATTTAAATAATTCTCCATGACATTCGTGCCACATGACACACATACATGTGCACGCTGTGGACTCTGGGCAAGAATATTTATAAACCTTCAATGATGTCCCCACATATATACATGCACTCATACCTTTACCTCCATCATCTCCTCTGGACTCCTCAGCTTCCCCCTGCCTTCTGCCTTCTCCTATCCTGGCGAAAGAGGAATAACGCTAGTATTCACCTTGAGGGCATATAATTTAAGACTTAAATCAGCAGCCTTTTACTTTGATCTTCTTCAAACTGCCCCTCTAATGCTGACCTCCCTTCTTCATCTTCTTCCTCTCTGTTATCTTTACACTCATTTAAAATACTTTTTTTTCAGAATGAAACATTGAAAGTACAATTTATTAGTAATGTAAGAAAAATATAACATATCTTTTGTGCTTTTGATGGCTAGCACTGACCACCCCTCAAGGCACAGTTTATATACTTTATTATCTTATTATCTCATATTGTTGTCATCCTATCTTTTTAGGTATCTTTTCTTTTTAATTGCCCCCTTTTTACTCAACCCTCACTTATATAATATTAAATTATATATATATATATATATATATATATATATATATATATATTAATACTAATGAGGAATAAGTGTGTATAGAAGATGAATGGATGAATGATTATAATAAACAATAATTGTTGTCATCATATCTTTTTAGGTATCTTTTCTTTTTAATTGCCCCCTTTTTACTCAACCCTCACTTATATAATATTAAATTATATATATATATATATATATATATATATATATATATATATATATATATATATATATATATATATATATATATATATATATATATATATATATATATATATATATATATATATATATATATATATATATTAATACTAATGAGGAATAAGTGTGTATAGAAGATGAATGGATGAATGATTATAATAAACTCTATTTTTATAGCACCTTTCATACAGCTTTCATACAAAAATACTGTGTTTTACAATAGACATGAAATAGACATAAAAAAGTCAGTCAAAGAAACAGTTAAGACCTTTCTAATCACTACTTGTACTTGATTTGAATTAGAAAAGTATTTTGTCTTCAAAAGTTTTGTAGAAAAAAGTCTAAATGCATCATGGATTATATCTATTAGTTATCGGTGCTCTTCCAATGACAAACCAGCTTTAAATGGCCAGATGCAGCATAAGAACTGAATCATTCGGCCAACCTGCTTGATTCCCTCATCATGTCTGACTTCTGTTCTCGTTCTTCTTCTTTGCAGCCGACACTGCATCTCGTAGCTACTACAAGAGCTTCCCGCTTATGGACTTTTCCCACTACCAGCCTGCGGCGCCTCCTGCCTTCCAGCGAATGCCGGTGCAGCCCAAAGAAAAGTCGTACATCCACCAGCCGCTGCGAGCGCACCATGACCTCCACGCCCCCCTCTCCATCTCCATCCCGTCCGGCCACCTGGAGCAAGCGCGTCTCCCCAAAACCACCACGCACCCGCTGCTCACGAGCTCGGCCTTCAAAGCCTGGGAGCCGAGTGGCCGCCACGTCCAGCGGCAGGCCTCCGCCCCGGGCCACTCCTCTTCTATGCACAGCTCCAATCGGAGACATGGATACTCCACCCGGAGGCAGAGGAGCATAGAGAACATGCCGGATCTCTTTAGCCAGCCCTACGGAGGGATGTACGGAGGAGCTGGAGGGGGGCCCGGATACGGGCAGCATGCCCAGGTGCAACGCCCGTCTCAACCCTCCTACTACCACCACACCAGGCATAAGAGCTACTCCACCCACAGTACAAATGAAGTGACCGTCTGAGAGCGGCTTTCTGTGACCTTAAACATTCGTACAAAAAACTTTGGTGTCAGATACATGCCAGAGTTTGGGACAGTGGGCCCAAGCATAGAAGGATTTTAAACCGGAGACTGTAGGAAATGCAGGTTCAAGACATGGAAGGCATGTTGTGATAAGAGGAAATATTCAGGAGGACAAGAGTGAAGCAAAGCCATCCCTAGCAGAGAAAATTGAGAGAAATGGATAATATTAGACTCAATCAGCATTTTAAACAGTCTTGTACATTGGTCGTATTGAGTTTATAGTATTTAATTCCTGAAAGGAAATCTACCAAGGTTGTGAAACCACTCTCAGGCTCATCTAGGCCATCACTGTTCCTCCGGCGCTACAGTGTGGTATCAAATATCCAGTTGTAGAGGTCTTATATAATAACAGCTGTTCATTCAATTAGTGCAAAGAAAACCAAATTTTGTCTGTGATAACATTTTCCATGTTGGTTTCAGGTCAAACGTGACATGAACAGTGAGTTTGTGTTTGCGCTCGATTAAGCTTAGGGCAAGTCAAAGAAAAGCCTGGTTTGGATTGATTGTTAAAAACATTCCACAACGAGCCTGGAGCTGACTGATGATTTTACAGCAATATCAGTGCAAACATGCAGCTATATATAACCATAACCCCATTCAGTGTGTTTGATTTAATGTGGATTTAACCTTTAAGATCAGGTTTATGGTTCAGACTGAGAGGCAAGATCCATATGGAGGAAAGCTATAATAACATTGATGAAACATACTGTGTGTATGTCTCTCTCTCTCACACACACACATTCTCTCTCTCTCTCTCTCTCTCTCTCTCTCTCTCTCTCACACACACACACACACACACACTTTTCAGAAATCAAGAAGATTGATATCACTCGCATGTCTATGCGATAAATATGAACTGGTTAGCTTAGCTTAGCTTAATTTATCTGATTCTAAGATAAACTGCAGGAAGTCACTGCCCCTGGCAAAAGATTAGTCCTAATTATTCACAAAATAATAATAAATAAATAAAATAACAATGTGCTGAGTTTATTAATCATCTATTTCCCCATTTACTCTAACATAAATTAAGATATGCTAGAATAAGATAATATAAGATAAAATAAGATAAATTAAGCTAAGCTAAGATATGAAAAGAAAAGAAAGCAGATAAGAAAATAAGTATATTTTGAATGGTTGGAACGATTGGACCTTTATTCTAGATACACTGATTAGGTCACTACTGTATATCACAGGACAAATACATTCATTCTGGAGGTAGTCTGTGTAAGTGGTCTGGATGTGGTCTGTGTCAGTGGTCTGGAGGTGGTTTGGAGGTAGTCTGTGGTTGAGAATAAAGTCCTTCATCAGTCCCATGGTTCGGGTGTTAGGGTTAGGGTTAGTTAGGTGTTTTTGCTCCTAAACCAAACAGACCAAATGTTTATTGCTGCGGTCAGTTCAAGCTCTCGAGCAGTAAAAAACTATGTATTTTAAGCATGAATGAAACTATAAAAGTTTACATTTCCTCCATCAGAAATAAACTAAAACTGCCTGCAAACGGCTTTTTCGGGCGCCTGATCATATTCAAAGCGTTTGGACTCAGTCCTAGAATAGCATTTTCTTCAATCTTTGAAGAACATAAAGTGTAATTACAAATCCTCCAAAGGTAACGCACTTCAGGTAATTTCTTTGATAAGTTCCCTCTTGTCCCTGTAGTAAAAACAGCTCCGCTCTTCTGCATCTCTACCTCCACGCACAGCTGTTTTCTCCTCCTTCCTTTCTCCCTCTTTCCACGATGAAGCGTTTCACATTGAGTGCAGAGACAGCATCCCCAGGGTCACATTAACTTCGTCGGTGAGGACAATGCCACCATCCTGTCACATCCCATCAGCCTCCATCGCAGCCAGCGAGATGGAGAGAGTGAGAGCCAGAGGCTGGACTTCTTCAGAAAACAGGAGAAAAGGAGGAGAGAGAAAAAAAAAAAAAACAACCGCATGTTTTCATCCCTCGGGGGGATCACTGTGGATCTGGGTCCCTCACTCCTGAACTGTCTGGGTCATAACTCTCGGTGTGGATGTGCGTGAATGCTTCTACATTTTTCAGCCTGCAGCCACTGTAGCAGCGGAATCACGGAGGCGTTTCCAGGCCTGCAGCGTAAGATGTTTCTCATGTTGTCTCTGAGGCAGCAACAGTTGATGTAACACTTCCACAGTAATTGTTGTGTGAAGGCTTATGGTTGCAACAACCTCAGGAACTGCAGAAGGAATTTAGAAACACATGTGCTAAAAGAACTGAGAGGATCTTATGTTGCTTAACCTTTTATAGGAGAAGAATTAAGAGTCAAGCTAAAAGATCAATACAGTTGAAATAGAGGTAAGAACACAAAACTAGACACCAAACACCTTTTCTGCAGCTAAACCAAGTAAACTAACACTGTTATCAAATTGAAATGACAAATCAAATTCTGGTAATTGCTTTAGACGAGAGCAGAAAGTGAGTTTTTTGGCAAATATTACTTTTAGCATCTAACACAGGTGCTCGTTTAGAATTCACAATCAGATTTAAGCAAGAATGAACAAGTCTCGGTCTTTAGACTCGAACTAGATTTCAAACATTTCGTGATGACTAATGATTTGGGATCCTTTTGATGATAATATGATGCTGCTCGTTAAGGGTTAGGGTTAGGGTTAGTACAACATCTGAAAGCAGCAAAAATCCTCAAGTTATCTAACAAGAAGGTGGTCGAAACAGCTTTTCTTTTCGAGAACTTAGACAAATTACATTAAGACACCTACACTACTGTTCAAAAGTTTGGGGTCACTTAGAAGTTTCCTTATTTTTGAAAGAAAAGCACTGTTTTTTTGATGCAATATCTACATAGGTGTATAGAGGCCCGTTTCCAGCAACTATCACTCCAGTTTTCTAATGGAACAATGTGGTTCCTCATTGCATCAGAAGCTAATGGATGATTAGAAAACCATTGGGCAATCATGTTAGCACAGCTGGAAATAGTTTAGCTGGTTAGAGAAGCTATAAATCTGACCTTCCTTTGATGAAAGCAGAGTTGGGAAGGAAAAAGGAAAAAAAATAGTATTTCAAATACAAATAATTATTTATAAGCTTGTCAATGGCTTGACTATATTTTCTAATTATTTTACAACCCATGGTGGTAAATAAAAGTGTGACTTTTCATGGAAAATACAAAATTGTCTTTTGAACGGTAGAGTAAGTATGATTAATTTTGTGATTTAAAAACTCTAGCGAGTAACATGACTGATATATACAGTAGAGAGTAAAGCTTAAGGATATAAGCTCTTTTCATCTCCCCGGCTGCAACACATGGAGACAGAAAACTACTTGTAACTCCGTCCTCTACTAAACCACTGCTGCACTGTGACGCCTGTGGATGACTCACATATTGTTCTTCTGTCACGTGCGAGAATTGAGACACTTTTGCTCCTTACAAAAGCACAGTGGGTTAAAGCATCTGGTGCTTTCTGTTTGAAACTTAAGGGACGCTTTTCACATCATTATTAGTATTACATAGTATTTTAAATTGTCTATTTTTATCAGAAAAAGAGAAAGAGTTTTGAAAATAATAGTTACAGCTTTTCCCTCATCACATTTTTTTTCACATTGCACACACAAACACACGAGTCTTTGTTTCCCAGATCTTAATTCCACAATATTACAGTTCTGTGAGAGAACTGTCAGTGATGCTGTATTTAAAAAAAAAAACACTCTTTCCCTTCTTCTTTTGTAATTTGATGCAAAAGTTAACATTAAGTCTGTATTTACCAACTGTTCCATTACAGGCATCACTCATTTCCCTCTAATGCTTGATATTGTGAGTTAAAACACATTGAGATCTGCTGGTTTAGAAACAAAATCAGCTTTTTTTCTGAGCAATAATAGTTTAACTCCTTGCTGTTCTGAACTGTTTTTGTGTGGATAGACTGAACACATGTTTTTTTTTCTCATTGCCTCCCTCTGTTCATTGTTTACTCAATGTTTCTCGTGTACACGACGTTTCAGTCTTTTGGAACATGACAATTTTTCGGTTTTATATAGTGCAAACATCATCTGAAAACATTGTGTTTTCCTTTATGTATAACTACTGGGTAAATGTGTATCTATTGGAAATTCCTATATTTTTGTTTAAATAAGGGCTTCATGAACTAAGTCATTTTATTTCTAAGATTCAAAGACTATTTATAATTAATTGCTGTGGATATCAGATTTTAAAATATTTAAATGTTGATGACTTTAGTTAAATGAAACATGATGAACAAAGAGATCTGTATTCTTCAACAGTCCTACTGTACTGTATGTGACATTATTTCAGTGGGTTTTCATATAAATGGCAGTAACAGAATTAACTGTAGTGTAAAGCAAAGTCCGAAACTATTGGTCATGTTTCTGTTGTGTAATTTCACAATGCTGACTGGTAAATGCACAAACACTAGGACATCAGTGTATAAATTTGATATGCAGAGAACAATTTTCAAGCATGCTGCTTGACTAAAACTGGTCTTATATACGATGTTTCATGCTGTGTCAGGAAACTGGAACAATTTCACACTTTGCATCAAGTGAACACAAGAATTATTCTACATCTGCAGGTCACATCTTGAGATAAATGTAGGTAAATAGGTAAGAGAATGAAACAATAAATGTTTAAAACATTAAATAAAAATTCACAACATACTAATTATTATTATTATACTTAAAACTGCTGAATAAATTGACACACAGCAGTCAGATCATGTTGCTTGTACAGGGAAATCCTTGTCACTAGTCAATATTTCCCGATTAAGTGATGATGTAACAGTGAGATTGGTTAAGATAACTTTGAGCATCTCTTCGTTAATAGAGACCAGTGTTTGGAAATGGAATCTAAAATATACAGAGCAAATATAATGAACAGTTCATACGAGTCAAGTACAGATCACAAAGTTTTGCAGTGAACTTACAGTGTCACCCTGTGGCTGTTCCTGCTAAATACACTGAACCCGATCTGTTCAGTTATAATGGACATGTGTTTTTATAAAAGCACATGCCCATCTTGATCATGTGAAGGTCCGTAATGTTCTATTACAACAAAACATTTAAGAATGCGACAATTTTAATGAATAAAGGATATTTTAATGAAACGTTTGAGTTAAGTTTTATATGTCACACATTTTACAAAGTTCGTGTTGTATTTTTAATATTTAAAAGCAATTCAAATTAAATTGAACTTAAAAACAACAAGTAAAAACAGAATGGGAAAATAAAACATTTCAGAACACAAATTATCCGGCGTGAGCCTGCCTCCCTGTGGACACGCCCCCTTCATCACCATTGGTCAGTATCTCAGATTGACATGTGAAGGTCCAATAGACGACGAGACGTCCTGTGCGTCTTCAGCCTGCGTGGTTACGTACAGAGCGCGCCCGGCAGTGAAACTCGTCCGCAAGAAGCTTGTCGAGCTGAAGCTGCAGCGCGGTAAGTTCTGTATCGGTTCTGTGTTGAATCCACTTTGTTTCTACGCTATAACATTAACTTTAACTCGTGCACTGGTCCAGAAAGGTTGGGTTCGGGTCGCGGACCAGGCGCAGACCGGCAGCTGTGATTGGTTCAGTTTTTCCTCGGACTAATCTCCTCCGACCTATTTTCTCTTTTCGGTTTTCCAGTAATTTCAGTAAAATTGTAGTTGAAAAGTTATTGGCTCCAACTCCGCTCGGTTTCTGTCGCCATTGTTTGTAGAACAAGAAGAAGACGAAAGAAAGTCTTAGAAACGCCACCTAGCGGTTCGGTGGAGTCACTGCAGCGCAACATAAACAAAGCAGCACAAGTGTGAAGACCCATGATTATAGATCCATGTCGTTAGATAACCATATTATTATAAATCCATGATTTAATCCATGACAATGGGGTGTCCTTGGTAATATATACATACATTTTTTTGTTATCTAGACCTGGTCTAATCTGGTCTGGATGCGCTAAAGCAGTGAAATAAAGGTTTGACAAATCTGACTGTGTTTAAGCAACCTCAAGGCATTTGCTCTGATATTGAACAGTTTCACACATACATAAACCGATAATTAATAGCTAAATAACAATCTTATTTCCCTCAACTTTCTCTTCAAACCTAAATAGACAAATCAAAGTGAACTTTTTTTCTTGTTTTGGTTATTTTCTGAACATTTAAAGGAAATTATTCATTCAAATGAATAATGGCTCTATCCCTCAGTCTTTTATGTTTGGGTCTAATTACTTTTGATGCATCTGTGTTATGTCCTGATTGAGAACAGCATTGTGACACTGTTCATGAACCACATGGTTTAACACATTTAAGGGTCTCAAGCTTCTTCAGTTTCCCTTTTTTTCACCCCTTGACCAGACCAGCAGCAGCGATGGCCGAGTGGAACAACTTCTACCAGAACGATGATGGGGAGGAAGAGAATGAGGAAGGAGAGCAAACTGGAGGTGAAATAAAAGTCTCCTTATTATTATATATTCCCTATTAATACATGATTCAGCTAGCACTGATCATTTAGATTTGGTCACGTAATATTTCAACAATAAGGCCAACTTGTTTGACAGCTTTGATTTGATCACACTTAACAATCTGAATCACAATCCATTCATAAAAAGACTGAATTGCTCTCACAAATGCATCATAAAACATAAAAAAAAACATGCTTTTTATTAATAATCATGAAATAAAGTAGTACATATTTAATTAACATTTTAATATCTAATTACATAAATGAATAGTTTTGGAATGGGATATAAAACTTAAAATTAGATATGGATGACACCAACAACCAAGAAATCACCAGTTAATGTGACACATGCAATAAATGATGTTTTGCAGGAAACTTCCAGGTCAATGGCAGAGACAGTTTGGTGTTTTTGGTTGATGCCTCCAAGGAAATGTTCATCAAAGGAGAAGACGGAGAAGCGTCGAACTTTGATATGACAATGCAGGTGAGCAGATTAACACATCTCCAAATATTTATTGTTTTGTGTGTAAATCATACTGTAAAATCAAAAGAAGGTATTTTGGAGTAAAAGCTTAGATTTTTTTATATAGATATGCTCCCTTAGATTTTCAGTGTGATGATAATAAGTGTTTGTGTTTCTTAGGTTGTACGCAGTGTTTACTCCAGTAAGATCATCAGTAGCCACAGGGACCTGGTGGCTCTGGTTTTCTATGGCACAGAACAGAGCAAGAACCCCAAGAACTCCTTCAAACACGTCTACGTGTACCACGACCTCAATGAACCTGGTGAGATGCTGCAGACTTCGAGCTAACACCATGGCTTAGCACACAATCCCCCTTCATCTGTTAATTCTGCGTTTCCCTATTTGTCTTTGTGCACCCGTCTTTCTTTCCACAGGTGCGAAGCGAATCCAGGATGTGGACGCCCTGCGCGGGGTCAAAGGTGCCCAGCTCGCAGCAGAGACCATGGGCAGCGGGGAGACGTCGTTGGGCGACGCTCTCTGGTGCTGCGCCAACCTCTACAGTGACATCAAGCTCCGCCTCTCACACAAGCGGCTCATGATCTTCACCTGCAGGGACGACCCGCACGGAGGCGACAGCACGAAGGACCGGCAGGCTCGCACCAAGGCCGGCGACCTGAAGGAGACCGGTGGGTGGAGGGTTGGGGTTAAGCCTGTCCCGGCCTTCTAATGAAAACCTGGTGTTATGGTTTCTATTAGAGCTGCTCTAAGAAACTACTTTTTGCCCGTATAGAAAAAAGGTTTCAGATTTACAGACCCAATAGTCTTTAAAGTGTAGGACTACTCTCTGACCGCATCCCCTCGTACCTCCTCTCTTAGGTGTCGTCATAGATTTAATGCACCTGATGAAACCAGGCGGCTTCGACGTCTCCCTCTTCTTTTGTGACATCATAAGTCCACCGGAGGATGAGAGTGAGTTGGGGCTGCATCTGGAGCCTTGTGACAAACTGGAGGACCTGAAGAAGCGGGTTCGGGCCAAGGACCAGAAGAAGAGAGCCCTGGCCAGGTAGAAATATATGGCAAGATTGGTATTTATTGTTCCAGGTTTTGTTGCTTTTAAACCCTCAGGATTCTCAGTCTGTGCGTCGTATCTACATCTCTTTAACCTTTTAGCCTAAATCTGTGTCTCGGAGAAGGAATAAATGTAGCTATTGGAATCTACGCGACCGCCGTCGCTGCTCGGAAACCATATCCCATCAAACTGTACAGGGAAACCAATGAACCGGTCCGCAGCAAAACGCGCACCTTCCACATGCAGACCGGCAGCCTCCTGCTGCCCAGCGAGGTCAAGAAAGCGCAGGTGCCGTTTCGTTGTTAAAATGTATCATTTTAGTTTGTTTCGTAAAAGATTCCACTCATTGACCCCACTTGTTTCTGTCGTAGGTGTATGGCAAGAAACAGATCGTGATGGAGCAGGACGAGGTGAACTCCATCAAGAAGTTTGAAGATCCTGGATTGTTTCTGATTGGATTCAAATCTATGGAGAAGCTCAAACTTCACCACCACATCCGGCCTGCTGTCTTCATCTACCCCCTGGAGGACGAAGTGAAAGGTAACTCTGGACCTGTGTTGTCTATTAACTTCAAAACGAATGAGATGAAATCTTAAAACCACAGATGTATCCACATCGCATGGGGTTGAAATTAATGAGGATTATTTCTTTGAGCCTCTGACTAGGATTTTAAATCTTCATGGGCTACAAGAACATTTCACTACATTTTTAATTAATGTCAGAAAGACCTGACATACATGACCTATGTCCAGTACTACTACCTTGTGTCTACTACTAAACCACCAGTTCCAGTTTCTCAAGGCTGGTCATTTTAATATATTTAATATTCACAATTTATAGGACAGTTCCATCAAAGCTCACATCTTCAGACTCTAACTGTGATATATTTTCCACCTCAGGCAGCTCGTGTCTCTTCTCCGCCCTGTTGACAAAGTGTAGTGAGAAGAACGTGTTCGCTCTGTGCCGCTGCACCGCCCGCAGGAACTACCCTCCTCGATTTGTCGCCCTGGTGCCTCAGAAAGAGCAAGTCGACGAAGGGAAAGTACAGGTTACACCACCAGGTAAACTCCCCGTGGAGCTGAGAGGGAGATGTGATATAATTAATCCAAGATAATCTCTAATATGAACCCTAACTTCCCTCTGCAGGGACTGCAATGTGTTCTTACTTCACAGTACTCAGAAACAAGATCGATGCACATCGATGTCACTTACTGTTATTCACCTGTATCAGGTTTCAACGTCATCTACCTGCCGTACGCTGACGACATGCGATCTCTGGATCCGCCCGAGGGTTCGTCTGCTTCACAAACGCAGGTGGACAAGATGAAGGAAATCGCCACCAAGCTCCGCTTCAAATACAGGTACCTGTATGAGGTCACAGCAACTCACTACAAACGTTAAAATGGTCTTTTAGAAGAAGACCGGTGCAGTGAAGTTGGCTGGTTTTTGGATATTGGCTTGATGTTCTGTTTTATCTGCGCTTTTAATCTGAGAACTAGGCGGCGTCCATATAAATAGCGTAGTCTATCGCAACATCTTCATACTCTGATACGCTATATTATTACTGTCAACTTTCCTCACAATTCTATGTTTTACCAGAAAACAGCGTCTCCGCATTGCCAATCTACCATCATTCTTTGTCTGTAACTGTAGTTACATGTTACATGTTTCAGTATGAATTGATTCATGAAAAATCTTCATTAAAAATAAACAAAATGACTTTTCCCTTCTAGTTAGCATTTAATATCTAAAAGTATTCACTATCAACTAATAGACTTAAAATCATTTAGTTTGCTGTAGTATATCATATTCACAAGGCCTGAACTACTACAGGTGATAAAATATTTTAGTAATTTTTTTTTCACCTTTATTTAATCAGACATGTTGCTTGAGATCAAATGATCTCTTTTTCGAGCAAGGCCTGACCAATATGGCAGTGATAAAACAAAAATACAAATGTTATATGCATTTTGATCTAAAATATTCATTAAAAATCAAGAAATACACTTTTTTCATTCTGTTTGCTGTAGTACATCACATTGACAATGGAAAAACAGAAAAATCACATGTCTGGGTGTTCATTAAAAGCGTTAAAATAATGTCGTCATGTGTCATGGCTGCAATGCATCATTGCTGCGTCACACCACCATGTTGCAGCGTTGTGCTATGGGCCAAAGTAATTTCCTGCTTTTCTTGTCCTCGCCCAATCACGTCCCTGATTTTCCAGAGGGTGGGTACTGTCAGATGCTGTCCGATAGGTCTCGCAGAAGACAGAGTGAGGGATGGGGAGAGCTGCACACCGCAGAGCTTGAGCACCTTTACAGAAACGCTGTTCGGCCCTGGCACCTTGCCAGGCTTACACCTGGCCAGCAGCTGTCGGACATCCCCCCTCAGTGAAGAGGGAGATGAGATGGAAAGGGGAGGGCTCCCGACAGTTCCTCACAGGCCGCAGAATAGTCATGGCTGTCAAACCAAATTGTAAAAAGTATTAATAGTATTTGCAAAAGTGGTAGGATCCAATTAATTTGTCTCACCACCAGTTTCTAGTTTTACTTTACCAAAGACTTGTTTTTTTGTTCATACAAATGCCTTCTGTTGTTCCTTGAGACTATGGTGAGGAATGATCCAAGGTTTAGATTTTGGATATTTTGTTAATGACTCTGTGGGTATATATTTAAAAACTTAATATGTGACCATGGAAACCTTCTCATCTAGGTCACCTTCAAAGACTTCCCATTCAGTGCATTCCTAGTGAGCCCTGCAGCTGTGTAGTTGCATCCTCCGTCCACCAAGGGGCGCAACAGGTCTGCGGTTTGGACCGCTTCAGCCTCCCAGTGGAGGATGCACTTGGACACTAGAAGCATCAATACTTTCATAGCACAGATCCATGGTCCGTTCTTTTCGTCCAACACCCACATATTGATGGAAAGTGGGCAGGATCCCCTCGAGTTTAGCTACTTTGTAATTGATTATTTAGTGTGACACTTCCTTGTGGAGTCTGTGGACACCTTATTGTGATTCTCCAGGTCACAAGCTAACTCAATTGGTTTCTTTCTATTTTCATTCTCTGTAAACGCAGGAGTGATTCTTTCGAGAATCCGATCATCCAGCAGCATTACAGGAACCTGGAGGCCTTGGCTCTGGATATGACTGCTCCAGAAGAAATAGAAGACCTCATCAGTAAGATGCAGACACACACGCCTTCATGCAGTCCTATCCCCATCCTGTTTTTGAGGCTTATACTTCCTGTACCTGTCTGTCTCCCCGAATTTAGTGCCAAAAGTGGACCAGATAGACCAGCGTCTGGGTCCTCTGATCCAGGACTTCAAAGATCTGGTCTACCCTGATGGCTACAACCCAGAGAACAAACCAGCTGCCAAACGCAAAACAGGTCAGAGCTGAAGTCATCACCGAAACTAAGCAGGACAGGGAAGCAGGAAATATTGTTTATTATACAAAAAAAACTGATGCCATTTTACTTAATTTTACATTCCTGAACCCGCAGCTGATAACGGAGGCGGAGTGGAGAAAAAGCCCAAAGTGGAGTTATCAGAAGAGGAGCTCCGGGCCCACGTGCAGAATGGAACCCTGGCGAAGCTGACGGTGCCGGTGCTGAAGGAGGCCTGTAAACAGTTTGGGGTTCGGACCACAGGGACCAAGAAGCAGGAGCTGATCGATGCCCTCATATCTAAACTGGGTTCATGATGAGTTGGGACTTGATCAGCAAGGCAGAATGCTTCAGATCAGCGCTTCTGTGCTCACACTTGATTCCAGGTGTACAGTTTAAAAAAAAAGCAAGGAGCCACTCGTCACCTTGGTGGTCTGTGGTTGCCTTAAAAGTGCAGATTTTGGGATGAGTCGTACTGTGTTCAGCGCACAACAAAGACCAGGTTTCTTGTTCTGCTTGACTAGATGAAACCTCTTACTTTGGTTCAGTGCTGCTTCCTGCAGCCAGTGTTTGTTACGCTGTAAACTGAGGACATGAACGTGAGAAATGTTTGACTGGCAGATTCATGTTGCTTAAAAGATTGTTGCATTGTAAAACACTGTTCTGTAAATATGGTCATTAAGAACCATAACACATTTTAAATCATGTATTTGCATAGATAAAAACTAACTTTTCTCTAGCTCTGCATCATGTTCTTTTATTGTGGTAAGCGTGTGAGTTTGGTATAATTTACACAGCATTTCCACTTGTTTGTGTCCTGAGAAATAAGGGTCTGACTTCTAAATTAAAGCTGCAAATCAGCAAACAGTAAAACTGTAAAATGACAGTTTCTGTTTCTGTGCTCGGAGAAGAGATCTCGCAACTATGACCATAGAAGGAAGTTAGAATTCTTTTAATAGGTTAACTTCCCCTCTTCTGTTTTGATCATCTTTTCTTGTTCTTCGCAACATTGAAACTATCTGCATCTGTTGTAAGAGGTCTTGGAAAGCAGTGTTGTATTGATAAATCTCTATTTCAGTAATTCCGTTCAAAAGTGAAACATGCATACACCAAGTGAAACATTTTTTGTACTGATGATTATAACTGACAACTAATGAAAACCCCAAATTGAGTATCTCAGAAAATGTCCATATTGTGGAACGGTTTCGATATCGAAGACAGTGGTGCCACACTCTAATCAGCTAATTAATTTAAAACACCTGCAAGGGCCTTTAAATGGTCCAACAGTCTAGTTCTCTAGGCTACGCAGTCATTGCCCATTGACGCCTTGCACAAGGAGGGCAAGACACATTCAAAAATGTGGGGGAGATTCACAAAGAGTGAACTTCAGGGAAATGGAGTTTAAATATGAAACGGAAAACTCAGAGGATGCAGGTGAGAGTTGTAGTTATTCACATTGCTTCAAAGAGCAATTTTGTAATTAACTCCAATTGTATAATTCAATTTAAATGAATGGTATGAGAAATTAATAAGATGTTCATGACCCACTTGAGTTTGAGTTTATATAAAGTAAACTATATAATTATGGACGTTCTCAAAATAAAAGTAAAAAAAAAAAAAAACAACCCATGAATTCTCTTACATCTGTAAAAACAGGACGGTTCACTGATTATATTAATATTGATCAATATTGATTGACCTTTCCTTCACAGAAAGAGTCTAACAACTAGATATAAAAGAGGAAAAACTAAATATCTGGACCAATTGTTTTGAAAACCCCAGCTAAAATAAAAGGCTCCATATTTTACTAATAAAATACACACATCTGGTTTAAAGTCCGTAGTAGAATGTTGTAACTTTATATATTTAAAGTATTGTAACCTACTGTCTTCTGCACTAGTAGACTATCACAGGTTAAATCAATATATCAATCTTTCTGTGTAATCTGTGGAAAGTAATCACATCTTTTCCTTTGATCACTACGATGTGTCTGTGTTAGTCAGATATAATGTTCATCAGAACCATAGATTCTTCTATGACCACAGCAGCCTATAGTTTTTATTTGAAAGGAACAGGTTAAGGTTTAGCATTGACATGAATTGTGATTGTGATCAACCAATCATGTTAATTAACCTAAGAATAACTATTTTGGACAACATAAGCTATCTTGAAATCTAAGAACCAAATTTGATATTCTGCTATGTAAATGGAGTGACACGGTGGAGCAGGGGTTAGCGCTGTTGCTTCACAGCAAGAAGGTCGCAGGTTCAAGACCTCCTTGGTCCTGGGTCTGGGACCTTTCTGTGTGGAGTTTGCATGTTCTCCCCGTGTCTGCGTGGGTTTTCACCGGGTACTCCGGCTTCCTCCCACAGTCCAAAAACATGCTGAGGTTAATTGGCAACTCTAAATTGCCCGTAGGTGTGAGTGAATGGTGTGTGTGCCCCACGATTGGCTGGTGACCATCTGGGGTGTATCCCTGCCTCTCGCCGTAACGCGCTGGGATTGGCTCCAGCAGACCCCTGCAACCCTAATGAGGAATAAGCAGGTATAGAAAATGACTGACTGACTGTTATGTAAATGCCCTCTGCTGTAAAACATAGCGCTCTGCAACTCCCAGCACTGATCCAATGGTTGAATCATCCCTTCTGCTCTTCAACCGGTGAGGTCACCTTGTTCTTCCCCTAAACACTGATTTTAAAATTAACGTTACAATTTTAAAACAATAGTCAGGTACCCATATGAATACTTTGTGTAATCATTCCTCCAGTTTACACTGGCTATTTAAAAACCCCACCTGAGAAATTGTGAAGGTATCCTTCAACTGACCTCATATAAAACCATAAACTACTTCCCTCGGTTAAATAAAACATATTGTGCTATCTTGTGGATAATGTGAACTTAAATCACCATAAATCTGATCTTGTTCATCCCCAATTTAATAAAAACAAGGCATATGATGAGTTTTCTATCCCTATGTTATGTTTCAGGAATTCAGAACCTGTATAAATGGCTGTCAAAAGTTTGGCAATTCATTTCTGGTAAGTACATGTCCTTGTTTTTTTGTAGGGTGATTTTTTACTCTTCAAAGCGGTGCTTTTCAGGCGGTGTCCATTGAGCTCTTGCTGGCCCCTGAAAGTCTGTGGTAGAAGTTGTAAGGCCGAGGAGAGTGTGGGGGGGGGGGGAGCCAAACGTACCAAGGGCACAAAAAAATGACAGCGTCAAAAAGAGTACCAAGGGCATCAAACTCTAGACCCCTCTGGAATCCTAGTCTACAACCCAGGGCTGTGGGCTGGAGGTCACTATCGGAGTCTGGATGGAGATCCAGGTGGCTCCTGGACCTGGAGGTTCTCCCAGGACAGAGCTCCATTCCTGTGTGCAGACCACATGGAGCTCCGGGGGCCTCCGGAGGCAGATGTTAGACCAGGATGGAGCTCCGTTCCTGGGTGTGGGGATCCAGGGGGTTCCAGGACTGAAGGGCTCCACTCCTGGGTTAGAGTTAGGTTTTTAAGAACGCATTAACATTACATCGCATTCAATTTGGAATTTAGCCCAAAATTGTACTATGCCACCATCTTGTGGTCATTTTTGATACTTCCAGCTTCTCGTTCCAGCTTCAAGATTCCGGAAGGAGGTTCCTATCTAAAAGAGTGAAACCTGATTGCAGCCTTAGCCTGGTATCTAAATATATGGTTTGGCCCTAATTAGGGTTAGTTCCTGAACAAGGATCTATCAAATAATTCAATGGTTTTAGTTATTTTTTGTTATGGTGTGTAGAAAAAAATGCTTATCAATAAAAATCTATAATGTGTAAAACGAATACTACTGTCCTAATCTAATGAATGTAATTAAATACAAAGTTAAAGATAATGTAATTTTAAAAAGAGATTACTAATTACGACTAATATTTTTTATCACATTAATATATGAATATAAGTGACAGTAAACAATTAGATAGTAATGATTCTCAGTCCATTGGGCCATCATTCATTTTCCAATGTTAATACAATTTGTTTTCTTGTTCATTGAGATTTAGAATAGAATATATGCTATTCTTCACTACATTCAGGTCATATTGGTATTGGTCACATTGTAACACAAATTCAGGATTTATTTCTGCTATAAAACTTCAAGCAACATAATATGATGGAATTTCTACTCAACCGTTGAAATTCATGTTGCTTTGATTTTTTACTAAAATGTGTACCAGAAAATAAGTTATTAGGGTAAAATATTGTCTCAGGTTAAGAGAGAAAATTGTTTGAAAAAGAAAGTGACTCCTTGTCACAAAGAACATAAAAACTTGACACCAACCAAGTAGTTTTACAAAGTAAATAACTGAATATTTCCCTCTCATGCACGTGAATACCTATAGCAACAAGGTCAGCCTCTGAACTTGCATGACCCCAGATAATCTTTATCTTCCGGTGGCGTCTGTTCCTAGAATCTTCTTGAGATAAAAGGCTCCTGAATGAGCTCTGGCAGTCATCCAGAAATCATAGAAGCGTGGTCACGTTGCTAATCTTCCTTCTATTTCAAGCTTCCCTACCACCAGAGGAGTTTTACCTACAGTATATGTCCCTGGGTGGCAGCAGAGGAACTCAGCAGGAGGATCACACCCACAGGAATGGAAGTGGAGACATTGACCCTGGAGAATGTAGACGGAGTCTGAGGCTCAATCACAGAGGGGGGACGGCATCGCTAAACCCCTGCAGGCAGCCACGGGCACTTTACAAAATTGCTGAAAGCTGCCGTCTGAAAAGTCCACGACAAATTATGGAAGCATCCTCTTCACGTCTTGAGTAACAGAAAGGAACAGATCTGCCACCAGAAGATATAGGCACAAGAGGGAGATAATTGGAGAGATTTATTATTAAACAATATATCATATGTGCATCCAGTTGTATGAGGGATACACTCAGAGGTACAGGCTGCTGTAATCCATAAAGGCTACAAGGAGACTCCTTAGCCTTTCAATTTCAACTTTAAGTGAAGGGGGAGACAAATCACAGCCCTTAGGTTCAGCTGAAACTAACGTAAGTCCTCAGCAGTCTGTTAATCATTTGGGATTCATGATATTGGACTAAACACTCCTGGGTATCTTTCAGAGTTACAGTCTGACCAGTTCCCTCTTTGTGTTAATATCCCTGCACTGCAGCTTGGCAAACACTATGAGTGTATTTCAAACTAAAAACACCATAACTTCAGAAGATACCCATGAGATTCAGTTAACTCACTCAGACTGTTGAAGACTCATATTAGCTCCAGCTGAACATAGGAAGTCATTTTTACACAGGAGGACTGTGGATTTTGTCCCTCACCACTTACATTGAAATTGTTATGAGACTTTGATTGCAGTGCAGCCAGTCTATACAGAGGAAGTGACCACAGCACTTGAATGGTTTAAATACACATTTATGCACATTTGTGCATTAAAATACCTCATTGTTGCGACTTCATCAGTTGAACTTACCTCCTGCAGGCTAAACAATTAGACTACAGCATTAATAGGGTGTCGTTGTTAAGACAAATAAATATACAAAGCGTATATACAGTAATTACAATTGATTATATAAATCTTCCTAATAAACTTGAACAAAATGAGGCGATCTCTCACAAATAATATTTTTTTTAATTTAGGAGTTTACAAGTGTCAACAGATGAATTAATGAAATTATTAACAGAGATTCATTCTTGAGACTAATAACTGCAGCAAAGTTCATACATCCCCTGTATTCCTTTATTTATTTTTTTTGAATTTCACATATAGAGTAAAGGTCTGCGGAAGTGGAGATGTAACTAAAGCCTCGAGGTCAGGACATGTTGAAGGTGCACTAATCAACCTTTTTGCATGGAGGGACAGAGCAGAACATGACAGGTCATTTCCTGTTGATAGTGACCTTTATCATTTTGCAATTGTCATGGCCATGGTACAGTGGATGCGTGTTATCAGGTTATGCCTTGATAGAGTAGTAGCCTCCAAAATGTGTCATTGTTTTGAAACAAGGAGCCCTGCACCACTATTTCCATATGAGCCGTGGTAATCATGGTGTGACTGTAGCGTTTGCTGGAAGCTGCGCCGGTGTGACATGTCAAACACCCACTGTGTGTGTGTGTGTGTGTGTGTGTGTCTGTGTGTGTCATACACATGCTGCACTGAGGGTGGTCCTGCTGTGTGGTAAATGATGATCGTAGATATACCACGCGAGTCTGTAAGACGATCAATTACTGAACAAAAGACGGCTCCGACACAGATTTGACACCAGAAACGAAGTCATCTAATTTACACAAGGGATATAAATTAACGCAGAAACTTCTATTTGAAGTTGTCACGCTGTAAATTAAACGCCCAGGCAAAACAAAATACATAAGCCTCTAATTATTCATACAGCTGTGTGTGTGGGACACACGCAGTAGTATGGAGGCATTCTTCTTATTAGATTTATAAAGCTTGGTTCTGATTTATGAATGTTGGTCATTTTGGAAGCCCACATGCGCCAGCCCCGTTTACACACCCACAATTACCCATGAATAGATGAAGCCCCACCATAACCATCTGTTTTCATATCAACATTCTGCCCGCTCCACCGGTCTCTCTGCATCTGTCAACGAAACAAACCAGAAAAGAAGACGTGCCGCTTCTTGACAACTCGCTGATCGGCCGAGTGTGAAGCTGTTTGGATGAGCAATTCTCCAAGAAGCTGCAGGCAGCGCTACCGGAGGACAAGCAATCGATCCGCTTTGAATAGCCCCTACACTAGTAATTCTAACAAGCATGATCTCACATCCCTGCAGATATGGACATGCTGGTGTGATGTGTGTGTGTGTATGGGTGAGCAGAGAGGCTGCGGTGCAGCTGAGACGCTGGTCGACAGCAGGGATCTGCTGCTCAGTCAGTCTCAGCTCTGCAGTAACGTCCTTATTTCATTCCGTGGCCTGTAAACCATGATCGATCGATCAATCAAAGTGTAATCGCAGTGAAATGTAAACCTAGCGGCAAATAAAGAGCAATAATCAACAAATTATTGTAATTATACAATTATCAACACCATTAGGGTATATGAACGATTGGAGCAGGTTCATCCCTTCATGTTCATCCCATTCTTTTTCCTCTGATGTCAAGCTGGATGCAGAGATTGTCTCCCCGTGTCATGGCTGTGTCACGATCTGTCACCGTCTCGTCTAGTTCCTGTTTTATTTTGTACCGCTCCCTTTGTTTCGTGTTACTTTCACCTCACCTCCCTCTGTTGATTGCCTCATCCGTCTCGCCCGTGCCTCGTTTCCGTCGCCTGTCTGTCGTCTGTAACTCTGTGTGTTTCAGTCCTGTTTTGTGTTCAGTCTTTGTCTTCATCACCGGCCGTGCGTTCTCGCTTGTCTGCCCATGAGTTTTTGTAGCAAATATTCTCCAGTTCATGTCCTGTCCGCTGCTTTCTTTCCTTTAAATGATTCCACCTTCTCCACACATTCCAGACATTCCACACATTCAAAGTTGTTGTCCATTCTCTCCACCTTTTCCTCAACACCAACCCTGAGTTTCACTTTTGAAAAACCTAGATCAGCGAGACAGCAGAGTGAGCAGGGACGCTGTGAGTTGACCACCTCCACATCATGATGAGTGTTCCCACAGCTCAGTATGGTTCAATATGCGTAAAAAGTTCCTAGAAGTGCACAAATTAGGCAAAGCTGACGAGGAGGAGAGGCAACTGGCTGGGACCCTGCCTTCTAGAGTCCAGGTTGGGCAGAGAGGCCGAAGCATCTGTCACGTTTCCAACAAGTATCCTTTCTTTTTCCTTCTCCTCATAAAATAACTCTTTATTATCACCTGCGCCAGGGAGGTTATGTTTTCAAGGACGTTTGTCTGTTTTTAACATTTAAGTGCTTAAGAATGCAAACTCCATTCGTAGGGACGATTCTTACCCTCTTAACCGAGAATATAAGCTTCTCTCTTCTGGCTTTCTGACTAACTGTTCCCCCAGCTACGAAAAATAGATATAGATTCTCCTTTGTGCCTGTCTCCATCTAGGCCTTAACAGCTGTGGAGAAGAGAAGGGAATTAATTGCCTTGTGGTTTTATATATATTTATTTATTGTGGTTTTCTATACTTGACCTGTAATTTATGTTTTTAAGTGGTTTTATGCACTTGACTTTTATTGAACTGTGATGTGTGTATGGTTTTAAGCACTTTTACAATGTTTGGTGTATATAACTGTGATGTGTGTTTTTCTGTCTATTTGTTTGATATTGGAGGTATATTGACCTGCTGACCTGAAAACTGTCCTTCAATGGACAAAGTGACTCTGAATCTGTCTCTCTGTTTGTTGGTTTGTTAGCTCAAAAATATTTTAATAGATTTTCATCCAATTTCTAGTGAATGTTGGGAATGGCACCATGAACAGATCATATCCTGGTTTCTGGATCGCTCGATTTTTTGTTAACTTTGCGTTAAATGGATTTTAAACAGGCACTTGTTTGCCCCCCTGGTGATATCTTACACCAGCATAATATAGGACAATAATGTTGGGTGGGAGACACAATATGCTTGGCAGAGATCTGTATTCTGAGTGCTTTTCTAGTCTAGTGTTTGTTTTTCCACCGAAACGTTGATAGCAGTGGCAGTTAGTGGTTAACAGCTCGGTAATTGGTTTAGTAATTGGTACCAACGGTGGTATTTTTCCATTTGTTTTCAATGCTGTCCTGCAGAATGTCGTACTTTCCAGTTCCAAGTCCAAAATGTTATTCAGACACTCATTCCTCACTCCCAGCCACTCCCTATGGCATCTCAAAAATAGTAATAATTAAGCTTGTAGCATCCATATCTTTACAAAGTGAGTCACAACTAAGGATACAATAGCATAAGAAGAATATTAATGGTAAATATAATAGTGAGGGAAAGTTAGGACAAGTCTAATGGCCCATGAGTGACAAGGTCCCTTTACTTAGTTGAAAATATTTGGACATTAAATTATTAATCTATCGATAATTGAATATAGCTATTTTATTTCTAGTGTTGTAACACAATGAACAGTTTCTTTTTTGTTTTGGCAAAAAATAAATATCCAGAGTAAGAGAGCATCTGTAGTGTTTGCTGCAATGTGACTTTCCTCTTTGTAATAACATGAATGTTTAAATTGGAGTGCATATATTTCTTTTGTTAACAATCTGTGGTATTATAATGGGTAAAAAAAAAATATTCATTTTCAGCCAGTATTAAAAGACCTGTTCTGCATGATGTGTCATTGTTCACACTACATTTATATCTATGATGAGTGATGTGCTGAGCTAGCAGCTCGGCCGACCAAATGAAGTATGTTTTTAAGCCACAACAACATCACAGGTTGTTAAACAAAAACAATGTATATGCACCAGTTCAAACGTAACATTTATGGTTTCACTGAGGGACGATTACATAACTACACAGTGATTTTATGCCTTCTCCAGACATTTGAATTCATGCTTTACAGGGTTCCTTAGTTCATGTGGAAAAGGACGTTTTCAAGCTGCAGCTCTGATTCAGAGATGCATCTTACTTCTTATAGCATAGCTTCCACCAATGAGATTCAACAGAACAGCAAACAAAACTTTTGATTTCCAGAAAAAACATTGTTAATTTGCAAAAAAATATTTTTATTTGCTATGCATTTTTAATCTCATGTTTATTTTACTTGCAAAACATTTTTTGGTTGCGGTTTGACTTATCCTCAGAGACGCACATAACATTTTGCTCTGATTCTCCAGGAAACACCTGTAGATATTATTCCATACTCTTGGGCACAGATGCCATAAACTGGTATCATCTCTACCCTCTCTGACTACTCTCTGCACAGTCTTCCTCACTGTCAAACATGGTAGATGATGACAGGCCTGCTTCTTTCTCTCTTTTGAGCCTGTGATTTTCTATTAGCATCTATAAGTCAACAGCTGCCTTTGGGTCTAAAGTCTCTGTCTCCTTCAGCAATGGATGAGGCAGACTGGATCTGCATTTGCTTTTTATTCTATTGAGATATGAATAGATATTTCTGAGACATGCTACTTAGTGTTGTTGCCAAAAAGGTCTTGCGTTTCCTGAGGCCAGGTTGGAAAAAATTAAAGACCGAACACATGACTTGAGGGATCTGTGTCTGCTTTTCAAACTGAATGCATCAATCTTGTCCCCGTCAGCGTCAGCATGTGATGATTTATTTAACTATGTGGGAAAAACAGCCTGTAATCTGAACTGAATGCTGGGCAGCACTTTGTTGGCTTTTCCATTTTATAGTTGATACTGTTTAAAAAAAAAATCAGCTGCTGATTTTATATTCCTGTTATAATTGTTTTATTAATATAATCCTAATGATGATAGTTGCAGGAGGTAATTTATGTTCTTGAGTTTTCCGCTGAATGATTTAATACCATAAAATATACATTTAGACTGTAAGAGCCTTTTATGATAGAGGGTGCCTTGAATATCAAACGGTTAATTCCGCTGCATATGGTGTCATGTTGCCTGCACGTCTGTTCGGTGGTAAATTTTCACAGCTCAAAATCACACGGTGATGCAAGCCTGCGTTATCGACTTATTTAAATCTTTAAATGGACCGGTTGTCTTGCAGTTAGAGAAAAGTTTGCCATGCCCTGTGGTGGTGTGATAGGTGATATGATTTTACTTTTTTTTTTTCATAAATACCAGTTCATATGTGGGGAAATTGTGCATGTTTTTTATTTGTTTGTTATGCATGGGGCCCCAGGTGCGTTTTGCCACATTCGTCACCACTAATGGCTTCCCTGGCAGAAAACCTGTCCAGCTGACATTTATGCATAACAACAACCCCAGTGTGTATTCGTGATAATTGCACATGTACACTAGTGAAGCTTTTCACATCTCCCTGAATGTGTTGGCCCGGTGCCCGCTGGAGGGGGGAGTGTTATTTTTAGCCTTTTGGTCTTTGATTAAAATACGACTCTCTCATTGACCTTCACACCTGCTGTAGCTGTGCCATGTCCAAGAGAACACGACCACTTGATAAATAAAAGCCTGCCACCATAACTGCTGACAAGCCATAATCAATCCTCCACGAACTGGGCCGTTGGCTTCCGTGAGAAAGGCGCCCATCCTCATTTCTGCTGCCGCTTCCTGTGCTGCATACGCGACACTCCGTGCTCAACGTGTTTTTCTCAACATTGAAAAGAGTCGGTAACGCAGGAAGGGGCATAAAATGAGTATGGATGGAAATATCGATCCACACAGACAGAAAAGTAAATGATAGATGGGAGAAGAAATAAAGCAGATGTGTTTGAAAAGCTTCAAGGAGACCGATCTGCTGCATCTCGTTGTCCATTTTGCTGTTGGCTTCATTACAGTAATGGATGAATGTAGCACTTGTGGTGTCCAGATAGATTAAGGCCAGTCACTTCAATTCCCTGTGGACTGGGGACATTTGTCTTTCTGTGTCTGTGTCTGCGTTTGTGTTTATTTGTAGTTCTACCTTCTTTCTTTAAAATGATTCACCTCAACCGTTGGACATTTTATGGTTTATTCTTCAAAAACATTTAATTTTAGATTTGATATAGCTTTTTTAAACTGATCAACAGGAAAAGACTCTGATGATGAAGATGTCTATTCTCATGATTTATTATTTCATCTCATTATTTATGTTTTTCTTTGTATACCCCTTGTGTGTACACTCCTGGTGTGTTATGCAATCTCACATAAATTTACTGTTACATGGACAACACTTACAAACACACAATGGCATCTATTCCCGTGCACAGATTGCAATTTCATCTGTGTCATTATCATGTTACACAACCCCCATCTTCACCCCCTAAAATGTCAGGAGTGTAAAAGTGATTACGTCACTAAAATTACATGACCCAAATGCCTTTTGGATGATAAATAGGATTGTCAGAAATCCCCTAAAGAGTATTGAAAATTAAATGTTAATTACATCCTTTGCTGAAGACGTTTTTTTTAATTTTTTTTTTTTTATTAGATAATTACCCTGAGCACTCTTACATCACCTCTCCACACTGGGCTTACATTACAGTGTAAATGTCACGGCTGTTTTACATGTGGATGAGAAATGTTATGAGGCTACTCATCGAGGTAAAGAGAGGGTTTACATACACCTACCTGTGTCTGACAAAGAATAGTGACGCATGTTAGCACAAAGCCTGATTTTTTTTTTTTCCTTCTTTCAGGCGACCTCATTAGCACAGAGTTGTGTCACATTGGGAAGGTGCTACTACATCCTGCCCTGTCATAAAATCAATACACTATCTTCTGAAGGCTTCAACAATAACTCATATCGGCTTTGTCATAGGACCGACTCTTGAAATTGTTTACAAGATCTCTGTGTATTTGATGTGTGAGAGGAGAGTAGAGGCCCGTGGTTGGAAGCATGCACATCCTAAATATGCAGTATGTCATCCTCCTTTAGTGTAAAAGCAGAGCTGCTTTTCCTTGTTCTCTGCAGCACGCCGTCTTTGTTTCCTCCTCACACCCGTCCTGACTGTGCCGGCGGATTGTTCGGCGAGGGTGTTCTAGCCTGCTCCGTGTTTGTTATTGTTGGGAGGGCTTGAAGTGCTGCACTCGACGTGCTAGTAAGGCCGCGCACAGATGTGGCAAAGACTCAAAACAAGAACACGCGCATGCAATGTTAAGAAGGAGCCGACACGTTTTTTTTTTCTAGGTCACAGTCTCACTGAATGACTGGACAAGTTTTTTCCATCTCGGAAAGCTTTCTGAAATCGGCATCGGCGATTGGGTGGACGCGTGCAACCTGTCTGGCAGACGGCTGACGTCCTTAAACTGCTTTAAAAGTTTGATCTTAATCTCCGCTCAAGGTCCACTTACACGCTTTTTCTATAGCTTTCAACCCTATCACACGGTCTTCATCTGCAAATTGAGTTTGCTAAGTTATTAAGATACAGACTTCCAAACTTCAAGCATAAATCTGAGATGTTCTTCGCTGATCTTAAAAACGGCGGCAGAAGAAAGGTCAACTGAAGGTCGACTTGCTTTCAACCATACTAAACAGTCTTCATTCAGCAGATTAAGTTTGCTTTGTTTTCACTGTTCAAACTCTCCATGGTTCAGAGCATCTGTGGGATTTGTTTTACATTAACTGAAAAGTTCTCGACCTTAAGTGCAGGATCTCAACTCAAGGTTCACTGACACATCTTTGGCACCTTCAAAACCCCAATGAAACTCTGTGCTGGACCACATTTGCACAGATAAAGACAATTGTAAGTCATCAGAAGACATTTATGATCCACACAGAAATTCAATTCAGTGTCGCTAGAAATTAATTCCTTCCCATAATTTAGAGGTAATTCCCTAACCTTAAAAATAGCCTAGCAGCAAGATAAAATGGAATGTTTTACTGCCCTTTGATTGAAAGTTTCAAGCCTGTTTCAGGAGCACAACCAGCATCACTGGTGACTCAGATGTGTGTTTGTTATACCTGGAACCACACCTAACACTGATGTCACAGGCTCCTCCACTACACCTCTACGTTTCTGCAGCAACACAAGGAATTCAACCACTGGAGGTCACCATAGACAAGACGTTCACAAGGTGTTATATTACTCTAGCCACAGAGGCTGCCTACCCATGACCTAATAAATTATTCACCGTTGCCATATTTTAATTGCCATGTGCAGACATTGCAGAAAGCAAACATTGCTATCAGTTTCAAATATTGGCTTATAATATTGATCTTGTCTGATAGTAGGATTGGTTATAAAATATTCAATTCAATTTAACGACGAGACAAAGAAAAAACAACAAATCCTCACATTTGAGAACCGTGAACAAGAAAAATCTCTTTACCTTATTTTATTCCTTTTCATCCAATTACCTTCAAACAAAGCTCAGCAGACTGCAGGTCTGTAGGTTTCACTACTTCATCAGCAGTCGCGAACAGCTGGACCTTTAACGGGGGGCTGAACGCATGTTTGTCATATACTGTAAATGTGCTCCAACATGCAGTACATGCCTGCTTTGTTACCACCCATGCATCTGGAATGACCCTAATGACACACACAAAAAAGGGTTTGAGGCCATTTGGAGAGCATGTAGAGTTTCCAGCCTTGGGGATATGAAATGCCTATGAAGATAAATTGTGTTTCAGATTAGAGAAGAGAGGACGGGGTGGACTACAGTCTGCTAGATGATGAACTGCTCCAGCTGCAGGAAAAGGGATTAGAAAGACCATTTTACATAACCGCTTTGAATAAACCCGTCACCAAAACAAATGGTTCCGTTAAAGCATGCGTGACACCTGTCAGGTTGATTAAGATGGTATTTTTCTAGTCTCAAACAGGTGTGTCCGTGTAGGCAGGTGTACCTTGTCCTACATGGAGCAGGCTCATATTAAGTAAGTAACAGTATCCCGACCATATAACCCAGTTTACTATGGTTGTCTTCTCCCTTGTTGCTACTCATGATACTTCACAATATGGCATGTACACGAGGAAGGCACTGCCACCTTGGATTAAAGCATCCTTTGTATAACGTCTCTTTGCAGGCCACTGCATGGATCTAAGGAAAGCTCAGTATGCATAAAGCCCCAGTGGAATGGATAGGCACTGAACAAAAATATTAAACAACACGTTTGCTTTTGCTCTCATTTTCCATGAGTTGAAATATGAGCATTTTGCATGTTGGAAAATGACGTGATGCAGTAGATGATCTCATCCGCTCGAACAGGTGTGTGAGTGTAGGCAGGTGTCGGTGTGTGGGTGTGTCCGTGCGGTGGATGATCTCATCTGCTGCATCACTCATTCAGGTTTCTTTGTGCATTCATATTGCCAATATAATAAAAATCAATAAAACGCACCTGTATTCACAGACTGTAGCTTATACCTGCCCATACCGGAAAGCCGCTGCTGCCTTTGGGCTCTCAGCGACCACAACAAACTCCTCAGTGATTCACCCACACAACGCTACACACGCTGCCTTCCCACTACAGTGAAAACCATGATTCATCTGTGAAGAAAACACTTCTCACGTCGGTTACGACCACAATCTGAAATCATTTCAAAACCCTGGTGAGGACAACAAGCGTGCAGATGAGCTTCCCTGTGATAGGTTCTCTTGATGTGGTTAAACATGATCAGTGGCCAGTTGTGAGGCTGGTTGGATGTGCTTCCAAATTGTTGAAGGCTTATGGTAGTGAAATGAAGTTTTAAATCACAGGCGTTCAGCTCTGCTGGGTATTAATAGAGTCAGCATGACAATTCCATGCTCGCTTAAAACCTGCAGCATCTGTGGCATCATGTCTTTCGGATTTTAGAATGGCCTTTTATTGTGACGAGTCCAAGGTGTTATTTATTACGAAACTACTCCATTTGTGGTGATCTTTTGTTCGCTGTTTCTGGGCTGTTCACCATCTTCCCAATGACCTGCATGCACAGGTGCCAGAACGAGGCAAGACAAGAGGAGACAGGAGAAATAAAGAAGAGAGAAGCTAGGTGTCAACTTAAAAATATTCTCATTATGAGAGCTATATGTACCCCACTTCAAAGCGAGTGTACTTTTTAAATATTTATCTCTACAACAATGCTGTGTTCCAGAATTGCATGTTGTGTAATCTGTAGCCTACTAATAAATATAATTTCTGTTTAGCCAGGTTTTGACTTTTCCTGCTTGTTCGGGAGCCTGCAAGGCATTATGGATGACTGCGAGGTCTGCGAGGCAAGTTTTTTTTTTTTTTAAACTTTAATTGAAATTAGTATAAGTTTACATTTTAACAATTTAACAATAAACTATAAACCATGGACATCCTCTCTTTCCCCCATTCCTGTCTTATATATTGTAAAGGAAAAAATCCTCCCAAAAAGAGACAGAATAAATCAGGTTAAACATACACACAATACATCTTAAGTGTTACCATTTGAGTTGTACCCTTTTTGGCCACTTGGCGGCACTGTCATCCCATTACAAAACCTATTCCACCTACATGCGAGGCATTGGTGGGTAATTTCTTCTCACAATTTCTTCTACATGTTTACGAACAAGGCAGGTGTGCGTGTAGTGGTCCTGCAAGAAAGAGCGTGAATGAGTGAATGTCCCCTTGTATCCCCCGACTGAACGGTTTTTGTAGTCAAGAGTTCACAATGAACGATAAGCACGCCTTCTAGTTTGGATTTTTCCTGATAAACGCAAACTAATGTTGATTAAAGCGCCAGCTGCACTGCTCCTGTAATGAGGAGACTGACTGACGTCTAGTCAAGGAAACAGTCAAGTCACGAGAACTCACTCTCAGCACGTCGTTTCATCTATAATGAAGAAGTGTCTGTGTATCTGTGGCTCGTGTATCTCTCTGACTGGTTGTCAGATCAACCTCAGCTTTCAGATATAGCTGCACATGGCACAACGGTGTGCATCCTTTTTTGTGGAAAAATTCTTTTTGACAGATATTCGAAAGCATCATTATGATCAATAAAAATTTAAAGCCCATAGACTTGCGTATCACAGCTCTCTCCTGCAGCAGCACTTTCATTACGGCGTAAAGCTCCGTATCACAACGCTCCTGCTCATGTTGCTTCCCGGCGCTTTCATTACAATTCAAAGCTCCGTTGTCCCATTTCCACTGTACACAGGAAAAAGGACGGAGTAAGAGATTTGTCACGAGTCTGGCTTTACTTGACTTATCAAGACAGTTCAAAAACTGATATGTAGATTGAGATCTGCATAAATTATAGTCTCATTCTGTGTGGATGTGATCACACATGTCACACGTATTCTCCATGTTACGGTAATATTTCTCAAGTTTCACCGTGCTGTTCTAATCTGATTTAAAGTGTCAGCACTTCACTTCTGTAATTGTATAGGAAAGCATAATAACTCCAGACATTACGCTAGTAGGTTACAATACGTGGTGAAACCTCCTACAGTAGGAGGAGTGTCCTTTTCAGGGAGGGAACAGCATATGTTCGTGATTCAGTGAACGTACCACACATTGAATATGAATCCTGAATGATCAACCTTAAATATAATTAAAAAGACGTGTTAAACTCAATTGTTAAAATTGTTAATCTTTATGTCCGGGGTTTGGCTTTTAGACAACAGCAGCATCTTCAGAAGATCATGAACTGAATCATGAACCATTCGGCTGTGTTTCAGTTCAGTGAGACAGAAAACACACAGCAGAAGCTCAGCCAAGCACTCGGTGCTGAATATATCCGTAAAAAAAAACTGATTCTTGTGATTCAGCATGCTGGAAAAAACAGTTATAGAGCATGTCCTACTTCCTGCATGCAACGTATAGAATAGAACGTGGCGTCTCGAGCACTCACACCTAGTTCTTCCCCTCCGTCTCAGAAGGAATCCAACTCATGAACATGAACAAGCAAGCTGAAGAGTGAAGTGGAATGTGCCATAAACATAGAGCGGTCGTCTGCCACCCAGAACCCAAACTCAAGCTGAGGGACACAGTTTTCATGTGAATTCTAAGGATAAGGATTTAAATTAAACCAGCTGTTTAATTTACACCATACTTTTACATCATAGTGAAACTTCTGTGTTTCTGCTGTCCCCAGGTGGCCAAAAAAAAGAGATTTATGTTTTGTCCTTCATCATCTTGTGACCCCTGAGATTTATTTGGAGAGCGGGTTTCCCACAGGTTTTGGAATTTAGACACGAATCACTTTAATAGCGTCGCTTTTAATTAATTTTATTTGTTTCTTTTAATTGTCAATCCTCTAATTGATTGTTTTATTTAGCACTAATCCGAACAGATCCTCTATTATTAAACAGAAAAGAGCGTGTCTTGGAGCTTATTTGCACTGAATTTGATTTCGCAATGTCCCTGGGAACGCTTAACTGTATCGCCACAGTGGGACCATCTGTCCATCTCCGGAGCCAAATCTGCTAACTCCGAGAGCCCTGGCACAAGTTCAACTGGAAACAGGGGCACAAGGTGAAATGATTCCCTTCCCTGTCTTCTTAAGGAGGCTCTCTTCTCTCCTTCGGATGCGCGTGGATCCTCCACCCCTCAGAATATCTGGTCCCCCACCCCAACCTCCCACCCACCCACCCCGGGGGGCTCGTTCTGCAACTTTCTCACAGCGGTGACGTCTGTTTGTTTTTTTCAGAATGAACGGGATTTGGAACTAGACGTCGCGTAATTAAACCAGCGACGAGGAATCGAGTTTTTTTTTTTTTGAGGGGGGGGGGTATTTTCCTCGGTCGCGTCGGATCCTCCTAGACAAGGTGGCACAACGTGGGCGGCGCATCGAGGACGCCGCGGTCTGAAAACCACCACGGTGACGCTACACCGGAGGCTGGAGCTGGACGTGGAGCAGCGGAACATGACGGTGTAGTTCTGGATAACCTCCGGAGGGGAAAAAAAGTGTTTGAGGGGGAAACGGTAGTTTGCGCGTGATGGTGCGCGTCTCTCCAAGGTGGATCCGGTTCCAGTTGCTTTAACGAAACTACCCGAAGCGCAGCTCAAACATCTCTGTGTTTTTGTTTTTACCAAGGAGCCTAGCTTTAACACCTGATATCATCCGGATTACACATTTGGAGACCCGAGTGTTTTTTTTTTAATTATTTATTTATTTTGTATTTTTTTGGAGTGATAATCCCAGCAGCAATAATTCCTTGGCACTATTTTCCCCCAACAAATCTGTTGTTGTAGCGACTTTTTTTGCGTTACAAAAAAAATTAAACTCAGTCCAGTGTGGGATTTGCGCGAACAGATTCGTATCTAAAGTCGCGAGAAGACATCTAGTGACACCCATGAGAATTATGTGATAAATAAAGGTCTGGAAATGCATCGCAAATGCATCTATCTGCTTGAGGTAAGTTCTGCGTCTTTGCGCATTTACACGCATCTTCTGGAGCCCTGTGTTTTGCTGTTGTCGGCGCTGAAATGAAATCGCTCAGTTAAAGCAAGTAGATCTGTGTCATTTCCACGGATTTCAAGTGAGTGTAATGTTGATGCGAAGGGATTTTACAGTAGCATCACATCCAGAGATCAGTTCTGGGTATTGCCTCCATCTCGCTATTAGCCTAAAGCATAACAGCGCCGGTAAAGGCTGGAAGGAAACTATGAGGTATTTAAAGACAGATAGATTTGTAGGATAGTTTTTTTTTACCCACCTTCCACTGAGGGAGCTCAGATGATTCTTTTATAAACATCATTACGTCGCTGAACCAGCGTGTTTACTTGTAAACATTGAAACGTGAAGCAGGAGTTGTGGGTTAAGATGGCTTAAGAAATCTGGGACTGGATTTGGGACATTTTGGGTATTAAAAAGCGGATGTTAATGCCCCTCTGTTTGGATTCTGTTTGGTTGTTTTCTAACCTCCGAATACTCTTCTGATCAGTTACTCATCTCTCTGAGATTATCTCTGGTGTCAAGAAAACGGTCACATTAATTCTAGTGAAGAGCATGCAGCACCACCCATCACTCTCCAGTCTTCAAGTCACTCACATGTCACATGCTGCTAAGGTATTTTAAAAAAAAATAGGGAAAGAAAAACGAGGCTCCCCTGATTAAATACTTCTCAAAGTGTTGCAGCTTCGGATTACACTAACAGCACTGCAGGCTTGTTTTTCCTCCCATTAAAGTTTAAAGTTTATATCAGAGGTCAGCAGTTGGGGTTCGGCCGGTTTGACAGGATCTTAATTAGGCAGTGCCATGGAAACCAGGCCTCGTTTGAGAACTAAATTTAAAAATAACATTGAGAAAGGCAGAAAAATGAATATATGTGAAAGTAGATGATATTGCACCGCAAAAAAACTGAAATCGTAATGGGTGAAAATAACTTCTGCTTGGTACTATTAGTCTAATATTATGAATATTAGTATTATCTTATACCACTGGCAGATAAATTTTAATTTTTTTTTTTACTTGATTTTAATCAATTTATTTTATTTTTTTTTTAAGAAACTGTTAGTATAATTTTCTTAGAGATAAATTATCTTCTATCAGAATGAGATAAGTCTACTTAATATTAGACTAATTGTACCAAAAACAAGTTATCTTCATCTGTTAATATTTTAGTTTTTGCAGTGGTTTAAGGTTATTTAGTCACTGGTGTTTTACCACAGCCTTGGTTGCCTTCTTTTTTTCATAAGTGCAACACTGTTTATCTGAGGACAGATGTTTTGCATTTGTAAACAAGGGCTAACAGCTCAGTTTTATACTTATTTGGCCAAAAAAAGACTGATTTAGTAACTAGAGACCAACTTTATTGGTTACAGGATAAACAGCAGCCTGCAGCATTGTTTCAACAAGGACAACAACGCTGAACAGAGATGTGTAAAGACTCATCTGTTTTGGCCCAACAGGCTGAAGTTCTAGCTCCTATTTAGACGACAGACACACGGCGGATGCTGCAGGCCAACACTCACTTTGGGAGGGGGTGTTTAATTCATGTTGCTGAATCAGACTGAGATCTGAGCAGAATTATTTATAGGTGTGATTTGGGCGTTACACGAACATCATTTAATCAGTGTCATCTCTCATCTCCTTTTAAAACATGTATGTTCATGTTCCAGCTGTTGGTGTTTGGTGAGATGGAGAGATTTGCGTCACTTGCAACCAAAGTTACAGAGCTGCTATCCATTAACAGACTTGTTACTGTTTTATTTCCACATTTTGTTTACTTCTTGAAGTGACAACCATATACAACTTCAATAAACATAAATGGAAAATAAAGTCAGGGATCTCTGTTAACCTCCTGCACCCCACGGTGTGAGCACTGCACTGATTTTACACACAGAAACTATATAAAAACTAAAATATTACTACAAATTATTATTTCAAGAATCCTGCCATCTGTCACATCCTGACATTATTTAAATCAGCAGCACTGGGCTGCGCTTTCCGTAAGGTAATGAAATGGTGGGCAGGATTGATTTGAGTTGGATTAGATGTTTTGAAATTGAAAGGTGTTAATAAAATAGTTATGGCCCATTAGCACAAATGGAAGTAAAGTTGATGACTTAAATGTTTATAATAAAGTGGATGATTTACAAAGTTCCATCATAGAAAGATTTTTTCCTTCATCCGCATCCTGCCACATTATATGATATGATGATATATAGATAAATGAAATACTGTGTGACTTTGAAGGAACAAATGAACTGTAGTTATAAACAGGACAGAAGAAACTCTCCAGAGAAAACAATTACACATTTAGCTAAATAAATAATATTTTCGATCGCTGTTATTGCTTTCTGCAGGATGCAGGCTTTGGTCAAGAAATTGAGTCATGCGCCTGGTGGAAACTAGCAATGCAGGTGTGTTTCGGTCATTTTTGCGTCGTCTAAATAGGGCACATATACCCTAAGTGATGTTAGAATTCCTACTGTAACATTTTATTTCTGGTATTTAAACAATTCTGGTTTTTAAACAATATTTTATTGTTTTTTTTACATATAATAAAAGCATACAAATAACAATCAAAGAAAGAAAAATAACAATAATGGTGATAGCAGTACAAATAAAGTGACAGGACAAGTAACAACAAAACAAATGGATAACTAAAAAAGCAGCAGCAGTGGTAACCTCAAGTTATTACAATATTTTCATCCTCCACAAAATCCCCCAAAATTATAATTTAATTAGAATTTGCTGTTGCATCAATGCACTGTTCTATCAGTACAGTTTTAATGCCTCTCTTCATCCTAAGGCAGGATTAGATGTTTAAAAAAATATTCAATTACCTACAGTACATTTATGAAAAAAACCTGTTCAGATGTAAACTCTAAGTCAAAACTACACCTTTCATCATATTATTAAGTGAAATACAGTGTGTACAATTTTGTCTTTTTTTTTTGGTACTGAGTTTAAATATGCAACCTCACCACTAGATGCCACCAGAAACCACACACTGCACCTTTAAGGCAGCATTAAAAAGTTATATTTAATGGGATTTACTTTGTTTTCACCAGTAGATTTGTAACAAATTCTGTTTTGATGTAAACTGTAAAAACTCTAGCGTTCATGATTAGTATCGGCTTACCCAATTTTAAGACTCCTTTGCCAAAACAAGACTCATTTGAGAGACTACTGTATCCGCTTTATTTATGGAGGAATAAGCATTCTGTTGTTGTCCTAGAAATAAAATGGCATTGACACATTAATTCTGTTCCACTGCCACCTGAGAAGAATCCAAATCAGACTCAGCTTTGTTGGCCTGTTATGTTCATTCATAAAATGAATTTGACTGGAGTTGCTCTTAATGTTACAACGGTGATCACAGTTTTAAATACCTTATTATGTTTCGAGACTTAGTTTTGACATGAACCCAGAAAGTTAGAACTCCAGCTTTCATCAGTGGTGGGCAGATATATCTGCTGGAGGGCTGGATTTGGCCACTGCCTGACTGATGATTATTTTAAATCGTGGCTGTCAGTTGGTGAGATTTAATTAATCAGGAGGCTCCTGTAAGCCAGATACTTGCATGAGCATGGAACAGATGCAGCAAAGCATCTGGAACCCTTCTTTGAAATCTGGGGCATTTTAAATGATGTGACTATATCCACTGCTGTTATTTTCACACTGCTGTAATCGTCAGGTATGAATGCACCTTATACACAAAAATGGAACCATCTAATTACATTTTCTTTTTTCAAAAAACAAATGTGAGGGAGTTAAATAATGTACTAGACCTTTTCTGTCTGGGAAATGTGAAATATTTACAGTTTCGATGCATTATTAAGAGGACTATTTCATTTTGGAGGGAACGAAACATTGACTCTAAGCTATAGGTAGTAGTACTCGTCCACAGGGAACAATTTGCTCAAGGACAGCTGCACTGATACCTAACCTAGTTTGTTGTTAATTAGAGAGGCCACTTTAGGCCCAACAAAAAGTAAACTGATGAAATTTAACAATTTGCCTCTTGTGAAATGGCAGTGACAGATGCTGCATGGTGATTCCCAGATGTCAGCGCTACAACAAGCACCACAATACACACATTAAGTGGCTTCTTTTTTAGTGTCTCCAACCCTCTCGGTTTGGAAAGTGTCCAGCAGTCAATTGTCCAGGGCCCAATGAAATCCAGTTGAGGTCAAATTGTGTGCAGGAAATAATAATAAACACTTTGTTTGACAAAACCCCTTATAATAAGAGATTCTCACCATTTCTTATAATAAAGAAAATCCTCTCTTATATTGTTATTGTGGTAGAAATATGCAAAACAACACTGTTACTTCTGTCATGTGAAACCCTACAGATTCAGGCACAAAACCCTTTCTGAGCTGCTTACTGTAGTTTTACAATTATGTGCATAATTCTATATTTGTCCCCCCTTGCTCACATGCAAACTAGGCTAACAGCAACACATGATGCACAACCGGAAATCTGTAGAATTTACATTACAGACCTCTAAGAAGATAGTCAGTGATTTCTCAGCATTTGTAGTTTATTGAGTCCTTATATCTGTAAACATGAAAGCGTGTTGGCGGGAGGGATGATTACTAACTACAAAGTGCTACAAATTAGTGGAGCTACATCAGATGAGAGAGATTGTTAATATAATCTGCTCAAGGGCATCGAGAGTCTTTCAGCTTGATTCAGCAGAACAGCCCCTGCTGTACGTGAGGGGATTAAAAGGGCATAATGTAAGAAACACCAGGGCAGTAAAATAGAGTCATTTGGAGGATATGGCTGGTGATTTTCTATATTTTTCTTACGATCAACACATCTCATACTTGGACTAAAACCAAAAATGAATTAATCTACTAACAAGCATTGCAAGCGTATCCAAGATCTAAGTCAATCCGAAACCAAATATATCTTATTTCTCTGTCGTAGACTTCTATTGTTGTCCTAAAACTATTAAGATTCTTTGAGAAATGCACAATGTAGAACACATTTGAGAGGTTGTGAGATGTAGCACTACAGCCAAGCAAAGCTTTGTGAACAGAACAGTATTCCTGCTCATGTTCAGTGGTTTCTTACACACAACTACTCCCCGGAGACTGAAAACGTGACTGCTGTCATTAGTCTTTGGAACAGATTCTGAACAAACTAAGCTGACCAGCAAGCAGCAAGAAAACATTTGTTTTCTCCCACAGAATAAATACAAAGTGCTAAGATATGACCAGGTGCCTGATGATTAATGGACTGAAGCTGAAGCTAATGTGGAAGAAGTGCCACTGATAACCACTAGGTGCGTCAACTGATTCCCATTCAAAACCTTTTCTAACAAAACCAACGCGTGATATCGCTCCTCGCTACGTCCATACATTCATACTGTGTGTTGTCACCATAATCTCTGATGAAGGAATGCGTCACCATGGCTAAATGATGTGTTTCTAATAGTTTGGGACAACAGTGGAGGTCTATGGCACAAAGTAAGAAGCTATATTAGGTTTCAGATACACACACAATACTTGTTGGTAGATCAGTTCATCATTGGTTTGACTGCAAAGGAAACCTGTCGACAATAAGCACAATGTATAAAATCACCGACATGACCTTTTAACCCGTTTAACCCCAGGATTTTTTTCAAAGATTTCATGCATATAATTATATCTGTTAAGTCACTTACAATATAATGTATTTATGTTTTCATTTTGTACTCTTTTCTTTGCAGAAAGTGGCATTTTAATGGCAGTTATAGTTGCCACTTTCACAGCCATAAACAAAAAACTATTTAGACCATGTACAATTCTTTTCTGGGGGATTATTTTAAAGACTTGAATGATTAATTGTCAGGGTTGAAACAATAATTAAATAAATTTACCTCTCTCTGGGAGGGTTTGTCTTCATCATGTTCTCAGGGAGGAAGGGGCAGGAAGTTGATGACATCATATGACACGTCATTTTTTTAGTTTCTTTGTTTTCTACTATCATGTCATTCAAAAAAAAAACACTCTATGAGTAACAGTCAGTACAAAATGACAGTCTGACTTAAAGGCTTATAGGCTTCAATGGCTTAACATCATGTATATTGGAATTTTGATTCATTGATATTGACATTTGACTTCTGTCTGTTGCAGGTGTGCACCATCATAACCTTACTGCCCTCAGGCTCTTTAGCAGATTTGACATGTGAAGCTCTGCTAATGCTGTCAGGAAATGTCTCATGTAAGTTATGAACCAACATCAGCCACATATCTACTACATCTGTAACTCTTAAAAGCCAGAATTCCCAAATACAATCTAACTGGAGTGGTCAAGTTTCTCTTGTGTTACTGTACGTCTGAGATTGAATTGATTTTCAGTCTTGACCATCTCATGACTGTAACTGCTAAATGCTAAAGCACTCATCTTCAATGACTAGTTTTCCCATTTGATGTTAGGAAAATATATATTCTAATTATTCCATCTCCAAGTAGCCATTGCAAGTACTGGACTAGTTTGCTGTTAAACACTTCAAACTGCAGCACACAACCAGAGGACCCACAGAGAACCATGCAGGCATCCACAGGAATGATCCTCATGTGATTTACTGCTGATCGCAACCAAGGTTTTCCCAGGAAATGGGTGTTGATCTCAAACATGTGTCCCTATTGAATCCAGTTCCAAGTAAAACAATTATATTAGCAATCGTTCCTTAGATATTTTGAATTAAATCGTTTAATTGTGAAAAAATGTTTAAGTCAACGCAGTAGAGGTCAAGATACCTCCACCTTTAGCCCCTGGTTTGAGTCTAGATCAACAATGTCTTATTTTATTACTACAGACAAGAGTCTAACAAACAGCAGAACTTATGTAATTTTCTTATGTGGACAGTCTGTAAAAGTGTGAAATACTTCACATAAAACCAATCCATTGGTGTGCGAAAACATTGGTTTAGAAAAGACCTGAATTCAATAGAATTAATCAACTTTGCCCTCTATTCCCACATCTCCTTACGCAAATTGTCTTGAGTTATTACAGAAATAGAAGCATGGCCCTTGGGGCATGTCTAGATTCATATTTGTTGCTATCACCCTGCTATTGCCCAGGGAATGGTCTGTCACCAGTGTTTACCATTGCTCTTTAATGCTTGCCCTTTTGTAGCTGTTAAGCTGAATCTAATGAGATTTTCATAGCCTCATTTAAAGTGCGCAAACAGAGATTGAGGTGCAGTTATTGATGAGATCCTCTCTCTGAATTTCAGTACAGGCCCTGGCCTCCTCCTGGAACCAAACCCTGAGCAACGCCACAGGCCAGTGGAGCGGTGAGTCGGACACGTTGCTCTTCTCATGTGTGAAACCGATTCCCCACAGCTACAACAAAGCAGAATTTGTTGTGGATTACCCCACGAGGGGGAAACAAGTTTGATCCAAACTCAGATTATGAAACATCAAAGACGGGGAACAATGCTGGAAATAGAACTGGTGCGGTGCCACAGGAGACGGAGCTGAGCGCAGCACAGGAGTATTCATTAAGCCTCTGTACACAAACAGCTTATTCAGCTCCGTTCGGTTTATTGCCAGGACCATTGGAGCACTGGATTTCAGTATGGCTGTAGATGTAGTTCCAAACCATGCCAAGAATGTACATCTGTGACTGACATTTATGTCCCCATACTACAGGCTCGGGAGTCTACTGTGACACGTACATTGATGGCATCGGCACATGTTGGCCCAGGAGCAGCGCTGGCCAGATGGTGTCGCGACCCTGTCCGGAGATGTTTTACGGCGTCAGATACAACACGACCAGTGAGTCTTCACATACACTCGGTGATTGGCAACAAAACCCAGAAAGAATAGATAAAAAAGATTTAATTTGATCCCCCCCCCCACCCCAAGTATTCCCCCTCAGGGCACATCCTGTTTACGTAATTGTGTTTACAGAAATTAGCATGAGCACACAAATTAGCGAAACACACACACAAGTGTAGAAAAAAAAAGACGTGTACACAAAGTAGGACTGCTGCAAATGAATCACCATCGAGTACCAGAAGAAAGAAGCTCCAAACACTGTTTCAGAAAAGAGCACATGGTAGTGCCCAGCTGTGAAAAAGTGATGTTTGTATCAGGATGAAATCAGGAAAGAAAGATGGGACGGTGCCACAAAATTGGCTTTTATACGCTAGGGTCTGGCCACGTCTAGAGCCAGTGTCTGGTTTCAGGAGGAGGCCAGCACCGTCCATGGTAGCTCCACCACAATCACATTGTGTGTGTGTGTGTGTGTGTGTGTGTGTGTGTGTGTGTGTGTGTGTGTGTGTGTGTGTGTGTGTGTGTGTGTGTGTGTGTGTGTGTGTGTGTGTGTGTGTGTGTGTGTGTGTGTGTGTGTGTGTGTGTGTGTGTGTGTGTGTGTGTGTATGAGAAATGAAATTGTAAAGCGCTTTGATCTGACAAGGTTGGAAAAAAGCGCACTTTATAAGTGTTTATAAAGTGTCCATTTACCATTCTCCATTCTGGTCTGCTATAGAAACATGGTGGGCCCCGCAGATACAAATCTTCACATATGAGGTAACAAAAGATCACAATTCTTATTTTCATTTAATTAAATACCAATTAAAACATACAGTATGGAAATATATATTCCATTTCTGCCAAGACGGCTCTGCTAAATTGTGCCGAACGCCGGTAAACAGTACTTGTCCCTGTACTTCGGTAAGAATCATCATTTTAGGCTGAGAATTTGTAAACATGAGACACATTCCTGCTAACACAGGGTTTGCTTACTGTAATCATTCCCTCTGTTAATACTGTCCATGCTTCAGAGTTAATTTAAATTGTCATTTTGCAGCGCAATATAGCACAATGACCTTCAATTGTGACCCACTTTACACTATACACATAGACAACGTATTAACAGATGTTCACATATTTTGATTTAATTAGAATTGAATGAAGTATGAATTTGGCAATAATAGTGAACAAAGTAAATACAAGTAGTACTTCAGAATGAAATAAAAAGGAATACATGCAGTTTATATATACAAGGAATCTAGGTAGAATGGAGAAATTGATCATTTATATTCATGAAAAACTGCATGGAAATACTTATTGTCTTTGTTAAAGGTCCACGAAGTTCAAACTAAATTGCGTAATTTATTGCTGCTCTGTTTGGCTGTGGCAGCTTGTTAATTGGAGGATTATCATACTGCTACCAGTGTTGGTGCTCTCTCTCTCTCTCTCTCTCTCTCTCTCTCTCTCTCTCTCTCTCTCTCTCTCTCTGGGTCTGTTGAGATTCACCACATTTTCTGTTAATTGAAAAATTTGCTATTTGGTAGCAAGGACACTATAAACAAACACTAATTGACAATAAAGAGTAGGACTTGTGTGTGACGAGTAAACACATGATATTTGTAATGTTGTGTATACTGTGATGCCGGTGGATGCGGGTCGACAGGGAGCACCAGTATCGTGTGTGTTTGTGTGTGTGTGCCAATAGGGAGAGATAAGGCAAGAGAACTGACATTAAATTTTTTTTGGGGGTGGGGGCTAAAAAATCTCTATATATTTAAACATGATTTGTGAATTTATTTATTTAAATATCCCATATTGTACACCCTTACTTGTAATAAGATATAAAATTGTGTTTTTTAAATGTGCATTTTTTCTGTGGATTGAGTGTTTTGAAATTTAAGCATTTATATGACATAGACCAGCGGTGGGGAACCCTTTTCCAATCAAGGGCCATTTATAACACCAATTAAGGGCCATATGGTCGATTTTTTTTTATGTAATAATTTTTCACTACATTAATAATGTAATAATAATTATTGAGAACCCAATTTCATGATTAATTAAATGTTATCATTTCCCTCATTTTTACATACAGTCATAATTCATATTAGCTTCATCTACAGCTGTAAAACTTACATTAGTGTAATGTTTGGAACTGGATGTGTTTGGTGAGTGGGGACGTGTCAGCTGGTTTGGAGGATGATGCAACATGTAGTTGGTTCCACAAGTCTTGAGTGGAATGAGTCTTTGCCCTTTCCTGTTGTAAACATGCGAGTGTAGTGTCACTGAATTTTAATTGATAATGCCATGGGTTGTGAATTTGCCGCCGAGTTGCTGAGTTACCAAGTTACGGTGAAAACAAAATAATTAAATCAGATGTCTCGATTGAAACAAACTGGTGACTACTGTACTGATTTCTGATAAATTGCTGCTGGATCATAGATAACTAATACGCCGTTTCAGCACGCTCTTTCATGCTTTTAGATCCCTTTCAGAAGCTTTAAAATCCAGAGCAGTGCAGCAGTGCAAATCCAGAGCAATGTCTTTCTGGAAACAAATCACTGTTTTCTACATTTCTGTGGCATATCCATTTTTAATCAAATGCCACCTCTGACCAATCAGAGCCACTTTCAGGGCCATGTTACGCCTTTTACAATGATGTAAAAGGCGTAACATAGCCCTCTCAAAACACAAATTACAATAAAGAAAAGGGAAAAATATAAATGAATAAATAAATATAGAAAAAATAAATATAGAAATATAGAAAAATTGTATTTTTTATTCATGGGGTGCTGTGGCGGTGCTATTCCACCATGAGGGGGTGCTCAAGCACAGGTAAGGCCCCTCCTTGCCGCCTTTTGTGAATCTCTCGGACAAATGAACTTTTTTTTATTATTATTGTGCATAATGGAAGATCAACATAAAGCAGCATCAACAGCGCACCTGTTGCAAACTAGATGTTTTCACATAAAACGGAAGTAGATGCATGATGCAGAGTCCAAATACCAAATATCTGCTTGTCTTTGTGGGTCATGTTATGCCCTTGTACTGATAGGCTAAGAGAAAATTATCCTTTATTAGTCCCACAGTGGGGACATTTTCATTATTAGTGCAGCAAATTAGACAGCAATTATCAGCAAAAATAAAAAGCTTATTACCGATATAAAAGGCTATGGAGCACTATTACGACATGACTGCAGGACTTGCAAGGACATTTACTGTGTATGGACAAAATCTGTGCTTTTCGATGTGCTTTGGCTGCACAACTACAGGCCACTTTTAGAAGACCTCGGTTGCCTTATCTTTACTGCCAGCTAATAACATCAATTCCCCCATTCCAGACTAATGGACCTCCAGCCATCACAGTTTTCTGTATTTATTATATATTTTTTTCTCTTTCTCAAAAATGGCACATAAAAACGATTTGTCTACAAACAATATGCAACATAAGATGATTAATCAATCCCTGCTGGATCATAGATAACTAAAAGAGTCGAAAATTATGTAAAAGGCGTAAAAAAAAAAAAAATACAAATTACAATAAATAAAAAAGGGAAAAACACAAATGAATAAATAAAAAATATAGTCAAATTTGAGTAGCACCGATATAACTATGGAGTTAGTATAGACAAAAATCTGCGCTTTTCGATGTGCTTTGGCTGCACGACTACAGGCCACTTTTAGAAGACCTCAAGGTTGCATTATCTTCACTGCTAGCTAATATCACCCATTCCCCCAGACCAGACTAATGGACTTCCAGCCATCAAGGTGAGTTTGACGGATAAAAATTGAGGGAAATACTAACACTAATAAATGTATTTTCTGAAACAAATAAGTAGATACAAATTTTAAGAAAAACTAATGCATTTAGGAATTGTCTTGTGGGCCATATCAAAGGGGCTCATGGGCCGTATAGGGCAAGATCTTTTTTTACTATCAAAACCAATTAAACTCTTACTTTCAACAGTCAGTCAGTCATTTTCTATACCTGCTTATTCCTCATTAGGGTCACAGGGGTCTGCTGGAGCCAATCCCAGCGCGTTATGGTGAGAGGCAGGGATACACCCCAGATGGTCGCCAGCCAATCGTGGGGCACACACACCATTCACTCACACACTCACACCTACGGGCAATTTAGAGTCTCCAATTAACCTCAGCATGTTTTTGGACTGTGGGAGGAAGCCGAAGTACCCGGTGAAAACCCACACAGACACAGGGAGAACATGCAAACTCCACACAGAAAGGTCCCAGACCCAGGACCAAGGACGTCTTGAACCTGCGACCTTCTTGCTGTGAGGAAACAGCACTATCCCCTGCTCCACCGTTTCGCCCAATATGTGACAGTTAACACAAATTTAAACAAGAATTCTTCATTAAGATTCTATGTTGTCTACAATTAATAGCCAAATGGATACATTTACATTGAAATAAAATACAATTTTACAGAATTAAAGAAGAATGCAAACACACATAAAATAATGACATATTAAATATCCTAAAAGTGACCAAAAAACTGCCTACAATTTCAAAACCTGGGGCCATATTCATAAAGCATCCTATTTTCAAGTTCTAGGAACCTTCTTAAAATCATGGCATTTTCTAATAATCTACCCTTAAGTTAATACTAGATCCTGATAAAGATAAAAGTGATTCATAAATAGTATTAGCCCTTGGCCTCTGAGCCACCGAGAGGATAAATTTTAAGATTAATTAAGCTTGCCTGAGTAAATAAAAAAATAAAAATAAAAAAGAGGCTTCAGAATTTCTTAAGCAGAGGAGAAAATAGCAAACAGACAAAAACAAGATACAGTATATGCTCCAAATGCTATATGACAGGGAGTTAATGAAAGTAGATTAACTTTCTCATCATTTCAGTTTCATGGCACAATTGAAGGAAGTGATAGGAACACATATCACAGTAATCACATCTGACAAATAAAGATGACTGATTAATTGATTATGCCATGGTTAGTCCTGTTGATTTCACTGTATATTCTGTGCCTATTATCAGTAAGAGTGCATTGATATTTCTATGTTTTCTTTTTGTTTAACAAACACCTTTTAATAGACAGTTGGTAATATCAAACAATGGAGTCATCCTCCTCACGAAGATACAAGTTACTCTCCCTTCCTTGGTCAGAAAAGCTCTGAGAATATTTCTGAATCTGTCCTAAAATGGGACCATATGTTACAACATTCAAGGCTAAATTAGGAGCTCTCTGAGAGTATTCTTGGAATGTTTATGAATACAAACCATGGTCCTTTAGAATATGTCCCTTTAAGGTGATTTCAGATGATTCTCAGCACTGATGATGAAGGATTTGCATTATATAATTCATCAGATTCATCTTTAATTCATGTTTTCATTGACAATGTAAAAGAACGAGAGTCCCAATCATGTGTTTCACTCTCACCGACACTTATTTTTTTTCTAATTACATCACTGCAGTCCTCTACCAAATACTGCAAAGGAACCACAATTAAGCAAACTTAGGCAATAAAAGCAAATGTATTCCTTGGTCAAACCCTTAGAGCACCGTCAGCAGCCACTTGAGAGAGTGTGAGCCAGGCTGTAATTTAGCCTGAGCTTGCCAGTAATTTGACACCGCGAGGTTCATTTCACCTTCAGGCTTAACATAATCTCTATTCAAGTATAGTCTAAAAGCCTAAAACTGCCCATCACCTGACATTTCCAGCGAAGGTCAAAGTGAAGATGAAAAGGTCCAGGATACAGGATGAAAACGTAGGCTCTAATTAATTTGGGATTTAGATTTACTGAACATAAAATTCCTCTACGGAGGAATATATAATATAATATTCAAGTCAGAGGAGACGGGAAAAGTTGTCTTTTCATTCGCTGATTGTACTTTATTCATGCAAGAAACTATTTTTCATTTTCGAGAAAGACATACACTATCTACTCACACACTCCTTTCAAGCATTGATTTAAGACATGCTATCTATTTTCATTAAAGGTTTTATATTCGTCACTTTGAGTTGAAGGGAGGAGGTTCTATTGTTGTCACATCAAGGATGCCTAATGTCAACACAAGGCTGTTGGTATATTGACTGTCTTTCAGCAGCACATAATGGCACAAAAAGTAATTTCAAATGTCAATGACTCCAGACAAGTGTCATCACTTAAGACACACCTTTAAGCAGGCAGCCCAGTTGAAATGGACAACACATTACTGTAGACCAGGCCATGATTTATCTGACATTTCAGTTGTCTTCCTATAGGAATTGCTCATTGGCATCAAAAAGTTTTGACTTCTGGGTTTCCATTGGGCTGAGACTTTACAGGTGAGTTTTGATTTGGCCCTCTGGCTATCTTGAGTGGGGTTAAAAGAATCCAGTATTCAGTTGTTATTGGACCAAATAAATGGATAAAATTCCAAAAATGCTTTTTTGGGCCTATTGGCATCAGGGGAATCGTAATCCCAGAGTCTGGCCGCCAATAAAATTGGCTTCTAAGTTTGGCACTGTGGGGGTTTGGTCAATACCAGGGGTCTAATTTATAAAACAGACCTATGAAACCATGCAGGCGCATACTGCGGGAAATTCAATCACTTTAAAGGGTCAATGTGTTCCTTTCTCTGGACCAACCAGCCTCTGAAGAATCATTATTTAGAGTCAAAGTATCTGTCCTCTTTCTGTCACTTGCAATCAGGCCATCGAAGAAAGGAGAATCAGCCTTGAACAGTCTATTGCCTCATGTTATTTCCCTGTTTCCAGCCTTCTTGAAGTTGTGTATAAAAACAAAACATGGTTAATAGGCTGCATTGGTCTAGTGACCTTCTAGTCTTCTGACCACTAAAAGCACTTCACTTCACTCATCAGGATATTATCTAAACATTCACACACCGATGACACAGCCAATGGAGTGAAATGTCTTGCTCAAGGAGGAGCAGGAACTGAACTGATTGGTTGATGACTGCTCTACCTCTGAGGCATAGCCCAAACCCTGATAAATGCTTCTGTTTTGGTAAAACAACATGCAAGAATTTGCTTTTTGTTCCAGATTTGCTCCTTTCAGACTGTCAATCTGTGTAAGTCTTGGTGGACATTAATAATCTTAAAATCTGGTGTATATTTAAATGGGATCTATGACTTTCTGTCATTATATATGGTTAAGATGTCCAGATGACCTTAAGGTGCGTCTGAAGGAAAGTGTAATATCTTACTGCAATGTGTACAGCATGCATAATATTAATGTAATCTAATTTTTAGACAATTTTTCACCCAAAATCATTCACAATGCACACAAGAATAGCAAATGGACATATTATGCTTTTTCTAGAGTTGTAGATCCAATGGCCAAATGTAGTTTAGATTTTGTGTCGTGTTTAATATTCAAGTTTTTAAGTTTATGTACTAGAGGCTCTAAATTTCCACATGAAAATGATAGAAGTTGTGATGTGCAGTGATATACTCTCTCAGTCCATTGATAGGATTCTTGGTCCATGGTTGGTCAGTCTGGGTCTGTGCATTTGTCTGTAATTAAATACAGGTGTGAAAAAATGTTTTTTCTCTTAATGATTTTTTTGCATATCTGTCACAATTCAATGTTTCAGATCATGAAACAAACTTAAATATTTGTCAAATACAACACAAGTAAACACAAAATACTGTTTTTTTAAATGAAAGTTTTATTGTTAAGGGAGAAAAAAGGAGTAGTAGTTTATCACACTTAAATTCAATTTCTCTAGCCATACCCAGGCCTGAGCCACTTAAATAGAACCTGCCTGACAAAGTGAAGTAGACCAAAAGATCTTCAAAAGCTAGACTTCATGCTGAGACCTAAAGAAATTCAAGATCAAATAAGAAAGAGCATAATTGAGATCTATCAGTCTGTAAAAAGGTTATTAAAGGTATCATAACTGATTTAATGAGCCATTCGCAGTTTCACTGTACCGTATATGCTACTGGCAGTGAACCACAGTAAGAGACATTATCCTCAAATGGAGAAAACATGGAACAGTGGTGAACCTTCCCAGGAGTGGCCAGCCAAGCAAAATGACCCCAAGAGCAGCAACAACTCAGCTAAGAGACACAAAAAACCCACAACAGCATCCAAAGAACTGCAGACCTCACTTGTCTCAGTTAAGTTCAGTGTCCATGACCCCATCATAAAAAAGAGACTGAGAAAAAATGGTTAGAGTGCTGTAAGAGACTCGTCGCAAATTATCACAAATGCTTGACTGTAGTTGTTGGTGCTCAGGGCATAACCTTACCTAACATACAAAAAATAGACATTCAGTAGGGGGCACTTTTTGACAAAATATTAGTTTTGCTACCAACAGACAAGAAGATACCAGTTCCTGTGTTTCTATACCCATCTAATATGATGTAAAGAGTGAATCCACTGTCTTTTATCTATTTATGTTGATCTTTAATGGTTCTAACCCTGCTTTATTAGTTAAATATTTCACTACAATAAACAATTGTCTTGAAGTCTTATAGACACAAATATAATTAAAATGGACAACTGAAGGTCTTTATTATGAATCTTGATTGTGTCACATCACACTGTGACATGGGCCAGCAAAAATGATTTGTGTAAGCTTAAGATTCCCCCCTCCTTCACTTGGTGAATGTTGTTGAATGCAGAAAAGATGTTTCTTTTAATATGCTGATCTATGCATAAATACAAGGACCGAATGCCATGAAGACCACAAGCCTTCTCCAGAGACGAGTGCTTTTACAAAACTAGACAAATGACAGAAAGATATTCAGAACAAATGAATTAATGAAAAATGAATAACTGATTCTCCTTCATCATAAAAAAGCGTGTCTAAAAATAACTTTTTTATTCAAATTTTGTATTTGTGTAAATCTGTTTAGATCCTGATATCACTGTGATGGCAGGAGCACATGCGTCAAAAAACAGAAGAGCAACATCAATAAATAATGAATGAAAATGAAAATGATAAATAATAAATGGAAAGGCAAGTTCAAAAACAGTCACCCATTTATTTAGTCATTTTCAAGGCTTAAAAACAGCTGACTATATTTCTAATGTGTCATAGTTCATAGTGTAGATTATCCTGACTGAGAGTATATATAGTTTAGTATTACAAAAATAATAATATGGAAGTGTTGCATTGTCAATCAGTTGATTGTAATGTGTACTGCTGATCCCTGTATTATATCCCTCCATTATATAATACAAATTGACCTTTCATGTAATGACGTTTTACAAAAGGGTTAAAAAAAAATGTAGGCAAATAAATAATAATAATAATATATAAACAATAACAATATGAAAAAAGACATGTAATTCCAAAAATAGCAAACCTGTGGGATACATTACCTCACAGATATAATTTTTGACGCATAGGCCTATCGAGGGGAACTTTAAAGAACTCGACCAAACCTCAAACACACCTCTTCCAGATCTATTTCTATCAATTACCATCCAAAAAAGCATTAAAAGATAACTGTATCTCACTTCGAGAGGCAGTCTTTTTAATACCCTGCCTGTCATCCACCACTCTATCAAATCCAGCTCACTTTAGTGTGATGCTGGATGCTTTAGACAATTTTTTTGAACATTACAGCCTAATAAAATACTACTGAGCCAGTATTTGGTGGTGTCGCTTTGTCATTCAACAGCAGTAAAATGATTGTCATGGTTGACTTACTAGGTTGCCTCATCTCTGATTACTGGAGCCTCTCTGTTTCAGTAGTTTAGCATCTGAACAGCTGTACTGAATCCAGATAATTCAGCTTTATTCTTAACTTCTGTGGCTATTTGCTGATTATAAGTTATCAGGATGTTATTCTCATTCAAGCACTCGTTGCTGTCTCCTTCTTTTATCAACCTTATCATTATTTCGCTTGGAAGCTAACCCAGCTAGCTTGGACTTAACCATTAGCATGGCTTCTGTCTCTCTCCTGCCCTCTCTTGCTCGGTGGGTCCCATGTTTAAACTGTTCTCTGCCTCTGTTAGTGATGTGATATATTGCTAGTGTCAGAAACAAGGCCTGGTGAGGTTGAGGAGCTGGTGGATCACCATCCAACACAATCCCCAGAATGACTGTCCGACAGCCAGTGCAACAACTAATAAGGCGGTGCTTTCTGTTGAGATGACGAAGCATTGGCATTTTCTTATTGTGGTTGGTTTAGTTGGGTTTTAAGGTACAGAGTTTTCATTTTGTTTCAGTTTTCAAATTAGCCAAACTATGGAAAATCTGGCTTATCACCTTCCAGTTTTTTACTCTTTCACTTGTCCAACAATCTGAGTTCAATCTATTCCGTAGACTGGACGACTGTTCAGTTTAAACCAGTTTCAAAAACATTAAAGACAGAAAACATAAAAATCCTCTTTGGGATTTACTGGTTACCATGGATCGACACAGCAACCAGGGAAACTAAACTGAATTAACAGTGTTTGTATTCTGTATTTGCAGTTCAGTAATAGTGACTTTTCAGTAGGGTTAGATTTGCAGTCGGCACAGATCTGACAGTTTGTTCCATAGTTATAATCATCTATGTGAAACACAGTGTGCTGTAATATGCATTAAAGGAGGCTACGATGCAGATAATTTGCATCAATGATTTCTACAAATCAAGTTAGTCTTAATTTCCAAAGGAATCATTTGTGCTGTATATACAGCATTATCTTTCTCTGTTGTGGGTTCCTGGCACCATATATACCATAGATGCCAGTGCCCTCCTCCACTTCATCTATCAGCTGCTGCAGCTGGGGCTCCTGGTAACAGGTCTCCCATTTTCAGTCCCAGCAGCTCACATCATCTGGAGCTGTCAGAACCAGGATGCCAGCTCCTGGTTCTCTTCCCACCTCGCAGCCACCCTCCGCATTCACCCTCCCTTTATCTTTGCTCCTCTGTTCCTTTGCCCTTCTATGGTTACCATAACATTCCATTCGGTAGAATGGAGGACTCTGTGTGTTCAGTTCTCTCTCCTGCCCTCTACAACATTCCTCTCTCGAATGATTTCCTCATCATTTCCCCTCCATTATCGACACCTGCTTCCCATCCGGTCACCCTGACTTTGGTCTTCTCTGACCTGCGGGTTCTTCTGACCACAAACACTCATAGACCGATATAATCACCAAAGGCTGCTTCAACTCTCCATCTATTAATACGCTCTATTAATCTGGCATTCTGTTGCAAAGTCCATCAGGTTTAATCCAGTTCCCTTCATATTTATGTAGGGATCACATTGTTATTCGGATAAATTTCACTTATCAGAAACAACTGATTATTATTAATAATTAATTGACTGCTAACAACAGGATTTAAACTGAACGAGGGAAAATTGCTAAGAAATCTCTAAATTAAGACAGAATTGAATAATAAATTAAAATAATAAATAAAAAATAAAGGAGGAAATCAGGTCGAAATGATTCATATGTAATCTAGGTTTAAATATCAATGATAACAGTGAATATGAGGGTTATTACTTACAGTATGGCAAAGGATCATTTAAAATAAGACAAAAAAGCACCAATTAAATTCTTGTTACAGGATATCAAACTCAATCACAGGTTGAGGTCACATGTTATGGGGTCAAACTAAGGACACTAAGATTTGAATGAGATGAAGAGGAGATTGACAACAGAACTGTGATCAGGCAGGATAATTTGGGTAACACCAGCCTGAGTTGTGTCTTCTCGCCCTGTATATATGTACTGATGTTGGTGTGTGAGTGAATGTATGAGTGTGGTAGCGAGAGAACAGAGAAGAGAGAGACAGAAAGAGAGGGAGACTGCGTGAGCTCAGCAGGGGTTTCTACCGCGAGCGACTCAAACCCACAAACAAATTGACTTTCCCAATATTGCGCCAAACACAAGCAGTAGCTTTCAGAAGGAAGATGCAGTATTTAATTTAAGTACCCAGCAGTGTGGGTGGTTAGTGCTGTTGCCTCACAGCAAGAAGGTCACAGGTTCAAGACCTTGGTCTGGGACCTTTCTGTGTCGAGTATGGCATGTCCTCCCTGTGTCTGCGTGGGTTTTCTCTGGCTTCCTCCCACAGTCCAACACCATGCTGAGGTTAATTGGAGACTCTAAATTGCCTATAGGTGTGAGTGTGTGAGTGAATGGAGTGTGTGCCCCATAATAGCCTGGCGACCTCTCGCCTGCAGTGCACTAGGATTGGCTCCAACTGACCCCCGTGACCCCAGTGAGGAACAGGCATTTATAGAAAATGACTGACTGACCCAGCAGGACAGGCATCAAAAAGGGGGGCGAAGAATGTAGGACCAGTACTTAACATCAGTAATCGCAAGCTCTTATCAAATTTGCCCAGATGTCATGCCTTACTTGAGATTGCATTCCAAAGCGTTCAGAAGAGATTTTGTATCTATCCTTTCCACTGGGTTGCAGTGAGAGCATCTGGTGATGGAACAAAGATGTTCCATTGATCTCAGGGGAACCCGACTCTGTGTCTCCATGTGTTAATGGAGGAAACACAGAGATCTGTGAAGTCGACATAAAAAAAAAAAAAAAAAATTAGAAAGGACCTGGTCGCGTTTTATCTCGCGAATTGTGTGGCTTTGTGGTTAATTCTTTTTTCTAAAGAGATACTCACTCAACTTTGTAGAATGGTTGTAATTCAGCCACAATGGAGGGTTTTGGAGCCTGAACAGCATCATAATAGGACACAAGTCAGGACTTTAACAAGGCCATTCCAAAGTCTTCATTATGTTTGTCTTCAGCCATTCAGAGGTGGATTTGCTGGTGTGTTTTGGATCATTGTCTTGCTGCAGAACCCAAGTTGGTTTAAGCTTAAGGTCACAAACGGATGGACATTCTCTTTCAGGATTTTTGGTAGACAGTAGAATTGATGGTTCCATTTATCTCAGCAAGTTTTCTGGGTCATGAAGTAGCAATTTAGCCCCAGACCATCACATTACCACCAGTATATTTTACTGTTGGTATGAGGTTCTTTTTCTGAAATGCGGTGTTACTTGTGTCTTCTCACACCACAGATTATGGGGAGGCAATCCCTTTTTCACACAGAGCCATGTAGTTTTGGATTTTTTTTCTCTCTTAATAATTACAACCTTCATTTAAAAACAGCAATTTGTGTTAACTTATTTTGTCTTTGGCTAATATTTAAATTAATTTGATGATCTGAAAAATATAAGTGTAAAAAACATGCAAAAAAAAAAGAAGTCAGGAAGGGGGCAAACTCTTTTTCACACCTCTGTATTAATCAATGGATACTCTCCTTTTATAATGTACTGTCAATTGCATTATCAATACGGGATCACAATACCAGTGGAGAAACATTGAAAGAGCAAAATCTTTTATCTAAAATATGACTCAAGATATTTACATAATCTGTCATGAGGAAGGATGAATCTGAGGAGATGCCTAGTTGTGTATACACCAAAGTTATATTAATACATGCATGAATATTAGATGAACCTCTATAATTACAGATAGTGGCAGGGGATGTGTTGGAGGAGGAGTAGCCTATCCTTATTTTTTCTAATCTCATGTCAGTAATCTGTATACATCACATGTATAATATTACCTTGTGAGGATGATGTGAAAAGAACAATATAGAAAAGAAGTGCAAATCCATGATCAGAAAATATCATTTGTGAAAATATGGACTTTTCAATGAAAATTACCTGTATGGATCTAGAACAAAAATGTTTCCTGTGGGTAAATCTCTCTTCTTTCTTTCACTATATTTCCTATTCACAAAGTCATAGAACTGAATATTGTGCTAGTGTTGAAAGATCAGTGAATTTGGTTAAAAAAAAATAAATGCTGGCTGTGGCTGCATACTTTTATAAATTACTGCGGCGGGGAAAGAGTCAAGTAACCAGCGTGTCTTCGAAGATGAAAAGAATAATATCAGATAGCCAGCAGCAGGCAGGTTATTATAGGGTAGACCTAGCTACAGGTTCAATCGAATGAATTAAAAATAAATGTTGCTGGATAAAAATGCTAAACAGATAAAAATACCCAACAACTATTTTGTCTGACGTTTGAGCATGTTCCTGCTCTGAATAGCAGTACTGTGAAATGTCAGTTCCTTGAATCAGGATAGAGGTACCAGGCTGGATTTCTAAAATTAGATTGTGACAAATCCTTGATTTAAGTTGTTGGAGCCATAAGTCTTTATGCCGTTCCACTTCTTTTTTATCAGAACAAGTCCAGCAGCATAGAATAACTGCAACATATTAGGAGAGACGAATAAATGACCAGATAGAGTCTAAACTCCTTTAGACACAGTTTCTACTTTTTTGTATTACATACATTACCTGAATCAAGTAACATTTAACTTAGTGACTCATCCCAGCTGTCAATCACCTCCCACATGACAGACTATACTATATTTAAATTTTATTAACAGAGCTTTAACTTTTCCATATGCTACCAGCATACTTATTAGAGTGGTAAGGGGGTTATGGTTGGTGTATCACTATTCGCAAAAACAATGTACACTTCAGTGTGCTGTAGGGCCCATATTAGTGCTGTTGCCTCCTATCCTGTTCTCTATCTGTGGTAATATTAAGGGTGGGTGAGGGGAGGGCCCATGAATCAAATTATGTTAGAAAATATGTTGGCCTACTGATGCTTTAACTTTATGAATACTTGTAGGTATCAGCGTAGAATATTTCAAGTATATAAATAGTTGTTCTTTTGAGGGTTGCATTGAATGTGGTGTAGGAAGGTCATGTGAACGCAGCGGGTATATGGTTTAAACATTATTAGAGGGACTAAATTTGTAAATTGAGACCAGGATGTGTAAAAATCTCATCAGCAGAAACAAATTCAGGTTTGAGGATCAATAAAAAGGTGAATGCACTGTCGAGATATGGCGCCTTAAAAGAGGTTTTCATTGCAGCTATCAACGCATGCTGAATATGCTAATCGCTGCAAGCCCCTCAATATCTTTTGATGCCCTCGCAGACAATTACAGCATGTTGTCAACTATGTGCACGGAGGGGATGACAAACGTCCGGGGGGCGTTGTCCACACCACTCAGCCGCTGATTCGTGACAGGTGCCGGCGGCGCTGCACGCCTTCCTCCTGGTTCGTGACTCAGCTTGGCATTACTATCTTTGTTGCCGCATGTCTCGCCCCACCCAGAAACCCCTTCACCGGTTGTTGCCGAGCTTGACTTTCCCCCTAATGGTTCCCGGAGGGAGGCCAGTGGATTTTCATACATGTCCGTATGTGCTTATATACGGACGACGGATGGGAAAAGGGGGTGACAGGAGACGGGGAAGTAGTTTTATTTAGACGAGTGCTCACAGTCAGCGCGGTGGTAAAACCCTCCCGCTCTCTCGCAGGGAATGTAATGCACCTTTTTATTGAATGAGCTCAAGCACAGCGGAGCATTCGTGGAATATTAATTCATGGAATGCACGTAGGCGTGTACCCAGGTAACATCAGAGACAAAAAAGAATGACAGCAAGATTCAAAAGTGTGCGCGAGTGTTTTCTCTTAGTATGATCCTATAATTAGCAAATAGTGGAAATTTATTTTTACCCGCATTCCAAAACTTCTTTGAGGTGTCTTCTGTTGCAGAAACAAACAGGAGCGAGCCAGGATACACACCCAGCATGAACACTGGCATCATTTCTCCCTCAGCCAATAATACCTGCAGTTTCACTAGAGCTGCTCCAGTTTCCAGTTTGGATAAATCTAAAACAGGTTTTTAATGAGAATGAGGTGGTAGCAAGCGTTTTCCATGAACGGCATGTTTTCACAACACAGGTACAACTACTCACAATTATCCCAGTGTGGGGGGAAATGTGGAAAGTTACATTAATGTACAGTACAGCGCCGTCATAGAGGACACTGTGTTAAAATGGGAATCTAAATTCATTCCTCCTTTTCCAGTGACCTCATTTTAACAATGGCTGACCTGCATAGACAGGAAAACGCATCATGTTACAGCTCAGATTAGTTGTGTGTTTTGTTATGCTGCAGTATGCTGCAAGAAACATAGGGATTTTCTCTCATTTAGTGCAAATGATTTATTTTCTTTCCTGCTGATGCTGCCTTTAATTACCTCCCCCCCTCTGTTCAAAATGCAGAGGAGGAAGATGCTTCTAAGCTGCAGCCATTGATCCAGTGTGATGAAGTGCTAAGCAAGTACGACGAAATTTGAGTCAGCACATTTGCTCGCAAAGGACCTACAATCACAGCTCAATGTGAGAGGTATTTATGTGTTTTTCTGTGGTTTTAGCACCACAGAGAAGACCCTTTTATACAATGATCTTTGTTACTAAGCAGTGTGCTTGTGTGTGTACTAGTGTTGAAAAAAATTGAATAGAAGATCCTTTACCCCTGGGGTTTGGATGGGTGCCAGAGTTCCATCCACATGTACCTAGAGCTCCTGTTTCCACTGAGGATTTAGCACATGGCACAAACCAGTCGCTGTTTTTAACACCCATTCAGAAGCAACAATGGCTGGTCACCAAGCAAAGATTAAAACTGATATGCAGCATGTACCAGTGTACATCCATTCAAAGAATGAAATCCACTGTTGTTGCTCCAAAGAGAAACCTGTCTGCTGTTCAGATAAACCCTGGCAAATCACCAGCCTCTACATGGAATGAGAGGTTATTTTAGGGACCTTGAGCTTGTGACCCACACAAGTGACAGCAAACATTTTATGATGCTGTCTGTGGCTTGTTCCCTGCAACCATAAAAGATGGCCAGAGAATGTTAATAAAGGAGTTCCACTGCAGTCTAAGTAAGGTAACAAAAAAGATGTGATCTCACTTTAGCTGTGCAGTTTACACATAAATGTCTTAGACAGTACAGTACATGTGTTACTAGGAGTGCACCCTGTGCATTTTATTAAAGTGGGCAATAGAGATTTTTCCAGTAAACATCGGGAACTGGCCTCCGTCCCATCGTAACCACACAAATGCTGCCCTAAACACATTTTTGTACAGTTTTCATTTAGAATTCGCTTATTTATTAACCCTACTTTTTCTTTCACGGAATAGCTGAAGATTTTAGGAAAAACTCTTGTTTACTTTTCATTTGGATTGTCTGTGGTGAGAAAAGTACCAAGACATCTATCACCGCTGATCCGCCTTTAGCAGCTAAAGAGCCAGATATTTCCCTCAGGAGTTGGAAAAGAGTAAAAACAGAGTTAAAAGAGGATATTGGACAGAAACATGACTCCAAATGAATGATAGTGTTCCTCTGCAACTGCTGGATGTGGATGTAAACAACTGTTGGGTAGGCTAACCTAGCAATGTTAAAGGTGTTTGTAATAAATTGGCTCAAAGGGGCACAACAAAAGGGAGACACATAGCAGCTGTTAATAAAACACATTTATTATAGCAAGGTAACTAAAATTATCACATTAAACATGTGCCAAACATGTGAAGGATGAGGCATGAGTTGCTGTAATCCAGTGCAGACACACTTTCCCAGATAAATCCACAAGGGCATCATCCACCCATGAAGACAGGGGTCCCTGAAAAACTAACACCCCACAGAGGCACCAGAGAGAGCAGCTGCCATTGCATTATCCAAATGCCCAAACAATAGGATTGCTGAAACATGGTTCACCTCTTCAACTGCCAGTTTGGGAGTGAACAGAGAAAGTTTATGGTTGGTATAACCCTACTTGCAAAACCAATGTACACCTCAGTGTGCTGTAGGGCCCATATTAGCACTATTACCCCCTATCCTGTTTTCTATCTGTGGTAATACTGAGGGGGTGGGCGAGGGGAGGGCTTATGAATCAAATTATGTTAGAAAAAAATGTTAGAAAAAATAAAGTGTTTTGCCCACTTCTCCTTTAACTGCGCGGATACTTAATAATTATAAGTCTTTGAAAATAGTATTAGTATATAAAAAGCTGTTCTTTTGAGGGTTGCATTGAATCTGGTGTAGGAAGGTCACAATCACCCAGTTAGTTTAGAGAAGGAAGCCAAGAGCAAGAGTTGGTCAAAAAACAAAGGCTATATGGTGTAAACACACTATGTGTATTTGTTTGACACATACTATGTATTTATATGTACACTACCATTCACAACTTTATTTACCACCATGAGTTGTAAAACAAATAGAAAATTTTATTACATTAGCCTTCTGATGCAATGAGCAAACATGTTCCATTAGAGTGATAGTTGCTGGAAATGGGCCTCTATACACCTATGTAGATATTGCACCAAAAAACAGATATTGCAGCTAGAATTTAGCTCATTTACCACATTAGCAATGTATAAAGGGTATTTCTAATTAGTTTAAAGATATCTTCATTAAAAAAAACTGTGATTTTCTTTATTCTTTAATTCCTAAGTGACCCCAAACTTTTGAATAGTAGTGTATACAATTTCTGTTACAGTTGTTCACCAAAAGAAACGTTCATCTATTGTGGATGCAAAAAATAAAGATGTAGATTGGTTTATTCCTCAAGTCTGCCTGAACTAGAACTGAAGTGTAGCTCAGAGGTAGCCGCCCTCGTCGGAGGATGGAAACCTTGACACGGTGAGTCAGTGGGTGAAGTAACATTTGTAGAGTGAAGTGCATTAAGTCATTGAAAAGACTACGGTACAAAGGCGCTATACAAATGCAGCCTACACTGTGTACTTTTATATTTGAAAATGTACTTTTGTCAAATTAAAATAGCATTATAATATATACCTTTTAGTATCATTTTATAAACTTAAAATGTTCAAAATTACTCCAAAGATTAGTATAATATATAATAAATGTGTATACTTTCTAGTACACTGCAAGTGCATGCTCCATAAGTATACTTGCCGTACTTATACTCTAGCATAATTAGTATACTTCTACTTTTTACTAAGGGACATCACAAAAGCTACTTGGCAACACCAGCAGAAAAATTGCGAGGGCACCCATTTGTGCACCAGCAAGTCCCCCTGAACAATGTGACCCTGGACTATGTCTCTGACATTCGTAGCCTTATGATGGTTTCTTCTTTGAAATGTTAGAAGCATGCGATGAAAGCTGATGCCTCCCCTTAGGCTTTAACAATGGACATTGGTCCTTCCTATGACCCTCCTCACAGCAATAATTACACATTCCAGCACCCTCAACTCAGCCTGGCGAGTGACTGTACTTGACAAATTTTCAGAGCTGTCAGCTGCAGCTCTAGATCACACATCCCAAAAACTACACCAGTCACAAGTGACGATGCACCGAGGGATAACTCTTCCTCTACAATAAGTTCACAAAGGCTGTCAAAGACCATCAAAACTGGCAATCTTTGCTGCCACCCACCAACACTGAAAAAATGAGAAGTTAAATCAACTTCTGAACTTATGATACATTTCAGCAATAAATTTGGAAGAACTGTGGCTTTAAAAATATCATCGTCCAAAGTTTCTTCATGACAAATGGCTGAATAAGCCTCTGTGCTTGCCTTGTGAGTACACACTCAAGCAAAAGCACTCTGTCCAAATCACATCACCTTTTTCCTCAGCGGTGCACAGTTGCGCTCATTAAATCTTAGAGTTAGAGATGACATCCCCATTAACTGATGCAAAACTATAACTATAAGGTCGCCCTCTCTCAACAACTGTAACTTTGACTGTTCCAATCTTCTCACTGCTATAGCGCATCTCAGAAAAAAACCCCCAAAAAAAACATTTGTTGTGACCTTGCTCAAAGGGCCACAACAAAAGACATATAGGCCTATTTAAGCGAATGAATTGAATCAACAGATTAAACATATTAGTGCAGTTCTCATGGGAATTATGTGTTCCTTTAGAAAAGTGGAAGCTTAAGTAGAATTTTGGTTTTGCCAAATTAATGTGATGGACTCTAGTTTTAATAGAGAAATTGTGCATTGGACATACATTGAGATAAGGCAAATACAGTTATTGTAAGAAAAAGGTGACAATTTATGTTGAAAGTGTGGATGTCAATACTTTGTCCTGTATATTTATGTTTCTGTTATTTGTGTTTCTAAATAAATTAGTTTAGACGCAGATTCTGTTCTGTTAGGTGATAGTGCTGGGATTTCCTCTGGGTCTCCTATGGGATAGTGCTGGTCTGCGTTGGCTGCACAATCGGTGCAGGAAGAAACAGGACAATGGAGCTTTGAATTGTAATGAAAGTGCTGAGAAGCAACATGAAGAGCAGTCAATTAAAACATACTTATGCATATGATATTCCACTTCTGTCAAGTCTATTCTATTAGATGCTAAAGTAATAAAGCCAGTTAATAAAGTTAATAAAGCCAGACTTTCAGAAAATCACTTGAGCCATTCAATCCATTCAAATCTTTTCAGCAAAATCTGGTTCAATATATAGTCTACTTTCTACCATTACTTACTACTTACTACATACCATTAGCGCTGTTACCTCACAGCAAGAAGGTTGCAGGTTCAAGATCTCCCTCTGGGACCTTTCTGGGTGGAGTTTGCATGTTCTCCCCGTGTCTGCGTGGGTTTTCACCGGGTACTCCGGCTTCCTCCCACAGTCCAAAAACATGCTGAGGTTAATTGGAGACTCTAAATTGCCCGTAGGTGTGAGTGTGTGAGTGAATGGTGTGTGTGCCCCATGATTGGCTGGTGACCATGTGGGGTGTATCCCTGCCTCTCGCCGTAACGTGCTGGGATTGGCTCCCTGTGACCCTAATGAAGAATAAGTGGGTATAGAAGATGAGATGAATCTAAATTTAAATTAAAAATGAATATAAATCCTCTGGTAAAATTAAAAACAAAATAAAACATGACCTTCCAAATTGCAAGGATAAAGTAACAAGATCCACCCAATTATAATGGAATAATAAAGACTTAAATACTGTAATTTCTCACACAGGTATGTATTGAAATGACATTTTTTACTGTGTGGAGTTGAACATTGGCCTCACTCTTTTCTTCCAGTTGATCTTGTGTATAGTTCTCCAGATTTTAAGTGATATTTTGTTTAAATGCACCTTTTCCTTTTTGAAAAAAACAATGTTGTACTATACAGTATAAGTAAATGCTTTAAGAGTTACCCATGCCACACCAGCAGAGGGTGCTGACGTCAAATTAGCGTCCAGAAAGATATTAATCTGAGCCCGTAATGATTGCTTGAAGCCTAGGTCAAGCAAGAGATTAGAGTTAAGCCTCCATCTGATAGACCTGGAGGTATTGCAGAAAGGAACCACAGAGAGAAACATGGGGAAAATATTTTTGGAGAGTAAAATGCTACCAATAGAGCTGGACATTATAGAGGAGATAGCAGCATTAGAAACAAAACATAATAATCAATCCTGGATAGTGTATTATGAGGTCGAGAGTAGAAGGTGTAATCTCTTATGAAACGGTTTAATAACCACAACACTTAAACTAGTTCGGAAGCTTTGCATATTTTCTGCATGATGAAGTTTGATTTGCCTTGGCACCATGAAGGAGTGCTGCCCTCTAATATATTACCTATAACCTGATTAAAATCACCCCTGATTAAAATTGGGTTGTTTCCTATGTCATTGAGTTTACACTCCAGCTGCCAAAAACATGTAGTGAGGAGTAACAAAATCTATCCAGCTTCATCAAAACTTCCCTGATACATTTAAATTGCAATTATTTGTGGACTAGGATTGCTACTCCCCTACTACAGCTAATCCAACATGAGGCAGAGATATGACCAACCCAATCACTGCAAAGTTTTCTTGATTCCTCCGGCAGAAATGCGATATCGCACCTCTTTGATTAAATAATGTCATAACCTTTACTTCTTAATTGGATGACTGAAACCACAAGGATTCCATATCATTGGGTTCAAAGGCCCTTCCCTTATCAGCCTGTATCATGATGTTTTGTATACTAAGAATAACTGAGGCATGCTATGAATAACTGACTAGGATTGTATACAATGAATAACTCACTATGAATAACTGACTAGGATTGTATACAATGAATAACTCACTATGAATAACTGACCAACATCCTTAGGCACCTTGGTTACAGTGCAAATATCTGCATCACTTCTCATGTTCCCAGCGCTTTAGTTACAATTCAAAGCTCTGTTGTTCCGTTTTTCCTGCATCGATCATGTAGCCAACCAAACCAAGGTATTGTAACATCTCTCAAAAAACTCTCAAAAGATTTAGCTGCCACCTCATTACTCACGCTACTGTGAAACATAGACATCTTACTCCAAGACATGTTCACAGACCCTCAGGTAATCCCAGCACTATGACCTAACAGAACAGAATCTGGTCCTAAACACATTTATTTAAGAATACATATAACAGTAACATGCCCAGGTTGTTACACTATACAGGAAAAAGTACAAAGTAAGACATTTATCATAAGTCTGGTTTTACTTACCCTATCTACACAATTTAAAAACTGATATGTAGATTGACATCCAACTTTCAACATATATTTCAGGCTTTTTTTCTTTTTTTACAATAACTGTATTTGTATGTATCTCCTCATCTCAATGTATGTATGTATCTCCTCATCTCAATGTAAAATTTCAACGCACCCTCATTTGGCCAAAAAAAAATTAAACTTCCACATTTCTTTGTTTCATTTCTTCCTATGGGCACTGCACTAGTATAATAAAAAAAGCAATTAAAATCTCACTTTCTTTGATATAGGACCTTTAAAATATTAATTGACTTAGGCACAGTTTACTTAGCAGCTGAGTTTATATTTGGGTCTGTCTGAGGGTGAGAGCAGAATATGAGCTAGGTCAGACAATATTCTCTGTGCTTGCTTAAAAACAGTCAGCTCATATATACATTGGAGGAGCCGATGTTCCGTCCTACCTATAACCTTCATGTCTGTACAGGACAAGCGAGCTTGGATTTCAGCTGTACATTGAGACATACCATACAGCCTGATAAAATAAAAACATGATCCTCTGGTGGATCCTCTGGTGGACTCCATGCAACCTGAGTCTGCGCAAAAAGTACAATCTCCGCTGTAAACAGGAACACAGACTACTAACACCTCGAGTGCTCAGCAAATCCCTATTGTTTTTGTTCTCATTATGGGACCATGTGGTGAAGCTGCAGGACCCCCTATTATTTTTGTTCTCAGGTTTTTGTTCCTGTTATTCGATTCCTTGTTCTTCTTTATTTTACTCTGCTAAACCTGTTTGTGCAACAAAACCTGTATGTCCTACAAGGTTTGGCAGGTTGATTGCAAATTAAACTCACACTTAAATTGATACTCATTGGCGCTATAGAGCCATCCAGTGGTCTTCTTATTGTAGACTTTTGCAAATATTGTTAACATTTTAAATTTTTCTCAAAATCGTATTTTTGCTAACTCATGCCCTTCTCTTGAAGCTTAAAATTTTCACAATTTCACTAAAATATATGACAACGTGACACTGATGTCATGGCCTAAAGGTTGAGAACTGGCAAGATCTGTAGGTCACCTTCTCTGGTGATCCAAAGGTCCAGTGTTGCCATAAATTCATGCATGTGGTATGTCTTTCAAGGGCTTTGTGAGGTTAACTCAAGTCAATTTTATTTGTAGCTTATAGTCCAAAATCACAAATCACATCTCTTCCAGGACAGATGTTATGTGTACAGGATAGAATACACTTCAACAGGGAAGAACATTACAAATCACAGCATTAAATAGGTTAAGATATAGAGACAGGATAAGATAGAGACATTGCCTATGTGCTGCAATTTCATAGTAAACTCCTGGAGATCATTATTAGGTCAGTGAAAATAAATCAAATGGATAAACTAGTCGAAAAATAGTTACATCCTGCAAGTAACAATGTGGCATTTTTATGTTAAACAAATGAGTTAAGACGTTGATTAGTTAGCTTATTAGTTAGCAGTAAATGCTAGCTGGTTCCCCCTGCTTACAGTATATATGCTAATCTAGGATCATGAAATTCTGACTCTAGCACTGTATTTAGCACGCAAGTATGAAACTGATCCCTCTTCTCATCTCTTTCTCAGAAAGGAAGCAAATAAGCAAACTGCCCAAATGTTGAACTGATTCCTTGAACTATTTAAATTGCTGTGAACATATAATACATTGCATATTTCACCCTGAAATGAAACAGACTTGGTGTACTGCAACACTAAATAGAAACAACAGAAATCCAATAACAACAACAACAGTGTGGCCAGTATAACAGATATAATTAAATTGTGCCTGGGCATATATCCATCTTAATTTGGTTCAGCTGTAAAACTCCCTTTCACTTCTCCTAATGTGAACTGAAAACAATGCCAAGAAAAACAACAGAAAAGAGGATTTTCAGGAGGCTTCTTAATTTGCTTATTACATAAACAAATATATTCAAAGACGTAAGTCTAATAGCCATAAATCCCTCTGCCTGTCTGGTGCCAGAAAGTATTAATTTCAAGGTCACACTGATTAATTAGAATTAAAACCTTTCAGCTGTGGCTCTAAATGAGGTTCTCTTCAGTTTTGACATATTTGGTGTGTAAAATTGCACAGTATATATATATATATATATATATATATATATATATATATATATATATATATATATATATATATATATATATATATATATATGGAGAAAGAGCGAGAGAGACATGAAATACATGCATTGGTCTTGTTGCTTGGCAATAGGTGGGCTTGAAAGTGACGTGTTGGTGTAGAAGCCAGGGGCATGCTGGGGAAAAGAAAAGTAGTGAAGTGACGGATAAGACTCTTAAATCCCAGAACAGTTTGTGTTCAAATTTGTCAAATAAAAAAAAACGACAGAAAGACAGCTGGGACCACACGAGGACAGGCTGCCACCAGGGAGGTGGATGTCGTCATGGATGGGGCCACATGCCGGGTTGGCTGACTGTCAGCAAGTGCCTTGGGAATCAGAACTGGACTGTGTGGGAATGGAGTGAATGAGATGACATGGACTGAGCATCACATAGCTAAACTCTCTAAATGGTAATGTTAGATACTAGACTTACTACAGACAAAATATGCATGCACGTCAACTCTGAAACCTAAAATAAATTGAGGTAGATAGAATAGACAAAAACTGATGATAAATTGTCTGATATTTACTCATATCAGTCTTTAGGCAATAAGTCCTATATAGGACTGAGGCAATTACGATATCACGCTAATGATTTGTAGGTTATATGGTCAGTACATTCCAGAACTTAGTCAATCTAAACTTTTGACTTGACATAATTCTCAACACAGCTCTCTAGGATATTACATGTGGGGTTTGGGAATATTATGAGCTAGGTAATCTTGATTGGGGCTGACAGTCCCTTTACACTGTCAACATGTTATTTTTACCCAGCTCATTCCACATTATTGCACCCAGGCATCCTGATCCAATTTTATCTCCTACTTTCAACCAAATTCTCCCAATTTTTAAAACATACATTTCATCTCAGACCATATATGATCTTATATGTGATCTTTCAGCCATGTTGGGGTTTTAGATGCCAACATAGATAGATGAATTTAAAACCATCAGTCTTGCTGATTGGGAAACTGGAACATCTCCGAATTGAATTATGTTGTGATGTCAGGTCCTTAATTGTCGTTCGAGGCAGTTTTCAATCAATCAATCAATCAGTCATCTTTATTGTCACATGTGGTCACAGTGTGAAATGTGTTCCTGTCAGTTCCTTCAATTGTGCATTACCCCATTGATGCCTTAATTGTATAAAAATATATTGTTTTGTGTTTTTGCTTTCAATCTGATGCTAAATTAAGTAGATTGTTAATTTGTCTATAGCACATACAATAGGTTTGATGCAAATAAGCAACAATAGTGGTATAATAGTAACAAAGGTAAATTGTTTATTGAAGCACCAAAATTGCTTACAATTATTTATGCTATTATTTACACTATAACTAAGTAACTACAACTATATACTAACTACTTTACTATAACTAGAGACCAACTAGAACAGGGGTGACAAACAGTCCTATTTTCCGAATTGGACCATTTGGCCCTTACTCGTGGAAAGCAAGCAGTTGTGGTTCTTGTTGAGGCTAAGATGAACATCAAGCATTTGAAGACAGTCTGGCTTTTACATTCTGGGCATTTACAGTGTTGCCTCTCACTTTCAAACACGGGCCAGTGACCCACAGCATCTGAACACATCTCCTATGTTGGAATAACCTTTGCTGGACCTCAATGTTTCTTCTTTTAAAACTCACTTTTAACAAACCGGCATTGGGGGAAGAATGCATATGCTATCTCGACTGGTGTAGGAATGCAAATGGTCTGATGCGAATTTGTGACAATAGGCATTAAGGGATAAACACTAGTAGTGTTAATTAAGATGTAATAATGAAATAATAAAAACAAAACAAAAAATAAACAATAATGTCTATACTCTTATGATCAAAGGAGGGAGAGTTTAGGCAGTGACCTCGTTCAAGATCCGAGTGGCCTGAAGGAAGAAGCACTTCCTGAGCCTCTCAGGACTGACCTGGTGTATCTGGTACGTTTTTCCTGACCACAGCAAGGAAAAGAGGCCGATATAAGGGTAGTTGGGATGCTGTATTATTCTCTTTGCCTTACTCCTCCAGAGTCTGATGTAAATGTCCTTGTGGCATGGTACTGTTCGGTACTTTTTCCATACCAGGCAGTGATGGTGCAGGAGTAGAAATTCTTTAGTATTTCAGTGGATACCCAATCTGAGGTGGAAGAGTCTTTCTGCCTTGCAGACCCCAGGTCAGACCCTCTGTGATGTGGATACCAATATACCATTATCAGCTCCTCAGTCATTCTGACATACAGTACAGTGAGTCAGGTCTGTCTTTAGGTAGGCCTTTTATTATCTGTGATCAGGTACCATCACAGCTGTGTCATCAACAAAGTCAACAATGGTGTAGGAGTCCAAAGTGCAGGGGGCTTAAAACAGAGCCCTGGGGTGTTCTGTCATTAAGGATGAGGGTAGAAGCAGTGTGTCCGCCTACCCTCACCTTTTCCACTTTGAAACTCATGATGGTATGCACAAATTATGGTGCTATCAACAGCTGCTGATTGGTGAATCATTTGCAAGCATGATTTATTCCATTTTAATGTGCTATTCAAAAAAAGATTTCGGCTAATGATTAGATGGCCCACACAACCATAAAGTTTAGTAGCTGAGTGCAATTTGCCCTTGTTTTTTTTGAGGAGCGCCATTTCCAGTGTTTCAGGATTTTTTAATGAAAACTGTAGACAGATTGTGAATTAATGTTCTTTGTTCTGCTAAACATCTACACAGGTCAGCTGTTACACACATATTACAGATTTATATGATGGGTTTGTTTATGAACAAACAGCCCATATGGATGAAGAGATAGCGCATTGTTACCAACAACGTTCTGATGATGGTAATAGTTCTATTAGCGCTGGTCTTTTTAAATGGGATTGTTTTTGCAATGGGGCTCATTTGCATAGAAAGCGGAAGACTTTCTGCCCATTTTACCTAATTTAAATACCCACAAACAGCACAAACGCATAGAAACGCAATGATGACAGTATTGTAGTTAGCATCGTATTTCACCCTTTGTGAGTGCTTTGTGAAAAGTTATTTTAATTTTTTGGTTATTGCACTGGTATAATGTCAGAAATAGCAACCAAACCTATTTGCGGATTTGCTGTAAAGGTCCCATTCCATACAAATAGGCACTTTGCTGGCTTTCTTCGTGTTAATTAAGGTCTAGGAGCTAAAAGCTGTCCCAAGCATAACAACAAAAAAATAATATAGATAACTCTGCACCGGCTGGATTTCCAAAATTTGCTGTAGAACAGCTCATTGTTACCCCTATGTTACGCCCTACTCACTGTTTTCTTTCAAGCAAAAGACCTGACTTTCATTTAGCAGATAAAGTTAGTATCTAGGAGTTCAATGTCCAGAGACACTGCAAAATATAAGAACTTCATCAGGAACAACTAACACTGCACAGCCACCCCCAGGATATTATTATAAGAGGTTGATGGATTATGTTTATTTTGTGTTTAATATTTTAATCCCAGAGGATTTATTTTGGTCAGAATGTGACGTCTTTATGACTCATTTCACCGTTGACTACTTAGTCAACCAGGCTCAGCTCACTGATGTTAAGAGTTTCAAAACTGCAAATAAAACCCAGGAAATAACATGAAATGAAAGATCATGAAATTGCATTTCCTCATCGGCAGAAGGCAACTTGACCTCTTCAAGTATTTTGATATAGGCAAACTGATCCATGATCCCTTGTATGTGATAATTAGGCCTGACACCATAGTAAGAGAAACATGCCCACATCATGATGCTCTCACCACCATGCTTCACTGTCTTCAGAGTGAACTGTGTCTTAAATTCAGTGTTTCGTGGTCATCTGACAAACTGCCTGCAGCCCTTGGACCCAAAAAGATCAATCTGACTTTCATCAGTCCTCAAAATGCACAGCTTTTTTTAAAATGGGATTTTGTGGGGACTTGTTGCTGATAGAATAGCTATTTGTCACATTACTCACTGGTAACTTCACACAAGCATCATGATATGGGGATTCCTGTTCATAGTTGACTCCATACAACACAGATGTGAAGCAGTTCTCAGAAACCGTGGTTATTCAACTAAATATTAGTTTAGTGATTCACAGGAATGCTAAATCATGAAGATATTTCAGTTTATACAGTAAATATTTGAGTTTGTAAGGAAAAATGGAGAGACTGCTATTTTTTTGAACAGCTGAATATTCATCTTTATTTTCTGGAAAGTAATTTAAAAACTGACAAATTTATTTCACATATTGTTTTGGAATATAAAATGCAGTGTTCTCAACGCAGTAAAATGAAAAAAATATAAGGTTTTTCGTCTTTACTCACTTTACTTTTTAAACACACTTCTATTATTTTGAAACCAAACATATATTTGGTGGCTATTGTAGTGACCAACTGTCCACAAATGCAGAGTGGGGTTGAAAGGAACATTCTTAGGAATGTCTTCCCAGGGGGTTAAGCCTTATCTCAACATAAACAATAAATACTTAGAGGGCATGACTCCATGAACCTAAGTAAACACTGACCAGAGAATTACCAGACATCCGTGTCCCTATAATCCCATATCATTATTATCAACAAAAGTCCATAGGTGCACTGCAGTGGTGTAGGGATAGAGCACTCTTGAGCAGCAGACCTTGGTTTGGGTCCTGGCCAAAGCATTCCTTTGCTGCATCTCCCCTCTCTCTCTCCCATTACTTCCTGTCTGGCTACTGTATGATAAAAGCGTCTATGCCACAAAAATCTTTTACAAAAAAAAAAAGTTGCTTCACAGTGACAATTCAGAGCTCTGTTGTCCCATTTCTTCCTGCACTGATCATGTAGCCAGCGCAATGAAAGTATTAAACATCTCTCAAAAACCTAATAGGTTAGCCGGTTTAGCTGCTACTTTATTCCTCAAGCTAACACAGGTCTTACTCCAAGATGCGTTCACAGACCCACAGGAAAATAGAATCTGGGACTAAACTTATTTATTTAGAAACACATATAACAGTAAAATGCCCAGGTTGTTACACTATACATGAAAAGTACTGACATTTATCAAGTCTGGTTTTACTTGGCCTATCAACACAATTTCAAACCTGATTGGTAGATTGACATTCAAACTTTCAACATAAAGTGTAGCCTTTTTCTTACAATAATTATATTTGCATGTCTCTCCATATCTCGATTTATGTCCATGTCTTACCCAACGTACAATTTGTCTGTTAAGACTATGTAACAATCCAACCCACCCTCATTTGACCAAATATAAAAAATCTACTTAAGCTTCCACTTTTTGAGTAGAAGACTACATACATCCTATGGGCACTGCACTACTAAACATACATTTATCATTAAGTTGTTTGGGAAAAACTTGCAAGAGAAGAGTCCCTGTATAAGAAGAATTTGAGTCTCTGTCAGACGAAGCATTTGTTATTGGATATAATGGTTTAATCCTCCCATCATTAAAGTCTAAGCCTTAAATGAAGGTGGTGCCCCGTTGAGAGTTTTCAAGAAAAAATATTTCACATAAACCCCTACACAATGTACTGTGTGTCAGTGAGGCGATACATGGTGTAAGTGCATATTAAATAGGCTTTTAATACCCTTTGTTTCTTTTATTTCCTTCATTTTTAGTTTTATTACATTGTACTGTGAATACAAGATGTGGTACACAATAAACCCATCATTTATTGACTACAGCCTTATCAGCCTGTCTAGTTATAGAAGGGGTCTCTTTGACGAGGGCAGCACGCTGTTCTTAATCTTAAGCAGAAGAGACAGCTGTGAATAAGCACAGCTCCAGCTAGAACTATTTCATATCAATGAAAAATAGAGATGCAGGCACCAATTTCGAGGTTTGGAGCAAGCAAGTGTTGACAGTCTAGATTTCATTTTTGTTTTTTCAGCTAAAATGTTGGCTAATGTAACGTGAGAGCAAAGTACAAACCGTCTCCTTAAGCTGATGCAAATAAGCACTCCACGCTCTTTCTCATTAGTTCTGGAAGCTGACAGCTTTTAAACCGGCTTGCAAAGAAAATCTCAACTACTCAGCAAACTTCAGTTCCTCCTTTTAACCAGGCTCCTCGCAAAATGTCAACTGTCACTAGAAGAGCTGTCTAATGACCCACGGAGGAGCCCTGCCTCGATATCAGGGTCAGCTAGACCTGTCCATACTTGCTTAGTGAAAAATGGGGTGAGAAGAAGACGACGCATTCGTGCTTTCACCACTAATTGTCAGACTCCTCCACCAATGACGGAAAGACCTGCGGAAATACGAAATGGTTTTCCACAACTATTCAGATTTTTTTTTTCATATGTTGCAGCTGATGCCTTCCACGTAATCATTTCAACCTGTTAATACCGTTATGCCACGGGCAGGCACCAGAACTAACTTAATATAAAGCATGCTTATGATTAAATTACCTGACCCGCTAGCTTAAGTCTTTGACATTTATTCACAGGATGTAAGATCCAGCAGTTTCAAACCTCACCTGTGCCCCAGTAGACAGCTGCCAACAGGAAAGAAAAATCATCTTTAAAAATGTTCTGACACGTCTCCCTTTCCCCTTCAACAAAATGTGTGCTATGTATCGGAAAAAAAATACTTCTATGCCACCACTATCTACTCGGGTGGTGTTTCCACCAATGTGCAGAAATCATTCAAATTTTGTTAACAGAAAACACCGTTATTACACTGGTTCACTTCATGTGTGCTTAAACACAATTGTTTCTATTTTTTATTTAAAGTGGGACATGGATTTAAAGAAAAAACTTTATTAATAGTGTCACAGCTTGCAGTAAAATTGACAGCAGTCATCCATTTATGTGAAGAACTGGCTGACCTGCCCCCCTTTTTCCAACATCTTTTGTGAACAGCTTGGCATGAGGGTAATGTGGGTAACGTGGGTAATGTATTTTGTGCAAATTGTTAGAAAAACACCGGTTTGAACGCAGGTCATTCCTGTGGGGTAAGTGGCATCTAAATGTGAATAAATATAATAATAGTGGGACGGAGGGTGGTAGACTGTTCTGACAGCAAACGTGTGAAAAATCACAGCCTGGAAGACTACCTCTAATGATATCTCTCCCTATTAGTCTCAAAAGCAGAAAAGGTCACATTGCCATGGCAGTTCCTGGAACTGGTTATTCCAGTTGCCCCCACCCACCCTCAAAATTGTTATTTATTTTTTGTTTTTAAAAACAAAAATATTGAAAAGATTTTATCCAGACGACCAGTTAGATATTCAATGCCTTCCAATTATTTATCTTTCTACATTTGCTCCACCCATTTTAAATCATAACCAGGCACCCATGTTGAGGAGCATAGATCTTTCTTATTATGTTTTGAAGAAAATATATCTCCTATGTCATATGTATGTCGGTCACTGTGTACACATGGAGGAGCTTTATCACATAATAAAGGCATTGAAAATTAAATTCATGTGCACAGATCAAGGATTTGTATTGGGACCGGATTCGCGAATAGGGAACAGAATCCCTTGGCTTTAGGGCTTTGTTAATCTGCTTTCTGCCTTCTTATGTATGGCGTCAAATCGAGAATTTCAGCCAGGGATTTTCCCCAAAAGTGGAAGGAGTCACCGATGCCGTCATAAATAGTAATGTTGGTGCCGGAGATGTCAAAATGATACCACGGCTTCGAAAGGGATTGAGAACTCACTTTTGGACGGATGAGGAGACGGTGTTCATGAAGTTTGTTGTTGCAGTTGAGTGACCATCAACCGGAACACCACTTGTTGAAAGAGCTACAGCGCCACCTAGCGTCGGTGAAGGTCAGTCAGGTCACTAACCATCATCCAAATTAAACGACCTCCGTGTGCACTTGGATTTTGGGACAGACCATCTGCCGAGTTGCAACACTGAATTTGGTGAAATACAGTATGATCCTATCAGGTGACCACAACTGTGTGTGTCACAAATGCCTTCGACATACATTTTCAAAAAGAAAAAAGGCTCAAGAAAAAGGTGGTGTTTCAAAGGGGTTGATGTGGATAATTGATGATAAAATATGGAAACTTTACATAACATTTGTACAGAACCATGGTGTAGTGATTATGATTGGTAGGTCTATTTATCTTTTAAATGAAATACTTAACACAGGAATGTAAGACACTTGTAGGTTTTCACTTTCACTTTGAATTGAGCAGAAATTCTCATTGTATTTGGACATGATACAAATAAACTTAGAAGCAGGATTTTCCTCCCTCTCCTAATGAAAGAACCATCAAAACTTGTCACATCAGCTTTTAATAAGAGCCTATTGTTCTTTTCTTCTCTCAATCTCTTTGCAGATAATGTTTATAGAAAATGTCTCCCAAATGGGACATGGGCATCCAAGGGGAACTACTCCATGTGTAAGGCCATACTTCATGAAGAGGTAAGATTCTGGTGTGTTTTGTCTCTATATGTTTGGCTTATTTGCAGTAAATATAGATTCAGGGTTTGGTTCCTCAGAGCCTATAGACTTAAAATGACAGTACAGTAAACAACACTGAAGCACTATGAATATGCCAGAGGGCATGAATTGAAGGAATCTGCTTCAAAGGCACAATGAATATAATGCATTTCCATTTGCATTACACAGGCACTGGCACTGCAGCGTTTATTGTCATGTCATCTTCCCACAGTTGTGGACGCTTGGCTCATTTTATATGTAGTTGGGAGCTTGAAACTGTTAATCAACCTTAAGCTTTTGCCCTTTTGAATGCAAGGCAAATGCATCTGTATAGCACATTTCAACAATAAGGTATCAAGCCAAAATGTAGAAGCAACATAAAAGGACATGCAATTAAACAATAATTGAATAGAAAAAGAAGCTAAAATAGAATAAGACCTAAAGACAGACCTGAGAGTTGCAGCAGACCTGCAGATTTCTGGGAGTTTGTTCTAGATATTTGTGCAGTGTGGTTTAGTTTTGACTCTGGGGACAGACAGCAGGCCTGTCCCAGACGACCATTTATTACTTCATAAACCATTTAGTGCTTCATAAAACCAAAAGCAGTATTTCAAAATTAATACTTTGACAGACAGGAATCCAGAGAAAAGATTTGGCATCTGAAGTGATGTGATCTCCTTTCTTGTTCTTAGTGAGAAGTCGAGCTTTAGAATTCTGACTCAGCCACAGCTGTCTGATTCAATTTTTTTTTTAGAACTCTGTAAAGACACTTTTACACTATAGTTGAGTTGAATGAAGATAAATGCATGGACATGTATTTTCCAAATCCTGCTGAGATATACGTCATTTTGAACACACACAAAAAAGCATTTCATTTACAAATTCCTCAAAAGGAAAAGTGACAAAAAGCAATTTATGGCATGAGCAAGTTGTGAAAGGGAAGAGAACAAGGTCGGCCCGGCTGTGTTTGAAAGCAACAGTGAGCTGCTGTTAAGATCCTGCTGTGCTCCAGATTTTTATCAATTCACATGTTGTTATCACTTTTTTTTGTGCATGCTCTTAGCTTCCACCTGAATGCTGTATTGTGATGTGCAGATGTGATGTAAGGAGCATTCATTCTAATTATTGTTGAGCAGATAACAAAACACACTGACCCAAATCAGCTTTTACAATATTTCATGTTAAATGTAAAATTATATATAGAGAGCATAATAGTGTTACGAGCCCTTCCCTTGAACGAGGGAGTCTGAATGCATTCTAAATGTATAAATCATAGTGGAAAATGTGACCCAGTATTTTTGTTTTGCTTGGATTCACCATCTGCTGAAATTGAATATTAAGCAGTTGGGTTTTCATAAACATCGCAACCCTGTGCAGGTTCAGTAAACTCTGTCATATGTTTTCTACTTTAATTATGAAGATAATGCAATCCTCATCTATTTTTAGGCTGTGGTTATTTTTCTTATATTTAAATGCCATGAAATGACTAAAAAAAGGATTTGGTCTTTCTAAGGGTTTTATTAATATATACATTTTGTGCTCTAGTGAGTTTTTACTGCATAGGATTTATGTGAGTGAAATGCCATTTGATTTCACTGCATTCATTCAGTTGTATTGACTTTAATAGTATTTAGTATTTTATTCATTTTTGGTATTATTATATTAGTATTATAAGAACTGGATACCATACTGAAAAATGGCCACCGTTCATTTTAATGGAAGTTGCTTGCCTGGCTCATACGCCAAAAATTCCTGACTACCACGGGTTTACTTTCACCTTATGCAACCCATAGAGACTGTGGAATAGAGTCACCCCCCATGATGCTCTAGGGCCTCCTATCATACCCTGGGTTGATGAGAATGTGCAAATCATGAAAAAAACTTACCTTTGAGTCATTTTATTCACTTTGCTGACCACATTAAACAACGTTCGGAGCTCCCATTAAGTCAAGGCAGGCATCTTCACTTTCAAGACACAGCACGACTGCACTTTAAGACAAGGACACAGCTGTGTTATCACGCTGGGAAAAGAAACTTTTCCAAAGGTTTTCTGACAGTTGGAAAGGTTTTTGCCAGAAATCCATAAAAAGTCCATGACTTAAAAATATAGAATACAAAGTTTAACCCTTCTGTTATGGGTCAAATTGACCCGTTTTTAAAGTTTGAAGATCTATTTTTAAGGGGAAGCTTATATTTGCCGTATGTGTCAGTTTATTTACAGACATCCCAAGTACCAAAAAGTCATTTCAGGGAGATGTTTAGCCCCAAATCAAGACATTTCAAGTCTCCCAGAACTTCCTGGAGACTTAGAATGTCTGTATTTATGGGTCATTCTGAAATTGCGGGTACATTTCATGTTTAGAAAAAAAATTTTTTTTTGGTCTTTTTTCTGTAATTTTTTTTTTCAATTCTCAGAGAGAATACTTAAAATTTTACAATTCTAGTATTTGCCAAGCTTAACCATCTAAGATTTTTATTATTTTAAATGAAAATCTAAGAACTAAGAGTATATTTTGTCAACTCTGTTATGGACAAAGTGGGTGAAATATTACTTGTAGTCAAATTCAATTCATGTTAAAATCACGCCTCCCCTGAAAGAACGTTTGTCCCTTTATCCATTTATTAAACTTTTAGTTTTCTAGGATAAAGATAATTTTTTTAGGAGTCAAAACATTGAAACATATCTTTGAAAAGTTGCCAAGAGCGCTTACATTTTCTCATTTTATAGCTTTAAAAATTATTCAAATGCATTGACATTTCCTGTAAGGAGAAAGTTAGTCATGACACAGCCTCTGATTTATTTGTAGACAATAACATGTATTTAATTGTCATTTTTTTTAAACAAAACATGGGCAAAAACAGAGTTGACGTGACATGAACAGAGTTGACATAACAGAATTGACACACCATGAACTTGAGTCCAAAAACTCCAACATTACAAATTTTAAAACTTTCACAAATATGAAAACATCTCAGATTAACTTGTATCAGAACATCTATGAAATTGACTTGATTAATTGTTCATTTGTTAAAAATAATCCTTAAAACAAAAATATAAAGGCCTATAATTACAACTTGTAGGCCACCATTTTGTTCATCTACAAAGTCATCTACAATACAGTAGAGTTCTTCGAATCCCTGGGGGGACTCGGTCTTCATATCTGTTTCCGTGTTTTTGAACCAGGGGATTCAGTCGTCTGTGTCAATCTCTGAATGCGTTTCCTGTATTTTTGGATAATAGTATTCTTTTCTTTCAGCAAAAGATTCAATCTTTTATTTTCTCTGTATAACTTGGAATTCTCTCGTTTTATTCTTTTCCGTCCTGATGTCCTTTGTCTGTAATGAGCAAAAAATACAGTATATTATTTACCAAATTAATTTAACATATCTGCAAGTATTTTATTGCTTTTCGTTCATCATGTGGAGTATCTAATAATGAAAGAACTACATGTCTAAATCTATAGCAGTTTACTATACTGTAATATTAAACTCATTGACCTTCTGTCACCTAACCATCCTAACCTGGGTAACCAGGATCAGCATCTCGCCGTGCCCTGTACTGTCGCTGTCTTTCTGCCGCTGACAACATTTTCATGACCTGGAAAGTAATCATAAATCTTACCTTTACAGAATAAAATACCCAGAACTCTCAATATATTTATAAAATAAAGCAAAATGGCTACAAGTGATTGAAATCGTGCGACTCTGTTAGTCATCGTCAAACTCTGTTATCATTAAAATCTTGGCACTTGCAACAGAGTTGACGATAACAGAGTTGATGTTTTCCACCATTTTGTGCCTTTACTCCATGTGCTATTTTAAAGCCAGACAACACATGTCATGAATAAAACCGCAATTTTATGAAGTTTTATCAAATATATATTTTTTTAAAAGGAAGGAGAGAGTCATTACAACATCACATAAACAGTTTTGACGCATAATTAATCTACTCTTGGTGTATTCCAAACATATAAATATGAAAACTGAAAAAAAAATGTTAGCATTGTTTGCCATCACGATGCTAGCTGGTCACTCGGACCTAGCCAAGAATGATTGCACTATTAAACAAAAGGTAATTAAAACTAGAACAACAACAATAACAATAAAAACAAGAAAACATTATTATTTAAAGAAGAAACAATGATGGTGATGGTGAGTGTGATTTATTTACAGTGTAAGAATGAAGTATTTCCCTCTGGAATGGCCAACAAAAATTGATGTGCTGCTGAGAGGCGGCAACATAAGACATCCATGACAAGGATCCCCAAAGTCTATCAAAATGCTATCGTAGCATGTCTAGCCAGTAGTTGGCAGTGTAACGTTTCAACTCAACACCACTGAATTAACATACTGACGTACTACAGTGAGTGTGTTGTATGTTGTCTTGTTTTCAGTCACTGGAGCCTCTGTGTTGTTGGAAGAATCTCAAGACAGATAATACAGCTTCATGGTTCATTTCTACAGCTAATTGCCCACTCTACATTTAATCATACATTAATTACAGTCAAGCAATCTTAGCTGTTTCCTTCTTTTAGATACTTAGCTTTGCATCTCAGCTAACCTAGCCTAGTTAGCCTAGTTGGAGTGCCTTATGCCTCATGTTTGGTCATTCCTCTACTCGCTGTAGTGTTAATGGTACATGTATTAATGTAATATGTTGCTAGCATTAGAGACGAGGCTCAGTGAGGTAGAAATTCATGGATAGCAATGTGGTCCAAGCCAGCTTAGCTTTTACTCTCCCCCTGGCAACCCTGAGGCAGCTGGTTGACTGAGGGAGGGAAACATAGTCGTAAGCAGAAGTCCTTGGATTAACGTCAAGTTCATTTTCATAGCAACAGACCTGCTGAAAAAAGAGTTCATCAGTTTGCTGTGGCACCATTGTTGTTGTATATACTCACAGGATGTTGTCATCACTGTTTTCGCAAGGATTGTGTCTCACAAGTACACTTGACAACCGAAAAGATTCGGGTGTTAAAAGATTCCACTCTGGAGCCTGGAGTGCAATCGAAGAGTACAAAGAAAACCCAAACTTCCTGTTTTGTGCTGAAATCGTTGTTGTGTTAACAAGGTCCATTGTGCCCTAACCACTGCTGCAGTGTTTAATGTCTCATCAAAATGATTTTCAAAGCAGTAATCAGTAGCAAATGGTAGAAGGAGTTTGCTTAAAATGTTTCATAAGAACTAATCTAACTCTTGCCAAGACTTAGATGAGAAAATTGATACAGGTCTCTCCTGTCTGTACATTAAGAGTATGTTCCGATGGTGCCTCGAAGTGATTAACTTAGTTTAGCATAAATAAACCAATTCTGCAAGGATTGGAAAAAAAAAACACTAGCCTGTCTCTTCAAATGAAAAACAAAATACACTAATTAAGACATACAGTATCCTAATTCTTTGAAACTTCCATATCATGCACTTTTCTGGGTTTTATTTGACATTATATATAGCCTGTAGCCAGACTAACCATGTTAGCTTCTCTTAGGCAGGAGGGCAATACATCACTGTGTAGTGTATTAACCACAACTAGCTTCAGAAAGGTTTAAAAACAACTGGAAGGACACAATGGCAAATTTGTAAAAAAAAAAATAAAGTTTATTTAAATATTTGGTCACTAACCATATACACCAATAGAACAATCAAGATATATATATATATATATATATATATATATCACCACAGTCTCCTCCTTTGTAAATTATAACCTCATCTTCTTTTAATACCTAACAATGTACCTTAGTTCTTGAACTCATAAGATACATACTTAGTAAATTATTATATTTTTCCCTTTTTTATTTAATAATGTCATCCACATCTGCATTACAAGTTCAGTCTGTCTGGGGGACATCTGTTTCTCACAGGATGAGTACTGTGTTTCACAACTGGCACTGGTGGTGGTACTCTGAGTTGTTCTTTCACGGTCCTTGGCACAGGCTGTTCCAAGTCACTGCCTGTTTTACGATCATCAAAATTCAAAACTGTTTCTGCATATGAGTGCACTTGTGCCAACTCAGCAGGATTTGTCTCAGTACTCAACATCTGGTTTACATGTCTTTTCACACACTTCAATTCACTTCACAGGATCCAAAACGTATGGCACCGTTCAACCATTTTTCCCCTCCCTTGTAATTCTTTACCAAGACCTGTTGACCAACAGTAAAAGACCTAACACAAGGTTTGGCTCAGTCTCAGTTTATACTGTACTGGTAAAACTCCAGTCTGATAAATGACAACCTGGTTCACATCTGTCTCCTCAGGAACAGCTCAGATGGGGTCTTGCCGGTTATTGCGTTTCATGTTTTTCTGTTTCCAAAAACATAATTTGCTACACGTTCCAATGGCATGTCTTCAGTTGCTCTATTCTGTGCAAGTGATTTCTTAAGATTCTGCACTAACTCTACACTCTCAGCTCAACCGTTGTTTGCAGGATGATATGCAGGCGATTTTGTGTGTTTCACTCCATTTCTAGCAAGAAAAGTCTTAAACTCTTGTGAGGTCTGTTCTGTGTTACTACTTCTGTTGGTAAGCCATAAGCTAAAAACAACGTTCTCAGTGCCTTTATTGTTTTTGCTGATGTAGTAGTGTGCATGGTAATACTCTCTGGCCATCTAGAATAAGTGTCCATCACTACTAAGAACATCTGCTTGTGGTCTTTAGCAAAATCATTGCTAAAGACCCATGTATTCACAGACCAAGTATTTACTCATGCAGTAGGAGGCATGCTATGCTGTTGCTGGCAATCACTACAGTCCTTCACCTCATGTTCAATACACACATCTAATACAAGCTACAGGCTGCCACAAGCTGTCTGTAACTGGTGATCACTGTTGCACTGGGAAGTGCTGGAAACAGGTCCTCTTTCCCACTGTGGAGCACTGCAACCGTGGCCAGCCTGCTGCTTGAGGGCACTGGCACATTGGCCTGTTTTGTGTTTAAGAGTGTTGCAATGGCTCTTGTTCACCGAATGCACAGCACCTTTCCCCCTGCTGTCTGGCGTGAACAGCAATGCTTTTGAGATGTGTCCCTTTTTGTTCCATGTGTGCCACTCCACGTCCTTGAAATCTGCAGTCATCTGATCTATTCCCCTTACCACTGCAACGATAGCAAAGCTTCCTGCTTGCTGTAGGCTTTTTCATAGCCTCTCTCGGCTTCATTTTAGCTTTCTCATCAACATTATTTTAGGTCTTCTGTGAAAACTATTGTGCAGTGTCAATGCAAGCACCATTTCAACTCAAAGTGGCAACATTAAGTCTCTATTGTGGGATGTGTTGAACGTAGTAGCTCACGTTCTTAAACTTGCAATGTTTTCAATGATGGTTTGATTTTACTTTTGATTTCCTCTGTGGAATTTGCATCTTTCGTCGATGAAATTGGTTTTAAGAATGTAGTGCTTTTGTAGCAGTCCTACCAAACCTTTATAAGTTTTCTCAAAAGGCTTTGCTAGAGCACACAAATCCATTAGCAAATTATCTGCCCTTTCCCCTACTACCATAAGAATAACTACCTTGATTCTCTCCTCATGGGTGTCCAGTCTATCAAGTACTGCTCTAGTCTCTGATAATCATCTTCAGACCTTTCTTCAGTTTCCTCAAAATGGAAATCGTCTGGTTTTCCAAATGCCATTTTCTGTTTGAAAGTCCTTTCACTCACCAATTGTCTCACTGGCTCTTCTGGATTGACTTCTGTCTCATAATCACTTGACATGCTAATGTGTCTTCTAAATTAAACATCCCATACTTGTCATCAAACTCTAATGTATTAACCACAACTATGTTCGAAATTGTTTAAGTAGACAACTGGGAGGACACAATGGCAGATTTGTAAAATACCCAAACTAAATTTATTCAAACATTTGGCCACATACATGGCATTTTCACATCCTGGGGTGTGAGTCAGAGAGCAAGTACCAGTAATGCAGTACCATATCTGCTGATAGAACAAGACCCTTGGCCGGTTCGAGCTACTGCAGTGGAGTCAGCGACCTAGTATGTGTAGCAGATCTAACAGCAGAGAAAGAAGCAAAGCTAACATTGCTAGCCTGGCTAAGCTAAGAGGAAAAAATCTGAAACAACCAGTCAAGTTGCCAAATATTTTAATACTTGTAATATAGATAGGTCAGACTACAGAAACTAATCAACCAAATAGACAACACATTTAAATAAACACCAAATTTTATGGTTTTGATCTTTTCACTCTATGAGAGTTGTTGTTTCTATAATGCAATAGAATGCAATAGTCGGTTAGTTTGTAAAGCTGGTTGAATCTCAATGATGATTGTCTCAGTTTTCATCAAAAGTTATTATTTTTTTTGGCTCCGGCACTGAAAGATAAAGTCCACATTCTTAATTCTGCACACAAAAACTCTGATTGTCGTGGATGTATTTCCAGTACCAGACCTATTGGAGATCTGGGCGGTGATTCAGAGGTCTAGAAAACATTGACTATACTATAATGTGTGTTTATAGTAGTATATATATATATATATATATATATATATATATATATATATATATATATATATATATATTATATATATATATAACTTGTATAGAAAAACTCCCTCTATCCACCTAGTTAGTTTTTTTTCCCCCACCTTGGCGAGCTGCATTGGCTTATCAACAGCCATCTGTTTCATAGCCTTTGTTGCTAAGGTGTTTGCTGAGCTTGTTCCATGTGTTTGTGTTCCAGATTCTGGCTTGAACATGTAGGGATGTATTTGAGAATGACAAGAAGTAGTGAAAAGCAGTTATTATTGTTTATTTTCATAGCCTCCTAAACACCCAGAAGCGGACCAATCAGAATGGGATCAAAAGGAGGGGGCAGAAAGAGACAGGAGCTAAAACAGCCTATTTCAGCCAGAGGCTGAACCAAGGAGCTGATTTTTTGAATGTAAAGGTATTCAATGCTTTCCAGGTAGAGCTGCAGAATAACAAATATTTTACAATGTGTGTCTGATTTTTTTTGTTTTCCTTTTTTAGCCATTAAATATATCACAGAGGCAGTGGCAGCGTGAGTTGAGGTAGCTTTGCAAAAATACCAGCCTGTATTGAACCAGATACTCATTTCCTTTTGGAATTTGCTCAAGGTCATGTTCTCAAATTTATGGATTTATAGGAAGGGATTCAGGTTTGCTTTTGACTTTGGTTTTGGCCCACACATTTTGTGAGACCTGAGGCTAGTAGTGGGTGGGTCTTACTGTTCTGTATATTATCCTCTTGTCATCCACCCCCTCCTCTCAGAGCTCCGGTATCCATTTTAAAACCTCCTGTTTGCTTGATTTGTGCCCTGATGTTAGCCCGGACCTGCACAACCAAGTGTCTTCTATAGGAAATTCATATTTTTTTTCTAATCCATTTTAATATAGGACTTACATAATGTATAGGTATATTGAAACACTTAACTGTCGCTGTAATTATTCTTCCTGTCTATACTACCCTTGAAATGATCTTTTTATAGCTTCACTCCACTATAAATGATGGGGGACAAAATCGGCAGTTCAGGTTCAATGAAAAAATTCATTCTGCTGTGCCAAAAGGATAAGGATACCTATTATATACTTAGTGGGACAAAGCACCAGCAATAGACACAGGACGAAAATATCCACACGGCTTGTCTAATTCAGTCTGCTGAAGCATTCTATTCGATTGTAGAGTTTGTCCCCCGTCTCAAATGTGATTCACCTTGCTCAAAATAAACTAGTTCATATAACATGACATCTGATCATGTCTAAAGGCAAAAAAAATGTTTCCCAGGTGGAGAGAAAAGGCTGCAGTCCCACTGCGTTCCCTGAACTCTTTGTTCATTGTCTGTCTTTATAGGAGAACACTTTGGGGCATTCTTTCCTCAAAGATGAGTTAACTACTAGGACTCATGGACTCATGGTTAATTGAAAAGTGGAGTGAAAGTGGAGTCACACTATGAAGAGATCACTACATGAAGAGTATAGTTTGGAGCAATGATTATAGCAACCTAGAGCTGCAATTTGGATAATCAAGTAATTGATTTGAGGCATTTTATGAACAAAAAAAGCACACATTTTCTAGTTCCAGCTTCTCAAATGTGAATATTCTCTGGTTTATTTAGTCTTCTATGACAGTAAATTCAATGTCTTCAGGTTGTAAAAATGAAACATAAATGAAGACATTCAAGGATCAAAATGTTTTTGGGTTTGACATTTTGCACTATTTTCCTACATGGCACACAACCAAAAAACATAAAAGTTCTACATGTAACTTTTTTGAGGCAGCAGATCAATGTGCACTCATGCTTGGAGGAAGCAGCACAGACATTGTATGACAAGAGGGGCCACGGCCACGGCTATAGATTCTGCTCAAATATTGACGAGTTACATCAGTCATGCAGCAATAACGCCACCCATTTCACCTCGGGTCAAGAAGAACCTTTATTGATATATTACATATTTATAAAATGGGTAGAAGTGTCTCGCTTGACTGTCTCCATATTCTCCCTTTTCAACATCTTTTCAACATTATCTGGTCAAATCTATCACAGCACAAGAAGCTTCTGCTACTGAAGCTTCTGACATTAATCATATTCTTCGTGAAAAAATGCATCATGCACCCAAGTCAATAATAGGAGTCAATATGAAAATGAATATGACGAATTGATTAGCACCCAATATTATATTAATAATAATAATTATAATTTTTTAAACATATGTACTTGTGGAAATTTTAAGTAAAATTAGTTTATTAAATTGTTACATATTGAACTTTTAATCAAGAAAATAATCAACAGATAAGTTGATAGTGAAAATAAGCATGAGTTGCAGCCCTACAACACATTAAATGTTGATAGGACATGTGGCATGTGAGTATTGGTATTACAATAGTAATAGTAAAAATGCAAACTTACATGCTGAGAGACATACATTTTGGATTCTTGCTTGTTCAAACACTTTAAACAACCAATGTTTTCATTTTCCTGACAAGTGACCTCTACTGGTCATTTAAGTAATTATTAGTTTAATCAGGGGAGTCAAATATATATATATATATATATATATATATATATATATATATATATATATATATATATATATTTAATATAACTGATGATGTTGGTGATAATTAGTTTTGTCAAGAATGGGGAAGCAGCAGCACTGAGCTGCAATAATATAAATCCCCCTGTGGAGTCCAGACATCGGGGGTGGTGGCGGCTGATGACTCATGCTGAGACTGATAGGCCAATAAGGCTGATGAAGTGATGAAGGTGATGAATCTGCTAAGACTGGCCAGTGATGGGGAGGTGGAGGGCTGCATGAACACATCAAAGCAGAGAGAGAGAAACTTATTCAAAGAGACAGCAGCAAATAATAGGCGAACAATGGGTCGTGTCACTGTCTGATGTGAACAGTTGAGGTGAACAGCTTTCAATTGATTGCCCGGGAAATGGGGACATAACAGCAAGGAAATAGATTAAAAAATTAAATTATGTTTGGGCTATACAAATAAAATTGAATTGACTAAAAAGTTAATGTTAGACTATAAAAGAACTACATAATGGTCCTATAACTTCAGTGTCTCCACCACTTTTGGCAAGTTGTGGAGACATGGATTACAACCATAAGAATATTCAGCAGAAAATTACAAACAATTACTCTGGTGACTTACTTCATATTGACTCCTATTATTGACTTGGATGCATGATGCATTTTTTCATGAAAAATGATTAATGTCAGAAGCTTCAGTAGCAGAAGCTTCTTGTGCTGTGATAGATTTGACCAGATAATGTTGAAAAGGGAGAATATGGAGACAGTCAAGCGAGACACTTCTACCCATTTTATAAATATGTAATATATCAATAAAGGTTTTTGCCATTTTCCCCCACAGAAAAAAGAGCTCAAACACCAGAACAATCAATTTGTCTTCTTAATTTGGCATAGAAAAATCTCTTCTTGCTTCAAAAATCTGCCATGACCATTAACCATTAGAATTTTAACCATGGTCCCTTTGCACTTCACATAAAATTTTACACAAAATCTTTTCATTCATTTTAATTCCTAAAATCCATAATTTACTCATGTCCTCACTGTTAATCTCCTGAACTACGGTTCAAGGACCTTGTATAAATTGGCATCTCTTACTTATTATAGCAATGCAATGCTAGGCTTTTGTGCTGTCTATGGTTTTCATTATGGACCAATCTGTTAAAAGCCTGAAATACTGGAAACTGCTCAGCTCACTCAAAAACAAGGGAAAATTGCACTCAACTGCTATATAGGAATGTTTGTGCCATCATATCATTAGTGTAGCATCTTTTGTAAAAGGGACCCCCAAGATGGAGCAAAGTGGATGTAAATGATGCGCAAATGATGGTGCTAACAGCGGCCGCATTCCATTCTTTGTGACGCCCTATAGATTCAGTAAATTTGGACTTAAACCAGATTTACTGTGCCAGGCTTCCACATAAATGAGTCTCTCTTAATGGGGAGATGCACTCCTCCAGATTCAGGAGATCCTGACTGGAATCCGTGCATCACTACAGGTTAGATTTATTCAGACATTTCCAACACATACATAATTAAAGTTGCAAGCAGCATTGAAGGGTCCTCGCTTCCACTCGAACGTCAGAACCTGTGCCTCCCATTGGCTGTGGGTAGCAGAGGATGCCTGTTAGTGTGTCATGAGGAGACAGCACCATGGATTTTTCACATAAACGCAACGTCTGTCAAATCAGACCTACTTCCATTGTATGCAGGCACCGCTATGGCTAGTCAATACAGGGGTATAGACACATAGAAACTTGTCAAGCATGAGAAATTTGGGGGAAATTGATAAAAGCACCTTTGAGTATTTCCAGCATCCAATTTCATGGCGAGACATAAGATTCATGTGTGGGTGGTTGGGGGCCATAGCTGTGTGAGGCAAGAGTGAGTGCAGAGGAAAACAGCAAAAACGTCTTTTCCACTGAGAAACTCCATAGCACAGACTGTCATTGTTATTTGTCATCAAGTGTATTTCTGCAATAACTGCACTTATGGCTGTGTTTACTTATGTTGACGTTAGCTGTCATTGCTGCAGGAGCCACCATTACCACTAGTAGTTGGTCCCTGATTGGCTGTTTATGCTGTCAACCACAGCACACAGACACAGACTGACCAAACATAGGACCATAGTCATTTTAATGGGTTTGAGTATATCACTGTATATTTATTTATTTTTTTCATCATTTAATCTTTCAGGTAAATCAATTGATATCAGCTTCTCCTTTACAATGATGACTTGATCAAGTCGGTCAATTTATCACATTTATATATAACAAGAATTAGTTCAAAATAAACAACACAACATAGACAACATTACAAAACAATTCAAAAAGCATATATAAAACTGGCAGGGTGTCATAGACAAAGACAGAGTGTTTGAAAAGCAGGTGAAAATTATGTAATGTAACATAATTTTAAAGAGAGTACTAAGATGAAGGTTTCAAGTTTTTTGTTGCTCATTCCAGTCATTAGAGGCAGCAGACTGGAATGAATGAGAGCTGAAGGAGGTGCATACTTTGGGGATGAATGACCAAAGAAATGTACCGGAACATAGATTGTGTGAACTGGCAGAGATGGTTATGCATAAGCAAAAGTATGGTGGGGTTTTGCTAGTGATGGATTTGTAAATGAACTGGAACCAGTGTGTCGGATGCCTGGTATAAAGGTGTTACCAGCCAGCCCTGTCTCTTTAAGACGGTGGCTCGGTGTGTGTGGGTGTGACGTTCAGGTGCAGAAAAAGAGAATACAGAAAAAGAAGTGAGATACACATCCACGGTGCAGACATGTCCAGAGCCAGGGCCCAGATGTATAAACAATACTGTCGTCGGCATATAGACAGATGCGCAAGTTGGTAACGACAAGAGCAACATTATTTTGTGTAAATTTTAAATAAAGTAACATAGACAGAGACAGTGGGTCAGACAGCAAGTCCTTATCTTTCACAGACTGTACAAAGCCACAAAGGCGACTGCTTGGCATGACAAACATTTGTTTATGAGTCTCAAGTCCTTGTATCTATCAAGCAGGATGCAGTGGTCCACAGAATCAAAGGCGTTTGCCAGGTCGATAAACACAGCTACAAAGTAGTGCTTAGCATCAAAGGCATACATGATGCCATTTAGCACTTTGAGTGTAGCAGCGGTGCACCCAGGTCTAAAGCCAGATTGCACAGTGCTGAGAATACTGTGAGTCTCCAGATGGTTGGTGGACTAAATATTGACCACTTTCTCTAGGACTTTAGACAGGAAAGGCAGGATGGATATGGGCCTGAAACAGTAAAGATAATAGGAAGTAACTTAAAGTCACTAGTACATATACACAATGGCAATGTATTTTTATTGATATATTGTGACCTGCAGGAAAACATAAACATTTGTATCCTATCCTATTATGATACAATTCACATTTGTCTATTCGTTGAGCTGCAATTGCTCTAAACCACACAAGACACACAAGACATGTTTCCTATTAGGCAAAACTCACAGCAATTGCACGCCAGGAGTAAAATGAGAAACTCAACAACATAACTTTCTGGGGATGAAATAATGAAATCAGTGCACAAATACAAAAAGATAACAAAGTAAAATGTGTTTGTTACTTTAATGCAGTAAAATGTTGACCTGAATGAACTTCAAAATTGTTTTTCATAAGCCCACAAAGAGTAAGAAACATGAATCTGCCTCTGTCAGTCAATGCTGAGATGCTGATTGCTGAGATGTGCTCACCTGAGAGTCGTCACCATGCCTCTTAAAATCCAACAACAATCCAATATCCAACAGTAGGACAACATTGCCATCTATTGAACAATGAATACAGGATGGGCCTCACAGGGTACAACCACAGTTATGAAAAAAAGTCACACATCAATCTGCTATTCTCAGGTGGATTGTGAAGGATTTTGGTAAAAAATTGTTTGGAACAGGAAAAATAACTCCTGCACACTCAATCACAATCCGCTCAATCACTTAGCAAAATAATGATTTTAATATTATGTTTCGGTACTCAGACCTTCATCAGGTAGTTTTGATAGGAAAGAAAGAGAACACAATTTAAATACGTTTTTGGCTACATGTGGACCAGTCACATCTCGTTCTGTCAGGCACGCCATCAACACAAAGAGAATGTCATTTTAAAAATGTAAAATTCTAAAATGCCATTGTCACTGCTAAGTGATTGACAGTGTGTGGGAGTTCTTTTTCCTGTTCCAGTGCAGCTTTTCTGCCTCTCCCACACACCTGTACTCTTCCTAGGTGTGCACAAACTTCTTTTTTTGAGGTTAAAAGTTTTAAAATTAATAATTTATTATTAAGATTATATTATATTAGGATATAACACGTTCATACCTTCAGGCCATTCAGAATAAAATTCCACACACCAATGTTGTAGTTGTCTTTGAAGCAATCAATGACCATTGTTTCAATGTCATTGAGGCAGTCAATGACAATTTCAATTTCAAGTTGTCCAAATTAGACACCAGATTTCATAGTCATTTAGGCAATACATTGATATATTGATATTTTATGGTTTTGCATATTCTGAAAAATACTGACTTTTGAAGTGACCATACATTGTAGCATGCAAACTTTTCCCACAATACAGTAAATGTGATTAAAAATTGTCAGCTTTCTAGGATGTTGCAGGGTGACTTTTATCATATGAATTAGATTGAATGTAATGTTTTTCATATAAGACTGGCTTCCTGTGAGTCAATATTAGACTATTTTAATACATGTGAAATTTGGGAACAATCCAACCTTGTGGAGTTAAGTAACGGCAGGTTCTTTTTCCATTGTGAATCATTGAAATTTGTATAGAAATTCACTGCTTCCTCACAGCAATAATGTGATAATGTGATGTAAAATACAACATTTTAATTTTTAATCACAAATTTCTTAAAATGACAAAAACAGAGGAAAATACTGCACAGTTAATTCAAAATGGCTGACTTCCTCTTAGATTTAAGAAATAGCCACTGACAGCACGATAATTTGTGCATCATTTGCAACCTCTTTTTCCTTTTTCTTAAGGTCCTATTCACAAAAAGTGCATCTGTGTACATTTAGGCATACAGCACAGCAGCAGTAACTCCATTAACACTGGATTGATCTGAAGGTAATTAATATTCTCTGTTCCGATAAACATCTACACAAATCAGCTTTTACATAGATTCCAAGTTTACATAGTGGGTGTTGGATAAAGTAGCCCATATGCATAAAAAGAAAGCATATTTGTTACCTCCAATCCTCCGTAAACACTAATAATTTTACTCTAACTGCGTGTGACTATTAGCATTGGTCCTGCATTGGTAGCATTGGTGAATCAGATGGTTTTTGTAACAAGGCTCGCTTGCATAGAAAGGTGAAGGTTTTCCAGCCGATTTTACCCATTTTAAATACTCACAAGTAGCAGAGGCACACGGAGAGGCAATAATAATGCAGTTAGCACTCAAAAGCTGCATGGTCAATTCAAAATGGCAGGCTTCCTGTTGGACTTAGGGTATGGCTCCAGGAGACTTTTTTGTACATCCGTGTTGTGAAAATTTTACCTGCTTCCAATGAATAAAATAAATACAGACATGAGTGTCGGCCAACAGTTTTATTTCCTCTATAGAAGAAAGGGAAAGGACTGCCCAGAGACCCAGGCTGATTCCCAATACAGTAAGACAGAATAGAATAGAATAGAAAGTCAGTTGCATTAGACCTCCCCCCCTCCACCCCAAAGTCACACAAAAGGTCATTGATCCCATTGTCCCCTGACACCCCCTGTCTGCTGTAGGAGATCTGTCTCTGCCCCCTGGAGTGATGTTCACACCTTAACATCCTGCCGAAGTTTACGTCTGCAGCAGTCAAGAGGGGTCTGTGATGAATACAATACAATATATACAATATAAAAAGAGCCAGACTTTGACATTTCTATTACAGTCTGAAAGTTTTTTTTATATGTCTGGACTGTTGTGTATAACAAATTTCATTAATGTACATCAAAGATAACAATGGGGGTAATAGGATTTAGTGGTTAAGGTAATAACATTTAAATTTTCTATGGGGAACCCTTGAAGCATTTGGCCACACCCAGACTGAAGTTCTATATGAGGTATGAGATAATACATATGCAAGTTTGGTGAGTACCTGGACTATGAAAAGAAATGGTTTTTAACAACGAAATGTGATTAGGGGCCAATGTACTATGCCCTGACCCGAATGCAATATCAAAACAAATATTTATTGGTTTAAAATTGGTGCAGAATTTCATGAGTTTTAGTGCCTCTGAAAGGCTTCAAAAATGTTCAACATGGCCATCTTCCATCAAGTGAAACAAATCAAATAAAAAAATGATTTATCATAAACACTAAAGCATCTGTATCCTGCAGTGACCCATCATTTGAGGGCACTATGGAGAATGCTGGTCACACCTGAGCCAACGCCCTACTGACCTATGTAGTTTACGAGACTTCCAGCGTATGTGCCGGTTTCCATGAGTGTTCAAACATCAGAAACACCTCAAAATTGGCTCAAGGGGGGATAAAAAGAAGAAAAAGAATAACTACAGAAAAACCATTAGGGCTTCATCAAATGCTTGCACTCTTGGCTAGGGTCCTTAGGGTAACCACAGCAAAATCAATAGGGCTCCACCGAGTCCTTGCATTCTCGTCTCGCCCTAAAAATAGGAATACTCTTCCATTGTTTTTAGTTTCTTGGGAATGTTTCTATTTTGTCTTGTGTGCAGTGACCGTGTGTCTTGCTTTTCCTGTCAGCGCATCTTCTAACACATCCTTTAAATAGCATCTGTACATAAGACCTGCTTTCGGTCAGTCTTAGTGCACGGCATTAACCTGTCCTCAAGTTACCACTGCGCTTTTACAGCGCCACACCATCACATCTACTACTGTACAACATTGAGCGCAAGTCTAGACACAGACGCTGTTGCCATTTACCTTTTGGCATTTTGGTGCCCTAGTATCTTGACATCCCAACTCCTAATATTTACATAATGACAGTGGATGAAAAAGCATATTAATAGTTTTTTTTGGCTGATATTTTAAAAATGAAGTCTTTAAAGTGAAATTACGTTTGAATGGAAACCTAGCAAAGGTCTTCTCCCAGAAGGCCGAGAGGAGAAGGTAGTTCTTTGGCAGGAGGATGGGGAGTGTCCATCCATTTGCATTAGTCCCACTAAAAGAGTCACTGTTGCAACCAAAATACAGTGAATGGGACAAATGACATGTTTTATGGGTGTGTGTGCGGGAGGGATTAAACATGCCCACATTTGATCTCGGCATAGACACCAGTAGGTTACATAAATCCACTTACAGCACAGATTACTGTTAGTGTGGGGGAAAGCCGATCACAATGGATATCTGAGACACAGACAGTAGTCTTAGGCACAGATTTAGTGGAAGATGTGATTGTGTTCTATATAAAACCATCGGCTACAGCGCTGGCACCAGAAGGCCTCATCTGTACATTGTGTGTGTGTGAGAGTTGTCCACATATTCATTTCAAAATCCCAGCAGGATACAGCTCAAAGAAATTGAAAAGTAGACAAAAGATTTTCATCCTTTAAGTCGCTTTTGTTATCTTCAAAAAATTTCTGTAAATCATGAATGCCCAAGACTCATCCAGATTTTTTTCCCCCTTTCTTCCCTACAGAAAAAAGGCAAGATGCACTACCAAATAGCCGTGATCATAAACTTCCTGGGTCACTGCATCTCAATGGTGGCTCTACTCATAGCTTTCTTCCTCTTCTTGTGTTTGAGGTAAGTGTTGTTTCCCACCGCTGCCTATCCACTGATAATCCTAAGGACATCCTTGATGTGACAGAAATGTCAGTATTCTCGAGATCCCTCATTCAAAGCGCCTCTCGCTCTTATTCCAAAACCGTTTGGTCATGGAATGAAACCTTCCCTATCTCAATCCAGCAGATGTAAAGGGGTTTAGACGCCCGCAAAAACTAGGGCACATTCCCCACAAATGGGAATAATAGACCCATCTCGGAAAAGCAGCAAAAACCAAAACAGTTTTGCAGGGGCCTGCTGGGACCACTGGTGGAGGTGGAATGGGTTTCTCTGACAAACTGAAATAAACCGTGCGTTAACGAGGAAAAGGTCTTAGCACCCTCGACAGCTGCGGCTGTTATCGATCCCTGAGACACCCCCGGGAGTGCGAAAAGCGTGAAAGGCCACAGAGAGACATAATAGAAGCTCTTCAGGATGGCATTTATGCACAACCCGTGTTTGTGGGCCACAGTGGCTTGGACAGGGAGGGCAGCAGGAAGGTAGGAATGGAATTTAGCAGGCTAAAAATTGCATTCGGGCAGTGAAGGAGTTTGTCATTTATTACTCACCTTCTCCACTTTGCAATGAGATTGAGTGGGGGGACCATATAAGAGAAGGCTGCTGCTGCCAATGTGATGGAGCGAAAGGTTGACGCTCTTGAATAGTGTTGTGGATCTGAAGTGGAGAAAGATTCACAGCAGAGAGTAGAAGAAGCAGAGATGTCAAGGTCATTGAAAGAAAATGAAAGAATGTGAACTGACAGTTAGAGCATCATTAGCGACTGTAATGAGCCAAATAGAGCTGCAATCATGAGTCAATTAACAATACGTTAATTGGCGACTCTTTTCATAAGTGATTAATCATTCTGAGTTCTCTAATTCCAGATCCTCAATGGGAAAGTTTTATGGCTTCTGTAGTCATTTATAACTGTAAACTTAGTATCTTTGGGTTGTGGACTGTAAATTGATTTGTTGTTTTACAGAAAATCAATGCATCTTTTTAAATAATCATTTAATCATTTATTGTAATTTTCAAGAAAAAACAAAAATCATTGCAGCTTTGGAAAGTGATCATGATTTTTCACCATTTTCTTAAATTTTATAGACAAAACGACTAATTGGATAATAAAGAAAATGATCAACAGATTGAATGGCAATTAAAATAGTTGTTATTTGCATCCCTAGTGTCAAATATGATGACTCAGCTAAGTCTTTTTTTTTTATTTGCTCCATCGACCCACCTTCTTTATTGGATTGCGGGGGCAGCAGCCCAAGTAGAGAGATCCAGACTTCCCTCTCCCTGGCCACTTCATCCAGCACTTTTAGGGGAACCCCAAGGTGTTCCCAGGCCAGCCAAGAGGCATAGTCTCTCCAGCGTGTACCGGGTCTTTCCTGGGGCCACCTCCCAGAAGGACGTGTCCTCAACACCTCACCAGGGAAGCGTCTTCCCTATCTCTAAGATAGAGCCCAGACACCCTGGAGAGGAAATTCACTTCGGCCGTTTGTATTTGTGATCTTGTCCTTTCAGTTACCACTGACCATCGGTTAGGATAAGAAATACAGGTTGACTGGTAAATCAAGAGATTCACCTTTGAGCTCAGCTCCTTCTTTACCATGATGTACCGATGCAGAGTCCACATCACTGCAGATGCTGCACTGATCTACCTATCATCCATCCCTCGCTCTTGAACAAGATCCCAAGATACTGAGAGTCCAGAAATATGTCCCAAACGAGTCCAAGTTACTACCAGCATAGTGGACCAAGCTCTGACACCGGGGGTACATGGACGGGATGGCCCATACCAATGGTTTCAGTAAAAACAACGAAATTAACAATTTTAATAATACGTTTTTTTTAAAGAATAAGTAATAATTATCTGGTTTCAGCTTCTTAAAATGTTATTTTCTGGTTTCTATATTTTTAAGATGCCTAAAATAATCACCCACTACATTTACATGACACTTGAAATGTGAATTATTGCCCTTATCCAAGAATAGCTGCATAATTGAAGTGCATAGAAACACGTTACTCCAAATAGTATCTTCTATCTCTCTTGGAGTTCTTCAACTCCAATTAAGACACCCAGATAATGCGTTTGGACTTCAAAGTACCTTAATATACACAATACGTAAGGCATACATTATATATAAAATGAAAAAAGCCATGCAATCAAACATCTTGTTGCTTGAAAATGCCAGAGTTGTGCCCATGTGTTTGTTCATAACGTGACGATGTAATAGGTCAACCAGAAAGGGGGCTGTATTATTCAGTTGAAAGGACCAATATCATCCCTTAGTGTTGAGGGGGAGGATACATTCTCATCAGTAATTCAGTTTCCTCTGTTGCATGTAAACTGGGACAAGGACAGAAGACCAATTAAGTTGCCAAAAAGTAATTTTGAGCATAGATCGATTAAGCTGTGCATGTAAATGCACTGACTGTTTAGTCAGGACAGCAAATAATTCTATTCAAGGTTTTCCTTTAATAATATGTTATTTAATTAAAATGTGAACCTTTGTGATTTTTTTAAATTATATTAAACAATTATAATATAATATAATGTAATAATATTCATGACTATGAGATACTAATCAAGATAAAGAAATGGTAAACTCATCACTTTGGAAACTCTGCTCCTGCTGACTCTGCTACTCAACCGGATGAGGTTTTCAAATGTTAATGTCAGAGTAATCAATGGAAATATTCAAGACATAATTTGGTTTGGATGAATACACTAGCTGTGATCTTGACCACATAGACAAGGGAGACATGAAAGACATGGAGCTATTAAACACCAGCTACATTCAAGGCCATACACATGTTTTCTGCCAAGCTTCTGTCAGCCATGTATAGGTGTTGAATAATGAACTAGACAACCTCTGTGCCCACATCAGTTTCCAATAGGATATCGTGAACTGTAATGTCTTTTGTTTCACAGAAACTTGTCTAAATCCTTGAATACCAGACAGTGCCATTCAACCAAACCTGTGGATTGTTAGTGCTTTCATTATTTAGTTCAAAAACAAGTAATCAGTTCTTGTTTGTTTTTTCTTTGGGTTGGGAAAACGAGAATTAAGAATGAATGAATAGAATAAGATGTCTAGACAATATCATTGCCTAACAAAGTGAACAGAAGAGAAAGACGGCTGGCTGGCCGTGAGTTGGTGTGAGAGCAGAGTCAACGTCATTGCCTAACAAAGTAATAGATGACAATTGGCCAGGAAAATAATTGTGATCTGTAGAAACCACCAATTGACCTCCAGCAATACACACATAAATCTCAAAGTGCTGAACTGCAATGGCCTGTCTATTCCAGAACCAACCATTTGCATAATTACAGCTCCTACTTCAATGTCACATGCATCTACAGTAGGCATAAATTGAGCTGTGACGGTGCCACCAACACATGTTCAGTAGATAAAATGGTGCACACCATATCTAAAGCGCTCTGACATTTCAGGGACCATCCAAATATGACATTTCTTCAACTAGTTAAGGGTGCTGTTACTGTACAAAATTCAGTACAAACCTGTAAAACCCAAACATCTCCAGAATTCAAACAACTGCCATTTAGTTTGAGGTGCTGGGAAATCTAGTATGGGCTATACCTTAGCTAGTCTAGGCATGACTGAACCTCTGAAAATATGGTGTATTAGATACGTCACCTGACACTTCCCAATCTCATATTTTGACCAATTTAACCACCATTTCAGATAATTCAAGCTGCTCAAGCAACTGTTTTATATGCACAACATGGTCTGCCCAGGAAGAGCTGTACGCCAGCATATCATCCAGATAAGTTACAATGTTATCAAGCCCAGCTGTCACTTTGTTCATCAATCTTTAGAATGTGGCAGGCACATTTTTCATCCCAAAGTGAAGAACAAGGCACCAACATAAACTGTTTGTGGTTGTAAACACTGACACCTCCTGTCAAACCTGGACACAAACTGAGCATGGCCTAGTCTGTCAATGCAGTCTTCTCAGCAGGCAGTCAGCTATGCATCAGATATAATTACACTATTAACCTTAAAAAATCTATGCAGAGGCATACAGTCTGGACAGGTTTCGGCACAGGTACTAATGGCGAACTCCATTCACTGGGACAAAATTCAATAGCTCCAATCTCTTCTCTATAAACCAACTTTTCCTGAGCCATAATCCACTTGCGAAAATGAATTCTGTAAAGGTGTTGTTTAATGGGGAGTGTTGTCCTGCATTTATATCATGTGTCACAACATGAGTAAGATCTGGTATATCTTATAACAGTGACATGTGCTCTCTCACCAACTGAACTACAGTAATCCTCCACTTGCTGAGTTGTCAGGTAAGAAAGTTGCACTCTGAGATTTGCCATAGGACTGGAGTTTTTGACCCTTGCACTGACTAGCTCTATAGGAGGGACTATATGTTCCTCACAGAGTACTGATGATATTATACAAATCACTTTTTTAATGTTGGTATACAAAACTACAAAATTTTAATCAAAGAGAAGCTCCAATGATTGGCATCAAGATCGAGACCTTATTTCCTACAGAAAACCCACACATAAAGGCTTTCTTATTGTTGCACACTATCACAGAAAGGGACTTCCAGGGCATGCAGTTTAAATATTTTTACTCAAATACAGAAACACAAGTGTATCAACATGCTGCAGGGCCATCTCTATCAACTAAATAACATATGCATGCACCTGTGACCCAAGCACCATCATCTGCCCCAAGTGCCTGTGTGAGATTGACTCATTTTACCTCTCCAACCCCCCATCACATCTCCTTAAGACAGAAGAGCCCTTTGAGTTAATCAACGTGCATTCTATAATCAGCTGACCCATCAGAATCCATCAGAGATGCAACCAGCGGAGCTTCTCTGCACCTTGATTCTAGTGCACTCCTAAGCATTGATGTCACTCACGCAAGTACAGACTTGCCTCAAAACTACACTTTTTCATTCAAAAATACAACCCCCAAATTAACTATACTATACTTAACAACAACAATTATTTCTAGACCCTACAAGTCCACAACAAAGAGCAATTACACCTAATATGAAAGTAATATAGATTAGGGGTATGCAGTGTCCATTCATATTTTCGCCATTACTATGGGTCCCACATTGTCATAACAAACTTTTGTTTTCCTTTGAGAGACTTGTCTTTGAACATTGCAAGACCTCACTACCTTCCTTTGGGTCAATCAATCTGTCTTTTGCCATCTCTTTTGCCAGAGTTCCTCTGATTGAAGATTGTATGTTTTAACCAAGGTTTTGAGAGTTTGATGATAGCACTCAATATGACTTGGCGACTGAGGATGGTAGGCAGAGGACATTATCTGTTTGAGTCCTCGTATATTCATAACTTCCTGAAATAATTTATAACTAAAATTAGAACCATGACCTTGTTGAACCTCAACTGGAAGACCAAACTTAGAGAAGAACTGAATGAGACCCTTGGTGATATGGTGATAAATTTAGCCTTGAGTAAACCATACAGTAAAACAGGGCACAAGTAAAAGGCTCCTCCAATAAATCAATTGACAAATCTTCCCAAACACCCTGAGCTTCAAGCTGGGACTTACTGGACTGGGACTGTGTCATTTTACCTGCTGTAAAAACCTCAGGATGTAATTGTTCGAGGAGAGATGCTTCAGGCACTTCACAGGGTTCAGTACTTACTACATATGTTACACAGACTTTCTGCAAGATTGTTACCTAGTACAATATCAGTGCCATCAACAGGCAGGGAGGGTACAATGGCTACAATCATAGGATCATTTAAAAAGGTGGATTCCAAAATAACCTATGGAAAGGAACACCAAATTCACTGCCCACACCCTTAATTGCAGTAGAAGCTCTTAAATCTGTGGTATGCGGCATGTCTATAAGTCAGGCAATAAGCAAGGACTAAGTGGTACCAGTGACACTCACTATAGGTATAGGGACCATTTTTTGTGTCCAAGCTTACAGCCACACCATTGTCAGAGACAAAAGCTTCATAGGCTTTGGAAGGCTGCTTGGGAGTTATGACTTGGTCTACAAAGGTAACTTTTGGTTGACTAGCAAGCAGAGAAACGTATTTTCCTTCCTTCTCTTCAGAGCATGGCAGGTGGATTTTATGTGACCAAAATTTCTAAATGCTTAAATGTATCAAATAATTTGGACCCTGCCTCCATCCTTTTGAACAAAACTTAAAATGCATCTGCATGTTCAAATTTTGTAAGATAATGAATAATGAAATAGACAATCTTATTGACTCAGAACAAGCATGGAAAATATCTTTTTTTGGGTGTGGGGACAAAATAAATGGGGGTCTGGGCAATAAACGGCAACAATTTTTGGTGGAAATATTTTTTATGGAAAGACAACATAAAATTCAGGCACCAGTTAATTAAAAAAAATTAAAATGATTAACCATTAATGTATTTGAGTAAGGTATTCTGTATTGCTTGGTCAAATGCATACATACAAACATGTTTAAGTGTTTTTGTCTGTATTGGGAAAAGTAACCTCTTTAATGTGCAGGCTGCTTCCTCTTCCAGACTGTAGTTAAAAAGCACATGCGAGACTTATGTACTACTCCAAGACAAAGTTGTACTCAACTTCAGAGTTAACCCCCATCACTTCAAACAGCCAGCAGCAAGCAAGACACAGGAAGCCAGTTTGCTCTTGAGGATTTGTGGGGTTCATTTACCGGCAGGAACTTAAACTGTACAGACGTAGCACTGCTACTTTCACAGCTACTACTAACTTCTCTCCCTCCGGTCGCCGCTTCACTCTACACACAACAGACCGACTGTATCACTCAAACTCGACCACTAACACTCCCACCTGCAGCGCTGTTCTTGAAAGAGCCATACCGCTTTTACAACAAAATTTACTTTTAATTAATTTACCAAAAAAATGTAAATTAAAATGTGAAATAAGTGCATTCAATTTTGTCTATCACAATGAAAAATAGATTCAAATGAACGTTAATAAATTGATAGATTTTTTCTATTTGATGTTTCAGTGTAGTTCACAGCTCTTTGTGTTCTTGTCATTTACGAGTCCATTTGCATCATTTTTTTTATAAAACTTGTAATAATAAACTCAAGCATGTGTTATTAATATATTAAAACATTTTTAAGAGAGTTAAACTATCTGGTACCAAGTATTTAAGGTTACACCACATGGCATTTTTGTCACTGACCCATGGACATGTGATTGCTTGATTGATTATATTCCTCATTTCTGAGTACGTACAGCAATTATGAGTATATCCAGCATTTTTGTCTGGCATAATACCATTAAAATGTATTTTATTTGTCCCACCGTGTTATAAATCAAGGCCTTTTTCCAGGAGTGTTTAGCTTTCCTCTTAATTAATAGGCCACATTGACCCCACCGGCATGATGCCAATGGAAGTGAGGTCACACAGTGTAATGAATATGACTGTTAGAGAAAACCCCCCTCTCTGTGCTCCTGGCGTAGCAGTTGCTGCCTTTATAATACTACGTAATGGCAGCTCCAGTAACCAGTGTGACATGGTGGGGGAGGAAATTAGCTGCTTGTTTGTAGGAGAACACATTTTTAGTACCCCAAAGGCTGCTTTTTTTATTTAACTCCTTTGTAATATAATTATTTGAAACTGTTGTTTTGTTTTGTTTTTTTGCAACACATCTATGCAGCTGATATTTTGTTAGTGTTGTTTTTCTTTTAAGAGCTCTGCGGTGAAATAAAAATGTAAATTCGTGTGAAAAATTCTTGCTCATGCTCGCTTTCTCACTCAGCACAAAGCCAAGTGACACCTATTAAGAATTAATGCATGCTAAAAAGATTTTAAAAAGTGTCATTCATGCTTTGCAGAGGAGGGAACATCCTTTGCTGGCTTCTAATGCCATCAGCTGGTAACAACATATGAAGCTGCTGTCACTACAATGACCGAGGTTGGGCTATTCCATGCTTTTATTTGCGAGCTTCTATTTTTGACCACTTGCCCTGAGTCACTTGAGCTGATTTTAATTATGTCCTAAAGGTTGATTTATTTACAGCATTTAAAAAAATAAAAAATCAGATTTTCAGGATGTGACACAAAGATGAGTGCAAACGGTTGAAATGAAATGTTACTTCATTTTATATTAAGAGTGAGGAATAATGGGGAGTGATACGGAATGCTTCTATCTCAACCATGCGTTTATCTTCCTCTGTTTCGCTCACAGGAGCATCCGTTGTTTGAGAAACATCATCCACTGGAACCTCATCACCGCCTTCATCCTGAGGAACGCGACCTGGTTCATTGTCCAAATGACCATGAGCCCCAAGGTGCATGAAAGTAACGTGGTAGGTGTCACTTCCATCTGTTGATGTTTGGCAAATATAATTTAAGCGATTGTGATAAGTGATTGTTGATTCTCTGGTGTCGTGTAATCATGTAAAAACCCATTGTCTTAAATCACTTTAGTTTTACGTGAGGTAAAATTTAAAGGGTTCTTAGCCTTTACACAATATCACTAGATCATATGAATGATTTATTTCAGGGGTGTCCAAAGTTTTTCTACTGAGGGCCAAATACAGTAAAATAAACAAAAGGCTGGGCCACACAGTAGAGGTGACTGTGTGTCACCTCTACTCACCTTTATTGTGAAGAACATTGCACTCAGTGGGAGCCGTGATGCTGTCCTTTGGATTGAAGGATGGTCACAGAGATGGCTATTAGTCATTCTGGTTCTCAGTCTGCTTTTGTTCTAATTTAACAGAGAAAATGTTAGTTCATATATGTATGTTGAGCGTATGTATCTTTCTGCGTGGCGTCTCATCAGACGAAACTTGGCAACATCCAAACTCTGATAGAAGTCAGGGAGGGAGAGAAGCTGATGTTGACTCTTCAGAGAAGCAGCCAGCGCACATCAGAGTGGTAGAGTACATCTCCGTATTCAGCGTCCACATCAGATAGGACAGCTAGAAATTCTCTGTGGTTCAGTCCTCTAGCTCGAATTATGTTGACAGTTTTTACAACAGTGGTCATTACATCGGCCAAATGGACAGTCTTGGCACACAGTGCTTCTTGGTGAATTATACAGTGCATCTTAACAGCCTCACCTCCGCTCTCTTTGACTTTTCCTCACACCATGGATGCAGTTTCCTTTGCGCTCACCCGTCACGGCTGCAGCTCTGTTATTGTTACAGAGTTTGTCATCATTTAAGCCCACTGCCTCTGACACAGCTTTAAGAATATCACGTCGTTGTGCCTTTTAGGTTCATCATATCCAGCAAAAATGATCATCTACTCCCCGCAAAAAAAATGAACTGTATGTGGCATCTGTGCTCTCATCCCTTGCTATCGAGTAAAAATCAAAAGCACAAGCTTTGCCGTAGTTTGGACACCCCTGATTTATTTTCTGCACTGCAACTTGTTTGAAATTAAAAATACAAATGTAAGGACTGCCTTAAAATATACCCTGAACAAAGACTTTTGTCCTTGCTCTCATTTTTCATGAGTTGAAATAAACGATCTAAATTGTTTTCTATGCATGCAAAGGGATTGTGTTCACATGTTTGTTTAAATCCATATTAGTGTACTTCTATTTTTTCCAAAATCATCCATCCACATGACAGCTTAAACAGCATTATTATTGCACAGGTGAGCTAGTTCCAATAAAAGGCCACTGTAAAATTTGCAGTTTTATTTAAGTTATATAAGTTATATTTATTAGACACTGACCTATGGATTTTACAGGCCTGGAGTACCTGGAGTGATGTCCATTTTTTGGAGTGGGTTGGGGTAGAAAACAAATAATTATCTGGTGTGACTGCCGCCATTTGCTTCGCACAATGCGACCCATTGGCTTTGCACAGCCGATAAAAGTAATAATAGCACCAGTAATAATAATAATGTGCACATTTTTCCCAGAAGATGAAATAATTAGTAATGACCACTAACAGTTCATTTACAGACTACAACCTTCTTCCCCCATTAAATATTTTTTACTTTTTATCAAGGAATCAAAGGTCTGAGGACAGTAGATATTGTATTGCGGTACATATTGTAAAGCTCCCTGAAGTGGATCTGTGATAAGTGATTTTGAGGTATGGACTAAGCTTGATATGTATTTGAGAGCCCCTTTTAAAGATTATCATCTTTAGTCGGAAATTGTAAGGGAAAATTGAAAAGCTGCCCCTCTTGCCCCTGTCTCATTACCACTACTGAAGTGCCTTTGAACAAGACCCTTAACCCTATCTGCTATGGTGAAACTGCTCAGTGGTCAATGAACTGGGGTTGGACTGAACAGCTTCCAGGTGTGAATATGTAACTGACTGAATAAATAAATATTAAAAACAACAATCTGGCAGAGGTGAAGTGTGGCTCTGCCCTATGGATTTCACACAACCATCAAAAAATTTAATCAATTGTTGCAACGGATCAAAACAAGCATTAAGAAAAAATGCTTTTTGTTCTATGATGGTAGCATCAAAGGCGTCATATTTTAACTGTTTTGAAAGTAATTTGTATATATTGACACATGTTTTTCAGACAGAGGTCAAATTAAAGGGAAAAAGTGGCAAAAATTGCAATGTTGTGTCATCACCATAACAGCTTTAGTGCTACTTGTCATAGATTTTCCATGTATATGGGGCTCTAATGGGAGGAAATGACTAGCGAACATGGAAGGCTTAAAAAGTAGCATGTCATTTTGAAGGTTGTTGTTTGGCAGTCAGCACTTTAGATCAAATGGAGCTCCCTCAAAAGCACAAACAATGAGTAACCTTCAGCTCCTGCAGGATAGTGCTCTGAAAAATATCTGGCTGTAAAACAAGGTAGTGTGTGGTCCTTTAAAGAAATGATCCTTTATTATATCTTTGAGAAAGATGAATGGTTTGTTTTGTAGGTTTGGTGCCGTCTTGTCACTGCCTCCTTCAACTATTTCCACTCCACCAACTTCTTCTGGATGTTCGGCGAAGGCTGCTACCTCCACACCGCCATCGTCCTCACCTACTCCACTGACAAGCTGCGCAAGTGGATGTTCATCTGCATCGGCTGGTGTATGTGCACTTCCTGTTTCTCTTTAATAGGATCCTGCAGTAATGATGTTTTAAGTGGTTCTCTCATGAAAAAGCAAATGGGATTTTTTCCATTTTTATTTGGATTATTGCAGTAAATAAGCTCTGTGGCTAACACAACTTTTACATGTTTTATTCAGAAAGATAACCTTCACAGCAGAACACCAGGTTTGGGTCTTTTGAAGCATAAATGCAATCACCAGAAGTAAAATAAAGTTAACATTAACCTATAAATGAACTACATCATCACCACTAGGCTTCCAAATTTGATATCACACTTCAGCATGTTGAGGTTTAATACCGCTCAGTCTCACTTAACAATTTAGCAATTGTCAAGTCAAGCAATTGTCAGTCAAAGACTGATAGCTACAATGTTCATGTCTGTGGGCAATTGTTGAGCCTGGAGGTGTTCAGATTATCTTAGCATTAAGAGTGGAAGCAAGAGAAAGCTAGCTTGGAGTTTTACCTCAGTTTCTCAGGGAGAGAAAACGGGCAAAACACATATCCATAAAATACAGAGACTCTGGAAAACACAACAACAACAGAAAACAAGACTTAAATACACAAACAACTAATGACAAACAATAGACAGGTAATGTACAAGACACAGATGAAACACATCAGACAATTAACCAAGGAAGTAAAGTAGGACAAAAAACACAGGGAGAAACTATTTCAAAATACAACAGGAACTGGACAGAGAACAAAACAAGAAAACTAAATCATGAAAAGTCCAAAACACAAGAAACCCATAAAAGACATTGGCAGATCATGACAGGCATTACTTAAATATGGGCAGTGTTGGTCTAATCTGTCTTCAAATGAATAAATATTTTATTTGAATTGAACTACCTGGATCAAATTTGATTGTCTGACTGGTACCTTAAACAGTATACCTTCACCAACACAGCCCCTTACACAGGTCTGTTTTCACTTTGAAAACATTTCCCAAAAATCAAACTGATCAGATTGAAATTCGCCAAACAATGGAAACTGTTGACTTGATGGAAATAGCAGGATTTCTTTTGGCAGCTGAGAAATGTATTGGTGTGGAGTTCCCTAACACCCTGTTTCACACTGTCAAACTAATCTATGTGCTGTTGAGATTAGTTGAATCGTGCCAGCTGGATTACATTACCCCCAGGGCAGTGTGAAGTCTCAGTGTGAAGGGGAATGACAGCATATTTCAGAACTGCGATGTGAAAAAATAAGATCGGTTTTGTTTTGCTTCGCTTTAACTCACACTTAAAGAGTAGAACAACCTGAAGTTTGGACAAGAGATGGAAACAATAAGAAAAGATCTCTAGTAATCTATGGCTGAAAGAATAGATTTCTCAAGGCTATAATTAGACACTGACAACAGTATGACAATACTATTAAATAAACCTAAAAAACCTGGAAACCCCCAAAAAAGTTGCACCTAAAAATTAGGTCACACACACATTTCATTTGACCGCCATTAGCTTTAATTATGGCACACATTCGCTGTGGCATTGTATCGATAAGTTTCTGCAATGTCACAAGATTTATTTCCATCCAGTGTTGATTCATTTTTCACCAAGATCTTGTATTGATAATGGTCTGATAAAGTCTTCTCCAACACATACCAAAGATTCTCGATGGGATGAAGGTCTGGACTCTGGCAGCCAATCGATGTGTGAAAATGATGTCTCATGCTCGCTGAACCACTCCAACACAATTTGAGTCTGATGAAACCTGGCGTTGTCATCTTAGACTACAATCGTGCCATCAGGGAAGGAAAAATCTATTGATGGAATAACCCGGTCATTCACTTCATCTGCTGCTCCTCTTATCCTGATACACCCATCGCTCTGGTTCCCCATTGTCCTTCCACTTTTTGATAATATGTTGGATCAACAATGGACCAATAACACGTTCAAACCGACTAAGAAGTCCAGTTGCTTTGCTCTAAACTCCACAAGAAAAAGATGACCTGGATGACTGAGAACATGCACAGACAGTTTAGTAGTTTCTGAAATCTCCTTCGATTTTTTCTTTCCTTGATGCCAATGATTTGACCTTTCTCAAACAGACTAACATCTTTTCCACCACCACGGCATGTGTCTTTCCACGTGGTTGTTTAAGAAATGAGAAGCTACTCATTGCATTAGTTTGGGGTTAAATAAATTATTTCCACCTAAAAGATAACCACACTTGTAGAAATTATCCAATAGGTGACTCTGTTTACTTAGTTAAATCCAGGTGGTAATGTTTTTTGGCCAGGCACTGTATATTGCAATTGAAATGGAAAATATCCAGAGATGTGAGATTTCAACCCCTTGTTGATGTCACTTTGATGTAAGTAATGCCTGTTTGTCTGTGTAATTACCCATATACTTACACAATTACCAATACCCATATGAATCAGTCAAGAAAAAATCAAATGGTGACAAGTATCGGCTAGCATCTGTAGATCACAGTGACACAAGGCAGAATTGATTTTGACAGGTTTTGGCAGGCACTGCTGCTACTCTGAAAAAAAAAAATCATATTCTAGTGTGAAATCCTTGGGGTGATATTTTATGATTTGAAAAGCAGAGAAAGATGAAAGAGGAATTAATCACATTGACTTTTTTTGCCTCACAGGTATACCATTCCCTATAATTGTGGCATGGGCCATTGGGAAGCTGTACTACGACAATGAGAAGTAAGTCCTTTGTTGTGACTCTGGAGATTTATATATATTTAATGAGAATGATGTATTTGTCTTTAGCCAGTAATAAAAGCAGGACAAGGCTAAAGTCAAACATGCATTAAAGAGATGAATTTCTATTAATAACCCAATGCAATCACATTTGCATTGTAGGATATTTTTTAATTACACATTACCCTTGCAACCACTACATTATGGTTGGCAAGTGCTTAGTGCTTCTTCTTGCACCACTTAGATCGGTGAGGACTGACGCAATAATTTTAAAAGTAATCAAAGAAAATGTTTTATTTTAAGAATCTCTACCAACTAAATTAATGTTCTAAACTTTTGGCAAATTTACTGTGTACTGATAACTGAAAGGATAAGTCTGGTGACCTTTCATATGTTTTTATTGTCATAAAATCCCATGAAAAGATTAAGACCAACAGTGTGGTGTGCTCTCCTATCTCTGGGGCTGAAATCACCAAGGTAGTCAAAAAGCTCGGAGTTACTCAAGGCTCTGGATGTTGTGGGGCTGTCTTGATGTCACGTGGGCTTTGGGGGGCAGTATCTCTGGAGTGGCAGACAGGGGTGGTGGTTCCTGTCTTCAAAAAAGGGGACTGGAGGGTGTGCTCCATCTACAGGAAATCACACTCCATAGCCTCCCTGGGAAGGTCTATTCATGGGTCCTGGAGAGGAGGGTCCATAGGATAGTGAGACCTTTGTTCTAGGAGCAATGCAGTTTTTGCCCCGATCACTTTATACCTTTAGCGCAGTCCTGGAGGGTGCTGTTCATAACCTTTATGGACAGCCAGGGTGTTGAGGGAGTGCAGTTCAGTGGCCTTAGGATTGGGGTGCTGCTTTTGCGGATGGTCTGGTCCTGTTGGCTCCATCAGACCATGACCTTAAACTTTCACTGGAGTTGTTCACAGCTGGGTATGAAGCGGCTATGATGAGCATCTCCAAATATGAGGCCATGGTTCTCAGCCATAAAAGGGTGGAGTGCAACCTCTGGGTCGAGGATGAGATCCTGCCTCAAGTGGAGGAATTCAAGAATCTCAGGGTCTACCACCAGCGAGGGAAAGATGGTCCATGCACCGGTCATACACCAGTCCATCATGGTGAAGAAGGAGTTGAGCCTAAAGGCAAAGCCCTTGATTTACCAGTCAATCTACGTTCCTGCTCTCACCTATGGTCACAAGCTATAGGTAGTGACTGAAAGGATGAGATTTCGAATACAAGCAGCTGAAATGAGTTTCCTTCACAGGGTGGCTGGGCTCTCTCACATTAAGAGGAGCCAAATGGTGGCTTGGGCATCCAGAGAGGATGCCTCCCTGGTGAGGTGTTCTGGGCACGTCCTTCTGGGAGGCAGACATTCTGGAGAGACTATGTCTCTCAGATGGCCTGGGAATGCTTTGGGGTTCCCCTGGAAGAGCTGGACAAAGTGGCCAGGGAGAGGGAATCTGGGTCTCTCTTTTTAGGCTGCGGCACCTGCAACCCCAACGTACTAGCGGAAGATGGACGGATAGATGGATGGAACTCATTACACCAAATATACAAATAAATATAGTTATTTCTATCTGTAAATACGTATTTCTACTTTGTATGTCATCATTTATGTTACACCGTGGCACAGTGAGTAGCACTATTGCCTCACAGCGAGAAGGTCGCAGGTTCAAGAATTTGGTCTGGGACCTTTCTGTGTGGTGTTTGCACGTTCTCCCCTTGTCTGCATTTGTTTTCTCCGGGTTCTCTGGCTTCCTTCCACAGTCCAAAAACATGTTATAATTAATTGGAGATCCTAAATTGTCCATAGATGTGAGTGTGTGAGTGAATGGTGTGTGCCGCACAATAGGCCACCTGCTCGCAGTAAGCGATAGCTAAAAACTAAAAAACATTATTCACCATGTAACATGAGAGCAATACAAACATTACTTAAATAGGGAATGCATGTATTCCCATAGAACCCAACAGGGAAGATAGTATAGGTACAGTATATTATAATTTTTCTGTTCTTCTTAATTTATCATTAGATGACATTTACAGCCTGGGTTTACTCATCCTTCATTGCATGCAAATTTTCATTGCTCTGCAATTTAGTCTGGACAACAAGGACCCAATTTTCTCACAGTGAGGGAGCCAGTCATAGAACAGGGGGTAGCAGCAAGACAATGACGAACTACAGAAGGACTTTGTTGATAAATGGATCCAACCTGGCAGCAGATGGTAATTTAAATGTTGATACAGCTTTAGAAAGTGTTCTAATTACTTTAGGCCACGCTTTATGTTGTAAAATAAGCAACTTTTAGTGGTAAACTATTTCCTTGTCATCTGGTATCAGGTATGTCATTAAGTAAGTTTGATACAATTGGCTATAAGCTACGTACAAGCGGAGCTTATAGCCATTAGCTACACATTCATAGTGCCCAAGAAACAGCTCTTGGTTTTCATAAACCATGCCTCCAATATGAACAAATGGATGGATGGTTCCCAGACCTCATCTCAGTGTAGACTGAGATGAGGTCTGGTGTTACCCAGGCTATGATATTTAGACATATTTTAGAAAACCCTTTTTTTTCCCTAAACCGCCGCAAGATTCTGTCTATCGCTAAGTATTGCACCCAGACCAGCAGCACACTGAACATTAGAAAGTGTGATATAGTCACAGTTGGATAAATATCATGGCACACGACTCACAATCAAAACCCTCATTCAAGGTTTCAAGGTGATTTACTTTTTATGATATTGCAAGAGAGTGATAATGATTACTTTGTAACTTACTGTAAAGAAACTTCCCTCAACTGTTGTTATGTGGCTCTCTGCATAACATTTCTATGTGCTCTAATGTAACGTGGTGAATAATGTTTTCCATTTACACTATTGCTATTTCTTTCTCTAAGAAATTGGGGATGTAGTAACCAAAGGGACAGGCCAGGATCCTGAAGACTGCCTCATTACATTTCCTGCAGGTGTTAATTATGTGTGAGACAACAGCATGGAGCAATAGTCCTAACACAAATAGGTTTCAAATTTTCTATTAGAAATGCTTAGTTGACAGTGATGATATGAGTGGCAAATTAGAGGCACAGATTCAAATACAGCTTTACAGATACAAATCTCTGCAGTTTTTGAATTGATTCATAGCTTCTGCTTTTAGCTGAGCTAAAAAAAAATGACCTCACTTGACTTGACTATGAATGTTGTTTTGGCATAGGCCGTGCAAAGGGTTTAGTGGTGGAAAGAAGTATAATTCTGAAGTTGAAAATAGTAAAATAGTTACTTCTGTTTAAGTCTAAAAAAAATAGTGGTCAGCTGTTTTAAGAAATTAATGAAAACCAGTAGAATTCCACAGGTTTTCGAGAGCCAGGCAGTCATAAAGTGTGTGATTGCTTTTAATCTTTTCATGGAATTTGTTGTCATTATGAAAAATGCCTTATCCTTTAAGCAGGTATTTCATGTAAAATGAAAACATCTTTGATTTCAGTAAGAATATTTTATTTGTTAATTCAACAGTCATTAATATTTCATTTTTCTTGATTTTAAGAACTCAATTATAGATGGAAACAGCCTAATAATATTATTAATATAATAATTGCTTTGAAATACCTTCTCTGCAATTTATCTTCTGGGTAAAATACTGACTGGAAATAAACCCTGAGGATGTTGGCAGCTTACATACACTCAGCTTAGAAGGGAAATTTCATTATTAAGAACAATGAGTAACAACGTAACTTCACCTGCCTGTTAGAATTCAGCAGGACTGATTTGCTTTCTTTAACATTTCAGGTGCTGGTTTGGGAAGCGAGCTGGTGTATACACAGACTACATCTATCAAGGTCCCATGATTCTTGTATTAGTGGTAAGAGCTTTTTTTTTTGTCCCACAGTTTCAGCAGCATTCAGCACAGAACCTGTTTTACTTATCTGACTGATAGTATTAGTCTTCACCCTTCTTTGGATGCCTTGCAGGTAGGAAATGTTGATACCTCAACACATCCATTACGTTAGAAAGATAAATGTGAAGTTCACACTTTACCTACCAAAGTGCAACTTTTTAATCTCTGCTACTTGGCACTTAGCAAAACACCTAGGGATCACTTTGGACTCCGCGCTGAAAAACGAGAACATAATCCAAGGACATTTTTGTTTGCACCTATTAAAGGCATTAGTTCTGACATTGTGGCATTTCCATTCCCCTAAGACATATAATAATTTATCTCAGGAAAGATAATAAATCACCTCAAACTGGACATGTACGGTACTATTTGCAAAACCTCTCCTTCAGCATTCAGAATAGCTGTGTTACTGTGAATAGACAACCTTGTGTGCAAATGATCCTACAGATTTGCAGATTGAGCAGGGACTTAGCCTGGCACCTTGTACAAGCTTTAACCATCTCTTGTCTGGATTGTAGTAACTCCCTCCTGGCAGAGTTTCACAATTATTGTCCTCAGCCCTTATCCACATGCATGCCCTCACACTCCAATCACTCTCCCTGCCAGAAGTCCTTTTTCTGAGGCAATTTGGCCATTACTCTGTTCAATTGCCGTTTTCTACCTGCTGGGTCTCCATTGGTAGAATGACCTTCCCAGAGCTGGAAACAGCACATACCCTTATCTTCTGTCGTTTTATTGAAAAAGTCATCTCGTCAAGAGTCACTTTATGTTTTTGTCTATGTTTTTGTCTCTAGTGCCTTGCTTTCCCCTTAAGCACACATCTGCCTCCTTCAATATCTCTCTCCTACTTTCAGTGAAATTCTCTCCTGCTGACAATAGCATGTTCTCCCAGGCTTTTACTTCTTTGAATAGCACTTCATCCTGCAGGATTATTGTTGGATCATGAGAATAGTTGCGGTATCTCTCTTAGGGTTGTTTTTCTTTAACCTTAATTATTCAGGTAGTTCACTTTTCTTCTTCAAGACTGCTTATCCTTTACCTAATGCAAAAATTATGCATTTTGAGATCTAAAATCTGAAAATTAAAATGCCTTAGCAAGAAAGGCCTTTTCATTTTAAGAATGTGGCTGCATTATTGGACTCATAAATAAAATTCAGAATATATCATCTTATTTGCGTTAGCATTTTTGTTTTTATGCTGCGCATTTCATGGTATAATCAGAAAGAAAACAAAGAGGACATTGCTTTTTCTTTTTTGCTGTGTGCCGCTGCAAAATAGTTACCAAAGTCTGCAAAGTGAGCACCGGATGAATAATGCCATTGTCCCCTCCATGCTAACTGTGCTGCACATCTTTTATTATTTGATTTAACCTTTATTTAACTGGTTTATCTTGTTGAAATGTAGAATCTCTTTTTCAAAAGCGACCTGGCCATGAGGCAGCAAAATTTTACAGTATAATTGTTAACACAAATAAGATTTGTACAATAAGTAGAGAAAATAAAGAAATAAAATGGTAGAGATAGTTTAAATGAGCAGCATCTAATTTAAGAACAGTTATAAAGTCCATTACTCTCAAGTTCTTTAGTTTAAAGAATTTTAACAAGGCTATTAAGAGGGATCAGGTATGACATTTGTAGATGACCTTGCAGTGAGTTTCATGCAGATTGAGCTGCATAACAAAATGTTGTGAGAGGTCCTGTGAGAGAATCTATTCCTGAAGTAAAATGCTAATTTTATGATACTGCTATGTACTGCTAAGCTTGCTTTTGAACGGTAGTGTACATACATGCGTACAGTCAGGTCCATAAATATTTGGAAATTGACAACAAGATGTGCTTTAAGTGTAGTATTTCAGCTTATATTGTGTGTATTTGCATCCAAATCAGGTGAGTGATGTAGTTTCTATACGTGCCTCCTGATTTTTAAGGGACCAAAAGTAAGTTAAATTAAAAAAAAAAAAAAAAAAAAAGTAAAATTCACAATCATAAATCAAACTGTTAAGTTCATAAAACATGGTTGCAAATCCTTTACACTCAATGACAGCCTGAAGTTTGGAACACATACACCAGAAGCTGGGTTTCTTTCCTGGTGATGCTCTGCCTGGCCTCTGCTGTATGTAGTGTGTATGTGCAAATACACTGCCACCAGCAGGGGGTGTAGAGAGGATATATGTTTTTGTTTTCTTTTTTGAAAAATGGGTGGTATTTTGAACTTATTTTACAAGACATTTGTGACATATTAGGAAATATGCAGCATCGCAAGAATTTGCAGGATATTGTTGCACGTTGCAACAAGATATTTACCGTACACAGGAGGATTTTTTTTTTATTTTAATTACCATATGTATGAGTTTGTGCTACCACAGAGTCAGAACAGAGATGATGTTTGGACTTCCCTTTTATTCACAAACCCACTGGCCAACCACAAACATAAATAATAACAAACAGTGCACTCCCAGCACTACGTCGCAGCAGTGATCTGACAGAACACAAAGGTTATGGCGCTTGGCGAGGCAATAGAACTCCTCTGGGTGTCCTCTCCCATTCCTGCCGTCAGCATTTCAATGGCTCCCACTGCCAAGGGGAGAGGGAAAAGGCACAATCAATAAAATCCACCAACGATGCTAAGATCACTACTCCCCTCTTGTGACCAAACTATACCCCTGTCTCTAATACCGTAAATATGGGAAATGACTTTTTTCTGAAAAGTGTAATACAGCTGCTTTAAAATATAACCAGCCCTCTTCCTTGGCACAAATTGTCTCTCTTGCTCTTGTGTTTCCAGCTAGAGTGCCCCTGGTGGCCGTTTGCTGTAAAAATCTATAGATTAGCTGCATCCTTGTATAAACTTCGGAGTTCAATGCATGTGAAAAAGCAGCGGTTTATAGTCTAGAAATTATGGTATTAAAAGTAAAAGTACAAATAAAAGCTTTTAGTCAAAAAGCAATACAATAATACATAGCTATACATAAAATGGTTATCAATGTATTTATTTGTTTATTTATATTATACACTACTGTTCAAAAGGGGGGCAACACGGTGGCGCAGGGGTTAGCGCTGTTGCCTCACAGCAAGAAGGTCGCAGGTTCAAGACCTCCTTGGTCCTGGGACCTTTCTGTGTGGAGTTTGCATGTTCTCCCTGTGTCTGTGTGGGTTTTCACCAGGTACTCCGGCTTCCTCCCACAGTCCAAAAACATGCTGAGGTTAATTGGAGGCTCTAAATTGCCTGTAGGTGTGAGTGTGTGAGTGAATGGTGTGTGTGCCACACGATTGGCTAGCGACCATCTGGGGTGTATCCCTGCCTCTCGCTGTAACGCGCTGGATTGGCTCCAGCAGACCATGTGACCCTAATGAGGAATAAGAAGATGACTGACTGACTGTCTACTGTTCAAAAGTTTGGGGTCACCCAGACAATTTAGTGTTTTCCATGAACAGTCACACTTTTATTTGCAAACCATGAGTTGTAAAACGAATAGAAAATGTTCCATTAGCCTACTTTACATTCGCCTTCTGATGCAATGAGCAAACGCATTGTACCATTACAACACTGGAGTGATAGTTGCTGGAAACGATCCCTCCACTCTACATGCACCTATGTAGATATTGCACCAAAAAACAGACATTTGCAGCTAGAATAGTAATTTACCACATTAGTAATGTATAGAGTGGATTTTCCAAGTGCAACAAGTGCTTTTCTTTTAAAAATAAGGACATTTTCTCAAGATAGAAAGTTTATTTAAAATTGTATCCACATCCTGATATATTACACATAATGTAGTAGAAAAAGTAAAGCCTAAATAAAGTGCCACACTTTCAGCATTCACACTTTTTATCAGCAACTCGCAGAACTACACTAGTTGGACTCAATAGACTGTGTATAAAGTACACATGGTGTGAAAGCTGTGTACCAGTTTGCTTATTCTCGCCATCTATGAAATTTTATAGATTCTGAAATCGGCGTGGAAAGCGGGGTAAGTGCACATGGTTTATTCATTTGGCCCCAGGTGGTCAGAGAGCAGTGGCATCCCTGTAAACAAAAGTACTGAAAACGTCCATATAATATGACAAGATTTTGGCCCCTTCTTCTATTCCCGTTTCTGTTTTCCATTTCACTCAGGAACTGCGCATGAATCCTCTGTAGTTTAATAATAATGATAATGTTTGATTTTCCAACAGATCAATTTCATTTTCCTCTTCAACATCGTGAGAATCCTCATGACCAAGCTGCGAGCCTCTACCACGTCAGAGACAATACAGTACAGGTACACGGACTGTTATTAAAACATGGACGGTTTTAGGTGTATACACATGGCATCATCTGTATTCCTACGGATAGCGCAGTGTAAAAACACCTTTAAATCATTCATGTTTTATACCTGATCAGTGGAGTGTGATAAAGAGGCAATATGGCTTAAACATGAAGTCGACTGCTACCTGCCTCCCATCCAACAGACAGCAGTCTGTCATGGCCGTCTGCTCACTCCTCTTCTTGTCTGCAGGAAAGCGGTAAAGGCGACACTTGTACTTCTTCCTCTCCTGGGAATCACCTATATGCTGTTCTTTGTGAACCCGGGAGAAGACGAGATCTCTCAAATTGTCTTCATATATTTCAACTCGTTTTTGGAATCCTTCCAGGTATGATATTAAGACATCCTAAGTCTTACAGAGACAGCGTATTATAATAATGATGATAATAATAATGTCATCTTTGTGCGGCTGATAATTCTTTTCTATATGTGTATACAGTACAGGCCAAAGGTTTGGACACACCTTCTCATTCAATGTGTTTTCTTTATTTTCATGACTATTTACATTGTAGATTATCACTGAAAGCATCAAAGCTATGAATGAACACATGTTTACGGTGCTATGTACTTAACAAAATTACTGCTTTGCACACTCTTGGCATTCTCTTGTTGAGCTAAAAATTTCAGGTAATGGTTTTCACTTCATAGTTGTGCCTTATCAGGGTTAATTAGTGGAATTTCTTGCTTTATCAGAGCAAAGGGTGGTTATTTTTAAGAAACTAGAATATAATTATATATAATTAGAATATTTTCAGTTATTTCACCTTTTTTTTTGTTAAGTACATAACACCATAAACGTGTTCATTCATAGTTGTGATGCCTTCAGTGAGAATCTACAATGTAAATAGTCATGAAAATAAAGAAAACACATTGAATGAGAATTGAATGAATATGTTTGTACTGATAGGCTGTTGTTTGAACACTTAAAACAGGAGTAGTACATAGATGTCCTACTTGTTGATGATAGTTTGTTCTTTATCTTCCTTCATCTCTCACACAGGGCTTCTTTGTGTCCGTATTTTACTGTTTCCTAAACAGTGAGGTAAGCAGTTTCACATCTGATTATTGAGCTAACATTTTATGTTCACTCTGCTTCAGACGCTCATCTATATTTCCCTGCTTCGAGCGCTTCCGCTCTCCCTTTTGTTGTCTGTTGTCTGTCGTCTGTTGCGTTCTAGGAGAGAACTGAACAATAAAGTTGGACAAGCTTACAGTATATTTAGGGCACAATTAAGACTTGTCATGTATCCACATAAGTGACATCACTTCTTATGCTTCGTGACAGTGTCAGACCTAATTTGATTCCAATGGAGGAATCAGGGATGAAACCTCTCAAAATAGCACATAAATGTAAAGATGCATGGGTGACGTGGTCAATCTTAAATAATTCTTAATCTTAAAGATACATATATATATTAGTATGCATTTAGAAATGGTATTCTTAGTATTTTTTAATACTTTCAATAATATTAATAGTAGCAGTGTTCTTTTTCTGGGTTCTATTAGTGTTAATATTATGTGTAGAAGCAGTATTTTGCTTGTACTGTTTCTACACATTTTTATGTTTAGAAGCAGTTTTTTTAACTGGAAAAATGTTTCTTTATTGGCACATGTGCATTTGTACATCAATAATAGGTCATGATGTCAGTATAAGAGCACAAACTGGAAGTGGACAATTATGTTGCTTGAATTTATTGTTATGAAGTAAATGTTGATTGCACTCTGTAATGGCTATAAAATAATGACTCCATCAGCTTTTTGATCGTTTTAACTCAGTAAACTCCCTTTTACTATGCAACTGGGCACGATCTCCATGGAAAATAAAGGTTCAACATCAAAAACAATAGATTATATAAACAAACTCAGGCTCTTTTCCTTCTTATGACATTAATCCAACTGTAGTTGTTATTACTACTCAGTGCACATTATTATAATAGCTCCTTCCTGGTCCCAAATTACCAAAAAACTGTAAGTAGCACCCATGAATTATACCTCATGGGAACATTGTAGGGGGGGAAGTTAAAAAGTTGTCTACAACTGTTCCACTTTGACAGAATGTAATATCAGCTGGCTGCTGCCCATCGGTTACTGTCTAACAGTGCATTAGCCGGCTGGATTACAAATAAATATCTCATCAGGAACCGTGCTGTAGATCCAAAAAGGAGCTTAACCAGCATGTGTAGCCTATGGAGGATATGGATTTAGTGCATTGTTACAGGCTGAGAATAGCAGAAAAGCAGGAGGAATAAGTAAGACGGATGAATAGAGAATACCTGTGGTCACATTCAGGAGAAAGAAGATATTTTGGAATGAAAAATGTGTAGAGGAATAATTAGTTTTTTCTGAGGATCAGCCTTTTTCTTTCAAATGTAATGTAATTACAGGGGTCAAGAGATGAGGTGGGACACATGGGAGGCTTGATTTTGGGATGAGGGTGAGAGTTAAGGGTTTTATCAAGGGTTTTGTTTGGAACTAGCCCGTAAAGGCAGCTGTACATCTCAGAGAATGATTTTACAGTGGTGTGCAAAAGTGTTTCCCCCCCATTTTTTATTTCTTTTTTATTTTGCATGTTTGTCACACTTAAGTGTTTCGGATCATCATACAAATATAGATATTTGTCAAAGACAACACAAGTGAATGCAAAACAATTCCAGCTCGAGGTCAAGAACAGATGGCTGGACATTCTCCTTCAGGATTTTTTGGTAGACAGCAGAATTTACGGTTCCATTTATCACAGCAAGTCTTCCAGGTCCTGAAGCAGCAAAACAGCCCCAGACCATCACACTACCAACACCATGGCTGGATAATAAAAACCTTCATTTAAATACTGCATTTTTTGTTTGTGTTGTTTTTCACTCATATTTAAATTTGTTTGATGATCTGAAACATTTAAGTGTGGCAAACATGCAAAAAAAAGAAGAAATCAGATAGGGGTCAAACACTTTTTCACACCCTGTGTATGGAAGCCCATTCTACTCAAATGTCCTAAAGGAAAGATGAAAATTAAGATGAACAAGGCACATTATGGTTTAGTTACAATAATGAGCTTGTAAATCAAAATTATGAGATACTAAGATGTGTCCAAATTATGACTTTATATCTCATATATTTGACTCCAAAAATTGCCTCATTATATCATTATGAATCAAAGAGTTGTGACCTATTTACTATATTATAACTTTGATTTAGAATCTCATACTTTTACTCAGTACATTTAATCATTTTGACTAACTTAGACAAAACGTTTGACCAACTTTTTTCTTTTTCCAGCAAATACGGATTTTTAGATGAATGTAAATTAGACTTCACCGGAGTTAATATTAAACTGATTAACACTATAACAACTTTAGGCACTCTGTCTATTCAATTAAATATTAACATATGCAATTAAACCATATACATTCATACCCCACAGTGACTGAAGAATTATCGAAGATGTTTTTAATGTAGGTTTGTTTTCAGCATGCATGTAAATGGAATACATGTTGTATTATTTATTATAAATATAGGAAAATGGTGCATGTCAATTAATTAAATCAATACCATTTTAAACAACCGGTCAACTGATTGCATACCCAGTTTGTTAATTGGTCTCTGTTGTCTGTGATAGGTGCGTTCAGCTGTGAGAAAGCGGTTCCACCGATGGCAGGAGCAGCACTCCATCCGAGCCAGGATGACCCAGGCTATGTCCATCCCCACCTCACCCTCGCGGGTCAGTTTTCACAGCATCAAGCAGTCCACCTCGCTATGAAAGAGGAAACCAGCTTTGTCCTAGATACGTGCTCTGGGAGAAACCTCCAGACGTCATCTTTTTCTGCCACATCACTGGAGTACACTAAAACACTTTCTGAGCCGGGGCAAGGCTAGAGCGCAGGAGAGAAAGAGACTGCATCAGTCTCCTAAACCTCAGGAGAGACATTACACAGGAAATAGATCGGGACAGGGACAAAGGACGCCGCAGACGTTTTGAGACGAGAGGTTAATAGATCAAAAGATGACCAAGCCGAGTTCGGGTCTGGAATTTGGATGTGAATGTACAAAACTCATTTCCTTTCCTTTATTTTGCCTGTCATAGACATTCTCTGTTGTATTCCTGCTTACACACTTTTGCTTTTGCTTTGTAACATGACTTGGAACTTGGAGCTTGTGCCGCTGGACTGCACTGAACAATTCCATCCCAGCAGACACTGGACTCGAATGCTACAGGAGCAGACACTAAGTGATTAGAATGAAATGTTCACATTTTCAATTTTTATTATTTTTATTATTATTATCATTTTATTTTGCTGTCGCAATTCAAAGATTATTGTCCGGTGTGCTACCTTTCTCAGTTTAACCTCCATCAGTCTGCTTGGTGCAGTCATATTACTTTCAATAACTTTCCAGAAAGGTTTAATACATTCCATACTTTCTGCCTGAAGAGTTTTATTCCAGCATAATATTCCCATCATGACATAGTACTGGTTAATAAAGCCATGCATATAATAGGTTTGTAGTGAAGTTTCAAGTCATTCACATTCGTTTGAAGAGTTGGATGAATGATTGATACCACTCTCATGTCTGTATATAAAAAAAGAAGCAAGAGCCGGATGATTATAGAAGAGACTGGGCAGAAATATAACAATAATATTTCTATATATGTTTTAATTAATATATATTTCAATCAAGATAAATGTTGTTTTTGTTTTATAAATATAATATATATTATAATATTAATCTGTATTGTTGTTGTTGTTTTTATTTATCTGCGAAGCCCACAATGTAGAATCCAGGTTTCTACGGTAGCCCAGAACAGTCAAACCAAACAATGGCTCTAGAGACAGCCCTTCATGTTTTCTCCTAAACACTTGGGGTACACTATACCTTTAATGGACTTTAATGGATTACTAAATGTTGAGATATTCTTCCTTGGAGATAATATTTAAAGGTTGTTTTCACATATTGCCTAATTTTAGCAAATACTCTATCCCAACGATATATCCTAAATATAGCTTGTCAAAATAATCTGAAACCCTCTGTCTGCTTGAGGACAAAGCATTGACATATTATCATCCCATGAGGTTGTTATGGTAAACATGTCAGCAAACGGTTGCCTATTTTTCACATGCCTGCATAGAGCAACATTCATGTGAAGTTGTTTCTGTGTCCATCCAATGAATGTAAGGCAGATACCCACTATTCCTTTTCGTGCTGTTTTGGTTTACACTAATGCCTGAGGGAGATATAAGGCTATATACTCTACTTTGTTCACCAGCTCATCATTAACTTTGTGTGTCTGCTATTTGGTGCAGGGCAGGTGAAGTACATTGATGTTTTCAGAGCTTTTCTGGAAAAAAAAGATGCCTGATGTGTCATGAATGATGCTGATTTCAAGCAAAATTTGGATGTTGTGGGTGGTAAAAACAAAACAATGAGCTGAAAGGTGTTAAAATGCTCCAAAAAGCTCAGGGTAGCTGTCGAATCACTATGCATGACCCATTTCACATTGTACATTGTTATTTGACCTATTGTTCATATAAAATTTTGATTAGTGCAGCTTTAAGTCAAGTTCCTCTTGGTTGCATACTACATACTGTATTATGGGGAATCACCAATTGTAAGAAAATGCCAGGAAGTGTGTCATGGGTCAGGGTTATTTTGTCAAACTTCTGTCTGAATGAACTTTCATGCTCATGGATTTATAGAGTGTTGGAGCAAAACTCTTCAACGATATAACGAGACTTATCATTGACTCTCTACCAGCAAGCCTGATACAGAGCATCATCAGCTGAGAGGGATGCACTAAATCCAATCAAGATGCCGCCGTTCATTCTTGTAACTACCAAGTGACTTTCTCTGGTGTTTCTGGCTTGAAGCATAAATATTCATGTGTTCTGCACAGTGACTTTGTTTACTGATCTATTGTAAATATATTAATAGTGGGAAAGGTCCAGTGGCGCCGTCACAAATATAAACCAAAACACAAACCACACACTGTAGGTCATATGGGCACATTATCCATGTGATCAACATTTCACAGTCCACATTCCTACTATACCAGTATGCCTAGCACATATGCATTTCTATGAACTGCTGTCAATGTCAAATTGTATATGAAATTCATCTTTTTGTCACCATAAAATCCTATTTTTTTTATTCCTTTCAAGTGAAGTGCAAGCTTTGCTTGTGATGCAATTTCAAACGTTTAAGGCAGGGGTAGGCAACCCTGGTGCTAGAGAGCCACTGTGGGTGCAGTTTTTGTTACAACCAAGCAGTAACACACCTGATTCTACTAATTGTAGCTCCATAGCAAGGGCCGTAATGGTTGAGTAGTACAATCAGGTGTGGTCCTGCTTGGTTAAAACAAACTGCACCCTCAGTAGCTCTCCAGGATCAGGGTTGCCCACCCCTGGTTTAAGACAACTGAATTCCACATGCCACTTTGATGTGTATTAATCTAATGTTATTTGTGCAGCCTGTGTTTCCTGAGTGAAGTAAAGAAAGTCTATTCATCATGCACTTTTGCAATGTAAAGAAAACTTACCCAGTGAGAAAAGTTAACTTTGTATCGTTTTTTTTAATGCAACAACATTAGGTTTCATTCTGATGGCGTGTTGTCATTCCAGGTCAGTAAAAAACGTTGGTCAAACAAAGGCACTGACGTTGTTATGTGGTACATGTGGTGATCAATCAAAATCACAGTGTAATTCACACTATTATTTATTGTTATTTATTTTCAATATTGTCATTTTCTTACTTGAAAATATGTCGAGATAAACTCTGTGTTGCATTTGTCTGAATGAAAAATTTTACAAATGGATGAGATGTCAAGTTTGTTTATAGAAAATGTCATGCATTTCCCATTAAAGGTACACATTGTTAATGACTGCTAGACTAGCTCATTCAATCATTCATGGTCAGTCACTATTATAGTGTTGTTTTGACCACAGATGCCATCTCCAATTATTATAAGCCACTTTGGGCTGGTTTTACTGCAAATATTGGTAGTGGCAAGTTGCAGTTGTTGCAGTTGGGCTTGTTATCAGTTGCTTATTTTGGGCTCGATCCCTATATGTCTTGTATTAAATAAAGTTTGACTGTGCTCCATTGCGTTGTCAGATATTGCTGCCTGCTGCTACCACACATGTATTAGCCAACACTGAAATATTTAGCTGTGTCCCAGTAGTTCCCAGTTAAGCCTCATTTATGCACCATATACTGAAAACATTGGATGCGTCTGTCACTGCCCGCATGCTTTCATACTTCCTTTACATTGGCATGGATATTAACCTATACATCCACCAGTGGGCAGCTCAAAGTCAACAATTTATGACAACAACAATGGCGACTATGGAGGAGAGACAGTGGGTGGTAAGGCTGTTAAACTCATCATGCCTGAATAACTGAGAATTTTTTTCTCTTGTTCTCCTCACATCCAGCACAAAAACATGCATGTGAGTGTGGCAGAGTGGCTAACTGTCACCCTGCGCTTTCTCACTACAGGAATTGTCTTCTTCTTCTGTCTCAAACTGGATCTAGGCTACGTATTGGGTAGTGACAGTAACACTGCCCCCATGGTTTATGGTGGTACTGTTCCATCATTAGCTGAGTACGTAAGAAAGGCCACGTCAGTATCCATATGCGTATTTAACGTTGAGCATAAATGTGTTTGTGTGTGTGTGTGTGTGTGTGTGTGTGTGTGTGTGTGTGTGTGTATACTTATTGTTGCTGTTTTCCCTCATGAGGTCTGTCAACACTGGTTTTAACATCTGAACCTGAGTAAACATGTGAGTCAACTCTGTGTTTTCATTCACCCCACATTATTTACTCATTAACACTGCATTTGTATATGTTTACATTCATAGTAACTTTTTAAAACTTACAGTGTCATGTTTCATTGCATCTTTGTGCTTCCCTTTTGAGAAGGGTCCATCTGCAGTCTTACAGCTCTATAAGACACACACCACTGACCCCTACCCCTAACCATCTCACTGCTCATGCCTATACCTAACCAAGTCATATATCATGTAGTAAAGTGAGTCCACAGATAGACCTACTTGCTATTTTTAGCTCAGAGAAGGTGTATCCATCAAGCTTGCAGCCCTAGACCTGAGGGCAGGTCTTCCACTCATGTTAAAAACTTAAGTGGAACAAGGTACGTAACATTTGACTCATATAATGCAGTGCTATTCAAGTTTTTTAATTGTCATAATAGCTGTGCCAGAAAACTTGTACGTGCTAATTTAGCTGTACCATATATCTCACATGCCATCTAATATGCAGTGTATGAAAGTGTCTAAATAACTATTAAAATGTATGTGTACAAACTATTGTAAAAGCAACCATTTTTGTGTTCATTTATGGTTTTTACCGTGCAGATATGATGCACTCATCATGAAGGTCATGCCAGAAGAATAAAAGATTGCACCCATTAGAGACATTGCTGTGATTCTTAATTCCAAGCATAGCTACAGTGAAAACCTCAATGCTACATCTGAGCCATCCCCTACACCATGTGCTGTCATCTCAATCAATGAGTGGATACAAGAAAAATCAACCATAAATGCACATTTGGGGCATTAAAATTTATGTGATGAATAAATTTAAAGCTAACTGCTCATATAAATCATCCCATATGTCACATCTAAAGTGCTTAAGAACTGGCACTTCTCAAAGCTTATTAACAAAGAGGTTTTGTAAATATGACATATTTAATGGTGTAAAGATAACATCTCAAGGTTAAACTCTTACAAGGTCTAAAGTACAAATGTTATCACAAGACTTCCTTAGTCCTCAAACATTTGACAAATTTTTAAAAGGAAAAATCATCTGTTAGACTGTTAGCAGTATTTTGTGTGAGGTTATTTTTTTCTCTGTACCAGTCTCTTTAACCATGATGTTGATGTTTCAACACTTGAATTCTTCTAAATTCAAGTTCAGGCATTTATCCATCCATTCCTCAGACATTTAACAGTTATACCAAAATAAAAAATGCTGTCCCCTGCTGAAGAAACTGACAATCCCCCAGAAATACAAAAGGTCAGGTCTGGCTTCTGTGAGCAAAGTTTAACAGAAAAAGGCCAAGAGAAGCAAGCTTCCTGTGCAGCAAAAGACATCCAATAAAGCCAATGTCTCCTGAAGGCACACTGCAAATTGAATTAGAATGAGGTCAAAGCCTTTCTGTTCACCAGAAGACTTTGATCAAACCCAAAGGGACATTAAAGCCAAACACGACATAATATTACAATATTATGAGCCCATTCGGTGCAACTGTACCACCAATCCAAACTTCATCAAGAGAATGGATGCATGTGTCACTCCAACAGCTGATATTTGTGATCCTGTCAGTAAACGACAAAAGGTATTGATAGGATTTTAATGGTCACCTTAAACAAGAGAGTGTGGGGGTAGCACAAAACAAGGATGAGTTCTATCTTTGGAAACAAAACAGAAACCATAATATCAGAGTCATCACAGTCATTAAGAGAATAGACAGAGAGACCATGTGCAACATCACTATCATGGGTTGTATTATACCGAGAAGCCAGGCGAACTAAGAGTCTTCTTCGACTGCTGAGCAGAGTTGTGCAGTGTCTCTCTAAAGGACACTCATTGCTTGTAGGCCCAGATCTAATCAACTCCCTAGTAGTAGTTCTCTGTTGCTTTAGGAAGGAAGTTGTGACTGGCATCTTTGACATTGAAATGTTTCTGTCTGACTTAAACTAGGTAATTACCTGAGGTTCCACTGTTGGAGTGGTAGACAGTTGGGAAACAGAACCTCAAGTGTGTAGAATGGCAATCCACCTCTCTGGCACCACCTCCTCCCTTGGATGTGACAACCTAGGTCTTAAGTATCTGGTAAGTAGCACAAATTCACTATTCTTCAGCATCAGTCTTCATTGAGAAGAACTTCTACTTCTAAGGTGCGGGCTTCCACCACACATAACACTCCCCACTAACAGAGAGAGTAGCCAGCTCTCCCACCCTTTTAGCAGAACAAAGAGCCAACAGAAAAGCAGCCTTAAAATACAGAAACTTCAAATCTGCACCATCACCTAAATGGCCGACCATTGGTCCCCGCATATAAAGCCAATATGACTTGACATAAACTCTGCCTTGACTTGATCCAACTGTTTATTGAAGGAAGCAATGGATAAGAAACAAAGTACAGGTCACTGGGTCACTCATTCCTAAACAACAGTCTGAAAATATTCTCCACCTGAGGGAATAACAAGTTTGAGTGGATGGAGTTCTCACATTAGCTCAGGAGTTCTTCTGTAGAGTATCATCTAGCTGTTGAAAGATGACTCTGCAGAGCATCCAGACCCAAACTCCCCCCTGACTTTTAAGCAAGTACCAATCAAAGAAATGTCACATTTCCATGGATGCAAACAGACCAACTTGGACTTCCCCATACAGAGCCCAGATATAAGCCACTACCTTTGGCTGTAATCTCTATTCTCCCTGGAGAAACCCCATCCTGGACAGCATGTCAGCTGCTCTCCTTGTCACACCCAGGATATGGATTGGGTATAAATGGAATAAATGTGCATAGAAAACAGATGGATGTCTGTGATCAAGAATAGGCTGAAGACCACCATCATTTGGGGGATTATGAAGAAAGTGGAATACAAACCAGTCTGGGTTGGGGCTGGTGTGCAGCAAGTCTGTTGCACGGTCAGTCTCAGTGTGATAGAGCACTCAGTCCCATCTAGTACATCCTGAGAACCCAGATGAAAAACCTGACCAGGCAGCATTGGTAGATTCATCATTTCAGTCTTGAGGACTTTTGGCAATGATGTTTGTGCCAGCCATACTTGCCTAATTCCTAGGTTAGCTGATGAAATACTCTCCCCATATCACATGACGGTTGTGAGTAAGCTGCCAACACCAAAACAGCAGTCTTGAAATCAAGATTGTCAATGACCATCTTCCGCAAGTTAGCCAAGGAGATGGTCAAATCATTACCCATACAAGCTGAACATGCAGCAGCAATAAATGAGCACAAAATCGTGCGGTTGGTTCTTGCACACCCTTTCCTAGGGCAACAAGTATTAACTGAAATATGGGCTGGCCCTAGCGCCATCCATGCTGCTATTGCATATACCACCGGTGGCACGTCACAATGTCAAGATTCCACTGGCTAACAACCATTAGCCAACCACCTATAGCCTCCATTGAATTGGAGGTTTTTAGATGGTTTATTCCATGCTGTCCTCAGCATTGAAGCTGCCATTGAAATGCTGGGGGGAACCCTCCCAGACACCTCCCCCATTCTGACTCTGTGGAAGTCAGAATGGGGATCCTCCTAATGGCTTCCCCCCTCCAAAGGACACTCACTATCAATCAGAGAATGAGAAGACAGCACATCAGCATCATCCTCGGGGGTCTCATCCACATGGCACTGCAGTGAAGGATTGTAGGGAAGGTGAGGAGGAGAGACTCAAAGTTATCAATCCTCTGAGACAAGCTCTGAATAACAGTCAGCATCTGTATATCTGAACTGCTACCTAGGAGAACTGCTATCTAGGAAAAGGAGTCAAGGGTTAGCAGCTAGCCCCCCGTTGTGTAATACAACAAAGTATTACACAACGTGTCACTGGTGAAATCAGGTCCAATTATACACCCCATCACTGCAAATTAGTATATAGGGCACAAAGAATGGGTCCAATACTTACCAAGTTGCAATAAAGGTATATCACACAATGTGTCACTGGTGGGAATCTCTGTAAAGAATAAACCACCATATGTCGCACTTAAAGGCCAAAATTTGCAATGTATGTATCCTTAGCAAAGACAACCTACCACAAATAAAAAGGAGGCCACAATAGCATTGTTTCTATCATTTAGCATGAAGCATGTAGCAATAGCAACCAGTAAAAACAACACACATGCTGCAAAATCACTACAGTTTAACGGGGAGACAAGGCACTTGCCCCAAAAGGGCAATGAATTGAAAGGTGGTTAATACAAATAGAAATCAATGTCCTACCTGTACCTGGTCTCTGAGACAAGAAAGAGTGTCAAAAAGTGTCCTCATCTTTATAGTGTAGGAGGTTCCACCTCCAGGGTTATGGGCATTACTTTATTTGCATAAGGTCTCAAGAGCATGCAGCATGAAGGCCATCATTCATTCACCATAGTGATGGACTGATTGAGGTTAAAACAGATCACACTAATATAAATTGATCATTGGATCAGGATTGGCTCCAATCTCGTTGTGATGTCACATATCTTGTTTGGTGGATTTTCAATGAGTTCAGATAAACTTTCCATTTTCAGGAGATGAATGTGAAAACAAACTGCACATACATCATTCTGCAGAGTGAAGCTCTGATGTCCAACTGGAAGAACAAGAAGAAAAAGACATTTTTGAGCAGAGGGGTACTTTATGAAAGTTTTTTTTAGATTCCACGACGCAGATTTGATGTTCGCCATGCTGTCCATAGAACGTTTTTGTGTTTATTTTTAGAATCCACAATGCAGATTTGATGTTTGGCATGCCGCCCATCATGATGCCAGAAGAATAAGAAGGCACTCGTTAGAGAGTCTTTGCTGTGATTCTTAATGCCAAGGACAGCTACACCCACTCATTTACTATTATGGGGTCCCAGTTTTAGAGCCTGGCTCTGGATCACACCATTTGTCTCCACAGTCTCCTGAGGCAAAAGCATACAAGAAATACATTTTGAGCATCGTGTGATCCTTTTAAGCTTTGTGTGTGTCTCAAAGGGGAGTGCAGCTGAACATCAGCTTTTAAATAAGATCCTTCTGCCCAAGTGAACATTCACTATTTTTTCCCTGACCAGGACCATAAGAAAGGTCTTTCCTGCTTTTAATCTAAAGAAATGGGAAGGAAAATGTAAAATTTTGACTGGGACAGTATTGATGATGTTCAGAGGATCACATGATGCATTGTGATTTAGAGCTATAAATGCTAAATGAATGTGAAATTTAATACTATCCCTTAAAGAGACCAAGAGGGATAGTCATCACCCACAGAGCAGCTTTAGGCTAAGTATTACTGCCATCTCACGGATTCATTTTGCAATGAGGGTTCCTTGCTTTGGAAGGGCTGCTCATCTTCACAGTTACTAATTAAACTATAGTCAGGATGATTTCATTTGTAGACTCATTAGTTCCTCAGCCAGAGTTTCTCCAGGGATTGCATAATAACTTCTGTTGTGTTAGTGCTGGCTCTTTCAGAGCACAAATGACAAGCTGTGCACCTCCAGAACAATGTACTCCAATAAAGAAGGTGAAGAGAAATCAATCAATCTACATATCCACCCCTTCCTAATTTAATTTCTTAAACCTCACTGACCTGATGGTGAGTCCGTTATTAATCATGCATTGTAACTAAATGTTTTTAAAATCCCTTAATTTTTATTCTAGTTAGATTTCCAAAGTCAGTAGGACATAAAACATTTCCATTTTATTCAATGGTCATAAAGACTAGCAATATGTTTGAGCTAGGAGAAATAAATATGGGACAAAAATGATGTCAAGGCTAAGATGATGATGAAGCTAACGGAGAAACAAAAGGCCATCTGAGCTGTAGTTGTCATGCCTACTGGCTGAAACTGTCAGTTTCAATGCTGCATTATTATGCATAATAGTTTAGCTCCTAACACTGTTATTGATGTACCAGTTTCAGGTTTCCACAGGAAAACATTCTAACTCTGTTAGAATAACATAATTAAGATCACATTCTCCTCCAAACATAGCGAATGTTAACATCTTACATCATGTTCAACTTTTTTTTTCTAGAATGGTATTTGAGAGTATCATTTGAAAAATAATAGTGCACTGCAGACCTTAAAGGATGTCCCTTTGACTAGAATATTTCATGCAACATGTCACAAAAAGTCTTACCGTTGCTATGATTACCTAATATATGCTGACTCAAGGGAAATTTAAAGGGAATATTGGAAACATCATGGTTCAAATTGTTAACCAATGTATGGCCAATAACTGAATTACTCCAGAGTAAATCCCAGAGTGAAAGCATTACTTAGTGTTATTGAACCTAATGTGTCAGCTCCATCTAGTGTTGTTTCATTGCAACTACATTCAGAGGTTTCTCAGTGTTTCGAGCCCTCTAATTGGGAGATCTTGATTATGAGGCGAAAGTAACATTTACAAAGAGGTCAGGAGGAACTTTCGGTTGGAACCAAAGCTCATCTAGAAGGAAATCTATTCATGCAGTGGTTAGATTATAATATTTAAGGTCATAACCTCTTGACACCACTCTCACACCATTCTATTGTGTAAGGGAAAACTCATGTACGGTGTACGGTGACCTGAAAGAAATGGAGAGGTTAAGGACGGAAAGGGAGAAGAGAGGAATTGGTTGAGCTCAAGATGTCTCTCTGTGTAACAGTGTACATCAATGCAACGGCGCCAGGTCCATTTTTTGAGCTCTGGCTACATCATAAATTGACATTCTGTAAAACACAAGAGGCAGTACCAAGTAATAAGAATATTTTTAAAATGCAAAAGTCACAGATCACTACAACACTAAGCAGATATTGGTTGGGGTCAGGTTTTTATATATCCACTTACACTGAATTCATTCAAGTAATTACAGAAAAAAGGCTAATCTCTGGCCACGTAATGAAACATGAAACTCAAATGAACTAAAAAGCAAGAGTAACACTAATTTCCACAACAGGAAGAAGACATTATCATCTATAGCCTATTGTGCTTTAAAATTTGAAACCAATATGTAAGAAGATGTGTGAATATTGGATAATCTTCAATGGACTCTGAAAAATGGGGAAATTCACTATTTAACAAAAATAATCTCATCGCTTAGTCTTCACAGTGGACATAGTGGATGGTATTTAAATACATTGTCTCAAGTACTGTACATAAGATTAATTTTGAGCTACTGCTACCTTATAGTACACTACCTTTTTGAGCTGTTACATAATACAGATGATTTTAATAATTATGACGCATTGTCAAAGATTAGGGCGACACAGTGGACAGTGGATAGCGCTGTTGCCTCACAGCAAGAAGGTCTCAGATTTGAGGCCTTGGTCTGGGACCTTTCTGTGTGGAGTTTCATGTTCTCCCCGTGTCTGTGTGGGTTTTCTCCGGGTTCTCCAGCTTCCTGCCACAATCCAAAAACATGCTGAGATTAATTGGAAACTCTCAATTGCCTGTAGGTGTTATTATGAGTGAATGGTGTGTGTGCCCCATTATAGATTGGCGACCTGTCTGTGGCGTATCCCCGCCTCTCACCTGTGATACACTGGGATTGGCTCCAGCAGACCCCTGTGACCCGAGTTTCCAAAAGTGTATTAAGTTAAAATGAGCAGATGCAACATTAAAATGGCAATTAAGTTTTAATTAATCAGTAATAATACCCCAATACTGTCAGATTATATGCCTGAAAGAGGTATAATCAGCTGTTTTACTTAATTTTCAGGCCTCTGCACTTGCGAATTTGATCTGCTTTACCTTTACTTCAGTAAAGGATCTGATTATGTTCTCCACCAGTGTAGCCACCTACAGTCTTGCATTATGATAACATTGATGTCATTATTGACAACATCCCTCAGCACAAAGTAGTGTTAAGTGATGGATCAGCTGAAGCCAAGCCATCACATACTGTACAATGAAAACATGTAATATACTAATTTAATTTAGATGGGTTGTTACTCCCACATTTCCACCATGTATTTGTAGCTCAAACTTGAAATCTCAACAGCCATCTTTCTCATTCAGGCCTTGTTATTATCGTGCCATGGACATAGGATCATTCAATATTAAACTGCAGATGTTATCCCAGAGGCTTTAGTCGTTACTTAAATTATTTGTAGAAATGCTTCATCACATCGCTGGAATGTACCCCAGAATTGTTTTGTAACTGTCCCACTCTAATACTTAACTGTAGCCTACCAGTAGCCCCATGCTGCCTCACTAATTTATATTTTTTATCCATCCTCTGTCACTTACTTCCACTTATCTCCTGCCTGATCTCCAGTCCACTCGTGTAAACATGCATCCTATTGTGTGAACAGACCCATTCAAAACACCAACATATGTTTAGCATTGGGAGACGCATAAATAGGAGTGGATTAAACATTATAAACAAACTCATTTGCAGTCATTAGCGCTATCGGCTTGCAATTTGTACCGTGCTTTGAAAAACACGCGGTTTATTCGCAAGTAAAGTATCAACGACAAAGCATTACAAATATTTGATACTGTAGTTACTTTGAGTGAAAATGCATGAGGCTGGACTATGAGTAGCTAGCAATGCTAAGGGTGTATGTAACACTCGTGTTATGGCACGTCAAAGCAGCCATTTATGTATATTATGACATTAAAGAAAACGTTTTGAAAATGAAAACAATATTTTGGGATAATGAAGTTTCATGCTATGAACTTTCGTCCACATTTCCGCTGTACGGGCATTTGTACAGACGGACAGCCGCGGGAGCCAATGGAAAGCCTCCGATGGAGGGATCGACCAATGGCAGAGCAGGGGGCGGGTTGTTATCAAGTCGTAAACGGTTAGTAACAGGACAGGCAGGTAAGTAAGATTTTGTCTTGTTATTTTCCTCAAAATCAATAAACGATCCGCTTGTCAGAAAAAAACACTCGTATGGTTAAACCGTCAACCTGTAGATTTGCGCAGGTTGTGTTTCTTTGGTATACTTTTCTGCCAAACGTGCAAAAAACGGCAGTCATTGAGAAGTCATGATGGGATCGGGAAGCAGACAAGCTAACGAGCATTAGCTTAGCCAGGCTAGCTAAGTTGTTATTGGCCAGCCGCTCGGCGTTAGCTTTACTACGTCTGTTAACCCCAAACACTAGCTTACAGAAAGTAACGCTGATTATATCGCAAAAAAATCACTGGCCGGTCACTCTTTGACACGGCATTCATCAGAGACGACCCTTTCATAACTATCGTTTAAATTTCGTATTTCGGTGTTGGCATCGTTTAACATCTAAAACTTTTTCATTCTAAATGTGCAGATAACCTGAGTGTAGGTAACGTTAGCCAGCTAGTTAGCGTTAGCGAGCCAGCTGAACGTAAAAAAAACAAAAAACACACATGTCAGTGAACGGAAAAGACAGGTTGATTGTTTTTTGTCTTGTTTTAAAACAACAATCAGAATCACAAATGAATCTTGAAACATGGTTAATAGTGACCATAAGAAGATTATTTCATAAAGGTCTTACAAGGAGGACAAATCCACACGTTACAATATATATATATTTTAAAGTTTGTATGAAGCGAACATGAAGCTTCAGCCACCCGAACAAATCTAATCAAGTAGATATATTTAAATTATATAGTCTTTTTAGTGCCGAAATCCACATTTTTGTTGTTATGCATACACTGCAGCTCAACAGGGAACCATTGTTATAGGAAACGCAAAGAGGAAATTTCATGTTAAAAGAGTGTAAATGTGGCGAATATCCACTTGATGTGACTATCATTGACTGCTGAAGCCTCATAATCTTCAGATAAACTTTTAAATCCATTTTACATAAACTGACTTTATGATTACCCCTATCACTTACATTGAACACACCTTTGAGGTACTCTTGAATAGCCAATATGAACAAGGGGAGGAAACAACTGTGATGAAAACTTCTCTCAATATTTATATTGTTCACCACACTGTTTTAAGGCACACTTGAAAATTGTGAATCTGTCCTTTCACCACCTTATTTACCGCATGGCTCTGTGATGAAACATTCAACTAATACTTGTTTCTTTATTCATTTGTTCTTAGGTGTCATGTTATATCCATATGTGCACACTGGAACTATGGACCCTTGGATTACTAAACAGAGTGCTTCATCAATGGAGTTAAAGGTATTCCTAAATAAGTATTACTTCTGTTTATTGTTTTTATTTTGTACTGTTTCTGATGAGCTGGGTGGCATTGCTCTCAGGCAGTTCTCACTTGCGGTTGTGGGTTGGAATGAGAATGTCAACACTTCCAGAAAAAGTTAGTTTTCTCTCTAAGGTGCTACAGGGACAGCTGCTCATTAGGATGCTCCCTGGACTTATCCCACTGGGAGACTGGGCCTGACCAACTGGGAGGAGACTGAGGACATTCTGGGTGGATTACATAGTCCAGCAAATGTGGGAAGGCCTTAAAATTCGCTGAGAGCCCCCAGGAGGAGCTGGAGGGTATAACTTGAAGTTTAGGTGACTTTGCAGACTATTGCCACCATAAGTTATAACCTAATGAGATGTATGGAGGGATGCTTTTATTGAATTCCCAGTGTAGCAGAAGAGGATAAATGCAACTCATTGGATATATATTAAAGGCCTCAGCAATTGAATTCTTACATTTAAAGGATTTATGTAGATATGAATTAGATGTAATATCAAAACAGGCAGATAGATAGTGTTTTTTAGATAGTTTTTCTCTCATGGTATCTATTCTGGTGGCCTGTTAGTGCACATTGTATTCATTTACATTATTTAGCAGTAAAGCTGCATATTTACTTTAGAACGGACATGCACGTGAACAGCTGCAGACACTGTGGGTGTGTAGCAGGCCTGTTTAAACTACTTTCTGATGTCAGGGTTTCCAGCAGCGCTTAAATTCGATGCGGCTACCTCAACAACATATGTCAACAAATGGAAAAAAAAAAACTGCATTGCACATCCCTACAGGCATAGTGTAATGTTCCCCCAAATTTTGATGTGTTGTGAAACGTGCACTTTGTTTGTGTGCGGTTGCTGTGGATTTGTCTGCTTGGTCACCAAAAATTGGAGGAACACAGATGCCTGCGTTCTCTTGACGAGGCAGTTTATGTCATGCAGACCCTTATGGATGCAGAAAGTATAAGATTGGATTATCAGTCATGTATGTTAGTGTAAAAGCCTTTACACACTGGGAGCTTTTTTTATTGTGTGAGAAATTTGCGTGTTAATCTATTTTTTTAACAAACGTTAAACGTCATAAAATACTTTATACACAGAAAGCAAATATTTGATAATGAAAAAAGGCAAAGCAATTTTTCTTCCGTCCTGAGGTTGATTTTTTCAGAGCTTTCGGACGGTGAATAAACACAACAGCCGATCATGCTTTGCAGAACGGACACCATGTGGTCACAAAAAGAACAACACCTGACCCGTTAACGATTTGTGTCTCATCATCCTCTGCTCTATGATAAAGAAAACAAACATCATAAAGACTATTAACTCAAGGACATTGTATTCAAAGAGCATCGCTGAACAACTATATAACAGCTGTATGTGATCAGCTCATGTAAGTTAGTTTACTTTTGGATGTTTTGGTATCCAACTAAATCTAACATCAATGTCATATTAATCGAATATGGCAGGCACTCTGTGTAGGTTCTAAAATATGTCCAGAACTGGCCGTGAGAGAGCTTCAGCTTCTGGATGAGCGTGTGGAACTCTCCATCACTCTCTCTACTTTGTAAGAGCAGAGAGAGAGGTTTACTCAAAATCCCCACTTTTTCTTTCTCAAACATTGGCTAATTAGAGGCACTGGATGCATCTAAAGCCGAGTTTATACTTAAGGGAGTATGTTTTTTTTTTGCCTATTTTTTACAGTCTTGTCTGGCATAAGTTTGCCATTGTTTACTGTGAAGAAGAAGCAAGAATTCGAATGCTCAATGCCTGCCTCATGTCGGCGGCGTAGCTACATCCGCAGCAGTATAAACTAGGATTAAGAATCGCGTTGGGGAAAAAAAAGAGGCGGAATCAATTGTGGCGCTCTGTTTTCATTCTGTGGCACTGTGTCAGATCAGTGCAAGCGTGGGCAACGCTGGAGTAATGATACACAACATTATCATATCAACAATCATGTTATATGTCAAGTAATATCACAAAACATCAAATATGTGATGCCTTTCCTGCAAAAATAATCTCATATAGACAAATAGTTGTTTATTTCAGTCGTATATAAAATAAATTAACATGAGTAATGATGTTCACTAAACAGACAAAAATAGTAAAGTAACTGTAGAAAATTCTCAGCTTAAAAGGTGAGATGTAAAAACATTGGCATTGGATGTAAAAGGTGAGATGTGAAAGAATAGTTCATTACACATAAGTACTTAAAAAAAATGTGAAATATCTATGAAAGTATCATGTTACAGAGGCCCCCGCCACCTCACTTTAACATGAGGATTTAATCATAATAATTGCCAACAAACACTAATTAATTGAGCAAAATGAGATTGTGACAGTTCAAATTCCATAGATGATGTTGTCATGTCCAATGCCGACATCATATTGTAATACTGGTCACTGCATAAATACATATGTTAAATTCTCAAACCTAATTTTGAACTACATTGTGCAAAATTAACAGATTAATTATCTGGAAATTTATGGAACATCGACTTTCCAGTGATTTATCCACTTGAGCCCTAGGCCTATTTTTCAGTTTTACTGCTATAAATATGAAATATGTCTGCTATATGTTGCTGTTACAGAGCAAATATAGTTAGAATATTACAAACATAATCACATAAACAGCAAATCTATATCAAATATCAAAATAGGTTTGTTGCAGCCCTGCTACTAAAATAATAAACTATTTCTTATTGTATTGATGATATGAATATTGACGATATACATTGATACTGTACATTGTACAGTACAGTAACATTGTGTTGTACTACAGATAAAAATGTTATTTAGTGTTGTAGCTGAGGTTTTCTCATACGATATATATTTATATAACTTAATGCTGCCCCTATATTTGATTGGATTATATTGGTGTCTTTGCTTTTATGCCCACCACTGGATTTTGATATAAATTGATCAATGTAGGTTGATGAGTTGGTGCTTTCCTATCAGGTGATGCTGTTTGATATTTGGGCTAAAGCTGAATTTAACAAACGTGTGTATTAGAGCTCTTTCAAGTGGCTGCTAGCTGTACCTTCACAAAGGTTGCTGTGCTGGGTGATATATAGTTCCTTTGACACGGACATGAAAAAAGATACGCAATCTAAACTCACTTTGCTTTGAAGGGCTAACCCTCCCCCTTTCTGGAATCAGAATCAGAACCAGAAACAGGTTTATCAAGGAATTTGCTTTGGTGGTGTGGTGCATAATGGTCAGAACATGGATGAGAGTACCTATACAAAGTAATAGAAAAATGCTACAACCACAAAAGATAGATGATATAGCTATATGGATAAAATATGAAACTTCAGAATATTGTTAAAAAGATACTCAAAGTGGAAATAGCTCTTGAATTGTACAAAATATTGACCAGGAATTTGTAAAAGTTCACAATATAAACGGCATGTTATTTAAAATTGCAAATAATTGTGTTAGTGCAATGTGCTTTAGTTCAGTGTGCACCTTACATTAATAATTATTTATGTAATATTGAATACAATTTTATTTATATATATATCCTATGTCTTAATGCTGCTGATGATTTTATTTATTTTATATGGACATAAAAACCCTGCACTAATGCTATATGTATTGAATCCATGGCGTAGTTATATATGGCAGTGGTAATATTTGACTTTACCCACCGACAGCAGCTGTTATAAGTGCAAAACTGCTATTCCGCTGTCTGTTACAAGACAATGCCCTCCTGTGGTATCTTCGTTTGAGCGTTTCTTACATGCCCTTTACTCTAGTGGTGAATATGAGAAATGTCTCCCGCCTACCAGCAAGCAACGCGCACACAGGCGCGCGCGCGCGCACATACACACACACACGCAGCACTTCTATGTTTGTCAGACTCAAATCCGAGGGAGAGGAGCTAAGCCGCCATTTTCTAAGCGTCTCTCCCTAAAACGAGAGAAAAGGGCTCGCGACAAACTGCCATCCGGATTACATTTCGCTTACTGAGAATCTGGAATTTTGTTCAGGAGTGCCGCGAAATCTACTACATGTGAAGTATTTCTGAGTAGAAAAGACGTTTTCACGGCCTCGTTTTATATTCGCTGTAGCGGCGAGGCGAGCTAGCAGCCGAGCGAGGTGTAGATCGTTGATTCGCCCGTCGCCTGAATCCGGAACGGACCCGGGCGCCTCTGTGAACTGGGCCTTTTCTGGCATCCTGGTTGCATTTTTGGACCCGTTAATGGCATAGTGATCGAGTCGGGTCGTGTTTTTTGTGATAGCGCTCCTGTTTTTTTTTCACCAAAACTGCAAGGGATTGTTGCCGAAATTCCCTCGGATAGTGCAACCTCGTCACGTGGTAGGTTCCTCCTTTTTCTTTGTTAGCGAGCTAGCTAGACTGGCAAGGTCTACTCATGGGTCTACTCCCAACTTCTCCGCTTTTGACATATCTGCATTAACACCACGCATTGTTCGAGAGCTCCCCAGCTCGTGGGCTGAAGCGGGACAAATTACGGCCATCATAGATTTCCAACAGGCTTCCTGTATTTATTTTCTTAGTCTAATTGCTATGCATACCATGTCTCCACCGTGCAATCGGTGTTGTTTAAATAAGTTGCGAATCTGTCACGTTCTAATGGTATAAAATAAACGCTTGGGATGTTGCAGTATCTGGATTTAGCTGGTGTAAACGCATGTGTTACCGTGGCGTTTAGCTTGTCACAGTTAATGCATATTACGTTGGGCGTTATTGACATAAAACTATTAGGTGAGCGTAGGTTACGCAGCCGGCCGCTTAATATGTTTACTTGCCTAACGAGGTTTGCGTAGAGCTGAAAGTTATCTTTCTCTAAAAAGCATCACCAAGGCAGTTTGCTGAAACGAAAGCGACAAAATCCCACATAATATGATGAGGGTAGGTAGCGTTACACTGCAGTTGGCTTATGAGACCCGCACGCTAGCCTGTGAGCAGGTTGTTTCTTGCATCAGCAGCTTTCTCGAGCTAACGTTAGCCAGCCGCGAAGCGCATTAAGTTGTAGTCTGTGTACAGGGTGGCACGGTTTAAACAGATATTTATCTTTCACTTCCTATTCTGTTAACGTAGTGATCGGTGCCTTTTTTATTTTTTGTGGCACGGCTCATGATACAAAACCAGCCTGGTCGCGTAGGGTTTTTCTGCGGAAGCTATCGAGGATTCAAAATTGTGAAATAACGTTATTAACATCATACGTGAACGGAACCCAGAACCGAGGCGCCAGTCATCCTTTAAATGTTCAAATGTTTTTGTAAACACCAGGAAGACATTTTGGTGATTACGTTATGGTTGACTAACGGTGGATGTGGACGTTTTTGTCGCATCTCTAGTCAGACATTTTATAGAAACACTGTTGTTGTAATGCATATTAATTGAGACTGTGCGTTCAGTGACTATCTATATTAATTTCCTTTCTTGTAGCATGAACACGTTCGGCGTGTTTGGAGTGGAATGGGCGGTTTTAGGTGGACGAATTGCATTGCATAATCTGCTTCGGAAATACCAACATGGCGTAGTGCGCGCTGACTAGAAACTGCGGTGAAATACTGAGCCCCATTCATCTGACCCTGCAGACGATACGCGGAGATGCAGCTCTCTTTCATCTCGTGTTTGCTTTGGAGCAAAGTCTTTTTTTTCAATTTGATGTGGATAGACAGCTTATTATGAGTGACAAGTGTGTTTCACTTGAATTATTCCATTGTCTTTCTCTTCCCATGTATATGTATGTATGTGTGTGTGTGTGTTTATATGCACATACATATATTTGTATTTCTAAAATAATAATGGCTGGTATAATTTTGATAAATTAGGATGGTTTAATAGGTTTATCCGAAATTGCCATAGGAAACTAGAAAGGATGACATCATGTGCTTCGGACTAATGCTGGGGCCTAAATCCACCTACTAACGCTCCCTCTCTGGAACCCTGCTGCACACTGACTTACCAAGCCATATGTAGGGCAGTGGGGTTTGGACAATTCGTATTGGTTTTCTTGTTCTTTCCTTCATCCAAAGCGAATTCCAAAGCTTATTCTTTGAGGATGAGCCTTGTAATTAAATTGCAATCGAGGCTTGTTCACACAAGCATGGTTGTAGTGGGTATTATTTATTGGCCTGGGATTTAGCTCAGATATCTGCTGTTATTCCTCTTGGAAGAGGGTGTTTGTAGACACATGCATTATTGTGATTATGACAGAATCAAATGACATAATCTGGATTTTGTGAAAGCTAAGTGAATGGGGTTTCCCTGAGTTGACCACCTCAAATGTCACTCATATTCACATGTTTTTTGTGGTCCCTCTTACAGGATCAGTTTCAATGAGTCACCAATTTGGTTGATTGCTTTTTAAGTAGGTTTGTCATAGCTATGTACTTGTATATTTCAGTCGGTACTCAATTTTATGTAGTAGTGAATTTTCAATTCATATTTGGTGTCAAATGTTTATTATATCTTTGGGGTGGTGTTTAGTAATTTTCCACTCTCTCTAAAGGCTTACAGAACCTGTAGTGCAAGTATTTCCATTGTACTGTATGTTCTTATAGTACAGCTTGCCTTCATGTTTCTTTTCAGAATTTCCCACTGAAGACATAATACAAAATATGTATAGATAAGCCTGGTGATAGAGCTGAAAAATGTATAATTTATATAATGTTTAACTTCAGTCTATCAATAATTATTGATCATTTTTAAAGACCTGTTTTTTTAATAAAGTCCAAGCAAAATTAAATTGAATTTTAACACCTTACTTTGAATTTAACCACTTTATATATCAAGGCACACTGGTAATCGTTTTGATAACAAAGAAAAATACACACAATGTCCTCACAGTCTGTGCTCATTTTCTCTGTCACATGGCGTTTGTGTGACTGAACAGCACACCTGTTAAAGGATTGTCTGTTTGCGTATATCACTAGTAGCATGCTCCATTATCAAGGGATATGACAGGCTGCTTGGGTCAGGGAGACGGCATATTTGTGATTTGTTTATACAAATAAACTTATTTGTCATGGCAGTTTGCACTTCACACAATTAAGTGAAACTGCTGAACAATTTCTTGTTGCTATGATAACGTGTGTATCGCAAGTCCATGTACTGCATTTTACTGCCCAGGCCATCAATACTAGCGTAAAAGTACTTTAAAATATAACCCAAGTGAAACAGTATTGGTCAAATGTATATTTATTCAAAGTATTAGTTTTTTTTTTTTATCTTGCCTAATGTCATTATAATATAACTTCATGGCATCTTGTTTAGCTAACCTGCTCTCATCTCATCAAATTCAGCACAGAATTCAACATTGGAATGCTATTTTTAACTGAAAGGACTTGCTTTGAGGTTTTAAGTTGTGGCTTTTGTGAAATGCAGTAAAACATTTGACTGCTTTGCACGTTCAGCATCCTCGCAAGTGACTGGACTCAAGATATACCATTATGTTATAGGATCCATTAGATTTGATAGCAGTTACTTTAGCTAAAGAAGCTCAAACCTTGATTTTCTTTTTATTTAATTTATTTTAATTTAGTTTTTTTTTTTTATGTGGTACCAGGTCCTTAACAGATAAGAATGAGGCCTCCACTCTCTTCCTTTCTGCTCTCCTTTCCTCCTGGTCTGCAGTAGAGGTGCTCCACATGCACTCTCCCTCCAATCTCTGCATTTAGAGCAGAGCAGACTAGTTCTCTACTTGGTAACAATGGTAAATGTAACAAAGTTTAAAAAGTCGATTACTTGCTCAAAAAATACCAAAATCAAAGAGCAGAGAGTACAGTTAAAATGATTAATTTGAAAGGTCACTTGTAACTTGTTCCTACTCACTACTGCAGATACTTTATATTTTTATGTTAATTTAAATGTCGCTGTTTTGTATACATAACGTGGCTATGAACTGTCACTTCTAACTATATTGTGTTCTGAATAATACTGAGTGCACTAATATAAACCAAATGTTTGTAGAGCTCCTGGATTCAGTATTAAAGCAATATTTACTGTGTAGGTAGTGCCTGAATGTTTTACACCACCTGGTTGTGGGTCTATCTGTAAAAGGTTTGGAATGTATCCTGAGTGTCACTGATAAGAAAATATCTCTGTTGACGCCCTCTGAAACCAATTAGGATTTGTTGCAGAATGTTTCATATATGCTTATTTGTCTGTGTTTATTAAATGACTTTGTTAAACTTATTTCTTGTCTCTCCTCCCTTCCTGTCTTTGCTTATTTTGTAATTCCCAGGCTGTCCTCTGGGACAGTAAGCGGGTGGTGTGGAGCAGGCCGCGGTGCCCGTCCCTCTGCACTGCATGGCTGCGATGGCGCCCGCTCTCACCGACGCCCCAGCCGAAGCTCACCACATCCGCTTCAAACTGGCTGCCCCATCCTCAAGTCTCTCACCGGCCAGTGCAGAGAACAACGGTAACGCCAGCAACATTCTCATCCATAGCAGTGGTTCCGCTAAGTGCAAAGCCGCCCCCGAAGAGTGCCCTCTTGACTTCTGCGGCGGTGACCAGGAGCAGCAGCAGCAGCCGCCCCAAGCAGACTCTGTGGCCCAGGCCTCGGCCCTGGGCAAGCTCCAGCCACTTGTGGCTTCTTACCTATGCTCTGATGTGACACCTGTCCCTTCAACTAAGGAGTCAATCAAGCTGCAAGGTGTCCTCATCAAACAGTCTGTGTTGAAGAGCCACAGAATACTGCCCAGCTCCCTGCTCAACGGCGGAGGAGACTTCCTTTTGAGGAAGAGGCAGGCGATAGAACTCTCTGGCGGCCAGCTCAAAAGCCTCATGAGTGGCAGCACCAACGGAGGTGGCCAGCCCATGGCACCTGTCAATGGCCTGGCCAAGAAGCTGGCCACTATGTCTGGCACTGGCTGTCTGATGGCAGTGAACGGTGACAAGCCCTCTGCCACCACAGAGTCCCAGAACCTGCCCTTGGACTCTGAGACTTTGACAGCTACCCTATCAGGGCATATCCCTGTGAAAGGAACCCTTAAACAGAAGCATTCCCCTGGGGTTTTTCAAAACACAGATGGAAAAAACCTTGAACCACCAGTGCTTCAGTCTACTGCACTTTCCCCTTTTACCCACGACAACCCCAACCCCTCCGTGCAAGTGAATTTGGAGGAGGCAGATTCGCACACGCCCACCAGTCATCCACAGGGTTCGGATAGGGAGAGACCAGGCAGCAGCCAGCAGGACTCCCCGTCCTGCACACCATCACAACAGCCCCCTCTTCCTTGTAGTTCCTCGGACAGCCTTGAGGCCCACGTTAGGGAGCGCACTCTTCTCAACACCAGCCGCCAAACTGAGATCGAGAATAGGCTGCGGCGCCTGCGCAAACGTCTTCAGGTGGTACAGGCGAAGCAGGTGGAGAGACACATCCAACAGCAGCTCGGCGGCTTCTTGGACTCGGCTCTCAGCCGGCTACTGGCCGGCAACCGCAAAGAGACGGCGACCCCTACGGCTACATGGAGGACCGGACGCCACCCTTCCTCGAACAGAGACAGCCTCACTCGCTTCCTGAAAAGTGGCTCCATGCCCTTAGAACTGGAGAGGCTGTATCTGAGCGGGTCAGCCAACCTTCATTCAGTAGAAAGCGCCTTTGACTCAGACGTAACAGAAAGTAGCTCTGGAGGGGACTCTGACCTGGAGGAGGAGGAGCTGACCAGAGTGGATATTGAGCAGCGACATGTCAAAATGTAAGTTTGTAGCCTCATTCACTGAGACATGAAGCTGTGTGTGATTTTCTAACACAAGCAGAAAATTCAGAATTTATGCAGGTTTTTATTCAGTTGTGTATGTGTGTGTGTGTGTGTGTATGTATATATGTATATATGTATATATATATATATGTGTGTGTGTGTATGTATATATATATATATGTGTGTGTGTGTGTTTTTATATACATACACACTTGTCCCATGTCCAAATAATTCTCATTACTCTCACAACCATGGTACTTTTAGCTCAAATGTCTGTGAAAGTTTGCTCTACAGGCCTTGCAGGTGCCAATAACAATTATAAAGGCGTGATTTACCTCAGAGCTCATTTGTTCAAACTTTAGAGGCATGTATAGTTTGTATGTACGGTTTATAGTGTGGGTGGTATCATCCTGTGGAAAACAAAGGTTCGAATTGACTCTTTGTAAAAAGCTAAAACTGAAGGAACAAAACAACTGAACGTCCACAGAGCTAGGGAATGTTTTGATTTGAAGTGAAACCAAGAAGAAGCACTGTGGTGTGGGTGGTGGTGGTTTTGCCGAAAGTGTGTGTGTGTTTTTTTTTTTTTTTTTATAAATGCTGCCCGTTGTGATGTTAGGTTTGCTTCAGCAGGAGCTTGCAAATATATTCCATGGGAAGTTCACATCTTGTTTCTATGTCATTAGTATTGGGAAGGAAAAAATCCAGCAGGTGGGTCAGCAGCGTTAATGGACTTACTGACCTGTGTAGGATTGGGTAGATTATTAACAGTCGCTAAGAACACAGATTTTTATTATCCTTTTCTGTGTTGACTTTAGACCTTTGACCTAAATATTTTCTAAAACCTAACAGGAAGCTGTAAGTGCTGTGGTTATGGCACAGTAGAAAAAATATTTGTAACATGACGTATTCATACTTATCCCATTTAAGATCATAGGAAATAAATATATATGTGTATATGAATAACCTCACATGGAAAATGAATTTACATCTGACAGTTGGGTTATTTTATTAGTCCATTTATAGCAAACTTTCAGCGGTGTAGACTCTAGAAGGGAGTCTTTAGAATGTCCTCTGTAAAGTAAATGTTTTTGCTTTTTAGTCTTGAATCATAAAGTTAGACATTAAGGCTGTAAAAAGCCTTTCAGAAGATAATCAATTTGCTCGACTCTTTAAAGACTAGTCATACCCTGGCAGGTTTCCTGTAAGTAAAGACTTAATTTACCTGATATAGATATACAGGAAATAATGGGATTGATAACTCCCATCCAAATCAAACATAAATATCAAAATAAGTTCTTTTAATATACGACCATGTTTTGCTGGGTGTGTGTGTGCGCACATGCATGGACCTGTATAATATTTTGATGATATAACATTAGGAAAACAGGTTATTAGGCTTTAAAATGTCTAATTTTTTAAATGTCTGTAGCCAGAGCTACTACTGCCCTAAAAAAGAAAATTAACAGACATTAGAGCATGTGCTTATATGCACGCACGTCTGACATTTTGCTTTGAATTATTCCTGACAAAATACCATGAATTGCATGTGCGCAGGACATTCACTCTGAGAAGTGAAATTAAGAAAAAAAACTGTTAGCTAATCAATTGTCAACTAATCATTATGACGTATATTTGTATAATTTGATAATTTTATAACAATATTTTATTGTATGTTTAATGTTATAAAAGCCAGCTATAACCATATTGTTTAATCATTCACTTGAGATTTGTCTTTAGCAGAGTCAGGGAGGAAAAAAAATTGGGGGTCAGAGTTCTGTCAATATGCCGTGAATGGAGGTAGTCAAATTTGTGGATTACCTGTGTTGTTGCCTTCTGTGCTAAGTAATACCTGCAAATGGGAACAGGGCTGTGATGTTTTGACAACCTGCTGTGTGGTTGACCCTCTTCCTGATATATTCTCCAATGATGTTTACTTTTAGCCATATACACACTGCTGGCACATTGCTAGTAACCCTGAACACACATACATTACAACACATATGTCAATAACGTTGTTGGTATGTGAAATTTGCTGCAACAACTGGGTGTGGAGCCGTATCTCTTTATATTGTCTAATTGTTGAAAAATGCTCACTAAAGCAGTTTATTTAACTCGGAATGACAGATTTATTAAAGCATTTAGCAGCCGCACACCGAGGCCTCGCATCCCATTGCACATCATTGTTCTCATTGGCTCGTTAACCTTATTCTAGGTATCTGATTGGCTAGAGGGTGTGTCAGTCTACTTGTTTCACCCAACATGTTGAAAGCTGTTAAGTACAATGATATTCACTATCGGCAAGAAAAAGGGTTTCACAGTCAGACGAGAAGAGCAGCGGGTTACAAATGGAAAAAAAATCTGCTTAATAAGCAGATGTAAACAGCAGTACGTCACACTAGAAGTCACATTTTATTCCAGTGCGCTGAAACTCTACAATCTACAATTCACACGTGAGGCGGCTTAACGCCGGCACTGACTGAGGCAGAGACGGAATAATGAGTCTTCATTGTGTCCTTATGGCGGAATGGCTGTGTAAAAAGGGCTAATGTTTTCCTGTTGAGTTTGCATGATATTACCTTTCTGTTGCTCCTTTTCCTTTGGAATTGAACCACAATTTAGGCGTCCTGCCCGACAAAAGCAAAGTGCTGTGTTGTTTACACTGTGAAGTTTACAAGTGATGTTGGCTCTTCCTGGGTCTGTCAGTTCAGTTTAACAAAGGCTCTTTTTGTCAACTAATGCAGCTATTAGGGGCTATCCCCTCAGTCAAAGCTGTGACCATCTGGAGCGGTTTTGAAAATTAGGCTTCTTGGGAATAGTGGGTAATTCCCAATTTCCACATTTATTTGTTATGAAATACAGTAAGACCTATATATTGAGTTGTTTATATAAGTGAATAGCATTTGTGTGTGTGTGTGTGTGTGGGGGGGGTTCAGCTAGATTAAACTCTTAAAAATGGTAACTTGAATGTCATAGCACTTCCATAGCACAGTCATACATCAGGTTGCATTATGAATATTTGGTTGGATGTGGGCTGAGGAGTAAAATCACTTACATTGGTCAGTATGATCATTCCAGAAGATGCTACGCTGTGGGAGCTCTTTTAATTTTCATTATTTCGACTGTTAGTGTGCCACTTTTTTTAAAGGTCCCATTTCATATTTTTTTCTGAGTTTTATTTGAAGTTTTGATACCCATAAAAATAATAAAATATAAAATATAATCCAATGTTTTATAGCTCTCTTTCAAGCCCCTCACTGCCACTCCAGTAAAAACAGGATGCTTTTGGCCTGACATGCATATTCACGAGTCTCTCTTCTGTTTGGCTGACTGTTTTACAGTGACAGGTGGCTGAGTTCCATCAGGTAACAGCTCACCAGCCCTGAAAGTGACACAGGCAAAGACGTCAGGTGTAGGCCTGAAACCGGGCTAACAGTTATCCCTGTTAGCCTGCCACCTGCCTTAGAGCCTGAGTGAGGCCTTTGATTGCTAATAACATTGCCAAGAGTAGTGTTTAACTGTTATATGGTCATGATCGCTAATCGGTGTTGATGTCATCGTTAGCATAGTAATATGTTATATCGCTAACATCATTGCTAACAGAGCTAACACCAATATAACCTGAGCCTGCAGCAGTGGGACTGAATCTCACACCGGACAGATAAAGGGAGAAAGAGGGAAGGCTGTCCAGTTTGCACTGGAGGAGCAAATATTAGCCTGGCTAAGATAATGGAATAAGATCAGAAACATCCTGTGTGACATAAAATGTAACCTTAGCATTGTGAATAAAGCTCCTCAAGGCCAAGTAATATTTACATCCTTGATGAGCAGCACAATAAGTCCTGTTCTGTCAGATTGAGGCAGCAGGAAGTAGCTACATGACAGTCAGATAATGCGTCCACAGCACAGGCGGCTTCAGGTGTCTGGTGCCGAGCTGCCGCTTCCTCTCCGGTCTCCATGAAGCGGAAATAACGAATCTGTACACATATTGAAATGGGCCTGGTTGAAGAAGCAGTTAGCAGTACTAAAATCGCTGAAACACAAAATATATGCGAGCCACTGGTCTCAACAACATCCTGCGGAAGGTTGTGCAGTGTTTGTTGTTCCTGAGATTCTTTTATTTTGCAGCGTCTCCTCAACGATGCTAACTTTAGCTGCTAAATGAAAGTCATATCTTTCGCAAGAAACCAGTAGGTGGGCCGGTGGAGGCAGGGGGGCCAAGCTGGGATTCTTTGCAGGCGGCCATGTCACAATGTTGCCGAATTACAAATAAGCTGTTTTACTGTGAATTTTACAAATTCACATATATATTTTTTTTCTCTTTAATTTTTTGATGGCGCTTACAAAACCCAAAAACATTATTTAGCACATAGATCTGTTTTAAGGCATACAAGTAATTATTTCCAAATATATGGTCAGTTCATGTAAATAATGCTTATTAGCAAATCTCCTTGGAGGTTTTCAAAGGTCAAATCTATTCTATTTATTTTATTTTAACATCAAATGCACTCTAGGATTTATTTAAAACTTTGCTACACCTGATACAACATATTTACTTATGATGTATTTGTGCTTGAATGCACTGATTGTTCTCTTATAAATACTCATGAGGCTCTCTGATCAGATTTTAGCTTGGAAGGCTGAAAGATGTGGGTGGGTGTGTTGGTGGGGACAGGTGGGTGGTGTCAGAGCAGAGGAGGGTTACGCTGCATGACATACAAAGTCAAAAGTGGTACAAACAAGCAGTGAAACTGAAGTTAAAAAATCCAGGTTGTGTGTTTTTTTTTTTTTTTTCAAGTTTTGATACAAGTGACACTTTGTAACCTTTAAATATTTAGATGTTACCTCTAAATGTTGCTCAAATGTATAAGCATAAGTTTTAGCCGATAGTGGACGCAAAGTTATTGCACTCACTTGCTACTATTTTGTTAGAATACTTAGTAAGCCTATCCAGAATGCTATGCTGACCATAGATCAGCATAGCATGTCACTCTTATAGAAATGTTTTTTTTTTTTTTATCTGAACGATAGAGCTGATTCATCAGTGTAATCAAAAATACGCAAACTTCAAAAGGGAGAAACCCCCATTGAAACGGTCTGCTGGGATTAATGAGAGGAGGCAGCATAAGGGAACATCAGTGAATGTATTGTTTAAACACAATATTTCATTCTATGTACATGACATTAAAAATGTATGAAATATATATGGTTCATTAACATATGAACAATATGAATTAGTTGTACTACATCCACCTCCTGACAGTTTTTTTAGTCAATGTCCTTTTTAAGATCACCAGGTAAAAAACAGAGAAAAACAAATAAAGATAAATATAAGCATTTGTCAATTTTACAGTAATATGTAAACTGCACGCTTAACCTGTTTTGTCATTATAATGAACCATACTGTGTAGCTCTATTAATGCAGCATGTGGTCTGTTTGCTGGCATGCAAAAACTCTTTATTTCAAAGGGAAGAATATTGCCAAGTTAGGACGTATTTTAACATGTCACTTTTAACATTAACATTTGATAACAAATTGGTACTCATCCAAAAGAGGAGTAGAAATATGTGACCTTTGTGAGGATACCAAAATCACCAACTATCTTTTTGCGACTCCCTCTGGAGGCAGCAGGCACATGTCATACATGAACCAGACTATGATGTTTAAGTCCATCTGATTGGCTTACTCGAAGATGTGTCATTCAGGCAACAAGCAGTTGCAGTGAAAGAGATATTACACAGCAGAAATGTATTTTTTTGGCCCAGTTGTGACTCAGCAGCGCTGTCATCAAAACAGGATGTATAAATGATAAAATAATGTAACATAAAATACCGATGGCATAACCATTTTGTTCTGAAGCATATTGGTACTCCAGTACACACCCAATTAGGAACTGGTACTCAAAAAGACCAGTTCTTCATACATATCCTTACTACACATTTATTTTTTTCTTTGAAAAAAGCAACTGATAGGTGTTGATGTATTATTCAGATATAACTGCAGGGCTGTGTATGTTACCTCAATACAATGGTTATATGACTCCACCTTACACTCTCATTATTTAAAAAAAATACCTGTAACATTTTTTTCACCTGATTTATGCTGAGCTGCAGGTAATCTTTATAGAAAACATGATGCATTTTGTAGCCACTTTAACGTGAAAGCTTTTTGCGAAGCAGCTATATCCTCTTGCAAATTTACACCCAGTCCAGACTTTTTTGGCATATCTCGGTCGTATCCAAATTTTAGAAGGTCTGAACATTGACCAAAACTTGAACTCTGATTTCTGCAAATCACTGGTAGATGAAAACCTTCTAACTCCATAACCCAAATTTTTCAACTGCCTGTAGATTAACATGCACTGAAGTTTTGACATTTCTTTCTGGAGTTGGCTTAATGTTTTCCCATTGGTTACACTTCCTAAAATTACAGATATGGAGAATAATCTAATATATTGATTTATTAAAAAATTAAAATGGGGATATAATGTAGTAACAAGCTTTTTACCTGCCTGTGATGAAGTTAATCTCTCTGTAACACTCTGGATGCTCAATTTCTGAGTCTCTTCTAAGTCATACATCAACATGACACACTGTGATGACACATCCAGAGTGATGGAAGTGCATCTGAGTAGCCATATGGCAGATAACTAACAATTGAGACCTATCAACCAATTTTTTTGTGCTATGGAAATGAAGAACTGTGAACAGATAGAAAACTCGTCTGCTTGCACTTGTACCAGAAGCTACTGCGTTGCCATTAGAAAGACGCCTAACCAAGCAGCTTACTGATTATGTAGTTAGCACAGCAATCCATGTAGTAGTTGGGTAGGTGATGTCTGAACATGAATATCTTAACTCATCTTAGAAATAAGTGTAGAAAGCCTAAGGTCTGATTTTTGTTTTGAGATCCAGTTTGAGAAACAAATGGTATTTTCCTGCAGTCTGAACAAGGCCTTAGTAATCATTGTTCAAGTGTAACCGAATCATTGTTTTTGAGTGAGTTTTTGGTCGCAAGTTTCCAGTTCATTGGCGAAAGAACTTAAAAGGCATTTAACATCCAAAACAAGGCACTAACATTTTAAGTCTCCATAGAGGTGTTGACATTTTCCAGTGCTTTTTAAAGCTTTTAGTAGATCAGTTTTTCTTCTATCAATATTACATAATGTAAGTGGAAGTCTACTTCAGTTTGTGCAAACATCAAAGCTCCAAAACATGAGACCAATAGAAGTTGCACTTAACCGTCTTTTCTGTGTTAACCAACTCAAACTATGTGTACTACAGGGAATTAGATTATTGAATAACAATTAAATAAGTGATTATTCAATAGCAATTTTAAGTGGACACCCATATAAAAGAAATTATGCAAGTTGAGGATAGAAAAAAATGGTTTAGAGGCAGCTCAAGAGTTCCTTAATAGACATGTTTGAAAGCTTCTGTATTGCGGTCACCAAAGCATTCGTCAGTTAAAGGTTTGTGAATGGTTTGCCAAATGGTAGCACATGTCAGCCTAATAATTATCTGTGCATTGAGTGAAAGCTCCTCTGGAAATTTAATCCACCTGTAAAACCCTCATAAGCAGCCGCCCGATGCCCTTTGTATGTCATCCACCCCACAACAAGTTAAAAACTGGTTCTCAGCTGCTATCCCTACATAGGAGAAACCTTACCTCACTGTGAACAAGATAGTCTTCCAGGAAGCAGGGTGTGTATATATAACCATAATGCCACATTTTCACAACTGACGTTTTGCCTCGGTTACCAATTAATGGCTTACAGCGCTACACCAGTCAACACTACAGACAATGTAATGTCTTCTTCAAGCAGCAGCACCTCAATTATTTAATGTCAGCTGAGTTGACAGTAGAGTGGAAAATAACCTATTTGGGCTGTTTGGATGCAGTGTATTGCTTACAACTAATCCCGTCATCCCTGTCTATACAGTATACGCGGTTTCCCGTATCTTAGAGGATTGGGGGCTAGCCAACATCTGTTGCCGTGCTCCGTCTGTCTGTGAATGTCACGTCTATAATGGCCTCCAACAGAATGTGGCTGCTGCTAGCTTCAGGAATAAATGTTAATATGCCAGTATTTTCCAGAATTACCTGGAAAATAAATTAGAAATCCACATTCATGAAAAGTCTCTGTTAGCCATGTTACACGGAGCACAGGTTGCTGTTGTGAGAAAAGAGTGGGCACAGTTTCTTGTTTCTGAGGCAACAACAATGCTCATCAGGAAAGCTCAAATCTTACATAATGACTTGCAGGCAAACCAATGAAAATGTCTGAAATTGTTGTCCGACTAGCACTTACATGTACTCAGGTTTGCAGGCTTTTTGTCTGCCAACTGATGAAGATAGGGCTGTGGGATTCAGAGTACACGTAGCTTTGTATGGTCTTTATGCAATAAGACTGTTAAAATGCCTGTCTGCCTGCTGCACTTGAATTGGGGTAACTGGGTTGCCTGAGACTACAGCGTGCCTTTCATGCTTATGGCTCAGCATTACTCTGCAGTCTGAGAAGCTTAGCTATGTTTTTTTCCCCCCTTTCCACTCGTGTGTGTGCGTGTGTGTGTGCACGCATGTGTGTGTTTATGTATGCATGTGAGTGCCTGTATAGGTTTCTGTCCTGTTTGACACATCTGGATGTGTTTAGCTCGACCCAAGTTCCTCAACACGAGCCCACAGGCGTTACATAACCCCCCTCTTTTATGTAATGACTGCTGCAGCTATCTGGCTGAGTTTGCCCTCTAGTTTTTCCTGCCCCACACCCTGTCAGCCTGCCTCGTTCAGTCCCGACTCCGAGCAGTTTCTTCCCGTAAAATATGAGTTCATCCAGCTGTCCTGTGAAATTCCAATAAGCCATCCTGACAAATCAGAATGAACCTTAAAACAATTGTTATTTCCAATCTCCTATATCCGTTCAGTGTTTAGATAATTTTCTGCTTGTAATGTGCTTCAAAAAGTCTGGGCACTAGACAACAAAGACATTAAAATGACAGCTGCTGTTTTGATTTGCTACTTGTTACTGAATATGAATGATGAGTGAATAATTAGTAAAGCATAATTGAAACATTTTGTTTTTATTCATAGGGACAAGCAAAATGTCTGCAGGCGTTTTTTGCCTTGCTATTCATAACAATGAGCTCATGGAAATTATAGAATTGTAACCCAATACCATAGTATCTTATGTATTATATATAAGTTGTCAAGAGAATGTTTTTGAGGGTGTGGCGTTAAACTGTTAGAGCAGCAAGTTTTGGAGACCTTGTAAACCTCCTTTCTTTGCAAAAAAGGGATAGATGTAAAGTGCACGTCCAACTAAAACTGAGAAGACTGCTAAGCACGGGTGATGTTTGCTACACCAACCTGTGACGGTTTGCTTCACTGCCACATCTGTGTTCATTCATTTTTTTCATCTACAGGGTCCAAAATCAACACTCACTAAGCACCAAATGTGCATAAATTTTGAGTGTGACGGGTAGATTAATTGGGGTCACTCAGTCAGTACTATAGGTGTCTTGTTTGTCATTCTGACTCCAGTGTCACTACAAGGTAACCAGGCTACCTTGGCTAAACCAGCCGGCATTCAGCTTGCTACAGCACACCGGTGCACTGCCAACTCATTCTGGGTGAAACTGGCACTCAAGAATTTGTTTCTTACATTTGAGTAGATGGAAAGTCACGTAAATGATCTGAGATAATTGCATGAAATGTTACACCCCTAACTGTCAATCTAAGAATTTTATTCTCCATTCCATGTATGATTTATGCTATTTGATATGCCAAAATATGGCCGATTACCAATATGATAAAAATATATGCATACTTTTTTCCCACCTTAATGCAGAGAACATAAAATCTCTCCTTTTGTGGAATTATTATATTTTATGCTGACTCTTATTTTGATGTCCCACTGGGAGATTAGAATTTATTAATATTTTAAATTTGATTAAATGCTTCCAGAGCACCGACAGTAATAACAGTGTACAACAGTATAAAGTCATTATCTCACTGGAAACCAATCTTAACATGTCCGGATAATACAAATATTCCTGCCAGTGATGGTGATGTCACTCTCCTGCTCCATCTAAGATTCATATTGATTTACTAGCCACTTTTGAAAACAAAAACAATTTTATTTTCGGTTTGTTCTTTTTAATTAACTCAGAGAATGAGCAGTCTTGAAGAAGAAAATGAAAATGATCATTTCTTATTAGTATGAAAAGCTTTTCTGCTTATGCATTTTAATTTTCTAATTTGACATTCACAATTACCTTTTTGCCAGAGAATGTTTTGAAAATGTAATCTTTATTGTCAATTTCTTTGTCATTTTTATTAAGAGACCGAAAGTGTGGTCTTGAATATGAAATTAAAATATAGTTTATCATAATTATTTTATTTGAGTCAAAAATGCAGCTGCATTTTAAAAATGAGAAAGGATTTGTTAATGGATTTTGATTTTCATATTTGAAATTTTAAATTGGTTTTGGTAACTTTTTGCTGGAGAATGATTTAAAAATTAAATTTTCATGAATTTGATTTCACAGAATGAGCTGTCTTCAAAAAGTAAATTAAATTTGCAGTCTGGAATACTGATTATTCATTTTATTAAAAAGTCAGAAAAATGTAGCTCCATTTTGAAAATGAAAAATGATTTTTGTAATCATTTTCATATGAATTGTAGGACATTTGCTTCCATATGTCAGCCACTGCCTTAAGGAAAAATAATCAGAAAATAAAAACCATTTTGTGACTCAAGTCACTGTCAATTTTTCATCATAACAGGGAATGATGATTGAAAAGATTGGTAGTCATCAGGCTGAACCAGTGCTACAAGTAATAAAAAAGAGTTCTGAACCCTGTCCTGATATCAGTATTCTAACTGAAGTTGAGAATAAGAACATGGACCTCAATCAGTATCATCTTGAGTATCCTTAATAAGCTGAGCTTGTCTCCTGCCAGGATGGCTTGATTTTTTTTTCCTATTTAACATTTGGTGTATTCTAATACAACCTTTGCTTATCAACTAACACTAGTGCTGTTGATCTTTTATTAAAGAAGTAGTGGAGTGTTAGATGCAATGATGATGGGCACATCAGAACTTTTATATTTCAATACCTGTATCCTAACCTGCAGGAGACCTCCATGTGCACTTGTTATGTAGCCTCTGGTTATGCTGGTTATGTTTAATTTGTTTTTAGTTTTGTTTTCAAATTCACTTTAGTTTCATTAGTTTGGTAGTTGTATCTGTAAAAAAAAAAAAAAAAAGATTTCCTATATATTTTCTATCAGGCTTACAGGCTTATATATGAATTAAGTTGGCAAAGGCTAAAATTAGGGAAATGTTCCTCTATATTAGTCAATTTTTGGTAATTTCATGAATACACAATACCATTTCAGTAAGTTATCTTTTTTGTGAAGGCCTAAACAAAAATGTATGAACTCGTATAAATGCAGTCCCTCTCATCATCACTCATGACCCTCTAAAATTGTGTGGTGTTTCTGCGCAGAGACTCTGTCCCCTGCCTGTATTTTTTTTCTTTTTTACTTGTTTTTTTGTGAGTGTGTGTGCGTGTGTGTGTCCGAGTGTGTCCCCACTACCAATAACAGTGCAGGGTGTGCACTGGTCCCTACGGCATCAGACACATTGGCACCATTCTGTAGCGTTGTACGGATATATACTGAGGTGTTGGTTTATTATCTGTGCTTTAGAACATAGCCACTGTGTTGAAAGCATGTGTGTAAGAGCCTTCCTACTTAAAGCAACTTCCAAAGAAAGAAAATGGAGCACACACATCTGATGTGGAAGCACATTTGGATCAGGTTTGGATGCACAGCATAGTGTCAGTAAAAGACAGCATGGAGCCAATCAAGTCACTATTCACAGCTGTGTGCCAGCCACATAACTACACCACACTAATATGAGAAACCAGTAGTAGTATTGCATTAAAATTCACACACAAAACTAACAACCTTTAATTCCTATGTTTTTATATATCATTTTTTATATATATATTTTTACCGCAGTGGGGGAAAAATATTGCAATGTCAGTTTTAACCAGTATCACCAGCCCTATTCTACCTTCAACAGGTGTACAAGTTTAAACTGGTTTGATTTAATGCTAACTAGCTAAACACGGAGCGCCGGGAGGCCACAACGGAATTCTGACACTGCTGCACCTTTCCGCGGGGTTGTACCGAGGTGTGGCCATGCTTATTTTCGCTTCAGAACATAAATGCTATGACATGTATCTGAAAGGCTGGTTTTCTGGGTTGGGCTGGGTTTCTCTTCATTGACCCTCAAGCTTGCTCAATTACAGCTGCTCTCTTCTTGGTGCTTAATTTCTGTCTCTCTCTCTCTCTTTGAGTCTGTCTTGTCCTCCTCATCCTAGTAACATCTTTATATTCCCTCATAAGGCTCTTCTGGTCTATATGCCATAAATAGTTTTGCTTTGATGGCTGTGTTTACAAACAGCAACCAACAAATCCCGCATGTTATGCCTTTTTCGAAAACGGAAAGGTTAAGTCGAATATTTGTCATGACACACAATCATGAGATTATGTTTCGTTCTGGAGCAGCAGTCGTATGCGACATCTAGTGGTAGCGTTCATATCACGAGGACGATCTGTCGTTTATATAAAAACAGTTTGAACATTCTTACATCAGCCCAACCATAACGCACACACTCTGCTGAACATGTGCTCGACAAATTTGATCCATTCATCAGTTTATCTGAGAGAGAAATTCAGCTCAGCCGTTTTTTGGTAAAGCATGCAGCAGTATTACACCGCCGCTTGGAAGCATTGGACAAATACCTCCCCATTTACAAAATTAATCTCCTTCAACCAGCCAATTGCATATGCAAACACACGTTGGAGGAAAGGAGGGCAAGTAGATAAGATATTTACACATTTATGGCCACCGCTGTGTGTAGAAAGATGTTCTTGAAAGTGCTAATTTATCCAAACGCGATGAAGTTCTTGACATAATTGAGATGTAAATGTGCATTTTTGCAGGTAAAACGTTTTCTTCTAAGAAAATTGATTTTCTTAGCATGGAGGAACATCACACGTGTCTTTTCTGTTCATGGTAAATTTCCAGTGGAAGGGAATAATCAGACATGTGTAGGCTGTCTCAGTGGCCAGCAATGAGTCCAGGGGCCTGTTGTTTTTCGGTGGAGGGCAGGGCCACGTTTTTGGGCGGTCATGTTGGTTTTGGAAGAGGTCAATATGGTATAGGGGTGGCCAGCACACCATACAACATATGTGCTGCATCCAGAGAAGCACGACAATGGAGAATGTGCTGACAGTCAGAAAACGGTGGCTGTAGTGATTGCCGCTGGTGCTTTGTGTGTGGGAGTCGGTGGGGGGAGGAAAATATGTCCTGGTTAGAGGAGGGGGTGGAGCTTCTAGTATCAGAAGGAGGAATTACTCAATCCCAGTGCACAGACCCCTCCTCCTCCTCCTCAACTCTGATTAAAGTCGTTGGACTCCTAATGGCCTCTGTGTTTATATTTGACTAAATTCAAGTTTTACTTCCGCCATGCCTTTCATTATCTATATTGGTAGTTGCCAGCTTCCCATTGGATCCTGAATACTGCCCTTTAGATCTCATGACACTTTTAGATCCTTAATGTAACACATTTCAGTAAGGAAACCGGAAACCGTGGAGAACAATAAGATCATAAAAGAGGCAGTGCAACATAGAGATAATGGAGAGATATGTTGCATGGAAAGGTTTGTAAACTTGCAAGCAAAGAATGCTGGACAACAGGAAACTTGATATTGGCTGAATAATACCTTTAAAATACAACAGTGACTTAGATCATAGCTTTCATAGGCTCATGACAGTTTTTCATTTGAATTTACCTGGGACGTCGGGTCTCAGTCCCTCCTTACGAATTGGAACAAATTGTCCTGAATTCCCCGTCTTTCCTGCTCAGGTCGAGTGTTCCTTTGAGTTTTCTGGACAGTCTTTGGCAGCCTTGCAGGCCAACATTTAGTTTTTTGCTACTGCTTTGGTTAATCTTCTTGAGATCATTTTCTAGTTCACCCTGAGGGACAGCACACCTGGCCTTTTCTCTCTCCTTGCTAGATAAATTGTACACCCTCCACCTGGTAAATCATGAGGCTCTGGCATCGGTAATTGGTGCAATAGATGTGCGACACCAGTATTGTTTCTGAGAGTCTCTATGGGGACACACGGATGCTAATGAATTGCCAGTGCATTGATCTGCTGCACCAGCCATGGGTGTGTTTGTGAACACTCGCCACACACTGTGTAAGAACAGTACATCATGTTTGTTTATCTGTGCAGCAGCAATTGGAAATGTTATTAACAGGAGGAAGTACTGCAGCTGTATTTGCAGCAGTGTCCTTGATGCTGTATTGCAGTGAACAAGCCATAGATGGCGAAATGTTGTGTCCGAGTTAAGGAACCAAGACATCTTTCGGTGCACTGATTGGAAGCTGATGTCTGCAACAAAGCCACAACAACCCTCCTTCCGCACAGCTTCACATGAAGAAGGCAGAATTCCTGGTTGGATTATTGGTTATCCCAGTGTCTGCCGCACTGTTCCCTGCCCTAACCCAACCCCCTCCTGTGCCCTGTGGCCTGTAGATTGCTTTTAAAGCCTTTCTGTTCCCCCTCACAGCTGCCAGTGCTTCCCAGCCCTTGTTGTCCCTTTTTTTTTTTTTTTTTTAAGCCCCTCCTCCTTCCCCTGACGTCGCTTCTCCTCCTCTCAGCAGTAGCCGTTTCCCAACTTCCTTCATCCTGGTGGAGCACTGAAAATTGAAAACAGACAACGGGTGTGGGGAGGAGAAAGTACAGAGGAGTGCAAGGTCTATCTTTGTCTGCCATCTGAGTCATTTTCATTGTTCAGCTGTGGCCACTGCAGTTTGATTAAAGGGCGCCCTCTGTGGTCACTGCTGCACAGTGCAGGAGCAGACATTTTCCTCTCATGTCTGCCTTTGAAATGCCCATTCTGTGTGTCATACTGGTAAAATGGAGTACTTTGCTCTCAGTTGGCAAACATTCTTTCCCATGAAACCCACAGAACGGCAGTCCTAATTTTTATCTCTCTCCCAGGCTTATGATATATGCCTACTCATATTATTTTTTTTCATTTGAATGCCTTTATGGGGTTCCTGCAGTTGTCATTGCTGGGAGCTTTGTTTAATGCTGATTCACTGACCTCTGCAGTCTGACAGGGGAAATGTTTGGAGGCTCGTTAGATAGCGTGTTCTAAATGATCAATTTTAGTATATTAGTATTTTGTGATTAATTCCAGTTTTATAATAAGACTCCTCATGCCAGCAAACAAACACACATACATGTCTATTTAAAAAAAAATCACATTTGATGTGCTTTCACGGTGGGTGGGCTGCTTCATACACCATTTCATTCAGAACGTCATCTGTTCCACTTTAAACAAGCTCTCTCACCCTTTTTTTGACCCCCAGATGGAAGCGGGCGGAGAGCCGCTACACAGTGGAGAGAGCTGCGATCATCAGCCACTGGAACTGGCTCCAGGCCCACATCTCCGACTTGGAGTACCGCATCCGACAGCAGACCGACATCTACAGACAGATCCGTGCCAGCAAGGTCAGTATGAACCCCTGCATGTGTGTATTAAACGTTAGACCGTAAGTTGGCTCTCTCTTCTGTTGGTGGTTAGGAGTACAGAGGGGGTAATAAACATTTCCAGTGAATTTCTGTGGTGGAGCTGCTGATCTGGTTCTCTACCCACTGTGTAGCACCGACCTTGTCTTTGCATTTGTATATCACAATATGTCTTTGGGGGGAGAGTAAAACACTCAAATTTGATTCCACAGGGCTCAGTAGAGTTAGGAGGTGTCGCCCCCGGTGCAGTGCCTGCAGGTGGGACAGAAGTGAAGGCAGAGCCTGTAAATACTCAGGTAAGCACTGTGAAGGTGTGTGTATGACAGAGGGGCTTGTTTTCTTGTACTATTGTCTCTTGATACATGTTTGGAGGCCTCACAGTTTGAGGATGCTATTAGAGCCAGCTTTCAAATGCTCTGAGTTTTCAGTGTTGTGCTACATCAGAGTCATTAAGTCTTACAGGGATCATGTGGAGTTTTTGTGATTGAGGCGACCACTTGCATTGTACTAATTATTCACTTGTTAAAAGAACATTGTTTAATGACATCAAGAGTAGAAATGATCTTCAGACCCTTTTACTACAGCTCTAATCATATGCAACAGTGGCTCAGCAAAAATAAAGTTAAACATCCCATATCATGTACTTTTCTGGGTTTTGTTTGACAACCCGATATATTTGCTATTAAAAGTATAGAAATTCAACTCCATATAGTTGTTTTTTTTTGCTCGCTCAAGCGTCTCATTGAAGCTCCAAAAAGCAAAGTTCATGTTTCATGTCAGAATATTCATGAGCCTCTCATTTGACTGGCTGACTATTTTGTGAGTGACATGTGGCCCAGGCCAACCACAGCCTGGAGACAGATTTAGCTTCATTAAACTCACCGGTCTCTAAAGTGAGATAGGCAAAATAAAATCTAGAGCTGATTGTTGCGGTCAATTTGTGTTTGAAAAACTGAAAGGTGGGTGTGATTGTGTGGATAGTCAGAGGGTGCTGCTGCATGACATCACAGTCAGTGAAGTGCAAAAGAGCCATGAAATGTCAAGGTTTCTAAATCTAGGCTGTATGCATTTCTCAGTTTTTCTGTGTTGTCTGTGATGCGAGGTACAGTTTATATATAACCCCTAGACCACCTCTAGAGTAAAACACAATCCATGATAGTGGCTATTTGCATGCTATGGGACATTTTTTTTAAATGAAACTTGTGAGCATCGAGCATCGATATAACATTTGTATCTTGAACCCGTTTGCCTACCACTCTTAGAAATACTCTTACTTATAAACTAATTGAAATCTTTTCAGTTTGTAAATCTATAAAGTTCAAAGTAAATATTTGATTAAATCAGACTTCATTTAACACTTTAGTTAGTCTGACTGTTCAATAGGAGCCGTTTTACTGTTTTTAGTGAAAAGTCAACTTGTTAGTTCTTGAAAATCAACACGATTGGAAGTTAAATGTTTACAATAATTATTTTTTAATGTGAACCTCAGCCTAGTGTCGCAAGCTATACCGATACTGGAAAGGTGTCATAATACCCTGCCGTTATAAATGGTACTGTACCCTATCTTGGTGATGATTTTCATGTTTTACTGCAGCGTTTAATAATTATTTGCTGAAATCATAAAAATATTGTATTATTTCTACTTAGGAAATAATTTTAAAAAATCTAATCGTCATCGGCAATCTCAAACACCATTATAAGGTGTCTGAGTGCCATGTCTCTTGTTAAGGGTGTAATTTTGATATTGTAACAATATCATAGATGGGGCTTGATGGTCAGTGGGCTGTTTGGTGCCTCGCTGCCTCTTAGTGTCCTATACGAAGTGTGTGTACATAGCACCAATGCAGCAAGGGGTTTCTATTTTCTAAACTCAAGGACACTGTAATTTATGATACAATTAATTTAGCTGTTGCCATGTTCTGGAAGTAAAGTGGTCTATAGCTGATTATTTTTAAAACAAAATGAGGAAACAGGGGAGGAGGCTGGTGGGTCAGAAAGGCAATGATTCCACCTCAGATGTCGTTCTTTGGAACAACCCCCCCCCTCTGTTACGAAACGGTCATTTTTACCCATTTTATTTTTTTTATTGTGCTGTACTATTACATAATTTATATATTCAGATTTTTTTAATATATATTCTGTAAAGCACTTTGTACTTACTGTTGGTGAAATTGCCCGAAGGACAACTGAGACAGTGGAAAAGAGAAAGTACTTTTTAAAACCACAATGGCTAACACAGTACCCAAGGTTTCGTTATGAGGGGAAAGGTGTGTGTGTGTTTCTGTGTGTGTGTGTGTGTGTGTGTGTGTGTGTGTGTGTGTGGGGGGGGGGGGGGCAATATCAAGGCTGGGTAGTATCGACAGTATGAACAGAATGCTGCTGTTGTAAATATGTGCCACGGTGCAGCTTCTGGCTTTACTGTCATAGCACAGATACGCACATGTGCCGTGCTACGGAAGTGCTGTGGCTGCCAGAGTTGAGTCACTAGCTCCAGTCAGTGCTTGTGTTTCACCAGGTGTGCCGTGACCTAGAAGAGACTTTTTGCAAGTCCTTATTTGATAAAGTTGAACTGGTTGTGTGAACACATCTTAAGTTGTGATAGCAAGACTTGGAATAATTTTAGTTTGATTGAAACCATTCTGTTTTTTTCATTTGTGTAGAAAAGCTTGTGAAGAATGAGCTCTACGTGATGCGTCTTGATGACAGAATAGGGTTTAAAGCTTGGGGAGAGCCCAGCCTCTTCCACAAATCCACTCTGAATAATTCAAGGCCACAGGACTGGGATGATTCAGTTTGTCTATTATGTGGTTTCTTAAAATACCCTGGGTGTGCAAAGTGCTGTTGGTCAGTGTGTGTTCCTGTGCCAGTTAACATAAGGTGTCGTCTCACTGGCTTTTGTCTTATCTGTCGATGCAGGATGTTGGTTCAGAACGGCTGGAGCACACAGGCCCCGCCCACGTCACCAACACAGAGCCCGGCCCTTGGAAAGGTCAAAATGGACAGCCAGTTAACGGCGTTCTCAGCAGGTACAGCTGATAATGATAACCTCGTTTCAGGCTCCCAGAAGGGAATCTGCTTTCTGAAACACAAGGGGGTACTTCTTGATTAAAATAGATTTGGATGATTTTCATTATGAGATGCCAATTTAGCTGTTGGTCCAACATTTTAAACCAAAATTAAATTATCAAGACTTTACTGTTGAATATCTGTTTTTCTTATTTTATCTCAAAAAATGGGAGATAATACAAAAATCATGGCCTCCTTATCTTTTATTTTATGCTTATTTTTTTTCTAAAGGATTAAACCTACATGTTACTAATATCTTTAATTGTGCCGGATGTCCTTTGTGATAAAATGTTTATTAGATTTGAAGGACTGAGATCTTGTGACCTCATTTGTTCTGATAGGATGGCAGAGAGTGCGGACACAAAGCACCAGCAGCAGCCGTACGACAGCACATGCGTCGCCGCGCGTACGCGGCCGCTCGTCAGCTGTCGGCGGCGGCGGGTCATTCAGCCCAACACTGTGCCCAATCTCAACGGCAAGGTGAGTTTCATCGTCCTCCGCTGTTAAATTCAGAGCCGCATAAAACAGCTCGTTATTCAAAATTCACATATTGACCGTTTTCACCTCAGCGGGGACCAAGAGGTTTTCATTTGCTCGGCTGCACCTTTGAGGCTAATGAAGCAGATTTTAATTATTGGAGATTTGTTTTGTCTGTCTTTTTTTCTTTTTTTTTTAAATCACTTTTTGACTGCTCTGATTAGTTGCTTGGTTTGTAACCGCATAGTTGAGTAAACAGGAGATGGCTGACTTATTTCTGGACAAAAATAGGGCATCTCCCTTCAGAGTGGAAGCAACGAAGAGCAGTAATCGCCCTTGTGACGACAAAGTTTTAGTTAAGGAAATGAAATACCCATTGGCTGATGGTTCATGTTTCTCCCACAATATTTCAGTTCAGTGTGTCTGTAGGTCAGAGGTTTAAAAATGTGTAAATATAAGATCTTTAAAACTTAAAGGTCTTTTTGCACATTTCTCTGTGCTACTCAGTCCATTAACAGAACAGTAAATCTGTATTTTTTTTTCTTTTCATCACTTGTTACTAAATCCCAAAGGTTATTTGTTTAAATTTTTAATTTAAACAAATAGCCAGTTCATTACCTGTTAGAAATAATTCTTAAAATGTTGGTACTCACCTAACTTTGTGCTATATTAAATCGTAGAAAATGTAATTGTATAGAAGTAATTTGATCCTGAGTAATACATGCTTAGGGTTAATTAATTTGAGTTATAAATATTCATAGCTTAGTTTTTTACGATATGCAACACACCTTTGTCCACCGGCAGGCCCAGAGAAGCAGCTGTATCCAGTGTAACTGCAGGGTCAACCCCAGCTGTGTGATGTGTGGTGGCTGGCCCACCCCCAGAGAGGACCCTCAGTACGAGCTGCCCACCCTGGAGCGCCTGTCAAGGCTGGATCTTGGCATCCACCCCCTCCTCTCCTTCCCTGATGGTCAGTGCTGCTCACTCAAAGAACTCACTTCACGTCATTCAGTCATTTCCTACTTTCCATCTAAAGCAGTGATGCTCACTGTTTATTCCCTCAAGAGCCATATAGGAAGAAAACATACCGTTTGGCTGGTTGTCCCCTCGTCAGGGTCTGCATGCTGATTTCCTCTGATTTTCTATATTTTTACAGGCCTGTGAGCCACAAAGTAAAGCTTTGATGAGTAACTAGGATCTAAAGGGAAGACGGTCACTGAATAGCCATAGCGTTAATTCTCACCGAGAAGTTCTTAGACAAAATTTTGGACAATGATCATTTAGACAAGAATATTTTCAAGGCAAACACAGGATTTCCACAATTCTTAGGGAATCGTTCATTCTCCAGATGCAGACTTCCAACTCCTGATAAATAATTGATATAAAATTAGACAGAACAACAATCGATTTGGTATGTGCTCATCTAGTAGGCTGTCTTCAGCTTATTATCAATTGTTCATGCCTTTTGCAAATTTCTATATTAAATATTGAATATAATAAATATTGAACTACAGATGCAACTATGTAGTATTCAGTTTTTCATTGACTGCAGTTGCTTGCACGTTTTGTAATTTGGATTGCAATCTTCTAATTGAGTGTTTTAAGGAATTAACGAGTTGTTTGTCCCTCAGATGTTTGTATAGGCCTACGTCTGCAGCAGGTGATGAAGAGCCAGTGGCAGACCAAGTCACTGGAGAGGAGCAAACCACTGAAGAAGCTCTCCCTCAAACACAAGCTTTCCTCATCCAAAGAGAAGCACAAGTTTGCCAGTTCACTTATGGCAGTCAGTGAGTACAAATTCTGCTAATCTCACGGCTTTAGACACTTTACCCCTTTAAAAATAAGTCACAGGTATATTAATGCTGTCTACTCTGTGGAGACTCTTATTTTAGATATAATTATATGAATAAATGGTCAAACTGTTATATAACCAACATTGTAGAATAATCTACTATATTTTTAAAACATTTCCATTTCAACAAAACTATTTCCTCATTTTATTTTAATATTACCGCCTGATTATTGTGAAATATCCCATAACCCTTCTTCTTTACACAATATTTTATGGCAGATTAAATTTATTTCACTCCAAGATGTTTTTTTACTACTTTGGTACCTAATTGTCAACAGAAGATCACAGACAGATAAAATGTGGGTTGATGTCTGAGTTTTTGCTCTAATAGTCGTAGTTCATTGGAGAAAATCAGTCTTACAACAGAACTTTGGCTCTCACTTTAATGATAACACGTCGTTGGTGTTGCAGGACTAGGCCACTATAAGAACCGCGCTGAGAAGCCGAGGACAGTGGACAGCAGCGTGGGCAGCAGCAGCAGTGTGGCCAGGCTGGAGGGCCAGGCCATGTGCAAGACTGAGCGACTGCAGGCCCTCTCCACCCCCTTAGGGGCCTATGACAAGAACTTCAGCCGCAAGAGATTAAGAGAGCACTCGCTGGACAGGACTGACTGTGAGTCTGATGGGAATAAAGCCTGGGGTAGACCTAGAGCTGGGCGGTAGGACCAAAAGTCGATGTCACAGTATTTTTCAAAATTGTGTTAAATTTTTTCATACCTGACTAGGTGTTAACTCAAATTTCAAATAGTTTTGAGGATGATTACTGCAGTAAATTGGCTTAGAATGACCAAACAAGTATTAACACAGTCCTGTTAACAAGCGCGTCTTTGAGTGGCATTCTGTGCTGCAGTGTCAACGTTAACGTTACCTGCAGACGTAGATGAGGCTGCGGATCTTAGTTTCACACATCCTTCTTATTCTAGGACATGTTTTGGGTGGAGGTGGTGAAGCTAATTGTTTGTGTTGCCTCCTGCAGCTACAACTTTAGCCTGACAACATAAGACACTGGTATTTGCTATGAAAGGGTATAGCGCCCAGCACTATATCTGCATATTGAAGGTTCCTGGGGTAAATTAATGCATATACAAGTGAAGAGTTTGTCCTGGCTCAAGGAAACTCAGCAGTTTTCTAAATGTGTTTGTCTCCTGTCCTCCAGCCTCCCCTAAACTCTTCCTGGACTCGAGCAGCCCCTGTCCAACACTGGCCAACATGCACTCGTCCCTTCACAGCCCCCTTACCCGCCAGCTGTCCACATCTTCAGAGAACTCCACACCACTGGGCCCCGGCAGCCAGAGTGTCCCTAACACACCTGTAAGGAAACACTGGACTAGGTGTTACTAGTTATTTGCGTAGATAATTTTCTGACAGTGAACTGGGACATTAGTAATGCTCGTCTACCCAAATATTAAGGATTCAAGGCCTCAGTCAAGGCGCCTCCCCTTCTTTCTAAAATAGACCAGACTCCAGCACTGCCTCATCTTCTGCCATCTGATGTGGTCATATGTAGGAGAGGCAAGCAGTTTATCAAGATGTTAGAATTGTGCTATGACTAAAAATCATATTTTTCTATTTGACTGGTTGAAAATCTATATTTTAAATGAGAAGATGATCACTTTGAAGGAATTAAGACATGAGTTTAAATGATCAGACATTAGCCCTGATGTGTCTACATGTAGGAAAAGTAATTATATTCATATTGGGCTAAACTGGAAAATCTGATTCAACTTGAAAATCCTGATTTAGCCGCAGCCCTAGACTGTAGTGAGTGAGAGGTCTAGCTTGCTAAGAAATAAAAATCATCTGCAGTGTATTACCACACTGAAGACATGCTAGACAGGCAGGATGAGTCAAAACTCAAACGGAAACTCAATTTAGTTAATTCTTTGTGGTTTCTGAAGACCAGGAAACAAACATTTATTCACCACTTATTTTGACATCAGACATGAAAAATGGAAAACATAATATTCAACTAGATTGAGTTGACATGAAATATGCTCCACCTCTCTTGTAATAAATACTGACTGTGACATTTTGATTGTTTTTATGTTGAGACGTTGACCCAACCATGTGATGATCATACTTTTTGTGATGGTGTTGTGCTTTGTGTTGGTTTTATATATATGTTTGCACATTCCTTTGTCCCCCAGCAGCAGCCCATTAAGAGGAGGCGAGGTGAAAGCTCTTTTGACATCAACAACATCGTAATCCCCATGTCTGTGGCTGCCACCACCAGAGTGGAGAAGCTCCAGTACAAGGAGATCCTCACACCCAGGTAAACATCTACACCGGAGCTGCTGCTGCTGCCGCCACGAAGGCCTCAGCAGCACAATATTTGTCTTGTTGTCTCCTAGTCGGCACAAGCTTTATGAATGCAGGAACTGCTGGTTTCCTGTGCTAAAGTTTATATTTTGTCTGTGTAGTTGGCGAGGAGTAGACATCTTCGCACAGCCCATAACTGAAGAGGAGAATGAACGGGATGTAAGTATTTACTACCACCAAAATAATCATGAATATCCCCTCATATTACTTAAAACCATTCAATACTAAAAAGGGCAGTGAATGAACAGTGACACCTGGTGGTCTGATTTTTACCAGTCATAAGGTTATTTCCTTCAATCTCCTTCAAAATTTTCATTGATTGATCTGTCATTTATTTTCTTAATTAGTCGATTTAGTATCAGAAATTGCTGATCACATTTGCATTGCTTTTTCTTTCTACAACCCTATAATCAGTTTACTATCATAGAATGAACAAATCAACCAAAATCATATTTTAGAAGCTTCAACAAGATAATTTATCATAATAAATCATGCGTCAACATTTTTGCAAGTCCGTTATAGTCAGAATATTCTTCAATTACAAATATTTTGATTATCGAATCTTTTATTTTTGCTGGTTTAAAGCAAGAAATACATGATTGTTAACTGAACACATTAGCGTTTTTGATGGTGGATCAGATGAAATGAGACATTTCAAGACGTCACCTTGGACTTCTAACAATTCATCAAAGGAACAACTGGCAGAATGGAGCGTGTTCTAAACTGAAGTCAGCTCACTTGAAGGCATTTTGTCTCTGCAGTTGGAGGATCTGTCAGATGCAGCTTTCACTCAGCTTCATCAGCCTCATGAGGACCAGGAGCGGACCCGCTGGACTTGGATGGCCTTGGCTCCTGCTAAGAGGAGGGGCAGCAGGTCACTACAGCAGCAACCAAATCCACTGTGACATGCCAGTTGTCCATCGTAGATACTCGATACTAATGCCTCTGTGAACCGTTGCTTCCTCTAGGTCGTACAAATCCGTCGACGGGCGGACCACGCCGCTGTTGTGCGGGACCAACCCTCCCACCCCTCAGCCTGCGTCCCCGGACCCAGGCCACTGCCCCATGCTCCACGACTACAGCTACGTGCCGTCGCCGATGAGCCCGCCCAGCCCCGACACCACCTCCAACCCACACACACCCTGCTCCAGGGACTCCCATCGCCTGCTGTCCAGCGAGGACACGCGGTGTTCAACGCCAGACTTCACGTTCGAAGAAAGGGTGAGTAGAGTGACGGCCGTCTATTAGTTAACATCAGAGAAGGTTGAAACTTATTCATGGAACAATTTCTGAATTCATAATTCATTTTTTCCTGGCGATATCGGTTCATTCCAAGTAACCTGCAAATTATTTGTTTGTGTGGGTTTGAAGTCATGATTGAAAGGATGTTGTTGTTTGCAATAGGAATCTGCGCTTGATTTGTCAGCATTTGTTGTTACTTGAAATCACAAAAGGAATACCAGTATTTCTGCCTAATGAGCCTGAACACCTCAACTTGATGAAAATAATTAATCTTTAAAAGTACAATTTGTGCAGCAGTATTTATCATCATCATCATAGCGTCATCATTAACAGTCCTGTTTTAAATCTACGTGTAGACTTTGTGTTGTGTTACCGGGTAGAGAGTAGTTGAGGTTTTTTTGTCCCGTCACCATGGATACATCTGGTATTATTTGTGATTTAATTAGTCTGTCCCCTTTAGTTCACGCCGAGGTGAGGGAACACTGTGTTACAACTGAATCCTTCAAAAACATGTTACATCACCATCTTGTCACATTTTAATTTTGTGCTATTGGGAAAGGCTTTGCAGAGATCAATCGAATGAATCTTAGAACGTGAAGCTGTTGAATTGAATGTTGCGATTCCCTCTAATTTGGGATTTGTAAATGAAACTGATTTGAAAACTGTTTTATCTATTTTAAGCGCAGATGAAACAAGCAGTTTTTCTTTTACTCGTTTGTAAGACTCAAGTTTAAAATCTTCAAATTCTACCCTTCCAATAGATCAACCAATTACATCTTTAATTCATTGTTGGATCATTTGCTTTATTTCTGAAGACACATGAGGCTGAGTAGTACTCCCGTCGCTAACGCTAACTTGTAAATAATTACGGTCTTGTGTTTTCAGACGGTGGCACCGTGGGAACGTCGAGGTTTTCCCCTGCCAGAGGACCCGGCCCCGGAGCCGGAGCCTGACCACATCAGGCCCCGAATGCGCAGCATCTCAGGTTGCCGAGCAACAGCCTACGGCCGACTGGATTCAGACGACATGGATCTGCCTTGCGAGGACGACAGCGGCCCCAAACACAAGGCGTCCACCCACCGATGAATGACTTGAGGTCCCACGGCTCCCTCCCACAGCTCCTCTCTGGCATTAACAAGCAGAACCTCAAAGCAGAATAAGATATTAAATGGGTTCCTGTTGTTTGATATTCAAACATCAGTCTAATACTTTTCACAGTTTTTAGTGAACATTATGGAGATAGAAGCCTTTCCCTACACTTGTTTTTGTCACAGGAAAAAAAAAAGGATAAATGTAAAACGAAAAAAAAAAAGTATAAAACAACACGTTACAAAAAATGATTTCTGTAGTAGGCTAAACAATGTACATGGGGGCTTAGTGGTGTTTCATATGTCGCGTGTACACTTGTAGCGCACTATGTAGCGGACTCCTCAAAATATGGCCAAAGGGTGTTTTCTATTGACTAGTTTGCTCGTAATTCCCATGTACATTTTTAGTGGAGTGACAAATAACAAAACAAGAAAAAATACCCTCCCACCACCCTCATCCCACCTCCCCCCTCATCCAAATAAACAGGTACATTTGAGATGTGGCCCCCCACCCTCCACCCCGCTCCCTCTAGAGGTCGCCTGAAATCACCAGAGCACTTCTCCAACTGCCAAGTCTAGTTTTGTTTGTTTGCTTTTCTTTGTTTGTTTTTTTTTTTCATTCCTGACATGTTTTATATCTGTTCTGTCTGTTCCAGCGTAACACATCCTGTCTTTTTTTTTTTTTTTTGAATAGTAAAATCATTCCTTTACAGTCTCTTTTTGGAGAGCATCCAGCCTCGCGGCCTCTTCCTCCCTGTTCTGTTTAACAGCGAGTGACGGCATAGAGGACCGGGGTGTCTGGTTTTTTTTTGTTTTTTTTTGAGCACTTGCCCGACAAAGCTCTGCTGCATGCTGAAAACATGCTAATGTTAGTCTTATCACAACAGCACACAGACAATTTCCACTTATTAAAGAATAAAGATAACAGGGATGATTGTACCATCTGCTAATTTCATTCCCTTTTCCTCTTTGCGTACAGTCTCTGCTGTATTACGTTAGAAAAGTCAAAATTGTGGCAAAAATAAAGACGTAAAAATGTACCCTCTCTTCTCTGGGTCAGCTTGACAAGTTTTTCTCTTGCAAACATTTCAAATGTAGCAGCTCTCAGCTAGAAGCCACCCCCAAGCTCAGGTTCTATCAATTTAAGGGAATATTTTCTGCTGTTAATAGTTTCAGTGTCAGATTGATACAATCTAAACTACTCTGTTGCAAGAAGGATTTTTGATTTTTTTTTTTCACCACCCCACAATGTCATAACCATATTCTCTCGCCTCCCCCTTAAGTAACTAATTGCTATGCAAAAAAAATCGATGGTGGTTTTTCATTATACACCTGTTTTTATGCCACAGCCATTCAATCACTGTTTTTTCTTTTGTAGTTAAGCAAGATGTCAATGTACCTGTTCGATTGTTGCAGCAGTTAACCTAATCAAAAAGCAGAATTGTTTTTGTTTTTGTTTTCTTTTTTGTAAATAGTACCATTAAAACATTTATGTTTAACTGGCATAATTGTTTTGGCCTCAATCATTAAGTGCAAAAAAAAACAACCAAAAACCGTTTGGATGTGTTGGAAATCACTCAAAAGCTGATTTAACTTTTGTTTTCATGCCTAAAACCCCATTGGTGTTTTAAAAAGAAACAGAATAATGTGTTTAATAGTGAAATCCCGCAATTTAACACAATAGAATAAAAGTACAGCAACAGCAAGTTTTTTTCTCAGTTTTCTGAATTAGTCAATTGAAAGTTTCCATTATGCATCTATAATTTACTTTAATGGTGGAAGAAATACCCTTATATCAGTAAATGTATTGCAGTTTGGTTATTATATTTTGACATTAATACTGAAGTATCAAGCATGTAAGCTGTTAGCATTTTACAATGGGAGCTAGTTTCACCTACTTTATACACAGTTGGCTTGTCGTCCACTGGTCTCCAACAGTGGTCGGACTCCTCTAAAGGGTTACGAGATAAATCTGAGGTGCATGATACACAAATGATCTATTGTCACTTTTTGGGGCTTTTCCTTCAATCTTAGATTTTTGGTGAAATATTGGATCATTTATTGAAATTCATTCATGTCACATTTAAAATGTGACCCCAGAAAGCTTGTTATATTATTCATTGTCATACAGTAGTGTTCAAAATAACAGCAGTCCAATGTGACTAACCAGATTAATCTAGGTTTTTATTATATTTTTATTGCTACATGGTAAACAACTTAACAGCAGGTGCAGTAGATTCTCAGAAAACCAACAATACCCAGCATTGATGATATCAGGCTCTTAAAGATGACATTGGGCAATTAGTTGAAAGGGGTGTGTTCAAATAGCAGTGTACAAACTCCAAACTTATGTGTTTCTAGGATGTAGCGATCCTTTGAATCACTGAACTACTTTTCAATTGTAAGACCACTTTTTTTTATAACTACTTCACATCTGTGCAGCATGGAGTCGACCAGTTTGTGGCACCTTTCAGCTGTTGGTCCACTCCTGTTTTTATCAACAGTTCCACATTCAATTAGCCTTTTTTGGTTTTGCTTCAGAAACAACATTTTAAATGTCACCCCACAAGTTCTCAATTGGATTAATGTCCGGTGTCTTGTTTTTTCTCCATTTTATCACAAAATTGATGAACTCACTGATTGAATTCCAGTGTTTTGTTTTGTTTTTTTTAACAAATCCCTTTGAACTAATTGCCCAATGTCACAGCCTTAAGAGTGTGATATCAATGCTGGGTCTTGTTGGTTTTCTGAGAATCTACTGCACCTGCTGGTAAATTATTTGCCTTGTAGCAATAAAAAATATAATAAAAACCTGGATTAATCTGGTTAGTCACATTGGACTGCTGTTATTTTGAACACTACTGTATCACCATCAAATACATGAAGTGGAGTCAAAGCCAGAATAGTTCCCTCTGAAATGTGGTAGAGTGGAAGTATAATGCATAACATGGAAATACCCTAGTACGAGTACTTCAAACCCGTAATTAAGCAGACTACTTGACTGAATAGTTACCTTCACCACTGGTAAAATGTGATGTGTTGCAGAAACGTGAAAACGTGGGAGTTTCTGCTGCCACTTGACGTGTGTCAATTAGCCTGTGGGTGTTTTGTAGTATACATTTAAAAAACAAGGTGATTTACCTGCGTGTTTCACTCCCTCACGACGCCAGTTCACCGACTTCATAGCATTTTATTTTCAAATACACATATACAGCAACGAGAATCATCATAAACCAGTTATTGATAAAATGCACAATAACGAGAACAATCACATTTTCCACAACTGTACAGCGTCAGACGTAAAAACCAAAAGGTGATCCAGTTTTTTTTTTTGTTACCACGGAAACCCCCCCTCCGACCTGCTCCTATAGAGGACGCCGACCCCCCCCTCCCCCCACCCCCAACCATCCATATCCTCTCCTCCTGTGCAGTGGGAGCAGCTCCGTCCACTCAGCATCTGTTTCACACTTTGAGATGAACGTGGTCTATTTGAAAGGAAAGCGTTTAGCATGCAGATAATGTTGCAAGCGCACCCTTAAGTCCTACGTGTCTGCTCTTTTTGAACTGAAAGTAGCATCTTTCACGGACATAAAATGTTTGATATCTACGCTTGTTGACAGCACGTTAAAACACACAGCTGGGACAAACCGTGGGACTCTATCGACACACACCTTTGTGAAGAGTGAAGTGAAGGGTCGCCCTACATCTGCCCACACACACACACACACATCGGTTATTTATTTATTTAATTTTTTCCAGTCCTAGGGTTCAGAATCGGTATATCCTTCCAGAGTCGGAGAGTCATATAATCATAAACAGGATATACAAAGAGACCACTTTGTGAAAGGGAGGCAACAAGCAGACAGCCGTCTCTTACATGATGTGCATGCGAGAACAAGTCATAATTAGTGCGAGTAGTAGTGATGAATCACCGGTTCCTGGACGTGTGAGCCGAGTATCTTTTTTTTTTTTCTTTTTGAAGGAACGTTGTCATGTTACAAATAAAGGAAAAGAAAAAAAAAAACAGCGATCTGAGCAGCTGGTTGCACACACAAACAGCTCCCACGATCCGTTTTCATCGAGGCCTCAAAGGATAATCGAAAGCTTCCTGACCTGAAAAAAAAACACGCAATCTTTTCTAGTTGTTTCATGGAGTCTGAGTATGAAATTTCACTTTATGGCCAAAAGTATGTGGATGCACCTGTCCTCATATTTATGTAAAAAAAAAAAGAAATCTTCAGCCTCACAATGCAGCCTTCTCTTTCTGTTTCAATTCATTGCCAGGCTTATTCGATGACTTCTTTTATTCGAGCTGATTAACTGTATAGACAAACATCGTCATATTTGATGTTTTAAATTTTGCGCTAATCTTCCATTTTCGGGCCTCTAAAAGCTACTTTATGTGTACCGCAGGGCACCTGAAGGGCAACGAAAAGTTTTGTAGGCATTTTTAGACAAAAACACGCTTCCAATTCAGTCTTTGTTTCCTGTTTCATCTTCACGTCATGCTGTGCACAAAGCCAGCTCCATAAAGAAACACAGTTCATGGAGTGAGGCCTAAACCTAAACCCAATCAAACACCTTTCATACCGGAACAACTTCCTTTATCGTGTCTGACCTCGCCGACGCTCCTGGAGCGGGCCTCCGCCGCCGACTTACAAAAACCTGCTCGAAAGTCTAGAAAACCTAACAGGGTGGAGGCGGATCAGTCTCAGTACCGACACGTGTCCACACACTCCTGGCCATGCAACCCGAGTTTAAAGGCAACCAGCTGAGCGCCACATCAACGGCCATGTGTTCCTGGTGCAGATAAAAGACATAATGATTAGCAAATGAACTCAGTGCTGTACAGTTTTGTCTTGTTGCTCGGTTTCAGCTTCGATCCAACCACCACACCAATCCATCCAGCCATACCCACTCTTTCAGAACGCTACTCAACCTGTAAGAATCGTCATATATATATATTTTTTTTAATAATTGCAGTGAACCACAAACTACCTACCGCTTAAGTGCATATAAATGCAGTTTAAATACTGTCATCAGTGATGAGCTGACCGTCTAATCCTCAATAATATGGCCGTTAAAGTTACACTTTAAATGCCTTAAGGTTAATTTTCCTCCTCGTTTTAAGCTTTTAAGCGCGTTACAATAGAGTAGTAACAAAACAAAAAAAAAAAAAGAGAGAGAGAGAGAACACTGACAGTAGCAGGCACGATACAAATGAAATGTTTCTTCATATCAAATACATGTCATATATCCACAGATTACGATTATAAAACTGTGCCCAACACAAACCAAAGTTTCTAGTCTAGCTGTTCTGTTTTTTTTTTGTTTTTTTTTCCACCTACAGCAGCTGGAGGTGCAGCTCATGTCGCGACTACACAAAGCAAAGACAGCAGCGGTGAGGTCTGAAAGCATCCTTTTTTTTTGTTTGTTTTTTTTTGTTGTTTTTTTTTACTGCCTTGACAAGAAGATTTGCTACGCTTCTCTTTAACAGTTCTCCTCCCACGTCATCCCTCGCCATAACCCCCACCACCACCAGCCCATAACTGTTCCTTCTTGCTTGAGTTTCCCTCGTTTGATATTCTTCATCCCGGGAAATGAAAACACCGGGGCGGACACCCACCGAAAAAAAAGGAGACGAAAAGGTTTTTACGGGAAACCGAGTCTCGATATGATGTCAGATTTACCGGGATATGTGTGAAGATAGAGGAGAATTTTCTTTGTTTTTTCACAAGGAGAATTTTGCCCTGCTGGGGGGGGTACTTTAATTCTTAAAGGGATAGTTACAAAAGGTAGAATTAATGGAAAATCAGGAGATCCAAGACCACAGAGAAAGAACTTAAATTTTGGCTTGTTAATCCTGTTTTTCTTTTTCTTTTTTTTCTTAAGACCTCTACTAGTAACGCGTCGAGAACAGTTTCAAAGGTTAGTGAAGGATAAAACAGTGATGGGTAGCCTAAAAAAGTCCTGTGAACATAATGAGGAAGGCATCACAACTCCTCTACGTGGTCATGTGGTTGAGGTGGAGGAGGGGCGGGGCGAAGAGGGGGGGGCGGCTCACAAGCCCTGCTTGGCCAGGGAGGCGGACACCTGGTCGGCCAGCGTGGACAGCTGCGGAGAGTCGGCCATGTTGATGCTGCCGGAGGAGGAGACGGTGCTCAGCTGGTGGGGGGAGTCTTCCAAGGAGACGATCTCAGCGCCGTGGTCGGTGCGGGCCTTGGCCGACTCGCGGAAGCTCAGTTTATGGCTCTCAATCTGCGGTTAGATCAGAGGATTCGGGTGAAACGAGGCTGGGAGAGAAGGTGATGAAAAAAGCACTCGCAGCTACCGCCTTTATCTGAGGGAGGCGTTTTTAACCGAGGCTGCTTTCCAAGTGGTTAAATTTAGTTTCGAGTCAGTCGGATTAACCTTCATGGGGCGAAATAAGCCATTGAACGGGCTGCATCAAAAAAAAATAACTCAGTACCTTTAACATGATCTTAATCGAGCTATGCTGAAAAATGAGGTTTTTGCAGGTTTCAACAGGTTTATAGGGCCATAGATATATACAGATATGTGTATTTGTTGATGATTCTGTTAACTTTTAAAAAACATAACCAGACCAGACGAGACCTTTTGTCTCTCTCCCTCTTTTTAATTCATCAGACTTGGTTTTTTTTTTGTTTTTTGGTACTTTGTTGTGTCTGTACTGTTGTGGAGCATCATTAGCTTCATTTTAAGGCCGGAGAAGATCCTAAATCCAATCGTATTATCTGGGTGTGTTAGCTCAACTATAAGAAGTCCAACTCGGCCCGATTTCAACCCGACTAAGTTGTATACATGCATTTTAAAAATCCTGCTATAGCTTCAATTATCATGTAAACTTACTGACTGAATTTGACTTAGCATCAATACAACATTGGTTGTATTTTCTTTCAATTTGAAGAAGATTTAACGTAAAAACGGTCGCAATTTTCTATTCGACAAAACGCTATGCATATGATATTCAAAACAATCAGTTACAAACCATGGCGTGTAAATATCAAAAGGGCAGATTAGACAAATGTAGTTTGGGTAAATGAAACAACAGAACCCGGCACCTCATTTTCTGTGATTCAACGAGAAAGCGAGAAGCACGCCTCGTTAACTCTGAAATCGAATCTGTTGAAGACGGAACGGTTTCCATTTTTCCTTATTGTCCTTTGTTAAAATGGATCTGTCGTTACTTTCTTGATCTTTCACTGCAGCATGTTTATTATTCAGCATAGCAATAGAAAAACCATAGACTCCAGTCTTTGAAAATACATCAAATAAATGAATAAAATTATTATTAATAATAAATAGGAGTCTCTAGACTGTGACGATCGTCCGTGTTTCGCTGCAGCGTTTTTAAAAAAAATCATAACAATATAAGAGCATTTTCTATATCGGCAGGTAATTGATTATTAGTTATATTTATTTTATTTATTTATTTATAAAATTGTTATGATTTTCAACCCTGACATGTATACATCTATTTAATCGTCCAAGTCTCTAGAAATAACCCCCCCCAAAATTCTTTAGTACTTGGCATATGGGCATGGGGCATATATGTGCAAGTAGTTGTCAGTCAATAAAATGCAATTTTGTTCAAAGCAGAGTAGAAAATGAAAAAAAAGATACATAATAAATTATATAAATAAATGCATAAATGCTTTGAAAAAATGTTGGCTTAAATGGGTTAAACAGAAAAGGTAAGCAGTGATAGGCCTGTAACACAAGGGCTCACTGTAAACTAGACCTGCATGTCCAGTTCTACACTGGTGCAGGTTTACAGGTGCATTTCATTAAATTAGTATATGAGGGAAAAGTTTATTAATGACAGTAATTCAATTCAAAATGTCAAACTACAGTAATACATCATACAGCTTTTCATATGTCTGTATTTACTTTCTTTTATTCGTAATGGTCATGGCAGCTCATTGAAGCAGCGTCTCAAGGTGTTTACTGACAACAGGAGAGGAGATTATCAAGTAAAAAGGACACGTCAGCTCGTCGCTATGGTAACGGTAACAGTCTGCCTCAATTCCACCATGCCGCGACGCGCCTGTTGGAAAATGCGGGTGTTCCCATCGTTAATAGAGACAGAGGAAATGTCAATAAATATTGTTTTTTGAAGAATATGAATTGATCCAGAATCATAAAGAATAAGAATCATGATTCTTACATGAATTAACTTAACAGCAGGTTAATACTGTGTAATATTTCAGCTACAGTAGGACCACACCCGACTGGAATAACCTGAACATCCTGTTGAACCAGGGACAAGCTGCAAACACAAAACTCTGACGTGTTCAGTTGCTCTTTAAATATTAGTGTAAATGTTCCTTAAACATGTTCCCTAAAAGCTTTGGATAAACCTGAAAAAAAAATAAGAGACCACTGCAAAATGATCAGTTTTTTTCTAAATTATTCCACTTATAAGTATGTGTTTGGGCAAAAGGAACATTTTTGTTTGAGTCTATAAACGACTGACAATATTTCCTCCATATTCCAAATAAAAATAACATCGTTTAGAGCATTTATTTGCAGAAAATGACAAATAATCCAAATAATAAAAAAGACAATGTTTTCTGACCTCAATGCAAAGAAACACTATTAAATATATTTTAAAACAACATAATACTAATGTTTACACCAACAATCAATATTTGGTTCAATAACCCTTATTTTTAATCGCAGCTTTCATGCATCTTGACATGCTCTCCACAGTCTTTACCATTGTTCTGACTTTATTCCACTCCTGGTTCCTCTTTAACCATTTTAAGCCTAAGAACCACTAAATCTATGACTGTCATTTTATACTTGACCCATTTAAGCCCTGATTTTTTCATAGATTTCATGCACATAATTATATCAGTTGAGTCACAAACAATCATGTAATGTAAATATTTTTGTCTCATTTTATACTATTTTCTTTGCAGGAAATAGCATTTTAACAGCGATTATAGTTGCCAAATGCGCAAATATGCCCCAAAACAAAATATATATGTACAAAATTCTTTTGGAAGATTATTCTAGAGAATTGAATGATTAAATAGATATGTACATGTCAGGGTTAAAAATCATAATAATCTGAATAAAATGACTCTTTCTGGGAGGGTTTGTCTTCTCTGGAAAAAGGGGCAGGATGTTGATGACGTCATGTGACAGGAAGAACATTTTTTTGCTTAAAACCTTTTATCTAAGTTGTCTACTATCATGTCATTAGAAAAAAAAGCTGGATGAGTATCATTTAGATTTTTTTAAGTATAAAATGACAGTCGTAGACTTAAAGGCTCATAGGCTTAAATGGGTTTAATGTAGAGATGCTGATTTCAGGAAAAAAGCAGTAGTCTCTTATTTGTTTTCCAGAGCTGTATGTTAATTTAATATCTTTGCTTCAGTTTGCTGACACAGAGTTTCTGTGAGCTTTTTTTTTTTTTTAAACCAGCGATGCACACAGACACATAATGGAGGATAATCTCCTCCAGCCACTAGAAAGAATGATGCTGTTGTTTGAAGCAGCGACAGAGGCTTGTCAGTACTTACAGGAGTCCTCAATCTTTATGAGAGGGTTCGTCAAGACAGTGGTGACGGGTGCTGGGGGGACAGTCTGGGGTGAGTGAGGGGGGGTGACAGCAGGGGAGGGGATTGAGGGGCTGGCTGAGGTGCACCCCTCCGTTTCCTTCCCCTTCTCCCTCTACCAGAGGAGCCCCGGCATGGGAACAAAAAAACAAAACAAAACAAAAACAAGGCATGCAACAAAAATAGATTTGATGGATCAACAGAAATCAAAATGCAACACAATATGAAAACCAAACGAAACATGATGAACGACAAGAAAAAAAAACAACATTCATTTCTGATGAAAATGATGAGAATCAGCTGGTTTGGCGATGATAGAAGTGGCTGAAGCTGGTGCAAAGAATGGGAGGAAAATAATGACTAAGGAGTTAAAAAAAAGGATGAGAGATGAATGGAAGGGGGTGTGTGGGCTCTTGTAAAACCACCGTTGATCACTTTGGTGTTTTAACTTTAAAATATCTGAGTACACAGCACGCAGCGCTGGAAAAGTCGACCTGCCCTTTCGTCTGTTTTGTGGGTAAATGCAGGTTTAGGTTGAATTCTTAAAAGCTGTGATAAGGAACTAAAAAATCTGATATTATCAACAAATCTCAAGCTAAACCAACTATGATTTGATCTGCTTATAAGTATTGTGTGAGCATTTCAATCCTGATAGATGTATGTGCCATAGACCTCCATTGTAGTGTAAAAAGTTTTAAAAACTAGGGTTGTCAAAGTTAATAATGGGTTAACAAAAGTTCCTTTTAATGCTAATAATTAGCTATTTTAACACGCAATTTAGGCAGGACCACAAGTGGAAAAATCAACACATTTGTCCAGTGTTCTTACTGCAGCTCTCTCCTCTCACATAAATGAAATTTATAACCAAAATCATCATGTCCACAGTAAATTATCTTTTGTGTGTCTTTCTCATAAATCCTAAATCGTCTTACATTTCCACTGCTGCTATTTGCTGTTCTGAAACAAACTAACTAGACTAAAATCTTTATAATAAGGGACCATGTCACCCAGTGTAATGGTGTAGCCTTTTAACCCGTTTTTATTTTAAAACAATCCCCCAGCCTGCTAAAAACCAGCTGTTTTAGAAAATTACTGAGCCTTATCTAAAACTGACACTATTTAGCTTTTTAGTGCTGATTATTAATAGTAAAACCATCACAGAAATAGTGTAGCTCTACAAGTTAGTACAGGGCTTTGGCCATGCAACAGGGAGAACTGGCATCGAGTTAAGACACAGGCTACACTGCTGCTAATAACAGGTGCTTCATCTTGTGATTGTGAAACTGCAGGATGTCGTGACGTTATCACCTTTCTCTGTCCACCGCCAGGAACGTGACCGATGTTGTCAAGAGAGCCGATCTTGGATTGGACTTTGAATTCCAGCTTCTCGTTTTTGATCTCAATATTTCCACCACCTAATAAATATATAAACACAAATGCACGCTCAAAAAGAGGCATTCTATAAATTCAACTATGAATTCATTTAAGATTTACGGTAACTAACGAGCAGCATTTATCAAGAAAGTTATTATAATTATTTGTTTTTACAGTAGAAGTACAGTACTTCTGATTACATTTATACTGTAAAATCTGAGGACAAAATCAAATATGGTGATCTCAGTTATATATAGAGTATTAGGTGATTAACTATAAAATGAAAAAATCAATTAAATACTGTGATTTCAGTTGTATTTACTGTATTGGGTGTTGGATTAACTGTATTATAATACAGTAACTATTTGACTACAGTGATTTACTACAGTAACTCTTGTGTTTTATTATAAAATATACAGCAATCTACTGGAATAGTCGTTTACAGTAATGTTACTGCGTTTAACACAGTAAATTACTGCAGGTTTCGCAGTAAAGTTTTACAGTGCACACAAGGATTTCACTCCGGTTTAGTTCAATATACTTACACAGAAAAAACCTCCAGAAATAAATCCTTTTAGAATATGCTTTTAAATGAAAACGACTTTTGTTTTACCTGGTTTATGATGAATGTTGACTTTGGAGCCACATTTGGATGTCACATTGCTCAGATCAACCTTTTTGTGCACAATTTGAACCTGTGCACAGAGAGAGAGGAAAACAAACAAACAAAAAATTGATTTCAGCGTCGCACAGCATCACTCTGACATCACTTTCGAGCCTTTATCATGTTCAAGCTGCATTTCTCAGCCATGCATCACGATACCATTACAAGCCTTTAAAATGACCTCATCTCAGGCACTCCTGTCATGGCCGTGTTTGTTTCATAACACAAAGCGCTCAGTCTCTGTCAGCTGAGGTCATCAGTGTTCACCACAACAGGCGCAGTTTGCTGGAGAGGACAGAGACTCTTTGTTCCTTTTCTAGGGGCTCTGATCCCTTACATTTTATGCCGCAATTTATTCACTTTTCCAATAAAAAAAGGTGTGATTTACAAGGATTTAAAAAAAACATGTATTTTTTTCATCTTGCAACTTGAAACAATCGGATCAGTTTGGGAACTTGGAGAACACACACATACAAATCATGCATGTTGATTTCGGGGCCAGTTTAGGTGGTAAACACATTTCTCAACATTCACCACAGTCAAGCAACAGTCATCAAGCTGATATTTAGACCATGAGCATTTCATAGTGCCGTTAGCTGCGACAGCAGATGCACTGTGAGACTAAACCATGACTACACGCTAACAAAAACACTCATTTGTGACAATTAAAATCATATAATAAAAGGAAAAAACTACTAGTAGTTTCTACATCTACAGTTGAGTGCTATTCTAGTTGCCACTCTAATATGAAATGCTCATGACTGTCTCTACGTCGGACGGTAAAACTGTTAATAGGAGGTGTTAACGGGTCAGAGTTGAGTGTCGGGAGCATCTACATCTGAGGTCAGAGGGGCTGAACACAGACGGGAGGGGTCGTGCAGTCTGACATCTCTGTGAAAGATGCATTTTAATAGAAGCAAGGCGGAGGGGGTTTGGGAAGCAGCTGCATACCTGCAGCCTGCCACAGGACAATCCCTTATCTACTCACATTGCCACCACCGGGGACATGTTTTATATTATCTTTGGAGCCACACCGGGACTGCACATTGCTTAAGTCCAACTTCTTTTCAAGAATTTGTACCTAGAAAAATCAATACGTGGGGGGGAGGAAAGATGGTTATTCTGGAGGAAGCAACAGCAGCAGAGCTGTGAATGAGGCCCGTTGGAAAAAAGATCTTAAAAAGAGGCTTGAGGAGAAGAAGAGGCTGAGTGAAGGGAAGGACTTCTTCATTTTTTTAAAGGGTTGGTGTGATGGTTCTAATTGTAGATGTATTCAATGTATTCCTTACTAGTAAATAGTTACATCACCTGTTCGTGTTTAATATTGTCTTTGGAGATAATTAGAAGACGTCAGCCTCATGATAAGAAACAATAAACCGAAGAGAGGTTCATACTACTAATTATGTGGCTATACTGAATACATACACTACCGTTCAAAATGTTGTGTTTTTCATGAAAAGTCACACTTTTATTTAGGACCATGAGTTTTAAAATGAACAGAAAATATACTCAAGACAGTGACAAGGTTGGAAATCATGAGTAATCATGAGAATAAGTCAAAGGAAGGTCAGTTCTATAGCTTCTCTAACCAGGTAAACTGTTTCCAGCTGTGCTAACATGATTGCACAAGTCCGTTAGCCTCCTGATACAATGAGCAAACACATTGTACTATTAGAACACTGGAGTGATAGTTGCTGGAAATACACCTATGTAGATATTACACTAAAAACCAGACATTTGCAGGTAGAATAGTTATTTATCACATTAGCAATGTATAGAGTGTATTTCTGATTAGTTTAAAGTTATCTTCATTGACCTTTCTTTCAAAACTAAGGGAATTTCTAAGTGACCCTAAGCTTTTGAACGGTAGCGTATATATATGATGTCATACATTTCTTCTACTTGGGCAGGTGCCTCATAGATATGGGTCCAGAAAAACTTAAACAAATATTCCAAAAGTAAACCATAAAAGTCCAAACTTCTTACCTTGCCTCCACCAGGTGTGTGTTTTAAGTTGTCTTTCGAACCACAGCGAGATGTGACGCTAGTTACATCCAACTTCTTATCAAGGATTTGAACCTGGAAAGTTCAAAAGAGAAAGAGGTTTTTTTATTATTATTAATGAAATGGAAATAGCTCTAGGAGAGGGTGAGCCCAAAAGGAGGGAATAAAGGGGTGAAAACTACACATATTTCCATTTATTTCATCAAAGCTGGCATCTTTTTTGCTTGTGTTTGTCCAAGAGAAAATGAACAGAAGTTATAGTTTTTCTACTGCATCAAGGATGACACAGTAACACATAGACCATTACAGATGCCAGCTTCATTATACAATACAAGTGAGCTTTAAGTGCAAGAGGTAAATAGTGCAAGAAATATTTAAATTTATTAGTGATCATTCAAAAAAACTTTGGCTGTAAGGTTTCTCAAATCCATTTAACCTGGACATTAAAAGTCCATCTTCTTAGCCTTGAAAAAAAAAACAAGAGAGCACTTTCTTTGTTTTACCAGAAGTTAGTTTTGATGATCATAACTGCAGAGATACTCAAGAGTCTGGTGTTGAGTTCATCCCTCAGTTACTCACATTGCCGCCACCGGGTACATGTTTCATATTGTCTTTGGAGCCACACTTAGACTGCACTTTACAAAAGTCCAGCTTCTGATCAAAGATTTGTACCTGAAAAATGAAAATGTTAGCTTTTAGATTGTTTAGTGTAGATGATGGTTTGATACAAGAGCTGTGACGTGCGTGAGAAATGGATCCTACTGATCATGAGTTGTGTCGTGGTGCTGCGTGTATCTGCATGCAGTTTGAGGAAAGGAACACTTCCCCTCCTCAGTGTGTTCTTATTCCCTCAGATTAATGTTGACCAGGAAGAACAACAGAGAAATATGGAAATAAATATTATAAATAACTATATTTTAATAAATTGCCTTGTTGTAATTGTTTGGCATACTTCCGGGTCTTCATGTTCTTTTCTATTGTTATTTTTGCTATGCTTTTAAGTTATTAAGATTTTAAGATTTTATTTCAGCCCATAAATATCCCAACACATGAACCTTATAATTTCAGCATTAAAAGACTGATGTTTGATTGTTTAAAACACAAAATAAAAACGATTCGCAGCTTTTTATGCTAAAATGGATGATACACACACTTGAATCACAAAACAACACATATACTGTTGTACTCACACAGAAGTTAGGATTGTATTTTAAGATCAGAAGACAGATTGAAGTTCTTGTACCTCAAAAAATTCTCTGGAAACAGAAATATTCTGAGGAAGGAGAAGTAGTTAGTAAAGTAAATTAATATTTAGCGTCAGTCGAATTATAGAATAAGGCCGCTGATTTTATATATTTTTCTTGTCTTATTGTCAACTAATTTCATGTGCAGAGACAAATCAAAGTCAAGAGGTTGTGATATGTAGCACAACAAGCTAGCAAGATGCTAGGTAGAAGCTAGCTTTACACAGAACTACTCTTCTGAGACTGAAAACATACTCGTTAGTCTTTGGATCCTTGTGCTCAGATTCTTCCCTCAAGCAGCAGAGCCTGTTTTGCCAAATCTGAGGTGATTTCCTTGACCATTGTCAAAATTTAAATCAGGAAATCACAAAACTAAAAATATGATCTTCTGACAACCAAAGAAATAATACAGATTATGGAGTATGGAGTTAGAAAAAGTGGTTAAAATAAAGACCCTACGTAAAAGACGGATACAGATACATGTAAAGGGTGTCGCACACCCTATCTGTTAATTTTATTCGTACGTTGACCGAAAACTGGGGTGCTTACAATTACAGGTGAAAATTAGCTATCCCGGAAAAAGTGGGATCGCTGTTGAGTTTATAATGTGCAACAACTGAATGTATTGCTAGATGTCCACTAACTACCAGCCAGAGATAGCTTTTTTTGCTATGCTAACTGTAGAGCAGTTAGCAGTGTCAAACCACAAACCCCAAGTTCGGTCGGATGCCTGGCAACACTGGCGGCGTCTGTGCGTAACAACCAGACAAAGCCGGACCACGATATAAAATCAATCATTTCATACTAGCCACTGTAGCTAGTTGTTTTCCAAAGTAACTAGCCACTCTACATTTTCACTAGCCACAATTTCGATGTTGAGAAATTATATTTAATTTGATTGAAGTTGACTGTGTTGTGTTACAATTCATTTATTGAAATTGGTACTGGGGTGTCGAGGCCAGTGGACTTATGGAGCCTTATTGCTATGCTAACATCTAAAGCTAATAGCACATGCTTTTCATCAGGAAACATCGTTAACTGTGTGGTGCAGGACTGCACATGAAATGAGAGATTGGAGTCTGGAATGACACGAATATCTGAAGGGGACATACTGTATTTCCAGCTTCTGCTCTGAAATAACAGCCTCTTGAGCTGCCAGCCGAGGTTTAATTATAACAATGAGATTATTTCTGCCTCCAGAGCCACGCTGTCTCCATTATTTGTTTGCATGAAAGGATCAACTCCCATCTGCAAACTGCAGTCGAGGTTTGGACCGTGCGCTGTATCAGTATAAAAGCTGTGGTCAGAGTCAGATTACCTTCCCACCACCAGGCTGGTGCTTCATGTTATCTGTGGAACCGATCTTGGACTTGACGTTCTTCAGGTCCGGTATGGCCGCCGGAGCAGCCAGAGGAGCCGGAGGGCGGTTCTTAAGAGATCCTGGGGATTTGGGCGTGGAACGCACCAAAGCGACCTTCTTCACTTTGTTGGCCTCAGCCGTCGTCTTGGCAGCAAGCGCTTGGCTAGAAGGAGACTTGGGGGCACCAGGGCTACCCGGTCCACCCTTTGCATCTTAAGCAACCAGAGAAGCAACAGGTCAGAGGTTTAAAACATTCACTGTAAATGGGCGAGGACAAACGGAAAATAATGTAGAAATTATAATAAATCATAAAAAGTGAATAAAAACTAGAAACTCTACCGCCTAATAGATGACCAAGTTTAATCCAGAACAGACAGGATCAGACTGTGGTCTAGTGGCCATGCAAGGCTTATGGTTATTTCTACAGATTTTTGCTTTTTTTACTATTTTTTTTTACCTTTTTCAATTTTTGGAGTGGGCAGTTTCCTGGTACTAGCTGTATCACAAAAAATATGACACATTATAAATAATCCTTAAATCATATTCAATAATAATAAAAATTATATAAAGGAAAACAAGTGGAAAATAAATGGGATTTAAGTAGGTCCATCATAAAACAGGTCCATACCTGGCTGAGCTCCAGTTCTGGCAGAAGTTTTAGCTCCTGGAGTTTGAGGTTTTGCACCTCCAAGAGTCTGGAAATTAACGACACGATCAAGAATTCAGCGGACGTTCCAACAGTAGTCACAGTAAACATATAATCTGGTAGAACAAATGAATGTCAAACAGTAATCACTGATGAATGGATGAAACTTTTAATGAAGCAAAAAAAAAGAAAGAAATGAGTGCTGGTTTGAGTGCATTCAAATTATTTGTGAATTATGTGAAGCTGTTATGTTTCTGTGCTCTATAAACTAATCAGGAAACCTGAGCATCCATCCATGCTTTCTGTAACCCTGTACTTACTCCGGGCTGCACGGGCCCTTTTCTGCTGGTTTTAATGGGGATCGAGCTTGGGCCGTTTCGTGAGGAAGCGTGTGTTTTGGTGCCCTTGGTGACTATGGTTGGTCGTTTAAGGGAAGAGGTTGGTTTGGTGGCAGTTTGTGTCTTTTTCATGAGGAGGAAAAAAAAAACGGATGAAAAAACAAAAGATCCGATGACAATGAACATAAAACAGAGAATTGAACAAATAAAAAATGATGGAAAGAAAAAAAATTAACATGATTTAAAGGATCATTCTGTGTTGGATTCCTTTGGGTGCCATTCTATTTCTAGAATAGAGTGTACTCACCAAAGTAATAGCAGAGATCTGGAAACGTGAATTCTGACAGGGCACAAACGATACAACAAATCCTCCAAACTACACCTCAAAACACCCTCCAGAAACAACTAATACAAGCATTTTTTTCTTTAATTAGGTGTAGACACAAGCCTCCTTAATGTGTCATCAATAATTTTATATTAACTCTCAGAATAATCTCTCAGAATCATTACCTCTCAGCTCTGCAGTTAGCATCATTCAGATGGCCACTGGAGGTTCTTGTTAGGTAAATTTAGAACGTTTTGAACAAATGATTAATTTCGGTCCTTTTGTTCTTTTGAGGACTTCAAATCAGCGAGTTTATCAAGATTATCTCTCTATCCTCTCAGATTTGCTCCACAGAACTTTTTGCACAACTACAGAAAGTTGCAGTTTTGGTAATAATCTTTCCCCCTAATGTTTGAAACCTGCAAATGTATGACTGTAAATGTTTCTTGCTCCAATGTCACTGCATTTCCAGATGTCAGAAGTAAATCTGAGTAAGAACAATGTTTAATTTAAATTACCTTAAACTAGAATGATCCTTTAAAAGCCTGTCTGTTCTTGGGTCACATACCTTATCTGCAGAGCCGTTGTCCATCTTTCCTTGAGCTACCGGAAGGAGAGAGATGCAGACTTAAAATGTTTGATCTAATTTGCCAAGTGAAATAAAGCAAGGCTTTTTCTTCCAAGTGTTTGCACCATTTACATTAACAAACGAAATAAAACCGGTGATGTAAAGGATGCAGCATGCAACATGACACTTAATGTACACATAGGACTTGTGGGAAAAACCAGAAGGTGGCTTTTTTTTGGGGGGGGGCTGCATAACCAGCAGAGTGAGCCAGATGGACAGATGAAACAAAAAGCTAAAACGTGGAGAGAACAAGACAACAAGTGTCTCCTCGCATCAAAGTCAGCATCCATAGACAAAATTCAGAGGGAGAGTGCTGCATAACATATAGTAGAAGCTGCTTTGTAAACCAAAGAGTGGAAGGAGTTAACTGAGGAGGGCTCGTTCTGAAGTGGTGAACATGACAGCAAACAGACCTTTGAAAATAGCAACTGGCACCAAAGACTTTCTGGCTGGAGAGCTTTGGTGGGGGATTTTCTGGAGCTCGGCAGTACCGGTGGTCTGAGCCACACTGCTCACCTCTGAGTCATTAGGCATGTCAGGCTTAGAATAGCCGGCTCTATAAAACGATGAGTCACTGCTGCTGTTTTCAACGGCCATGCCAGACGGCATATCGGTTAAAGGATTATCCATCTCGGAAACGTTGCTACCGATTTGTGCCGGATGGGAATCTTCTGAATAAGAAGCAGAGCTCAAATGCGGCAGGTTTCGGGTATTTGGAGGATGTTCTTGGGGGATATTTTTGGTCGCAGAGTCACTGCAGGGCTCGAAACCAGCTCCCTCAGCAGCCAGTTCATCTGGTGTTTGCTCGGAGATGACCTCAGCTCCCTGATTAACCCATGACAGTCTGTCTCCGATGGACGTCAGGTCCTCCAAACCCGCACTCCGAATTAAAGACACCCCAGACTGAATGCTCACTTCAGCCAGGCACTCAGAGGCATCAAGGCTGATCGCCCTCTGAGTGTCCACAGCTCCGCTCCACTCTGGGCTCCCCTTGAGGTCTTCAGAGGCCCATAAAGAGGCACTTAGCCTCTTCCCACTCTCCCCCTCTGCCTCATTTCCGGGGTCCACGGAGCAGGAATCTCCAATGGAGTCAACACCAGCCCCATTGGCTCCGTTGACAGCAGCCTTTGATCCATTGTCTGCAAACTCACTCCGGACTCCAGTATCAGGCTTTGCTAATTTGTTTGGAAAGCAGATTAATGGTGACATTCATAGCACTTGTTTTCCATCTCCCCATTGAGAAAAAAAAATGAAAGAAGAAGTGAACGAAACCGGGCACTCGATGTGTATGAGGAAATAAAGACATTCATTTAACCACGAAAAAACACAGTTATGAAATGTGATAATGCAAGACCCCTGAACTAAGAAGTGGTATGAAAAGTAACCTGAGGTCACATGTAAAGCAAAACGAGATGAGAATGGATGGTAATGAGCACTGGGGTGACAGACAACGCATGATGCATTCCAGTGAATGTAATGAATTGTGCATTTTCACAAAAAAAGAGATTGAAATGTGATATTTAATCTTCTCGATCTGATTTTGACACTGTAAAAAATGCATTCCCCATAATATTTTAATAAATTAAAGGTCCCATGTGTAAGATTTAGCAGCATCAAGCAGAACAGACTTGGCATAAATGGAACATAAGTATGGTTTACTTAGAATGTAATCCAATAAAAATACAAAAATGTTGTTTTTATTACCTTAGAATGAGACATTTTGTCTAAATGATAATAGTGGACCAAAGAGCCCGCCAAATTTCGACCATAGCCTAGAATAGACAAACCTGAGCAAAAAGTCTCTAAATGCTTTTTGTTTTATGATCTTTACAGCCTTACCACTAGATGCTGCCAGAAACTACACATTTAGCATTCAGTTAGTCATATACAGGCACAATGTTTGGTACCCTCCCATGAAAAAAAGAAAAATATACAATTGTGTCACAGTTGTGACACAATTCAGTCACAATTGTGACTGAAATAACTTGAAACTGTCAGTCATCATTGCACTTTTACAAAAAGTAAACCAGAGGAGAAAGAACTGAACTAAATCTGCTTTATATAGCATGTTTGTTTATATTGGTAGACTAATTGGTACAGTAATCTGTAGTGAATCAAATTAATAAACTGAAAGATGCAAAAGCTCTTGATACCACATACAGACATGGACAAAATTTTTGGTAACCCTCCATTAAGGAAAGAAAAACCCACAATAGTCAGTAAAATAACTTGAAATTACCCAAAGTAATAATGATTATAATTTACTGATAATCAAAAAATGAAAATCAGACATTGTTTATGAATTGTTCTTCAACAGTATAATTTATTTAGTTTCTGTAAAAGTGTATCGATGTCTGTCTCCACCAGTAAATAAATAGTCTAAGTGAAATCAATAAAGCATAAAACTGCCTACCTGTCGAAGCTGCTCCTCCTGCTGCAGTTTGAACATGATGAGACATGGAAAAGACATGAGAGCAGGTCCATAATGAGTTTATGTCATTCACAACACGATTATACATAAACACGCTGCAAGGAAATCAAAAACCCACACACAGCATGTCTTCAGTCAATGCAGAAAGGAAGCTCATAGCAAAAATATATTATTCAATAAAAACATATAGGGATGAATATGCAAACGCATGAAGCGACCCAATTTCCCAATAACATTATTCTCACGTCTCCTCTGTTTAAGATGTCCCAGGAGTCTTAAATATGCCTGTGGTTTGGCCCAAGCCAGGATGTAACCATATTTTTGTTTAAAAAAGAAAAGGTCATTTGCCTCTTAAATCTGCTTATGATCATATTGCAGTTCTGAAGGGGTCAGAGAATTAGGAGCAAGCATGAAAATAAATAGAATGAAGGCAAAGAGGGAACCAAGCAAAATCACACTGTATCAGCATGGCACTGAAATAAAAGCGTGGTATCAGCTTCATTAAACAATAAACACGTGGGAGCAAAAGGCCACTTTGATCAGAAAAAAAAGTAAAGCAAAAGTCGTCATTTTGGGACATATGCGCTCATTCACTTTCTTGCCAAGAGTAAGATGAGTCCATTCAATAAAAAGCTACATGTAGCAGCAATTAGCTTAGCTTAGCCAAAACAGTGGGAAGAGGGAGAAACAGCTAGCCTAGCTTTGTCCAAATGTAATGCTAGCTCCAAAGAGGTCAAAACTTGGAATAGTTAATTAATAGAATAACGTTAATAATGTTCTTATAAAACAAGGGTGGGCAACCCTGGTCCTGGAGTGCAAGTGGGTGCAGGAATTTGTTCAAACCAAGCAGAAACACACCTGATTCTACTAATCAACCATTAGGGCTGTTGCTATGGAGCTTCATTAGTAGAATCAGGTGTGTTCCTGCTTGGTTAGAACAAAAACCTGCACCCACAGTGGCTCTCCAGGACCAGGGTTGGCCACCCCTGTTATAGAACAATAAAGTGTGAGAGTATTGTAGCATATTGTTATTCTCATCTAACGTAGGGCAAGAAAGTGCATTCCCCAAAAACAAAAAATCACTCCTTTAAATATGCCTGGGAAACAAAGGAGCACTCCTACAAGCGGCTGCAAAGGGGCAAGGGCTCAGAGGCAGGAGGCATACCAAGTTGCCCCTCATCTTCACATGAGGCGTTCTCTATTTCTGGGAGCTCAGACGCATCTTTCTCTTCAGACATTTCAGCTGTAGGATAAATAGACGTCAGCCAGTCAGAAAATAAGGATCGTTAAACCATTCAGAGCCTTATTTAACAGACCTTTCTCAATTCTCATCTAAACATGCACTGGAAGGACAGCTCCTGACCTTGGGTTTGCTGTGGCAGGTCAATTGCGGTATTTCTCACGTTAGTGTATACAGGAGCTGTTTGACAGATCAAGGAACCCTTTCAACAATCTCCCTCTATGGTTTGGATAGGGCTGACACTCTTGATATTTATGATCAAAGCATGCTTGACCCAAAGTGGACTTGAACTACTGTGGCTACTGTGGTCTGAGGCTCATGAAGAGGTCATTCTCCATGTTCCTGGTAATTGGCTATTGTTGTCTCTGGTGTATAATGCTGTGCTATATGCGCCTTGCTGTCATGAGTGGGCTATAACTATCAGGCAAATTTCATGGGTTTACAGTATACATTAGCACACAGTTAGAAAAAAAACATATTTAAACCAAGAAGTGTGAGAACAGTGAGGAGTTGGAAAGCTGAAAATAAAGAAAACCGTGAGGTAGAAGAAAATCAACGAAGCAAGAGAAGCATTTCTCTGAATAAATCTCTGAAACACAAAGGAAAATTAATTTGAACACAAACTGAAACATGTTAAATGAAGGCTACGTTGTGTTCATAGTGGTATTCAAGCTTCAGGAAGTGAGGCGTGCATGAAGGCGTACCAGGTTGCACCTCATCATCAAAGTGGCTGTTCTCTGGTTTGGAGAGTTCAGACACAGATTTCATCCCATTCTCACTGAGTGCCGCATCACTCTCTGTGAATTGAAGGTAAGTTAGAGGTGAAACTGGTTGAAGAAATGACAGAAGGTGACACTACTAGGAAGCACAGGGATCAAAAATGGTTAAAACCACAACAACAGTCTGTTATTTAGCTGCTTACTCCAGAGTCATTAGGAACTTTTGCTTAACTCAGTTTCCGGAAATACAAAATACATTCATTGCATCGAATTTGACTATGTCACCACTTCTGAGCAGATAAATAGGTGTGTGACAATAGGTGAATGATAGAAGAGATATATATACAGTAAATACACATGAAATGCAGGGATTTAAGCAGTTACAGGCTCAGAACAGTCAAATAAACACAGAACAATGTTCAGAAATCACATAGGAATCACATTACACATTTTGACATAATTACAACATTAATAATAATGATGGGCTTTAAAGGCCTTTCACACCATCACAAGTGTTTTCAGCGAAGGCTGATTGGACCTCTGCTCTGGTTGAAGCTAATTTTGATTCATGGTCGCTCAGAACTGGTTCTTACGACGTGCTGTCTGACCACATTGGGATCAAATGTGCGTCACTGATAAGGGAAGGGGGCAAGGTAGGTGTGATATTGTCTAAACACAAAGATATTTTATATAGTCTCTCCTGAAAGGCATCAATAAGATTTGTTTCTACTTGTCAAGCTAATTTTAAAGGGGCCCTATTTTGGCATTCTCACAGTTTAATATGATACTTTCTTGTGCATTTATTTAAACTAGCATGCTTTTATGGTCCAAAAGCACCTAATTAAACCTGTAGCTGCAATACATTCTGCCTTCTCACAAAATAACTGTAAAACTATGTTTCCTGCCGCCCTCGCCCTCCCTACTGAAATGCTCACTCAGTTGTGTTAGATTTGCCCCTTTAAGAAACATCCCTCACAGAGCTGGGGTCAGAGAAACAGAAGTCAAGTACAAGTACTTCAGAGGGAGGGGATATGGATCCAGGGCGGTTATTATTAACTTCCACTCCTGTTGTGACATCACAACCAGAGACATTTCTAAATGGCTTGTGGCAGGTTTTAGTAACAATACAGAGGAGGACTCTGGTGCTGAGCAGCTCATCTAATGCAGAAGTCAAAACTTCAGTTTCAGCCACTTGCTACAGAAGCGAGTCAATCCCCATTTTAAATTCCGAACTTTACAACAAAAATAAACATGTTCACAGCCTGGTACAAAAAAACGTTCATGGCATGGGATGAATTTTTGTATAACTCACACTTTCTCTATTTTATTAGGGCTTAAAACCCTGTGTAATTTAGGATCAAAATCAGCTTTGATTGACAGGTGGCTCGCCTGTTGTCTGCTGGTGATCAGGTCCCTCCCACATCCAGACTCTCATCCAAATATGTTCAAGAAAAAACTTTTAAGCATCAAATCACAAGTCCACAAACCAGCAATAATGTCACGGTCCATTGCTGTATTTATACAGTCTATGGCAGCCACATTTCATTCATTCATTCAAATCTGTATTTTTTTCTCAAAAGAACAATTGAGGTCACCTTTATTATTATTAATAAGCATTATAACAAAAACAAGTTCAGTCTGTATACAGGGAAACTCTAGTGTAAGCCAGTGTTCAGTTATGCCTTAAAAATAAAGTGATACCAATGTTTATTTTGCTTATCTGCCAAAGATGACCAACCCACATTCTCAAATAAGATGTAATGGTGCCTATTAGATCTGCTTAATAAATCTAAGAGCAAAGTGAAGAGCACAATTTAAAATTGTAAGAATTGATGAGAAGGATTTCTATAAACCACATCTCCATAATCCAGGTTTGATAGAAAGACTTCTTTCAACAACCGTTTTTCTGCATGTCATTGGGAAACTAGTTCTGTTCCTCAATTTACAAGCAAGATTGTCTATATAATATTTAAATGACATTTTTTTATTGAGCCAGATACAAAGATATTTATATTCTTTAAGCTTTAAAACATAGATTATTTCGAGCAACTTCTCTGGTCCTAGAGAACACCATGCATTTAGTTTTACTTGCATTGAGTACAAGCTTAAGGTTACAAAGCTCATCTTGTATAGCAATAAATGAGAGTGTCAATAGCTGCTGCTTGATCAAAGTCCACAACATAAGAGATTGTGTCATCCACATACAAATGATCTTAAGAAAGGGCACCTTTAAAGGGAACCAAGCTACACTACAAATAGAAAGTTGAGCAAAACTGAACTATATAAAACTTTCTTCATTCATGGTGCACTGTTGTAGTTGTTTTCTTCCACTCATTCCTTACTTTAAAAGTCTAATATTATATAAATAGCCATTTTTGCTTTTTTGACTATGGATAATGTCTAGGTTATATATAAACATATATATATACAGCCACATGCTTCAAACACTGGATGGAGAAATGTGCAAGCTTGGATTCAGAAACTTTGCCTCAACACCACTCGTTTGTACTTCCTTGAATTCATGACGTCATACAGTAACAATCATCACCAGCCGTTCCCAGCACAGCCAATCTGGAACCACCATCCAACCACATTCTTCTCAGAGCTAAAATCCTGTCTCTCAGTTAGCAAGCATAAACTACAGATCGACAAGAGAAACGTTGAGGAAAACATGCAAAACAGGACGCACAACCTTCCAAAGAATAAAAATATAAGAGGCCAAAGGATTTTGGTAAACATGTGGCTCATTCAGGCTCGATTCAATGCAGCTTCATCAGGAGGCTGGTGATCAAGGATGTAAATGTATGGTTGGATAACGTTGTCCATAGCAGGAAGCAGGTATCAGCTGTTCAGACTCGTTCAGGCAGGGAGGAAGCCTGGTTCCTAGCGCTGCATATTAAGGTGGTATCTATGTTAGCAATGTTGTTAGCAATGTTAGCAATAGCATATTAGCAATGAGGGTTGTCCCAGTCAGGACTTTTCCCTCCTTGGTAAGGCAAATAAGAATGTGCTCTTCTCACTCTTCCACAAATATATTATAGTAGGGATATCAAAACTTCAAATAAAACCAGAAAAGTGTGGGTATATATGGGAACTTTAATAAAATTAAATAAATAAATAAAAATCTGGCACTCTCTCATTTGATTTGTACCTTGTCAGATACTTGAGACTTTGTCCCATGGTTATTTCCTAATAATGCACATAAATCTGAATATATCAGAATTTTGTTGAGCACTTATAAAAAACAAGTAAAAACCTATATAGCTATAATGACACAAAATGGCCTTAATTAACTACCTCCCTAACATTTACCCATGTATGCTTATTGTACATTTGCTTATTTTAATTTATTTCTTATTTGTAATCCATTTCCTGTATGTCTTGGAAATATTATAAAATCTTATAAAATTTAAATAATTTATAATAGTTTTTAATGTTTTTATGAGAGAAACACCTTTGTATATAGTTTTATGGTGATCCCAGCTATAGAAGAGCTCCAGCTGTCAGTCATGTAACATTTTCTGCTGGATGTCGCAATGAGACTTTTACTTTCAGAACCAGGGGCTTCCTAACAGGCATTAATACTCTGTATAAACCCATACAGTCCTGAGGAAACATCCAATCAGACAAATTGAATGAAAACACATGTGGGTATGCAGGGACTTTAAAGAGCTCCGAAATTAAGGTGAATTTCAAAATAAAAATAAGTTAATTAAGTTTTCCTAATTGGTCTCTATGGCCCTTATTTATCAAACACAAATCAGTACAGATCAGAAGGCAAAAATCATTTTATGAAAGGATTCATGTAATGGTTACTGAAATGTTTGTATCAGCAAAAAATGTAAATTTAAATTTTAAATTAATTTGAATTATTAATAGAGACACCCTTGTGGTGGATTTTACGTGGTTGCAGCTCACACATGGGCACACATGCTCACAGCAGCGTGAGAGTATTGGACTTGTGTCTCTTTCAGGGGGCTTTGTAAAATAGATCCATTCAGGTAGATCCAATATTGGCAGTTTTTTGTCCATATTTTATTAATTACATATTGCAGCATTGATGCTAATGGCCGTATCTGTTCCCAATAACGCTTTGTGAGAATCTTTTGACCAATCAGAGGGGGGGGGGGCGTGGCATCAAGATGGTGGCTCTCCATCGTGATGTTGGGACATCCATCACCATGGACGATTATATTGTCTATCAGAACAACCCTAATCTTTTGTTTTGCACAAAATGTAGCATGTCCATCTCTCCTGCTATATCTCAAACACACGGACACCAACCCTGCAGGACTTTGGACTAACATAAAGCGTAAAACATGTCGGATTCACAATTATCAACATCACTTCTGTGTTTCATCGTTGTCTTGCTGCCCTCTTCCCCTGTGATGGACTCCTTTGCTGAGGGGAAATTTGGTCTTAGTGTCCAAACTGAAGCCTAGTTTATCCTTCTATGGACATAGCCATGTGGTCAACGTGATGCAGGGATTGAGCATCCGGAGTTCTGCGATGGAGGAATGCGTTACTCTGTGAATTCTTGTTTCCTGTCCACGGTAAACAATGGCAGCCATATGACTTTTTATATTTGCCTGGATCTGATACTCTTATACTCTCATACAACCGGAATGGATCACCAATAGTTTGGAGCTCATTGATATCAAAGAGCAAATGCTTTTATTGCAGACATTGAAGTGCAGTGGTACCAATCACAGCCCTTGTGGTTCGCCTCACCATGACACATACTTTTTGGGATTTTTTGGAGGTGCAGCTGCATCATAGCTAAGTCCACAGAAATATAAATTAGGTTGAATGATGGGAATACCCAGGCTAAAGAACCTCTGTCTGTCTGAAGGCATTGGGCAGGTATATTAGAATAAGGAACTTGAGATTTAATTGTAGCTTCCACACGCATCCAAATTGAAAGCTTGTGTGCAAATGACCATACACCAAGTTTTCTGTTGTACTTTTGTTTGATAAATGAGGGCCTAAATGTTTTACTTGAGAAGTGACATCTTGAAAACATTCAACACTGCCTTTAAACTAACCACACAACTAATGTTACGCTACAAATGCTTCACATTTTCTACTCATCTACTCAAACAGGTCAATGAGATACTCACTATGTGTTTCCCCGTTGATAAATGTGCTGTTTACCTCTGCAGACGGATCTGACTCTGAGAGCTGCTTCCTGCTCATACATGAGGCGATGGGATATGGAAACGGGAAGAACGACAGCACTAATGAGGGCTGTAAACTGGGGGAGGCTAGGCTACGTACTAATTGGCCATATGGTTGATTGGGATCAGAAGGAGAAAAACACATAGTCTGAACGTGACTATTAGCTACAAAGCTGCCAGTCGGGATTGTGACTGTTTATTTTACAAATACAGTGGCACCTCTGTCGCCATTTATATTCGCTGCTGTCACATTAATAACCCTTTCAGTCTCTTTAAAATGTGGATGTTGTGTGTGCCATTAAAAGCCTGATTGTTTATGAGCTGAATTGGCAGTGAGGATGGAAACAGGGCTCTTTCTGAGGGGTCTGACCCAAATGCTGGGATTACAGAGCACAGTGCAGCTGCAGTCAGGCTCTCAGGGTCAGTCGAGCATGTCTTCTATCCATTATATAAAGATGGATTTAAAAAAAAGCACAGTTTTAACTCTGGGTTCATGGCCTCTGCCCTGACTCTAAATACACTATCCTGACTTCTAGGAAACTGCACATATAAATTTAAATACTCTAACATGAATACTCTGTACACATTGATCTTGGTTCATCTTTGACCTGTATGCCCCCAACTTTATCTAAAAGTCTGCTGGGTCACATGATCAGAAAGTGAAGGAGATATAATAAATAAATCCTGTATAAATGAATGGTAACCAGTGAGTTGTAATTAACATTATGCCGTAGCTGTTTTTGTGAGCTTGTTTTTTGTTGTTGTATTAAAAGTCCCATATCGTATAAAGTGAGATTTGAATTATTTTTTGATTATAAGAAGGTTTCAAAATGCTCAATCCACAGAGAACTGTGCACAGCCAGTGTTCAGGCACTGTGTATTAAAAGTAAGTCAGAACCATTAGAGCTATTCAAGTGAGAGCTATTCAAATAGGAAAGTCAGAGGAGAGGCTCATTAATATCAATGAGACACTTTTTTTCAAAACTCCAGGGAGAAGCTTGGAAGGCGATGGAAAACTGTATTGAGATGATTTTTGTTACCTAAAACCACAAATATATCTTGTTAGGGATACCAAAACTCAAATAAAACACAGGTTAAGTGTAAAATATAGGACCTTTAATAATCTAAATGGATTGATTAGTTGAAATATGTACTTGTTTATCATATTCAGTTTTAGTTTACTTGTATTTTGTAAATTAGGTACTGACATGGCATTAGTATTAGTAGGTAGGTGGGTAGGCAGGAATTGGACCAGCATGCATCTGAAAGGATATTTTACTTTCTTCTTAGACAGCAGGAGTCATAATATCTTCTTTTGTTTGCTTGTTTGCTATTGATACATAAACCTCTAGAAAACCCAAGTTTTTCATTTTGACTGATGACAAATAGCCACTAGCGGTCCTGGTGGCACCTGGAAGCTGCCATGAATCTTTGCCACCTTATCCTCCACATATACTATAAATCCCTAGAACTCTGTTATCCTATTTGATGCTGTATTCTGCAGTATATTATATTTCATCCTGTATTGTCCGTCCCGAGAGGGAAGAGGGACTCCTGCTCCTGTTATTCTTCCGGAGGTTTCTTCCTTTTTTATGGTTTTTCCTAGTACGATGTGAGGTTGTAAATAGAGGGGATCCTGTGTTGCTGCTGTACAAACTGTAAAAAACCCTGAGGTGAATCCGTGATTTGTGATTTTGGGCTATAAAAGCATTTTTTCATAACGTTTTTGATCCACAGATATGAAGTTTGATGTCTTGTCTTATGGCTTTTTGAGCATCAGTTTGATTTAAATTATTATTATAATTATTATTATTTCAAACATATCATCTAGCTATATTCTAAGAAATAAATGCTATTTGTAATCCAGGTTATGTTGCAGAGCATATTTTCATTGGTGCTTAATATACATTCAGAATTTCACTGAAAATTTATTCACATTTAAGATCAATTGACTTAACTTTATCCATCTTATACTGTATATAATTTGCACATTATTCATGTTTAACTTCATTTTTGTTGCTGAACATAAACCACTGCCATTTACTTTAAACAAATCAATTGTTCCTTACCTTTGTAAAATTAAATGCTAATCACTATAATATTATATTGAAGTTTTATTAAGAGAAGATAATGAGTGATAAACCTGTTATAGAATACTCTATATCTAGTGTGTTTTATGTTTAATTTTGAAAATATCCAGTAGCTTATTTTGCTGGTTGTGCTGGTTTCTTTTTCTCATGTCTGACCTTTCATTTTGGCATCTCCAGGGCTTCTGTGTCCCGTCTGGACTCCGTTCTCCTGGTGGTGCTGGTCACTGATGGTCATGTTGGCGAAGGAGGAGCTCATGGTGTCTCCAGAGCTGTAGCTGTTGGAGGCATTGGTCGTGTAGTCCATGGCCAGTCGCAGGTCAGGCTGCAACAGAGCACAGCGCCAGACCAAGTTCAGTAAAGTGAAGACCGGGACAGGGCATCCAGGGCCGCTTACATGACGGCTGTAAAACAGACGCTACAGATTCTAGTTTTTAAAGGTAAATAAAGCGATGCCTTACTTTATGGACACTCACGTCTACCTGCGTGCAAAATCCAGAGCGTCACTACAAAATGCAAACAGACGGTGTATCTGTGAAAACTGGTTATTTATATATCCTGACGTGGAGTCTGCGCTTCGTGTTACAGCCTCACAGACAAAAATAGTCCCTTCTGCTCATGTGCAGGATTTCTCCGCTGTGAGAAGCTGCGTTACCTAAACAACCACTGACCACCTCTGAATGTTCCAGTCACTGGCACTTAGGAGAACCAGAATTTCACCTGAGGCGCTTTCGGTGCCACATTTCAGTGAGAAGCCGTCTAAAATAAGCGATAAAAATGCTCACACTGGATACTGCACAACAGGAAATCACTGCTCTCTTATGAAAACAAGAATTACCATATCAGATTAAAAACAAATATTTTTTCCCTGTCTCTTTGTCAGACATAAGAACACACACAAACTCAGCCAGAGCAGAGAGCTTAAGGCTTTATCAGTCGCTGCAACTCAACTGCTCTCTTCATGTTTGTATCCAGATGCAGATTTGCCCGAATTTGACCTTTATTTTCATCCTCATGCTCAGTTTGGCACATAAATATGACTCAGTTTAATTTCTCAGAGTTTAAAGCATGTAGAGATAGTTTAGTCGTACAAAATACAAAAATACAAATGTTTAAATATGAAATGTTCTTTAAAAGCCAGATGACTTAACCCTCATCCTCATTCCAGGTCAAATTTGACCATTCTAGACTCATCATAAAACCTGTAATAATACATTTATTATCACCTCTTGTTGTGTTCAATTTTTTTTTTTTTTATCAACATAACTTCTTGTGAACGTTTTGAACTTCTATTTGATATTCATAGTCTGTAAGTCTCATTGATCTGAACTTATACATTTTGAATTAAGAGTTCTAAAAAACACAATTTCTGAATTATTTTGACTATAGGAATTAATCATAGTCTATTATTTATCACTTAATACTTTAGGTCAAAGTTACCAAGGACATTTGTGTGTGTGTGTGTGTGTGTGTGTGTGTGTGTGTGTGTGTGTGTGTGTGTGTGTGTGTGTGTGTGTGTGTGTCTATCTGACAAATGTAGCTGTACCTGAGTTCAATTTCTTACATAATTGTGGTCTCCCCCATTCATTTTTGACTGGGAGCACCAAGAGTGGACAAAAGTTAAATAAAACACACAAAATGTTATGTAAATGAATACAATTTATTTTGTGTGCTTTTTGTGGACAAAGTAATTGAATCTTGGGTGAATCTGATCAAATTAACCATATTTTTCAACAACAAAATCTTTGAAATGGTCAGATTTGAGCAGAAACACGACATGAGGGTTAAGTAATGTCTCCCATGTCAAGTGTTTGTCCTCATTAGGCTTTTCCTCACACATTCAGATGGAACCCGATGCGCTTTACAGGCTGCAATGCCTACACTGTTGCTGTGGTTACTGCACCCTATAAAACCTCCTTTAGAGGTTCACTGGGCTCAGTTATGTGACCTTCCCTCATGTGTACGTTCATATCCTCTGACCATGAGGTTAAACAACATTCCAACACTCGGCACGAACGGCATGAACGGGGCAGAGTCACAAGCAGATCAGAGCAGGAAAATCGTGTTAAGAAAAAGACCCAAAAAGTGGAATTGAAATGTTCCTTACAGAGACACAGAGATGATAAAGGTCTGATGCTATTATGTATTTTTATTACTGTCAGAAAAAGACCATGAAAAGACCAAAACCACAAATTCATCCTATATAACATTTTTTTCTATTTCCAAAGCTTTGATATGTCATAATTCTCTGTGTCACCTGATTTTTGTCCAAAAACTATTAAAAAAACATCACTGTAACAGTTGGTGACATGTTCCTTCACAACCATGAGCATGCATGCATGCACACGTTTTTAGGGTTAATTCAAATAAGAGTTTAATAACAGTGTAATAACATTGTAATAACATTTAAAATTGTAAAATTGAAACAATGTGTCAAATATAATGACAGTAAATTGCAGTTTCTTTAACTGCCCTAACCAGTTACTTACTGTTACCAGTGACATATCAAACATAGCAATTTCATTTAAATATCATACAGAAGTAGAGGTTGTTAGTAGCAGTTAACGACTGTCCTGTCGACTGCAGCAACGAGCTGATTTTTAGAGTTGTTATTTCTGTCAGCTGACTTACAACAACCTGTACAACTGCATCGATCTCGTCCACGATTGTCGTAATTTTCCTGCCAATTTTTCTGGCCGTGCCACAGGAACAGGACGTCCCCATGTCTCACCCTACCCACAAAGCTCTGATTGGTTCAGTCGCTTTACCAAACGATGGAAAAAGCCACCAGCGCTGGAAAAAAAAAACTGCAACGATGTGGGCAGTGATTCACGGGCTAGGCGGAGAGCCACAGAGAGGGCAGGGGGGTCAGAAAGAGAGACGTACAAAGTCCTTTTTTTTTTTGACAATAAGAAAAATCCTGTCTCTTAAAAAAAGGTTTTAAAGACATTAAAAAAAAAGTAGAGGTCTCAATTTATTCTAAATAAAATTGACATTTGTGCACCCTATAGAAATTCTAATGAATAGAACGCACACACACACCCTCTTTCACACACACACACACAGGCAGACAAAACTCCCATTGTGGAATTACACATGACAGAATCCAAACAAGAAAGATGCACCCTTGCCAGTGGAGGCCTTCTCTCTGCATCCGGGAGCACAGCAAACAAACTCAAGGCTGATAAGAACCAGTTCCATCGGTTCATAACTACATGAACAGAGGGAATTGCTGTCAATGAACCACCGCTTGTATAAAACACACCATATATTTTTAAACTGCAGAAGAAAAAAACCCTTTTTTTCTCATGTATTTTTCCTGTCCACTCTACTACGGTTTATTTACATCAACAGTTCGTCACTCACTAGCCCAGACCTCCGGATGATTTGCTTTAGGAGAGAAACTCCACCTCCAGAAAATGGGACCATGACTGCCGTCTTTGTCGCGGCACCGTGAGGAAAAGGGGAAAAGGCCCAAAGGGCTGCTGATGCAGCTTATTTCTCTCAGGGGCGTGTGAAAAAGTAATCTTGGCAAAGGCCCCGGCGCCTGAGCAAACCACTCAGACAGCTCTATAAGGAGCTGGTCAACAGGGATGTTGACACAGCTCCAGGACCACCGAGCATGTCATGACAGCGCCTGAGAACGTGAGTCTTTCCTGACCTTAAATACAACAGGAGATGCACCAAAGAGGTGATGAAGCAGGAGAAATGGAGGAGAGGGAGAAGAAAAAAAAATGCTGCGCATAAAACTATGCTTCGGAGGGGGATGGTGGTGTAATGTGAGTGACACAGAAGCGAAAATAACCCTGATGATGTCATCAGGGTTATATCATCAACGTTATCTCGGCCTGGGCTGGAGGACGGCAGTTCTATGTTGTTAGTTTGGTTTGCAAAACGGAGGTTTAACTTTGATGTTTGCCTTTACTGGTTAAGGTGGATCTAGTGAAAAGATGCTACTGAGATGCATTATGGGAATTGTAGGATCTCTTGATTTACTGTTACTGTGTGTAAAAATCTTGGAAAGGACTATTAATCAGGATGACCCAGCTTCTGTGGCTTCAATTTTAATAATTCATTGTGTTACAGTCATATCTAACCTATAGGCCTATATTTTAAATACATTTGCTCATTTTTAGGGTTCGTTGCTGTATGGCAACACAGTATCAGAGCGGAAAATAATGTAAAAAAATAATTTAAATTCAAATAAAATTGTAATAACAGTGTAATAACATTAAAAAATAAATTTAAAAATATAATATATGTCAAATATAATGAAATGCGATATGGGAATCACTAATAATCTTTCTACAACTAACATTCAAATGTGCACCTGTGAAATTGATCCTGGATCCATAAAGTTTACAATATCCTTTTGGACGATGTAAGCTAACAACGTGCTAGGCTAGCTATTCCATGATAGTATGGTGTTGCCAAATGGCAACCTACACATTTTAACAGTTTCCTATTATTAAATGATACAAATACAGTATAATAAATTACATAATAATAAACTTAAATATCTTATCTAAGTCATCTAAGCCACCTTATTCATCATGGCTGATAAAGCAAAGGCTAATGCTAGTGATAGTGGCAAAAAGCGTAAGAATTTAATATATAACGACTTACAAACAGCCTCCAATGAACCTATTGTGTTTGTAGCTTGGACACTGTCTGTATATTTTTTCCGAGGTGAAAAATTGCATAAATATATGTTTTTGGAAGATATTTGAGGAGTAAAATGTTAAGGGCTCCTCCCTGTGGAGTTCAGTACAAAAGGCCTTCAACAACAAATTCAAACACTTCTATTAATTCTCCTATGACGCCACTTCGTTTGAATAAATTGCCTTAATTATTACTGGTGATGCACTGTGTGTATGTTTAGTAGGCATAGAATGGGTTTGTTGCCATATTGCAACAAAGAGGGTTAATTAATGAATTAATTAAGCTTTAAAGCACATCAATGTATACAACTGAAACCTTCAAAACATGGGTGTCTTCAGTTAGGTGGACATGAAACTGTCTATAAACTGTCTATATGTCTAATGTCTATATAATGTTGACAAATTGCTGGCTAATTTCATGTCAATCAACTAAAATATTTATTGGCTATTTGTGTCATTGCTGAAATGAATTGAACACAAAAACTAATGGTCTTGTCTGGAAGCTGGGGATGTGCTCGCCTGCTCACCGATTCTGCTTGTAATTGAGCTGAGAGATGAGGATGCTGCTCTCATGCTCGGCTGCTTCTGTATCTGTGACCTACTTTCCTCATGGTTCCCTCTGTGTTGCTGCCCAGCCTCTCGGCCTCTGGCAGCCACACAGCCTTCTTTCTAATGTGGGCTTGGCCCTGTCGCAGCGGAGGGGCCGGAGTGAAGGTGGAGCCGCTTTCCGTTTCGCCCCGCGTCTTAAGTGCTGTGCGAGAGAAACGTCTTGCAGGACCGGCCTCCTACTCAGCGGCCACAAACACACACGGCAGCTTTTCCTCTTTTGTTCCATACCTGCAGGATGTGAACCACACCCTGATACCTTAACACATCCTCCTTCCTGCTCACAGCCTCTCATATCATAATATTCTTCCTATTGTTTTACTGCAGCATGCAATATACCTCAGATGCTCCAGTTCTATATGAACACAAGACCCCAGCACATGCACACACACACACACACACACTCACACACACACACACACACACACACACACACAATCAAGCCTGAACAGATTAATTGGAGGAAACAGTCAAACTTGTTATTTCAAGTTTATTTTGGCTTTTTTCTAATTAGACACCTGAATGATGATTATTTGCTACAGGTTAAGTCTAGGAATAAAAAAAAATTTGAAAAAAAAGAAAAAAAGATTCCTTGGTTAATAATCTTGTATTATTTTATTATTGTATATATGTGTGTATGTATTGATCTATCCTTGCATATTGTATTTTTATACATATTTTTTTATATATTATATTATATCCTTTCTATTTAATATCTTAACTTTAGCTTTTAATTATTATACCTGTATTATACTCTTTATATATTTATATTAAGATATTTATATCATTCATAATATTGTATATAATAATGTATATGTAACAGTCTGTAATGTATTTATTTCTATTTTTCCAATAATTCTATGAGCAATAATCTACTCACCTACCTCGTACCATGTCCACTTTACAATAACCATGTAGCAATAACAAAGGTGTGCATAGGAATTTTATTTTATTTGTATTGTTATGTATTTATTTTATCTATAATGGTGTTGGTATTTAGTCTGTTTTGTTTTTTTTACATAATGCTTCTCTGTTTGTGTGTCTTATAGTTTATAACAGTGCTTCAATTTCCCGGAGGGATCAATAAAGTTCTATGTAATCTAATCTAATCGTGAAAACTGATGTTGATGTCTTCAAATTGTGTGTTTTGTCCAAAGATATTTAAATGAATCTATTTTTTTTACATATAGATTTAACTGTAAAATCCTCCCATTTTAAAAACAACCCATCTTTAAGGAGTTATCAACTTTGCAGCAGATTTGTGAGCAGACTACAGTGAAGTGGACTATGATAAATAAAAGCTGGACAGCAAAGAGGTGAAGCGATGTTGCTGGTTGGTGCCGGGCTAAGCTGCTCCAGCAGGGAGAGCTGGATGCCGTCACCTCTGGACCAAAGCCTGCATGAGTGTGTCAGTCTGTGCAGAATGAAGCACTTCAGTGTGGATTCATTTCATAATGCTGGATGCTTGGGGCCGTATCATTGATGTTGATGACTCAATGAAGTCAGCAGCCAAATTAAGAAAAGGCCGAACAAATATAAAAATTTAATTAGAGTGCATCTTTAAGGGTATAACTCCATTGTAGCTGTCTAAAGGCCCCATTGTTTTGGATATTTAAAAAAACGTGAATATAATTCTAAAATCCAAACTATAACATAAAGTCCTGAACTACCTGGTGTTTTCTCGACTCAAAATCCTCAAGAATATCAAGAGGCATTCAATGTTTGACTTATAATAATAATACTGGAATTAACTCTTCAGGCTTAATACTCAAAGTTTGTATATAAAAAAACTGCTTTACAAACAGAAACAGAGCTGCCAGAGTGAGGGAGGACTTGTTGAAAGATGTTAAAGAGTTGCAGTGTTTTGGGACTAAATGGTATCTCAGCTTGTGCTGCTTCAATCGTTATTTTTAAATGTATTCCTGAGTAAAAAGCTAAATCGCTAAAACAGTGATAGGTTCTTACGCAGATTATATCTGCGCCTGTTTTCATTGACCAATTGGCAAATCTGTCAATTATTCATTGATTGATCAAATCATCAACTTCTGCTGCCACTCTTTCTTTCACCTCATCGTGCAGGTCCCTTGACTTTGTGAAACTGTCATTCAACATCAAACTTTAGTAGAACACTCAACAGGCAGAGACAAATACAGTATATACAGCTCTGGAAAAAAAATAATAAAAGACCACTGAATCTTTATTCTGAAATCAGCATCTCTACATGTATATATTCCAACGTCTGTTAAATTCCAACACATGCACATGTTATTCTGCTTAAAGAGGAACCAGGAGTGGAATAAAGTCACCCAAGAACAATGGTAAAGACTAGTGGAGAACATGATAAGACGCATGAAAGCTGTGATTAGAAATAAGGGTTATTGGACCCAATATTGATTTCTGAACTCTTCTTAAGTGTAAACATTAGTATTATGTTGTTTTAAAATGAATTTGATCTTGTTTTTTTTTTTTTTTTGCATTGTTTGAGGTCTGAAAATATTAGATTTTATTATTTTGACCATTTGTCATTTTCTGCAAATAAATGCTCTAAACGTTAATATTTTTATTTGGAATTTGGAGGAAATGTCAGTAGTTTATTAACTCAAATGAAAATGTTCTTTACACATACCTATAAGTAGTAAAATTTAGAAAAAAATGACAATTTTGCAGTGGTTTCTTATTTTTTCTCCAGAACTTTATACATATATATGTAAATATTTTTAAAAATCTGACAGCAGCTTATGAATTCTAACCTAAAGATTGTCTGGCCTCCAGTCACAGACTCCAACAAACCCACTTCTGCCTGTTGCAGAAATCAAATGTAACAAGAAACAGCATCTTCCCATGAGATTGGGAGAAATTCCTGTTTCTTTTGTGTCTGAGTAAACAGAGAAAAGAGCCTCATTCCAGCAGCTTCATGCAGGCCAGCAGGTACCACACACACACACACACACACACACACACATGCAAACATCATATGAAGCCCTATTGTCTCCATTGGGATAAGTGAAAGGGGTTTGAAAGGCTTCCGTGCACCTTCTGTGGATCAGAGCCTGTCCATTGACCCCGGGCGGATTACTGAAGAGCCCATATGTGTCAGATAAGCAGTCTGCCTCATTGCATGGGCTGAGTGACAGGAGACGCTGCGCTGCTGCGCTGCACAGCCTCCACTGTCTGAAAAAAAAAAAATGAAAAAAAAAATGGGCTTGGCATTTGCGCACAGGCGCCGCATCATTTCCAACATGCGCTTTAAATAATGTTAAGGATATAAAAAGGGGAGCAGAGAGGCGCGCGAATGAATCCAAACACACTAGGCTGCAAGTTGGTGTGTTGTTTTTTTTTGCATTGGCATCATTTGCATCAGAATTTCACATTAGCCTATAGAAATAATGAGAGAGGCGCGTGCAGCTATGCAGGAAACCCCTCCATGCTCTCACATGCGAGAACGAAAGGGAAAGATCCAGAATAACGGGAGGAGGAGAAAAAAAAGACAAGAATTCACACACACACACACATGCATACACACACACTCACACACACATATACACATGCACACTGCGCTCAAAATCAGACGACAAAGGAAAGACGTGTCCACTGCTCATAAACTGGTGTAAACATTTCTGAAATGGTATTACATTATTTCCCCCATGGGGATCCTTTATTAATGAGATTATAGGATAATAATTGTGGAGGATTAGTCTGGTTACAGCGAGCAAGGACGAGCTCCCTGTCGCTGAACCTGCTCCCAAGGAGGATGGAGACATTTTCTTTTGCTGGGAGTGAGAGGAGAAAACATGCAATATGCCGCGTGCGTGAAGGCGTGCGTGTGTGTATATATAAATGTGTGTGTGTGTGGAGGAGGGGGGTGGCTTCAACAACTGTTTATTGTAGAAGAGGAATCGATGAAAGTCAGATTTAAAAAAGAAATAAAAAACACCCTAAACGTGTGAAATAAGCCCCTGCAGGAAAATCCACGTTGCCACATGATGTAAAAAAAAACCCGTCTTTCATTCATGTGCATGATATTTCTATCCGTGTAACGCGCACAGAGGCCCAACCTCTCCCACCTCATGCAAAAGAAAAATATGTATTAACGAGGCGAATACCGATGGAGAATCGCGATGCTGCGTTCGCGTTTCGCGCGTCTGCCGCCGCCCGGGCCGGATCGGTGCGTTTGCACGGAGGAGGAAGCGGTCAAATAACAGAAATGTGTCGCCTTTTCTTACCTGAGTGCAGACAGCGGCGTTGTCTCTTCGGCGGCTCTCTTTCGCTCACCGGGCGCGCTCACGGCTCCTCGTGGCGGTTGCGGCGGCAGGCCGCTGCGGGGCGCTGCGGGGCGGAGCGGGGACGGGGTCCTCAAACGCAACCTGGCGGCTGTCAGCGGCTTTCATTGCCTTTCTCAGTGCACTGGAACTGTGAATTCTAATTGTTGATTTCCTCCCTTTTGATCAAGTGTTTTTAATTAAATTTTATTTTTTGATTGTTCTATTTTTTATTTTAAACTATATATAATGTAAAACATCAAACATAATATTAAAGGGACGAATGGTATTATCTATTTATGAATTAAAAAACAAGAAATTTAGCTCTATTAATAATCTTTATATGCTTTTAGCTAAATATCACCTGAAATGCATAAAATCCAATTTATCACTATCATAAAATTAAATTATTTCTGATTATAATTGTTTTCTACTTTAAATCTATTAAACCATTTTAAAAAGAACAAATCTCCTCTGAAATTTACAGTTATTTACAATTGTGACAATTTACAATTAGTCACAAGTATAAAATTATTTTTGGAAGATTAAACTATGTCCTTTTAACTATTAAACTACTGTCCTTTATGTTTTCATTATTTTTATATTCAGATTTTTTAATTGATATTTTTTATTTGTTATATTATCATAATTTTGTATAGAGGTTTTATATTTATTGAATGTAAACTGACATGGGTGAATTGTTTGTACAATTTGAAGTGTTAATAAAACTTACTAAAAAAAAACTTCTTCATGTAACCAATGTGAGCTTTGCAAAGATGGTGTTTTAACAAGTGGAATTTTTCTATAAACCTTCATGCACATTTATTTGTCTTTATTAAACATAACAAAATAGTATCCTGAGTATGTTTTTTCAGGTTTTTTGGGAAAACACAAACAAATTAATGAAATGCATAAAATATTAATATTAATTTCAATCAAAAAGGCTCTATTAATTAGGTTCTACTATTTGGTTTCTTACATTTGCTCAAAATATCAGTGAAATAAGGTCATTTTAACACCTTCCATAGTCAAACTAAAGTTACATTTAAAATATTTAAAATATAAATGTCTCCTTTTTACTTCCTGAAAGGACAAGTGAAAACTAATGGGAAAAGCAATGAATATTTTAGGGTAAGAAGCTTTAATCCATGTGGTTATTCTGTGTGAGGGAGACAAGCAGACCCAACAGATACTGTACCAGATCAGTGTGGTTGGCACACAAAGGTTGAGTGTTGGCACATGAACCAGTGGAGGTCTGGGGGCCTGAACACTGCATCCTTGTACCACTTGTCCTCCTCCACTGGCCTGCCTGTGGCCTCTCTCTCTCTCTCTCACTATCACACACTTGCTGCCAACTTTTATACTAACCCGAGAAACCCATTCAGCTCCGGAAAACAGCAGTGGAATTATTGACGGTCAGATCTGTTCGGGAATGCTGAAGCGGTCCGGGTGTGTGTTTACGAGACAAGACTCATTGTGACCTTTTCTTTCTCTCGCTTTTTCTTCCCCCCATTTCTCTCATTTTGGAAATCTGCCCAGCACAACAGCTGCCGCTATAGCTGGAGACGGTTTGGATTGATCCTGTGGTGGAAGTTCACTGTGAGCCAGGTGCTGCTGTGGGATCTGTCTGAAGCTGAAAATCTCCCTTCGCACAGACTCCTCATGTATAGACTGAGGCTACCTGGAGGAGCTTCTCCCACCCTTATTAACAGGAGTGCAGTTTAGAGTAATGGAATTAGATGAAGGCTTTAAGTTGCACTAAAAGGATTTGGCTTTTATTGTCAACAGATCTAATGGGGGAAGCCAAACAGCAACGGGCTGATCCACTTATTGTCCACATCTTATTTCTGTGTGTCGTAGACCTCCGTCGTTGCTGCTGCACTGGGCGACATGTCCCTTCACCATGAAGATATTTAGTTTCTCTAGAAGCAGCAGCAGAGACTAATAAAAGTGTTCAGTCTCTGGAGAGTAGTTCTATGTAAGGCAGATATCACTCAACATGTGCTGGTCTACATACAGCAACCTCTCTATCTATCTATCTATCTATCTATCTATCTATCTATCTATCTATCTATCTATCTATCTATCTATCTATCTAACATTTTAAAATAATATTTTTTTTTACAAAAAATATGATTTTGGGCAACTTTTTGGAATGAAAAGTCAAATGGTGTAAAAAAATTAATGATACATTATAGAATGTACAACTTTTAATACCTTTTTACAGTAATAACACCACATGTCACTGACCCATATATACAGTATGTATATATATATATATATATATATATATATATATATATATATATATATATATATATATATATACAAATCAAAACAAATCTGCTTACATGTAACATCTCAAACAAAGGCAGCCAGTCACTCATGCTGAATAAATGCTGATTTGGGCTTGGTCAATGCCCAAATGAACACTGAAACAAGTTAATTTGCTATAATGAATACTGCTGTTCATACAAGATCCCTTCATAATGTACCTAGCACCAGAAGTTTGGAGTCACTTAGAAATGTCCTTATTTTTTATTATTAAGAAAAGCACAGCTTTTTGTCAATGAAGATGACTAATAATAACTAATCAGAAATACACTCTATACATTGTTAATGTGGTAAATGCCTATTCTAGCTGCAAATGTCTGGTTTTTGGTGCAACATCTACATAGGTTTATAGAGGCCCATTTCAGCACAACAGCGAAACACTGTCTGAGAAAACACAAAGAGGGAATTAGATCTAATTAAACACATAAATGTTGTGGATATCCATTTGATATGACTTCAGATCAACGTTTAAATGACTTTGTAGGCACAGTGTGGATTTTGTCCTCCAGCATTTACATCATATGTGTATCTGAAGGGGATCTTTTAATAGCCAGTATGAATAGGAGGCATGTCAACAGCCTGGTTCACCCTCCATATGAACACCTGACTGTTGTTGTTTTAGAACACACTTGAAAAATTTGGAACCTGTCCTTTAACATCAATTCATTCCTGGAACCGTGGGACTCTGAATGTTTTTAATAACTGTCACATGGCAGGTGAACCACATGTGACCTCAACCACCCTGAAGGTGTGAACCACCCTAAAGACGTTAAATAGCTGCAGCTTCACTCAGTCAAGTCCAGTTCCTTAACTGACCTCTTTTGGATCAAAAGACTTACACAATATAGCACAAATTTAAACATGTCACAAAATTTAAATCAGCTCTATACTGAGACAAATAAGAACTTCGGTGAGAGAAAACTGTGTTTTATGAAGCGATCACAGTCCAGCCTGAATGGTTAGATACATCCTGCTTTTACAGCTGAATAATTTATGGACTTTCGCTTTCTAACTGAAAATAAAATTTTGCTGTTCTTGGTTAGAATCCTTTGGTGAAACAATTTTCTGTTGTTGGATGATTACATATTTGACCAAGACATACATGTTTAGTCACTGACATCAACAGGTGGCATTTAACAAGCAAAATATTCACCTTTGAGAGGATGATTCCTATGATTTCTTTGTCTTTAAAAATAACTGAAAATATTCCTCCTCCACCTTGGGCATGATTCTAAACACAAAATTTGCTCCTTATGGCCTCATGGTTGTTTAATCGTGATGTAAATGACATTGATTAGATTCTTATTAATTAGCTTCCTGATAAGCACTCAGCCCCTTGAATGGCAGCTGCCACCATTGTATGAATATGCTGGTAGAACACACTTGAAAGGAGTTAGATTCAAGAGCTAGAGTCCAAAAACATGCTGAGGTTAATTGGAGACTCTAAATTGCCCGTAGGTGTGAGTGTGTGAGTGAATGGTGTGTGTGCCCCACGATTGGCTGGCGACCATCTGGGGTGTATCCCTGCCTCTCGCCGTAACGCGCTGGGATTGGCTCCAGCAGACCATGTGACCCTAATGAGGAATAAGCAGGTATAGAATATGACTGACTGAATTAATGTGCTTGTTTTGTCAACCCTGCTGGAATCACATGTGGACAATAACCTTGGCTGAGCTGATGATTAAAGACCATGAAATCAAACACTAGAGGGCGACACTGTCACATAAGTAATCTCCTCTTGCCAGGTCTGTTATTGGCATGTTTTAAAGGTCCTGGGTCTGGGTTTCATTTAAGGTTTTAAAACCCCTAAAATGATATATTTGTTATTAATTAGAAGTTTAACAGTATTTTTACAGTGCTTCAAAAAGCAAAGGTCATTTTTCTGTCTGTCTAATAAATGTTCATTTTCTTCTCCCTGATTTTCACTTGGAAGACTGAGAAAAGTGTGTGTGGCAGCAGTGGCAGGTGTGTGTGAGGTGTGGCACAGACAGTTTTTGGCCCAGACCTGATCTAGAGTTTTAAAAAAAAATAAACTAACAGGAAAGTGACAATTTGCATGATATGGGACCTTTACCACATATACAAAATACTCTGCTTTGTCCCCCCCCCCCCCCCCCCCCCCCCCCAACAAAAAAAAATTCGATTATCTGATGAGGAATTATGAAAATGACATATTCTCCTTCTCATCTTGTGTGTTTATGAAGTGTTTGGATGTTGTATTGTGGGCTGAGGGGGGAGGTGAGTTGTCAGCACCACTTACAAAGAGAGGATCAAATAGAAATCCAGCAGAGCGGAAAGGCTGCTGGAACAACAACAGAGAGGACGGTGGACCCTGTAAATTACACCATCTGTCATCTAAAATATTCTGTAGGATTATGGAGGATGAAGAACATTCTTTTCATGTGGACACTGTTAAGTGTATTATTGAATAGTGGCAGTTTATTTTTACCATTTGTTTATTGGTTTCACATTTTTAAATTTGGTTGATTATAGGATCACTGTAATTTCTATGCTGTATGTCTCTGTGTGTCTGCACTGTTTGTAGGTATTTAAATTAGCTAGAATATGCAAATGAGCCCCACTGCCAAAACGTTCCCATTCACAAAGACCGCCGCAAATAGCGACACAGTTAGAGTGAAATAAGTACCACCATCAGAGTTGTAGGTAACTACATTATCTCATCTTCCATACGGGCTGCTTTATTACAAACAAACCCACTGATGAACGTAGAATCTGTGTGTAACAGCTGCTCTGTGTGAATGTTTAACATAGAACACAGAACATTATTTCCGGTCAGATCCTGACTGATCCAGAGGTAATGTAGTTATGCTTCTGCTGCATGCATGAATGAGCACAGATACACTAATTTACACTTATTGTTTGTTTCAAACAGAACATTAGCAGGATGTTTCTGAACAAAATCATTGTGATATTGACATATTAATCTGACACGTTTCAGATATAGCTGCTTCATTAGATTATGTTACACAAAGCCCCTAAAGGGACATGGGGGGAGGTGGAGAATTGATATTGGGAATAATAAAATTTCACAATACTTTTAAAGTTGTTTCCTGTTCCTTTTAAAACAGTGTCAGTGAACCAGAATGTTCAGCTGAATAAAAATAAATCTATAATAAAAAATAAAGAAAACAAACAAATGTTATCCATGCTGCTCCATCAACATAATTAAGGTCACCTGAGGCCTATTTAATTATTTTTTGTTTATTATTTTACATATCATACTGATTTCCTGTTGTCAGTAGGTAGCACTATGTCTGTGACTCATTATTGAGCCGCACATGTCCTCAAACAACAAGTCTTCATATTTGCGATTTGGGAAAGATCTGACAATGTGGAGTTTAATTGCACCATTTTTTTTTCTCATAGCAAATCACCAGAATTCACTGTGTCACCATGGCAATGATGTTCTACAAAAACTATTTTGCTATCCTCTTATAACAAAGGTTATTAGATGACACTGAGCAATTCTGAAGTTGGCTAGGTTACATTTCTGGGATGACTTTATGAAAATACAATGCAGTAAATGACATAAAAGGTGCAAAAACTGCACAGATAATTAAAAATGCCTGACTTCCTGTGAGATTTAGGCTATGGCTCCAAGGGGCTTGTACATCTGGACATCATAGATCTGAAAAAATTCAGTCATGTGCCTTAAAGCAGGTGATACAAGGCACTATTTGGCCATTTTGCCACACTAATCCGAAAATCTAGATCAGATATGAGGTGTTGCCATGTTTGATATGTGAACAAAGCTTTGTGGGGTTTTGACCATCTTTGCATGATATGTAGCATAAGATAAGATTGTTCAAGTAGAAAACCTGCAAATCGCCTATTTGATGCCAGTAGGTGGCGCGATAACTCCAAATCAGTGTTGAGAAGGACACGACTCTTAACGAGTGTATGTAATTTGAGGCAGATTGGGTGATGTCCATTCAAATTACAACTTCCTGTTCCACTGCAACATCGAAATTCCCCACGTCGAACCCTAAAAATAACCACAGCAACTCAATAGGGCTTCACCAAGTGTTGATGTGGAGCAATGAGTGTTGCACACTCATGGCTCGGGCCTTAATAATAACCAGAGCAATTTCCATAACATATTACATATATGTAATAGTATATAGTGTTACACATGATAATAATAAGAAGAATAACCAGCACAATTTCAATAGGGCGTTTTCCAAGTGTTGCCCACTCTTGACTTGAGCCCCAATAATTATAAGATTTGTTTCAGTGATTTACATTAAAAATTAAAAATAAAAATCTTCAGAACAATAGAAGAATAAATAATTTGGACAATTTGAATTTGGTGCTGTTTTATTTGTCTTCTTTTTTAAAAAAAAAAATCTTTGCACCTTTCTATATTTATGATCTTTTGCCCTGCAAATATTTGAAGCTTTAATATTGTCCTGACTGATGAGCAGCCCCCTCCTCCCCATCAGAGACGCTCAGGGTCCACAGGTACAACGACACGTTGTCTACGCATGAATGAATAAAGTGGACGAGCCAACAAAAAACAAACTATCAGAAGGAGTTTGATAACTTCAGTATCTGAGTATCCAGGCATGTTCAGCACCAGAGGAGTTAAAAAAAGCGTCTCCAAGATAAAAAAAAATAAAAAAAGAGAATCCCACCCTCCGTTTACTCGCCTCTGAATGGTCTAACCCTCTGGTTCACATGGCACCCTCCCCCCCATGTGTGTGTGTGTGTGTGTGTGCCTGAGTGTATGTTGTCTTTGCCTTATATAGTGCAGAGTTATCCCGCTGCACTGCCTTGGGACTACTGGATTAGACTGCAGTCAAAGTCTGACACAAAATCTGCCCATTTTGTTTTGTTAAGAAACACAAGGACACCTCTCTAATATCCTCCCATCACATCTGCTCTCCACCGTGTCAGGGAACTTCTGAGATGGACAAAATGAACGGTACAATGGATGGGAACTATGACCACTGTCTCCATGATGGCTCCTTCATGTTTACCTCAGAGTCTGTGGGAGAGGGGCATCCTGGTGAGTAGAGGACTCCCTCTTCATGCAGCATGTGGACGTATGGTTTTCACCTGCAACAGATTACGACCGGGGGAGTAGTGGCAATCATGTGTTAAACACTTTTATGTTTCAGTGATCATTGATGACTTTGTGGAATGTGCAGAATCCTGATCAGAGCATGAAGCCACTGCACCATGAAAAGGAGCTTGAAGAGTGTTTGTGATATATTTTCACAACATTGACAGAACTGAGTTGATTTATCTATTTTTATCATCTTTTATTCATTTTGAAAAAGGAAAGTCAAGTAATTGTGTGTGCATATAGCCCAATATCAAGTGCAGGAGGTTTTACAACGTGCATACGGCACCCTTAGATCCTCGATTCAAAGGAGGAAAAACTCTCTGCAGCAGCTGTAGGTGTCTGATCGACTGATATTAATAGCCACACATGACTCTTACTTCACATTTGAACATGGCAGTAGAGTATCAGCAAGGCAGTGATATGTAAGAAAATAGCTCATTAACAATAGCTACTTTACCCCCAACAGCAACGGCACTGTTGCATAAAACAGGTAATTCCATTTCTTCAGGTGAATATCCAACTCTCCTCTCACACTTAAATATGTTTTGACAATCAGAGAAACCCCATTACATTATTTAATATTTTGCCCCAGTCTGTTTAAGTAGATACTTCACTCATTTGCATGTATTTTGCACAAAAGACATGAGTTAATTACAGTAGCTAATGGTATTACAGTGCACCCTGTTACAGTGGCACACTGGCAGTTTGCCCGGCCAGGGTTATTCATAGGTCCTTAGCTCCTAATACGAATGATGTAGTACTCCATCAGTACTGTAGTACTGATGGTGGTGAAATCTGATATTTCAAGGCTGTGCCCAGATGAGGAATCTGATACGTGTAGCAGAAAAGTCCCACGAGGAAACAACCCAACTGGCACATGTAATGATGCAGATATATTTATAAGCTTAAATTCTATTCTTGCTTTCCAGATAAGATATGTGACCAGATCAGTGATGCTGTGCTGGACGCTCACCTCAAGCAAGACCCGGATGCTAAGGTGGCTTGTGGTGAGTAACAATGGACATCATCAAACACTCAGAAAAACTGAGAAATGCAATTTAAAAACTTTGCTGGTTCATGACTTGTTTGTACTTATCTGATTACTTATCTATATCTGATATAGCCCTTATATAGCCTATATATCATTCTTTTTATTTTTATTGTGATGACTGTTTTTTTTTTACAAACACTGATGGAAAATGCAAAGCATGGCCAAATGTGTATAGTATAAATAATAACTGATGCATGTAACATAAATGCATAAAATAATAGGATTTGCATCCTGTACAATGAGGCAGGCATAAATAAGGTTTGTGTGGCTCAAGGTTTGCTTCCCTTCCTAAAGTCTATTAGTTTAATTTAGATTTTAAGCCTGTGACTATATACTATGACTATTGTGATTATTTTTTATTATTATTCTCTGGTCTTTTTACTTTAAACATATACAGTGTCTTGCAAACGTATTGATACTCTCTCCTTGAACATTTCCACATTACAACCACAAATTTAAATGTATTTTATTGGTATTTTATGTAAACAAAGTATCACATAATTGTGAGGTAGCCAGAAAATCATACATAGTGTACAAATAAAAACTGAAAAGTGTGATGTACATATGTATTCAGCCCCCCTGAATCATTCGTATCTTTTGCTGCAAGTTTTTTGAGACACAATGAGAGACTGCAATCCCCTCCCGATTCTTCTTTACAGCTCCATGTTCAGCAGCAATTTTTAATACATGAATAAGCTTTGATCTTAACCATTCCACTGCAGCTCTGGCTGTACATTTAAGTTCACTGTCCTGCTAGAAGGTGAACGTCTGCCCCAGTTGCAGGTCTTCTGCAGCCTCTAACAGGTTTTCTTGTCCTGTATTTAGTCGCCGCCATCTTCCCTTCAATATCTGCAATAACTTCCTTGCTGAAGAAAAGCATCCTACAGTTTGCAGTTGATGGATTCAACAGAGCTCCGTGAGATGTTCAAAGCTTGGGATATGTTTTTATAAGATAATCCCAACTTCAAACTTCTCCATAACTTTATCCCTGTCCTATCTGGTGTGTCCCTTGGACTCCATGATGCTGTTTCTTCACTAATGTTCTCCAACAACCCTCTGAGCCCTTCACAGGATGCCTGCATTTATACTGAAATTGAAGTACACACAGGTGTTCACTAATTAGGTAACTTCTGAAGGCACTTGGTAGCAATGGGTTTTAATTAGAGTTAAAGTGGGGGCTGAATATATATATATATATATGCACACCACACATTTTAGATTTTTTTATTTGTAAAATAACCTTAAACCTTGAACATCACATATTGTTTTCTTTCCATGTCAGCTTTATGTGCTACTTGTTGTATGACACATAAAATCCTTATAAAATACATTTAATTCATGGTTGTATCTTGACAAAAATGTGGAAAGATTCAAGGGATATGAATACCTTTGCAAAGCACTGTATATTTATCGTCCATTTGTCTAATTTTATAGTTGTATAGTTGTTCAGCCCTTGGTTTGATGTGTTTCATTTGTATTTTTCATTCGTAATGTACTGTATGTTTAATATTACACAATTATCACAGCCTTACAACCTCACAACTAGAAAACAAAAAAGCAATTTACAGAATATAAAATCAGATAACCAACGTTTAAGCAACAGATATAATGAATAAAAAACATTCAAACGAATAATAAAGCAGCTTGAGGTCTGTGCTGAAACAGAGACGGTGTGTAAGACGGGTATGGTGCTGCTCTGTGGTGAGATCACGTCTCGGGCCAACGTGGACTACCAGCGTGTGGTGAGAGAAACCATCCGGCAGATTGGTTATGACACATCAGAGAAAGGTGAATGGAATATTGACATGCCCATCTCCTTCCTCAATTACTCTTTTCACCATTTAAGTCAGGAGTTTCCTTTATGTGGGTAGAACAGGGGGATTCTGATGCCCTCTGTGTGTGTGTGTGTGTGTATGTGTGTGTGTGTGTGTGTGTGTGTGTGTGTGTGTGTGTGTGTGTGTGTGTGTGTGTGTGTGTGTGTGTGTGTTAGGTTTTGACTATAAAACCTGTAATGTGCTGGTGGCCCTGGAGCAACAGTCTCCTGACATCGCACAGGGAGTTCATGTCGACCGTGTGGAGAGTGACATTGGAGCTGGAGACCAGGTCATCCTGAAAAACACAACAAAACACATCTTGTCAACTAACCATGTCTCTTCAATTCAATGTATTAACTCCTATTTTAATACTGGTAATCCTATGTTAATAAAATTAAATCAAGTAGTTTTAGGATGCAGTACATATTACAAGACCCATGATAGTTATCACACTTATTCCATCGAGTTGTTCAGGCTTATTTCTGCTTATTCTTTGTGGACAGGGTCTGATGTTTGGATACGCAACAGATGAGACAGAAGAGTGCATGCCCCTCACCATCGTCCTCGCCCACAAACTCAATGCAAAGATGGCTGAACTGAGACGGAACGGGACGATCCCCTGGCTCCGCCCGGACTCCAAGACACAGGTAGGATCAGAATAAACTACAACAGTATGCACAGAAATAGTCATAGTCAGAAAAAATAGTCATATTACAATAGTCATAAAATATACCAATAATATATAAGTATGCAGTTTACATATAGACTCTAATATATCTATGATGCAAGATGCATTAAACGTTGACAGCTTCACTGAATCCTTGGTGGGGCACGGGGTCGACTGCAGGAAGTGGTTCAGAGACATGAACCCCTACCGACCATCCATGTTCAGTATGGTCCAAGGATATCTGTTAGGCTCTGCAGCAGCACATAGTACTGGGGTCTGGAAGATGCCTTTACAACACTTTGTGATGTAAAGGTACCAGATTTCCCCTTTAATCTACTAGTGGAAATCACACCTCAGTTTTATGAGAATGATTTGTGAGATCACAACTACACCAAACTCATACCAGTGTAATGTGGACAAATAAAGCCTCCTCTACACAAACAGTATGTGGGATCTGTGTCCAGCTGTTAAATTGAAACTATAATTCGACATCTTAAAATAATTCTAAAAAGGTCTGCATACACATTCTTTACTTTTCTTTATGAAAAAAACACACATCATTCCAAGCAGAGTATTTTTATACATCTTCAGTATAGGTATTTGGGACAGTGATAGTGACGTAGAGAATGTGCTTACCAGCAGACACCAACCAGAACAAGCTGGTATGCTACATCTGAGCTGGGAGATGCCTTCCTAAGAATCCCCCAACACTTATGGAATATGGCCAGTGCAATCCCTGCGAGTTTAGCCATTGCACACAAGACATCTCAAAGCCTTAAACACTCAACAAAGACATAAAAAGAGGAAGGATGACTCTACTGTCGATGTGGAGATATTTTCTTGTGTTCTTCTATGTGTTAACAAAGGAATTACACCCCAGATCAGGCATATATTGCAATGCCTCTCCTCTCTCTGCTCTCTTTACTCTCTGCAGGTGACAGTTCATTACACCCAGGAGAACGGTGCTGTGATCCCCAGGAGGGTCCATACTGTGGTGGTCTCAGTGCAGCATGATGACTACGTGAGCCTGGAGGATCAGAAGAAGGTCCTAAAGGAGAAGGTGATCAAGGCCGTGGTTCCATCAAGGTACCTGGATGAGAACACCATCTACCACCTGCAGCCCAGTGGACGGTTTGTGATTGGTGGACCGCAGGTAAAGGACTTAAGGTGCCCTGGAACCTTTAGAATTTACACTGAATGTCCCAAAACTATAAGCTTGTTTTTGTGATGGTATTTTGTGACTGGGTGATGATTATTGTGAGTCATATTTTGTTTTGTGATTTTCAAAGTTTCTTTGTTTAGAGGCTACCAATCTCTTTAGGGCTAGGGTTATTTTTGCCCAAAAATATTGGTGGAGTAAAAAGATTCTTCCACCTGTTTCACTTGTTCTTCATTTGTTTGGTGAGGTATATTTGCATAAAATAAAGATTTATTGCTCTAAATACTATCATTTTCAAAACACGAATTTGATTAATTTCATTATAACCTGAATTTGAAATAATTTGAATGTGTCACCTTGCAATTATGATGATCATCATCTTCAGACCCAACAGTTCACATTACGTTAATGCGTTTGTTGTGCAACCGCACATTTCTAATTTGAAGTCCAAATGTTCTTGACAAGCACTTCAAGAGTGTGTTTCTGTGTGATGTTCGTCTCTGTCAGGGTGATGCTGGAGTAACGGGCAGGAAGATCATTGTGGACACGTATGGTGGTTGGGGGGCCCATGGGGGCGGAGCCTTCTCCGGGAAGGACTACACCAAGGTGGACCGCTCTGCTGCCTATGCTGCCCGCTGGGTGGCAAAGTCTCTGGTGAAGGCCAAACTCTGCAGGAGGGTGCTGGTGCAGGTGACATCACTTTCCATTAAATCCTTATAAAATATAGAAGGCATCACATAATACCAATCACACAATACCTTATTGTTTGGTTATGTTGACAGTCTCCAGCTCATATTATATTGTAATTCCTGCAAACCACTGTAGGAGGTTGGAAATCCAGACTGACACATAGAGCAGAACAGGATGTGAGTTCATTCGATCAGGTTGGTTTTACCAGGCCTTAACTTCTTAAGACACACTGTACCATGAGCAGGACTGAGGGAGTGGCAGGGGGAAATTTTCACCAAAAATTATGGTCTCAAAGTTGTTTTGCATTGATTGACACCATGCCAATCGTAGCATAGAGTCGGGAGATAGCCAGCTTGGAAGCCAATGAGGATGCAAGTTTGACCACCTTTAGTTTGATGGACAGTAATGTGACCCAATGGAAATTTACCATGACGAGACCACCCAAATCTGAAAGCCAATAGCCAGGGCTTTTGAACGACGTGTGACATGTAGGTGCTACATGTGCTACTTACAAGTTGGGCATTCCATTTTTGCAAATAAGACTGAAAGGGGGTGGGTCTTAAGAGGTTAATGTAGCACATTCCATTCCCTTCTTTTAAAACTGTGTAGCCTCTCTTTCCACTGTCAAATATATTTTACAATTCTTATATAGTGAATTTCTAATCTTTGTGGACTTTGTGCCACTTTATGTGCAAACCTATTTAGCAATAAACCTGATATGTTAGACAACCATTTTCACCCAACTTTGTGGCAATAGTGCTGTTTCCTGTTTCAACCTAAGGATTCATTTGTATACAAAGTCAGCTCGGTAAAGAAAAGCTTTCTCCAGTTTGATGTGGAAGAACTTGACTCCTGACCTCAGATCACTTCTCACATTTTGCACAGGTCAGAATAACTGTGTGTCTCTTCTCCTGGGTTTTCAGGTGGCGTATGCGATTGGAGTGGCCCATCCACTCTCCATCTCTCTGTTCACATACGGCTCTTCTGACAAAAACGAGCAGGACCTACTTCAGATCGTCAATAAAAACTTCGACCTCAGACCTGGCGTCATAGTCAGGTGAGCATTTCAACTAAAAGAACATCTGCTTTTCTGTTTTGAAACATGAAACTGTACATATTTTTTGCACTGTACGTGTTTGTTCGTGCTGCAGAGACCTGGACCTGAAGAGACCAATCTACCAGAAAACAGCATGCTATGGACACTTTGGCAGAAAGGACTTTCCCTGGGAGATCCCGAAAAATTTGAACTTCTAGAGTATCTGTGTACAAGTATGTATGTGTGCGCGAGAGAGAGCGAGAGCAGAGTGTCAGTGATATATAGATAGCTGTCCTCGTGCTCCTGTAACCCAGTAAGAGAAGACATCTGCCAGTGAACAGGAGAGGGGATGGTGGGATGGGTCAGTGTGGGCTGCAGAACAACCCTGGTCCTCAATGGTAACCTGAAATATGAGTGATATGTTTGGCATTTTAGTCCCATAGATATAGATACAGTGTACAGCCACATGCATGCAGTACTCTGTGCACTTAAATTGGCTTAGAAAGTTGTTGTTTGGCTTTATTTTGTCCAGGAATACGTGAATGACCAAATTTTAAGGAAAGGCAGCCATGCATATGTTTGCAGAGACAAAAGCCACTTTAATGTCTTAAGAATATTCAAGATGTGGGAAACAATTGGTGACTTTGCTGCATGGTTCTTAACATTTATTCTGTTTTTTTTTGTTATTATTGTCTGTATTTTTGTATACAATAAATGGCTGCTTGCAGGGTAACTGCAGGTTTCAGTGTAAGCCTTTAAAAGTCTTAAAGTTATTAATAATACAAGTTTTTAAAGGTTTTAAAATATGATAATATAATAATATAGAGATGTGATCTCCAAATGGGTAGATATAGTATAGACACATTTTAAACGTCAGTGAATCATGAGGTGGGAATTAGACAAATCCTACATGCTTCTAAACATTTATACAGTATTTTTATATGATATATACAGCAGCTGGTTACTAGCAAGCTGTCTGCAGGTTTTAGTATCACTGTAATAAAATTGGAGAAATGGTTTGAATTTACTTGTATGGTCTACAGTCTTTAATGGTCATAAAGGTACAGGTTGTAGTTTCTAGCAGCATCTAGTGGTGACATTGCAGACTGCAACCCAACTAAGTACTTTTAAGCTTGTAGGAGAACCTATTATATAATACTATGTTATATTCCATCTCTGAAAAGTATATTCCTCTAGATGCCACTGAATGCTGCTTAATCTTACACATTTTACCCTTAAAAGCATGGTATATATTGTAGGTACATTTTTATTATTTTTATTGCTTTGTTTTATATTTTACATTTGCAATAATTTACCCTCCACCCTTCTCTAATGTCCATGTTTGAGGTTTAAATATTGGTTTTAAAGTATTTGGTATTACAATACTATGGATTTCATCAAGGCCTGCATACACATAGTATTCCACATGGTGGTGGAACTTGCAACAATTGGTTTGGAACTTGCTCCAGACAAGACACTTGAAGGTCATTTACTGTAACTGCAAAACAGTCTCAAGAAACTTTGAATGTCTTGGACTCTTTTCAGGATCAACCTCATTTTACTCTTAGTCTTTTCTCAGTAACTTGGGTGTACCCATCCTTCATTGCATGCAAGTTCACTTCACTCCGAAATTGAGTCTGGACACCAAATACCCAATTTTCTCATCTAGGGAACCAATCACAGAAGGAGGGTGCAGCAAGATCCAACATGGCGGCAGACATTATTTACCTTTCAATGCAGCCTTAGAAAGTAAGTCATTTACAGTGTAAGTTTATTTTGAAAAATTAGCAAATTCAAGTGCTAAACTATCTCATTATCATTGGGTATGTGATACGATTGGCTATAGGTTACAAACAGATGCATTTGACACATTCACTGCACCCAGTAAACAGCTCTGGGCTTTCATAAACCAAATGCAAACAAATGAACGGATGCTTCCGATATCGAATATCAATCTACATTGAGATGAGGTCTGGTGTTAGCCAGACTAGACTTAGAGAAGTTATTTCAAGACCAGTCAAGACCACATCTGCTGGAATATCAGTATCATTTCTGTGGTTGGATTACTAAATACTGTTAACAGCTTTCATCGCTACTTGTGGCCCTGCTGGTGAAGCTGAAGCTGCCTGGAAGTGGAGATGGATTGTTATAAATCAATTTAACTGCTTAACAAACATTTTCAATCAATTTTACAGATTCACGTTGTCATGGTATTAGGAAAGCTTTACTTTCAATTTGCCAAAATATTCTCCAAATACAATAAATGTCCCAAAGAAGTTTGATAAGTCACAGAATCAGAAACAACCTATGATTGTGAAACCTTGTGCTGCATATTTCTCTTCTAAAAGCAATTGATATTTAATATTTTGCACTTCACTGTCATTAGTCCAGAAAGACAATGTCATAAGAAAACATTTCATTTTCCTTCAAGATAATGTTGAAAAAATAAAAAAAAATCTAACTTTGTTTGTTCTGTGGATACATTATTTAATTGTCTCCTTTATACTTTGGTCCCATTAAACCTATAAGAATTCATTGTTAGTGAGAGCAATGATACATTCTCTTTTGGCAAAAGTTGAAGACAACAAAATACAACAAAGCTTATTTGGACAATAATAGACAGCTATTTGGGCAACATTGCCCTAATGAGTTGGATTCACTTGAGTAATAAAGATAAACTTTAACGCAAAACACACAAACAATTGTTCCACACAAGGACAGAGATTCAGATATTCCTGCTTGCTTTGGTTTTTGGCAAAGAACAACCGCTTTTAATTACAAAAGAGAATTCTTGTCAGTAAAACTGTCCATCTGTCAGGTCTTTGGAAAAGTTCACCCTAATATTGAGGTAAAGAATGAAAGCTGATATAACAAATCTTCCTGAGGAAAAATAAAATAATACAAAGTTCAGTGTGTGAATCAAGTGGTATTCTCAGGGCTGGAAAATGAAGCCAACATGGAAGTGTCAAAAACTGCAGGTTCTCAAATGGCAACTTGGGAATGGCTAAACAGGAATTCAATCTCCATGTTAACATGTCCAACTTTACAGCAGAAATAAACATGTTTACAGCCTGGCACAATAAATGAAAAATAATTTTGGTAATTTTCCCATTCATGGCAAGTCTAAACTTGGTGAATTTGTAGAGTGGGGTCCAGGGACCCCCAGGGGTCCTTGAAGTGGTTCCAGGGGGTCCCCAGCAAAACAGGGAATGATTTATTTTAATTATAAGTCCATGCATAAATAACACAATTATGTTTCTGTCATGGGTTTACTACACTTTCTTTAATATCTAAAAGCAAAAATCTTATCAAATGGGGACCCTGGGACAAAATCTCATCAAATGGGGCTCTGTAATTTGTGTCAGTTTAGGGGTCCTTGACATGAAAAACACATTAAAGCATTGAATTAAAGCACAATTAGATGAGTGACCCTTTGAGTGACAGGTTAACAGGAGCCCAGCACTGTTGTCTAGTCACGTCTCCAAAAACACAAGACGTTGATGGCCAGATTTGCAAAGTCGAGGCCACAACCAACCGAAGTCATGTTGAATACGTCCATTAATTATGCAGTCGATGGTTTTAACGTCTAAACATTAAAACAAACACTAAGGCGGTGCAGAGGCACTTTCAGGATGCTCGTTCTGATAAAAGTCAAGCCAAGAATCCACAGACTTATTGTTACAGAGAATTAAAACAAACATCCAGGATTGTGTGTGTGTGTGTGTGTGTGTGTGTGTGTGTGTGTGTGTGTGTGTGTGTGTGTGTGTGCAAAAAGGCACTTACAACATTGTGCCTGTAACCTGCTCTTTTACAGAGCATGAGTCTATTAAATCAGTCTTTGGTGACTGCTAGGCGGTGCAGCTTTGGCTTTGTGCAATAGTGAACGTGCTAATATGCAGGAGGCAGCTCCCATGTTCTACACGTTGGTTCTGATGTCTTCCAGACTGGGCTGCATGTTGCCCTTTGACCTCCAAGGGGCGCTGACGCTGCGGTTCAGCTACAGCATTGATAAGTTCTCTGGCTGGTGGCGGCTGGACCCTGTAACCGCTTCTGCCTTGTGTTCGGAAATGGGAAAGCCGTGCACACCCCCTCCTCTGGACAGTACCATCAGGGTTTCCCCCGACATGTCCCCGAACTCAAAGGCAAAAGTCCCATAGAACAGCATGATGAGCATGCAGTAGATCCACTCAAAGATGGCAGAGGCGTGCTGCAGGGCGAAGCTCTCCTGGCAGAAAAAAACTCCACCTAGGGATCAGAGGTTAAGGAGAACAATGGCAGCACAGCAGGAGTGAGACCCGGTCATTCACTAACTTCCGTATCGGAATGTAAAACTGTTATTTCTCCAGCAGGGGTCAATGTTACACATTACTACTACAGCTACATCACTTCTGAGCAAACTGGACAGAAAATTGCATTATGCATCATGAATAAAAACATATACTATATAACAAAGAATTTAACTCCCAGAAAACTCTTTAGCTTCTTCCACTGCAATTTTTGTGCAACTGACCGTATTTATCAATTATTTCCTATGTACCTTTTATGAATTTTTGTTAAGGCAAGTTATGTTTCTTTGTATGAAAATAGCAACAGCAAGAGTACTCTGTAAAGGCACTTTAGATGTTATTATCCATCCTGCAACACCTTCAGTCAGATCTGATCTGTGCCAAATGTATTCAATGAGCCCACACATCCAGCCAGTCAGACAGTACTATCTTAAGCATCAAGAACAAGGATCAGAGTCCTGACCTCAACATCATAGTCGGTCTGGGATTATATTGAATTGGCAGAAGCAACTGGGACGCTTAAATCCACAGAAGAACTGTGGCAGTTTATCCATTACATGGGAACAACCCACCTGCCAAGTTGAAAATTGTTTTTAAATTTTGTTTTATTTTTTAAACCACTTCAATTCATTTTACTTTTAATGTCTAAAACATTTGCGCAGTATTGTAGTGCAAAAGTAAATAAAGATAAATACACTGGTCTTAAGCAGGGCCGTAGCCACCATAGAGGACACCGAGATCGTGACCTCAGTATTTTTTTTTCCCTTAAGTTTTGTTTCATTTTAATTTCTCCCCTCAGGCAACATTTTAGCAAGTAAAAATGTTAACATGAAGCCAAAAAAAGCGAACACATAACGTCAACATGGGCTCATGTGACAGAGAAGCTCATAAATACTTGTTAAAAGTGAAAGTAAATACTGTGGTGACGTTATTCCTGACTGCAGCTCTATTTTTAGAGTGATGCATGCGAGTTAGCATTACTTCCAGCAAGAAAGCAGAGGATGACCAGGCAGAGAGGAGGAAATGTGAAAATTGTAATATTCTAAGAGAATGAGAAAAATAGTAGTAGCCTACAGATGGATTAACAGATAGAGATGCTAACCTGTAACCTTCTGTAAATGTAGCCTAGGCTAAAATGTGAAAGGACATGTGAAATGAATGAATATTTTAAAGATCATGTTCTCTCACAGTATGAATTATCAGTCAAAAATAGGCTGTTTTGGATGTTTGGAGGATATAAATAGTAAATAATGTGACTAAACATGGTATTAACATATTAGGTCATTGGGTCTAATTAGGGGGTGACACGGTGGTGCAGGGGTTAGCGCTGTTGCCTCACAGCAAGAAGGTCGCAGGTTCAAGACCTCCTTGGTCCTGGGTCTGGGACCTTTCTGTGTGGAGTTTGCATGTTCTCCCTGTGTCTGTGTGGGTTTTCACCGGGTACTCCGGCTTCCTCCCACAGTCCAAAAACATGCTAAGGTTAATTGGTGACTCTAAATTGCCCGTAGGTGTGAGTGTGTGAGTGAATGGTGTGTGTGCCCCACGATTGGCTGGCGACCATCTGGGGTGTATCCCTGCCTCCTGCCATAACGTGCTGGGATTGGCTCCAGCAGACCCCTGCGACCCTAATGAGGAATAAGCAGGTAGAGAAAATGACTGACTGACTGGGTCTAATTATGACTCAGATTGCCAGGATATTGTATATTATATGAATGTTGACTTCAGTATTTGAAAAATCCTGGCTATAGCCCTAGTCTTAACTGACAATTAAAACACAAAATGATCACTTTAAATTTTACATTTCACAATTTAGCAGGTGTAATCAAGATCTAATTTTCTCTTCATAATTCTATTTTTTTTTTCTAAATCATATTACTTAAAACTAAAAAAAAAAAATAAATGCTTTTTTTTTAACTTTAATTCAAAAGGAACACTCCAGCTCCTGTAGTTGCCACTTCTGCCACATGTTGGAAGGATACTGAGCACCAGGGCGGTCAGTGCCAGCAGGGCCATCCCCACACGTAGGTGACCTATCCGGTACTCCTCCTGGGTCTTGGCCAGTCTGTAGGTCAGGGCCGACTGCAGACTGACAAACAGCATGCTGGAGGGGAAAGCAACGCCTGCTCCAACGTAATGGAGGACTTTGGCAAAATCCACCTGAGAAAACAGACACACACACAAAAGATGTAACTTTTACTGTACATTAATCTAGAGGCTTAATTAGAAAGAGTGGCCACATGTGGCATTGAGGCATTTATGTAAATAATTTGAAGTGATCTTGAAAAGATATTTATTGTAGTTCAATCTGAGATTTCGGGTCAATATTTATGTCTCACTGTTTCATTATCACCTAAACTTTATCTGCTTGGGGGTACATAGTGTAGTGCAGGGATCACCAATCCTGCTCCTGGAGAGCTACCACCAGTGCAAGAGTCAGTTTCCTGTTTCCAGAGGGAGTGTTCTAGGCATGGTGAGGCACAGAGTACAGGTTAAAGTCATGCATTAAGACTGGAGCTGGACTAAGCCGTATCCCATCAGGCTGTACTATTAACATCGGTGCAATCAGTAAGATGTGATTGACAGATGGCTTGGCTGATGCGATGCTCCTAAACAGAAACATGGCCAAGAAACTTAAAACAAGTATGTAACAAGAGGAAAAAGACTATGGGATTTATGCATGGATGCAATATAAAACTGGATACCGGACTGAAAAATGGCCGCAGTTGCTCACCTGGCGCATACGCCATAAGCGCAGTAGAGTCACCTCCCATGATGCTCTGGGGCCTCCCATCATGCCCCGGGGCAATGAGAATGTGTAAATTGTGAACAAAACTCACATTTGAGTCGTTTGCTGACCACATTAAAAACATTTGAAGAAAAAAAAATGAATTAATAAATAAAAACCCCGCCCTCGCTCCCGAGTCACAGCATGATGTTTTATAATACATCCATGGGTTTAGGTGAAAGCGATTCTAGCACTGGCAACAACAGCTTATTTAGCTAAGCAAGAAAAAAGGGAATCTAATCTGTCATATCCAAATGTGTTGTAATATTAGTGTGTGTTTTGAAAGGTTGCTTAAGTAAAGTTACCATGAAAAGGGCTGATTTATGGCTGTGCTAATTGTTCTTATTAGTTTAGCATTATGCTAACAGTGAACAAACTAGTTCACTGGAACTAACTTTGTGCTCAACTGGCTGCAGTACATTTTTTTCAAGATACAAACACCTAAGATCATCATGACCTTACACTTGTAATCATCTTGGCGAGTAATCTCCAAGGTGAATATACAAGTGCAACAGGGCAGGACATTATACACTGGGAAAATATGGTAGAGAAAGAGAAACTGTAATGAGCAATGAACAATTTACAATGGTGATGAGAGAAATGACACAGTGTCAACTTGAACTCAAGAGCTGATAATCAAAGACAAAATTATTGTAACAAACACAGTCTCATATTCCAGACAGGAAGTTCATCTCTTCAACCTGCATTTATAAATATAAAAGCCTCCTGTATTCTATGTGTTTGACACATCCTGCACATGGACTTAAATGAAGGAAACAGCTGTTTATAGACGCATAAATACAAGGAAGAGACATAAAGAAGAGGAAATAGTACAAAGAATGATACTATGTCCACTTTAAAGTGCCTTAAAGGGGAAATAAAAGGGTCGAACTGTTAAGAAGTTATCTATTGCAAATCTTCCTGAGGTTTCTTCCTTTTTTTTCTTGGAAGTTTTCCTTGTACCATGTGAGAGCCTAAGGATGGATTGCTGCTGTACAAAATGTAAAGTCCACTGAAGGAAATCTTTGGTTGGTGATTTTAGACTATACAAATAATATTCTTACAACCTTCATTTGTAATAATAACACAATGAGTCAACTTCTCAGCCTCTCTCACACCATCCCATTGATGATATCCTGAACTCTACGTTAACATCAATTCTTCGTCTCTGGGTTGTAAACAGCATGCTGTTTGTCACTCAGCAGATGTGCTGTTATCCAGTCCATCGCACACGAGGACTCCAGCCATGTTTACTGTAAGTCACACAGGGGGTAGGAGGTTTATTATGTAAGACTGAACGCAGGCAGGAGATGGACCTCTAGCCAATCAGCAAGAAGACAGCCCACCCATAACCACTAGTGGGTAAATTACATAATAAACCCTGAGAATAACATACACGTTGAGTCCAATACTTAACTGAGGGAGCCCAGACGTGTACAGACACACCAGTGGGTCTTTTCCATCAACATATCAACCAGACATATCACACTAACCTATATTAATTTCCAGATTAAGCAGCCTATGCTGTAGTATAAATGAAGTATATTTTCCCAGCTGAAAACTCCAAACACGCTTCTAAAAAAGAACAGCTGGGTGCGCTTTGGAGGCGCAGCATTTTTGAGACGCTTTGGTTGCTATGATACAGAGTATCTATACTATAACTGCATTATATCTATGGCTATGAGGTAAAGTAGCCTACTTGCTCTGGATGAAGGGAAGGCTGAAGCATGTAAGGCTTGTCTAGATGGGGCCAAGATTGGTTACAGTCGTGTTACCAATCCATGGAAAAAGGAGAAAGGTACTCTGGAGTTCGGCTTCCTTGTCTTGTTGAAGAAAGAGTTGCTTACAGCTGTTGTGTTGCAGAGGTTGTTGATGCTGTCAGTGTTCCTCCATGTTGCTAAATGGAAGGAACCAATCCCTGAGTTGTTCCGGCAGTTTTAACGGAAACAAAATGAAATCAGAGGTGCTCACGCGGAGGCCTTGAATCTTAATTTTAAAGCAAGCTCTTGCGATTCTGTCATGAAGAGGTGGCTTCTTCTACAGGCCACACTTTGAGAGCGGAGAAAGCTTGGGAGAAGTCCCTGCAGCCTTTCTGCTAGGAGAGCAGAACAGAGGAAGAAATTCCCTGCTGATGAGTCATTCAGAGAAGAGAGCGGGAAACAGGAGAGGAGCGAGTTTTGTGGCTCTGGTGACACCACAGTTCAAAGTGATTGAAGGAATCTCCCTGGGGGGAAAGGCTTCACACATCCATGTGAAACTGTTTTGAGGAGTTTCTGCAGCAAGCTATGATCAACGTAAATCACTCAACTGTTGTCTGTGTATCTGTCGGCCTACAGCACTTAACTTGTAAGATGTGGCACCTTTGTGATATTTGTAACTGTCTGCAACCAGAAAAAAGTCAACATTAGTAAACAGCAAATTTGGTACAAATCTATCCAGATGCAAGTGCTATGACAACAAACTGTACAACTTGGCCTGTAACTTATGACTGCTAAATCTCAGTCATGGTGAAACAGATGGAAATGCTGTTGGTGTCATAGGTCATAGGTTCAAGTCCCTGGTCTGGGACCTTTCTGTGTGGGGTTTGCATCTCCTCTGCATGTCTTCATGGGTTTCCTCCAGGTTCTCTGGCTTCTTGCACAGTTCAAAAACATGTTTAGGTTAATTAAAAACTCTAAATGAGCCCCACAATAGTCTGGAGTCCTGTCTGGGGTATGTTCCTGCTTTTTACTCGCTGGGACATTTGCTGGGATTGGTTCTAGCAGACCCTACCCTATTACCCTACTGAGGTATAAACGTGTATAGAAAATTAATAAAAACTCCCACACACAATCTATTTTTCTCGCTTTTATGGGTCTAGACACATTTTTCCACATAAGACACGACCATATGCATCTTAATATTCTCCCAGTCAGTTTTTTTCGCCACAAATGGCACTTCTGCATTCAGCCTGCTGCATGTCAGGGCAAAACCCTAGACAATGCAGAATGCAGAAATACCAAAGTCAATCACTACTTTACAATTTAAAGATCAATAACCAATGGATGCAATTCCAACACTCAGTCAATCAGACAGTGACAGACAAACAGACATTTGTGTTCCTAGAGATGGATTCGCTGTTATGATCCAATCAATGGGAAACTGTGTGTGTGTGTGTGTCTGTGTGTGTGAGTGCATCTGAATGTATTCATGTATGCACATGTGCTGCTGCAGGTCTGTTCTCTACAGAAAAACTGTTGTTCCACAATCTTTCCACAAATCACATATCTATAATGATTAAAAATAAGCACAAACGGCACCCCTCACACTTAGCTTCTTTTCAAAACAAGCTTTATCACAGGAGCACGTCCTTAAACTGAACTTCTCTCGACTGCCACGAGGACAGGAACATAGATACTCAGCCAAAACATTTTGTTTTTAAGATCATACTACCACAGAGAGACTTCCAGACAAAATTTCCAGACAGAACAAACAGAACATCAAAGGACATTTGCTTGGAAGGTCTACAAAGTGCTGAGACACTGCAGGGGAGAAGCACATCAGAGGCTCAGCAGCCACGACCCAGCAGAGTATTATTTAACCAGCAGCAGCATCACACACATGTATGTATTTAGGATGTAATGCAATGGATTACTCCAGTTTAGAGATAAAATAGGATTATATTCATTGAATTGCGAAGGAAAAGACTAAAACTTTGACTTTGTGCACATATACAATATGTAACTAACTGCTTATGACATCACTACATGGAGGATTTAAGAACTGTGATTGGTCAGCTAGCCCTTGTGTTTTTTTTGTTTTTTGTTTTTTTTACCTCCCACAATTTTTATTTGCTGGTGAAGGCAACAGCAATTTGAAGAAAGGCTTAATTATTTTCTCATTTTCTGTGATACACATCTAAATACAGGAGGGCTTTGCACACCTGAAGAAAAGATATTATGGCTGCAATGGAGGGAAACACAACTTGATAAAAAATAAAAAATAAGAAATATAAGAAATAATAGTGATGAAGTAATAAATATTAGTAATATTAGTAGTTGGAGCCGTATTCAGGCTCCAACTACACAAATCTAGATTTTTTTTTTTTATCCAGACAATTTTCTATCCAATTCGGCCTCTAAACCACACCAAACACGGCACTTTTCTGGAGATTTGTCAAACCAAATAAATAAGATCTGAAATTATCAAATGTCAATGTCAGCCATGTCTCAGGTTATATCTATGCTCTTGATACTTTTGGTATAATTTGCATCTTCACAGCTGAATATTAGGATTACCACATGAAGTGAAAGTAGATCTGTATATCACATAATCTGCATAGATCCAGGTATTTGACATTTTGCTTATCGGCCACTACTGGCCTGGCATTGCAGACCTTTGGGCAGATGGTATTCATGTTGATGTATCTATGTCGTCTGAGATATTCATCAATCGTATAAACATGTGGAAGAAGACATTTTTTTTCCAAAATATCTGGTTAAAAGAAATCTAGACGAGTGGCCTCAGTCAGCAAAAACCAAGCAGTTTATCTGTCATGAAAGCTCACAACGAAATAATGAGCTTTCACGGGTTCATCTTCTGAGAGTGCTGACATTTTAGAGTTTCATCTCTGGTGAAAATACAAAAAGAGAATTAATGTGGTGACAAGAAAAGCCGTCTTGGACAGATGGAATGTCACATCATCCAGTGATTAATTAAAGGGGACGTATCAGTCTCTGAGATTCAAAGTGTCCTTGGGAAAGATGCTGTGTATGGATGAGTGAGTGAGCGCTTTAGATTATATTGCCCCTGATGAGCCACTTGGCACTTTGCACAACAACATCTGGCAAAAAGTGTAGGAATACATGTGAATGAGTAAATGTTTGCAGTGCTCGGACTGGACTAGAAAATCAGAAACAACTTTTTTTCCCCTTCATTTTCAATAGTGATGGAATATTGATAAATCCCAGTTTTGGCTGCAGTAAAGAAATTGCATAAATAAGTAGGTGTGATGTTAACTGGTGCAATGTAGGAACCATTTATTATCTCTGTTCTTACAAAGGCAATTTAACATTTAACACAAACCTCTGACCTGCATCAGAGAACTGCTGTATAAGATGCTCTCAGCTGATTTCACTGTTTATGTTACATGGGGCCATGGCGACTGAAAGCAGATGTTTTAACATCCACTTTTATTCTAGACAAGAAGAAGCACAAATTGGATAAGTATTTAAACATGTTTTTACAGTATAAAGGCTGCATGTAACACTCCTTCAATATCAATATCCCCCCCGTTTGTTATTAAAATACACATGTGATACAAAGATCAAACATCCAGCTTGTTTAAACACTGCAATTGTGATTCACAAAAGCCGGAAATCACTAGCAGCCAGATAGCAGTCTCCCTCTGTGAAGGTTTGGAAATTACGCAAGAAATTATGTAACTTAAGATTTAGAAAATTCTAGAAAATTCCTTGTTTGGAAGGAGTTCTATTATTTATTTGTTGTTGTTGATTGTTTTTACGTAATTGTTTTTTAACCGGTATATGAAGATTCATTTTGTGCTTCAGCTTTAAAGGGATAGAAAGATTTATAAGTAGGTATAAATATAAGTACAACTCCACATTTTACAGTTTTCTTTGGGACGTTTCAGTGCCTGTTTTCCTCTTATTTGAACCCTCTTTCCAATCCAGATAAAAATGTCATTTTTATTAGAAATATACATATTCAAGGTTAAATCAATGAGGTGACCCCAGGCAAAAATAAACTGAGCCTTTAAAGGATAAGTTCAAAATTTAATAGTTTACCCTCATTTAGGCACCTATCACTTTAAACGAAGGCACATTTGAAGGGGCAGAAAAATGATTAAATACATAAAGAAAACCGAATTTTGTTTTAAGATAAACAGTAGAGTACCCAGTCGCTTTTTCAAAAACTGTTAACCTATCATTTAATGTGACCGACTGTGATTACCTGGAAGTTTCCCACCATGATGAGGCCGGCGGCACAGATCCAGGCTGTGGACAGGCCTGCTGTGTTCAGGAGACAGTTCTGGTGCTTCTCCATCACATGAGCATAGCGCAGCAAGCTGATCAACATCACTACAGCAACACATGCAGAGGAAAAGAAGTGGCAAAATAAAAAGGAGGAGAAGGCAACCACATATCATACAGTAGGGTAACAGCGTTGTGTGCCCGCAGTACAAATTGCAGTTTGCATGTTTATAGTCTTCCCATCCCAACCCTTACACCAAAACAAATTTAATAACTAAACTAATAACTATAACATAAATACAACAGAAAAAACACATTGAAAAGCTTTCAGTTTCTTCGGGATCTGGTAAAGTAGGGGTGTTCATATACGACAAGAAAGGGTCCCAAATTTATCTGTTGAACCTCATTAAGAGTATTTATTTTCTTGTGTAAAAGTGTAGTGTGTAAAAGGAAAAAGGCTAAAAATATTTTTATAATTATTAGTAAGAGTCAATTATTAATAGATTGAATTTCTACTTTTTATTCTCAGCTTTTTCAGCTAATTTTAGCTTTATTCTCCTAATTTTCAGATACTTCCCTTTACCACGCCAGTAGTAGGACCCTTTTGACCTGGTTAACAAGTGGGGTCAAATAAGGTCAGTGGTTCAAGGTAATGTCAGAAAAACGCATACTTTACTTTTTATCGCCAATTTTTTTTTTTATTATTCAAAGTGATTAATCAACTGACAATTAAATACTTGCTTTTCTTATTTTCTACAGATCAACTAATTGATTGATCATTTAATTTGTGTAGCTCTGAACAAATCTGAAAATGGACACTCGCTATTAACACAAACCTATTTCACAGCACTAAAAGGAGGGAGCTTAACTCTATATGAAGACAGTGAATCGGCGTTAATGGAACAGTGAGGTCACGGAGTTGCATCTGAAATGTAAAATGACGACGCTGCAATTCTCAGTGTGAGCGGATTCCTGACATCTGGCTCCATCAAAGCCTTACGACGGCTTCACGCCGCTCTCCTGCCCTTCCATCTGACGCTCACGCCGTTCACATCTGGTGCTCATCACGCTGGAGAACCACATAGAGGGACTGTTTGGATGTTTGTGTCGTTAGTCCAGCGGTGAGCACAGTGGTCAGTTTTTGATGATCCAGCATATACACAGTCGTCTGTATGTTTCACTGGCTGCTGCACAGCCAGGGATCTACTTTCTGGTCCAACAATGACCATTCTTCTCATCCCCACTCACACCACACCTCTGAGTTGAATAAACTCCTCCATTAACAGAAATGGAACATTGTTTAAGACAGTGGGTTAAAAAAAAAAGAGGAAAGCTTTCATGTTGGGGAAATTTCCAGAGTGTGGCCTTGCACTTTTGTTTAGAGCTGAATCAATTACTCAACGGACAGAAAATTAATCAGCAATTACTTCGTTAATATAATTTTTAAGCAATAATACCAACCATTCTTTGATACCAGCTTCTCAAATGTGTGGATTTGCTGCTTTTCTATGTCATATATGATAATACACTTGGAAGTCAATTTAGCATCTGGAAAATCTATTATTCCAATAAAAATAGTCTTCAGTTGCAGCTCTGCTGCTTTCATTTAAACCAACCATGACTTTGTCCTTTATCACCTGACCTTTAACCCTTCGTGGGTTAACAGCAGCTCCCAGAGGTTGAATAACAGCACAAACATAGGTTTTGTTTTTATAAAATGTTTATATTTTTTATTTCCGTCTGTGCAATGGGTTCAAACTGTGTTACATGCCTCTAAATCCTGCTTTTTCAAAGACTGAGATCAGAGAGCAAATTTCAGTCTGATCACTCATGTCAAGCTTTAACCATTTATTGGAACACAATACATACTTGAGTTTGTGATCTGCATATGTGATACTCCCAGGATTTTGGTTGTAGTAGAAGAGTTTAGCTTCCCCAATGAAGATAACTTACTAGCTAAACTAATCAGAAATACACTCTAGACATCGCTAATGTGGTAAATGACTATTCTTGCTCATCTACATAGGTGTATAAAGGCCCATTTCCAGCAACTATCAGTCCGGTGTTCTAATGGTACAATGTGTTTGCTCATTGCGTCAGAAGACTGATGGATGATTAGAAAACTAAGTTTGAGGGAAAAGAAAATATTATTTCAAATAGAAATCATTATTTCTAACCATTTCAATGTATCGACTATATTTTTCTATTCATTTTACAACTCATGGTGGTAAATTAAAGTGCGACTTTTCATGGAAAACACAAAATTGTCTGGGTGACCCCAAACTTTTGAACGGTAGTGTAAGTGTATTCTGCTGATAATACTGCTGCACTTTTACTAAGATAGGATTTTAAATGTGTCACATTTAGCCTACTTGTAATGGGATATTTTATTTTTTAGTAGTATATTCGTCAAAGTGACCCCGAGGAGTTTCTCTCGTTGGTAGCCATCGTTGCATCTTCACCACCCAGCACAGGTAACACAGATGTGTGGGGAGTATTAAATGCAGTTAATCTAACTTGATGCTTTGCTATTCTCAAATGCCAAAAAGAAAAATATTATTCTAAGCTTAAAATTAAATTAGGTTTTTACTTTAGAAATAAAGAAGGTCGCAGGTTCAAGACCTCCTTGGTCCTGGGTCTGGGACCTTTCTGTGTGGAGTTTGCATGTTCTCCCCGTGTCTGCGTGGGTTTTCACCGGGTACTCCGGCTTCCTCCCACAGTCCAAAAACATGCTGAGGTTAATTGGAGACTCTAAATTGCCCGTAGGTGTGAGTGTGTGAGTGAATGGTGTGTGTGCCCCACGATTGGCTGGTGACCATCTGGGGTGTATCCCTGCCTCTCACCATAACGCGCTGGGATAGGCTCCAGCAGACCCCTGTGACCCTAATGAGGAATAATCAGGTATAGAAAATGACTGACTGACTGACTGACTTTAGAAATAAGTCTTATTTTTTTTAAGTCAAGAAATATATGATTTTGATCACTTTCATTCATCTGGTTTACAAAGACTTGCTCTTTATGAACACACCTAATATTTATTTGAAGAAGCTGGACACTGTATATCATTGTGTTTTTCACATGTTCTAGAGTTAATTGTAAGTAATCATATTCCTGGATGTAGTGTGCAGCATAATCCTAAAAAACAGCTAGAATGCATCAGAATGTGAATAATCACAATACTATTTTTCTAACCTTGTATGCCCTTTGCTGTCTTTTATTTCCTGCTATGTTTTATGAATCTTTTACTCTGGCCCTGGAGCCTGTAGTAAAACAACTCACAGATACACAGAATTAACATGACCACAATTCTTTTCAGACCAGGCAGTGAACCCTGAGTAAACTGGTGCTTGTGGTTCATGTGAAGCATAAAAATGCACCATTCATGGCAACTACTCATGGAGTAAAAAGAGAGAGGGGGTAGAACACCCGTTTTTTTTTTTTTTGAGGGGGCAGGACAGGGCCTGGCAGTGCATTCTGGGGGAACAGAAACTCAGCTGGAGCCACCGCAGCTGAAAAAACAATCCTGAAGTCCTGAAAGCACAGGACCTGTTTAAATGTGTGCAAAGTTTAAATCAAGTGCTGGAGCTATAGCCTCTGTAAAGATGTTACGATTTCATGTAGGATTATTTTGCATTATTACGCAATTCTACAACTATCCTGTATTGATGCTTACCCATAAAGGATCCAGTGCTGCATATGAGGCTGAAAAAGCAACTCTCGGGTGGCAGGGTTCCACATTTACTGCAACAGAAACAGCCAGGAGAGGCAGGGTGATGAGTACTGTATGTGCTGGTGGCTCAGTGGGTTAAAGTGCAAGTTCAATCAGGCTCTGCAACTCAATGTGTTGTCGTTTTAAAGAGGTTTGAAAGATCCACTGCACCCACAAAAGCTCTTCTTCCTGTCAAACTAAAGAAATCCCCCCTATGAGCCCCACAGCAGGGCAAGCGTGGGCTTATCTCACATGTCTACAAAACATGTTCTCCACTGCAAGTCTTAGCTCAATTACAAATAACAAAGCATGAAATAACCTTCTGAATGCCTTTTTTTTCATAATGTCATTTTGACATGACTGTAAAATGCACAACGCGACTGATGAATGCTCTTTCACGATCTGACGATCTGTATTCGGACAAAAGACAAGGATTTTAGAAAAGGGCTGAAATCATATGAGTTTTTATTCCTAAGAAAACCAGGCATAGCTGAGCAGATAAAAATGATTTGAGGAAACCACAGATGGCAAGCAAGCGTCTAAATTCATTCATTCAATATTCATGGTCACATCATGCGTCCGATGTGTGTTGTGCTGTTCCTGAATAATATTATTCTAGTGAGAATAGAAAGAGGATCCGCGGCCAATTTCATAATCAAGTTTAACGGGTGGTTTCAAGCAGTGACTCGGTGTCAAGAATGTGTCATTGTCTGGTTGATTGGAGATTAGAGGCAGGAAGCAGACTCCTGACTACAGAACTGGCTGCTGTTTTGCAAAAAATCAATAAAAAGTGGAATACCAGAGTGGGAAAAATGTGGGTAGGACTGACCTGATGAGTGGTATGGTATCCAGGCTGCAGCAGAGGACAGGACCCCTCTGTAATGGAAGCTGCTCTTCACATGACTCATTATAAAGCCTGGACACACACAAACACACACACACAACACACATCCGTGTATTTGTAGTTATCTGACTGTCCACGTCCAATGAAAGGAAATTTTATTCCACCATATATTTCTAGACTAAAAATATTTGTCTTTTTTCTGTTTCAACTTCACAACGCCCCATTGACTGTGAACATGGATTTCACAGTTTGATGTGAAGAATTAGACTAGTCTGTACAGAGCCCTGACCTCAACCATCCAACACCTTTGGGATAAACTGGAATGTTGGCTGTAAGCCAAACCATATTTCCGGATATCTTTGTTGGACCACAACAAAGAAAGGGTAAGGGTTTTAAGGATTTTAAGGGTTTAGCTGGGTGAAAGCTGTCGTCAATATTTACTTTTGCGGTTTAGATCTTTGGAGAAGCGGAAAAAGCTAACATGGATAAATGAAATACAGTGTAAATGTGTAAAAGTAGCTTCATTTTCACTGGAAACTTAAGGGTTTAAGGGTTGTAAGAGGTTTGTTTTGGACACCAGTGAGATGATGAAAGTTAAACAGAAAACATATTCAAGTATGTATATTCTAGTAGTACTGTATGTAAATGTATGTGTGCTACTGTTGGGGGTGTTGTAGAGCCTTTGATTAAATATTGACAATGTGACAATATGTTTCTTAAAAGGTGATTTGTGGTTACTACAAACACGACCCTACAAAATGATATAAAAGACATCAGTCATTGGCAGAGCAATACACACACTTTTTATGATTTATTCATTCAGCTTTGAAGTATACTAGAGTATACTGTCATTTTTCATGTCTCATGTAAATCCCATGTCCTAAATATGATCAAAGCTAGGATAATAATACTACTACTACTGATTAACTTTTTTTTTGTAGTGTTAATATCAGGTTTTAAAACCAGCAAAACTGTTCCTGTTGCTAAATATGAGCAAAAACCTGCAGGCTCCAAAATCTGGTGGAAAGTCTTCTCAGAAAAGTGGTTATAAAACAAAAAATATAATTTACTAAATGAAAGATCAACCACTTTATCATTAAACAACCAGCTCATAAGCGAGATGACTGCATGACAGCATCATCATACTATCACCATAAAACAAACAGGGAAGTAATGCTTTGTCAAAACAAGACAACAAAGAAGAATTGGTTTGATGAAGATGACATTCACCAAAACCAGCTGCACTTTGTGTCATAGATCACTTTGTCAACGTTGATAGAAAGCGAGTAACGTTCCAACCATCCAACCTGGAAGACTATTAAGGTGTCATGGCAGGAAACAGCTGCAGTAGCTGGACCCGCCACAAGAGAGAGCTAAAGTAGACTGAAAAGGGTGTGGAAGACCGAGCAGGTGACAAGTGACAAGGTCCAACACCAAAGAGGAATAGGATCGATGGACGAATTAAAAAGAATGAGGGTCCAGATATTGTTGATGAAAGTTTAACTGAATGTGCTAAACTATAATACAAGTTTACTAATGACAATGAAAATGCTCTGTTGCTGTTCCCTCAAGATCAGCTGACCAGACATTCTGTTTAAACCAGAAATGGACCAAGTCTATAATTTAATGAGAAAAGCTGGAGATTTGATAATTAGTAACAGGGAACAGCATCAGAACGAGTTGCAGCCAGATGATCTGTCTGTGACCAACATTCCAAAAAAGAAGACATCTAAAAGAACAACAACAAGCAGCTGAACAACCTTTTCAAGATCCTTAAAGACCTCATCAATAATATCTGTATGACAGAAAGAAGTAGCAGAACATGCAGCTTAACTAACACATGCAGAGAGAGGAGTTAGATATAGAAGACTGCAAGTTGAAGGCAAAAAGGATTAGTTGGAGCCATCAATTGCAAAATAAAAGTCATCAGTATCAGAGCTGATGTGACTGTTATTCTCGGGGCGACTTTAAGGAATTTCATCTAGCTGTTAAAGAGCCAGAAGTTAGTCATAACACTGAAAGGCCAAAGGTCAATAAATATCAAATGAAACAAGAAACTGACGTCAGTGGTAACTCAGTAAACCTGTGTGAAGTGATGCTGAAACAAAGTGACGTCACAGAGACGTTAGTCAATCAGCAGCAGCTGTTACAGCTGCCTCAGACGGACGTGGCAGATTTCAGTCGTGAGCCACTGGACTTTAACCCTCCGGTTATGTTTATTTCTCAGGAACAGCAAAGGCGTTCCCAGGTCAATTTGACCCGGTGCATGTTTAAATATCCGAAAGATGTCAGAAAACAAAAACATCTTAATAAGTGTTGTTAATATTTCATTACTAACCCAGTAAGTAACTGTGCTATCACTATTTAGTGCAATCGTGTTCCTTTCCTCTTACAAGTTAGTGGTTTAATTAGGATAATTCACTCATTTTATGTAAAAAATAATACATGTTCATATATTTTCTTAATGTTTCACCACTTGGTTATTTTTGAAAGACTGACATATAAAACACAATAGTTTTTATACAACAAGGTGTATGTGTGTGATTGAGTGAATTTGAGTGTGTGTGTGTGTGTGTGCGTGTGTGTGTGTGTGTGTGTGTGTGTGTGTGTGTGTGTGTGTGTGTGTGTGTGTGGTCAGAATTTTCAGTCAGTCACATTCTATTCCCGTTTATTCCTCACTAGGGGTCACCACAGGTCACCACTCTATCATTGGACCCAAACAGTATCAATGTGATATAAACGTGCAGGGGGTGGTTTTAAATGTGTGAGATGAACCATTTTAATATTATATGTTGATTACACTAATTAAGACAAGCAGAAAAAATTTCATACTGAAAAAATACTATTTTTCCTAGATCTTCAAACTTCAAAAATGGGGCAATTTGATCCGGAACATAACAGGAGGGTTAAATCCTTCTTAAGGGGTATTTGACCATAAAATTGATGATAAATTTAATAGATTAAAGCAAGGACCTTACTGGATTTTCACTATGGTGACAAACTGAAAATAGCACATATTAAACCTGGTTTCTCACTGGTTGCAATACTACAATGCAAGATGTTACCCTACTTCAGGAAATGGAGCATCCCAATAAACTCGGGGTAATTGTTTCCAAGTTACCATATAATATTAGAGAAAAGTGGAGCATGTCTGCCTTTGAAATTCAAGCGAAGGGGGAAAGTAGAGCTGGAATCTGTCTAGACACTGAGCTTCATCATCCAGGAAGCTTCTAATGTTACAAGCGACAAGCAAGTACAGATTAAACTCATGGAAAAGAAAAATGAAATCGTTACGAGACAAATGCAGACGTTTAAGTCAACCACAAAGGGGACTTTGTACGCTGCTGAAGATGTTGCACAAGAAGAAGTTGAGATCATCAAGTTTTGCCAAAGTCAAAGTGATGAACTTATAGCTCTTCAAAAGGGTGACAAGCATAAAGAAGCAGTGACGCTCGGTCCTGTTGTTCAAAATGTGATTTAACGGTCAGAGGAAGGTTGCAGAGGCCTGCGTTACTAGCAGATGTGAAGGATTCTGTGAAGCGTCAAAAGAGCATCATGTCTCTACTTTGATCCTCAGGTAAAAAACAGAAATGGGACATTCTGGAAGGAATTATACCTTGTATAAACTGAGAGAGACATTTTGGAGAAGATTCCACTCTCAGGAAAATACTGACTAAATGTGTAACATGCAGGAAAATCTCAGCAGGGTACTAGATCTCCTGATACCTGACAAGCCTTCATTCCCAGATGTGGGCATAGACGATTTCCAGCCTTTTGAGATTAATAGACTAATTCATTCATGCCTAACGACTGGCTTCTTCTCATAAGGCAACCAGCCATACCAACTGGAGAATTTGAAAAGGAGAAGGTCCATGCCGGAAGGATGTGGAACCAAGTTCACTACCTGTCTGACATCTTTTAGAAAGTGCTGGACTAAAGAGTCCATAAAAACTGAACTTTTACCCACTAAGTTCCATCTCAATGACACATAATGAATTGCAGGATGACTAAAGCACGCCAACAGCAGAGTTAATTCTGTTAATGGTTGAGCACAAACTTTCACATTCTGGGCTGATCGTGGCTCCCACTGTACGCAAGTGATAGTGAAAAACTAACCCTGAACATTTTTAGGTAAAAGGTCTGTTAAATAACAGTTGAATGCTTGGCTGCATGTGCTGCTTTTATTGCAAACCTTCATATTTCTACAGTGCTGCTGCTCATCAGAAATCAAACTACTGAGCTACAGCTGTTCTATGAAGACTTTTCAATTGAATTTAAGATAAATAGCCATAAATTATGGCTAATAAACCACTGACTGAAACAACACTGTTTTTTCAATGAAGATAACTTTAAACTAATTAGAAATACTTTCTATACATTGCTAATGTGGTAAATGACTATTCTAGCTGCAAATGTCTGGTTTTTGGTGCAACATCTACATAGGTGTATAGAGGCCCATTTCCAGCAACTATCAGTCCAGTGTTCTAATGGTACAATGAGTTTGCTCATTGCATCGGAAGAATAACGTAATGAAATTTTCTATTAATTTTACAACTCATGGTGGTAAATAAAAGTGGGACTTTTCATGAAAAACACAACATTGAATGGTAGTGTAGCTAATAGCTCTCCTAAAAGGGGCTAAATGATGTCATCACCTAATTTACATATGTGCATGTAAGTGAAATGGATGCCGTAGGGCTGTAGGATAGAGGAATCGCTTTGTGAGAGAGACAAAAAGTGACTAAAAACACCCTAAATATGTTTGACATTTTTAGAGAAGTTTGAATGCTATTAAAAGCGGAATAATGGGGAGATTTCTTTGAGCCACTATGGCAGGATGTCTGCGTAAAAAGGGGCTACAGATTTGTTGAGCCGGAGACACAAGTTTCCACTCTCACCATTCTATTTGCATTCCTCACCTTTTTCCTCACGCTTCACTATGGCACTGCCCACTTGTCAGGAAGTGGGGAGAGAGATCTTGTTGGCACAGGTTTATAAAGGTTTCTTGTGCAAAATAAGCCATGAATGAGCTTTTTCATGAATTAATGTTGGACAAACACACCAGCTGAGAGAGAGGAGTTTTTATTTATGCACTGTTCAAAGCTTTCATAGAGAACATCTGTGCAGTTTTATGGTTAGATACACTAATCATTACTACTGTAAAGTTTAAAATGATATAGTAAACTAATAAATTAGTTGCCAATCATTAAATGATTGCCTGAATTAATGTTAGATAAACCAGCTGAGAGAGAGAGAGAGAGTGTTTTCATGCATTTTTCAGAGTTTTCATAAGGGGGCATCTGTATAAAAACAGGTTGTAATTCACAGGATTTTTTTCATGGCTTTTTAGCCGTGGAACTGTTCAGCACAGCTTAAATGACCTGCAGTAAAATCACTATATTGCTTGTTCAGTTTTTCTGACACTCAGACTGTGTCCTACTCTTTACACGATATCAGCTGTTTAAATGGGACAAAGAATCAAATATTTAGCGGTTTTATGTTTAGCTGTTCAACACACACATTTTCACATATTAAAAATCCCATTTTACAAACTTTTCCTGGGTTTTATTTGGAGTTTCGGGATCCCTAATAGGATATACTGTATCTGTGTATAGAAGTTGGTATCGATTTATTCTGAGGATAAAAACAAACTGCAGAGATATTTTTTTTCTGACCCAACAGTTTGCTGTGTCGCTAGTGAATCTCATTACATGACATTGCACATTATGTTAACAATGGACTGGTTTGAGCCCTATTTCACCAAACACTTACATAAAGGACGATTCCAGTTGAAAAGTTTGGACACACCACATGGATTATGCTGCTTTATGGATTTTTCAGGGCTGAGAAATGGAGACTTTCCAGGAACATGAATATTTAGCATGATAATGAATTTTCTGGTTAGGAGGGAAAAGGGTCTCTAGGGTGTGAAATCCAATAACAACACAACAGCATCTGTTTTGTCACTGTCTTGTTTCTGTTGTTTTCTCTTCCCTTCAGCGCCTCGTTCCTGTTTTATTTGGAAATCCGTTCCTCCCTGTGTGTCTCTTTTTACTTCCTTGTCATCCGATGTGTTTCAGCTATGTGTGGATCCTCACCTGTCTCCAGTTACTTATTAGTTCTTTGTGTATTTAAGCCTGTGTGTGTGTGCGTGCGTGTGCGTGTGCGTGCATGCGTGTGCTGTACCAGTTATGCACAGGGCAGACATGTTGGTTGTGCAGGGCCATCGCGTATCTGCAAAGTTAAAGGAGAGAAGAGACTTTGGTCAAAGAACTGAACAGTCACGTGACAACAAAGACATGTTAATACTACAGCATTTTTATAGCATTTATATCCATATTTGTGTTTTTATTTAAAAGTACCGTCACAAATAGTGAGACAAATGCCGGCTCAGGCAGCTCAGACACTGTTTCTCAAGCATTCTTCTTCATCTTCTTTGTTTGAAATGGTAAACCAGACTATGGTGCATTGCTGCCTCTTGTATATTATTGGTTTGCCAAACTCAGTCTGTCTGGGAGTTTTATCTATGACAGTCTAATGCGTTGTTTAGTGGTGGGAAACAAGTCTATTATAACATGAATTAACATTACCCAGCATAGCTTATTACACATTGCCTAACATTCTTTTTATTCTCGCTAAAGGCAATAAAAGCCTACTAATTTTGTTGCCCACTGTTCTGCACATGAATTCCAATGAACACAATTGCATTGAAGCTTCTGAGGGTTAACATCAAATCACAATTAGTAAGTGATTTCTTTCTGAAATGCTAGACCTTTATGTTTTTCATTATTATCTTGGTGCAAAGGTGTTTAGTCGTGTTGTTATGACGACTGAATCTCATGAAAGAGTTTAGATTTGTACAGTTAACTTTAAATTAAATTTATTTTTCATTCTATCCAATTAATCTGCCACCAACTTCACTAACTGTGGTTATTATGAGGTGCAGGAGATCAGGGAGCCAAGCATGACCTCTGTGACCCCTGCGAATAAAGCCATACCTACCTACCTACCTACCTACCTACCTATCTATCTATCTATCTATCTATCTATCTATCTATCTATCTATCTATCTATCTATCTATCTATCTATCTATCTATCTATCTATCTATCTATCTATCTATCTATCTATCTATCTATCTATCTAATAATTTATCTGGTACTTACACAACCCATATTCCAGTGATGGTGAAGAGGGGCAGGCTGACAGGAAGAATCATCCAAAGGGACATGATGACCACCTGCAAAACAGGAAGACAGACAGATTCACTTTCAGAGAGTTTGAAGTGTCTTTGTTGCAGAAACAAAACTTTGAATGAGCTCAAGAATACCACTCGGTCCTTTAATCAGTTTAACCCAAATCCATTGTTGTTTTGTAACATTATCTACACATTATCAGCTTGTTTTGCACAGTTTCTAGTAAATAGGAACATTTTTTTCTACATTTATACTTACATCCATTGGATGAGCATCAACATTAATATCATCCCTTTTAGTCAACATTACATTGTTTTCTTAGATTTAGCTTTCTCTTTATGTTTCTTACAGTTTTTCTCAGTCAAAAATAATAGTTAGAAATGCACCAAAGGCATTTATCACTATTTGGACAGCAGTTAGTTTTCTCAAAACAATAAGTACAAACTGCAAAACCTAAGTGATAGTCTGTCACCTGCTCAAAACGGACAGTTCATTCCTCAAAAGCAAATATTCTAGTCAATGAAAGTGTCAGTGTCATCAAAATGAAAAGTATTGACACCATTGTCCATAAACAAGATAGTTAAACGGCTTGAGGCAAGTGACACACTTTTGAAAATGCTCAAGACAGCACTATTTACAAAGCCATTTAAAAACCACAGTAAAGTTAAACATCACTGTATTTAGTGAGGTAATTGAGTTTAAGACACTGAATGTGCCGCTTTTACATTTTCCCCCACATACGTTCTTTGTAACAATGAACTGTTTGGCAGAGAATTCACCAGCAGCAGTTTCAATAACTTCTAAAGTCCAACGATTCTCTGGTTGCAGCTTCTCTCTTGTTTTGTATGATTGTAAATTGAATATCTTTGGACTTTGGATCATTGATCAAAATTGCAGTCAAAAAATAGCAAGAAATACTATACATCTCCAGATAACTGAAGACAGCATTGTCTTGTGTTGTATAGTATTTCTTGCTATTTTCTAAAATCCAGTATGTGGGTCAGTGACAAATAACGTTTGGCAAGATGAGAAATTCAAAAGATTTTAAAATACAGTTTTAAGATACATTCATCAGGTCTCTCAAAATGTACACTGTTCATGTTGGTTTCTTGTTATTTAAGAGTGCATTTTTATCTTTTTTTTATTACAAAAATCATCATTTTGTGTGATTTTTGCCACAAAATGTCAAATAGTGTTACCGAAAAAGAATGATGCATTTTTAATACATAATCCGCCTTTTAAGAGACTTAAACTATCTGGTACCAAGTTTTTAGGGTTACAGCACATGACAGTTTTGCCAACACACAATTAGAAACTATATAGTCTATTACAGGAGTTTTGTATGAATTAATTTAAATATTTAAATGAATTTAACCAATTTAATTGGTTTTATATTTTAGTTTGTTTTATGTTATGGTTTGTTTTGTTTGTTAGTAATTACGTTATTTCTTTTTTTTTTTTTTTTACATTTATATCCCTATATAGCTACATTCTTGAATAACTAACAAAGTATTTCTGATGCTGATTCTGATTCTAGTAGCCTACTAAACTACTTAAAATTACGATCGTAACTTTGAAAACTAAAAAGCTCAAAATGACAAGCTTGCTAGTAAAGCATGTGAATACTTTTACCGCCTGTATTTATCTCTTTTTTAACGTGAAACCCCATAATTTTACCTGTTCGTGCGTCGTCCGTGCGTAGGTATCACATATTATCACAGCTCCTTCAAGGACGTCTGCATGATGCACGTCAGAGGTTCAGTAAAGACGCGATACTTGCTGTTTGCTCAGTGAGAAGCTGCAGGCTGCTCCTCATCTCAGGGAAAGTTGGTCAAAGTGAATCTCTGACGCTACTAATTAGATTTATAGAGAGAATAAGTAGAAACCAGAGCAGGACGAGTGATTTTTCCGAGTCTGTTCCTCTCCGTCCTCCTGCAACCTGATTATTGTGAGAGAACAGCTGAAGACACTAAGTTCTAACTCCACCCCCCTTTTAAATGTGAGTGTCTGTGGTGCTTTTAAAGACACATTTAACTACTAGTATACCACTATAGTTATAGATAAGATAACTGTAAACTAATCATTAATACACTCTATACATTGCTAATGTGTTAAATGATTATTCAAGCTGCAAATGTCTGGTTTTTGGTGCAATATCTACATAGGTGTATAGAGGCCCATTTCCAGCAACTATCAGTCCAGTGTTCTAATGGTACAATGTGTTTGCTCATTGCATCAGAAGCTAATGTAATAAAATATTGTATTAATTTTACAACTGGTAAATAAAAGTGTGACTTTTCACAGGAAACAATAAAACAACAATAAAAACATTTGAAGGGTAGTATATATGTATTTAAAGATATTAGCAATTTTACTTTTACTTAGACAATGCCTTTATAAGTATTTACACATAAAAAAAGTTGTAATTGCCGACATCATGTAAAAAGTCTCCGCTACAAGTCAATGTCCTGCAGTGAAATACTAACTTTAGTAAAAGCTCCCTATCAACATGAAAATGTACTTAAGCATCAATTTAAAAAAAATACTTATAGCCTATATACTAGCCTATAGCCCATTTAATTATTACCATGTGCCGTTATGTATTAGTTTTGTTTCTTTTGTACATGTGAAGCATTTTGATCAATTGCAAGATGTTTCTAAATGTGCTCTACAAATAAATTTGATTGATTGATGTAGGATTATAGTAAATTATTAATCTATTGACACATTCACAATTAACAGTAGTAATTATTTAAATATAGTTATTGTTTTTCTATAAATATATTAATTATATATAGATTAATGTTATATAATGAAGTAATTAAGCAGTAACAGAGTGGTCACATAATAAATAGTATTATACAGTGGTGTAAAAGTTACATGATTTGTCAGTAAAATCAAATAAAATGTACAAAAATACACAAGTAAAGTGAAACTTAACTTAATGTGAGTAATAAAATGTCTACTTGATGAATATAGATTTAAAACATTTTATTCATTATCTAAATGGGGCTGCAATACTTCACCTACCTAACTACATTTATATACAATTTAGAATTACAATTAATTTCAATAGCACTTGAAGGCATCTTCATGTGGCTCATGTGCCTCTTTGCCTGGAGGTTCCCCACAGCTGCTTTCAATGAACTGTGTTTAGTCATGAATGGAGTTACAGTAGGTTACACTATTAGTATCACGGTGCCAAAGAAAACTGTAAAGACCAACTTTTGCCACATGAGGGCACCAAACCTCTTTATTACAGTGGCAGCTGGAGGCTGACATTGTCATGATGCCCTGATGATGCTCTGGAAGCACCACGAGTAAGATTTCTATTAACAGTCAGATCATTTTAACAACATAACCAGGCCGTTAACTTATATTGTGTAATTGTGAGTTCACGGTCAACCTCTTTACAGAACTAAAAGGAGGCCACTGTGTAGACAGTGTAATTATAAGTGTTGCACATACACTTTTCAGGGGCGTTAATTATCATAGTGGAAGCCATTAAATTGCATCATTACTCATGTCCTGTATGCATATAAGTAAGTCATTTATAGTCAGTTAAATAAAAAAATGTCACCCCTGGCAACCAGTTGAAAAGGGGTTTGTCCTAACCGCTAAATATGTGATTTCTCTCCATGGCCTACTGCATTTTGGGCTGTTTTAATGCCATTTTTTAGGCTGCCACATTAGTAACTACACATTTGTTCTGTGGGACATTTCTATCGATGTCTAGGTGAGAGGTTTCTCCTCTTGGCTGTATTTTGCATCTCCACCTCATAAACTCCAGAGGCAAGGCCTCTAAAACCAGAATGTAGAATTCTGTTCTATGTAGAATTGGTAGAATTCTGGAATGGAGATGCAAGAGAAGCTTCTCAAAATTGACTGGTGGACAGATAGTAAGGGGGTGGATGCTGACCTTATCAACAAAAATAAAAGAAAAAGATCATATTCATCTGAAAGAGCTGGGACTGTGGAAAGAGGAAGGTTAACAATATAGTTATTATGATCTGTCATAAACTCATTAATCAATAAATAGAAAATTATTCTGAAAATATTTTCATTCATCGTTTTTTCAAGTGCCAAACATTTGATCTGTAATAGCTTTTAAAATAGGTAATTTGGATGCCTTTCTTTCTTACATAAAATTAATAGACTCATATAAAATCAAAAGATTTTTCAGTGTCTTGTTGACCAATTGATTAACAACAAAATGAAATGAGACCTCTATAAAACCAGAATGGATTTATTGGTAACATTTTTTTTTTTACATCAAAGCCCTTGAACATTTTTTGTTTCCTTCGGTTGCAGTTGACAGTAGAATCCACGGGGGGTGGGGGTGGGGGGGTGAACACGACGTGTTTTCTGATGTTTTACAACAGGAATCAGACCAACACAAGTGCACTCACATTGACCCAGGACAGATAACAAGAGAGAGAAAACCAGAAGCATCGTTTGGCACACAAATTCTTCTTCTAATGACTGTTTATTTCAAGTTTACCAGTGATGTAACAAGCAGGCCAATCAGGTCTCAAATACTGACCAGAATTCATTGCAGACATGAGAAAATATTTCCCACATTCCTCAGTTAAAATGCCTTCTTAAAACAGTGTAGTATAGTAGAGCTGCTTTATAATAAAACACAGGATTTATAAAAGTGGAAGAGATACAAACAGCTCATGTGAGTGTTCTATTCTGCATTAGTGGTACAAATCAGATCCTTAAGAGAAGGGGCAATCGATGCGAGTTGGTAAACTGAAACCAAAACCGTATCAAAATCCCTTTTCAGGGACACGCCTGCAGCGGGAAGGAATGTTTGAGACAGATTTGGAGGCTGCCCATCAAAAACAACCGACAGTAATTACAACTATATCACGAACACAAACGAGTAATGCACACATGACAGTGAGAGAATGAATGTAAACATCAGCTTGTCCACGACGGGAAGAAACCAAGAGGGTAAGAGGACGCCATGGAGGGAACGCACAGACGCAACGGCAAAACACACCCCTTCCTGTAACACAAAATCCCCTTCAATGCACGTGTGTGCGTTGCTGCTAAGCTACGGTTTGTGCTCAGAACAGATAATGTGCATTGGTTTCACCGATCAGCGTCCGCTATTAACGCTTCATAGGATGGAAAAGCATTTTCTGAAATGAGGATAAAACACATTCTTTTTTAAAATAGGACGGTATGAAAAGGTAAAAGGTTAAAGGTGTAGTTCAACATTTTTTTTTTTAATTCGCCCATGGTCATGATTCCCATAGTCATAGCAACAGGTGCTTGACCTTTTTTGTCGATACGAGCTATTTCCAGACCAGAGGAGCAGAGTCGTGAGCTGTTCAGCTGCTACTATGCGGTTAATGGTATTTTTTGGTTTCCCTCATCAAAGTCAACAAATACACAATCCACCAACTCCCAAACGCTGCGGTGCACGAGTGATGACCTGCACATTCACGTTATGAGATAACAAAACGTTACAAGGTGGAACTGTTTTCAAAATGTGAAGTTGACTTCACACTCCAGACATGGCTGCTTGGCGGAGGGATCTCAAAAGTACACGTTTAGTGCAGCTTCGCTGGTACTACTTGAGGTGCTGTGTCACTCCGCCCAGTGCCTTACTGAAGAAAGTAGTCCTGAGTATTTGCTTCCCGTATCACAATGTCACAATTATTATCACATGGCGTGGTTAAGGTCACAACTTGTCTACCACAGTGTTGGGAGTTGCTGGATTGCGTATTTGCTGAGTTTGCAGAGGAAAACCAAAAAATACCATTAGCCGTATAGTAGTAGCTGAGCAGCTCAGGGCTCTGCTCCGCTGGTCTGGAATCAGCTGGAAAAAGGTAAAGTACCTATTGCTGACTGTGGGTGAATTTTCAAAAATGTTGAACAACCCCTTAAAGATACAAACAACACAATTTAACAATTTACCTAAAGCTGTTCTCCAGACATTACTCGCTTCAAGGGTTTACAATCATATCTAAAAAAAGACATATAGCTGTTGATGGTCATAATAACATTTTCCTTATTGACAACAAATCTCATTTGCAAAGCCATTTCAACGATGAACTCATACTATATATGTGTGTAAGTATTACAAATCAGTAAGCAACAGCACCACTGGGTGACACGACTTTATTGTGAAGAGTTTGATAATGTTAGTTTGTTTAGAAATGGCTACAAAGACAATAAGTGACAGTGTTTTCGGGGACTCGTCTTAAACCGTTATTGCTAGTTTCAACCAGCTCAGGTTAATGCTGTGCATTAAACTGAGTGAAAGCAGGTTTACAAGGTCTCATGTGGTAAGCAGAGCCTTATTTGCTATTTACGGAGCCTCCGGGATTTCACAATGAATTCAGGGTGGTGTTGCAATTTTAACCACTCACGACTTCTCTCCAGCAAATGGGACCAATCATTGGCAATGTCTTGAGCTGACTTTGAAAAAACTACCTTCTGCCCTATTTTCATGTATATGTTACGAAGCAACATATACATGTTGTAGATTATCATGTTGTGGTGCTCATTTGCTTACGATAGCCCCTCACCCTGTCTCTCCCTTTCATTGTCAGAGTAAAATAATTTTAATTACAAAGAGGGAAAATCGCAACCATTTATCGCAACTTTCACTTCCTTGCGCAAGGTATTCACAAAATCCTAAAAAGCACTGCAGCTTTCATCACAATTTTTTGGGAAAAGCTCAGGCAACATCAGGCCACAACAATCTCAAAAAAAGGCCAACAAAATCCTGGAAGGAGTGTAATAAAGGGAATATTAGATGATGTGCCTGACTCCTGTCAGCAAAATATGTTTTTACTCAAAAGAAACTAAAAACAATGTGAAGGAGTATTGTTGTGGATAAATAATTGAATAAATCTGACTTGTAGTGATGCTCCGATTGCACTTCTATCCAGTGTACATTTACTTATGAGGAGTTCGCACTATTGCATGAGGGAGCAGCCAATTTAATTTATTATTTAAGTCTCCAGACAAGCCGACACGATTGGTCAGGATCTAATTAATGTTCTATGACTTTCTACATGTCTAAAATGTCAGCTGTTACATGCACAGTCCATTCACACAGTGAATCACTTTGGAGTAAAGTAACCATGGCAGAGAAGGGGGAGAAAAGCCAATAGAATTCTTTAAAAAAATATTTTTTTTTAACATGATACATTTTTTTTTACATGGTGTCAATCAATCAATCAATCGAACTTTATTTATAAAGCACTTTTTCATACATATAAAATGTAGCACAAAGTGCAAAGTGCCTTTTACATGGTGTTACAGAAAGAGACAAGCAAATAGGCACATGTCTTCCTGAAATCGTCTATAATCTTTGCAGTAAATCTGGTTTAAAAAGTCACTTCTAAAATTCATAAAATATAATGAGCAAAGGAAAATACTCAATACTCATAGGATTAGCCTTTATGTATGGGTTTTAAAGTGGGGGCAATGTGTTTTTTTTGTTTTTGTTTAGATTATTTGATGCATTGAAAAAAGATTGCTAGACTAATCGTTATAATGGTTAAAATAATGGTTTATCCCGTCCTTAATGCGTGCCTTCAAAACATAGCCCTCAGTCTTTGGAGAGTAGTTCTAAGGGAAACATACAACCTCCTAACATTCTATATTGTAAATTTCAGGAGGTTGTGATATGTAGCACAAGACACTAGTGAATCTATGTGAACTGACCCACTTCCATACTAATCAATGGTGTTCACTTTAGACAGAACCAAACTCTTACTGAAAATGCAATCATTGTTATTAACTCCACCAAGGAGATTATGTTTTAACCAGCATTAGTTTTTGAGCAAAATAACTTAAAGAATTTTAGCTGGATTTTCATCAAATTTTCACCAAATGTTGGGAATGCTACCATGAACAGATGGTTAAATTTTGGTAATGATCCAGAAAAAATTCTGGTTTCTGGATGACTTTGAATGTTTTGTTGTTTGGTAACATTGTGGTAAATAGACCTTTAAACAGGTGTCATTGTTTGATATCTTGCACCCGCATAGCTTGTTTTCTATGGACACTACACCAGAGACACTAAAAGAGGACTTTGACTACGCTTGACCATTCTTGGCAGGGGTCTGCACTCAGAGTGCTTTTCTATTTAATTTCTGGAGCCGTTTTTAAACAAATTAACATGACTAAAATCTTTGGAGTGAAGGAACATGTCACCCGGTGCAGTAGTGTGGCTCACGGATTTGGTTTTAATCATTTTTGGACAAAAAATGGTGGTCGGCACAGAGGAATAAGATATATCAACCTTTGGATGCGCACACACAATACTTTGATCACTTCATTGTTAGTCTGGCTCTGCACATGAGATTTTTTGACGATAAGAAATATGGAGAATATCGCCAGCTTTATCCTTTAACATTTAAGAGGCAAAGTGGTGTCATGATCAGTTTGTCAACAGATATAAGGAATGTGAAGATGCATAAACATGTCATATGGATGGAAAGAGAAACAAATTGAAGCACGGTTAACTGCACATTCTAATGCTAATAACTCTTACATCTAACATGTACACTTCAGATTTGCTGGAGGATGTTATATATTAAGAAAATAAATAGATTCTCATTATTTACAATGGACAAATCACCTCCCGTTTCCCTTTAGCAGCTCATTGAGTGAGTTGCTATTATCAAAAATAGCAGAAGTGATCACAGCCGCTCCGATATTATCTGGTTAAGCACGTCATTTCAGAATCAGCACCTCAGAATATGTGACGCATGCTAATGCAGAATTGTCACAGAATCTTTTTGTGTTTTTTTACAATACTACTGCCAAATCACCTGATCCACAACATGTGAATCTACAGTATTCATTAAAATTATCTGTACAGCACACAAGTTCAACCACACTGGGGCAAAAACAGCAAACACTAAATACAAGTAGTGAGGGATGAGTATAATGACGGAAACCTACAGTAGAGCTTCAACCTTTCAATTTTAAAAAAAATATTAATCCAAGATTATTTTTGTTGATTGTTTAATTAGTCCTTTGGTCTAAAAAGTGGTTTAGTAGATTACTATAGCTAGAAGCCCAATGTCAACTTTTATCCCGGCCAACAGGTCCAGGACTAATTAATAAATATTAAGAAGCTTGAATTAGAGATTTTTGTTGGGAGTTAAAAAATAACTCCAGCATCTCATAAAATTATCCAAAATAGCAATTCATTTTCTGTCAATCGATTAATTGTTAATGTGTAGTGAGTTTTTCACTTTTCTAATGAAATACTGGATACATAGCTTTTCTGTGGCCTCTTAATATATAAGAGTAGGGAGAGGGAAAAAAATACCCTTTAAACTGCTTTCATTTATTCCCAAACTAAAGTCATAACATTAAGAGCCAGTGCTTCATTTTCAATGAATACACATGGTTTCCCCAAACTGAAGTTTTACCATAGACTTATTCAAAATATGTGCCCAAAAAACAAACAAAAAAAACTAAAAAAAATAGTAAGTGCATATACAGTGGATTTATCTTTTAGTTTAGTTAGTCTTTTTTGTGCGTTTATCCAATTATGGGGTTATTTTATTATTTATTTTATTTGTCTTTCATTTTAAAGCCTGTATCATATGACTTTGACAAATTAGATCATTCATTCTGACATTTTATGAGAGTTTACAAGTGCATTTTTTGTGAAATGTACATATAAATAGCCAGAGTGGAATTGAATGTATTAATGGTTCAATGTGGGCATGAATTTTAGGTTTGTATTTTATAACATGATAACTGAGATCCATAAAACACTATGTGTATACTTTAATGACTTTGATAAAATGAGTGTTTCTGTCTTTGTGCAATCACAGTTTTACTGTATACATGTTTGATGTTGCTGTAGTGAATAAGGCAAAATGTGCACACAGTGTATAAACATGTTATTTTTTTTTAAAACAGGACAGATGGACTGTAAGAGCTTTAAAATTACACAACCCATTTCTTAGAGAGAATTTGCTGTTGGACGGCTGTTACATGAATGTGTTCTTTACTCAGATACTATCTGATAAGTGGTTGCGTGGTAAGAGCAAAGTACAGTATAACTGTACTTCAAAGTTGTTCTTTTTTACTTAGTTTACTAGAGCCTCACAACTCAATAAAGATAAGGTGATAATGTGCTCTGTGATCTGTGACATGACCACAACGCATAGCTTAAAAACAGTGTGTCTATGTGGGTTGAGTGTAAAAACTAAACATGAGAACACATAAAACAAACATCTTTCATTCAGTGCTTTTGTGAAGTTTTCATTCCCTTTTGGTAATCCTACGTTCACTATCCTATAGATCACAGCTGTGCTGAGACTAAAACACACACTATTTATAAAAGAGATATAGCTCAACACTTTTGGGGAATGCAGTTATTTTCTTTCTTTATGAAAGCGAGAAGGGAAGATCGATATCAGTTTATCATCTGTGCGCTGAGCAGGAGACAGGATGTGGTCAGCATAGCGCAGAATATATTGATGAGCCTGTACATAAATTTGTGTTTTTTGCAGAAGTCATGCACTGGAACTTTTTTAGGGCGTGGAACCCGTTAACCACAGTATCTGGCACCAGAGATGCTGTCAATCTACCCCCAGATGGCAGAGGTCAACTATAAGTCTTAAAATCGTACTGATGGAAGAATGATTCCAGCACACTTATTAGAAAGCTGGAATTAAATTATTAATTCCATAATGAAAAACCAATTATTGACTTAGTATTTTTAGTGAGTAGTTGATGCTTTCTGAATCGGAATCTATTGGATCATCTAGTGGCTGTTGCTGGAACTTTAAGTGCTTCTGCGTTGGCTTCAGCTTTGAGTTGTGAAAGTTGTTGCTTTGTGTTTATGCAAAGTTAAACAAAACACATCCTGCCTCTGGCTCCATATTTAAAGGGATAGTTCAATATTTTTGAAAATTCCTCAATCATCACGATTCCCATAGTCATAGCATGCTTGACCTTTTTTGCTGATATAAGCTTTTTCCAGCCCAGCGGAGCAGAGCTGTGAGCTGCTCAGCTACTACTGCACGGCTAATGGTATTTTTTGGGGTTTTGCTCATCAAACTCAGCAAATACACAATCCAGCAACTCCCAAAGGCTGTAGTAGACAAGTGGTGACCTCCACATTAACCACACAATGAAATAATAACAGAACATTGCAAGATGGAACGGTTTTCAAGTTAAGTATAAAGTTGGACTTCACACTCCGGACATGGCTGCTTGGTGGAATGATCTGAAAAGTGCACATTTAGTGCAGCTTAAAGTACGGCCTGGCACTACCTGTGGTGCACACGCTGTGTCACTCCGCCCATTGGCTTACTGAAGAAAGTAATCCTTACTTCACGTGTCATAATGTTGCATTTATTATCTCATAGTGTTTTGACTGTGTGGGTCACAACTTGTCCACCACAGTGTTTTGGAGTTGCTGGATTATGTTTTTGCTGAGTTTGATTAGGAAAACCAAAAAATACCATTAGCCGCATAGTAGTAGCTGTGTAGTAGCAGCTGAGCAGCTCACAGCTCTGCTCCTCTGGTCTGGAAACGGCTTGTATTGACAAAAAAAGGTAAAGCTCCTATTGCTATGACTATGGGTGAATTATTTTCAAAAATGTTGAACTATCCCTTTAACAGACATGAGCAATATAGATCTCATCTCACATTTAAAGAAGGCAAATAAGCATAATTTCCGAAATCTTGACATAGTTCCTAAACAATTTAAAATCAACAACTACTTTTTCTAGGTCATAAATTTGTGTCTGCATACAGGAGATCATGTCCCTTTTCATTAAAACATACCAACATTTGTTAACCAGCGCTGACAAAACATGGACGTTTTTATACACGAGTTGTGAGTCTGCAGTATGTAATGAAGGCAATAATTTAAACAAAGCGTGTTCTATGTTACGTTGTATTCCTCCATCTCTTTCTGCAATTACTTTACTACTATTTATGTTACTTACCAACAAATCTCGAGATCATATTAAAACGTGTTGAGCCTGAACCTGCCCCTTCTTTCCTAACATAAGCAGATGTGTTGTTCTCTTGAGCTACGGATGCCTATCAAAAGGTCAAGTGAAAATGTCATAACAAGAGGACGCACAACCAAGTTTAACTACTGCGGTTGTGACTCGCACATTCATAGCCCCTCGCTGTTGGTCATTTCTACTTATGGCACACTTTGACGTGACTGCAGAGAACACCACTAGCACGCTACTCTGCCTTGGATCCTTTGTCCACGGAAGAGCCCTTGAGGTAGCTGTCGTAGAAGAACAAGGCGAAAAGGACCAAGTAGCTGAGGTACATGAGCGAACCCCATGCAATGTTGTCCACGTAGGACGGACAGCGCACCTCGTGCATCCAGCGGTACACCAGGCCCAGCACGGCCAGGCCCATCACCATCTGCACGATCTGGGTGGCTGTGATGATCATGGCGCAGGGACGGGGCACCCGCAGGCCGGCCGCCCGCACCGCGTAGTAGGTGTACATGAGCGCATGAACCACGTAGTTCATGGTCATGAACCAGCCGCCGCCCGCCACTTGGTCCTTGTACGAGTACCAGGAATAGAGCAGCACGGTGATGTGGTGGTACCAGTGCAGGAAGATGAGGCGCTGCTTCCGGAGGACGATGAACACCGTGTCGCCTAGAAGAGACAGGGGAGAGGGAATCATTCAGTACCAGATGTGGTTTTCTTATCTCAAAGCTTTATGCTGGCATTTTTTCTCAAATTTTCTTGTCAACAAATCTCATGTGCGTAGCCTAACCAACAAATAAGTCAGTCAGTCATTTTCTCTACCTGCTTATTCCTCATTAGGGTCGCAGGGGTCTGCTGGAGCCTATCCCAGCGCGTTACGGCAAGAGGCAGGGATGCACCCCAGATGGTCGCCAGCCAATCATGGGGCACACACACCATTCACTCACATACTCACACCTACAGGCAATTTAGAGTCACCAATTAACCTGAGCATGTTTTTGGACTGTGGGAGGAAGGCGGAGTACCCGGTGAAAACCCACGCAGACACGGGGAGAACATGCAAACTCCACACAGAAAGGTCCCAGACCCAGGACCAAGGAGGTCTTGAACCTGCGACCTTCTTGCTGTGAGGCAGCAGTGCTAACCCCTGCGTCACCGTGTTGCCCCCAACAAATAAGTGATCTGATAAAAGCTATTCTAAAAGCTAAAACTATATTAATCTTTTTATCCAAAGCTACTGTAGATATCTTTTTTCTCTGTGTCAAAGAGCTTTGTTGTTATCAAAAAATGATTAGTGACATGTTCCTTCCTCACAAATAATATAAACATAAATACTCTATTTAGAAATGACTCCACTCAGAATAACAATTCAATGTTTATGTGTATCTGTGTGTATATATGCTCACAAAACAGAAAATCTCCAGCCTATTGACCCTTTTTTAGTATTATATAAAATTTGAAAAAAGAATCAAGTGCTAAAATTTGGCATTAAATATTGAGTCAGATTATTAATCTGGTTTACTTTATCAGAAAGTTTAAAATCTATTATAAAATCTAATCTAGTCCCTTATATTGAGGCAAAGTTAGTTTAACTTTAAGTTTAACTTTAGATTGTGGAGAATGTTAGCTTGTTTTGTAATAATGATTAAAAAAGAGTTAAGGGACTGAGAAAAGTATTACTAATACAATTTAGCTATTGAATCTGTATTATTATAAAAAATGTAAATGAATAGCCCCAACAAGTACAAAGATATTTTGATATTATTTTTAAATATATGTACAGTGGTATGAAAAAGTATCTGAACCCTTTGGAAATCCTAACATTTCTACATAAAATCACCATCAAATGTGATCTGATCTTTGTCAAAATCACACAGATGAAAAAACAGTGCCTACTTTAACTAAAACCACCCAATCATTTATAGGTTTTCATATTTTAAGGAGAATAGCATGCAAACAATAACAGAAGGGGGAGGAATAAGTAACTGAACCCTCACATTTAATATTTTGTGGCCCCCCCTTTGGCAGCAATAACTTCAACCAGACGCTTCCTGTAGCTGCAGATCAGTCTGGCACATCGATCAGGGCTAATCTTGGCCCATTCTTCTTTACAAAACTGCTGTAGTTCAGTCAGATTCCTGGGATGTCTGGCATGATTCACTGTCTTGAGGTCATGCCACAGCATCTCAATGGGGTTCAAGTCTGGACTTTGACTTGGCCACTCTAGAATGTGTATTTTGTTCTTCTGAAACCATTCTGAAGTTGATTTACTTTTGAGTTTTGGATCATTGTCTTGTTGCAGCATCCATCCTCTTTTTAACTTCAACTGTCTGACAGACGGCCTCAGGTTTTCCTGCAAAACATCCTGATAAACTTTTGAATTCATTTTTCCATTGATGATTGCAAGTTGTCCAGGCCCTGAGGCAGCAAAACAGCCCCACACCATGATGCACCCTCCACCATGCTTCACGGTGGGGATGAGGTGTTGACGTTGTGTATTCCTCCCAAACAATTCAACTTTGGTTTCATCAGTCCACAAAATATTTTGCCAAAACTTCAGTGGAGTGTCCAAGTGCCTTTTTGCGAACATTAAACGAACATCAATGTTTTTCTTAGAAAGCAGTGGCTTCCTCCGTGGAGTCCTCCCATGAATACCATTCTTGGCCAGTGTTTTACATATAGTTGATGTGTGCACAGAGATATTGGACTGTTCCAGTGACTCCTTCAAGTCTTTAGCAGACACTCTCGGGTTCTTTTTTACCTCTCTGAGTAGTCTGCGCTGAACTCTTGGCGTCATCTTTGGTGGACGGCCACTCCTTGGGAGAGAAGCAACAGTTCCAAACTCTCTCCATTTGTAGACAACTTCTCTGACTGTCGATGGATGAACATCCAGACTTTTAGAGATGGTTTTGTATCCTTTCCCTGCTTTATACAGATCAACAATTCTTGATCGCAGGTCTTCAGACAGCTCTTTTGAGCGAACCATGGTGCACATCAGACAATGCTTCTCATCAAGACAATTCTTACCAGGTGTGTTTTTTTTATAGTGGACAGGGCAGCTTTAAGCAACTCATCAGTGATTGGGCACACACCTGACTTCAAATGTTTGGTAAAAATTGGTTTCAATTGCCGTTTAAGTCTCCTTAGGCAGAGGGTTCAGTTACTTATTCCTCCCCCTTCTGTTATTGTTTGCATGCTATTCTCCTTAAAATATGAAAACCTATAAATGATTGGGTGGTTTTAGTTAAAGTAGACACTGTTTTTTCATCTGTGTGATTTTGACAAAGATCAGATCACATTTGATGGTGATTTTATGTAGAAATGTTAGGATTTCCAAAAGGTTCAGATACTTTTTCATACCACTGTATGTCTATGACTATGTACTGTATCCAGCTTATTAGCCACATGATTTTATCTAAATGCCAATCTGAAGCGCCACCTGCATATCATCTCTGCCATCAACAGATATGCAGGTGTCATTAGTTGCTCTTTCCTGTTTCCTCTTCCCTATCTATTCATTATTCTATGGGTCATAGCTTTTTAAACCCAGCAAGATTTGTTTAAGTAGGCTAACTGCAAATTAGACACAGTGCTGTAAGCAAGACAATATCATACATGTAACAATGACTTGTTTTTTTGTCTAGTTTTTATTTTACACAAATACCCTCATATACCCTAAAATGTCAGGAAGGCATAAAGGTATGAAAAATAGATACCACCCAAGCCTCAGAGGCACATTCTGACAGACTAACACTAACAACTCAATTGATTGTTTAGTGGTTTGATTTCAAAGCTTCTAATTGTGATTATTTGGAACCATTTGTGGTTGACGTGTGTCAAAATGTGTCTTTTTCCAATCCATATAATTGCAGGATTCCTTACTCCACTTAGCATATATACTATAGTAAACCTTGGTCAGGTATACAAACTGCTTTTAGGTGTAAAATCTGTTATTATTTATGTAAAATGTATTATTGTTTACACTTCCTGTGTACACCATGTGATGACACCTGTGGTTGGTTGTATCACTCTTCCTGCTTCTTTTTCTCTCTCCTCTCTCTGCAGGAACTGGTGGTGATGTGGCAGCCTTGTGTTCTTTTGTTAAATGTCTCATTAGTTTTGTGCATTTTACAACACACACACCCATACACCTCATCCTTATTTCACTGACATCCACACCTCATGCTTTGGTATATTTTTAGTGGTTTTCTGTTAAATAAACTATTTTTGTTAATTCTCACAACAGTGTATCTTCCTCTTTGTTATGGCTGTAGAGCCAGGCTGTGAGAACCATGTGACCTAATAAACTAATAAATAATGGAAATAGTACAGATGACAGTAAAAACAGGCCATTTATAGAGGAATGGACAGCGAAGTATGCGTTCATCCTACCTGGTTTCATTGTGTCTCTTCAGCAAACAAAGATGTCTGTGATGTAGCCAACGTAGCATGTTTGCCCTGTTGTTTTACGATCATGATCATGTTACTATGATCACATAGTCTAGTTCAAACCTGTCGGTCTGATGGCCCTTTACAGTCTGTGAGGGTCACTACTACTCTCTCGGTTTCAGAGAAATCTATAATGGATTCCATTTCAAATCCTTTTGCGAAATTATCTGGAAATCAGTCTGAGAATCACATCTTACATTTTTTTCACAGTAAGCAGGTGTGATACTGCTTTAATGATGACGTCTACACCAGCCAATACAGACAAAGGTTGCAGGGATACTTACCCAGCTCGGGAGCCTTGCTAAGAACAAAGGCGTAGGCCCAGAATTTGGTGACAGGGGCGCTGTAGAAACTGGTGTCACACACCGACTGTCTGAAGCCGCTGGTTGTGATGACGTGTAGCATGTACAACCCAGTCCTTACAGCTCCTATAATGCTGCAGAGGAAACACACACAATGCAAACACATTAGAGAACAAATAGAATACACTGCATAATGTCATTTGAGAGACTGTTTGATGGAGAATACACCTCACAGACCTCACTTTTTGACAGCGCTTTCTGCCCTTAACCGAGTACTGATCGATCAAATTGACTTAAGTTTTATTTCTCAGATTTAATGATTGTGCTTCTGTGATGCTGCCAGTTCACATCATATCTGCTAGGAAAGATAAGGGAAAGATAAGAGTCCACATTACGAAACGTTGGCCACATTTGAATTCCTAGAAAGTAATTGTTATTATATAATTAGTTATTCTTGCTATTTCACAGCCAATTGCAGGTTATCTTGTTCTTCAGGTTTAAGGCCAGGTTTAAGGTTTGGGATTAAGATTAGAAGAGAGGCTCCTCAGATCCACCAGTAATGAAGCTCTGTATTCAGTATAGAACTCAGGACAGCAGCCGACTCGGTCACAACCTCTACAAACTGTCCTGGCTGTGATTTCAAAGCAGGTGCCAGGTTTTTCAGTGAATGCAAAAGTAGCAGCTGCTTTAAATACGGAAGGCTTTCATAATATAATTGGATATCACATAAATTACATAATTCTCCAGGGTATTACTGCAATCTAGGTTCTCTTATGTAATAAAATATAGCATTCTAATTAAACAGGGCTTAAATATACTCACAGCAATCGATAAACATACAACTATAAATAACATGTAGTGCAAATAGAAAGTATTCACAATGCTTCACTTTTTTGCATGTTATTATGCTACAGCTTTGTTACAAAACAGAATAAATATTTTTTTTCTTCAAACTTATACACACAATATCTTGTAACAACAAAGTAAAAAAGTTACAAATTTTAATTTTGGCAAATTTATTAAAAATAAAGAATAAAAATATTACATGCAGTGAGTGTTCACACCCTTTGCCATGACATGACATGACAAATTGAGCTCAGGTGTTGCCTCTAGACCACTGAGACTGGATTGTATCAAGGCACAGATGTGGGGAAAGGTGCAGAAAAATGTATCCAGGACTGATGGTCCCAATGAGGGATCTGAAAATGGTTCTACATCAACGCTCCTCATCCAACCTAATGAAGCCTTATAAGTCAAAGTAGTATATGAATTTACTCCATTTTGCAACACAGCTATAACATAACAAACTGTGGAAAACATGAAGCACTGTGAATAGTTTCCGGCTGAACTGTAAATGAGGGAATTCAAAGCACAGACATTAAGCGTTGCAGAAGCACCGTATTTTCCTTGAGACGTTGAGGCAGGTTGCGATAGAAAGATAATTTTTATTCTGTGAGGGGTCTGGCTTTTCTGGTTTTTCTGGTTTGAGCGTACAGTTCACAGCTTCAAATTCAGGGAGGAATGTGTAGATGACATTCTCAGAACAAATTCTCTCCCTCCTCAACCTTGCTGACATTGATTTCTGCAGAAAATATATCAGAGATTTTGACAATTTATATTTCAAATTATTTGTTATATTTAAACATAACATTCAGAAAACTTGCAATACATAAAAATACAGACTTCATATCTGTTATCAACTAGTCATGGTTATATCTATCGGTTAATTTCTCTCTACCCTGTTCACCAGATTAACGAGGAATTCCTGTTATTCCTATTTATAGACACAAACCAGAGCTCCACACCTCCACATTACTTTGTGCTTCAGTTAACAGAAGAAATAAAACAGGTCTCTGGCCTGCAGGTCACTTTCAGACTGCAGGCTTTGTTCTCTTCACATACAAATGTTTCATATATTTGCTTGATAAATGACTTAAATGTTTAATGAGAACCACATTGGTCCTTTAAGTGTTTATTCATGTTTTATATCATTACAACTGTGTTTTACTATATCAACCAGGAGGTGGACCAGCTTCCGTACAAGTTAACCTTATTCCTCATGGCTGATGAAGGAAAGGCTTGAGCTAGTAGTAGTGGCAAAAAGCGTAAGGCAGGCGATGATAGTGAAACAGCAGGCAATCTCTATGGAAATGAAGGTTACGGTTATCAAGAAGTTGGACAGTGTATAGTCTAGCAGACAATACAAATGACTCAGACAGTACAGTTTATGAAAAGCCTCTAGGAAGCTCTTGTGTTTCAAGTTGGATACTGTCTGTATATGTTATTTTTTATACTTTTGCTTTGTATATATGTAAATTAAGATTTGCACAATTTGTCTATTCATTTAATTTCGCATTTGAGTTGAGATACACTGGAGGCTAATTTCCTGTTTGGCGTGCACATATTTGGCCAGTAAAGCTGATTCTGATTCTGCAATTTTGTGGGTTAAAAGTGTATCCAAATATGTTGCATTTTCAACCTTTTTTGTTTGCTCATGTGATATGAGTTTGAATGGCTTACTTTGGTGCCAGAAAAAAAAAAGATAATATTGCTTCGTCATCATAGAGAGAGACTTTTCCAATTGTATCCATTGAAAAACCATTCCAGTAACGATAGATTTCACTATTTCATTTATTAAATTCTTGTAATTATGCATTTTTTTCATACTCCTCATGGCCACATATTACTGGCATCCTTTATCATTCGTTCTTACATTTCTAATCAAGTACAGCAGAGTAAAGAGAACAGTCATGTCAGCCGCTGCCTTCAGAAAACAACTACTACATTATAGTGCAATATATAATATGTATTCATTTTTTTGCAGTGCTTGTAAACTATTACCAGTTAATGTTAAAATTGTCATTGATTGATCTATTTAAATAAATTGATCGATCGTTTTGTCCGACACTCACCTGAAGATGGCGAGGCTGAGTGACCACAGCACTAACGGGCGCCGCAGGTTCAGTTTGGGCCGTTCCCTCATGAAGTGCTGACCACCGAATACGAGCGCAGCATACAGGCCACAGAACATAAACGACTTGCTCCTGTGGAGGAGAAAAACGTAGAACAAAACACTAATGAGCACCGCTAAACAGAACAGAACTGATAATTAACACAGGTTTTAATATTCCACCACTTCAGCACAGACAAACAAACAGATATTTCTCAGTATTTTTGGACAATTTAGAGATAATATACCAAACAATCAAGAAAATATTCCACTGAAAATCAAAATAATCATTGCTTTCAGTATTTCATGTTTGAAAAAAGTATTTCTTTGTTTTACTAGCACCTTCCACACAGGGGGCAGTGTAGCATCTGATACGCTGTGTGATGGGCTAACTTTAGATGCCACCGCAGAAGAAGAAAAACAGGAGCGGTCGCTATCACTTGGTTTAATTTTATTAAAACGGACATGGTAAAAATGTGCAGCACTGCTGTTTCTCAGGTATGTTCATAAAATCATGTTCAATTTTTCATGTTCACAGTTTAGGGGAGGGCGACACGGTGGCGCAGGGGTTAGCGCTGTTACCTCACAGCAAGAAGGTCGCAGGTTCAAGACCTCCTTGATCCGGGGTCTGGGACCTTTCTGTGACTGACTGACTGACAGTTTAGGGGAGTGAGAACTACCGTAAATTACCAAATACTAGCTGAATTTCACTGAAGTTAAACAGTGCAAAGGTTATAAGTACATAATGTTGCAGACATTTCAGCGATAATTGCATTGCAAATAAATGCAGGGCAATTAGTCGAAAAATAATCAATTAGTACCCTGTGTTTATTGATTAGCGTTTTGCATCGCATCCCTACTTCCTGATAGTTTTTAGTGCAACATCAATCCCTGGTCCCATGTTACCTAACAATGACTTCTAGGCTCTAAGGTATAAAGAATTTACATTTGGGATAAAGCAGTGTGACCAGTATCAGATTTGTAGCCAGAACCCTCTGATAGCTAAGCTGAGGTATCAGTATCAGGAGATTCTCTAATGAAGACCACCTCTGCTAGGATCTACATAAATAATGGAGAAACTTTTTTGTTTTTTTTAAATAAACTACAATATATGCCAAAATGTTATCTGCTAACTAACTTATGTACATCCTTATGTACATCCTGAAAAGATTCGTGTCATTATCTGCGTAATGAAAGACCTGCAAAGAAACACAGAAAGAATCGAATCTTACTGGCTCTTCCAAGAGCAAGTATATTGCACTAGAATGGATATGTGAGTGTGTTTGTGTGACTGAGCCTGACAGAGAGTGATGGAGAGCTATCATTGCAGGGTAAAGGTGTGCGACTCATTAATACTGCCTGAAAACAGGAGCTGATACGACAGACGACACCTCCCTCTCTGGGTAACGCAATGCTGGGCCATTACCTGCTCTGCCCCGGCTGCCCTTGCTCACAAACCTTGTGAGTGTGTATTTGCACAAGTGTGTGTGTGTGTCTTCTGGAAATAAAGACGGATGAGGGACGATAAGGTGGATTCTAATGCAAAGTGATACTTGGAGTGATAGGTGTCAAACCCCGATAGACAGGGACAAACCGAAATGTGTGCAAAATGAGTATAAAAAAAATAAAAAATACCACAAGCTGATGTCTGGCTGAGAGCTGCAAAGCTTAGGCAACGGATCAATTAGTAGGTTAGCAGAAAGTTAATCAGCAACTATTTTCACAATCAAATATTTGCTTTAGCAGTTTTTGCATGAATATCAAAATATGAGCTTGGTTCAGCTTCTCAGTTGTGATGACTTAATACTTTGTCATATCTGACATTAAAATTATTTAATGTAATGGATTTTGACTGTTGGTCAGACAAAACAAGACGTTTAAAGACACCACCTTCGACTGTGGGAGATTACAACGGTCAGTTTATTGAGAGAACGATAACCTGATTCATTGAAAAGAAAAATCTTCAGGTTAATCATTAATGAAAACAAAACCTTTGATTCACTTTCACTGAATCACTGCATTTTGAACACTTGTCAAAGGGCCCACGTAACATCAGATGTACCAAATCATCAAAAATGATGATTTACTATTTGTTCTTGAGGATCGATTGTAAAGCTTCAGGGTTTTCAGCGCTAGAGGAGGAATTTTAGAAGACTGTTTACTAAGAAACAAAAGAAAGCTATTATACTTAGGCTGGTCATTATTCAAAACATTCTGATTTGACTTCATAGTAGTTCCTGAACAATATTTTTTCCATACTAATTGCCATATACCAAAAGAAAATTAGATTACACATTAAAGTTAAAATCCTCATTACTTTTTTCAACACCTTGGCATGTTTATAGTTAAACTGTGGTCTGAAACTGTCCTTTAACATGATATCAACACAGTACCATTATACTGTACTGTACAGTCCTCATTTGCAAAAAATACACCTGAGAGGATCCAGTGTGACAAGTCTATTCAAAGTCCATTATTTCCTGTTTCTGTCACATTTTTTTATTTCAACTTTACTTCCTGTAGTCAGAATTCATGACTCAAGACTCTTTTTTGTTTCTTCAATCCTCCCTTGAATCAGAAGTCAACAAGAGAACAATAAATACATTCATAGATGACTGGGTGAGTCTCAGCCTGCAGGTGAACATTTAGCTTAGCAGTTAGTAGGTTTGGTTGTAAATGCATCTTTAAGGCCACATTAACTACATTATACTGTATTATATCAACTGTGTTCATTTATTATAAAGTTTGTGTTTTTATGAGTATTTATCATTATTTTATTATTATTTCCCCTTTAAATGTTATTCTTACATTTTCAACACATTTGTTTTTTACATGATTTACATGTAGTCACATGTGAGGTTAAAAAATACCCTACGACCTTCTGCCTCCAGACCTTTTTCTGGGAAACAACTGCTAAGCAGATCTGAGGGCGTGAGGAGGAGAATAAGAGCTGAGAAATTCTGTTATGTTAAGTTCTGTTCACGGATTTAAAACAAACAATACGATTTTAAAATCAATTCTGAACAGTACAGGAAGCCAAAGGAAAGGTGTGCTCACATTTACGAATTCTAGCAAGAACTCTAGCTGCAGGGTTTTGTACCAGTTGAAGGCAATTTATAGATTTTTGTGGCAGTCCAACAAACACTGAGTTGCAAAAGTCTAGACGACTGGAATCGAAAGGGCTTGAGTAAGGGTTTATACATCATAAAATGATTAAAAAAAGTTGATTTTTTTAATGTTCCTAATTTGATATTGGTTGAATTGAAGGGTCTGAATTAAGAGTAGTCCGACAGTTTTAGTCTCTCCGGTGCTGTGTAAACCTAAGGGTGCTAAACTTTGGGTTTTTTATGGAATCCCTGTGTTTTTGTGGTCCAAACACCAAATTACATCATTAATAGCATTATAATTATAAATTATTATACTTAATTATAATAATATTAATAATAATATAAACATATTTTGCCAATAGATATAGTTCATGTGTGTCTTCAGGCGTAGTCCTAAAATAATAAGTGGTTTACTATAGGGTCTATGGGGGTTTGGGGGCATCCCTGATATATTTTTTATGACGATAGTTTAAATCTATGCAATTAAATGTGTTTAGTACAACAATAATCAGTGATATAAACAGAAAAAAATTGTTGAAGTGAAAATGCCATCTTCATGGCTGTTCAGGCAAAAGTACGAAGTCTGACGCTAAGATAACCATCGAAGCAGCCAGAAAAGCGGAGCCACAGCTACTGATTGAAATGTAGAGGAAACCCATAGGGATCAAGTCACCCCAGGGGTCAATTTGATCACATGTGTTCATTGCGTCAGAGAGAGAGGGAGAAGGTTCAGGTGTATTAGGTAAGTGATAGCAGATAAGGTGAAAGTTCAGGTTGGCTGTTTCATCACTCAAGTCTAGGTGTGTCTACATGGTTGGACATTAGACCCTCATTTTATAGCAGTACATGTCAAACTGTAGTCATAACGTTGCTGCTGTCGTTTACTGTAATTCTAATCAGTCTATTGATTGATTAATCCTCTGTTATTCTGATCTACTCTACTTTGCTTGTGACCCCTTCAGATAACAACATGTTTACTTGTGACACAGCGTGTCAAAAAAAAAAGGAAAAGTGAAATGACATTCCCCAGAAACAGACATCTATACTGAAATGAGCCATGAAGGAATATAAACCATCTGAGAGCAGAGTCGGTGCCTTTACAGCAAACTCACAGCACTACTCAGCAGTAGAAATGCTGAAGCAGATCCAGCACACAAAAAAAGCCCACAGCCAAGCTCTCCAGCGATTATTCCCTTGTAACTCTTTGAGGTGTCTTGATTCTTTTCAGGCTGCCGTGCACACAAATGTGGCGACTGAAGCTAGTTTGTAGGAAGGATGGGATGCGACTGGCTGGCGCTGCACTTTCTGCTGAGCTTTACGAGTCTTCGTCTGACAGCTTCCTTAATTCTGTGGCGGCTGTATTAGGTTTCAGTCTTGTGCAGCCACATCAAACTGAAGCTAAAAAAGTGATGGATCATTCCCTCACTGGAAAACGTTACAGTGGAAAACAAGATTTTTTTTTTCTTTTTGTATTGAGAACAGTGATTCCACATTTTTGTTTTATGTGTTAGGCTTTGCTACTTCTTTTCAATCTGGTCATGGATTGTGCACAACACATTGTTAAAGTGGGTTAAAGAAGGTTCAAGTATCTGTCTGCAGATCCATCAACATGTGGACTGTAAAGGTGCAGCGAAGCATGTAACAACGTCTTTGCTACTTGAAAGGAAAAGCACTAACACGCCCCCTACTCAAACAAACCAACTGGAAAGCTGGGAGGTTTTGACAATCGTTCTGTAGCCCAAAAATGATAAACAAATGCACATATGTACAATGAAAGAAAAAAAACAAAGAAATATAGATGGAAGGCTAAATCAGGAAAGGGATAAAACACAACTATCAACAGTCACATGGAGGGAGAAAATGAACCAGGTGTGGTGCATTCAAGGAGCATCAGTACAGCTCTGGTGAGTTCATGACGTGGGAAATACAGAAATCACAATTAGGAACAAACTATCCATAATTGATATGTAGTAAATGAATGACAGGATAAATTAATGATATATAATACAATTAACAAGCAAACAAGACATGAACAATGTGGAGAACGCTGAGTAGAGCAGAATGTGCTGCAGACACTTAGACATGCAGTGTCTTCACAGGAAGTTGCAGTGAAATAAATGAATAAATAAAGATCAAATATGTAGAGTTTTAATTAAACCTATATTTAAAAAAAGAATATGTCCACAGGTTGTTTAGAGGGGCAGATATCAAAAGTATAGCTTTACCAGAAAAAAATATATGAAGTGTGAATTAATGATTTTAATATTTTTGGCAGGTTTGACAATGACTTTGTTTTTTCTGCCCCCCTATCCTATAAAGTATATTTTGAATAGCAATTTAAACTTTAACAATAACAAAATAGACAGAAATCAGTTAAATGCTGAGCTAGTAATACATTAGACAAAATACCATAAAAAAATGATATAGTGTGAATTAATTATTTTATTGTGAGTTGCCAGATGTGGTCTCTCTGCTCGGCACAGCGAGGCTACTGGGTAAAAATGGCAGTCTGCAAGTCCTGCAGCAGCTTTAAAGCCCCAGTAAGCAGTTATAAGGTCAGTGACGTTAGCGAGGTAGCTCGTTAGCCTGCGATGGTTTGTCAGTATAACGTAGCAGATGGAAGGTATCAGATCAGCAAATGACGGTGCTGTGGTGGAGTCTGTCAGGTGTTCATGAGACGCTATGTTGTGACATACCAGTACGTAGTGAGATGCAATGCTTTAAAGTAAATGAACACACCCATCTGACATTAATAGGAGTTTAAGGGTAAGATTGTTTGAAACAAACTGTTTTTTTAAGGAATTGCAGTTTGATAAACACACCACATAAAACAATTCCAGTTGTTGTGCAGTGCATTTCCAAAAGTTGAAATGGAAGTCTGGTTTTCTAACCAATACGTTGAACATTCCCCTAGAACATTTATAGCAGAGAAGCTGTTAATTTCTCTTGACTCTGCAGCAGCGACCCTTGAATTACTGTTATATATATAAAACAAAAAGAAAAAATATGATTTGATTTATGATTTTTTTCCAAACACCACTGGGAATCCAGTGCATTGAAAAGGTTAAAAATTAAATAATCCATCAGATTAGTATATGCACATTTTTAATTTGGTTTATTTTGATGTGTAAATGTCATATCAGTAATATTCATTCTGGTTTAAATGAACAATTTAAACCAGCATTTTGCATTCATTGTGCAAAATGAATTAGAGGCCTGTCTTATACAGGTGTCCCAAATAAAAGCAGGATGAGTTCAGTAATCAAAGAAAATCAAAGCCTGAGTTACTAATTGAATTATCGCAGTATATTTAAATAGGTATGAAAAAAAATTGGTTGATATATTGATATCAGCCGCAAAATCGGTCAAGCTCATATATAAAGGTGTATCTGAAACTTAAAATGAGGCTTCAGCAGTCTGAGTTAGTTATGTCAAGTTGATATCTGACATATTTACAGTCTTTTTAGCATCAATTTAAATCGTCATAAATTAAAATGACTAAGATTTAAAGATAAGATCAGATAGATCTGAAAGGCTGAAGCTTCAGATAAACTATTATATACATTTTTTGCACACAACTGCTGCTCGGGTCTTAAATCAATTCCATTTTATTATCTTCTAATGGTCAGTATGACCAGGAGGAATGACAATGCCAGAAAAAACATGCTTCAATGTCTATTTCGGTTCCTAACTTTTGCATTAAGACAGATAGGACATAAAAATATGTGAAGCTGTGCTTTAAGTGTGTTTTAAAACGCTTTTCTGCAGCAAGTCTTAGTCAGATCCAGTCTGGCCTATGGGAGCACAGATGAAGTCATATCATGCATCCTCAAGGACGTTTGAATAAAAGCGGGTAGAGTGTGTTTCCTCAGCATCTTAAACTGACTTTGGTTGATTTTAATCTTTGGAAGATTTGTAATAAATGAGCTGCGACTCAGTAACGTGCGTTATAATGAACTACGATTTGAGTCATTAATAATACACACCGTCAGACATTAGACATTAGAGTCCGCATGGCGTGCAGCCCTGACGGGACATAATGTTATAGACAGAGCCCCCCGCCCTCCACCCACCGCCGTCTGGAGCAGGAGGACCACACACACGTGTTTAATTCGCCTCCTCTCTCATTTCTGCGAGTACATTTCCTTCTTGTACGCACCAGTTTTCCTGCATCCATTCCAGAGCTCGCCTTTCGTCGAAGCGCCGCTCGAAATCGTACTCCACCGGCGGGGAACTCAGCTCACTCGCGTTCATTTTTTTCCCTTCTTTTCTTTTTTTTCTTATCAGCTCCGCACGTTTCTATTTTTAAAATAATTTATATAAAGTGAGGGGTCGGTATGAAGAGGCCCGCTGACAGGCTGCAGTTTGACTGCTGCTGGTCTATCCAGCTGATATTAGCTGGATGTCAGCGGGTCGGGTCCGGGGCGGTGGGAGGATGCGGTAGCAGATGCACTTCCCCACTGTCACTCAGCGCTGCTAGCCCCCAAGCTAGCGGAGAGCTAACGAGCTAACACTTCCGGTTAGGACTTTGGGAATAAAATAGGTCGACGCTATGACGCAGCAAATGAGTGGCACTCAAAAATGAAAAAAAATAAATAGGCTGTACGTAGCCCCCATTAATTGGTAATTAAACTACAATGCATTTAGCCGTCAGTTGTGTGCGAACACTTAATTAATACCATCTATTTAAAGAATTCACTGTGGGTGTGACAATGGGGGCAGGTGGGAGAAGGAGCTACCATCACATCACAAAGTCAAGGAAGTAACTACTTACAATTATTTTGCCAAGCAAGAGTTACTAAATAAAATAAATGATATATATTATCAAAATAAAATACATCCGTGCCACAACAATAACTGTTTATCTGTTTTAAGAGAGAAGATCTGCTACTGATTTACATGTTAAATTAAAGAGAATTAAATAAAATATACAAAATACTGACAAGGCACGAACAGTATCATAACAATAATACATATTCACATAATGTATTTATTCAACTATCTGTTAATATTCTGACATTTTGTAGTATAAATTGTAGTCAAAATATTCAAATCAATGAAGTATTGAATAAGGCACTGAGTACCTTTATTCTGAAGGTAAAAACGCTTATTTCCGGTGTTCCTCTCGCTGAACTGCATCGCTTGACCGTTGCTTGACGCAGTGAAAGCACGTTTTCTCTTACGAGCGTGCAGTGGTGGTGGCGTAAGGGGCGGGGCTTATCTGTGACGTTGTAATATATGTTGGAAGCGTTTTGAGTATTAATTTCCTATTTAAAAATAAAACTAGTTTACATACTTAATGGGCCATTATTTCTTCATTTTTTTTTTTTTTTTTTTTTTTTACAAATTCAGCGTTTTCTTCTCTCTGACACTTTGGCCATTGTTCTATTACCCCATTAGTTGTTATTTACTATGTACATTTGTATTGCAGGCAAGAGGTCGCTTGTTAGCAGGGACTGAATGAACACAGTCATGTTTTCAAAGTGCACCTATCCTATAATATATATTTTAAATAGCAATTTAAACTTTAAAAACAACAACAAAAACAGAAATCAGTGAAATGCTGAGCTATACACATACACACACACACAAAATCACCTTTAAGGCTGAATATGTTGAATTTTTTATTAAAAGCTCTCTCTCTCTCTCTCTCTCTCTCTCTCTCTATATATATATATATATATATATATATATATATATATATATATATATATGCATTTAGAGGGACACAGCTTTTCTGGAAAGAAAATGTGTAGTGTGAATTAAATATGACTTTAAGTTTACATGTACCAATAAATAGCAACAGGGGCGTTGTGAGTTGCCAGATGTGGTCTCTATGCTGGGCACAGCAAGGCTGTTCGTCTCTGTTGGTGGAGTCTTCAAGTCCTGCAGCTGCTTCAAAGCTCTGGTGAACGTTATGAATCACAGAAGAGTGAGCAGAGAAGAGCAAAAGCCAGAGTCAATGTTGGTGAATAAGATGTTATATGGTCTCATATAAAGGGTTTATATGGCCTCAAAATGGAAATAGCTACTTTTCTCCACGATGGGTAAGTTAAGATAGCTCGCTAGCTAACTTAGCTAAAGTGATTTGTCTGTCAAATTCCTCTTCAATAATGTAAACCAAAATGTATTGATTAGTATAAATTTGTAGTTACCCTGTATGACTCATCACTTGATATGGTTCAGGCTGATCACTTGACGCAGTTAGCAACAAACCTGGAAGCCCAACTACTGGATTTTTTTTTTTTTTTTTGCGTTGTAGCTATGATTTTGAGACACTCAATGTTGGTATTCTGCTCATTTTACATATTCCACCTTTGGATAACTCACTAATAGCCAAATAAATAGTTATATTCCTTAATGAACATGTATCAGAGGAACACAACTACACCACTTGTGCACTCATGTATGGCATATTGGCCCTGCCGGTTTCCTGCTAGCGTATATAGCAGTCATGCAGCTGTAAACCTAAACTGTGAACCTATAAACTATGACCATGAATATATGGCTGTAATTGTAATTGTTGATGGTATTGGCTGTAATTCATGATTTTTATCACCTCCTCCAAGAAGGTGTTTGTCCGACTGTTGACTGCAAACAGTCAGATTTTTGTCTAACTTTAGCGATTGTTGGGAATAATACCATGAACAGGTGATTAAATTTTGGTAATGATCCAGGAGATCTGGTTTTATAGATCATTTTGAATTTCCTCTTGTTTGGTAACATTGTGGTAAATATATAGCTTGGCCGTACACTTGCTTTTCTAGTTATCTTATAATATATCAATGTGCTGTGACAGTATGGTGAGAAGTGTACTCTAATAATCTGTAATCTGTTCTCCATGTCCAAAATGACTGCTCCATTACAGACGATTTTAAATCTATAATAATACATCTATTATCACCTAATGTTGTGTTTCTTTCTATAGTTTCTTTCTGTAGTTATCTTTCTATAACTAAAAGTTCTCGTGAACATTATAAGTTAAATTTCTATATTCTACTTAAGGCCTGTAGACCTCATTGATCTGAGCACATACACCTTGTTTTGAGTAAAAAAAAAAATACAGTACTCAAGATAAAAAAATATTCTGCTATCACAGACTTGTGAGAGGAAGTATGTCCATCTAATGAATGAATATGTATCTGAATATTAAAGACTTAATAGTGGCCTCACCCATTTATTATTAATGACCAGTTAGGGAGACTCCCCAGGGGGTCAAGCCTTATCTCCACACAACCAACAAATACTTACAAGGGGGACACCCTGACCCAAAGTACACACTGACCAGAGGATTAGTTACACCAAAGTATTTCTGTAGTCTTCACATGGGCAAAAACAACCTTTAAATCCCAATAATTGAGTTGTCATCACTTTTTGGCAAGAGAAACATGTTTTAATGCATTGTGCTGTCTTTTAAATGTATTTTAATGGTAATAAAAAAGGGCTATATTGGTTATAATTTAGAGCACAGAGCAGCTCAAATAATACAATTAATAGTTGTCATGAAAACACACTGGAAAGAAATAAAAGAAACAAGGATGTTTTTGTAAGGAGTAGAAAGTGCAGACTATTGTGTGAAAATGTAAGGAGAAGTAAATAGCCGGCTGAAAAATAACTACTCCAGTAGCCTAAAGTATAGATACCCAAAATTTGTGATTAAGTAAGGTAACAATGTATGTATGAATATTACTGGACACCCCTGGAATTTAGTCTTCATATGCTTTATAAGTGGAAACTTGGTTCATTTATATCATGAATTTGCTTATATTTTAATAAATATCTTTTATTAAATTACTTTTTTACTGCATGTATTATAGTAACGTTGCTATGGTGATGGATATGGTAATGTATAAGATGCAAATGACATTGGATTTTGTTATTGTTTAATATGACATCACCTTTGATGTCATCAGAGAGGAATTCACTGCCATGTTTGCTGAGTGGTTGTGAGATGAGAGCAGAAAGTCAAGATGCCGACGACAACACAAAGTTTGAGAGAAACCGTTCCAGAAAATGTTCCAGAAACAGTTGTGGACATCAACAGAATTTGTTCCAAATGCAGCAAAGTTTCAGCGAAGCAACAGAGACGTGATGCAGTGAGTCTAATCCCCCTGAGACACAACTGAAAAGTTCATCATTACTGTTGTCTTTGACCTCTAGAATTAATAATGTCAGTTTTATCTTTATATGTTAGAATTTAGTCTTTATATGTTACAACTTTGGTTCATAAAAGTCTTAATTTGGATAATTTAGATTTTAATAAGTAGCTTATCTTTTATTAAACATGCTATAATTTAGTTTGTATATCTTTGAATTTAGTCAACAAAATTAGCTTTACATGTTATAACTTAGATTTTTATGTTATAATTTGGTTAATATTTTATAATATGGCTTATCTTTTATAATATAATAGCATATCTTTTATTAAATTTATTATAATTCAGTTTTTATATGTTAGAATTTGTATTTTCTTTTATAATTAGCTTATATTTCAATAAACATGTTTGAATTTAGTATTTACATGTTCTAATTTAGTCGATATAATTTGGGTTTTATGTTTCAATTTGGCTGATCTTTTATTAAATTGTCTTATCTTTTATTAAGTTAGTTTATCTAACAAAAATCATCTTATCTTTTGTTAAATAAGCATATCTTTTATTGTTAGCTTATCTTTTAACGATTAGCTCATCTTTTGTTAAAATAGCTAATCTTTTAAGTTAGCTTACCTTTGAAAGATTAGCTTATCTTTTAATTGATTAGCTTCACTTTTATTTAGTTACTTATTTTTTTCATTATATTAACTAATCTTTCATTAAATTATCTCATATTTTAACGATTATCTTATCTTTTATGTAATTATCTTATCTTTTATTGTAAGAGTTATAGCAATGTTGCTATGGTGATAAATACACTTATGTGTTGGCTTCACTGGCCCTATACTTGTTGTTATTGTTTAATATGACATCACCTTTGATGTCATCAGAGAGGAATTCACTGCCATGTTTGTTGACTGGTCGTGAGATGAGAGCAGACAGTCAAGATGCTAATGACAACACAAAGTTTGATGGAAACCGTTCCATAAAATGTTCCAGAAACAGTTGTGAACATCAACAGAATTTGTTCCAAACGCAGCAAACTGAACACAGCTAAGTTTTACAGGAACAACAGAGACGTGACGCAGTGAGTCTGATTCACCTGAGACACAACTGAAAAGCTCATTATTGTCTTTGACCTCTAGATTATTATAGTTTTCTCTTTACAACTAGAATTTAGTATTTGTGTTTTTACTTTAGTATATTTGGATTTTATATTTATTTGAAGGTTTTTCATGATTATCTTATCTTTTATGAAATTAGCTCAATTAGTGTTGTAGTGATGTTGCTCTGGTTTACTTATGTTTTAATTTGCATTATAATTTGTTGTAATTCATTTATTTTTTTGTAATTTGTTTATTATCCTATGATTTGCCTTCTTTATATTGTAATTTAACATGTGTAATATAATCTATTTATTTGTAGGTTAAATTTGTATTTATGTGTTATAATTTGTTCACGTGCTATGATAAGTTATAGTTTACATGGAATTGTTAAATTTGTTTCTATATTAATAATAATACATTTTATTTATTGGGCGCCTTTCGCAGCCTCAAGGTCGCCTTACATGAAGTATATTAAAAACAGTAGTATTGTTTAGACAATACAAAACAGAATAAAACAGCAATGAAATCAACAATACATCAAGTAGAATAAAAAGAATAAAATACAAAAAAGTGAACACGGGAGGGAGAATAGCAAATAAATAAGTGTAATAAATAGGAGTGATAAAAATAAATTAAATAAATACAGAAAATGACTTGTGTGTATATACATACATATACATAGATGCATACATATACAAACACAAACACACATACACGGAGGAATTGGGCTAAGCAGTGGGGTAGGCCAAGGTGAAAAGGTGGGTTTTTAGTGCAGCTTTGAACTGGGTGATTGAGGTGTTTCTGACGTGGGGAGGGAGAGAGTTCCAGAGGCGGGGGGCAGCATGACTGAAGGAGCGATGGCCGAAGGTATTGTAATTTGTTCACGTAACAATTTTGTTGTTATAATTTGCATTTATATGTTACTCTTATATAATCATGTGTTATATGTTTACATTATTATTTGTGTTATATGTGATAATAAATCAATTTATTTGCATTCATGATGTAGTAAGTAAGCATCGTAAGTATTGTGATGATTTAATAATGTTAAAATTTGTTCAATTTGCAGTCATGTTATAATTTGTTCACCTTATAATGTTTTCATGTTACAATTTAACGCTAAACACTTGCTATAATTTACATTTATGTTCATCTTTATATTCATGTATCATTTGTTCATGTGTCGTAATTTGTTTACGATATATTTCCACGTTACAATTTATTCACTTGTAATAATTTGCTCACGTTATAAGTTCTTTATTTGTAAATATATTATATGAACACAAATAATAACGTACAGAAAACTGTCACCATTTCTAACGTGTCACGATTTGATAATGTAACAATTTGTTCATTAGTTATGATTTGCATTCATGTTACAATTTGATCATGTTCTAATCTTTTGATTGTTACAATTTGTTCACTTTTTATGATTTGCATTCATGATATAATTTTCTAACGTCATATTTTCCTCATATGTTGTGATGTCTTACTATGTTATATGAACACAAATGATAACATAGAAAAAATTATAACAATTTCTAACTTGTCACAATTTGATAATGTAACAAATTTTTCACTTGTAACAATTTGCATTCATAATATAATTTGCTCACGTTAAAATTTGTTCATAGGTTGTGATTTGTTAATATGTAATAGTTTTTTGAACGTTATCACTTGTGTTCGTATATCATAACTTCTTACCTGTCATGATTTAATAATATTAAAATTTGTTCACTTGTTATAATTTGCAATCATGTTATAATTTGATCATGTTCTAATCTTTTGATTGTTACAATTAGTTCACTTTTCATGATTTGCATTCATGATATAATTTTCTAACGTCATATTTTCCTCATATGTTGTAATGTCTTACTATGTTATATGAACACAAATGATAACATACAAAAAATTATAACAATTTCTAACTTGTCACAATTTGATAATGTAACAAATTTTTCACTTGTAACAATTTGCATTCATAATATAATTTGTTCACGTTATAATTTGTTCATAGGTTGTGATTTGTTAATGTTATAATTTTTTGAACGTTATCATTTGTGTTCATACATCATAATTTCTCACCTGTCATGATTTAATAATGTTACAATGGTTCACTTTTTATAATTTGCAATCATGTTTTAATTTGTTCATGTTCTGATGTTTTCATGTGTTGTGATATCTTACTATGTTATATGAACACAAATGATAACATACAAAAAATTATAACAATTTCTAACTTGTCACAATTTGATAATGTAACAAATTTTTCACTTGTAACAATTTGCATTCATAATATAATTTGCTCACGTTAAAATTTGTTCATAGGTTGTGATTTGTTAATATGTAATAGTTTTTTGAACGTTATCATTTGTGTTCGTATATCATAACTTCGTACCTGTCATGATTTAATAATATTAAAATTTGTTCACTTGTTATAATTTGCAATCATGTTAAAATTTGATCATGTTCTAATCTTCTGATTGTTACAATTTGTTCACTTTTTATGATTTGCATTCATGATATAATTTTCTAACGTCATATTTTCCTCATATGTTGTAATGTCTTACTATGTTATATGAACACAAATGATAACATACAAAAAATTATAACAATTTCTAACTTGTCACAATTTGATAATGTAACAAATTTTTCACTTGTAACAATTTGCATTCATAATATAATTTGCTCACGTTAAAATTTGTTCATAGGTTGTGATTTGTTAATATGTAATAATTTTTTGAACATTATCATTTGTGTTCGTATATCATAATTTCTCACCTGTCATGATTTAATAATATTACAATGGTTCACTTTTTATAATTTGCAATCATGTTTTAATTTGTTCATGTTCTGATGTTTTCATGTGTTGTGATATCTTACTATGTTATATGAACACAAATGATAACATACAAAAAATTATAACAATTTCTAACTTGTCACAATTTGATAATGTAACAAATTTTTCACTTGTAACAATTTGCATTCATAATATAATTTGCTCACGTTATAATTTGTTCATAGGTTGTGATTTGTTAATGTTATAATTTTTTGAACATTATCATTTGTGTTTGTATATCATAATTTCTCACCTGTCATGATTTAATAATGTTACAATGGTTCACTTTTTATAATTTGCAATCATGTTTTAATTTGTTCATGTTCTGATGTTTTCATATGTTGTGATATCTTACTATGTTATATGAACACAAATGATAACATACAAAAAATTATAACAATTTCTAACTTGTCACGATTTGATAATGTAACAAATTTTTCACTTGTAACAATTTGCAATCATAATATAATTTGCTCATGTTAAAATTTGTTCATAGGTTGTGATTTGTTAATATGTAATAGTTTTTTGAACGTTATCATTTGTGTTCGTATATCATAACTTCGTACCTGTCATGATTTAATAATGTTACAATTTGTTCACTTGTTATAATTTGCAATCATGTTATAATTTGATCATGTTCTAATCTTTTGATTGTTACAATTTGTTCACTTTTCATGATTTGCATTCATGATATAATTTTCTAACGTCATATTTTCTCATATGTTGTGATATCTTACTATGTTATATGAACACAAATGATAACATACAAAAAATTATAACAATTTCTAACTTGTCACAATTTGATAATGTAACAAATTTTTCACTTGTAACAATTTGCGTTCATAATATAATTTGCTCACGTTAAAATTTGTTCATAGGTTGTGATTTGTTAATATGTAATAGTTTTTTGAACATTATCATTTGTGTTTGTATATCATAACTTCGTACCTGTCATGATTTAATAATATTACAATGGTTCACTTTTTATAATTTGCAATCATGTTTTAATTTGTTCATGTTCTGATGTTTTCATGTGTTGTGATATCTTACTATGTTATATGAACACAAATGATAACATACAAAAAATTATAACAATTTCTAACTTGTCACAATTTGATAATGTAACAAATTTTTCACTTGTAACAATTTGCATTCATAATATAATTTGCTCACGTTATAATTTGTTCATAGGTTGTGATTTGTTAATGTTATAATTTTTTGAACGTTATCATTTGTGTTCATATATCATAATTTCTCAACTGTCATGATTTAATAATGTTACAATGGTTCACTTTTTATAATTTGCAATCATGTTTTAATTTGTTCATGTTCTGATGTTTTCATATGTTGTGATGTCTTACTATGTTATATGAACACAAATGATAACATACAAAAAATTATAACAATTTCTAACTTGTCACGATTTGATAATGTAACAAATTTTTCACTTGTAACAATTTGCAATCATAATATAATTTGCTCATGTTAAAATTTGTTCATAGGTTGTGATTTGTTAATATGTAATAGTTTTTTGAACGTTATCATTTGTGTTCGTATATCATAACTTCGTACCTGTCATGATTTAATAATGTTACAATTTGTTCACTTGTTATAATTTGCAATCATGTTATAATTTGATCATGTTCTAATCTTTTGATTGTTACAATTTGTTCACTTTTCATGATTTGCATTCATGATATAATTTTCTAACGTCATATTTTCTCATATGTTGTGATATCTTACTATGTTATATGAACACAAATGATAACATACAAAAAATTATAACAATTTCTAACTTGTCACAATTTGATAATGTAACAAATTTTTCACTTGTAACAATTTGCATTCATAATATAATTTGCTCACGTTAAAATTTGTTCATAGGTTGTGATTTGTTAATATGTAATAGTTTTTTGAACATTATCATTTGTGTTTGTATATCATAACTTCGTACCTGTCATGATTTAATAATATTACAATGGTTCACTTTTTATAATTTGCAATCATGTTTTAATTTGTTCATGTTCTGATGTTTTCATGTGTTGTGATGTCTTACTATGTTATATGAACACAAATGATAACATACAAAAAATTATAACAATTTCTAACTTGTCACAATTTGATAATGTAACAAATTTTTCACTTGTAACAATTTGCATTCATAATATAATTTGCTCACGTTATAATTTGTTCATAGGTTGTGATTTGTTAATGTTATAATTTTTTGAACGTTATCATTTGTGTTCATATATCATAATTTCTCAACTGTCATGATTTAATAATGTTACAATGGTTCACTTTTTATAATTTGCAATCATGTTTTAATTTGTTCATGTTCTGATGTTTTCATATGTTGTGATGTCTTACTATGTTATATGAACACAAATGATAACATACAAAAAATTATAACAATTTCTAACTTGTCACGATTTGATAATGTAACAAATTTTTCACTTGTAACAATTTGCAATCATAATATAATTTGCTCATGTTAAAATTTGTTCATAGGTTGTGATTTGTTAATATGTAATAGTTTTTTGAACGTTATCATTTGTGTTCGTATATCATAACTTCGTACCTGTCATGATTTAATAATATTACAATGGTTCACTTTTTATAATTTGCAATCATGTTTTAATTTGTTCATGTTCTGATGTTTTCATATGTTGTGATGTCTTACTATGTTATATGAACACAAATGATAACATACAAAAAATTATAACAATTTCTAACTTGTCACGATTTGATAATGTAACAAATTTTTCACTTGTAACAATTTGCAATCATAATATAATTTGCTCATGTTAAAATTTGTTCATAGGTTGTGATTTGTTAATATGTAATAGTTTTTTGAACGTTATCATTTGTGTTCGTATATCATAACTTCGTACCTGTCATGATTTAATAATATTACAATGGTTCACTTTTTATAATTTGCAATCATGTTTTAATTTGTTCATGTTCTGATGTTTTCATGTGTTGTGATATCTTACTATGTTATATGAACACAAATGATAACATACAAAAAATTATACCAATTTCTAACTTGTCACAATTTGATAATGTAACAAATTTTTCACTTGTAACAATTTGCATTCATAATATAATTTGCTCACGTTATAATTTGTTCATAGGTTGTGATTTGTTAATGTTATAATTTTTTGAACGTTATCATTTGTGTTCATATATCATAATTTCTCAACTGTCATGATTTAATAATGTTACAATGGTTCACTTTTTATAATTTGCAATCATGTTTTAATTTGTTCATGTTCTGATGTTTTCATATGTTGTGATGTCTTACTATGTTATATGAACACAAATGATAACATACAAAAAATTATAACAATTTCTAACTTGTCACGATTTGATAATGTAACAAATTTTTCACTTGTAACAATTTGCAATCATAATATAATTTGCTCATGTTAAAATTTGTTCATAGGTTGTGATTTGTTAATATGTAATAGTTTTTTGAACGTTATCATTTGTGTCCGTATATCATAACTTCGTACCTGTCATGATTTAATAATGTTACAATTTGTTCACTTGTTATAATTTGCAATCATGTTATAATTTGATCATGTTCTAATCTTTTGATTGTTACAATTTGTTCACTTTTCATGATTTGTATTCATGATATAATTTTCTAACGTCATATTTTCCTCATATGTTGTAATGTCTTACTATGTTATATGAACACAAATGATAACATACAAAAAATTATAACAATTTCTAACTTGTCACAATTTGATAATGTAACAAATTTTTCACTTGTAACAATTTGCATTCATAATATAATTTGCTCACGTTATAATTTGTTCATAGGTTGTGATTTGTTAATGTTATAATTTTTTGAACGTTATCATTTGTGTTCATATATCATAATTTCTCACCTGTCATGATTTAATAATGTTACAATGGTTCACTTTTTATAATTTGCAATCATGTTTTAATTTGTTCATGTTCTGATGTTTTCATATGTTGTGATGTCTTACTATGTTATATGAACACAAATGATAACATACAAAAAATTATAACAATTTCTAACTTGTCACAATTTGATAATGTAACAAATTTTTCACTTGTAACAATTTGCATTCATAATATAATTTGCTCACGTTAAAATTTGTTCATAGGTTGTGATTTGTTAATATGTAATAATTTTTTGAACATTATCATTTGTGTTCATATATCATAATTTCTCACCTGTCATGATTTAATAATATTACAATGGTTCACTTTTTATAATTTGCAATCATGTTTTAATTTGTTCATGTTCTGATGTTTTCATGTCTTGTGATATCTTACTATGTTATATGAACACAAATGATAACATACAAAAAATTATAACAATTTCTAACTTGTCACAATTTGATAATGTAACAAATTTTTCACTTGTAACAATTTGCATTCATAATATAATTTGCTCACGTTAAAATTTGTTCATAGGTTGTGATTTGTTAATATGTAATAGTTTTTTGAACGTTATCATTTGTGTTCGTATATCATAACTTCGTACCTGTCATGATTTAATAATGTTACAATTTGTTCACTTGTTATAATTTGCAATGATGTTATAATTTGATCATGTTCTAATCTTTTGATTGTTACAATTTGTTCACTTTTCATGATTTGCATTCATGATATAATTTTCTAACGTCATATTTTCCTCATATGTTGTGATATCTTACTATGTTATATGAACACAAATGATAACATACAAAAAATTATAACAATTTCTAACTTGTCACAATTTGATAATGTAACAAATTTTTCACTTGTAACAATTTGCATTCATAATATAATTTGCTCACGTTATAATTTGTTCATAGGTTGTGATTTGTTAATGTTATAATTTTTTGAACGTTATCATTTGTGTTCATATATCATAATTTCTCACCTGTCATGATTTAATAATGTTACAATGGTTCACTTTTTATAATTTGCAATCATGTTTTAATTTGTTCATGTTCTGATGTTTTCATGTGTTGTGATGTCTTACTATGTTATATGAACACAAATGATAACATACAAAAAATTATAACAATTTCTAACTTGTCACGATTTGATAATGTAACAAATTTTTCACTTGTAACAATTTGCAATCATAATATAATTTGCTCATGTTAAAATTTGTTCATAGGTTGTGATTTGTTAATATGTAATAGTTTTTTGAACGTTATCATTTGTGTTCGTATATCATAACTTCGTACCTGTCATGATTTAATAATGTTACAATTTGTTCACTTGTTATAATTTGCAATGATGTTATAATTTGATCATGTTCTAATCTTTTGATTGTTACAATTTGTTCACTTTTCATGATTTGCATTCATGATATAATTTTCTAACGTCATATTTTCCTCATATGTTGTGATATCTTACTATGTTATATGAACACAAATGATAACATACAAAAAATTATAACAATTTCTAACTTATCACAATTTGATAATGTAACAAATTTTTCACTTGTAACAATTTGCGTTCATAATATAATTTGCTCACGTTAAAATTTGTTCATAGGTTGTGATTTGTTAATATGTAATAGTTTTTTGAACATTATCATTTGTGTTTGTATATCATAACTTCGTACCTGTCATGATTTAATAATATTACAATGGTTCACTTTTTATAATTTGCAATCATGTTTTAATTTGTTCATGTTCTGATGTTTTCATGTGTTGTGATATCTTACTATGTTATATGAACACAAATGATAACATACAAAAAATTATAACAATTTCTAACTTGTCACAATTTGATAATGTAACAAATTTTTCACTTGTAACAATTTGCATTCATAATATAATTTGCTCACGTTATAATTTGTTCATAGGTTGTGATTTGTTAATGTTATAATTTTTTGAACGTTATCATTTGTGTTCATATATCATAATTTCTCACCTGTCATGATTTAATAATGTTACAATGGTTCACTTTTTATAATTTGCAATCATGTTTTAATTTGTTCATGTTCTGATGTTTTCATATGTTGTGATGTCTTACTATGTTATATGAACACAAATGATAACATACAAAAAATTATAACAATTTCTAACTTGTCACGATTTGATAATGTAACAAATTTTTCACTTGTAACAATTTGCAATCATAATATAATTTGCTCATGTTAAAATTTCTTCATAGGTTGTGATTTGTTAATATGTAATAGTTTTTTGAACGTTATCATTTGTGTTCGTATATCATAATTTCGTACCTGTCATGATTTAATAATGTTACAATTTGTTCACTTGTTATAATTTGCAATGATGTTATAATTTGATCATGTTCTAATCTTTTGATTGTTACAATTTGTTCACTTTTCATGATTTGCATTCATGATATAATTTTCTAACGTCATATTTTCCTCATATGTTGTAATGTCTTACTATGTTATATGAACACAAATGATAACATACAAAAAATTATAACAATTTCTAACTTGTCACAATTTGATAATGTAACAAATTTTTCACTTGTAACAATTTGCATTCATAATATAATTTGCTCACGTTAAAATTTGTTCATAGGTTGTGATTTGTTAATATGTAATAATTTTTTGAACATTATCATTTGTGTTCGTATATCATAATTTCTCACCTGTCATGATTTAATAATATTACAATGGTTCACTTTTTATAATTTGCAATCATGTTTTAATTTGTTCATGTTCTGATGTTTTCATGTGTTGTGATATCTTACTATGTTATATGAACACAAATGATAACATACAAAAAATTATAACAATTTCTAACTTGTCACAATTTGATAATGTAACAAATTTTTCACTTGTAACAATTTGCATTCATAATATAATTTGCTCACGTTAAAATTTGTTCATAGGTTGTGATTTGTTAATATGTAATAGTTTTTTGAACATTATCATTTGTGTTTGTATATCATAACTTCTTACCTGTCATGATTTAATAATGTTACAATTTGTTCACTTGTTATAATTTGCAATGATGTTATAATTTGATCATGTTCTAATCTTTTGATTGTTACAATTTGTTCACTTTTCATGATTTGCATTCATGATATAATTTTCTAACGTCATATTTTCCTCATATGTTGTAATGTCTTACTATGTTATATGAACACAAATGATAACATACAAAAAATTATAACAATTTCTAACTTGTCACAATTTGATAATGTAACAAATTTTTCACTTGTAACAATTTGCATTCATAATATAATTTGCTCACGTTATAATTTGTTCATAGGTTGTGATTTGTTAATGTTATAATTTTTTGAACGTTATCATTTGTGTTCATATATCATAATTTCTCACCTGTCATGATTTAATAATGTTACAATGGTTCACTTTTTATAATTTGCAATCATGTTTTAATTTGTTCATGTTCTGATGTTTTCATATGTTGTGATGTCTTACTATGTTATATGAACACAAATGATAACATACAAAAAATTATAACAATTTCTAACTTGTCACGATTTGATAATGTAACAAATTTTTCACTTGTAACAATTTGCAATCATAATATAATTTGCTCATGTTAAAATTTGTTCATAGGTTGTGATTTGTTAATATGTAATAGTTTTTTGAACGTTATCATTTGTGTTCGTATATCATAACTTTGTACCTGTCATGATTTAATAATGTTACAATTTGTTCACTTGTTATAATTTGCAATCATGTTATAATTTGATCATGTTCTAATCTTTTGATTGTTACAATTTGTTCACTTTTCATGATTTGCATTCATGATATAATTTTCTAACGTCATATTTTCCTCATATGTTGTAATGTCTTACTATGTTATATGAACACAAATGATAACATACAAATAATTATAACAATTTCTAACTTGTCACAATTTGATAATGTAACAAATTTTTCACTTGTAACAATTTGCATTCATAATATAATTTGCTCACGTTATAATTTGTTCATAGGTTGTGATTTGTTAATGTTATAATTTTTTGAACGTTATCATTTGTGTTCATATATCATAATTTCTCACCTGTCATGATTTAATAATGTTACAATGGTTCACTTTTTATAATTTGCAATCATGTTTTAATTTGTTCATGTTCTGATGTTTTCATATGTTGTGATGTCTTACTATGTTATATGAACACAAATGATAACATACAAAAAATTATAACAATTTCTAACTTGTCACAATTTGATAATGTAACAAATTTTTCACTTGTAACAATTTGCATTCATAATATAATTTGCTCACGTTAAAATTTGTTCATAGGTTGTGATTTGTTAATATGTAATAATTTTTTGAACATTATCATTTGTGTTCGTATATCATAATTTCTCACCTGTCATGATTTAATAATGTTACAATGGTTCACTTTTTATAATTTGCAATCATGTTTTAATTTGTTCATGTTCTGATGTTTTCATATGTTGTGATGTCTTACTATGTTATATGAACACAAATGATAACATACAAAAAATTATAACAATTTCTAACTTGTCACAATTTGATAATGTAACAAATTTTTCACTTGTAACAATTTGCATTCATAATATAATTTGCTCACGTTAAAATTTGTTCATAGGTTGTGATTTGTTAATATGTAATAGTTTTTTGAACGTTATCATTTGTGTTCGTATATCATAACTTCGTACCTGTCATGATTTAATAATGTTACAATTTGTTCACTTGTTATAATTTGCAATGATGTTATAATTTGATCATGTTCTAATCTTTTGATTGTTACAATTTGTTCACTTTTCATGATTTGCATTCATGATATAATTTTCTAACGTCATATTTTCCTCATATGTTGTGATATCTTACTATGTTATATGAACACAAATGATAACATACAAAAAATTATAACAATTTCTAACTTGTCACAATTTGATAATGTAACAAATTTTTCACTTGTAACAATTTGCATTCATAATATAATTTGCTCACGTTATAATTTGTTCATAGGTTGTGATTTGTTAATGTTATAATTTTTTGAACGTTATCATTTGTGTTCATATATCATAATTTCTCACCTGTCATGATTTAATAATGTTACAATGGTTCACTTTTTATAATTTGCAATCATGTTTTAATTTGTTCATGTTCTGATGTTTTCATGTGTTGTGATGTCTTACTATGTTATATGAACACAAATGATAACATACAAAAAATTATAACAATTTCTAACTTGTCACGATTTGATAATGTAACAAATTTTTCACTTGTAACAATTTGCAATCATAATATAATTTGCTCATGTTAAAATTTGTTCATAGGTTGTGATTTGTTAATATGTAATAGTTTTTTGAACGTTATCATTTGTGTTCGTATATCATAACTTCGTACCTGTCATGATTTAATAATGTTACAATTTGTTCACTTGTTATAATTTGCAATGATGTTATAATTTGATCATGTTCTAATCTTTTGATTGTTACAATTTGTTCACTTTTCATGATTTGCATTCATGATATAATTTTCTAACGTCATATTTTCCTCATATGTTGTGATATCTTACTATGTTATATGAACACAAATGATAACATACAAAAAATTATAACAATTTCTAACTTGTCACAATTTGATAATGTAACAAATTTTTCACTTGTAACAATTTGCATTCATAATATAATTTGCTCACGTTATAATTTGTTCATAGGTTGTGATTTGTTAATGTTATAATTTTTTGAACGTTATCATTTGTGTTCATATATCATAATTTCTCACCTGTCATGATTTAATAATGTTACAATGGTTCACTTTTTATAATTTGCAATCATGTTTTAATTTGTTCATGTTCTGATGTTTTCATATGTTGTGATGTCTTACTATGTTATATGAACACAAATGATAACATACAAAAAATTATAACAATTTCTAACTTGTCACGATTTGATAATGTAACAAATTTTTCACTTGTAACAATTTGCAATCATAATATAATTTGCTCATGTTAAAATTTCTTCATAGGTTGTGATTTGTTAATATGTAATAGTTTTTTGAACGTTATCATTTGTGTTCGTATATCATAATTTCGTACCTGTCATGATTTAATAATGTTACAATTTGTTCACTTGTTATAATTTGCAATCATGTTATAATTTGATCATGTTCTAATCTTTTGATTGTTACAATTTGTTCACTTTTCATGATTTGCATTCATGATATAATTTTCTAACGTCATATTTTCCTCATATGTTGTAATGTCTTACTATGTTATATGAACACAAATGATAACATACAAAAAATTATAACAATTTCTAACTTGTCACAATTTGATAATGTAACAAATTTTTCACTTGTAACAATTTGCATTCATAATATAATTTGCTCACGTTAAAATTTGTTCATAGGTTGTGATTTGTTAATATGTAATAGTTTTTTGAACATTATCATTTGTGTTTGTATATCATAACTTCTTACCTGTCATGATTTAATAATGTTACAATTTGTTCACTTGTTATAATTTGCAATGATGTTATAATTTGATCATGTTCTAATCTTTTGATTGTTACAATTTGTTCACTTTTCATGATTTGCATTCATGATATAATTTTCTAACGTCATATTTTCCTCATATGTTGTAATGTCTTACTATGTTATATGAACACAAATGATAATATACAAAAAATTATAACAATTTCTAACTTGTCACAATTTGATAATGTAACAAATTTTTCACTTGTAACAATTTGCATTCATAATATAATTTGCTCACGTTATAATTCGTTCATAGGTTGTGATTTGTTAATGTTATAATTTTTTGAACGTTATCATTTGTGTTCATATATCATAATTTCTCAACTGTCATGATTTAATAATGTTATAGTGGTTCACTTTTTATAATTTGCAATCATGTTTTAATTTGTTCATGTTCTGATGTTTTCATGTGTTGTGATGTCTTACTATGTTATATGAACACAAATGATAACATACAAAAAATTATAACAATTTCTAACTTGTCACAATTTGATAATGTAACAAATTTTTCACTTGTAACAATTTGCATTCATAATATAATTTGCTCACGTTATAATTTGTTCATAGGTTGTGATTTGTTAATGTTATAATTTTTTGAACGTTATCATTTGTGTTCATATATCATAATTTCTCACCTGTCATGATTTAATAATGTTACAATGGTTCACTTTTTATAATTTGCAATCATGTTTTAATTTGTTCATGTTCTGATGTTTTCATGTGTTGTGATGTCTTACTATGTTATATGAACACAAATGATAACATACAAAAAATTATAACAATTTCTAACTTGTCACAATTTGATAATGTAACAAATTTTTCACTTGTAACAATTTGCATTCATAATAAAATTTGCTCACGTTAAAATTTGTTCATAGGTTGTGATTTGTTAATATGTAATAGTTTTTTGAACATTATCATTTGTGTTTGTATATCATAACTTCTTACCTGTCATGATTTAATAATGTTACAATTTGTTCACTTGTTATAATTTGCAATCATGTTATAATTTGATCATGTTCTAATCTTTTGATTGTTACAATTTGTTCACTTTTCATGATTTGCATTCATGATATAATTTTCTAACGTCATATTTTCCTCATATGTTGTAATGTCTTACTATGTTATATGAACACAAATGATAACGTTCAAAAAATTATAACAATTTCTAACTTGTCACAATTTGATAATGTAACAAATTTTTCACTTGTAACAATTTGCATTCATAATATAATTTGCTCACGTTAAAATTTGTTCATAGGTTGTGATTTGTTAATATGTAATAATTTTTTGAACATTATCATTTGTGTTTGTATATCATAATTTCTCACCTGTCATGATTTAATAATATTACAATGGTTCACTTTTTATAATTTGCAATCATGTTTTAATTTGTTCATGTTCTGATGTTTTCATGTGTTGTGATATCTTACTATGTTATATGAACACAAATGATAACATACAAAAAATTATAACAATTTCTAACTTGTCACAATTTGATAATGTAACAAATTTTTCACTTGTAACAATTTGCATTCATAATATAATTTGCTCACGTTATAATTTGTTCATAGGTTGTGATTTGTTAATGTTATAATTTTTTGAACGTTATCATTTGTGTTCATATATCATAATTTCTCACCTGTCATGATTTAATAATGTTATAGTGGTTCACTTTTTATAATTTGCAATCATGTTTTAATTTGTTCATGTTCTGATGTTTTCATGTGTTGTGATATCTTACTATGTTATATGAACACAAATGATAACATACAAAAAATTATAACAATTTCTAACTTGTCACAATTTGATAATGTAACAAATTTTTCACTTGTAACAATTTGCATTCATAATATAATTTGCTCACGTTAAAATTTGTTCATAGGTTGTGATTTGTTAATATGTAATAGTTTTTTGAACATTATCATTTGTGTTTGTATATCATAACTTCTTACCTGTCATGATTTAATAATGTTATAGTGGTTCACTTTTTATAATTTGCAATCATGTTTTAATTTGTTCATGTTCTGATGTTTTCATGTGTTGTGATGTCTTACTATGTTATATGAACACAAATGATAACATACAAAAAATTATAACAATTTCTAACTTGTCACAATTTGATAATGTAACAAATTTTTCACTTGTAACAATTTGCATTCATAATATAATTTGCTCACGTTAAAATTTGTTCATAGGTTGTGATTTGTTAATATGTAATAATTTTTTGAACATTATCATTTGTGTTCATATATCATAATTTCTCACCTGTCATGATTTAATAATATTACAATGGTTCACTTTTTATAATTTGCAATCATGTTTTAATTTGTTCATGTTCTGATGTTTTCATGTGTTGTGATATGTTACTATGTTATATGAACACAAATGATAACATACAAAAAATTATAACAATTTCTAACTTGTCACAATTTGATAATGTAACAAATTTTTCACTTGTAACAATTTGCATTCATAATATAATTTGCTCACGTTATAATTTGTTCATAGGTTGTGATTTGTTAATGTTATAATTTTTTGAACGTTATCATTTGTGTTCATATATCATAATTTCTCACCTGTCATGATTTAATAATGTTATAGTGGTTCACTTTTTATAATTTGCAATCATGTTTTAATTTGTTCATGTTCTGATGTTTTCATGTGTTGTGATATCTTACTATGTTATATGAACACAAATGATAACATACAAAAAATTATAACAATTTCTAACTTGTCACAATTTGATAATGTAACAAATTTTTCACTTGTAACAATTTGCATTCATAATATAATTTGCTCACGTTAAAATTTGTTCATAGGTTGTGATTTGTTAATATGTAATAGTTTTTTGAACATTATCATTTGTGTTTGTATATCATAACTTCTTACCTGTCATGATTTAATAATGTTACAATTTGTTCACTTGTTATAATTTGCAATGATGTTATAATTTGATCATGTTCTAATCTTTTGATTGTTACAATTTGTTCACTTTTCATGATTTGCATTCATGATATAATTTTCTAACGTCATATTTTCCTCATATGTTGTAATGTCTTACTATGTTATATGAACACAAATGATAACATACAAAAAATTATAACAATTTCTAACTTGTCACAATTTGATAATGTAACAAATTTTTCACTTGTAACAATTTGCATTCATAATATAATTTGCTCACGTTATAATTTGTTCATAGGTTGTGATTTGTTAATGTTATAATTTTTTGAACGTTATCATTTGTGTTCATATATCATAATTTCTCACCTGTCATGATTTAATAATGTTACAATGGTTCACTTTTTATAATTTGCAATCATGTTTTAATTTGTTCATGTTCTGATGTTTTCATATGTTGTGATATCTTACTATGTTATATGAACACAAATGATAACATACAAAAAATTATAACAATTTCTAACTTGTCACAATTTGATAATGTAACAAATTTTTCACTTGTAACAATTTGCATTCATAATATAATTTGCTCACGTTATAATTTGTTCATAGGTTGTGATTTGTTAATGTTATAATTTTTTGAACGTTATCATTTGTGTTCATATATCATAATTTCTCACCTGTCATGATTTAATAATGTTACAATGGTTCACTTTTTATAATTTGCAATCATGTTTTAATTTGTTCATGTTCTGATGTTTTCATGTGTTGTGATATCTTACTATGTTATATGAACACAAATGATAACATACAAAAAATTATAACAATTTCTAACTTGTCACAATTTGATAATGTAACAAATTTTTCACTTGTAACAATTTGCATTCATAATATAATTTGCTCACGTTAAAATTTGTTCATAGGTTGTGATTTGTTAATATGTAATAGTTTTTTGAACATTATCATTTGTGTTTGTATATCATAACTTCTTACCTGTCATGATTTAATAATGTTACAATTTGTTCACTTGTTATAATTTGCAATGATGTTATAATTTGATCATGTTCTAATCTTTTGATTGTTACAATTTGTTCACTTTTCATGATTTGCATTCATGATATAATTTTCTAACGTCATATTTTCCTCATATGTTGTAATGTCTTACTATGTTATATGAACACAAATGATAACATACAAAAAATTATAACAATTTCTAACTTGTCACAATTTGATAATGTAACAAATTTTTCACTTGTAACAATTTGCATTCATAATATAATTTGCTCACGTTATAATTTGTTCATAGGTTGTGATTTGTTAATGTTATAATTTTTTGAACGTTATCATTTGTGTTCATATATCATAATTTCTCACCTGTCATGATTTAATAATGTTACAATGGTTCACTTTTTATAATTTGCAATCATGTTTTAATTTGTTCATGTTCTGATGTTTTCATATGTTGTGATGTCTTACTATGTTATATGAACACAAATGATAACATACAAAAAATTATAACAATTTCTAACTTGTCACAATTTGATAATGTAACAAATTTTTCACTTGTAACAATTTGCATTCATAATATAATTTGCTCACGTTAAAATTTGTTCATAGGTTGTGATTTGTTAATATGTAATAATTTTTTGAACGTTATCATTTGTGTTCGTATATCATAATTTCTCACCTGTCATGATTTAATAATATTACAATGGTTCACTTTTTATAATTTGCAATCATGTTTTAATTTGTTCATGTTCTGATGTTTTCATGTGTTGTGATGTCTTACTATGTTATATGAACACAAATGATAACATACAAAAAATTATAACAATTTCTAACTTGTCACAATTTGATAATGTAACAAATTTTTCACTTGTAACAATTTGCATTCATAATATAATTTGCTCACGTTATAATTTGTTCATAGGTTGTGATTTGTTAATGTTATAATTTTTTGAACGTTATCATTTGTGTTCATATATCATAATTTCTCACCTGTCATGATTTAATAATGTTACAATGGTTCACTTTTTATAATTTGCAATCATGTTTTAATTTGTTCATGTTCTGATGTTTTCATGTGTTGTGATGTCTTACTATGTTATATGAACACAAATGATAACATACAAAAAATTATAACAATTTCTAACTTGTCACAATTTGATAATGTAACAAATTTTTCACTTGTAACAATTTGCATTCATAATAAAATTTGCTCACGTTAAAATTTGTTCATAGGTTGTGATTTGTTAATATGTAATAGTTTTTTGAACATTATCATTTGTGTTTGTATATCATAACTTCTTACCTGTCATGATTTAATAATGTTACAATTTGTTCACTTGTTATAATTTGCAATCATGTTATAATTTGATCATGTTCTAATCTTTTGATTGTTACAATTTGTTCACTTTTCATGATTTGCATTCATGATATAATTTTCTAACGTCATATTTTCCTCATATGTTGTAATGTCTTACTATGTTATATGAACACAAATGATAACATACAAATAATTATAACAATTTCTAACTTGTCACAATTTGATAATGTAACAAATTTTTCACTTGTAACAATTTGCATTCATAATATAATTTGCTCACGTTAAAATTTGTTCATAGGTTGTGATTTGTTAATATGTAATAATTTTTTGAACATTATCATTTGTGTTTGTATATCATAATTTCTCACCTGTCATGATTTAATAATATTACAATGGTTCACTTTTTATAATTTGCAATCATGTTTTAATTTGTTCATGTTCTGATGTTTTCATGTGTTGTGATATCTTACTATGTTATATGAACACAAATGATAACATACAAAAAATTATAACAATTTCTAACTTGTCACAATTTGATAATGTAACAAATTTTTCACTTGTAACAATTTGCATTCATAATATAATTTGCTCACGTTATAATTTGTTCATAGGTTGTGATTTGTTAATGTTATAATTTTTTGAACGTTATCATTTGTGTTCATATATCATAATTTCTCACCTGTCATGATTTAATAATGTTATAGTGGTTCACTTTTTATAATTTGCAATCATGTTTTAATTTGTTCATGTTCTGATGTTTTCATGTGTTGTGATGTCTTACTATGTTATATGAACACAAATGATAACATACAAAAAATTATAACAATTTCTAACTTGTCACAATTTGATAATGTAACAAATTTTTCACTTGTAACAATTTGCATTCATAATATAATTTGCTCACGTTAAAATTTGTTCATAGGTTGTGATTTGTTAATATGTAATAGTTTTTTGAACGTTATCATTTGTGTTCGTATATCATGACTTCGTACCTGTCATGATTTAATAATGTTACAATTTGTTCACTTGTTATAATTTGCAATCATGTTATAATTTGATCATGTTCTAATCTTTTGATTGTTACAATTTGTTCACTTTTCATGATTTGCATTCATGATATAATTTTCTAACGTCATATTTTCCTCATATGTTGTGATATCTTACTATGTTATATGAACACAAATGATAACATACAAAAAATTATAACAATTTCTAACTTGTCACAATTTGATAATGTAACAAATTTTTCACTTGTAACAATTTGCATTCATAATATAATTTGCTCACGTTATAATTTGTTCATAGGTTGTGATTTGTTAATGTTATAATTTTTTGAACGTTATCATTTGTGTTCATATATCATAATTTCTCACCTGTCATGATTTAATAATGTTACAATGGTTCACTTTTTATAATTTGCAATCATGTTTTAATTTGTTCATGTTCTGATGTTTTCATGTGTTGTGATGTCTTACTATGTTATATGAACACAAATGATAACATACAAAAAATTATAACAATTTCTAACTTGTCACAATTTGATAATGTAACAAATTTTTCACTTGTAACAATTTGCATTCATAATATAATTTGCTCACGTTAAAATTTGTTCATAGGTTGTGATTTGTTAATATGTTATAGTTTTTTGAACATTATCATTTGTGTTTGTATATCATAACTTCTTACCTGTCATGATTTAATAATGTTACAATTTGTTCACTTGTTATAATTTGCAATCATGTTATAATTTGATCATGTTCTAATCTTTTGATTGTTACAATTTGTTCACTTTTCATGATTTGCATTCATGATATAATTTTCTAACGTCATATTTTCCTCATATGTTGTAATGTCTTACTATGTTATATGAACACAAATGATAACATACAAAAAATTATAACAATTTCTAACTTGTCACAATTTGATAATGTAACAAATTTTTCACTTGTAACAATTTGCATTCATAATATAATTTGCTCACGTTAAAATTTGTTCATAGGTTGTGATTTGTTAATATGTAATAATTTTTTGAACATTATCATTTGTGTTCATATATCATAATTTCTCACCTGTCATGATTTAATAATATTACAATGGTTCACTTTTTATAATTTGCAATCATGTTTTAATTTGTTCATGTTCTGATGTTTTCATGTGTTGTGATATGTTACTATGTTATATGAACACAAATGATAACATACAAAAAATTATAACAATTTCTAACTTGTCACAATTTGATAATGTAACAAATTTTTCACTTGTAACAATTTGCATTCATAATATAATTTGCTCACGTTATAATTTGTTCATAGGTTGTGATTTGTTAATGTTATAATTTTTTGAACGTTATCATTTGTGTTCATATATCATAATTTCTCACCTGTCATGATTTAATAATGTTATAGTGGTTCACTTTTTATAATTTGCAATCATGTTTTAATTTGTTCATGTTCTGATGTTTTCATGTGTTGTGATATCTTACTATGTTATATGAACACAAATGATAACATACAAAAAATTATAACAATTTCTAACTTGTCACAATTTGATAATGTAACAAATTTTTCACTTGTAACAATTTGCATTCATAATATAATTTGCTCACGTTAAAATTTGTTCATAGGTTGTGATTTGTTAATATGTAATAGTTTTTTGAACATTATCATTTGTGTTTGTATATCATAACTTCTTACCTGTCATGATTTAATAATGTTACAATTTGTTCACTTGTTATAATTTGCAATGATGTTATAATTTGATCATGTTCTAATCTTTTGATTGTTACAATTTGTTCACTTTTCATGATTTGCATTCATGATATAATTTTCTAACGTCATATTTTCCTCATATGTTGTAATGTCTTACTATGTTATATGAACACAAATGATAACATACAAAAAATTATAACAATTTCTAACTTGTCACAATTTGATAATGTAACAAATTTTTCACTTGTAACAATTTGCATTCATAATATAATTTGCTCACGTTATAATTTGTTCATAGGTTGTGATTTGTTAATGTTATAATTTTTTGAACGTTATCATTTGTGTTCATATATCATAATTTCTCACCTGTCATGATTTAATAATGTTACAATGGTTCACTTTTTATAATTTGCAATCATGTTTTAATTTGTTCATGTTCTGATGTTTTCATATGTTGTGATGTCTTACTATGTTATATGAACACAAATGATAACATACAAAAAATTATAACAATTTCTAACTTGTCACAATTTGATAATGTAACAAATTTTTCACTTGTAACAATTTGCATTCATAATATAATTTGCTCACGTTAAAATTTGTTCATAGGTTGTGATTTGTTAATATGTAATAATTTTTTGAACATTATCATTTGTGTTCGTATATCATAATTTCTCACCTGTCATGATTTAATAATATTACAATGGTTCACTTTTTATAATTTGCAATCATGTTTTAATTTGTTCATGTTCTGATGTTTTCATGTGTTGTGATATCTTACTATGTTATATGAACACAAATGATAACATACAAAAAATTATAACAATTTCTAACTTGTCACAATTTGATAATGTAACAAATTTTTCACTTGTAACAATTTGCATTCATAATATAATTTGCTCACGTTAAAATTTGTTCATAGGTTGTGATTTGTTAATATGTAATAATTTTTTGAACATTATCATTTGTGTTCGTATATCATAATTTCTCACCTGTCATGATTTAATAATATTACAATGGTTCACTTTTTATAATTTGCAATCATGTTTTAATTTGTTCATGTTCTGATGTTTTCATGTGTTGTGATGTCTTACTATGTTATATGAACACAAATGATAACATACAAAAAATTATAACAATTTCTAACTTGTCACAATTTGATAATGTAACAAATTTTTCACTTGTAACAATTTGCATTCATAATATAATTTGCTCACGTTAAAATTTGTTCATAGGTTGTGATTTGTTAATATGTAATAATTTTTTGAACATTATCATTTGTGTTCGTATATCATAATTTCTCACCTGTCATGATTTAATAATATTACAATGGTTCACTTTTTATAATTTGCAATCATGTTTTAATTTGTTCATGTTCTGATGTTTTCATGTGTTGTGATATCTTACTATGTTATATGAACACAAATGATAACATACAAAAAATTATAACAATTTCTAACTTGTCACAATTTGATAATGTAACAAATTTTTCACTTGTAACAATTTGCATTCATAATATAATTTGCTCACGTTAAAATTTGTTCATAGGTTGTGCTTTGTTAATATGTAATAATTTTTTGAACATTATCATTTGTGTTCGTATATCATAATTTCTCACCTGTCATGATTTAATAATATTACAATGGTTCACTTTTTATAATTTGCAATCATGTTTTAATTTGTTCATGTTCTGATGTTTTCATGTGTTGTGATATCTTACTATGTTATATGAACACAAATGATAACATACAAAAAATTATAACAATTTCTAACTTGTCACAATTTGATAATGTAACAAATTTTTCACTTGTAACAATTTGCATTCATAATATAATTTGCTCATGTTAAAATTTGTTCATAGGTTGTGATTTGTTAATATGTAATAGTTTTTTGAACATTATCATTTGTGTTTGTATATCATAACTTCTTACCTGTCATGATTTAATAATGTTACAATTTGTTCACTTGTTATAATTTGCAATCATGTTATAATTTGATCATGTTCTAATCTTTTGATTGTTACAATTTGTTCACTTTTCATGATTTGCATTCATGATATAATTTTCTAACGTCATATTTTCCTCATATGTTGTGATATCTTACTATGTTATATGAACACAAATGATAACATACAAAAAATTATAACAATTTCTAACTTGTCACAATTTGATAATGTAACAAATTTTTCACTTGTAACAATTTGCATTCATAATATAATTTGCTCACGTTATAATTTGTTCATAGGTTGTGATTTGTTAATGTTATAATTTTTTGAACGTTATCATTTGTGTTCATATATCATAATTTCTCACCTGTCATGATTTAATAATGTTACAATGGTTCACTTTTTATAATTTGCAATCATGTTTTAATTTGTTCATGTTCTGATGTTTTCATATGTTGTGATATCTTACTATGTTATATGAACACAAATGATAACATACAAAAAATTATAACAATTTCTAACTTGTCACGATTTGATAATGTAACAAATTTTTCACTTGTAACAATTTGCAATCATAATATAATTTGCTCATGTTAAAATTTCTTCATAGGTTGTGATTTGTTAATATGTAATAGTTTTTTGAACATTATCATTTGTGTTCGTATATCATAACTTCTTACCTGTCATGATTTAATAATGTTACAATTTGTTCACTTGTTATAATTTGCAATGATGTTATAATTTGATCATGTTCTAATCTTTTGATTGTTACAATTTGTTCACTTTTCATGATTTGCATTCATGATATAATTTTCTAACGTCATATTTTCCTCATATGTTGTAATGTCTTACTATGTTATATGAACACAAATGATAACATACAAAAAATTATAACAATTTCTAACTTGTCACAATTTGATAATGTAACAAATTTTTCACTTGTAACAATTTGCATTCATAATATAATTTGCTCACGTTAAAATTTGTTCATAGGTTGTGATTTGTTAATATGTAATAATTTTTTGAACATTATCATTTGTGTTCGTATATCATAATTTCTCACCTGTCATGATTTAATAATATTACAATGGTTCACTTTTTATAATTTGCAATCATGTTTTAATTTGTTCATGTTCTGATGTTTTCATGTGTTGTGATATCTTACTATGTTATATGAACACAAATGATAACATACAAAAAATTATAACAATTTCTAACTTGTCACAATTTGATAATGTAACAAATTTTTCACTTGTAACAATTTGCATTCATAATATAATTTGCTCACGTTAAAATTTGTTCATAGGTTGTGATTTGTTAATATGTAATAGTTTTTTGAACATTATCATTTGTGTTTGTATATCATAACTTCTTACCTGTCATGATTTAATAATGTTACAATTTGTTCACTTGTTATAATTTGCAATCATGTTATAATTTGATCATGTTCTAATCTTTTGATTGTTACAATTTGTTCACTTTTCATGATTTGCATTCATGATATAATTTTCTAACATCATATTTTCCTCATATGTTGTGATGTCTTACTATGTTATATGAACACAAATGATAACATACAAAAAATTATAACAATTTCTAACTTGTCACGATTTGATAATGTAACAAATTATTCACTTGTAACAATTTGCATTCATAATATAATTTGCTCAAGTTATAATTTGTTCATATGTTGTGATTTGTTAATATGTTAAAATTTTTTACACGTTATTGTTTGTTCATGTCATAATTTATCTGTCATTGATTTGATGTTACAATTTGTTTACTTTTCATAATTTTCAATCATGATAGAATTTGCTCACATTATATTTTCTATGAAATATAAAGATAAATGTCATATTTTGTTCATATATTATCATTTGTTCTTGATTTTTTCCTTCATCATAAATTTTTGTCATAATTTATTCATATGATTTTTATTCACGTTATAATTTGTTCACATTATAATTATTTACATGGTATAATTTGTTCATATGTAACAATTTGCACCTTTATGTTATATTTGGTTCACGTTATAATTCATTCACTTGTCCTGGTTCACCTGGAAGCTGTAATGGATCCTTTCAGCTCATCCTCCACACACACCATGAATCCACACATTTCTGTTAGTCTCATTAATGTCATACTCAACTGTTTCCTGTTCTAAATGTATTGTATTCCATTCTTTGCACATAATATCTATTGTACACCGTCCTGGAAGAGGAATCCTCCTCTATTACTCTTACTAAGGTTTCTTCTTCCCCATCAAAGGTTTTTTTAAAGAGTTTCTCTTGTAAAATGTGAGGGTCTAAGGACAGGGGATGTTGTGTTGCTGTTATACAAACTGTAAAGCCCATTGAGGTGAATCCATGATTGATATCCCATGGTGGTATGTAATGCCTGATTTTTTGTTTAAAAGAAAATGTAAAAAAATGAAATAAGGGTTTCTTTTTCCTAAATTACAACAGCATTTCTAAGAACATATATAGAGGAATATTGGGCCCACTAAATCACTCACTCAAAACTGCAATTGTGTAGTTTTCCATATTTGACGAACAAATTGTAGTTTTCTTATTTGGTAAATTACTATGCATTGCTGTTGTAGTTTAGGTTTTGCTTTACCTTCCATGTTCCACCAAAAGCAAAAGGCACTGGTAATGGTACTCCTGGTTTCTACTGGGATGGGGTTTGATTCCCTGCGGTGCCCTGCTGACTGGTTTGGTGCATAGAGGAATAAAATACAACAGTTACAACAAAACAGTTGTCAATTGTCACAGACCCTGCTGTGACTCCATGAGTTTCCCCTGTGTGTGTGTGTGTCCCTCCCCTCCTGTGTTTTCTTTTCAGGTAGAGGGGTCAGGGCTCAGAGGCGTAGCTCAGTGGTGGAGTCAGGACATACCCATCTTCAATTCAGCCATCACTCATCTCCACGGAAACGCTTGGCTCCCAGTACTTTCCTTGTGTTCGCTGTTTTTTGCCTCGTGGCTCTCCTGGTGACGTTTTCCTCTCACTGCTCCAGTTCTGCTGACTCCTCCAACCTCCGGCCTACCTGGTTCCTCGATCCCTGTTCCTGCTCATCTCCCCACACTTGCATTCGGCTCTCCGCACCAGATCCAGCATCACCTCCTGGCCTCTCGTTGCATGCCCTCTGCTCTCCGCTCCAGATTCTGCTGTCTCCGTTCTACCCTGCCTCACTGTTGTCAAGAAATAAACTCTCTCTGTTGAACCACCTGCCTCTGTCCTCTCTGTCCACTCCACTCTGACTGGAACACAAATTGTTACAGTCATTAACTGTAAATGTAATGACAAACCCTATACACATGAATGGCAAGAGGAAGAATGGGTTGTGAATATCTGAAATGACAATTGTAGATATAATGAATATAGTTGGTGTAATCTGCCTCAGCTTTAATTGCAATTATTAAAGGACTGAGAGATACAGATATTTATTTCAACAGTATATCAATAACCTTGTGGACCAGCAATAAGAAGATTGTAGGTTGCTACAGGAAAAAGGGTCATTATAAAATGCATGTTAGTGACCAAATAAAGAAAGATCACACAACGTTAAGGCAAGTTTTGTACGTGTATTATATTGTACCACATGGGAATATGAATTTGGAGGAAAATAAATAGATGAAATGGAATATGTTTTACTTTCAGCGTTCAGACATGACTATCAATCACAGTCCCAATAATTCAATCCTTGAAATAAAACAGTCTTTATATAAAATAATAAACAATGTCTGTACAAATCAAAATCTCAATTCAATGGGTTGGATCGCCATACCTACTGAAGTCCCTCACTACCTTACTGACACAGCGAAGATCCTCAGTAGAAGAAGGTGTTGGGTGAATCAGCACAAGTAGTCCAGGTACAGAGAAAGAAGGGGAAAACAAAAAGACCCAGCCTGTAAAGACCAGAAACAGGGTCACTGGACTGTTCATATACATAACACATATTCTTTATCTGAATTAACTAATAACTACACATTTGTATGCATATACACTGTAACAGTTTCTCATTTATTATTTTAACCACTTGTCACTGTCAATTTAATGAACTAGAACAGCTTCTAAATGTCAACATGAAACAAAATATTTCTTTTTTTTTCATAGCAGCTCCCTTAAAACATACAGAGGATAAATATCAAAAAACATTATATTGAACTTAATATAAACAACCCACAGGCACCAAATAATAACTCACTGATTCATATTAACCTCACCATTAGCACATTCATATCCATGTATCAGACATCTTGAATAAACATTACTCACCAGATTCACAGCTCATACACAAACATACACTCCGGTCAGAGGGAACAGGTCTCTCATCAACCAGGGGTGTCGCTTTTAAGAAATGGGGACACAGGAGTTCAGTAAAGCCGAACCTTCCATTATTTAGGAATGGATATGGCTAATGTCTGGAGCTAGCGCTGAAGTTAGCGCCGAATTAGCGCCGAATGCTAATCGATATACTCACAGTGTTCTGAAAATTAACACGGTCCGCTCCTCGACCAACGACAAAAAATAAAGGCTCCGCTCTCTGCTCTTACTGTAAAAGTAATTTTGACTTGGAATGTGTTGCTTTTTCAAAGAAATTTTGTATAGTTTGTAGCAGGCTAACAGATAGCTGCCTCGAACACGATCCACAGAGAGAGAAAGAGAGTGAGCGCGAAAAAACAAAGAGCACAGGCACGTGCGATACTAGTGGCCTCTGATTGGTTACATGAACTCCTCTTTGAACGGATCTTTTACATTGAGAAAGGCACTTTAGCCATACCAAAATAAAATAAAACAAAATTAAAAAAAAAATGAAAACAGATAAGTGAACTTGTAGGTGTTAATCTTTTTAATCTATTAAATTAAAATCCTGGTAACCTGGGTTTCACATGGACATCACAAATGTTTTTTTTGAGTAGAAAAAAACTGAATTACAGATATCTGCAACACATATCCAGACTGACTTTTAGATGTTAAAACAGCTTGTAATGCTGCTGCTCCTCAACATCCACTCCATCCTGCTGAACAACACAGGAGATTCATGGAGAGAGTTGTTCTCCTCTCATATACAGGACTTCTTCAGTTATTATAGTAGTAGTAGTCCCTGTGATCCCAGTGAGGAATAAGCATATAGAAAATGGATGGATGGATTATTCTAAGTAGTAATAGTAATAGAAGTACTAGTAACACAACACTGTACAGAATTTTTCAAAAGTAAGATTACAGTACTGCAGATAATTTCCCTCTTTCCTATGTACAGAAAATTTTAATTTTAGGTCGTATTTTTAATTTTTTTCACTGCACCAGAGATGGCGACCGACAGTTACGCATAACATCAGCTGATAAAAGCACATTACACAATGGGATCTTATGTGATAATCTGAAAAGAAATCTGAAATTCGTCAGACCGACGAATTTAAACACGATTACAATTCTGTTTTATAGTGGAGCAGCCATGGGGAATAGTTCTTGTGAGTCTGCAGCAGGATACAGGAAAGTGAAAACAGCAAATATACTAAAAGCCTTCCAGCAGCTGTCTGCACACAGCTGCTGCTCTTAAACTCACTGCCCTGCTGCTGCACTTTGATCCACTTCCTCTACCAACACAGTCCCCCTCTAAGGCAGCAGATGGCAGCCAAAAGCCACATTTTGATGGTCTGAATCCAACGCAGCAGCTAAGTATCCTCAAACAACTGTGATCAATCAATCAATCAGTCAATCAATCGTGTATTAATGACCACACATCCAAGGTTGGCAGAATTTGCTTACTGAGCAGAATAGAATATACAGCTCAAATAGATAGCTGTGTCAACAAATACAGAGAGATACACAGCACTTAACAATTATGTAACGATGAGATCAATGTTATACAAGTTTGGGGTCAAATTTCCTAATTTCTGAAAGAAAAGCACTGTTTTTTTCAATGAAGACAACTTTAAACAAATCAGAAATACAATCTATACATTGCTAATGTGGTAAATGACTATTCTAGCTGCAAATGTCTGGTTTTTGGTGTAATATCTACATAGGTATATAGAGGCCCATTTCCAGCAACTATCACTCCAGTGTTCTAATGGTACAACGTGTTTGCTCATTGCATCAGTAGACTAATGGATGATTAGAAAACCCTTGTGCAATCATGTTAGCACAGCTGGAAACAGTTTACCTGGTTAGAGAAGCTAGAAAACTGACCTTCCTTTGATGAAAGCAAAGTATGAAGGAAATTTTCTGGTCCTGCCTTGAGGTCATTAATTGATGAGTGAGGTCAGAAATTATCTTTTCAACTATACACTCTAGTTTTTTGCATGGGCAACTGTCCAGACTGCCATACCAAACTGTTAAAGGCGGGATGATAATCCTCTCAGTAATCCTTATACAGAAGTGTAAGAAGGTATTTTCATTTGACTCTGAATTTTTTGACCTGACCTAGATGGAACATGGTGGGCTCTTTTGGTGATGTGACCAGTGTTGATGATGTGCCATTCGTGTTGCTGATGTGTGTTCCAAGAATTTCGAAAGAGCCTGTGATAGTGACCGGATCTCCGGAGATGCATGGGGGGGTGAAGGGATTGTGAATGAAGTCTATGATGAGTTATTTAGTTGTGGATATATTTAATTTGAAAGGTTCATCAGTTGGAAGTGGTTACTCTCATGTGCAGATTGATGTACGGTATTTTATGTGATGTTATATCTTATGATTTATGAGGTGGAAGGACATAGTTTAAATTATACATTTTTTTAAGTACAAACACCACAAACAGAGACCCGTTAACTGTAAAACATTACACAGAAATTTAATGGAATCGTCACACATTTTGTCTTTAACTTCGCTTAAATTGTCTACCACCTATATTTTTGATAGTTAAACTGTGTATGAAATGACAGTATGTAATTTCATAGATGTGGCCCGTAATAATGAATGAAACTAGAGAATTAAAATGAGTTTCAGTGCATCGTAGCTGCAACTATACTGCTTCAGTTCGCTCTCAACACTCTCATAGCATCATTTTTATCCATAGCGGCCAGCTGTTTTCAGAGAAAAAGCTCTAAAATCTCACTGTACTCTCTCTGCTCAACAACAAACAGCTCAGCATCAACCAGCAATTACTTTTCATAATGATATATTTCCTCGTGAGGCTGTACACATTATTACATTATTCATATGGTAAATTAGCTTTTACAGATGTTAGCCAAAATGGCGCCTAGGCTTAAAACACAATAAACAAAAAAGCTGCTAGTTGGACTGTAAGCAGTGACTGATCTATGAAAAAAAAAAGAAATATTGGAGGTGGCTCCGAGAGGTTAATCCATTGTCAGATGGTAGCCAGTGGGTTATGAGGAGCTGTAGACCAGCTGGTGAACATATTGGAGCATTTAGCAGCTAAAGAGACAGATATTTCCCTGAAGAGCTAAAAGAGAATGAATAATGGACTCACCTTCACCGGGTAGACAGAAACATGACTCCAAATGAAGTGAATAAAAATGTTTAAATATTTAAGTTTCATTCTTTTAAGTAAATTTAACTTAAAGTCTCTAGACTCTCCTTTTTTGGAGTAAAAATACATGAAAATGTGTGAAGACAAAGAATGGTGGTTTCTTTTCATAATAATCAAACCTACAGTGAAAGTTAGTATTGAATTAATTCCCCTGTACTAATGTAACAGGTTTATTGGAGGCTGCTTCACACTGTCTCTGGTACAAAGTGGCTCTAACAGCTGCTTCCACAGCTTGCAAATGTTTGTGAAGAATAAAAAAAGAAAAAAAAAATCGGATATAAAAATATTTTCCCCATTTTGAATCCTATTTTTAGGCACTGTCACGTAGTGTGCATCAAACAATAAACAACAAATATAATATATACCAGTTCACCTGCTAAATTATTCCACATGCTAACACAGGCTAATGTGGACGGCAGCCGTCCCAGCACTATCACTTAACAGAACAGAATCTGGGCCTAAAGTTATTTTTTTTTCCCGAAACACCTATAATAGTAACATGCCCAGGTTGTTACATTATACAGGAAAAAGTACAGAGTAAGACATGTATCATGAGTCCGGTTTTACTTAGCCTACCATCATAATTTAATAACTAATATGTAGATTGACATCCAAACTTTGAACATAAGTTATAGCCTTTTTCTTACAATAAATATATTTGCATGTGTCTCCTTATCTCATGTTTGTGGTTTCTGGCCAAAAAAATCAGTAGAAAAAATCGACTTAAGCTTCCATTTTTCTATAGGAGTACATAATTCCTATGGGCACTGCACTAGTGCTGTTAATTGCTGCTGAAGAGGAGGCAGCGACTCATTGGGGAGGGAGAAGATAAGAGGAAGCTGCATTGGAGAGGAGGAGGAGGAGGAGGAGGAGGAGGAGAGAGAGTGGAAGAGTTGAGATGTCTGTGAGCTGAGGAGGAGGACAGTAAAAACCTGAGCTGTCCATTTCACAGCATCACATCTGTTTCCACCTGACAGGAAACAGCCCATCTCTCTATCTATCTCTCTCTCTCTGTCTCTCTCTCTGTCTCTCTCTCTCTCTCTCTCTCACACACACAGGCACGCACACTGGAGAAAGCAGAATGTGGACTGCAGTGGCTGTAACCAGCGTGTTGCCTGCAGCAGACAGCGCTGCAACAGCACCTCATCATTTCTGGCACCACTGAGACGACCACTGCTCCTGCTCCCGAGACAACATCCCCTTTTCTGGTGAGTAGACACGTTACTGCATCTGTCGCCTTTCTTATTACAGTGCAGGAATGGCCGGTGCTTATTGCAGCTTTGGCGCGTTTCAGTGCTCTGTGCAGCTCCCTCAGACGGATGCAGTAAGTGCACAGTAACTTGAGTGAGTGCACTGCATCATCCTGCCCGGACCTGTAGGATGCAGAAAGGTCATACACCCCGCAAACCGCCGCTGCCGCAGCTATGCATGACATTCATGGGTATTGTAGCCGGTGACAAGTTCTGCCCTTGACAGTAAAAGTTGGCATCCGAGTGTTTTATCTGGTGATCATGTACGTGACTAGAATACAGACAAGTTTGTCTGCACCTGAGCACAAAGACAAACAGGTGAAAGCAGAGCTTCTGTGTTTTTTTAAGCCATATTTTGTGTCATACATGTCCGCAAATGACAAATATTTGGTGATTTTTGTCATGATAGCTGTATTTCTTTGTTTGAATGATTACAGAAAATGATGATGTCCTACTGCAGTTGTTTTTATTCGTTTGATAATTAGATGTGGTTTATTAGTGTAAGGCTGGAATTATTGGTTATTTCAGTCTATCGATTAACCTATCAACAATTTTCTTGAATACACAGAAATTGTCATTTTCTGGCCAAAAATGGTGACAGAAAATGGAGAAAAACTATTGACATCTGACAAAAAACTAAAATGAGATCATGTGTGTTTCCATCAACTGGTTTGGAGCGAATAAGCTAAATGCAATCATGCGAAGCATAGTGTTGTCAGAAGGTGGCAGCGTAGGCTATGCAACACATGACTGTTATAAAGTGAAAGGAAGAATTCGTAGAGGTTGAATCTGGGAAGATAAACAGTCAGCAATGAGAGAAAAATGGAGAGATCTTGGGGAATTTGTTTTAATTGGACAAATTGCAATTGTTCTTTCGTGTCACGTATTGAGCATGTGCCATGCTATCTGGAGACAAGGACAAAGAAATGCATACTACAGCAATAAATGTGAAAATGCCGCCAGCGAAAGCAGCTGGCCATGAGCAGGACTGTTGTCACCATTGAGGACACCAAGGTCATGTATTTTTTTCCCTAAGTTTTGTTTCATTTAAATTTTGCGGCAAGTAAAAAACCAAATACATAAAGCCTACCTAATTAGCATGACTACAACATGGACTCATATGAGAGAGATGCTCATACATTTGACTTGTTAAAAGTGAAATTAAACACCATTGCAATGTTAGTTCCTACTGCAGGTCTATTTTTAGAATGATACATTTGAAGGAATCTGAGGATCGTGCGTAAGAGGCTGCATTAATCAAAGTTAGAATTGCTTCCAGTAAGAAAGGCAGGGATGACCAGGCAAAGAGGAGGAAAGGTGAAAATTGTAAGATTCTAAGAGAATGAGAAAAATAGTTAAGTAGCCTACAGATGCATCAACACATAGAGATGCTAACATGTAACCTACTGTTAATGTAGCCTCGGCTAAAATGTGAAAGGACCTGCAATGAACATGAATGTATCAAGGTCATGGATTTGGATGTTTGGATGAATAAAAGTAGTTAATAATGTGACTAAACATGGCACTAAGATTTTAGGTCATAGATGTAGGTATATGTATATACACACACATTAAAGCCTAATTATGACTAGCTATACCAGTATATATTTTATATATAGAATATATAGAATGTTGACCTTAATATTTGAAAAATCCTGGCTACGGCCCTGGTCATGTGAGGTATATAAGAACTTCAACAAAGTCGTCCCCATCTCAAATTAACAGACATTTGCATTACCTCACAATAATGTTTGCATTATCTCGCAATGATTTTCTAGGTTATATCCTAATGCACCATGTCCATGCAGCTTGAGGACCTCCATATCTCTATATAGTAAAGTCCAAGCTCACCTACTTACCAACTCAATTAGCTTGAGTCGTTAGCTTGTCGTGTTGGGTGTTTAAATGATTCCAGCAGCAGCAGGTTGCATTAACAGTTACTTCACAAGCCTCTATTCTGTACCAACTATCTTGTAGTTAAGCTAACGAACCTCTCTCTCTCTCTACATCAAAACGTATCCACCTGAACTACTTCCTATCCCTTGACAATTACTTTAAAAATAAGAGCACACTGTTGTACTAATTTAGATTACACCATACAACCCATAATACAGCCAGCATTACACTGAGGGCAGCTGAGTGGACAAAAAATAAAAGGGAAGGCAAAAACTGTTGCCTCAACACGTGCTTTTTACATAAAACTTTTTCAATGTGATACTTTAAAAATGGGGTTGGGCAATTTCCTCTTAATCGGCAGTTGAAGATGTTTACAGTGAATCATTGTGACGGACGATGATATCGTGGGTGTTTGCTGAGAATTATAATCGGTGTGCACCAACCAGACTATCGCTATAGCCTAGGAAACCAACAACGAAATTCTACACAGTTCATTGAACTTCGAATAACTTTTGATCAATAAATGTTTGTTTTTTTTGCCTGAAAGCAGTTTCAGTTGTGCCATTCCAATGCTGGAAGGTTTTCTAGCCATCCTGGAACTCAATTAAATCAATCACTCAATTATCAATTATATATTGCTGCTAGCATTAACGGTCATATTTGTTTCCCATAATGCTTTGCGAGAATCTTTTGACCAACCAGAGGCTGATCCAGCCGGGAATTCAGAAGATCAGTGCGTCTTTCGGACAGAAGGGGGCGTGGCATCAAGATGATGGATGAACTGAACTCATATTAGGAATCAAAATGGTCACTTTTCTTTCCTGAAAACATATGTTGACTTAATAAAAAGACAGTTACATTCCTATGGCAAAAATTACAGAAGCTTCACTAATATTGGACCGGATATTACAGTGACTCATTATTATCTCTTAGGACAGCAGTGGCAGCTGGTGTGAATTGGTTGGAGAGGGGCAATTGTAGCATTGATGGATAAGGTGATGGATTCAATTAACAAATTAACCAAAGTCAGCCAATAACTTGACATTGTCACATTGCATCATACAATTAGTTTTCTCTGATCACCCTGCACAGAAATACCACCAGTTACCATTAAGACAAGTATTTTTGATTGTTGGTACCATTTCATTTTAGTTTTATTTTAACATTTATTATGTAGCTAGTTATGTTCTGTTTAAATAAAGAATCAAATGGATGCTTGACAGGTATGGCATTATAACCGCTAGGTGGCATCTTGCAGACAAAGACCCTTCCTTCAGGCTATAGGTACTTGTTGTAGCAGCTCAATCACCCAACCCAAAGTGAGCACAAATGCAATCACGTAACTAATAACATTATGTCACTTACAGCATTTTCTTCTTCATTTATATATGCTGAGGCGCTTCCTCATCCTTTATTGTACTTAAGCAATACTGTCATCAGCAACTAATCAGTGTATTTGGACAGAGGCACTGTCCAGTGTGGATTATAAAATGCCCTTAGTTGTAATGGCCCTTAGTATACTGACTTGTTTTTTTTTTTGGTAAGATGTTTTCTGGGCCAGGGTGGCCCCATGAGTGCGGTGAGCTCCATATAAATTACTCACTTATATTGGAAGGTTGTAGGCTTTCCCTCCTTTTATAGATACATGCTTGATGCTTAATTTCAGTCTGGCTGGTCCTAATTAACTTAGTTGCCAATTTATCCAGATAGCTTTGATGAATGAGCATCTTTTTTAGCTCTGCACTGAATGAATGTTAATTGGGAAAGTTAAGCAGCGTTCAAGTGTGTCTTATGAAAATCGGAAAAATAACTTTCAGCTGTCAAACTCTTGTTTAAGTGTAAGTAATAAACTATCACACAACATCATCTCACATGTACAGTAAACAACTATTTTAAAAGTTAATGAAATTACCACCAAAGTAAGAAGGACCACATGACTTTCCCCCAGTTTAATAAGATTATCCAGAGGCTGCACTAAACGTACAAAAATAGGAGCATTGACCACGAGCCCTTAAACGCAACAGTCTTGCCCACATACAGAATACATAAGTAACTTCAGTATAGAACTCCACAAATTAATACAAAGAAGTCTGTGACATAACTTTGTAATTCATTGTGTACTGATATACTATAGTGTTTGAATGTACTAAAGCAGACAAATCTTACATGCTGTACCTTTAAACAGTCGATAATGTTCACACTTGGTCTGTAAAATGTTAGAAAACTGTGAAAAATGCCAGTCACTTACATCATCATGTGTCTTATTTTGTCCACTAGCAGTCCACAACCCAAAGACAATGAGTTGAGTGTCATAGAGGACTAACAAAAGCAGAAATTATTCACATTTAGGAACCTGGAATCTTGAAATTTTGACATTTTTCCCATAAAAAATATATAAAATTAAGTTCGCAATATTAAATTCTAAAAATAGCTGGTGATTAATTTTCTGTCAATCATTTTTTTGCTTAATGGTCAACCAAAATAACAAACTTTATTATACATTTTTAATTAGCTGAATGCTGGATATCTATAAGTCTTGTGATAGTGGATTTTTGATTTGGGCAGTTATAATTATAATATATATTGTATATGTGCAGCTATGTGATGAGCGTTGAGGTGAGGGGAGTTTCCCCTTTTGACAAATTGTTTGTAAAACCCATTATTATGATAATTATTATCATTATTATTGTTATTATTATATGTAAGTTTGCTTTGTTTAATACATTTTAGGTAATTTGCACAAAGTGCATACCACATTTAAAAAAATAAATTAATAAAATAAAAGAATGAAAATTTAGACATTAAGAATGTTAAAATAAAAACAACTAAAACTGCAAATAATTGTAGTGGAATATAAGTACAATATTTCCCAGGAAGTTAGTGGAGTGGAAGTATAAAGTAGCATCAAATGGAAATGGATCGAGTAATGTCAAGAAATGTACAAGTACCTCAAAACTGAATTTAAGTACATTTCTTGGAAAGATACAGTAAGTACATACTTACACTGTATATTTCCACAAATAAACAGTGGTAGCAGATATAGGATCATATTTGGCTGTATGCTAATACACTGTATGATGCTGATTAATTACACTGCAGAAAAAGTCTCCTCTCCTTTGCAGCTCAGAGGGGACAGAGCTGCATGATCATTTGCCGACCCTGTCAGATGTACCCATATAAGCTCGAAATGAAGATCCATTTACCTCCACCAAGGTCAGCTACAAGCATTTTGTCTTCATTTGTTGCAACAATTCACCCTTCAGCAGCTCAGGCTAGACTCTCCCTGTGGGTCATAGTGAATGGATAGATGGATGGATGGATGGATGGATGCATGGTGAGGCTAGACAATGATTCTACTCTTCCTGGGCTGAGAAACGAGAAAAAAAAACACAGAAACACATTTACTTAATCACCTTTTGCAGGGCTGCTTGTCAGAGCGTCTCTCTAAAGACTCATGAACTTAAAGGATATGCTGTTTTAATGATACTTCCAGGCAAATGAGTGAGTTCTGATTATTTGAAAACAATAAAAGCTCATTGCTTCCTGTTGAAGAAACATTTGTTACAATGCAGTAGTAGAACTTTTTTTTCGGAAACAGCATACCAGTGACGAGCAATTCTCCACGGCCGATGAGAAGATCACCACCATTGTGATTTTTAATCATGGCCATTCTTGTCCAAAAATTTTGAGTATCTACATTTTAACTAGTTTAACTCTAAATGAATTGTAGCCATAGTCAACGTTTATCAAATAAAATGTACAATGCTGAGTGGTTTAGTTACTATGGAAAACCTCTTAATACAGCGATTGGTTCCTATGACATGCGGTATCTCTGACCAGTATAAGAGAGTGAGAGAGCTGTAATACTAAATTTAACACACCTACTCCCTATTCACACCTGAGACCTTCTGACATTAACGAGTCACATGATGCTGCTTAATTTGGACATTTTCACTTAGGGAATGTACTCACTTTTGTTGCCAGTGGTTACGACATTAATGGCTGTATATTGAGTATTGTTCCGGTTGAGGGAACAATAAATTTGCACTATTTGGTAAGGGGCGACATGGTGGAGCAGGGTTTAGCGCTGTTGCCTCACCTGGGTCTGGGACCTTTCTGTGTGGAGTTTGCATGTTCTCCCCGTGTCTGTGTGGGTTTTTATCGGGTACTCCGGCTTCCTCCCACAGTCCAAAAACATGCTGAGGTTAATTGGCAACTCTAAATTGCCCATATGTGTGAGTGAATGGTGTGTGTGTGCCCCACTATTGGCTGGCGACCATCTGGGGTGTATCCCTGTCTCTCGCCGTAACGCGCTGTGATAGGCTCCAGCAGACCCCTGCGACCCTAATGAGGAATAAGCAGGTATAGAAAATGACTGACTGACTGTTAGGTAAGCTTTACACTGACTCTTTTGCATTGTCTCAAAGTGTAATTTCTGCAGTCCCATGAAAAGATATCTGCAGAAATGTGAGGGGGGTACTCGCTTTGGTGAGATACTGTAAATCTTTGGAAACAAATCACTCAAATATATAGTTTCATTTTAAAAAAAAGGGCTCAGCAATTGAGACAATGATGATAATGGCTGCTGCAGTAAGGCTCTATCATTGAAGGGGGGGAGGGGCTAAGTGAGCTGCTGAAATTATTATTATACTGTATAATTATATAATACATTATATATTATACTGGCAACAAAGGCAAAATATAAAAATATATAAATGAAAAATATAGTGCCAAACTATACAGTCACAACCACTTTATCTTATCCAGACTTCTTGTCATTAATGTGGACAAGTTTTGCTGATATTATTTTCTTGGGTCTGGCAAGAGATATCGATCCGATATCCTCTTTCTTAATTCTGCCTTCAATTGTTGTGTTGTTTTTTCCAACTGGAAAGCTGACACAGAGGACGAAAGGGAGACAAAGGATGCCTTGGTGGTTTATGTGAGAGCTGCGATAACAAAGTGGTTAACAGCGCTTGGGTTTCCATCTGGTCTAATTGTGAGATCGAGTCGGCCGGCCCTTTTTCTATTCTTATATCGTTAATGGTGCTGAGAAAATAGCATTATTGAACAGAGAAACCTCAAATTAAGCAGCAGAGATCTGTTCTTATTTCATCCTACACTCTCCCACTCTTTGCCTTCTCTCATTAGCCTGTAGTTATTGTATATATCTGTCTTTTGTACATCAGTTTGTGGTTGTCTTTTTTTTTTGTTCGAAAGGAACTAGCAGATTCTGCATGCCGAAACTTTCAAGTGTAGCTGTAATGAAAAGCTACGTGGTGTATTTTCAGCTCATAATCCAGTGCTAAGAGCCAAGAATATGTTTTGGAGGTGTGCTAGTGGGAGTATTTAGGTGAGAGTGCTGGCACTGAAAAGATCCTTTGAGCATTTGAATAAGAGTGAGCTTGTGTGATGATGGCGAGCGTTAGCGTTCCACGGTCCTGCCTGCCGAATCTGCCCATAACGAGCGTCCGTCTGCCGCTACAGTAGCCGCTCCGATCTGGGAAGCTTCTTTTTTTCCCCCCTGTATGTTGGCTGCAGTGCAAACAGAGCTGGATCCTCTGTGATTAATGAAACAGAAATCTGTTGTTGAGGGTGCTTTCATTTGGTCACATGCTGAAACGCCTTCCCGTTTTGTCATACCGGTCAGTCAGAAATTCATGCAATATGAGCAAGAGCGTTCAGGCTCTTGGCTGTTTGGTAACATCTCAAAGCCAGTAATTGATTTTTTTCCCAGCACTTGACAGCCCATAATGCTCGGATAAAGTGTCCAGTAGCAAGTGATATCACACTATATCTGCTTCCAAGGGGTTTAGCTGTGAAAAAGAGCTGCTAGAGCTCTGTCATTCACCTCAGAAGGGTTTGAATTTCTTGATTTTGGTACTGTTCTTTCCTGTGAATATGAATACTTAGAATAAGGGTTTACTCATCACATGTTGGGTTTAATTTGCAGTTACTAGCACGTCTTCTTATAATACTTAAGGGGCGCCTGTGGCCTAGGGGTAGAGCAATTATCCACCAATTGGAAGATGTGTCATTCGATTCCTGGCTCATCTGGTTCACATGTTGGTGTATCCTTTTATAAGATACTTAACCCCAATTATTCCCGTTTTCTTCATCCATTGGTGTGTGAATTTGTGAATTAATTAGGTAACATCCTGATTAGCCATTGGCATCTTTTATGGCAGCCACAGCTATTAGTGTATGAAAGTCTGTGAATGTTCATGTATAATATTCAGTGCTTTGAGTGGTCAGAAGACTAGAAACATAATGTACAGATACAGTCCATTTACCATTTTCTTCCAATTGATTCTGATCTTAAAATTTATTTTGAGCTTCAGCAATTAGTTACCTATCAACTTGGTAAATTGTTGGTTTGGACACGATAGAGATATTTGAGGGTATGACTGATTTAGTGTTTTCACCATTTTCCGATGTTTTATAGACCAAACAAGTTATTTATAAACTCAATAATAATGATAAAAATAACTGTTAGTTGATTTAGTTAAATGATTTATGTAAAACTGAAGTTTTGTTGGAAAGCTGTAGGAGGCTCACTTCACTTTATAATTATACATTATAATGAGCCTGATCTACTAAAGGTCTGTGTGTGTAAAAATGTGAACAAACTGATCTACTAACTGTGCACAGTGGGAATTCCCCCTTTTCAAATTGGCTAAGCAACATGCCTTATCCAGTAAGTACCTTTTCCCTTATGAATATGCAAAATGGGGTGTTTATAAGCTATTCACAAAGGAGGAAAAATTTAAATTGAATATTGTAGCATATGTGCTGTGGTCTAACAATCCTGAAATTTGTGTAGGTGACTGAATCTGAATATGTTTCTCCTTCAGTAGGTCATCTTCTGCAAAACCAACACTTTACATGATTGTATCTGGTTTATTTGCTCCAAACCAATTGGTAGACACAAACCTAATTCACACTTTCCTTTACAAAACTAAAATACTAGAAAACAGTGTCCAACAAAGTTTCCCATGGTGATATCTTCAAGTTTTTAAAAATACAAAGATGTTCGGTTCAGATCAATTCAATGACATAAAACAGATAATAGCAGAAAACTCTTATGTTGAAGCAGCTGAAATCAGAAAATGTTTATTAATAAATGACATATTCCTTCATCTTCTATACCTGCTTATTCCTCATTAGGGTCGCAGGGGTCTGCTGGCGCCAATACCAGCACATTACAGGCAAGAGGCAGGGATAGACCACAGATGGTCACACATTCACACTTATGGGCAATTAAGAGTCACCAATTAACCTCAGCATGTTTTTGGACTGTGGAAGGAAGCCGGAGTACCCGGAGAGAACCCATGCAGACATGGAGAGAACATGCAAACTCCACACAGAAAGGTCCCAGACCATGGACCAAGTTCTTGAACCTGCAACCTTCTTTAAATGACATATTAGTTTATGAAATAGTTGTTGTTCCATCATTTCACCTCTTAAGATATACAGTAAATGTTTGACATCTACATAAGTGGAGACAGTTTGGAGTGAAGGACAGTTAGAAAAAAGCAGTGAGAAAAAGCAGAGATCTAATCTTCGTCCTCCACTGTCACACTGAAGAGTTGATTTTTAAAAGCCCATTGATCAAAGAGCGCCATTGTCTCTGTAGGACTCTCGAGAAGAGAGCTTTGGCCGGTGGAGGCAATCAACATAATCTTTTAATATGATTGTCCCTAACGTTATCTGTCCAAAATAGCACAGAGGTCAAGATGAGAGGGTTGTTTTCATAAAGGGCTGCCGAGGGCTGTCGTACTCGTATGCCTGGGAGTGCTGACGCTGCTGGAAGGTAAAAGCTGGCTCACTGCTGTTTGGTGCAGTCTGCAGAGATGGGCGGGCACTGATAGTTGCCTGTCATCGCCTGGTTCACATGACACGTCCATGCGCTGAAGAAAGCTGCGACTTTGAGGGCAAACAGCCTCAAATCCTTGAAGGTATTATAGAGTCAAAATAAGCTGAAAATTTGCCTGATCTGTCTTCTGCCCTTTTAGAGGACAGGATTAGCTGATCCTGCTACTCAGAGTCAGACAAGGTCCTGTGCTCAATATTGGCAGATATTGTATGTTGCCATTTCAGGTAGACGCAGGAGTGTGTGCTTCAAGGGCTGAGCAGCGGTCAAAGGATACAGGGTGGAGAAATCGTAACACTACAGCATACAATGACCCATCCTAGAAAACACTTTTCCTTAGGGCTGCAACTACTGATTATTGTTATCATTGATTAATCTGTTGAGTATTTGCTTAGTTTTTGATAAAAAAAAAAATGCCAGAAACTGGCAAAAGTCCATACATCATCTCCTGTGACCTCCCCGCTGGCAGTTGGTCTTTATTTTAACAAATAAAATGTGTATTACGGAAGTAATAGTTTTTTTTTAGAGCTTTTATTGTTGTTGGATGATGACCTTGTTGCAGGGGGCTATGTCCACCCAGGGACAAGCCCTGCTCCCTAAAATATGCCCTGCCCATCCTAAAAAAGGAACAAAACAGAAAAGATCTACAATACATGGAATCTTTACCTAATTTTCATTTCTCTGCTGTACCTTTTTAGGACTCTGTTTATCATTTTGGAGTTGCAGAACAATTGTCAAAACCTTGCAGCTTTCCAATTGGTTCGTGTGAATAAGGGTCATGTTAATCAGCGCCTTTTTCTTTCATGTAGCAAGGATAATATTCTGTGCCTCGCTGCACCCTTCCAGTCCACATGTTGACGGATCTGTAGACAAATGCTTAAACCTTCTTTAATTGACTTTAACATTGTTGTGCACATCACAATCCATGATCAGACTGCTAAGAAATAGCAAAGCTGGTGTTCTGTGGTATCTAAGACCTTTTATAATTATTATTATTGGGCAATTAAGCCAAGTATGAATAAGGTAGGAGTAAAAAGCTTTGGTTTTTACATATTTATATGTTTATAAAAGTATATGTCAAATATTTTTGTGTATCTACGTTTTGACAATACATTCAGTATTAAGTATTAAAACAAAACACAGTTTTAATTAATCCTCTAAATAACACATGAAGAGGACTAACCATTGAGGATCACATGACTTCCGTTTCAACTCATCCTATGAAAACAATACACCAACTAAAGACCAACTAAACCAGGGCTGTAGTCAGGAAATTCCAAATACTATATAAAAAATAAAGTGGAAAACGTTGGCTTATTAGTATTTTGTATGTATGTGAGCAAGATTTTTCTGCCCAACATCAGTGTTTGACCTCACTGATGCTCTTATGACTGAATGGAAGAAAACCCCCAACCCCTACAGCTTGTTTTCCAACACCTGGAGGAAAGCCTGAAAAACGAGGTTGTTATAGCAACAGATTAATATTTTAGAATGCCATGTTTAAATATCACATACTGTTTGGGTGTAATTCTCGTTGGAGTCTCCAACAGTTTAGGATGAGTTAAAGTTATGAGGGCCACAGTTTATCGCTGTTGATCAAATCTGAGCGGGGTCTGGTATGTGATGGTCAGGTCACCCTGACATTAGATACCACAGAGATAGATAGACATTTAAGCAGGCTTATAGACTGACAGACAGACCGAGAGTGTGCAGAAATACCAACTCATAGAAGGATTAGTGTGTGGGTGTGTGTTTGTGTTTCTGCTATCTACTCTCAACTCCCAGATTAATCACTGAGTGTTTGTATTAAAGGGAAATGTCAGTAGAGCTGTGATGATTAGTTGATTAATCGATTAGAATATAGAACTATAGAACTAGAAGAAGAAAATGTCCAAAACCTTTGGTTGCAGCTTCCAAAATCTGTCGATTTTCTGTTTTTTTTTGTCTTTTATGATAATAAACTGGTGATCTTTGGGTTGTGGACTGTTGGTCTGGACAAAAAAAGGCAGTTTAGGTTGAATCTTCGGCTTTGGCAAACAGTGATTGACATCGTGCACCAATTTTATGACCTAAACAGAGTGTTAAAGTTTAAAAATCCCAAAATAACTCTACCTATTATAGTACTATGAAGGTGAGCAGTGTTGATGATTTGTTACATACTACTAGCTGCTGTGTGGGAGCACCACCAACTGAAATGAGCTTTAGCATTGTTAGCCCTAGCCTGTCTTGTACTGTAATATCACTTCTCCCCAAAGAGGCCAAAAGCCTCAGCCTGCCTACACAAAGCTGCACATCTATCTGTATGACAGCAGTTCATGTCTGGGGCTCCTTTCTGTCTCCTTCTCTTTTACCTATCACCTACACTCTCATTCACACTGCAGGTAGTGGTTATATAATACTCGTTCATTCACTCAGCCTATATTTAGGGAAGGTGGCCAAACGAAAGTCATTTACTCTCTTTTACAAATGGGCGACCTACACATGGCATTTGAAAAGCAAATCACACACATAGATTTCAATCTGGATGGGGTCTATTTCTTTTGCCTTTCCAAAAACCAAAAACACAAGAGCAAACATGTGATAAAACATAATACAAATGATACAATACAGGATACAGTGATGAAATGTAACTTAGTACATTTATTCAAAAGGCAGACCCTTAGGTTGGGAACCAATTGACTTTTGACCCATCATGTCATGCATTAATCATGGCATGATCATCACCAAACCATGACCTATTCTCACTCTAACCAAGTGTTGTAACACAATAAAACAGCATTTATGAGAATATGGACACATCAAAAATGTTATGATACAAATAAAAATTTTGACAATTAACATATTTGCAGAAATATAACCTTAACCCTGTCAAAAATTCCTTCTGGAAACTGGATTATAATTTTCAGAGGCCACTGGAATGCATTTATGCATTAATGAAATAGTTATAACCATGATAAATGACAAAATAGTGGAGAAAAGACATGATTAACATCTAATTTGGTGTCACATTTTATCAAATATTAAGGTTGTGCAAAGTCCCCCAAAGGGACAGATAGTAATTTTATATTTAAAACAGTTGTACGGTGAAATGCTGGACTATATATGTCTTGAAGTAACTACTATAGCTGTTTGGGTATCTGAGTGAGGATGTCAATGTATAAAGAAAAAAAACTGAGAGAAAAGAGTGAGTGGAAAAGTGTTTGACATTGTTTTGTTCATTTATTCTTCCATGCCTCTCTTTAATATTTCAGTGGAGTGAGAGCGAACTTTCACCCGCTACTTTTTCTCTGATATTTTCATCAGATGTTTTTTGATACATCAAAGCTGGATTTCACACCCCACTCATTTTATGTAAGAAACCTTTTTATTGAATATCCATATAGAATAATAATCTAATAGAGCTTCTCCAGGAGGATCAGAGTGAACTTTCGTGAAGTTGTTCTATATGCTCTATTAAATTATTTAAAACATGGAGCAAAACAAACACCGGCATTACTACACATACAGCATCTAGCTCTAAATATAGACTGCATGGTCAAAATATGTGGATATTCCAAACACATGTGATTGATATTCCAAAGTCCTGTGAAATCATTCTGCTTCTATAGGAGCTTTCATTATTCTGAGGAGAATTTCCACCAGTCTTTCTAACTCAGATGCAGAAGTTTGCTTTCATTCAACCACCACAACAGTAACACTGGGTGAGTGCTGAGTGATAAGGCCTGGCTTGCAGTTGATGTTCCAGTTCATTTTTAGGATGTTGGCTAGGGCTGTGCGGGCCAGTCGATGCTTTCACACCCAACTCATAGACTGTATATAAAGATGGATGTAGCCAGACGTGATGTAACCCATTGGTTTGCATTGGAGCCAGGTTGAGACTCTTACTGTATTAATGGAGCAATTGACCTTTCATAAGTCCTGCCCCCCTTAGATATGGTTGCTAGGTAGGACAAACCTAACAAAAAGAAAAACTCCTGGGTATGTGTCCCCTTTTTTCCCTTCTAGGAACCAGTAAAGTAGGTTACTCTATGATAAAGTTTACTAAGGTAACTTTTCCTGTTGAGGTGCTAGACATCCAAATACAGTGGTATGAAAAAGTATCTGAACCTTTTGGAAATCCTAACATTTCTGCATAAAATCACCATCAAATGTGATCTGATCTTTGTCAAAATCACACAGATGAAAAAACAGTGTCTACTTTAACTAAAACCACCCAATCATTTATAGGTTTTCATATTTTAATGAGAATAGCATGCAAACAATAACAGTAGGGGGAGGAATAAGTAACTGAACCCTCACATTTAATATTTTGTGGCCCCCCCTTTGGCAGCAATAACTTCAACCAGACGCTTCCTGTAGCTGCAGATCAGTCTGGCACATCGATCAGGGCTAATCTTGGCCCGTTCTTCTTTACAAAACTGCTGTAGTTCAGTCAGATTCCTGGGATGTCTGGCATGAATCGCTGTCTTGAGGTCATGCCACAGCATCTCAATGGGGTTCAAGTCTGGACTTTGACTTGGCCACTCTAGAATGTGTATTTTGTTCTTCTGAAACCATTCTGAAGTTGATTTACTTTTGAGTTTTGGATCATTGTCTTGTTGCAGCATCCATCCTCTTTTTAACTTCAACTGTCTGACAGACGGCCTCAGGTTTTCCTGCAAAACATCCTGATAAACTTTTGAATTCATTTTTCCATTGATGATTGCAAGTTGTCCAGGCCCTGAGGCAGCAAAACAGCCCCAAACCATGATGCACCCTCCTCCATGCTTCACGGTGGGGATGAGGTGTTGATGTTGGTGAGCCGTTTCCATTTTTCCTCCACCCATGACGTTGTGTATTCCTCCCAAACAATTCAACTTTGGTTTCATCAGTCCACAAAATATTTTGCCAAAGCTTCAGTGGAGTGTCCAAGTGCCTTTTTGCGAACATTAAACGAGCATCAATGTTTTTCTTAGAAAGCAGTGGCTTCCTCCGTGGAGTCCTCCCATGAATACCATTCTTGGCCAGTGTTTTACATATAGTTGATGTGTGCACAGAGATATTGGACTGTTCCAGTGATTCGTTCAAGTCTTTAGCAGACACTCTCGGGTTCTTTTTTACCTCTCTGAGTAGTCTGCGCTGAACTCTTGGCGTCATCTTTGGTGGACGGCCACTCCTTGGGAGAGAAGCAACAGTTGCAAACTCTCTCCATTTGTAGACAACTTCTCTGACTGTCGATGGATGAACATCCAGACTTTTAGAGATGGTTTTGTATCCTTTCCCTGCTTTATACAGATCAACAATTCTTGATCGCAGGTCTTCAGACAGCTCTTTTGAGCGAACCATGGTGCACATCAGACAATGCTTCTCATCAAGACAATTGTTACCACGTGTGTTTTTTTATAGTGGACAGGGCAGCTTTAAGCAACTCATCAGTGATTGGGCACACACCTGACTTCAAGTGTTTGGTAAAAATTGGTTTCAATTGCCCTTTAAGTCTCCTTAGGCAGAGGGTTCAGTTACTTATTCCTCCCCCTACTGTTATTGTTTGCATGCTATTCTCATTAAAATATGAAAACCTATAAATGATTGGGTGGTTTTAGTTAAAGTAGACACTGTTTTTTCACCTGTGTGATTTTGACAAAGATCAGATAACATTTGATGGTGATTTTATGTAGAAATGTTAGGATTTCCAAAAGGTTCAGATACTTTTTCATACTACTGTAAATAACACCAAGAGTAGCTATGTGGCAACACACAGCCTTAGAGAGAACAAACTGACATAAGCCTTGATCTTTTCTGGCTATCGTGTTGAAGTATTGAGCAAAGCATTGAGCAATACTTTGTTGGAGCACCTTTGCCATGAATTACAGCCTCAAGTCATTTTGAGTGTGATGCTACATGCTTGACACACCTATTTTTGAGCAGTTTCTCAGGTTTTTCTTTGCAGGACCTCTCAAGCTCCATCAGGTTGGATGAGCAGCGGTGGTCTATAGCCATTTTCAGATCTCTCCAGACATGTTTAATTGGGCTCAAGTCTGGACTCTGGCTGGGCCAATCGAGGACATTCACAGAGTTTGTTATCTTGGCTGTGGGCTTAGGGTTGTTGTCCTATTGGAAGATGGACCTTCACTCCAATCTGATGTCCAGAGCACTCTGGAGCAGGTTATCATCAAGGATGTCTGTGTACATTGCTGCAGTCATCCCTTCCTCTGTCCTGAATGGTCTCCCAGTTCCTGCCGCTGAAAGACGCCCCTACAGTTTGATGCTGCCACCTCCATACTTCACTTTAGGGATGGTATCGGCAGGTGATGAATAGTGCCTCATTTCCTCCAGACATGACGCTTGGAATTCAGGCCAAAAATTCAAACTTTTGTTAGACAAGACAATTATATTTCTCATGGTCTGGTAAACTCCAGGCAGGCTGTCATGTGCCTTTTACTTAGGAATGGCTTCTGCCTGGCCGCTCTACCATACAGGCCTGATTGGTGGAACTGTCTCATGGAGATGGCTGTCCTCTTGGAAGGTTCTCCTCTCTCCACAAAGAAATGCTGGAGCTCTGTCAGAGTGACCATTGGGTTTTTGGTCACCTCCCTGACTAAGGCCCAAGGTGGACTCCAATTAAGTTCATCTCAAGGATGATCAGGAAAACAGTGCTCCAATTTTCTCTCTGTTATATACTCTTTTCAGATAGTTTTTAGAATCCATTTGAGAATCAGGGTGAAAGGGCGGTGTGCACCTGCCCTTTATTGCATCTTGGTATTTGCATTGCATATATTTTAATTTTAAATAGCACAAGGTGCTGCCTTTGTGCATAAGACATCATTTTGGTCAGTCTTAACACATGCCATAACATTGCAGTGTTAATGCACCAGACCATGCTTCGATACACCCATTAGCGTAAGAATAAGCGCTACTGCATGTATTATTTACACGACATGGTTGCTGGGCATGAAATCGACTTGCACCAGTAAAAACTACAATTACAGTTGCGGGTACCCAGTCTAAATGGAGCCCGAATAACATGAAATATAAACATAATTTTTGTGAGGTTCATACTCAGCAGGGTGGTTCCTTTAAAGGTTTTTGTGGACAGATCTGAGAAAGTGTGAAAGAACAAATAATATGTTCTTTTAATTGGCATTAATAGCTGTTTTCTTTTTTTTATTTCAATGTTCATGCTATCATGCAAGCAGATAACATATTAATTGTTTAGGATAAAACTGGACTAATTTGTACTTGGTTTAAATTTTGTATGGCTGATAATTATAGGAAATCTCATGTGGAAGGGCAGACAAAGGTAAAAAGAAAAAGGTAAATATTTGCATATAAAAAAGAATAACTATATTTTTTACTTTGACAGTTCACCCGCCTCAAACCTAGACACAACCTTTAAAATGGGAGTGAAGTAGCAAAGTAAAATAAAGTTTCACATATGCTTCACACAATATTATTTATGCATTTGATTTGTTTCATGTATGGTGTCTTGTATTACACAATTATTCCTATAACAGTAATATTATCTACATTTATTTTATTATTTATTGTTTATTTTACTTAAAATAGTGTCCCACATGGGTTTTTTTTTATTCATTATCAGTACTCTTCATTTTATCAGTCATGAAGAAGCCATATCTAAATAAAAATGCAATACGAAAATACAAAAACTGATATATACAGACGTAGGTTTAACAGAGAAAAGTATATCTTTTTTTATACAATATTTGTGATGATTGTGTATGTACTGTAGTAACCATCTGGAGTTCCTGAACCCCTCATCATTTTATTGAGGGTGGTTGGGGGGAGGGGTTTCACACATGCTTGAGATGTTGCCACCTTGCAGATCAAGACCACATGTCCATTTCCCATCCACTCACATCTGCCACTTTCATTTTGAACACTATCCCACATGGAGAGTGGTACAGATTGTACAAGTTCCTGGTACCTTTAACCCCCCCCCCCCCCCCCCCCCCCCCCCCCCCCAAAAAACAAATAACTCACCACCACCACCCATGTCTTGCACATTCCCTCCTTTCGCAGCACCTCCCATACAGCTACTAACTGCTCCACACTGACTCAGCATGTATGTGGAAGGCAGGAGGAACAGAAAAAGGGGGCAGGGCTAGGTGATGTGAGCGTGCTAATTGGCTGAGTGTGAGCATTTGCTGCGGGAGGCTGCCTTGGCTGCACTGGTCGGTCTGGTCTGCACTGCTCTGCTGGGTAGAAGGAGAAGGAAGGAAAATGAGAGGGAAGGAAGAAGGGATAACAGCAGGGATGAGGCAAGATAAAGCATGTGGGAGGTGTAAATCCTGTACGGATGAAGCGGCTGTGAGAGGAGGAGAGGTGAGTGTGAGATGAGAGATGGGGAATGTAGCTGTTAGTGTGTGGTGGTGTGTGCTGACAGCACAGGGTCGATCAAGATAAACAGCCACACAGGTGACAGTTTTGCACGATGATACAGATGATACAGATGTGCTTGTCATGTAGGGCTAAAGATGACATATGACGGGTAGGGGGGAAAAGTAGGGTTCTTAGGTGTATCGTCTGCTTGTGTGTGAGGGTAAGACTGAGTGTGAAGGCATGGATGAGAGAACATGTGTGAGGTTTTGTGAAATGAGAGAGTGCATATTTTTGTATAATCATTGTGTCTGGGCATGTCTATGCATGCGATGCCACCCTTGTTTATGAGCAATGTCATTTATTACCCTCACTAAGCTGCTGTATATTTGAGTTATTAATTTGTTATTACTGAATTTCAGCATGATATTATGGCGATATAATCATAATATTTTAATAGTGTGCACATTACTTTTGTCCAAATTAGAGGTGCAACGATTTGTCGATTAAAAGAAAAATAACAGAAAAATATTTTTAATGTCATGACAGTGATTTCAACCATATCCTCTCTATTTTGTATGACAAGTCTAGCCTTAACTGTAAAAAAGAATCAGAAAATAGAAAAAAAAAATGTGCATCAGAATTTAATTGAGCCCAATGCTACAGCTACAAAAGTGTTTTGTACCACCAACAAATTACATTTTTGAAAGTCATGTTTATGTCATGATTTGTCACTGACAGACTAATCGATTAATAGACTAAGTGCTTCTTTTCTCCAAAAAATCCATATCGACATTACTGTAAACAGTAAGGTAAACACGTGTTTCTATAATTAAGGTTCTGTTCAGGTCAAACTGACTCAGGGTGGCTGTGCTGGTGGCTGTGATTGTGCATAATGGATCATTGGAAAGTCTGTGCAACACTAAATGTAAAGGAACCTTAATTACTATCATTGGTAGCACCTCTGTTAATTTATTACTTCATGTCAATGTCTATTGCAAATTAGATGCAGCACTATGATCTCAGTACTGTATAAAATTTCTAAGAATATATGAATAAATAAATAAAGTAAATTAGCCACACTGCATAATGTGTTAATAATAGACAGCATTGTTAATTAAGTAAAATAAATGAAAATAAGATGAAAGATGTAATTAAACTTTTACTAACTACTCTCTTCTTTGGGGGGTGGTCACAGTGACATTCATTCATTCATTCATTCAGTACAACTTTTCATAGTGCTCTCAGTCACTGAGAGGGGTGCTGGGTTCATGGACATTTTTATTGAGTTTGTGCAGGTTTTTCCTGTAAATGTGAGTCCTCAGAAGAAGGATTGACTCATCATATGCTTGGATTTAATTTCCGGTGACTTGCATATCGCCTTCTAATCTTTAAGGGCTGGCTGTGGCCTGGAGGTAGAACAGTTGTCCACCGTATGGACGATAGTTGATTCAATTCTTTGCTCCTCCACTCTGCATTTCAATGTATCCTTGGGCAGGAGACTTAACCACAATTGCTCCTGTTGGCTGAATGTGTGTGAATGATTAGATAACATCCAATGGGCAGTTTTTTTTTAATGTGAATGTATGCAAAACATTGAGAATACTAGAATGGCACGGTACAAATGTAGTGCATTTATCATATTTCAACCCACATAAAGAAAGGTTATGCTAAATCGATTTGTGAACTCACTGAATTGTTGATCTGACAACTGTAGTTGATTAGTCATATAACAAGCAAAAATATTGAATAAATATGAACTGACTACTGAATATGCTCTGGTAATTACAATAGTTAGGCAGGCAAAGCACGACAGCAGGCAAAGCCCTATTGTATCTGGAAGGATTTTTCTTCTTCTTTTGCCCCCCTAATGGTGCCCTAAAAGTCACCAAAGGCAAGCCTCACCTGGTGAAAAATTTTACATTTAAAGGTTTGCATTTAAGGGCCAAAATGGTTCTGTAGTGCTCCCTTGGTAAAGGAATAAAATTGGGCCCCTCACCTCAGGTTGACAAGATCAAACAAAGAATGTGTGTCAACATGTCAAGACGCACCAAAAAGTTTCTTGGACCAATACCCTAATATCAACAGTCGGCCATATTGAATCAAATGATTGATTTTTTTTTTGCCATTTTCACACATCATATTTAAATGAACTAGTCTCTGGGATTTTATCAAACCCACTTAAAATTCACTATGAATCATCTTCACACATTGGAGATGAAAATGTATCATAATTTTTTCCCTATATTATTCCTAGTCGCCTTGAAGACACAGCTAATTTACATATCTCACAATGTGGAAAAAAATCATCCATTTTTTATGAAATTCTCATGGTGAGCTTTACACATTATATATATATATATATATATATATATATATATATATATATATATATATATATATATATATATATGCTTCATAGTCATAGCACCACCTGATATTTAATATTTAACTTCTTTGCACTTCTTTGTCCGATGACATTCCAGATTTCAATGTATCCACCTGCCTGCTTTTAAGCCCTCCAACCACATCTTACAGTGTACTATATATTTAGTTCAAAAATATGAAGGAAAACAGACTCATGCTTAGGGTCACCAGAAGTTAATTAATAATCATCAGAATTAGCATTTAATCAGAATTAGGCCTCTTTTTTTACATGCACAGTGGTTCTGTCTGCTGTAAACAGTCTATTCTGCCGGAAAATTACTGTATAAGTCACAGACTACTTGTTTCTGTTTGTTCTTCAGGAAAATGTATTTATATGAGCTATTAAATCAGAAGGCAATCCAAAAAAGAGAGACATTGAGATTAAGAATTTACATGGGTGCTAATATGTTCCTATTGAAAAGAGTAAGTATCTGATTGTTTTATTTTTTCTGTGCTTTTATTGTGATTATTAGGGTCCAATAAAATGCATCTTAAAAGCTTTTGGAGCAGCAAACTGATAACTCAGAGCAGCAGAGATTAATAACAATGGTAAATGGACTGCATTTGTGAAGAGCCTTCCTAGTCTTCTAACCATTCAAAGTGATTCACACTACACCCCTGTCTTTCTCTGATCATTATCCCCAATGGCAAGAAACATGATCTTTGAGTCCATAATGGAGATGCTGAATCAATATGACTACAGCACTTTTTATACAGTATATGGTTCAATAGAGACAATGCTTGTAAAATGGATTTGTTTGTAAATGCAAACAAAGTGTAATTATCTTAACTGATCATACTATGCTAATCCCCATTCCCAAATAATGATTGTTCAATCATAGTTTAGCAACTGCTATTATATGACAGGCTTTTTCCATATAAGCCTTATTTATGAGGCCCTAGATAAGTGATAGTTAATTTTTTAACAGTAGAATGTGTAAGGTACTGCCACCTTATAACAAATGGTGAGCAATGTGCATAAACCAGGGTCTTTTGCATATGCTTGCATACTTCTCTCCTGCACCTGCTTCTTCTCAGTGAGGGCAGGGCTGATCCCTCCATGTCTATGTGAGGGGAGCTGCAGCTACTTAATGTACAGCACCAACACAGAGACCAGGTGAATTATTCCAGTTGAGAACTACACTTTTTAAGCTATAAAATAGCAATAAAAGCTAATTGAATATGTGCAAAAGTTGAAATCACAATGTTGGGGGGATTAGGGAACCAATCATTTTTAAGTATCCGACTATAGATATGCTGCAGAAAAGCACTACTGCCATTTCAACCATCCTCTAAACATGATGAAGCTGCAATCTTCAGGTGATGACACTGTGTGTTTAAAATGTCCGACAGGGCAAAACATCCAAATGTTTGTGAAATTGCACACATGGTAAATGTAATAACATGTGAAGCAACATCATGAAAGGCTTGTAAATCAATTTGCAGCGTGTTTGACTGTGTTAGTGAAGCAGGCAACAGTAGTCCTATTGAGGTGGCTAATGTTAGCAATGCCTGCTAACCACTGTTAAACTAAGCACCCAGGAAACTAATCCCAAACTAATGAAACTAATGTATCAAGCTCTTGTTAGTTAAAAATATAAATTCCATGGTTATATCCATATTGAAATCAACAGGATTAGAACTGATTTGCTAGTTAAATGAGGTGCCATTACATAATATTGTTCAAAGTCTGCACAGTAAATAATTCTGATATGCTTAAATGCAATGTGAATATTGCAAGAAGGCTTTGCAAGAATGCTCAATTGATACAGTTTTGATAAGAAATGATTCCCCAGCAATACGTATCAATATCAATAATGAGAAGCTACACTACTGTTCAAAGGTTTGGAGTCACTTAGAATTGTCCTTATTTTTGAAAGAAAAGCACTGTTTTTTCAATGAATATAACTTTAAACTAAACAGAAATACAATATATACATTGCTAATGTGGTAAATGACTATTCTAGCTGCAAATGCCTGGTTTTTGGTGTAATATCTACATGGGTATATAGAGGCCCATTTCCAGCAACTATCACTCCAGTGTTCTAATGATACAATGAGTTTGCTCATTGTATCAGAAGACTAATGGATGATTAGAAAACCCCTGTGCAATCATGTTAGCACAGCTGAAAACAGTTTAGCTGGTTCGAGAAGCTATAAAACTGACCTTCCTTTGAGCAGGTTGAGTATCTGGAGCATCAGATTTGTGGGGTCACAATTTTCTCATTTTACAACTCATGGTGGTAAATAAAAGTGTGACTTTTCATGGAGAACACTAAATTGTCTGGGTGACCTCAAACTTTTGAATGGTAGTGTATATATCAGTCTTGATAAAATCCTAACGATACCCGCCGCTAGTGGTTAGCAATGCCCAACACTAACCGATCAGCTGTCTCCCCTCCCCAGGGATCAATCCTACTAACTTTCCAAACAGGCATTATTTGGATAAACTGATTACTGACCTTAAAACTAATAAAGTTATATAGCAGCATCACAATACTAAAAATAGTCAATACCATCCATTTGTTTTCTATACCTGTTTATTCCTCACTAGGGTTATGGTGGTCCACTGGAGCCAATCCTGGCATACTTCAGGCAAAAGGCAGGGATACACCCTCGACAGGTTACCTGTGTACTCATATCTATGGTATTAAAGAGTCTCCAATTACCTAAGCATGTTTTGGGACTGTGGAAGGAAGCCAGAGAAAACCCAGGCAGACACAGGAAGGACATGCAAACTCCACACAGGAAGGTCCCAGCACAAGTCATTGCCACCTTCTTGCTATGAAGCAACAGTGCTAACCACTGCTACCTTAGACAACACCAATACCAGTGAAATTCCATGATTCCTGATACCCAATTTGATGAAAAATATGAATGAAAATTTAAAAAAAAATGTAAAATATATCTTAGATTGTTTGGATTAAGCTGTTTTTGTTAGCAACCATTAGCCTGACAAAAGTGTGTTTATTTACTGTTGTGTGAAATCAGACACCATTTTGTTTAAAAATGTTGTGTTTCGCGTGGTGAATCCCCAGGTATTATAAACTGCATTTACGCTGTGCAAGATCAGAGAGCTTGACAGGTATTACAATAGTAACTGAAGGGCCAAGGTTGAGTAAACAGTTGTTTGTTTCATGAAGGTTGGCATAGCAAAGAACGTTACCTTTTATTTTGTTGAGGCTTTCTTTTCCGTGGTGAATAAAGTAGTTGTATAGGCACCAAGGTCATGGCCAGTGTGGTGCTGATTGAACGTCTCTCCCTCCTTTTCTCCACCAATAAGCCTCTCTGCATCTTTCTTCTCACACGGCCCGAAACACACAGACGTTCTGTGCCTCTTCATGAGTCAGAGGACTCATCTCTTTTGTCTGAATTTGTCTTTGAAGCAAGGGGAGGCAAGCTCTAGAGTGACTGTGTAAAACACACATTATACGTTCAACCTAACCCTCGCCCTAACACATTATATGTACAGTCTGTATACCGACAAAGTCACGTTTCTATGATACTCTACCCTTCTTAGTGATGCTTGGTTGATCATGATTTAGTACAGTAGTACGTGGGAGTTCATTGAGTTTGAGTATTTCGGGGTGAGACAGTCAGCTCTTGCTTTTTTCTCGGGGAATTTGCATGAGTAGGCAGCTGTGCCAAACATGATGTAACCTGAGAGAAATCAATAGTGACTTTGATCAGGGTGAGTGGAGGATGGGATCATGGATGGCTCATTTTGCGCTGCGAATGCAGCTGAATATCGTCACCCATTAACTTAATACGCGGCCCGTTAATCTCTCTCCAGGCCTGTAATGTGTTAGCTGCACAAATTCCTGTCGTGTTGCTGAAACCATAGACATAGCTGCTAGTGCACAGCGCCAGCAACAAGCAAGCTGAGAGCTAATATTAGCATGAGCCCACCCCAGCACCTCCGCCAACCCCCCCGCCACCGACACACCATCGTATGCAGGGAGCTAATATTAGAGCTGCACATGCTGTCTGGACTTTAATTACCTGTGATTTGACGTGTAAATGGCCAGCCAAAATTACCCGATGGAGTTTGTACATATGTGTGATTCCCCCGTGTGTCCTTTTAATAGCACTGAGATCCAGAAGGACAACAGGATGAGTCATCAATGCTGGGCAGCTGTGGCTTTTTGTTTGTCTATGTATGTCAGGAGGTGACGCATAGTCCTTTTAAAAGTGTTGGATTTTGTGCTTTGGTTAGATCAGGTCTGTCCTTGAATCTGTGAATAAAAGAGGGTAGATCTTCATCTCACAGTAAGGGAGTAATGTTGCATGTTACACTGAGTAAAAATATTGAAATTATAGCACCCCTCAAAGGCCAGAGAGAATATCTCTTAAATACAGCAATATTACCAACTCCTGCATCAAGTGTACAGCAAGCTTGTAGAAATTTCAAAACATGAACAAAAGCCTAATCATGAAGGATCATTCTATTATGCTCACTAGTAGTAAAAAAAAAACAACCTAGAAGTAAAAAAAAATGCTTCTCTAAGTTGCCACTTTTCTCTGTTTTATATGACAGAGAATGAAATATTGGACATGGTTGGACAAAAACAAGCATTTTGTAGATGTCACCTTAAGCTCTGGAAACTTGTGATGGACATTTATCACTATTTTTTAAATTAATTCGTCTCTAATATGAGCAGGTTTATTATCTGGGGTATCCCTTAGTTTGGTTATATATATATATATATATTACATAAAAACACAAAACACACGTCAATGTTCTGATTTGCATATTTCACTATGAACCAACATGATTCAACAACATGAACCAACATGATTCAACAACTCTAAGACTTTAAAACAGTCAAGATAAAAAAACAATACTGATATGAACCAAAAAGTAAGATATGTAACTTGCTAATTTTAAAGAAAGCACAAAATTTGACTATTTTAAGCAGGCAAGTAAAACATTCCAACCAAGATGCATCTATGACATGAGTAATAATTGAATATTATCTTCTATTTTTGAGAGTGTTTCAGTAGGAAGACATTTATTTAACCATGAGTTAACAGATGAAATGACTGTGTATTGGCAACATGTTTTACCAGAGAAGCACTCACCATGTCACCGCATTTAGTGCCGACAGCACCAGTGTGTGACATGCGTCCAGTGAAGGCATTTTTTTGATTGTACTATAAAAAGTCTGTGATTAAAAAGAAAGAAGATGAAGCTCATGAAAATTAAATGTTCTATACACTTGATTTGCATTTCATTGTACTGATTTAAGCACTTTATCATCCAGGATCATTTAGAGAGAGTTTAAAGGAAGGAGATTCATATTAAGGATCCAGAGTAGTGTTCTAATCAACTGCAGAAAACCTCCCTTGTTAATCAATTTTGACAAATTCACATGATTCAAGTGTTATACTGTAAATCAGGCAGAGCATGGCAGGTGGCGAGTGGAAATGTCTGTTTTTGTAGTTACTCTTGGCACAATAGTGATGGTGCCACCTGGACTGCTGCCAAGTTGGACGAATATCAAAAATCTTGGCACTGAGCAGTGCCACTGCAGCAGACGCAGCAGAAAGAGACTTAACTTACACCATTGTCAACAGTATAATCTCTTAACATCCCATTTTGGCTCTATATTTCCCCTTACGTAGCTTTAAAGATGAAAAAAACATCCTTCAGTCCTCTCTGTCAGTCCTTTGTGTCTGGAAGTTCTCTGGCTCCTGCTTCCCATTAAAACAAATTAAAGGGACATGGGATATCGATGTGACGAGCACAGGAAGTTCAAGTTCAGTTCCCTTAGTAACAAATGAATAAAATGACTTAAGTGAAATTGAAATAAGCCACAAATGAGAATCACAGTTTTGTCTCCCAATTGTCTTGTGAGATATAGCAGAGGTGACAATGAAAAACAATTTTTTCCTCTAGGTGGGCAAGTTACTTGGAAATGTTATTAGATACCAGTTACTCTACCTTAACTGAAGCTTCACTACAACGAAGCTATTATCCCCCAAGAAAACACAAGAATAGTGCAACTACATCGAACTACAGTAACTTCAAATCAATGCTATAAAATCAGAGAAAGGAAGACAACAAATCTCCAGTTTAATTGTTTATTGAACATTCTTTTATTATATCAATTATTGAAACATTATTATTGAGAACCTGGCTCCCTGTTTCCCCCCAAAGCTTTTTACTAAGCTGAATTAATCAGCTTCATATGAGAGGACTCAATCTGGACATCTGACTCTGCCAGAGAGCAAACAGAGACATTTTTCCTTTAATTAATTTAGATTTCTGTAAATTTCTTCTCTGTTCTGCCTTGATTTTTCTTAATTGTTGATTTTTTGTAGTCTAAATGTATGTGAGTCTTGGTCCAGTCAGTCAGTCATTTTCTATACCTGCTTATTCCTCATTAGGGTCGCAGGGGTCTGCTGGAGCCAATCCCAGCACGTTACAGAGAGAGGCAGGGATACACCCCATATGGTCGCCAGCCAATCGTGGGGCACACACACACCATTCACTCACACACTCACACCTAAGGGCAATTTAGAGTCACCAATTAACTTAAGCATGTTTTTGGACTGTGGGAGGAAGCCGGAGTACCCGGTGAAAACCCACTCAGACACGGGGAGAACATGCAAACTCCACACAGAAAGGTCCCAGACCCAGGATCAAGGAGGTCTTGAACCTGTGACCTTCTTGCTGTGAGGCAACAGCGCTAATCCCAGCTCCACCTTGTCGCCTGAGTCTTGGTCCACTCCAACCCATTTGGATCCATCCTTTTTATACATGTACCTTATCTATAGGGGCGACACGGTGGCGCAGGGGTTAGCGCTGTTGCCTCACAGCAAGAAGGTTGCAGGTTCAAGACCTCCGGGGTCTGGGACCTTTCTGTGTGGAGTTTGCATGTTCTCCCCGTGTCTGCGTGGGTTTTCACCGGGTACTCCGGCTTCCTCCCACAGTCCAAAAACATGCTGAGATTAATTGGAGACTCTAAATTGCCCATAGGTGTGAGTGTGTGAGTGAATGGTGTGTGTGCCCCACGATTGGCTGGTGACCATCTGGGGTGTATCCCTGCCTCTCACTGTAACGTGCTGGGATTGGCTCCAGCAGACTGGCACTTTATACCCTGCACTTTATAGAATTTCATGCTGATACCAGTGTACTTTATATCTATGTATGAATGTGGATTTGAAGTAAATTACTGTCTAACTTTTAATGTATTTTCTCTTTTTTTTCCTTTTTCATTCTTTAAATTCTACCTCTTATTCTCTGTTTTCGTCTATTACCAAAGGGGGTATGAATGTAAATTAGCATGCTTGCTAACTCACTGGCCACAGGCCACAATCAACAACCTGATCAACTATGCAGAGGAGATTTGTTGCACTGCATGAGGCAAATGGTGGTCACACCAGATACTGACTGTTGTTCTGAGTCCCCAGACCCAATAAAACAAAACTGCATGTTTCAGAGTGACCTTCTATTGTGGCCAGTCTAAGGCACACGTGCAATAATCCTGCTGTCCAACCAACATCTTGATATGCCACAGCAGTGAGGTGGGATGGATTATCTCGGCAAAGGATCAGTGCTTACTATCACAGATTTAGACAGATTTAGAGCACAAGGTGTACATGTGGGAGGAGAGCTGCAAATCAATTAAACTCTGCATTGCTCTATAAATGAACACAGGTGATTATAGTATATGCTGTCCAGAGTTGCTTTATTCTGTATGAAAAGATGTTTCTTCAGTTTAAGTCCCTGCAGCATGAGCGTCTGATATGTTGATAAATCTGTTGCCCTAGCAGTGCTTCACTGGAGCACAGAGCTGTTATGCACATGCACTGAGTTTACTTTCATTAAACCTCATAAACAAAGAGGCCACAATGCTGCAGTATAACCATACACCTCTACACACATCAGTCTGTTCGGTTATGACTTAAAATGCAACTTTTTTATGAAGGAGACATTGGGTCAGCAGCTCATAAGCCTCTTTACTACTTTCTGTCAGCTAAGGTAGTGTTTCATGTTTCCATCAGAAATATTGCTGAAATACCATTGGTCTAATATCGAATTACATCACAGCAGTTTTAAATTTCATTTTATTGTATCGTTATAAGAAGAACTAACTCTATAACCCCTCCATACATGAGCTAGCAGCTTTGAGAATACTTGCAGTGAGTGTCTGTAGTGTATTTGTAATATATATCTCTATGTATCTCTAAATAAAACTGTTAATAATTCCCTATGAGGCTCATTCTCTCTCTACCTTTCTTTACTCTTCTTTCTGCATCTCTGAGTCCATGGGGGGGACATTAGTGAGTCTGTTAAGTGGTGACTAGTGATAGTCACTTTTCATGGCTAAGAGTAAATTGCATTCCATGGGGGGATTAAGGGGATACCATTTGTAATCATTTGACATGCAATCAGTCATTTTCATTTATTCATCATGGCATGGAATGTTATACCAGCAATGAGTGGATGCACTAAAAAGGTAGGCTAAAGTGATTGTAGAAGGAAGTGACTTATTCAGGGCAATTCTCTATGGTATAAAGTTTAAACAGTGAGTAGAACAGTGGGTATTAAAGAGGGTTTTCTTTTTTCAAGTTGTCTATTATTTTTGCTGAACATGCTTTATCATAGTTTCAGGGACTGGGGTGAATAGGGCACCAGTCATAGGTGTCCGCCATGGGCACCATGAATTCCTAACCCAGCATTGTGGTGAATCCATCTGGGTATGGTATCTGTTGTTCACTGATTGCTATCTGTTGTTCACTGATGGCCTGATACCGTTCCGTGTTCCATATCCCTCTCTCTACTGTTGGAAGATGGAGGGATGTATACCTGACGAGCAAAATCGCAGTAAACTCCTTAAGCAGGTAGAAAGAATGGCGCCTTATGATCATAAAGACTACCAGTGATGAACAGTGTTTGCTTAGTTCCAATAGTGTCCATAGCTCTATAGTGTCCTCCACCACCACCACTACACCGAGTATTTATTCCGTTTACGAGGGCTTTGTCCTTTGTCCGAGGGTTTTGTTGTCCAAAGATGAATGGATGGTATGGCTGGGCTAGTTGGACTACCCGCTAACCTAGCCCAGAAACCACCGCACTTACCCCTCTTCTGCTTCCTTGCACACCACTTCCGATGCCTCCTTTTTGGGGAAAGAGTAGCAGTCGAGTCCGGCGTGGCTGCAGACCAGCAGAGTAATCTGAGTATTAGCATCTTTGTTGCAATGTTCAAAACCTTGTAAAACTTGTTCTTGCGGATGTCTCACAGATTCTGTTGACTGTACTTGTATTCCAATGTAGACAGACGAGAGACATCTGTGTAAAAGGCACAGGAGGTACGCCAAAACCAGATGAGAATATTCTTATAGATCCATGGACGTTTGGATGACACACTGCATGAAACCTGCTTTTCTTCAATGCATCATTTTTTCCATATACACACAGCTGACACACATCATGAGTACACAAACACACACATGGTAGCACACACGACAGCAAACCTGTCAGCTTCACAGTGTCCGAAAAATCCTGCAACAACAAACTGAGCCTGGCACACTTCTCAGTGTGAATACAGTACATATTGTGCAAGCTGTTGTCAAACAAATAGCTCACCGACACAGTTCATTTCATTTATTAACTTCTCAACAACATCATAGCATTGAACAGTACCCTGCTGAAGTCCTTTCAATCAACCTTGTCGTATGTTGTTGCTTATTCTGGCTCAGTGGTACGGTTGATTTTCACTCGCTCAAGTATATGTACTCGGCAAAAACATGTGAGTGGACAAATATTCTTGTTTTATGCAAATGTTTGTTTACTATTATTGGAACAATGACAGATATACTCCAGACTATTCCCATTAGCAGAACATGGCAAACTCAGACGGAACAAGATTAAATTGTCATTGATAATGACCTGTTAAATTTTACATTACAAAGCAATATGTGTCCTAAAAACACAATTTTATATACACTTGTAAAGGTTCACTGAACATTATGGGTGAACCGGTTCTTGTTTTTGGTTGATTATTTCTCTGTTGTGATAATCCTTCTTGGCATTGAATATTATACTTCTGGAAAGCATGTTTCTTTCACTTTTAAAGAACATGCATTTCTGGGATGAGCCCCACAAATGCATGTATGTATGTAAGCTGCGCTCATGAGGGAGCTGCGCTCATACAATTTATTTTATACCTTGACTGAAGATCTGTTGAAAACAGCCTATGGTGCCTATGGTCTTCTTGGGGTGTCATCTTCTTGGAACACCCAGTTGGTCTATCTCTGACATCCCCTGTTTCATGGAACTTATTTCAATTTGAAGATGGTACAAGAACTCACTCCAAACGATGCCACAACTTGCATTTGTGGAACACCAGCTTGGAGCGGCCCAGTTGTCAGCAGACACCAGTTGACCACTGTAGTAGGGCCCATGCTCATAGCTGCTGCCAATTAGATGCAGACATTCCCAGCTGTGCTGCTCATCCCAGAAATGCATGTTCCTTATGAATGGGGTACCAATTAAAATGAAAGGCTATCCAACAGTATAAAATGCATTGACAAAAAGGTATTGCTACAAGAGAGAAGTAATCTACCAAACCCAAATTTCCAAACTTTTTTTTCAATGTTTATGTATAAATAGTATTTATGATTTTAGAACAACAGCACACTGTGTAATATAACACACCAGGGCAGCAGCATTGTTTGGTTCATTGTAAAAAGGCAAAGGCAGAATAATGAGGAGTCTTCTTTGCGGAATTATTGCAGGATCTCCGACAACCTAGTGGCAAAGGAGCCACGCTGTCTTCCCCACCTCACACCTTAATTAGTTTGTTAAAAATTAGGGACATTGAAAAAAGGAAATAGAGCTTTTATCCACAATTAATAGTAATGGCTTAATTAGATCACCGGTATTGAATGCAAGACTGAAAATAGAGAGCAGCATAACAAATGTCACTTTGAGTAAATGCAGGCTGACAAGATAGGTAAGACTGAGTTTGGTCTCTTTGAAGTGAGGACAGAAACATCAGCTGGGGTCAAGGAGGGAAAGTCTTTTGCTTTGCGTGCCAAGTGTCTCACAAGTTCTCTTTGTTCTGTCAATTTCAGTTTTCGAGACACACAATCTGTCCAACTGCTACCATAAGGCAACTCCAATCTGTCGCTACTGGCAGCAGTCTGGAGTTCACTAGCCTCATAATTTTCGGTTGTATGTGGCATTATTGCCATGGAAAGTCATTCTGCATGAAATGCGATTTTGACGTGGAATTTTAAAGAATTTGGCTTGTTGAGTTTATTATTGGCCCAAGGATTTAATTCAACAAAGAAAGGCAGCTGATAGACACACAGAGAACATGTCTATGTATAAATATGTAGAATATATAAAACATAGAATAAAGACATTTATGTGATTGAGTTTGTTTTTTGATGTGTGATGCAGTTGAGCACCTTGGGTGTTCTCAACCATATAAGTAATTTCATCTAGGCTTATGTTTCAGTGAAACATTGAGAGAAAAGGGTGCAACAACTGAAAGACTAAATAAACTGCTGTTTATGTTATTCACACAGGAAGTCGTTTGTATCATTGCTGTATTAATGTCGCAGCAGCTTCTAAAATGAATTCAAATCAGATCAGGGTAATCAGATTTCCCATGACTCATTTCAGCCTGTGTGTTGTCTAAGGATTGGACACTCAATTTCTGACTGAATCCTGAATATTGAATTGTTTTATTCAGAATTTAAATTAACGCACTGACACCAGGTCTTATTAATGGTGAGTCAGAGAGTAGGGGAGGGAGGGATAATTTCCTGCTTCCTCCGTACTCAGCAGGATGAGTTCATGTTCTCTCTGACAGCATGTAACAGTTACACACCTCACTCCTAGTGTACAGGACGATATCTGTACATACTGAATGTGTCTGGGTAAAACGTCACTGAAATAAGCAAGTTGTAATATAGTCATATGAATGAATACATTTCTTTTTTTTGAGCAATGTATAAGAAACATCAACCCTATAAAATAAGGGAAGCAGAATTCTCTATCTAATGAATGATTCATTGTGATCCGCCAAAAGACGTTTTCAAATCCTACCATAATGCAGCCTGTGAGAGAACAGAAAACACCTTTCTTATAATAATTTTACCTCTGTTTGCCAGCAATGATAGTGCTTCTACTTGAACAGCTTGATGAAGCCAGCAATGATACAAATATCAAATCTGAAAAGGGCTTTTTAGTCATTACAATGTTCTCCTGCCACAAATGCGGAAAATTATAGATTAATTTGCAGCTGAAAATAGTTTTTAACAACTACACAATTTCCTCCTGTTTGAGTAACATTTACTAAAAGCTACAGTGGCCAGCTGTGTCAAGAAATATCGTTTTTTGTGTATATATATTGTTCTTTTTAAATGATTTTATTGATTTAAATCAATGGACTTTTATAGACAGTAGGGAAATCAGAAAGTATCAGATAAACCCTTTCATGTTAGTGGGAATCTAGTATAGTGTCAACAGAAAAATGGCAAGAATCAAATCTCACACAGTAAATTATTGAGAGGAATTGCCACTATTAAAAGATTCTATGTGTGCATCAGAAATTCTGGATTGCCTCTTGGGTATCTGGAGACATTTCAGAATTTAAAATATAACAATTCCTTCTTTCTTTCATTCACAGGTATGAAGAATAGGAAGTTGTTGGAGGTGTCCCATGGGCATGTTTGTCCTCTGGCCATTCAGCCTGTGTGTCTCTGCTCTGCACACAGACGCTCTGGGAGGGAGAAGAAAGACCGTCTAAAAATAAACTGACACACACCACCAGCAGATAAACTACAATCAAACCAACAAATAAAAGAAGAGGACAAAGACGAACATCTCCTTGTTTGTGTCTCTTTCACCCAACCGACTCTCTCTCTGCTCCATTTCTGTTTTCTGTCCCCATTACATGCTGAGTGGAGGTCATGTCCCAGTCTGGAAAAGTCCTTCATCTGTATGTGGAAGTGAGGCCTGCCCCAGATCAGACTGGAGGGAAAGAGGAATTTGGAGAAAATGCAGAAGGGATTGCTCAGGGGCGTTCAGTTCAGCATAGTCCTGTGAAGCTCCTGTCTCAGCTAGCAAGCCAGACGACTTGCCAGACCATAACAAAGGCCTCTACGGCTCACCATCTGGTTCAGGACTGCACACACAGCCAGTCTCCCTCTCGTAGCACTGTTAGCTTTCAGCGCCAGCAAGCCAGCGGCTCCCAGTCTCCTTCAGTCACCAAGCGCTGGAGTTCACCCTGTGATGGAGTCTCTGCCCTCCGCTCTCCACCAACACCATCTTCTGGAAAGATCGGTGTCCTTCACACATCTCCCAACTGCCAGAGGTTTAATAAGGAGGAAGTCAGTGATGGGAAAAGGTCTGTGGTTACATTCAGTTACATTGAGAAGTCCAACGTGAAAACCTTGGACAGTCCTCGCAACTCTATTTGTGAGAGAGGGACTAGGGAGGAAAGATCCACCCCCTCTCACTATCACAAAAGGCTCACTGATCCAGTTTGGTTTGGGAGTCCGAATTCTTCTTGCAGCTCCAGTCCTAAGCTGACTTTCCGATCTCCAGGTTCCCCAGGAAGTCACCAGCAGACGTTCTCCCCCAGCTTTCGCCAACCAGTATTGGACCCCATCGGCAGGGCAGCTACCAAAAGGGCTGTGGAGGAGTTTGGCTCCCCTTTACTGAGGATTAAACTAGCCCATGCCCTCGAGCACACCTCATCCTCACGTTACAACAAACAGCCACGCTGTCAGTCCTGGGCCGGGTCTCCTGTTCAGTGTCAGAACATCTTTGTAATCCCCAAAGACCATGTCACAGATAGGAGCCAAGCTATTTGCGGGCTGCCTCGTAGCCCAGCGTCAGACCAGCTATCATCCCAGTCTAGGCAATCTCTTCACTCAAGGCCTGGGTCCTGTGTCACGTCCCAAAGCCCTCTTCACTGGTCAGGAGAGGACAAAGCTGGAGCAGGAAGTCCAACAACCAAAAGACATGTTCACAGGGCCTATAACAGAAGCACTTCACCACAGGGAGCAATTCTCCAACTTGGCAATAATGTTGTTGAGGGCTTAAACCAGTTAAGTGACAGTAAATCTTCTTCTCCAGCTCACAGCCCCGAAGTTGCTCGGAGGCTTGCAGAAGAAGCTACCAAAGTATCTTGTATTTTCACAGAGGCTAGGAGGTCCTCATTGCACAATGCTTTAGGTGAGCTTCCAAGAAGCTCAAACTATGGAGAATTTCACAATTCATCTCCAAATGCACAACATTATAAGCAAACGCTTAAGATGAACATCCCTTTAAACGACCAACACACGCCAGCAACTGACAATACAGACTCGCACCAGCCTGAAAACTCCATTGTAAAGTCACATTCACATGAAACAAACTCCCATACTAATAATGACACACACCAGGATGACTACATTCAGAAAATCCAGCATCAAAGCTCAGTGCTATCAGCGACTCAGAGTTCCCCAGCCCTTCCTTCACGTGTTCTCCGTCCTTCCCATCCTCCCACTGAACTCAGCTCTCCTATGAGGGACCCCAGGCTATTCCAGGCTGAGCTGCGATCCCCAGAAACCCCCACATTGCATCGCCGTCAGCCCCCACAGTACACCGGAGACTCCTGGTCCCCTAGCCTGGACAGGAATGGAGACCTGAGCTGTTTCGAGAGAGCAGAGTGCACAGAGCTTGCTCGCCGGCTCTTTATCAATCAGAGTGTTGAGGAGGCACCGGTCAGTTGGACGTCTAGGCAGCAGTGGGGAAACCACGTGACAAACAGCCCAAGGCTAAACAATAATCCTGAATTCAGATCCAGTAATGACCGAAATCCTAATCATCAGTCCAGTCAACACCGTAGGCCACTCAGCCCGACAGCTCAGCAGAAACGGGCTGAACAGAGGAGACGAGAAATCCTTCTTCTGGGACCAGTGGTGCTGGATTCTCCTGAGGAGGATGAGGGCTGTGATGAGGAACGGGAGGGCAATGAAGTAGAGGGATACGGGACAAGGCAACAGCCACACCTGCAGAGAGTGGAAGATCCTCCAGAGGTGGAGCAGAACGGAGCAAGAGCAGGGTCGTCTTCGCGGAGCTCCAGTGGGGTGACAGGCAGTTTGGGAGATAGGGACTGTGTGTCCCCAGAGTCCAGTCAGTCCAGCCATCAGAGCAATGAGACCGGTGCTGCCACCTCAGGAATACAGGTGTATACCGGGTGAACCACAAAGCTTCATTGTTGGTTTTGATACAGATTAATGTGTAATTTCATGTTATATAGAGACTTTAGACTTTAAACACAATTATGCATTTTGGGAAATACATCTTTGAAATGTTATTTACTTTCTTGCTCAGAATTAGAAAAAACACACACTCCTTTCATGTAATAAGTATGGAGCTGGCAGTTAGCCTAGCTTAGCATAAACACTGGACATAGAGTGAAACCGAGCTTATCTACCAAAAGCTTACTGATTAACATAATATGTATTTTGTGTGTTTAATCCCAACACAAACATACATTTTAAAATGACAATTTGTGGGTTACATGTAAAACTATTCCCACTTACAAACATGAACAAACTCCTTGTCCTGTATTAGCTTCCTGAAAGAGCCAGCAAACAAATATTCACTGGGGAAAAGTGCACCACTAATGTTACTTAGCTGGCTAGTTAGCATATTAGCTGCTCAGCTGCAACATATTAAATAGCATGAAAATAAATGATTGGTCCATTTAGAAAATTACCCATAGAACACCTATGGGCAATTTAGAGTCTTCAATTAACCTCAGCATGTTTTTGGACTGTGAGAGGAAGCCAGAGTACCTGGTGAAAACCCACACAGACACAGGGAGAACATGCAAACTCCTCACAGAAAGGTCCCAGAACCAGGAAGTCTTGAACCTGCGACCTTCTTACTGTGAGGCAACAGTGCTAAGCCCTGTCCCACTGTTTCGCCCAAGTAAACATTTTTAAAAAACATATTTTTGACTGCAAACGTAAGGACTTTAACACATGTAACTCCCCCTTAAACAAATATTAATTATAAATTATTATGGTATGGCAATTTATAAAAATTGATGTTTTATATACATCTTTTTAGCTGGAAAGAACCAAATAATATACATGTTTAGAGGTGTTGCCAGATTGGCAAATTGTTTCCAGTGTTTAATGCTATGGAGCAAACTCTCACACGTATATTTCACACATTCCCCATTTTATTAATGTTTAAATTCTGAATTCTGAATATTTAAGGAGTTCTAACTTTGAATGGCAGGTAGCCATTAGGGTGTTGCAGCATGCTGTCCACAGCTCCCACTCAGCTCTTCACTTTCATCCAAATATGTTCACAGGAGCGACACTTTTGGTTAAAATAACAAGATGGCAGCACCTGCATTTAGACACAAATCCACATAACAATGGGTCATCAATGGGACATCACAGAGGCTATGTCCATTATTGATATCGTCTGTGGTTCCAGCTCAGTCCTTAAGGCATAGACAAGAGATTTATATGAATCTTCTTATCTAATTCTCTGCAAGTGAGCAGATAAGTCTATTTCCTAATATATCTGACTCGTCATTTCATACTGTACCACAGAACTGGCCTCTAGTTTGTCTCTGTGTGTGTCTTTCAGACGGACAGTGGCTGTGCAGTGCCCGTGCCCTCGCTCCACTGTCAAAGGATCGCACGCGCCAAGTGGGAGTTTTTATTCGGAACCCCTGCTGAGGAGGCTGCTAGCCGGGGGGAGAAAAGTAAGAGCATGTCCTCCACAATTTCATCTCGCAACTACAGATCAGCTTCCATGTTATTGTTATTTTATGAGACTATGCAATGCTTTCAGACATGAGGTTTTGGTACTGATCCTAAAACTGGTCCTAAAACTGCTAATATCTAAACACAATACAATCAATTGACAAAGCTATTATTATATACTTGAATTCATTTTGTTTTTGGCCACATCAGGGCAGCACATCAAACCATAAATACCATGTTGACATATTATAATTACATTATGTTCATATAGCAATCATGCTAGCAAATTGTTGTTTATTTCCATAAATATTTTTCTTTCCTTTAACTCTCTCTAAGTTGACAACTGAAACCAACATACTTCAAAACCATAGTTCAAAACATGCAACTTTTACTTTGTAGCTGAACAGTCTCTGGCCCTGTTGCAATAGTTTGTATATGATTTCAAAAAATATATTTTATAAATATATAAATTACCAAATAAAAATATTATAAATAAAATGTGTAATATAAAAATAGCAAATACTCACATACATATATCTGTGGATTTGTATTACATATATTTGAATAAGCAATATATGAGTGTGTATCAGAAATCCATTTGTGAACTATATTTTTAATATGGTGTTCATAAAATATACAACAATAGATACATATTTGTGCATTTATGCATTTTTTGGATAATTCTATCTGCAGTTATTTATTATGAGACTGATTAGAATGCTGTAGCTATAAGGCTAAAATAAAATGTATGGCACCAACAACCATGTTTTGTATTTGGCCCCAGCCTTTAATTGTATAATTCAGCAACACCAATTAGAAGAGTCAAATCACTTGATATATTTCCTTGTAGTGGTTATAACATATAATATCAATAAGAAACCAAAACTGACTTTCTCCACTTGCAGATTCTCTGGAAACCTCCACAGCTCCTCCCAGTGGTAATTCCAGTGAGTCTCCCACCCCAACTCCCCCTTCCTTTCTTCCTCTGCTTTCTGCCAATCACGAGGTGCAACATGTAGAGGTAGAACTGGTGACCCCTCCGCCCACCATTATCGGGACGTCACCTAAAACTGTCATCATCCGCCGGACGCTGAAGTATTCAGAGACCGACCTGGACGCCGTTCCGCTCCGCTGCTACCGGGAGACGGACATAGACGAGTTGCTGCTGGCTGAGCAGGATGACGCCGACTCTGCATTTGGGAGCAACCGCAGTGTGCAGGGCACCTCAGGGACAGGCAGCAGCCCGCTGGAAGGTCTGGCGTATCGGAGGACAGAAGGGGAGGAGAGAAGAGGGGGAAGGGAGGAGGACGAAGAGGAAGACGAGGAGGAAGAGGAAGAAATGGTGAGCTGGGCCAGCGTGAGGATGCAAGGAGACAACCGGAAGCAGCAGTATGCGGCACAGGAGGAGCCAGGGGTGTTTGGACACCTTTTGAAAAGGTGAACGTTTGCAATTTGAAAACACATACATTGCAATTCAGAAAGTATTCAGACTCCTTCACTTTTTTCACATTTTGTTATGTTGCAGCCTTATGCTAAAATCATTTGAAATCATTTTTCTCTGTTTTGCCCCTCAACCAAACTGAGCAAATTGAATTGACAATAAACCGGTAAGCAGTGTGACCAAGAACCCAAAGGTTACTCTGGTGATGGGAGAAGCTCCTAGAAGAACAACCATCACTGCAACACTGGGGTTTTATGGCAAAGAGGCAAGACAGAAGCATCTCCTCAGTAAAAGCCCAAGGAAAGCACCTAAAGGACTCTCTGGTCTGATGAAACCAAGATTGAACTAAATGGCCCTAATTCTAAGGTCATGTATGAAGGAAACTGGTCATTTCTGGTCACCTGCCAAATTCAATCCCAACGGTGAAGCATGGTGGCGGCATCATGCTGTGAGAGTGTTTTTCAGCACGGGGACTGGTGGATAGAGATGCAAAGTACAGAGATATTCTTAATGAAAATATGGAGAGTATCCAGGGCCTTGGACTGGGTTGAAGGTTTACCTTCCAACAGAACTATGACCCAGTGATACGTCATTGTCCCTGAGCATAGATGGCTCAGGGACAACTCTTTGAATTTCCATGAGTGGCCCAGTCAAAGCCTTGATTTAAACCCAATCACACATCTGAAAATGTCTGTTTACCAATGATCACCATCCATGACAGAGCTGGAGAAGATCTGCACAGAAGAATGGTAGAAATCCCCAAGTCCTGGTGTGGATGTTGTGTCATATCCAAGAAGACTTGAGGCTAATCACTGCCAAAGGTGCTTCAAAGTACTGAGTCTGAATACTTATGTCAATGTGATTTCCCCTTTTCCTTTTTAATAAATAAAAACGTTTCTAAAATCCTGTTTTTGCTTTGTCATTATGGGGTACTGAGTGCAGACCGATGGGGTGGAAATTTATTTGAACTGTTTTAGCAAAAGGTTGCAACATAATAAAATGTGAAAAAAGTGAAGGGGTCTGGATACTTCCTGAAAACACACACACTGATAATGTGTGTGTTTTACACAAGCTTGTAAACACACACAAGTTCACCACTATTATGGCAAGGCAGGATTCTCTCCTGACCTGCATTTTGATCTAAATTTAGATCTCAGTCATAACCTAGTTTTCTTGTAGACTGTAAGCAGGTTTGGTGTCATTTTTTTTGCATTAAATAGACACACCTCTCCAACAGTTCAGTACATTAATGTTGGGAGAGAGAGCTCCTTGCTTAATGTGCATTTAAGCATTTCTTTACAAACACAGCTGTGTTGTTGCAGTGTTACTGAAACCTCCCTCTCTGTCCAGACCAATGGAGACTTTTTTCGACAACCACCATCCAGCCCTGAAATCCCCCATCCTGGTCTCTGGCCCTCGCTGTGCCGTGGAGGACACTTTCAGCCGCCACTTTGAGAGCATAATGGAGTCCCACCGAGCCAAAGGGACGTCATACAACAGCCTCGACAGCGAGGAGTTGCTAACCTCGAGCACCCAAACCGTCCTGACATTTGACCTCCCCACATTAACTCCTGCCATCCACGGGCCAGTCTGCCAGAGCGCCAGGCAAATCGTCCAGCTCAGCTTCGCCCCGTTGGCACATGATGAGAGGCCCAGCCTCTCTGATTCTATCTTTACTGTGACAGGGGACTCGGACGCCACCAGAGCCCCCTCCAGTGAGAGGCTGAGCAGCGGATCGGACGACACACCACCCAGAGGGCGAGATTGTACACAACTGGGGAGCAGCTGGTACAGCAACCCGTCTTTCTCATTACTAAGGTGAGTTAGTGTATCAAGCTAATCTGGTAAGTGTTACCGTGTCTATCGCCCTATTCAAGCAGGTCTCACATGGTTTAGTACAGGGGGTGGGCAATCCTGGTCCTGGAGGGCCGGTGTGGGTGCAGGATTTTGTTCTAACCAAGAAGTAACACACCTGATTCTACTAAGCAACCTCTAGAACCATTGCCAAGGCCTTCATTAGTAGAATCAGATGTGTAACTTCTTGGTTAGAACAAAATCCTGCACCCAGACCAGCCCTCCAGGACCAGGATTGCCCACCCCTGGTTTAGTAACTACTTAGCTGCAGAAGAAACTAGTGGCCACCAAAAAATCCAAAAAAATCTGCCCAATCTGGAGCCAATGTTTGGTTTGTCCTTTCTGGGCTGCTGTAGAAACATGGTGTGTAATGCGGTGGGCTTTGCAGAGAGGGGCCTGTTCCCATTTTAGATGAAAATAACTCAATCTAAAGTAATAAAAATACTATAAATAGTTGTCATTACTGTCTTCCATGTCCAAGGGCTTCTGGAAAAATCTTTTCAGTTGTGGAGCTTGTCTCCTCAGGTATTATTGCTATTATCTATTGAACTATTGCGTGTGTTTGATTATTAGAATGTATTTCTACACCTGGATAGTTGTGATATCTACCGATAATATTCAGTTTAATATACACACAAACTAAAAGATAGTTGGAGTCATATTTTAAATATGGATCTTCAGTGGTAATTCCCTTAGGGATGAATCTATTTGATATATTAGATCCCTGCTCTATAACATACAGCACCGTTCAAAAGTTTGGGGTCACTTAGAAATTTCTTTATTTTTGAAAGAAAAACATTGTTTATGTTCAATAAAGATAACTTTAATCAGAAATACACTCTATAGATTGCTAATGGATGCAAACAGTGTTTTTTTCTTGCAATATCTACATAGGTGTATAGAGGCCCATTTCCAGCAGCTATCACTCCAATGTTCTAATGGTACAATGTGTTTGCTAATTGCGTCAGAAGGCTAATGTAGTCAAAGTTTCTATTTATTTTACAAGTCATGGTGGGACTTTTCATGGAAAAAACTAAATCACCCCAAACTTGTGAACAATTAGTTCACAAGTTTGTGAACTATTAGTTCACAAGTTTGTGTAAGGACCAATAAAATTGGTCTCATGGTTAAAATCTCCTTCATATAAATTGTCCAGAAACATCACAATTTGCAGAGTTTTGATGCAGTTTTGAATTCCTCTCATCTGAGGTCAGAACCCTGTTAATGGACTGTTGTCTGGCTCCACTCCAGATAAATGAGTGTCTCCGTTTCTGTCGTTCTCCTTGTACAGAGCAGTGCTGCAGTGCTATTCTGGACCGAGTAGATTAGAGTGAAGGTCGCTCCAAGGCTGACTGCTTCCTCTGCCGTCTGCCCCGCAGCCCTGTGAATGTATGTGTGTTGTATCCGAGTCCATCTGTGCATTTTTCTGTCTATATGTGTTTGAGTGTGTGCATGTGCTTTTCGCTGCGTGAGAATGTGTGTGTGCAAGTGCTCTGTGTTTGCCTGTGTGTGTGTGAGAGAGAAGGAGGTGTATGCATTCTAGACAGAGGCAGATGGTTGTTCCACCAGCGAGGGACTCACCTTGAACTGTCAAGTCCCACCTGCAATTCAGCTGCAACTTCATTTTAAATTCAAAATCCCTTTGTCCTTATGTTATACGCTGGATCGCCACACCACAAACCAGCACCACGGTATCTTATTTGCTTTGGTTTGTGCCCTGCAGGATACCCTATATGAAAGATTCATCTGGCACTATCTATTCATCTGGGACTAGTGTGATTCAGTCCGTCTATCTCTGCTTCTCAGTTGCGACCGGTTCTGTGAAAGTCACCCTAATTTAGTGTGACAGCACTGCAGAGGGAGAGCAAACACATTGGGTCACCTTGTTGCTCAAACCACTAGATGGCAGAAGAGGCAAGCTATGAGAAGAATTAGTAGTCAGTTTTTATCAGTCGTTTTGGTGCATTTCTCACCATCACTATTCACATTTGCACAACAGTTAATGCATTTCTCAAAACAATTAGAACAAACTGCAAAACCTAGCTGATAACCTGCATAATGTGTCATTTGCTCAAGATAGATAGTTTATTCCTCAAAAGAAAGTATTCACGTCATGACACCACTGATGATGAACAAGATAGTCAAAGTGTCATTATGACAGTTTACTCTGTAAATGTTTTGCAATGCAAAAGAGATCAGATCATGGTGATACAACCTAAAAATACTCAAGACAGCACTATTTACACAGCCATTAGAAATCTACAGTAAAGTGACACATCGTGGGGTGATTGAGTACAAACACTGAATATGTATGTTTCACATGTTCACTGCATATGCTCTTTGTAATTCTAATTTGTCCACAGCAAAAGTGTGTGCAAAAGAAAGAAATTATTCACAACAAACATAAACTCCCTTTGGATATAGCTGTGAACAACTGTAACAATATTACAGATCATATTGGAACTGAGCATACACAGTACTATAAATCACTAATTCACATCTAACAATGTTTCACACACCCCTTCTTATCAAAGCTGAGTGAAACTGGTCAATTTAGGATATATTTTCAGAAAAAAAATGTTTAAGAAATAAGAATATAGAATTTGCTTCACTGATTTTGGCTAGTTGAATATTTTTGTAACTATTGACTCAAGTAATGAAGTTAGGAATGTTAGTTTTACCAGTATAGTTCATTTTGACTGATATGACAATGATAAGTGAATGATAATGGTATGAAACAGCAGAGTCGTATGACAGCAACTGATGCATGTCCGAAAATCTTTTGGAATTTGTTTTAAGAAAAAAAAATCGCTGCTATAATGTACAAATGACTGAATGTTGTAGAGGATGTGCAAATGTTAACAGTAATGTGAGAAATGCATTAAAGTGACTGAGAAAAACTGTAATCCAGTTACATGTTTGGGAACTTTCAGCAGCAGGAATAGAGGTATTTATGTGTGTATATGTGTACTTAGGTTGCTCATGTGAGCAACCTAAGTTGTGAATCTGTTTACAAAAGTGATCCAGTCTTAAATTTCAGGTGCTTCATGTAGAAATCCTCATGAATGATTAAAACACAACCGCTTTATTTTGCTGTCATTATTGCGTTTTAATGTCTTTGAACCTTACATAATGTTCTTATTTTGACCCTATCCAAATAAAAAAAAGACTTTATCTGTCCCCAGACAGATTGTAATGCAGCAGCATTACAATTACACAAAATAAAGGGTAGATGCAGAGAGAAATTCCCACCATAATTAGTCTTTATACCAAACCTTTAAACAGCAGATCTGTTTTTTATTCATGAATCCATAATCAGTCATAAATAAGTGGATGGCTGATCCTTGTGAATGAAGCTTTCAGAGAGCAGAGATTTGTCTCAAGGTTTTAGTTATGTATTTATGGAGAAAACCCATTCACAGTCACACTATTTTATGGTCTCATGTTACTTTATACAGGAGAACCTAAGAGTGATGTTATTGACTGTGAAGAATGCAGTAACATTTTTGGATAAATATGGATCAAATGTAACCATAAACATGAATATCAGCTCACACAAATATGAGAGCTTATTTTAATAATTATATTTAGCTTAAATATTATTTTTTTATATATTCTGGGTGACTTCAGGAAACTTAAAGCATCTGTTCACATTTCAGGTGTCACTACACCTCGCTGTAACTCATCACTCTGGCTATTAAAAGATTCATTTAAAACCAGTATGGACAGAAGGAATAGTTGTGGCAAGAACAAAGTATTTAATTTGTGTTCATTTGGGCACCTGACTGAAAAACTAAGCCCCACAATTAACTCCCTGATAGCTATTATATGTGTGTTTTTTTCTCAACTTCCCTATTAAACACATATGAAAGCGAATCAAATTACGCAGGTAAAGGTAAATGTTTGCCCAACGCTGTTCTTATCACACTTTTATGACTGAGGCAGCCCTGCAGCGGCGGAATCCAGGAACGAGACAAATATTTCCGAAGCCTCGCTCGTACTTTGATAAAAGTTGGAATTTCACTCCCCTGCCCCCTCCTCCTCCTCCTCTCCCTCACATCACCCTTTTCAGATGCTCTTGTACCATTACACAGTGGCTCTTTGTGCTGAGTTGCTCAGTGGACTGAGAGGGGCTACGCGGGGATACCGTTAAACCAAAGGCCGACGCTGGGATTTCTCTCAGGACGTCTCGGCCTTTTGCGGCTCCTTGTTGAGACAATGCTCACGGGTGACAGAGCTTGAGCTAAGAGTGTTGGGTTAATTTTATGATTATGAGCCCTGGTGAGGTGTATTCTGAAAACAGAAGCTACGGTAGCCTCAGAAGTTTACAAAAGCCAACTATTCTTTCCCCGGGATAGTTATGAGTTTAGTGGCACACACCCACTGGATCTCCCTCTCAGTTTAAAACCTGACACTTCTTTGTTTCCTCTGTAGGTGTGCTAAAAGCTCACAACAGAAACAAGACAGACTAGAATTTGTAGACAATAATGCCCCAAGGATGGACTGCGTGTAGCTGGAGGTGCAGAGAAGGGGACACAAAGGGCGAGGGGGGGGGGGGGGGGGGGGGGGGGTTTAGGTAACAGAAAACACAAGTTTCATGCCATGCCTCGAATCCAAGGTCAGCAGGGGACAGTGAGAGTTTACACAGCGTAACAGGGAGGGAGAAAGAGGGAGGGAGGAGTGGAAAGAGAGAACAGGAACAACAGCAAACAGACTCAGAAGGGGAAAAGATAGAGACCGAGAGGCACTGCAGGACAAACAGTTCTTTTACTTTGGTGTGGGGGGAGAAGGAGGCTCGCTGTGAAGATCAAATGACAGCAAACACAGAGGGAGAGTGAGAAAGTGGAGGGAAGGAATGGGGGGTGACCCACGAAGACTCAGACGGACTGAAAACCGAGCGGAGGAATGTCAGGATCGGCGGGCCCCTTGAGAGCAGCTACAGGTGTACGGCTGCTTTAGCTCGGGAGGGGGGGGGATAAAGGGCGGACGGGGCGGCGATGCCGTCGGGTTACGAGGCCAGGAGGAGAGGAGGGGTCAGCCGGGTGAGCAGTCTGAGAAGAGGCGGCGGGCAGGGGGCGGCGATGAGGACACCTTCTGTCTTCTGCTGCCACGGTTCAGCTGCAGTCGGAGAGGAGAGGTATTTGACGATCAGGCGGTCATGCCACAGGTAGGACAGACCCGTCTGTCATGTATCGCACAGAATTTAAACACCACGTTTGGCCGGAGGGAAAAATTCAAATCGTCTTGTAGGCATCTGAAGCTGTGCTGTGCTTTGTGTCAGCCAATTCATTTTTGATTTCACAGTCTACAGCTCTGCAGAATAGATCTTACTTAAAATGATTGAATGATTGTAAAAATGATTGAAAATTCTGAAAATAACTTTTTTACTCAAATACTGTTCTCAAGTGAAATTTGGAGATACTATACTTTTTTTAAAAAAACTTTCTACTCTTAAATTATTTGACAGTGTTATTAAAAAGTTACTTTTCAGATGAAGACAATTGATAATATCGCAAAAAACACAGAAAATGTTGAAATAGGAGGCCAAACTTTTCTCTTGTGTCTTCTTGTCTAGTCTAGAGTCTAGTCACGGTGTTACATTTCAGATGTCTATGAGATGTTAACAGCTCCACTAAATGAATCCACTCTAACTTCTCCCACATGCTCTCCTCCAAATAGCCACTCAATCCTGAAAGAGGTCAAATTATTTAATATTTCATCAAAAATCAAAGATTAAAGATTATTAATGTAGAATCGATTGTGTATCAGAACTTTCTTTTTAGCTTTTCCTTCAGTCTGCACTCATGGATGATTTAGGAAAAAAAACATGATTCCTATTGTAATGGTAAACAAGTCTAGGACAAACCTAGACATTTTAGAGAGTGGCACTGTATGTATCCTGAAATCTAAGGCTTTATATGGCTCTGTGGTAGGGATGCATATATTATAGCCATCACTCATTAAGTGAACATTAACATTAAACGTCAAGATTGAAATGTACTATTTAGCAGAGCAAGCAGAGGGTCAGAAAACAAAGTGACAAGCTTCAAGCTGCTGTTGGTTCTTCCTGTGGACCGTCGTTCATCCCTCATCCCTTATTCATATCAGACCACCCCCACTTCCCACATTGAATCTTGCAATGAAACCAATATGCAATATGTAGCAGCTGAGCTACAGAGGTGCAACGTAAATGTCCCGTTTCTGTTCACAGCAATCATTTTCAATGACAATAAAGGCAACTTTACTATCCGAATTATAACCTAACCCCAACCCTTCGGATGCACAGGTGCACAAGTGCATGATGTCATCTCATAGACTTGGAGTTGGTTCTCTTACAATGACAGCTCTGGTGCAGCTGAGCAGGAGCAACTAGTAATCACAAAACCACAAAAACAATCATGCGCAATCATGTGCAAATTTCATGCGTGGAATCTAGCCCAAAATTTAATGGGGTCATCCCTTGGACAGTTCTACACCTTAACATTAAGTTTTAATGTTAAGTCATTTCAAGTATTTTTTCCATAATCCTTTTTATAAACTATCACACTAGACAGGCAGACAAACTGCAGTGAATAATACCTCCTTGCCAAAGGTAAATATATCAAAGAGACCACTACTTCTACTTGAGTAGGATTATACATGCAATATTTTTACTCATAAATGAGTATTTTTCTATTATATATATTACTCTCTTGGTACTTCTACCTAAGTAAATGATCTGAATACTCTGCTTCAAAACTGCAAAGCTGAGATTTACATATAAATTTTGTGTTTGCTCTGCTCTGGCTTTCATTCTTCTTCTGTGTACTCTCTGAAAGCAAAGCTGACCCTTGATCCCTCGTTGCTTTCTTACCCAGTCAGCTTATGTTATTAATTACCGCTTGCTCTGGAGTGATTTTGCCTGATTCGTCTGCTGCATAAAGATGTGTAAGCGTGAGAAGCAGAGCCCTGTGTTGGTGGTTTTTACTCTGCTTGTTCCTCATGCTGAGGAACCCAAATGCTTGTTCAGGAAGTGTTCTTGCTTTTTTGGCATACGACTCTCAGTTGTCGGGCTGGCATTGTTTTTCTCTGCCCAGCTGGCATGACCAGAATGGCCACACAGTGCTCGACGGCAGCGACAGCTCTCAAGCATCACATCGAATCCTAAGTGAATGAACTCAGAAACCTCGTTTCTGTCATCCATATTCCAGCAGGAGCCAGAAAAGCAGCTCTTTTCTCGCCCAGCGTGACGTAACATGCTTAAATTATTATTGCGGAATAATTCAGACGAAATAAGTTTCGCAATTTTGAACTGGATAAAGCTTTTGAAGGGGCTTAATTAGGAAGTGGTAATGAGAAAGTGAAGAAGCCTGCAAGGAATCCTGCGAAAAGGGGAGGTTTTGTTTGTAGTCGGTGTGTAATTATGCCAAATGTTGTGTTTGATGATTTGCACGAGTTCTGTTACAGGTCTGATACAGGTTCTGTTTATACTGCATATTTGAACTCATTCATTTCTGCTCTTTATTATACTCTTCCACTGCCTCCCATCTCTCAATCCACATGTCTTTCAATCCTCTTTCATCAGGCTTCTTTATCCACTCACCATTCATCCTTCAACAGATGTTTATCTTCCTTTGAAGCTATATTCTCTTCATTATCTTTTTCTGTTTTCATCTCCCCACCGTGTATTTTACTCTTCTTTTCCCTAAAACATTGTGTTCAGCAGGAAACTCGGCAGAGCATAAATCAGATATTAGTGTTATTAAATTATTGATATACCTGAGTTATTAGTTTTATTATTATACCACCATCCCTCTTTGTTCCCCTCTTCATCCTTTTCTCTCTGTCCTTTTTCAATTATTCTGTCAATTGAACTTCTCTCTCTCTCTTTCTCTCTCTCTGTCCGCGTCCCACTTTTTCTCTCCTGGATCTCTGCATCGTAATGTGCTTCATTTCCGTTCCTTTCCATTTATTTCTCTGAGTCACGCACTATTTCTGCCCCTCTCTCTTCAACCTCTAACTCACTCCTCACCCAACCTACCAGCAGGGAGAAGGCCCGTCTGGCGACAGATTCGGAACTGGACCAGGACCTCAGCGACAGGCTGGGCCTGGGCAGCAGCGACACCCTCACCAACGGCAGCCACCGTGCTGACGTGGCAGCCGCCAAACGTCTGGCCAAGCGTCTCTTCAACTTGGACGGCTTCAGGAAGTCCGACGTAGCACGCCACCTCAGCAAGAAGTGAGCTAGGAGAAGTGTTATTATGTGTACTCGCTGTGAAACGCAGAAAACATGCACGACTGTAATCTTTGCCCACATGATCATTGTTATTATTTTACTGACATCACAGCTATCGAGCCAATAACTCGCAGGTATCTCTGAAGATTCTCAGTCATCCAGGTGTATCCAATTCAAAACTGTGTCACAAAGATGTGACACCATAGCAACTACATGATCACCCCATGCAACCACCTATGAAAGTCTATGCAGTGACTGAAAAAGATAGAACTTGTATTAGCAATCACTTAACCAACTAAATTGAATTGTTTCAAGTAGTTAACAAACTTTGATTTGAATTGTTTCAATTGGTAACACCTAAATGAATATGTTCATTGACATTAAATTAAAGTTTCAGTGAATCCAACTTATTCAACTTAAGTATATTGAAAATAAATTCATAAATTGTAGTTTCCATTTAATTTAATTTCAATGAACGTATTCATTTCTGTGTTACCAGTTGAAACAAATCAATTAGGTTTGTCAACTACTTAAAACATTTCAATTAAGCTGGTTTACGATTTTCTTTTTTTAGGCGTAGAAACCACCATGAACACCATAGCAACACCGCACTAACTACCTTGAAAAATATTTTTACACCCTAGTAACACCTTAGCAACCAAATATTTACTACTTCTAACCGATCTATCACCAATGTATCAATAATTAGCAACATATCAGTTCCTAGTTGTAAAATGCTGGTAAGTGATAAGCTAATGTTTACATACGAGTTAGCTTCCTAGCTAGTTAGCTAGAGTCCTGTTCTGTTGCACTGCTCTACAAAGTACTGTAATCTGCATGTTAGGCCTGAATGTTTCGATCAATTTTGATAGAAAACCGCAATTTAAATTTCAAAGCTGCGACCCAGGTTTTGTTCCTGTCTAATAAACTAAACTATACACCTGTATGCCGCCTCCCTACCATCCTGCCTACCTCAATCAGAAGCAGCATATTGAGCATACAGGACAGGTCCTGTGTTCTGGAGTCCAATCAGTGTAATCTGGTCATCATTTTGTAAAATGGCTTTGGCAGGACTAGAAGCGAAGTTTAATGAAAACGAAATCATGAATGAAATCGAAATTGCAATATGTGCCAGAAAAATTACAATTTCTTTTTAAATTGTTCAGCCCTGCTGCATGTTTTTAAAATGAGAAACTTTCTGCTGGATACATGTTTATTTAATGAATACTAATCTATTACAGCCAGGACACAGTCTGTTCTCACTATATTTTCATTATTTTTTCTTCACAGTTCTATTAAATTCCATCTACATAGACTAGTGCTGTGTTTTAGAGGACCTGCATTCCTCCGGTTCCGTGCTGCCCAATCACCCCATCAGTCTGTCAGCTGCTTGCTCGTTTCATGAGAAAGAATTTGGGATTAAAGGGTTTCCTAACTTTCTGACAGACGCTCCCTGGGAATCTCATCTTTTTATTTTATGGCCTCCAGTCTACATCTCAAGCTGACTGTGCCAGTGCACACTGACTGAAAGCCCAAACCGAGACCATTCATTGAGCCTTTTTGTCTCTTTTTCCTATGCTCTTTTTTTTTGTAATACTGTATTCCTCCTCATATCATCATTCTAATTATTATAATGTCTGTGTGTCTGTTTACAGTAACGACTTCAGCTGTATGGTAGCAGAAGAATATCTGAGTTTCTTCAACTTCACAGGCCTCGCCCTTGATCAGGCATTGCGGTAAGAACAATTGAACATAATACATATAATTATGAAGATATTAATACTTTATTAAGACAGACAATAAATTATTCCCTGCTATCCTGTTTATTACATTAAATTATACAATATACTTGCTTAATTTTAAATATATTTCAGGCAAATAACCAATCATTTTCTGCATATTATTGTAATTATATACACCCCATCACCACAAAAAATAAAAAAAAATACATAATGCATTTTCATGTTTAAAGAATGAACATTTGTTTAAATCATACAGTCACTCTCTGTGTGACGGTGGATGGTAGATGAAAAGTTGCACTTTTTATATCATAATGCCACTGTTGCTCCTGTAAATAAAATGAATGCTCAATTGTTAAATACTGCTCTCTAGAGGGCAGCTTTGGGCTTGCAAATAAAAGTAAAAAGTCAAGTAAAAGTAGTAATGAAATATACTAAAGGTTTACAGTATTGTAAGTATTGTCAGAATAATATTTAAATTGAGTCTTAAATCTTCAGTTTTTGTTTTTAATGGGATACAAACGGTCATAGTACTGTGTATATTTCAAATCGCTGATTACAGAAGGATTGCATTGCGAGTTAATTAAATGTATAAATGTATATATGCATAGACTTGGTACCACAAAGAAGCAAATCTTCCATTACATCGGTTGCTATAATTAGTCACAGGTCATGTTTGGATTGAATATGAATTGTGTTTGTGGCTGCAGGACTTTCCTCAGGCAGTTTGCCCTCATGGGAGAGACCCAGGAGAGAGAGAGGGTGCTATCACACTTTTCGAGGCGTTACTTGGGCTGCAACCCCAAAGCCATGCCATCCGAGGGTAAGTACTGCAGGGAAGTCTCCTCGCAGCCAGCGACAGAGAGGTGACGATACCCCTGAATATTTCATGCACTCATGAACTTGTATTTTACCTTTCCTATGTTTTCTTATTCTTTTAAAGTTATTTTTGTTTAAAATCTGGTGTGAAAAACTATGGATATTCTCCACCCTATGTCCAGGCATGATTATAATATATAAATATAGTTCAGAGGAATATCATCATAGAGAGGAATATTTGTTATTTGCCAAATTGCCAGCAAACTTAAGCTATATTTGGTCTTTGAGAGAATGTTTAATTTCGGTAAGAAAACTCACAAATGTTTTCGTCCTTCAGATGCAGTTCACACTCTGACCTGTGCCATAATGCTGCTGAATACAGATTTGCATGGTCAAGTAAGTTTGTGTGTGTGTGCTTGCATGCATGTGCACGCTTGTGTGTGTACATCAGTGTTTAAAACCAACTACTGTACTGCAATTATTGCAAAATGACAAAAAAAAACTGAGAAAGAAAAAAGAAGTTTAATGAACTGCAGTCTCCTCAAAGGCCCTTTTGATTAACTCTGGAGATTTGGGGCTGTAAGACTCATCCCGATCACCAGCTGATCTGGGTCTGCAGGTCTGCCTGCTGAGCTTCTTTCACCATCATTAATCTGCTACTTTTATAGTCAGAGCCACCCGCCCTTCGCAAATCTGGGCCATTGGTGGCTCTTCTCTGCGATAGTGCAGATCTGCAGATGAATGATTAATTAAAGTGGCTGTAGAAGTGACTGGATCAGGGATCAGGTCAGCGGGGTTTCATCAACTGTTAACAGATTTACTGTGAGTTCAGTCTTTGTTGTGACTCTGTCGTCGCTAACTTCCTCGTTATGATCGTAACGAGGAGAGAAGGAGCTGATTGATGCGAGCTGTAACTTTTTAAACAGGATTAGGGCAGATGATTTTTTTTTTTTGATTAATCCATCGAGCAGACGCAGATTATTTTCTGATTAATCCATCAGGCAGAGCCACTCTTTTTAACTGATACTGAGTGACCAGACTCAGACAACACAGACAATCTTGATTTCATGTGTTGTAAAGTGTAAAGTTTATTCTATTCTATTTTTATAATAATATCCCCAACCATCATAATATCCTCAACCCAGCAGAATGTCTTTGAATTGCTTGTTTTATCTGACTCAGTTCAAATTACAGTCATATAAATACACAATAACACAGCAGAGCACAACGGATTACATTAATTACCAACTATTTTGATAATCAATTAATCAATCTGACTCATTTTTAAGAAGAAAATGACCAAATTCTCAGGTTTCAGATTCTCAAATCTGATTATTTTCTGGTTTCTTTAGTCTTCTATAATAGTGAACTGATGATTTTTGGGTTGTGGACTGTTGGTCTGGACAAAAAAAGACATTTTAGGTTGAATCTTCAGCTTTAGGGAAATAGTGATTGACACCATTTAATGAACCAAACAACTAATCAATTAGTCATTAGATTAATCGACCAACAAAATAGTCATTAGTTGCAGCCCTACAACAGTTTTCCTAAAGCCCAGGGTATTTCTTATTTTATTTCAGTCAATTTCGGCATAAAATCCCAAAGATAGCAAATGTTTGGCATTTCTTTTAGTAAAAAAGAATTTTAACCTATTATCAAAACAGATGCACATCAGTTTTCTGTCAATCAATTAATCAGTGAGTCCTTTCAGCTCTACTGAGTTATTTGCGTTATTTTGCCTGAGCATCCACATGAAGCAAATCTGTAACAGACATTCATGTGGAATGTATTTTTCTTACCATAGTTTCCATTTTCAGCATTGGGTCACATATTACAGGAAATTTACTGTTCAATATTGTTCCTTAATGACTGACTTATTTACGCACTTTACTTCTTATTTCCAAAATGTTAAAGGCTTCGAAACTCAACGCCCATTAGGTCTGTTACATGAAAAATCTCCAGAGTCTGAAGCTACAGCGGTCTCGTAAAGTGAAGTGGATGTGCACATGGTTATTTTTATCCAGATTAGAGAGCTTTTAAAATGAAATAACCTGTGAGCACCACATGCTCAAACATACCATTTAATGTCTTGAAGCAGACCTGCTGAAAAACCACATCCAGCAATGTTAAATTAAGCGTGCACGCATATGTCGAAAATTCTGTTTCTATTTTTTTCCGTTTTCAGAACATTGGCAAGAGGATGTCATGTACGCAGTTCATTGGCAACCTGGAAGGACTGAACCAGGGCCAAGATTTTCCCAAGGATCTGCTTAAAGTAAGCTATTCTCAAGTCTAAAATAGCACACACACACACACACACACACACAGGGACGCTGTCATGCTGTCATGCACAGACACATCCCCAGTGAGGGAGAGCAGACTGTGTGTGCCAGAGCTGTATTGTCCCTCGGATCCGTGCGACTGAGCCCGCCTGTCTGGCTCGTGCTCGCTGCCAGCTGGCGTCCGCCTCATCTCCAGAGGCCTCCAATCAGAGCCCTGCCCGGGCTCGTCACTTCCTGGTGCGCCCAGGCCGCGCCGCGGGGCCGGCGGAGCGATCGCTCTGTGATCTGAAGACAAGGAGAATGAGACGTAACCGCCCTCGGGGTAAAATCTGTATGTGACATCAACAGCATTAGATTAGCTTAACCAAGTTGCGATCGGGGGCGGTAGATCGTGAACAGGGTCACACAGAGGCCTGGGGCCACATCATCATCAATAACCCAATCATCATGGGCCGCCCGTCCGCTGCTGCGCCTAATGATGATGTTGTTGATTCGTTTTCTTTTTTTTTTTCCGCTGAGAGGGCCATCAACATGCCGCAGGGCCCCGAGTGCAAGTCAACAAGTTGTAATGGGGGTGTTTTATAATGCATGAAGGCCACGTCCTACTGCTGAAAAGAAGGGAATGAGTTCTGAGATGAAAAGCTGCACCTGTTATTAACCCATTTAAGCCTATGAGCCTTTAAACCTATGACTGTCATTTAAAAAAGAAACCGTCTGAGAAAGCGAGAAAGACATGTATATATCTATTTCTATATCTCTAGAATAGTCCCCCCAAAAGAATTTTGTACATGGGATAAATAGATTTTTGTTTATAGGCATATTTGTGCCAACAGCAACAATATTAGTGATTAAACTGCTGTTTTCTGCAAAGAAAAAAACTACAAAATGGATACATAACATGATTGTTATTGGCTCAACTTATATAACTATATGGATGATCGTTAAAATCGTTAAAAAAAAATCTAGGATTAAATGGGTTATAGCCCAGATTCCCTCTGGAGTCTGGGCTATAACCCATTTAATCCTAAATTTAATCGGATTGTTTTTGATTACTTTTAACCTTAATGATGGAATATCTTATCAATGACACACAAATTATTAAAAAACACACACTAATTAAACAGGGCGACACAGTGGAACAGGGGTTAGCGCTGTTGCCTCACAGCAAGAAGGTCACAGGTTCAAGACCTCCTTGGTCCTGGGTCTGGGACCTTTCTGTGTGGAGTTTGCATGTTCTCCCCGTGTCTGCGTGGGTTTTCACCAGGTACTCCAGCTTCCTCCCACAGTCCAAAAACATGCTGAGGTTAATTGGAGACTCTGAATTGCCCATAGCTGTGAGTGTGTGAGTGAATGGTGTGTGTGCGCCACGACCATCTGGGGTGTGTCCCTGTAATGTGCTGGGATTGGCTCCAGCAGACCCCTGCGACCCTAATGAGGAATAAGCAGGTATAGAAAATGACTGACTGACACTAATTAAATATCACTAATCTCTCTGGTTTTCCCAGCAACAAAATGCCTTGTTTCGATGTAGAATACTTTTTCTCATCTTTTTTCTCTCCCTGCAGCAAATGTGTACAGACCGTAGTAAAAATATTCAGAGTAATTAGCTTTTTTTAATGTTTGCACAGATGCAGACTAAAAAAGTATTTAACTGTGCCTTCCACACTATAAAAACTAATACCTTCATTATTGGTTGAAGATTATCAAGTTGGATGAAGATGATTAACAAATAAAGTGATGTAAGAGATTACATTGGACTCTTTGAGTTGAGACAACTTCACGGTTTTTTTTTAAGTAGATTGAACACCATCATTTTACTTTACATGAACTCATAAAAATCAAGTTATTTTATAGGTTTATCCAACATTATCAGTAGTAAATGAATTTTGTATTAACTCACATTTATTGTTCATGTACTCAACAATCACATAGTTAAAACTACTCAAATATACTGTAATGACAATAAATTGTTATATTTATAATTTAGCATTTAAAGTACAAGTATATTGTTACTTTTTACAACAAAACAAATAAAATAAAGTAAATCACAAGCATTAAAATATCTGAAACCTACACTTTTAACAGTGCACTTTCCACTTTTATTCCTTTTCTATCTCAATGAGCCTCTCCTATTTTCTAACCCCGCTCCTCCTCCCACTCCTTTTTTCTACCTTTCTGTTATTTCCTTTCCTCTCTGGCTGCAAATGCGGCCTCTCTCACTCGCTCCTTATCCTCTGTGTTTAGCTCCAGTGCAGTTTCATCTCCATCTCCGGACTGTGTCTCGTTGTCATTAATCTACACTCTTTCACTTCCACCCAATTCTGGTCGCTCTTCTCCCTACCCTCACTTCCCATGACCTAACCTGTTGTCTTTTGCTTGTTCCTAAACCTCTCTGTCCTTTTTCCCTTCCTCTGCTTACCTCTCTTCTGGTTTGTGTTGCATCACTTTTTTTATCCAGTCGAGTCAAATTCAATTTAGTGCATGGGCCAGATACGGCACACGGGTATGTGTAAAAATGAACATATAAATATCAACACCTACAAACTCTCCTCCTCCTTTTAATGAATTTTAATGTAAAGAAATACATTATAGATATTTACACAATAAACAGGAGAGATGGCATAAGGAAAGAAGTGCCATTTCAACAATATATCTCATTTATACCAAATTTTGTTCTGGTGATTTTTTTTTATCTGTCACAGTATCAGGATCCATTTAATCACAAGCAAGTTCAGTACACTATTCTTCTATATATCATAAGAGATGCATCAGGTATTTTCAGGAATTAAATGCGTACTACATCCATATAAAATATTTTTCACAGAAACCTCACCTGTAGTAGTTGTGAATTTGATCTACTACAGCAAAAAGAATGATTCAAAAAAAGTGGATTTATTGATTTTTAGTGAATATCTTCATGTGTAATCCATATAAAATATTTTCTCACCAAACCTCACCTGTAGTAGTTCGGGCATTGTGAATATAATGCAGCAAACAGTTGAGAAAAGTCATTTTGTTCATGTAACTTGCAGACGGTCCCTAACACGGACCATAGTGAATGATGCTAGTCCACTTCCAGGTAAACCTGATTAATTACATATTAAAATCAAATTCAGTTGTGTGTCATTTTTTCCATATTATATTTTCGCCTACAATTGAAATATGCTTGCCAATTGAAAATGAAAAGAATGAATGACTGATTAGTTGCAATCCGGGTGTAAATGGGATTTTAATGAATAAAAAAGAGCTGTGGGAAAACATAATCTGCTCCACCTTTAACTAGTTATTAATTCACACAGAAATGAATGTGTTTGTGAATTATTACAACATTAAAAATAACAGTCTCAGTCAGCCAACTCTCCTGCCCAGAGCAGCTGGACAGCATTCACAACCCAAGGAGAGGTTAAAGTGCAAGTGCATCAGCTGTTCAGAAGCTTTATGGTTTGTGGTGCAAATGAAGATTTTGACCTGCTTTTAGTAGACGAAGAGGGACGGTATCATCGCTCAGATGGCAACTGTTCAAATGAAGCGGGTGTTTCTGGTTATTGACAATATTGTTTGCCTTATTTATGCCCCTGTCTCTATAAACGGACCCAGCATCAGTTTACTGCTATTGTAAGTGTTTTCCTTTATGTCTTCTCCTGTGCCTCATTTGTACTGTATTTCCAAATCAGCAGATGATACAAAAGGTTAAAATCCTTTAACTAACTATTTTGTTGCAGATCTGGGCAATAAAACCACATGAATATATATTGTCATGGTCCGGATAATCAATACAATAAGAAAAAAGATCAATATAATTATAATATTGATACTTTCACTCAAGGTTTGTGTAAAAAAAAAAAAAAACTGTTCTTGAGTCATTGTTATCCATTGATACAAATTATTTGATATCAAATATCACCCAACTCTACATTTACGTTTTAAAAGTAGTAGTAGTTAAGCCTGTTCCCTAAATATTTAAAAGAAAATCAAACATTTTTATCAATAGGCTTTTTTTATATATCACCCAGCCCTATTTTGATGTAAATATTAAAAGACAGTGGTTTCTTTAAAAAGAAAAGAGAAAGAAAACATTCTTTGCTGTCTAGTTTCATTTCATTTTACACAAATCATGCAAATTTATCTTTTATTAATCAAATTGCATGTATCAAATCAACTTAATTCCATATATGGCCTTAGTTCTGTATAGTCAATACTTTACTGGGACATGTCACCTAAAATAACCTAAAATATTGTTTCATTACCAGATTGCACAGCAGCTGGTCTGTTTTCACCATTTATCAATGTGAACAATTACTCTCACTATCAATATTTCACTATCAACGTTTTAAATAAATAACTAGACTTGTAGAGACTTATTGATGCATTTTATAATTATAATAATAATTGCCTTTCAAAAGCCATGATACAAAGTGGTTCACATGGGTAAAAATACAAACACACAAGCCATAACCATAGGATTTAAAACAAAAAAGTAATAAAACAAGAGTAAAATAAATAAAAGAAAGTTCTCTGTTAAATGTATTTAAGGAGAGATTTTAAGCAGTTTTTAACATTTATCATGAATATTTGTTATAAAATCAAATTAACGCTTCATATTTACACAGTTTATATTGTACTGGACAATATGACAATGTTTAAGATGGAAAACACTGAAGTCAAGCTGGACCACTGAGCCCTGTACAGAAAAAGCAGAAATCAGCTGCCTGGTGGACTGGAAAATAACCAGAAGGGCTTTGCATCCCCATGACACTTCTTACCACCTCTGCTTCTCAGGTAGACCGCTTTCTCTCCTTCATCCTCAGTTAACTCCTTTCTTTCTTTCTTTCTTTCAAGTCTTGTTTTCTAGCTTTTTTTTTGCTTCATTTCTTTTCCTCCATAATGTACTGGTAGATCCTACCTCTTGCTCAATCATTCTCTCCATTTCTTAGCAGTTCGAGCCACTTTTGATTAAACACTGCGATACTGGATGTTTTCCATTTCCACCAGATGAGTAAAATGGAGCAATCTCTTGAGCTGAGTCTGTGAAGTTTTGGCTTTTCTTAGACGCTTCCCAGCACAATGAAGAAATCCCCAGAAAGTATTTTCCTTTCAATATTTCTTTTTATTCATTAAATTTATCTAAACCTTTATAATGGTGGGAAATAAAGGATAAAGAAGGAGATGGTGCTTGAACATTTCTAACTAGGCGATGACTCAACAAAAGAAGGCACAGTGATTTAATTTGGAACTTGGTGACATTTAGGGCTGCATCATCATTATTTTCAATATCAATTTATCTGATGATTATCAGTTTGTCTAACAAATGACACCATTAGCTGGCTGCCTCATGTTGGATTTTCCCCATTGGCCATTGTGTACAATGTTGTTTTGCAGCCAAGAAGTACACAAAAAATATTTTGAAATTTTAATATTTGAATATTTTAAACAAACAATAGGCAAACAATAGGCAACGCAGTAACAGTACATTCCTTTAAATTTCAAGTTGCATTTACGTTATTTCAGATATGACGGTCTGTTAGTCCATGCTGCGTTGATCATGCAGTGTCCAGACTAACTACATATATACGACTACATATATAGTTAGTTACATCCTGTTTAATTTGATCACGATTTAATAAATATTTCCAGATCAATCTACTCCAATGTATCTACTTAGGCAGGACCACTAACCCACTAGTCAACATGATAATCACAAATCAGCTGATTTATCCTGACTTCAGTTGTCCTTCTTCCATTTTGGCTTCTCCAGTTATTTTTATTCATTCACCACAGTCCAAACTGTTTATAATTGTTCTGCATGTTACAAGTTTAATTCTACAGGATAAATCCCCTGCATCCACTGAGAGTAGTAACTGCATTGAAATTAGGTGCTGTCAGTCTTAAATATTTCAGTTTAACCAACAAAAAAATATTTTTTATTTGGTCACGTTGGGTCACTAACACTGACATATTATCAGGTTTAAGTGTTGTGCCACCATATGATCAAATTGCACCCAATTTGAAGTTTCACTTACTCTTGCAACTTTGACACATTCTCAGATCACAGCAGGGTCTTTGATTAGCACTACTGTGTGTTGAAACTACAGAAGACCAAATTTATAATTAACCAGAAATATCTCTTAAAGGGTTCACAATTTTTCAAGCCAGTTTTAAACAAGTCAGGAGCAGGAATGAACATTGAAACATTTTTTAAATTTAAAAAAAAAATTGGGAACTTTAATTTAAATCTGAATGATGTTGTCCTACCTATTATAAGAATTTAACTTCTAACTTGTATTTGTACATGTCAGAAAAAAACATTTTCCCTGTATTATCTTTATAAACTTGAGCTGCAGATGTATGAAGAGGAAATCTGTTTTTGCTGGACTGTGTATTAGGACATAATGTGTTCATAACTAATTTGTTGCTCACTGTTTGGTTAATTACCGCAAAGAGAAATGATTAAAACTCGTGGTCCCAATGCAACAGTAATAAGCTTTTAAGCCTTCAGAACAACTTGATGTTCCTTTACCAGCCTGCATGGCAGACATAGCTGCTGCTGTGTAACTACCACAGCTCCCTGTAGAATTGGAAGTTCTGGCTGCTGGCCCAAGCTGGTGTTTTGGAAGAAAGTTTCTTATTCTATTGTGAGGCTCAGAGACATAGGCTCTCTCTCTCTCTCTGTCTCCCTCTCTCTCCCCAGCACTGCTCGGGGCTTAAAGCTTGAAGTGGGAGCTAATGATGCAGGAAGTAGGTTACCAACCCGCATTAGAGCAAGAGAACACATTCTGCTGAAATGAAATGTTGTACGGCTCAATCAGATGCTGAACCACACTCTTCAAGCAGTAATTAGGTGCAGTGAAGTTATCGATTACTTAGCAGCGTCAGTGGTGAGGGAAAAGACTGATGACTTGTTTGTTTTTGTAAATGAAGGAGAAATCAAGCCAAGTTTATTCCTACAGCCTTGGGCGACCCGATAGCCAAGTGGTTAGGGCACATACCACATGGGCGAATGTGCCCTGAGCAATGAGTCCCCAGTTAGAATTCTGTCTGGCTCGACCATTACTGCATGTCATTCCCGTCCTCTCCTTCTCCTTTTACTGTCTCTCTCCACTTTAAAATATAAATGAAGGTACAAAAATGCCCCCAAAAGTGATCCTAAAAAAATTGCTTTAAGTTTATATAGCCTAAAATCATAAATCACAGATTAACCTCAGGGTGCTTTATAATCTGTACGGAAATACAGCGTCACCTGCCCTTAGGCCCTCTAATCAAATATGGGAATGCTCCTTAAAACAATTCCTTTCAAGGGACTATTTCTAATGTTTGTGAAGAAATTTACATGTTGTAGTCCTTTTTGGTGCAATAGATTGTAACATTACTTGGGACCCTCACTTTCTCGGGTGACTATAAAAGCCCGCTGAATGACTTTTATGTGAAGGTCAAAGAATGTGCCTTGCCTTCCTGACGCTACCCTCACCAAAAGATACTGTAATCCATCAAAAGAAATACTGGGTTAGCTGGCTCAAACATTATGCAGATATTTGCACCCAGCTAATGAGACTGCCAGCCACCACACAAAAACAACAGAATATAGCTGTACTGAGTTGCCACTTAAAAGCACACATGCGCAGATAAAATGCAATAGTTCCTCAAAAAAGGAGCAGCACCGAACAAGCACCGAAGCAATAGCAGAACATAGCTTTACCTCCTATTTGATTATTCATGGGAGAAGGATTATGCTGCATTTCACTGAAACATGGTGCAAAGTACAAAATTAGAGATATTTTGTGCTGTTATGAGAAGTAGTATCCCCTCTAATGGGGAGAAAAGAACATGGAAGAGACCTCAGAAATTGCGAGAGATGGAGATGAAGAAAGAGAAAAAGAAGCTCAAAGTATCTCATGAAGTCTAACCCTATAGCAGTACAACTAGGTTCTAAACTGGTCTGAGCCAGCCATATATAAGCCTGATCAAAAGTGAAAGATTATAGCCAATTCCTAAATGTAGAGAGGATGTCTGCCCCAGGACTGAGGAAAGAAGATGGTTCCACAGCAGAGGAGCCTGATAGTTGAAGGCTCTATCTCCCATTCTACTTTTAGAGACATGAGGAAACCTCTAATAAGCCTGCATTCTGTGAGAACAGTGTTCCAATTGGGTGACAAGGAGCTGAGCTCTTTGAGATATGATAGTGCCTTACCATTAAGAGATTTCTAGGTTAGGAGGAGGATTTTGGATCCTATTCTTGATTTTACCAGGAGACATTGGAGAGACTGGTGAAATATGATATTTTTTTCCAACTGCCTGTATACACACAGCAGCATTCTGGATCTGCTGTCTTTAGAGACTTGTTAGAGCAGCCTGACAATATGAATTAAGATGAATTGCAGTAATCCAGCCTAGAAATAACACGGACTAGCTTTTCTTCCTTTTTAAAGACACCAAATGTCTGAATTCTGCAATTTTATATAGGTGAACGAAGGTACAAGTATTTGTTTTATGTGCGTAGTGAAGATATGTCTTGGTCAAATATAACTCACAGATTCCTTATGGTCATGCTGAAGGCCAAGGTGATGCAAAACATAGCTATATCACTGGACTGCTTCGAAAGTGTTCTGGCCCAAGCGCAATAGTCTTAGTTTTGTCTGAGTTCAGATCATCCAGAACTTTGTCAAATTTATGAAGTTATTCTATCTGTCTGGTTGTCTTTGTCTGACTTGAATGATGAATATAATTGGGTATCATCTGCATAACAATGAAAATGAATGGACTGTTTTCCTGATAAAATTACCTGAAGCAAATATAAGGTGAATAGTAATTGGTCCAAGTACAGAACTTCATGGAACTCCATGTGTATGGCTACTCTGAAGGACTGTGGTATATAACTGGATAACAAGGACATGTTTAATATATCTAGTGCCAATCAAAGGTTCTATAGCAATCCAGTTGGTATAAAACAGGCTGATTGGAGCTAAAGAAAAAATAATTATAATTTGAAAAAAATAAGTTAGATAATAACATAGAAATAGTATATGTGTATGTTTATGATATGACCGAGGGGCAGTCTTAGGCATTGACCTCATTTAGGAAGTGAGCGGCCTGAGGATAGGAGCCTTTCCTGAGCCTCAGTGCTATATTGGTGTATCGGGTACCTTCTTCCTGACTGCAGCAGGAAAAAAGGATGTTATCAGGGGGGAAAAGGCTGTTAGGCTGGTGGTTGGGATCCCTAATTATTCTCTTTACCTTATTCCTGCAGCAAATAATGCAAAGAGGCCAAATATGTAACTTTTTCAGATTATTAACCTATGTAAAACAGTGCAGCTGGACTGAAGCAGGAATGCATGTGTTTTTTAATAATCCCAGTTAATTTAGTTCTTCATTTCTTTGATACTATAAATATTACAGGTATGATAAAACAAAGGTCAGTCTTGGCATATCCCCTTAAAAAGTAGAATTTTCTCTATTGAAGAACATATCTAACTACTTCTGTCCACAGCGGAAAATGCTACATTGATCGGTAATGAACCATAGCAAAACAGATATCGATTGAGACATCACACGTTTTTAAAAAACAAAAGCAGGAAAAGTATTGGAGGGTAAGGGGCTGGGAGGGAGAGAGAGAGAGAGCGAGTGTGAAAAAAAGAGACAGCTGCTTAGGTCAGCAGAGACGAGTGGCTCCCCCTTTCCCCAAGCTGTCTGAAGTCTCCATGAGGGACAGAGGGAGAGATTTAGACAAGATGTGAAATATTGAGTGAGAGGGAGAAAGGGAGGAAGGGAGGGAGGGAGCGGGAGACTGACAGCAGGTGGAAAAATGGATAGAAGGAATAAGGTAACACAAAACTGACAGATTGATTGAGCTTTTTACAGTTTGCTTTTGGTGAGCAGGTGTTCTCTCCTCTTTATTTTCAGTAACCCAGCTTTATTTGAGTAATTCAGGGTTAAGTGCTTTGCTTTGGCACAGCTTGATGTTTTTTTTGGGACTCAGGCTTCCAAACCGAGGCCCACAAGCTGCTCCCGCCACCGACGGTTAGTAAGGGACGAAGGATAATTGTCAGAAAGAGGACTACAAAGACGGTCTGACGGAAACGTCAGCTCGATGCAGGAAACGTCGTCTCGATGCAGGTTGTTTGGGTTTGGACGTCAAAGACTGGCTCTGCTCCCTGGTGTTCCTTTCTTGTCCGTCCTGATAGAGTCAGAGACGGTGGGGGACAGCACTCACATCTCAGCTCGCCAACATGTCCGCCCTGATGGTACATGTCAAAAGACAGACGCTGGCCATGAGGGAGGAGCTGTTCCCTTCTTTTCTCATGTTAGTTTTTGCTGGGTTTAACAGCAGAGTTTCACAGCACCATCCTGCTTCCCTTAAATTCTAGTTTTATAATGTTTTCGACTTAACAGATAACATAAGATGACATGTAGTGATGCTGAAACCAGGCTGAATACACACACTTAGTAATAGCTCCGGTTGTGATGTCACATCAAGAGTGTAAGTTAATAGTAAATGTCCCAGGATCCATGTAGCTGCCCTCTCCGTACAGAGAGCTTGTACTTGACGTCTGTTCCTGGCTTTGTGCATGGAAATCCAAAAACTTTCATCCACACCACCGAAGCGATAAAAAATATCTTCGGCAACATGAAGCCACACAATCCGCATCAAACAATTCCATGCACAGGCCTAAGCAGTAGGTGGTGATAGCCCTCCTAAGAGGAAGACCATTTAGCCAATCACATGTCTCCATGGATACAACTTCCTGTTTACCACCGCACAGTGTGACATCAAATAATGTTGACAGGAAATTGCAGTACTTTTTTGCGGAAATTATGTCTACCAAAGACAAGAGTTGATCAGACAGATGCAAGAGATTGGCTTGGAAGAGGCATCTCTGAAAACCATTTTAGAAATAGACTCAAGTGGGATTATATATTAGGATGTAGAACAATAAAACGCTAGTCCTGCAGATGGCAGCAATCCAATTTTTTGGATGCCGGCTGCCTTAAAACCCCAAAGAAGAAGAACAAACTGTGGTTTTCCCAACCACACATGACTGCTGAAACCGGATTTTTCGAAAAAGTTCAACCTGGACTTTAGGTTCAGAAGCTCACAACTGTGGTTATGTGTGGATGAAGGGCCAAACCACGCAGAGAAACACACGGGTTAAAAAATACCCACATTGGTGTGGGCAGCCCCTTTAACTGACCCCAGTTCTCTGAGGGAGAGGAGGGGGAAACGATGCGTGAGAAGGAAGAATGCATTAATGCTACAGGTCTAACTAGGTGCTTTTGGACCATAAAAGCGTGCTCATTTCTATTAATAGATCACAAAAAATGAAAATATTAAACTGGGAAAATGGCAAAATATGGCCCCTTTAACAGGTGCATGTTGTGCTGAGGTGAGCAACTAGGCCAGATTTTAATTTCTGCTCCGTTTTTCTATTCCCCGCAGCTACTTCCATCATTTCAATTTGTGCCTTGTCACCATATATGAACGATTGCCGTGCCGAGTCCACTCCTTCTGTTTATTTATTTGGACCCTTTTTACCACCTTCTAACAGCTGGTATTGCATTGTAGGTAGCTCACACACAGGCACCAAAATAATGTAGATAGACTCACCAAATATCTAGTTATCACCTGTGGGTGACTCAGATTAAATTGGCTATCAGAAGGAAATCATAATTCTCAGAAATAATTTATTAATCATTTAATATAGGAGCTTTATTTCATAAAATCCTAAAACCAGGGCACCACATTTACCTCGAAAGGAAATGATAGCCAATTTTATGATTAAAAAATATATATTAAAAGAGTAAAGTGAAATAGTTGATGGGGTTAGGTAAAAGATGGAGATGAGGACAGAGAAATAAAGGAGCTTTACTCAATAACAAAGAGCTGAAAAAAAACTGAATCAAAGAAAACAAAAACCGTTCCTTATTGTCTGCAGCCTGGCTGTTTTCATGAGCTTCACAACCTAAGATCACATACTCTTGAATTTTAAGACAGTACAGTAGACAAAGTAATGTGTAAAAATGCCCCCCATCATTTCCTTTCAGACTTGATATACAATTAGGATAACCTTTTGAACATGAGAACTGAATATTTTAGTTAGTTTTGATTGTAGAGCTCATAATCAATGTCCTCAGTCTTTAATGACTGACACAGTCATTAAATCTACAGTTACACTCCAGATTTCCTTTCCCCTTCACACCTTCCCTGCTACTCACTCTAAAATCAATAATTCTATTAGACAAATTTCTCTTGGGGAAAATGCCTCATTCATTTGTCTTGTAAGCAGCGGTTTCTGTCAGATGCTCAATTTTCTCTGTCGTCCTCGTTCCTGCTTACACTTTGTCTTTTTATGGCTTTTGTTTAAAGTGTAAGCGAAGGATTGTGAATCACAATGTCAATTATGAGAATGGTGCCTTAGGAAATATTTTGTTTTGTTTTTTTTAATTGGTCCAGTATTCTCTTCCTAAAACAGCTTAAATGCAATATCAAGTTCCAATTTGCTCAGAGAAGAGACAGTGAACACTGATGCCTCAGCTCCAGTTCTTCTTAAGAGAAATTCTGATTCACTAGCATCTTACAGATGCATGCAACAGATAGCTAATAGAGATGCTAACATGTTCTACTGTAAATGTGGCCTAGGATAAAGGTCAAAAGACACGCAATGAGTACAATGAATACAAATATTTGAAGGTTATGTTCAGTGACCATATGAATTATCCATATATATATATATATATATATATATATATATATATATATATATATATATATATATATACAATCACAGGATACTTTATTAGGTACACCATGCTAGTAACGGGTTGGACCCCCTTTTGCCTTCAGAACTGCTTCAATTCTTCATGGCATAGATTCAACAAGCATTCCTCAGAGAGTTTGGTCCATATTGACATGATGGCATCACACAGTTGGTGCAGATTTGTCGGCTGCACATCCATGATGTGAATCTCCCGTTCCACCACATCCCAAAGATGCTCTATTGGATTGAGATCTGGTGACTGTGGAGGCCATTTGAGTACAGTGAACTCATTGTCATGTTCAAGAAACCAGTCTGAGATGATTCCACCATTCTCCTCTGACCTCTGGCATCAACAAGGCATTTCCGCCCACAGAACTGCCGCTCACTGGATATTTTTTCTTTTTCGGACCATTCTCTGTAAACCCTAGAGATGATTGTGTGTGAAAATCCTAGTAGATCAGCAGTTTCTGAAATACTCAGACCAGCCCTTCTGGCACCAACAACCATGCCACGTTCAAAGTCACTCAAATCATGATCTTCGTTTGTTGTAATCATCAAGAGCTATGGATCTGGCTCCATATCAGTTCTTGTAATACTCCTTTTGTGGTTACTCCTCCTGTATACATTATGTGTAGTTGCTATTCAATTTTGTTTTGATGATTTCAGCAAGTGCAGAAAAAACATTGAGGTTTAATCATAATGACTTAGAAATCCATGTAGACTTAATGCTGGTTGTGAAGCTTTTTAGGACACATTAAAGCCTGAACACACTAATCATCAGACGGCATCAGGAGGCTAAAAGGAAAAGTGCAAATATGGCTGAATACTTTTTCTGCATGTTTGTGCAGGTGAGGAGAAAGAAACACACTTCATAAACATTATTGATTAAATCAATTATAAGCAAATGAAAAAAAAAACTGTAAGAAAAAGGGAATCTTTAAATCACTTGTACGTTTGTTGCATGGCTGCGTTAATTATATCTGTTGGTGAACTTGAAGTGTGCCAAAATACACCAGGGTATAGTCTGGCCTAGCCTAAAATATATACATGGTTTGAAATAGCTCAGGCTGTTTGCATGACGTTGGCCCAAGGTGTCACGACCCTGGTGGGTGCTGGCTGATTTGGAGATCAAAACAGAGATTGGGCTCATGGCGCCGGTCTACCGCTCCACACCAAAGCCTTTTCTGGACAGAGGAAGACCTCTGGTATTGCACTAGATTAGCTCGTAGATGCTAATAAGCAGGTATAAAGAGTCCAGCACTTCATTTTAGCGCTGCAGTGTAACTGTACATCCGTACACACCGCCTCTTTGTTGTGTCTTACACCTTAAACTTATTTCCACTAACTGATGAACTTCCCTCTGTTCTCCCTCGCACACGCTGTAGCTCCGGGTAACAAGAACAACCCACGCTCATCTGCATCACTATATCATACACACGTTACCTGCCCAGTTCTCACTCTTAAAGAGACAGCCTGTAATACAGGTACAAAACAGACACGCTATCGTCCCCACAGTGAGGGGGAAGCCAAGGACGTATTTTTGGGGTGCCACCCCAAAATTCTGTCACATCCTTGGTGGAATTGACCCCCGTTTCCCTCATTTTCCAACTTCATTCAGTATGCCCTGGATATTAATATCAAATTGAAATGCATTGTTCTACCTCACCCTCCAAATTTAACAAGTAAATTTACCAAAACCTGTTCCTTTAATTCAGAGTTTTAAAGCAGCAATGTCTGACACTCCTTTCCATATAAACACTCTATGTGTGCTAATTCTTTCTTTCTGTTTTTTTGTCCTCTCCCTTTACCAGTCTCTGCCACAACACCACCACTGAATACTAATTGCCATAGCACATATATACAGTATATATATATGTATTTTTTTAAAGTGTGCGTGTGTGTGTGTGTGTGTAACCTCAGCTGCATGTGTGTATGAGTGTATGAGTGGAAGATCCATTTGGGAGACTGTGATTTGCTGGCGATGACTGAGAAAAGGAGGGAGGGAGGGATTACGCATCGATGATGCGAGGGAGAGGGAGGGAGAGGGAGGCAGAAAGGCAGAGAGCGCTGTCCCTATCCGCTTCTTCTTCGCTCTGCGATCCAGGCAGCCGGCTCTCCTTTCCGCAGCAGCAGAAGCAGCAGCAGCATCAGAGGGAGAAGGGCAGAAAGAAAAAGTACTGGATTAGATGGAAAAGATTTTCAACAGATAAGCAAACCGGGCATCGCCAAAGCCAAAGAAGGCATGAAAGACGGCCGCAGCAGGAGAGTGGCTGCTCTCAAACACCCACACCCACCGAACGTGTGACGGGGGAAAGAGACTAAAACCGGTACAAAGAGAGTCCGAGAGAAAATAGTGACCTGGAGAAGTGGATCATAGAGAGGGGCAAGAAACAGCAAAGGATGTCAGCGGACCGATGCACATGGACAAAGAACAGAGGGGAGAAGTGAGAGATATCCTGACAATCAGCACTGTGACTGTAAAATTGATGGAATCCATTTTACAGTGGGGCCAACATGAGCATTCATTCTTCTTTTGTGCCAAATCTTAGCATTTTCAGACCCTCCGCTGCCTCCTCCGTGTCGTCTTCTTTGGCTTTCATTTATTTTATTTGTATCATACCCTGAGTTGTGACGAAATCCAGGGTGCTTTTTGGAATCCCTGCTCTGAAGTCCGAGGGCGGCCGTCCTCCCACCCCTCCGTGTGTGTGTTTGTGTGCCTAATTGAGATTTTGTGTTCATATATGCATAAAGAGCTTATTTGTAAGCCTGTTTGTGCTTTTTTACCCTTCCACATTTCACACCCATCTGTTTCATGCTGGCTGTCCTTTCACACCTCTGCCAGTGTTTCATACCATCTGTGAGAGTGTCAGCTTGTTTCCCTGTGTGTGTGTGTCTGTGTGTGTTAGCGTGTACCTGTCGGTGCATGTATACGGATTCATATCTGTGGTGTTGTCGCCGGTGTTCACTAAAAGGTGGCAGCTGGACAGCTGTCACCTTTGGATAACTTGGCGGAAAAGAAGGTACAGTTTTATGCATCAGCTTGCAGTTCAAATCCCAGGCTGGTCGAGGGAAGTGGCGGATTTATGGCGTTCGTTGTGACCGATTTTCGTCTGCAAGAGAAAGTCACCTCGTCGGAGACGTCCAACGAAGTAGTCGCTTCTGCACATGCATAATACATGGCTGTCCTATAAATAATTCAGCGTCAGGTGGGCACCCCAGCATTGCCTGGTGGACGTTGATCAAGACATTCAGGAGCAAAGCCGTTGGGGTTTGATACGTGCTGGTAGCTGTCGACGGACTGACAGCAGCCTGATGATGCCTTGCCTCCCTCTGGGATCTCTGCTGATTACCCGCTGCTTTCTGTAACAGCTGAAGTCACTTCCAGTTGTCTTGTTTGCACATCAGCCTACTGGACACCATCCAGACCAAGCCAGCCTCGCACTGTTTCTTGTGATATCCCTTCGGATTAACTTTCTGGATCCGTTCGTCTGCTTTGAGGCAGATAAAGTCCAACCGTTCGTGAGAGCCGTTCACCTTCCTCTTCTGACTATGATTGGGGTTAACAGCCTGCACTCGGCAGGTCGCCTACGCTCACGCTCTCTTTGCACTGTGCGCTACGGACGGGACTTCCGGATGATGGACCCATTCCGGTATCCCAGAACCCCACGCTCACGTTCGCTCAAACCTCTGGTCTTTCCAGACTTGCTGGGCAAGGCTCAGGATGGACAGAATCATCCACAGGCCAGGAAGAGGAGGCAGGTACTGAAAACTGTCAGCTGTTACCCGTTACTTTTAATTTCATAAGTCATTGAGACAAATCATTCATCACCACAAATGTCCCGCAGCTTGCATGTTTGATCAACAAAATCAATCTCCAAAACTAAGAGCTGAATCATTTCTCCTACTTTACATATGTCATAACAACTCAAATTTTACTCAATGTAACATTTGATAGTTGATCATTCAAAATCAAACTAGCTAATTCAGAGGTGTCAAACTCATTTTAGCTCATGTGCCACATAGAGACCAACTTAATTTCATGTGGGTAAAGCTGACTCCTCTAAATTTCTCCTTTTTTTTTCATCTAAAGACACAATGTAGAATCTGAATACTTTCACATTAACCATCTATTTACCAAACAGGTGATGAACAGCCTGGGATGTTTTCAGAAAATAAGCCCAATTTAAAAGATATTATTATATTTATTTGTATATCATATTGAGCACTGAAAGCTGCTGTGAATACAAGTACCAAGGTTTTACATTTATGTCAATAAACAAAAACTGCTCTATTTATTCTTAGAAAATCTAAAACTCTGTGTCAATTTTTTTAATTCAGTGGGCTGGATTGGACCCTTTGGCAGCCAGTCCTGGCCCTTGGGCAGACACCCCTGAGCAAAACAAGCTCTCATTGCAAAATCTGACTTAAGACTTACCATCTGATCAGTTTGTGTATGTCCATGTCTGGAGTGTGGAGTAGTTGGTGAGCAGATTGATTCACTGCCAAGCCTGATTGAACATACATTACAGCGCAGCATATTGTTTAAAGACACCACTCAGCGCTCATTTGCTGGCACTTGGTGACGTTGATGAAGGAAGTAGGTGAAGGTGACGAACACCCATCCTTGTCTCAATGAACCTCAAGACTGAATGAGTCTGAGACTGCTGCTCTGATTTATACTCTTTCATCTGCCTTTTTTTCTTCTACCCAAACTCCAGTTCCCCTGCTATTGCTAACGTGTTTCTTTAGGATTTACAAGAGTGATTTCTTTTCAGTATCATGATGCTAAGACCTAATACCAAATCACCCTTTTACCCATACCTATACCCCTTGGAACAGTTTACAGGGAACATGTTTATCGTATTCTTTTAAGCATTTTTTTCAAAGAAATGACTAAATTTTTGTCTGTCTTCTGTTAGCCATTCCGTTTCACCCTTCATTTGAAGTGTGCCTTTTGAAAACACTCCATTTGGAGGGCCATATATCTCTAGCACTTGGCCTTTCTCCTCTTTCTCAGGAAGCATCGGGGACACCCCCTACGAGAACACACAAACAGAGGGCTAGGGCAGAGTGGTCAATTGCATCATGATGTTTCTACTATGTTGTTAAGGTGTTAAATCTATTATAAATCATTCCAGAAACAAAAAACTAATTTCCTTCCAAAAGAGGCCTAAATAGTCTGCACTAACTGTCCATTGGACATATGCTAACTGGATGTTAAAAGATGTTCACTATCTGGCAAACATATCCAATGTAACATGTATAGTTTATGCAGGATTGGACAGGAAATGGTTGGATACTCCAGACGGGGTTCTTGTTGAATTTTACTTGTTACCGTTGCTGCTGGAGATGGGTTTTTTTTGTTTCTGTTTTTTTTTGCGACTGCTACCCAAGAAAAAGACATGCCAATCATAAAAACCTAGAGTTACATTTATGTGACAGATGCTCTCTAGCAGCTGTAGTGATTATGACCAGGAGCAGTGGTGCAGTTCAGATGGCATATATACAGTATATGTGGACAGATGTCCTCATTCAGAGGAGGAGGGGTAGACGGAGATGTCAGCCCAATGGATTTTGCCTCAGAAGGCCGCTGTTCATTTCTTATTTCCAACTGCAGGTTGGGACATTTTTTTTGAAAACTGTAACTAAGATTATCCCCCCATGATGATGTAGGATGCCCTACTTGACCAGATCAACCCTTGCTTGCCTCAGTATATATTCAGGAGGAATTGTGTTCATAAAAGTAGCATTCATTTAAACACATTCATAAGACAGTCTGCAACAGAGACTTCAAAGCTCTGTTTCTGTTTTGCCTCCAGTGTTTCTGTCACTTTCACAAGAAACTTTCTGAGGTTTCCTTGTTCATGTAGTCACTATCTGATGGTTTCAACACCATGAAAATCATTATCATTACTGTTTGGAGCTAAAATGATTAGTTGATTAAGTTTACAGAAAAACAGATATTCTGCTCTATTTTTTCTATTTTCCTAATAGTTAAATTACTGTTTTTAAAGCAGAGATGCTTTAAAAAATCTAGTCACTAGTCACGCTTCCCTATGTTTTATATGAAGTAAATGGAAAATATTTGTGATTTGATAGTTGGTCATTCCAACAACCAACAGTCAATTTTGGGCAATTTGTCCCTGTTTTTGTACATTTGTTGCCCAAATGATTAATCTATGAACCTATAACACAATAAAAGTATCACATTACAGTAGTTATACAGTATGTCCTTGCTTGTCACCATTTCTGGTTGCATTGTAGTGGAAATGCCCTCGACCCAACCGTTTTTTGAAAATTCATCATTTTTTTGTCTTCGCCTGCAATGAAAGTCTTGAAGGCAGATTCTGTGGCTGATCACTACATTTTTACAGGGAACAAATTCACCATTAATATTTGATGTTGACTAGATTTGTGCTACGGAAGCAGTTTGTCTTCTACTTTGAAACTCGCCAACTCCGGCATCCTGGAGAGCTCAGCTGTATTTCTGCCTGTCGTGATTATTAAAATGTATGCGCACATTTAGTTTGAAACATAGTGCGGAATGCTAAAGATTTTTTACAGTAGAGTGCAGGGAAACCAAAACTAATCTGTAATGGTCTGAGCTGGCTATCCGTTTAAATATTCATGAGTATTCCTGATTAGGCCCATTTCAAAGAAAACTCTGGAAATGAACCTGATTAGGCACACCGAATCAAACTCATTATAAATCCAATTTCGTTTGGATAGAAGTCACAATGCAACTCGAAGATGTTCAGAATAAGTTGGAAGCCTAAAACAGCAGAATTCAAGTGAAGCCCATTAGCAGCAGTCCTTTAATCAAAGGAGTGTAATGGAAAAATGATCAATTTTACATGAGCAGGAGGTTTCTTCCCCTCATGGTTAAACAGAATGTATGGTATTGGTCTACAAGGAATACAACGGTGAGCAAGGAGGTGATGAAGTGCCTGTAAGTGTCCTCTCCATCTTCTCAGCTGTCACAGCTGTCTATCAGAAGCAGCCACTGCCTCCATCTGTGTCTTACGTCTGATGGCTTCATACTAAGTGGCTATATCACATTCAACTGGCACGGGCTAATGTCACCAGGGGCTGTAGAGAAGTGTCTAAAGGCCTCGACTGTCACTACAGATTTTGATCAAGTTAAAGCCAAATGTGTTGTGTCTCTGTCCCTTTCACAGCAACCATGCAGCTCCCTCATTAAAGCCCCTTTTTTATTATCCCTGCTGTGGTCTTATTTTTCTCTACTGTTGGTTTCTTTTTTTAGCCGCTTGATTATGATAATAATGGGAATGTGTGTTTTCCCTGAGTGACCCAAAAAAGGATGAAAACTGTAATAAAGAAGGAAAAAGAAAGTTAGAAAACATAAACATAACCCTAAAAAAATTAGCTTAAGCATACGTTTAGATAAATTCAAGTCGAGCTCTGTAGGGATATAGCTAACTTGGTGGTGACGCTTTGGAGACTTGGAGAGTTAAACGCACGATTGGTCCGTCCATCACTCTGTCAGTCAGAGTTTCCAATCGGCTAGCGAGCCTTCAGGTTGCCCCACCCACCTGCTTCATGGAGAAAGTCTGATTAGCTAGCGAGGCTTTAGCGGTCACAGCCCTACCCAGCTTGCTCACTGTGGAGTTTTTACAGAAGAAGATAATATAAGATAAAGCTTTATTTGTCCCACAGTGGGGAAATTGCATTAGCAAAAGCAGTAGAGATGTTTCACACAGCCTATATAAATAAATAAGTACAATATAATACAAGATAATATACGATAGATGCACCATATATACAAAATAGATACAAGATAGATACTCTACAGTGAGTAGGGTAGATTATTGCACATGAATTGCACATTAATTGCACATTGCTCGTTAAGTTTGTTAAAATCTGCTATTTAATACAGCTGAATCAGTGTGATTTTTGTCATATTTATTAAAAAGGTGATTTTCTGGTTTCATCTACAGGCTCTTTACAACTCAATCAAGAATCAGAAGCTTCAATGGACACTGTGAGTAATTTTACATTGATATTATTCACTTCAAATTCTTATTCTTTTCATTTTCTCCTCCTCTGACTCAGTTCCTGTCGTTTTCTTTGTCTATGATTAACTCTAACGCACACTGCATAGACAAACACACACACACGCACACACACTGTCCTGGAGGAAAGGAAACAATAAAGGATATTGATTAACTTGTTAGCATCCTCATTAATGACGTGCACGGTGTCTGGCATGTGAAGGAAACATTAGTGTGTCAAGGGTTGCTATTCTGGATCACAGTTTCAGAGTGCCTCAGAGATGCCAATTAAGTCACTAGCTTTCCAAGCTTTGTTGCCATAGTTACAGCACCATGGATACGACTCCATAGCTACCGCATTGCTCTTTCCTCCCTGTATTCTCTCAGCAGCAAACACACACACACATACTAACAGATGGACATGCTGTACGTCTATATCTATACAAAGTACAAAGGAAATATATCTGTATCCATCTATGTGCGCATGTTGCTTTTCTGTACATGTGAACATGAAAAGCAACAGAAAGAGAGCGGTGTAGGGAGAGTTTAAATGCCTCTTTACCTGCATCCTGTGCAAAGGTGCGACCACAGCCTCCCACTACCTTTCCAAAAATAGAAGCAGCAGCAGCGCTCCCCAAAGCAGCTGAATAAAAGTGGTCAGAGGAACAGATCGAGGAGGAGATCCACAGAGAGCCAGGCAATCCAGTTCATCTCCACTGACATATAGACAGCTATTTAAACACTGCCACCGCATGAGAGGCCACACGGGGGACTAAAAAAAAAAAAAAAATGGCATTTTTAGACACGTAAACATAACAGATTAAGACGTCCAGCTGACAGAGGTCTGTTTTTTTTTTTTTGGCAACGAGTCGCACACGTTCAAATTAATATTTGATCTGGCCAAGATCATTGATTCTGTCTGTGGTGGAGTTCCTTATTTGGAAGCGGAGCACATTGTCACATTTGCCACCACTTTCACACCCTCCTTGCTTTAGCCGATGCATATTTCATCACACGGAGGACATGTCAGGGGTTCACGAGCCGGCGACAAATTCCCTGTGACAGATAGACTCCGTCCCCGCAGTTAATTTCCGAGGCTGTAAATGCCGCTTTTGTTTGTCCTTATTCGTGTCAAATAGCCTGAAGAAACGCCGGCGCGTTTGGGATCCACTGTTTTCCTGGTTCTGTCCAGAGGTGTGACCAAGATGTCATGTAAAAAAAAAAAAAAGAAGAAGAAGTAGCTGTAAAATATGTCAAAACCACCACTTTCTACTCCAATTACGTACCAGCTGGAAAAAAATGACAAAATGAAAATTAGAGCAAAAAAATGCAATAGACATTTTTTGTTGTTTAGGACGGACAGTGCATATACCATATGGTTCTGTCAATCATTTTTTCATTAATTCACTCCCAGATTGAGGCTTATACTTATACTTATACCATACATATATAGATAAATGCCGGTAGGTGTGATTTTTAGACACTAAAACAAGCCACCTGCTGTGATTATATGAATATAATTTATATGGAATCGTATTGCAGGTGTGTGTTTGTGTGGACTCATGGTACAGGTTGAGTTTTTCTGGATGGATGTTATTTCACACCCCCACAGAGAAAGATGGTGCAGTTGGATGCACCCACATGTTCTCCTCTCACACACACACACACACACACACATATATACAACACAGACATATACAACACACACACACACACATGCTTCCTCATTCAGCAGCGGGGGTGGAGAGCCAAGGGAGAGGTGGTTGGAATCAAAAGCGAGACGCAACAAGTCGGAGATACACAGGAAGACGCAGGTTTCCACGTAGAACAGGGTGAAAACGGCAGAAAGATTATTTCGTAAAAAGGATCCGATGAGCGTTTGGAGGCAGGAGGAGGCAGAACTGAGCGAGGGAGAGGGACAGACAAGACCCAGCTGCTCTGTTATTCTTTTTATCCCGCTAATCCCTTTTTTTTTCTTCCTCCCTCAATGGCTCTAATCATCCTGTCTTACTATTGTCTGCTGCCGCCACCTCTCACCTGCAGGAGAGCCGAGTGTTTGTCATACGCTTGAATCACCGGGGCTGCAACTGACAATTTTTTTATCGTTTTTTTAACCAATAATTTCATTTAAATCATAAATCGTTTCGAGTTTAAAATGTCCTAAATGTGTTAAAAAATCCCCTTTTCCAATTTGTCAGAGCCCAGGGTGATGGCTTCAAATTGATAGTTTTGTCCAAGCAAATGTCCAAAACACCAAGAGCCAATTTGTGATGACACAAGTACAGTTTAGAGGGTGTGTCCAGGTCATTTTGCTACTTAGATGAGGCACAAAGCACAGCTCATGGTGCAAATTGGTTGTCTTCGGTTCCAGAATTATCTTCGCTTTGGGGTGTATCATCAACTCAACCCCGTAATGCACGGTTGCATCATATATAGTCATATTTAGGCCGGATTGCTCCAGTGGTAGGTTTGATTAAATTCATGGATTTAATGGAATATACATCGCTAGTTTTACACTTCTCTGAAATAGGACATTTTTTTTAAACAGATAACTTCCTTTTTTATTATTTCTTGGTTTGGTATGAGACTAATCCCTTTTCCTGATCATCATCATCGTCTTGCAAAACTTAGTTGCAAAAGTGTGTCGCTTGTCAATGACAGTGTCAGTGTCATCACAATGAAAAGCACTGACACCATTGTTTATGAACAACTCAGTGAAATGGGTTTACTTTGTATATATTGCTAAAGACAGCACTTCATGCTGTAATTTGAAAACTACAGTAATGCGTAACATTACTGTATTTAGTGAGGTAACTTAGTACATTACACTATGTTTCACATGTTTTCCTGCATATGCTCTTTGTAATTCTAATTACTAGCAATAGAAGAAAATGCATCTTTATTGACAACAAACTCCCTTTGGGTGAGCTGTGCACAACTTTAACAACATTCAATTATATATTGACATGATATAAGCAAATAATAATGTTATGAAAACAGCAGAGTACGTCCAAAAGCTTCAGGAATGTGTTTGACGGAAAGAGAAACTGCTGCTATGATGCACAAATGACTGACTGTTGTGGAGGTTGAACTAACTGATGTGCAAGTGTTAACAGTGATGTGAGAAATGCACCAAAGGGACTGAGAAAAACTGTAAGAAGCCATGCTCCCTCTTCATCCTTTTGCTTTCTTTTCCGTCCTGCATTTCTATTTCCTTTCTTTCCTTTTCTTTCTTTTGTCTTTACCTTGTTTCTACTCTATTTTCTTACATTTCTTATCCCGTCTGTATTTCCTTTCTTTTTGTTCTCTTCTTTCCAGTTTCTTCCTTCCCCTTTTTATTTTATCTCATAGCAGCAGACTCCTTTCAATTTCTTCATCCTTAATAATTTAGTAATCATCTTTCTGTGATTTTTCCTTCGTTTCTATTCATTTTTACCACTTTTCTTTCTCGTAATCATATTCCCTTTCTTTCATGTAATATTCTTTCCTTTCCTGTTTCCCCCTTCCCTTTATTTCATGTAATTTCCTTTCCTTGCTTATCTCATCCTTTTTTTTCTCCTTTCCGTGTCTTTTCTTCCCTGTGTTTTCTTTTCAATTTCCTTTGTTTTCCTCCTCTGTCTTTTTTCTCTCCACTTTCACACTCTTCTTTTCATTCTTTCCTTTTTCCCTGCATTTCTTTCCGTTTTCTATAATTTTCTGTCCTTTATTTTCATTTCCCTTCCTTCCTATTCATTTCTTTTGCTTCCTTCTCCTCTTTTTTTCCTTTCGTCCTCTCCTCTCCTTTGCTTCATTTCATTTCCTCTCTTTTCTTCTCCCCCTGTTTCCTTCCTCACTCATATCATTGTTGTTGATGACGTTCTGCCGTCTGAATAGGCTCAGCTTTGTCTTTTCGTCCTCTCCCCCCCTCCACCATCACCGCCCCTCTGTCTCCCCACTTCTCTCCATCCCCCCCACCCCACACACACAAACACACACACACTCTCCAGCTTGACTTGGTCTCTGTGTAGAAGGGATTCTCCAGGCAGGCCAGCAGTTACCAGGCAACAGGCTGGATGCTCATTGGCTCTGTCTCAGCCTCTTTTTCCCTCGCTGGTTCCTGCATGAGGTTAACTGCTGTTGGTTAGTCACTGTGTGTTTGTGCGTGCATGTGTGTGTGTGTGTGTGTGTGTGTGTGTGTGTGTGTGTGCCTGTGCGGGGCATTTTTTAAAATATTTTTTAGGCTGAACCATTGTATAGGTGCTGTCTGGTGAGGTAACAAGTGGAATTGCCATGTTAGCTCAGTGGGCAGATGCAGAGACGTTTGCTGTTTGTAGCATAAATCATGTGTCTTATAAAGTGACAAATCCCTATTAAGGAACTATAAGAACCCACACATTGTATTTTATGGGGATTATATGAAAGAGAATGAGATTATCACCTCTATAGCGATGTGTATTGTGAGTATTGACGACCTCTTTTATAACTGACTGTCATACATATAGTATAAGAGTAATAATAATAAAAGATAGATAGATAGATAGATAGATATAGATAGATAGATAGATAGATAGATAGATAGATAGATAGATATAGATAGATAGATATAGATAGATAGATAGAATAAAACAAAATAAAATACATTTGAAAGAGAAAAAAGCAGCAAAGGTGAGACATTTCTCACCTTCTTAACAACAATATAAGTACACTTTTTTTTTACTTTTTTGGAAGGAGAGTTAAGAGATAAGCCTAAAGAGGCAAGTTTTCTGGGAAACGCAGACACACACACACAGTTCACATGAGAGCAGTTAGCAGGCAGTAAAGCGGCAGTGGAAGACAGCCAGCACTCAGCCTGCACTCATCATAATCTTCATTTACAAAGATGGCTCCTCAGGGCACACGTCTCTAACAAATGATGTGCATGGAAGCTTCAACAGCAGCAGCCACAACCGTTCACCTGAAAAGTGGGTTTGATAACGAACGCACTCTGGTAAAGCGTATTGTAGCCTGCGGCGCTCCGGCTTCAAACGTTACGTTAGCTGCTTTAATGCAATTTTGTGTTGGATTCATAGAATAATTTCCGGTTTATGTTTGTCCTTTTGGCCACGATTCATATCAGCTGTGATAAGATTATACTCACTCAAGTGATTGGGGAGATCCGGGAACAAGAAACACGAGCTGTCAGATGATCAGATATATTATCCAGATTATCCAAAAACACTAAATATAGGGTCAATGCAAAGCCTTTCAGATAAGTTGGAGTTTGTTTGTAACCTCTTTGATCAACTGGCTTCTCAGTCAGATTCAGTCTTAACTCGTTTATTCCCAAAATGTATTTCAATCTTTTCATGCTTATAATTATATCAGTTGACTCATAATTATGTTATGTATCTATGTGTACTCTGCTTTGCAGAAAATATAATTTCAGTGACTGGCAATTATAGCTGTCGCTTGCACATATATGCCCATAAATAAGGAAAAAAAATGATCCAAGGTTATTCTAGTGACTTGAACAATTCATTTTTTAATTTTTTTTTGGACTAGACATGAACAAACTGACGGATTCAAATGTCTTGTGGTCAAATTCCCATGTGAGGAAAATAAAACGAGGGTCATACAAGCAAAATGTCTGATTCAATCACGTCCCGTGGTTGAGGTAATGACTTATATGATCGACTTAGTCGATCAGAAGAGGATTTGTCTTTTCACGTTTTCGCATTTAACCCATTTAAGCCTAAATCCTTTTCACAGACTCACGCATATAATTATATCAGTTGAGTCAATCATGTTATGTATCTATTTTTCCATATCGTAGTCTTTTCTTTGCAGAAAATAACATTTTAATGGTTATTATAGTTGCTGTTTGCACAAATATGTGCATAAACAAAAACCTATTCATCCAATGTACAAAATTCCTTTTGGGCGACTTTTCCAGGGACTTGATTAAATATATATATACATTTCAGGGTTGAAAATCATTATAATCTAAATAAAATGCCCTCTTTCTGGGAGGATTTGTTCATGTTTTATGGAGGAAGGAGAAGGAAGTTGATGACGTTATATGACAGAAAGCACTTGGAAAGTTAATTATTTTTGCTTGAAACCTTTTATCTAAGCTGCCTACTATCAACTCATTAGAAAAGACAAAAAAGCTGTATAAGTAACATTTACATTTTTTATTTTAAGTATACAATGACAGAAGGCCCATAGGCTTAAATGGGTTGATAATATAAATGTACTACAGTATAGAAACAGTTAAGTTAGCCACTTCCTTCTTTTTATTTATATAATTTACAGTCAACCTTTAATGTATTAACAGTGGATGCTAATTTAAAAGGTGCGTAGAGTACATAATGAGACACACAGAGACCAGGTTTATTATTGTCAATTAAAAAAGTGAATTGTGAGTCCTACAATCTAACTCAAGCACAAAAATCAGAATCAGCTTTATTGGCTGAAGTTTGTGCAAACAGTTTAAAATATATATTGTTAAAAAGTAAGAATAATGAAGGCGAAAAGGCACGAATGTGCAAATCTTAGTTTCCATATATACAAGGCAAAACACAGAAACGTAAGGAGAACAACAGCGGACAGTATGTAAAGAGTGACAGGTTATTGTAATTACGTACAAATGAGGTCAGCAGGTCCGTTAATAATAGTGCAACGTTTTCATCCTGAACCATGATACAGACGCCATAGTCTGAGTTGTGTGTGTTGTGTGACACATATGTGAAGCTGATGATCTCTCTCTCTCTCACTCTGTGCCTGTTAGAATGACAGAATGGCGTTGGGGGGAAAAAAAGAGGCGGAATCAATTCGTGGCGCTCGGTTTTCATTCGATTCGTCCAACGTGCACAGTCGTACGAAAGATACGTCGTCCATTACCCATGGCTGACAGGCATCATTCAACGTTGCAATTTAAACTTTGAAATGGATTCAGTCGGCTTTTATTGTGCCTACAGTAGTGTAACAACATAATTGAAAAGCTCTTTGTCAATATTTATTTTTGTAATAAAGCCAACGGTTGGCACAAATACTACCTGGCAGTAATTCCCTATTAGCAAGAGTGTTTGTTTCTCTTTCCAAATCGTGACCCCAAAACCGTAGCCAAATTTAAATACGTTTTAAAAATAGCAGGAAGAAAATAAGATCGCAAACAGCAACAGCAATTTATAACAAACCTTTACCTGAAATCATATTATCTGTTGCCAGTCTCACCACCATAGTCCACTCAGTAGTTTACAATCGTACCACACAATCCATTTCTCTCAGCATTTTAGGGACTTCATCATGTTTGCTTAAAAAGACTGATATAGAGTTTTGTATGAGACATCCTTGTAGATGTCAATTTAAAGATTATACTCGCCCTCTGTTAATACACCTGCAGAAACCGATTCTTTTTCGCAGGGTGGAGTACGATACATCAGCATCTGCCGCCCCGCGGGGTAAAGATGCCCCTGTTTCTCACCTCAAAGCTGGAGGATAAGATATATGATAGATCCCCTCCTCAGGAGAGCACAACACAGAGAGAGGAAAACACACAATTAAAGCTTTGAAGGCAGCTTCATTCACTCCGGTTTCCCCCCCAGACACGCGCTTTGTAAATATCTTTGTCTTTGTGTGTCTGCCAAGACACCAGCAGTGGACGGGAGATATTACTCATGTGTTCTGCATGAAATAAAAGTCCCGCAGCGAGCGTGTGAGATCTCTTGGCCTCCTGTCCTCCGTTCCTCGCGTAACGAGTGGCGAAACGGACGGAGACGAATGACGCGTTGCTAATGAGACATGACATGTACTCTAAGTGTTCACCGTGGAATCTGTTGCTTTTTTTTTAGAGACGAGGAGGAGCTGCGGAAGTCCTTTTCGGAGCTGGGAGACAGCCTGTGTGACTCCAATGCCCCCAAGACCATGAAGCGGGTGGGCAGCAGCGGGAAGCCGCTGTCGGAGGAGGCCGAGCCCTCCGGAATGATGCTGTACAAAAACGGGTTCCTGGTCCGGAAAGTCCACGCCGACTCGGACGGAAAGAGAAGTACGCTTCACATTTCACCATCTTGAGTTTCAGTCTATTCTTGATGGTTTAAAGTCTGATCCCCTTGAAGGCCTTAGAAGGTATTTTAAAAAAGTTTTAAATTCTATCTGAAAAGGTCTTATATCATTTTTTCCCTTTCCTTTGTGTAGACGGTAACATTGGTTATAACCTCTTTTTTTGTAGCTGTTAAATCCTTTTTATGTGAAGTTTTTCAATCGCACCTGCATCAACTTTAGCAAAAAAGTGCACACTGCAAAAACTGAAATCTTTAACAGATGAAAATATCTTGTGTTTTGGTACAATTAGTCCAGCATTGATTATTCATATTCCACTGGCACATAATTTATCTATTTTTTTCAGATTTGGGTCAATTTGATCATTTTCAAGTAAATTTTTAAGGAAACTGCCAAGGAAAAAAAACTTCTGCTAGTAGAATAAGATAATTCTACTCAGTATTGGACTAATTGCACCAAAAAACAAGATAATTTCAGTTTTTGCAGGTCAGGTTTAATCCACCCATCAATTTCCTATCACTTATCCAGGATCAGATCACATTAAGTGATTCATTACTTTACTAAAGACTAATATGTTATCTGCAGCTGTTAAGTAAAAAATTTATCTATCTATTAAATAATAAATAAATAAATAGTTGGAGGCGTTATTGTCTATTTTGGTTTTCTGTTATCTTTTAAGCAATGTGACCTTGAAAAAGCTATTAAACCACATTCTATATTGTATTAAATAGGTATTAATAAGTAACCCTGAATTGGAAACAGCAATTTGCATTTAGTAGCTGTTTAGTAGCTGTTTTGGCACTTTTAATCATATCACATTAACGCACTTCCCCAATAATACTGTACATCAGGCCAACTAGACTATGCCCTGCTCAGTTTCTTTATTAGTATCAAGACAATTCTACTATTATATACATAAAATGAGATGTAGGAGCCAGTTACCACATGTTTAAACGTGTATTGTAGGTAAACTATGCAAATATACTTTTTGCCATTATTCTCTATGTAATACTAGGTACATACTGTCTATTTTTTATATTTATGACATGATAGGAGCAAAAAAAGTTTTCGAGTACAGACAAGAAGTTTATTTCTCCTATACTTAATACAGTCTCAAGAAAAAAAAAGTAAAATATATGTTATGCCAACTTTGGAGTTTGCAATATGGTAAAAAAATGTTATCCATACTTTTAGGGAACGTTCCCTACCTAAGCTTTTAGTTTAGTAAACAGCGAACAGTGTGTGTATATATATATATTATATATATACATAATTACAGAGGTCATTTTTTCTTACAGCACCAAGAGGGAAGAGAGGGTGGAAGACGTTCTATGCCATTCTAAAAGGGCTAATTCTCTATCTGCAAAAAGTAAGTCCCTCACGTTACTACAGAGTGTATTTAATGTTTGTATATTCACCAGTAAAAATAAACTGCTTAATGAAATCTGAGAAACAATCTGTAAAAGCTACTGCTTGGTGTTTATTATTCCACCTTTTGAATACCAGGGGTCTGCATTTCCATTAAAACTCTGTTTTACTTTCATGTTTTTCCCAATGGTGGATATATCCTTAGAAAAAGAAAAAGTTGTATAAGTTCTAAATTGACTATAATGTTATCCTGCCTACACAGGTTCTTATATAATCATGAAATATGAAGGACTGCCACTATGCCACTATAACAAGGCTCTGTTTCTGTTTCTTATATGCCTAGAAAAAATGTAAATCTTTTTGGATTATTATTTTTATGCTGCCAATTTTAGTCTATCTTTCAGGCTGCTTATACAGGCTTCTTGTGTTTAGACTACATCAATATTTTTTCTTAATAAAACATGTCAAACAATGAGCTAAAAGACGATGTGTTTGGCACCCTCATCAAAATCCCTGATTCATTATTAGTGTGTAAATATTAATTATAACTACTCAAAATAAAAAAAAATAAAAGAAAAATAAATTTAAAATATTTTTTTTCAACATAAGGATTACAAAAAATAATTAGTGTTAAAAAATTCAGTGTAAAAATTCAAACAGCATTTTGGTATACGCATAAAAAATACAAAGCCTGACTGTTCGTATTCATTCCACTGTTTCCCACACATAGACCAATCTGTGGCACAGCGCCACAGAATGAAAACCAAGGGCCGCAAATTGATTCCGCCTCCTTCTTTTAGTGCCATTCTGTCATTCTGTTACACGTACAGAGAGTGAGAGATCATCAGCCTCACATGCATGTCAGTGGGGGTACAACCCCAGTACAATGCTACTTGGTCTGTAAAACCAAGTTGTTTTAGTGGCACTAAAGCATTCCAAAACTCAACTCCAACTTTAAGTATTAATAGGTATTAAGTTAATAATAGTTAATAATAATTATATTAATATCTTTGGGCGTTAATATCCTCTGGGTGCTAATCATGCCATCCATTTCCTATTTGTAATTGTCACTCCAGGGGGAATACAGGCCTGATAAGCAGCTCTCTGACGACGACCTAAAGAACGCTGTATCCATCCATCACTCTCTGGCCATGAAAGCTTCAGACTACAGCAAGAGGCCAAACGTCTTCTACCTGCGAACCGCAGACTGGAGGGTGTATCTCTTCCAGGCACCGTGAGTCCCGATCCGTCCATTTTATGCTTCTCACTGAACCCAAATGGAAAAAAGAGTGTGCAGGGATTATACGCATCTGTACAGCATGTGTATATGAAGGTCAAACTGTAGCCGATGCATCAATCACATCAGCAGAGACCCGATCCGCGGTCTGACTTTGACTTTGCAAGGTCAATGCTTGAGCTTTCTTAGTCTGTCCAAACTACACTATATGGCCGATGCCTAGGCCCCTTTTATCGAATTAACAAGTGTGTTTTAAATCAATAGTCAGGTGCCCATATGAACATTGAAATAGGGTTTCTTGCTTGAATCATCCCCCTTCTTCATATTGGCCTTTAAACAATCCTTTCCGGGCGACACAGTGGGGCAGGGGGTAGCGCTGCAAGAAGGTCGCAGGTTCAAGACCTCCTTGGTCCTGGGTCTGGGACCTTTCTGTGTGGAGTTTGCATGTTCTCCCTGTGTCTGCGTGGGTTTTCACCGGGTACTCCGGCTTCCTCCCACAGTCCAAAAACATGCTGAGGTTAATTAGTGACTCTAAATTGCCCGTGAAGACCTGTGTGTGATATTAGACCATTCCAACATTCTGGAATCAGAGGCACGTAAGCGTTGAGCGTGGAGCGTGGAAGTGCTTTTTCCAGCCTTGTAAATTTATAAAATATTTTAAAAAAAGTCTGTGACTAAATCATAAAATTTGAATGAAAAAAAAATTTTGAAAAGAAAAGAAAAATGAAATGAAAGAAAATTTTGAAAAAATGTTAAATGTCGAACCACAGCAAAAGTGGATTAGATTAGAATCATATAAGAAACATACCGTAATCCTAATTTCTGGGGCATGACAACCCATTTTGATCCTCACCATGTACGTTTTTGGTGTAACCATATAAATACCAAAAATGGACCTTGGTCTTATTTTATTTTTTTGGACTTTTATTTTGAAAAGCAATGCCATAAAGTGTAAAACACATTTACAGAAATTGATTTAATAAAAAAGGTTTAATGAAAAACAAAAAAATAAAAATAAAAGTGCTTGAAATCTACAAGCTGATGATTTTTTTTTTTTTTAAATATGTTTCAACATATATCGAGGAGGACCATAAAAAATGATCAATAAAAATAATCTCTTTAATTTTAGCCCAAAACTGGGCTAAAAACACCTATTCTATAAGCTTCAATTCTATGCTTCAAACCGACTCCAATGCAAACCAACAGGTGATGTCAGATCCCTCTATGTCCGCCTTCATGTACAGTCTGGTGGGTTGAAACTAGACAGAGCTATACCCAAACTGCTGCAAAGAAGCAGTTTTCTCAATTTGCTGTGCAAGAACTTTAATAATGGCCTCTACAGAGGCCTGACCTCAACCCCATCCAACACCTTTGGGATGAACTGGAACAGCAACTGTTTTATCGCCCAATTTCCGACCTCACTGATGCACTAGTGGAAAGTCTTTCTGATAGACTAAATAAATTCTCAGAATTTAACCCATATAAGACTATGAGCCGCTAAGTCTATGACTGCCATTTTATACTTAACCCATTTAAGCCCAGATTTTTTTTCCAAAGATTTCGTGCATATAATTATATCAGTTGAGTCACTATTTTCTTTGCAGCATGTTAATGGCTATTACAAATATCCCTATTTATCTCATGTACAAAATTAATTTTGGGGCATTATTCTAGAGACTTGAATAATTAAATCATAAATCATGAATCATGAAAAATCATAATAATCATAATAGGGTTTGTCTTCTCCATGTTCTCAGGAGGAAGAAGCAGAAAGTCGATGAGTAACATTTAGATTTTTCATATTCTTCAAATATTTTTATATTTTTTATGTTTGATTTCTTTTATTTTTTATGAAGTATAAAATGACAGTCATAGACGTAAGAGCTCATAGGCTTCAATGGGTTTAGCATGAGATGTTTAAGGCGACCAAATAGCCAAATGGTTAGGGCACATAGCACATGGCCATATTATGCTGTCCCTCTACTGCCCTATATAAATAAAGGCAGAAGAAAAGAATGAGATGTTCAACAATTACATGCAGCTATAATGTTTGGGTGTTGAATCTCTGTGGAGCCTCTGACCTCAGCTAACAGCACACAGAGCCAGCTGTGCATGTGTGCCCATGGCGTGAGGAACGCATGCTGAGAACGCACATATCAATGACACGCGAACATGTTGAGCAGCACGCGTGTAGTGGATGTTGAGAACAAGGTGAAGGTGTGTGTGTGTGCGTGTGTGTGTGTGTTTTTCAGGACCCAGGAAGTGGCACATGAGTGGCCACATGTTTCCAGTTCCCAAGAGGACGAGCTATGTGCTCCAGTTGCAGCCTCGCATTTGTCCCAGATACTGTACCCCTCTCTGTGTCTCTCCATCTCGCTCCTCTTTCTTTTTTTCCTTCTCCTCTTTGTCTCTCGATCTCCTTCCCTCCCTCCGGCGCTCCCCCGGGGATTCGACCAAGGCTGTCCGATTCAATCCGATATTTTCTCATGGGCCCCTAATCGGTCTAGCTTTAAAACAAGCCCTTCGCTCTCATGCATTAATTGGCTCCGGAATAATTTCTTTGTCAACAGCGAGGCTCTCGTTCTCTGAGAGTTCTCCCTTTGATGTTGGGAGCTATGTGCTGATGTTGCATACGGCACCATGGAGGGGAATGGATGGGGGGACGTGTGCGTGTTTGTAGCTGCCTGTGTGCGGTTTGGGGGTTTTGTGTGTAATTGTCTGTGTGTACTTGTGTATTGTTCACGCATGTGTGGGTGTGTATTATCCATCACAGGAACGCAGAGCAGATGCAGTCCTGGATCACGCGGATCAACACCGTGGCCGCCATGTTCTCCGCTCCTCCCTTCCCAGCAGCCATCGGCTCCCAGAAGAAGTTCAGCCGGCCGCTGCTGCCGGGAACGATGTCCAAACTGTCCGAGGTATCAGAACAGTATAAATCAGTCCAGTGTCCTGTCAAATTCATTAGAATTCATTAAAAAGAAAAAAAATCTGTGCGCAGCAATTTTTCCTAACATACTGGCAGTTATTAAAATAAAATGTTCGATAGTGATGATTTCAGATAACACAAAACACTAATTGAGTAAATTATATCAGGTAACAGTCTACTAGTAATTAGTCATTTTCTATTATAGATTCAGCACCAAGTTGCTGCCGCCATTTGTTAAAAACTTCCTGTATTCCACTACAGAAAAAAAATTGTTACAATGAGATTGTTTTGTTATAACAGGGTTAACAGGACAAAACTTCAATTAGTTGCCATTTTTAAGGTGCACAAAGCTAGAAAAGAGGCAAAAAAACAGCTGTGCAGATAAATAATAATAAAAAAAACTCCTGTCAATCACTATCAATATATTTATTTCAACAGTCCTGCTTCATCGGGTTATGTTTTTCAGTGGGGGAAGAAGAGAACAATTTAAATGTGTTAGTAGAGCCACGTGGACAATTACATTACATGCAGAGAATATGCAATCAATTAAAATCAATGAACTAATATATCACAGCCTGGCATTCTCATAGGCTACATATACACTACCGTTCAAAAGTTTGGGGTCAACCAGACAATTTTGTGTTTTCCATGAGAAGTAAATTGAATTTTTTATTACATTGGCCTTCTATCGCAATGAGGAAACACTATACCGTTAGAACACTGGAGTGATAATGGGCCTCTATACACCTATGTAGATATTGATGCACCAAAAACCAGACATTTGCAGCTAGAATAGTCATTTACCACATTAGTAATGTATAGAGTGTATTTCTTTAAAATTATCCTCATTAAAAAAAAAAACAGTTTTTCTTTCAAAAATAAGGAAATTTCCAAGTGAGCCCAAACTATTGAACGATAGTGTATATACAATTAAATATAATAAAATATTTTTTTAAATGTTTAAAAAGTATTAATAAGGCGGAGAAAGCTATTTGTGTGCTATTTATATGTGTGTGTGTGTGTGTGTGTGTGTGTGTGTGTGTGTGTGTGTGTGTGTGTGTGTGTGTGTGTGTGTGTGTGTGTGTGTTATGATGTGTGTGATAGTAGGTATGTATGTGATGGGATTGGTCCACGTCCATGTGATTGTGATCCACTAACCCATTTAAAATGTTCACTCCTTCCTCCCTGTAAACAGGGAGTTTTTTTCTTATTTAGCTACACAAAGCTAAAAATAATGTTTGTTTATGTTTTAAACCATGTGTTCAAACCTTGTTGTGGCTGTGACATGTATAAAACATTGCAAAGTATTTTCAGTATTTTATTACTGAATGTAAATCCTTTTGACACGTCTGTGTAGCCATAATCCAAATGGACAAGGCAGAAAAAGGCAAACTTTCACAAGTAGGAGGAGAATAGAAAACTGAGGGAAAGTGCAGTACTGTATATGAGGAGAACGTGGGAGTGAGTAGTACATTGGGTTGAAACACACAAAATGTCTATAAAAGTGGGTAGATGTTTATTGTTCCTTTCACCTCCCCCTCATGGTATTTGTGGTGACTCCTACAGGAGGAACAGGTCCGATCCCACGAAGCTCGATTCCGACACCTCTCCACCGAACTGGCCGAGCTACGCTCCTACCCGCCTGACCGCAAGGTCAAAGGTCGCGAGCTGGAGGAGTACCGCCAGCGAGACGAGTACCTGGAGTTTGAGGTGAGGGGAGAAAAGGAAATGGGAAAAGGCAGTCAAGCTTCACAGTAAAGCCTAGTGGCCTAGGATCCACACTAGGATGGAGCGCGTGTGTTTGAAGCTCATCGATATCAAAGAGCAAATATTTTTGTTGCAAACGTTGAGGTGCAGGTGAAAAAAACAGCCAAAAACCCATTTCCCCTTAAATAACACATATTCCTGACTGTATGTACCGGACTTCTTTTTTCTTTTGCCTGTTTTAAAGGCTGTATGATTAATTGAATTTTAATCACAATTTCGATTTGCATGTCAAACAATCTCCTAACTCAATATAGTCTTAAAATAAATATAAACTCTTAATATAAATATATCAAATATAATCGAGTTGAAACAACATTTTTCATTGGCGCATTAGCATTCATTAGCATGTGTTCATTCATAGTTTTGATGCCTTCAGTGAGAATCTACAATGTAAATAGTATATAATATATATATATATATATATATATATATATATATATATATATATATATATATATATATATATATATATATATATATATATATATAGAGAGAGAGAGAGAGAGAGAGAGAGAGAGAGAGAGAGAGAGAGAGAGAGAGAGAGAGAGAGAGAGAGAGAGAGAGAGAGAGAGAGAGAGAGAGAGACAGAGAGAGAATATATATCTCATATATAAATGAGAAAGAAAAAAGAATTACAGGTAAGCATTCGTCATATTTCTCAAAATGTACATTGTGTGTTCATGTTGGTTTCTTATTTAAAAGTCCATTAGTATCATTTCACAAAAAACTGATTTGATGTGATTTTTTTTACACGAAATGTCAAATGGTGTAACCAAAAAAGACCGATATATTTTTAAATCTATAATCCACCAAGAATCATGTGTTATTAATTACATTTTTTTGGGTTACACCACATGGTATTTTTTGTCACTGACTCAAACTAGGATTAAATCATGATTATAATACTGCGGCTTTCACAAGTGGCATGTCCCTACATTTCCTCTGTCTGTTTCTTTTCCAGAAAACGCGGTACGGGACGTACGTCATGCTGCTGCGCGCAAAAATCCGGAGCGGCGAGGAGGACCTGTCCGTGTTCGAGTCCCTGCTGCTGGAGGACAACGGGCTGCAGAGGGCCCACTCCAGCCCAACGCTCCAGGACAGCAGCCAGGCCAGCCAGGTCAGCCAGGCCAGCAGCGCCAGGGACGGCGCCAACAGCAGCCGAGCCAGCGGCTGCAGCGGCGGCAAGCACCGGCAGGAAGGCCAGAGACACAGCTACCGCCAGGCCGTCAAGAAGTGAGACGGGGCGGCGTGGGGGGACGCCGGGAGGACGGCGCGGCGATGCGCCGTCGGCGTGGCGGGCTGTCTCCCTGCATAGGTTTTTAATTTGAGATCCAGGAGGGTTTGGAGCTCTGCTTGAAGGGGGGAAGCAGGAGTGAGGGTCTACCTCACACCTTCCCCCAACCACGATGCCCAACCAGCACCCCAATCTTCTCATTACAATAGAGGAGGTGCAGGTCCTGTGACTGGCAGACTGGCATTGGGCTGGGCAACACCAGCGAAGGACGTTGGCGCAAGGAGGCGGGAAAGGAACCGTTTGGGAGGTCACGCATCTGCAGAGATGAGGTGTCTTTGAGAGCTTTTGGACGCTGGAGCGGCAAGACTGAGATGAGGATGCAACGAGGCACCAAACAGGGACCTACATCCAGCACCATTTCCTTTTTTCTCCCCCTTCTTTCCCATATACGTTCTTTCAAGGCACCTCCGCGGCTGAGTTCTTCCACCTTTCTCCTTGACCGTTCGACTCAGTTTTTCGGGACCAAATATGTTTACACATCGCATTTTAGATGACTGACGGTTCGGTTTTCTCGGTTGACTCCCTTACCGCCACTTCTGATTTGAAAAAGTGCTGTGACGGTGACGGGACTTTTTAAAACGACATCACCACGGTCTTACGGAGCCATTTTTACATTCCAGCTCCTTTCAGTTGCCACATCGCCACGGTGTGTTCACATTCCATACGGGAGCCGGGACGTTACGGCCTTTTGGCTCCTGCGCTGCGTTTTTTTTCCGCCCGAAGGTGGTATCGAGTTGCCAGTGCACAAGATGTAATAAAGAAGTGTGGAGGGTCACGGCTGCAGCGTGCGACACGTTGGCGTGTGAGGGCGTGCCCGTCGCTCTTCTTTAGTCGCTATGGCCAAGTAGAAGCAACGAGATCAAGCAGTTCACAGTTCCGATGCCGTTACGTTGCTGAAACGCGACAACATAACCGCATCTCGTCCTTGAGGTCCTTTTTTTTTTTTTTGCTGTGCTTGAACAGGTGATCTCTTTACCCAGTTGCTTTCGCTTCTGTCCCGTGGTTTGCTTCTGTTCTCTTTCTAACTTCTTGGCCGAATGTTGTTTTTTTTCTCCAGTGGTCCGCATGCCTGCATCCAGCGCAGCTTCTTTTTTAGGCCTTTTGCTGCTTGTGAGGGTGAAAGTCGCTCTCCCTGGAGTCATTTAGCCCCTTTTTCCCTCATGCTGGTGCCATATCCCAACATGTGTAACCCCTGTCTGTACTTACAGCCTCTCATTTATAAGCCCTGTTTTAACACTCACCAGGCAGACCCTGAATGTTCTTGTTTTTTCAATATTTTTACAGTATTTTACAGTCGTTTGTTGATGTTGAACCTATTCCTCCCGTGTATGTCAAGTGTACGATGAAAATATGATATTGAAAATGTAAAAGGAAATATGTTAACCATCTTTGTAAAACATCCAGGATATGTTGTATATATAACGCACCATCTGCTTATATTGTAGGATATATGACAGTATATTTACAATATATTCGACACACTATTGTGAAGATGCATTATAAAGTATACACAGTCACAAAAAGTAGACATTTCTTCTTGTGCGTCTCAAAAGCGCTACATGATAATCATGTGTAGCTTCGTTTTTTGTGTTACTCTTGTTTGTTTTTTTCTTACATGGTGGTAATAATTCAGCACAATATGAGTATTATAGTAAAGCCTGTGTACCTATCAAAGATTAGTAAGTGATCAAAGAGTGTTTGTGAGGGGATGGGGGGAAAAAAGAAGCTAATTCATGTCCAGAAATAGATGGGAAGTATTTCCAAAGACAACGCATGGTTCATAGCATGACTTTAATGGGATCAGGGTACTGTTGTCGCATGAAAAATAAGTATAGAATGTAAAAAAAAAAAAAAAAAAAAGGTGGGAAGACGGTGTGTTAAAGATTAAAGAGGGGCAGGGAGGGCTGGTCTGAATACAGGAGAATATAATGTTTGTGACATATGATTTCGCTAGCCATATACACCTCATAGCATTATTGATGTATAGCCATTTTCTACTCAGGCTTATGAAAAGACACCTTGAGCAGCTGCAGTGCCAGCGTCCAACCAGCAGGGAGAGCTGTCCACATCCACTTAGTGTTTCTTTCAGCCATAAATCACACCTGCTGCACCTGCAGTCAATATGCATGGCATCTCACGTTCACTTCATATTGGGTACTGCAGGGCTATGAGATAGGACCTACGGATGTCAAGTGTGTGTGTGTTGGTGTGTGTGTGTGTGTCTTTGTGAATGTCAGTTATAGGTCGTGTGCCTGCAGTGACTGATCACAGGAGCCTGTTTCCAATGATCCGGCCACTTTCATCACGTCTGACGTCACGTTAGCAGCTTTCATCCAGCGACACACATGTTGTTAGCTCGCTAGAATTAGATTATCAACTATTTGGGGGCTTTTTAAGCATCACACATTGTAGCGTTTGCCTCTCGATCATGTTCCCGCCTGCGGTTCAGAGTTGAAAGAAGTAGTAGATTAATCGATGAGTCATCTTTTCACCATCATGACCATCAAGTTATTTTATTTTTCGTGGAAAAATAAGAACATATTCTCTGGTTCCAGTTACAGTCCAGCTTCTAAATCATCACTAATGTTCTTTTTTATTTGTCATATTTGACAGTAAAATTGAGTATCTTTTGCTTTTGGGCTCTTTTTTTTTCTCAAAAAACATTTGTCTTCTTGGCTGTTACAGAAATTTATTACCTCAGTTTTTCAGAATTTTCTGACATTTCACCGACCATATGATTAATCAGCAGTTTATTTTAATCCATAGCTCATCTCGTCCCAGCGTTTTGTGTCTCTCTTTTTTTTCACTGCAGTTTTTTGGTGATTTATACTCCCTTGACGTGCGTGTACACTGTCGCCGTCACTTACATACATTTATATACCAGTTGACATCTGGGCAGCTGTCTATTTATCATTAGTGTCACAGACCGTCACGGAGGAGCCAGTCTCTCGCTGAGCACCATTCATTGAGTGCAAGGAAATCATAAAACATCACATAAATATAACATATGAAAGCATGTCCCAGAATTACTACAGAGATCTTACATTTTGTTAATTTTATGCGTGCATTTTCTATTTCCACATTATCCATCCCTCAACCAACCACAGCCTGCATGTATGCTGTGGCTTAAATATGCACATTTTAACTCTACAATAAAATACAAAAAAAATGCATATCATCATCACAATCAACTTTAAAATAATATAAAGTGTCCTACATTGACCGGCATGTATCCAGTCTATTCCTAAAAGTAAATCACAGCTTTCTTCAGCAGATGGAAATTTAAATCCTTTTTTTTCTTGAGTATTTGAACTACTACTTTTCACTTTAGCCAGGAATTTGATGTCTAAATTAAATCAGAAATGTACTATTAGACCAGAGGTGTCAAACTCTGTTTAGTTCAATCACTGCAAAATTGAAACAGGTGAAAATATCTTTTTTTTGGTACGATTATCCAATATTGAGCAGAATTATCTTATTCCACTGTCATATAATTCTGCCTACTTCAAGTTTTTTTCTTGATTTTAGTCAATTTAATTTTTTTTCTTTTTTTAAAAGAAAATGTTAGTCTTGTTTTTTTTAAAACAAGACCAAATTGACCGAAATCAGGAAAACAAAAAAACTTGAAATAAGCTAAATTATCTGCCATAAAATACTTCTACTTTATATTGTACTAACTGTACTAAAAACAAAATATGTTCACCTGTTAAGATTTCAGTTTTTGCACCTACATATTTCTTTATGTAGAGAAATGCATAAATATTATATGGTTATTAACCTTTAATTTACAAAGAAAAGAAGTGAGAAAAGAAGTGAAAAAAGTGCAATTTCAACAATATCAAAACCATAAATATTTGATTCCTTAATCCCTGAAAGACACTCGTGACTTCCCATTTCTGTGAAGAAACAGGAACTGGTCACACTTTGTACAATCATCCAATGGGGCCGGATTGGACTCTTTAGCGGGCCCGAAACCCATGGTATAGAGAATCACTCAAATTGAGGAGCTGAAATAAGATCCGAAAGCAGATTTAGTGACAAATACCTGCAATAAAAACTTAATAAAGTTTTTTATTGCAATATGTTTATAGTGAATATATTGATAATTAAAGAACACAGTCTCCAAGACATGGAGAAGACTTCTCCTTCTCCATGTGTTGTCACCACTCCGTAACGTATCAACGAGCAGCTGCAGCATCTCCATGGTGCTGGTTAGCATGGAAATGGATGGCTGGTTCCCGTGGCGACGGCTCTATGATGCTCAAGTAAAAGTCACCCTGTCGTACTGCACTCACCCTCTGTTAAAGCAGCAGCGCTCACCTGCAGCCGTTTGGGTGAGCTCTCCTTTAAACGTGTTTCCATCTCTGCCCATCACAGCCCCATCTCTGAATGTGACGTGTAAATAGAGCATGAGATATTACGGCCTGCTTTCATTTATATTACGGTTAGAGCATTAAATGACAGTTTAATATATAAGGTAGGTCAACTTTTGTTTCCTGTCCTTGAGCTCATGGTGTGTGTGTGTGTGTTTTTTCTTTTTCTATCAATGTGAAGGAAGGAAATGGCTATATTTAATGCTGTCGTATGGCGTTGTGTTTTAGAGAAATCGAGCCAGCTCACACAAATCTTTTTACACGTAGAGAGGTCCGATCCGATCCATGTCAAGTGTTTTTTAGACCGGTGCAGGTAATGTTCATTTTATGCTATACATGACAGTGAGCTACACGTGTCACTGCTTTGTTAAAACCCACCAAGGAAATGTTGTTTGTGAGCTTCTCATTTCGGGAGGCGTAGAAGATATAAAATAAAAGTGTTTTGAAAGGTTAAAGGTGTCCGAACATCATTGTGTTGAATGAAAAGAAATAGATTTACTCTTTTAGTTTTGTTCTACTTTATACTTCACCCTCATTAAGTTTCAGACATGTATTATACTTCAAGCTCTGTTATATTTATATAAACTATTTTTTTTATATTAAAAACATATTAGTGTACATTTGTTATACAATAATGTCTAACAGGGGCCTGCTGCATGAGGCCCTTTCAGTACATTTTTACATTATATTTACAGACTTTAAATGTTGCATGTAAGACATTTGATTGTATTTAACTTAGTTTTACAAGACTGTGGCCCAAAATTCTGAAAGATATTTTAAAATATCCCTACATCTTTTTAAAATATATTTAAAAATGTCTGCTGTTAAAAATAACTTTTTCTAATACAATTTTTCTTAGAAAGTAAAATGACCTTATTGAGCTCCTCATTGAGATCTTCCTCATTGAAAAACACAGAGCTGCTGTGTCTGTTATGTCTGAAATGGGTTCATGGATTCATATTAAACTCAAATTTGAAGGAGAGCGGCCATGAAAACACTATTGAACTATTTACTGTGTAATATCTTAGAGGCCATTTCATCCAATTGTGATTGCTGGATAATTAATCATAGCACCCTTGTTATACAACAAGAAACATGATAGACAACACAGATAAAACACCACAAACAGCATCACTCTAAATGAACAGAAAGTGAATTACCTTAAAGGTCTCATATCATGCAAATAGCCAATATCATGATATATGTTATTTTAAATTAGGTCTAGGGGTTTCATACAGAAACTGAAGCATGAATCAAACTAAAAAAAATTGAGAAATAGACACACCCTGGATTTATAAATGTTTCCTTTTAACAGCTTGTTTTAACTTCCTTGACTTCCTGATGTCACTCAGTAACACCCCCCACCTGTAGAGGTTCCCAGCACGCCCTGCCTGCCCCCGCCCAGTCCTCCAACCGAAAATCAGCCAATCAGAAGAGAGGCTTATTAATAGCTATGAGACAGACCAGAATCAACCTGTGTTTTCTGCAGCTCCAGAGAGCACTGTAAAACTACATTTGCTTGAATATTTGTATTTTAAATTGCAAATCTATAATTTTAGGGGTATCAAAACTTAAAATAAAACCAAGTGCATGATATGTGACTATTAACCATGTTCTATAATATTCAACTCTGTAGCCTGCAATTCAATAACAATCACTAAAACAACAGCAGACAATTGCAGATAAATTTAAAATCGTACATTTCACGATAAGCTACATACACCAATAACTGTCCCAGTAACAATATGGTGCCCAGTCATATGCTAGGTTTTCCCTTGTCATGGATTACTACAGTGTATTATAAATTATTAAATAACTTGGAGAATAAAACACATATTTTGAATTGAATGTTAAATTTAATAAATACAGGCATTTACTGGCATATTCAATAATGTAGAGAGTCATTTATTTATTTTGATCATGGCAGTTTCAGTCCTCTATAATTTTGGAATTAGATTTCCTACACTTTCTGTTATAAAACAAAAACCTGAGTTTAAGGTTCCTTGACATGACTGTCTAAGAACCACTGGACTAATAGGCTTTAAAAGACAAACAACAACATAAATAAATAAATAAATACATACATAAATATTTAGGGCATGTAGGTCCGTCATAAGCAGCATTAGCAACATCATATACAGTATGTTGTCATTTTAATATTTAATTCTTTGTTTTAGTTTTAGTTCTTTAAACGCAGCGTGGTTTGTGTGGGTCAGTGAACGCATCACCGCTTCACTCAAGGAACACAGCCGGGGTTTTCGTGACGTCACGCAGGAAAGTACACACTCTCACCCGTAGAGCGTCTGATTCTCACGGTGCTGCACTGACCCGAAAACAACCGGACAGCACCATTTCTACGGAAAACGGCTCATGACATTTCATAGGAGCCCCAAGTAAGTCTCAAAACGCATTTTACCAGCGCTCCCTCGCAAACGAACGTGTCGAAACGTCACGTACCGGGTGTCGAGAGCTTCATTTCCTAATGCTAGAAAGCTAAAGGGATGGCTCCGTCTATTTCCTGGGTGAAACAGAGGCGCCGTATAAATAGCTGCTCTACCAGTTAGACAACACAAATAACAACAGGCGTTCTGCTCCTTCTTTGAAGCTCATTTAGTTGAAATGTGTCGCGTCCTCGGTGGGAATTGGGCTCCGTTTCTTCACAAATGTGACGACGGCAACAAATGTGTTAAATGTGACATTAGCTTGTAGCTTTATTTGGCTGCTCTCAATAATCCAAACGGCGCAATGAGTTTTGCGTGCATACATGTTAGGTGTAAAACGCAATGCTATGATACGCAGGTATGTTGGTCCTATGTGTAGCTGTCATGTAAAAATTGTCGACACGTTTTTGATCCAGGTGTCGTTACAACAATGGAGAAACCTTCCTTCAGGCAGAACCAGAGCTGCGGAGACTGGGAGCCGAAGGAGCGGCTGGGCATGGGCAGCTTTGCCCATGTTTACCTCTACCAGCATCACGTGAGTGTGGACGCATGGAACTCTATTACTGCAGGAATATCACTGGGTCTGGAGAGGAGGATAAAGGGGCACCTTACCAGCATGATATATACCACTACATACTTCACATCAACTCCAACTAGCTGTCTATTCTGACATTTCACAAGAAGAAACACAAGGAATTATCTTCTCCAAAACTACTGATGTAATCCTTAATTAATAATGGAATTCCTGGTTTGTCTGTTTTGTAGGAAACGAATGAAAAACTAGCTGTGAAACTGTGCCGTCTCGAGCTGACACCAAGAAACAAGGACAGATGGAGCAGAGAAATCCTGATCATGAAAAAGTTTGTACTCATTTTGGCCCATTTTCTTCATGTGCTTTGGGGACAGTTTTGTTTTATAGCACATTGATTTAACAGCATTATAGAACTGCAAAAATGAGCAAAATAATCAATTAGTTGCCAACTGTTTAATAATTAATTGCCATTTTCTGACATGTTATGAACTAACAATTAATCAAGAAAAGAATTGAACTAAAAGAAAAAAGAACTGCAGGCTCAAACATTATACAGTGATGTCATTATATTTTAATGAGCTGTTAATTACTTAAGGGGAACTTCAGATATTCAGGTAGATGAAGTGTGACCTCCTGCAGTACTGTGCATTGTTGCAGTTCATGACTGTGCAAAATTTGCATCATTAAAAAGGAATGTAGTGCCGATGTTTCCTTCTCTCTCGCTCAGGTTAAATCATATCAACGTGGTGACGGCCCGAGACGTCCCGGAGGAGCTGGAGCACATAGCCTTAAATGATCTTCCACTGTTGGCCATGGAGTACTGCTCCAGGGGAGACCTGAGGAAGGTGAGGGACCCGAGGGAAGGGAGGCTTGGTTTGCGTTTGTCGGAAACACTCATCTCACAATGACTGGGTTTTGACCTTTAAAACTTTCTTGATACAAGTTGAATACCAAAAGCTTGCACCCGATGTCTTGTCAGATTCATAATCTTATTTAATTTCTGGGTATGTTTTTTTCTGGTTGTGTTAATACATTAACATTTAAATGCTTTTACTTTTGTCAAATTAATAAAAAGTGTGTTGTAGAAAAACAATGTGATTCTACTCTCTCTTGCTTCTATTGTGTACTTTCTTTTTCTCTCTTTCCTCCCTTGTTATGTTTTTCTTTCATTTTTACTTTCCCCCCTCTCTTTATTTGGTGAGTCAAAGGATGTGCAAAGCATAGTTGCATCACCCACTGTCTACATACATAATATACAGTCACAGCATGGAATCGTCCCCCAACTGTATGATATATATCTTTTTTTTCCATGTATTTGCCCATTTCATGCCAGTAAAGGGGTGTTTCTTATTCTGCTGCATAGATTTACTTTCATTTATCTGGGTTACAGATGCTGAGCAAACCTGAAAACTGCTGTGGTTTGAAAGAAAGTGAAGTGCTTTCCTTACTCCATGACGTTGGTATGTCGAGTTTTCCTCTTCTCTTCTGTCAGCTTTTCTCTTTAAAATGTCATCCTTCAGCCATACAATGTGGTTTCTGCTCTAGGATCTGGCATCCAGTACCTGCATGAAAACAAGATCATACACAGAGACCTCAAACCCGAAAACATAGTGCTGCAAGATATTAACGGAAAGGTAAGCTGCCACGTTTTTGGACTGCTGCTGCTTGTACGTCTTTAGGAACTAGTCTTATATTTTCTTCTTGTGCAGCTGGTTCACAAAATCATTGACTTGGGCTACGCTAAAGACTTGGACCAGGGAAGTCTGTGCACGTCCTTTGTCGGCACGCTCCAGTACCTGGTGAGCAGATGCACCGAGCTTTATATAATGTGTTATCGGTTTTATATATTTAAATCCTTACAACGTCTTCCAGTTGTCACACATGATGGAATATAGACATTTTAATTAGCTGTGTTGGTCCAGTTGTAAAATAAAAATGATATAGTTGTTACTGTAATCCAATTAAAATTATAATGCATTTATTCTCTACAGGCACCTGAGCTCTTTGAGAATAAGCCATACACTGTTACTGTGGACTACTGGAGCTTTGGAACCATGGTGTTTGAATGCAGCTGTGGTTTCCGTCCTTTCCTGCACAACCTGCAACCAGTGCAGTGGTAAGTTATCCTGATCGCATTCATCACCCTTTATTAGTATATACTTTAAATTATATTTAAATTTAATTTTATAATGTAACCACTTACTGTATGTATATAAAATGTCACATAGTTTTATTTCAGTTCTCTTTACACTCTCACATGCCAACTATACAGCAGAGACTAACGAAGTGAAACAGGGAAATTTTATTGCAGTTTCACCTGTATATAGATATCCTTATGAAAATGCATGTGCTTGTACATTATAGTGAACATAAATAATATATTTATGTTTAATTAGCTTTGTTTGACTGTTGTCTTGGTGTGTCTTTCGGAAGTTTGTTGTTTGTATGCACATTGAGAGCAATTAAATTAATTGGCTTCACCAGAATTCCATCATTTCCTGGATAACAGCATATTTGAGATTTTAGTTGGGTCTCATAAATCAAGAGAACATTTCCCTGTTTCACTTCATTAGTCTCTACTGTATAGTTGAAATGGTTTGTTTGTTCTTTTTGTGTATTTCACCTATGATTAGCAGATCCATTATATTGTATTGAATAGATTCACTTCTATCCTATCCTGCAGGATTTCAGAAAGTAACAAAAGTAGAAAAAAATACCCCAAGAACACCAAATCTCTAGAATAGTTTTGTGCATTTACATGAGATAAAAAATAGTTTGGTGTGCAGGAATACTGCTTTAGTGATGTTTGAAGACAAACAGCTTTTAAATTGATATAAGGAAAAACAATAGTTATTGCATAATCACAAGAAGCATATTTTGCTGACTAGAGCTGAGCTGTTTAAAATAAACTTCTTGGCAGTATTTACTGTGGCTTTTACTATTTGTGCATAATATCGTGCAAGGTCAAGTCCATTTTAAAGGTCAACATTTCTTTCTGTGAAACAACCTAATTTTATGCTGTGCATTCACAGTATCTCAAGTTGTAAACTGAAGTAATTTTAAGATGATCCATCATTTCTATCCACAGGGCCACCAAAGTGCGGAATAAAGGTCCAAAAGACATCATGGCCGTAGAGGATCAGAATGGAGAAGTCAGCTTCTCTACTCATCTCCCCTATCCCAACAATCTAAGCAGGTAAAGACTGTGACTGACTGCTTAAATCATAAAAGATGAATAGAATTCTCTGTATTCATGCTTTTCCTCTTCTATAAGGACGACGTTAGGCCTTTAAACTTGTGTTGTGGTATATAAAATGAAAAGCAGCTTAGACTGGAACATTTACATTTTTTACGTAATTAGTGGAAGTCAAAGTCTTCTATCAATATTTTATATCAGTACAGTATATATTACAATAAAATAATTGTTCTGGAAATTCAATTTTACAAATGGCTTAAAATAACCATACCTCATCACATTTTATTATTTTGTCCTTTTTATTTTTCACTGCCAAAAAACGCATAATTCTTTAGGCCTCGATAAGTGACAGTGTAATGGCATGAGAGGAAAGCGCATTAAAGGGGGTGGGAGAAAATGAAAGGGTGAGAAGGAGGGAGAGAGAGTGCCAGTGAGCGTGGGAGGACGGGTGAAAGACAGGTGGAGTTTATATTTGGGGATATTGCATCGTGTGGGACAGAATTTTCAGTCCCGCTCCTGCAATGAGCTTTTAAACAGCGTCCTGCGTTGCATCCATTGAAGTCCCTTGTTTTTACAGTTTTTTGATCAGCAATTACAAATTTGTGTAGATGCACAATCAATTAAGTGCTTAAGTGGATATAGCAAATACACGCCTCGTGGGTGTAAGTGACATGACAGTGGAAGCAGGAGGCACATGCACCATGACTCTCAATGTGCTCCATGCCAGGATGGGTTGTTAACTACCAAAGTTTCTGCAGCAGCAGTCACATTGTAATATATATAATATGTAATGTAACGTGTGTGTGTATATATGCGTATATGTAATATATACTCAGTGTATAGCAGAGAAACAGCCAGAGATTTAACAGTTGACAGCAACACTAAGGGATCTCTCCTGCATATTCAATGCAACATTTCTACTGTCCCGTTACATACACCATCAGACTGTCCAGCCTAATTTAAGTACATGTTTAATTGTCGTTTTAAAGGACATTGTTGGAGCCGTTGGAATCACTGCTTCAGCTGATGCTAAAGTGGGATCCTTACCAGAGAGGAGGCCGATACAACGCGGACACCAAGAAGCCACAGTGCTTTGAAATACTGGATCAGATACTGAGCATGAAGGTGACGAACTGGGACCACTTCCTGTCTCCTTCTAGAAATTATGATACACAACATGTCTGGACACTGATTAGGGGTGATGTTGTAGACATTGAGATATTTGGCCTCTTTATCTTCAGGTTGTCCACATCCTGAACATGACCACAGCGCAGGTCCACTCTTTCCAGTTGACCACAGACGAGAGTCTCCACAGCCTGCAGAAGCGCATCGAGGCCGAGACCAAGATCGACGTGGTGAACCAGGAGCTGCTGCAGGAGACGGGAGTGTCTCTGGACCCCAGGAAGCCTGCTGCACAGTGTGTCCTGGACGGAGTGGTCAGTTGACTCTCTTGCAGCTTAGATGTCAGTGATGCTCTTGTGCAACAACCTGAGGAAGATAATTAAATCATTTTTGAAAGTAGTGAACTCATTAAATCCTTGTGAGGTAACACACAGGAGGTTCATTCAGGTTATATTTCTCTTGGCATAGATCCTATCTATACAATTCCAATATAATAGCAATTTAAAATTGATAGAAAATGCTTTTAATTTCAAATTCACTCCATCAGCTTCAAGTGATTTTTTGAAACAGATTATCTGTTGGTGTCCTTGTAACTCAGTGGTTTTAAATGTGGTAATCTCCCTCAACTGGAGTAACTCCAACTTATGCCTGTGAAATATAAATATATATCATCAAGATCCATATCATCAATACAATAAGAAAATAGATCAATATAATATTGATAGTTTCCCTCAAGGTTTGCATAACAAAAACAACCCAGTGCTGCTCCCTCCTTGACTCATAAACATGACATTTCCCTTCATAATGGATCAATCATTGAATTAAACAGTCAGTCATTAACAGAAAATCACAAAATCATGTTTAAAAGGGATTCCATTCAACCTTTTATTTATTTTTATTATTAATGGCTACGGCTAATTAAAAATCACCAATGATCACCGTTAATCCACTGATATGAAATATTTTATCAATATCTGTTCTAGTTATATCGCACACCTCTACATTTACATATTAACTAATTAATAAAATTTTATCGGTAGGATCAAAATGATGCAGAAAAAGAAATTATAATTCCTACCACACTCGCTGCATGTGTGTTTGAGGATGTGTGTTACCTCTTGAGTGTGTTTAAGTGTTTTTTCTTCTGTCCTGTGTAGAGAGGGTGGGATAGCTACATCGTTTACCTGTTTGACAAGAGCATCACCAAGTATTCTGGCCCGTTCAGTGCCAGACCGCTGCCTGACAAAGTCAACACTATCGGTGAGTTTATTTCAAGCTAAATTTGCATTTTAATTTGAATATTGGTTAACATGTCACAGGGTTCTACAGACCTTTTTTTACCCCTCTCTGGAATATAGTTTGATAAATATCACCTACCATATCCTTGGAAAAATTCATATCCGCTTTGCAGTACAAGAAGCCAAAACACAGCTGCCCCTGTTTGTGCTGAAGAAGGTTTGGGGTGAAGCAGTGAGCTACATCTGTGGCCTGAAGGAGGACTACAGCAGGCTTTTCCAAGGACAGAGAGCTGCTATGTGAGTCACAGAACATACTTCTGGAATCTGTCATTTCCTCAACCGCAAATCCTGAAGTATAGTCAGACTCTGTTGCTGGTAAAAACAATGTATTTACAGCATCAGAAAACAAAAGAGGTTAAGTCATTTCACGGGTGTTGGTCCATTAAACAAAAGTCATAGTTTTAATCATGTGTATAGGTTGTTTGAGGTCTACACTACTGTGCCTTTAATACTCACCTCAACATGAGTGTTCAACCAGGCCCAATCCAAGCCTCCACATGATTTTAACAGTTATGTCATCAATGTACTAACAGAGCTGAAGAAAAACTGTCATTAATACCAATCATCTGCATTGGTAACAGATGACTGGTGGATAATACTCAGAATAGAAAAAACAGGAAATCTCACATCACAAAACAATATTATATTACTATTGAACATTTCTCTGTAGGATATCACACAGGTAGAATCTTAAATGTTATTTACTCCATGTGTACTGGAGGATAGACAACACACTGTACAATCCTGGTCTGCTGTGATGAGTTCTCTGTATAGAAATAAGCTCGCTGACAGCTCTGCCTGCTAGATATAAGAAAAGAAGCTTTTTATCTTAATATGTAAGATAAGCGTTTCCCCAGAAAAGATTGCAGCAGCGTGACTCCCCACCAGTGTTTCCATATTCAACAAAATGGAAAATATTGCATCATTTAAAACATAGAAATATTAGGATTATTTGCACCTGTTAATTTGTTTTATTTAATAATTTACCCATTTTTTTAAACTATGCACAACACTCATCTTTTTTTTGGTATTTGAAAATGTAATCCTGCAGGAGAGACCATTGTTACTTAAAGACACTTTTCTGTGTTTTCTTCCCCGTTTGGCTTTCTCCTTGCACTGTGGTACTTGTCGTAGCTAAACTGCCTTTGTTATTTTTTTCTGAGGGTGTGGCAGCCTGCACACACCCTCACTGGTTGCTTCAGACGCTCCAAACACAGCATCCAATTCAGTGGGGAAACCGGGCAAATCAGAGAAACTTGCGTTGAATCAGTATCTGCTGTGATGTTGATTTTGAATTTTGATTCTGAGCTTTCGTCTCCTCCTTAGGTTGAGCCTCCTGCGCTACAACACCAACCTGACCAGGTGTAAAAACAGCATGTTTGGCTTCTCACAGCAGCTGAAAGCCAAGCTAGACTTCTTTAAGAGCAGCATCCAGTATGACCTGGAGAAGTACAGCGATCAAATGCACTACGGCATATGTGAGTTTAGTGGAAGCTGGTTGTTGATTAGATTGCTAACCGTGTCATTATAAAGACAGCTGAGAATACTACTGCTTGTCTTGATGAGTCGTTTGTTTGTCCAAAGCCTCTGAAAAGATGCTGAAAGCCTGGCAGGAGAACGAGGAGAGAGCTGCTACGTTTGCACAGGTAAACGCAAGGTTTTCCTCAACTCTTCTGTGATGTATCCGTACAAATCCTCCCGGTGCCAGTCCGTGTGTGATTCCCCGTTTGTCCTGCAGGTGGCGGAGGTGAGCCATCTGGAGGACGAGATCATGGCTCTGCACTCTGAGATAGTAGAACTTCAGAGGAGCCCATACGCCCGTCGCCAAGGAGACAAGATGGAACAGCTGTGAGTGTTAATTGAGGCTCTGACCTGAGGCGATCCGACACTGGTCCATACACCACAATATAAAAATATGAATAAATATAAAATTTATTACCTGAAGGTTAATTTATAATTCACAAAAGCAGGTGCAAGGACAATTTAAATCTGAATAATTTCTTTCACATTGTTATTTACATTATTTATTATTATTCACATTATTAGAGGAAGATTTAGCTTGTTGTCAGATCTACATTATAAAGTCTGGTTTAATTGAACTTTAAAGTCAACTACCTTTGTGATATTTAGGCCAATAGGAGCTTATTCTGGACTTCCTGTGTTTATTTTCTCACTCTTGCCCCAGTGATACATTTTTGTTCACTTGAAAATATTTCAGTGTGAAAAGAAACTGAACCAAGCACAAATAAATCTCTCTTCCGCTCTTTTAGACCAAACATAGGGTTAGAGAGGAGCTTTGGAATAGCACAACATTCTAGATGGAAGTTAATAATAACAGATTATTGTCTGTTTAAAATGCTTGGAGACATTCAGTGCAGCAAAAAGGATGGTTTGTTTTTTAAAGAGCACAAAGTAAATAACTGTCAGTCTATTTGCAGTTGTAGTTTTCATGGTTTGTGCTGCCAGAGTCCACCAACAGCAGCTTTAGAATTCATTCACGTAAATATTTAAACCCAACAAATTCATTGTATTGCAGAGAAGAAAAGGCGATCGAGCTCTACAAGCAGCTGAAGATGAAATGCAAAAGTAAGAAACCTTTATTTATTCATCTTCGTTGTCAATCAAAAATGCTTTTCCTTAAACTAAATCAATTTCACATAACCCAAACCTTTGTTCAGTGGTTTATATGATGTGTTTCTTTTCAGCACCTGAAACAGATGTGAGCAGTGACAGCTCCGAGATGGTGAAGGCCATTATTCAAACTGTCCAAAACCAAGACCGGGTCCTCAAAGACCTGTACACCCACCTCAGGTAAGAGACATTTAGTGGCTTTTATTTTACTCATAATATCAGATATGTAGGATTACTTTCTATATTCGCACAAAAAACAAAAGCCCACACTACTCTATGTTAAAGTCTGGCCTTTCTGGTCTCTCCCAACAGCAAAATCCTGATCAGCAAGCAGAAGATCATCGACTTGTTCCCACGGATTGAGAAAACCCTGGAGAGCATCAAGGATGCTGACAATATAGTCATGCAGATGCAGATGAAGAGGCAAAGGGAGTTCTGGCATTTACTGAAGATCGCTTGTGTAAGTGTTTTTTTCTTTCTGATTTAAAAATAAATATATCAACTACTGTAAATTGCCAAACAAAAGCCGGGGCGTTTGTTTCAATCACTTAAAAGATCAGGCATTTATTTGAGAGCAGGTGGCAATTTATGACAGAAGATTAAATCCTTCCTGACAAAAATCTTGCACAGCAAAACTGGAAATATATGGTAATTTACTCAATTTTTTTAATTAAACCAGTATGACAACCATATAACTTATATTTTTTCAAAAGTAAGATTACAATACTGTAGTTAAACATCTTGTGGCAGTAATTTACAGTAGGTTGTTTCTTTAAATGTAGTTTAGTTTGTTTTCATTACTATCACTGAAAAAACATTTTGTCTCAGGGGAGCCTACAGTTAGAGACATGTTTCAAAATATAAACGGATGCTTATAATCTAATCTAAAGTAATTTCCGACTGTCTTAAACTTTGATCAGCCTACTTTTGTTTAGTGTTTAAACAGTTTTTTAATGTTATCTCACAGTGTGAAGTCATTTAACTAGAGAGAGGATTTCAGGAAGTGTGATTATCATGACGTTTGTACGTCTGATAATCATAACATGAAAACTTGATACCCGTCCCACCAGAACTCTCCTGCTGTAGCGTATTAGTCGGTCCTGTGTCAGCGCTTTGTCTCCAGCTGTGTTACTTTCTGTTCTGTTACCTCCTCACTTGGCTGCTGTGAGCAACTAAAAACATGGACAAAAACATGGAGGGCGTGCTGCCTGCATTCCTGATATGGGAGGAAGACACTACGTTTTGTTCTGAAGAAACAAGGTCTGGCCCACACATTTCTAGTGTGAGATCTTCATATCAGTGATCAAGACAAGCTTTAAAGTTCCACTCCACTCAGCAACACTGGGCAGAATGATGCATGTGCACAGTTTGTTTCCACATTTGTCTGCTGTGAGTGGAAAGTTTCACTGAGCTCATTCAAAACGTGAGTTTGAGCCTTGACCTACAAGCACGATTTGTGACATCACAACTGGTTTGGTGCCAATCCTGGTTAAATGAATCAAATGTGATGTGGAAACATGAAGCGTCCGGTGCATCAGTAGTAGGATACATCTGGTGTCCAGCTGGAAAACCTCTGAAATATTTAGATATTCATATGTAGATTCTTGATCTTTTAGCAAGGGAGAATAAGGAAAACCATATTCAAACTACAGTATTTTATATTCACCATGAACATGGGGCGATTAGAGGTCTGGTTTCAGCTTCTCAAATCTGATTGTTTTTCTTTATTCTTCTATAATAATAAACTGATGATCTTTGGGTTCAAAAAACAGTTTAGGTTCTATCTATAGCCCAAGGTGGGAACTTTTATCTCTTCGTGTAACTATTAGCCATATCTCATCCCTCCTCTCCAGATCTTGTCTCATTCTGCTGAAGTACCGCTTTGATTTGAATATTATTCTCACGTTTTCTTTTTCTCGTTCCGTCCTCCAGGCTCAGAACTCATCACGGAACTCGATAGCGGCGAGTCCGGAGTCGTCCAACATGCTGCAGGTTTCTCAGTGGTCACAGTCGGCGCAACCTGTCAGTTCCCCTCATCCTCTCACCTCCCTACCTGGGCCAAATGACAGGTGACGCTCTCATTCATTAATCCAGCAATTCATGTTGTTGATTGCGTTTAATCTTTTACTTTTATTACGACACAGCAGGAACTACACTGACATATAATCAGCTTTCCAACTGTTATGTCGGCAAACGGTTGTTTATTTCCACCATCAAGCACTTACAGCTGTGTACAAAATAATAACAGTGTGTTTGTTAATGCAAGCAAAGCCAAAAACCTTTATTATATAAATATTTTTTATTTTGATAGGATTATATCCTAAATCAAAATATTAGGCTGTTCAAAGTAATAGCAGTTTTTTCTTCACAAACTCAATATTTACTTTATGAACTGAAAAATCTTCAGGATTTAGCATTCCTCTGAGTCACTAAACTAATATTTAGTTGTATAACCACGGTTTCTGAGAACCACTTCACATCTGTGTTGTATGGAGTGAAGGCCAGGATCTGATTTCAGTGTGTTTTTGAATCACTACCATGTTGTATGTATATAAGAAACCAAACAACACAGCAGGAGCGCTTTCATAGGTGTTATTTTAAGACACAGCAAGCTTCTGTTTCAAGTGGGAAAAAAATACCAATCGTATGTAAAGACCTGTATATGTGGTTTTGTACATCGGTAACGTAAAACATGTTTTCTGCTGTTTGAATAGAGGTTTAATGTGCTCTCCCTACAGTGACGCCGCCCCGCGCCTGCTGCAGGAGAACCAGAAGTACCTCAGTCAGCTGACCAGTCTGATGCAGGAGGCAGCAGATGACCAGGCCAACAGCATGGTGGTGAGTTTCCCAAGTTGGATTTCCCCTGGACGTTTTTGTTCTTTTATTGCAAAACAAAGAGCTTTCACAGCTTTCAACCACCAGTGTTTTCAAGTCATGTTAATATTATTTTTCAACATACATGAGGAAAGAAAATATTGAGAACACTTTAATGAATGTAAAAATATATTTTCAATAAAAATAGTCATATTTAATACATTTTTCACTGTTTTTTACTCGACCCCATTTTATGTTTTTTTTTTTTTTTTTTAGATAAATTTGAATCCATTTCATTTCCGAGCACTTTTCAACATAATGCACTCCAATACACCACCACCCACTCAGACTTCAGTATGAAACATACCTTTTTTTACAATTAGTGTATTTAAAGTGACCAGTAATTTAGGAAGTAAAGTCATTTCTGCTTAATTCAGTCTGTCACCTTTAACTGTTTAACACCTTGGTTTTGTTCCTCCTCTTCAAGGACCAAGACTGGAGCTGGACGAAATATGAAACTTTAGCAACAAAAGTAAAAAAGCGAAACGCGTAAGCCCTGCCGCTTCCTCCGTCCCCTGCCTGTGTTTGGGGTAACACTAAGGACTTTAAAGCCGTTCACAGATCGCAGCGCCCTAAACATTGTACAGTTGTACATGGACTCCAGATATTCTCTTTAAAAAAGAAGAAGAAAAAAAAAAAACTAACAGCGTTCGTTTCCACACATGCTCTGTGGTGTTTGTCCACTCTCACTGTCTCAACGCGGTGGAACGTTTGATCAACGAATACTCCCATTTTTTTTAAAGAGAAAAACAAAGAAGCTGTCTCATTCTACTCTTTTTTTTTTTCTCTTATGCCTCACACGATTCATCATAATTCCATAAATTACAAACGACATGGATTTCTACTGTTATTAAAAAAAAAAAACAAGCGAACTGTAGCACCGGACGTTTGGATTCATCAGAACGGGACAGAAAACACAGGAACTCGTTGGACCTCACGACACACAAGGAAACACAGGAAGTGGTCGAGGGGGGAGGAGGAGGAGGAGGAAATTACAATCAAGCAAACAGCACTTTGATACTCCCATGTATCCTTTCTGTAAAGAGTTGTTCAGGCTGCCAGAACTGCGAGATTTACAGTCCCAACGAGACAGAATCCTGTTCAGTTTGATATATTTTACTATAATCATTCTGGGGTTTAGATTGTATGTAAATGTTGTTTTGATTTAAGTTTTTTTTGTTTTTGTTAATTAAATAAAGTGTGCTATATTATCAAAGGCAGAAGTCTTAGTGATGATATGATATATGTGACAGAAGTGGCTGGCCATTATGTTTATACCATGTCTATACTATACATCTGTCATTTTAATTGTCCTGTAGATAGAACAGGCTTCTTTTGTCTCATTTATGTGCACATACTGTTAATTTAGACGGTTTCTGCTGCGTTCAAGTCACACGGAGAGCTGTAAGGATAAGTCGCTTATTTGAGAATTTGTTCTTTTTCTTCCTCTTTTGTTTTGAAGAAAAATGTCAAACAGTCTCTCATTCCACCTTCTCTCGTGTGACGTTCTATCGCTTTTCTTTGTCTACGTGATAGGAAACGGAATATTTTTGCACTTCAGGGTGCTGCTTGGAGCACTTTTAGTCACCTTAAGCTCTGGCAATTAATAGAGGGCGTATGTCACTATTTTCTTATATCTGATAAAAACAATGATTCAAATAATCTGCAAATGAATCAATAATGGAATTAATCATTAGTCGCAGCCCTGATTTCAAATAGAAGTTGATTACCCACTTGCAAATGTCAGTGTCAACATTCAAGCAGTTCGGTTCTGTTGCTGTGCATATGTTTTTAATGTGACCTGCAAATTAAAGAATATCTTTAAGATAAGTCTGCTCAAATCCATCAAATGCCAATATATATGTTTCCTTACAAATAAATGAATACAATAAGTCATAATTAGTTATGATCAGGGATGTTTAAATGTTTCAGAATGTCTCCCATATATGGCACATGCTGCTGAATAAATAAATAAACAGCACCCAAATAGCTTCTTTTATCCAAACATCAGTCTAAGATTCATACACTTGATTTACATGGATTTGAAAAATTTGTGAAAAGCATAAATCCCTGACAATTAAAGTTGAGAATCTCTATCATTCAACCTATTTTATATGAGGTGGATGCAGCATTTTACATGGAAGTGTGACGTAACCTGGTTTCCATGAACGGTCTATGCACAGTCAGCATCATCAGCCAGTGACTCATAAAGAAATTAAAATATGTGAGTGCACAGATGCTTCCGGGAGAATAATGATTGAATGTACTGCAGTTAACGGAGTTGTTGCGTTTTTACTCCTGGCCAGAGAGAAATTAACCTTCTGAGTTCTATTTATGATGTTGAAGTGCAATGGACTTTTTTTGTTGTTCCTGTATTTAAGTTACTCAATTTGTTTGTCTTTCCACTTGAGTATTTGTTTCCATCTGATGGTCTTGTTTCTGAATGTTTAAGTTTTAGAAATGTCATTGTATAAAGCTCAGATGTTTGCCTGACAATAAAATAAAATGACTTTGGCATGATTCACGTGTTGATGCGTTCTGCGTGAACGAAGTGAAATAAATGCATATTTAGTACATTATTTGTTTACATGAGCACATATTTCCTTTAAAATCTTTTTTTTAATGATAGTTAAAGTTAGGTACTGTACAGAGAATTTTACAATGTAAAGTGTTTTCTGATGGACAAACTATGTAATGATCAATGGCGGAATACTATATGGATTCAGATGCTGTAAAATTCCCAATGCATATTATTTTTAAAAAAGTTACATTACTGAATTTCTGCATATTTGCTATAAATATATATAAAGAAAAGGTATAAAAAAGGAAAATAATGCAATCATTTAACACCAATTTACACGTTCAAAAAGGACATGTATAACTTATTAAAACCTACCTGTCTATCACTCATTAATATGCAAATTATAGTAATATCATTTGCATTCATAGTTACAATAATATTAGTACCAATAACAATCATTATATTAAATAGTTAATACAGATATAACCACAATTCCACAGTAACAGTTAATTAATATAGTTATGCACATTATAGTTATGCATATATATATATATATATATATATATATATATAACAAAGACATACCTTAAAAAAACTATGTCAAAACTATTATTAAAGGCATTTCCATTGTGACATAAATGTATTAAAAAATACATTTTTAAATAGATTTCAAATAAATTAATAAAATTGTTGTTATTGTATGAATTCTGAAAAAACAGACATTTTTTCTCATATAAATTTAATATGGCACCATAAAAATGTGTATTTTTGGAATATCATCTATATTGCAGATTTAACAGCTATAGACATTTAAATATATGGATTTTGGTGCCATTTAATATATGAAAAGTACATCAAAACTATATTTTAATACATTTCCATTGCAACATAATGCGTTTAACATAGCAATTTTATACAAGTCTATTTCAAATAAATGAATGAAATTGTTTTTATTTTATGGATTCTGAAAAGACAAGCAAACTTTTCTCACATAAATGTTATATGGCACTATAAAAAATACAAATTTATATTTTTTAATATTTAATATTAATATTAACTTATTCCACCATAATATGGCACCATAAAAGGTATAATTTTTAATATCTATATTATCTATATTATTATCTATATTGCAGATTTAACAGCTATAGATATTTAAATGTAGAGATTTTTTTTTAACATTTAATGTATAAAAAAGTTCATCAAAACTATGATTTAATGCATTTCCATTGCAACATTATGCATTAAAAAATAGATATTCAATATAAATAGATTTCAAGTCTATTTCAAATGAATGAAGTAAATTGTTATTTTATGAATTCTGAAAGGTTTTCTTATATAAATGTTATATGGCACCATAAAAAATGAAAATGTATATTTTTTCATATTTAATATTAATATCAACTTATTCCACCATAATACAGCATTTTATAATTTTCAATGTCTATATTATCAGTATTATCTATATTGCAGATTTAACAGCTATAGACATTTAAATGTATGTAAAAGTATGTCAAAACTATGATTTAATGCATTTCCATTGCAACATAATATGTAAATGTAGCAATTTTATACAAGTCTATTTCAAATAAATGAATAAAATTGTTGTTATTGTATGAATTCTGAAAAGCCAAATATGGCAATAGTAATAGTAATAGTAATAGATGTAATAGATGTGATAGTAATCTAATAGTAATAGATGTGTGACCATAGAAACCCATTAAAAGTAGATATTTGCCACCCATCCTATGCTACAGTCCCTTATATTCCCTTAGAGTTCCTACACCCGCTGGTACCAGATTGGCAGCCATCAACCACAGGATATCCAGCACATTATCGGATCTTTTATTGTCCCAAGATCACTGGAGTCTCTCTACAGGGGAGCTCCAGCATATTATCGGATCTTTTATGCCCAAGATCGCTGGAGCCTCCTCGCTGATGTGTTGGGGGTCGCCGAAGTACCAACGAGTTACGTTCATGTTTTTAGCGTGTGGGGGAAACCGGAGAACCCGGAGGAAACCCACGCAGACACGGGGAGAGACATGCAAACTCCGCACAGGAAGGTGCCAGCTCGTGGATTCGAACTCGCAACCTTGTTACTGTGAGGCATCAGTTCTACCAACTGTGCCACCGTGCTGCCCAGAGGTTTAGACTGTCCCAGGTTCTATATGAACTAGTTATTGTTTAATATCGATCACCTGGGCAACGAGATGAAGCGTCCAGCAGCCTGAGGGAAATTAACTGTAATTCCACTTTCGGCCACTATGAGCTGGTGGCGCTGTTTGATATTTAGGCTGCTGACAGATAGTGGAACACCTGTGGAGGAGAATTTAGTCGTGTCTAATACAACAGCTATAGACATTTAAATATAGAAAATATTTCAAATTTAAAAATAGAGGTTTTATACAAATATATTTGTATATGGTGCCAGGAAAGTGCCAGCTCGTGGATTCGAACCCGCGACCTTGTTACTGTGAGGCAGCAGTTCTACCAACTGTGCCACCGTGCTGCCCAAATTGTCTGTAATTCCACTTTCAGCCACAATGAGCTGGTGGCGCTGTTTGATATTTAGGCTGCTGGTCTGAAAAAACAGGTATTTTTCTTAAATGGAATGAAACAAGCCACCATAAAATTGATATTTTTGTAATATTATCTCTTTTTAAAATCCAGTAAATAGTAACAGTAATAGATACCACCATAGAAATACATCAAAAGTACACATTTCCCATATAGACCCATATTATCCCCTTTAAGGCTGTTGACAGAAGATAGTGGAACACCTGTGGAGGAGAATTTAGTCGTGTCTAATACAACGGGTTACTTCACATTTAAATGCTATAGACATTTAAATATAGAGAATATTTCATATTCTGAAAAGCCAAGCAATGTATTCTCTCATGAATTTTATATGGCACCATAAAAGTGTATATTTTTTTAATATTATCTGTATTGCAGATTTAACAGCTATAGACATTGAAATATAAAAATTTTTTGCCATTCAATGTATGAAAACTATGTCAAAACTAAGTTTTGATGCATTTCCATTGCAACATAATGCGTTAAAAATAGCAATTTTATACAAATATATTTCAAATAAATTATTTAAAAAATTTTTATTGTATAAATTCTGAAAGGACAAGCACATTTTTCTCACATAAATGTAATATGGCAGCATAAAAATGTATAATTTTTAATATATATATTGCAGATTTAACAGCTATAGACATTTAATTGTAGAGATTTTTTTTACCATTTAATGTATAAAAAAGTATGACATATAGACATTGAAATATGGATATTTTTTACCATTCAATGTATGAAAATCACGTCAAAACTAAGTTTTGATGCATTTCCATTGCAACATAATGTGTTAAAAATAGCAATTTTATACAGATATTTTTCAAATAAATTATTAAATTTTTTTTTATTGTATGAATTCTGAAAAGACAAGCACATTTTCTCACATAAATGTAATATGGCAGCATAAAAATGTATAATTTTTAATATTATATATATTGCAGATTTAACAGCTATAGACATTTAATTGTAGAGATTTTTTTTACCATTTAATGTATAAAAAAGTATGTCAAAACTATGATTTAATGCATTTCCATTGCAACATTATGCATTAAAAAATAGATATTCAATATAAATAGATTTCAAGTCTATTTCAAATGAATGAAGAAAATTGTTATTTTATGAATTCTGAAAGGTTTTCTTATATAAATGTTATATGGCACCATAAAAAATGAAAATGTATATTTTTTCTTATTTAATATTAATATCAACTTATTCCACCATAATACAGCATTTTATAATTTTCAATATCTATATTATCAGTATTATCTATATTGCAGATTTAACAGCTATAGACATTTAAATGTATGTAAAAGTATGTCAAAACTATGATTTAATGCATTTCCATTGCAACATAATATGTAAATGTAGCAATTTTATACAAGTCTATTTCAAATAAATGAATAAAATTGTTGTTATTGTATGAATTCTGAAAAGCCAAATATGGCAATAGTAATAGTAATAGTAATAGATGTGACCATAGAAACCCATTAAAAGTAGATATTTGCCACCCATCCTATGCTACAGTCCCTTATATTCCCTTAGAGTTCCTACACCCGCTGGTACCAGATTGGCAGCCATCAACCACAGGATATCCAGCACATTATCGGATCTTTTATTGTCCCAAGATCACTGGAGTCTCTCTACAGGGGAGCTCCAGCATATTATCGGATCTTTTATGCCCAAGATCACTGGAGCCTCCTCGCTGATGTGTTGGGGGTCGCCGAAGTACCAAGGAGTTACGTTCATGTTTTTAGCGTGTGGGGGAAACCGGAGAACCCGGAGGAAACCCACGCAGACACGGGGAGAGACATGCAAACTCCACACAGGAAGGTGCCAGCTCGTGGATTCGAACCCGCAACCTTGTTACTGTGAGGCATCAGTTCTACCAACTGTGCCACCGTGCTGCCCAGAGGTTTAGACTGTCCCAGGTTCTATATGAACTAGTTATTGTTTAATATCGATCACCTGGGCAACGAGATGAAGCGTCCAGCAGCCTGAGGGAAATTAACTGTAATTCCACTTTCGGCCACTATGAGCTGGTGGCGCTGTTTGATATTTAGGCTGCTGACAGATAGTGGAACACCTGTGGAGGAGAATTTAGTCGTGTCTAATACAACAGCTATAGACATTTAAATATAGAAAATATTTCAAACTTAAAAATAGAGGTTTTATACAAATATATTTGTATATGGTGCCAGGAAAGTGGCAGCTCGTGGATTCGAACCCGCGACCTTGTTACTGTGAGGCAGCAGTTCTACCAACTGTGCCACCGTGCTGCCCAAATTGTCTGTAATTCCACTTTCAGCCACAATGAGCTGGTGGCGCTGTTTGATATTTAGGCTGCTGGTCTGAAAAAACAGGTATTTTTCTTAAATGGAATGAAACAAGCCACCATAAAATTGATATTTTTGTAATATTATCTATTTTTAAAATCCAGTAAATAGTAACAGTAATAGATACCACCATAGAAATACATCAAAAGTACACATTTTCCATATAGACCCATATTATCCCCTTTAAGGCTGTTGACAGAAGATAGTGGAACACCTGTGGAGGAGAATTTAGTCGTGTCTAATGCAACGGGTTACTTCACATTTAAATGCTATAGACATTTAAATATAGAGAATATTTCATATTCTGAAAAGCCAAGCAATGTATTCTCTCATAAATGTTATATGGCACCATAAAAGTGTATATTTTTTAATATTATCTGTATTGCAGATTTAACAGCTATAGACATTGAAATATACAATTTTTTTGCCATTCAATGTATGAAAACTATGTCAAAACTAAGTTTTGATGCATTTCCATTGCAACATAATGCGTTAAAAATAGCAATTTTATACAAATATATTTCAAATAAATTATTTAAAAAATTTTTATTGTATGAATTCTGAAAGGACAAGCACATTTTTCTCACATAAATGTAATATGGCAGCATAAAAATGTATAATTTTTAATATATATATTGCAGATTTAACAGCTATAGACATTTAATTGTAGAGATTTTTTTTACCATTTAATGTATAAAAAAGTATGTCAAAACTATGATTTAATGCATTTCCATTGCAACATTATGCATTAAAAAATAGATATTCAATATAAATAGATTTCAAGTCTATTTCAAATGAATGAAGAAAATTGTTATTTTATGAATTCTGAAAGGTTTTCTTACATAAATGTTATATGGCACCATAAAAAATGAAAATGTATATTTTTTCATATTTAATATTAATATCAACTTATTCCACCATAATACAGCATTTTATAATTTTCAATATCTATATTATCAGTATTATCTATACCCATATTACCCATATTATCCCCTTTAAGGCTGTTGCAAGAAGATAGTGGAACACCTGTGGAGGAGAATTTAGTCGTGTCTAATACAACGGGTTACTTCACATTTAAATGCTATAGACATTTAAATATAGAGAATATTTCATATTCTGAAAAGCCAAGCAATGTATTCTCTCATAAATGTTATATGGCACCATAAAAGTGTATATTTTTTTAATATTATCTGTATTGCAGATTTAACAGCTATAGACATTGAAATATACAATTTTTTACCATTCAATGTATGAAAACTATGTCAAAACTAAGTTTTGATGCATTTCCATTGCAACATAATGCGTTAAAAATAGCAATTTTATACAAATATATTTCAAATAAATTATTTAAAAAATGTTTATTGTATGAATTCTGAAAAGACAAGCACATTTTCTCACATAAATGTAATATGGCAGCATAAAAATGTATAATTTTTAATATTATATATATTGCAGATTTAACAGCTATAGACATTTAATTGTAGAGATTTTTTTTTTACCATTTAATGTATAAAGAAGTCTGTCAAAACTATGATTTAATGCATTTCCATTGCAACATTATGCATTAAAAAATAGATATTCAATATAAATAGATTTCAAGTCTATTTCAAATGAATGAAGAAAATTGTTATTTTATGAATTCTGAAAGGTTTTCTTATATAAATGTTATATGGCACCATAAAAAATGAAAATGTATATTTTTTCATATTTAATATGAATATCAACTTATTCCACCATAATACAGCATTTTATAATTTTCAATATCTATATTATCAGTATTATCTATATTGCAGATTTAACAGCTATAGACATTTAAATGTATGTAAAAGTATGTCAAAACTATGATTTAATGCATTTCCATTGCAACATAATATGTAAATGTAGCAATTTTATACAAGTCTATTTCAAAGAAATGAATACAATTGTTGTTATTGTATGAATTCTGAAAAGCCAAATATGGCAATAGTAATAGTAATAGTAATAGATGTGACCATAGAAACCCATTAAAAGTAGATATTTGCCACCCATCCTATGCTACAGTCCCTTATATTCCCTTAGAGTTCCTACACCCGCTGGTACCAGATTGGCAGCCATCAACCACAGGATATCCAGCACATTATCGGATCTTTTATTGTCCCAAGATCACTGGAGTCTCTCTACAGGGGAGCTCCAGCATATTATCGGATCTTTTATGCCCAAGATCACTGGAGCCTCCTCGCTGATGTGTTGGGGGTCGCCGAAGTACCAACGAGTTACGTTCATGTTTTTAGCGTGTGGGGGAAACCGGAGAACCCGGAGGAAACCCACGCAGACACGGGGGAGAGACATGCAAACTCCACACAGGAAGGTGCCAGCTCGTGGATTCGAACCCGCGACCTTGTTACTGTGAGGCATCAGTTCTACCAACTGTGCCACCGTGCTGCCCAGAGGTTTAGACTGTCCCAGGTTCTATATGAACTAGTTATTGTTTAATATCGATCACCTGGGCAACGAGATGAAGCCTCCAGCAGCCTGAGGGAAATTAACTGTAATTCCACTTTCGGCCACTATGAGCTGGTGGCGCTGTTTGATATTTAGGCTGCTGACAGATAGTGGAACACCTGTGGAGGAGAATTTAGTCGTGTCTAATACAACAGCTATAGACATTTAAATATAGAAAATATTTCAAATTTAAAAATAGAGGTTTTATACAAATATATTTGTATATGGTGCCAGGAAAGTGCCAGCTCGTGGATTCGAACCCGCGACCTTGTTACTGTGAGGCAGCAGTTCTACCAACTGTGCCACCGTGCTGCCCAAATTGTCTGTAATTCCATTTTCAGCCACAATGAGCTGGTGGCGCTGTTTGATATTTAGGCTGCTGGTCTGAAAAAACAGGTATTTTTCTTAAATGGAATGAAACAAGCCACCATAAAATTGATATTTTTGTAATATTATCTCTTTTTAAAATCCAGTAAATAGTAACAGTAATAGATACCACCATAGAAATACATCAAAAGTACACATTTCCCATATAGACCCATATTATCCCCTTTAAGGCTGTTGACAGAAGATAGTGGAACACCTGTGGAGGAGAATTTAGTCGTGTCTAATGCAACGGGTTACTTCACATTTAAATGCTATAGACATTTAAATATAGAGAATATTTCATATTCTGAAAAGCCAAGCAATGTATTCTCTCATAAATTTTATATGGCACCATAAAAGTGTATATTTTTTAATATTATCTGTATTGCAGATTTAACAGCTATAGACATTGAAATATAACATTTTTTTGCCATTCAATGTATGAAAACTATGTCAAAACTAAGTTTTGATGCATTTCCGTTGCAACATAATGCGTTAAAAATAGCAATTTTATACAAATATATTTCAAATAAATTATTTAAAAAATGTTTATTGTATGAATTCTGAAAGGACAAGCACATTTTCTCACATAAATGTAATATGGCAGCATAAAAATGTATAATTTTTAATATTATCTATATTGCAGATTTAACAGCTATAGACATTTAATTGTAGAGATTTTTTTTACCATTTAATGTATAAAAAAGTATGTCAAAACTATGATTTAATGCATTTCCATTGCAACATTATGCATTAAAAAATAGATATTCAATATAAATAGATTTCAAGTCTATTTCAAATGAATGAAGAAAATTGTTATTTTATGAATTCTGAAAGGTTTTCTTACATAAATGTTATATGGCACCATAAAAAATGAAAATGTATATTTTTTCATATTTAATATTAATATCAACTTATTCCACCATAATACAGCATTTTATAATTTTCAATATCTATATTATCAGTATTATCTATATTGCAGATTTAACAGCTATAGACATTTAAATGTATGTAAAAGTATGTCAAAACTATGATTTAATGCATTTCCATTGCAACATAATATGTAAACGTAGCAATTTTATACAAGTCTATTTCAAATAAATGAATAAAATTGTTGTTATTGTATGAATTCTGAAAAGCCAAATATGGCAATAGTAATAGTAATAGTAATAGATGTGACCATAGAAACCCATTAAAAGTAGATATTTGCCACCCATCCTATGCTACAGTCCCTTATATTCCCTTAGAGTTCCTACACCCGCTGGTACCAGATTGGCAGCCATCAACCACAGGATATCCAGCACATTATCGGATCTTTTATTGTCCCAAGATCACTGGAGTCTCTCTACAGGGGAGCTCCAGCATATTATCGGATCTTTTATGCCCAAGATCACTGGAGCCTCCTCGCTGATGTGTTGGGGGTCGCCGAAGTACCAAGGAGTTACGTTCATGTTTTTAGCGTGTGGGGGAAACCGGAGAACCCGGAGGAAACCCACGCAGACACGGGGGAGAGACATGCAAACTCCACACAGGAAGGTGCCAGCTCGTGGATTCGAACCCGCAACCTTGTTACTGTGAGGCATCAGTTCTACCAACTGTGCCACCGTGCTGCCCAGAGGTTTAGACTGTCCCAGGTTCTATATGAACTAGTTATTGTTTAATATCGATCACCTGGGCAACGAGATGAAGCGTCCAGCAGCCTGAGGGAAATTAACTGTAATTCCACTTTCGGCCACTATGAGCTGGTGGCGCTGTTTGATATTTAGGCTGCTGACAGATAGTGGAACACCTGTGGCGGAGAATTTAGTCGTGTCTAATACAACAGCTATAGACATTTAAATATAGAAAATATTTCAAATTTAAAAATAGAGGTTTTATACAAATATATTTGTATATGGTGCCAGGAAAGTGCCAGCTCGTGGATTCGAACCCGCGACCTTGTTACTGTGAGGCAGCAGTTCTACCAACTGTGCCACCGTGCTGCCCAAATTGTCTGTAATTCCACTTTCAGCCACAATGAGCTGGTGGCGCTGTTTGATATTTAGGCTGCTGGTCTGAAAAAACAGGTATTTTTCTTAAATGGAATGAAACAAGCCACCATAAAATTGATATTTTTGTAATATTATCTCTTTTTAAAATCCAGTAAATAGTAACAGTAATAGATACCACCATAGAAATACATCAAAAGTACACATTTCCCATATAGACCCATATTATCCCCTTTAAGGCTGTTGACAGAAGATAGTGGAACACCTGTGGAGGAGAATTTAGTCGTGTCTAATGCAACGGGTTACTTCACATTTAAATGCTATAGACATTTAAATATAGAGAATATTTCATATTCTGAAAAGCCAAGCAATGTATTCTCTCATAAATGTTATATGGCACCATAAAAGTGTATATTTTTTAATATTATCTGTATTGCAGATTTAACAGCTATAACCATTGAAATATACAATTTTTTTTACCATTCAATGTATGAAAACTATGTCAAAACTAAGTTTTGATGCATTTCCATTGCAACATAATGCGTTAAAAATAGCAATTTTATACAAATATATTTCAAATAAATTATTTAAAAAAATTTTATTGTATGAATTCTGAAAGGACAAGCACATTTTCTCACATAAATGTAATATGGCAGCATAAAAATGTATAATTTTTAATATTATCTATATTGCAGATTTAACAGCTATAGACATTTAATTGTAGAGATTTTTTTACCATTTAATGTATAAAAAAGTATGACATATAGACATTGAAATATGAATATTTTTTACCATTCAATGTATGAAAACCACGTCAAAACTAAGTTTTGATGCATTTCCATTGCAACATAATGTGTTAAAAATAGCAATTTTATACAGATATTTTTCAAATAAATTATTAAAACATTTTTTATTGTTTGAATTCTGAAAAGACAAGCACATTTTCTCACATAAACGTAATATGGCAGCATAAAAATGTCTAATTTTTAATATATATATTGCAGATTTAACAGCTATAGACATTTAATTGTAGAGATTTTTTTTTACCATTTAATGTATAAAAAAGTATGTCAAAACTATGATTTAATGCATTTCCATTGCAACATTATGCATTAAAAAATAGATATTCAATATAAATAGATTTCAAGTCTATTTCAAATTAATGAAGAAAATTGTTATTTTATGAATTCTGAAAGGTTTTCTTACATAAATGTTATATGGCACCATAAAAAATAAAAATGTATATTTTTTCTTATTTAATATTAATATCAACTTATTCCACCATAATACAGCATTTTATAATTTTCAATATCTATATTATCAGTATTATCTATACCCATATAGACCCATATTATCCCCTTTAAGGCTGTTGACAGAAGATAGTGGAACACCTGTGGAGGAGAATTTAGTCGTGTCTAATACAACGGGTTACTTCACATTTAAATGCTATAGACATTTAAATATAGAGAATATTTCATATTCTGAAAAGCCAAGCAATGTATTCTCTCATAAATGTTATATGGCACCATAAAAGTGTATATTTTTTTAATATTATCTGTATTGCAGATTTAACAGCTATAAACATTGAAATATACAATTTTTTTTACCATTCAATGTATGAAAACTATGTCAAAACTAAGTTTTGATGCATTTCCATTGCAACATAATGCGTTAAAAATAGCAATTTTATACAAATATATTTCAAAGAAATTATTTAAAAAATTTTTATTGTATGAATTCTGAAAAGACAAGCACATTTTCTCACATAAATGTAATATGGCAGCATAAAAATGTATAATTTTTAATATTATCTATATTGCAGATTTAACAGCTATAGACATTTAATTGTAGAGATTTTTTTTTTACCATTTAATGTATAAAAAAGTATGTCAAAACTATGATTTAATGCATTTCCATTGCAACATTATGCATTAAAAAATAGATATTCAATATAAATAGATTTCAAGTCTATTTCAAATGAATGAAGAAAATTGTTATTTTATGAATTCTGAAAGGTTTTCTTACATAAATGTTATATGGCACCATAAAAAATGAAAATGTATATTTTTTCATATTTAATATTAATATCAACTTATTCCACCATAATACAGCATTTTATAATTTTCAATATCTATATTATCAGTATTATCTATATTGCAGATTTAACAGCTATAGACATTTAAATGTATGTAAAAGTATGTCAAAACTATGATTTAATGCATTTCCATTGCAACATAATATGTAAACGTAGCAATTTTATACAAGTCTATTTCAAATAAATGAATAAAATTGTTGTTATTGTATGAATTCTGAAAAGCCAAATATGGCAATAGTAATAGTAATAGATGTGACCATAGAAACCCATTAAAAGTAGATATTTGCCACCCATCCTATGCTACAGTCCCTTATATTCCCTTAGAGTTCCTACACCCGCTGGTACCAGATTGGCAGCCATCAACCACAGGATATCCAGCACATTATCGGATCTTTTATTGTCCCAAGATCACTGGAGTCTCTCTACAGGGGAGCTCCAGCATATTATCGGATCTTTTATGCCCAAGATCACTGGAGCCTCCTCGCTGATGTGTTGGGGGTCGCCGAAGTACCAACGAGTTACGTTCATGTTTTTAGCGTGTGGGGGAAACCGGAGAACCCGGAGGAAACCCACGCAGACACGGGGGAGAGACATGCAAACTCCGCACAGGAAGGTGCCAGCTCGTGGATTCGAACTCGCGACCTTGTTACTGTGAGGCATCAGTTCTACCAACTGTGCCACCGTGCTGCCCAGAGGTTTAGACTGTCCCAGGTTCTATATGAACTAGTTATTGTTTAATATCGATCACCTGGGCAACGAGATGAAGCCTCCAGCAGCGTGAGGGAAATTAACTGTACTTCCACTTTCAGCCACAGCGAGCTGGTGGCGCTGTTTGATATTTAGGCTGCTGACAGAGGATAGTGGAAACCTGTGGAGGAGAATTTAGTCCTGTCTAATAGAACGGGTTACTTCACATTTAAATGCTATAGACATTTAAATATAGATAATATTTTATATTATATGGCACCATAAATAAAAATTGTGAATGAATATCTATATTGCAGATTTATAGACATTTACCTAACTGTAATTCCACTTTCAGCCACAAAGAGCTGGTGGCGCTGTTTGATATTTAGTTACTTCACATTTAATAGCTATAGACATTTAAATATAGAGAATAGTTCATACTTTTGTTTTTACCATTTAATATATGAAATTTTCAAAACTATGATTTAATGGATTTCCATTGCGACATTATGCATTAAAATACACATTCTGTACTAACAGATTTAAAATAAATGAATAAAATTGTAGTTATTGTATAAATTTTGAATAAATCAGGCAGTATTTATTTATTTTTTTTTTGGGGGGGGGGGTAAATTTAATTAATTAACTAGTTAATTCCCCCTTTAAATTATAGCTTCCCTCTTTTTCCTGGAATATTATTTTTTATTTTGTGCCTTTTAAGCACATCAAAAGTAAAATAACTAAATCAAATTAAATGAGGTTATTTTATGTAATAATCCCAACAATCCAAGCACATGAATGCAGTCTTTTAATAGCCAGTGTGAACAGGCTGAATTGATACATGGCGGAAAGCATCTTTTACTGCACATATGGTTGCCTGGCTGTCGTTTTAAGAGACACTTAAAAATTCATGGCCCTTTAAATCTTCAGTTGAACTGGTAAAGATTTAGATATTCCAATCTGACGAGTACAGCTAAAAGCTTTTGGAAATACCAGTTAAAATATGACCGATGCATTGTATTCTATAATCTTCTATTGTTTCATGTAAAATCTTACTCTGTTAGTGAACAGTGATGGGTGGAGTAGACGAAAGTTTGATTAACAGGAAAAGTGTTTCTGTATCTGTATCTGTCATCAGTTTTTTTGAAGATTTCACAGTAAGTGAAGTCACTGCAACCGGTTTGTGTCGACACAGCGACTGTGGCTTCTGTATCGGTTCATCAGATCTCCACCCGGACAGCCGGTGTCAAGATTAGATGCTGAGTTTTGAGAAAATTCCAGCTGTAGTTGTTGGGATCACAAAGGAGAAGCTGAAAACAATCGATCTGATTGTGAGTCAACTGTTTACCCGGCGACACTCAGCCTTCCTTCAGTGTGATTAATCATGAGTCGCTGATCCTCGTAGATTATCCTGTTCACTTCCACCTTTCCTTCCCATGGCCTGGTCTGTTCCGGCGTCCCGTGGTCCGGCTGAGGCCTTTCAACCAGGATCCTCAGATTTAAGAGTTGCGTCAGGAAGTGATTTGTCAGGAAGAGTGATGCAAGCGTGAGACGCCTCCAGAGGCTTTTAGATTAAAATCTGGAGGAAATCTGGTGGAACTAAACACCAGGAGCTTCAGTTCCATCTGACTTATTTTACTTCTGCCTTGACCTTTGGTACACTTCTACTTTTCTCTGTAATGCTGCAAAAATGTAAAACAACAATTGGACTGCGAACCACTGAGAGAAGAAATCTGACCCCTAAAAGACCTTTTTTTGGTTTTACTGCAGCTTCTATTGTTGGAAACTATTGTGGTTGTCTTGCAGATTATCTTGAGATTTTAGACTTTTTGTGCAAATACCCTGAGTTTGAGGATTCTGTCATTGCATACTCCTCAGGAATGCGGCCAAGAAGGGCAACAAGCACATGCAAACCTCGCTGTAAGATCGGCCGCACAGATTGTAAACCACTTGTTTTATTAGCTGCTTAGCTCGTGAATCAGAGTGAATCAGAGGGGCTCCCAGGGAGAAAAGCAGCTCGCATTCCTTTAAGCTCGACTCCTTTGTCCGTGCAGTGATTCACACCGGAGCTTCAGATGCTCATTTTCTCCCCCTTTTTTACAGTTGGATTTATACATCCGACGTCGGAGTCGTTTAGTTTGAAAATGATTCATAGTCAGTTTATTTTTCTGTATTAGTTCTAACAGGGGAAAGTAATGGTTTGCCCAGTGTGCTGTGGAAGAAGTAGCATCATCACCATCAGTCACCTTTGAGGTGAACTGTTTGAAGTCTCGCTGCTAACGTGGCAAAAAAATCAACTGATCTGCGATGAAAATGTCAAAAAACAGTTTCCAATCAAACAAAAGGAAGCAACTTTTACACATTTACACTGTTTTTCATTCAGCTTTTTATGCATTTCCATGATGGCTCCAGCTTCTTATGTGTTGATGTTCTGCTTTTGTTGTACAAAGACATTTCTATTTGTATTAAAACATGTAAAAATATCACGTTGTAAACGATTAGACAATAGAACACAAATCATATGATGGAAAAATGTAAAAACCGTGAAAGTAATTTCTTATAAGTCAGCAATCCAAAATCCAAAGATATTCTCTCTACTTTGATGTATGACATCATGATCATTTCTGTCAATTATTGACTAATCTTTGCATCTCCAATTCAACGTTTCTTAGGAGGTCAAACTATCTAAAAGGTGACACTTTCACATGGTTTTACATGGTTAGTGGTTGGTTTATTGATCTTTTTTTTTTTTTTTTTTTTTTTTACAATTTCTTATGAAAACACTGAGGTTTTGTTAAAACGGGAACAAACGATCGGTTAGTCAGGTTCAGCTCGTCTAAAATGCTGCAGCTAGTTTTTTTTCTCTACAATCTCTAGATCAGATCTCCTCATTCCCATTCTTGCGTCATGGCACTGGCTCCCTGAGATTTATTTCTAGATTTTACTGATAAGCTTTAAAGGCTTGTTGTTGCATTGTTCATATATTAGTCTCTTGTCTTAAATCATGTTTTGGTCCCATTTTCCATTATAGCTTTGTTATTTCGCTTTTCAAATGCTTTTATCTAAAGTTTTTTTTTAACTTTACACTGCTTTTTAACAGTTATGGACTTCGGGGAAGTGCTATATAGTCTGTATTATTATTATTCTTTCACTACTAGAGTAGGAAACCCAGATGTTGGGAGCCTACACCAGAGCTACTCAGGCCATTTCCTGTGCTCCTTCACTAGAGACCAGTAAATATGGATCAGCTGTTAACTCTGATGCAGATGCTGTTTGGGAAGAACGATAGAAAACCTCTCCGTAGTTTAATAAAACGTTGCAAGGATGAAAACAGCAGTGAGACATCGACACAGCCACACTTAATAGAGAAAAATGTAACTTGTCATGACTCATAAAGAGGAAGATGCAGCAGATAAGAAAAGTCATGTTTTGTTTCACACTGATAAACTGTTATCAGCTAATGCAAAACAACCATCTCATCAAATTTTTGTAATAAAGTGCACTTTATTTGTTGCAACAAAAAAGTTCTTACATTCAATCATATCATACGTGACGCATTATAATGTAGAACTGAGAACCATGGCAGCTAAAATTTGTTTTTTAAGCTGGAAATTCATGGTTTAAAGCTAATTTGCAATTTAACCTTAACAGTAAAAACTCTCAGATACTTTTGCCCTTGAAAAATATCAGTGCAGAAAAAGGAAATGCTCCTTGAGGCACTTTCGTACTGTCTCCTTGGGACGGAAAAAACAAAGAGCTGATAACGCACACAGGTCAACACAACTCCCTGTACGGTTTGTACCGTTCATTAGTTTTTCAAGTAGAGTGCAAATAAAATACAAAATTAACCCCAACGAAGGCACAGACTGGCTTTGAATACAGTTAACGAGACATTAAATAAATATTTTAAAAGCACATTTCATGCGAGCACCATTTTTGCTCCGAGAGGTGCAATGAGACAAGTTAACAGGAAACTCTTTACAAAGGAAGTTTTTGGTTCTTTTTTTTTTCTTTGGTTCCTCAGCAGCTATGACTGTTGGCTTTTTGAATCACTTCAGGCTTCCTCAGCTGGAGAAGCCTCAGTCACACAAGACTTTAAAGACAAAGAGTGAGTTATTCCAAACTCTGTGGTCCCCGTGACTCACTACTCTGACCCCAATAGAGGTTCCTATACGTGTGACTACATGTTGAGTCTGTGAACATGTGGCTTCGCTGGAGGCACAGGAGGAGAGCGCGGCTTTCTGGCGACCGGGGGAGGACTGGGCTTCACCGGAGGCATGGGAGGAGGACTCGCTTTGGCTGCCAAATACTGAAAAGAAAAACAAGATAATATTCTAGATGAGAGATTTATAAATGTGTGTACTTGCTACATCTGTGGAGACTGTTTTTAATGTGCCTTTTCCCTTTTTTTTGCTTTACTTGACTGCCAAAAAATAAGGGCTGCTGTTGGTTTATAAAGCACTGAACGGTTTGGGCCAACATACATTTCTCATCATCTGCTATGTTCGATCAGCTCTTCTTTTTCCCCCCAGAGTCAAAGCTAAAAACAATGGAGTAGCAGTCTTCAACTTTTGTGCTGCACAAGTCTGGAAAAACTCAGTTTAGCTTATTTCCTATTCTCCTAACTCTTTAATAACTATTTATTATTGAATTTACTTGTATAATTCATTTCTTTTTTCACATTGTTCTAATGCTTTTAATGTTTTATGTGAAGCACTTTGAATTACCTTGTTTTTAAAATATGCTAAAATAAGTCTAAAGAGATTCAGAAACAACACAGGAACAGACATTTTATGTCACTTCTATGTACAGTAAACCTTATTGCTTCAAGGCTTGCTTTGAGACAGAATCTGATCCAGAAGATGCAACAAACATGACACAATGGACAAATGGACACGCACCATGAGCTGTCATCATGTAGAAAAGAGTTTTAAAAATATGACCATGTCTGATATTCAGCATTATACCAGTACATAAATAAAAAAAACATTTAAATGAGTTGTCCGTTCTGTCAAAGCAGAATCAGATAATCAGTTCAGCGATACTGAGTTTCATGTCTTTTGTTGAAGTGTACAAACGATTTGCAAAGAGAGACGAGTGAGGCCAGTTGAAGGTACATGTCTTACCTGTGTCTTAGCCAGAGGTGGTAAAGGTTTGGATGGAGGTACAGGTTTTGTCTAAGGTATAAAAAAGGGAGAAAAATCACTCAGACATTTGTGTTTGATTTCTAACTTTAAACACGCACATGCTCACAGTCAAATTCTGGTTTGCAGGCATCAGTAATTCTGATGCACTGGATATTTTCATTCATGAATGTCCAGGATGTCCAAATATGTCCAGATAAGCTGGGTTATAAACACACCTGGTTTGCAAGAAATTGATTGATTGAATCAATCTCAGTCCACTGCAGGCTGCTAATATACGTGTAAATATGCATCTTGTGATTTTCACCTTAAAGGATAAGTCTGGTATGTTTAACAAATCCCTTAAAAGACTAAAACCATCACTAGGTTTGGGTAGTATCCATTAAAAAAAAACAAAAAACATTACCTTCCTTAAATATTTATGGCCCATTGAATAATGATTAGATAGGAAATCATTTTTACTATCATCCATCATCATTTCTACCATAGATTTTTATAGATTCTAGATAATTTCCTGCAAACCTTTTTTGAGAGACAGATTAATGGGATTTATTGACAATAAGAACAACTCCTTTAAGTATTTGCAACCACATACTGATAACTTCATTTATGTATTTAATTAAATTACCTCCTGAAACTAAGTTGCCAAGTCTGAATGTTATCCTATTTTTACCATTATACATTAGGTCACAGAACAAGAATTTCTTTTTAAAGCTTACCAGCTCATTTTGCAAAATAGGCAATGCTGAAGATGGTTTTTTTGGTGGCTGTAGGACAAAAAAAAAATATTACAGTGTGAATGTTTCTCTTCAAACGCTTGAAAAATGTTAAACTCTTTGATTTCCATGGCACTCCATACCTGTGGAGCTGGCCTGCTGGGACACACGGTAACGGCCAGCGGAGTGTAGACCTGATTCGCCGTCGATTCCATGAATGTGGGCTGGCTGATCTGAGGTCTTTGTTTGACGTTGGACTCCTGGAACATTGGGTTCAACTTGCCTGGAGCAGAGTGCACTTTCCTGGGAACACAGCATTCATTTAGCTGGGAAGACTTAAATCCTAGGAATCAGACTCATGAAAGAGCCAGAAATGACACAAGATAATGAATTCAAGGGGGGGTGGACTACCTTTTGGAGATGTACATGTCCCTGTTGTCCTTCTTCCAGCAGATCAGCCCTATGACCAGTAGAGCGATCACCAAGATGATGGACAGACCTGCAAGCACACCACCTATCACCCAATTCGTACCTGCAGGCAGAGACAGTGAAATAATACAGTTATAGTTATATAACACACTCAATCTGTTGGTACTACCTTTTTGTATTCAGTTAAATAATTATTGATATATGTATTGTATGTAGCTAATGATAGCACAAGGCTCTAAATGCACGCTGTTTTTTTCAAGAAGATAAGTTTAAACTAATCAGAAATACATTCTAGACATTGCTAATGTGCTAAATGACTATTCTGTCTGGTTTTTGGTGCAATATCTCTATAGGTGTATAGAGACCCATTTCCAGCATCACTCCAGTGTTCTAATGGTACTAAGTGTTTGCTCATTACATCAGAAGGCTAATGTAATAAAGTTTTCTATTCATTTTACAACTTATGGTGGTAAATAAAAGTATGACTTTTCATGGAAAACACTAAATTGTCTGAGTGACCCCAAACTTTTGACCAGTAGTGTAGCATATCAATGGAATTTTATAAATAAAAAGAAGATTTCATTTGTCCCATGCTTTAATATATGACTGAATGTCTGTAAAAAAAAAAAAAAAATATGTCAGATTCGCTTTATGTTTATTGCTGATTAACAGATGTTAGCGTGCTAATGTGAGGTGGTGAACATCAGTAGCCTATGTTAGCATTGTCATCGTGAGCATGTTAGCATGCCGATGTTAGCTCTAAGCATACCCGTGCCTCACATGGATTAATTATAGCAACTGGATCCTCAACTCAAAGATCGAATCTATTCATTAAAATAAAAAACTGGTTGCCAAGTTTGTTTTCCAGCTTCAGTAAATATGAACAGTAGCAATATACGTTGCATTGGGACGACGTCACAAGCACAAACTTTTTTAGGCTCCCGGAAAGTTTTCTAAACATAAAACCTCACACAACATTTAGGCAGAGTAACAGACCTTGTTCAAAGTTTTATAAACAATTTTTTCTTTTTTTATACAAGTATAAGCTACAAGTGATTTTTTTCATTGCAATACCACAAGTGACCAGTATGGAAAATTGTCAGTCCCAAAGTTGACGCTCATGTATTACAATTTTGTGAGTTTTCATATTTTGTTGAATCCTGCAAACTGTACATTATATATTGTAAGCAGCTCTATATTGGAAAACATCTCTATAGTGTCTGCCAAATATACCGTATGAGAAAGTTATTTCTTAATCATCATCTGGCTCAAGAAGCTAATTAAATGATTCATTGTGGTTCACATACTGTATGGGTTAGTGGTAATTTGTCCTCAGAACCTAAAACATGAAATACACCAAATGGTGATGCAACTATTAAGCAACTCAGAAAATGGCAGCGGACACAAACAACAGGGTGAATGTTGTGTCATTAATCATGCTGTCATTTTGTTCATCAACAACTTTCACAATAACTTGGCAGAGATGTAGTTTTTTTATTCATTTGACTGTATTTCATGTTTCACAATTTTGCACTTATCTCTATGTCTTCTTCCCCTTTTTGTGTTTTCAGAAATAAATTGTTGTATGTAAGGTTTTGTGGGTAAACTGAATTGAACAGCAACACTGTTCTGTTCAATAATTTGGACACAGTGTTTACTTAATTTAATTAAAGACATACTGTTCAAGTCTTTTAAAGAAGGTGAAGTTGAAGCTATATAAGGAACAAAGAATGAAGTCAGTGCCTCCTCATAATGAATCATTCATGTTTCTTACCATCTGGAAGAATGATTCAATGAGCAGGTGTGACCTATTTTTGTCTGAACCACTCACCAAGATCCAATATTCATATATATGAATTGGCATTTAGGACAAACTAAAGTTTAAAAGGTGTCCAGTGAATTATTGTGTACCTTCAGGTAAATCTTTGTATAGGATCTCACAGTAAGGTGGAGCCCAGCCAGGATTACAGTGGCACTCCATCTTGTGGTTACACACCTGGGAATAAAATGCAATGCAACCAAGACTTGGGTCAAGGACTTTGACTTGCACATTGCTCCAGAAAAGTCAAACTGAAAACAGCTGCAACTCATTTCAAACCCTCAGATAATTCACTCACCCCGTTGTTGTTGCATTTCTTTGCACAATCTTCCCTTTTCCCATAAACGGATACGTCCGTGCATTTGTGGTCCAGACAAACCTGTGCAGAAATACTGCAGTTAACTCGCATCCAACTTCATTTTTAAGAAAATGTGACGGGTCTCAGCTGAAGGGTTTACCTTGCTGTGTCCACATCTGGTTCCGTTAGGGACCATGTTCATGTTTCTGGTCTTGTCATCATCCACAGCAACTTTACACAGGAATCCATAGAGCGCTCCTCTACCTGTGATGGATATGTCGTCACCTCCTTGACAGAATATAGATCCACACTTAAGATTCCTACAAGAAAAGGAATTAATTAATTAAATACGATTTCATTCTGTTTGCTTAGTTCATCATCCATATATCTTAACTTCTATCAGGACTGCATCATTCAGGAGGATTTTCTGATAACATTCATACATTCAAAACAAACTTGTCAGCAGGAAAAATCTTGATGATACATACGGAATGTCACACTTAGCGTAGCCGAATCTCGTTTTCCCACAGTTAGCACCTTCTTCGCCTTTACCGTTTATGTCAAAACACAGATCTGGTGCAATTTTGGTCCCTAAAAGAAGATGGAAGTCATAGTTAACCTCTTAAAACTATGGACATTTCTGAAAAAAAATAAAAATAAAATAGATGGACGTTAGGAACCGTAACAATAACATACTCTTGATAAATCATAATGATGACTTTGATACAAGGTAAATTAAATAAATAAAAATAAAAAATATTTATTCATAAATTTGAGTTGGCACGAATAAATTTGACAGATTGACATAGACAAGCGAAAACAGATGTTCAACACATGTCAAGAAGCAGCTAGAAGTCTCTTGGACCAACACCCCAACACCAACAGGAAGTCGGCCATCTTGAATCAACGGACAGATTTTTTCCCCAATTTTCACACATTTATTTTTGGTCGCTGTGACATTTTCATGTTTCGCTGTGAAAGAAGGAACTTGCTTTTACTTCGGCAATACTTTGTGCATTCCCGACCACTTTTTAAAAACTTTCCAGGGGGGCAGTACAGAGCCATTTTGTCCACGCCCATAAATGCAAACCCACAAATATCAACTTTTTTTTTTTTTTTTTAAATGTTGTGCATTTTGGGGAATATTTAAGGGGCTGCAAAGACCATCATTTTGAGAAAATGAAGAGGAAAAAGAAGAAGAATCCAGAAAATATAGATCAGTGGGCTTGGGCTCTAACAACAACTGGTGCAGACTGTGTCTTGAATAACCGTACTGATGGCAGCATGCTGGGTGTACCTTGTCCAAACAGCCTCCAGCAGTGCTGCTGAAGTGTGGGACACTGGCCGTTGTGGCAGTAGCCCTCTGCCTGGTTATAGCAGGGTTTGCCGTTCATCTCAAAGCTGTCGCTGGGACAGTCCCCTGACATTCCGGTGCAGAACTCAGGCATGTCGCAGTCTCCGGCTGACATTCTGCACACCTCTCCGGCCTCTCTGAACTGTGGGTTAGGAAACAATTTCAGGTGATTTAGTAACTTTTGATGTTGGTTAAACTGTGTTTAGCGCTCCTGCAATGACATGCACCTCCTTTTTTGCAGTCCTTGAAACAGTCATTTGAGGAAGGATGCGGTGAGTTACAATACATGCTAACACCCTCTGTTTCCTGTTGTTTTTGTGTCAGTACAGTTTGAGGTCCGAACCTCCGGTTGCTATTTTAATGCCCATAGTGATTAGCTGCCAGCAGAGTGTGTCTGGTTGGCCTTTGTGGAGCCTGCACACCACATTCCCTGGAAAACTCAACAGTCTAAAGAGAGGGGCTGTTTTTAATCATGGGAGGCAAGTCGCATATTAAAAATATTTTGGAGGCTACAGTACCTGACAGCTGTCACAGCATTCTCCGTGGGCACACTGGGATCCTTCGGTCAGAAGGCAAGTTGAGGCATCACAACAAGGGTTCTTGCATTCCTAGAAAAAGAAAAGCAGCATTTTCATTCAGTTGAACAGAACCAGACAGTTAATCTGAGCCAAATATCTCCCAGAAGAGCAGTATCTCTCCCAGGAATTTGGTCTCTGATAATGCACAGAGGAGAACTATTAAAATGATGAGTTTCATAAGCTCCAGCTTTGAATTACCTTTTCCTCATTTTAGCTGTAGCCTCGCTTACAGGAAACCACGCCATGCCGCTAAATGGGAACACCCAGCATGCAGCCAGAGTCTTCCTCAACCAGGGGATGTGTTTAAATCTGGGAGAAGGAAGAGTTTTTACCTCCGCGGTGCCGCAGTCACACTCCTCTCCGGGGTCGAGTATGGAGTTGCCACAGAGAGGCCCCAAAGCGATGGTTTTAGCGTACTCGGGTTTGAGCAAACAGCTGGGCTGAGCTCGGGCCATGAATTCAGCGAGTTCTTCCACGCTGCAGTCGCTGAAAAACTCCGGGAAGGCTTGACTTCCTATCCTGAAGGAGGAGCAAAGAAGATTTGCTAAACATTTCAAAAAATATCCAAGAACATTACATTTTTTTAGCACTAGATGTTAGGATTTGCCCCCATTCAGCCACACGAGCTAAAAGAAGAGCCGTGTTTTGTAGTAACTTCCTTACATGAGCTTATCTGCCATTACGCAGCTCCCGCTGCTCTGGAATGGACCACACGAGCAGCGGTCATTGTCATGAGATAAGCCTAAGTTATGCCCCATCTCATGAGCGATGGTGGAGGCGAGGCCCAGCAGGTTGGTGTGGTGATCCTGGTGGAGGAATGAAGAACTAGCATTTAAAATTCTGCAGAATGCATGAAAAAGTCTCTGTTAAATGGAACAAGGTTAGAAGTTATTAAACACACCTGATTGACTCCCCCTGAGTTTATAGTACATATGGCGAACTTATTTGCCAATCCAACCGTATTCCCCGCGAAATCTATGCCGCTGTTGAAAAAAAGGTTGAATATTGGGTTAAATTGGAGGCGTTATGGTGTTTAATATCTGCACAAAATCCACAACTGATCCTCACGTCACAAACTGCGCGGTGTCGTGCTTCGTCCTGTGCAGGAGATCCTTCTGGCGCCACACGAGGAAATTGTGCAGAGTGAAGTTCGAGTCAACGTCAACGTTGATGTAGTCTTTGTACGACCAAATCTCCAAACCCACCAGCAAGATGCGGATATTCAGAAGCCGGTACAACTGCAGGCAGAGGAGGAGACTTTTTATTTTTTAGGAAGGACTAAGCTAGACTAAAGAGCAGGGATGGCAAATCGCCAAAGACAAACAACTGAGCCCCAAAAATCTACCTTGTCAATGTGATTTACAGCTCCGAGAATTCGGGATTTAGTCTCACTTCCATATCGTTTATACTGGAGGAAAACAAAGACAAACATATGATGAGATTTATTAATGACACGGAATGAGGAGCTGGTGAAGAGATTAAAAGGACGCCGCGTTTACCTCGGCGTTGTCCACCACCACAAACAGCTCCACAAATCGCTGCGGCTCCAAGGCTGGTTTGGTGTTCTAAAAGGCCACAAAGAAACAGAACGTTCATACTGACATTCTTATTTTATCAGCATCAATAAGCTTTTAAAAGCACAAACATTCAGCCTGTGACCTTAGACATATTTTCAAGGAGCATCTATTATCTCGGTTGTTGAGTACTTGTCTTTATTATCTTTTTGTATGCACATTTTTATTTAATTATCCCATTCTAAAACAATAATTCAATATATAATTTGCTCTAACACATGGAAAATCAACCCCAAATTAATGAATGGAAACATAAATAAGAACAGTCATACATAAAATAATGCATGTTGTTCATGCATATTGACAAATCTATGTCTATCTCTAAATGCTATATAGATAAAAGTATGTGAAGCCGTTTCACTTTTTTACCATGAAGCAATGTTTATTTGATTCTAAACATTGGCTACAAAAGCCTTAATGACTGAAATGAATGAGTCATGTTACTCAAAAACATAGGTGCAATTAAAAGAAGTCTTAATGCTAAGAAAAAATATTTATATTTTAGACAATTGTGCTTATAGCAACAGTTTGAATAACAATTTTCCCTTTTCAACAGCTACTCAAAAAAGGCCTTTCCCAGTTTCATGTGGAATTTGCCTGATGTGCATAGACACATCCATAAATACCCCTGTAAACAGACATTTTCAAGCAAATATGACTTCATTATCTGTCATTACAGGCATTTCTAGTTATTACTCCTTATGTTCAGTGTACATTGTAAAAACATTTTATGTTTTTGGGAAAACACAAAAAACTTTATCAAATGCAGAGAATTTTTTTAATAAATCATTTAATAATCATCATTAATCATCAAAAAGGTTTTGACAGTGGAGGACTGGACTCGCACAGAATGTTGTGTGTCACTTATTAACATTAAAGAATACATTTTTAAAAAAATCTAATCTAATCTTTAAACCTAGGGTAAACTGTTTAATTCCATAGTGCAAACTCAAAGCGTACATTGCCTGGAGTTAAATTAAACAAATGTCAGGTAAATCAAATTGGTCAAGAGAAGTTCCCCTTTTCATCACTTTCCCTTCATCGCCTGTTTTTTTTATTGAACGCAACTCATTTCATCATCACAACATCCAGTTTTGATAACTTTTTGAAACCGGAGATGTGGCAAATGTTCACTTAAGTGATGTCAACATGTTTGATGGATGGGAGATTTTAGAACTTAATTCCTTTCTTTATATTATACGCTCATGTCGGTTTAACACATTTTAACCCGACCTAAGCAAAAAATTAAATGGCCTAAGTAAAATGGCCACTTTTCTATAGGTCATAAAGAATGTGATCCTTTCAATTTAGGATTAAGGTGATTTTACCCAATGTGCCATCATCATCAAGAGATGATTTAGGCCAAAATCTCACTTTTATCAAGAAATTACTGCATTATTTTAATAGGGTGACAATATTCAAGACATGTACCCACGAGCAAAAGTTTTGAGTTCAAGTGTGATGTGGAAGCTTAAGTCGTCAATTCTTGTGTCCATCAGTTCATTTTTTGGAGAGAGATTTAATTTTTTGTGTGTGGAATAAACACAATAGTAGTCCAAGCTGAGTATTTTTATACATCTTAAAACATGCCTTAGACTTCCATAATTTCCTGGCTGAAGGAGTTAAACATACCAATGATCTGGACTTGGCGAGCCCAGCGAGCCGGGGTTTCTCTTCCTGGTCGTACAACGTGCTGCTGTTGGAGGATCCACATCTGGGGCTGCCGCTGACCACCAGCTGCTCCCGTCTGTAAACGGCGTGATCCCCGTCCTCAGACTGTCCCAGGGGCTCTATGAGGTAAACCTGCTGCCGGGCTCTCACAAAGCCACTACAAACACAGGACAGCCATCAGAAAAAGGCTGAATTTAGGAATATTCACAGATCAAATTTGAGATCAAAGTGTGACCAGACAAATGTACAGTGATCGATAAACAAACCACTAAAAAAAAACAAACACCAAAAAGTAGAGCCGATTACAAAATATGAAACTCATTTTGCAAGTATTCAAAACATTTCACAGATACTGTAACCGGCAAAATGCTAACTGTAAAACAAAAATAGCCTGAATTTCTTACCTAATGCCTGAACAAATTCCCACACTGACTGAAGAGTCCTTCATGCCTTCAATATGACCATGATAGTAGCAGTGCTCCTGGATGGAAATCACTCAATGTGAGAACAAATGCTGGTTGTACATAGACATGGAGATAATGTATTTTGCATTTCTGAATCCTGTTTTTTCTTATTCACAAATATCTCATCAGGGCACAAATTATCACAGAAAGTTTTACTTTTATGATTAATTCTCACCTGGTCTGGTGAAGTTGTCACTCGTGTTCCATCTTCTGAATAGTGTGTTTCTGTGTAGCCTCTTCCAATAAGGTTCCTATACAATAGAGATTGAAACATCTATACCATTTTCATATATAAATACAGTATGTCTAAGGTTCTGGTGATAAAATGACAGTATTTCCACCTTCCTATTTCCTTTACCTGTTTTTTTCCAGATGAACTGTGTGGTTTCTCCCTTCAATGGCCAACTTGTACTGCACCATATCAGGATAAAGCTGCAGAAATAATGTCCATCAGTAACATGAAAACCAATGATGATTAACACTTACTACAACTTACAATAGTGAAAGAAGTAGATGCATCCTTTACAAATTCAGCAAATGTTATTTCTTTTGAATGTATTTTTGGTATCAAATGTAACAATATTTTTGGAATATAGAACATACTGTTTATTGTTGAATTAGATTTACTGATGAATATGAATTTTCATCATATTGACCATCTTTATGAAATTATATATGTATATGTTCGAAATTGGTTACAAGTTAACATAGGACATTTTCCTTTTGGTGAAATTATTTTACATTGATAATGTACATATTTACATACTAATAAAGATATTAACTATACCCTTGGCTCAGTGCCTCAAGTAAACCCACAGGCTTCCCTTTGTCTTTAGTTGACCAGTTTAACTTAACCTTACATTCAGCTGGAGCCGGACCACTTTATAAACTTTAACTGTGCATACCCCGATTTTTATTTTATGTCCCACTCAAAAAAACACCATTTTCAATAAAAACACAAATGTAAGAAATCCTTTTTTTAAATTTTAAATGTTACGTGACCAACACATATCCTTATCAGATTTAAAACAATCCTAACACCTTGAATATATCTATATAGGTCATTTCTACAAAAAAAAAAAATGTATTGCAATCATGGAAACAGTTAATTACTGCTACTGTCACCAGAATGATAATAGAAGGAAAAAACAACTAATTTCTCATTGAAAACAAATTATCAAAAATATGTTTTTGATCAAATGAAACCAAAAAAATGCCATAGGTAAACAAAAACTATTTTTAAAAAGTAGCCTAGTTAAAATGGTAATATAACACTTGAGAGTTAATGACATATTCGTTTAAAAAATAAGTAATGTAGCACCTAATGTAGGTGAGGTGTGGTTACCTGGTTGTCTCTCGCGCTCCTCGTCTGTCTCACGTGCAGCCTCTGAGGTCTGATCACATCATAGCGCTGCACGTGCGACAGCATCCCACAGCTGTGCATCACGCAGGCTAAACACAAAAAAACACACTTATTATAATTATATGGAGTCTATATAATATTACTGCTAATGCCACCAGACACAACATATTTATAAATACACTTTAAACAGCCGGAGACACATTTTAAGCCTTTATAATGCGGAGAGGACATTAATAACGTGTATCCATGGTGTTTTCTGTACTTTTCTGCTGATTTTAGCTTGTTACAGTAAAAGCAGCTTGTTGAAACCGAACAAGAAAACCACCAGCAGGTGAGTAATTTTCGCACAATAAAAGCACTAGTAAGGTTAAAACAGAATAGTTGAAATAATACAAACTTACCCAGCGTCAGCCACAGCGAGAACATGTTAAGTCCCATGATGGTTCGTCCTGCCGGGAACCGCCGAAGCTCATTTAAGCGTTTACCGTTCCTCCGCCGTGAATCATCGGGGCCAGTTTTCCCTGGAAGCTCCGCCTCTGGTTAGTCGGTTTTCTTATCGCCGCCCTCCATATGTACCGGAAGGGACCGGTCAAGCCAGCTCGTAAAATATTTCTTCAGACTTCCGTCAGCATCAAAATATTTCAAAATCAACCACTGGTACAGTTTTTAATCTGTCGCTGTGTTGCACCGGTATCACTATTTATATGTGTGCTAATGCATCGTCTTAGAATAATTAGTGCAAACTGTAGAATCTAGTTGATAACCTGCAAAAGTCTGGCACCTTAAAATGGACAGTTCATTCCTCAAAAGCAAGTATCAATGTCACTGTCAACATGAAAAATCCTGACACCATCGTTTTTGAACTAATTAGTCAAATTGTCATATTTGCATATTTATGACAATTTACTCTATAAATGTTTTCCAATGCAAAAAAAAGTCAGATCTTGATGAAACTATACTAAAAAAAAGCTGACAGCACTATTACAAACCTACACATTACTGTATTTAGTGAGATAACAAAACACTGAATAAATATGTTTCATATTTTTACTGCTCTTTGTAATTCTAATTTGTCCACAGCCTTGTGCAAAAGAAAAATGCAACTTTATTTACAACTAACATAACCTAGCTGTGCACAACTGTAACCATATTACAGTTGGAACTGAGCATACAATATATATACTGTATAGTATTGTAAATCATTCATTCACATCCAGTAACTACAGCATCACTCAGCCCTTCTCATCAAAGCTGAGGTTCACCTGAGTAAAACTGTTTAATTTAAGAGAAATTTTCAGGGGAGAAAAAATAAAGTATAGAATTTGGTTGACAGATTTTGACTAGTTCAACATTTTTGTATGTGGGACAGTGACAAAAATGTGATGTGGTATAGCTCTAAAAAGTTGGTACCAGACAGTTTAACTCTATTAGGTGGATTATATATATATAATAGTGGATGGTGGATTATTAATTTAAAATTGATCGTTCTTTTTCAGTGACACTATTTGACATTTCATGTCAATAAGTCACACAAAAATCATGATTTTTGCTTTTTTTTTGCTTTTTTTTCAAGCTATGAAATTAGGACTATTAGATTCATAGGAATGACTATTCATCCTTCACAGGTATAGATAATTTTGACGGACATGACAAAAGCAAATGACAAAGTTGTGAAACAGCAGTTGTATGAAATACTTGGTGCAAGTCCAAAAGCTTTTGAAATTTGTTAGGAGGAATGGGAAACTGCTGCTCTGATGTGCACATAACATGACTAAGTATCGTGGAGGTTGAACTAATTGTTGTGCAAATGTTAACAGTGACGTGAAAAATGCACCAAACAACTGAGAAAAAGTGTCAAGTCGTATGTCGTAGAATAAGAAGGTCTAGGTGTTCTATAAATCAGCTGCTGTCTCATTGTTTCAAAAGCACTCAATCCACAGAGAAATGCACACGGAATTCAGAAACTGTGCCTTAAAACAAACGTTTTGGAAATTGTCGTCACAACTATACAGTCATTATTATATTACCTGTAATAATTAATCATATTTTTACAGGTTAATAATTAATATTACCTGTAATATTACCTGTTCATTCTAGAGGACTTCTTACACAATATTATGGCGCCATTATGGTGTCTCACTATACGTAGTCATATTGACAGATTGACTTCTATCCGTGTGTGCGACCACCTTCTCTTCAAATTATCCTCCAGTGTTTGCTTTTTTTCTGTATACACAAAGCTCTGTATACACATTATGATAACGTTACACATAGACACAAGTTACAACATGTACATACACCTGTCAACACCGTCAGTCCACGAAGCACTGCAATAATAAACTTCTTCTTCGTGTCACTACATATTTTGTCTAACTGTAAAAGCTGAAAGAAACAGCAACACAATGAGCAGGTTTACTCCTTAACACAGGGGTGGGCAATCCTGGTCCTGGAGGGCTGGTGTGGGTGCAGGATTTTGTTCCAACCAAGAAGTAACACACCTGATTCTACTAATCAACCTCTAGAGCCATTGCCAAGGCCTTCATTAGTAGAATCAGGTGTGTTACTTCTTGGTTGGAACAAAATCCTGCACCCACACCGGCCCTCCAGGACCAGGATTGCCCACCCCTGCCTTAACAGCATCAGAGCATTTAGCAGCAGCCTCCTAGAGTCTTCTCAACCCTCCCACTGTACCTTACTGCATAGTTGCTCTTGGTTCATTGGCTTATTGGCTTATTCTAGCTCTCTGATTGGCCACATGGTATCTTTGTCTACTTGTATTAGTCAATGTGGTTGACAGCTGTCAGTATGGGAGATTCACTCCCATGGTTTATACTCATCAGAGTGTCCCCGGTTGCACAGGTAGACGTGATGAGTGGCTATGCTGACACAAATGGTAAAGTACATCTGACACACACGTCCGACACGGTTGCATCACTTTAGTCATGTCTCTGATTCCAGAACTGCAGCATGCTGTCTAAAGTCACAGACAGGCTGGAATAATGCCAGCTTAAAGGCAGAATAATGGAGACTCTTCTTCGTGTCGTTCTGGCAGGATCTCTGTGTGAAAGTGGCTTAGAACTGCAGAGAAGAAATGGAAAACTCTGTTGAGATGATTGTTTTGGCACTTAAAACCACCAACATATCTTGTTGAGGTAAAAGCAGAAGTTTAATAGTGCAAGATGCATGCTTTTATTTTGTCATCAGTCCTCTTATATTTCCGGTGGTTGTAGTTAACTTGACTTGCTTTAGGTAGGTCTTGTGGTCTTGTTTGTGTTCTATATATATCTATCTATGGTTATAACACTTCTCAAGAAAGAAACCATCAAACTTTCAACTGACATTATAAATTTTTAAGTCTTTAAATGACAGTTTTTGTTGTTTTGTTTTTTTACATAATATCAGTTTTCTAAACTGAAAAAAACAGAAAAGTGAACAGTCTGGGGTGTATCAATGGATAATAACAACAAAGACTTTGTTTCTACAGTTGATTTCTTCCTCTTTAATAATCAGTTTCATTTTCTCAGCAGTCCTTTTAAAGGCACATGGGTAAAGTGTCCGTTCTCAGAGATATGACAACATGAAGTAGAGGAATTCTACTTGGTGACTGTCCCGCTGAGTTCAATGTGATACGTGTGAAACTTCCCATCGTTACATTATACTGAGGTTAATGAGATCATCTGGTGTTCACATCAGTGATGTTGACACTGGCTTTAATTGAGATTATTTTGCTGCTGAACAACAGTGTGAGCTCCTCACACTTTTCTGTCGTGTGTCGAAGCTGGTGAAAAATAATACTTCAGAATTTTCTGTAATTATTTTGAAGAACTAAGCCAAGTTAGAGATTCTATGGGTTCACCTCCTCCAGTAGAGCAGCAGCATCCAGCAGTACTTCAGTGAAATGTTACAAGAGCTGTTCTTAAAACTTCCTTTTTTTGTTTATGCTACTGATATCTCTGCATTTAAGAACAGACAGGAGTGTCCAGACAATGGTAATTCATTTAGAGACATTATTAATATTTAACTCAGCTGTTACTACCTAATCCAGGGTGTTACCATGCTGGTGAGTCACAGCAGAGATATGTGGAGTTAAAGCAAAACTGTCTGATAGATCTATGAGTTCTAAAGCTACTGCATCATTGGTTTGTTGAAAGTTTATGTCTCTGTTTAAAAGCAATTCATCATTTTTGTAATAAACTGTGATTAGCGCAGAGAAATCTTGAATAAACACTTGTGAGTGCTTTGGCGGCCTGTATATTACGATGAACACCACTCATTCTGCTTTGAGTTTGATTGAATATTCAAATGACAAATTCACTAAATTCACCCACTGAACGATTTTATGTTGCTGTGGCAACAGGATCAAAAGAAAGTTTCTATGAATTTACATTGAGCTACGTTTCCCATAATGCTTTGAGCCACAAATAGACACAGACCTACTTCTTTCTCAATAGTCATATACACACCTACACTATTTTATTCGGCTGCAGTGCTTTATACTATGGAAGAATGGAAAAATTTCCTGTAATGAATACAAATGCCAAACATGAGAAAATGTGTTTATCTGGTGGAAAGTAGTAAAAGCTATAATTTTGAAGTCAGGAGTTCAAGATGAAAGCCTTCTTTAAAATAAAATGCAGGATATTATGTTGTAATGACAGTGGGATCAATAATATTTTTTTCTGGAAGTCAATGGGGCAAAAATATTTCGCACACCAGCGTAGCAATTTTGATTTCACAGTATATTATAGACTTATTACAGGAGCTGAGGTTGAAATCGCAAAATTCACCACATAACACACTACTTGGCCAAAATGTAAGACATATGCTTTAAAACAGCCAATATTATCACAAAAGAAAAATACAGAAAAGACAAAAATGACCTCTGGGGCACTTGAGGGCATTGAAAATTTGGGTCAAACAATACAAAGTCAATGAAGTTAGCAGCCACCAAAATCTTGTTTTAATGAAGTATAATACAAACTAATTTCCATTGTACAGGTACAATAATTTATCCATAAGGAGGCGTCATGTCTTACATTTTCAGGGCTAAATAAACATTGGTTACACTTCTTAAAATGTAGTCTACATTTCATACAATACATATTATTTACACACTGAAATATCAACTATGTCAACCAGTGGTTGATGTGGTAATTAGCTGGACAGTTGGCGTTAGATATATGGACAGGCACAAGGAAAGCACTTTTTTTATTGCTGGATGGGACACATACACACAAGTTGAAAATGTTACGCTGCCGCTTTCTGACTTCGCTCTATGGCCATCCGTTCTAGGCGCTCAGTATAGAATCCATTGAAATCCAGCCTGTGAAATTATAACAGCAGAGTTAGCAAATTTTGCAGAAATATCAAGATTATTTTTCTACAAATTGAGGAATTTACATAGAGCAGAACTACTTCTGGGAAAATAAGTGACTCTGGTTAAAGCTGAACAGAGCTACAAAGGAGAGAATTCTCACAAGTTCCAGCTTAACAACTTTATTTTCTGGTTTCTTTAGTCTTCTACAATAGTAAACTGAATATTTTAGGTCATGGACATCTGAGGTTGGAACTTGACATTTGGGAAATGTTCATCTACATATTTTACTATTTTCTGGTATTTTATATGCCCAATAAATCAAGAAAGTAAACAAAAGTTACTCATTGATTTTAGCACCGTTGCAATGTAAAAAAAGGTCATAAAACATGGATATTGTGGGTATCTTTCAAAGGTATTTTGCCATTTATTTTAGGTTTATTACATTAGTCAGTATCTTTCCACCTTTTGCTGGCTGCATCATCACTTTTAAAGCTGCATTTATTGATTCTTTTTTTCAGAAGGAGGCAGTGTAACAAGCTGAAAACACAACATCTGGTATTTTATCACTGAATTAAGTTTTTATGTTGAACATCTTAGAAAACATAAAACCCAGCTGACACAGAACAACAAAATGTAATAGTTTTAAGTTGTGTTTGTGTCCAGTTTTTATTCTGTTTTGGTTTCCACCAAGAAATGCTGGAAACAAGGCTTATGAGAGTGGTACTTGTGGGCAACCCTATTAAAATAATAACCTTATAAGCAGCCAAAAAGATTCACACAGTTCAGAGGGACTGCAGTGTGTAATTCAGTGTTTTCTTCACTATAAAACCAAGATATGTTATTATTATTTTAAATAAAAATGCTTATTAGTGACACTTTTAAGGCGACCATATCATTATGATGGGACAGATCTTACTACATCATCTCACATTACATCATACATTACATCATTGAATGTACTTTCCTATCTTGTAGGCAACCACTTTTTTGTGTATTTTTAATCCCAGTACTGTGTGAAAACCACCTCTTGTCATTCATGGTATTAACACATAGTAAAAGATTGTAGACTTGCATGCAGTGTAATATAACTGACAAAATGACTATTGAGATATAATGACCTACATTATTGAGATAATGACACAAACAACTGTTTGTTACATCCCTGGATCATAAATTGACCATTGTTGGTATGTAATCATTGTAATAGTCTTCAAACGACTCTTATGCTTTTTTGATTGATTTGATTTGATTCCTAGTTATGTGTGTTTAGTAGATGACACGCCCCTTGTTTTATTGATTTATTATAGAAGGAAATTTAAAGGTGTAAAACACTTGTTTGCTTTGGAATTTTTTTGTGACAACATTAAGCAACAGGTCCATCCCTGGTGCTCTAAATGTTAACAGTTTTACCTGTAAATGATGCTGATCATGCTGTGCTCACAGTCGTTGGTGCTGTAGATGCTGAGCTTGTCCAGCAGGTCCAGCAGCAACATACTGAAGTTACTGTCAAACTTGCTGATGGTGGCTTCAAGGCTTGCATCTGTCTGCAGGGTGTCAGCATGCTCTGCTAGGAACTGGAGCAAAGATACATACAGGATGTTTTAAACAGAATAAATAAGTACTTGATACTTTCTGTTTTAGTGTAAAGGTCATGTTCACATTTTACAAAACTCAAAGGAGGAATTGAAACATCTGAGTGATTTGGGAATACCTTCGTTGTCAGCTTCTTCTTCTCTGCCTCCTCAGCATGTTCACGCTGGCTGGGAGCCCCGTCCATAGCCCCCTGCTCCAGAGACAGACGCTCTAACCTCATGCTCTGAGTGAACCGCTAAAACAGTCAAGAAAAAGAACATATTTGTAATCTGTGTCAGGAAAGGGCATCGGGCGTAAAATCTATGCCAAATCAAATACGTGGATCATAAATTGGATGATCCGCTGTGGCAACCTTAACGGCCAAAAGAAGAAAGAAATTAAAAATGCAATATGAAAGATTTCGCAAGTCCAGGAGCAGGGATGACTGAATGCTCTTTATTGTTGTGCCAACACACCTGCATGCGGTTGGTGAACATAACACAGACAGACATGAGTTTGGAGAAGATCCTGAGAAGCTCGGGGTTGGTCAGCATGCAGTCCTTCAGGCAGTTGTCCAGGAAGCTGGTGTGATGACACAGCACGTCATCGATGTTTGATGCCTGTAGAAGGAGAAGACACGCAGTCAGCTTAAAGGGATACTGTGTGCGTGTGTGTGTGTGGGGGTTTTTTCTTCCATCTAGTGGTGAAACTGTATTTTGCATTCAAACAAAGAGTCTTTACTGCCGCGCTTTTTCAAATGCAACCACTAAACTCTAGTGTAGGCGGTTTGTGCCTAGAAGATATGTCAGTTTGTTCCTGATATTTTTTCCTGCAAGCTGCAAGGAAAACAACGACAATGATGTGTTCAGAGTCAGGGTGAACTCAGGAGGGTTTACATGCAACAAGTGCTGCTGTTTAGACTTTTCTCTACATGCGTTCTACTCTACTGCATATGTAGTAAATTACATAAAAACTGATGTTTACCCTCATTATCTGAATTAGCTTTTTTCCTTGCCTTTTTAATTCCCTTTTTCACTTCATACTGATGTGTGGCATAAGTATGATCTTGCATTATTAAATAAAGTGCAGTTACAATTGTGTCTCACTTTGCTCCTTCTTGTTCATCGTTCCCTCCAGTCATGCTGGCTTTGAGTAAAAACGTTTTACGTTCATCCCTTTTTTTTTTTAGAAAGGCTCCATAGGATTTGCCCATGCAATGTAAATACAGATAAAAAATTCTCTGCTCAGGAGGACAAATCAGATTATTGAAAGAGGCCATTTGACACCACTGAGGACATATTTATCATTTAATGTTATTTTAGCAAATTAATTAAAATGCTACCCATTGTCGCTTTAAAAAAATGCAAGATCACAATCTTGAATAACCCTGTCTGTCTTTTACTAAGTTTACTTTCCTTCAACAACATCATCACAGGCCAAGGACAGTGCAACACAAGAGTGAAGCTCTAGTGTCTTGTCAGTTTCGTTCTTGACTGACAAAAAGTCACTGATGGTAGAATACAAGAGTGATTGGGACAAGAGAGGAAGACACTTACTGTCTTAAGGTTGTTCTCCATGATGTGCCAGGTGGGCTCCATCACCTCAAACATCATGTAGTACTGAATGTTCTGCACAAAGTTGAGCATGCGCTGACGGAGGGCAAATGCAGCAGCAAACCTAGAAGCAAGACAGGGTGTTTGAACAGAGTGGGACCGCATTTCTGTTTCACAAACTCCCCTTAAGTTCTACATTCCACTACAGACTCACCATTTAGCAGAATGTAAAGAGTACTCCTTGAAGTCTTTGTTGCTGATCCAGACGTTGCACAGCAGCCTCTCGACATGTTTGCAGTAAAACATGTGTCTGAACAGCATCTGGTATCTCGTCAGTGCTTTCCTGGGAAATTAATTCAAATCCAATGGTTACACACTTTACAGGTTTTTACTAAAAAAGCTGATATATTTCTTATTGTCAACAAATGCCATGAAAACACTAGAACCAACAATGAATGGAACCTATGAATGTTGTGAACTAACTGTAAAGACAGAATAAGATGATCAGTAGTATGTAGTAACATCAGTTACACAGATTATATTGAATCATTCTCACACTTGTTGCTAGAAATAGTCACTAGAGCTGCTGTGAAAATAGTCCACAATAATTACTATATTTTCACCTGTTTGCTAAAAACTAGCATTCGGTATTTTTTAAATAATAGTTCAGCCTTAAATAATTGAAATACTGGATGGAAGAAACAAACGACAGACACAAATTATTCATTTGTCTTGTCTGAAGGGAACTTTAAAGAATCTTACAGGAATTTAATAATTTAATTTTAGCTTTTTAAGCCATTTTGGGGGGATTTTATTTTTGAGTGGTTGAATTTTTATTTATTTTTGGCTCTCCTGTTGTCTTAATAATAAAATGTGTCTGAAATGTCCAACTACAGTAACACTTCTTACATTTATGCTTTATAAGTCATGAATAGATACCCGCTGAAATATCTGATCTTAAGGAAAAACAAAGAATATAAAACTTTTAAGTGAAAACAAAAACAACGAGAGGTCAGTCCAGAACCTGTTGATGATGAGCGAGAGCGGCCACTTGACGATATAGTCGAAGGAGAAGGCCTCCAGGCCGCTGAGGGCCACGTCTGTAGGGTCGGCGTTGATGATGGCCTTCTCCTGCTTAGTCTCAATGGCCAGGACACGCAGCAGCTGGGTGATCACATCATGAGGCATCAGGTCAATCTGTGGAGAGGAGATGAAGTGTAAAACAGTATGACTCATTCGTTATTAGATCAGCATTTTAGTAAAGGAAGACTACCGAGCTTCATAACACTGGATATTACTACATAGTATTACAGTAATGATTTTTTGTAATTTCATCATCCCACCTACATTTCCTACTAACAAACTTCTGACTGAATAATCGCCATGGTAATCGATCTGTGATAGATTTTTTTTTTCTGACTGTTGTGCATAGATAGACCATAAAGACCGAGAAGCTGAGTGTTTGGAACAATTTTAACTGAACTTGAAGTCTGAGTTGTGTAACAATGCATCCAAGGACATAAATCACCATTTTTTGTTCTTGATTAATTGATTATGAAAACATGATAATCAGGTCAGCCCTAGAATTTTCCCCAAAAGGTAGCAAAGTTGTGCTGAGAGTTTAGGGTGAGGCAGGAACCTGTGTGATCATGGAGCTGTTGAAAGCCATTGAAACACTGTGTGTATTATTGAGCATTATAAATAAACAAGTAGACTTTTATTTTGAGTAGGGCCTCCTTTTAAAAGTTGGTATTTGATGCATCAGTCAAAAACCTGACATGATGCAAGACGAATTGCTGCTTTTTTTTTAAAGCCACATCATACACAGAGTAAGCCAGGGTGACAGCATGACAGGATGAACATTTAAGAGCCTTGTTTCTCAATGACCTAAATACATGACTGTGATGGAAACAAGAGTACAGCGCAATGCAGAGCAACATGACTCTGGTGTTAAATGTTAATGTCAGATGAATTAGTTTTGAATCAGATGCTGGTACAGGTACAATCTCCTCTTTGCATCTCTATTTTGATGCATAATATAATATTAGCTGCTGACTATTCTATCCTTGGCAGGTCAATATTAGATGGTTTCTATTCAAATATTTTTTTTTTAAATCTGTTATAGATTGAGGTGCTTGATTGCAATTTTCCTGGATCCCAGGCAACAGTAAAACCAAATATTGTCACCAGGACCAGCAGATGGAGCTGTTGACTTCAACAGTCTTTTAGCAACTTGAAGGTCCTGTCTCATATATCTAACAAGAGCAGTTTGAGTGCTTTAATATGTAATTGGGGACCCCGCATTGTGTTTTTTTTTCACCTTGAGGTCATCTTTAAACGGGTCTGTGTTGGCCGTGCTCATCCTCAGAGCGAGCTCCAGCAGGGCTTCTAGTCTGGGAGGAACAATATCATCCACTGGCTTCTTCAGCTCCTCCTCTGTCAGGTCCATGAAGTGCACAAAGAAATCACCCTTGTCCATCAAAAAGTAGTGCTTGATGGATCTAAGAAAAAAAACATAGGCACACAAATGCTTATTATAAGTGTGTTATAGTTGTGCCAAGTCTAGTACATCAGTTCCTACTATCCAAATGTGATGATTTTCTGGAAGATGACTCAATGATGATTGTAAAGCCAATATTTTTGCTAAATAATACTGCTTTCTAATTTTAAAGAGACCTAGATACCCCAAACTTCAGGTTCTATTACTGTGTACAATGTTCATTGACTAAAGCATTTTCTTTCAGGTCACGACTACTTTAAAGATTAGAATATTTAAACAATTAATTGATTATTTGATTTGGTTCAAACTGATGATCCTGGGATGTGGACTGTTGATCTGGACATTTTAAGTTGCATCTTTGACTTTGGTAAACAGCGATTGACATTTTATGAACCAAACAACTAATCAATTAATTGTTTCCATAATTAATAGATTAATCGACTATCAAAATAGTCACTTAGTTGCAGTCCTACTGTCAATATCGCCATTCGCCACCTTTTGCTAGAAAAACTAAGAGTATCAGTAATTCCTGATACCTGACAGAAATTTCAACTGGCAAGCTGAAGTTTTTTCCCCCATTAAGCTACTTATTTTTTTAGCCTGTAGGCATGATCTGATCCTGATTTTAAATTTATCGCACAAGCTTTGCCCCTGTCTCTGCATTATCTTTCCTTGCACGTTTATTATTAATGATTAGAATTAAATTAAGTGTATGCTACAACGGGAAGACTTTTGACTTTACCTCAAACGTGAAACCAACTCCTTCTCCTCCAGGAGGAAATCTAGCAGCACCTTGCTGGCATAGTTGTATGCCTTCTCTATCTGCTCCACATAGGCCCTCTCCTTCAGTGTGTAAAGGACTTCCTTCGCATCAGGACACGTCACATCACGGCCACACTCCCGCACCACATTGAGGTATTTCCCTGCGCATCAAAATTAAAACATTATTTAAAAAAAAAGTATTTCTAAGAGAACAGAAATAAACCTTAAAAGTCGTGCTTGTACCTGTGCTTAATATTTTGTCTGCCATTTTCTGTAGAAATGAGGGAATCCGATGCTGAACGATGGTGTATCTCTGATCCCAGTACTTGTCATTATAGTCTTCTTGAATCTTCTCTTTCTGCAGCTCATGCTCTTCCACCATGAACTCACTGCAAGGGCACATTTCAGTAGAAAACAAATGTAGATTTGAGTCATTAACAGCTTTCTGACAATATTTTACTCAATCATTATTCAGATCATCTGCCTATTTATCCAAGAGCAGCTGCACCTGTACGGGTCCTTGATGATGCCCCTGTAGATCCACTTTTCCAGGATTTCAAAGTAAGGGACACTTGCTGCTTTGGTGAGGTAGAGGCACAGCTCCTGAGCCTGGCTGTCACCGGTGTAGTTGTAGGTTCGGTCGTGGAGGAGGCTCAGCGTGGAGCCACCCATACACTCTCCTTTGTCCACTGAGGATGCTGTGAACACAGTGGAAGCAGTGATGAAATATTTTATGGAGAGTTATTGCAGAGTTGGTGGCATTTTAATTGTGCTTTCGATGCATGATTTTATTGTTTTTGTTTCACAGCACTATTTTCGCACCCTCTCTTTTTTAGTGCGTTTGCAAAGGCAAACCAAAAAATTTGACACACTCAATATATAATCAACACACAATATAGCCTAGAGTATATTTATTCTTTCAAACCTGTATCAGCTGATATTGATATGCACTTTTGTACTGGTCTTAATACTGATTTAAAGTAGGTTAAAAAAGGGTCAAGCTTTTCAGACTCATTGAAGGAATTTAGTGTTTTTTAGTGATTAAAGGTCCGGACTTAATCCATGATTACTTTTATTATGGATTAGTCTGCAGATTATTTTCTCTATTAATACATTGTGTCTATGAAATGTAAGAAAATACAACAAGAAAATAAAAACTTCTTAAACAAGAAATGATTATAAGCCAATTAATTTCATGTTGGTTGACAAAGTCATTAATCGATTATTCACTGCAGCTCTATAAGAAGCCATCAAAAAGAGGAATTTTTCACCTCTAATAATAAGAAGAAATATTTAATTGTATTTATCTCTGAATGGAGTTATACAAGATAAACCTGACAAATAAAACAATACATGCAATATTATTTTTTCACCAATATCTTTCACTGATAAATATATGGCTCATTAGTTTTATCAGTTCATGCCGATTTTAAAAGTTTAGTTGAAAGTAGAGACATTCTTACAGATCCAGCATAACCACCTTCACATTGCATCAAAGTCACATTTCAAGTCTTACCAATAGAAGCCAGTATCTCCATGGTCCTCATGGTGGGCTGGATGTAGAACCAGAGCTTCTGCAGGGACAGCAGGCCCTGCCGCTGCAGGTGCTCCAGCTGAGTGACCAGGATCAGGTACTCCTTCATCAGGGTCCTCATCGCTGCCGTCAGAGCGTGGTTCACCTGGCCGTACTCAAAGGACGACTTCTCCTCGATGAACCTGTGCAACGAGCACATCATCACCATCTCATTTTCCTTCTGTGGCAGTCGGATTATAGAAGAACAACTGATATTTCATAATCAGCACAGTGGTTTTGCATATTCACCGTGTTATAGTCGAATAATAAGACGCCACTGGTAATATTCTGTTCACCAGCTCCTTCACAGACATGTCCAGTGTTGTATCGACAATGAAGGAGCGGTTCTGTCTCCCCAGCACAGGCTGAGCTGTGATGTCTCGTCCATCGACTCCAATCAGGACAAACAGCAGATCCTCCACCAGAGCTTGTTCCTGAGCAGCCAGGGGCATCGTACCTGACCGAAGAGAACACCTTTATGAGCACTGCTATTAACACAATGAATCTGGAGTCTAGTAGTGGAGAACAGGAATAAATATGAAGCATTGGAACTTACCAACAGCCACAGCTGGATCTCCAGGAGCAGCTGGGCTGGTGATGAAGTCTCCAAGGAGAGCGGGCCGGTCGTACACCCAGTTAGGAAACACGGGGTTGGGCTGGGTGGGATTCTTCTTGTTGTGTTTGTCTCTCAGCATCTTCCGTGTGACTTCAGCGGGCTGCAGACAAATCAAAAGTCACCTTCATCACCAGCATCGTCCTCATCAATCTATTTCACCTAAATATGATATTAATATTTGTAAAATGAATTCAAATTCAATTTGCTGATTCTTAAAACCATAGTGCCCAAATATTTTTCTTGCTGTAATCATCCTGCTGTTTTATTGTGTACTATTAGAAGATCCCATCTAAATGTGATTAGAATATAAGTGATGGGGATTTGAAATTTAACTGAAGTTAATATGAAGCGCCACAATTACATTCTTTTTAGTAATTAATTCCCTCTTTGCATCTCACCAGCCAGTCTTTTCCTGTTGAGCTGCAGATTCAGTGAGTCCTAAAATGAACCTTAATATTAAATACATTTAAAGGGATTGTGGATTCCGTCTCCTGCCCCTTATGTTGAAAAAATATCTCATGATGCTCTTAAGGGATCTCTTAATGATCAGGAGGATAGTTACAAAAAGAAAGAAATGTCTCAATGTTTACTCAGACTCCTGACTATTATGTTAAGACAGACTTGAAAAAAACTATCCTTTAACTTGGAATTTAATTGTTTACACAGACAAACTATTTAGCAAATCCTGAATTCCTGCTAGTCAATTGTTTAATCAATCAACCTATATTTTGATTAATAAACAATCTTTTGAGTTATATTATTATCACATGATAATAATCTAAATATCTTTTGGGTTATAAAAAAAGACATATCAAGACTTCACCTTTGATTTGGGAAATTATAATGGTTGTGATTCATGACTAAGGAGTGTGCTGAAAAACAGAAGGTAAGTAGGATTTTATCCTGCAGCTCCCTCAAAGACTTACCGAATTTTTTGGACTATAAGGTGCACTTAAAATCCTTTCAATTTCAAGATTTCCAAGATTTAAATCTCCTGCATTCCAAGTTAGTAGAAATGCTCACCAGTGGAGCGTTGGAGCTTGCCGTCACGTTGCCCAGCTTCTTTCGCAGCTCATCCAGTTCCTGCATGGACATCTTCGTACTGGTCTGAGGCAGCGTGTAACTAGTAGTTGTGGTTGAAGTTGTGTTCGCTGATAACTCGGACCTCTCTTTGGCATTTTGTTGCAGAAACTGGAGTGTCTATGAAGACATCACGACAGAAACAAGATCGAAATGGTTATGACATTTAATAAGGGAATTTAGGCAGTTTTAAGTTTATTAAACTTTTTTAGCTATTTTGAACCACTTACAATGCTGATGATGGTTTTATCTGCTATCTACACAAGTGGCATTAACTGAAAATTGCATTGTTTAAACTTAATATTTTACTACTCCACATAACTTACCGGTTATCATTACTAATATTGTTAAGAGGTCAAAGAAAAATCACATGAAAAAACAAAAATCATTCTTCAAATTATAATTACTTCAATTCAAATGGTGAAGTAATTTGATTACCACGTATTAAAACAAAACCAGATAATTGTTAGCTTGGAAATAACTTATTATACCTCTTTATCCTCACAGAGTTTGGAGAGCAGGTAGACGAGAGGGTCGAGGTTACGAACATTTTTGGACTTGAGCTCCTCATATTTTCTCAGGAAATCCTCAGGGGTTTTAGAGAACTCTGCTAATTTGACCTGGGAATGAAATAACAGACAATATCAATAGAATATCAACAATCAATAGCACATACATTTCCATACAGGGTGTGATGAATCATTTTCATAGGAATAAACTAGGGCTGGGTGATCAGTGGATAACAATGATTTTTGATAATTTTTAATTATCTCCTTTTAAGAATGATCATAAGGAAAGAAATTATGAATGTAACCACTTTATATTAAACATGATGGGTATCTGTCTGTTAAATGAGTGTTTTTATTCATTGATTGATCTAGCAACTATATTGAGCTATTTTCTTATGTTATTGGTATTGATGTTTTGCCCAGGCCTATAAATGCAACCTGATTTAAACTGTTATTGTTCTGCTTCCTATAAATTCGGCCTTTCTCTGCTTTTTATGCATTCAAAATGATGGCACTAATGCAAATGCTGCAACTTAGGAGTAAAATTAAACAATAATTGCAGGACGTTATCGTCCAGTTGTCCTTCTCTGTTGTGTGTATAGTTGTATTATAATAATCCTAATTGTAGCGTGTGTAACAGTGCCTACCTTGGCGCTGTGAGCAGAGACTGTGGTGGTGACATAGGGAGTCCTGTTTTTCTGCAGCAAGTCTATATATCCCTCTGCTCCATCACCTCCCCGAACATGAAGCAGACTGAGCAACTCGTTCACGTCGTGATGAATCCTGAACTCACTCATGGTCCAGGCAGCTGAGGGAAAAAATAACAGTTTATAGAGACGACAGCACGAAGAACATCACAGTTTATACCAGCGTCAATGCTGCTGGCTCATACACACAGACATTACACCTGACTGTTAGTTTAGCCGAGTAGGAGCGTTATTTATCTCAATAAGCGACGTAAAAGGCTGCGTATATGACGTTAGCTTCTCTCTGGAGCTTAACAATAAACCTTATTTGACGCTAGCTTCATGACAAGCTGGAGACCAACAACGTTAACTGGGGATGCAAACTGGTAGCTAACGTTAGCTTACCCCAAATAAAACGTACTGGTTCCTAAACCGCTGTAACGGCGTATGAATATATTATATCATACGGTTTTTATCCTTATTTAGGTCTAAATCAAGTCTCAAGTCAGAACTCTACCTGTCAGTCGTATTTTGAACAAAATGCACCAACGCGCCCACAACTACTCAAACGCTTCTTCTTCTACGAAATTTAGTTTAAACATTAATGGAACGATACTGCCACCACAGGTCAAATATGGCATTACAGCGTTACCATTAATTAATAATTATTCATTTAGTTATTTATGTAATAATTTGTACTTTGCTTTAATTATTAATATTGCTGTTGTTCCCATATATTATGTTGTATCCCATAATATTACACTGTATAATTAATTATATAGTAGCCTTTTGTTTTAAACTTATATTCTACATACATAGTTATTTTCTACATAATATGTATACATGTATAAACATTACCGTGGATTGGCCTGTATGCCTGTTATTGTGTGACTCTTGGACGAAGAAAACATTCATTCATATAAAAATCTGATTTATCTTATTTTGGTCCTGTAATTTCTACAATACACTCGCAATTTATGAAATCTGTCTAATAAAGATGTCATCAATGATTTATTTCACTTTGAATATCATGATAAACTACTGTGTTTTTTTATTCAGAAATGTCAATTTCCTAATTTTACACATCTGATCTGAGACCTTTAAAAATGCATAAAAACAAACAAAAAGACAAACAAACAAAAAAAGCATTTCTTGTCTGCTTCTTTGTTTTCTTTTTAAATGGATCATTTAAGTTTTGATTGCTTAAAGTACAGTTGGAAAAAATGGGCCTTTTACAGAAATACCTTAGTCAGATGGTCAGAACCACTTTATCTATTCTCTGGCTTCACCCATATCTCAATCTCTTTATTTCTATAATCTTTGTTTCAACAACAAGTCTTAAACATTGCTGGCTTGCTGAGTGAACAGTACACTATGAACGCTCCCATCTGAAAACAAGTGAGGCCTTTGTGTTAGATTAAAAGCAGCTGAACGATTGCTTAAAGGTCATTACAAATCCTGTGTGGTTCCTGTGGTTTTCCACTCGATTTCCTTTATTCTTGATTGCTTGAAGCCCTGGCAAGAAGGAAGCGTAACTGACCTGTAAAACAAATTAAATTGGTGTGAAAATAAATTCATAAATGAATTTGAGTAATTTGTACATATTACATCAGCTATGAAAACCATCTGCATACACTCAGTAGCCCTACAATCCATCAGAATCTTGAAGTTGGTCCTTTCAGGCAGATTATCAGTATTATTTATAAGATAACACATACATCCTGTACTTTATTCTGAATTGTGTGCATAGTAGCCTACTGATACTTATGTTTCATGTTTTTGTCATATGTTTTTATGCTGCCTTGCTGCAAATATAATTTTCTCTTGTTTTCATGAAACAAGTCCAAATTGACCCAAATCAAGAAAAAAATTAAATAAGCTAAATTATCTGCCAGTAGTATTAGCTAATTCTAATTTTTGTTCCTGATTTCCAGCTCCTGATAGCAACAATTTGCACAGCTAATATAAATGTTATTTCTAAATGATATGTTCTTTTAAACGTATATATGTCTGCTCACGTATAATGCTAAACTAATTTTATATTTTTATTTAATGAATTTGGAGAATGTTGTATCTGAAATTGATATTAAAAGGCTATTTTAACCTTCATCTGCTATAGATAGATAGATAGATAGATAGATAGATAGATAGATAGATAGATAGATAGATAGATAGATAATTTTATTAGACTTAGAGAATAGGAATCCCACAAATTATTTTTATTAAAGTACATAATTATATATCTTAAAACGGTGAATGCATGTACAACATGTCTGGGGGCTCTTTAATGGTTTTAAGAATATAATTTAACTTATTTTGGGGGAAAACATACGTCATTATTCAGAGCATTTTATATACATGGTTTACGTCTTATTTTGAAAAACGATGACATAGCGGAAGTAAACAGTAATCACGTTACAACCCGGAAAAATGGCCTTTCTGTGATTAACGTTTGAATAGACAAGAATGAGCAATTTATCTCCTCGAGAGACGACTCGATGCGACGCTGCTAACGCCGTCCGGCCGTCGGTAGTCGCGTTTTCGCGTTAATACTCGGCTGGTTCGGCGGCTAAAGAGGCGGCGGAGAGCGAAGCAGCAACGCCCTGATGTCAGCTGCCCCGCTGGAGAAAAAATATCCTCGCGCTGTTTACAAATCCACCGAGAAAAATCGTTTCCCCGCAGTGTGTCGGTAGCTTTTTTTTTCTTTCTTTTCCTTTTCGTTCAGACGGAAGAAAACATGGCTGAGCTGCATGTCGTGGAACCGAGCAGCGCGGGCACCATAGAGCAGCAGCCGGAGCACCGCGATGTCCGCGGCTCCGTGCGCCTGGCGTCGCCCACTCTCATGGTTCCACCGCGGGGCAACCAGCTCAGTCCCGGCGGGGTGTTGAGCGGCGGCGGCGGCGGCGGTGGTGGCGGCCGCTCCGTGTTCGGTTTCCCCGGGAAGAGCAACCCGAGCTCCCCGTCCGAGCCGGCGGAAAAGCCGGGCTCCCGCTGGGTTCGGCTGAACGTCGGAGGAACCTACTTCATCACGACCAAACAGACGCTGTGCCGAGACCCCAAATCCTTCCTGTTCCGACTGTGTCAAGAAGACCCAGACCTGGACTCAGACAAGGTGAGGAGGCGACTTTCATTAGCATGGTGACTTCTAAAAGTCAAACGTACACTACCGTTCAAAAGTTTGGGTTCACTTAGAAATTACCTTATTTTTGAAAGAAAAGCACAGTTTATTTTTTCAATGAAAACTTTAAACTAATCATAAACACACTCTATACATTGCTAATGTGGTAAATGACTATTCTAGCTGCAAATGTCTGTTTTTTGGTGCAACATCTACATAGGTTTATAGAGGCCCATTTCCAGCAACTATCAGTCCAGTGTTCTAATGCTACAACGTGTTTGCTCATTGCATCAGAAGGCTAATGGATAATTAGAAAACTGTTGTGCAATGATGTTACGTGGTAAATAAAAGTGTGACTTTTCATGGAAAACACAAACTTTTGAACGGTAGTGTATGTTTGGGTAATGAAACGTGTATAAAAGTGTCAGTGTTATCTTCTGTGGCCCTGGGGCAAAACTTTATTGTTGGGTCCCTTATAGAACTCCACTGTAAAGTAGCCAGTGTTGGGAAAGTTACTTCAAAACTGTAATGTGTTATTTATTACTCGTTACTGTCATTTCAAAGTAATTCATATTGCTGTATTTAAAATGAAGAATGAAATGAAATGAAAGAATGTTTCAATTTTGGCTGTTTTGTGATTTTATTGATTGATTATTGATTGGTTTATTGGCAGTAAATTAACAGGTAAATGTAGAAATAGGAAAATAAAGAAAATAGTTCAATACAATATTGATAGTTTCATTCAAGGTTTGCATTAATAAACATTCAATGCTGCTTCCTTCTCAGCTGGTGGTTACATTCAGCCTGTTTGCTTCTGGTTGTTATTAAAAATAGATAATTATAAATGTTCAATAATTATTGTTGGCGACTGATATGAAATGTATGTTCTAGATATATCACCCGCCCCTACATTTATTTATTAAAAGTAGGTCATTAAGCATCGAATGTCCCCCAAATATTAAAAAGAAAATCATCAATACTACTAAATTGCCCCATATTTGCTGGTAGCAGCTTCACAAATCTGAACATTTGATAGTTTTCCTCGTTTTCCCTGATAGAAAACCTAACATGTTTGTGTTTTTGACTACTGATTACACGAAAGAAGTCACCTTTTTGGCTCCAGGGAATAACAATCTGCATTTTTTCTTTCTGCATTTGACATTTTATTTACTAAGCAAACAATCAGGTAAAATAATAGTTGGTTGCAGCCTTACAACACTATCTCCTACTGTATTACCTCAGTTTTCTATGTGTAATTAAAACACAAATTCAAATGGGCACAATATAAAACTATTTTAAGTTCTGTACATGTATAACAAAAGTTACACATTTGGACAGTGACCTTGTTCAATATCAGTGTTTCCCACAGACCAAGTAGAGTTGTTTGGTTCTAGGGGCTGTCAGACCAGGTAGGGAGGGGATAGCGATTTAACTTGAGATCTGAGTTGTATGTGTGGCTGTTGATCTCTCTGAATGACGGAATCACGTTGAGAAAAAAAAAGAGGCGGAATCAATTTGCAGCACTCGGTTTTCTTTCTGTGGCACTGCTCCACAGATTGGTCTGTGTGTAGGAAACACTGAAGATAAGTAGTGATTAGATTATTTCTCTGTTTCCAGCTTCTTAAATCTGATTATTTTCTCAGTTTCTTTAGTCTCTGATAGTAAACAGATGATCGTTGGGATGTGGATTGTTGGTCTGGACAAAAAACAAGATATTTTAGGCTGCATATTTAGCTTTGGGACCACTGATCGACATTTTACACCATTTTATGAACCTAACAATTAATTGATGAATTGTTTCAATGATCGATAGATTAATTGACTATTAAAAGAGTCGTTAGTTGCAGCCCTTGTCTTAAGTGGTTCCCATCCAGAAGTAATATCATAGAGCAGCTCAGTTAATTTTACAAAATAGAATTCACGATCTCACTAAAAAGAAATGTTGAATGCTCTATAGCTTGAATTATGTCAGCTGAGGAGCAGTTGAAAAAGGTTAATCAGCTTGAAAGTTATATTAATTTACTTTTATTATCTGCATATTGTTATTATTATTGTTATTTCTAGTAGGATTTATTTTTTGAGCTATGCAACTGCCTGTTTGTTCTCACTAGTTGTTTCTACTGCTGGTATTTTTGTTTATCAGTTGGTCTTTCAGGTCCTGGGGGCATTACAGGAAAATGAATAATGTAATATTGCTGTTTTTCCAACTATTATAAATGTTTCATTATACTTAAAAGAACAATAACATAAAAAGAAGGTTAAAGGTTAAACCTTAACCTAATGGATAATTGTTTTAATGTCCAGCTTCTGCAAGTCATCAATTGTAAACTTACCAAAAAACTTTGAGTTTAATTTAATTAAAAATTGAAGTTATTTTAAGATCTACTGTTTTATCATTCATAGTTGAATAATATTCATGATCAATTCCAGTGAACACATTTAGAGTGGGTGCTGTTGATAAATGGTGTAGGTTGTTTTCTGAATTAAGTGATTATTTTTTTTGTCTATGAAATGTGAGAAAATATTAAAAAAAATGTCCTCACACCAAATTTCCAGTGCCCATCATTGTGATATTATATATGGTCTGACCAACAGTCCAAAGCCCCCCCAATATTATTTATTATTATTATATAATGATTAATGAGTCATCAGCCATTCTGATAACCAACTAATCGCTTCCATTTAAAGAGGTCTGTTTAATATTTAAATTTTCAGGGACTAATTGTAAAAAATAGCATGCACCAGCTATATATATATATATATATAGCACCTGTAGCAGCATTACAGTCTGCCTGCTCACACACTCACTCTGAAAACACCCTGTTTGTCCCCTCCCCTCCCTACGAAACACGCACTCTGTTGGGATTGGTCGGAAAATGTCCCGCCCTCAGAAAGCTGGGGTCATACGGAGAAACAGAAGTCAAGTACAAACACCCCGGAAGGAGGGGGCGGCTACATGGATCCAGGGGTGGTTACTATTAACTTCCTCTCCTGGTGTGACATCACAACAGGAGCCATTTCTAAATGGCTGGTGTTCAGCAACACTACAGAGGAGGCCTAACCACAACAGAATGTTATTTGACAGTTTGTGTGTAAGCAGGAACATCGGGGTCCTTAACTTTTATAAAAAACAAATAAAAAGTGTTCTTTTCATAATAGGGACCCTTTAAATCCCAATATGACTGTTTGGAGATTTTGGCATTGAATTCATGCCATGCCGTTATTTTAGTTTTTCTTGTTCCATTTCACAATTTGCACAACTGATCTCTATAAAGTGGTGAAGACTCGACACAGAAGACAGACCCTTATTCCCTCACGCTTCACTCTGTGTTTCCTACAGGACGAGACAGGAGCGTACCTGATCGACAGGGACCCCACATACTTCGGCCCCATCCTGAATTACCTGCGGCACGGAAAACTGATCATGGATAAAAATCTGGCCGAGGAAGGTAAAAAACCTCCGGCCCTGTAGGAAGCTCAGTGTGGAACATGGACCAATATCTGTCTGAAAACAACCATTTTGCTTTTTTTTTGTTTGTTTCAGGTGTTCTCGAAGAAGCCGAGTTCTACAACATCGCATCTCTGGTGAGGCTGGTGAAAGAGAGGATACGGGACAACGAGAACCGAACATCTCAGGTACATAAAAACAAAAGATCAAAAGAGACATACTCTACTTCATTAGATAAAAACATAATAAAATGTCTTTCTTTTGTTGGTCATAGACTTTTGAATCACAATCCAAAATTCAAAGGATGCATGTTAATTTTGCCTTCTCCTACACTGCTATACTAAGTTGTATGTGGTTGTGATGTGGCAGTGTGTATAGAGCACACACACACACACACACTCATACACACTCTTTCACACACTCATACACACGCCGGTGCTGTCTGCTGCCAGTCAATACAGTCATCTCCCGTGTTATGTTTCAATAACTGTATTACTGCCTGAAGCACACTAAACAATGGAAGATAAACTTAGTTTTGCTGATCTGAGATGTCATAGTTGCATCTGGGATGATATTTATTTACCTGTTTAAACCCATCTCACACACAACTGGCTGTATATGTTAGGCACATAATGACATGATCAGTAAGTTTTATGTACATAAGGAGCTAAAAGAGTGGTGTTTATTGTCCGTTCTTCCCTTAATATTTTATCTAGACTATTTTATAGTCTTAAAAGAGCCTCAGTTGTTGAGTCATTTTGGTTCATGATAAAATATGTAAATCAGAACATGAATGTGTTTCTGTGGCTATCAGACCAGGCACAATTAGCAACGTAGCATTCCTAATTGTTTAAGATGTGGAGCTACTTCATCAGTTGATAATATAACATAAACCTTGTGAGACGAGTGAGGCTAAAATGACATTTACTGGACAGACTAGATTGACAGTAATTAAAATTAATCTGTTTTCAAGGAATAAAAAAAGACTATTCACTAAAACTAGACTGAAATGCAAGGACTTTTCTTTGCCTAAACTGTGACTAAATACAAAAAAATACAAGTTGATTAAATATGACTAAAACTAATGTGGGCATCTGACACAAGACTGAGACTAAAAGTAAACTGAAAAATAGCCGACAAATTAACAGGAGTCAGAGGATTGAAAATAGAATCAGATGATGAATACCTCATACAAATATTACCAAAATAGTTTTCTGTTCTACGTTTGTGTGCACATTAGTGATGTTGTTTTAGTAACTCTGTGTGTGTATTGTGTGTGTGTGTGGTTGTGTATTGTGTGTGTGTGTGGTTGTGTTTTGTGTGTGTGTTTGTGTGTTGTGTCCCTCAGGGCCCTGTGAAGCATGTTTATCGAGTACTACAGTGCCAAGAGGAGGAACTAACACAGATGGTCTCAACCATGTCGGACGGCTGGAAGTTTGAGCAGGTGCAGGAAATGCAGCTTTTTTTTCCCTCTTTCTCTCTCGTCATGTTTTAGTTCATGCTTTAGTTGTTTCAAAGCTTCAGTACTTTGGAGAAAATTGAGAAAATGTTGTGTATGGTTGGGTATCAAACTCCAATACCTTTTTCTGTAGTGATGTGTATTGACAAACCTCAAGTATCTCTGTCAAGATATTAATCATAGATTTTAATTTATTACAGACCAAATCACCAAATATTTAATTTTGTAGCCAGACCAGATCCTGGAAGCAGTGAATTTGTATTTTGCTTAAAAACATTCCTCTATTAAATAATCAATTATCGAAATCCGTTATTCCTTGATAATGGATCAATCATTGAATCACAATGTCAATCAATTATTAAACAAACACCAAATCGAGTTTAATACAAAATTTTTACATTCAGCCTTTTTTTCCTGGTCTCTTTCTTTCTCTTAGATAACTCAAAATGATCAATAATTATCGTTATTGACTGATGTGAAATATTTTGTATCAATATATGTTCTTGCTATATCACTCACCCCCATATTTACACATTAAAAGTAGGTCATTAAGCATAAATTCTCCCCCAATATTTAAAAGAAACTCATCAATATCCATATAAGCAAATTTTTATTTTCCATCCTAATTGTACGAAAGTATTTGTGAAATGGAAGATTTTACATTGTTCAAATAATCTTCTCCAGCCATAGAACGCAAATTAACTTCAAGGGAACTTCATTTTTCTTTTTTTTCCTCTACTTTTATTTAACCTCATAATTTTCCTGTCCACATCCTCAGCTTATAAGTATCGGCTCCTCATATAACTATGGCAACGAGGACCAGGCGGAGTTTCTATGCGTCGTTTCCCGGGAGCTCAACAACTCCACCAACGGCATCGTCATCGAGCCCACTGAGAAGGCCAAGGTGAGCGACCCGCTGCCCTTTAACGAGTTCCTTTAACTTTAAGAAAAAAGACACTGGATCTCACACACACACACACACACACTCTCACACACACACACACACACACACACACACACACACACACACACACACAGAGGATTGCTGTAATATCCTATATTCAATCCTTAAACAAACTTTACTGATACTTTACATGCACAATTACTGCAATAACTGTGCATAATTTAGTTTTCTTTTAAATTGTTTAGAGTGTAGACCCCATACAGGTTATTTGTGGTGTAAATAATAAAATTCACTACCTGCATGGCTTAAAGGTAAAATCTTTTTACATGCAGCTGGCATTATTACTTAATCTTGGCCTGGTGCCAGGATGCCAGAGGTTCGATTTGCAATTTGTCAAGCCCGTGGTTGATCTACTGCGCTCTTATTGGTTGCAATTTGCAAAACCCTATTTATCTATTATTTTATTTGTGGCTATTTCATACTGATAGCAAGCTGTAGATACATTTTCTATTAATTCTGTTATGATTTTACGGGTTTCCATGGGCATCTGGCAACTTGGTGGTTTGGGTGGCTTTTTATTGGGCTGGGAACTACTAAACTGATCTGGTCTGCCAAGCTGCTCAGGGTGGGTTGCAGCAGAAAGGGGAACTAGTCGGATGTGGCACACGGTTCAAAATATGAACGCAATACATTTTATGAAAGTTTATGGGCATCAATCAGCGGTTGTTTGTATCTACGTATGTTCCTAAGTTGGATTTTTGTATCTTAGGGAACTTCTGTATTTTTTTTGATTGTACATTTAATCAGTTATGTATCTTTTGGGAGGTTATAAGTTATTATTTTACTTTGTTGTTGCTGTTTTGTGTGTTGATAAAAACTAAGACAAAACTAGAAAAGCTGAGAGCACAGACCCCCACCAAGCATATCTTGCTAACAAACAGACAGACAGACAAACACCAGTTAAATGTTAGGGATGACTGTTGATGCTCTTTCTCCTCTTCCTCTCTCACAGATCCTTCAAGAGCGAGGCTCGCGGATGTGAAGACACCCAGATCCCGAGCGAACTAACACTTTAACGACGAAAAAAAATACAAAACAACCACATGAACTCCCCTTCCAGTTTGCATCAAGATCCATCTTCCTACCATCGCCACCACCGTTCTCATCGCCCCCCACCGCCCTCCTCCTTCCTCCTCTGGTTGTGCCTTTCCACAGCAGGGAGCTCCCTGACCTTCTCTCCTTGCGGCACTGCAACGTGACCCTGATTCGTGTTCTCGTTTCTTCTCTTCTTATTACCGACTGTGGGAACTCTTCAGGGGGAGTTTAAAAGAGATTACAAGCGAGCGGTTTTCCCTCATCGCAGCTTTTTTTTTTTCTTTTTTAATGGTCAGTGTGACAGTGGCGCAGGCTACGGTGCTGATTGTAGTCTCCCTCGTACCTGTCAGTTGACGGGATGCCCCGGCTTGGAGTCACTGTAACCCATCGTCCTGATCATGACTGCCAGTGACAGACGGGATGCTTCCTCTCTCCGATCCACCTGGCTCTGTCGACTTTAGCAGAAACCTCCTCGGGACTGTTAAAGGACATAAAGGAACGGACACGACTCCCACAGACTGAGCCTCCCTCTTTACCCGGATCTGTTAATGGAGTGAACTTCGACAGGGCCCCTCTTCTAACCCCTTCTCTCGGCGCCTCTCCTGGACTCATTGGCGGGGGTCGTGGCACAGTAAACCGAGACGGAAGCAGCATGACACCGTGTCAGATCGCTCCGTTTTGAGCCAGCCTACGGCATAGCATTATCTCCAAACTCTCTTCGGGTCTTTTGAAAATGGCGTGAACAAGTGGCAAATTCATATCTTAAAGACGCCCGCCCTCCCCCCTTTGCCTTTGTGTTTGTCAGGCATGGGGAATGGTGCCCGCTGCTCCTGGGGGGAAAAAAAAATGTAAACGTTGAGATCTGATCTGTCCTCTACAGGAAGAAAAAGTGTGGGATATTCCTGCACATAAGAAAACAAAGCGACTCAAAAAAAAAGACTAAACTCCACCTGTGTACAACTTGTCAAGGCATGTGAGGAATCTATATAAATCAATATAGGCTACATGATGAAATTATATGAAAAATTGAATGCAAAATGGTGTAATTATTGATTTCTGTATCATAGTTGTCATATGTTAAGTATACTGTTGGGTGAGTCTATTTAAAATGGGGGAGAGAAAAAAAAAATATATCAGTTTTCCTGAAGGTTGGTGACAAGGGCGCGAGTATGTGTGTGTGCAGTGCCTCTCTGCTTTCTGTCACGAGCTTCTCAGCTGCACGTTTTCTGTAGTGTTCCTCACAAATAACCCCAGATACTGTCAGTCGAGTTTTCTCTTAAATATCCTACTTTGATATCTCGCATATCTTGAAATTGTAATTTAGGGATACGTGAAAACTACTGTCATCAACCGTTTTTTTTTGTTTTTTTCTTTTTTTGTCCGGACGAGCGTGGCTGGGAAGTGGATGGACTGTGGCCAGTTTTGTATGCTGCCTCAAAAAAAAACACTCTTCTCTTTCTATTTCTCTCTCTCTGTCTCTCTCTCTCTCTCTCTCTCTCTCTGGCCAGCCTTGTGCTACTCTCACGCCAATATTTGTTCACTTTGCAGCTGCTGCTCCTCATCTTTTAACGCCCAGCTGACTGTGTTGTTGTCTCTCATCCTGCAGCACTTGTAGCAACTTGCAGCGCGAGCTGAATCGTACTCCTCCTTCACGCTTAAAGCCCTGAGATACCTGAGCCGACGTTATCGCAGATATTATTATACTGTAAGTGAAGCTGCCAGACAGGAAGTGTCCTCAGTTGTCTGATCTTCAGTGGGAAGCCTTTATGTCAGACTTTTGTTGTTGTTTCATTTCTGTGCCAGCAGATAGATACTTACTTGGCTAAAGTATATTTCTCTTGACGTATACTTGACATTAAGTTGCTGTATGATAGTGCTGATTGTTTTAGACGTGTAACAACATTGCAAATACAGTATATACCAGCCTGGTTCCAGACCTCTGTATTGCTTGCTTTAATTTAATGCTGAAAATTTTAGGATTTTGAAGATTTGATAAACTGGAGCCTTTGAATTGTTTGGCATTTCTTCTTGGTTAATTATTTAACTTGATTACAAGACTTGAAAAGCACTCTGGGAGTGCAGAGCCAAGCATAGTGTGACTCCCACCCAATATTTATATATACAGGATTTCTTCCAGATCAGTACCAAATTTGTATCAACAGTTCATGGTACGATTCCCAGCATTTGCTGAGAGTTTGATGAAAATCTGTCCAGAACTTTTTGAGTTATCTTGCTAACAAAGAGACAAACGCTGGCAAAATCATAACCTCCTTGGTGGAGGTAAGTATATGTCAATGGACTAACTCATAAATAGACTAATTGTTTCACCAGCTCCACCTTAAAAAATAAAATCTCCACACATATAATGTGAATATAATGTTGTTACAGGTATAAAAATGCAGCCTTGTCATGAAAGCAACTTAATGCAAAGTTTGAGCCATAATTTACACATATCAAATGGAGAATTGAAACATCCTGCAGGACTGAACTCCCCTTTTAATCACTCTGCTCCTAAAAGCTAAGGGGCATCCGATCTTTACATGAAAATGCCGAGACATGCATATCGCTGGCATTGATCACTTTGATACACCATCCTTTGTATAAAGAACATATTTGATGCAGTTACGTTATATCAAGCATGAACAAAAAAAAAGAATGCATTTTAATAATGGAAAAAAACCTGTACCTTTTTGCTGTTGTCATGCTCCCTGACTAGTCTGGCCTCAGAGCTCAAACTTTGATGTGACTTCCTCTTTGTTGTTTTATTTCTCCTTCTCCGGTGTGTGTCGTGCCGCTCTATTCTACCAATCGCGGTCACGAGCAGACTGCGAGCTGTTAAAAATGCCCAAAACGTCTCATTGAGGAGCACTTTTTTCTCCCCCCTTTGTTGTCTCTGGGCCTTTTCAAAGCACCTTGGGTGTTGTTTCCCTTCGTCTGTGTCCAGTGTTGTGCCTTTGACCTGTGTTGTGCACAGTTGTTCTCCCCTTTTATCTTGAGGTGCCTCTCATACCTTAAAAAAGCCAGGAGGCACCAACCTGAAGTATAATGTATAATGCGGTCTTTAGCTTGGTTTCTGTTGTTTCTGTTTGGGTTAGAGGCATGCCAAAACACGCCCATTCTCCTCTGCAAGTTTTCTTATACATACTGTACCTACAAACTGAAACGTATTACCGGCCGCTTCGTTCGTGCTATTGCTTTTCAGCTAAATCCACCCACAATCCCTTACACTGCTGGAGATAATCCGTCAACTTTGTGAACCCAGTTTGATCTTAACTTTGGTTGCTTAGGTCAGTGGTTCCCAACCTAGCCATGCTAGCAGCATAGATCTAGATGGAAATGTTGGTTGATGGGTCAGTCCATGACTTTTACAAACATTTGTGGTCTTCAGGGGATGAATCTTAACATTTTAGGGACCCCAGACTTTTCATTGTGACAAAATGTTCACTCAATCAGTGTAATATCTCAAAATATCATGGATAGATTGGTACCAAATTTTGTACAGACATTCATGTTCCCTAGAGGATGAACCTCTTGACTGACCCCCCTACTGTTTCAGGTCTGAATTTTAAACTAATTATTTTCCCATCCTGCTCAGTTGTGCTTTTTTTTTCCAAATACATATCATTAGTACAGAAGTCCTGAACCCATGTTTTAAAAAAAAGAGAAAAACCATAAACCACGATATTTTGAGATATTATCTAGTTGTTTCAAAATATTAAGTCATTATTTCAAGCTGGTATGTATGTGTAGTAAAAATGTGTCTCCTTTATTTTTTTGTTCTTTTAAGATAGTATCTTGTTATTTGGAGATAAGTCATTATTTCAAGATAAGGTGTTATTTCGTGATATTATCTTGATTTTTCAAAATATTAAGTTGTCATTTCAACACATTTCATATTTTTATGCTTTTACTTAAATTTTTTATGTTCTTTTGAGATACCATACTTCGAGATAAGTCATTATTTCAAGATATTATCTTGTATTGCCAAGGTAAGTCATTATGTTGAGATATTATCTCGTTATCTCAAGATAAGTCATTATTTTCAGGCATTATCTCGTAAATTCATTTGCTCATATTATCTCATTACTTCAAGATAAGTCATTATTTCGAGATATTGTATTTCAAATAACCATCTTTTAAGCTCTAAATCTTTTTTAATTGAAATAACAAGATATTTCAATCTTTAAAAAGAGGGTTCATTATTTTGAGATATCTCATTTTTAAATAAGATTTTGTCTCAGATCGAACCAATATTGATACACGCCACTAGAGGGCAGACAACCAGAAAAAAGGATGTGGCAGATTATTTCAAATGGATGTAGTCATGTCCTTTATCTTAAAATAACAAAATAATTTCTCCAAATAATGAGATATCAAAAATAACAGTTTATTATCTTAAAATAATGAGATATTATCTTGAAATAGCAAAATTAAAAAATAATTTTAAAAAATTGCCTTTTTTAAAAATTTTTTTTTTTTTACACACAAGGTTTAGGGCTTCCGTACTACAAATGAAACACACACACACAAAAACTTACTGACGAGGCGTCAAAAGTGCTTCATTTTAAAAGGAAGAACAAAGGGTTGGAAACCACTGACATCATAGAACTTTTTGTGTGATTATCTTAATATTGGAACCAAGCAACCCTTTACTTAAAACAGAAAAACAACTTTTGCCCATTAACTTTCACCTTCACTAAGTGATCTACAAATTATGTGCAATGTTAACAAATCTGCAAAAAAAAATATCTCTATATATAAATATATATATCTGTTGTTTGGGCACGTGAAAACATGAGAGCATGCATTGTTCTAGAGATTATGATGTCGTGTACTGGATTTTGTCTGACCTCTGTGTTAGTGCAAAGTGTATGTGCTGCATGGTGGGGGAGCAGAGGGAAGGCATGGTTCTGTGGTTGTAGGTGTAGATTTCTTGTGTGGAGCAGTGGGTCTACAACTAGACATATTCTCTACTCACATGTTCTGTTTCTTTGTTGTTTCTGTATCTTTGTCATGTCAGTTTGACTTAACAGTAGACGAAGAATAGCTATCGTCAAACATCAATTAACCAACCGATCTGATTGCAGACCCCCCCCCAAATCCCCAATCTTGGTTCATATTTACAGCATCTAAACAACGACCTGAAACACACAAAAGAAAGCTTTTTTTTGATTCTCGGATCATTTTTGCCAGTTAACCTGTAAACACCTGCATGCATTTGTGGACATGCACACTTGTACGTTCATCTTAGACTTATTGAGAAACGTCACCTATTAACAGTTACTTTGTGTTCATTTATCACCAGTATTGATGTCAAATGTGAATATTGTCAACGGAGATCGTGGAGAAATGTTCGGAAGCTGACGAAAACATTTCGTTTCACTTTTATTTATTTTATATTTTTTGAATTTTGTCTACCAATGTCGTTTCTTTACATGTAACAATTTTAACGAAACCCAGTCTGGTTTTTAATCATAAAATGTGTCTGTGTTTTAAAAATGCGACTCACTGACTATTTCTTTCATTTGCCGTGGATTTAAAAAGACATTTTCTCCCCATGAACAATTACTCATTTGTAAGTTTTCATTAGTTAAGGGTGAAAACTCAGTGACCTTAAACTCTTAAAAAGAACTGCAGATATAGAAAAGAATTTGGTGACTTCTTCAGTTCACACTAGGTTTTTAAATGTTTCTGAGCTACCCACACAATGGAGATGAATGGATTTTATTTTGCAAGTTCCAGAAATGTCTCTCAGATTTAGTTGAATCAGCAGTTCCCCAAGACATGAACATCTCACGAACATTCATAGAGAATAAAATCACCAGTGTTTATATAAGACAGTTTTAACTAGGTAAATTAGTTAACACTAGTAGTGTTAAAATGATCTTTTGAAGTATTATATTAACACTGATGATTTTACTGTGTAGATACGAACACCTATTAACTGGTGTTCATAAATCTTCATCAAATGGCGTATTGCATTTGCAAGTTTGTATTTTAAATGGCCGCTTGTTCCCCCTTTCCCCAGATTTTAGTATCTGAATTAAATAATATACATAGTGAACTTTACTTTTCCCAGTTAAATAATTTTGCTCTTGATTTAACCACAGTACAAACAAATAAACCAACAGTTCAAAAGACACAATCGAAAGATCATCAGTTTGCTATTATAGAAGACTCAAGAAACTAAGACAATAATAAGATTAATGAAGCTCAAACAGAGAGAATTTGAATATTTTTTCTTAAAAATGTCTCAAACTCAATCAATTATCAAATAAGCTGGTAATTAATGTAATAGTTGGCAACAAATCGATTGATTGATTAATCATTGCAGCTCCAGTTCATAAAATAGTGTAAAATGTCAACCACTGTTTCACAAAGTTTAAGGTGCAGCCTAAAATGTCTTTTTTGTCCAGATCAAGTGTCCCGAACCCAAAGATCATCAGTTTAGTATTATAAACTATAGAAACCAGAAAATAATCAGATTTAAGAAGCTGGAACCAGTGATTTTAGGCATTTTCTTCTCAAAAATGACTCAAACCGATAAATCAATTGTCAACTAATTGATTAATTTTTGAAGCTCTCATTCTTAAAATGGTGGACAACTGTTTCCTAAAGCTGAAGCTGAACCTAATTTATATATATATATATATATATATATATATATATATATATATATATATATATATATATATATATATATAAAATATATATGGATTTTATTACTACAACCTTATTACGCTTTAGTATAACGTCATTATTTTCTCTGTTGGTATTTAGGGTGCTTATTATATATATTTTATTATTATTTATTATATATATATATATATTTCTTTTTACATATTTCTCTTCTGTTTGTGTGCATAAAGTTTTAGTGTATTAATACTGCCCCATGCTTAAAAAATGCTCAATCCACAGAGAAACATCTATCTATCTATCTATCTATCTATCTATCTATCTATCTATCTATCTATCTATCTATCTATCTATCTATCTATCTATCTATCTATCTATCTATCACAGTTCACAACCAAACACCATCTTTATTATTAAAGACTAAAGAATACAGAAAATAATCAGGTTTGAGAAGCTGGAACCAGAGAATTTGGACATTTTCCTTTTAGAAATGACTCAAAGCGATTAATCGATTATCAAAACATTAACATCAGAGTCGGCGCTAATGGGCTAATCCTGCAGCTCTGGGGGTCTTTTCCATCTCCAGCTGGTGGTGTGGTGCAGCAGGACCGGGGCCTCCTCAGCCCGCCCCCCGCCCTCCTCCTCATCAGCCCCGGCGACTCCTCCCACCTGGACCCGCCGCTGCTGCTCCAGTTATCGGGGAGCGACCACGCCTGCAGGACCGACAGGGGCCGGACGATAACGGCCATCGTAAACAAAAATTGTTTAAAAAAAGGTGAGTGAGTAATATATATATTATCTTAATCTGACAGAATCACGGAAGAGGATCACACGGCGCGGCTTTAAATCGCTTCCTCTTCAGTCCGGAAGGGGAAAAAACACATCGCCTCGGCGTTAATAGAGCTAAATATCGCTGCTATAGGCTTCTCGCTGCAGACTGATGCTTGCGTCCGAATCCCCGCTATATTTGACATGTAAAACGCTGTCATCCCTACGCGGGGCCGTCCCGATATAACTACTCATGGTAACTTTTATTTTAGCAAGTGTCCTCATAACTCAGCGTCTTAGCGTCGCATCCGTTAGAAAAAAACGCCACGAAGACGCGGAGCTGCGGAGGAAACGCGTGCGTAAAGAGGTGAAACCAGAGAGAAACAGGATGTCACTGCTTCGTTTGGGGCTCCCGTTGCAGACATGTGAGGCCTTTTCCTCCAATGATCCATGACACACTCAGAATAGCTATAAGAGGGATATGAAGGGACCACATCAGAGAGTGACAGGACAGCCGGAGAAGTATGGAGAGACAACTCTGTCCCGTTGGCACAGTTTTATATACTTTATTTTTTAATTATTATATTTCTTTGCATGGAATAGGTCTAGTTTCTCTTTACTTTTATCCTCTTTTGCAAGGCCTGTCATCCTTAATTTTCAAGTTTTTTCCAAATCATTAAAGTTCTAGTTGTTGGGGTTATGTAGCTATATTTTTAAACGATTTATTATCAATTATTTCATCATTTTAAAAAGCACTCTTTATTATTTCCTGCATTCAAGAACTTCACCAACAACAACCTCGATTTACGGTCATTTTTAAACTTATCCCCAGATGATAAATACCGAAGTTAACATTTAGTACTTTTTATTGTTATTTTTTAATATTAATATTATTTTCCTGAAATATGGTGTTGCTATGATAATTTTTTAGATTAGAAACGTTATTGATCACACTTGGGGGAAATTTGTGCGTTACCACAGCTCAGATACAGAGAAGCAACAGTTTGTTTAAAAAATATAAAAAATAACTAGAGGCAGAAAAAATAAAATAAATACATATTATATATGTATATAATACAGTGTATTATATACAGTGTATTATATGCTCTGGCTGCACATCTCAGTGTTTCCTTGTGTTTTTAACCTGTTATCAATACACATTGTAATATTTTTTCTTCTATTTTGATATATTGTGAAGATACAAACAAGCATTGGAGTCATAGGATGATCATCTGATTTCCTTAGGGAAATAGTTTAGAAGAATCTTTGTACCAAACAGTGTAAAGTGATGTGTAACAAGCTTTTAGTTATGTCAGTATTTATACTTCAGAAAATCTGATACTTAGCTTTGTCACTTGACTGTGATGTTGACACACAAGACACTCAAACTGGTTTCTGTTCCACTCTTTATTTCAAGATAAATCTCTTTGCTACGGAGCACAAAGGTTTTTTAGACAAAAAGAACTGGTTTGCCCAGTTTGGAGTGGATGAACTTCATTAACCTCAATAGCCGGGGCCTTATTTCCCAACGTTAGTGTTGGACCTCACTAATGCCCTCGTGACTGAATGCAAATCCCTGCAGCCGGGTTACAACGTCTGCTAGAAAAGGCTGATACTAAAAGAGACAAGGCTGTTGGAGAAGCACATTGCTTTGGCTCAGTTTCCGCTGTTTCAGTCTGCAAAACTCTTGACACAAAATGGTATATCTCAAATATTATCCTCAAAATCTCACATAACACCCAAAATGAAAGCATCTGTGTCATATTAGGCCATTTATCACACAGTAAGTCTATTATTACATGATATACATGTATATAGATATACATGAAATACAGATAATGCAGTCTCACTTTTACATTGCTTTGTTTGTTTGCTTTTTTGTTCTGTATTCAAGCCACAAAATCTGTGATACCTCAGATATATAACATACAATAAAGCTTCAATAATACTATTGCTGGAAAACACAATACATGAAGCTCATTTTACTGTGTGTACTGTGATTACTTATGGGATGAAATGCCCAAATCCTCATATGGCAAATATAATCAATTTAAAATTAACTGTATTTATCCTTTTTCCTATATGTAGTGTAAGTAATTAAGTAATTATATTGCACTGCTGCTCACCTATAGACGATTAGTTGATTGTTCGAGTACAGTTGCCAACTATCATGTTAATCTGTAACTATTTTTGAAAATGATTTGAGTCATTTTTAAGAAGAAAATGTCAAAATTCTCTGGTTCCAACTTTTCAAATGAGATTATTTTTTCTTTCTTTAGTCTTCTATAATAGTAAACTGATGATCTTTGGGTTGTGGACTGTAGACTTAATAATCGATACATTAGTCAACTATTAAAATAGTCGTTAGTTGCAGCCCTATTCATCTGTGTGACGTTGTACTGGTTCATTTAACTATAGTGTAATCACATTGTAGTAAAATATTATGTTTTCTAAAGACTGAACATTTAATTTCGCTGTTTGTGTGAAAAGGTACAAATAAACCAGTAGGTAGTTTGGATCTTTGCACTCTGTGGTGAAAATTGAGGTTGAGCGTCTTTAGAATTCTAAAATTCCTGCCTTCAGCGATCACATATCGGTTTGAGGGTGGTTTGTTTGGCTACACACTGTGTAAATAGCAAGCACAATAATATCCGCTAAGAGATATATTCTCAGGAACATAATCTCAGAGGATGTTGCTCTTCTCAGTAGTCTGCGCATTTGGAAGCGGTGTGAAGTCCGTTTGGGGAAAACTACTGGAACATTTGCACAGAGGCCTATTCATTCCTGCCATTTCAGAAGTGCATGTTAGTCTCACGCTTGCTAGATTCGCTTCTCATCCACAGACACTCAATTCTGTCCTAAACCCACCAGACCTGTCCTTGGTGGACTCGTCCATTCCAACGTGCAGTAAAGACCTGGATGTACTGTCTTCTTTTAATTTGAACTGCTCCATGAACCAGGATTATATTTTCTTAGACATTCGGCACATAAAATAAATATGAGAGGCATGTTGTAGCAATGCAGGACCTTCATTCTGCACTGGAGACTATCAGTCTCATGGTTAATGATGCAGACTGGGCCATTTCTTTCATTTCAGGGCACACAAGGTCTTATTTAAACAGATTACTGTAAATTTGAATAGAACCCATTTTACTCACACAATCTGTGTTTTTTTGTTTGTTTAATTATTTTTAGTCTTTATATGCTAGCACATTGGAGATGACAGGAAGGGTGGGGGGCAGAAAGAGGGGGAATGACCTGCAGGAATGTGTCGCCAAATGCGGGATTTGAACACGGATTCGAATCCGTGGGATTTGATGTTTCACCCACTGCTCCACTCAGCGCTCCTGGTAACCTGTGTTTAAAGAACACACCATCATTGTTCCGTTCCCTGGTGTTTACCTAGCTCCATGCACTGCTGTTCATAGCCTGAGGCTGCTGCCTGCCAACTGTCTCTGGATCAGGCTGGAGACAGAGATCAGGGAAGTGTTTGTCATTAAAATACTGGGAAAATCCTCAATGTGGTGGCAAAGGGAGACCATGTCACTCCTCTCTTCACTTGTTACCAGTGAAAACCAGAAATACAAAATTGATTTAGAGATTATTTTCATCATTTTTAAAGCTCTGCATGGACTACTAGACCCTCGTTATCTTTCTGAACTCCTCACCTATTCTATCACTAGACCCCTCACATCTCCCCACCTACCCTCCACATTTCTATTTGACAGCTGTATATAGTCTTTATACATATATTCCAGAATTAAGGGAAAAAAATAGGAAATACACACAGACACACATGCATATGCCTAAGTATACACACATACGCATCTATGACCTCCATCAGAACATATCAGAGAGGAAATGAGACAGAAGGCTATCCACTCCTGGGTTTAATAGTTTAAATAAAAAAATAAAAAAATAAACAGGCACAGTATTTACTCCTGGAGGAGATAATGGTACCTGCATAGAGATTGTGAGTAGACCTAATCAGAAAAGTCAGAAGCTCATTGTGTTAATAAAATCATAATAGGTTTCCATCTTTTCGTGAAAGTGGATCTTTGAAGCTTTAATGAATGCATAATTTGCTCCATCTGATATAGGTCCCGTACTTTTTGGTTCTATACGTTATCCTTAAACATAAACTGGGATGTGTGGGGCCTATCTCAGCTGTTATTTCTGGTTTTCTGGGGAATCGAGTGATTATTTTGCATTTGAATACCCTCCATGTGTTTGGTTTTGTGACTAAGTGCATATCCCCCTCGTTGTCTGTGTAGATTCTCACTCATCCAGGTCATTGTAGTCAAGGGGTTTAAAAGTAAGCAACTGGACTTTTTCTTTGAGCTTGAAGACGTTTCACCTTTCATCCGAAAGGCTTCTTCAGTTCTAGCCTGATGATGGAAACCAGGAGCTATATCTCTGGATCACAGAGGGTGGAGCTATAGACCACACCTCCCATCCCATAACAAAGGGTCACATAGGTCACCCTTCAAGGTGTGAATTTGGATGAGAGTCGTTGTGGTCACGACTCTCATTCCAATTCAAGGTGTGACTTGGAATGAGAGTCGTGGTCATGTGATCCAGAGAAAGAGTCCTGCTCTGATGGTGAAGAGCAGTTAAACTTCCTGGGATGAGATCTCAAGGCAGGATGGTATGTAGCAGATAGGTTATGACACAGTCCCCCTCCTCTGTTCAAAGTAGGTTGTTCTAAATGGACATAGATGGCCTCTTTCACTCCTCTCTCAAACCACCTGTCCTCCTTACCTAAGATGTGTACATCAGTGTCTTTAAAGGAGTGTCCCTTTTCCTTCAGATGTAGATGTACTGCTGAGTCCTGTCCTGATGTAGTGGCCCTCCTGTGTTGCGCCATGCATTTGCGGAGTGGTTGCTTAGTTTCTCCATTATATAGATCTGGGCACTCTTCACTGCATTGTACTGCATAAACCACATTGTTGAGATTTTGTCTTGGGGTTTTGTCCTTGGGGTGGATCAGTCTCTGTCCGAGGGTGTTACCACCCCTTGAAATAAACTGGGATGTTATGTTTGCTGAAGATTCTTCTTAGTTTCTCGGAGAGACCAGATACATACGGCACTACCACATGATTCCTTCTGTTCTTCTTTTTGTCTTTCTGTGTTTTGTTTTCTTTCTCCTGTCTTCTATTAATCTTTATGAATGCCCAGTTGGGGTAACCACAGTTCCTTAGTGCCTGTTTGATGTGTGTGTGTTCCTTCTCTTTCCCTTCTGTTTTGGAAGGGATGCTGTCTGTCCGGTGTTGTAGGGTTCTGATGACACCCAGTTTGTGTTCCAGTGGGTGATGAGAGTCAAATAGTAGATATTGGTCGGTGTGTGTGGGTTTCCTGTAGACCTCTGTGCTGAGACCTCCATCTTCTTCAGCAAGGACCTCACAATCCAGAAAGGGTAGTTTCCGGTCTTTGGAGTCCTCCCTGGTGAACTTGATGTAGTTGTTGACTGAGTTGATGTGCTTCATGAAGGCCACTACTTCCTGGCTTTTGATTTTCGTGAATGTATCATCCACATATCTAAACCAGTGGCTTGGTGTTGTTCCTTTAAATGAGGTTAGTGCTTGGTTCTCTACTTCCTCCATGTAGAGGTTCACCACAAGGGGGGAGATTGGAGAGCCCACGGCACAGCCATGTTTCTGCCTGTAGAATTCCTCATTGTCACACCTTGAAGGGTGACCTATGTGACCCTTTGTTATGGGATGGGAGGTGTGGTCTTTAGCTCCACCCTCTGTAATCCAGAGATATAGCGCCTGGTTTCCATCATCAGGCTAGAACTGAAGAAGCCTTTCGGATGAAAGGTGAAACGTCTTCAAGCTCAAAGAAAAAGTCCAGTTGCTTACTTTTTAAACCCCTTGACTGCATATCCCCCTCCAGGTATCGACTGATATTTCCTTGTTTTCCTTGTTAATCTCCACCTCCGACTTCTGCCTTGTCTGTAGGGAACTGTGCATGCTCAAAGATAAATTTAAATAAATAATTATTTTATTATCTCCATTACCTATTTGTATTTCTATTAGTAACCTTTCTATGGAGGTAGATAGGCTTTTTGATTTCAATATCATGCAGCCTGTTATTTTTATTATTACCAACACTTGTTGAATATTTCGCCTAAAACCATGAATATTGTCGCTCCAGGTGTTTCCTTAAAGGTGGCAGCCATTACAGTGACATGGCGAGCAGGAGCCGTGGTGCACCCTGCAGAGCTAACACAGGAGCCTCGCCTGACCTGCCGAGCAGAAAATGACTCAAAGGAATGGACGCAGGGCAACGAGTGATCGCAGCCTCCACTCGGACGCCCCGATGGTCCGCGAGCGCGCCAACGGCACGGAGCACGAGAAGGCTCACGAGGCCATAGACTGCGAGTCAGAGGAGGGGGGCCAGGGCGGCGAAAACGGAGACCCCGTGGCCGCGACGGGGGCGGTCACGGCTCCCGACGGGGGCTGGGGTTGGGTGGTGCTGGTTGCCACCATCATAGTCCTGGCTCTGACCCTGGCCTTCCCCTCCTGTGTGGGGATCTTCTACACCGACTTGCAGAACGAGTTCCACGCCACCAACAGCGAAACCTCCTGGGTGCCCTCCATCATGACGTCGGTGCTTCACGCTGGAGGTAAGATCGGCGGTTAGTTAGTTCCTCATTTATTTAATGTGTAACCTCACTGTGCCCATTAGGTCATAAATTACTTTAAAGGAATGTGTCTTACTGTTCTTGCTGTAATCATGCCTCCTGTTTACTTTTACCATTACAAGATCCCTTCATTATGCCCTATCCACAGTCCTCCTTCTGTGCACAACTCTATGTGAAGCTAATATGAAACTTCCAATTTATTCAAGTCAATATCTTTCAAGATTACAATCTTTTAGGCTCTCTTTGTTCTAGTCTCCCACTGCAGCTGAGCAGGAAAATACTATTTTACTAATTGTGGAAGATATCAACTTTGGCTAACTCAGATAGCTGAATTAGTGGATTAGCAATTGGAACTAGACTAGCATTCAAAACTATGGGGTCATCCAGACAATTTAGTGTTTTCCATGAAAAGCCACACTTTAATTTACCACCATCATTTGTAAAATGAAGAGATAATTTTATTACATTAGCCTTTAAATGCAATGAGTAAACACATTGTATCATTAGAACACTGGAGGGATAGTTGCTGGAAATGCGCCTCTATACACCTATGTAGATATTACACCAAAAACCAGTCATTTACAGCTAGAATAGTCATTTAGCACATTAGTGTTTTTTTGTTTAGTTTAAAGTTGTCTTCATTGAAAAAATAGTGAATTTCTTTCAAAAATAAGGAAATTTGTAAGCAACCCCAAACTTTTGAACGGTAGTGTAGGTGTGAAATACAGACTAGGTGTAAAAGTTGCCTTTTACAGCTCCCTGGTCTGGTTGTAATTTGAGCTGTTGTTGCATTGGGAAGATATGAACCCTGAGAGAAGGAAGTGAGGGTTTGTTTTACTGTCCCGCTGTCTTGGTGTTGATTTAAAGAAGATTATTCCATGAGAAAGTGTTGCCTACTTATTCCCTTCAGCCACTCATGTATTGGAAACATGCAGGATAGGGGTATAAAATGAATAATAATGATTTAAAGGTCCAATATGTAAGATTCAGTGGCATTTAGCAGCATTTAGCGGGTGGAACATACTAGATCCCAAATGATACTGGAGTTTTTGGGCTAATGCTGATACGATATTAAGGAGTAATAAACTATATGTCAGCTGGTATTTGTGATGATCCCTCAAATGTGATTATAGAATACGTGGCAAATATAGATAATTGAGGAAGGACATTTTACATTTTAATGATAAACTTTATTATCCAAAATGACATGAATGCAATAAAACAGTAAACTTCACTGGGAATTATAAAGAACTCTTAAAACACACACAAATAGAAGAATATATATTAAACTTTAAGAAAATGGATCAAATATACATAAATAAACACAGTCCCTGATTGGCCGGTTAACTGCAGCATCTAGTCCCTGATTGGCCAAAGTAGTTTGTATTGTCTTGAAATAATTTTCAATGGAGAGAGAGTAACAAACAGAAATGTGGCATCACATAATCAGGATGGTTTTAACCTGCAGCCATTTTGTATCAGCATGATGAACAAACCAAACAACCGCTCTTTAAAGTGACTTCATCAGACTTCTAAAACAAGATTTCAATTTGATTTCAAATGGAGTTTGAACCCATAATCAATTAAATGCTATCTTGCGCAATAAAGATTTAATTTAGGGCTTTTGAGATGTTTTCATCCGTTGTGTATTTTCCATACACAAACTGCACAGGCTACTTTGTTAGTGGATGTACATTCCTTGCGAGACACAGAGCGTCTATCTTTCTGTAACAGTTCAATTTCCTTCTGCTGTGACATATTCTTATCAACATTGCACAACAGTCATGAAAACGGAAGCTGCGCGTGATCTGAAAAGTCGTTGTCAATAAACTGGATCTTCTGAGAGATCCTTTTATCAGGTGTTTTTTAGCCAGCCTCTTTTCCACTTCCCCTATGGATTCCAACCCAGACCTTGTCTTGTGATGTTTGATGCTGTTTTTTTGAGTGTATGCCCTATCCACCTTGTTTGTTCCAATTTTGTATGCCACTGGTATTTGTTTCATTGATTTTGTTTGGCCAGTTGATCTTCAGGATTCTTCTAAGGCAGTTATTGATGAAGGTGTGTGCCTTGTTGATTGTGGCCATTGTCATTGTCAAGGTTACGGCTCCATTTAGGAGGATTGATTTAACATTGGGGTTGAAGATTCTTATTTTAGTCCGTTCTTCTGTTTTCCTAAAGTGCCGGATGTTCATGAGCTATAAGAAGGTTGTCCTTGTTTGGCCTTTTCTTGTTTTTGCATGATGATGATCCATAATTCCTGTTTTGTCTACAATGCTAACTAAGCAAATGTCTCTCCCTCAACTATGCCATCCTGTAGTTTAATTGGTTCAATGTTGGTTTTGTTCATCCTCATGGTTTTAGTCTTTCCTTTACGGATGTGAAGTCCTACCTGTGCTGAGGTATCTATGAGTCTTTGGTCTTTCCGTGCATCTGCTAATGGTTGTGCAATAGTTAGATAGAAAGATCATCAGTCTTCTAGCTGTTGCTACAAAGTCCACTCTGCATTCCTTATTTTTCTTTTGTTTAGCTGTTGAATGGTGGTGGAATGTGGGATAGTAGCAGCTTTGTTTTACCCTATTCTTGATTGGTTATACCAGTTATTTATTTTAGTAGCTTTATGTTTATGTTTAAGCATGATCTCATGCTGTTGCATCCTGCATATTATATTTAATGCATGAAAGAGGCATGTTAGCTTCCTATCTAAACTAGTCAAAAAGAGAATTTCAAATTTGGAGTGCTTGAGGTGGTTTCTCGGGATATCTTAAAGTGGGTCAGTGAGTCAGTGTTTTGTAATGTCTCCCATATTATCAGATTTGACAACAATCCTCTCTCCTCTTTCTATCTTTCCTTGGCTGTGGCTGAGGTGGTAGAGCAATCCACCAGTCGGAGGAGCTGCGGTTCAATTCCAGGCTGTATCCTTGGGCAAGATGTTTACCCCAGTTACTGTGCCATCGGTTGGCACCTTGTATGGCCACCGCCATCAATGTATCAATGTGTGTGAATGAGAAAGACGCTATACAGATTCTCTCCACTCCCACTTTAAGAGAAACTATTAATAATAATCAACATTTTGTCTTTGATATTTATTTATATAAGATATATAGGATTGAATTTGTATAGTTTAGCTTTATTTAAATCAAAGAGGGCTGTGGTTCAGTACTAGTCTGTGCCTTTGTAATGCTGTCAAACTTAAACTCAACCCATGCTACCTCTCTCCCTCTTTTTCCTCTCCCCTTCCCTTCCTCCATTCCTCCATTGAAAACACAGCTCCAGTCTATGTTTACATTGCCTGGATTTCTGTTCTGTTTCCTTTTGGCACAGACCAGTTATGGATTATGTACTGTATATAAAAAAACAACTGCAACCTGCAACCCGCTCAGATTTTTCACAGTAATAGATACAATGTAGTGAAATGAAATGACGATTCAGTTAGATTATCATCAGATAATGTTATTGGGTGATATTTATATGTTACAAATATGTATGAAAGGATTTTGATGTTCCAGCCAACCAGGGCAATTACAGATTATTTTTGTTGTTTATTCAATTAGTTATTAACTAAAATGGCAGAAAATGGTGAAAAATGTTGATCGGTGTTTCCCAAACATGAGATGATATCCTAATATCTTGTTTCCTTCCAACCAATAGTCCCACACCCCAGAGTTACTTAGGTTTCCATCATAAAGGACTATAACACCATTCCCAACATTTGCTGAAAATTTTACGAAAATCTGGCCAAAACATTTTGAGATATCTTGATAAAAGTTATCTTGCAGACAAATACATAACCTCCTGGTGACATTTTCAAATATTAAAGTTCCTATAGAAAGATTCACAGCTATTTCAGTCGGAATCAATGGACTTGAATGCTGCAAACAGCATAGGAAGTTAGTATTGAGCGAATGCCTTACACATGGTCTGTTTTGGTCTGTTTACTGGATTTATTGACAATAAGAAACCTATAGACTTATCATTACGCTGCTGTATCTTAAACAAACAAGTGATATGTGGCCTTTTCTACAAGGGCAGCAGTATAGTGCAATGTTCCAACAGTGTTGGGTTATGTGATTATTGCACTCAGTTCTCAGGGTTTTTCGGAGACAAGGAATGCTTTGATCTTTGATGTAGAAATTTTGCTGAGCTCATAGGAATGTGACAAGGAACTCGGGTTTATCTTAATTAAGCTATGCAAAGTTTGACGCCCAGAAATGATAGTGCACAGTGGGAGTTTCCTGGATTGAAGAATCGATTCACCTTAGCAATTGAAACTAATGTTATATCGGAAAAGAGCTGCTCTCAAATATATACAGACCAAAAAAAAATCTGGCACGACATTATAATGTGGTTCGTAACATTTTTATGATACTATTTCAGGACACTTAAGTGAAAAATACATGTGTTCATACACTTTGATTTGTTCTTCAGGCTCTTGATGCCTGTGTTCTTGGTTTACAAAAGGTCAGTTAATGTTGAGCCTCGTCATGTAAGAGTTATTCGGGAGCAGTAGTTGAAACGATTGTGGAAGTGAAAATTGTTCTGCAGCATTAATTGTGTCCTGAATCATGATGCAATCATGTTTTATTACGTTATCTTACAGTTCCATGTGTCAACACAAAGCTGTAGCACACACTCAAACAAGAGCGACTTCAGTTACATGCCATGTGCACACATTGGCCTTTCAAACCATAGTGTAAGGGAGTAAGTGAACATATTTTCAGCTTTTAGTACTAAGGTCATCTGGCTGATACAGATTACAGCATTACACAATTTATCTGAAACAGGATTAAGGAAATGAACTCGCCTGTGGTGCATGAGCCTTTGCCTGTTTCTCCGCCCCTATGCATTAAACTAAGAGCATTACGTTTTCATCCACAGGTCCCTTCTGTAGCGTGCTGGTGGAGAGACTCGGTTGCCGGGCGACCGTCATGTTGGGTGGAGTCCTGAGTGGGCTCGGAATGGCCGCCAGCTCATTTACCCAGTCCATCACCGAGCTCTACATCACTGCGGGGGTTATTACAGGTCAGCAAACATCCAACAAAGATTTATTGGAGCAGCTGACAGCTTTGGTGACTGCGGCTGCACACAGCTGTGCACCACCTGCCCAACACCACACAGCGGGAGAAGCTAGCGGCCTGTCAGTGAAAAAAGTGGAGCGGCTAGCAGCTAAAAAGACAGATTTTTTCCATCAAATTCTAGTTGTATTTTTGTACTCATGGATATTATGTATATCAGCACTTTACTTGGTGAGAACAATCATATCATTTTAGCTATGACATGACCAAGAGTGTGAAAATAAACCCCAACTCTTAATACAGTAAAACCAGACTCTGTACGTTTAACATGCACACTTAAGTCATTTAGCAGCTATGGTTATTATGTTTATAAATGGAATAAATGATAAAATCATGTCGATGTGCACTCTTTAGCTTGTTAGTATTGATAATTCATTATAAACAAAACAAAAGTCAAAAGATGCTATAAGGTGAATTAGCATGTTAACAACCCAGAGGTAAACTGACACAATTGCGAATATGTGCAAAGTTTACTTTCTATACGCTCTATTTACCAAGTTACCCAACTTCTTCTTGTTTAAATTATTCTTTTTACATGCACTTCAGTTTTCCAGTTAAACTCTAATTAAGGCAACAGTTTGGTTTTTTCAAGTATCATGTACGTACTGTGTAATTAGCGGCTGGAGTAGCTAGATTTCAATCATATTATCTGAGTCGGTTAGTCCGAATTTGCAAGTTGACATGTTTGTGTGTCCTTTAATAGCCTGGTTATATAATTAGATTTTGTTTTAGGTGTCATAAACATACTGACTCTATACTAGAAGTATGCTTATGCAAATTACTTCATACTTGGCTGGGTAAGATTGGTCTGAAAACTAAGCAGTTATATTAATTATGTACAAATCACCTTGTCTAGTTACCTAGTGCGTTTACCTGCACAGCCTTAATTGAGCTATGCCCAAAATTTGGTTTTGGTGTCTATTCGGACATCTGTCCTTGTCCTAGTTTACATGCAACAGAAAAAACAAATTACTTCATAGCATGACTCATAGTAGACTCATCGTCTTTCCAAAAATGGACGTTTCTCTGAGCTTCTGCCATGTTGTTGCTCTGTTAGGTTCTCATACTGTGATTGTCTTCTTCTTTTGGGTTTTTTTTCTTCCGGGGACATTCCGGGGAAGGAGGGGGCATAGTATACTGACTGTACACTAGAACTAAACTGGGAAAGATTAACTACACAACTATATTAGCTATTGCACAACTGTTCAACACGGTACTATATGTGATGATGAAACTTTTGTCTCCTTTCTTCGTTACAGGACTTGGTTTCTGCTTCAGCTTCCAGCCGGCTGTGACAATCCTTGGACACTATTTTGTGCGTCGGCGTGTGTTCGCCAACGCCATGTCCTCCACGGGCACGGCGCTGGGCCTGTGCATACTCCCTTTCCTGGGGAACTACCTCCACGTAGAGCTGGGCTGGAGGGGAAGCTTTCTTGTTTTGGGTGCTGTCCTGCTGAACTGCTGTGTGTGCGGCGCAGTGATGAGGCCGCTCGAAGCCCCCAAGCGCCGGGGCCAAGCCCTGATGAACCACGGACCCCCTTCGCCGGAGGCAGAAAGCGCAAGGAAGGGGAAAGGGCGCGTGAGGACGATATGGCGCTGCCTGGCGGCCTCCCTCAGCAAACACATGGCCTTCGACCAGCTCTGCAACAACTCCCGTTACCGTATGTTCGCCATAGGCATCACCTGGATGATGCTGGGGTTCGTGGTGCCCCTGGTGTATCTGGTCCCCTACGCCACGGCAAACAGCATGGAGCCAGGCCGCGCCGCCCTGCTGCTCTCCATCCTGGGCATCGTCAACATCGTGGTGCGGCCGCCAATCGGCATCATGTTCAACATGTCCTGGTTCAAAGGGCGACACGTCTACGTATTCTCCTCGGCACTGCTGATCAACGGGCTCAGCAACAGCATCTGCTGCATCGGGCCCGACTTCTCCGTGCTGCTGACTTACGTGATCATCTACGGGCTCTCCATGAGCGTGGTGGGATCTCTGATGTTCACCGTCCTCATGGACATAGTGGAGATGAGCCGTTTCCCCTCGGCTCTGGGCCTGCTCGCTATAATGGAGAGCGTTACGCTGCTCATCGGGCCTCCACTGGCAGGTAAATAGAGCGATCAGTTGAATTAATGAGCAACTTTTTAAACCGTTGATTTATCTATTTGAGTAATTTTTCAGAAGAAAATGTACAAATTCTCTGCTTCTAGCTTCTCAAATCTGATTATTTTCTGGTTTCTTTAGTCTTCTATAATAGTAAACTGATGATGTTTGGGTTGTGGACTGTTGGTCTGGACAAAAAAAGACATTTTAGGTTGAATGTTCAGCTTTGAAGAAACACAAGAGTAACCCCCGAATTCTACCGCATGTGGATCTGGTCCAGTACGGTTGTGGGCTGATCCGTTTCCATTATAATCAATGCTAGTACTTCCACCAACTCCGGAATGGCTGCAGATAAACTCCGGCATTCCGGAGTTTCCGGAGCAGATTCGCTGAGTTTCTCTTTTTGACAGATGCCGCAGCACGGTGCAGCGATTCAGCACAAAGCAGATCATATGGGACAGGAAGTTGAACACAGATATAAAATAAAATTGCAGATCATATTTCAAAGTGTTCAAAAGATTGGGGTCACCCAGACAATTCTGTGTTTTCCATGAAAATTCACACTTTTAGTCACCACCATGGGTTGTAAATTACAGTTTGTTTTAAATTAAGTAGGCCTACATAATTACAATCCTACCCATGGTTGAGGTTGAATAAAAGTTATCTCCCAGACAAAGCACTTTAACAGATCAGCACCAGGTTGTTTTAATACTCCTCCCCCCAATGGATGTAGATGTAGGCTATATAGAAACATCCCACTGCTGTATGTTACACGATTATATGTGAATTTGCGAGTTCTTGTGGGTCCTGCTGCAAACCAAAGCCGGGCTGACCCGCAATTCTTCACAGCACAGATGGTTGACAGATGACGCATCCGATCCAGTCATATTATAAAATCACTGGGAAAAAAATGAGATTTTTTTTTTGATAATATATTTAATTCATGAAGGAGATGTCCTAGACTTAAAAATAATCTCCACATACAACATATTCATAGAATATATAGTGTACCACAGTACACAATAATCATAGTCAAAGTATATTGTTGTCAGTTAATGCGCAAGAAATAGTTTTTACTAAAAGGAAGCGAGGCAGCACATGCACAGATGGACAGTGATCAAACCGTGATAATGTTATGTCACTGCCAGTTAAAAAGTTTCATTTTTCCCAAAGACTCATCAAGCTGTCACACCACCTACTGCAATTAATTTGTGTGTATTTAAGTAGTTTGATCACACGTCATAATCATTACTGGAAATAAACACAGCTCAGGAGCTTTTTTTTTCTGATTATCAAATCAGTAACCTGAACCTAATGGGGATGGAGGGGGGGTTAGGTATGTCCAGCTACAGATCAGCATAAAAACTAAAAACCAGAAATGCCAAAACCACTTTGTTCCATTAGAACAGTGGAACAATAATTTGGATCATTTGAAAATAAATAATACCTTTTATTTCATTTTTTTTTTAGCTTAGATCCTTTTTTCAGTTTCAGACTTATGGCTCCATCTGGCATAGGGGGTGAGGCATCAACTGCGAAAGTCCATTTTTAAATCAGCAAATCTATTGGCCTTGGCTTTAGCTCCATACATGCAGCAGTGTAGTCAGAGGAGTCTGCTCTGCACATGTGTGTTCATGTGCCGTGGCGTTAACATTTCTGCTCGTGTGAATGTGAATAGCAGTGTTACTGGATAAGAAGAGTCGGGCCCTCCGTGCTCCAGGCGGGCGCTGTAAATAACAGCAATGTTCTCAGTCAGTCTGGCGGGCGGCAACAAAACAAAAGCAGCTTCGCTCTGGAGGAGCAGAGTTTAGTAGCAGCGGAGAGGGGGAAAGGGCAGAGGCTGTTTCAGGGCTCAGATGACAGGTATGTCTCCCTGTTTATGTGACAGTATATAACTGAGCAGTGATACAACCACAACGTTCCCAACAGAGGCACCTCACACCTCACACATGCAGGCAGTGACCCGGTTAACACGTCATTAAAAAGTAGCACACACATGGGTTCCTTTTGGTGTTCAACATTTATCTGAGGAGAGGAGACAACGTTTTAAAAAATAATAATACATTTTCATTTTAAAGGGCTGTCATTTTCTAATTAATTCAATTCTTGTTCATTGTTTTTTTTTTATTATTAGACACTTTATGAAGATTCAGTATTTGTTGCATTGTGTATTTTCTCGTAGACAAATTTCACAAATCATAAATTTCCCTGTCTGTATAGAAATACACTATATCTTAAATGGGTAATCCTCAGGAAGGGTAATAGAGGAAGGATTCCTCATCCATGAAAAGTCACTTTTATTCACCACCATGTGTTGTAAAATGAATAGAAAATATAGTCAAGACATGGACAAAGTTAGAAATATGATTTGTATTCGAAACTATATTTTTTTTTCTTCAAAAATAACTTTCAAAGGAAGATCACTTTTCTAGCTTCTCTAACCAGCTAAACTGTTTTCAGCTGTGCTAACATTATTAGCCTTCTGATGCAATTAGCAAACACATTGTACCATTAGAACACTGGACTGATAGTCCTATGTAGATATATTGCACCAAAAAACAGACATTTGCAGCTAGAATAGTCATTTACCACATTAGCAATGTATAGATTGTATTTCTGATTAATTTAAAGTTATCTTTATTGAAAAAACAGCATATATATACACATATACATATACATATATGACAGTATTGGTGGAGAGAAACTGGACTGGACTCTCCATGAGGTGGCTGCTCTACCCACTGCACCACTGGCTGCACACTTATTTTTTTTAATTAAGTAAATCCTTATTGATTTTTATTTTAAACACTTTATTCTTCATATTTGTTGCATTGTATATTTTGTTGCACACAAATTTAACATATGTATAAGTATTGCCAAATATCACAAAAATATCTACATGCAGTAGATGTTGAATGTACCGGATGGACCAATTAGAATTAATTGCTTTTTAATCTTTTACATTTTTCCTATAACTATAGTATCAAATGAATCTGTCAGATATCAGTTCCATTCGAACAAATTACAAGAATATATGAGAACTATAAAATAAAGTGTGACCTGTTAAATATCAAACATAAAATGCCATATTGATGATTTTTTTTTCATATTTTTTTCATCACAGGAATCCTGATTGACAGAACAGGCCAGTACTACCATGTCTTCTTCGCCTGCAGTGCCGTCGTTGCCTCGTCCGCCACATTTCTCATGGTGTCGTTCTGCTGGCTGAATAAAAGGAACGGGATGTCGTCGAAGCAAGGTCAGCCCTCGGCGCTGCCCGACCCCGCCAGGCCCACGGTGGACGTGGCCCCCGGCTGCCAGTACAGCAGCGTCCCCACAGAGGGAGACAAAGACAAGGCCAACGGGGCCGAGTACATCACCAGCCTCTGAACCCGCTCGCCCCCCGCGTGTCGCCCCTAACGCACGCCGCACTCTGGGTCACACAGCTTTGAAAATGATTCCACCAGCTCGCCCGGGTCGACTCGTCCGTAAACGTCACAGCCCGAACTGGTTTAAACTGTGATGAACCGTACGCCATAAAAGTCTAAACAAATACTATGAATAATATGCTCTGTTTGACTCAGTTTAAACACTTGATCCTATATACCAAAATGAACGGATGTGCACTTACACCTACAACGTGAATGTACTTGTTTAATTGTAATAATGCTGCTGATCTTTATCTACGTGATCACACAATCTATCTTAAATGAGGTATCTCACTCTATCAAGCCAAGAGGTATACATGATCCTTTGTTGGAGGAATCCTTTTCTAGATGTTTGCTGAAGTGGCATTTGTTTTTTTTTTGTTTTTTCTCTGATGGTTCACTAGTGTACGGTGAGTTTACAGACAAGAAAAAGCTACAACAACCAGGCAAAGTAAGCCGCTCATTCACTGCAACAACTGAAATCTTAACAGGTGAAAATATCTACAGTTACTCCAATATTGAGTGGTTATCTTCATCTCATCTCATTTTCTATACCTGCTTATTCCTCATTAGGGTCACAGGGGTCTGCTGGGATACACCCCAGATGGTCACCAGCCAATTGTGGGGCACACACACCATTCACTCACACCTACAGGCAATTTAGTACCCGGTGAAAACCCACACAGAAAGGTCCCCGACCCCGGACCAAGGAGGTCTTGAACCTGCGACCTTCTTGCTGTGAGGCAACAGCGCTAACCCCTGCTCCACCGTGTCGCCCGAGTGGTTATCTTATGGCAGATAATTAAGCTTGTTTCTTTTTTCTAAAAACATTAGTCAGTCAGTCATTTTCTATACGTGCTTATTCCTCATTAGGGTCACAGGGGTCTGCTGGAGCCAATCCCAGCACGTTACGGTGACAGGCAGGGATACACCCCAGATGGTCGCCAGCCAATCGTGGGGCACACACACCATTCACTCACACACTCACACCTACGGGCAATTTAGAGTCTCCAATTAACCTCAGCATGTTTTTGGAGTGTGGGAGGAAGCCGGAGTACCCGGTGAAAACCCACGCAGACACGGGGAGAACATGCTAACTCCACACAGAAAGGTCCCAGACCCAGGACCAAGGAGGTCTTGAACCTGCGACCTTCTTGCTGTGAGGCAACAGCGCTAACCCCTGCTCCACCGTGTCGCCCGAGTGGTTATCTTATGGCAGATAATTTAGCTTGTTTCTTTTTTCTAAAAATATTAGTCTTGCTTCTTAAAAGAAGACCAAATTGACCTAAATCTGGAAAAGAAATTGAAATAAAATAAATGATCTACCATTGGAATAAGATAATTCTACCCAATTTGGATTAATTTTAAAGATATCTTCACCTGTTAAGATTTGAAGTTGTGTGGTGTTTATCCAGTGTGAATTGGTTGGGATGAAATATCCATAACATTGAGCAGTAACATCAGCAGGTGAAATAAAAATAAATGACAGTGAGAGTTAAGGATTTGCTCACTGTCCATTTGTCTTGGCTTTTCTCATTGTCAACAAATCTCAAAAGACCAATGTTTTTGTCTCTTAAATGTCAGAAAACACTGAAAAATCATTGGTATCTTATTATAGTTACATTTTAGGAAAGATATTCAGTTTACTATCGCATATAACGATTAAAAACATAAAGGGTTTGCAACTAAAGTATTATTTGCTTCAATTATTGAATTTTCAGTCAATTACCAAACATAACTGGCTGAAACTGACTATTTTTTGTGACACATGACAATTTACATTAAAACTGAGTTGACATTCACATGTCATTATGTTTTATGTTACATTTTCAAACAAAAAGAAGACTTAAAAAAAGTCCTGAGTGATTATAATGTATGTTCAAGCATTGTTGGACAACAATGGAGCTCTAAAGCACAGCGGAATGAAATATATCAGACTTTGGATACGTGCACAATACTTGTAAGTAGATTAGGGCTGCAACTGATCCTTATTATTGATTCATCTGTAAATTATTGTCTTGATGAATGACGATCACCATTTTCCAAAGCACAAGATGCAATGTAAAATTTCTTCCCAAAGATATTCAGTTTACTGTCATAGAAGACAGAAAGAACTGAAAAATACTAATATAACATATAATTAGAATCTGAAAAGTTTATTGCCACAATAGATTTGAACCTATGGGTTTAAGATTCTTTTAAGAGTTAATATTCTAAATCATTATATATTGACTGAGAAGGTGTGAATGTGCATAGTATATGGAAAAACATGCTGAAATGCAAATGTAAAAATACAAAGAAATGAGTTTCCTAATGAAATTCGAAACAATCGATTAACAAAATAGTTGGCGATTAACTTTTTGCTGATATATTAATCAACTTACTGTTGTAGCCTTATAGCAGATCAATTCATTGTTAGTTTTGGTCTTTTAATGGGATTTTTGACAATAAGAATAATATAAAATGCCATCATCTATCCTTCAAAGAACCGCTCCACTAGACATTTAATAAGCTAAAGATATAGAGTATATGATACCTAATATGTGTATTTTCTTGACACTTTCATTATCTTCAAAGTTGGACACCATTGTTTGAACATTTAACGCAGCACGCTGAGTATTTTTTTAAAAAAAGGTCATCATTCACTGTCACATGTAAGAAGATGAGGTACTGTAGCAGTAATTAATCATGTTTTTTTTCCTTAATCTTAATAGAACCGTGCCTTTTATATAACTGAAGTATTTGAATAAGATAATCTACCACCCACGGGATGATTTCAGTACCCTATGCCAACTTGTTGGTGGTTATCAACAGTTGAAGAGGTGAATATTTTTTTAAGGCACTGAGAAGCCATGTCTGAGCTGAGTTTACCTTCGGTTCCGACGAGAGATTTTGTGCAACTGCCTTATCTGTTGAGGAATTAAAGAATATCGTGCTAGTACAGGTTTGAACAAAGCTCTTATACGACAGATGTGACTTAAAATGAAATAATACGTTTCAGGTATTAGCTGTTTTGCAAAGTATAACCAGAGGATTCTCTGCAACGACAGGATTAATTAGTCATTTTGAGTGACTTGTTTTGCTTTGGGCCAAATTGTACCTCTATTATATATTCATTATTTATACATTGTGATCGGGAGGAGGCAGGGGGGGATTAAATCTTTAAATATCAGAAACGTCTTTGTGTGTGTGTGAGTCAAGCATTTCTTTTGTTCATATATGCATGAGTTACCAAATAAGAAAAGCGTCTTCCCTCTCATACTAATTAACTCTCTTTAATATCACACCAAAGCTGCAGATGGGCTCTTATGGTTTGAAAAATTTACATAGAAACTCCAACAAAGAAAAGAAAAATGATCAATTGCGGGAAAGCTGGCAATTCCCCCGGGGCCTAAATGCACCAGACTCACTGTGTGTAGATGCCTGTAATTTGCGGTAATCTAATTTTACATTTTCTTAGGAATATGTGCCACATATTCCTGTGTGTGTGATATGAACTGAATGTAAAGACCTTAAGGCAGATCCTGCGGGTTAATCCAGACCTACAAAGGGGTCTTAGGACACTAATGCATTAATGACATACAGAAGTTTGTATTCTCTCTAGTGAAAGAGCACATTGTCCGTGTGATAACTTACAATTTGTATGGTTCATTGACCCTGTGAGAAACTCACTTCTATAGACTTCAGCTTCATTTTTTCAATATCACAAGTCATAAAATTGCCTCAGAGGACTTTAACTTTCTCAAACTTTCCCAAAAAAACTCTTAAAAAATGGGAAAAAAAGGGAAAAACTCAAAACTATACAAACAAATAATAGCGCTATACAAATAAAATGAAAAAAAATAAAATTATCTAGCTAGCTAATAGCTAGCTAGCTATGTACAAGCTATGTACAGGAGGAATGCAGCAAGAAACATATGTAAAAAGTTATATAAAAGAAGAAATAATAAATTACAATTTCATATATATATATATATATATATATATATATATATATATATATATATATATATATATATATATATATATATATATATATATATATATATATATATATATGAAATTGTAATTTATTATTATTTCTATTATTTCTTTCTAAAATCATTTGGTGTAATTTCTGCTATTTTCCCTGGTTCAAACCTTATAGTCTATGGTTTAAACACGTGCAGCACCGCCATCTAGTGGTCAGAAGATGAAACGCTGCTGCGTCTAAAAATGAAAGTGAAACAAAAAACTCGTACGAACCTCTGACTGGAAGGGGACACGGTAAGATACGCGCATAATATGTATGATAACCTCAGGTTTATATATGTATTAATGCATTTAGTGTTTGTTCACTCAAACAGAAAGGACAGTAGCGAGCTAATAAATATAAAATAAAATGTTATTAATCGATACAGAAGTGCTAACACCAGCTAGCTTGTAACTGCTACGTTAACTGTTACAGTTTAGACAAAAAACTAAAGTTTTGTGACCTTATGAGTTAATTAAATGAATGTTGCAATAGTGCATTTAGTTTAGTTAATTTTTTCTGTGGAAACGTCAGCTCATGTCAGCTGGCCAACAGTATTAATATTACACCGTATTAATACACACCTGCATACAGTAAAGACACAAAGTAGACTCTGTGGTGTGGTGTCTATTTTAATTAGTTCCTGTGTATAGCATGTTGACGTTGAACTTCACCATTTTTATCCAACCGATGTACATTTTATATAGCATTAGCATCATTATACCGTTTGTCTCCTCTCCCACGTGTATACACTATTTCCCCCACTATGTTTTCCATAAATATCGTGTGTTTTCTCAATTAATTTGTTTCAATCAGGTTCATAAAGTCTATCAGCAAAGCTCTGCTATAATGTCACCTGCAGCATTACAGAAGGTGGCAGCACATGGCTGTCCCACTTCTTCTCTATGGCTGACAACAACTATAGGAACGTGTAACATCAGGGCTGTAATGAGGGATCTCCAACCCTGGTCCTGGGGAGCCACTATGGGTGCAGGTTTTTGTTCCAAACAAGCGGTTTTACACCTGATTCACAGCGGCTCTCCAGGACCTGGGTTGGAGAACCCTGTTGTAACATTACATAAGGGGCGTCAAACTCAATTTCTTCCACATCAGATGTGATTCTATCAGGTCAGATTCTAGAGAAAGAAACCAAATTCTGTCTGGATATTACTGAATGAGCTATGAAGTGTTTTATGGAGGGCTGGTGATTTCATTCAGTTTCATATTCTGTCCTCATCCACCTCCTTTAATGCCACCAGCTTCATTATGACCACAGACTCAGCCTTTTTGATAAATTGTACAAGTGTATATTTTGGCAAATGTGACCTGCTCCATCTAAATGAGCCACTTTGACCCAGAAACATACTTTGAGATGTCTATATGTCTGGAAAGAGGAGAATCTCAGCTTCAATGAGATTCCAGCAGAATGTTGAGATATGCTCTTTCAAAGTTTGACTGTCAACAAATGTTGATTTTAAGAAAAAAAGTCGATTAATTCATATTCATGTTTTTTCATGAATATTCATGGATATTAATTCATTTTCATGTTTTTAGTTTGACACATTTGAACACATTTATTAAGACTCAAGTCAAAACGAACATAATACGTTATGGTCAAAAGTAATCATCCACATATAGCCAACACATACCTTCACACATACATGTGTATGTGACCATGTGCTACACACTAAAGTAGAAAACTTATCAAAATAACTGATAAAATGTCAACACATTAATAAAATGTAAACATATTGATCACATGTTCTGTACATATGATGTAATATAGTAGATAATATATAATATACGATAGTGTGCTTAAATATAACAATATAAAACATATTATTTAGGTAAGTTTGTGGATATTCCGGTGTGCATGTGGCTATTTAATAGCCAATACTTACTAGTCTATATCTAAACAATGAAACAATTATACTAGAAAATGAATAGAACATGAACAAATATTATGTGCATTACAGGCTAATATAATGTAATAATGTATTTAAAAATAATAATTCATAATAATTCATAGACCAAGACTTTATTGATTCAGTGTGATTAAGTGAGCACTGTGATATGATGTATATTTAATAAGTAGATTGTCTAACTTTAATATCTGTTCTTCTAGAATCAGATTCTGCTTTTTGTGTTTCTGTTCGCCCACCAAAGAAGGAAAATGAGGGAAGTGGCAGCAAGTGGATTGTTCATCCTTTTCTTCGACATGGCACTGTGTTTGACGCTGTGGGCTGGACTGGTGCTGCTGGAGTGCTCCAGCTGTGGTGGGCTGGCAGGTGTGTGGACCTTTGGGGCCGTGAAATGGGCCGTTCTGAGTTTTTTCACTTCCAAACTGACCGATGGGAAGCCCCAGGCTGTGCTCTGCAGGTTGGTAGTTCTCCTCTGCCTTCTCTCCCCCGTGTGTGAGACTGGTCGGATGCTGATGAAGCCTCCATCAGAGACTTACACCGGACCGACCCCTGACCTCAGCATGCTGCTCCTGGGCCCGCTGTCCTCCTCACTGGCCTGTGTGGTTTGGGAAAAGGGCCTGAGTGGTGACGGAAAGAGGAGAAAGGACGATCAGAACCTGGATACGGGGCGGATACTTATGAGGGTGTTGAAATACTTCCGACCAGACGTCCTTTACCTGATTGCAGCTTTTAGTTTCCTGATCCTAGGTGTCATCTGTGAGTATGAAATATTGACATTCTATAGTACGTTGTATGATACACCTGAATATTATACACTAAGGATGCATGATAAAACGTTAAAAATCTTAAACTCAATTTACACATACATGAGATCTCACTTCGAAGCACCGAAATTCTCAAGCATTTTATTTCACAAGCGGCATCACGAACAAATGCGGGAATATATGAGAATAAACAGGAATAAATCCAAAATTTACAAAATTGAAGATTGGGCCTTAACGGGGAGCTTAAATATAGTTGGTAAAAACATATTGCAGCATAATCCTGGCTAAAACACCAAGTTTTAATGCAAGTACCCTCCTCAATCACATGCACATAGCACAGTTTACTGTATTGAAGCGACACCCTTCATGGACTGTACATTCCTCACATGCTCAGATGGTTTCTAGATCCCTGGAGGCTTCTTTTCTTTCTTCACAAAGAACAAGGCTATTGAAGCCACACATTTCGACTATACTATACATGACTATAGAAAGTCAAATCAGTTTTGATGATATTATGCAGTAAATATATTTGATCTAGGGCTACTCCATTATGGAAGAACTCATTATCATGATTATTGTGGTTAATGTTGAAATGACAGTTATTCAAACAATTATTAAAAAACATCAAAGCTTAACTTACCTTACTTGAGGTCTGAGCTGTGCTTGGCAGCAGTATTACTTGTGGTTGTCATAGTAACCATGCGTCATCTCCGTCTGGGTGTTCCTTCTTGACTTTCACTAAACAGCTGCTGCTGCACTGCTCCTGCTGTGTTATGTTAATGTGGTTTATGTGGTTCTAATTTTTGAGTAAATTACCATATTTTTTAAGTTTGCTGAGCAACATTTTTTTCAGGAAGGAGTTAATCTCCTGTCGCAAACACCCCGGCTATTATTTGATAATTTACTGTATTCCATCCTGACCTAAAGACACTTAACAAGTAGCTGTATAAATCCCTAAATAAGTGAAATAAAGAGAATAATATCAATCAAACAGCAATTAATCCATGAAACTACATGTGTGATATATATTTTTTGAAAGTTTAGAGATTACTTAAGTAAAGAAATAGGATAAAACATTGTATAGTATGTATGTTATCATTCCTATTAACCTAATCAATGTCATTCATTTCTTCTGGCAGGTGATACATATATCCCGTTGTATCAGGGGAAGGTGATTGATATGCTAAGAGGTCAAATTCTTCATCCAAATTTGTATTATGCGATGGGGAGTCTGGGGCTCCTTTCTCTTGGAAGGTAATGGAACCAAACAGCGTGTATATTTCTCTTTCCTTCGTGTGTTCCTGATAACAACAGTATGATGATTAATCACCTGTTTGATCACAGAAGTATAATTTGCTCTGTCTCTCTGTAAACAGCGCTCTGTTCTCTGGCTTGAGAGGAGGCATCTTCATGTGCTCCTTGTGTAGACTGAACAAGAGGTTGAAGCATCTGCTGTTCCACACCCTCCTGCAGCAGGAAGTCCACTTCTTTGAGGAGAACAGCGCTGGTGAGAAGGACGTAGTAAATACATGTCACTGGTATAATAGTTCAAGAAATATAATAATAGGGTAATAATAAAGAAATCTGTTTTCTTGGGCATGCAACACCTTTGTTGTATAGAGGAACAGTACATCCATATCTGCAAAGGTATGCACATGATTCTTCTGCTACAACATCCTCCACATGCAGATTTAGGAGCCTGGCTAAAGGGATTTGGGCAGACCAGTCAAGTTCTTTCACACCAAACAGGGAAAACCACTTCTCTATTGAGCTGGCTATGTTGTTATGTTGAAACAAGAAAGGGCCAAACATAGTTGGAAACACACTATTGTCTAAAATATTTCTGTATGCTGTTAAGGTTTTATCTTAATGGGACTGCAGGGTCTAATTCACAAAAATAACAGCTTTTAACCACATACTATGGCCAAGGTGGGACCCCAAAAGTTGCTGCTAGAGCTGCAACAATTAGTAGTCAACTATTTTGATATTCAACTGTTTTAGTAATTTCGTAACACAAAAGTGGAGGTTGTGCACAGCTCGACAGTAGACAGGTGCATAGGAGAAGCAAAAAGCTGTACTGAAGAAAGGAAAAAAGAACTTGTGCACACATGCGTCTTCAGAGGCCTGAGGATTGAAAAGCTGTTTCATTAAGCTTTGTTTCGCTAGTGATCGGACAGGAGTTCTTTTTTTTTCTTCAGTAATTTTACAGTACAGTTAAATAAATCTAAATGTGATGCTTTGCTGTTTTTAATAAATATATTTAAATATATTATTATATTAGGGTTTTGGACTGTTGAAGAGACAAAACAAGATATTTGAAAATATCAGCTTTGTTTGTAGTATATTATAACAGGATTTTTCACAGATTATCTGACATTTGTATAGATAAAATAACTAATTAAGAATAATCTGCAGATTGAGCAATAATGAAAATAAAAACATTCATTAGTTTCAACCTTAGACAACTGACCAAAAAGTAATCAGCAACTTTTCTTTTTTTTATTTTAGTCATTAAAATACAATGCAGAAAATATACTTCTCAAATGTGTGGTTTAATGTGTCTTCAGTAGTAAGACAAAATCACCATTGGAATTTATAATTATTAACTTTTACTATTTTCTGACATTTTATAGATAAAACAATTCATCCATTAATGAGGAAATTATCATTAAAGATAATGAAAATAATCAAATTACCTAAACCCCTTAGGAAGCGTTGTTAAAATGCTGGATCAATTTGATTGACTTTTACTCCACAATCTGTAACAAATCTTGAGAATTAGCTGCCAGTGGATGTTGTTAACTGTGGCGTTTTCTCCCTTTCTACACGCAGGTCGCCTTTCTTCCCGCCTGCACTCTGACGTGGACAGGATGGGCCGCACGGTAGCGCTGAACTCCAACGTTCTGGTTCGCAGCACGGTGAAAACCTGCCTCATGCTCAATGTAATGTTGCGGCTGTCGTGGGAACTCACTCTGCTCACCTGCATAGAGATGCCTCTCCTGGCCATAGTGCAGCACAACTATATCAGCCGGTCCAAGGTGGGTGAGACTGGACCCTAGACTTCTCTGAACAGCAGAAAAATGACTTAGATGGTGTTTCTCATTTGTAGTTCCAGAAACACAGCAGGTTCTATCATAACAAGTTAAGCATGCATCTCTTCAAAAATACAAAAAAACAGTTCTCCCAGTGGAGGTTGAAATTGCGAATAACTTTGCTGATTGGGATTGTTCAGTTCACTTTAAACATTTATAATCCACTAGAATAGATGATTTTGTTTTATTTATATTTTAACCTTCAATTGTATTGTAATGCAATTGTAATGCAGTTTTGAAAGTGACAAAACCTAAAACTATGTAATTTCTTGCAGGTAATTGCAAACAAATAGAATAGAATAGCAATAGAGTACATGCTTAGGTTAATTGGAGACTAAATTGCCCGTAGGTGTGAGTGTGTGAGTGAATGGTGTGTGTGCGCTTCATAGACTGGAGACCTGTCTGGGGTGTATCCCTGCCTCTCACCCTAAGTACACTGGGATTGGCTCCAGCAGTCCCCCGTGACTCTAGTGAAGAATAAATGGGTATAAAAAATAGATGAAAAGCACATGAGATTTGTGCAGAATTTTATTTCAACTTTAGATTAAAGAGCACACGTAAAACATTTAGTAAAACAAATTGTTTTAAAAATACTTAGGAGGTACTGTTAATGTTAAAGAAGACATGCAAAAAGGTGTGTTTACAGTTGGAGAAAATCTTTAGAAGGGAATGAATTACCTCAAAAAAAAGGTCCTGCACCTCCATGTGACTGATGGCACCTAGTGGTTAGAACAGAGAATGAGAACAAGAAAAACAAAACAGTTGAACATGAATATAATTAATAAATTCATAAAATGAATTCTGGCCATGAAGTGCTGTTTACATGATTGACAAAACAAATACTTTTTGAATTAGTCTCAAGTGGCATGTGTAGTTTCACATTGTCTAAAAATGTTGCCCAGCCTTCTCAAAGCAGGGAGGACAAAACATGAGACAGACGACTCCAACCTGTGATGAAGTGCAGCATTCTCCTGCTCATATGTCAGCGTTTTGTCACTAAATCAAATCTGTTTTCTTTGTGAAACAGAAGCTGAAAGACCAGTTGCAGGACTGCCATGCTCAGAACAAAGAGCTGGCCTCACAGACCATCAGCGGGATCCGAACAGTCCGCAGCTTTAAAGCAGAGAAAGAAGAACTGAGGAGGTTTAATGAGGCTCTGGAGCAGATGGGCTCCGTCAAGAGACTCGCAGGAATCTACAGCATAGTGTTCGGCCTAATACGGAGGGTAAGACTGAAGTGCTGTGCAGTACTTCAGTGAATGTTTTGTAAGCCAACTTATCGAGGAAGAGTGCAGCTTAAATAATGTTTTGAATTTATTTTATTTTATTTTCTGTACTTGTTTCGTAGCTGGTGAGTCTGGCGATAAGGATCCTGATGCTGGTAGAGGCTCAAAGGCTCATCTCCTCCGGTCAGCTCAGCATCGGTAGTCTTGTGTCTTTTTTCTTGTACCAGAAGCCCATGTCAAACAATTTAAGGGTAAATTTCACAATGTATTGAATAAAACACTGTGTATTCGTATTCAAAATAATAGCAGTCTACAAAACGTGAGTGAAGACAAAATCCTTATAATAATTTGTATTTTGATGCATTGGGAACACTGCGTTTTATATCCTAAATCAAAATGTGAAGAAAAATGTGTCAATAAAAATAAAAATGAATATTAAACTGTTCAAAAATAGCAGTGTCTGCTACTTAAACATGTACTGTAGAAAATAGTAGTAAATCTTCAGGATTTTGAATTCCTGTGAATCACTAAAGTAATATTTAGTTGTCATGACCATGGTTTCTGAAAACTGCTTCACATCTGTGTTGCATGGACTTGACCAACTTCTGGCAGCTATGAATGGCTGTTTCTTGAAAGGTGAGTTTCAACAGGACAACAAACCAACAGCATTCAAGTTATGGAGTGGCCAACCCAATCCTCAAACCTTAATCCTGTTATAAACCTGTGGGCTGACATCAAAATGATGTTTCTGAAGGCAAAATCAAGAAATTCAGAGGAATTGTGAGGCTGCAATAGCTTTTCATAGGTGCCAGAAGTTGGTCAGTTCTCAGAAACTGTAGTCATAACAACTAAATATTACTTAGTGGATTCACAGGAATGTTAAATCCTGAAGATTCTTCAGTTTATACAGTAAATATTTGAGTTTGTAATGAAGAACTTCTGCTGTTTCTTTGAAGGGCCTAATATTTATTTTTCTTAATTTTCTGTAAAATATTCAAAAATTGACACATTTTTCTACACATTTTGATTTGATATAGGATATAAAATGCAGTGTTTTCAATGCACCAAAATACAAATTATTAAAGGGATTTTGGCTTTACTCACGTACACACTGCTATTATATTGAACACAATAGTATGTAAAGCCGTTTGTTGATGAAGATTGTTTTTTTCACAGGAGATAATGTACTGCATTGGAGAGACAGTGTCAACAGTTGGAGTCATCTCCAAAGTGTTCAGCTACCTGGACAGAATACCAAAGTGTAAGAGGGAGGGAACGTTGACTCCTGAGAAGCTGGAAGGAAGAATTGTTTTTCAAAATGTCACTTTCACCTACCCCTCTCAAGACAAACCAGCACTGAAGGTAACTGTTTGAAAGAGTTTGAGTTATAGATTGATAGCTACACTTTTCTCTGTTTTGAGGATTGTGTTAAACATGAATCCAGATTTGGACAGTAGGTCATTTCACCATTAATGTCTTGTGTACAGTCAGTTTCTTTTGAGGTGAAGCCAGGGAAGATGACAGCCCTGGTGGGTCCTTCGGGCAGCGGAAAGACTTCCTGTATCAGCCTCCTGAAGACACTGTATGAACCACAAGAGGGTCAGATCCTGCTGGATGGAGAACCACTGCACTATTACAATCAAAAGTACTTCCATCAAAAGGTACAAGGAAGGAGGCTTAAATCACTGCACTTAATAAAACCATGTATTAGAGCTGAGAATTAGAGCTGGGCCAATATATTGACTCATATGTATGTATGTGTATATGACCATGAGCCAATAAATTACAATAAATTGAAGTACAACACTGCTAAAAATAGGTCTTAAAATATATCTCCATTTTAGAGTGCCTTTAGAGAACCTTATTAAATTTTGACTTAAACCAAATTTAGAGGGGTGTTCATTAACATTTCCATGTGACATCATTTCTGTATCATCAACATTTCAGCATTTAAATATTGTGAAATATTTCTGCTCTGATGAAGCTTAGGATTCAACACTTGACACTTGGGCCGGTGGAAACTGCAATTGCAATCTCATTTCAGTACTAAGATCATTTTTGGGCTGTCAAAACAGGGCCCTTGTCATTTTATGTGTAGATTGTTGTAATTAATGTTTATTTATAAAGAAGCATTCTAGATCAGTGCTGAAAAATGCTTCACAGAACAAGCAACATATCTATGAAACAAGGAGCGTCTGTATGTCTGAGGCTCACATATCTCTCTGTCAGATCAACCTCAGCTTTCAGATATAGCGTCACATGGCACAATGGTGTACAATCTTTTTTTTGTCAAAACATCATTATTATCATTAAAAGTTAAAATCCCATAGACTTAGACATTGCTATCCTGCAGCAGCACTTTATTGTATTTTACAGTGTAAAATTCCCTTCATGACTCCTCCTCATGTTTTGTTACAAACTTTTGTTACAAAGTTAAAGTTGTCCTGTTTCTTCCTGCATTGATGTGCTGCTGTATTTTCTTCATTCAGAGAAGAATCACACTACACACTAGCTGCAGCGTCTTACTCCAGGACGTGTTCACAGACCCTCAGGAAATCCCAGCACTATCATCTAACAGAATCTGGCCTTAAACTCATTTATTTATAAAGGTATATAACAGTAACATGCCCAGGTTGTTACAGCACAGGGAAAAGTACAAAGTAAGACATTTATCATAAATCAACTTCAAGTTGTTTTTTTTTATAGTAATAGATACTTCCTACAGGCACTGCACTAGTGAAATAGATACACAACATAACAGCTATACAAACACTTAACAGTGACAGAAAGCTGAATTCCTAACTGTCATGTCAACAAAAACATGATTTCCGTGCTCAGGGCAGGAGATCAGAGAGAACAGGTTTCCCCAGGTAGATTTCCCTCTAATTTCTCTGACATTTTAAAACTTTATACTTTTTAAAACTATGCATGTGTGTAACAAAAATTACAGAAAGAAATCACGGTGGAATGACTGAATGAAACAAGATGATTACATGGAGCGATTTGTCTTTGAATTTAGGGGTCGCCCACTTGAACGTGGGTATTTTTGAAACCATGTGTTTCTCTGCATGGTTTCAATCTTTCATCCATACATAATCGCAGTTGTGGGCTCCTGAAGCAGGAGTTTTTTTGTAGCTGGAGTTCAGGGTGAACTTTTTCAAAATGTCCGGTTTCAGCAGTCATGTGCGGACGGGAAAATCGCAATGTGCGACAGAAAACAGGAAGTTGTCTCCATGGAGACTTGCGGAGCACTCTAGATGTGACCAGCTTTGTAATTAGCTAAAATGTCCTTCCTGTTACAAGTGCAATCGACACCTTCTGCTTTGGCATGTGCATGATCAGAAATGTTTTTGTTACACCTAGATGGGAACAGGAAATACCTGCATTCATGTGGACTAGGCCTCAGATTATGCAGAATTTCCCTAAGGAAAAAAAACAATATATAAACTCATACAAATATAATCCCTCATTATTATAGCCACCGCTTATGACCCACTAGAGGAGTAATGGTGTGTTTATGTGCAGACAACCTGCCCTCATCCCATATTTGGTACTTTGTAAATGATTTTCTCTAAATAGGCCCCTTATTTGTTGTTTTTTGCTTTCATTTCCCATCAAATTTGATTTACATTTAATAAGACATCACATTTTAACAAGTTGTACACTGTAAATTGTGATCCTATCAACCAGCATTGCACTAATACTAATGTGTTTCAATATAATTTTTTTAAAGATGGCCCTGGTACTACAGAACACTGTGCTGTTTTCTGGCTCGCTAAGATACAACATTGAATATGGCCTGGAGGATTGCACCATGGAGAAAGTGAAAGAAGCTGCAAAAAGCATCAAAGCAGATGAGTTCATCTCTGAGCTGGAGGATGGATATGACACAGGTGTCACAAACATAACGATTATTCTGTAATCATATTCTGTATGATAGGCGTCTAAGATTAGGTGTACTGTCTGGTGTCATTGGTTTATTGCTATTTTTGTCTATTTTTATCACAGATACTCTTTTTTCACTATTGTATAAGGACACTTAAACAAATGAAAATACATTCATGCTAGAGATAGGTTTGTATATTTAATTAAATAACCATTATTATTTGTTGATTTGTAAACCTTACATATAGGATATATAAATCAGTAGATATGAAATATGAGAGGCAATTAGAGATACTGTACTGATGTTTTACACAGAATTAGGACTTAGAACAGACATGGTCATGGCAGATGTGATTTAATAGTTGTGTTTTATAGCTGAGGGGAAGCAATCAAAGGCCACATAGCAGAAATAAACCATCTTGGTGACTATTTGATGAACCTACAAATCGGATGGCTAGGAGGAGCACATGCTGGAATCTGAACTGTTTGAGTAATCTATAATCAATCTGTCCATTGACTGAAAGGTGTAGGAGAATGTGGCGGCAAGCTTTCAGAGGGACAGAAGCAGTGCATCGCCATCACCAGAGCTCTGGTTCGAGATCCGCAGGTCATCATACTGGATGAAGCCACCAGCAAACTGGATGTTAACATGCAGCATACTGTAAGTGTCAGGTTCAAACAACCTAAAACATTTAAAAACACACACAAAGAGGAGAAGACAAGGGATTAAGATTTCTTACTCTTTTTATTTCCTTAGGGTTGTCCTTAATTACATGTTGTTGTTGCTTCTAAGGGGAGGGGGAAAGGTCAGCAACAACATAAACTGTAGTAAATGTCTAACTAATACAAGGTTTTGTTTCCCTTTCTCTAGTATGTAAACAGGTCTTCACTCTCTCAGCTTAGGTATGGTGTTACAACAAATTCACGATTTCCTTATCAATACGACAGGAACCAAGTACATCAGTTAAACGGTTGAAGGGAAGTTCACATTTTGGTCAAGTCACCAGTTGCAACATCTTCATTGTCCACCTAGAAGATAACTCAGTGCAGAACAAGGCACACACACAAACTTATACTGTCATGGTAGGAAGCATATGGTGTATTGTAGGAGTCATCCCTTTTCTCCCAGGGGAACTTGACTTATTCAAGAATCTCAGCTTCTTTTTCCTTTTGCATTTTTTGTAATTACAATATCATCTTAAGTAACAATGCTTGCCTTATCCTTGCCACTCAGCCATTCAAAACAAACATGTATTCACCTACTCTGATTCTGGTCCTTTTGTCTACTGCAGTGTGTTTGTGTTGGGTTAAAGCCTGATCCTTTAGTTAGCTAGCAGAGACAGAGAACTGCAGATACTGTGTGTGTGTGTGTGTGTGTGTGTGTGTGTGTGTGTGTGTGTGTGTGTGTGTGTGTGTGTGTGTGTGTGTGTGTGTGTGTGTGTGTGTGATCATAACCACAGTATATTTCTAAACTTAGGTAAAGATTATTGTTGTCAATCGTGGGACCTAAGAGAATTCTATTCTAAATTCTCCTACAAAGGTCACGTCTCAAACTTTCCACAACCAGAATTCTTTTGTTTGTGTGGTGAATTTCATAGAATCAATGCTTGTATTTTTGGTACAACTTCTCTCACTTCCAAGCTATTTTAACCCCCTCAGTTTCTGCCTTTTTCCCCATTGCCAGGCAAGATATCCAAATACAGATCTAGGTAATTCGGCTTTTCACTGTTGGTTTCTGTCTCTCAGGTGCTGCGGGAGATTCTGTCTTGTGGTCGGACAGTTCTGGTGGTGGATCATCAGTTAAAGACTGCGGAGAAGGCAGATCACATCATCTTTATGGATAAAGGAGTAGTCGTGGAGCAGGGTTCACACCAAGAGCTCATGGCCAAGAAAGGACACTACCATCGTTTGAAAGCAAAACTGTTTGCTCAAAATAACTGAGAAAAAGGATCAGTTTGTATATGCAATTTATCTTAGGTGATTGTAATGTGTAAAGATTACAACTCACCTAAAAAACCTGCCTGTTTTGTTCTACACCATGTGTAGAATGAGGCTGCTTGATTTTGTAAAGGTTATCTATAAGAAGGCGTATGCATGTTTTTCTGTATGTGTTTTATGAACAAATAGTATTTGTTTCTACTTGTCTGTTATAAAGATCTAAGATTTCATACAACAGCCAACCTGTACCATCTCCCTTTTCCTTTAACAGCAAGGTCACATTACCAGCGGGCTTCTTGCTATAGTGAACAGGGAATTTCACACAAAAAAGCATTACATAATCAGGTGTTGTGCACCTGGCCAGGGGTGGAGTGGGACAAATCCACCGGGAATAGTCTGACCGCACCAGCCCAACCCACAACCACCTTCCATATATTATAACACAAACAGAATTTATATAGACTAAATGTAATACTAATTATATTTTTTTTTAATATGGATGAGGCCTCAAATGATGGAATTATTTATGTGTAGAAATGTCCCACCTGTTCTAACACCATCCTGCCATGTTTATGCATTTAGGAGGAATTTCATAGAAATATGAACTCTGAACATGAGAAGGCACGACGCATATACAGAGTAATTAGGGTAACTATGACTATGTTATATGGATCAAGTACATGATATGAATGTTGGTTGAACCTCAGAATTATTGACCACACCCTCTGCGTTAAATCTAAGCATCACTGCATTTGCATTCGAATCAATGTCATACTGAGCATGAAAAACACTGAGCTAGAAATGTGAGTACAGTATACAGTACTCTTCCTTAGAATAGGAGTGTCCTGCTCTCTGCGGGTGTTCCCTCCGGTCTGCGCACATTCTCTTTCCGTAACCGCACGATCAGTCAACTTTGTGCACAAGCGGATACAGCAGATACACACAATGATGCCCCACATTGCGCTTTGCTCGCGCTCTCTGCGGAACAACTTCGCCTTTTCCAGAGCCGCAGAACTTTTTCGGAGACCGTGGACACGTCATCCATTATTATCAGCCGCAGCAAACCGGTGAGTTGCATAAGCAGGGTTTAAAACATTAATGACAAGGAATGTGCAGTCGGGTCTCACTGAGTTTTGTTATGCAAGTCTTGCTCTGAATTCTCTTATCTGGGTCACAAGTTAGATATTTTTTCCAGAGTTTATGCAACTCTGGAAAAAAAACGGATGACATGATGAAGCGACTTTCTATTTTGGTGTGCAACTGGATATGTTTAGATATGTTATTAATAGACTATCTAGTGTAAATCTTAGGTGGAGCGGTGGTTTCCGTTGCTGTGTCTGGAGCAGACAGAACCACAATTCTTCTCTCTACAGCCTCCTCTAAGGCATTAAATTATTTATTCAATATGGACACAGCATATTATATCAGCTATATTCAGAACAACTCAATTCAGCCATTGTTTTGACGGTAAATTACCGTAAATCATGTAATGTCAACAGAGCAGTGCTGCCGTTTAGCCGTAGTAAAGATGCAAATTCAATAGCATTGACCTCTTTGATTATGAAAATATTTGGAAAAAATCACGCAATAATCATCTCATAGTAAGATTTATAAATAATTACTGTCTTGTGATGGGGTATTTTTACGTTGACTAATGATCACGTGATAAAAAATATGCATTGTTGTAGAGATTATAACAGCGTTAAAAAGTTGTTTGCATGTACATATGTTAACACTATTTCATTTTAACTTATTTTTTTTACACATTTGAGAGCAAACTTTAACACCTTTCTTTTAAACTTAACCTTAAATTTCATTTCTCCTGTTGTGACGCAAAATATACACCCACTTTCACTTTTAGATCATGTTCTAGTAGTGTAGAAGAAAAAAATAGCCACAGGTTTTTTTTTTTACCTTGATATTGTCCTTTATTTAATTTTCTAAGCTCTATGTTAAAATAAATATTTACAATCTTGTTAGCCTCCTAGCATAATAGCCTATGCTATGATGCTAACAATGTGCATATGAGTGAATGATTAGCCATAAATCTTTGATTTCTCTGCCATTTTCAAACAGTTCTCTCCAGTCAACAATATTGAACATTGTTAAATGCCTGAGCCTTTCAAACTTCATGCTCATGTATATAACGAAAGCCTTCTGTCATAATGTATTGCCTCAGAGGTCAAGCCTTGATCATGAAGTTCATAGTGTTTCAACCTTATATCTGAATTTTATCAGTGTTGATTGGATTTTATGAACATGAACATGTTTATGAACAACAACATCCTTGGTCATATTTTTAGAGTATAATTCTGTAAAATGTAACTTGAAACTGGATAAAAGTAATTTAATGACAAGCAAAACACTGACACATGCACATGGATCCATCCATACTGTGTTTACCAATTATAGTGATGTATGGAATTAATACATGTCATTATGATTATGTATTATTTGGCATGTTGATATAAAATTGAAGGGGACCCAGCCTTGATCCTTGGGGTACTGCATTGACTAGTTTTCATGTTAGTGCTGTAGTATTTTATACTCATATTTTAATTTGATTTTACCATTTTAACAAACAAACTAATGAAACTGGCCTAGACAAATGTGATGGTACCCTTAACTTATTTTGCTTCACAACCTTTTGAGGCAATAACTGCAATCAAGAGATTTCTGTAACTCCTGCAGCTCCTTCCAGAGATGTTCAATAGGATTTAGACCAAGGTTTATAGAAGGCCACTACAGAATAGTCCATTGTTTGGTTCTTAGCTATTCTTGGGTGTTTTTTAGCTGTGTGTTTTGAGTCATTTTTCTGTTGTACCCATGACCTGTAGCTGAGACCAAGCTTTCTGACACTGGACACACATTTCACTCCAGAATACCTTGATCATCTTCAGATTTGATTGTACCCTGCACAGATTCATGGCATTGTGTGCCAAATGCAGCAGAGCAGCCCCAAAATATAACCAACGTCCTCCATGTTTTACTCTAGGTACAGTGTTTATTTTGTATGTCTCTTTTTTTAATCTGTGCACATAAAAGCTGATGTGATCTGTCAAAAAGAGTTTTGTCTTATCTTATACAAAGGACATTCTTCCAGAAGCTTTGTAGCTTGTCAATATGCTTTTTAGCAAATTCCAATCGTACAGTGATATTGTACTTAATCATCCATTATGGTTCAAACAGCATTTGATGGAGAAATTGATGCGCCTTGACCTTGAGTTTATCTCTAATCTCTTTGGAATTTGTTCAGGGCTCTTTGGTTACCATTCATATAATCTGTATATTCATAATCAATGCCTTGAGTTCATCTCTAATCTCTTTGGAAGTTGATCAGGGCTCTTTGGTTACCATTCATATAATCCGTCTTTTCAATTTGTCAGCGACTTTCTTAGGTCCACGTCCAGGGAGGTTGGCCACAGTCCCTAGGAAGTTAAACTGAATATTATGTACAACTGTAGTCACAGGGATATCAGGCTGTTCAGAGATGGTTTTATAGCATTTACATTTAACTTAATTGTCTGTAATTTTCTTTCTAATCTCCTGAGATAACTCTTTCCTTAGCCATCTGTGGTCCATGTTCAGTAGCAAACTAACTAATTAAAGATACCTGTAGTGTTCATTGCAGAAAACACATTGGTTAAACATGTCCCTGTGGTCAAATTATTTTCAATCCATCATTACCGTCATTTTTTTTTTTTTCATCATTTTTTTTTTGTCATTTGTTTTTTAAAATGATTCAGTTGAAGCACAATTAAAAAACATTGTCTGCGTTTGTCTGAAACCTCTTCTATCTTCTATTTCCCTGCAGGGGCATTCATATAGACTGCCCACCCATCGTCCCAACCCTAACTACCAGCTACGCCCACGGCACCTCTACCTCCACTTTGCTCCACGCTACAGTAGGAGAGACCCTGCTCAAAGCTACTGAGCGATGGCCCGACCGCGAGGCTATGGCCTTTTTACAAGATGGCGTCCGCAAGACCTTTACACAATTTCAGCAAGATGTGAGTCATTTTTTTTTGTGTGTCCAGTTAGGGCTGGAAGACCAACTTGTAAAATAATTAATGACCTTGCATGAGTTCTAAACAGGACAGAAGAATCTCTGTTTCAGAGAAAAACAGACATTTGGTGGGAAAAATGCATAGCCACAAGAAAATAATGTTGTGAACCTCAGGCGTGGGAACAAGATCATTATTGTAAGTGATGTCCATGCGGAGATTGTCCATTGTTGCTTTAGCTTCTTGCAAACTGAAATATGGAGACGTTTGAATTAATTTTGTTTAATCTAGGAATAAATACAGTGACATATTTCAGTCACTTGGGGACATTTTATCCCCAAACTTGCATCTTAATTTCTTCAACTATCTTCTCCGGTGAGTCCAATGCTGCACCTTTATGAATTTATTAAGACTTGCAGCAAAATCTAAATCTTGGTTTAGGAAATGAGAACATCTCCAGGCTCCATACTGCCTTATGCCCTAAATAAACTGATAGATAGAAGTTACGGGCTTATGATTTGTTGCACCTGCTCGTCAGAACAAACTTCAAACCTATAAAATAACATTAAGATGACATCACTTTTTCAATTTTACAATTAAGATATGAATTAAATTTAAACTCCACTTCCCTACTTGTTTGCAACATGATTTTACACTTTGTCTCTGCAAACAGAAAACAAGTAAAACCATTATAAACATGCAATGCCGTGTTCTAGTATAATTAAACACTCAGGGTAAGGTAACTTGCTGTTATGGTCACATGATTTGCTTTCAGTTATTAATCTGTGCTCAAAACCTTTGCAGCAGGTTTGACTTCCTCAGCCAAGATAGAGATCTGGTTGGTGATAATCATTTTATTCATGCATAAAGGACTGAAAACCAACCAGAATGACAAGCTTGACAAGGTCAACATGGGCTGGCAGCTCACAATTGCCACACACACACACACACACACACACACACACACACACACACACACACACACACACACACACACACACACACACACTGAATCACCTCTACAACTGGATACGTTGTGTTGTGCTGTGTGGTCATATAAAGTTTAACATTAATAAGTAAACATGGAGCTGACCTTTTCAAACTAAACGTAACATCTTTCATCATGACCATTAAATAACATGAAATTCAACAAACAAAATATAAATCTACAGACAAAAAAGGTAAAAGAAAGGATTAGTAGCAGAGGATTAGAGTCCATATTTGCAAGTTTGGGATGAGAAGCTGTTTGCACTGATGCTTTTACAGTGTTCCTAACAATAAAAAGAAAGTACTTTAGACTTTGACTTATTGTAGGAAAGCCCAGCTGTAACTACTATACTATACTCAATGACATATGCAATATCTGCTGTGATAAAGTCGGCTACGTGTTCAATCTGTGAACCCAGCAACCTGAAGAAATCTGGCACAAAGGGTAGAGACGTCATGAACTCAAGGTGACTGGTGTAATTAGTCATTAACTTGGCACAAGTGCAGACCAAACAATGTTCAGATTATCAGGTGTCATCTCATTACCTAACCCATCTATGTGTTTTTATATGTCCGGATTATCCTTCTTACTTTGTAATTATCTTGTGTCATGATTGTCTTAATTAGTTCTGTTTGTTATTATTCCTGCATGGTCCTGTGAACTTTACTCCACTTGGCAGCGACCATTAGAGTCATACTGTACCTCATTACAGATTAATGGTTTACTGATATCAATGATTTTTATATTTATATTGCGCAATGTCACAATTATAGTAATGTTCTTTAAAAATTAAAAAAGAACCATTCTGTTTTTATTTAAGATTTTTTTGTCCTGAGGAGATTTGTTCAGATCAAATCATTGTTTTAAATATAACGTTGATGTTCTGCAAACTGGAATGAAGTATTTTCTTTCTTCTGTTCTTTTCTGCTGTTTTTTTTAAGAAAGCTTATTCCAACAATAGGGTGAAATAATTTAGAATTGTTACCCATCTACACATGTTTGTTGTTTGCTGGTTGAGTTCTGTGAGGTCAGTGATTCTTATCTAGTTTTAACTGCAACAACTAATCATAAGGGACAAACCTGTTTGTTGTGTGCCCAAAGATTGTTGATCTGTCCCAACAAAATGCCAAAACAAACAAGAACATTGCTTTAAAAATGTCAAAGGTAAAAAGAGACTTGTTTTTTCTGCCTATTTTCGAAAAATTATATTTTCTTTATTTCTTTATTTATTCTATATACGACTCGCTTCCTGGTTTTCGTTGTCAAAATCAAAAAATGAGAAACAAAAAACGTCCCTCTAGTCAATTTCCGTTTCTGAATCGGGAAACGGACGAGTCTTTTTTCCCATTTTGAGTGTCCAATCTCAGATCGGCCACGACGTAGTCTGGTGTCAGTTTGTGTTCATCTGCTGCAGCTCCTGTCAATCCACCTGTTAGAACCTGTTTTTGTGTCAATGTGTCTGCAGGTGGACCAGGCTGCAGCCGGGCTGCTGGCACTTGGACTGAAGAAGGGAGACCGACTGGGAATGTGGGGACCCAACACTTATGAATGGGTCCTGATCCAGTTTGCGACAGCCAAAGCTGGAATTATATTGGTGAGTGAAGGTTACAGTAGCATGTATCCTAATATTTTATCAGACACACAAGAACGCGGAACATATTTTAGAGAAAATAATCTACTTGTGATTGTACTGGATAGTAGTATTTTGATGCTCAATATATAATCATACAATTTAAAACATACAAATTATGTTCTATGATGTCATGATGTAACCACATAAATATATACAAGATTTTAAAATAAGTAAAACTTTATAGACTCTAAATATCTTTATCTTTGGCTATATCAGCCTGTATTATTTGTGTGCAATATAATAAAAAAATCAATAAATGCATCTATAATAATAATTCCAATGTTAATTGTCCAGAATTAAAATGTTTCTTCAGAATAAAAAGAAAGGAGGAAATTACTGAGAATTATTGATATAACTGTTCAAGGAGGCTAATTAAAGTCTCAAAAAGAAGTTGTTAGATTTGTTGCTGAGTGTTGCTTTTTATTGTTCAATAAAGGGGTAATGAGAAAGTCCTTAACTTTGCAGCATTCCACTGTCAGAATCATTCACTAGAGAACGAAATATGTATTAATCTGCTGAAAATAGTCCCCAGAAAGTTGAGAATACGAATATTTAGACTTCAATAGAGAATATAACTTATTTTTTATCATCAGATAACAGACAACGTGACAAATCTGTCCTGTTAAGGAAATATTACTCTATTTAGAGACATAGTTTGTGATGGGACAAAGGGGATATGTTTTATGTGTTTTGTCATGTTGTAGCTGTTTGGGTCTTATTCTGATGAGTTTTCCTGAGAAAAACATCATTAAACTAGAAAATAACTGATCTCCACCCAACATTGTTGTTCTATGCTTATTGAAAACACGCACCATGTCTTTTTGGTGTAGTCAAAGTCTTTCTTACTGTTTCTGGCATAGCGTGAAAAGAAAATTATAAAAAGTTAAAGTAAAAAGATATCCCTACCAGGTGGTGGATAGCGATAGCAGCTGTTTAAAGGTCCATTTACCACAATCTTACCAAACAACAGAACAGTGATCCAGAACCCAGGATTTCGAATGGATCATCACCAATATTTTATCATCTGTTCATGATACCATCCCCAACATTCGCTGATAATTTGATGAAAATCCGGCCAAACCTTTTTGAGGTATTTCCCTAACAAACAGCCAGGTTAACACCGGCTACACCATAACATTTTTTGCTGAGGTAAAGAAAGAAAATAACTTGAAGAGTAATCTTGTCAGTAATTTGTCCTTTGCTTCAGCTTTTCTCCAATTTTGAGATGGTCAACCTTTTGTTTCTTCAGCACCACAAATAACTTTACTGATTCCACCCCCCAACAGGTTTCTGTGAACCCAGCGTACCAGTTGCAGGAAGTGGAGTATGCATTAAAGAAGGTGGGCAATTTTACATATGGATTTACTGCTGTGGCACGCAGAGAACTGTAAGAAAAGGTGAATCCTCTGTCGCTCTCTCTACAGGTCGGGTGTAAAGCTGTAGTGTGCCCCACACAGTTTAAGACTCAGAAGTACTGTGACATGCTGAGAAAAATATGTCCAGAGATTGAGTCCTCCAAGCCAGGAGAGATCAAAAGTGCCAGGTACAGTCACACGAAGTTCTTACCATTGGTTGTAACTTTCAGTAATCGACATGTTTAAGTGTCTCAAAAACACACAGTAATGTGGTAGAGTTGAAGTAATGGACTTTATGTCTTGCCCACTTACATAATACATGGTGCAGTTACTGTGGTATTTGGTAAACCCATTGGATTGGCCATGCAGGAGCTTAAGTGATAGACAGCTGGATTGATTTCACCCATGGACCCGCAGAATGGGATTCTGGGACTCATTCAAGAACGAAGCAGCAGCTGATTTGACTGTGATACTCAGGAGGAGGATTTTTTTATTAGGGTGGAAAATATAACAAATAATGAGGTATGCATAGCCTGTATCACCACATTTAAAGAGGAATGTCTTGTGGTGAGAACAAAGCTCATCGATTGGCCAACAGTGAGCTTTCCACCGTTGAAACTGGATTTGGAACTGAACTGGCACGAGCTTTCCCTACATGGCACCCTACCAATTCACTGCTCCAGATCAGACATGTCCAATGATTTGTACTTTGATAGGGCTGCAACAGTGGCTGAGTGTTTGCTGAGCATGGAAAGAAGGCAGCTAGCCAACGTGGAAGAAAATGACAGATGCACTATTGATGCTGGCAAAGGACCCAAAGATAACAAAGATGATAGAATGAACATTACTAAGATGTTTCTCATATGTCTTTTTTTAACAGAACCAGGAACTGCACCGAGGTGGACTGTTAGCTATAGAGTTTTCACTACTACAGCCTAGTAAAGTGCAGTCTCACTCCCTATGCCAAATATAGGCTTGAGAGACTGATGCCTTTTTAGGAGATGTGCTCAGTCTTCATTGTACAGTAGAGCAGCAGCTGGTCACGTACACTCGGATGGCCAGACTAACACACACACACACACAGTCGGCCTCATTCAACTACACTTGTCCATAGGTTGTTTGCACAGTTAAATATTAACATAATGTATAGACATACATTTCAGAGAAGTACAAAGCATGAATAGCAGATTAGAAGTAGGTGTGTGAAGAAAGAAGGAACATGTCAGCTCCACCAGATGACGTCACCACAAGAATCAAATTCCTTCTTCAGTGTACAGGCCTCTGCTTCTGTGAGGAAGATTGTGCTATCAGACTATAAGATCTCTCATTTGCTCAAACAACTCAATTGCTGTACGACAAGTTGTCCCACAGTGATGAATAATTAATATGATCACGATACATTCACAAAATGGTTCAAATAAAATACCGGAAAGAATATAAGTCTGAAATTATGTTCATTTGGTTTGAGACTTTGGTGTCTCAAAAAATACAGAAAAGAAGACACTTGAACGTCGAGACAGAGTTTATTGTGAAAAGACAAGTGACGCACTTTAAACCCAGGATGAATCTGGACTTTCAACTGTAATTCTTTACAAAAACTTTCTCTTTAACCCGAGAGAGCTCCTCCTTGCACATGCACAGCTTTCTCCCATTTTCAGTTATTAACCAATAATATGCATCCTGCCAAAATGAGCAGTTCTTTTTAACAGCAATAATAATTGTGAACTTTAATTGTATAGCACTAATACTGAACTTTATTTACATAGCACCTTTTTATACAGAAATGCAAATCTAAGTGCTTTTACAAATATTAGTTAAATAAAAAAAGCCTTTTATAACAAGTATGGTCAGGCCATGGTCATCAGAATTGCTGATCTACAATGACCCAATGTCCAGATTTGTTCTAAATATATTAAGCTATGTATGAATCAAATGTACTGCTTTTTTAACAAAATTAACAATAGAGTAGCTATGCCGCTCCACTAAAAGGACAGTTATAGACATAAAAGAACTATGCATCTTAGTACTTAACTGTAACTTATTTTCTCCTTATTTGCTGTCTATGGCAACTCTGTCTGTTGTCTTTTAGTCTGTTTGTTCTCATAAATAATAATAAAAAAATGGAGTTGCAGTTAATTAACTGCAGTATTGCAGTTAATTAGACTTTGATTGAATATGACGTCATTAGATTATTAACATTGAAGTGTCATGATACTGTTGTAGCTGCTGGAGGTAGATCTAGTTTTATATGCAGTTAATATGTTAAATCCATTGGTTCCCAATCTGCAGATTTGACTGAGCCTTTAGTTTGTTGTTTCTTTAATTTATAGAATGTGAAAAATGTGTTTGTGGGCGGAAATAGTCCCACGCTGAGGGGATTTGACCTCCAGCTACAGTCTGTTTGTACATGTAGAGAGAGGTTAAACAGTACATCTGTATGGATTAAACTGTACTGAGGCACAGAGTCGAAGCTGCCAGATGTTACAGTATAACCTCGGGTTATGAAACATGACCCACATTCGTGTATGTTTGGTTCCCCCCCTCCAGACTGCCGGAGCTGCGCTCTGTGATCGTTCTGGACAGCCGGAATCCAGGAATGTACCATTTTGAGGATCTGATGCAGGCAGGCAGCAGCCAGTATGTACAGCAGCTCCAGGATCTGCAAAAGAAGCTGTCATTTGACGACCCCATAAACATCCAGTTCACTTCGGTAATCGTTGTATAATTCCTGCTGAGGTTAAAAGGCCTGAAATGAACACACACACACATTACATACATTTGCAGTATATAGCCCATATGTCTTTCTAAAGGCAGAGACACAACATGTCTCGTATCTGTCACCAGGGCACAACAGGGACCCCAAAGGGTGCAACATTATCGCATCACAACATCATCAACAATGCCTACTATGTTGGCAAACGAGTCGGATACCTCTGGAGGGTGAGTTTACTGCCAAAAATGTTTCATTAACCTCATCACTTTTTACAGTATAGCCATGAAATATAGTTTATAGATTTATTAGAGCCCTATATATTTTACTGTATTTATGACAGGAGAGAGTGTATTAATACTGTCCCATGTTTAAAAATCCACAAAGAAACATACACAGCCTGTATTCAGAAACTGTGCCTTAAAACATGCAGTCATGACTTACGTGAAGTTGTGATGTCACCACTATACAGTCACCACCAACAACCCCCACAGCCATTTAAAGAGGAGGAGGAGAAAAGAAGTGTAAAACTATACTGAGATGATCTTTGGTACTTAAAATCCTGTTAGGGATGTCAAAATTCGGTAAGTGTATAATATGGGACATTTAAATGGTACAAAAATAAGTAGTTAACTACCCGACCCAAAAAAGAGAGAGGTCAATTTTCAGGAATCAAGTAAGTTAGTTAACAACTTAGACTTACAGCTTTTCTGCAGTAATGGACTTAAATAAAATGTGGAAAGTTGATCCAAACATTTCCTACTAGTGCCACAAGTTTTGCTGGTTAATTAACCCCCGTCTGTATATCTGCATGGATGAAGCCTGATGTCTGGGTCTTTTCTAGGACTAGAGCTCTAGACCTAAGCAGAACCCCATGATCTAGACCTAGTTAGTCAGGAGTTCATCCTACAGCAAGATAATCCATATCAGACCTCTGGGCTGATCATCATCTGTCAGATGAGACAGATATATATATATATATATATATATATATATATATATATATATATATATATATATATATATATATATATATATATATATATATATATATATATATATATATATATATATATATTCTCACTGAAGGCATCAAAACTATGAAAGGTGAAATAACTGAAAACATGTTTTATATCCGAGTTTCTTCAAAATAGCCACCCTTTACTCTGATTATTGATTTTGCACACTCTTCTCTTGATGAACTAATGGTGAAATGGTTTTCGCTTCATAGTTGTGCCTTATCAGGGTTAATTAGTGGAATTTCTTCATCAATCAGAACAAAGAGTGGCTATTTTGAAGAAACATGTTTTCAGTTATTTCACATTTTTTAAGTACATAACACATGTGTTCATTCATAGTTTTGATGCCTTTATTGAGAATCTACAATGTAAATAGTCATGAAAATAAAGAAAACACATTGAATGAGAAGGTGTGTCCCGACTCTTGACCTGTACTGTAGATACATATTTTTAACCCTTTCCCTCCTATTGTTTCTTTAGCCTCACACCCGTGTGTGTCTGCCAGTGCCTCTGTACCACTGCTTCGGTTCTGTGGGCGGTGGGATATGCATGGCCGTTCATGGCCTCTCCCTGGTCTTTCCCACTCCTGGGTATGATGGAAGAGCCAATTTAGCAGCTCTGGAGAGTGAAAGGTAACATCATGACTTAGAGTTTAAAAAAAATATATATATGATCAAAGACTTGTGAAAATGTGCTCAGACCATCTTAATCCTGCACTAGGCAAACGATCATGACCTTGAATGCCCTGTAACGTTGGATTAAACGAGTTTAGAATTTAATCGCCAATAATTGTGGTTCAGCATTGTACATTCCACAATATGCAGCTTTGTATTTTGGCTTATACTTCAAATTCAGTACCAGTGATTAAACCCAAAGGAATTCAGTCTGTCAGCAGGGAGGGTGAAGCTATGAAAAGAGGTTTTCACACGTCTCACATTTGTTTGACTTGCGTGTAGAAATGAGTCGTAATGAAGTGCAAACATGAAGCAGCGAAGAGTTATCTATCTTACAGTGTTCATACGGAAATTTAATATCAATAATGTACGTGAATGATTGTATTACTTTAGGAACTATGATGCATACTGAAAGGTGGTGAAAGAAGCATTCAGATTATTTACTTAGGTAACAGTTATTGAACAATTATTATAATGTTAATTAAAACATTCATCAAATAATACAGAATGTTCAATATTTACTGTTGCAATATTATTTTCTCTCTTTTTTTCTTTATTGATAGGAATAAAGATGAATTCCTTAACAGGAAAAAAACATAGCTCAGGAAAACCAAAATAATCTATGTGTAAATAATTCAATAAAGAAATAATTTAAACTTATTAATAGTAATAAAACAGTCATAATAATAATAATATATGATTGAGAAATATGCTCCCCTTAGCTTTTTCAGAGCTTTATAGTGAGTTTGTTTTATGTTTAGTGTCTAGCTGCAACAAAATCTCTAAAACGCCACTGTACATGTTCCTGTGTCTGCAGACACAGGCAGCTGCAGACGAGCTGCTTTTTATTGAAGCACTAACATGAACTATAAGTGATACGGTACTTGAATATTTTAGTTCAGTTGAGTTTTTTAGTTACAAAAACTCAATGTGTAAAGTAACTATAAACTAAAGCTGTTAGATAAACGTAACAGAGCAAACACGTGACATTATTTCCCTTTGAAAAGCAGTAACTCGTCAGTGGAAATAGGTTTTGAAGAAATAAGCTTCAGTCAGCAGTGTGTGTGTGTGTGTGTGTGTGTGTGTGTGTGTGTGTGTTAGTTCAAAGTGTAATGGTCATGTTCTGGGAGTACAGTGCCCGGTATGCATTAATGTTGGTTTCTCCGAGGACACTTCCTGTGTGGGGATCAGATATCGCAGCTAAAGAGGAAGAACATTGTTTTCCTCTCGTCAGCATTCTCATTCTCACAGTAGGAAACTCTTCCAGTGATTTCATGTTCACCAACAATCAACCTCCAGCTTTGAAGTCTTTTGTTTCTTTACAAAACATTTAAACACATAAAAAAGTATTATTCATCTTATCATGATGGATTTGAATGCAGTGATTATTACAGTGATCACTCTACTTGTGTTTTTATAATTTACAGCACATGCGTTCATAACTAAAATGATAAAGTGTTGTACTCTTGATTTTAAAAATGATATTCTAAGATGTATTGCTAGTCTTTAAGAATGGGAATATATTAAAAAGTAACAAAAATACATATACATACAAATACAAATAGTATAAATAGTTGAAGTATTTCAAAGAAATAAAAGTTTTTTCAATTCTTAAGATCATAAAAATGTTTTTACATACTTAATAAAGCATCATAAATAACAATCTAATCTTGGTACATAGCAGAGACACAGTATGGATAAAAGTTCATAAGGAAAGTAGTTATCAGTCTAAGTAGAGATATTCATTAATCTGGAACAACCCATTATTTAAACAGGGAAAAATAACTATCCTGTGGGCATCATGAGTGGATAAGAATATTAGAATCATTAGTGATTTGTATTGAGAAAACTTTTTTTTAACCTTTTCAAGAGCTTAAGGATAAAAAGAGGGAGTTCTGGGGACATCTTATAATAAGTGGAAAAAAGTCATTTTCAATCTTTTATAATGGAGATATGTTATTATTTTTTTTAGCAGCTTTGCTTTAATTCAACTTCTTCTAGTGTGAAGTCATTGGTAGCTAAAACTAATGATAAATATGTGCTTTCAGACTAATATGAGATAAGATTATCCTCATTGTAGAATGTACATACATAGAAAACCAATAGTTTGTTTATCTCTTTATGTTATATTTTGAGGTCAGGACAAAAACTTAAATGGTCAAAAAGCTTTGATTATAGCTGCATTAAGTCTTTTTATAACGGATTGAAGAAGGCAATGTTTGGACCTCACCAGGTCTTCATCAGGCCTAAATACAGACATAAGCCCCAAAAAACCCACAAAACCCTTATTTTCTATTATTTATCTGATGCAGTCTATTCATCTGTCCTCTTTTCCTCACAGGTGCCACTTTGTCTACGGGACCCCCACCATGTACGTGGATATGCTTAATCAGCCGGACTTACCTAAATTTGACTTGTCATCAGTGGACACAGGTGAGAAAAAAATATGTCTGGGCAATAAAAAGAATATCAATATATATCAGCAATATCCACATCATCAGTACGATAAGAAAATAGATCAATATAATATTGATAGTTTTATGTAACAAAAACAAACCAGTGGTGCTCCCTCCTTGGATTATAAACATCATATTTCCTTTAATAATGGATCAATCATTGAATCAAACAGTCCTTTAACAGACAAATGTCAAATCAAGTTTAATATTGTGTGGTTACATTCAGAATTTTTGCTCCTGGTCGTTATTAAATAGATGATTAAAAATAGACAAAACGTATCGTTATCCACTTATGTGAAATATTTTATATCAATATATGTTCAGGCTATATAACCCACTCCTACATTTACTATTAAAAGTAGGTCATTGGGCATAAAATGCTTTCCAAATATTTAAAAGAAAATCTTCAATAATTATCTATGTCGATCAATATAAACAAATTATCAAAATGATTATATGTTTTTAATATTGTCCAGGTTAAACATTCATTATCTAATATATGAGTACTACTTCAAATCAACTATTACCCTTTGGTTTCTGCTGGTTTTTGCTATGTAGAGTACATATCTTATACCTGTGAAAAGCTTGTTCATTTAGATTTGCAATGATGTTTCGTTTGTACAAAGCTGAGAGTTTCTACGTGAAGTGAACCAAGTTTCACCTCCATTGTTATACTTCTGCTGGTATTCACCAGTAATTGGTTTGAATCTGTTTCTTTCCTGTAGAACAGTGTTGATAACGTGTCCAATACTCTTGCATTTGTTTTCATACTGTAGGAATTATGGCTGGTTCCCCTTGTCCTCCAGAGATTGTGAAGAAGGTCATTTCTGTAATGGGCATCAAGGGAATAACGGTGAGTGGATCTTACAAATATAAATGTGATATATTAGTGTTTTTAAATACATATGATTAATAAATCAGTGTAAGATGTAATTCAGCTTTGATACACTAAGGGGAGACAAATCCTTTGATATAACATCCATGAGATTTAGCAAGAGCATGAATATCGACCCTGTGATTATATTTGGAGTCACTTCAGGCAGATTTCCAAAGTCGGTCATTTTATTTAAAAAAACAACTCAAAAGACAAAAAGAAGGCTTAGTTTGGTAAAAGGTTTATTGGATGTGAGCAGTTACCACTTCCAAAAGTCCAGGAAAAGTAAAAAATATTGAATAAACACAAGATATGTATACAGTCTACACTTGTCAGTAACCCTCATATTTGGTGTGCAAGAAAGTTTTTTTCTGTTTAAATCAGCGTTTTAAATGATTTTTTTGTGATACATAGCAAGAGGATTTGCATGAAAGCAAAGAGATAGTTTTTTTGTATAAGTCATATTTTGTATGTCCAAAGCCTTCTTGATTTCTGATGTAACACTGAAAATACCTTAATAAATGGGAAATAATAGTCTCCTTTTGTCCACCAATTAAACTTACCCACATTTTTGAGTCTTTACTGTCTTTTTAAATTTGGAGAAGTAGGTCTTCAGTCCCTTCTGTGAGGTCTCAGGTGTTTTCTCAGTAAAACTGACATTACAAAGTGGGAAAAAAGAGGGTAAACAAGAGCGTTGATGCCTGCCTGAGCCATATTTGTAGCACTTTTAACAAGTTAGCTTCAATAAGATTGAACATAATCATTACAGTTAGCTTATAGTTTTAATTGCATTGTTATTTTTTAAAGCCATATCTGGTGTTATGATCAATTCTTTATACAGGTAACCAACAAAATAAAGGAGCACCGCCCATTGTAGAAACTTCACATGCAGTATCTTAAAGCTACAACATATAATGTTATTTGATGAACTCGCAGCCTTTAACTTTATCTTTCTGGCCTGCAAACTTTATTATAATTGACCTTGTTTATTAGTAGCAGCCACTGTTTGCAAAACCCCTATCCCCGTCTTCCAAAATCCAACTAGCTGGTGAACATATAGTATTTAGCAGCTAATAGTTGATATAAACCGAAACAGAGCTAAAATAATAGTATTAGACTAAACATTCATCAGGTAGTGAGAAATAGACTCCAAATAAATGCTAATGTAGCTCTGCATCTTCTGGATGATGAATTAGTCAACTATTTGGTAACAAGATGTAATAATGTAATAATGATATTTAAATTAATGCAGCTTTAATGTTGCAATTTACAAGTTCTTTCTGGTCCAGTTATTTTCGGGCTAATACAAATAGACATGTTGACTTGCAAAGACAGCAAAGAACATTTTTTTTAGTATTCACTGTTCAGCACACCTTTCCTCATTAAGTCTTTGTAGCTGTTGTTTGAAATGCATCCTTTATTTTGTTTGTATCTGAATATTGTACACTTCCACTTCATGCTTAAGTCTTCAACTTTGGTATAAATGAAGGAAAATGAAATGAAAACATGTCTGAGTTCCAGAAAGCTCTGACGGACAGAGGGAGCATGTGTTTTGTACAGTACAAATGTTTTTTGACAACATCTGGCAGACGAATAGACGGACAGTTTGGAAGTAGGACAAGTCAGCGTTGCTTTCTTTGCACATGTAGCCGGTCACCTGGACAGGCTCCTCCCCAGCGCCTCCTGCGGAAAAGACACAAAGTCAGTGGCCAAGTTAAACAGTCTGCCCTCCAACCAGAGACCCCATGACCTGGACTCAGTGTACTGGACCCCAGGGCCAACATGGAAAAGTTCACACAGGGACATGTTGGAGGACAGAAAGTTCTGTGGTCAGGGAAAGAGAAGGGGAAAAACAAAATCATGCAACGCCAACACTGGGCTACTCCAAAACCACCTTTAACCTTATGCTGTAACTTCTGAGTCCAGTGCCACGGACTGGAGTCCAGCTGTAGGAGTCCAGCTAAAGACCTGACACCAGACAGTCTGTGATTTTTTAACTCAATAAAGGCCAGAATGAAGAACAAAACTATACCGCAAGTGTTTGCACCTGAAGTATAGCTTACCCAGTTAAAAAACACCTTATTTATCAATTCAGCCTCTGTCTAAAGAGGCTGTTTTAGCCTCCTGTCTCTTTAAGGCCTTTATTCTGATTGGTTATTTCCAACTGATTGGTTAGTTGCTAGAGCTGCAACGATAAGTCAATTAATCAATAATTGCCAACTAATTACATTAATCGCCAATGATTTAGATAATCGATTAATCGATTTAAATCATTTTTAAGAACATGTCCAAATTCTATGGTTCTATTCTTAAATTTAATTATTTTCTGTTTTTTTTGTCTTCTTTAATAGTAAACTGATGATCTTTGGGTTGAGGAGACATTTTAGGTTTTATCTTCAGCTTTAGGAAACAGCAATTGACAATTTTATGAATCAACCAAACAACTAATCGATTAATCAATCGACAGATTAATCGACTATCAAAATAGTAATTAGTTGCATCCCTAGTATAAAAAAGTCTGACCCCCTACTGGTTTGAATATGATCCATCACACCTACACATGCCACAAATCTCATCACACTTTAAATTAAAAATTTTTTCCCCTTACATTACTTTTACTTTTATACTATAAATAGTTTTGAAACCTATAGTTTTATACTTTTACTTGAGTAAAAAGCTTGTGTTGACACTTCAATTTTTAAACCCGAGGACCTATACTGTACTAAACCATACTTAAGAAATAATACCTAAGACACCCCTATCTACCTTTTATAGCAGTACATAAAAACATTTTAAAAAACAATGTCATCGGCTCTTACTGTACCTGTGTACTCCAGCTGTGTGTTCAATGGCGTGTGCCCTTCCTGGCCCTCTTCTGCTTGACTCTGCAGCCACTAAAGGCAGTGCTGTCTCTGACTTGCTTGCCTTTCTGCGGAGGTGGAGAAGCACACACTGCATCTGGGCGATTACGACTTGAGTCCATCCACCTGTAGTGTAGACAACAAAATATAAAGGGACGCGTTTTGAAGGGGTCGAAAATGCCACTGTAATTGCTAGTTTTTACCAGCACAAGTGTCAATATGTGTGAAAAGCTAATGCAGTGGCTTCTAGACTTGCACCAGTGGGTGTGGTGCAGGCTTGGTACGATTCATCAACAGCACAATGGTATCTTGAGGAGAGGTCCATTGGGTGCATTAAGGTAATATTTGTGCAAATAATTCAGGAACCCACGACAATATGGCTCTAGGGTCAGTGAGTTGTTTGATTGGTTTACCATTTATGTCCACACTTAACAAATATCGGATGGTTTAGCGCTAAATTCAATACATTTAATTTTGTTTTCCCATGCTACCTGCTACCTGTAAAACCATTGGTTATCTCCTTTTAATTTTGAATTTGTCAGATACTTTGCTTTACGTCCAAATAATTCTCATAAAGCCTAGTTAGTGATGAGCAAGTTTCGCATGCTAACATTGAATAACATAGTGGGCATGTTATTAGGCTAACATTAGCATTTTGTGGCTAAGTACAACCTAACAGAGCCACTCACATGGTTGTATAGGGTTGTTCAAATGTTTCAGGTGAGTCGTTTACCTGCGTAGAGGAGCTAGCTGGCATGTGCAGCTCCATGGGTTGTTGGAGAGGGTGAGGTTGGTGATGGTACCAAACTCAAAGCTTTTGGGAAGGAACTTTAGCTTGTTGTTGTCCAGGTGTAGCGACTTGACTGCTGTCACACCAGTAAACGCACCATCAGAGAACTAGGAAAATAGAAAGAAATTCAAAAGTTATTTTTTTTCCCTTTTTTAATCCCTTTGAGTTCCCTCTGTTTAGAGACCTATTATCTTTCTGCTCGGGGGTTATTTCACAAGAAATTGTAAATTATTTTTAAGACTCTCCCTTGAAAATAATTTTTAAAAAATACATTTTTATCCCAGACTGAATGTGATATTTTTAAAGGAGCAATGTATAATACTCCCTCACTGGCCCTAAACTAGTAGAAGGCAGCATTTCATCTCCTAACACCACATTGTCAATGACATATATTTCTAACACTAATACTAAGATATGTGTTCAAAGAATTGCTACAGGGAGAAAGGGCCACAATACAGGTAATCGGCTGAACCTCTGCCTGCAGCAGCTTTCTCTCAGCAGCAAAAGATATCAGCTACAGCACCACCAAGGTGCAGGTTACACTACATGTATATTATATGGATTCTGCCGTCACAGCATTCGGTACAGCACTAGTTATAACATACAGCCAAACCTCCTCAATGACTTTTTTTGAGATTCACAAGCATGTGAAAGGTGATGAAAACAGGTGAGGGATGTGTGACTGTTCATTTATCATCCGGTTAAGGAGTGAAAGTGAAAGAACCAAATAAGTGTTTTGATCCCAAAGTTACAAATTCCATGTTGTCCGGCATGACAGATTCAGTGAAGCAGTATAAAACAGATCGGGGTTAGTCAGTTTAACATGCTAAATGCATTGGTGGAGCTGCAACACAATAGATAGCGGTCTGTGACAGTACAACAGTGCTTCATTGAATACAATATTCTCTTTTCTTTTGGGATCTCTCTATTACGGTCATTTTTTTAAACTCTCATGTGGGTTGATGTTACGCTACTGCATCCAAATTGACCATTTACTCTTTTGGGAACTGGTTTATGGTCGGTAAGGCTGCTTTCACACCAACAGCAGTTGACATGCACCAAATGGTCCATTCAAACCAAAGGTGCTTAGTTCAGTTCTGGGGCGAAAGCATCAGTCGCACTCAGGTAGTAAATCAAACGGACCGAGGTGGTCTCGGTCCTCTTGACCCTCTGGTGACCAGTCCAAATGAACTATTCAAGATGCATCATGGGAGGGGGTAATAATTATTTAATTTTCTGTTTGTTTGAAGAAAAACAGTGATAAAACATCAAATGGACCAATTTTGGTTCGTTTGCAGCTGTGAAAGTGGATCACGATGGAGTCTATATGCTACATAGTAAAAATCATATTGCCTGGTGCAGAACAAATAATCAAACTAGCAGTGTGAAAACACCCTAAGATGCAATTAATTTGATAATTAATATTGGTTGTTTGTTTTGGCATGTTATAGCATGTTTTCCTGGCAATATTCTGTGATGAATACCAATAATCCCCCCCTTCTTTTAAATTTATCTTAATTCACTTTCAGTACATTTTCCTGTATTTGATTCAGTTTGGTTGTATGCAGTGGATACACAGGGTTGTCAAAACATGGCGCACATGGTGTGTTGAGGCATCACCGCCTTCCATCCTCACGTCCTTCAGAAGGCGGACAGGTGCAGAGTGAGGAGACCTCGCCAGTGTTGCTCTGGCATGAAAGCCTCCTCTCATCCTTCCTCCTTCACCAGCACTTGTGTAAACACTCGCATTCACTGCCTGCCTTTTTTCCACGTGTGTGCTTCATATGAATCTGCGAGGGTGCTAAAAGCTTCGGAGAGGTGCTAGATGGGGCGATGTGCACCGTGTCAAGTTTAGTCTCCTTTTGGAGGAAGACGAGGGCGGATGAGAGAAGAGCTGGACTTTGAAGGGGCTGTTTTATGTGAGTCTGGGAGACATGAGGCTGTTTTAAAAGCGCCCTCTGGAAATTTCCACTGCAGAGTGATGAGTAGCTGAGCGTCTGGTACTTTGAAGCAATGGAAGATGGATGACTTCCAACATGGCTGGGGTGTTTTTGCTCTTTCTGTCGTCTCCCTCGGTGCCAGGAAGGCTCGCAAAGGGCCCAATTGTCCATTCAACTGGGGCGATGGCAAGCTAAAAATACTCCTCTTCATGGACTGTGGAACACCCTGCCTCTATTTACCTGTCTCCTAACCCCTCCTGACCTGTTTACAAGACTCTCCCCAGCGAAAGTAGAAAACACACCTCGTTGAAAATAACACTTGTGTAATAATTAGACTCGGACACGCTTGGCCGAGGTCCAGCAAACAAAAACACTCTAAAAATATCTGCAATTGGCTAGAAAATTGCTTGGTCTCTCCGGCCATGTGTCTCCTGCTGCTTCCACCTGGCTCTCGCACAGTCCCAGCATGAGAAGGGTGTTTTTTTACGTTTTTTCCAACTCCGGGATGCCTCTGTACTGTGGCACACATACACTCAAATATTGGATTAACCTCAAGCATGAAGCAAATGTACTCTCAGGAATGTCTGAAAAGTAGCATGGTTATAGCATAAAGCACATACTGTGCAACTTATATATATATGTGTGTATGTGTGTGGAATAGCTGGAAGAAATGTCATAGAGTCATTTCTCATTTCTTGTATTGATGCTTTCAACCATCACGAATTTCACTTGAAATTCTGGTGTAACTACCACAAACAGACAGAGGAATAGCCTTTGAGAGAGGGATTAGTCACCAAATTTTGAATTAATTGGCAACTATTTTGATAACAACACTTTCAAATCCTTTGATACCAGCTTCTCAAATGTGAATATTTTCTGGTTTCTTTTGTACTCTATTACAGTAATAGAGCCGGATATTTGACTGGATCTTTGTTGTCGACAAAAAAAGAAATTTGAAGATGTTACCTTGGGCTTTTCTGACATTTTATGAACGCACCACTAATCATTAATGAAAATGGCTAATGGACTGCCTTCCTAGTCTTTTCAAACTCTCAAAATGCTTTAACACATTCATACACTGATGGTGGTGGCTGCCATACAAAATGTCAACCGCTCATCGGGAGGATCTAATCGTTCACATGCCAATGGAACAGCCATCGGGAGCAATTTGGGGTTAAGTGTCCTGCCCAAGGATACATCGACATCAAACCGGGATTCAAAGCCTTAAAGATTTTGTTAACATACCTGTTCAAAGTACCTGGGGAGCCACTTTGGGTGCAGGTTTTTGTTCTAACCAAGCAGTTACACACCTGATTCTACTAATAAAAGTAAAAACTTAGCAAGGGCCCTAGGGTTGATTAGTAGAATCAGGCTACGTAGAATCACTGCTTGGTTGGAACAAAAACCTGCATCACAGGTCATCTCCAGGACCAGGGTTGGAGACCCATGGTCTAATGCAAATATTTTTGGAGTTTTATTCACACATTGTTTGAGGTATCTGTCCCTAGATTTCTGCCACCCTAAAATGACGGGGTTTAATATCATTTGAAAAGTTATTTACAGAATATAAAGTTATTCTGAAAAGCCCAACATTGACATAGTAAGGCAGTTGACGATAATTAGATCTGCATTTTTAAACTTGGTTCTACTGAACAGAAATTGTTACTTAACTTCAAAGTGTTTTCTATCAACATGTGCATCCTGAGGCTTGACCAAAATCACATTTCACAATTTAAAAAATACATCATCACTGAGGCAGATGGGGAGGAAGCAGGATCACACAAACCGAATGCTGCATAGGGAAGATTCAGTTACACAATTTGTGTACAAATGCTGGTTGGTTATGTTACTATAATGGTAGTCAGGTTAAAGTAGGAGTCATGAATAGAACTAGTGTAGATGCATCCATTAAACCAGATATATAATTGTGCACAAGATTAGAAAAAAATGCCTGTAGGCTGTTTACAAGGGGTGTTGGCTGTTGGCGAGTCTGAACATACAAATATGTTGATGGAATACAGTCTAGATGCCAGACCAAAACAAATAAACAAATATTAAGACAGACTTAAAAAGGCCTTTTCATAAGATAAACACATCATTCTGCCCTTGATTAAACTATTTCATTGAAAGCTGGAGGATACAACTCACCTGCAGTTAATTTGTTTCATGAAATCTGAAAACATTATTTTGTTGCCTTTTTTTGTCCAGTTGAATACATTTCAATATTTCTTATTACTGCCAAAAATATTCACCTTTCAGCCAGCCTTTTAGGTATTAGATTTTAGAATTGTGGTCCACTGTCTTTTAAAAAAGACCCTTAGAAATGACATAATCTTAACATGTCGCTTTAATTCTTAGCTGAAACCAATGTTTTTAGCCTAGACTGTCAACAATTTATGTGTTTGATATTTATTTGCGTGGTAAATACCGGGTGAACTCATTGACTCACCCTCTCCAGACCCATGCTGTCCAGGTCTAGTTTCTCCATGTAGCGCCCAAAGCTCTGGAAGGCGTTGTCTGGGATGGTCCTCATGGGGTTCCTCCCCAGCGTGAGTTCCTCCACCACACGCAGTTTGCTCATTGCCAGGCTTGGGTAGGTGGACATCTTGTTCCTGTCCAGGTGAAGTATAGCTAGGTTCTCCACGTCATCCAGAGAGCCCGGCTGCAGGGTTGTGAGCTCATTCCCGCTCATGTGCAGCCAGCGCAAGTCTTTGGCACCCGCGAAGGTGCCCACCCGCAGCTCCCTGAGCTTGTTGTCATTGAGCTGCAGAATGAAGAGGTTGATCATCGGCGAGAAGATGCCCTTAGCCAGGTCGCTGATCTGGTTCCCATCCAGGTAGAGGTAAGTGAGCTCGGTCAGGTCATCGAAGGCGCCGGGCTTGACGCTGCTGATCTCGTTGTTAGATAGGTAGAGGTAGATGAGCTTCTTCAGCCCCTTGAAGGCCTGGGATCCGATCTCTCGGAGCTGACAGTGCTGCATGTGCAGAGAGATGAGTCCCTTGCTGTCGGCGAAGGCCCCGGTGGGTATGGCGCCCAGGTTGTTCCTCTGCAGGTTCAGCAAGCGGGTGGCCTCCGACACCCGGGGGATCTTCTTGAGTCCGACGTTGTCGCAGATGACGTGCTGGAGGTCACCGTGGCAGTGGCACAGGTTGGGGCATTGGCCCGGGGCGCCCTGCACCGCGGGGCCCAGGACCAGGAGGCAGGTCCCTAGCAACAACCAACTCACACAACGCATCCTGACAAGACTTCTAAAGCGCCCGCCAACTTCGTTAAAGAGCGTCTTCCCAGCCTTTTAGCGGAACAAAAAAGGTGCAGGAAAAAAAAAAATCCTCTGAGAGAAGCGGCGTTGAGGAGGGTAAAGAGGGAAGGCAACAAGTTGAACTGAAGTGTGTTTGTGTGTGTGTGTGTGTGTGTGCGTCGAGGAGAGAGAAGCAGCGTAAAGGTGACGGAGCAAAGTTGGGCAGTGCAGAGAGACATTCACTTTGAGAGGCGGATGGCTAGTCAACAGAACACACAGCGCTATTTATAACATTTACTTGAGGAAAAAAACGAGGAGGGCTTGCCAAGGTATTAGAGTGTGAGGTTTGCAAGAGGAAGTCAAGTGTCTATGAGAATTTAACCCTAAACGAGCAGGAAAACGATATACAGTCTCTTTTTTTTTTTGCATAATTTGCAACACTAGGATGCATGTTTGCAAACGCACAAGCAAATCATAAAAAGACATGCTTCCGTTTTGTGTGTTTTTATCCGTTTTACAGCTTTACAGTGACCTACAGGTGTCTGTTTAACAACTTGGCATTAGGTTCAAGTTCAATCTGTGCACCAGACATCTCTATTGTTTTTCAGTCTGCGGTGGCAGGAAAAGGAGCTATTCCTGTTTTATAACCGATAATCGTCTCCAGATGGCTGGCAGGAGGAGAGATGCTGTTTCAAGTCATACCAGTCGCGAAAAAGATACCATCCCAGGAATGACAGCTTGAGATTCCACTTTACATTCCCGTGTGCATTCTTTCTGTATTTTTTTTTTCTTTTTTGAAAATGAGTGATGCGTAATGGTCTTTAGCAGTGAAACCTGTGAGGTGTTACAGTGATTGTAGCTGTCAGGTTTCAAGAGACAGAGAAGCTTATGAGTCTCTTAATGAAGTTATTTTTCAAAGTCTGCTGCTGCTGCTGTTGTGAAAAAAAAGTACAAAAAATGTCCATATTCATTAGAAGTTACCTGTCGGATCTGAGAAAAACTTTATTTTTGGTGTTAACGACTTTTGATATTCAAATAAAATATATGGAGAAAAGTGAAGCAGGAGTCTTGTTACCTGGAATAGGTCTGTGGATGTTTTGGCGAAGATTGATAGACCCACCCAGGATAAATGGAATCTAGAGTTTACTTAACAGATCTAACATTTTATTGGGAATACCTTCTCCTCCCTTTTTTTATGTAACCTCTTCTAAAAGCTTATTTGTCCAACAGACATGACCCTTTGAATGTTATGTCACACATCTGCCTCTATGAATAGTGTCCTTTTCTTCATTCTAAATGGGTTTATCTCATCTCTTGCTGTGAAATTGTAATGAGACATATAACTCTTATCAGTTATGAGATCTATATAAATGTGATGGAGTAAATAATAGGACATGTAGAAAGTCTCCCACAACAGAAATTATGAAAAACATTAGTTGAAAATGCAATGTAAATGTGTGTGTGTGTGTGTGTGTGTGTGTGTGTGTGTGTGTGTGTGTGTGTGTGTGTGTGTGTGTGTGTGTGTGTGTGTGTGTGTGTGTGTGTGTGTGTGTGTGTGTGCGTGTGTGTGTGTGTGTGAAATAAGATAATTCTACTCAACTAACTACCAAAAACAAGATATTTTCATCTTTCAATTTTTGCAGTCGCAAATCATGCTCATAAACTCTCCCCTTAAAATTACATTTTCCTTGAACTAAGAGAAACTTTGTGTGAACAAACTGCGCAGACATCTATCACACATCACATTCTGACATCCAAAGGAAGGGACAAGATGAAAAACATACCCAATCTGTTTGGAATAAGAAATGGCTTCAAAAAGAAAAGCTTTATTAGATTAGGAAATTATGTTATTTGTGTCACGCATCCAAATACTTTCAGGTTCACTTCACCCCAACAGAGGAAGAGGAGGATTTTCTTGAGGCTCAGGCAGAATCTATCCATCTACCTGCTGCTCTGTGACATGTGGTTTGTGTTTGTGATTGACAGATCGGATACGGCACCACGGAGAACAGTCCTGTGACGTTTTGCGCTTCGCCGAAGGACAACATGGAGCGGAAGTGTGAGACAGTTGGGTACATCATGGACCACTTAGAGGTACAGACCTTGGTTTTCACTGTAATAAATGAGTGTGGAAATATGTTATTACATGTTAATAAGTTTGACCTGCTGGATCACAAGCATGCTTCATCAATTTAATTTAAAAAAAATATTTTCTATCATTAAGTTGTGTTTTATTTCTTAAATGAACATGATGGTGCTTAAAATCTTCCAAATACATATAAATATATATGTATGTATCTTCATGGTATCAGAAGAGAAGTGGAGAAGAAATGTGCTCCACGTCACAGTGACTGTGGAATGATTGTTGGTGCCAGAAAGGCTGGTTTTAAGTATCTCAGAATCTGCTGATCTCTATGTTGCTGATCTGAGATTCTTTTCATGTAGCTACAACAGAAGCTACATTTAGTTTACAGAGAAAAAAAGAGAGAGAACGAGAGAGAGAGAGAGAGAGAGAGAGAGAGAGAGAGAGAGAGAGAGAGAGAGAGAGAGAGGTGGAACCGGAGATTTGCAGCCGAATCTGCAGCAACAGTGTGAGGCCATTATGTTTACATGGACCAGGAATGTTTCCACCACTACAAATAATTCAGATTGTTATGGTGTCAAAGTGGGTGGTTTCTAGGTACAATTTATTTTCATTTTATTTATCCTTTATTTAGTCAGGTGCGTCCAGTTGAGATGGACATCTCTTTTACAAAGGAGCCCTGGCCAAGAGGGCAGTGAACACAAAGTTCCGACAAGAACTACTTTATGCAGTGGTTCATAGAAAAAGTCATTGAATTACATAAAATAGACATCAAACTTTACAAAAAAACCAGTGGCAGGTTTCTGTTTTAACTGATAAACGTTTAAAAAGGAATTTAGATCAATCTGTTTTAGACTTTTCTGGAGCTGGTTCCAGGACCAAGGGGCATAGAAGCTAGAAGTTGTCCTCCCAATTTTCCTGATAGTGTGAGGGATTGAAAACACCAAATCCTGTGAATGCTGGTTATACCCACTAGCAGAACGAATGAGAAGTTGTTTCAGAGAGTCAGCGAGCTTCATAGATCAAAGTTTGCCAATGCAGCCATCTCTGATAATGTAAAGACATCAAACCCGACTGTTCATATAATAAACAGTGATGGGTGAGAGAAACCACTATAATCATTAATGGGAAGGAACAGTCATAACAAGTCTGTTTTTTGCAGAGAGGTCACCTGTTCCAGACAAGGTCCTTCAATGGTAAAAACATGTGAAACAGGAGACTGGACATGTGCTCTAGACAAATGCAAGACTTTGTTTTACTAGAATTTAAACCCAGTTTAAGATAATTCATGCAAATTTTTAAAAATCAACCCGAATGGAACTAAATGTTTTTTGGAGGTGCTGAAGGGCTCATGACAGAGAGGAAGCACAGGAATAAACAAATGTGTCATCAGTGTACAAATGAAAAGTAGATGAATCAGAACTTAGTATTTCCACACCAATATTGTTTATATAGATCGTGAAGAGTATTGGTCCCAGAATAGATCCTTGGAGCACACCGCAGGTAATTGTCCTGGGAGCTAAACTCTGATCATCAACAAGAACTGTCTGTAACCTATCTGGAAGATAATTTTCAAACGAACTTACAGAGTTGACAGACATTATGTAACCTAATAATTAGGATGGTGTTGTCCATTGTGTTTATCATTATTATCAACACTCTGAATTATATCATTCAGCACCTTAGGGACAGCAGTTATAGTGCTGTGACCTTTTCTAAAACCAGACTGACATCATCACAAATGGCTCTACTAAAAGCCCATAGATAATATTTGCTAAATAAAAGTAATTTTTAAAAAAAAAAATGAAGCTACTTCTCCACAGTGTAAAATCGTGGACCCTACAACCGGAGAGCTTGTGCCTTTGGGGGCGATGGGAGAGATTCTGATCAGAGGCTACTGTGTGATGTTGGAGTACTGGAACGATGAAGCCAAAACCAATGAGGTCATCACTAAAGACCGCTGGTACAAAACTGGGTGAGTGTTCTGTATACAGCGTCATATGTTTTACATGTTTTTTTATTATTTTTTATCGATGTAACAACAGTACATCTGTCAAGACAGATGAAGAAAAACACTCTCTACTATTTTAACAATTACTGTCCCCAGTCTGTGCACTGATGTTTGAATGTTTCCTGTTTCCTGCAGTGACATAGGCAGCATGGACGAATACAGCTACCTCCGAATCGATGGCAGGATCAAAGACATGATCATCAGAGGAGGAGAGAACATCTACCCGGCTGAGATTGAACAGTACCTGCACACACACCCGAAAGTAAAGGAGGCGCAGGTGAGCTCAAACATTTTATGGCCGATTCTGTTGCTGCGAAAAAAGACGAATCTGTCCGCCTAGGTACATGCCTTTTCAGTGGAAATCAGCCACTGTCGCTACAAGTGGTACTTACAGGAGAGTGGTGAATTAGTTTCAGAATTCTTGGTGACAGATGTATAGAATCATAAGCTCCTCATGGTGTTTGGCTGGTGAAGGTCTGAAGATTAAAACATTGTGTTGACAGTGGATTCAAATGATAGACATTGTGCAGGATTCTTTGGTTTTCTGAAGAGTAGTCTGAAGAGAGATAAGACACTTGATCGGACTGATTAGGATGTGTTTTACTGTGTTTTACTGCTTAAATGTTGTACAGAATAAATGTGTTATTTCCCTTCCACTCAGAATTGTTTCCTGCTCTTCTTGTTCCTTCAGTTGGATGCTCAGTTCATTTGTTTCATTTGCAGAATGATGTATGTGTAGCGTCAGTTTTCACATTAATCGGTTCAAAGAGGAAGGTTCCTCCATGTTCACCTTGAATCTCAGTTTAACTTGTACACCTACAAGCAGGATTCATGACATCACAAGTAGTTTGAAGCCAGCTGGGTCCAATATGCAACTTAGACAAGTTTGACGTGGAAACTCAAAGCTTCCAGTGCAAAACAACTAAGAACTGACTTAACGGAATGGACGTTTCAATGAGGGAGAAGTAGGAGCTGTGATATAAAATAAATTCAAATCAGACACATCACAAATTAGTATTATTCCAAGAATCTTACAAAATATCTAGAGTAATTCTTCTAATTCTTGGACAGTTTTCTATTTTACTGTTAATTGTTTCATGAGCCCCAGAGAAAGAAACTGTATCTTAGCGACTTTATTATCAAATATTCACAAAAGCTGTGTAAAGCATAAAACATAAAAACTTCTTTGTCTCAGCTGCTTCTGTCTTGTTTTGCTGTTGTTCCTGTGTCAGGTGGTTGGAGTGAGGGATTACCGTATGGGTGAAGAACTTTGTGCTTGCATCAAACTGGTGGATGGACAGGACTGCACTGAGGAAGAAATAAAGGATTTCTGCAAAGGACAGGTGAGGCACAGTTGAACATTGCGTTATGGTCAGGTATTATTTTCAACTTACTTTTCAAAAGTATTTTCATTGGTATTTTTCACATATTCACATAACAGAGCTGAATAACAAGACAATGCATACAAATACAAAAAAATACAACTTGTATTAGATCAGCTCCACCCTTTATGTATGACATTCCTACTAGGTCTATTAAGTAAAAGCGAATGCAAACCTTCAGTATATTATAAAACAAACACAAATGCATCTTAAATAGAACCAGACTGGTGCAGAGAGGGAGTAAATAATAAAGTGTAATCAGAAGTCATATGATGCTGAAGATCCAAGCTAATATAAGTGAAATAAGGTTATAATTCTATAAACCATGAGTTCACATATGTTAATGAACCACTCCAGATCTTTTGAACCTTTCTTGATTTACTCTTCAAGTTGTACACAATCTTTTCACTAAGTATGCACGATGCTAATTTGTTCAACCATCTAGCAAATGTAGGTGGTGATATATCCTCCAATCGTAGCTATATGGCGTTATTTATTAGCTGTGATGTTAAATTTCATCATAAATGCTTCTTCATCTTCTCTTTTCAGATCGCTCACTTCAAGATTCCTCGCTACGTGCTTTTTATAAACAGCTACCCGCTCACTATTACTGGAAAGGTAATTTCCCAAATTCTCTCCACTGAGCTCATATATTCCTACATGCTATATAAAGAACATACGTTATATTAATATGTTGTATAAGATAACATGGGTAACATCAGTGCTATAATAAGCAGCTGCTTTAACAATCTGTGAACAAAAAAACCTCGATTCCCCTTTGCTTCTTGTGTTTCTCTCCAGGGACGCCATTTAAAATAATTGACTGTAGACTATGGCTTTGTGTTTGAACAGCCCTGCCCTGCACGCCCCCAGACAGGAGGGAACGGGAGCAATTAGCTAGTCTGCACGCACACCGCGTGCTGTTAGAGGCTCGTCCCCAAAGCGCCGTATCAGATCAACCACACTCTCAGTTCTGTTCAGTTTACTTTCATTTCGGCGAGATAATCCGCTCGGTGTGGACAGGGCTTTCCACAGAGTTCAGACGCAATGAAACGATTAAAACACGTTGAATAATAATAATAATAATCAGTCAGCATACTTTCCCAGTCAGGCTTATCCAGATTTTAGTTTGTAAGCATTTTGTAAGCCTGCAGATTAGTTGGTGCCCTGTCTGGCTGATTTCAGATGGAGGCACCAAAATACTGCAGCGTTTTTGGTCAGCATGGATTTCCCGAAGATTTGCCCCCCTCTTAAATTTGGGAGAAATAATGTGATGCATAGATATACAGACTACTGTTAGGTAATCTGTAGTAGTTGACTACCTATTGTGTCTGCAGTACTGCAGTAAGATTCCCTTATATTAATTAGCCAATAATAAAAGTATTTGAAATAAAGAACTCATGAAGTTATGTTGAACCTTTCACAGTTTTTAAACCCCCTAATGATTTCTATCTTCTAGTTGCCCAACTGACTAAATAGATTTAAATTTTTTGTTCATCATTCAAAAATATTGGACTTTTATTCCCTGAAAATGACTTTCAAATTGCTACGTGCAGCTTCTTTGCAGCTTGCAGGAACAATTTCCAAACAGTGTTGATTTACTGTGTTCTTCTTTTGTTTTTTCTTTCTCCTTCTCAGATCCAGAAGCACAAACTACAAGAGCAGGCTGAGAAGCAGTTGGGAATAGAGAAGGGAAAATGAGAAGCCACAGCTCACGCTGTATCCAACGCCTTACAGAAGTCATACATACCTGACTTTTCCACATTTTCTGCCCCCTTCTTATAAAGACATATCCCAAGGTTTGGTCTGTTCAATCCTTTACCTTTAGAGGGACGATGTGTAGCATTCCAATTAATTTATTAGCTAAAAGCAACATATTAATTCAGAAATATATGTCCCTGTTGATGTCTAATGGCCTCCTCCAGAAATATGACTTGCCCTCCCGAGCGAAAAATGTCTTATCTTTATTTACATTGCCCAGGTAACTCCTATGGAGGCTTCATTTTCTTCCTTCAGACGCGCTGGTCTGCAGGTGGAACGAGGTGCAGAACTCCATCTGATTTTCTTTGTTTCTCTCAGTTTAAGAAAAAAAAAGCCTCAAAATCCAGCTCTTTCACGAGCATCCCTCACTTGATGTACTTAAAGAAGACTAGATGTACCCAAGTCACTTTTGTTATCCCGATTTTGGGAAATAATTACAATTACTTACCCCCTTACAGTGCTGATGCACTTGAGGTACTAATATATATCTTTTTTGAATACAATTTTTAATTAAATTAAAAATACCTTACTGTTGGCACCTTTGTCCTGTTGGACTCAAGCTAGCCTCATGGCTCTTAGCCATGATGTTATCTCCTTATCAGATCCCTGATCTATAAACTCTAAAATGTATGTCACTTTGGATAAAAGCAGCTGCTAAATGACAGTGTAACACTGTAACTCTGGAGGAGCAAAAGGAATCCCATTGGAGCATTTTTAGAATTTAGTGAAAACACTTTTCTTTTGTTGAACTAGGGGTACCTGACAAAGTCAAGAATCCCCGATGCAAAAAAAGGCTAAAAAAGCTGCTCTAAAAGGCTAAGACTTGAAAATTGTTGTTCATAGATGGCCGCCATCCAATCTCACTGAACTGGAGCTATTTTGTAAAAAAAAAAAGGTGGCAAAAATGTGGAAAATTCAAGGGGTATGAATATTTTCTCACTCTATAATGTCAGGAATCTCTGTCCATTTCTATGCTTCTTGACAACTGTTCATCTGATCGGAAGGTAAATGTGGTGTTGGATTTGGTGAAATTTGCCCAGATATTGGTGCGATAGCAATGAATTGTACTTTTTGGTCTGAAACTTTTAAACCATCAATCTAAAAAACATTTTTTTTGCTGGATTCTGCAAGTGCAGTTTAAATTCCACTCCTCTTATATGTTTGTAACACAGAATTGATATTCCGTACAGTTTTTTTCAGTAGCTGGCACTCAAATGCCATGGGTATGGCTTTTACTATAAAAATGTCATATGACATACATATGATGTCTAAGTGACAGATTTGGTGCCATTCTGCCATTAAGCTGTGCCATATCACCATCAACTATCTATAAAGGAAGAAATGTGTGTTAAACCGTCCTTCAGATATGCTGAGAACCATTCATCAGATGAGGGGTTCTCAATAAACAGCACTTCCAACTAGCAGCACTTCGTGGGCCAGGCATTAGTTCATTCCAAATGGGCCCCGTGCCTCCTGTAGACATGTGATAGATGGCTCTAAGCCATGTTCTGAGCCAAATTATTTTGTAACCAACTGTTAAAGGCTTGGGTATAGTCGTGTTCTACATTTGTCTTACTGTCAACTAATACAGTGAAAATCCTGTGATCCTTTATGTATTGTATGTTATATTTTCTTAGTATAATACAATTATGTTGATTATATTTTTTTATATTTAGATGAGACATTTTGAATGAGAACTGCCATGTTACTGACAAATCATTTACAATCTATTGGTCTAATAATCACAGTTGAATTTTATAATAAAATTTGCTTAAATATGTTCATGAAAGTAAAGGTGTTTTAAAAGGATTGATTGTGTGTGATGGAAGTGTGGAAAGAATGTGGAGCATGACATAGAATAAAAATAACAGCAGTAGCATACAGCAGTGGTAGAGTGCAGACCACTAGACCACTAGAACCATCTGATAAGACTGTTTTGTAGATGCTTTATAACAGTGTAGGAAACCTGAGGCCAAAATTATGGAACTGCTATAATCAAGAATAAATAAATTAAATAATGACTCACTACATGAATACATTTACCAGTAAATTCACGTTTATTTAATTTTCCATTTAATTAATTTATGAAATTAATTTGTGTATTTTTCCATTTTATTTAGTAATTTTAAAATGCATTTATTAATTCATTAACTAATCAGACCCATTTTCACCTCAATATATAAAATCTCATCTTATCTCATTTTCTATACCTGCTTATTCCTCATTAGGGTCACATGGTCTGCTGGAGCCAATCCCAGCACATTACTGTGAGAGGCAGGGATACACCCCAGATGGTCACCAGCCAATCGTGGGGCACACACACCATTCACTCACACACTCACACCTACAGGCAATTTAGAGTCACCAATTAACCTCAGCATGTTTTTGGACTGTGGGAGGAAGCCGGAGTACCTGGTGAAATAATGCACAAATAATAGGAAACAAATACTACATTAAATAAATTATTTTAAATTTTGGAAATCCTCCATACAAATGTATGTCATTGTGGAATTATAGTGAAATTTCCTTTTTTCTGGGGACCCCTGGGGGGACGCCGGACCACACTTTGTGAACCACTGGTATACAGGATCACAAATAAACATATACTTTGACCATGTATCTATTGCCCCAGTGCATCCTGGGACATTTAACAGCAATCACATGATCAGCACTAAATGAATCTGATGAGACCTGATAGGATTATTTTTAGGCTGAAATAATCCAAGAACAGGGTCCAGGAAAAACCTCGATCCACAAACGTGTTAAAAGGCTGCTGAGCCGCCGTTCCCACGTGAACATGCGGCGTCTTAAAAATTCAGCACTTGAACCTTTTGTGAATCACACAGTTCTCCATTGTTCTTCTTTTTATCGAGCAGAAAGCTATAAAAAATCTTTTTATACATCGACTGGAAATAAACCTCACACCACATTATTAAAACCAGGCCTGGGTGTTTCTCTTTTTACGGGAAGAATAGAGGTATTTTTTATTGATCTCGGTGGCAGGTGCATGCCTCTTAAGCCCTTGGAATGTCTTTGTGGTGTTTAACAGGAGCGAATATCACAGTCGCACACCCAAAGCTGCGAAGAATTTCCTCTCAAGTCTTAACTTGAGACCATGTGCAGCCTACCTGACGCTGGGCCGAAGGATTGGATGTCGTCTTCTGTCTAGACCTGAAGGACTCGGCCCAGAAATAGCTCCGAGGAGCCCAGAAGAAAACAAACGACCCTCCTGCTTCTCAAGGAGGAACCTCAAGGTTTATTTTACAGTCTTTTTTTTTATTTGACATATTTTGGGGTTTGGATCGAATGTCTCAGGACATGGAATTCTTATCTCAAGTGCCAAGTTCAAGAGTCAAGCATTCGCCGTGGGTCTGAGGAAATCACTTGAAACCCAAAGGAAAATATGCATGAAAATAGGCAATGAGTGTGTTTTTACAAGCATGACTTGGTCAAGAGATGTGGCCCGTTTCTCTCTATACAATTAAGACTTGTTTGAGAATTGATAACAAAATTGTATTCCCACAGTTTTGTTTGGCCTTTAGCTATCAACTGTATTAATTAGTTGATGAACTAATTCAGTCTGTGTTGCCAGTAGTCGATATTTTCAAGAAAAATGCTCCAGTCTCCCTCATGTGGCAAGAAAGAGCACAACACTTAAAATTCAAGCACCTTCTCTTGACATCCACATTTTGAGGGAACTGCAGAAGAACGCCCTGACAGATTGAATCTATTTTCAAAGGAATATGCACAAGAAGAGAAGTCATAGAAGGAAGAGAGCAGTCAGAGACGTCACTGAAGGAGACAAAACATGTTTTTACACTCATTTCATTCTTCTTTTAACCTGGAGGGAGGTGCTGCTTTTGTCTCATTGATGGAAATATCACAAGTTCTACATTTTCACCAATACATTTCATAGTCAACGTGTGTGGGCAGTTAAAAGATGTTTTAATCTTTCCAACAGTTTGGGGGAGATCTTCTCCTGCTTCAAGACAAACACCATGACCAGTTTTTTCCTAGCTTGGTATGGAAGAACTTGACTGGCTGCACGGTGCCCTGAGCTCAACCCAAACATCAGTTTTGGATCTCACTGATGCTTTTGTGGCAGAATTGGAGCAAATCCCTGCAGTCAGGCTCCAAAGGTCTGGTGAAAAGCAGAAGCTGTTATAGCAGCGTATTAATGCCCAGGGTTCTATAAAAAAAAATCTCCACAGTTAAAACTATCCAGCAGCTGTAGCTTTGGCTGCAAAGTTTTAATCTTTGGGAAGTGGGATGCCAACTGCGGTCTGCTGCTGTCCCTGCATCTGCTGCTGGGCCTGGGCCACCTGCTGCTCACTGCAGCAGTCCTGCAGGAACACGGCGGCCAGGTTGCGCAGGCGGGGGCTGGCGGAGAGGGAGAAGCGCAGCATGCATTGCAGTATGGCCACGTCGGTGATCTCAGAGCACGACGACGGCGTCATAAGGTTCATGAGGGCGGTGATGGCCGACAGGACGGTTTCTTCCCTCCGGCTCGACAACCGGTTCGTGACCAAGGCGATGCCGCCGCTCCGCAGGATGATGTCTCGGCATTCAGGATCCATGCTGAGGTTACACAGCCCCCCTGAGAACAGGACACACGTTACTTAAAGTGATAAACGCTGAAAGGTTTGCTTATCACCATATGGATGTGATACTACTCACCCATCCCAAACTCCACGAAGTTCTCGTTGTCCTCAGTGAGCATATCCAAGAACAAGTCAGTCACCTGCAGCTCCTTCAGGTACTCCATGTTCTTCGGGTCGTACGCGAAATTGGCCAGGTTAGCTAGCACTTGCTCCTTTGCCTCTGATGTAAAAACAGATTAACAGGTTTTAATTTTTACTATAAGAGGCCCCATTTAGAAAATATCTTTGTCACAAGTTTTTTAATAACCAAATTCAAAGAATCTTTATTAAGGATTTTCAAGAGGTAATGAACCATATCAGAATCATACTATTCAAAACTGACTGACAATTGTTATTGTCTTAAAAGATTTATGCATGGGAGAATTAATAATAGGTAAAAAAATGTCAAGTGTTTGAAGATTGAACCTTTAAATATAAAAAAATAAACTCAATGTAATAATACTATACTGAAACTGGCAATAAATCATCAGAAAATGAATCTGCAACTATTTCTATTATATAATGATCAAGTAATAGTTTTGAGTCATTTTTGAAAAGGAAAAAATGCAATTTTTTCTAGTTCCAGCTTCATAAATGTTAATATTTTAAAGTAACTTTTTTTTAATATATTAAATTCAGGGCTGAACTATTATTTCCATTACCGATTCATCTGTCAATTATTTTCTTGATTTTTTATCCCAAAGTCTAAAATTACAAATGATTTGTTTTGTCTACAAAGAAAAGATTCTATTTACTGTCATATAGGATTAAAGAAAGCAGGAAATACCCACAATCGAGCTGGAATCGGAGAATTTGCACAAAAATATGTTTAACTTAGTTAAATATAAATTGGTAATAGTCGTACAATGTAATAACTGGCAAACAATCTTTGCAGCAGGTGTAATTTAATTTCCTATCTTTAGGTTGTTAATAATAAATGAAACAACACGATTGTAAATGACTTGGCTTTAAGAAACTGATCAACATTTTTCACATTTTTTAAATAATCAATTAATCTGAAAAATAACGGACAGATTAAATGATAACAAAACATCGTTAGATACATCCAAATACATTCTTTGGTTGTGCAATTAGAGGACTTAATTAATATGGGGAAGTAAATTATGTTTTATAAAACTTTACTGAACCCACCTTCACTGTCTGTGTCCTGAAACTCAGTGACCAGAGTTTGTAAATATTCGAACCGGTCGGAGCGATCAGACGAGTCTTTCCTCCACATCTTTACCAGGATTTACAGATCACTTAACCACTTCCAGTAGAAAAAAGGCATAACACACCTTAACATTCTTGTTTCGTACTCGTTCACATAGACATATGTCTATGCTCGTTCATTCCAAGCTAACTCATATTTTGGTCCGTCCCTTTAATGAGTCCGCCCGACGGAACTACGGCTTCCAAATAGTTTAAAGTTCCGCTTAAAAATATTTTTAAAAGAAATATAATATACTAACTTTATAAAGTGTCTTCTAATATTAGATTCAATGTCAATCCAGTATGTGCGGTTAAAGGCACAAAACAAACGTTATCCAAAGATCAGTCGTCTCTCGCCATTGACCGCCGCGTCTCGAGGTAACCGGAAGGCGGAAGTACTTTGCTACGCTATTGCAGTTGCACGAGAGCAGTGATGGGCCTGATGTAGGTAACTTTAATGGCCAATTTAAAGGTCAGCTAAAAATCTCATGTAGGTTAGTTTCCTGTTTGTATCTGGACTCTTCGCCGGGACTTTCCTGCACTCTTGGCTATAATGAAGCAAGCCAATTTTTCCGCTAAGAAGCGTTTTACAAAGCCAATCTTGTTTGGAACCCTCGTTTTTGGACTAGCGACTGCTTTCTTCAACAGGTGTGAATTGTCGCATGTTTTGGCTTCATTATCTTGTCTTGAAATCTTAAATATTTAAGGCTACATTGTCTGTATCAATTGTACCTGGGGCGTGTCCTTTAGACACCCCTGCATGCTGACAGCTGATGCAATCTATCAATTATTTATTCCAATATAATCATTTCCAAATTTTAACAGTGAAGTGCCCATATGAACACCAGTGGACAATCAAGTCTACTTTCTTTGTTGACGAGGAACATTGGCACAAAAATACTGAAGATATCTTGATTTGACTCATTTGAGCTGAAACCTCACATTAGCTGCAGCTACAATTATAAATACATGTTTGCACAGGAAGAAGCCTGGTTTTGTCTCCTATCACTGACAATTTAAGTGCATTATGAAGGGATTTTCTAGAAGAGTAAAGTTATTTATGTGTAAAATTGGTGGAGGCGCCCTTTAAAATCATGAGCTTGACTATACAGAGGTTATTGTTACATTCAAATATAGATAACAAAATGCCCGGATTTATTAAAATGTATTTATTAAAAATAGCCATCACTATATCTTTCCAAATTTTAAATATTTAAGCCTCCAAAGTCTACATTTATTTAGACCTGCAATGATATTTTCTGGTTTTGTTCTGCTTTTTATTATTTAATCTTAATTTAAGGATGTTACATTGGCCTAGGCAAAAATTTGTTTGTTTTTGTTTATTTGGAACATTTAAAACAACAACAAAATAAGATAAAACGGTTAAAATGGAGAACAATATTATCTTTAAACATCTTGATTTACACATTCAAAAAGGAGGAGGAAGTATACTTTTATTTAATCCTACCACTCTATTACTCATATCTGTGGGATAACCATAGTAATGTAATGGTCATTAATATCAATAATATTAATATTAATGTGGTATGTTGTAATGTAACTCATTCCTAATCAACAATAGTAAAATAGCAATAATAATCATAATGAAGATATAATAGTCACATTAATACCAATGACAACTAGAACAACACTAGCAACAATTGAAAGAAGAGAAGAGAAGATAGATAAATAGAAGAGATTGAAGCTTGGACATTGTTTTAGCTCCATGTGCAGACTGTTTTACCCCAGCAACTAATAAAAATAATCTTTTTCTAGTTCTACACATTTGAGTTTTAAAGTTTATTTTTTTTACCTACAAATTGTACCCCTGTGTAAAATAACCAAAAAAGAAATAGATAATGAAAATAATTGTTAATGAAAAAAAATAGATTTTTGAAAGTTGTATTTCTAGATGTAACACCTTAGATTTCCCTTTCTCTTATTTGAAATACAAGACAATTAGAAACTCCCTAGCTGCCCCTTATAGTAGCTGCTGCTGTCTAATTGTGAATTCTACCCCGTCGGTCATTGTAATGCTCCTTTCTCCGTGCAGGCACATGTTCTTGGAGGACGTGGCAGAGATCAGGGCCAAGGAGCTAGCACACTACGACGTGAAGAGGATGGAGATACTGGAGAGGAGGCAGAGGATGTTGGAGGAGGTGGCAGAGAAGAGGAGAGGAGGGAGCAGCTGAACCTGGCAGACCTGGACTATTACTGACCTCACTGCTGTCCACAAAATGCCTCTGGGGCTAAATCTAATGTTCAGGGTCAGATTTTTTTTTAATCTTGCCACTAGGTGAACTCCTGAATAGCACTAAAGAGCCCAGCTAAGAGTTTCCCCTAAAAACCTGTTCGCAAAGCTGCTGAAACCAAGTTTTTCTGAAGGAATTGGGAGAACTCTTCCCCTAAGAGAACAGTCAGGGTCGACCCATTGCTACAGATGCCGTCGTGTGTCAGGAAACTGTGATGGCTGCTATGGGTCTCTGTCAGTAAATCCATGATTTAAAACACTGTAGGAAATATGTTGCCATATCCAAATAAATACTTAAAAAATAAAATGTAAGGCTCAAGTGTCACTGATTTAACATGAAACCCAGAACAAGGCTTGGGCACAGCTTTGACCCTGCAAGACAACTCTTGAATTAACTTAAGCTTTTTTTTTCCTAATTAAAAAATTTGCGCCACAATGATTCACAGCTGAGAAACAAACTCAATCATATGTTTAATCACAGTAATAGAATTCTATAATGACAATTTCCTACATTACTACCTATAATATTACTACTACTAGAAGAGTAAGTCTTTCAGAGCCAATCATGGCAAAGCTTCTGCTCCCTTGATCAAGGTGATGCCATTTAAAAAGCAACTCTTAGCCTTAAGATGTTTTACAGGCCCTGAAAGAACATAGTCTGAATCGCTTGTGTAAGGAAGACCTCATTATAACAAGGCTTTTAAATGTCACTGGGCTTCCTTTTAGCAGTAGATCTAACTCAACTTTACACATCAGTTTTCTAGTGAATAGTAAATGTATGATGCTGTGAATGTCTCGTGCAAGATGCCAAACTGTTTGAAATCTGGTAAATGCTGCGTCAGTGCATGACAACAGAATACATTTTGGACCATTGACACTGAAGATGTAATCAAGTATTTTGAGACATGAATATCGATGTATAATATAGAATAAAATGACTAAAGTGTTAAAACATGACAAGTCTTAAACATCAGCTTTTTTCTTGTACTGTCATGTTTGTCCAATGGGGGGCGATGTTGATTAGAATTTAAAAAGCCATTTCAGTGTTTCTTGCAGGTTTTTAGCTTTCATCAATGACCAATTTCAGTTGGAAAAGCCAAACATAATTGTGCATGTGTATCTACTATAACTCTTCTTTCACAGGCACATCAAATTGGGCTCTGGGAATTTGTTATAGTTAAGAAAATACAATTTCAACATTTTCTACATTAAATGATTCTATTAACCCCACCAAAAGTAGTTTTAGTAATCTATTATTAGCAGGCATAATTCCCCCTTCATTAAGAATTGACCAAGCATTACGAAAGTAACAGATGGAGTATAATTATATATTTTATTAAAACATGCCATAAAAGAAATCTGACATAAATCAAACCTACGACAATAACAAACAAGCAATATTGCACTTGCATGGAAAAAAAAAGATTAAGTTCACACCTGTTCAAAGTGCTTACTGAAAATTGTACAGTACTGAAAATCTTTTTTTTTTTTATTGTAGATGCTGTTTTCTGATAACTTGGAAAAGAACGCCAGCTTCAGCAGGATAAAACATCTCGACCACAGAATCCAAGAATGCTGGTTAATTGATCCGAACGCTATGACAGCGCCAATTAACTGTCTGTCTATAAATAAACGATCAATATGACCAATACTGTACAGATCATGTCACATAGTTCAGAAGACAGGTGGTCTGTTAGACTCACTACAATGACACAAAAACTCCCCCTTTCAGTGTTTTTTTTTCCAAGCTTTGAAACCAAATAGAAATAAACAAAAAATAAATAAAACGACTAACAGGAAAAATCCCTCCACATCTAGACAGCTGATATTTTGTTTAAAACATTAGCGTCTGAGGCTCATATGGTGAACATTTTTAAAACATCAATAATTAATGGAAACATAGGCCATCTGGCACGTGATTATTAAAGACATTTGAATGTGTTGACCCATTTTTCTTTTCTTTTTTCCATCTATGGGCTTTGTAGTGGATGTGAGTGCACTTAACTGTTGCTTTAATTGAAGTTATTGCTGTAGAAGGCTTGAAAAAGATCTCTATAACCCTTACCTGACAAACAAATTTCATATTATTTGCATATTATTTCCATTTTTCGATGACACGGTGCACTCAGTAACTATTTCACAAATCAAGGGAGCTCAAGCGTGTGTCAAAGTAGAGGACGTGGCCGTGTTATCTTTATACAAGCCAGTGAACAAACAGCATACACAGTTAACACGGAAAATATACAGACGTGGACCCATAATTACAGCAGGAACGGAGCACAAGTGTCGAGTCAGAGCGAGTGAGAGAAGGTAACAATACATCAACGTTTTACAGTGTTAGTCGCTCTGTGTTGCGTCACCTCCTTTATTTTACGGTGGACGTGGGCTTCCGCTGACGGCGGGGTGGATCCGTCACACGGTGAGGGGGACCAGGCCAGAGGAGGAGGCAGCAGGAGGGGCAGTGATGGCTGTCAGGTTACCGGCTTCCAGGCCATTCACCGTCCTCCGGCTGGGAAAAAGAAAAAGAGAGATGAAAAGAGTGACATCAGCCCTGAAGGTCCCAATGTTGGATGAGTTATTGATGACACCAGAACAGCCAACTAACCCATTACCTGATTCGGACATAATATACTGTATCGGATCATGTTAAGATTCTTAAATTTAGATCAATCGCTGAGTCATTTTCAACTCACACAAATTAGCATTTTTTCTATTGATTTTGGAAGTTATTGTGCTGCAAGTAGTAAAAAAAAAAAAAAAAAAAAGCATTCTGTGCATTAAAGAGCCTTCTTACCAGGCTAAAAAGCGTGTTATGGTGCCCTCTTGGCCACTAAAATGCGTGTTAAAATGCCATCTTTGGAGCCAAAATGTGCTAAAGTGCCCTCTTAGTGTCATAGTTTGACTATGTTTTAGTTTTTAAATGATTTATTAATTCCAAATTATGGGAAAAGCACCACAAGTCCAAATGTTTTTGTTTAAAGAAACAAAAAAACAAAACATCCTCAGTCATAGGTCAAAATTTTGATGAAGTTTCGGATAATTTTGAATTAATTTACTCTTTTTATTAGACATTTATTTATGTAATTTCATTTTTTCCCCCTTGACAGAAATGGAGATGGAGAAGGGAATAAAATGTAAAATATGTACCAAATAGCCTGATTAAGACCCGCTCATGTCTTTCTTCCTGAAAGTCTCTCAGTTTGACATTAAGCTTCTGTATTTACAATCGCTGACTCTTCCCAACAGAAGGTCACGCTATCATTCGGTCCTCAGTATCTGCTCAAACAGTCTCCGTCTCACACACAGAGGAGGCTTCAGCCGCTAAACAATGCAACGCCTGTGCCGCTGAAAATGGAACTTTATCTCACAAACTGGGAAGGAACTTTGAGCCTTGTTCGACTGGTTCAACCCGCCTTGTTTTGTTTGTCATAGTCGGGCTGTGATTTGTGTTTGTTGAACGCTTTATCTCTGAGTCATGACTGCGGGAAACACCTTTCCAAGATTTCATCAGTACAATTCCGAAAGATGTCAAATGAGTAGTTACAGCCCTGCATGTTTCAGGAATCTGAAACGCCTACTGTCGCTAATTCGCATCATACCGGCGGTTTCTTGAAAGTGAGATTCAAAAGAAGAAACACTGAGGTCCAGCTAAGGCTGTTCCAACACAGCAGGTGAGCTCAGATGCTGTGGGTCACTGACCAGTGGTTGAAAGTGAGTAGCAACGCTGTAAATGTCCACAATGTAAAGGCCAGATTGTCTTTAAATGCTCAAATGAAGTGCAATGTTCATCCGTGTCTCCAGAAGAACTACAACTGATGAATGAATTCCACCAGTCAGGACCAAAGGCTCCAATTCACTGGATGACTTTTCAAAGAGGTATAGTAGTTAGTATATAATTATAGTTACTTAGTTATAGTGTAAACAATATAGATAATTATAAACAATTTTGTGGCTTCAATAAAAAAATACCATTGGTTACCATTAATCCCTATTGTCGCTAATTTGCATCAAACCTATTTTATGTGCTATAGACAAATTAATAATCTCTCTCTATTCTCTTATCTCTTATTTTAGCATTGAATTGAAAGCAATAAATATATATATATGCCAAAAAGGGCGACACGGTGGAGCAGGGGTTAGTGCTGTTGCCTCACAGCAAGAAGGTCACAGGTTCAAGACCTCCTTGGTCCTGGGTCTGGGACCTTTCTGTGTGGAGTTCTCCCCGTGTCTGTGTGGGTTTTCACCAGGTACTCCGGCTTCCTCCCACAGTCCAAAAACATGCTGAGGTTAATTGGAGACTCTAAATTGCCCGTAGGTGTGAGTGTGTGAGTGAATGGTGTGTGTGCCCCACGATTGGCTGGCGACCATCTGGGGTGTATCCCTGCCTCTCGCCGTAAACGCACTGGGATTGGCTCCAGCAGACCATGTGACCCTAATGAGGAATAAGCAGGTATAGAAAATGACTGACTGAATATATGCCAAGAAGTCAGGACACACCTTCTCATTCAATGTGTTTTCTTTATTTTCATGACTATTTACATTGTAGATTGTCACTGAAGGCATCAAAACTATGAATGAACACATGTTTATGTTGTTATATACTTAACACAAAAAAGGTGAAATAACTGAAAACAGGTTTTATATTCTAGCTTCTTCAAAATAACCACCCTTTGCTCTGATTACTGCTTTACACGCTCTTGGTATTCTCTTGATGAGTTTCACCTGAAATGGTTTTCACTTCATAGTTGTGCCTTATCAGGGTTAATTAGTGGAATTTCTTGCTTTATCAATCAATCACATTTTTTGTTAAGTACATAACTCCACATGTGTTCATTCATAGTTTTGATGCCTTCAGTGAGAATCTACAATGTAAATAGTCATGAAAATAAAGAAAACACATTGAATGAGAAGGTGTGTCCAAACTTTTGGCCTGTACTGTATGTATTTTTTATACAATTGTAAATATATTCAGGCATCAAGGAGTTAACTTGCTATCAAGCCCTTGACTGCGTGATAAAGAGAAATAGAAAAAAAAACTCATAGATTATATGAAATCAGACCTGCCTGATAAATATGAGTGAAGCTGGCTGCTCTGAAAACAGACGCCCTTTTGGTTTTGTGTTTCAATAATATGCATAATCTTTATTGGCTCTTACACAGCAGAAACATTATCCGCCGTCACACTGCCAGCCCCTGATCTCACCAGCAGCCCAGCACAATAACTGACTGTTGTCGACACAATAGACAGGACAGTGACACAGCAGCATGAAACGAGACAGAACAGCACTTTTGCCGTTAAATATGATCGACTGTTAGAGAATAAGGCTGCAGAGCAAATCCTGTGACACGAGCAAAATCAAATATTGATTCTTCTAACAAGTATTTTTTCAGTATTCAAAACCAGATATAGAATAGTGTTGAAAATAACAGCAGTCCAATGTGACTAATCCAGATTAATCCTGGTTTTTATTACGTTTTTATTGCTACATGGCAAATAATTTAATAGTAGGTGCAGTAGATTCTCAGAAAACCAACAAGACCCAGCATTAATGGTATCACACTTAAAGCTGGGACATTGGGCAATTAGCTAAAAAGGGGTGTGTTCAAATAAATAGCAGTGTGGCATTCAATCAGTGAGGTCAATTTTGTGACAAAAAACAGGTGTGGCCCCTATTTAAGGATGAAACCAGCACTTGTTCAATATACATTTCTCTTTGAAAGCCTGAGGAAAATTGGTCGTTCAAGACATTGTTCAGATTGGAGAGGGGGAAACTTATAAAGAGATGCAAAAAATTAAAGGCTGTTCAGTTAAAATTATCTCCAATGCCTTAAAATGTCGAGCCACATGGCAGAAAACGGAAGACAACCATCAGAATGAGGTTACAATTTGCTAAAGACCACATCAACTGGCCTACAGAGAAATGGAGGAACTTTTTGTGGACCAACCAAGAAATGCAAACAATCTTGGGGTGGAATAACAGCTGAAAGGTGCCATAAGTTGGCTGACTCCATTCAGTGATTCACAGGATTGATAAATCCTAGAAACAAAAAAAAAGTTTGTACAAAATCGTTTCAAGTTTGTAAAGTTTTTTTATACTACCCGTTCAACTAGTTGCTCAATGGCACAGCCTTAAGAGCATGGTACGGATGCTGGGTCTCGTTGGTTTTCTGAGAATCTACTGCACCTGCTGGTAAATTGTTTGCTGTGTAGCAAACAATAAAAACTTGGATCGGTCTGGTTAGTCAAATTAGACCGTTGTTATTTTCAACACTACTGTATCTATGCTCAGTGGCATGCACAGGGAGGCAGGGGGGTGCGGTCGGCCCAATTGTTGAAAAACACACGCTAAAGTGCCCTCTAGGAGCCAAAACGTGCTAAAGTGCCCTCTTTGTAACTAAAAAGCATGTTAAAAAGCCTTCCTCTAAATGTGTCTTTTTTTTTCTTTCCATCCCTTCAAAAAGTCTGTGCACGCCACTGTCTGCGCTGTAGATCTCTGGCTCTAAATCTGTCACTGTACTGAGGCACAGTGGTGCATCGAGATAACTAACCACTCACACTCATACATAGACAAGGAAGACATCTATTAGGTCAGTGCAGAGTTTAAAAAGGTGAAGAGGAAAATTCCAGCACCATTACATCACCACCACCTCCACCCTTGAGTAGTTAGTGAAGTCATCTAGCCCACAATCATGGTTATTTCTACTTTATGAGCTTCTACACAGGGGGAAAGCCTTGTTATAATCATCATCATCAGCAGCAACATGCATGCGCCCCACCACACTCAGGTAACAGACATTACCCAGAATCAACGCGGGGAACGTGACCATCTCTGTCCTGCTGGGAAAAAGATACCCGAGTCATCACATCACATCATGTGTTACTAAAAGACATCCTTTAAAACACATCTGACAGGAATCAGGCTGTCACATTACACTGTAGGATTCTTCTCATAAATTATTCCTCACTCAACAGAGGTGTCAGGTAACAAAGCACAAACACTCTGTTACCTCAAGTCCAAATTTGGGGCATCTCCACTTTACTGGAGTAATTATTTTTTAAGCCATCTATTACATTTCCACACAGCCTCGTTCCAAAAAAAAACTATCCAGATAAATCAAGCTGCAAAAAAAAAAAAAAAAAAAAGAAATCTGATCAGGTGAAAGTATTTTGTTTTTGGTACAATTAATCCAATATTGAGCAGAATTATCTTGAATTCTCTAATTCCATTGGCAGCGTGTTTATGCTTATGTCAAATTTTATTTGTTGATGTTAGACTCGCCTCTCGCCTGCAATGGCTGCAGCAGACCCCCGTGACTCTAGTGAGGAATAAGTGGGAATAGAAGACCGACTGACTGATTTTAGACTATTTCATATTTTTATTTTTCTTTATTGTTATTATTCAAAAAATAAGAGAAAAGGTCTAAATTTATGCATAAAAAAGACAAAAATATGAGATAAAACCCCCAAAATTGGATTAAAAACTAAAAAATATTAGATAAAAAGACAACATTATATATAGTTCCTGAATGTATGTGCATTGTACTAAACATTTGTCCTTAATGGTATTTCTTTTCCCATTACATTACTTTAGTTTTGAAACCAGAAGCATTTTTGAATCATTTTTAAACCCTTGTATCTTTACTTCTACCTAAGTGAGGAAAGTGAATGCTTTTGACACCTCTGCTCACTCACACATCTGGGAGATTAAAGATGTTTTTTTCTTTTTTTGTTTCACTTACGCTTTGTCAAAATAGGACGTGTGTAGTGACTGTGAGTAGTTGGCTGTGTTGGCGTTGAGGATGTTGCTGTTGTCCAGAGCGAACGCCTTCCTGGCCTTCTGGTCCTTGGCGAAGTTCCTGCAGGCGGCGAGCTTCGACTCCAGAGCCTGAGGAGACACAAAACGGGGGATGATGCTCTCCTTCACACGGGGAAAAAAAATCAGGGACTTTCTAAAGACAGGCCGGGACAGAAAAGGAGACCCGGAAACCGAGAGATTAACGGTTTCTGGACGACTCACCCCAACTTTCCGGAGTAAATCACTGACGATGTTGAGCGCTGATATTCTCGCTGAGGGAGTTAACGGCGAGTTGCTGCTGTAGCCGTTTGAGAGCGCTGGACAGAAGAGGGTAAATGAGAAGGATGAATCAGGAGATGATGGTTTTATCAGGAAATTAAATTCTACTTAAATTCAATTTTAATCTTTCATTTGCCACTCTATGTCCTTAATTTATGCTGCAAACTAATATTGTACGCTCTTTTCGCTGTCTATATTTTATTATTGTTGCTTTTTTATTCAGGTTTTATTATTTTTTTTATTATGTTTTTATTTTCCAATTTTTAATGTTTGTTTTTATGTGTGTATGAAGTGTGCTATAGAAATAAAGCTGCCTTGCCTTGCCTTGAAAATCAATCCATCCCCTGAGTCATGCCATGGCTAAAAATACACGCATTGGCACACATGCATTCCTTGATTGCAAGCTTATAAAACTTAAGGTGTGGAAATTGATGATCAGCTGTTGTGAAGGTTAAGGAACTGCAACAGAGAATGTATTTTAAAGAAAACTGAACAGTTTTAATGTTGGTCGTTCTATTCTTCTGTTTTACACAGTCGTATCTTTACCTTTGGTTGTGTGTAAAAATCAGGCTGAATGTATTCCTCTTGTACAGATGGTGCATATAAACAATAATAATTTATATACCTATATATTTTATTACCTGCAGATCAGCTGGCTGATGTTTACATATCATGTGCTAATGTAGGATCTGATTCTCGGGGATTGTGTAGGCCATGTTTGTTAATGCTTGTTTTGTTGGATTTAAAGATGGTGCCCATTCACTCATTTGAAAATTGGTCATCTGCAGCAATAAAAAAATTTCATGGTTTTATATAAAATATAAAACTTTCATGGATTAAAAAGTCATAAAACAAATTGATTTACTTAAATATATATCTGGATTTTTTTTATGCCACACCCTCCCCATGAATGACTTCAATACATGTACATACGATTAAATAGAATACAGACTTCCCAGTTTATATTTGCTTGCTGAAAAGATAGAAAACACTTGAAGACAGGCTGCCTCTACCTGTTGGGTTGGCAAAGGCATTGTCCAGACCTTTGCTCAGTGGGGTAGCAGGGAGGGAGAGAGAGGCCTCCACAGCAGTGTCCATCTTCACTATGTCCTGTGTGGGCGAACTAGGGGCAGACATCCGGGTTACATCTGTCTGCCTTTCACGAACAGCAAGCTCCTGCCGCAAGTCTGTAAAAGTCAAAATAAATGAGATTAAAAAAAAGGAACTGTGATCAGATAAGGGCACAAAATCAATGGGAAAGTAGATGTATCAGCAAATCAAATAGGAGGGGAGATGCAGCGACTGTATGTTAATGAGCTGCAGCAGTGACAGACATCTTGGCTCATTAGTAGAACATAGTCAGTAATCACCTCTAGCTTCATCCTTCAGTCTCTGCACAGAGACGAGAAGCGATTCCTTCTCGTCCAGCTCGCTCTCCAGGAAGGCGTTCCTCTCGATGGCCTGGTTCAGACGCTGCTCGAAGTTCTCCAGAGACGAGATGGTAGCTCTGACAAAGGAATGGAGGAAACAACATCGCAAGAAAATCAAAATCAAACCAGCAATTGATTCTAATGCCTTTGTTAATTGCAACTAACTAGGGTTGCAAATTACTAGTGAATTTCTGATAAGCTTGTGAATCTTTGGAAAAATTCAATTCAGATGTTTTGTGCTTTGGGCTCCAGGGATCTAGGAACCATCTGTGCATGTGATGGAGGTGCCCTGTGTTAAGCAGTGTGCTGTGCAGTGTGATTGAGGAGTGTCTTACATTAAAGGAATAGTTTAACATTTTTGAAAATTCACCCATCGTCATGATTTTCATAGGCATAGCAATAGGTGTTTTACCTTTTTTTGTTGATACAAACGGTTTCCAGACCAACTATGCAGCTAATCTTTTCTGTATTGGCTTTCCTCATCAAACCTAAACAAATACACAATCCTGAGTATTTGCTTCATGTGTTGTAATGTTACATTATTATCTCATAACGTGGTGAATGTGCAGGTCAAAACTCGTCCACCATAGCGTTTTGAAGTTGCTGGATTGTGAATTTGCTGAGTTTGATAAGGGAAACCAACAAATACCATTAGCGATGTGGTAGAAGCTGAGCAGCACATGGCTCTGCTCCACTAGCCTGAAAACAGCTTGTATTGACAAAAAAGTTAAAGCGGCTATTGCTATGACTATGGGAGTCATGACGATGGGAAAATTTTTTAAAAACTTAGATCCCTTTAAATCTGATTGTTTTAGCCAAGATTATGCTGCAATACGTTTTTCCCCAAAATAAGTAAGTTCCCTATTAAGGGCCAACCTTCATTTTTTGTAAATGTTGGATTTATTCCTGTATATTCCAACATATTCCTGTTAATTCCCATGGAAAATTTCCAACATTCCTGGAATTTTGCAACCCTAATTGCAACACTGCATTAGAATGTCAGTCCTCAAAATACAGTACCAGGTCTAATGGGCAAAAGACACATTCACCTTCACATCATATATATAAATATTGTGACACACAATATTAAGCTTCCATCACATGCTACTTGGTATTTTATCTTCATGAGCATTTAGAGCAGAAAACAAACCTTTTGGCTCTTTCTAAGTCGTCGTTGGACTGTTCGAGCTCTCGGACGTATTTGTGCAGCTGCTCCTTGATGCTGCGCGTTTGTCCGAGGTCGTCCTCCAGCACGGAGATCTGCTTGTAGCTCTGAGAATACTGCTGCTCCAGCTTCTCCTGAAGGGCAACACGGGACGAGATAATGATCCCACACATTTGATATAAGAGTCAAACCCATTTGCCCGACACACACCACACCGTCTTATCCATTTTTCAGTGCTCTCATTATTTTACTGCTCTCCTCTGGTAGGCATGGAATGTGAAGTGTGACCTATATATCCACCAGCTCTGGGACATTCAGCTCGATAAATTCCGTCTGTATATCTGACCTATATCTGCTGTTAGTATTGAGTCTGGAACAACTGCAGCCGGCCACATGTGAACCAGCCAGCCCTGTCCATGAATCTTATTCAGCACATTTCAATAACACAACAGTGAAAGTGTTTAGATTTACAGTATTTTATACTCAGGCACCTATGGCTGTAGGAGGTTGTAAACTAATAGGGAGCGGTCCGCATGTGGAAGTGTCCTTGGGTAAGACACTGAATCCCAAATCGCTTTGGTGTGTGAATGATTAGATTACATCCCGATGAGTGGTTGGCACCCAGTATGAATGGGTGAATTGACACTTTGAGAAAAGCACCTTGAGGGGTCAAAATACTAGAAAGGCGCTGTACAAATGGAGGCAAAGGTTTACGATTTACCATGCTGTACGGTGATCATAAGCACAACATTATAAAAAAACAATAATGCTTCAGAAAATGAATTTAATGAAATAATTTCCCTTATGTATTTCCTGAAATTTTTATGTTTTCTGACATGTTGTTCCCCGCTCCCATAAATTTTCTAATGTTGGCCGGTCTCACTATCGGTGGGTAAATAAACGCCAGGCTAATATTAGAACCAATGTTTTTAAATGTCTAATTGAACACAAAAATATGCAGACTGTTTAGCTCATTAGAAAGCAACCAGAGCATTAAATTATTAATCCATGGCTACGGTGGCCTTGTCATGTGACATGTATGGTGGCCAATATGGGCAAACGCGCCACAATGGGAAAATCACTGGTAGGTTAACGTTGTTACCATAGCAGCTGCTATTGTAGAGGCTGCAGAGTGATGAGGAGATTACAGGAAGAAATGAAGAGGATGAAACTGAGGAGGATTAAACAAAAGTGGAGGATTTTTTTAAAGGGTGTTTAGACTTTGAAGAGGTGACCTGTCTAAACCAGTAAGTTGCCTTTTGCTAATGTTGTAAATGTTCTGTTTGAATACTGTAATGTAACTGTACTTCTTCAATAAATGAACCTCGTATTTTATAGGTTCAAATAGACACAAAATTGTGTTTTTCTTCATTCTACTGGTAGTCCATTTTGCCTAAATAGAAATATAGACCTGTCTCTAATTGTGGCCTGGTTCCAATAAAGGCCTGAGCCTCAATGCGCTTGATTAAATAAAGGCCTGGGCCTTTATTGGATTATTTACGGTATGTCTTTTTAATTGTGTGTTTTCTGAAACCTACATGTGTTTTTGTTTTAGTGTAATTTGCACTTGGTTTTATTAGTTTTAGGAAATGCATTTTCAGAAGTGTTCCTGTTTGAATTGTCTATTTATTTTCTGTAATGTTGTGTTGTGACTAATGTGTTGTGTATTTCAGAGCAACTGTTGTTTTTACAAAACACGACAAAAAAAGGGTCAACAGTGGGTGAATTTAAATCCAAGTAGAAGAAGATACAAGATGAAATAGGGAACCGTTTAGTATTATAAGAGTGATTTTACATCCCTGAATAGCCCAAATGGTGTGGTGCTGTTCTGAAAATGACCACATTCGCATTTTCATTCGCATTTTCTGCCAAAAAAAATGGTTTGAAAAACAAAACCAGCCAGACAACCTGGCACACATATCTCATCCCAGCTGGTGACTTTAGTCACCCAGCTGGAAACATGGATTCAGAAATGTGCCACCAGGCCTTTTGGTAATTATGGAGCGAGAATAAGAATACGAGACACAGCCTGATGCATTATTTATGAGACTCATGAAGATCGGCTGCATCGGCCCACTAAGGACAGAGCAGGTGTTGGTCTGATAAGTGCTAAGTCTAGAAAAAGAGAGGTACCCCGGCCCTCCATGAAGTGAGATTACCATTTAGATAACACATGAATTCCAGCACTTCTCACTCCATTCGTGTCCAGTAAATCACAGCTGTCTGAGACCCGCACCAACTGACACGGTGTGATATTGCTCTTCCAGAGCAGGACAACTATTCATTTTGTTGTGTGGGACGAGGTTTAACGATTTCTTGATGCTGTAGATCTAATCAAAATATGCCTGTGTCCCTTTATGTATCACCCCAATGAAGTTGCAGGCGAGACAAAAGCTGTGCAGCAGCTGTTATAGCACGACTTCACTTCTCACTCCCAAGAGGCTGCACTTAAGGATAAAATGGGTACAACAACAGCAAAAATTGTCATTAATTATTTACCCTTGCTTTGGTTCAGAGATTAAAATAACATACTGTACATCTACTGAACAGAATAAGTTTCACCTTATTCTAGTCAAGGGTCTAAGGACATGTAAAGCCTACTGAGGCAGCTCAGTGATTTGTGAATTTGGGCTATACAAATAAAACTGACTTGACAATATAACGCATGCATAAACACTCAGAATTCGGATTAGTGGACTATATAAATAACAGGGAGGGATTATGGCCACAGCAATGTGATGCTTTGCGTTTTCTAAATGCAAAATTACCATTTCAACAGCCATCAATGTCTTAATCAGACACCAGTACTTTCTCACCAGTAATGTGTAAAGTGGCAACCTGAGCAGAAACGATTTTCAGTACTGATGCAGAGACCAAGATCTTTTCCTTTATCTTATTATCACCAAACTCCTGACGGTACCTTGAGTGCTTCGAGGTCATTCTTGAGTCTCCGGTTCTCAGACTGCTGGTCCTTTATACGATGCTCGGCCTGGCTCAGCTGCGCCTCCAGCTCGGCCTCCAGCTCCCTGCTGCCCTCCTGGAACTCCAGCAGTTCCTCCTGAGCCTCATGGCACCTGCGGGCAGAGAGAAACGACGGCTTGAAACAACAAGTCAAGGCAGACAACACCACCAGCCTGGAAGATATGGCAGCTTTAATCTCATTATTGGTACTTTTTATCTCTATTCTGTCAGTCCTGGAGTCAGTCAGTCATTTTCTATACCTGCTTATTCCTCATTAGGTTCTCAGGGGACAAGAAAATCATATATATATATAATTTGCATAACCTATGCTGAAGAACTGGTTTAAGAAGGTGAATAATTAATAACTATTTATTAAGGATTAATTTGAGCTACACAGAGCAGGAATTGGGCAACTCATGAATATATATATATATATATATATATATATATATATATATATATATATATATATATATATATATACACACACACACCATGAACCGGATTTTTGAAGAAAAACAAACAAAACATATATGACCATATTGTATTGTATACCTTGGTTGTGGATGAGTGCACACACAGACCCAGCTTTTCTATAAATGGTAACTGGACTAACCATCATATGACCTGCAGTGCCAGAGGTGGCACAAAGCCAGAAAATCCATTTACAAACACGTGTTCACCGAGGCCAGAGTTTGAAGGCTTAATTTGCACGCTGGTGCTTCCTCTTCTCAGTGATTAGCCTGCCTTTAAAAATACTTCAGTGTGTCTGAATGCATAGTCTGAGGGAATCAATCTTAGAGCGGGCAGCCAAGACAGCTCATGGAACTTGATTTTCTGGCAATTTAAAACGAGTGTGTGAAATGTGTGTTTTTTTTCTCATGAATTATGTTGTTAAGTCAAGGCTTTTAAAACAATTACCGTTATGTGTTTTTGAACGGTTTGCAAAATTAAAGTTGATGCAATTCTGTAGTAGTCTTAAAGGAACATAAAATCCTAAAAAAAAACAAAGATCTGTAGGAGGAGGGTATGAGTCAAAAATATATCAGCTGAGTATTTTGTTTCATAAAATATGTTGATGATGGATGAAATATATCTGTGGTTTTTAGACCAGTTTTTCTTAAAAAGATCTGCTGTGCCAGGCTGGTTGTAATGAGGTTCACTAGTCTCTTTGAATAGCAAGACGCACTCCTCCAGCTGCAGAGATTTCAACACATGCACAGTAGTACTTTATATTTTCTTCTGAATATTTTCTCTATATTTCTGTGTAAAGTGAAAGTGCATTGTACATCCAGCTGTCAGTGCATCGTAAATACAACAAGATGCTGCGTTGGCATGTAAAACCTGCTTTTGTTGTTGTCTCATTGCATCATTAAAATACCATTGCACTTTTAATGCACCTGCAACACACCCTCTGACAGAAGAATAAGTGTCATTGCATTTGCTATTTATAGCAACATAACATGGGTGTTGGTGGTGAAATTAACACTTGTATGAGAGGAGACTAGCATTTACAATTGTTACGACTGTTTTGGAATTGTAAAAGTAGGGCCCTAAATAAAAAATTAAAGTCTGTCTGAAATGAAAAATGTATTTTTAATCCTTTTAGGTCACTGTGAGCTGAAAGGATGTGACTATCGTCATCTTGCCCAGAGCAATTTCAACCAATTACATCCACCAGTCATCAGGCGAGTGGTGCTCAGCGCTAGAATGTAAGCTAACGTTAGCCTTGTAGCTACTGGATTGATGCCGCTGCTTAATATGTCCAAGTTTCAATGGTCCAATTAGATTTCTTCCAGCGTTTTGTTTATACTGCTTATGTTGGAAAAATGTCAGAATATAATGATATACTCTTGAAATGCCATAATTTCAGGTGATTTTCCAATAATTTCTTAGTTTTTTGTACCACTTGGGGGCAGCCGACACAAACTGAAACAACGATTACAGATAATCTGATTCTAAGTTGATTCATTGAACAGTTGCCTGTTTTCACATCCAGTCAATATGTAGCATCATCAGCATTCATTCAGAGCTGTGTTTCTGTCCACCTGGTGAATGTAAGTCTGACATTCCCTCACTTTTATCTCTCCACCAACTCCTGAGGGAAATATCTGGCTCTCGCTAAATGCTCCGCTATGTTTACCAGCTAATCCCTAACTTTGTTTGTCTGCCATGTGATGCGGAGCAGGTAGTGTGCAGTGTTTTTTAGAGCCTTTTCGTTGAAAACAGCTGCCAAAGACGACAAAATTCGATATCGAGGCTGCCCTAGATACTAGCTGTGCTGCTATAGGTTTAGACTGCTGCCAACATCAGGAGATACTCTGAGCTTCTTTTTCTTCCGCTCCATCTAGGACCCAATATTGTATGTTTCAAACCTGTTTTTCTCATGCTGCAGCCCATGGTCAAGGACAGGGGATGATGTATCTGTACAGAGCATAAAACCCTCTGAGGGAAATCTGTGATTTGTGATTTTAGGCTATACAAATAAAAGTGACTTGACTATGAAAGCTGTTACCAAACTGTAAAGTTGTGAACCAGAAACCAAAACAATAAGTTAAAAGACACTAAAAAGGTTAGAGCTGAAGGAAAAATGACAAGTCAGGCGATTATTCTTAATGGGTCTGTCACATTAAACACAATAATTGACTCTTGTTATTGTAAAAACCTTTTAGCAATAGATTTGAACCCTTTAAAGCAGAATGTCACGAATTTGCATCATATCGTTTGCATTCTGACTGAAGTACAGTCCAATCAATGCTGGTTTGTTGAAAGTGAGTTTCAAAAGAAGCAACATCGAGGTCCAGCCAAGGCTATTCCAACATAGGAGATGTGTTCACATGCTGTGGGTCACAGGCCACTGACCCACATTTTGGACTGCAAACACCCAAAATGTAAAGACTGTCTTCAAATGCTCAAAGTGCAACGTTCATCTGAGCCTCAACAAGAAATAAAACCGCTTTCATGAATTAATTCCACGAATTAGGGCCAAATGGTCCAACTCGGCACTGGATGACTTTTCAAAGTGTGAAAAAGGTCGACACAGACTGTTTGACACCCCTGTTCTAGTTGGTCTCTAGTTATAGCATAGTAGTTAATATATAGTTAAAGCTACTTAGTTATAGCATAAATAGTAGTGTATATAATCAAAATGTACCATTGGTTACCATTAATGGCTACTGTCGCTAATTTGTATCTATTTTATGTGCTATTGACAAATGAACAATCTCTACTTAATTTAGCATCAGAATAAAAGCAAAAACACAAATAATTATTTTTTTAAACAATTGTAGATATATTCAGGCATCAAGGGGTTAATATTAACTGCTTCAATATAAAAAGATGCATTTTATGATCAGAAAAGTATTAAGATCCATCAGATACTCCATACAAACAGAATGGACATGGTTTTGACTTTGAAAGAAGCTCATTGTCTAGAGATATACATGGCTGGGTGTAGACCAGAGCGTGTTTCCTTTATTACAGGATGTGAGATCTCAGATTTATTGTTCTTAATCAAGATAATCCTAAAATAAGATTTCAGCTTGACATGGCCAATATCAGCAGATCTTGGGTAATTAGAAGGTTGAGTTGAGTTGAGTAATCACAAAAACAACAAGCAACAAAAACAACATGAAACAACAGTACCGTTACGTAATGGCCATTCAAAGATAGGAGGACAAAGAGTCACGGAGGCCTTTTATGTTTAATGTGAAAAAGGAGCCGTCGCTGGAGGGCAAAGGGAGAGGTTTCCATTAGAACTTTCACCGTTCGTCTCACATAAGACTCGTTAAAAGTGACACCGGATATGTCAACACTGTTTTTTTATTAATTCAAAGTGAGACTGAGAAATCAGTTCAGTTGGGAGTGAAAGTAGGTGACTGAAATGAGATAGCAGTCGGAGCATTCCTGAGGTGACGTGTTTCTGCTGAAGTGAGCTGTATTTCTCAAAGACACAGAGGGACTGTGTCTGACATCTGATAGGAAGTCAGTAGCACAGTTTGTGAGTCAAACGTAGTTAACCTCAATTCAAAAATATATAAACTGAGACACTGTGTAAAGCATATAAAACAATACAGAGAGATCTATGAACGTAAAATACAATAAAAAGTGAAGAGAACTGGCCAGGTTTTTCATCACTTATAAGACAAAAAGAAAATATACTAATATACTATATATATACTATATAGAAAATATATATATATACTAATAATGTATCATATTAATATAATCTGAACAGCAAACCTACAATCCCTAACCCAAAGATCATCAGCTTACTATTATAAAAGACTAAAGAAACCAGAAAATAATCAGATTTGAGAAGCTGGAAGGTGGGACTCACACTTTCTGGGAATATATTACAATGAAAAAATATTAGAATGGTGTATGGATAGAAATGAAGACTAAATTGGGGTATGAGCTACAAGAGTCATGTGAGGTTTTGTACCTCTGCATTATGGAGGAAATAATATATGGTATAGAAAGACTCACATATATACTGAGACTCTAAAAGGTTAAATTCAACACAAAATGGGACAAATGGATATAAGTCTTACAACATAGACACCACTGGAGAATCTGGATGAAATTACTAAAGCTTAGATAACGCATCAATAAGTAGTTGGTACTTTAGATGTTTAGAATCTTGGACTCTAAGAAAGAAGAAATCTGATTATTTGTCGGTTTAATTCTGATGCCTTTGCTTGATGGATAAATGATTATTATTATCATTATTTTGTTTTTTATGTTAAGCCACTAACCAGTAATATCAGAGTTCGGCTGGAGGAGATACACATCATCCACAACATGAATCTGTCACATACCTTGTTTTGTACTTGAGGGAAAGAGCCTTCCAGAATTCAATTTCCTCGTCTTTGGAGGAGAATTTTGGTATAATATCAGCTTCCATTGCAAACAAATCTGGAGTGGAGGGAATAAGAAAATAAGTGTGATTACACCAACGTTAAAAGAAGGGAAATATTTTAATCAGAGCATTAAATCTGATAAGATAAACTGAGTCATCTCCCAGTGTAAAAATGCCCTTTTTTTTTGAAGGCCTCACTCATTTCTTCTGACCTCTTATAGCCTCGTATCTGGGACTGAAATATATCTCGGTACCTAACAAGGCCTGAGATACAACATCAAGTGAGAAATTGACTTAGAAATTAAATTATTTCAAACCACAGCTGGGAATTGATTATCAAAAAAAACTCCCTGCAGATTCCCACAAGCACTGACATGTACATACAGGGAGAACCATGCAATCCTCAGAAAGAACACAGCTTCAGATCCCTGTTTCTGAACTTTCAAAAGCTCCTACAGGCAACGCAGTATTTTTAATTTGACTCGTGCTTGTAGCTTTGCGTGCATTTAAATATATCTTAGACTAGCCTATATAAGAGCCCACTGACATTGTAAAACACTAGAATCCTCTAACTTGGTTAAATATGCAGCACAAGCTTTATTTCGGCTTTAATATTCAGCAGAACAATGACAGGTGCAATTTATTACCACAGCTTCCTGTACACGCTGAGAGTAAATAGCAAATATTAAGGAAGAAAACACAGCTCCCAGAGGAATCCCTGCCCGGCAGCCTCGTTCATCACACTGACTCACATGTAAAGTAAAAGCTGCTGTTAAAACAATAAACTCCAAAGTTGCTGTGAGCAGGAGCAGATGGGAATATGACCAAAGTCTAAATGAGAAACAAATAAATCTTAGAAAAGCCGTCTTTGTCCCCATTAATGCACTTCAGATACAAAAAAACCATTTGACCTAAATAATGTTACATGACGTTTTTGCTGTTGTGAGAATTATTATCCAGGTTTGTTCTTTTGTCTTGTTATTGGAAAAAAATGGAAATAAAGCCAATAATATATGTTTTCATGCATTTTTCAATCAAAATGTAAAGTTTTTATTAAGTTTCCTTGGTGACTAATACCTGGAATAATCATGACCATTCCTTAATGTGCTCATGCAATGTTAATATGCCTCACTACCCCAGTAAAGAGGAAGCACCTTGGATACAACTTAGCAACAAGATATTCTAGGCTGCCACTCGTAGGCGAAGGATTTGGCTCCATAGCTGTAACTCGTTATAATAATTTACAATTATACTTCATTTTAGTGTAGTGTAGTGATTTTACAGTCCACAAACCGAAGATCATCATTTTATTTTCTACAATTATTAAACCAGAAAGTAATTCAATTTGAGAAGCTGGTACCAGAGAATTTGGACTCAATTAATGGATTATCAAAATATTTGGTGATTGATGTAATAGTTGGCAACTAATCGATTAATCAACTAATCATTGCAGCTCTACTGTGAAAGAAATGTTAAAATCAACCATTTGTGTGTTTTCCTTCCAGTCTGGTCGTCAGTTTATCACATTGATGACTTGGGTTTGTTTTCAGCAGTGTCATGTAACTGCCTGTTTTACTGTAAATAGGACCATAAAACTCTTGAAATCAGTTGATAACAAGTTGCCTACATAAGTTTGACAACAAAATCAATTTAGAACAGATGATCACACTTGAGCTGAACTATCTGTGTGTTAAATGGTTTTGATGCACACCTGCCGGCCAATCAGAAAAGCATATTCATCCATACCATGGCATAAGCTAAGATGTGCAATATTATCATCTAACTCTCAGCAAAACAATCATCGGTGTTTAGTGGAGGTTCATAGAGTCAAAACTTTGGAACACAATCTAAAACAACTCCCTAATAGACTCATGGGCATAAAAAAAAGAATTTCCTTATTTGAAGGGAAAAAACGTGTTTCTGTCTGACTCAGATTTGAAATGATTCAGGTAAAATTCACATTTGGAGCTGGAGGCTCGCTTGTGAATCTAAAGAAGCCGGCGAGAGCAAAGTGACACATAGAGATACAATGGCCACATATATGTGAAGTGCATCAGTGTGAAATAAACTGGATTTTCCCTTTTAGTACAAAGGCGCTTGGGAATTTCATAACACACTAACAGAGATCTGTAATGATTAGTCAATTAATTAGTTAACTGATCAAAATACAACCAAAAAGACAAATTGGATCCAGCTTCTCAAATGCAAGGATGCACCGTTTTATGTTGTCATATATGTTTTATATCATATATTCTTATGTTTTTTGGAATGTTATTCAGATAAAACAAGCTCATAAAAGACATTCCTGACTGTGGGTGTTTTCATTATCTTTTTTTTTCCATTTCATTGACTAAATTTCCTAATTCTTGATATTCCAGGATCTATCCAGAATATGTAAATATTGTTATTTCAAAAACGACTGAAGGTTTCCACATCACACTTGAATATTGTCTCCAATGGCTCCAAACTAGTTGTGATGTCACAAATCCTGCTCATATTTACACACAGACACACACAAAAATACCAGTATTTCCAGTAGATTATTGTGAAAACAAACCCTTCACACACTGCATGAAGTAACAAGAATAAATAACTAAATACTCAATGTTGTGTGGTGGGAGACTTTGAGGTTAAAAGTTGACGTGAAATACAAGAGACAGGAAGATCTGTGTTTAGCGTCACAATATTTAACGCTGACCTCCAGTGACCTGACATTCAATGAAAAATACTTTACAACACAGGAGGCTGAAAATACCAACTTAAATAAATAAAAAATGAATCCTATTAACCATATAGAGCTCATAGCTGCTTTTGCAGTGACTTCTAGATGTCGCCCTGCAGAAGTTCATTCTGTGACACACTGAATAATTCAGATTCAGATTATGTTCAACCATATAGGCTTGAGGAGGGGCGGTCAATGCAACACAACCCATTTTAAGAACATTTTAATAGAATGTACCTGGGATGGTTTATAAAATAATAATAACACAAATAAATTCAGAACTATTTTTAAAAGGCTAGATATTTAATATGCTATGTATTAATAGACAGATAATTAAAATCTTGACCATATAGAGATAGGCTCATAAAACCATACTATCATACGTTAAGGTTGATCCTAACGAGAAAGGAATGAGATCCTGTTGAATACCGACACTGCCCTATTAGAACCAATCACAACCCGTGCATTATTAACATATTTTCTATAGAAAATAAAATACTTAAATTCAGGCACTGCAGTACGCTTGGATATAATCGTTACACAGTGAATTAACCTTAGTAATATTAGTGTTAGTACAAAAACCGACAGAAAAATCCAAGATTATAGGGACCGAAACCAGATGATGCTGAGCTCAGCTGTCAAAACTGGGTGTAACGTAACGTTACCGAACAAACGACCGTCAAACAGACAGCGACGTGTTGTTTCTAGTGTTTCAGTGCTATCGTTTCTCTACCAGATATCAAACGAGAGGAATGATGGTTAAATCGTTACCTGAACATCGCCCCAATCAGTGAGATTTATGAGTTCATGATGCTCGCTGCCGTGAGCTGCTGAGGCCGACCGTCTGTCCGCTGATCTCCGCTCCTCTCAGCACGGTATTTAAGGAGATTACACCCTAAAACTGAATCCCTGCTATTCATATGACGCTTGGAATATTCAATTGTATTCTGATTAACCTGTAGCCTAACGTGTTGTATACTTGTTTTGTGCCTAACGTAACACGTAAAAATACATATATGAATGTATTTTATTTTATATAAAATTAAATAGTGGAACGTTCACGTATTTGGTTCACAACTCAATTGTAGCATTAATTTAACATCAAATTAGGTGTAAAATTTTAATCTAAATGTTTATTTAGCCAGTCAGTAATTACACCTTAAGACATGCATTATTTGCGCTCAGAAATGTGTTAAAATCGTCACAATCAGAAATTCAGTTTTAGGGTGGATTTTCCCTCTGTTCTTGTTTGGCTCACGCGCCTCAGCGCTGCTTCCGCCCTGCGCATCACGCGCAGTTGATGTTTAATTAGCGACACCTGCTGGTCGGTCACTACAACATGGTTTGATATCGCTGAAATGATATTTTGCTAATGTCTGCCATTGCTTTTAAAATGAGTTCCTTGTTTTAGTACTTTTTTTTTTACTCTCTTTTAATATATACTATGCGCTTTATAACATATTTTTTTAAAAATGATATGTGTATGTATATATTATTATAAGGGGAATTATTAGCATTATTGTTATTATAATATAACTAGCCTGCTGTAATACATATTTATAATCTCATTATTAATAATAATTTTGTTCCATTTAGTGCAGAGCCTTTCCACTGAGCCAATATACACAATAGCAGTACATTGACTCTCATTTAAATGGAACAGAACCTAATTTATGTAATTAGTAACACCTGTGTCTACCTACTATTTCGTGTCAATATGGCTACCATGAAATATAACCACTGTTATGACCAATGTTGCATTACCAACTGGACAAAGCAGGAACCCCAGGGTGCTAATTATTGCTAACTGGACTGTGAGTATGTGTGTGTCTTTAGTCCATTTTTCTGTCTATCTATACATGTTATTGTGCTCCTGTGGTATTTAATTCACAATTCATTTGTTTTCATTAATTTAATTGTTATATGTCTCGTGTTTATATAATCAAGTGAGTGTTTGGCCTAAATCATCACTTGATGATGTCAACCATGTCTGGTAAAATCTCCTTAATCTGGAGTTGAAAGGATCATACTTTTTTTATAGGACAATAGTTTAAGTGAAGAGGGTGACGGTTTATTATTGTTATTTTTAAAGTATTTTATTCTTTAGGATGCAGTTCCTTGACTTGGGCAATTTAACAAGCTTTAATGAGGGCAGTTCCTTCAAGAAACAAGATCATCTATGGTGCAGAATAAGTTCGAAACATTCTTGAATTAATTTATAATGGAGAGTGATGGTAAGGTTTATTATCATAAAGGCTTTAGGCTATAATGTTAAAAATTTAGTCTAAGTTTAAGTTTAAGTTATACTTTAATCATAATTGAATATAAAGTGCTGTGCATATCAATACATTCATTAAATATGTAAGAAAATATGAAGAAAGAAAGGAAGTTCCAGGATGTTCAGTGCATTATGTGTCATCACTTCACTGAAAATTTGTCACATCCCAGGTTACAAAAACTCATCAAAACTGGATGTTGAAAATGAGTTACATTCATAAAAAAGCAGAAAAAGTAGACTCGGCAAAGTGATGAAAAGGGGAATTTCCTCCTGACCAATTTGATTTACCTGACATTAGTTTAATTTAACTCCGGGTAATCAAAGGATACTTTAAGCCAAGTTTAAAGTTGCCTAAAATCACACTAGAATGTTCAAAAATTGCCTTGAGTCACTTAATTCTTTAATGTTAATGATAAGTGACACAACGTTCTATGTGTGTCCACAGTCATCCACTGTCAAGGCCTTTTTGATTGAAATGATAAATAAATATAATATTCTCCGCATTTAATAATGTATTTTTGTGTTTCCCCCCCAAATATGACGTCATTTTAATAGGGTGACGTTATACAAAATAAACCAATTAAGTTCTATCGTTACATATGTCAAAAACATCTTTTGCTTTGTTGCTATTCATATTGAAGCTTTTGTTTTGTTTGTTGCGTTACGTCAAACGCGTCTTGACGTCAGTGAATAACTCGTTACCGTGGCAACCCACAGAGAGCCGCGCTGAGTCGGTGCCGCCATGGCCGCTGCCACGTCCTGGGAAACATTCCTGGAGGAGGGAGAAGGAGACACACTGACAATGTTTGATGTGTTTGACGGGAAAACGAGAGAGGTTTGTACTGGAGCCTTTTACCGTTAACCGGCGGGCCGTTAGTCGCCGGTTAACGGTTCTCTGACTGTCCCACAAATGAAGGCGGAAAATAAGGCCCAATAACATGCGCCAACAGCCATTTAAATATAGTTATTGATCACCTCAGATGCTTATTTTATCGCCATTTCATGTCATTGTCCTTATTTTATCTCCAAAAACAAGATATTACATTGAAATAGGTCAATAGCATGTCAAAGGTTCATTTGCCGAAAAAAGATGAGGCTGGATGGAAAAGAAGGAGCTGGGGCTTATAATTTTCAAGAGAAATTCCATTTTTTGAGGTACCTCTATTTTGTTAGGTCATATCCAGGATCATAGCACCAAATTCTGGGCCCTGGCCACTCAATGTCAGTGGACCCTGTTTGGCCCTATTCATTCAGGCTCATTGACGTTACATTTGTTGCCAGTTGCTGTCTGTGAATGGACTAAACCATTTTGAGCCTCCAAGAGGGGGGACCCAGAAGTCTAGCACAAGGTAACTCTATCATGATGTTATCAATATGTTTGACACTATTAAATTATGACACAAATTAACTAGAGAGCCAAAGGAATCAGGATTTTCATGGCCTCTCTGTCTACTTGGGCCCTGGGTAGTCAGGTCCACCCCCTGAAAAATGCCCCCAGGAGGCAATGCTAAAGGTGTTAAAGTGCCCTCATGGCATACAATGTGTGCTAAAGTGCCCTTATGGCTGCCCTCGTGGCAGCCATGTGCTAAAATACCCACTAAGAGCCAAGTTGCATGCCTAAGTGCCTTCTTGGAGCCAAAATGTATGTTAAAGTGCCCATTTGGGAGCCAAAACTTGCTGAAATGTCCTATTGGGAGGCAAAATACACTAAATTGTTCTAGTTACTTCTTTGGTTAGGATTTGACATAAAATAATATATAGCTATTTAATATTGTAACTGTAGATAATATTGTCCACTCTTGAAAATGTGGCTGTGATTATTCATCAGCAAAATAAACATTGTTTGGAAGTCTTCCATGAAAATAAATCTATGCACTTCCAGTAGTGGATTTATTGATTCATATGTTTTTGAGCTGTTTTAGTGTGTGTTAGCTGCTATATTACTGTAATGAAGTGTGTTACTATTGTTATTATCATTGTTTTTACCATGCAAACAGCTCACGAGAGTTCAGTTCACTCAGATCCAATACAGTTCATCCTGATAGACTCTCCTCTACAACCCGTATGTACAGTTCCTCCTCGATTGGTTTCATTACCTGAAACACGAGGCTGTCCTGGCCTGGGATTGGCCCGTGTGTTTACTGCCTATGCAGTATGCAGCAGGCTTTATAGCATCTGGGGAACAATAGGTTTCTAGGATATAAGCTTGTATAAACACTGAAGGCAGGCAGCTCTCACTCAGTGTTTGAGTCGCACTTTGACGGAGAGATGGAGAAAAGCAAGGAGCAAAAGACTGGCTCAGAGGAAGCAGAGCAAAAGACGGAGGGAGAAGCCGTGACTAGTTTATTCGATCATTTTATGGCACAGAGGAAGGATGTAGAAGAAGATATGGTTTGTATGAAATTACAGACAAGAGTATAAAGATAGCTAGTATACAGATCGAAATTGAATGGTTTTGCTAATTAAATCTGATATCATGAAATATGAAATACTGGAATTAAATAACATCTCCTCTTTTAAATCTCTTTTAAAATCTGTTCATGTTTGCAGATCTTTTACTCTGCAGGTGGTATAAAACTTGTTCTCCTTTGTCCCTGCAGAAGATCGTGCTACAGAGGCTGATACTGATTGCTCGGCTCCCCCTCGATCCTGCTGACAGGACAGAACTGGGAGGTCAGGCAGCAATTACCTTAGAGCACCAATACCCAGAGGCTCAGTGGTTGATAACGTGCACGAAGAGACATCCTTTAATTCTCGTCAGTGACGTACAACGTCATATGGTCATCATTTATCTTATGCTGATTTAATACAATTTTCCTTGAGGGGAAATGAAGGCTGATGGTGTTTGATGGTGTTTGACACAAGATGATATCTGGGAAACATCAATTTGTACTTGTTGAATTCTGACAATTATCCAACACATAAAACACTCAAATGTGCTGCAGATGCTATCTGTGTAGTGAAACGCTCCTTTGTTTGTGTGTTTCATAAGGTTTACTCTTCTGAATGTGAATGAGTCTGCCCTGTAGGAGCTTTTTTTCTGTGGCTGCAGCTTAGGAAACAGAATAGAAAGCCCACAATAAAAGACCCAGGAGAGGCTGTAACTGTGTGTTAACTACAGAGCTGAGCTCTCATGCTGACTGCAAAAAACTAAAAAAAAAATCTAACAGATACACTGTTCTGTTGTTTGTTTCCACACAGCTCATTATGAAAAACTAAACTTTCAGCTGAGCAAACTGTACACGTGGGATCACATCACGGGCCTGCTGCTGATTTATCCATCCTGTCTACTTCATATCATTGAAGTAAGTGCCACCGAAAAGAAAAACTAATGTTCACAGCATCAGCCTGTGGTGACGGTTCATTCAGGTGTCAGAGTTTGTATTCACAGTTTTCTCTGTCTCTCCCCTAGTCCTCCAGGGAGGTTCTGGTTGCTGTTTTGAAAGATCTGAAAGACATGCAACACCAGTCAGACAGGTAATGATGGAGAATATGCATGCATGTGCATGCATGTGCACAGAATAAATTGTTCTAAATTTAGGTGATAAAGAGATTGTTTATGCAACTACAATCCAAGACTGTGACCTTTATTTTCTACATAAGAACCTAACAAAGATAGAAACAGATGAATTAATTAAGACTAATGATATGACAATGCAACAGTCTAAACATGGTTAAACAGTGGAAAAATTACTTTGATCCTTTACTTAAGTAATGTAACAATGTAAAAAAATAAAATAAAATTTCACTATTATTAGCAACGTATGTAAGTTTCAAAATTAAAACTACTTTTTCTGCAGAAAAAAGCCTGTTAGTGATGTTATTTTTATATAATGGATTAAACTATTAAGATAGAAAATTAAAACATACAGTATATATATTCTGCTACACAAATCGGTACATAAGGGATTTAGAGTTTCTCTTAAAGTAATTGAGGAGTTTAACTACTTTGAGTATTAAACAGTTAGTACGATGGATCCATCTGAGACATTTAAAGGGTAACTCATTCTGAAATGTTCTATTCCTTTTTAGTGTTTACCTGGAAGCTCCCAGGGTCGTGTTCATGACACATAACCCCCAAAACAGGATGTTCCAGCAGTGGAGCTACAAGGTTTGTTTATCTTCCACTATAGAAGTTATGGTTTGTCAGCTCTGTGCATCTCTATCATTTGACTGAGTGAGTTCATGTTTCTGGGTGAAGGTGTTGAATACAGATCATTTGACCAGAGAAACTGGAGCTAAAGGGCTCGAGGATGAGGAGGAGAGCACAGAGACTCTGGTTTGCTGTGTCCTGTCAACTCTGCAGAAACTGAGCGAGCAGCTTGAAATATCTAAGGTGTGTTCACTTCACTTGTCTATAAATGGATTTATACATAGGGCTCACTTTTTTCTGTTTTCACTACTAAATAATCCTGAATGTGCTGTAAGGCTCATCCCGGGTCAGTGCTGGATGAGAATCTGGAGCTGATCGTCTCTCAGGAGCGTCTCTGCCGTCTTTTGTCTCGAGAGGAGCTGCAGAGCCCACAGCAGTACCTGCAGGCCTACAACTCCCCCTTAAACATCAGTATGGACTTTGGTAAGAGGCACAGGGCATTTCATTGGAGTTAGTAACATTATTGGTGAATTCATGATAATTTGGTGATGAATCAGGTTGTAAATTAAAAAAAAGAAGCAAAGGCAAACACAAAGTCACACTTGACTATGTTTTATATTCTGATCACAAGGACAAGTAATACGAAGCAGCTGCCTCAACACGGTTTAACAATTTGGATGAAATTAAAAAGGTAAGAGCTCATCATGCATGTTTCATCAATACTACTGTAAATTACCAAATAACAGCCAAGTTTCAATTAGCTCCTCTTTAAATACGTGACACTGACGCTGCACGTTTTTGTTCTTCTCCTTTTCTTTTACTCTTCAAAATAAGAACATTTTTGATAGCAAGAAATGGGAAAGTTGCACCCTCTGATGCATTAATAAATAAATTAAAAAAACAAGAATGTAGATCAGCATTTTTCTTAAGATGCACTTCCTCTGCATTCCTGCCTCCTACATCTTTAACAAGTACAGTTTGCTTCTTCCATATCCTGAAGAAGGCAGGATTCCAACTGAATGAAGATCTTCATCTGTTGAGTTTGTACCACACTAGCGGCCTCCATCATCTTGGTTCAGAATGAATTATCTATTATCTACACATTCATGGTCCCCAGAGGATGAATCCTACTTCTTTAGTGACTTATTCTAATGCCACCATGAGATTGTTTGTGTCATTTACTGAAATATCTCATCAAATCTTTAACTTTTCATCAAGAACCAACAGCAAGTTAAAGCATTCATTTATTCACTCAAATATCTCATCATCTGCTCAAAGGATGGTAGTAAAGTTTGACACTTTGGATTCCAGACTATGAATCAACTTGTTCTCTACTACTGTTATTTCCACAGAAAGTTGCTGGCATGGCCAAAGACTCTTGTTTCAACGCTTTCAGCTCCATTTTATTTTATATTTTGTCGAGTTCTTTCTACATTCGCTTTTTTTCTTTTTTTCATGATGTTCAACCTGTTTTGATCATGGCTGGTGTATGTTGGAAAGTGTAAAGTTGATGTTTCTCAAAACACATCACGGTTGCTTGTTATCATCATGGTCTGCCTGCCAGGTGCTTTTCAGGCGCCGTCACTGTCAGACACTTTACGGTTTGATTTAATCTGTAAATCAAAAATCTAATTGGATGTTTTATGCCTCTGCAGAATGTGTTCGGCCTTGACTAAAGCACCTCGGACTGAAGTTTTCCTTGTAGTGAGAAATCACTATGACCCAACAAGACAGTTTTATACCAGCGTTTAATATACCGCAGCACTTTTTTTTTATTTTTCTTTTTGGCCTCAAGATGTCTCTTTCTGAACACCATTTTTTATATTTATCATTCGCAATAAAAAGCACAGAAAATCCAAGTAATATAAAAACATTTTAATAGTTTTGACATTCGGATGAGGATTTTTTTTTAATAATCTTACACTGTGTTCGACTCGGTGAAGGGGAGATAGCATGTCCAAGAAAAGGCATTTCCTCTTCACTCCACACTTTAAAGCGTCCACAGCGTCACTACAGCTCAACACAAAGAACTTTTCGATCTAAAATATTCCTTGATCACTTATTTGTTCCCTTTTTTATTTTGGCCCCCTTTACTTGGAACTTAAACTTAAGCAAAAAAAAAAAAGAAAAAGAAAAAAGAAGATGATTGAAGATGTTCTCGCAATGGCAGCATGCACCACAGTGTAATTTACAGACTGTACAAGTAAAAACAAACCTGTATGCAGCATGAGTTTTTCAGCTATTGTAATTGAAAATCAGAAATATTTATAATCAGATTTGACTCATCTGAAAGTGCAGAATTCTGCCCACAGTCATCTTCTTTTCCATCAGGTTAGTTGAAGATACATTGGTGTGTGTTTTAGTTTAATGTACTTTTCTTATTTGCTATAGATTAAAATGGTGGGATGTACTGTATCATTGTAACACAAGGTGAGAAATAAACAGCAGATCATAAGAGATTCTAAAAAACTGCTGGCAGAATCAATGGGGAGTTTGACTGAAAATGGTCAAGGGCAGCACTGAATTATTTTTCTCTTGCAAAAGTCGATCTGTTCACTTATAAAAAATAAATACAAGCACATTTATATAGGACCAAAGATGAGACATATTTCATAAGCATGGTTAAAAAGCATGCTGCTGAGTTTCACACAGGACAATGTCGAATTAACCCACCCACCCCCCTGCAAACCTGCCATAACACATTTCTATTAAATACCCCTCCACCCTCTTTTACTTGAAACTATGTCCACAACACACACAAAATCTGCCTGTATCACAACCTATGAGGTGAACATCAGCTATCACCGGTACATTCCACCTTTTCGTGTAAAAAAACAAAAAAAAAAAGGCCTTCGTATTTTAGTGCTCGAAGGGCATGCTTGCAAAAGCTGTAATACTGGAAACTGTCTCTGGAATCTCTTGCTGACTGTGTCTGCTCAACAGGATTATTGTCAGTAAAGTTGTGTTTGATGAATACTGTATGTACAAGACTTTAATCTGAAACCCTTTAGTACAAAACGAACAGCAGCACATTGTAACACAGAAATCCAGACAAAGACAGGACAGACCATTCACCTCAGCACAGCCAAATTGCAACAATAACAAGAACTTATTTTTTTTCCCCAAAAAATAGTTTTGTATCATCAGCGTGAACCTGTTTGTTAAATATTCAAATTGCAAATACTGTTAGTAGCATATTGTGCTGTATTGATTTTAATATTTCCTTATTTCAGTTTCTTTATTGTGAGGATTTTCTTTGTCCCATGTGATACTAAACTGAAAAGGTTTTTGGAGTCGGACAAACAAAGTTGGCTTGTTTTCTGACATTTTATAAACCAATGAGGATTAATCAGCAAATTAATCATTAATACAACTGTTTTTTTTTATTTTGCAGCCCTAAATTGTAGCAAAAGTCCTTTCTCTCTTTGATTCTGTAGTTTGCCTGCTTGTGAAGAAAGTTCTTGCATGCTCTAATTTTAAAATTACTTAATCTATCTTATATCTAACATTGGGGACATAACCATGTATGTCTTTTTTTATTTTTCTCCATTAAATGTTGTGGAGATTCTTTATCTGCTGTCTAATGGTCAAACTTTAAAGACAGCGATGCAGTTTCTGTGCAGAGTCTCTCTTAACCTCTTAAACCCTGCTGACTGTAAATGATTCAGACTGCAGGTTGTTTAAAAAAAAAGAGAAATTGTGTGTGTGTGTGTGTGTGTGTGTGTGTGTGTGTGTGTGTGTGTGTGTGTGTGTGTGTGTGTAAAACTTATTGAATTGGAACAAATGTAACAAAAATGCAATATTTTTAATAGGTGAATGGACATTATTTTTCTAAAGCTAAAATCAGGGTTCAAGAGGTTAATTCTGAAGTCTAGAACTCTGTAACACAAGCACTATCAGCAGTTGGTTTTTTTGTTTGGTTTGTTTTTTTTGAGAAAAGCTATAAACTAGATTTTAAACTTGAGTCAGTGCCATGAGAGCTGCTTTAACTGTGCGAAGACTACTATGTTATTTCAGGTGAAACTGGCGATATTGTGCTAGATCAGCAACATTATAATATTATATGTACACTATAATGTTATAATGTTCATCATCATTTATCTTTTTCAATACAGTATTTGTATATATCTATATATATATATTTATATTTAAATTTTCTCCCCTGTCAGTATATACAGAACATGTATGTACAGAGGTTTGGATATTTACAAAAGTCCTGTGAGTTAATATTAATAGAGAGAGGATGGTAGAGCAGCACAGCAACTTTGAGGCCATGTGTCGTGGATGCACCGATGTTCTCAGGACAAAAGGAAAGTCTTTACAAATCTGGATAGGTCACAACAAAACCCACCGCAAAGGCAAGTAACAAACTCCTGCCGTCATAAGCAAACCTCGTCACTCCAGTTTAACTGATTCTTCAAGTCTTAATCTGTTTCGATGTGACAGCAGGGAAAGTCTGGTCCCGTATTAGAATGCTTCTTTTTTTTTTTTTTTTCTTTTTTACTACTCAGATGAGATTCGTGTGTAGTGGAAACAATCATAACTCTTTAGACCTAGTAAAAAGTATTCAGAAATATATCTGTATAAATACTCTCATCAAAATAAGCACATATACACATATCTTTGCACTTGCCTCTGGTTCGCCAATATAGGCTAAAATATTAGCATCATCGAACAGTGTTCCTATTAACTGGAATGGGGAGGCAACTGAAACTGCATTGTCAGAAAAAAAAGGTGTGCACACTTAGCCAACAGCATGTTTTTTTGTTGTTTTTTCTCTGGGAATGTCTCAAGTCGTTTTCAATTTTTTTCTTATGATATGAAACTAACTAAGGGCAGGAGGACAAAAGCATTTGCCTTGTACGCTCTCAATCGGAGGGTTTCGACGTTTCCCTCAAACGGCTGAGTTGAGGTCTTGGCAAGGATGATTCTAAAGATGCTTATTAAAAGGTTGTCCCCTTTGGAGCATGGGGTTTGTTAAATTATAGCAATTTGCATTTAAATAATACAGTATAAAGCCAATTTTATAATAATTACCTCATTTTGTGCTTCAGGATTTTATTTTAATTAAATAAAGGCTTTTACATTTTGTTATTCTATTTAAAGGAGCTGTTTCCTCTGGTTCATTTTTGGCAAAATGAAAACATTTTTAATGCATTAGGACAGTAAGTCAATAAAATTTGATTTGATTTGATAAGATTTGACTCATGAATGAACAACATCGATCATCTGTGGAAAGAGAAGGGGCAAAAAAAAGGGAAAACCAATCAGAGGTGAGCCCTTCAAAAACGACTGGATGACCCATCTGTCAGTCAAACTGCCTAATCAACATGCATGCAATAATTCAAACGTCAACGTCATTCGCTTAAACCAAATTTGAAAAAAAAAAAACCAACCTCCGGAGCACACAGCTCCTTTAGTGTGTGTCTTCAGATCACATCCCATCTCATAATTGACGTATTTCCTGCAATAAAACAGGGCTATGTGACTTACAAATGAAAAGCTGAGTTTATAAGTGACTGCAACGATTAGACAGCTAATCAATAAACTGATTGAAAGATAAACTATTGCGGTAATCGTTTAAGTCGTCTTTTTCAAGCCTAGGATAAAAGAACTGCTTGGCACAAAGTAGTGCAAATTGTCGGAGAGGAGTTGTTGAAGTTACATAGTGATTGCTAAGAAATGCTAAAAGGCTAAAAACGTATGCTAGCTCAAATAGTCTGGGGAAACACACGCAGTAGCCCTTCCTCATCGACGTTTGGCGACAGCATCTCCACGTGGTCGTCAGCTGGTGTCAACGCGCCCACGTCGCGGCAAGCAAGGAACGGCGGCGGCCATGTTGTGTGACCTGTTTGCTCCTGGTGCATCCTCACCGTCAAACTTTTTTTTTATGGCACGCGACAGCCTCCGAACCTGCACGTCATCGTCTTTCTGTGGCTTCAGCTTCCCATTCTTGACTCTGAAATCCTTACTTACGGTGAAATAAAAATGAAAAATCCCACGCCACTTTGCTCACTGCCAAAAAATAAATTTTGTGCAATCACATGGAGTTTTTCATTTTTCAACTCGCATTTACAAAATTAATTACAACCCTTTTTGTACCTTTTGTGAACTCATATTTTATACTGCAGCTCCCTGACAACATCGCTTATATTTCATCTGGAGGAAATTGTATCTTAATAGCTCTCCTGTAGATACAAAATATGATCTAACTTGAGTTATAATGTTACTAATATACTCTGAAAATATACAGTATAAACAATAAATATTCAGTGATCAATATCCTGATTGAATGTAAATATAGAGGAAAGTGTGATTGAGCGTTTAACCTCTTTGCGACCTGGTAGTTATTTCCTAAATGTCTAAAACATGCATTCCTGTTTATGCTCGACATCCAACAGTGCAACATCACATAGTACAATTACCAAAAAACACCACGCACTAGCAAAATACACACACACACACGCGCACACATACACTTTCCAAACGGACATACTGGCACACTCACAGTGAACGCTCAGGTGGGGTAGAAATTCAGGGCTGTTGCCACCACATGCCGGCGTGAGGCGTTTCAACGACACCCCTGAGGAACGGAGGAGGAACTTGAGATGGGAGAGAGAGAGAGAGAGAGAGAGAGAAGAAGAAGAAGTTGGCAGGACAGATGTTGTTCTTCTTTAAATTCACTCGTGAGAAGCAGCAGCTGAAGACCACTCATTTCCTCCCATTCAGCCTCTTTTCCAGTCTCGTGTGTTGTAAGTTAAAGGCAATATTGCAAGTGGATCAAATAAGGCAAAAAAAAAGAAACATAAAAAAAATTAAATACGATTTTAAAAAGAAAAAGAAAACATTTCCTACAAAATAAAAATGATCCAGCCAAAGTAAAATTGTCAAATTCTATGTCCGAGCAAAAGTCTCCTGACAGCATTGTCACTAACACCCCGTGATTGTGAGTATGGACATTTCTTTTTTTTTAAAGAAGAGCTTGTTTTTACAACTCTGGATCAAGAACGCGTGAGGTGTGAAGATGAGATCCAGAGCGGCCGTAGAGGCTCACGGGACCCAGCTGGAGAGGTGAAAGGTCAGCAAAAAACTGTTTTTTTTTTAAATGAGACCGTGCAGCAGTAGCGTTGCTTTTTTTTTTTTTTTTTTTTTTTTTTAAATCAGCAAAGGATGAAAGGATGAGGGGGGTTTGACTCAGCGGCGTCATAGCAGCGTGCTCTCAGACTCTTCCTCTGACTCGGCCGCGTTGTTGATGGACTCGAGCAGCGCCGCCGACTTCCTGAAGGGGGAGATGTGGGGCAAGTCAAAAATACCGTCCAGTTCCATGTTAATGATGGGGATGTCCAAGTTGCAGAGGGAATCTGGCAGAGCAGAGACACACAGGATGAGCAGCAGAAAGGATAAAGGAAAACTGTTAATTTAAATAGAAACAGATGTGCTGAGTGAAACAGATCATTCCAGATGTGGGTTCAACCGATGCTGAATCATGTCACACGCAGCATGTGGGTCATCAGAAGTCCAAACCAGAAGTTACAGCATGAATAAATTAAAAATAATTAAAGAAAATATGCATGACAGGGTTGCATGGTATGACTGCTATCGCGCCCAATAATAACAATAAGTATTACTCAGGGTCACTATTTTTGAACCAATGTCATACGCGACATGGCCAAAAGTATGTAGACACAGGACTATTACGCTGATATGATTGTTGTAAATGTTGCTCCTAAAACCAGGGCGTAAATGTTCTGCTAACAGCCTCCACTCCTCTGGGGAAACTTTACAAATAACTGCCCCAGATCAAAAGTACACAAATTATGCTCCCAATCTGTCAGCTCTTAATAACAGAGACATCACTTTCACAGCACTCACAACAGCACATAAGCCCGGATGCTTCCTCAACTCATTTTTCATTCTAAATACAGGACACTTAGATGAGAAGAGGATTTTTTTTTTCTTTAGGAGAAGTTGTGTCCCCTCTGCCACAGAGGTTTTACATTCCAAGAGCAAGATTATTGTTATCTCTCTATGCTTTGAAAATAATGCACCATGAAAAAAATCCCTCATGAGAACAATGATTAGATGCATCTATATCTATGTGTAGTGTTATCCACAGATTACTGATGAGGCAGTGTATGCAGATTATAAATGTGTTAATTAGTACTATACAAATAGCATAATTCTATTTAATTGTCGTCATTTCATGCCAATTTGGAAATAATGTTAAAATTTAAAAAGTTAAGTGGCAGCAACATGTTGGAAACACTGTGTTCAATGAAAAAAACAACAATTTTATATATATTTTAAATTCAGCCAAACTAATGTCAAACCTAATGTTTGATACATGTCTGTATTCATTCATGCCTGCAGACTCTTGGACATGGTGTCACGTATTGTAATAAATCTGGAACGTCATAATCAAATACTGTATTTTACAGTTGCATCTTTGTAAAGCATACATCCACATTTGTTTTTATTTTACGGTTGAGTTCTTTACTCTGACCTAAATTTGTTAATTGTTTGTTTTATTTGTTTTTTAAATTTACAGAACATGCCACTCTTTGTGATCGATAATGACTAACTTTAGTTTCTACATTGTTTGTATGAGAATCCTGGGCTGGGCTAAATTTTTTACATTGATTGATAAAGATAATCATTGATGATTTTCTTTTAAATATTTTGGGAAAATGTTATGCTTAATGACATACTTTAAATACATAAATGTAGAGGCAAGTGATATAGCTACAATATATATTGATATAAAATATTTTATATCAGTGAATGATTATTGATCATTTTGAATCATTGTTTGGATCAGTGATTGTTCCATTATCAAGGACAATATGATGTTTATTAGCGACGGAGGGAGAACTATTTTTTTTTTTTATTTTATGCAAATCTTTAGTAAAACTATTCATTTTACATTGAACTGTTTTCTCATTGTATTGATGGATATTGACCATATATATTGATGTAGTTTTATTGCCCAGGCCAAGTAGAAACAATACATTTGACAGTTTTCAATCAAAATTTATGCTTGTGTGTAACACTGTGTCAAAATACACAGATGTTCTAGGTAAAGTTAACCCTATATTGCACTGGTGCTATATATGCAGAATATATATAATTTAATGTGTACGGTGTAATGATTACACTGGTGGAAAGTACAGGCAGCATCTGAAGGTGCATGAGTATCTTTGTTGACTAAAATAATAAGAATTTACAGCTGCAACGATTTGTTAATTAATCAATTAGTTATCTACTGTAAAAATAATCGCTAATAACTATTTTAATTGATAATTAATTGGTTTGAGCCAATTTTAGGAAGAAAATATCCAAATTCTAGCTTCTCAAATCTGATTATTTTCTTCTTTTAGTCTTCTATAATAGTAAATTGATCTGATATGGTCTTTGGGTTGTGGACTGTTGGTCTTAGGCTGCATCTTAAACAACTAAATGACTAATCGTTTCAATAATTGAGAATAGTCATTAGTTGCAGCCCTGGTATATATTAGATATTGGCAGAAATGTAGTTATTGTGCACCCTAATGCTTACACCTGACATTCAGTCTTGATCAGTGAGCAATAAAGTCGACAGCTAGTCAATTCTACAAACACACAAAACCCCAAACCCTGAGACTAAAGAAGTTAGTTATACTCATGTGTAAACTAACATTGTGACCTCAGGTTGAAACAAATCATGTTTTTGCTTCTTGTGAGAATGATGAGATCCATGGTGCGACGGGTATGATGGAACAACTGGACACTGCACAGACAGGAAGTGTGCTGACTGAGGAGGAGCAGTGGGCAGTGAGGCACAACGTAGTGGAGTGGGAGTGTGTGTGGGGGAGGTGGTGGTGGTGGTGCGGGGGTGTAGGACTGTCAAAGCCAGAGGGAGGAGGGGGGGCAGCTCTAGCAGGGCATTATGGGTGGGAAAATCTTTAAGGGCAGAAAAGGTTGCAGCTTCCGTCCCGGTCGGCTCAGACACGCCCACTTAAGCCATGCATCGCATCAGTCTCAGCCGCCATGCAAAGGCCAACGGAATGGGTTAGAGGTGGACCCAACAGCCGTTCATGTCGGGTTTGATACACAACGACAAAGTCATGTAGAGGAACGTGAGGCGCAGCTGTAGATTGAGGCTGCCGCCGAGCAGCAGGTCACGGACCCTGCGTCCGGCGGCAGCTTCACGCCACAGCGTGAGGGAGACGGCTCCGTGTCGGGCCGGGACGGCGGGAGGAGGGGTGGCGGGCGGGCAGGTGAGGCTTTAGCACAGGAATTCCTGCTTACCCTAAATGTCCCTCTCACAAATAGAATCACAATGAACCTCTCGCCTCATACCGCTGGAAGTGAGTCAACAAAAGGGGAAAATTAGACAAAAAAACAGGATTAGAACCTACCAGTGATGATGAGTCAAATAAATAGTTATAATCCAGCAACAGCCAGCATAATGGACATATGTGGTGCAGATTTATGGATGTATTTTAAAAGTGGCCCTGGTTTCATGTACTGTATGAAACATTCATTGTCTACCTCACAGTAACAATAGCTTTACCATGATACCTTAAAAATGCTACATACATGTGTACATGTCAATGAAACAATATTTTCCCTGTATATATTTCATATACTGCTGGACATAGAATATGATATATAATGAATACTTTTGATACCTCAAGATCATTTTTCTGTCAATACTTATGTACTTTTACTTAAGTGTAAAGTTACTTAAGCATAAAGTTTGTTCAAATTTTAATGTGTATCTTTTGCAGGAATATTTTTTTCTTTGTAGCATTGCCACTTACATAAGTACTTTAATCAGTCCCTCAATATATTCAGACGTTGCTACCCTAGTTTTTAGCAAATGTCTCTCAACCAGGAGGAAATATTGCGTTTGTTGTTGCTGAGCTGTTTTATGTTGTATTCATTGTTATATCATTATCACTCCATGTTGAATATATATCTGGAGTCCACCTGTATCAACTCGTTCAACTAGCCATGATATATATAAATTACAGTTTTGTTACTTTACCTCTTTATATGCTTGATTCTTTGACCTTTTTCATGTTTTTTTGTAACTGTGGATGTTGTCCTATAGTGTACAGGATAACTTATTCCATATTATTCATGCAAAATACAATACAACTCTAACAGATGTAGTTTAGTCAATGCACAGAATTTTCTGTGACATATGTAATAAAGTAGAAGAATAAGTTTTGAGGAATGAAAATCATTTTTACACTTCAATACAGATCTTTGGTTTTAAACACCTTACCTGTGGACATGCTTTCCCCGGGAGATAAACCGTCCAGGAGACCTGCTGAATGCTCCAGAGGCTGGGGGCTGCTGCCTGGAGTGGTGGGGGGCTGAGGAGGGGGTAAGCTGGGTCTCTGGCGGGGAGGCTTGGGTGTGGGTCTGGCCTTGGTGAGAGTCCCGGCCAGCGAGGGCGGGGACGAGAGAGACGGCGTGGTCGCCATCTGGATCTGCACCGGGGAGCCGATGGTGGCGTAGCCTTGTGGGTAGCTGAAGCCGTACGGGGAGGGGGTGCTGGGAGGAGTGGGGGACAGGCTGACCGGAGACGGCTGACCCGTCGACTGGTCAGACATGGCTCCTGTCTGGCAGTATGGGACTTTAGGTGGGATTGGGGCCAGCTTCTTCGCTGTGGAGAGACAGAAAAAAAAACTTAATGGAAAGAGCTGCAAGACCTGAATGATATTTCACTCCTTGCTGCTAGAAAATGGAGAGTTGGAAAGTAATTTGCTGAAGGCAAGCATGGGATCCAGTCTGTGATAGGCTGCATAAGTGATGTATTTTTATAAATATTTTAAAGTATTTTCTTTTAAGTTAATAATGATCACGGAGGGAATTCTTCTCACTAGTCTAATCGTGCAGATCCACCAATATATTCACTTGTTAGTTTGGACATTCATTGGGAGAATCTGTAATTGTGCTGCCTGTTTTATAGATGACAACAGTTACAAATGACAAGATGTTAGATTGTCTTATCTTTTCACATGGAAAGCATTTTCTTAGACAGTGGAACAATAGGTGCATTTAATTTCTAGGTAAAATAACCTTGTGCTGCTGTAGCCTTTACATTGATATGACAGCAAATTAAACCTAGTACGATTTCCATCATGCCTATTACAGAAAAGTGACTTGGGGTGCAACTAATGGTTATTTTTATTATCTATTAATCTGCTAATTATTTTCTTGATTGTTTTCTGTAGAAAATATAATTTATAAGTATATAAGTTGACACCTTCAAATGTCTAGTTTCATTTGATTAACAGTGCACAATTCAAAGATATTCAGTTTGCTATTATGTATGATACAGAAAAGCTTCAAATCATCACATTTGAAAAGTTACAACCGGCACATTTTTGCTTTGAAAAAATTACTAAAATTAATATTTGATTTAAATAGTTTAGACATATATTTATGTCAATCGAACAATTGATTAATCATCTATTCTTTCTGATACAAATCGTGTGAAATTTCCCTCATACTGCATATACTTAATGAGCTGCATAACTGAAAGGGGCTTTTCAAATGAGATCGCTACCAAAAGATAATGTCACAGCTTCGGTGACTGATACAAGACAGAAACGCAGCCTTATTACCTCTCCTGAGGGTGTGAGGGCTGTGCTCAGAGTGCTGTGACTGTCCACATGAGGCCACTGTCCCCTGGATTCCCTTCTGTCCGATCACTGGAGACAGCTCCTTGTTCTTCAGAGTGCTGAGTGGAGAAAGAAATACATGCTCCAGTTACCACCTGTCCAGCCCCTCTCACTCCTCTTATAATAATGTGTCAACCCTGTTTCCATGAATCTTTTAAAATATATATATATACGAGAGCACCCATAGTTCAATGTCAAATTGCCTGAGTGTCCACTGCTGCAGACGGATGTGTAGTCTATTCTGCTGTGCAGCACAAGCAGCGGAGAAATCCCAAATAAACCCTAATGGCTTAATGGATTTTCCTTACTTTTACAGTGTGGAGCAGCCAGAATGCCAATGAGGAGAGGGCTTGAAGGTCAAAACAACCAGTTTATACTCAGAGTGACTGCCTGACAGTTCCTGGCTCTCGATTTCAGCAGATGTGGCATGGATGGATGATTGAAGCTGTGAGGATTTGAGGTCAGGGTGGAGCAATGCAGATGAGAGCTTTTGGGCTCAAACATCACGAGTATTTTTTCTTTTTTTTTAATCAACGTGGCTTTTCCTGTCTACAGGATACATGGTTGTGAGTGTATGTGTGTGTGTTTCCATAGTGAAGCTCTGATCTTGCTGTGTACGGCTGGTATGACTCATTAACGCCCACTTTTTTTATAATGTTATTCACCGAAAGCTATGAATCTTCTTTGTTGCCTGGCAACTGGCTCCTGGCGACATAGAAAGTTATGGATTACATACATGGCTGTTTAAATTAAAGATGGATTTGATAATGAAACTCCTAAAAGGCGCTGATTTCAATGACTGAAGGATTGGAAAACCAAAAAGGAGAATCAAAAGACGGAAATTAGGGCGGAGCTGTCGGGAGTAAATGAATCTCACCCCCCAGCCCTCTCTTTCTTCTCACATCATCTCCCTCCCATGCTGTCCTTGTAGGGCCTCGCTTCATTTTTTTGTGTCTGAATTGCACGAGTTGATCAGGGTTCTGTATTTACCTAGTCACCTTGGCTCCTCTCTCTCGGTTACAGGCACAGGCGGCCCATGGAGGGGGAGCAGAGAGGGGGGTGCTGGGGGGTTTGGGGGAGCCCGGGAACAGATCGTGGCGATTGAGAACGAGCGGGGGTTTGATGTAAAGGGTGGAGCCGTTCCCTTCGGAGGGGGGCGCATGCGGAGTGTCGGACAGGGAGGCCTGTTTGGACAGGTGCAGGGAGCTGGGTTTGGGGTTGGAGTTGACGTCAAGCGGCTGGGGGGAGGGGCAGAGGGAGTGGAGGGAGAGCGGGGGCGGGCTGTAGTAGCCGGAGGAGTGGCGGGAGGGGGGGGACGGGCCGGGGGGCACACATTCGGGGCTGGGAGCGGCGGGACGCATACCCGGGGGTGCTCGGGCGTAGAAGGGGTGGTGAGGGAGCGAGAAGGACGAGCAAGAGGAGGAGGAGGAGGAAGAGGAGGAAGAGGGGTAAGGGGGAGGTGGCCTCTCCTCCTCGGGGGAGGGGTAGGCATAACAGGAGTCCGACCAATTGGAGGATGCATCATCCGAGCTGCAATGATAAAAATATGAAAGTTTCATGGGGGAGCTGGGGCGGTCTTCAGAGGCTGAAAAAGCTGTTAATGTGGATGGATTAATTAATTAGTGTCTCGTAAAGGAACAAAAAAAGATGGATATATTGATTTTTAAGTTTAAAAGAATGTTGTTGATTTCCTATATTTTTCTTAGTGTCAACAAATCAAATGTTTGCAGCCAATCCAACAATGAACTCATCCTTCCAGCAAGTACTGTGTGTGAAACCAAAGCCTGGTATAAATTTATCTTATCTTATTCCTCTGTGTCTTAGAACCTCTAAAAAATATTAAAAACAAGTATTTGAGCCACACTGCTGTACTGAGTGACTTCATTATAAAAAGTTTGGTCACTTTAGCTTGTTTAGAAACAGCTCCAAAGACTAATAATAGCGATCATGTTTTCAGTCTCCAGAGAGTAGTTCCTTGAACAGCAGGGAACATGCATCTATTAATAGTTCTTCGCTCGCTTTTTGTGCTAAATATCACAACCTATTGACTTTGTACTGAAATTCCTGGAGAAATGGGAGCTGTTTCTAAACATACTACAGGGAAAGGGAATCCAGTGCATCTTTGTGGCCCATTAATGGGTTTTTAATGATTTTTTGACAACAAAAGAGGTCATTGGCACAGAGGAATTACATATTTAAGACTTCAGATTAAGCAGATCAGTTCATTGTTGGTGTAGCTCGGCACATGAGATTTGTTGACAAAATGAAAAACATAAAAAAAAATCACAAGCCTTATTCCTTTGCTCCATTATAAGGGAGGGAAATTATTGTGTCAGGAAGGAGAAGTAGGGGCTCCAGAGGGAACACACAAACAAAATAAAGAATTAGTGCTCATGAAGGTCTTTTCAAATCACGAAAAAGAAATAAATCAGAAAAGTCAATCACCTCATCCATTGAAGGGCCTTGCGACAATGGACTGTAATGCTGTTAATGAGGCTTGGACTAATGGCAAAAACAAAACAGATATTCATTCATGCACATGCAGCAATGAGTCGTTTTTACTGAACTGTGGATGAACTTTTCGCTACCGTGCTTTTCCTGCCTTGTTACGTAAAAACTAAAGAGAAATGAACGTCTTCACTTTCTCCACATGATACACATGATACACAGTACCACCACCCAAGCAGAAAATCAACTCCACACATGGTTCTACACATTAGGATGAAATATATATATATATATATATATATATATATATATATATATATATATATATATATATATATATATATATATATATATATATATATATATATAAATAAAAGAAAAAGAAACTTAAAGGGCAATCACAGTGTTTAAAATGACATGCTTCACTTGGGAGTGAGACACCTGGGTTCACATGGAGGTGAGGAGGTGAGAGGATGAGCACTTCGTAGGGGGGGAAACAGCAACAGACACGTGGGGAAACGTGGGAGAGCAGAGACAGCGGCGTTCTGTCAGTGGCAGGACACGGCAGCAGCACACGCGGTGGCAGCAGCAGGTGGGAGGCGGTGGGGGGTGGGGTTTGTGTTGGGGAGTGGGGGTGAAACAGGAGGACGGGGCACAACAGCCTTACCTGGCTCGGTCGCTGCTAGTGGGAGGAGGGGTGGGGGAGGGGGAGGCAGAAAATTCCCCAGGCTGCTCGGGGATGAGAGCGTCAGTGGGCGGGGCGGGGGGATGCACGCTCGGTGGCGTGGAGGCGGTTTTACGCGTAGAAGAAGAAGAAGGGCCCCTGCGTGACACCCAAGAAGTGTCCATCACCCTGACACCCATGCTGCAGTGGGACAGAGATGCACAGCCAATCAAATCAAAGGAGGGCGCGGGCGGTTTCCGGTTGGTCCGGGGTCAGGTTTCCATGCCCTAAACAGGTCATCCGTGGTGGAGTTGCCCCTTGCATGGTGCTGAAGAGGGATCAGCGTCCCTGTCCAACATCTACACCACTAGTGCTTCGAAAAGGCCTGACCCTGGGTCAGTGTCTTAGCTCACTGTACTTCACCTAAAAAGCCTTGTCGGTTCTACTAAAGGTCCACAGCATGCACGACCATTTGATCTGCTGTCTCCTTTTTTTGTGACACATTCAGCTTCAAGATAATAGTGTATGAGTGAAATGAAAATGTTTCACTAACTGCAACACAGCAGCAGTTAGAGTGATTGGAACAAAAATAAGAAGCATGTTTTGGTCCCATTGACATTATAACTACTATGCTCAATCCAAAGAAGTAACTTAAATAACATGGAGTGGTTTAAATTTTGGGAAATTAGCGTATGTTTTCCAGTAAGCTGAGCGTCTCTGGTCCTCTGTCTGTGTCTACACAGGAAAGTTTCAGGCAATAAACTGTATTAACAATGGACACTGACATCACCTGTTGGTTTGTGGACTCTATTTTTTTGATGGCCAACGCCATCTTTGTTTTTTGAGCATGAACTGTCTCTCCCATGACTATATTTGGACCAATGTGTGGAGCTGGGCAGGAGCTGCACCTAGCAAACAGCTAGCAGCAGCCAGGTGGCCTGGTGGCTAGCCACCTGTCACAACTATGCAGAATTTTTAATCCTCAAATAATTGAAACACGTTTTTGTATCCAGTCTAAACATGTTTATTACTGTTGAGTTAATTTTTAATAATGGGGGGGGGTCTATGGGGACTGGCTCTTTAAAGTGTCCATTCAAGAAAGTCCATCACCCAGTTTTTGGCGATTTTACTTGACTTAACTGTCAATATTAGTTGGTAAAACAGAAGAAAAAGGCTTGGAACATGTATTGAATATTCATGTGAAATGCAAGCTGCCTTAACAGCAGTATTTATTTAACATCCTGTATTATGGATTCTATGATTCCACCCTCTCAAATGTATAGGTAGGTTTCTATAGTCCTCTATAACAGTAAACTAAATATTTTTGGGTTGGGGGCTATTGGTCAGGAAAAAGACAGACATTTGAATATATCATCTTAGTCTTAGGGAAACAGTGATCAAATTTTTCTCCCCATTTTTTGATATTTTATACAATGATCAATTAATGGGGAAGATAATTGACATACTTAATTTGATTATTAATTAATAAATTATGGGCCTACACAAATGTATTCATGAGCTCTCAATGTGCTGGTAATGGGATTTTATTACCTTTGGAGAGAGCCAGGCTAACTGTTTCACTTCGTTTCCAGTCTTTCTGCTAAGCTAAGGTACCCAGCTACTGGCTCCAGCTCCATTTTTTAATAATCGTATTTCCTAGAAGGCCAAACTATTCCTTTATAGAGAGGATAAACAGGAGATAACCTAACCATGAAGTTGGCCAACACTATGTAACAAGAGGCTATTGTACTCACAGGCTGAACAAGTCTATCCACTTCCAAAGATGCTGCTTAAGTAAACACAGACAAAGGACCGCTTTGTTCGTTTCACCCATTTGTCAACCCTCTCTCTCTGTGTTAGAGACATTGAACTATAGGAGTCCAAGTGGAGCATTAAACACACACAACCAATGAGAGACAGTTCCTGTCAACGTGCAGCTGAGACAAACAACATGAACACACCGATGTAGGATGACTGAAGTAAAAGGATCTATACTGTACCTTTGTATCTTCCTAATGCTGCGTTGTTAAAACAGAGACAAGCACAATGAGGAGAGGAGTAAAGATCACGGAGGACAGGGTCTCCCCGGGCTCATTAATAGCATCATTATCAAAGCGGCAGAGGGACTTTGGCAGGATAAACTTTTAAGACAAGAGCTAAGATGGAGGAGCAACAGAGCGAAATGGGGAGGCTGGCCTGACAGGGGGCTGCAGGGGATGCGACTCATGCTGAGTGTAATGAGGAGAGCGATTTGAGGGGTGAAATGTGCTCTCCCTGAGGTGCTTCAACCACGAGAGAAAATTATTGCTCCATTTAGCCCTAATTAGGTCAAAGTTTCCCTAAAGGATACACGAAACCCCCTCCCCAAAATAAAAGAAATGTGTAAGCATTTTCCAGCAACCGCAATTAGTCCTTCCACCGTTAGTGTTACTTCTTTTAGATGAAATTATATGGCCAAAAGCAGGTGGACGTGTATTTTTGTTTTTCATTGGGATCTGTTTTTTTATGGTTTGGATGCTTTAGTTCCAATGAAGAGGAACCTAAATGTTACAGCATGCAATAATATTTAGACAACAGCGCAGCTTTAACATTACATTTAGTATAACAACCCACTGTGCAAAAAACAGGTCCATTAATAAATGTTTTTTTGTGTGTGTGTGTGTGTGGAAGAACATGAGCGGCCTGCTCTGAGCCCTGACCTGAACACTATCCATCATCTTTGAGATGAACAGGAAACAAACTCATAAAATCACTGGGCTGTGTAGTCACAGTCAAAATTGCAGGTCACATGATACACACTGGCCAAGAATCGCAGGACGTTATACTGTACCCCCGATTTTGTGCTTTGTGCACAAAGGGAGCGTGGTACATGGTACAGTGGGGTTGTCATCTCCCATCCCTGTTAAAAACCAGATTGTGCACATTACCCAAGCAAGTTAGAGAGATGTGCATCATGACCATATAGGAATATTTGGGGCAGATTGCCAACAATTGTTCTGTTGGTAGGTTTAATTAAAGGAACCGATATAAGTGACTGTATATTGACAGTAGACAATAGTGAGGGTTAATGTAGGATTTCACAATTCTCAGAAATAAAAAGATGTTTCTTCACCTATTGACCAAGATTGGTTTCTGTTTTTCCCAAACTAGAAAAAAGAGCTGAAACACCCAATTTATCTTCTTGAATTGTCAGTCAGTCATTTTCTATACCCACTTATTCCTCTCTAGGGTCATGGGGGGCTGCTGGAGCCAATCCCAGCACATTGCCAGGAACATACTCACAGCTATGGGCAATTTAGAGTCTCCAATTAACTTCAGCATGTTTTTGGACTGTGGGAGGAAGCTGGAGAAAGCCCACAGGGACATGGGGAGAACATGCAAAATTGACACAGAAAGGTCCCAGCCCAAGGTTTTGAACCTGTGACCATCTAAATGTGAGGCAACAGCGCTAACCACTGCTCCACCATATCACCCCATCACAAATTGGCATAAGAATAATCTCTCTTTCTTATTATCATCAGCCATTAATGGCTACTTCAACAATGGCGCCATGGCACTTTAGTGTTTAAAAGGATGAAGAGATTTCTGTCCAAACTACTACTCCCACAATTTTCTCCAGATTTCTCTGATTCAAATTTAGCTCTCATTTTTTGCTTTCTTTGACAAACACACATTGCCCACACTTTGAGAATGATATATAAAGGCTAAAAATATATAGTGAATTTAAGACAACTTAACAGTTTTAACTTAGCCAGGCTGGCACAGACAAGTTTTCTTTTAATGGGGAGAGGCACTCCTCTGCTGCAGAGGATCCCTGGATATAACTGCGATCCGCACGACTACACAATTTATTGGATTTATCCAGACATATCCAACACATACTGTACACAATAATACTCTTTCACCCTGTTTGCAGTTTCTTGGTATGCTTCTGCTCTGCCTTTCTGACAAATGAATGCATGTTGTGCATCCTCCTGTCAGCTCATCTTCTAATGCACCGCATACAGAGCACAACGTGACATGTCAGCATATAAGACTGCACAACTGCATTTGCTGTCTACATAACGTGGGCACTGGATGTGAAAATGTCACTTGCACTGGTAGAAACCCAGAATTACAGTTGCGGTTCAGCACTATGACTGTTTTAGCAGCAATAAGATAGGACCCTAGAGTGTTTTAGCATATTATCAGTGCACATTATTCAAACCATTCGACCGTGTCAACCGTTTTGTGATGAATGTAGTCAGGTTCTAAAATCTGGTAGAAAGCCTGAAACTACAAGAGTGAAAGGGTCTTATAGCAGCAGATTAAAGCCTCTGGTTTCGAATAATGAGTGCAATGTCCTGGTGTCCACATACTTGGTCGTAGTTAACTTAAGACTCCTAAAAGTCTTTAAGCCTGTATGTGATTTTGAAGGTGTTATAATATGTCCAGGCTGTCTATATAGAGAAGGACGCCAATGAATTTTTTAATCCTCATATAATGGGGGAATGGATGCCCAGAGGAGATGATTTTAGTGTCAGAAAATCAATTACCTTTTGAAAGGGATGTACAAATGTAATGTTTTAGTTTTAACCACATCCAAACCTACCTCTAAAATACATAAAAACTAAGACAACCTCATTTTCAAAGAGGCAGAAGCCTCACTGTGCTGAGGAGTGTTGCTATTGAAGGCCAAGCTTTATTGATCAGACCCAGCACAGGTTTAATTAGCCGGGCTCCTTGCGGTCCCACAGCTCCTCAGCTCAGACTACCCACAGGGCCTGATAAGACCAAGAGTCAATTAAAGTATTACAGTAAGAGACACAGAGAAAGAGAAGGAAAGCAAACGACTGGTTTTCAGCTAATCCTCCTCCACAGGTTGAGGATTGTCAGACTCCTCATTTCACAGAATAAATGCCATCCCTCTCTCGTCGTCCTCTTTTTTTTCTCCCTTCCAGCCATCTCTCCAGGCTACATACTAAAATGTTGAAGGCAGGTACTGCAGACAGAGAATGATACGGCCTCCTTTCTGTCCACCTCATAATGAAACAGAGCTTTTCACAGGAGCCAATTCTCACGTGGGAATTGTCTCGCTTGTGCTCCGCATGCATTAACCCTGTCAAAAGGCTGTCAGGTGGCCTTGTCTAATACTATAAATTCAATATCTGTTTCAGTATCTCTACCGACCTGAACACTTTAATTGAGTTTGTACCTTATTTGCTATCTGCTGTTCTTTCACTCACACTCTGGTGCTGTATTGTTCTTTTGCTATTTAATCATTTGGAACTGTTGGCAGGGTGTTTCTGTAGAAGTTGGTGTATAAATAATGGATATTAATAATAAATAATGAACAATTTACATAAAGGCAGATGAAGAAAACAGATGAGTTTCCTGAATGATTCAATGTTTCTGTCCAAGTTTTCACACCACAATCTTCTGTTCCAACAAACATAAAAGAGAAAAATATTCCATAATTTTCTATAATTTCCTAACTTAACATATCTTTCCCACTCTTCTGGATTTCAGCAATATCTCCAGAACGAGGCCGCGGTAATCACAGTAAAGAGTGGATGGTCGTACCCGTCCTTCTTATAGAACTCCAGCATCATGTTGTCCGTGGCGACGCTGAGGGGCCGTCGGCTCTGGTCATTCTGCCTGCGATCCATCTGATCCATGTCCGGAGAGGGCATTGAGCTGTAGTTGGCATTGTGGTTGGTGTGGACAGGACTCCCGTAGTTCCCTGTGACGTTGAACTCGATTTCTAAGAAAAGACGGAAGAAAACGGGCAGTTTCTTAAGTCTTGACATTTCTCTCCAGTGTTGGGAGAAGTACTCAGATAAGTACTGATACATCAATGTAAAACAGTCCATTATAAGTAAAATTTCTGCATGAACTTAAGTAGAAGTCCTAAGTATTTTTACCTTTCCATTATTGCAGTAAAAGTAGAGGTTTGGCCCAAATGCCTGATGTATTAATATATATGATATTATTATTATATTATATTATTAATTTCAGGCGTCATCTTGTTCACATTCTGGTATTCAGTCAGTTTGAAGAGGATTTGATCCAATACCCGTAGAGTTTTAGTACTGAACAATTAATATGTAGCATATTATTGTTGAAGCTGCTGGAGGTGATACCTTCAACTACTTCATATTAATCAGCTAGTTTGGTCCAGTGATTCTCACCCTATGGGTCAGCAGATTGAATGTGAGGGGTCGGGAGATGATTAATGCAAGAGGAAAGAAGAAAATTCAAAACTCTGATATGCTGATCTGTTTTCACTCTTATTTTTGTTTGTTTTTTAGTGAAATATTGATCATTTAACCATTTTTAAAAAAAATAAAAGCATTTAAAAAGTGGAGAAGAGAAAAAAACACTATTTGAACTGCTTTTTGTAATACTGTAAATTACCAAAAAATAAATTTCAATTAATCATAGGTCCCCTTTAAATTTCAGAAGCATGTGTATATTTTGATAAATAACCATAATTATTAAATATGGCAGAAATTGCCATATTTTTTTTCAGTTTTGCTGAGCAAGATTTTCAGGAAGAAATTAATCTCCTGTCCCAAAATTGCCGCCTGGGGTCAAATAAAGATCTGAAACAAATAAACACCGCAGCTATTATTTAGTAATTTACAGTATGTTAAAAGACAAAAAGGTTGGAAATCACTGGTTTAATCTTTAGCACTATGTTGTATTCTAAAAGTCTGTGTTAAATCTGCATATGGAAAGTAACAAAATTGTTAAATAGGGTGTAGTGAAGTGAAATAGAACGTACAATATGTCCTTCTGAAATGTAGTGGAGTGGAAGCATAAAGTAGCATCGAATGGAAATAGTTGAGTACATGCATGTGCGACATCTATTTCCTGCACTATTATCCCTCCTCACCTCCGGGGAAGAACCAGTCGGCGTGCTGGATGATGGGCTCGATGATTCCAACAATCTGCAGGGAAACCGTCGTCATCATTTCTGTGATGTTGCTGCTGCAGACAGACAGGAGAGAAAGATGTTTTTGTGACGGGATGTGGGGCGAAATGTAGCTGTCTGGATCATAAGAGATAACACTCTGGCAGGCTGTGATTAACAGAACATTACATACGCATTTGAAATTACTAAATCAGAACCATTTAAAAAAAAATGTCTCTATTTAAAAATACTCATTAAAAGTTAAAGAGGGATGAAGAGTTTGTTCGATTTTCACAGAGGAGGAGGTGTCCTTCACTAATCCAAAACTGCTTAATCATCATTATGAATATACTGTATGAGATATGTTGGAGCTTAATGCCTGCTGGACATTTTATTATTAGACACTTGAAGCACTTTGAGCCCAAAGCGTTGTTATACAAAATCAGCAGCTCTGTTTTTTTCCTCAAAAAAAAGGCTGAACAGTAGTGAGTGAATCCTTGAGGATACAAAGTCCTTCTCCACTCACTCTGTCCTCGACATCCGTTGAATACAGCATGAAAAACTGATTTCTAGGCTGAACAGGAGGATGCATGAAAAAACCTTCCACAGATACGGTACATGGCTTATTCTGTAATTTGAAAAGAACTTCACTCTGTCTTCTATTGCTTAAATCTGACCTTGCTCGTTGTACAATTATTCATTTCCCCTCTATTATAAAAGAGAGAGGAATAAATAAATAGGTATGTGAAATCAACAATGTTTTGTGCAGCGCTAAATTTGTGGCATACTCTTGTAAAATGTAACTTAAAGAAGACATATCATCAAATACCTGTAAATTCAACTTTGCAGCGTTTCTGCCTCGCAGTTGTTTTGGGGGTTTATGTGGTTTTTTTTTTTATATTTGCAGCATTTTCTTCTGCATTTGGGTTTGTAGGTCTTTTTGCAGGACATTTTTGTCCTGCAGCACTTTTTTTTTGCATTTGTTTTATGTCTTTGCGTGTTTTTAGTATTGCAATTTCTGTACTTCTGTGTTTTTATGACTGCTGTCTCACCCTTCATTGTGCGTCCACAGCAGGTTAGGTCCCAGGACAATTGCAATGTTTCCAGGCGTCATCTTGTTCACATCCTGGTATTCAGTCAGTTTGGAGAGGAATTTGATCAAATACCTGTAAATAAATAAATGAAAACAAACATTACGTCCACATGGCAGACACTTTTGTCCAAAACTACTTCCAATAAATCCATTTAACTCCTGTAGGAACAAGGAAGAAATGGGTGTTTATCATCATAGTCGTTTGGAGCCGTATTCCTGTCCATCCGGTGAATGGTTCTCCAATATTCACTCTCTTTTAGCTCTACTTCTATTCTCTACCAGCTCCCGAGGGAAATATATCTGGCTCTTTAGCTGCTAAATGCTCCATTATATTCACCAGGTGTCCACAGCCAACTGTGTTTGCTGTTTTGTTGCTGAACAGGTAGTGTATAGTGGGGTTTTTAGAGCTTTTTCCTCTGGAAAACAGCTGCCTGCTGCAACTGCAGCAACAGCATGAGAGTGAGTGAGCTTGTTGTAGTATTCACACGGTTCAGCTTTGCTGTTTGTCAGAATAAACGGCCAGAAACTCCAAAGAGCTCCCTGCATCATGACATCTTCCTATACTACTGTTCAAGTTTGGGGTCACCCAGACAATTCTGTGTTTTCCATGAAAAGTCACACTTTTATTTACCACCATGAGTTATAAAATGAATAGAAAATATAGTTAAGACATTGACAAGGTTAGAAATAATGATGTATGTATTTGTATTTCAGCTGTGCTAACATGATTGCACTGGTTTTTTTTTAATCATCCATTATCCTTCTGATACAATAAGCAAACACATTGTTCCATTAGAACACTGGACTGATAGTTGCTGGAAATGGGCCTCTCTACACCTATGTAGATATTACACCAAAAACCAGACATTTGCAGCTAGAATAGTCATTTACCACATGAGCAATGTATAACATGTATTTCCAATTAGTTTAAAGTTGTATTCATTGAAAAAACACTGGTTTTCTTTCAAAAATAAGGAAATTGACCTCAAACCTTGAAACGGTAGTGTATCTATTCAACACAGAAATGGCAGCTCACCAGCTACACTGATACAAGGCTAAGTGTGAAGCCCAAGATCTACTTAATTTCTACTCTGTATTTATTTGTGAAATGAGAACTGTAAAAATGTGAAATGTGGGAAATATCAGCACAATAGCAGGGTATAAATGTTAAGGTGTTATGGTTAGAACATTGTGCTTTATCAAGACTTTCCTTCCACAAAGCACACTGAGCCAAACCATATTATTACAGCAAACTATTATTATGTTGTTGTTTTTTTCTATCTCTTCACAGGGACACAAAAAAATGGGCCAGTGGGTTTCCGTGGCTCTCAGAGAGGAGCTGAGCTGAATGACTCATCTGAAGCTGAACTACAGTTGAATGAACATCAGGCAGCTCATTCCAGCGAGCAGGGATCATCTGGACAGGTCTGACAGGTCTTCTCAGAGGAGGACCATCTAAAAATACACCCTATTTGTGCGATACGATGATGACACTGACAAGTGTTGTGGCGTCTCGCTCTTTTTACCTTCCTCCTTCCTTTTCCTGCCTCTCTTCCTCTCCCTTTTGATCATGAGACAAGTCCTTCGACGTATATATCCAACACTTAATCCAGCTGCAAATAGAGCCACCCTGAGCTGTTGAAGAACTAAATAAGAACTAAGAACACTGTGACTCATATATCCTCAAATATAAGAGATATAACATTTAAATTGTATCATAGTAGAAAAGGTGTTTTCTAAATATCCTTAATAATGCTGCTTATTCCTCTCTGTTAAAGTACTTAGTTCCTTCCAGCTAAAAAGCTCCATGTGGTATCAGCAGAGCTAGTATATAAATAATAAAAAATCTATTTTCTCAGTTTTAATTCTGTATCCCCGGGTTAGTTGTTCACTCTTATTGAGTATTTTAATATCAAAATTCTTGACTTTTCTCTTTCTGTAAAAGCTTTTTGAAAATTTGATGATTCATCTTGAGCTCAGGTTGGGAACAAAACTGTACCCAAACAAACACTAACTTACTACCACATGTATAAAACTGCATCTGACAGCTTGTGGGTTGAGGAAGCTGCAGAGCAAAGGGAAGTGAAGAGGAACTTTACTCGTTCCTCCATCATCGAGCAAGGCAGGTAAGTCAGGTGTGTGTGAAACACAACAGTTTCTTTCCGCAGCTCAGTATCACACTATTGATTTAAGACAGCACCAACTTTGAAGTGGCCCAATCAAATGTGGATTTACAGGCCCAGACTGTTTTATAGGAATGTCACAGGACACTGGTTTTCACTGTGACTTTAACTGCAGTGTGACAGTGTATGAATAAATAATCTCAGCTCACACCATAAAAGTTTAACTTGAATGAATTTCCTCAGAGCTTCAGAATTTTGTGTGTTTTTTTATCTTCTATCTTTAACCTACAAGTAATTAATGTTAGCATTACTATTAGCTATATCAGCTTTATGGATCTAGTAAAAACAAATTAATTCTTTATTATATATTGCACAATAGAGGAAGGACATAAGGAGATTTTTCTTTACAGAAAAGAGATAAACAGTGTCAATAAAAACAGCAGCTACATGTTTGTGAGACGTCTTTAGTAACATTAAAGGTGTAGTTGGGGAGTTCTGTTTCCATCTGGTGGTGGTGGGAGTGTACTACACACACACTGTGAATTAAAAAAAACTGTTGTGGCCGATTGCGGCTGTAAAACAGTGGATAAACTGTTAATGTATCATACAAAATGCAATATAAAATGCAATATAGTGTTAATAAGTGTCATTTAATTATAGTAGTTAAGTTACTGAAAGGAGGTGATCTGATCTGATTACCTTACATCAACAATAACATGGAGTCCTAGCCCATTTTATCTGGATAAGTTCATGTGAGCCTGGACATTTAGGCCACACATGAAAATAGGACAAAGTGAAGTGACTCACTTAAAGTTGTTGTTATTGGCTGGGGGTAGTTTCTCACAGGCGCTGAGGAGAGCCTGCAGTCTCTTGTCTTGGTCTTGAATGCTGCAGGGTGACAGAAAAGATGTTAAATTTCAGAATTAGAACATATAATGGTGAGGAACAGATGTATTAATGTAGTGACGAGATCATCATGCTGAAAAGATACACACTTTGAGGCCTGGATCCAGTCATTGTAGAGTTCAAAGGTCATTAACGGCTCAGGGAGCTCCCGCAGGTAGGACTTCAGAGCACCTGGTGAGAACAAAAATAACAGATAAATGCATGTATGCATGTATATATAGTATCTGTGCCAATATAATGCAGGTGTAACTGCATGAGATCAAAGTGTCTGAATGACGACCAGCAGATGTGATGCATTGCATTCATGTATAGTAAGTAAGTGTGAGCAGGAGACAAAAAGAAGGAAATAGAACAAGAAAGAAAGTAGGAAGGAAGGAAGGAAGGAAGGAAGGAAGGAAGGAAGGAAGGAAGGAAGGAAGGAAGGAAGGAAGGAAGGAAGGAAGGAAGGAAGGAAAGAAGGAAGGAAGGAAAATAAAAATAAGAAAGAAAAGAAAGACAAACAACAAAGGAAATATAGAAGACAGAAAAGGAAGGGAGCAAATAAAAAGAAGGAAGGAATAAAAAATGAAAGAAAGAAAGAAAGAAAGAAAGAAAGAAAGAAAGAAAGAAAGAAAAGTTAAGAAAGCTGGATGATAGCACACATCAGGGGAAACCAGCTCTGACCTGATTGGCGGCTCAATACAGAATCAATTTAATGGATCAATATCCAGTGTTTGGTTCAGACTCTTGTGGATTGTGTTGTGAGAGTTAATCTCATATCACAGAGCAAACACAGCAGCTGGACTCAGATATGGGTATGAGAACAAGAGTGTTTAAGCCTGGCAGGTCTGGGTCTAACTGTGTGAGTTGTTGCATATATATTATATGTATGTCTTTATTTTATAAGCTATAAATTATTATACTAACAGTTATATTCCCTCAGTGCTTCCCTATAGGCACCAAAAATCCCACTAGTGATCAAACTGAAGACCAAAGAGACAATACTCAGAGAGGGTCAACTTTAGAGAGCTGTGATGTTACGAGAAGAAGAGAGATGATTACTTGTTTACATATTTACATGCACTGTAGTAACCTGGTAATTGTGTGCACAATATGTAGCAGCTCTATAATCAGAAGCCAGGCCTACTGCATACTAGTATGCTCTGGATGTGGTAATTAAAACCCCTTGAAAATGGCTGGATTGATTTTCTGTGGGGCTCAGGGGCCCCACAGAGTATAATAACATCAGTAGTTGTCTGGAGCTGAAATAATTAGTTGATTGGCAACAATATTGTTAACTGATGTGAACATTAAACAAAGCAGCTTCTCAAATTTGAATATTTTCTAGGTTTCACAGTTTTACATGATAGAAAACACAACTACTATCTGACAAAATAAATCTTCTTGAATATGTTTGGGCTTCAGGGAATAAGGATCTGTGTTTTACTACTTTCTGACACTAAAAATCAGTTTAGTTAGTTAAAGAAATAAATTCTCAGAATAATGGAAAAACTAGGGAATTCAAAAATGCAGGAAATTTGAATACAATATAACCAATGTTTACCCAAATAGAGGCTACAAACACTGAAAAAGGCTTGGACCCGCAGCTTTTCACTAACCCATCATTCACTTATCTGTCTGCAGGTTCATTAAATGAAACTTTACGACAAATGAGCTCAATATAATCCAAAGTAATTACAGTCTTACAACCAGATTTTGGCACACAGTCCCTCTTCAAAACAAAATTATTCAGACCCAAATGACATGGAGTAAACCTGGGTGTCTGGCGCAACAAACACATTTCTCAGTACCGCCTGCGCCATGACTGATGCTGAAAATGTCTCATCACGAGGCGTAGAATTTAGAAACAAATATACTCCCGTACAGCCCGGCATATCTAGTACAAGCAAGCTGCTCAAAACAAAGAGAAAGCTATTTCCAAGCGCTGTTTGATCAGGAATGGTGGGTGGCAGTGTAATTTTCCAGTGCTGAGGAGGAAGGTGACGGCTGACTGGGCTTCTCTCTGACTTGTCTTCTTCTCTCTCTGGTCTGCTGCGTTCATTTCCCCCAGGGATGAGTCGGATGGATGACAAACAAACCGAGTCAGGGCATCCCGCACTGTGAGACGGCCTGGAAGCTGCTGTCATTCTGTCTGAGTGACGTTCTACATGTCTGCCTGTCTGGATCTGTGTGTATACATGTACAGGAATGTTCTGTGTGATTGGACTGAAGCAATACATTAAAAGATAAGGCTGGTCATTTTCTAGATTTTTCTTGCCAACAAGCGAGTATTTTTAACGAATATTTACTATCAAATACTGTGTTTCTATCCAAAGCCTGATATATATGAGCCACACGGCTGCACTGGGTGACATGTCCCTTCATTACGCCCTTTGGGTGCTTCTAACTTTATGGCTATAAATCACAACTGGCAAATCTCTGGCCAGGCAACCCATATCATAGCCCAATATGAGGCTCTCCAGGCTACAGACTTTGCAACATCTCTAGGTAACCCCCTAAAATGAGATATGGGCTTGTTTCATTGCTACTTTTTCCTACATATAGCAGTCATAAAAAAGTGCTTACTAGGGATGTGATGAATATAGCACCAAATGTTTCAAAATATAAAAAAACCCTGATAATATGCATTATCAAGACAGGACAGTCAGGACTAAATATATACACTCACCGGCCACTTAGGTACACCTGTCCAACTGCTCGTTAACACTTAATTTCTAATCAGCCAATCACATGGTGGCAACTCAGTGCATTTAGGCATGTAGACATGGTCAATCTCCTGCAGTTCAAACCGAGCATCAGTATGGGGAAGAAAGGTGATTTGAGTGACTTTGAACATGGCATGGTTGTTGGTGCTAGAAGGGCTGGTCTGAGTATTTCAGAAACTGCTGATCTACTGGGATTTTCACGCACAACCATCTCTAGGGTTTACAGAGAATGGTCCGAAAAAGAAAAAATATCCAGTGAGCCGCAGTTCTGTGGGCGGAAATGCCTTGTTGATGCGAGAGGTCAGAGGAGAATGGCCAGACTGGTTGGAGCTGATAGAAAGGCAACATTGACTCAAATAACCACCCGTTACAACCAAGGTAGGCAGAAGAGCATCTCTGAACGCACAGTACGTCCAACTTTGAGGCAGATGGGCTACAGCAGCAGAAGACCACGCCGGGTGCCACTCCTTTCAGATAAGAACAGGAAACTGAGGCTACAATTTGCACAAGCTCATAGAAATTGGACAATAGAAGATTGGAAAAACGTTGCCTGGTCTGATGAGTCTCGATTTCTGCTGCGACATTCGGATGGTAGGGTCAGAATTTGGCGTCAACAACATGAAAGCATGGATCCATCCTGCCTTGTATCAACGGTTCAGGCTGGTGCTGGTGGTGTAATGGTGTGGGGAATATTTTCTTGCCACTCTTTGGGCCCCTTGGTACCAATTGAGCATCGTTGCAACGCCACAGCCTACCTGAGTATTGTTGCTGACCATGTCCATCCCTTTATGACCACAATGTACCCAACTTCTGATGCTACTTTCAGCAGGATAATGCACCATGTCATAAAGCTGGAATCATCTCAGTGAGTGTACACTACCGTTTAAAAGGTTCACCCAGACAATTTAGAGTTTTCCATGAAAAGTCACACTTTTATTTACCACCATGAGTTGTAAAATGAATAGAAAATATTATTACATTAGCCTTCTGACACAATGAGTAAGCAAATTGTACTATTAGAATATTGGACTGATAGTGGCTGGAAATGGGCCTCTATATCTATATTCTATGTAATATATAGATATTGCAGCTAGAATAATTATTTACCACATTAGCAATGTATAGAGTGTATTACTGATTAGTTTAAATTTATCTTCATTGAAAAATAACAGTGCTTTTCTTTCAAAAATAAGGACATTTTTAAATGACCCCAAACTTTTGAACAGTAGTGTGGATCTTTTGCAGTGTCCAACATACTGTGTAACCAATCAGAATTAGAAGCTCGATGCAGCAAGGTTGGTTGAAAGGACTTTGACAGGCTACTTGCTCAATAGCTCTGATGTTGAGCACAGATAACTTGATAATTTAACAATCAGCTCCTTCTGAAATAAGCTTTGTTTGGTCTGTGGTTCGTTTGACAACACTTAGGCAAAATAGGTAACAACACAGAGAAGAAATTAAAGGAGCCCATTTCCATTTTAGACGTAAGGTTGAGGCTACCTGTCTGGAGGCTGCTAACAGTAGCTATTCTGTCCCATGTGTTTGCTATCACATTGTGTCCAAAATGTAGTGTTGTCTAACATAGCATTTTTTTTTTGTTGAAAATTTTTTTTATTTTTTTTTTCAAAATTACAGACACAGATGTGAGGACAACCATACAGACACACCGCTAATTTGTTCACAAATGGCTCCAAAGACTGCTGACAGCAAACATGTTTTCAGTCTCTGGAGAGTAGTTCTTTGTGCTGCAGACATGGTTCTGTTTACAATGTCGCTAAAGAGCTTTCACTCCTGAGCATGTACAGTAGCACCTGCCTTAGACAGCATTCAGACTGACAATAGCTCTACATGAATAAAGGCAGCAGTCTTTATTTTGAATGGAGGCGGTGGTTCGACACAATGGGGGCGCCAACACCAGGAGCTCCAGCAAAACACTGCAAGGTTGTCAGGCAAAAAAAGTTAACCAGGTTCAACTTTTTCTGCAACACAACTTGAGATTATCAGGCAAGGCACTGCAATGCCCAATCATGTACTGTTCCTGCAAGAGCATTTCGCAGATGGATTACTTTGTAACATGAAAGTGGTGTTCAATTATTTACCTCGCAATCATGTCAGAAATTTCCAAAGTTGTGAAATCCTAAGTTGTGGTGTTTTGATGACTGATAACTGCATTGCTGTAGTTCAACTGGACTTCCTGGATTGCATTTAATTGTTTCACCATCAACACATGCTTTGAACGCAGCGCTTTTTCCTCTCCGAATGCAGCTTTACAAACAACTGCTCTCCAGGGAACGAAAACAGGTTTTTGCTATCGGATATTGTAATTCAATTATTTTTGTAGATCGGTTCATTGGCGCTTTGGCTCTGCACATAATTATTGACAATAAGAAAATCACCAGCTTTACCCTCTAAATGTAGGGAAGTATGTTGACTCATCAGAAGATGCTCATCCACAGTAGTTTTTTATATTTATGGAGCTGCTTTTGATGGAAGATGCACAGCCCCATACCCCCATCACAGCCTCCTACCCCACACCCCGTTGGGACAAGCATACAAATTAGATTTCTGTGCGAGCTAACCCAGTTTAATCTGGGATCATTAGAGAGGGATATGACCTCGACTGGCTGCTCCACATGCTCTGGTGAACATGGTAGATTGACTAACTGTAATTTGATGGTTAATAATAATGCAACTTATACTTTCCGATGGGTAAAAACATTACACCTCTACTTTTTGTTGGATTCACGTTCAGCTGAAATATCACCATCCCTGAGAAGTTCTTCTTCAGACAACAGCATTATGCAGCAGTCGAGGAAGACACAGCATACTTTATAAGAAGATCAATAAATAGCATCATACGGTAAAAGCTTTGTGGTCGATCATGGTTCTGATTTGAAAGCAAATCAGTGACAAGCAACAAAGAAAATAGATATTGTCTTTTGGTGCAGCACATGATGCAGAAGATGGAGAATCACTTGCCTCTAATCACAGTTATATTTGGAATTTATCACTAGAGATTTTGGCATAGTTTTCTGAATATCTCAACTAGAAAACACAGAGAGAGGCAGAAATGTATGCGAGCAGTCTGCTTTCCCTGCTGCTGACTCTCTTATAGTCGCAACAGCTGAATCCTAATCAAGTCCAAAGTAATCTTTTAACTCTTATGTAAGACTTTCAAATTAACCTCAAGCATGAAAATTCACTGCAGCAGAATCTGTAATATGAGAGGATTTCCTGAGCAGCAAACACAAGCTGTAGTATAATATGTAACAGAGATAACTCTTCGATATGGAGTGACTGCCAGATCGTTTGGCAGCTTAATTATAATTATAATTCATTCCCTAAATTATTTTTCTCCCTCCGTGTGAAAGTGAAGGGGGCAGATGTCTTTGTAACACATGGACGTGAGGGAGTGAACCAGAAAGAGAAACAGGTGCCTGTTCGTAAATGGTCCCATGTAAGGTGAGATTCACTTTCGTCGTGTGTTTATGTGTGTGTGTGTGTGTGTGTGTGTGTGTGTGTGTGTGTGTGTGTGTGTGTGTGTGTGTGTGTTGTTGATTGCTCACCTGCGATGGCGTGTGGATCTGCAGAATACTCCTGAACGTCTAACACCCCACAGTCTAAAGACGCCTTCAGCTTCTTCAGTTTGGAGGCTGATGGAGCGATTCTGAACAAACCCTGAGACGCAAGACATCACTACATGAGTTAGAGATCACACTGACAGTCAGGAGTTCATGGAAGAGTTTGAAATAAAAACAGATAATTGATTACTGTACAACAGAGGGCAATTTTGGAAGATTAATAGATTGATTCAAAGTAAGGACGCAAGTAAGAAGACGTGACCGAGGCTGCGTTTTTTTTCTTCTTTGCCTTTTTTGCTTCAGCGCCTCAGTCCTGACACATCACTGTCCTGCTCAAATGACATTAAAGAACACTCTCTCAGGTAATATTGATTAATTATTATTCGCCTGCTCTAAATTGCCGCCAGTGATTGAAACAAATCAATTCCCTGGATTGAATTAAATCAATTCCCTGGCTGTTATTTGGTAATTTACAGTATGTCCCATATAAAACATCTCAAACTTGTATCATTTAAAGTGTCAGATCACTTCATCCAGATGGAGAATATTTTGTGTCCAGATTTTGAGAATAACTGTCTGAGATTTTAGCTTTAACACCAACAAAATGCAGTTGTTTTTAATAATAATAATAATAAAAAGATGTATATCAGCATTTTTAGTAAGCTGCACTTCTTCTGGATTCCTGCGTTCTACATCCTTAAAAACGTTTTTGTCAGGAAGGAATTAATCGCCCAAATTGAAGCCAGGTCTCAAATAAACACCTGATCTGTTAAGAATTCCCTGGCTATTACCGTATTTGTTAATTTACGGTAACTGGATACCTTTGGACCATAAAAGCATGCACTGTTTTATAGAATAGAATAGAAAATGAAAATTTTAATATTAAACTGGGGAAAATGGCAAAAACTCAGCTGTTTAAATGAACAGCTGGCTACTATTTGTTTAAAACTTATGTAAACTGCTTTAAGCAAACCCAGTATTAGCCTGGACCTTGTCATTCTACATGCTGTCAGTAATTGTCGACTGTATCCGTGTGTGTCTGTAAAACACGGTGGGAACAGATGCAGTACAGTGTGTTTCTGGTGGAGTCTGACCTCCTCCTGCATGCCACACTCCAGCAGCATGGTGACACAGGCCTCGATGGGAAAGGCAATATCCCTCCCGCTGAGCGCTAAGTGCTCCTCTAATGGTTTCCCGTAGCACGGCTTCTCCACCCAGGACTCTGTCGAACACAAACACACACAGAGGTGTCACACACTGGCACATACACAAACAGAAGCAGCTCTACTTTGAGGATGCTGTTAGCTTCCACTGAATACTAATACTCAGTATACAGGCTGCAGAAAGTTACCAAAGCAAATAGTAAAGATATTCCCTGATTCGCACTATAGTTAATGAATCCATGGATACATTTTTATCTGCACAGATTTCTATGTGTTAATTTTGTCAGCTATTTTTCAATTTAGTTAAAGTCTTGGTCTTGTGTCAAATTTAGTTTTAGTCATATTTAGTCAACTTGAATCCTATGTTTAGTCACATATTAGTAGGAAAGTCCTGGCATTTTAGCCTTGTTTCAGTCATTTTAGTCATTAGTCTTTCTTTAATCAAATAATTGACAGCAGGTTGATATTAATGTTAATCAAAATCAATCTAGTCAAACCAATAGATTAATTTTAGTCTTTTTCTCAAGATTTGTTATATCACTATTGCCTAATGAAGTAGCTCCACGTGTTGAATGATGAAGGAGGCTACACAGCTAAAGGTGCCTGTTCTGATATTCACAGAAACAGAACAGAAATTCACAGATGATTCACTGTCTTCCACCTGGTGACGTTTTGTATTTTGAATCTACATCAGGAGGACACAAGCTTTCTCCTGTCTAGACTTAATGAACTTATTAGCACTTAATTGACATTGTATTTCCCTTCATTCAATAGGAAATCATCTTGACAATTATTTATTATTTAGCTGATTTCTTTTAAGGAAGGGGTGGGATTCAGTTTATTTTGCTCAACAATCAGTAATGAGCAACAAATCTGTCCCTGCAATATCATTCCCATCATCACGGAAGCTGCAGTGGCTGATGCTGGTTAACATTTGCCACAACACTCAAAGATTTATGTCCATTTAAGAGATTCTGTAAGTCAATTTAAAACAAACTGTGCAGATTTTTACCCATGCATGTTACCATTCTCCTGATATTTCATGATCGTAGCTTGATATGAGGAGGATGATGCTTCACCCATTGCAAACAGCCGTCAATGAGCACAACAGCAGATCTGTGTAATCAATGAACAAATCAGAGATGTCTCTGACGTTTCAGAGCTGGCTGGCTTTTATCCACCTACTCTAATCTCATTATGTACATTAGCTACACAAAGCTGGAATTGTTGCACTGTAACATGATTAATTAATACAGCACGTCTAATTGTTTTTTGGCAGCTAATCAAACTTGTTGCTCCAAGGCATTTTCTAAATTTATTTTGGTTCACAGCTGATGCTAATAAATACAAATATGTGTATAACTCTGTGTATTGTTACATGGGTTCTTAGCTCATGTATCATTTCACAATCAGTGTAGTTTTTGTAGCTGTATCAACAAATTAAAAAAGTCAACCATTGTCAACTCAGTGGTAACTGTTTGCTGTAGTCACTTCATTCTACTTGTTGCCCATTATGTAACATATGTATAATGCTATGGATACATTTTTTGAGTTGTACATGCTTCAACTTCTAAAAAAATCATATTAGCTGTAGAGAAAACTGGCTAACAAACATTTCTATCAGGTTATGAAATATATTATTTATATAAATATATTATTTAAATATCTTCTTATATATTCCTGCTCATCAGTCAAGAATTACAACTTGTATTACAACTTATTTTCTGGGAAATTTATGAAACAACAGTTGATTCAGACTTTCAATCTTTCAATTAAAAATATTCTATGAAAGTCATAAAAATAAGTCATCAATAAAACAACTTCACAAATTTGATATTGTCCATATGGTGCATTTAAAAAAATACAAAACTGGCACAAAACACTTGGTGTTTCTTTTAGACTGACAGATTCTAAATACAATTATTTTCATTCATTTATTCACTTTCTGGTCTGTCTCTGCTAGCTTGTTTCTTAGAGACTACCTTATTGTCAGCTAACTTCCAAAATCACAACCCCAAATTATTTACAGCCGATCGTAGCCTCAAACTCACCCTGATGAGCTTTGATCTGGGGCAGAATACTCTGAAGCAGCTCTAGCGACTTCCGGTGGTACTCAGCCTGGACTTCTATCAACTGTGCAAGAGAAAAGGAAAAAAATGAGACCGGAGTGTCTGTGATGGACCAGCACTACTATTTATGTCTGTCACAGTCTGAAGTTGCTGTACTTACTGTCTGGAAGTAGCTTGCATAGTCAATTTCTTTGGCCACAAAACTGTACATGTCTGCTGATAGTTGATCCTAAAGGAAAAAACAACAAGATATATTATATGAGTGGGGAAAGCACAGGTGTAAATAATAAAAACTGATAATGTGATGTAAGATCCTGGGGCCTTTGTTGTGCATTATTATTAGTTGCACCTGTGAGTTTCTTGTGGTGTAAAAAATGTAGAATATAATGCTAGAAAACAGTCAGATGTGGTGTGGTTTAGCCAACTATAGACCTACATCCAACCTTCCCTTTCTATCTAAAATCCTGGAAAAAGCAGTGCCCAACAGTAGTGTGACGTCCTGCATAATAATGGTTTACAGGATAATTTCCAGTCATGATTTAGAGTGCATCATAGCACAGAGACGGCACTGGTGAAGGTTTCAAATAACATTTTTAAAGCGTCCGATAAAGGATTTATCTGTTCTATTAGACATAAGTGCTGCATTTGATACCATCGATCATCAGGTCCTACTACAGAGACTACAGCAACTTATCGGTATAAAAAGGATTGCATTAGGTTTAAGTCCTATCTCTCAGATCGTTCCCAATTTGCTCATGTTAACAATATTTATACTCTCCATATAAAGGTTAGACATGGAGTTCCACAAGGTTCTGTGCTTAGACCAATACTTTTCACCCTTTATATACTTCCTTTAGGTAAAATAATTAGGAACGATTCTATTAATTTCCACTGTTATGTGGATGATACACAACTGTATCTGTCAATGAAGTCAAATGAAACCAACTAGCAGAACTTCAAGCATGTCTTAAGGATATAAAATCCAGGATGACCTTCAACTTTCTGCTACTGAACTCACACTTATGTTATTGTACTCGGGCCTGAACACCTGAGAAATTCAATATCCAGTGATATAGCTAGTTTGGATGGCATCTCTTTTGGCCTCCAGCACCACTAAGAAATCTGGGAGTCATCTTTGATCATGATATGTCCTTCATTGCAAATACATTTCAAGAACTGCCTTCTTTCATCTATGCAACAAGGCAAAGGTCAGACGCTTCAGACACTTCCTGACAGCTCTTGCATCCATTTGTTACTTCCAGGCTGGATTACTGTAATTCTTTATTGTCAGGCTCCTCCAAAAACATCTCTAAGGACTCTTCAGCTGAGCCAGAATGCTGGAATGTATATATTAACGGGCACTAGAAGAAGGGATGATATCTAAATAAAAATAAAAAATAAATACAAGTAAAAAGCTTGAGTTGATCTTCTACAGAAAAACCCTAGAATCTATACTTGGACCTGAGCATTGAATGTGAAGACTTTTAACACCCCTGAAGAGTGCACACCTCCACCATTCATATAATTCACATATTTCACCATTTGAAAAGCAGTTTGGATTCACTAAATCTTACAATGACTGTATGATAAAGAAAATAAACTATATGTGCGGGGATATAAACCCTTTATTTACTGCAAACCAAAGTGATTACTGACTCGACAAATCTCCATGCGGTTGGCTGCCTCCTCCATCTCTTCCCTGAGGTGGTCGGCCTTGGCTCCTGTTGGCTGCAAATTGCTGGACAATCCTGAAGACTTGCTAGACTGATAAAACCTGGAAATAGCAAAGCAAGAGTTAATATATTTTATATATTTCATCTGAATATTGAGAATTTGAAATGTTGGGGAAAAAACAAGCCAAGCTTCAAACCTTTTTTGGTCAGAGAGAAATGATTGAATATTAACAGGGACTCAAACAAAATGACGCACAAAAACAGCTTTTTGAAGAGGTGGTGGATAACTGAATCAACACTGGACTATCATTATGCCTTCATTCATTCAATATAAGCTATTTTCCCCTTTCACTTCTCTCTATCTAGCTCTCCTCTACCCTGTCTGTCAGATTTTCTGTCTGAGCGGCCTGAGTAGAGATAATATGCAGCGCTGCCAGAGGAGCTCAGCACACAGCAGGATGATGGGAAAAATTTTCCCAGATTTGGGTCAGCAAAAAAAAAAAAAAAAAAAAAACAGAAACTGACTGGACTGGGTGCTATGAGAAAAAAAAACACATTTCTCCATGTCAGAGCTCATAGTGGCACTGAAATGACTTTCTGACTGATATGATTTTGCAACACCAGGTTTTCACACCTAAAGACTACACTTTAAGAATAACAATATATTCCCCTTTGTTTTTATATGGTTACTAGGGATGCATTCATAAAAACACCAATAAGTCAAACAACACCTGCTTCACAGGGATTTTTCACCTATTTGAATGCATATTCATTCTTTGTACACCTTATAAAACTTACATTTTTGAGTAGAAACCCTACATAAAGCTTTATTTATGCTTGATGTCGCGTTAAGCATGTAAGTCATGGTCATGCACCCTGTTTTTCGGAATCTGTGTGCTTGGGGCAGATGGTAGAAATACGCAGGTAGACCTGCTGGACAGGTACGCCTGTACAAACATCCGTTAGTTGAGAGACCACAGGTTATGGAATATGTTGGAAGGGAAAGCTATATGCTCTTATGTTGATTTTGTGTTCTTTAAATAAAAAAAATATATATATAATAATAATAATTGCTTAAGCAATTTAGCCAAGTCAATCTATCCCACAAAAATCTAAAAGTTTGCAACAGTAATGTCTCATAGTTTTTATTGGTCCCAATAACCTCTTGAATCATAGATTAAAAGTTTACCACTGTAGATGGAGATTGTCAAACATGCGGCCCGGGGCCAGAACCAGCCCAGTAAAGTGTCCAATCTGGCCACTGGATGTGTAGGAAGTGTGACAAAAACAGATCAGTTCCTGTTTCTTCACAGAAATGTAAGGTCAGTAAGAATCTTTCCTGAATTGAGTGATAAAATATTTACAGTTTTGATTTGTAAATGCTTTGTAAGGCAGGAGATAACTTCATCTGCTGCTTAAAAATTGAATAGTGTTCAATAAGTAATGATTTTGAATTGAAATACAACAGTAGACTGAACTGAGACATCACATTGTTAAAATTACACCTTTTTCTTATGACATCTCTTCATTTTTGTAAAGTGAAGCTTATTAAATGGTGTAAATATTTATATTATAATTCAATATAATATATTATAATGTGTAGGTGTTGTTATTTAAAGATTTATTTTTACTGGTCCAGCCCACTTGAGATCAAATTGTATGTGTATGAGTAGAATGGGGGATATTTTCAGTTAATAGCTATAACTATGAATCTTCTCAAATTGATTAGTGACATTACGCAAAAACAAAAATGTTTTATATTTATTTATGTATGCAAATTAGCTCAGATTTGCATATAGTACAAAGCACACAATTTGAACATTGGATGAAGCCAGATTTGTAAATCATTGTTTATTTATTTTGACACAATAAAACAAGACAAAATTAGAGAAAAAAGATTTGTACGCTTCCTGACATCCTGCAGAATACTGCAGTGGAGGACACACTGAGTATAAAATCCTCACAAACAATGCATTGTGAGCTTGTCTTCTTCCAGTCGTTTCAGATTAAATAGATTAATTTAAATTACACTGTGTTTTTTTTTTGTTTTTGTTTTTTACAATATACAGATTACAACCACCTCAAGCTTTTGACTGAAGGGTACAAAAACAAATGTTTAGAGATGTGCATTGATTACACTTGTGGGTCCATTTGCAGATGATTGTGAATTAAACTAGCAAGAAAAACAAGTGTTTAATACTGCTTTATTGAACAACAAATTACCACCATGTACTTGAATTTAAAACTAAAAAATTAAGAATTGTGCTTGTATAAAACCGGCTACTTCTGGTGCATCACTTGTTACGTTAATTCAACTGTTTATCTGTTCCTTGCAAGAAACCAACCCTCCTGGAAGTACAAGGATCTCATAATCTGAAATGATAAGCAGTAATCTAAAACCGTTAAAATGTTTTAGGGCTGCTGCACAAAATCTTGCGTGAAAACAAAACCTCCCTTTATCACAAAGTGTTAAATGTGGTATTTGAACCAAGTGTAAAGAGTTTAACAGCAGGATGCGCTCAGTGTCAAGGTTACACTGGAGCTGTACATGTCCAACAAGACATTTCTATTAATAAATGTCTATTCTTGATATCAATATCAATAATTTATTTAGCATTATTTGATCTTCTTCTTTTGTTCCATTCTCATTTCGAATATTTATTTATTCATGGTTTATTTGATAATTACAGACACAATGTAGATAGACAAATCAAGCTATCTGATGGAAGTATAACAGTGCTTATAGCTCATTCTAATTTGCAGCAGCCGTCCCTAGAAGGTATTTTATGAAAATAAGAGATTAGGGGCCCTATTTAGACGCACATGTAATTGCTATTTACCGCGAGGCACGGTAGTCAATTTCACGGCGAGCACCTGCGTCCTGTAGATAGTGATGACAGCTTCGCAGAAAGTTGCGCTAGAGGGAGTGTTCCAGGCACAAAAAAAGGCCCAGTGATTTCTCAAGGGCAGGTTTACATGCGTTAAGACTGAGACGGTCTAAGGCGCCATTCATCATGCTATGCGTTTTTAGAGAGGAGCGATCATTAAGACGAGGAATGTCTGACAGGCAGGCGTGCAAAACCACTCGCTCTGCCCAAGAAACTAAAAACAACGTGAAAGACTATTGAATGGAGAACACTGTGGTTTATGCCTTCTATTTTAGGCACTGGGGAGATTCAAGCATCTTCCTGAAATCAGCAATCTGGTCAAATTTTGCTGGAAAACGACTGATGAATCCATTTCTTTTATACTTCATACTTTTACAATAGAAAATGCTCAGCTGCTTTCTTTTTGATGTGAGTACCTCTATATAAAGTTTTAAAATGTGGATATCATAAAGAAACTGTAGGAAAAGTGTGTGAGGTTGGTGTTTTTGATTGACATGTTCTTTGAGGACGAGAGTATGGTTTTCATGTAGTTTTTGTGTGTAAAATCACTGCACAGAGACAGAAATATCACTGCATCTTTCTCCTGCGCTCATATGGACTGTGTACGTTAGAGAAATATAACAAATGATAATAAATATAAGAAACAGCCCCATTTAGACGATGCAAATGCATGATCTAAACGGAGAGCACATGGTGCACAGTGGTGGTCCCAAATTACTCATAAGCATGGGTCGCGACATGAACTTAACCAGTCAGAATGTCATCTCCCAACTCCCTTCCCCTTTGAAAACCCACATTTCGCTTCCAGCTGGCAAGTTGCTATTTGGCAAAGCTGGAGAAACTTGTATCATGGGCTGTCACTTGCAACCAGGCAGATGAAAGGAACTCAGCTCAGCACATCATCTATTAACTGATGTTTACTCTCTCATCCCCCTGGTTTCTGACTTCTTGAAGTTATGTGTGTAACACACAAACAACCTCAACATATACAACTTCAATAAACATCCATGGATCATACAGCCAGACATGTCTGGTAAGTTCTTACTGCACCACTGCAGCAATTTGGCACACAAAAACTACACGATAAATCAAATTATACTTTGTGATATTTAATGTACAAACAGTATAATATATTATTTCCAGAATCTTGACATCTGTTACTGACATCCAGATATTTTCCTCTCATTTTGCTTTGCCTCTGTTTTTCCACACCAAAAAAAAATAGCTGAAACACCAAATTAACCGATTTGTCTGCTTGATTGATCGGCATAAGAATATCATCTCTATTGTGATTATCAACCATTAGAAGCCTAAAGTTACAGCAATTATTGCTGATATGCATAATTCAACTGCTTAATTGTATGTCATGGTTGGTTTCCGATCGCGCATAGTAATTAATGGATCAGCATCAATTCGTACGACTCTAAAATCCAAAGTTTTCAGCTGATTTGCCTGATTCAACTTTTCATGTCATCATGAAAGTCTCACTTTCAAATTTCCTATAATTGGAGGACATGTCAATCAAATGCTACGACCCCAAAGTTTAAATGTCTGCGTTCGCTGACACAAGCATGGGGAGACGCACTTCTCCAGCTGCAGTCACAAGATACTGGATATAAGTGCAGCATACGGGTAGGATTTATTCGGACAATACACCTACAGTGCATACTGATAGGTGTGTGGAAGGGATCTCTAAGAAAAAAGAAAGATTTGGCTGTAGGCGAGGTTTTCACGCATTATCCAGGCAGAGATGGTTAAAACTACCCTGTGTGCAAGCTAATCCCAGTAACACAGAGTGGGAAGCTTCAGGAGCAGCTCATTCACAGGGGATGGGATTTCTCAGATCATAGCGAAGCCTGTTTCTCACACAAACACTCACACACACACACACATAGTAAAACACTTACCGTGTGCGTGCAGAATCCATGTCCAGGACCAGTTTTGCTAAATGTTTCCTTTGTTTCTGGATATTTGGAATTTCCACCTGAGAGAAAGCAGAACAAAGAGTTTCTTCTTCAGTCTATTGTCTGCTGGCGTGAAAAATGGCAAGAAAACCGACTGTTGACCATGATGTATTATCAAAGGCCCGTACCTGTTGTGTCAAAACACTTTACCAATTACTTGGTCTCATGAAGATTAATTTACAGGATAATGTACAGGCTAATCAGAATAAGTCTCCTGTGTATCGTGCATTAGACACTTGCAGAAGTCCTGCGATGCGATTTTAGCAATTTTTACCCGCTCACTTCAATATGCTAATTCTGTATCAGTCAGAGGTCTCCTTGAGAACATTTTCTGCATGTGTTTATCCTTAACAACCTCCACTCTAGTAAATTAGATCACTAGAAGTGCAGTTTGGTGCCTTTTTCTAATCAATCATCATAATTTGTTGTCGTTATTAACTTCACTGGAGTCCATTAATTACACAGCCCTTCACACGGCATCGTTTTAAGTACCTCTGCAAGGTCGTACAGAGGCTCCACGACGTCTCTCTCGATGGTGACTTCGAACAGGATCAGCTCCTGGGCGAGTCGGTCCTGTGTCTCGCCGCAGAGCTTCAGCATCTTCCTGCAACAGACGACAGGACCAGACTGAAACACGCTTTTATCCAAAGGAGGGGCGTGTGTCAGGATGTGAAATGTAGGTCTCTGAGGCAGCCACTACATCTGTTTTCTAATATTTATGTATGAATCGATATGAATAAAACAAGCAAGGCTGATGTTTCTAAGGATTTATCATAGGTTTTGGAAAGCATGAACTTTTTTTAAATGGAAAAACCAGGTCAGACACAAATAATTGTCCCAAGCAGATGTCTTAAATCATGTCTGGAAGGGCTTTCCTGAATAAATTAACCCATTTAATTGCACCGTTCACTATTGTGAGCTCATTTTATTTTCTTCTAGAAGCTGTCAAGGTGATATGTTTTAGCTTGGGCAGAAATTCAACTTTTAAATGAAAAAATAGATTGTTTCGATTTAAAATCTATTGATGTCATCTGACTAGTGTGAAAGGTCACATGACCAGATGAGGTTACTTCCTGCTTGTGCCTTTGGAAGACAAAGATATCTTCATCAGGCCTCAGTAGTAAATAAAACACCTTATTTAAGTATAGGTAGTAGATAGATAGTCCTCTGATATATCTTGAGAATTATAACCCTGTTTGTAACCCTGCTGCTGTGTCATCAATGTCAAAGATGAGTTTATACTACTGAAGGTTTAAAAACTGTGTAACATGGACCATAGTAATAAAGTTATGAAGTTCATTCTATTCTGACCATATTGAATTCTTAAAATACCGTTTTATATTTCTATGGAGTGAATGGGTCTAACTGTAGAATTTGTATGAATTTGGAATAGACTGTTTTTGTTAAGTAGTATAAAACATAATATTTCACAAACTTAAACCAATAAAAAATATAAAAGAGCCTCACATTTATATGTTAGGGAAGTCTAAGGAGTAAAATATGTGTATTAAAATTGCGAGGAAAAATGTAGACTAAAAGTAAAACAGAAACATTCACATCTTACAGATGAAGGTAAGATTTGTCCTCTGAGTGATAAGAACAAACGCTTCTGTTGCTACAGGTAACCAGTTATAATATAGACTATATATGTGTGTGTGTGTGTGTGTGTGTGTGTGTGTGTGTGTGTGTGTGTGTGTGTGTGTGTGTGTGTGTGTGTGTGTGTGTGTGTGTGTGTGTACACTCACCCTAGTAGAGACTCGTCCCCCAGCACCACCGCCCCCTCCACCATACATTGTGCTAGTGTTGTGAGAGGAAGCTTTTTCTAAACAGGAATAAACACAATCGATGAATCAGCTGAGACGGTCTGTAGAATGTGTCACTCAACACTGAAAGCAGTGATTAACAAATGAAATGAATCACATGCAAACTGTAACACGTGTGATAAAACACAGAATAAGTGCAACGAGGAAAACAAACTCCAAAATGTCATCACGTTTCCTCCAGCTGTGAGTTTATTCCTGCAGAAAGAGGATCCTTTTCCTGTTAAAGTAAATAAACTTTGCTGAGATTTTGTTTCAAATCCACCTTCTGACAGGTATTTGTATCAAATGATCAGGTTCTTTGACTGCTGCACAATGCATTGTTGATATTTTGTGCATCAGCTCTGCAAACGTCATTGACCTACAGCTACTTATGCTGCATCACCCGTCGTTTACTGGTACCTTTGCAAAGCTACAGCCATATAGATTGTATACATACTGTATAGTGTACATACAGCATATAGCTTCTAGATTCACCGATCTAGACAGAACCGAGGAAGGCAGTGGACACAGAAATCACAAGAACACTTGCTTTAAGATCAGACAGAATACAGACTGTGTTACTGTGTGTTTAAGGGTGTTTAATGAAGAGGTGTGTTTGTTAATCTCTTATTAATGGTGTGGTGATCAGCTCAAAGTGGAGTTTCAGTGAGCTGTGCAAACTGATGGCTTTGGGTGGAAAACAATAAAGAGTGTGTTGTTACGTTTAGAATAAAAAACAAACAAACAAAAAAAACATACATGAGGCTCCAGCCGTCCATATTACTTCAATTATCTTTCAAAATGACGACCTTTTTTGTGAACAACAGGAAAAATCACTAAGGGTTTTTTCTAAAAAGATAAACTTCAGATAAACTTCTAAAAGCATTTATGCTCAAAATGAGAAAAATATTCCAATGGTCAATGTGAACAGGAGGGACGATAATAAAAAGCTTCAGATCAGGTCACGTTATCTACATGTGGTCAGTTATTTATGGGAAAACAGAAATAAATACAAGACAAAAATAGACCCAAAGACAGTATCTGTGTTTTCAGGCAGAGTCTGAGCGGCTTCTCACCGAGGGTGACCTGACAGACTTCTTGTCGACATCCACGCCCTGCTGGCCCTGCAGACAGGCGGTCAACTTCTTGTGCGTGCTGTGGGAAACCTGCTTGACCAGCTCCAGACGCTTCTCCACCTGACAAACACGGAAAGAGAAAAGGGGACTAGCTTCAATCAGGAGATGAAAACACACAGATAGTGTAGACTACGCAGTGGTGGAAAGTAACTTAAGTAGGTTTATTCCAACTGCTGTTTAATATCCATTTTTTTTTTATTGTTATGCATTTTGACTGAAAGATAGATGAGTAGAGTGTATTATTATTATTATTATTATTATAAAAGCATATCAAACATTTATATAATATGCAGTACTATTATTAATCTAACCATGGTATCACAAATTGTCTCCACATTAAAATGCTGTCACATATATTTAGTGATTAAAAACAAGTATTATAATATTCTATGATAATATGTATCTGTATAAAGAGTACTTTTACTTTTTATACTTGAAAATATGCCGTTATTTGTTTTTGAAAACAGATGTGGAATGAATGAATAAACTGATAAATTCTTCTTCGTATTTGTATTCTTCTTCTTCTTAGCTCACATATAAACTACAGGTGCACCGCCAATGACAGTCCCCGGTAATTCACTTCCGTTGTGGAGTTTTCTTTTATTTGCAGAGCTGTTTCTTTTATTTGCAGAGCTGTTTCTTTTATTTGCAGAGCTGTTTCTTTTATTTGCAGCACTGTTTCTTTTATTTGCAGAGCTGATTCTTTTATTTGCAGTACTGTTTCTTTTATTTGCAGAGATGTTTCTTTTATTTGCAGAGCTGTTTCTTTTATTTGCAGAGATGTTTCTTTTATTTGCAGCACTGTTTCTTTTATTTGCAGCACTGTTTCTTTTATTTGCAGAGCTGTTTCTTTTATTTGCAGAGCTGATTCTTTTATTTGCAGAGCTGATTCTTTTATTTGCAGCACTGTTTCTTTTATTTGCAGCACTGTTTCTTTTATTTGCAGAGCTGATTCTTTTATTTGCAGAGCTGATTCTTTTATTTGCAGTGTTGTTTCTTTTATTTGCAGAGATGTTTCTTTTATTTGCAGAGCTGTTTCTTTTATTTGCAGAGCTGTTTTCTTTTATTTGCAGAGATGTTTCTTTTATTTGCAGAGCTGTTTCTTTTATTTGCAGCGCTGTTTTCTTTTATTTGCAGAGCTGTTTCTTTTATTTGCAGCACTGTTTCTTTTATTTGCAGAGCTGTTTCTTTTATTTGCAGAGTTGTTTCTTTTATTTGCAGCACTGTTTCTTTTATTTGCAGAGCTGTTTCTTTTATTTGCAGCACTGTTTCTTTTATTTGCAGAGCTGTTTCTTTTATTTGCAGAGCTGTTTCTTTTATTTGCAGAGCTGTTTCTTTTATTTGCAGAGCTGTTTCTTTTATTTGCAGAGCTGTTTCTTTTATTTGCAGTGTTGTTTCTTTTATTTGCAGAGATGTTTCTTTTATTTGCAGTGTTGTTTCTTTTATTTGCAGAGCTGTTTCTTTTATTTGCAGAGATGTTTCTTTTATTTGCAGAGCTGTTTCTTTTATTTGCAGAGCTGTTTCTTTTATTTGCAGAGATGTTTCTTTTATTTGCAGAGCTGTTTCTTTTATTTGCAGCACTGTTTCTTTTATTTGCAGAGCTGTTTCTTTTATTTGCAGAGCTGATTCTTTTATTTGCAGCGGCGTTTCTTTTATTTGCAGCACTGTTTCTTTTATTTGCAGCGCTGTTTTATTTTATTTGCAGCGCTGTTTCTTTAAGCTGTTAAGCAAATTATCACTCATCCACAAACAATGTTTGTTTCACAAGAACCCTTAGATGGTTGTTAAATACATGCAGGTGCAGGTGTTTAAAATTTTAGGCGACAGAAAGTTTTCTTCACTGCAGGGTTCGGTTCAAGCACCTTTAAATTTGCCTTAAGACAATTCAGAAAGACATTTGTAAATGTCATTATATGATACTGAGAATAAGATACTGACAAACTTCACTCAAGGACAAACAAGGAAGAAGATTAGTTTGTACCTGTAGTAGATCTTCACTTAACACTTCTGTTTTTTCAGCTCTGGAACAAAGAAAGAGAAGAGAAAAAAAGGATGTTATGGGATGTTGAATACATTTAATTCCATCATTTGCTGAATTTCATTTCTACGCATATTAATATTAATATTTAATCTGTGGCTGGGAGCTAATGATCTAACAGGAATGTTTCACAGCAGGACTGACACAAAGGAAATGTACATGTGCTACATGTTCTCAGGTTATAAATCAGACAGAAAACGGTACTTGTTGGATAAACAAATCAATCTCCTCTTTACAGCAACAGTGACAGAGCAGTGAAAGCTGTGTCTACTGTACAAATCCCCACCACTTAAGCTGAAAACCTATTAAAAAATAAAAAAAAAAGCTATTATTATTTTTTAAAATCATGTTCTTACTGTAAACAAATCCCATTAAATAATTCCCAAAACTGACAATGTTGTTTTTTCTCTGTCAAACATGCGGACAGTCACATCCTTACAAATAAATTACATTGTTTTATTTAAATAAAAACAAAAAAAGGCTTAGTAATTTCAGAAAATAAAATATCTGGGAATTGTATTGTACTGTTACTCCATCAGGAAGAAATAGTCTATTTTCGCCAGTGGATTAATACACAGGTAGGACCATATTTAGAAGGTGCTAAATACTATTAGTGCCAGACGCATCTTGTTGATCGATCTAGTTGATAGGGTTAGGGTTAGGGTTCCACCAATGTGGGACTATATCATGACCAGCATCCAAGTTGTGTAAATAGCAAATGCAGTGGTGTTGGGTGTGTTACAGGCGTGGTCTGGTGCAATAAAAGCACAGCGGTGATTGTAGAACAGGTGAGGACGGCCTGAAGCAGGTCTTAAACGCTGACTTATTTAAAAGGTGCATTAGAACAGGCCATAACTCCTGTCGGCACAACCATTCACTCTGCACACATCACACAGCAGAAATAGGAATATGGGTGAATTAATCCGATTTGGGGCGACACGTGGGGCAGGGGTTAGCGGCACAGGTTCAAGACCTCCTTGGGTCCTGGGTCTGGGACCTTTCTGTGTGGAGTTTGCATGTTCTCCCCGTGTCTGCGTGGGTTTTCACCGGGTACTCCGGCTTCCTCCCACAGTCCAAAAACATGCTGAGGTTAATTGGTGACTCTAAATTGCCCGTAGCTGTGAGTGTGTGAGTGAATGGTGTAAGTGCCCCACGATTGGCTGGCGACCATCTGGGGTGTATCCCTGCCTCTCACCGTAACGCGTTGGGATTGGCTCCAGCAGACCATGTGACCCTAATGAGGAATAAGCAGGTATAGAAAATGACTGACTGACTGAATCTGATTTGTATATGTGTGGATCGCAGTTTTATCCGGGATCCGCCCTATAAACAGAAACTTGCCTCCGTTGTGTCAGTGAATATGGTTTAAGTGAAAATTGTATGAAAATTTACACAATTTTTACCAAATGGACATATTCAAATTAAGTATTTTTGGTGTTAGATTAGCCTTCATGTATCATTTTTAAAACTTCAAAGAAACTATAGAATCAGTGTGTAATGTCTGCTAAATCTGAGAAATAAGTAAATTCTGGGTTTTGGAGAAAATATAAATGAATACAGTGTTTGTATTCTGTTTTAGATAGTGAGTGCATGCTGCAGAAACTACTTAACTCTGATCTGGCTTTGGAAACACAGGCAGTAATTGTTCAGAGATTCATTCATTGTTTTATGTCCCTTTACGGGATTTGTTGTCAATAAGAATAATCAAGAAAATCTCTGGCTTCATTTCAGCTAATGATGAAAGAGTGTATTCTACTAATATATAATTCATAACCCATCTGAAGAGGTATTTTTGTTACAGCTGTTATATTTTCAGTCTTGCACGCCATTCCTGGAAAAAAAATTCATAACACAAGTATTGATTACGAGTCACACAGAGACCTTAAGGCGGGGATACAGAAAGGGGTGTTAAAGCGATGTCGATCGCCTTCATCACTGCCTTCACATGGACACTGACAGCTTGGCCTGAATCAATGTGGATATTACAACAGGCAAGGCTGCAAGGAACTAAAGGTTAATCGCAGAGTACAAGATGCACTCTGGAGGAAAACGTTTGCCTTGGAGTGTCGCTGCCGGTGGCCTTTGAGAACATTACAGCAACACATTGAAGTGATGTGTTGCAGAACATCAAACTACAAAAGTCTTTATGTTCAGGAAAAGCCTATAAAAGAGCAACATCCCATACACAACTACTCAACACACTCTGCTTCTGGATTGGCCACATACTCAGGGAATATGTGCTGAATACATCTCAGAGAAAGTATAATGAATATATTTTTTGACAAATTAAGATTAGCATCAATCTGCATATTTATCAAGTTATTTATATTCATTTAATTTATTGCCATATGTGGTTTACTTGATCAGGTATGAAAAGGAACAAATTTACAAGAAAATCAGTTTAAACTCAAAAAGAGTATCAAAGTCTAAGAGAGATTGTATTATTTCATTACAAGTTATTTACAGCGCTTCTAATGAGATAATGCAGCAGCAATTTAATGCTGGACGTTTGCCCACAGACACATAAAAATCGTGATTTACAACATTTACTTAATTACTGATGTATTTACAGTTTGTTTGGACATTTAGTAGATGCATTAGGCCAAATTTGCACGCTGAACATGACATATTTTAAGATATTCTGAAGCCATAAACTGTGCTTTGGGAACACTGCTGTATATCATTAGGTGGTATAGTTAAGTGTCACTTAAGTGTTTGTTTCATGAATTTTTTCAACCCAGTTGCAGGAGGGACACATTGACAGTTCATGTTTCATGCAGATAACATTGAATGTCATTTTTTGATACATGCATTATTCCCAAATACTGTTTTATGGTGTAACGACACTGTAGTTATTGTGTGGTTAGGTTAAGACACAAAAAACTATTTAGTGTTCAGGAAAGATCATACTCCAAATTTTCCTCCTCCTGCTTAGAAAAGTGAAACTTTAGAGGGAACTTCATCACCACAGCTGAAACATTACCATTCAACGTATCCGTTGTTTGCAGAAACATAAACTGTGAATATTTTCCTCTGGAGACCGGGCTGATTATTTTGTTGAAACCAGAATTAGATTAAGGACTACTTCTCGTTCCCAATTCATCAATCCCAGTGAATAATGTTACTCAGCTGTAGGCTTTACAGTGAGTTAGAAGTAGTAATAATAACAAAAAGAGTAAGGGAAATGTTTTCAGACATTATTAAAATTCTGGTCTTCTCTCAGCAGAGATAAAAAAAAACATGTAGATGTTGTTTTAGAGCTTTGCTACAGAATCCCTTTGCATTGTATCCTGGAGAAATCTCACTCTATTGCAACAGCATTTAAATATACTAAGTAGATTTGAAGGTATTTATGAACTCTTCAGAGCTCTGTAACACATTTATGAGGGAAAAGGGAATAAATGTCAGGAAGAGCAATCTGTCACATGAAATGGATGATAGTATATTATCTAGAAGTAGAAGTAATATAATTGCAATATGGAGAAACAAAATTAAGATGGAACTTAATGTCTGATTCATTTTCTACTTTGGTCCAGCTAATGAAAAACATGTCAACATCTCACAGTAAAAACAAAAAACTACAACTAACAATACGTAAGTTCAGTCAACCAACATGAAGCCACAGCTGAGTTTTTCTCCTAGATTCACTGAAGGGACTCAGCTCTATAAACACTGATTATACATCAGGCTGCAATCTGTCCTCTCTTTCATAAAAGCCTCTTAGCATTAAGATTCTAGTCATTGCAACGTTATCTTCAGTTACTTGCATGAGGTCTGGTTTCATGAAAACCTGTATAGTTGGAGACAAAGGAATCCCTGTGAAATCTGATTTATCCTGTTTATATATATGATGTCCATTTAACAGCTATAACCACAGGGACCTTTCTGAAAGTCATGTTCTCAGATGTACAGTATCATTCAGTTTTTAATTTCTTCTGCAGGAAGAGTATTGATTTTTAATAGTCATCATCTCTGCTGCCAACACCCTGATAAATAATAGGACTGATAAACATGTAAGTGTGAGTCACATGGCCCTGGAGGTACAAACCTCCAATAAAACAGGTCAGGGAACTGTTGTTAAGTTCACTGTATTACTTAAAACTCCAGGTGACCAAATGCTTTTAAAATCAGAACCTTTAAGTAATCAGAACAGCTCAGGAAAAAAAATACATATGTTGCTGAATACAATGACTAATCAAAACCGTCTTAATGTGGATTACAACAGGTTATTCATGGATGTTTTTACAAATTAATTGATAAAATAAACACACTCAGCTCATAGAAACATGCAACAGCCCTGTCTGTTCTGACCAAGAACAAGCGTCCTGTCTCACCTCACTTCCTGATCAGCACAGATAACACATCCCCCTATGGCTGTATCCTGACACATTTTAGTGCAAATTAGACAAAAAAAAACACCACCTTGGTGTGTGGACTTACAAAGCCAAGCTTTTCCTGCGTGAGGGAAAAGTCCTGCTGATCTGCAGCTTTCTCTTCCACATCCCCCCCGCTAACAGGAGGGAAACCACCTGTTTACAGGCAGCAGCCAGCCGGCAAAATAAACTGAGTAAGTAGAAGAGCAGAACAAGGAAAAAAGAGAGTGTGGAGGGGAGGACAGCCTGAAGAATGAAACCTGACTATCTGGTCCTTTCACTCTTTCTCTCATCACCCACCAATCTCTCTCTGCCTCCTTTCCTCTGTTGCATGTTCACACTTCCAACAGGTTGGATTGCGATGACAGGTTTATAGATGGTACGTTGCTGCGTATGACTGCACATATACAGACACTGCAAAGGAAAAAAAGACATAAACCTTCAGGAGGATGTGTCATGCACATATGCAGGTATTTATCTACTTTAAAATCAGTGCAAGTTACACTTAGAGACTCCTTATCTATCTTATACCGAGTCCCTCCAGTTCAGGCTCTGTCTGAAACAGCTCCTATCTCTTTAGTTATAATACTTTAGTTCCAGTATATAGCACCTTTCTTAGCAATGATGCAAAGCGCTAAAGAAATAAATTAAGTAAAACCATAAATACATTTCTACAATTAAAGTAAATGACACCAGCAAACAGCAAAGCAATTAAGGCAATTGAAAGCAATATACAAAGAATTCAGAAATAGATGAATTCTATTGAAATAGATGAAGCAACCAAGCTGTTGCCTTATAGGGGATTAAAAAGGCTTCCTTATAAAAATAAAAGGGATTTAAAGCCATTTAAAATATTTACTGACCTAGCTAGCCTGAGGTCCTATGGCAGGTTGTTCCAGAGTCGAGGGACCCTGATGGCAAAGAGCCTGTCCCCTTTGGTCACCAACCTAGACTCAAGTATAACCAGTAGAACAGAATCAGAGGACCACAGGGCACAGACCGGCTCATATAGTATGATTTACAGGAGTTGAGTTGTAAAGAGTTTTGGGACATCCTCATCATCCATCATCATTTAAGCAGCTTTTAGAGAAGTGAGACACCTAGAGTCTAAGGTTTTGAGTGGGGGATAGAGCTGGGTGTCATCTGCGTAAAACTGGAACTGGATATGATGCTTGCAAATTACCTAACAGAGGGAGTAAAAAGATGGAAAATAATGAAGGGCCAAGGATGGACCCTTGTGTGACACCACATGTAAAATGGGAAAATGAAGAGAAGGCATTGCCAATAATGGTAAATAGGAGAGGGTTCTTTGAGAAAGGTAAGATCAGAGTAGTTGGAGCACAGTGCCACTAAGACCCACCCATGACTCCAAGCTATCTATGAGTATGGTGTCTTCCACTGTGTCAAAAGCCATGCTTAGTTCTAGCAGGATTAGAAAGTAGGAGTCATCAGCATCTAGCATCATGAGTGGACCATAGTTCATGAGGATTTCATTTGAAATATTGTTTTAGTGAGAGCAGAGAGGGTAAAGAGATCAGACCGATTGAGTGATTGTGGATTGATGGATGGAGTTGAAATGTCAGGAGAGGTTGATGAGATTTGGAACCAGCTATATTCTAGTTTACTGGTGAAGAATTGTTCTCACAAAATTCAAAATAAAGAGTAATTGGGCGTGAAATAGCAGCGATAATGACCAGGGTCCTGGGGTTATTGCTGTTATTTGTAATGATGTCACAGTCAGTAGTAGTTGGATTTTGCCTTTTTTTATGGTTAGCTGATAGTTCCTCATGAGCTGTTTGAGCTTAAGGGCCCTCGCCTGCTGAGCCCACTCTGTTCTGATTGGTTAGCTTCAGGAAACTGCACTCACAGTCAACTTTGGGCCACTTGGATGTGTCAACAAACCATGAAACAAATTCAAAAGAACTACAAAGTGGGAATAGCTGCTTCAGGCAGCCCTGGTTCCATAAGTTAACCACAATTCCTAACTTGCATTTCAGCAAGAAACAAATAACCACAGAGCTTCAACTTTGTTTAGTTTTGGTAATTTGGCAACAGAAGCTAAAGATTAGGGTGTTGTTCCTTGAGAAAACTGATTTCACAATCTACAGAGTAAATTGGTCCACTCTTAATTTCTGAGTCACTGCATTTTGAAATCTTAATGCTCTATTTTGTGCATGTTTATTTACATGTTCGAGCCAAAACATACAAGTGGACAACACAAACAACATTTAGAACAGCTTTAGCTTTAGGGATCTGTTTACAGGCAATAAGTGACAAGCTAATGTCATCTTGTCACAAAAACCTCAAAAAGAAAGTGTTAAGAACAGGTTGAAGACCTGGTGTTTGACTTGAAGGAAGCTTTTCTACCCAAGTTTATCTAAAGTTTTGGAACTTTGACCAATATATAACATCCACTAGAAAACTCTGTGAAGGTTCTCAGTTATCCAGGTCATCTTTTTCTTGTGGAGTTGTAAAAAAAAAAGCAACTGGACTTCATAGCTTGAAGGCGAAATGTCTTCAAACAACTCCACAAGAATAAGATGACCTGGATAACAGAGAACCTTCACAGAAACCTTAACCAGAAAACCAGAAAATGCCTTTATGTCCTCTTTTAAAACAAAGACAGTGGCTTGGAACTGACCTTTTTAACCCCATTTTGCAAAAATTGTATGCTCTATTTGTAAGTATCACAGTTCCCACATGTCGATCAAAATCCCTGATTATTGAATATTAGATTTGGACAGTCTCCTCATGGGAAATTTCCATCGGGTAAAACTTCTGTCCAAGGTGGTCAAACTTCCATAATCTGTCCTTATTGGATTTCATGCTGGCTATCTACCCACCCCATGCTTCGATTTGCTTGCGCATTATGTCAATCAAAGCAAAACAAGATCGAGACAATAATCGTTAGATTAATATTGTTAGAGAAATCAAAGACTGAAGTGTAGTATTGCTGTAAATAACCCTCCGTCACTCCCCAGTAACGCTCATGGTACAGTGTGTCTTAAGAGGTTAAATCTTGAAATGTTTCTCTGTAATTCTTATTATTGATCTGACAGAAGTGAAAAAGCTGGAAGCAGGAGGACAAAAGAAAATGCATTTTCTCTCACTCATCCATCTTCTTTAGCTAGTTTCCATGCTGTTGTGAGCCTCAAGATGCAGCTCTGTGTCTGGATGTTCTTTTTCAACACACTCCGGCTCTCTGCTAGTGCAGCTGTCTGAGCAAGTGTGTGCTTTTGTATGATAATTTGAAGGAATACTCCAACAAAACCTTTTTTTGTAAGCATGAAACACTGCCTGTTAGATTGGAGAGTGGCAATGAGGAGCTAGTAGCTTGATGCTATGCAGATTTCTTGTTAGATAAAAAAAAAGTATGCCTTTTACGATATAAACTTTTGTAAGCATTTGTCATGGTGATTGGTTTCCTTCGAGCTTATCACCTCAACATTGCTGAATAGTTTTGCACCAACCATCATAGCGACTTGTGTTAGCTATTTTTTGGAGTGTAACAAAATACTGGATATATTAGATTATTACTTTAGGCTGGCGTCCTCCACCTTTCAAAGCCAGCAGTCTTGAATATATGTTAGTCAAAAGATGAATAAGTTAGTAACAATGCTGAATGTTTGCGTCTCTGTCTTATCCTAGTTTATTTTTTCTGACATGCTGTGAACAAATCCAGGATTTTCTTTCCTGAGATTTGATGCCGGGTAAATCACTGACAGCTCTGCTCCCTCTGGATTAATTTCTCCTCTGACAACAAGAAAGTTTCAGCAGAGCTTCTACTGTGACTCAGTGAATTCAACAACAGGATAATGATCCTTGTGCAAACACATGCACACGCACACACACACACACACACACACACACACACACACGCACACACCACACGCACACACACACTCCCAGGTTAGCAATCAGTCAACACTGGAAGGTGACACATACACTTAATACAAACATGCACACAATGCAAAGAACATATTCTTTTTTTCTTTTCTCCTCTGTGTGAGTTCTTTAAATTGCACGCACACACACACACACACACACAACACACACACACACACACACACACACACACACACCTCATTCCCTTTCAGGCATGGTATAAAATCTGAAAAAAACACTGTAAGCAAAACAAATTGCTCCAGTGAATCCTTCCTCCCAGACAATGAAAATTCAAGGAATGCTTTCTGACTTTTTCTTGAATTCATATGTCTGCAGATGTACCTGCATAATAGAATATAATAATATGACTGTCATGTCCTCAATTACCAGCAGGAGGCAAGAGTTGATAATACTTTGACCTCACATTTCCCTGTAGGAAATGAATGTATTATTAACTGTATATTAAAGCTCAAGCTGCAGCAAAATGTACCTGCAGTGCTGCTGCATGTATGTATGAATGTCACGGTGGCTTTCCGGAGAAGAAGTTGCATACTAGACAATGTTTTTCTATCAGAGAGGACACGTTATACAAAATGTTCTCTTGTCTATCAGATTCTCAGCAGGCAGTGCAGGGGAGGAAATTGGGTATTAAAGGCAAGTGGAGACAGAAAAAGAGAAAAATAGATGTTCGGATTTGGCTCATGGTCATTTGTAAGGAGATAATGGTTGGATTAAAAAAAAAGAGTGCTCCTCTTTTGCTTTAATTATAAGCATTTTTTAGTCTGTTTCACATAAGGTAACATTGAAGATTAAAATAATTTTTCATTGCACTCTTTGGAACAGCAGGTACAGAAAGTATATTTTATATAATTGAACAACAGTTTCAAATTCAGAGTGCGGATAATAAACATTTTGGAATTTTTGTAAAGCGATGTAATGTTCCAAATGAAGGCAGTGAGTACTGCTTCCACCCGCTTTGTGATGTATTTGGCATTAAAGATTAGACAAAGTGGTTGGAATTTGCAGAGAAGATCTCTGGCAGATAAACAGTGCGACAATGTCTGCTTTTATGATCTTATGTTTCTGGTTCAATGGAGAAAATCCTTAAACCTGGGTTTAATATCTAAAACCATTCACATATACTTTAACTATGGAAGAGTCACAAACTATGAGTGTTTCCCAGACTCTTTACTTTAGCAGCTGCCTCAAGGGAGAGTTTATGATGTACTTTAAGAACTGGAGCTGAAGTCACTGAAAGTGTATTAATTGATGGCAGGTGAATGATTGTCTCTCTTGTATTTAGGATTACGAATGAAATATTAACATTACACGTATCTTCATAATCATTCACATCAATCTATTATTGCAGCATATAAAGTTGCCAAATAGTATCATCTGCCAGTGGAATACACAGACTTTTTGTAAAGGGCAGGGGGGAAAAGGAAAACAAGGGCACATATAATGTGCCCTCACCACTGAAGGGGGCACTTCAGCGCATGTTTTAGCTACCAAAAGGGCACTTTAACATGCTTTTTAGCTCCCAAGAGGGTACTTTAGCACACTTTTTTGTCTCCTAAGAAGGCATATTAGCATGTGTTTTGTCTCCTAGGGGACACTTCAACACATGTTCTGGCTGCCACAAGGGCACTTTGGCACACAATTGGGCCACAAGGGGCGTAATCGTGTTTAAATCTGTTTTTGTGCTTTTGGATCATAAATGCATGCTAATATGAAGAGACAATGAAAATCAACATATCAAACTAGGAAATAGGGCCCCTTTAAAGACACATTTTGGGAACCTGTCCTTTCAGAATGCCTTTCTCTTCCTCAGAAAACATGTATGCCACTAACATTTCCTTGTGTTTGACACGGAGCGTCTGCACGTGTGACGACCCAGAAAAGCTCAGTTGTTAGTGTTGTGCTGACGTTTCCACTCAGGGGGACACTGTCCTCGTAACACAGTGTGACGGCGATCACAGCTGAGGAAGGGTGAGGCCGACCAAAACACATGGCTCATGTGTTACGGGACGCTGGTGAGAAAAAAAAAAAACGAAATACTCGGAAAAGAGGGAGAGCGGGAGAAAGCTTCTTACTCATCTACACCTCACGGCTCGCCCTCCTCTCCTCTCCCTACAGCCTTTGGTTAATTGTTCGACACACAAAGGGCGTTCCAGCCTCCTGAATCAAAGCCTGAGCAGCGCACTCTGCTTTTACTGCAGCATCAGCTTCTGTCGTCACAGCCGGGATTCCCACTGGCACAGAGAAAAGAGAGGGAGGAGGCGAGGATGAAGAATAGAGAAGCGTTAGGAGGGAAGATGATAGGAGCACAAAAGATGCGTAAAAAGGGGGTTTCACAGTGATCAATCTTTTCAGAGGTTTAGAAAAAAAAAAAGGGGAGACAGACTGAGAATACAGATTGTTCTCTTGTAGAATGAATATTTCTCCTTCTCTGGTGCTTTGCCAGAGGAGGAGAAATGGAGGACCAGACACCTTAATTTTTCCTGCCCTATGGTCAAACAATAAAGAGCATAGACATTAGTATTTGTTGAATGTTGGTTTAGTTACTGCAAGGAAATTAATAACTTGATAACTTGGTTTCATACTTAATGTCGGAACGGGATAAACTACAATAAGCAAGTGTTTGAAGTGGAGAGAATTACAGGCAAATCTATCAGAGGACTGGCAGTTAAATAATGATGTTTTATTTCTCGCAGTCACAAACATCATTATGTTTGGCTGAGTACAGAGAAAGCACATTAACCAGACAACATCCAAATGTTTCCTCTAAGCATAATGGAATTTACATGAATTATCTACAGCTGATATAATCCCCTGTCAAAAGCCATGTCAACATTAGATGAAAAATATTCTAACATTACATAAATATTTATATAATATAAGATGCTGATATTGCTAAAATAAAGAGTGAGGAGCTATAAAAGGTTTGATAAGAGTCATCATGTTTGTTTAATTTTCTTCCCATTTGTTAAGTACTTCTGATAACTGTATATATATTTTTTTATAATCATATTTGTCTTGACAAGATGTCTTTGTATGCAGTTTAAGCTTGTTTTTTCACTTTAAATTCACAAATATTAATATATTCTGAGTATATGTAGTGCAATTTAATCATATCTGGATATCTTCGCATGCAGCTTTTTTTCTAAAATAATATATACAGTATATATATATATATATATATATATATATATATATATATATATATATATATATATATATATATATATATATATTCTTTTTAAATTCCCAACATAGGTGCCTCCCAGTGTTAGCGTCAAAAAGAGAAACCGAAGTAGACTGCATCGCATGCGCCTACACATCAAATATTCTACATAGAGGGGCTTTAAATAGAAGACCTTCTTATGTTATTTTAACATGAGCTGTAGCTGTGCTCTTATTCAGAACAAGAAGTACAAAGTACAAGTCAGTGCTCATGAATCATTTGTGGCCTTGAAATAAAAATAAATGAGTATAAGGCTCTGGTATTACAGAAAAAAAACATAATATTATGTTTTAGGGAGTAAAAGTGGGACAAATAAGATTAAATCTTAACTAAACAGTGCTTAAATTCATCTAGGAAACAATACAAATACAGTCTAACCGGAATGATCTACATGTCTCTACTGCTGCAGGGGAGGTGAACAGGTTGACCTTTGGTCAGTCTGTATGCCAGTGATGTGTGAAGGGTCAGTGGTCAATAACAACACTGTCTATTGAGATCAGTGGTTGTAAAATTCATTCATATTATGATGGTATATTTTCACTGTATTATATCATTTTATTTTATCTTAATTTGATATAATAACTTTATATTCAAATGTGTTCCCTCTAGGTACTGGAGCTGAGCAGGAGCATAAAAATATAGTAACAAAAGGATGTATAGATGTCAAAAATCTGACAATACAATCTAACAAAAGAAATAGAATCTTCTAGGATTTCCCTCAATTTTACAGTATGTTTTTTTTTCTTTCCTCAATTAAATCTGTCGACGCACCGTGACGGCAGTAATGTACCGCCGTTGCTTCTCGCCTTTCTCCTGTCAACTTTGCCCAGTTTAACACTTGATGAGTTTTCTCTATTGAACGAACCCCGAACCGGCTCCGCTGTTGTTGCTGCTGTTTCAACAGAAAGAAAAAAGCCCGGCGGAGACAGATGAATTTCATCAGAGAGAGAGAGAGAGAGAGGTGAGAGCACAGTCCTGCACAGCTGAGCAGAACGAGTGCTTTCTGCCAGGGAAATTAAATATGATGCAATTAATCTAACATCACCTCGTACACGAGAAATTCACTTTACAGGTGAGAGTAAAGCGCTCTGCTGAAATACCCTCGTATTATTCCTTTGACTTATCAAAGTCATGAACATTAGCTCAACTTCTGTTTTGTGGATTAACACCTGACCAGCATTACATAAAGCAGGTTAAAGCTGCACTAATTAATACTGTATATAATATGGCTCATACAGCATAAGAACATAATGTGAATAGCTGTGTACTGTTTTTTAATGCTATAGTTTCTCATGAGAAAAGAGCACCCACACGCTGAATAGAAAAATAGAAATAGTTTTTTAGTACAATTCTAATATTTCAACATTGTTATTGTGTAATATTCAACATGTCATCATATGACTGAGATGATGAAGATGTAATGTTCAAATGTTGTGCTAATAAAATAAATCCACAGATTTATAAACAGATTTTGGGAGAATCTACTCAGTGTGTGGATGTTCTTTTTGCATAACTTTGTTTTTGCTTTGTTGCCTGCATGTCTGATATTGACACTTTACACAGCACTTAAAAATATGAAATTGTTACTTGTTTTTAAATTAACAAATGCCAAAGTCACTAAATCTTAACTGCTGTTTTAGATCAGGAGATATTTGATCCAAAACTATATCCACCTTTTGTTATGTGACAGTTGTTGATATGATTACAGAATGCTAAAGCTTTATAATATAATTCAATTGAGATGCACAAATGATTAAGATTAATTTTTAATTCGTTAGTAATTGATCCATTAGTTGCAAACTATTACGTTCATCAGCAACTCTTTTGATAATCAATTTGAGTCATTTTTAAGAAGAAAATGTCCAAATTCTAAAATCCAGCTTCTCCAATCTGATTATTTTATGGTTTCTTCAGTCTTCTATGATGATCTTTGGGTTGTGGACTGTTGGTCTGAACAAAAAATACATTTTAAGTTGAATCTCCAGCTTTGGGTGAAAACAGTGATCAACAATTTTGTCCATTTCATGAACTAAAAAACTAAACGAATCCTTTCAATAATCAACCAAGAGACTGCGCAAATAGGATAGTCATTAGTTGCAGTCCTACATATTTCATGCACCATATTGCAGTATTATTCATTATTATAGCAGTTATCATTCATTAGTTATTCATTAGAACAAAATACACATCATTCATTTCATAATTTTAAATAGTTGTCTGTACCTATTAAACTTGTGGTTTAGACAGCCAAGACCAAGACTAGTTATACCATATTTTCATATTTTTCCTGAGCTGTAGCTGCTTAGAACAACTATTAGATTGAATTATGTCAACTACAGGCACAACAATACATAGACAGTGTTGTCTTGTGTTTGAACTCACTTTAAATGTTTTCATCAATTAACTGAGATCAGATATGTGAAACTGAACGTTGTCCCCACTGTCTCTGTCAGACATACTTCGCAAAAATTTGACAATTGCTGAATGCTTCTTCCTTCATGTTGTGTAACAAATGAATTGTTTGTGTTCTAAACCTAAACCTAACCACTGCCGAATTTGTTACCAACACACATCAGAAAATGCATGTGATTGGGACCATGTGAATTGGGCGTGGGGTAATGATATCCAAGGAAAGAAGACTGTTGAGGTTGTGACAAAAAACGTGGAAAAGACCAGTCTGGAGAACTACAAGTCTAGTACCTAGATTCTATTATTGTCATTAGGGCCCTCTTGAAACATCTCAAGGGTTTATTCCTTGAGATGTTCTAAGAATTTCCAAATCCCCTAAAGAAATTCCACAGAAATTCCCAATTACACACATTACAAACTGTCTGAAATTCTTTTTTTTTACTTATCAGTTCATACTTCATCAGTTCCACTGCCACTGTGTGTCAGCCACATGTGTCCAATCAACACAGCAGCAATCATGTGAAGCTGGATTTCCTGGACAAGTTGGACAATACTGCTTCGCTATCTTAATTATATATCTGCAGACTGGTCATTTATCCCCAGACTATCTGGAGAAGCAGCAGCATGGGAAGAAATATCACCACAAAGCCGGTGCAATATGATGCACTTTGACTGCATTATGCAATGTTAAATATTTAATTCAATTCCATCATGCAGGGGAATCAGTGTATGATGATGGAAAAAAGCAGTTCAAGGACAGAAAAATCCCCCAGGAGAAATGTTCCAGGTGAAGTCAGATTACCCAGCATGCTTCTCTCTCTCTCTCTCTTTCCACTAACTGTGGGGGTTGCTATGGCAGCAGGTGTTGCAGTGACGGAGCGGTTGGATGGATCAAACGGCAGAGTAGAGAGACAGTGTGCGAAGACGAATGAAGCGGCGGAGTAAAGTGGAGTCATTCTGCTAACAGGAGGCTGAGCTCCAGCTCCGGTGGCCGAGCTTTCATTTGTCACAACAGCAAGATCTGTATCTCTCTAGCACTCTCTCACACACACACACTCTCACACACACACACACACACACACGCACACACACGTCTTCTTTTGCTTTCAAGGTCATCCGCTCCACTCCAGCGACCATGGCAGTGGAGGTGGAATGAGAAAATCATCATAAAGATCCCCAAGTCTCCGGAAAATGCGAATCCGTGGATCAGAATGCAATCGCATGAGTTGTACATGCATGAATAATAATGTTGTCACCGTTTCTCCTTTTGCACATAAAATGAAAGCGAATTTTATTCACAGATTGATTTACACTCAACTCTTCCATCAAAAATATACAGCACAGCAGAGGACAGGACAGATGTTTCGTATTGACTCCCTCCTCCTGAGTATTACACATGCTGAACATGATCCTCTGACAGTCTGCCGGTCCTGACTCTGCTCTGTCTGTCAATAAACACTGAGCTGGATAGAAAAACCAACAAGCTGCAGGCCGTCACTGGAAAACCGTAGAGTAAATTCATGGCAAAACTAATCAATAAAGCATCAGAGTCCCAGGGTCTTTTTTTACGGCTTGAAAATTAAAACTTGCAAAGTTAGATTCTTCATGACAGACCCTAAAACATTTTGATTAATACTTGGAAATGCAGAGAATTATCAGCGACTCTACATTCCCTTTAGATCTTTTAGCAAATAGTTTGTTTTAAAGCCTGCATATTTACTCTATATACTCTCATAGTTTCAGCAGCTAAAGAACCAGATGTTTCCCTCTGGGGTTGGTAGGAAGAGGAAATGAAGCTAAAAGAGTGTGAATATTGGACTGATGTTCACAAAGTGGACAGAAACACGAGGCCAAATGAGTGATAATGTTGCTCTATAAGTGCTGGATGTGGAAATAAGCAGCTGTTTCTACTTAAAAGGTGATGACATGTCAATGCTGTGTTCATTGCTTGTTTCAACCACAGGTTAATGCAGCTTTTAAGTTCATGAGAAAACACAGGTTTTTCATTTTTGCAGCCATGAAATCGTTTGGAAAAGGTCCCATGATATGCACGTAGGCACTTCCATGGCTGATAAGGTCAAACATGCGGCCCGGGGGCCAGAACTGGCCGGCGACTAGGTCCAATCCGGCCCACTGGATGACTGTATAAAGTGTAACAAAAAGTGGATGAGTTCCTGTTTCTTCACAAGTCAGTGAGAATCTACCAAGGTTCAAGGGATGAAATATTTGCAGTTTTGATGTAAATGGTTTGTAAGGCAGGAGATAACTTCACCTGCTGCTTAAAAGAATATAATGCATGCAACACTTGAATATGGAATAAATAAGGCGTCATATTGTTGACATTGCACTTATGCTCTTATGCCATCTCTCCTGATTTGTAAATTGAAGTTTAATCAATCGTGTAAATTTTTGTTTTATTTTTTCTGAAATTCCAAAAGACAAAAGACAAAGCAGGTGACACAGTAGCGCAGGGGTTAGTGCTGTTGCCTCACAGCAAGAAGGTCGCAGGTTCAAGACCTCCTTAGTCCTGGGTCTGGGACCTTTCTGTGTGGAGTCTGCGTGGGTTTTCACCGGGTACTGCGGCTTCCTTCGCATGTTCCAAAAAAACATGATGAGGTTAATTGGCAACTCTAAATTGTCACCAATTAAATTGTGAATATGTGAGCGTGTGCCCCACGATTGGCTGGCGACCATCTGGGGTGTATCCCTGCCTCTTGCCATAATGCGCTGCGATTGGCTCCCGCAGACCCCCGCGACCCTTATGAGGAATAAGGAGGTATAGAAGATGAGATGAGCAGGACTAAGCTTTACTTACAGCACTAAGGTTACACTTTCTGACCCACAGGATGTGTCAGATGTAACCTAGCCAGGCTAACGTTAGCCATGTTAGCTTCGCTCGTCAAGTTTCACCAAGCAGGTGGTATCTGCTCTTAGCTATATTACCAATGTTGTTAGCGCTGTAAGATATCATGACCGTTTTTTTCCACTTTAGTGACTGTCAAGTTGTTACCTTGAAAGAAAACAGTCAGCCAATAAGAAGAGAGGCTCATAAATATAAATGAGAGAGGACACATATTACCTGGAGTGAGAGCAAATGGCTGTAACCAGCACTGTAAAACTGTAAAACTACATTGGGTTAAAATTTTTTACTCAAAACCAGACATATGTAATGTTAATGGTGGCAAAAGTTCAAATATGAACCAGGAAAGTGCCTGATATTGGATTAAAAGCAATTATTCTTGAAGATTAAAAAAGGCATTTGAATAACTTCAGAATTGGTCCTTTGGCTGTCAAACCTGGGCCGTGGATGGGTTTGATTGACAGTAGAGCCGACAAGGGCACCAAAACACGGTGTGATGGACAGACAGCATTTTGTAAGTTAGGGTCCACTATTATCCAAAAGTGACAGTGATGTTTTTATTTCACGCAATGTGAAACAATATTGTATTCATGCACAGAATCTCCGTCATAGATGGAAAACCAGCTGCAATCTGAAGCCGAAATGCATCTTTGGAAAAAAAGTAATTTGTCCCTTTTGAGGATTAATTCTTTCTCAGAAGGGAGTGCGGGACATTTCCAGAGAATTTCCAGAGCAGATCAGTAGCAGACAAAAACATGCTATTTAATTTCAATCAGACTTTAATCCTTCTGATAGAGACCATAACACGTTTGTGCATCCCTGCTGGGCAAATGACCAATCACAATCATTTTCAGACCAATTGCTATAATGATATCCTATTAAAAATAAAAACAACTACAAAGCATTTTGTATAAACTTGTGCAGAAACAGATCATTAAACCTAATATACCGGATCTTTAACCAAATGAAATAATTCCATCTTTGCCTGTTTGGTCCTTTCCAACACATGACACTGTTTGGATTTGTGCTATTTCCGACAGACAGCTCCCCTGATTGTGATGTCAGTGCGGTGCACATCCTGCATAGTAAGCAGCCACAACTCAGCACTGCACAGATAACAAAACACAGCCCGTAGCTAAAGCTGCTCCAAAAAGCACAACTTATCAAAATGCCGCTCACAGCCAAAAGTTTCAGGTCCGGCTCTCCAGAGAGTTTGCTATTTTCCTCTAGGAGCACTAAAATCCCCCGGCTTTTCTCCGCCGAACACAATGAAACGGCCTGACTCATTCCAGATTCACCCAGAGTGCCTCGGCTCTGTTGCCGCTCACTATTGACAAGGTGACAAAACAGAGCAAAGCCTCCAACAATAAAATCAACCGCAGGAGGTTTGGGGCTTCTTTAAAGCTTCCAGTGATTCACCTTCCACCTCAGAGAACTAAATGATGGCGCCTGAATTCGCAATCCAGTTGTTCAGGTGTTCATTTGTCAGGAAAATTTTATGAGGCAGCATTGAGAGCTGATTTAAGAGTCTTTACACTTGAGGTTTGATTAAAATGTCTGATTAAACTGTTTCTTTTAAGAACTGCTCAAGCAGCTCAGACTGAAACTTTAATGCTTTATGCGTTGATGGTATCAATATTTCAGTACAGCTAAAAATACAGTCTCAGTCTCAACAACATATTGTAAGAATGGTTGTGCCCTGGAGTAGGGCGGCTACTAACAGTCACTTTCATTACTGAGTAACCTTAATGATTCGTCGATTTGTTGTTTCGTCTATAAAGTATCTGAAAACAATGAAAGATGCCCATCACTGCTTCCTTCAGTGACAACTTCAACCAAAAAGACTCAAACAACAATTCTATTTACTCTTATAGAAAACAGAGGAACAGTGGAGAAGTTGGAAGAAGCAAACATTTGGCATTTTAACATTACTCTTGAAAAGTACTTCAAATAATCAATTAAAATATCTTTCTAAAATTAACAAATCAATTCATCAACCGATTGTTTGAGCTCACATATGAAGTCTATGTGCAATAAACTCGAGATAAGGGTAGTTATTAGATGTGTTTGTCTAACCAGCAGCCCAAAAATCCAAATATATTCAGCTTCATATCCTGTATGACACTGAAAAAATACAAATTCTCACATTTTAGAAGTTCTATGTTAATTGTATTTCTTTTAAAATGTGTGTGTGTAGAGATAGAGAGAGCATTTGCCCAACATCCATAGATACGCTGACTAATGTCCATAAATGTTTGTAAAATGCTGTATTGCATTCGCATATTTACATTTTGAACCATGCACCACAACTAGTTACTATTTCTGCCGCAACCCACACCGAATAGCACTGCTCCAAACGTGATCTCCAACACTCATCTCCCTCATCTCGCCCAGTTCTTCAGTGTCTCTGTCAGGCTTCATACTCCCTTGGATACTTTACTGTTTCTGTACAAGTTAACCTTATTTATCATGGCTGATAAAGAAAAGACTAGTGCTACTGGTAGTGGCAAAAAGCTTAAGGCGAGTGATGATAGTAGGCATATCTCCATGGAAACGAGGGTTGCCATTATCAAAAAATCAGACGGGGGGAGAGGATGGCGAATGTGGGACTACCAAATGAATTGGTCAACAATTTAGTGAAAGCATAATGGCATAATGGCAATTATAGATTGAAATTTAATATTTAAGGACTTGTGAAGAATTCATCTTCTGAACAGACTCTTGGAACCTATTGTGTTCATAAGTTGGGCCCTGTCTGTACATTCATACACGCAGCATCCCAGCATCCTACAAACTCTTATCACATACCTGATGTTCATGTGACAATGTTGTAACCAGCGTTGCCCTTGTTGTCTGTGCAGCAGCTTCAACAAAACATTCCCTCTCACTCTCAACCTGTTGACTGTCTCCTTTCTCTCACACACACACACACACAGATGGTCCTTCCTCGTGTCGACATCTGACCCCGTGGCTTTATTTTCATGTCTTTACACAGCTGGCCTGACCAACGCTGACGGTGTTTCTGGACACTGAGACATGTTGAAATGTTGAAATGGCCGTGCTGAGGCCATCAAGCCAACATTCACTGACTGGACACCTGTGTGCTGCTGATTTTCTCAGACGCATAAATCCCATTGGTTACGTATTTCTGTTGTTTTGTACTTGTACTACTAGAACAAGAGGTTCCAAAAAAACAGTTGGATTTTTGTCAGGTTTGTCTCTGCACTTAAGAACAGCAGCATCTACAGCATGTAATGTAGTGCTTGTGCTTTTGTTTCTTGTGCTTTTTGGCTTATGACCCACAAAAAGCAGCCCTTCATCGCAAGTTATGTCCTTTGTGTGGATGTAAGTTCAGCAGTTCAACCAAAGAGAGGTTTTTCATCCTCAGACTGTTTAAATACAAGGGATTCGCAGAGGTCTAGAAAGGGCAAAGCATCTTGTAGCCTATTTACCAAGAAAACAGTTGAGTAATGTAATAAATCTGTCACAGATTTATTAAAATAATTGAAATAAATCATGAAAAATTGTTTTATGTGTGCTACAAACCCTGTCTTCCTATTTGACTCTTGTTTACTCATTCTTTCTGAATCATTGATTTGCTGCTGATTTGATCCTATTTTTGGAAATGCCGTAGATTTTCACCCCGGGAAATCTTAGAATCAAATTCAGACACAGAATTTGACTCACTAGAATAGTCAAATATAAAAAAAAAAAAAAAAAAGACGACGCCTCAATCTGGTGATCAGACGTTTCATTTCACTGCAAAGTTAATGCAGAGCTGTGTGTAATAATTCTAATCATAAGGATTATTAGTGGCACTTCTCAAAGACAAAGACCTGCAACATTAACTAATATATGTTATGTTAGAATATTTTTAGTGTTATTCAGCCATAATAAATCAGTAGTTATATGATATATGATATATTCATCACACTGTTTTTGCAAAAGCTGCCAATCAAACAAAATATGCAGATTTAGAAATTGTTCTTATATTGTAGTGATATTTAGCTATTGCTACTTCTCTGGCTTTGACATAACAATTATTAATGGCGCGCAGTTGGCCAGTCTGACGTTAACTGAACGCGAATTCTGCAGGTGCTTTCCCAGAGAAAAAACGAACATCTGGTGGAGAGGCTGTTCTTCGTCAAACTGCAGACATGTTGTGTTTATCCTCCTCCTCCTCCCCCTCCCTCTCTCCTCAGCAGGAGTTGGGCCATAGCCAGCGATGGGCCGTACGACGGTCTCACATATTTTGGCAGGCGGGCCGATGCTCTGACACCGTGTGTTTTTCCTGCTCATTCACCCCCCCCCTCTTTTTTTTTATCCCCCTCCAGCTCCATATTTTCCTCCTCTTCTCCTCTCCATGCATTTTTTTTTTCGCCCCTTCTGTCTGAGCCTATCGTCGACCGTCCCGCCTCAGCTCATCGGAGTCTTCTCTGCAGGAGTATTGGGACAGGGAGGCTTTCTCGCCTGCCAAGTTCTCATCGTGCTCAACAATTACAGAGGATGACTAATAACTGTGTGAAGACGGCTGAGGAGAAAATAAAAACACCCCAGAAAGTTAGAAAATGCACAGAGGGTGAGAAATTACTCGCCTTTATATTCATGTTGGCACTGTCGCGGCCGTGAAGTAAATCAAGCAGGTGACAGGCGGGAGGAGACAATATGGAGCGGGACATTGGACTTGTGACAAACTGACGCTTGGCTTCCTGGTTTTAAATACTTTGTTGTTTGTCTTGCAGCACGCCAACAGGGAGAATGGGGCTGATGGAGTCAAGCAGACTTGTCTCTTTTTTTTTCCTTCTATGTCTCCGTCTCTCTAGGCTCTCCTGTCTTCAGACATGAAAAGCGAGGTCAGGGCTGCCGTCGTGGACGACCTCGTTCCTCCTCGCTTGCCCTGTGTAGACACGCCGCTTCACCGCTCCCGTCGCAGCTTTAGCCTCGGCGCCGTCACATTTTTGGAGTGACGTTTCTTTGTGGAGGGGTTTTGTTTCTTTTCCTGGCGAATTCATGGGGAAGTTTGCAAACAGCAATCAACATGAGACCAGTGTGTAAACAGTACTTCTTGTTTTTGTTAAATTGCTTTTGTGAAATTAAGCATTTCATATTTGAGGTTCATAAAGTTTGAATGTGATGGGAACAGGGATGTTTAAATGAAAAAAAAATAAATAAAAAACCCAAGCACTGCTAATTTCGTCAGAAAAGACTAGATGGAACATGTTCATCAAAGATGTTTTTTTTCCATGACGAGACAAAGATGAGACAAATTCAATGACCTTAACCATGAAAAAAGATGAGAAAAAAATGCCTTTTTTTAAAATAAAAACTTAATAAAACTGTCTCTTTCCTTTTTCTTCACAGACTTTTTAAATTAGAATCCAAAAAGAGCATTCACTAGATGCATGTCACTGTATTTTCTTCCAGCACTGCTGCCAGAAGTCTGTGTGTACATGTGTGTGTGTGTGTGTGTGTGTGAGTGTATATGGGTCTGAGTGAGGAACATCCATCAGTGCTGTTGGCACTAAATGCGGTGACGTGGTGAGTGCTTCTCTGGTCAAACGTGCTGTTTCCTACCTGAAACACTCAAAAATAGAAGATAAAGACATATTATTCCTTATTTTAGATGTTGTAACTACACCTGGGTCAATATATATATTTACCTGCCTGCTTAAAAAAATAATTCTCTGCAATGTTAATTAACACTTCTATCAACCTGCTGTCAAAGAGACTACTGATTAAAACTAGACTAAAATACTTTGGATTTTATTTGACTGAAACAAGTTGACAACAAGACAACAAGTTGAATAAATATGACTAAAACTAATATGGGCATTTAACACCAAGAATAAAATTAAAGTGAAAAATAGCCGACAAAATTAACACTGCTTACAAGTTGGAACATCAGGTCAACATCACAGTAAACAAAATACAGTATATTGCAGCAATAGTGATTAAAATAACTGTCTCATTTTATTATCTTTTGGCTACTAAGGCAACAGTGAGCAATTTCTATGACATCTTCAATATTACATGAAATGACCTTTAAATGCTTGATTATGTTACCCCCAGAACCCAGGTCTTTAAAGATTTGGTGCTTGTATAGATACATAATATTGAGCCACAAATTACATTTTTCAAAATCAAGAATTAAGCACAACAATTTCTTTCTAATTTACTTGCTTTTTTATAAAAAAGTGTTTTTCCTCCGAGCTATTACTGTCATACTCGTTATGCGATGTTGCTTCTGATTAATCTGATTCATCACTTGGCAAAAATGGTAATCCCTCTAATTAGTTGCTTTAATACACTTTCATTTCCATCCTTTGTGTAACAAAAGTAATAGGCCAAATAGGTAAACACAACATTACTTGTTGCCTGTGCACCATGAAAACAAAGCAACACCCAAATTCATGCATATTTGTGGACAAAAACCTTACTGAAATTATATATTTTAAACTATTTTAACATTTTTACACTCTGTTAAATCTAATCATAGCTTTCAGGCAGCCAGAGGACAAACAAACGGATGTGAATATTCGCTTTCTGTTGACTTGAACATATGTGATATGTGTCAGTTACGGTATGTTAACAAAGAGACTCGGTATATGTACACATGAGTAATGAGGTGACACACATGGAAATGCGCACACACACAAACACACACACACACCAACACAAATGCGTCACGTGTCTCCCACAGCGGGGAGGAGACAGCAGGCGTGCATCCAGGCATTACTGCAACACTGATGTCACTTTTTCTCTGTCAGATCAAATGAATTACTCCAACAGCTGTTTCCAGCTCCGACACAGAGCCGGGCTGATGTGAAGAGCACTGTTACGTGAAGTCCAGATCTTTGATAAGGTTGCTGATAGAAATATGTGATCAGAGACATTTAAAGCTGGGACAAGCACTTTTGTTTTGGCGTCACTGGGCAAAAATTCCATAAAAACCTTTCAACAGGAGAGAATACTAGACTTCTGCACCACCTCTTGGCTCATGTAGCCTAAAAATCCAATCACAGGTCAATACAGCAAGCGGACGTTCTTATGGGCCGTTTTACAAATGCACACGCATCCTTAAGATGGAGAAAGTCTGATTCAATACTGGAGAAAAACACTGGAAGAGAGTGCTCCTGAAATTTAGAAATAGAATCCTTCATTGCACAACTGTTTTATTGTAGGTGGAACCACAAAGTTGGTCCTTACAAAACTGAGAGCGTGTAGGACAAAATGTTTTACTTTTCACTTTTGTTTTCTCTTATAAATAATGAGAAAATAGGATCCAAAAAATGTCATAAAATAGGAATGAGGTCATGTGAATGATGCGGGTTAAAGGAAGTGAGGCAAGGTCATGTTTATTTTTTTCCTTTTAAATCGAGCCCTCAGATGCTCCACTGATGCAGACATTATGCTGCTGATGAAGAGGTTGCTGAACTCTGTCACTTTACCACAAAGTGATGAAATAACTGTGTAAGGATGTTGCAATAATATCTAACTGAAAAACAGATTATGTCAATATAAATCTGTACAGGTCCAAGTTAATTTCCTAACCTAGGACTTTGTTTGACCTGGTAATAACAATTTCTGTCAATTAACAGTATATTAAAGATTATTTTATAAAATCTCACCTTGGAGAAATTGGAACCAACTAATTTAGGGTATGTTTTACTTACTGAAACAATTCATTAATTATCAAAATAGTAAATACAGTTATTTCAGTATGTATCCTGTATAATAGTCAGACTTTAACAATAAAGATGAGTAGTTACTTTTGATTTGCTTCTATAGAAAGTTAATGGAGTTGCAGCAACAGACACTTGGTCGTGACACCACTCACACTTCGCTTCTATCAAACTTATTTCAATGAAATATCCATTAAACAAATCTAAGAGGCAAATATATTCATTTCAACTTCAAACTGAGCTCTGAAAGTTATATCCTCCTTCTCTGCATGTGACGATGCCTCCTTTTTCCACAAAGAAAGTCTTATTCATTGTAAAAACCTCAGTCATGTGTGGCCTAAAGTACTGAGAAACACAGGAAGCAGTGAGAGTCTTGAAAAGGATCTTGTGACAGAAAACAATTCAGAGTGAGCGTCATTTCCACAAGAGATGAAATGACGATCTGGTGTGTGAATAATGTTCTAAAAAAAAAATAACGCTGCATCCAATTTCTTTTATTTTTAGATCACTGGTTAAATCACATGGATACATCTGTTTTCTTGTTAAGTCTGGTGTGGTACATGACTGGCTGTCAACACGACTGTAAAACTATAAAAACGATTTGATTTGTAACAGCAATTAGATTAAATTTATAGGTTCCCTGTCCTGGATAAGCACTGTTTATATAGAGTGATATCATAACGGCCCAAAGTGGACACCTGCACATTATATCCACATGTGATTGTTGGATGTCTCATTCCAAATCCAAATCTGCTGCTATAACTCTTCTGGTTTCAGGCTTTCCAGAAGCTTTTCAAAAACCTGGCTGCAGGGATTTGCTCCCATTCATCCACAAGAGCATCAGTGGAAAGTAAAAGCACTCATCCCAATGGGTCCCGAAAGGTGTTGGAAGGGGGTTGAGGTCATTTCTTTATGGATCTCGCTTTTGCACAGGAGGAGAGGGGAACAAGAGTCGTTCACTTAACACAAAGTTGGAAATACATCATGGTCCGCGCTGTAATTATATGTTGTACTGTAGCATTAATATTTCCCCCCTAATTGGAACCAATCAAACCACAAGAAAAAGAGCCTCAGACCAAGGAAAGTACCTGGAAAGGGGTGCCCACATACTTTTGGTTAAAAAGTGCTCGATTTTAATACAGTCATTAGGGGCAATATTAATATATGCTGCTACTAAATCTCTCAAACTGTACTAACTGCAAACACAGTATGATACATTAAGTTCTTTTTAAAGAAAATGAAGAAAATAAAAAGAGGAGAACATCCATCATAACAGATCATGCACATTCTGTATTCAGATTCCGGGACTCTTACTGGAACACTTTTGTGGGTTTTACTGGTCAAACAACTCCTTTTTTTATCTTATAATCTTATACTGGCCCTTCATTTTCTTTAAAACCGTCCTGATCACATATGCTCTAAGTACCAGTCTGGACTTCTCTCCATTGCAACAAATTGCGTGGGCAGGAGTGTTCACAAGTTGCTGAATCCAGCGTTTGTCAAATCCAGTCAGTAGAACAGTGAAAACATCTTTATTTCTCAGAGAATTTGCTAGTGCATATTCTTATTCTTGTAATCTTAAGTACTCTTTGATTTTTGATTTGTTTGTTTCTACTATAACTCATTGGCCAGTTATGATGTCAACTAGGGTTGTTTGCACGATATTTTTTTCTTTTTTACACACACACACACACACACACACACACACACACACACACACACACACACACACATATATATGTAATTAAATTATATTATGCAGTCCCTGACTGCCCTAATTATCTTACAATTTTTGGGAAATCACTTTCAATGGAGAAAAGTCCAGACTTATACGTACAGCTAACAGAAATATGTGCTGATGTGATGAGGATGGTTTTAACCAGGTTACGCTTAACAGGCCAATTTAGCTCCAGTCTCTCTAAGGCCCTCCTCCAAATAGTCCAAGTTCTTAATGGAGGCTATGTAAACAGTAAGTGGTCTGATTTTGCTTCTTTTGATATTTGTTTACTCAAAATAGAAACCTCTGAAATACGTTTGTAAATGTTCAAGCCAAAATCCTGAAACATGCTTGGGTTGAAGCCCTGCTTTTGACTTGCAGGAGCATTTTTTCATAGTCTCACCTCAAGATTTAGTACTAGTACTTTAGTAATACCAAGCCATAAAATTGACCCTTCAGACTGCGGACCTGATAGCCAACAAAAATTAGATCAGGAGGGACATGCACAAACATAACAACAGCATAAAAAACAAGAATAAGCTTTGATACACATATCCAACACCTCCCATCTAAAGGTGGACACATGTTCATAAAGTATGTTTAGCATGCAGATCTGCACTGGATCTCTCAGAAGCAATTTCACCAGACGCTCTGTTATAGCTACACATATAAATGCATGCATGTAGAATTTATACACACGGGCTCAGTAACACACATGGTTACACACACACACAAACACACAAAACTGCTGGCATCTAATTTTAGGTGATTCCATAGATTTATGAGGCTCCTCAGGGGACCAAGCAGAAGTATGTTTGGTTCAACCTAGTGCAGTATCAGTATGTCCATGACTTTACCAATGTTGATGTTTAAAGAGGCCTGGTTTAAGTCAGTATCTCCACTACGTCATTATGTTATGTTTATCCTTGTCTACTATACTGTATCCTCTAATCCGGAAAACAGCAATCATCAATATTTGTCTGTGAAAAAACTGGCACCTAATGAAGCTTTCTTCAACAGTTAATCACCCAATACTGTAAATACAACTGAAATCACAGTTATTATTTTACAATAATAAAAAGAAGTAAAAAGAAGTAAAGTACTTCTTCTGTAAATTATAAGTTAACAGTTTTACTGTGTTCTTTTGTTTTTGTTTTATTTCCTCTGTGTGTGCTTTAAAGCCCTTTGAATCAAATGTGTCTAAAGTGCTTTACAAATATTGTTAATTCATTTTCATTACTGCATTGAAAGCAACAGCAGCAACAGAAACATCAGCTCAGAGTAATAAATGAAGTGAATTGAATTATCAAGTGAAACAAGTGTACATCCATCCTTTCAAGAGGCCCATAATGAGAGTGTGTTATATAATGTGGTATGTTGTGGTGTTTATCACAAAAGTGACAGAGTGCAACATACTGTGTGAGATGACAAGCAGGCAACATTCCTGGGGGGGAATGTGGTTTCACATCCTGTGTTGATGGAGAGGACAAACAGATAACACAGCGAAGTGTCGAAGTGTATGTCAGCTAAGATATATGAACGCGTTTACACTGTATACATGCCTCTGTGTGTGTGGTATTAGCGTTATCCTGTCATCCACTGATTTAGTTTAACTCTCACAGCATACACAAAGCAGCAAGTGGAACTCTTGTCTCATGTCTTGATCTAGAAATACAAGTAGAAACTCCTGGTGTCACATTGGGGTTAGCCAGGGTTTTTCTTTGCAGTTTTTGACATAAACTGAATTAAGTTCAGAATTTGACCTTTGTGATTTTAACAAAGTTGGAGTTGCACAAAAAAAGTTCAGAACGATGACAACAACAAGATGCTGTACCAATCCACCCGTCAATCCCCCTTCATCCTTCCCTCACTCGTGAACAAGACCCAAAGATACGTAAACTCCTATAACTTGAGGCAGGATCTCATCCTCTCTTCCTTTTCCAGCTGATAACCATGGCCTCAGATTTAGAGGTCCTAAATCTCATCCCAGCCAGGAAATCACATTAGATACTGTTAATTGAGGTCATATTGTAGGGCTGATTTTTTTTTTTAGAAATTTGCATTATTATCAGTTTTTATTTCTTATCTTTGGCACAGAAACTGGACATTCCAGTGTTTGCTCTTCATAACACACCACCCACTGGGCTAGGCTAAGTTGTCAAGATAAACAGTCCCAGATGCTATCTAGTTCATGTCACAGGCAACTTGTACAGAATATTAAAAAAAACCGCTCTGACGTTGAACTGCAGCAGATTAGTGTACCTCAAAGAATATCCTGCCCCTTCATCTCTGGTTCATTGCCTCTTCAAGTCGATTTCATTGGTTTTGACCTTTCAGGGATCACCAGCAACACCTGGATTCACCTTCGTGACGAGGGGTGTGAACTAAAACATTTTGTGCTCCCAGCATGCAGGACTATCGCATGAAGTGACCGCGTCTTTGTGTCTTCCCACACACACTGTGCCACTGGAACACACACATACGAGCAGTGTGAGTCCTCACTCCCCCTTTTTTTGCTCTCTCTGCATTTTACTCACACAAGCACTGGCTTGGGTTAGGGTTTTAAGGAACAACGACTGATGAAATAAAACAAAGGAGAATTCGCTGCAGATGACGCAACGCATCGCCTCAGGCCGGGTTCTGGAGTTTCCTTGGATGTTTTTCTGGTGAGCTACGCGACGCTAATAAAGCATAAGCATTAAAACTTGGGAGATGTTTATGGCGGTCCCCACAAGGCCTCGCTTCCTCGTTACGATCCACATTCCACATTCTGTAACAGTGAAATATTCATCACTGTTATCGCTGCCGATCAGGAGACAAGCCTCAAACAACGGCAAATGTTATGTTTGGCTACGCTACATCCGGGGACATTGTATCTGAATATTTCAGCAGGCATGTCTCTTACACTTCTTCGGGTCGGATTTTCAGCTCTAGGATTTGGCGTTGAACATGCATGTTTCACACGGATACCGGTCTGATGGTGAGCCAGGAAAGGTCGCTGATGCAGAAAGGAGAAGAAACATGTGCGGGTTACAGAAGGAGGCAACAGAAGGAAGGAAAAAGGTGAGGAAAAATACACATAATCCTTCAGTCGCTAGCCTTAATCTACTGTGCTGGGCGTGTTCTGTGTTTTCAAAATGTCAGCTGTGATTTCATCAGGCATCGAAAGGCTCTCCAGCCGGGCACCAGATGCCTTTAGAGGAGAAGCCCTCAGGCGGCACGCTGCATACCCTGGTCCCTCATCTGTCTACACACACACACACACACACACACACATTGGCTTTGTGCAGCACTGAAATAACATGAAACAATGCCAGAGGTGAGGCTACATAGGAACTGCTACTGTTCTGCAAATCAGCACAAATGCAAAGCTGATGGAGAAACAGTGAGAAAAAAAAGACTGCGTTTCGGTCTTGGGAGGAAGTCTTTGAAGACTAAAACGCCATAGAAAGTCTGCTTCACCACATGCACTGGGAAGAGCACCTGTTATGTTATTAGGAAGCATATGCTGCTCTACTCAGCTGAAAGTCATTCAGCAAGCTTCGCTACAGGAGGACTTGAAAACAAGTGTTTCCGACCAACCGGAGCATCCATCTTTATGAAAAAAGTGCCACCTTATTACCACAAAAATGTCAGAATGTGTGCTTTTAAAAGGAAGTTCCGGGATTTTTCCCGGAATTAATTGTGGCCATTCTGACTGAGTCATACTTACTTTACACTCAAAATGCTTCATTGGTAATGAAAAAGGCTTTCAAACACGCCTGCTTGTAAGTAAAATGCCATGTCAGGCAAGTAAATTGAGCGACTCACTGACCCAACAGGGCAGGTAATTGAAAAAATATTTTTTTAAAAAGTAGCAGGTAACTCTCATTCACACTCCGACACAGTAAGTTGCGGTAATGAACCTTAATACTGGGTGCCACACGCCATAAAATCTGAAAAAGAAGTGATGTGTGGTATGGGTTTATTAAGCTGGAAAAGTGTCAAAAACATACGGTACTTGAAATGTAGTATTTTAATTAAACTATTTTAACTCGTTAAGTTAATGTGTTTTACATATAACAAATGAAAGTCCAAGGTCCATTTTTTGGTATTTTTGGTACTCACTATGGGGATCTGAATGAAATTGTGATAAAATGTACAAAACAGTGACATTTATCATGCCAGGCTGGTCTGGTCTCTGGGTGAACCTCTGATCCTAGAATAGCCCCTGATGTGTGGCTCTTGCCTGACAAAACCAGGAAAAGGAAATAAAACATGTAGAGCAGCTAACTAATTGATTCATCAAATAGTTGTAGTTGGCAACTATTAAATGATCATCAATTAATCGTTTTAAGTAATTTTATATTTAAACAAATACAAAATAATACAAAAAGTGGACAAAATATTTGAAGATGTCTACGGTCAACATGTTTCTTATTTTTCTTACATTTTATGGACCAAAGAACAAAATTGGGCTTTGATCAAAAGTATTCCTCATCTCAGTCTATGTTGATGATTGTGAACATTCAATGAAATTCAGATTAAAGTTCTTCTAATGACACAGATAATAGAGAAATACGCCTCTCTGAAACTGATATGAATAGATTGCGGAGCTGCTATTATTCCTGAAGCTCACATCTGACTGTAACCTTTCACTGAATTGTCATTGTAAGAATTGCATGTAATTGTAATACAATGAACAGAAAGTCTTTTTTTTAAATAACACACCAGGTAGCGCTTTTCTTAACCTACATAATGTAAATGCCAGTTTCATATTTTCAATCATGCGTGAGAGTGTGAGAAGTGGAGAGCACTAAATTTAGATCTCTTTAAAATGCGAACGCACTGTAGCCTTTCCTGTCCACAGTCATGGAACTAATTGCTATTTACAGTGTTACATAAATGACATTTTCCATTCTCTGTGTTCGCCACAGCTTCAGTGAGCAGAGCGGCATGTTGCAGCTCTGAATAATAACATCCTGAGAAACCAAACCAACACGAAACAAGATGGATGGACAGGCGGAGAGGGGAAGCCCGGCTGTGACTCATCACCTGCATCATGTAGCCCTGGGCTGCCTGGATGCTGAGACTGTCTGGTGGGAATGACCCAGAGACTTAAAGGGCAATTAAAGGGGCAATTCACCAGTATTACAACAGTATTTATATGAAGTTGTAACAGAGCTTAGTCAATTACTTGAATATTATTATGAGATTTTCACCAGCTATGTGATCTTATGGTAATGAAGTCAGCATTTTAATCCTTTTTGACAGGAAAAATCCCCCAAACTGACTGGATTAAATTCCTGCTTTTCTTTGTCATATATGACGGTTAACTGGATAATTTGAGGTTTTGGACTGTGATAATACTTGAGTTCTTTGAACCTAAAATTAAAACATTTTTTACACTTTTTTGTGACTAATTGATAATTATTTCTTCAGATTAATCAATAATGAAAATAATCCTTAATCACGGCCTTAAATGGTAATATGATGTTCCTAAGAAAACGTGCAATCATTTTTCTTATAATCACCAGTTGGGACATACACAACTATTGAAATAAACAGATAGACGTGTCTATCAGTTCTGTGAGGGTGTATTTAATTTATTCATTAAACTTGAAACATATTAATCAGGGAATTCCGCTGGTTTCCGTCCATTTCCAGCTTCTCATGATGTGTCACTATGGCTGGTAGGTTGAGTAGAGGTGAGAAAAGCAGGGATCCAAAAACAGAGAAACCCACTTAGCCAGTCAACAAACTGGGTCAGAGGCTTATTAAGTGTGTCACAGCAGCCTGAAACCCTCACACAAAGATATTTAGATAGAACAGACAGCAGGAAGGGGAATGAATAAGTCATGCATAAGTATCTGTATAATAAGAAGTGATTAGAGATGAATATCAATTAATCAATTAAATTTTGGTCATATTTTAACCATTAACATTTGATGGTTTCACATTTTCAAATTATAATAATTGTTTCCTTTTTTTATGAATTATTAGGAGATTTTTCTTTTAATTAATATGAAGCAATTACTCATTGTGAGTCTGTTACAGACAGAAATGTTCTTCTCGAATCGTCTTCTACTAAACTAATTATCTGTGGGTTATGGACATTTAAGAAAGTCACCTTGGATTTTAGGAAAAAAATGTCTTTTCTTCAATTCCTGGCCTCTTTTTTTAACCAAATGACTAATATTAAAGAAAATAATGAATGGATTAAGTGAAATTGTCATTGAAAGTGTTTCCTGCATATACTTCTCCATCAAATGGTCATGAAACCTGTAACTATAACAGCAAACCTGAGCCACAAATAAATAATACAGTGGTAAACAAGCAAATTTTGAAATACAATAATAAAATATATGTATTTAATGCTGTTCTTCTTTTTATACAATTGTCACAGTAAGCATCACACTCTAAACAGCAGCAGCGAATAGCCTGCCGATAAACGCTAATGTCCCACTCAGTCATCACAAGCAGCAGCCTCGGGGTCGTCCTACATCAATAATGACTGAACGCCTCAGCGATGCAGCCGTCATATACACAATTAGACCTTGAAGCAAACTTATGATGGTACAAAGAGACGGTAAATCAGCCCGACAGCCGCTGTCATGGTTACAAAAGGTTGACAAAGAGCAATACAGAGTGACATGGAACCTCTATATGCATGATATACAGCTTTACAGTATCTATAAGCCAGCAGCTACATGAGCAGCAGCGAACCAGAGATTCGTCATTACTGAAAGGAATGTGGGTCTACGGGCTTTTTACTGAGAATAATGAGGATCGAGTCCCATTACGCGGCAATGCCTTGCAATGCAGTGTCTTAATCACAGGCACGGATTTATTTGTTTAACTTTCTTCACTCCGCTGACACGAATCTACGCTGCAGGAGAAACAGATTTAGCGAAATATCTGATTTATGAAGAGCTGTTTTGAAGTTTGAAGCATTATAAATGTTTATATTTGGGTTATTACATTCAAGGTTTGCTTTTAATTGGCTGAAATTAAAAAAAGTGAGGCATTTAGGCTTAAATTTTGGTTTTAAAATCCCATTTGTTTTCATTCTTTTCAATAGTGTGTCGTTTCTCTTTATATTCTTGTATGTGCATCGTTAGGTAGAGGTATCAATAAGCCTACCAGGCTTTTTACTCTTTGATTTTAACCTGTGCAGATAAATTAACAAAACTTTTTGAGCGGCGATACATAGCGATCCTGGCATTAAGGAGCTATAAATCTCTGCAGTGTGTTATGGTCTTTGGGAGAGTAGTTTGGGTGAGTAGTTTTCATTCATTGGCCTCGGGGCCGTCAGTTTCCAATTGGCTTGAGTGGAACTAATGCATGTTTAATGTACAGCGGGTAATGAGCCACAGAAAGCAAGAATAAAGGCTGATTATCTGGGTTCAGACGTGGAGACTCTAAGCAAACAGAAGCTCCGCTAACTGAAAATGACACGTTCATGTACATCAGCCATGACATAGGCAGTCATGACGCTTTATTACGCCGCATTAGAGCTGCAACAAGTAGTCGATTAATCGATCAGTTGGATTATTACATTAATCGTCAACTATTTTGATAATTAATTTGATTTGGTCTAATCAAATCAAAGGCTAGCCAAATATTATAGGAGCTCCTTTTATAGCTCAGCCCTGTGAATCAACACCCTCATCTCCAGATTTCAGGTGGTTTTAATGCAGTATAAAGCTAAAAGTAACATATATTTGTATTTGATTAAATCTGATCAGCCTATAAAAAGTAAAACAGTTTATTTTTTCTATTTGACTCGTTGCATGTTCACTCTGATCAATGCTACAAAAACACAAAAGTGACTGATTGTTGTGCAACAATCCATTGATATGTCAAAAGCTTTATGCCAATTTCATTTCTATATTTGTGCTTTATATTCAGTCATGTTCAGTACAATCATTTTCCCCCCATTTGGGTATAAGAACGATCTTTCCTGAGTTTCATCAGCAGCTACTGCCAAGCAAAAGCTGATCTTTTCTCTTGTCCTAAATGACAGACAGAGTCAGATTAAAACCCAAGTTGAACCCAGGATGTAACTAGATGTACGGTAACAGCACCCATGTTGTGTGATGGCTCATTACGGAGGCATCATGATATCAGTGGTGACATCTTTTTGTGCAAACTAAGCCGTCTTATCACAAAGCTGCTCCACTGATTGCTCTCAGACTTGTTTTTTTGAAGTGAGGGCAAATGTAGTGCATAGAACTATAATAAGAAGCATCCAATTCAACAACCCAAGTCAAAGACAAAACTGGGAACAAGCAACTGGTGCAGATAGGAGTCGATGAGGTGAACAGTTTCAACACAGGTGATGAAACTGCTCACATGAACATGTTACTGCAGTGATTTGGACCTTTTATTTTCTATTTTTAAGAGAGTGTGTTCCATACATTAAGAATGTATGTCCTACAAGAATCTTAAATAATTACCATGGCCTACTGTGAATAGAGCAAACTAATATACCACAACAATCACAAGAATTAGAGCTGGTTCTAGATTCTCAAATCAGATTTTTTGGTTTTTCTTTAGTACCACCAACGATTTTTTTGGTTATTTGCCTACAATTACATCACCGAATATTTTGATAATCAATTAATCGATTTGAGTCATGTCTAAGAAGAAAATGTCCAAATTCTTTGCTTCCAGTTTCTCAAATCTGATTATTTTCTGGTTTCCTTTGTCTTCTCTAATAAACTGATGACCTTTAGGTTGTGGACTGTTGGTCTGGATAAAAAAGACATTTGAAGTTGCATCTCTAGCTTTGGGAAACAGGGATTAACATTTTACACCATTTTATGAACCAAACACCTAATCGATTAACTGTTTCGTTAATCAAAAGCTTAACCATCTATTAATCCTCAGATAACATATCAAAACCCATAAAACCTGTGCTGTTAGCTAAAGAAATGAGATAAATTAACTTGAGCTGAACCTGCAGATCATTCCATGACCAAGACCCGGCCTCAGTCTTTACATGTGGCACCTTTAAATGCAGTCAACTGCTATACGAGGGTAACCGACCTAGAATGGCCTTGCACATTAAAAGGCACAAGGACCTGAAGAGGTTCACAGCAGGAAACTTGTGTTTGGCTGTGGCTGCACCACTTTAATAGAAGGGTGGTGCAAACTATGTGTGATTCATTCACACTCCCAAAGAACATTTTGCCATCATGTTTCTCCCATAGAAGCAAACTGAACTGGGAAAATGTTCTGATGTAAGACAGAACAATCTACTGACTTAAATACTTTAAATGCTTTTTAAAAGCACGTAAATCTACTCTCTGGCTTCTGGGAGCCATACAAATGTGTCTAAAAGAGAAAATGCAAACGACCGTCTCTGTGGTTGAATGAGCGAGTGCTGATAGTATCTAAATCTCTCCTCTGATTTTAACGGACCCATGAAATTGTATCTGCACTTCCCTAATGGGATGTATTTCTTGAATACAAAGATAATGGGACAGGACATGGCGTAACACAGTGAAGGATTCTTTTAAAATGGGAACCAGAGGGAAGCCGTTAAAAGCTGCAGAACAAAAAGTTATCGAGGGGAAGTTCAATACACAGACAAAGACCTCCACCCCGACTTAACATTAGAATCATGAGGGGAGAAGTGGTTTCTAAAGATATTTAACCATTTGACCAGCAGTTCTAATGGAGAGACTGGCCCTTAAGGAAGTTTCCAGCAGGTCAAATCCTAGACTTGGGATCTGTATAAATTCAGCACCCTTTGTTTTTTGTCCACTAACAGCCCCAAATCCTTTACTCACTACAGATGTTATGAAACTATCAGAAAACTATGACGCTGATATTGGCCAATTCTGAAAAACCCAGGATAATGTTAAATTACATTTCTTTTTGTTTTAACTTCTCCCTTTTATATCTGCGCTGTGGACATGTTGAGGGAAAGATTTTGGTTATTGGCAACTACGTTAAGCTTGGTAATGTTAGTCAGTTAGGGTTAGGGTTAGCCCTAAGTTGACAAAAGATAGAGACTATTCACATATTTTTATAAAATACTGTATATAACCTTCACTCAGAAGACCATTACAGGGTTTATGCAGGTATTCTGAAGTTATTTTTTTTCCTTTTTTTTAACATCACCTTTTAAACCTTCTCAAAATATTTTAAGACCTCATCACCGCTTCGAGTTGTAATTAGATCTATAAAACAGAACTCAGATCAGCTGCTTGATTTTGATAAAATCATAAAAAGAGAAATTATTTTTGTTCAATATTGAGATCATAATTTAAAAAATATTCATTAACTATGGAAATGTCATAATACATTTTTTTTATCTTTTGAAAAGAGGATTTTTTCAACTGAAAAATAAATGATAAAATGATGAAAAAAGCAGTAAAGACTAAATAAAGCAAAAGAAATTATTATTAAAATATATCTCAGCTCACAGCAATTCAAACTCTTTGGACAAAGATTAAATATCAACAAAATTTAAAACCTCAAAAAAATCGTGACTTAAGACCTTTTTAATACATTTTAAGGGCCTTGATTTTCGCAAAATTGATTTATTGACTCTTAACAAAAAAGGAAGGCATAGCATTTAAAAGGTTAATAAATACTGTTGTCTGCCACGACTCCTCCTGACAAACATCTCTGCTTTGGTCCTCACAGCTTCTCCACCCGTCCACCAGATGCCTCCAGACCTTCTATTCTGTTTACCACACCCAGTGCTCACCTGTTCCCCGTTCAGTAATTGTCTGCACCCACTTCCCAGGTTATGATTTTCATTGTCTCTTGTCATTGGTTCATTGTTTCCTTTCCTTCATTCTGTTGTTTTATTTTGAAATTTGCTCAGATACTTCCTGCCGTGTGTGTTTACTACCAGAGTGATTGTCGACACTGATTAGTTTCACCTGTCCCTCGTTATCCCTCCTTCCTGGATTTATGCTGCGCTGCCTCACAGCTGGAGTCAGTAGTTGATGAATGTGCAAATGAACAAAAAGTTAATGGTTTTAGTCAGACTTTCCTGCTTTTTTTAAAGGTAGAATATGAAGGAAGAAGAAAGGATTGAAGAAATCATGTTATGTAAATGTATTGTTAGTGTTATTACAAAAATATGTATACTCTGGGGCCCCTACTTGACTATCTTTGTATGATTTACAGTTTTAAAACATCTTAATCCCTCATTTCAGCCTCTGTCTAAAACAGGCTATTTTAGCTCCTAAGTCCCGCCTTCCAATGAGTCCACTCTGTTCTGATTGGCCAGCTTCCTCTGGCTCAGAAAGCTACGAAAATAATGCTACGTTCCATTAAAATCGCTAGTCCAAGTTGGGAATGACATGTCACAGCAGAGCTAAAGCCGAGTTAGTGTTCCAGGTATGAAGTCTGAAAAAACGATTGTAGGGTGCACATATCGCATTAATATGCCAATAACGCTATAGCAGCATTTTTATATATACACATTGAACTATACTATGCATAAGACTGATTTAATGCAGCAAACATTACTCAGAAGTGCTATAAATTGACTATTACAGGAGTTACTAGCTACTGTTTACAGCTGGGGCTGCCATCTTGGGAGTGATAAGGATCTCCGACTTTCTCAGTCACAAAGCCGACTTCAGGGGAGTGTTCCCCTTGAAATTTCCCACTAGGAACTCATAAATCCCGACTTCCCAGTACAAATGAAACACAGCGTTAGCCTGTGATTTCTCCTCTCTAAGTGCTAGTTCCACGTTGTTGCCTCCATGTGCATCTATGGTATAAACAACCATGCCCGTTCCAGTAAGCCTGACTTTTGATTTTAGCATTAAAACCCCTCATTTACCCTGTCTGACTGTTGAGTCTGCGTTTGCATGCTCCACCTGTCTGTCCCATTCTAATTAGTGACAGTAATCTATGTTTTATGTCTATAATAAAAGCATAGCAACGGTTTCACTACTAAACACGTAATCAGACAAACCCCGGATCAACACATATTCAGACAACGACTCAAACCAATCCACATCCCGACTTATGTTTGAGTGTGTCAAATATTTGCTGTTTAACAGCAGTGAACCAAACAAACAGCAGAATCCATATTCATTTTATATAAGGCCAATTACCCCTGTTCACCTACTACAGGCCAAAAATAACACTTTATAATGAACAAACACTGTGGTTTGGGCTGAAAAGCTTAGTTTGCACATTAACAGCTTTGCTGTTGTTTATGAGGTGTGCAGACTAAAGACATTTCAGGGCACCTGAGGAGAAGTAAGGGAGGATTTTATATTGTTAAAAAGGAAAGTAACAGCTTTGCCGAACCTGAACCGCTTCACTGCAAAAAATGAAATCTTAACAAGTCAAAATATGGTGTATTTAGTACAATTAGTAAAATATTAAGTAGTTATATTGAGTTATCCTATAAATAAATTTTACTTATTTTTTTTCTTGATTCTTTTTTCAATGTATTATTTAAAAAAAAATAAGATTAATTTGACTATTTATCTTAACGTTGTCTTTTTATCTCATATTTTGGACTTTATCTCAATATTTAAAGAAAACAAACCTTGAAATAAGAAGAAATTGTCAAATATTGAGTTGAATTCAACTTAATATTTGACTAATTGTACTAAATACATACAAGATATTTTCCCCTTATAAGATTTCATTGAACTGCTAGTGTGTTTATGATACTCAAGGGGCATTCAATAAATAAAAAGGTCTAAAAGAGATAAAAAGGCAAAAGTCTACAATCAGAATTACCTCAGCCTCACTCATCATTACACTTGGTTAAGTCAGCTGCTCTATCAGCATGCCTACATCATCACCTCAGCAGCTCCCTGAGCAAATGACTCGACTGTTGCCGCTGAATTCCCTGCGTGGAAATGAGGCCGTGTGGGCCGAGGTCTATTAAAGTGATCTATGGTGGTGGAGCGCCGGGGCTCACTGAAGGAGCTCATGCCGCCGGGAGGAGGAACACATGCTGTGGGCTGAAGGTAAAAAATGGAACGAGAAGTTCCTTCAGCCCTCGCTGCTCCTCCTCTGCTCCCCTCAGGCAGACTATCTCGCTCATCCAAGACCTGTTATCAGATGGTCTGTTCGCAGGAGAGACACTAATATCTAAAAATAAAAAAAAATAAAAAAAAACAAGAACGTGCATTTAAACATCAAGTCCACAAACCAACAAGTGACGCTACAAGGCTACGTCCATTATCTATATTAAGGGTGTCAAATTCATTTTAGTTCATGACCCATTTGCATTGCAATTGTTTTTTAAGTGGGCAGGACTAGCAAAAATCTACATATAAATATAATCATCATATAATTTCTCCCCTCTTTTTATTGTAAAGAAATACATTATAAATATTTACACCATTTATTAATCTTCAATTTACAAAACAGGACAGTGCAATTTTAACAATGTGATGTCACCAGTACAGTTCATGGGTCACAGTTTGTACTGTAGTTTCATGCTGACAGTTACTTACCGAAATTAATGTTAAAGTTTAGTTTTACCATCATCCATTATTGGATAATTGACTTGGGCAAAGCTTTCCAGGGTAGTATCAATTAGGCATCCCCGCGAGTAACTGCTCATGCATTGTATGTAGGTTAGTGGGAAATCCTCATTAATTGTGAATGTTAAGCTCAGCTATTATTAGCTTTCACATGAATGCTGGCGAGACAAAAATGCTGATGCAACGAGGCAGGTTCCTCACAACTGCAGCGACGCATCGTCACTGTAACGCTGACAGCGTTGGTCGGTTGAAAACGACAGCCCAGTGCACGTGTACCTTCACTGACATGTGTGAGCGGCTGTTGATCTCACTCTATGTGTGTGAGAGCAAGAATGACAGAACTGCATCAGAAAAAAAAAAGAGGCGGAACCAATTTGTGGCGCTCGGTTTTCATTCTGTGGCGCTGCGCCTGACACAGCTCACTGACTTCACATTTCTGTGAAGAAATAGGAACTGGTACATTTTTTGTCATATTCCATACAGTCATCCCGTGGGCCGGATTTGACCTTTTAGCAGGCCGGTTCTGACCCCTGGGCCACGTGTTTACCACCCCTGATCTATACAGTCAATGAGTTTAACACAGTAACATTTTACAGTTCCAGCTTCTCATATCATGCATATTTCAAGGGGTATAATTTTAATTATAATTTTGTTTCACGGCCACTACTGGAATATATTGAGGTTCAGTTATTTCCTAAAACAGCTGGGCACTGTAGTTTGTAGCAAACATTACTTAAACAGTCGTAATTAAGGAACTATTTTCAGCAGTGGATCAATACATATTTGGAGTATTTCTGGCAGCAGGGGGGTGTATGTGGGACTGGGTAAAAATTAACTAGAGTTTGTGTGTTCATGCTAATAAAGATTACTTTCAGAGGTAGACGTACAGATATTAGGATTTAAAAATACTTCAGTAGAAGTAGAAGTACCAACTCACATTTTTTTAAATAAAGTAAAAGTGAGTAGGTAAAAGTAATGCCTATAATGTTATATTATGTTAATGTTGCATTTGTGAGAAGTAGAAAAAGTCAGCTGAAAAATAATTACTCTATAGTCTATATTTATATCAAAGTGAAACTGCCCAGTTCACAAAACTTACTGATGTGTTTTCACATTTTTGCAAAACAATGGAGAAATGATTAGAATCAGGACAAATCATTTTATTTTGTTTTTTTCATGTTGGTGACACTAAGAAATAATTAACAAGCCATTATCCTTTAGCTGTGATGGAAAATGCAAACGAGACTCCCCCTTCAGCAGTTGTCCTCTTCACCCCTGGCCCTCACCTCACACCACGGTCTGCGGTCTAGCGAGGCCGAGACAGTGACATCTGAGCTCCGAGGGTTTGACTTCCCATTAAAGTTTAACAGACATGGATAGGAGCGCTGGCAGCAGAGTAACAGGTACAGTAAAAGGTGGAGCGACTCTTTCTGGCCACGCCTTCAAACGACTGTCCAGCTAGACGGACATTTGAAACAAGGATCGCTTCAGGGAAGTGAAGATTCTATTTTCCATATTGTGAATTCATGCCTTTATTTATTTTCTGGGAGGGGTTTTAGATCTGGACATAACAGCATGAGCCAGGGGAAAATTCTGGGCCCTGTACATTCTAAATGTCAGTGGGCCTGTATCTGTGCCAGTGAACAAAAAAAAATATTCAAAAATGTACAAAAGAGTTTTATGCTACAATCAGATCAGATTATATTATTATTACATATAATGACTGGTTGGTTTGGCTGGACTAAACCATTTTCACCTCCAAGAGGGGACCCCCCAGAATGTCCACTATAGTACTGTAGCACAAAGTTCATTCTCTCATGATGTTATCAATATATTTCACACTATATTTAATTATAACACCAATTGACTGGAAGGCCCAATTCATTCATTCATCAAAAAAAAATGTGAATTTTTCTGGGCTATCTCTCTACTCAGGCCCTGGATAGTCAGGTACTTCCCACCACCCACTACCACGCCCATGCACACATATAATAAGACTCAACAAATAGTTGTCTAGGGCAACATAGACGTGTGTACACATTCTCTTTTCCAGTTACTTATTCTGCATCACGTATCAGGTAAATGATCCACTTTTCCCAGTTATATTCCCTTTAACTCTAAGAAAGTAGGTCAAATTTTCAATAGTATGAATAGATCGTTCCCTGGAGAATCAACTTCACAGTTTCCTTGTAGCTTTTTTTGCTCTTCAATGTTGCCAAGCGAAGCTGCATCAAAATGTGTATGTTTGGCATATCTCACTATGTCTTTAATAGTCTTAAGGCTTCTGTTTAGTGCAGCTCCAGACAGTATGGCAGCAGTATGATGTAATTTGTGTAATATTTGTTTTTCGCTTTGTACTGTTCATTGACTTGATCTGTGTTTGAATGAAACAGTGAAAACAAAGCTTGCTGCATTGTGTCTCTTTTTACACAAAGATCCCACAATAACAGCACAAGGAAGACTCTTCATTATTCCACCTTTGCTGCGATTTACACTGAAACAAAGACAGTGTAATTCCACTTTTTGTGTGGTTTTAGGCAGCATGCCAGCGTTCCTGAATCAGAGACTTGAATTGTGACTGGGGCTGCAACTAACTCTGACTCTTTTGACAGTCGATTATCGATTATTGAAACAATCAATTTGTGGTTTGGTTCATAAATTAGTGTGAAATGTCGTTTAATGTTTCCCAAAAGCTGAAGATTCAAACTAAAATATTTTTTTGTCCAACGATTATAGGAGACTAAAGAAACCAGAAAATCAGATTTGAGAAGCCAGAACCAGAGGAATTTGGACATTTTCTTTTTAAAAATAACTCAAATCGATTAATCACTTCTCAGAATAATTGGAAATTAATTTAATAGTTGGCAACAACAGTGTGAAACCCTTTTTTCTCTGCTTGAGAGTAATCCATGGGAAAATAAATGTTGACTGTAGCAATGACAGCTTTCAGCCTATTGGGTGATACAAGTAGAGTTGGGCTGCAACTAATGACTAAATTGATAGTCACTGAAGTTAATATTTACTAGATTACTTCATAACCACAACCCAAATATCATCAGTTTATTATTATAGAAGACTAAAGAAACAGGAAATAATCAAATTCGAGAAGCTGAAACCAGAGAATTTGGACATTTTATTCTTAAAAATGACTGAAATCGATTAATGTATTATCAATACAGCCTAAGATTAATGTAATCACTGGCAACATATTAATCAACTAACCGCTGCTCTAGTGGACAAACACAAACAGTGAGAGTTAGTTGAAAGGAATTCAGCTGCTCAATGCTGTGATGTAGTTGAAACCTCTAGTTCTGAGTTAAATAAGCTGTGTTGGTCTATGTTTTATATATGAAGAAAGACTGAGAACGTTCCACTCTCAGTTTGTTGGTGCAGGGTTTCACCAAGTGGCAAAGTTGACAGGTGTTAGTGTTGTAACTTGGATCCAATGGAGGATAAATAGAATAGAAGCAGGTTGCACACACACAGCAGTATGTCGCCACATTTCGCTTCTGTACAGCGTGCTGGCCGCTTCTGTTAAGCAGCCAGTGTAACACAGTCAATACGCCAATACCACTTCCTCCTTTCACAGGACTATCGGCGAGAAACTCCCATTCCGCCTTCATACCTTTTACACAGAAGGTCGAGCCGCAACAATCCCACTGACTCTTTACCGAGAGGCTACACATAAAAGTAGAAATCCACCGCCGCTCACTGCAGGGAGTGAAAAAAAAAGTCCCTGAAGACAGATGTGCTGAGGCAAAGGGAAGTAACAAGAAAAAAAATCTTTCCCATTAGAGCAGGTAAAGAATGAGTCTGGCTCTTTCAGAGAGCCAACGGCAGAAGATAATGTGTAAGTAACGAGGATGGCTTCTCCACTCCATCAACTCAACTCCTAATTTCAGATCGCTTTCTATTTAAAGGATAAGTTCGGGTATTTTCAAGTCTGTCTCACCGACTTGATATAAACAACTCCACCAGAGCCCGACTGCAGCTAAATGGAGTCGGTAAATCCTAAAGTTACAGTCTTGTTTGAAGAAGAAGTAAGAAATTCCATTTTTTTCATTTCCACAGAATGGAGAGTCCTCACTGAAGTTTGATGATGCAGATCTTTTTTTATTACATATTTAATAGTTTAAGTATTTCTGTAACTTTTTGGATATGCATATTGTTCCATTTCTGTGTTTTGGGGTGTTTTAGTGTTTATCTCCTGCTTTTCTTGTTGACCTCCAGACCTCAATTTGCTCCTTGCATGGTTTGTGACTATGTTTTAAATAATGTATTCCATAGATTTCCTTTGACAACTATAAAGAATGAGTGAGTTGTCGCTTTAAATAGACATAAATACACTTTTTGCACGGTTTAATAGAAAGAGGGGCTGCAAGAAAATGTCACCAGTCAAGGTGAGAACAATTGACGAGGTAGTAAGTATAAAAAAATACATACAATGTGGTTTACTTTGTAACATGAGAGTAAAGCGCCTGTTCCTGTCTCCTCTATCCCTCCCAAAGCTTGTCAAGGAATGTTGTGTAGGGGGAAAACTGGGAATTTTTAGAAGATCTCAATTCCAGGTTGACCCATTTCCATGTAAATAAAGGCCAGAGGTGTCAAGTAACAAAGTACTAATACTTTGTCACCAGTAGAAGTTTCAGGTACCTGTACTTTACTGGAGTAATTATTTTTCAGAGGACTTTTTACTTCTACTCCTCACATTTTCCTTATATTTTAAAAATATCCTCGCTACTCCTGTTTCATATCGGATAAATCACAACCAATTCTTCAACATTAAAATTTTAATATAACTTTATAGTCATTACATCTTTTAGAACAATGTTTTTGAGTGTTTGGTTGAAAAAAAGGGTCATAAAATATGCAGACAATATGGGAACAATGAGGAGCAGAATTTGCTATGAAGTAATATCCATGTAGCAACACAACAAACCTGTTTAACCATCTCAAACAAAAGCATAAAGTCACTCATGCTGAATAAATGCATCGTGTAACTAAAAATAATCCCTTGAATAATCGTTATTTCAATATTGACCAAAATAAGTGTGATGTTTTTCCCATAATCGAGCAGCCCTACAATACAAGGCATAAAACACACATTTTCTCTCTTGGACTAAAATTGGGAACTAAATGTTGTTTTTGCCTGAAAATTTCGTTATATTTAATAGATTTTAGCTCACTCAGTCACGATTATATGTTCAAAAACTTTTAAAGGGACAATGCAACACATAAACTGTGATATCTCTGCCAAAAAAGTGACTACAGGTCATATATTTTGACTGACAAGCTTAAGTAAAAAGCTTGAGTAGATTCTTCAAGAAGTATTTTTTAAATCCTAGTATCTGTACTACCTGTACTAATAAATGTGAATACTTTCTGATAAAGGCAGAGGCAGAACTGTTGTATTGTACAGACTGTACGGGGGGGGAAATGAATCCATCCTTTAACTGTGTTGACTCCGACGTGCTCGGAGAGTTCAAACAGATCAGCGGCGTCTCCTGGAGCTGCACTCTATCACAGATTAGAAATGTTTACTCATGGCCGCCGCGGACCCTCCCTCGTCAACACCAGCACTCCAGGACGTTGACGCGATCTGTTTTCTCTGGGACTTCGCTTGGCAGCTCGGCCACTTTCAGCCCTGACACCTCGGAATTAGACTCCAGCTTCATGCCCTGCGTCGGATGCGGTCACTTGAGTGGAATTTATATTCCGTAGCAGGCTCCCAATTAGCATCCATTACAAGAGTGAAAATACTGAGGGAGCTCTGGGAGTGTTATTCCCCGCCCGTGATGTGATTTCCTGTCCTGTTCAGGCTGTGCTCACATGTTGATGAAGCACTCAGGTTTCAGCTGAGCATGTTTAATAGTCCACCGAGGCCGCGGGCTGTTTTTTTTTAAAGCGAGGTGGGACCCGGTCACTGTTGAGCTAAAGTTTCCAGGACAGCTCGGTGCCTGGTGTTCCACTCACAGGATAGGCGGAGTGTGCGGTTGTAGCCGGGGCCGGGTAACGTCAGCGTCAACAGAACTGAGGGAGCACGGTTGCCACGGCAACACGGGTGTGTCGCAGGACGCCGTGTAGTCAATACACACACGCACACACACAACACTTGTGGGCTTGCCTTCAGCGAGTCTATCTTCATGGATCATTGGCGTCAAATAAAGCACGTGTCCGTTCTTGTTTGGGCTCCTTAGTTACAATGAAGGGAAATATAGTCAAGCAATGATTAGTTGATTAATTGATCGACAGTAAACCAATGGCGGGCATTTTGTTATGGGAAAAAATGACAAAAATTTGTAGTTTTAGCAAATTTTAGAATTCAATGCTTTATTTTTATCATCTCATCTTCTATACCCGCTTATTCCTTATCCCCCGGCGAGAGGCAGGGATACACCCCAGATGGTCACAAGCCAATCGTGGGGCACACACACCATTCACTCACACATTCAGGCAATTTAGAGTCTCCAATTAACCTCAGCATGTTTTTGGACTGTGGGAGGAAGCCGGAGTACCCGGTGAAAACCCACGCAGACACGGGGAGAACATGCAAACTCCACACAGAAAGGTCCCAGACCCAGGACCAAGGAGGTCTTGAACCTGCGACCTTCTTGCTGTGAGGCAACAGCGCTAACCATTAACAACCATTTTTCACAATCTTCTGACCTTTTTCATAGACAAAATGAGTAATTGAGAAAAAATTTCTGCAGATTTTATTGTACTTTATAATTTGGAGGATGTTTTAGAATATCATTGACATGAAATAGTGGGTAAACACTGGTGTTACCCATGGTACTAATTCAGGTTCTGTTCCATTCTGGTCAAACTGAGCCTGGGTGCTGCCATTGAGAAAGTTGACATGGCTCCTCTATTTAAAAATGGAATGGAACCTTAATTAGTATCATAGGTGACACCTAACTATTTAATTTCAGTATAGCGACTATTTTCAGACTATAATGAGTGACCAAGTGTATGGTAATAGTTTAGGACATCAATGAACAGTCACAGAACCCAAAGATGGATACAGGAAATCAATCAAATATATACATATTTATTGAGAGATTGAGATTTAGAGAGGTTGGGAATCATGTTGAGGCTGTTTCTATTGTTTCTTTTACAATAAATATATAATCAGAGGAGTGAATTGTTTAAACACCAAGTCAACAGAAAGAATCCACTAAGAAGCATGATTCAGATTTTTTATCTGCTCTGTAGGTCTACACCAGCTAATGAGTTAGGAGCAAAGGAGTTGAGACGTTTCCCACGACTGCCCTCAACATGCTGGCAAAAACAACTGCTATGAATAACGGAGAGTGTTTATGAAAGAGACCAGCCCAGCAGCAGTGTCATCAGGTTCATCTGAAGCCTTGGACAACTCTCTACTTCACAGCTGGAGTCAGAAGTTGATGAATGTGCAAATGAAAAAGAAGCTACCAGTCCAACTTTCCTGCTCATTTCAAGGTAGAAAATAAGGATGGAAGAAGTCATGTTATGTCAATGTATTGCATTTCAGCCTCCCTCTGAAACAGGTTGTTTTAGCTTCTATCTATTTAAGGCCTGCCTCCCAATGAGCTCACTCTGTTCTGATTGGCCAGCTTCAGGTAGCTTCATATGGCTCAGAAAGCTACAAAAATAACGCGTTTCGTTAGCCTTGGAAGTCGGATGTCAGAATTGGTAATGATGTCACAGCCTAGCTAAAGCCGAGTTAGCATTCAAGTTAAAAATTTGGGAGAAAAAAATGGTAAAATAAACATGACCGTGGATCGCACATGAAACATTTCAATGACAGCAGCATTTTCACATATACACGTCAAACAATACTATTCATATGACTGATTTAGTGTAACAAACACTAGTCTGTAATGCTATAAACTGAATATTACAAGAGCTACTACTGTTTACAGCTGGGGCGGCCATCTTGGGATGTCAACTCAGGGGGCATTCTAGCTGAAATTGTTGAAACAGAAATCCTGACTTCCAAAAAAAAAGTATACTAGTTTTATATTATGAGGTATAATTAGATAAAGTGGTTTCAATGGACAGATATTTGCATCATAAATGTTTCAAAATGAACATTTTAATATACCATTATAGTCATTATGGCCTTTACAAACATGTTTTTTTTATATATTACTTTTACTTTTATACTTACAAAAAGTGCTACAGGAAGTGCATCATTTGACCTACTCTGTGCCCTAAATTAAGCAATTATTTTTCAGCCGACTTTTTACTTCCATTTTCAGGCAATTATCTGTACTTTATACTCCTTACAGTTAAAAAAAACAACCTCAATCCTGTTTCATTCTGGCTCGTTTTCATGACAACTGTCGAGCTAAAAAATTATTTTCTGCCAGAAAGTGTATTTTTCGACCTGGTCTGTGCCCTGAATTATAACCAATCCAGCCCATTTTTCCATTTTACAATACCTTTAAAAGTTGTTTTTTTTTCTATTGCAAAATAGTGATGATACCTCATATATTGAGAGTTCAAGGTTGAAGGTTCAAGGGACTACAGCTCATGTGTTTTGACTGACAACTGATATTTTTTTCATTACTTTTACTTTTATATTTTAAATTGTTTTAAAACCAGTACTTTTAAACTTTTAGTTCAGTAAAAGTCCATGAATCTGTAGTTTCTAAACCTTTATCCGGGTAATGAATGTGAATACCTCTGACACCTCTGCTCCCTGCTTGTAAATTGGCAGCTCGCAACATCCTGTTGATTGATTTTCCAAACTTCATAAATAAGCAAAACTGCTTTCTAAACAGCGCATTGGCATCAGCGGCAGTGGGAGCTGAGGAGGTTGGGCATCTGCCTGTCGTCTCCTCTGTGGCTCAACATCAACCCAAAGCAGCGGCTCCATCATCACACTCCAGTGACTCCCATAATGCTTCACTGGCGACGACATCTCACAAACATCCTGTAAACCCAACGTCCCAGAAGAAACATGTCTGTGATGGTTTTCTTTAAATTATTTTATATTAAAAAAATCTGCTGCTGATTTCCAAGATCATAAACCACATAAGGTTACTGCATTGGAAGCATGTTTCTGCTGCACAAGGTGAATGTATCAGCATCCACCTCAGCTGCAGTGGCAAAGCAAGCCATTTGGTTTCTAATTACCTTCAAGGCAGAAGCTGTCAAAACCGTCATTTGGGAAGGTGCTGTGCTTTTTAAAAAGTTAAGTTACCGCTGGAGGATTCAAATGACGGCAAAGGAAGCCAGCACTGAGAATAGGAGACACAAGGGAGGTAAATGTGAGGCAAACAGGGGAAGAAAAATTGTGCTCAGTTTTGAGATGGCTGGAGAAGAAAAGGAGAGAAAGTTTCTGTGTGTTCTTGGCAAGAAAGCTGTGTGTGAAGAGGTAAGGAAAATTACAGTTAGAGCTGCTCAGTTAACGCAATTGATCAAATTATGAGGGAAAGGTCGAAAAACAATTATGTACTTTGAAGTTTAAAACAGTCAGACAACTTTGGTCGAGACTTTTGCTGTTTCTAAAAACACAAATACACCAGATAGACCTTCTGTCTGTTTGAATTCTACAGTACAATTGCAATTAATAGATGTTCAAATCAGATGCCGCTGATGAAAACTTTCACCTCCCGCAGCTTGTAGATGATAGAAGGTTTACTTTGGCTGGCTGACTCTTTCAAATCATGTTTTAGTATAAAAAATGAGTTTTTTTATGCCTTAATCGAATTTAATTAAACTGAGCAAAGCTACAAAAACCGAAAGGTCGACCAATTAATCAGCACACGGGTCAAACCAGTTCAAAATATCTAAGACAACGGGGGGCAAGCCGGGACGTGAAATGAAATGTCAAGCACTAATGTATATTTAAAGGCACAGCACATCCACGCTGGTGCTTTCACCCTGCTGAAGGTGGAATGATGCTAAAATTGCATGAGGTCACCCACCCATTGTACTAATAAGGATGATAAAGATGCCATTCCTGCTGCCCAAAAAGGTGCAATTAAGAAACAGGAGAGTGCAGGAGATATCAGTTTAGTGAGGTCCATGAGGTCTAATGTCATGATTTATAAGTAATAATAAGAACAAATTGTCTGATTTCTTATATTCATTATGATTTAAAATCGCTTTTTACTTTGATTTTCCAAACCTGTTAAGTTTTTGTAGAAAGTATTGGTATCAGGATCGAGATTCATAGAAACCAGTCTTAATTTTCATTGGCATTGGATGGATTAAGTAGCTGCATTGAGGGTCTTGTTATCTTATCTCAGGATAAAGACTGGAAGCAGCGTGATTCTGTTTGAGTTGAATAAAACGCCTGCCAACATCGCCTGAGCTCGTCTATTTTCTTGACAGTTGTTTAAATTCTACATAACAATCAATTTGCTGGCAAAAACAGCTGGCTGCTCACATAAAACTGAAACTAATGTTCTTTTTGGGGTTTTTTTAATTACTGGCTGATGATTGTTTTCTTAATTAATGGTTTGGTTTATGCTGGGAAATAGAAGGACTGTCAAAGATTCCTCAAACTACATCAAATTGAAACAAATTCACTGCTCAAAATCCAAACACATTTCATTTACTATCACACAAGACCAAGAATAGCAGCAAAACCACACAAACAACAGGTTGGACCCAGGAAAATTAATATTATTTATATTAAAACAAAAGCGACTTTTATTTAGTGATTATTTTACTGTCTACAGATTAATTGATTAACTGTTGCAAGCCTTGTCATCACATTGAGGAAACCAAAACCAAAACCTGAGATCACTATCTGGCAACCTGAGAAAAATCTGCTAAAACTACAAATAAATTGTTTGATTAAATAATAAACATGTTAATAATAAGTGATTTTAATCTCAATCTAAACTAATCCTGTCCTGAGTGAGATGAAGTTGAACTATACCTTTAAATGTTTCCTCACCACTGTGGCAGCCTGTTACGTCCTTCATAGCCTCATTTTTTTCAGCAAAACTAGCAGAATCAGCTTCAAACTAATTGCTGAAATTCATCATTATCGCACTCTCATCGTGATAATGAGGAATATTCGGACAGGTAGGTGAGCCCTTAGATTCATCTGAACACTTTCATCCACACACACATACTGAGCCCCAATTTACATATCTGCTGGAAGACAGTAATGCTTCTAATGATAATAAAACCTCTGCCTCCAGCTGAGAATCAACACCTTTCCAATGAGCCCAGAGAGATGCGACAAATTCCCGCTGTAAACATGAAGTCATCCCCGTCCGGTCCTGTTTTTTTGTCTCTTCTTCTCCCCTTTAACCCCCGAGCAGCTTGCGGCAGCCGTGCACAGACCCTGCTGCCATTAATACTGACCTGAATTATTTCTTTTTGCTCCCAGGACAGCGCATTCCCAACGCGTTCTTTGTCTACAGCGGCGCCGCCATGAATACTAATTATGCTCCAAATAAAGGGCCATCAATTATCAAATCCTGGAGATGTTGTTGGAACACACCTGCACTCACACACTCAATGCACAATACAAGCAAGACAAATGAGATAATTATGTTTCAGCTTGAATGGGCCGACAGCCAAGGAGGATAAAAAAGAGAAAAAAAACATCAGCATAGAGTCAATCATTCTATTTCAACAATTATAAATGTATATAGAGATAATATTGCTGCCAATGAGTTTGGGGTTTAATTTAAAATTCACCTCACGTTATCTTTCCGTCTCTCACAAGCTGGAACTTAATTCTAAAGCTGCAAGAAATGATTATATTAATTATCAATTAATCTGTAGCGTAGGTCTTTCTAGCTAATTTTTGTACTACATGTCCTTTTTTTAAGAAAGCTAAAAAAGTGTCAAAGGCAAAGGTTTTAACAGCAAGAATACAGCAGCTTGTAGATTTCAAGCCCTTTTTCTTTTTTGGAATGTATTTTTGTATTATATAACACAGACAAGCAGGGAAAGAAGAAAAGCCAATGTATGTTAATGTGTTTTACATTATCTGCATTGCAATTCAAAATAAAAGTCAACAAAATAAGTCCAAGGTCCATTTTTGGTATTTTTGGTCCTCACTATAGACGGCTGGTTTACTCTAGAAACATACATATCATTTACAAGTATTTTTTTTTTTTTGCTGTGGCTCAGCATTTAAATAACCTTTATCAGATTTGATTGTTTAATCACAGCAGACTTTCCTATAAAATGTGGGAATGAAATTGCGTTAAAATATACAAAACAGTGAAATTTATCTTGCCTAGAATAACCCATAATCTGTAGATTTTCTTTTTTTTAGATTAATCAATTAGATGTTTGGTCTAAGAAGAATGGCCCATGTTTGCCCAAGGTGATATCTTCAAATTACTTGTTTTGTCCACAAATGAAAGATTTCAGGCATAAAGAAACAAGAAAATATTCCCATTTGAGACGGGCATCTCACATATCTCAGCATCAAACCACTCAGCTTTCTGCTCTACAGACAGATTAAACTGTGTCACAGTGAGGAGGAGCAGAGGCCTGTAAGCATGTCCGGGGCACTGCAGGGCAACACATGCCATGTTCCTCCCTCCCGCTGTTATGATGCTGAATTAAACCTAACAAGAGCGGTTGGCTACTTCCTCAGGTTTTAGGGAAACCGGTACAGTAGCAACCGAGCAGGGGAATGCCTTCAGGGTCCAAAGGAAAAAAACAGGAGCGTTGGGAAAAAAGCCACGAAAATTCATCAATCGGAAAGTCGCTGATTGTTCCTGCAGCCCAGGAATACAGTATGACGGGGAAAAGAATAATGCATGAAACGAATAACCAAAAATAATGAAGCCATTAAGGGAAGGCATGTTTTGTTGCTATGGAAAAACAAGCAATCTATCGCACTCTATTCAATCAGCAAAGCTGTAATGGACTGACAGTCGATAATGGTTTTAGGGACTGAAATGAAATGTGTTTGAGCAAATACAAACAATACTTTGTGGGATCCTGTCGCCTGCAGCGTGCCGCACAATAATAATAAACTATTTCTAAGCCTGTTGATGGAGATTATAAATCCATTTCTCTAACATCTCTGGAATTATTTTTTTTCCTTCTGTTTCCAGCCTTATCTCACCTTGACAATCCCTCAGCTTTCTGTGCGGAACTTGGACTCACATCTGTCAGAAAAAGTAAAAGCAGGAAATCTTTTTTTCGTTTATCACCAATGCGGAAAAGCGTGAATGAGGAGATGAGTTTGAAATATAAAAAAAAAAAACTATAAGAAGACGTGATGGAGCCAAAAAAGGATTAGACCTGCCCCCTTCTCGCCATCAACTGGCTGCGCTCACAGACAGTCACACATTTTCATTCAGTCCCTCAGTTTACGCAGCATTACGCAGGATTAATGGTGCGGGCTGACTGTTTTAGAGATGAATTTAACTGTGTCTGAACCTCTCTTGACCTATATCCTTAAGTGGAGCAATGCAGCAATGTCGTCCTGAAGGGAGATTAGTCTGAGGATGCTCATGTTTGTTGTCTTCACAGGCTAATAGACGAGAGGCTCCAGCTGTAATTTAATGGTAAAAGAAGACCAAATTATAATAAATAAATAAATAATAATCATAAAAAAAACATACAGTTGTTCATAATCCAAATCAAATCTCTAGACCAAAATGTGAGTGGAGCAAATAATCATGTGATTAATCCGGATGAGATTCAATTAGATATAGAGGCACTTGTACTGGAGTCAATATGTATATGTAATGTATTAAGAACTGACAGCCAGGCCATCAACTTCCATTGAAATGAATGGTGGCCATTTCTCAGTCTGGTATCCAGTGTTATATTATACATCCATGAGGGAGACGATTTAGATAAAAACAGCTCAATGGAAAGTAATAAAAACCCAAATGTTATTATTTTGATTGAATTATATACTAATTAGGAATATTATATTCCATTTCTGCCTAGTTTGTTCCGGTATATACTGCTAAATGCCACTAAATTAAGATATTTACAGTCATCTCTATAAAGCAAGGAGCATCTGTGTGTCTGTAGCTTGTGTATCTCTCTGACTGTTCAGAGATCGACCTCAGTTTACGGATAGAGCTGCACATGTCACAATGGTGTGCATCCTTTTTTGTGGAACTATTTTGATAGATATTCAAAACATCATTATTATCATTAGGAGTTAACATCCCATAAACTCCTCCTCATGTTGATTCCAGCACTTTCGTTACAATTCAAAGCTCCTGTTTCTTCCTGCACCGACATAATGAAAGTATACAGGAAAAAGTACAGAGTAAGAGATTCATCAAATGTCCAGTTTCACTTGTCCTATTGACACAATTATAAAACTGATACGTAGATTAAGATCTGCACTTTCAACTTTCAGCATCTACTTAAGCTTCCACGTTTGTGTAGGAATCCATTCTTCCTACAGGCACTGCACTGGTATATGAAAAGGAAAATCTTCACTTTTGAGAAGCTGGAACTATAAAGTGGTGCAGGATTTTAAGTCAGAGTTACACGAAGTCTGCACGCCTTACAGGCAAACATGCGGGCTACCAAGGTCACGCAGGAGCTGATACCTGTGTGGCCAGCAGTCAGGTATTGTGTTGGAGCCTCTGCCCTCTAAATATAACTAATTGGCCCTGCTGTTCAGCTTCTTAGGATGCAGGATAGAACACATTACCGGGATGTTCCACCTCGCTGGACTCCAGCGTGCTGGCTGTTAAACAGATGACTAGAAATAAATAAGCACTTTGTCTACCACACACACACATAGGCGCACACACATTTTTATGTTTGTATAAATAATTGGTTGGTTTTATCTGTTGAAGTGCAGTACAGCTTTTGTCCCTTAGAGCTCCAGCAAGGCACAATTCCAGCTAACGTCCTCCGGGGGTTCCTGATACCTTTGCCAAGTCCACTCTGCTGGGCATTAGCTGCAGTAATACGTTTTTCATTGATTGTATCAGCGCCTCAGCCTGCAGTCTGAGTGTGGGCAAGATAGCTTGACACAGAATCCTGTGCCAGCCCCGCCAGTTTTCTGCCGACAGCCAGGCAAAACAAGCAGCCCGGGCTGTGATGAACACACTACAGATCAGCAATCCGCACTTTGTGCATGACGGGCTATAAATCAGCCCGTTTTCTGATCCCGCTCGGTGACTCGACTCGCATGAGAAAAACTCGGGGTCATTCCGTTTTTAGGTTACGCATAAATTTACAAAGGGTTTGACAACACTTGATCCAAATTGCCAAGGGCGCAGCGTTGACATGCAACATTGGCTTTCAGTTACGAGCTCAGGGTGGGGTTGACAAACAGAAGGAGAGACAAAGACAATGCCTCTTGAGAAATCAGCTGCAGCTACACTTCTTCACCTGGAATTCAACTGGATTCCTATGTCGCACAGTCCCATGTAGCCCCAAGGCTCAAAGGAGCTACGTCAAACAATGACCTCCTTAGACAAAACTCCCATTCACTTAGTTCTGGAGCAGAGATGATGAGTCGCCCTGTGCTTCATGATAAAGACACAAAATGAGTAGGAGCTCAGGTCCTGACAGAGATTAATAAAATCTACATTTATCCATAGCAACACGCCTTGCAAGAATAAAAAAAATCACACTGATAATATATAAATAACATAAACCTAAGCATTAATCTAAAGCATTTTCACATTTGCATACAATCTGATGCAACATCGTTCAGTCAGGATTTAGTAGGATTAGTCACTTCTACATTCATCAACCATGATGTGTCACCATGTTTGAATGGAATGGTACAGTAAATAAGGCATTAAACACTTAACTTCCTGGATTAAATAAAAAGCTTTTTCTGAAGCCCGACACAAAATAACAGTAGTTATTTGTCTGTGGGAAATTATCCTAGAACCTTCTTTATACAATGATCCGGTGTAGCTGGTTTCCCCAGGGGTGTGGCTATAGATTATAGGCCCCTTGTACAGGTGGGGACCCTTTTCCCCCTCGTGTCAAAAGCCGCCAGAGACAATGTTGTGCTGTTTGACAGTTTTACTGTAAAGAAAACAAAAATCAAAACTGCAATCATGTGATTTCTCCATGCCAATTAAATTCCCTAAATATTCAGTAGAAAAGAAACCGCTGTAAAAACAGTTTTGATTTCAAAAGCAATGTAGTCAAAGAAAGATACTTAAATGCATATGAATTACAGATACTGGAGGAACACATAAACCTTGGAGTTCCCCAAGGTTCAATCCTCGGGCCTCTTTTTTTAATTCAGCATTTAAATCTCTATTAACTATTAAATCTCCTGTCATGTTAATGCAGATGACACTCACATTTACCTAAATCTGTCACCAAGCAACTATAGAAAGCCTCCTCCCAGCAAGTGCATTGAACAAATCAGTGAAATCACAAATGTGACTGAAATTTCTTCAGCTAAATATGAACAAAACTGAATTTCATTCACTTACTGATTGTCAATTGCTGTTTGTACAAAAGAAGAACATACATATCATTGTTTCTATGGAGCCAAGCTAAGCTGAGCTAACCATCACCTGGCTCTAGCTTCACATTTTTGAGAGATAAAGAGCAGCATCAACTTGTTATCAAACTTTTGGCAAGAAAGTAACTAAATGTCATCAACAAGTCAAACTATTCATTTTTAAAAAATAACAAAAACGGGTAAATTGGTGCTCAACATGACTTAGATAAACTTTTATTTCCAGCAGTGGAGCTAGTTTCCTTAAACTACTTAAAGGGCTGTGAGATATAATTCATGGGAGAGGAAAGAAGAAAAAATACACAAATCTGTTTCCAGGATTGGACTTGTTCTGTTTTATTTGATTTTGTTTTGTTGAAATATTGCATCAATAACTGAAATGAAATCATGTGAGAAATTTGGAGGGAAAAATCACTATTTAATGGAGCTGTCATCACATTACACGCTGCATCATTGAAGATGGTCGATCTAATCACTGACCTCATCTTTAACACTGTGTTCTATTTTAAAAAGCATGTTCTATTATTCATTTTGTCAAATCTTAATCTGAAAATGGAACTGAAGCTGTAGCACAGCAATGTAGGAAATATGTGGTGGAGTGGAAGTATAGTAGCTTCAGATGGAAAAAGAAGTACTTGGTTAAGATACAAGTAACTTAGATGTATACTCAGTGGTGTGCACCTTGTTTAAAAATGCATGCTAAAGTGCCCTCTTAGGAGCTAAAAAATGTTGAAATACCTGCTAAAGGCCCTCTTGGGAGTTAATACATGTGTCAGGTGCCCTCTAGGATTCAAAACATTTGCTAAAGTGCCCTATTGGAGCCAAAACACCTGCTAAAGTGTCCTCTTTGGAGGTAAGAAGTGTGTTAACATGCCTTCTAGGAGTCAAAATTTCTGCTAAATTGCTCTCTAGGAGCCAAAACGCATGCCAAAGTGCCCTCTTGGGAGTTAAGAAGCTTTTAAAAGTGCCCTCTAGGAGCTAAAACATGTGCTCTAGGAGCCAAAACCACTGCTAAAGTGCCCTCTTTAGAAGGACAAACTGTGTTAACATGCCCTCTAGGAGCCAAAGCATCTGCTAAAGTGCCTAAAGGCAAAAAAACCCATATTAAAGTGTCCTCTTGATGGGTAAGAAGCATATTAAAATGCCCTCTTCGGTGGTGAAGACGCCCTATATGTGCTCCCTTTTCTTTCCTTTTCGCCCCTGCCCTTCAAAAACTCTGTGCACGCCACTGTGTGTACTCAAGCCCATTCTTGAGTAAATGTACTCAGGTGCTTCCCACCATTGGATGTCATCACAGACATGTTGTGCTAGTGGCCCCGGGTAGTCCATGTCCTCAGTCCCCCCCAGCAGGGTGCCCAGGGGCCGCCCTGCGCTCCCATTGGTCAGCAGCGCTGCGCCTTGGGTACCATGTCCGCTACCTCCTCATCTGTGTGGATACGCTCCTCCCCGCTGGGCTCAATCAATCACACACAACGCTCACACTGCAACTGTGACCTATACTGACAGCCAATGCTTTGTGCAAATCAAACCAGCTGAGCAGCAGCAGCAGCAGAAAAAAAATCGAGTGAATGACTGAAACGCTGCAAAGCTGGCAGCCGATTAACAGGCGACATCTCACACACATCACATCCCGCATCCGCAGCTCTTACCTGCCCACTGTTTGGTTGGCGAGCTGTCTCATTCGGTTGAACTGCTTCTTCATCTTGTGTCTGTGTGTGTGTGTATGTGTTTTTCCTGCGTTACCACCGGGCGGTACAGCCTCTCCACATATCTCTCATTGATAGAATAAAAAGTCAGATCTCCGCGGTGGTCTATGGCAGACGAGGAGGTTCAGTATTTAAACATCCAGTGCATCGCGGCGATGGGGAAACGACGGAGAGACAGCGACGGCTCGAGCTAATTCCTCCTCATTTCTGCTGCTGAGGACGGCGTGTCTCTGTCATCCGCTCCGCTGCTCCACAGATGCTGGACCAATTCCTCTCCCCCTCTCTCTCTGTCTCCCCCCCGGCACTGACAGCTCGCTGGCGACACGACGCTCTCCACCGGTGCATCATGGGAAACGTAGTCTACTCACGAGCGACGTGTCCGTCGCGAACGAGCCGCTTCAAAGAGCCGGCTCTTTGGAGTGAACGATGGGAGCCGACTCATGTCCGTCCGCGAGCTTTTTTTTTTTTTTTTTAAATTTTGAATCAGTGGTTTTAGTTTTTATTTTAATTTTTAATCAGAGGTTTTAGTGTTTTAATGTTTATTTTCATTTTTTTTATTTAAATTTTGAATCAGTGGTTTTAGTGTTTTAATTAAAATTTTTAATCAGAGGTTTTAATGTTTACTTATTTTTTTATTTTAATTTTATTTTTTAAATCAAAGGTATTAGTGTTTTAATTTTTATTTTAATTTTTAAGCAGTGGTTTTAGTGTTTTAATTTTGAATCAGTGATTTTAGTGTTTTATTATAATATAGAATCAGTGCTTTAAGTGTTTTTATTTAAATTTTTAATCAGAGGTATTAGGGTTTTAATTTTATTTTTATTTTGAATCAGTGGTTTTAGTGTTTTAATTTTATTTTAATTTTGAATCAGTTAATTTTTATTTTAATTTTGAATCAGTGGTTTTAGTGTTTTATTTTTATTTTAATTTTGAATCAGTTAATTTTTATTTTAATTTTGAATCAGTGGTTTTAGTGTGGGCAACACAAGTACCACTGTTGAATGAATGAATAAGTAAATGCAGAGCTGTTTGGAAGCCAAAAGCTTCTTAGGGAGCTGAGCCAAATGATCCAGTTCCCTAAAAAGAGCCAAAATTCTCTACTACTCACAAGTAGGCACATGTAGCCTACACAAAATGAGTCCTTTATTGCCATTTCCCCAGTTTAATTGGTCTGTTTATAAAAATGTGCATGTTTTTATGGTCCAAAAGCATCTAGTTAGACCTCTGGCAGCAATGCAGTCTGCCTTCTCACACACTCTGAAATAACTCCTGTTTCCACCCATCCCCTCTACACTGAAAACCACCCACTCTGTTGTCTCTGAGTGAACTGGGGTAGGCCGGACAAACAGAAGTCAGGTACAAGCACTCCAGACATGGATCCAAAGAGGGGATTACTATTAATTTCCATTCCTGTTGTGACATCACAACAGGAGTAATTTCTAAACAGCTTGTGTTCAGCAACACTACAGAGGAGGCCAGATACACACAATGACACTCATTGTGTGTTTGTGTGTTAGCAGCAACACCAGAACCCTAAATATTTACACACAAGCACTGAAATGTAAATTTAATTTGTCCTTAACCCTTTATGGCAGATAACAGATTCAAAGATTCAAAGCGTATTTGATCATTTAATAATAGAAAACTGTTGTAAAAATAACTGGCCAGGCATGTTGTTAGCATTGTGTGTTTAGTTATAGTCCAACATTGTCTAAAAACATACTATAAACTTTATGAACCCAGACTCCACATCCATTAATAATATTAGGAGATTAGTTTTAAGTTACAGTAACACATCCTAAACCGACACATGGCTTAAATTTAGTTTTTCAGTAACCTGCTGCCTGGTTATATGTATAATTGTGAGATTACTAAACAGTTAAATTATGTTTGTGTAACTGTGAAATCTGAAGAAAAATTAATTCTTTATGGTGTACATTTTCAGTGTGGACGACAGGTTTATAAGTTCAGCTTCGCTCCATCTTATTGTCCCTGATAAGAAGCGTGAAGAAGCAACAGTTTGTGCAGGTGAACAGCATCATCTTGTGGCTGTAGCAGTGAGTGACGCTGAGCTGCAGCATCAACAAAGTCTGTTTCTATCACATGTGAACAGAATTTTCATTAAAGTTCTTAGCCCACACAAACACTTCAGTTCTGAAACAGAAAACACTTAATAACTCTGTACATAAAACATTATATTTTCAATAAACTGTGTAAACTGCCACCAAAACAGTGTTCCTTTCTAAAACATAAATCAGGTGGTTTACAATCATCCAACAGAGATGAAGCACATTTTACTGACATTAATTAATGAGCAATAAACCATAAAATGGACATGAGACACACAACAAACAACCTATACCTTCACTTTACTAACCCTGTTTGAGATTAAAAGTCTATCCTATAGTCCTGGACAACAATGAACAGGAAAATAACATAAAACATAATAACATATATCAGGTAAAAGAATCAGATATTAAAAATAAAAGTGTGATGGTATAAATCATGAATAAAATGTCTATCAAAAAGTAAGTCAGTCAGTCAGTCATTTTCTATACCTGCTTATTCCTCATTAGGGTCGCAGGGGTCTGCTGGAGCCTATCCCAGCTTTATCATTAGTCATACTTTATTAATAATTTAATAGAAAGTGCAATTATGCTATGATGCTAACAATAAGTGACAGGACGTTTTAAGTATGTCCGCAGTCTTCCACCGTCAATGCCTTTTTAATTGAAATAAGTAATAAATATAATATTCTCTGCACTGATGGAAGCCAAGGAAAAAATATTCTGTAGTCTGGCCTTAATTGGGATTTTATATAAGATTTTTGCTGACACGAATTGGCTGTTTTTACATTGTTGTAAAGTGGAGGATGTTACTTCTTCTTCCGCCGCTGTATAATGTAAAACTCGCCACAGCCGGAGGGGGGCGCTGACGAGTCAAACGCGACGTTTAGAAAGAAGAAGAAGAAGAACTGTTGCTCCTGGACTTTTCTTGTTGAATGACCAGCACCCAATAAGTGTGTTATTTATTTATTTTTTTTCTGCGAGCCGGGAGAACAACTCGCCACCGCACCGCTGCGTGGAGCCGCGACGTCTCGGACCTTGTGGCTGCGTGTTTCGTTGTGAAAAATGCGGGACCGGACTAAAGAGTTAGGAAACGTGAGTTTAACAGGGAATGGCTAACATTCGCAGCAGCTAGCGGGCTAGCCCGCTAACTTAGCCGAGTTCACTCCCCTCAGTTTAATAACAGGGTTAACGTGAGCTTCCGCCCGTGACAGCTTTGAAATAGAAAAGAAATCTAATTCACTTGTTAAATAGCGACGTTTAACAGTGAGTGTGTGTGTGGAAGTTAACACCAGTTTACTTTATTTGCAACTTCCGTTTCAGCCCTCTGTCCTTAAAGGATATGGCAGGCCGGGGCAGGGCAGGGCTGCTGCTGCTGCTGGAGGAGTTTACTGTTCTGTTTTAAAGTTGGAACACATCCCCACACATGGAGAAACACTCCGAATTATCTCTCTGCTTTGTTTTTGCCGTCAACCTGACAGCAGAATGCTGAGACTTCAGATGAGGATGAGGAGGGCAAAGCTCTGATGATCAAACCTGGACCCTCTTCAGCCAAAGAGGAGAAAGAAAATGAAGCCTTCTTTAAAAAGGTAAAATACTCTGAATACTGACTTTAATAATCACCTGAGATCTAATAGTCTTGTCTGAGCAGTTGTTTTAGATTAAAGTTTTAGTGTTGTTTATACCTGGCTGCTATAAAGTGATGATAGAGGCAACTAAAGACATTTTAAAAAGTCTGAGTTATTTATATCATTATCAATCATCAAATAGTGTTGTTGTTAAACTGTGGTAGAATATAGTTTAGAAAATAGTGACTTTGGCTATAGATGGTTGAAAGATAACTACTTGATTGAACTACTTGAAACCTGTCCTTTTTATTTAACATATTTGTGGGCATTTTAATGTGGTTTAACACACATTAAAACTTTAAAAGAGTTCGCGTTCATCCACTGTTGAGACTCAAAGCAGAAGGAATAAACACAGTCTGGTCTGATAATTGATGGTTTAGTAAACATTGTGGTCTCTGCTAATCCCAGTCAAGGAGATGGTGTCATTGTGCTGCTATCCTGTGCATCATGAGAGCGTGTGCCAGGCCGGCGTGTTATTATAGCAGGTAGCCTGTTGCAACACAAACGTGGAAAAAAATTATTATTTTATCGATCAACTCTATTTAGATTTCTCAAAACCAGGCTGAAAATGTTTTGCTGTATTTCACCGACTGGGAAATCAAATCACATGACTGTTTTTTTTTTTTTTTTTCATTTTGCTTTGACAAGTAGCAGTCTTGTTTTATTAAAACTACTGCCTGCTTATGTGAACTTTTACATGTGAAGTCAAGCGTACAGAGACTTTGTATATATTGTATGTATGTCAGAAAATGCCCATCACTACTTATCAAAACCCAATGTGATGATTTCAAAGTATATGAGGCTCTAATTGCCCTAAAACCTCTAAACTACAACTTAGTTACTCTTCTCAGGCACAAGAAATTCATGAGGGACTGCAGCACCTCAAAAGAATGGTGTCCGACCTTGAGAACAAGCAGAAAACCGTGCTGGGTGTGGCACTGCCAGAAGACAGTGAGTATCTTCGTCTGGTCAGGATTTGGCACGGATCATACTCTAAATTTTGAATGTGTAAAACAGGCCCATCAAACTGGATAGAGTTGGCATGAAGAGAATGGGAAGGTGTTTTTAAACAACAAATTAAATGGATCAAATTGAGATTCATCACAGAAAAACCTTGACTGTTTTGCCTTTCTACATCTATTTCACTAAAGGTTATCTGTGTCTGATACACAGCTGCTGGGAACTGATGTTAATACTGTTTTGCTTCTGGTTTTAGGTTTGAAGAAAGAGCTCCAGACTCTTCGGGAGGAGATAAAAACGTTGGCCAGCCAGATCCAAAGAAAACTGAAGAGTGAGTATTTTTATAACCGTACCCCCCGACCAAAAAAAATTAATAAAAACATAAATACTAATCAGTTATCTTTTCACAGGTATTGAACCCAAGAAGGGAGAGGAGGATGGTAAATACGTATCCATAAGTGTTCGGATGCAACGGACCCAGGTTGAGCATTAATTCTTTTATAACATCATAACATCACAGTCTGGAATCTTGGTGTGTGGCGAGATAAAATGTCCCCAGACATATTGCATCGTTGCATCTTAAAATATCACTTTTGCAACTTAAAATTACAAAAGACAAACTACCTAAAACAAAAGCGATATAACAGTACACACACAAAATACTGCAAAGCGCTTGAAATAAACTTCAATTTCTCAACAGCAAATTTCTAGAGAAAACTATCACTGTAATATGTCTGGTCGAATTAAACCAGTGAGGTAAATCAGTGGGCTGGACTGTTTGATGGAAATATATTGGACATATTCGATCTTGGGCTTCAACAAACGTTAACTTTCCAATTTTCCAGAGTAATTGTTTGGTCTATCAAATGTAAAATGAACTGTTAATCAGTGTTTCCCAAAGCTCAAGATGCAACCTCAGGTGTTCATTATCAAAGAAGAGGAAAATACTCACGTTAGCATTTTACTTAAAAAAAAAAAAAAGACTGATTATCATGATTATCATTAAAATAATTGTTCATTTTACTTTTACGATAACGAGTTAATCATTATTGCCAGCTGAATTAAGTTGAGTTGATTGATATTGATATAAATTACATACCAGTGACATATTTCTTTTCCTTACTATGAGTTCTGAGTCTTGAACCTTCATTTGCTCTGAAGGAAAACTGCAACACGGTGACCAAAACCTTTATTTTCCCTGTGTAGCATGGGGTCTTGTCTAAGGAGTTTGTGGAGATGATGGGTTACTGTAACACCATCCAGTCTCAGTATAGAGACCGCAACGTGGAGAGAATACAGAGGCAACTGAAAATCAGTGAGTACATCATAAACACTGCTTTAATGTCTTCCTTTTTTGTTTTTTAACACGTCTTGCACTGATTTTGAGGTTTTGTGGTGTTCTTCTGTAAAATGAGTCTGACTGATCACTTCCTCCTCCCTGCTGCCTTAGTATGTTCCTGGTTGTATGTTGCGCCATCAGAATTTCAGTCTATCTCATGACATTTGTCACATGTCATCTTCTTTCATTCTCTCTCACTTTCTACGCAACACTGGAAAACATAAAAGTGCATTTTATCTGCACATGTACAGTTAGTTGCACATCTACAGCTTAGACTTGACCTTGATTAAGGCAAAAGGTTTATATTCTTATGAAGCTAAGTTAGATTATAGTTTATTTGTAGTTTTGACTTTAATATTTGTAGGGAGTGTTACTCAGACAGAGCAACTATTTCTTTTTCAGACACTCAGCACTGGCCAGGAAAAACATCTAGAAAAACATTCATTTAATAACCTGCAATAACCATTCTGGATACCCTGAAATAGACACTGCACTACTAAGGGAACTTAGTAGTGCAGTGTAGTGCTTCCCTAAGTTCCCACTGCACTACTATGTTCCCTTTTTATGTGGCGGTCTAATGTTTGTTGTAAACGTGTCTTTATTATGTTGAATTGTTATTTAAATTAGCTTTTAATGTCAGAGAAGGATTTGTCACTTTTTAGGGCAGACAATAAAGCAACTATGATATTTAATTCAGTTTTATAGTAGAGAAAATACACTTTAGGCTTCACAAAGGATAAAAAATGTTTCTAGTTGTCACACTCTGTTAAAGGAAGTATTTTGATTACAAAATAAAGGGAGTTTCTCAACTTTCAGTTACAATATCTCTTCTGTAACATTTCTCAAAAACATGGACATCCAGCAACCAAGAAACACTGATGACCCATTTTATTTCTCCCTTTAGCCGGGTCCAAAGTTTCAGACGAGGAGCTGGATGTTATGCTCGAAAGTGGGCAAACAGACGTTTTCACTCAAAATGTGAGTACACGCAACCGCTCAAAATGAAAGTTGAACTTCTGGACTTCTTGATGTCTGCATGTTGGAATACACTGGCAGAACAACTTGTTTGCAGGTGGTTTCCACCTGCCATCGACTACTATTTGTAGCAGTGACGTAAGATGTATGAAATGATGACAGGTTTGCTCTGTTGTAGCCTCTAGTTGCTCAGACTGGACAACAGATTAGGTAAGTGTGAAAGAATATGTTGCCCAGCACCCAGGAATATCTTTAGTGTTACTGTAGCTCATAGAGAGAAGAATCCCGCTGCTTCTGATGTGGATTGTCGTAGATGAAACCCTCAAACTTCACGACTATAGTTTTTCTATCATCTGTTATTGTCCTACAATGCATTACAGCTAAAACGTTGCATATTCACATTGCGGTATACAGATCCTGATTGATGCTAAAGCTACAAGGCAGGCGCTAAATGAGATTGAGTCCAGACACGATGAGATCCTGAAGCTGGAGAGGAGCATCAAAGACCTGCACGACATGTTCCAGTACCTGGCCATGGAGGTGGAGGCTCAGGTACGGCGGCTTTGATGAGAAAAGTCTCTCCGTCTCTCATGATTGGGTTGTTGTGCCAGTCTGATTGTGATCCTGGCCTCCTGCAGGGGGAGATGGTCGACCGCATCGAAACCAACATCAAACAGTCTTCCGACTATGTGGAGAAGGCAAAGGAGAACACTAGTCAAGCAGTCACATATCAGCAGAAAGCACGGAAGGTACAGTGTTGTTTCCCATGTTTATAACAAAGTATGTCAAATGATGGATAGAAATAATGTGCATGTCAATAGAGGAATATATCCATTCAGTGCTGTTTAAATGACAGATGTTGACCTCAGGAGGTGTCAGTGTTTGATTAGCACCAAGTTGAATATATCAGAGCTTCCATAATCCCAGTTCCCCCCTCATAATTATGATTTAGGCGTTCAAGTGAATGCAAATTACAAATCCATTGATTATTATAGTAATTGTGATATAGTATAAACATGGCGTTCACTCCAAGCACTGAACCCAGACTTAAAGCACTTGTCATCTGTCAGTAGGGCTGCAACTAACGACTATTTTATATTATATATATTTTAATGTAATATTTGGCAACTAATTGATTAATTGTTGCAACTCTGTTAGAAAAACCTGCAGTTAGTGATTTATTTTTCTGTTTTTTGTTTTCAGCATAACTCAATACTGACACGTTATCGTCTAACTTGTAATTTAGAAGTTTCTCACTCTTCAACTGCTGAATGCTCCACTACGTTCACCTGTTTGTCTGCAGTTAACTGTCGGTTTGGTGTTTTCAAAGCAACATTAGAGAGCAGAGAGTCAACCAACACGATAAAGTTGCAGTTAGACAGATAAACAATGAGCTAAAACTAACTCTAAAGCTGAGGGGGAGTTGCAGAGTCGTTGATAATTCTCTGTAGGCTGTTATTTTATATTATTACGAAAAATATACATCTTAATTGTTTTCATTTCAAAAGATTAACTTCTGCACACAAGATATGTTCTCAGTGTTTGTGCAGTAGAGGTTTCAAGTTTGCACATTACACATTGTTGATTACTGGACCACGGTTAGTTCCCAACTCTAACCACTTTTTCAAAACGTTTTGTATAACAGCATCACTTCTGCTTGTCACACCAAACCGACACTTTACAATAACTGATCTTCCTGTTTTAGACGTGACAAGGATCTGCTGCCCAGCTTTCTGTTTCTGTTTCAGCAGGAGTTAAATAACAATTTCATGTTGCGTAATTTTATCTGTATGACTTAACCTTTTTGTGTCTCTTCCGATACAGAAAAAGCTGTGGATAGCGATATGTGTGGCCATCCTCATCCTCATCCTAGTCATCTCGGTGGTCACGACCTTCAGCACCTGACACCAGGCAGCGTCGGCCGGCTCCATTTCTCACGTGTATATACTCTCAGCCCAACAGGATGTACGGGTGGATTTAGTCTGTTATCATCCCTCTGCGTATTTTCTTCTTCACACTTGTCTTCCTCTAACCCTCCTAACGAGCCTCTTTTGGTGCTCTTTGTTGTTTTAACTCACAAATGACTACAATCTTGCCCGAATTTTCCACTCCCACTCAAGAGGTAGTACTGCTGGCTTCTGGAATCTTCCCCCGTCAAGACTGATCCGCAACACAAAGACCAGGAAAAAGAGCGAGCCGTTACGTCAATGCCCTTTCCCCTCCTAGGAGGAAATAAGTGGCCTTGAGTAAGGCACAATGCAGTATTGAAACCCAACACTGGCGCTGATCAAACTGTACTCAGGAAAAAGTGTGTGTTGATTCTTGTTACATTGTTGATTATGAATGAATTGGATAAGTAAATAACAATTTTATAGAGTAGGGCTTTTCTTTTATAAATGGGCTAATATAATTGTACATAACCCATGTTGCTGGTGACTTACTTTATGCAGATGATTTTTTTTAAACAAACTGCCGACTTATAACAAGTGTAAATACAGAAGTTTGTGAAATAACCGCCCCCCACTTTTTCTTCTGAATTTTATAATGGTGTCTCAGCACTGCAAAAAAACAGGCGCAAAGCCTCTTATTTTGTGCTACCAGTTTGTATTTATGATTTGAAATTGTGTAAGCTGCTATAAGAAAAGTTCTGCAACACCTTGAGTTTTCAAAACTGTGCCTTCTCCTTTTATGTCCATGTAAACAGCTCCAAGTGAGAATGAGATGTTGTGCACTAACATTGTCAAGAAGGGATGGAAGGACTTATTCTTATTTTTATATATGAAATCACCTTGGTTTAGCCTGGCATGCACATTCTGATTAGACTTTAATTTGTCTTCCTTCACCAGTTTGTCACACTAGCCCAAGTCTCCATTTATACTTAAGGATGCTATTTTAGTATTTTCAGTGTTTTCTTGCAACAGTAATGTGTAAACACTCAATTTAAGGAGACACATGTACTATGACAAGCCTGTGAAGGGAAATAAACCAAAATTGTACATTTTAAAGAATTTCTGACTGTGCTTAGAAGCAGAAAAGTTGCCCGTCTGCACAGACCTGCAGAGCGTTGACTTTGCTACTGTGCAATATCATGGCTGTTGAATTTGCTCACTTATTTTAATGTAGATTTGTTTTTAAAATAAAAACACTGCCATGTTACATTATTCTGTTTGTATTGCATCCTTAATTGAAAGCTTTTAAATCTGTAAAACACTTTTTTTGTAATTTTTCCTTTACTTATGACACAATCCTATCATTCAACCATAATGTAACAAAGTCTTCAACACAATGACAAAATGGCAAACTAATTTTTGGTCTTTTTATTCAACTGTAATGGTCTTAATTTTTCAAGTAAAACAATGTGGAATTACAAGGGATCAAAGGAATGCAATAAAGACAAATCAAAAAATAAGACCATCACCATAAACTACCCCATCCCCTCAAATATCACCTTTGCTCAAAATAGCTTAGACAAGTCCAAAAGTAAATTGACAATTTACAGTTATCTGGAACTGCACCAGTAATTTTATTCACATATTTTGTCCAAGTATTTTTTTTTTTTTAATACAGGAACGAAGAGCAATGAAGTGATGGTGACAAAAATTCAGGTGAAAAATAAAACATTAATTTGGTAGCACTAATGCACAGAGTGCTTTTCCTTGATGTTCTTGGAAGATTCTTTTCCTTTTTTTTTGTTTGGCTTTTCTTTTTTTAAATAACGAGAGAAGCTCAACACCCCTGCTTCAGGCGCTTCACAAGGCAATCTAAGGTACAAACCCATTTGGCCAAAGAGGCACTCTTAATTTCAACGTTTACTTGCCCTTTTAATATAAATACATGACAAAGTGGACCGTAACATTTACTGCCTTTGGGAATATTAGGGAAAAAAAAGAAATCGGAATTTTGCTGATCTCGGGTCTGTGGTGTCAGTGAGCGAAAGATGCAACTTCTTCCAAAACAATTTACTACTTCAATTAGTATATTTTCCGAACTGTAGAGATACATTGTGAGGTAACAGGAACCAATTAATTGACTGAAGTTGATGTAAAAACATATTACTACACCACAATGTACTCAAAAAGCTGAGGGCCACATTAACAGATGTGCAAATGAGAAAATACAAGGCTGGATTTAAAATGAATCCAATGAACAGAAAAATGACATGAAAAAAGGGGCCCAAGCAAAGACAAGCTCCAGCATAGTGCAGCGAAGATCACATTGACAGATCTGTTCTCTTCCTAATACCCTGGAAGAAATCATAAAATATGCATAACTTATCAACTGACCACAAAGAAACAATAGTCAGGACAGCTGACGAAAGTTTCAAAACCAAACTTTCTAAAACCTCCAACTTACAATACAGCTGGTCACTCAAAAGTTACTGTCACACAAATGACGTTTTCATTTATAACCCTTATAGAGGGTGCTGTATAATCCCATCTTAACACATAAGATCTGAGTGTTCCAGTCTTTAAATGATTACAGTACATAATGTGAACTAACAACTTGCTTTTATTACCTCTTGCACCTTTGTCCCCCCCTCGAGTCTCAGTGGTTAATTTATCCACTGTACCATCTTTTCTGTCTCTGCTTACGGACGCGCTTACGCTGGCGCCGCTTTATTTTTTTATTTTTTTTTCCCCCCCAAACTCAGTCCAGCATCCCTGAGCCTTCCCCCAGCTGACAATGGCTGAGCTGGTGAGGGGGGACCAGCTCCAATTGGAAAGGGAGAGGGCCCAAGAGGCAGGGAGGTCCCTGGCTTGTGCAGCACTCCGTTCCCTTGCATTCGTTAAGAGTGCATACAAAGCAGCAACCTTGGCGGTCTTGACGTGCTCTTTTAATGTGCTCTGCGACGACACTCTAGCTTACGTATTATTTTTTTTCCCTTTGGCACTCAGATCATGTCTTGTTGTGACGATGTTGCCCGGCTGAGGAGCGGGTGCTTGCTGCCGGCGACCTCGCCTGCGCCGCTGCGAGCGCCGCGACGCTGCGCAGCATCCGGTCCGGCGTCCCCTCCGTTCCAGAGCCGCTGGTCACTTCCTGCGGGAGCTTTTGGGACCTCCTGCTGTCCGTGCGGCTCTCCCTCCGCTGGCCCTGCTTCTCCCTTTTGTCGCCGCTCTTCCCCCGCTCCGAGCTGCGGTCGTGCTCACTGCCGGAGGATGTGGCCCGGGACCCGCGGTGCTCCGTGTTCTGGGAGCTGACGCTGTGGGCCCGCTGGCTGCTGTTGCTGCTGCTGCGGCTCCGGCTGCTGTGGCCGCCACCGTTGCCCTCGCCGTCGCTGCTCATGCTGCTGCAGGCGCTGTGGCCCCGGGACGGAGACTGCACCTCGCCGTCGCCGTCCTTCCCACTCGGCGGCTTCCTGTTCCCCCTCTCCTTTTCCTCTGGTCTGGACCGCTTATACTCCAGGTCCAAGGGGGGCACCAGGGAACCGGGGCACCGTCTGGTGGAGCGGCTCGGCTGAGCGGGCGTCGACGGTTTGCTGCCGCCGGTTTTGTTGTTCGTGATATTTACGGAGTTGTTCTGGGGGGAGGCTGGGACGCTTTTGCTTTTCGGCTTTTGGTTCTTGTCAGAAGAGGCGGCAGGCGAGGTCCCGCTGGCTTTTGCCCCGGAGTCTCTGCGAGTGGTGTGGCCGGGGGTGTCCACCCTGCCCTTCATCGCCAGGAGCTTTGCTGCTGCGTTGAGTGCCGAGCATCTCTTCCCCAGAACCTCGGGCTCGGGAGGCAACGACGGTGCGCTGTTTGTCTGAGCTTTACCGTCCTGTGGAGGCTGATTTCCTGCTGGCTTCCTGCTGGTCCGGACAGAAGACGTGTCGCTGCCGGACTCTCCGCCCGTGGACGCGTTGGCGTTGTTTGAGGCGTTTCTCTCGGAGCTGTGTGCGGGTTTCTTTCCTTGCCGGTTGTTGCCCTTTTCCTTCTCTTGGTCTTGTAGCCTGCGCTTAGCCGAGCGAGTCAGGCGGTGCTCCTTCCTGTCCTCGCCGGTGTCTGTGTCGGAGGAGGAAGAGGAAGACCGGGAACGTCTTCTCCGGGAGGAAGCGACGGGAAGCTGCTTCTCGCCGCAGTTCTCCTCCTCCCCGCCCTCTTCCTTTTTCTCCTTCTCCTCTTCCGAGGTGACGTCCGTTCGCCTCCGCTTGGCGGGGTGCCGGTTCTCATACGTCCTCTTGTGGTGAGCGTGGCGAGTGAGGGTCGACGTTGAGCACCCAGAGGATGGCGAGGAGGAGCGAGTGGACTCCTGGCTGCTCTGCCGACTGAGAGACCTTTTCTGAATCGGGTTTTTCTGATCTCCGGTAGCTTGCTCCGCTGCCTGCTGCTTGGCTTCTTCTTTCTCAGGGGAGCTTGCGGTTTGTGCATCTCCCTCCGTCCCTTCCCTTCCTGTCTCAAAGTCTTTGGTATCAGCAGGAGTCTCCATCCATGTCCTTTTAGGATGAGACTCGGAGACATCCTGCTTTTTCTCATCATCCTCCTCCAACTTGCTGGTCTTCGTGTCAGCCTCCACAGCGTCCACTTCCATTACCCTCTCTGGGCTTTTGGACACAAACACATTGTGAGCTGGCTCCAGAGTTTGCTGCTCTGATGAAGCATGTGAGGGCACCACTGTCTGAGATGTTATAGACACCTCGAAGGGAACACCCATGGATGCAGAGTTTTGTTCTTGAGGTGAAGTGACTGCAGAGGTTTGGATGGTGGTCACAACAGGAACTGTTTGAGTCGCAGAGACGGCTGTGGTTGCTACTGATGCAGAAGTAGCTGTGGTCGTAGACACGTGAGTGGTTGGGAGGTTTGTGGTAGCGACTGAGACGGCCTTTTCTGGGGAAAAGATAGCTGGTGCCAACATGGTGCCTGTCAACGGAGTTGCTTCTGTGACTGTGGAGGTTATTACAGGAGGCGAGAACATGGCGGTCTTTTCTACAGCTGCGGCAGACGTAGTAGAAGTATTTTCTTTTGAAGGGGATGCTGCTACAGGCATTACTTTGACTCCTGTTGGGAGTGATGTCGGTACTGCAACCATCTTTGTTGGTGCTAAGACTGTTACACTGGGAGACACTGGGGAGGGAGTGCAGGTCGGCGTAGGTGCAACTGGAACAGCTGTGCCCTGTGCAGCCTCTTGCACTGTTGTTAATGGTGGTGGTGAGGTTGATAATGAGCCGCTTGGGTCTTTGGCAGTTGTTAGATCAGTCCTTAATTGGGCTTGTGTATTTGAAGCTGTTTTTACAGTAGATGCTGCAACTATCGTCACTGGAGGTGATGCGGCAGCATTGTCAGTCATGGTTGGGATCATGTTGATGTTTGATGCATTTGCTTGCACCATTTTTACTGGGGCTGTTTTCACAGTTGTAGATTTTGACGGGGTTGCTGCTATAGTGAGGGAAGACAGTGAGGTTGGTTTTGGTGAAGGTGTAGCTGAGCTTGATAAAGTATCTGAGACCTGGGTAGAAATTACAGTAGCTAAGGTAGATGTAGGTCGCAGAAGCTCAGAAGGTTGCAGCAAGTCATCTCCTGCAGTGATTTTAGGTGTTGTGACTGCTTTTGCTGCAGTGGTGACTACTGGTGTAGCACTTACTGTTTCTGATATAGTAGCCTGTGTTATGATCGCTGTGGCAGAGACTAAAGTTGGAATTGCTGTGGTAGATTGTGTGCTAGCAGCTGATGTGGCAACTGAGGTGGTTTTGGCAGAATCTGGTCCTGGTGTTTTCACAGTTGTAGAAACTGAAGGTTTGAGCTCTATGGGAGTTTTAGGTGCTGTGGAAACTGCAAGTGTTAGTTTTACACCCGGAAGAGGTGAAGAGACAGCGGTGTCAATTGGCGATAGAGATGTGGTAGTAGAAGAGGAAATCTGCGTTAAAACTGGGTCTGGAACTGGAAGTGGAGCAGGACTAACAACATGAGCTGGGTCTAGTGTGGACACGGCCACAGGGAGGGGTGATGTCACCTGGGGTGAAGGTACATTGAGTGCTTGGACTGAAGTGGAGTATGTGGTTGAAGCTTGAGCTGCTTGTGTTGTAGAGTCTTGAAATGGGTTTGGAGCAGGGGTTGAAACCTCAATCCTACTGCCCGTTTCATCAGCTTTAGTAGATTCCGAGACGGCCTGATTCGAGCCGACAGCAGCTGCTATAGGGGTTTCGGACTCAAAGGGACATTGGTCTGTTGGCTCTGTGTTAGGGTCAGTGTTTGATACATCATCAGCGGTGATCTCGTTACAAGAGTCCTGTCCTTCACCAACACTGTCCGGCAGGGTTGTTGTTGAGTCTTTGCGGGGACGACCCCTCTTACGTTTTGGGGAAAGAGGGGGGTTCTCCTCCTCCTCCCCCTGTGGGGCGGGCTGGGTGGAAGCAGTCACTGCGCTGTCAGGCTCAGATGACCTAGGGGGAGTCTTAGGGGGCCGGCCCCTCTTTCTTTTCAAAGGCGTCACGAAGGAATTCACATTGGACTCTGTGGAAGTCGAAGAGGTGTCTTTTCCTGGTGGTGTTTCCATTTTCCTGGGCTGGTTCCCTCCTTTTCCTCGACCCAGGTGCTGCTGTTGCTCTCCCAGCTGAGCGGCCATGCGGGATTCGGTTTCCAGCCTGCGCCGCACAGGGAGGTTTCTCAGGACGGGCATGTCGGGAGAAAGATGAGGTGGGGAGTAAGGGGGATAACTTCTCACAGGCTGCGGGTGCACGGATGGACTTGGTGTAGCTTCTTGGTCCTGAGGAGGTTTAACAACACTCCCTTTGATTTTGCTGTCAGGGCTTGGGGACAGGCCGTCTTTGTTCGGTTCGTCGACAAACACGGCAGCGTTCTCCTCCGCTGTCGCCTCCTCTGACGAGCCTCCGCCTCCGGTGCCGCTTCCTCGCCTCCTCCGCCTCCTCGGCTCCTTATCCTCGACCACCGTGACCAGCCTCCCTGGTAGCTTCCGCAGGACTTTGGCTGATGGGGAGTCTTCGACCAGACCCCGTAGAACTTCGTTGTCTGCCGACTGGCGCTTGCGAGGCGATCTGGAGCTGGTGGAGGGGGGAGACATGGCACTTTGGTCTTTTCCGTCGTCGTCTTTCACCTGATGGTCCATAGTGGAGCTGGATTCCAGCGATGACTCAGACATCCTCCGCTCATACACAGCGTCCCCCTCCTTCTCTTCTCTGCTGCCTTTAGAGTTCTTGCTCTCTGTGTCCCCTACACACTGCTGTTTCCCACCAGGGGGAGAGCTTGTAGGAGGGGAAGGCACTGGACTGGGATGGGGGCGGTTTGGTAGATTCCTGGTTTTGACGGCCTGGTGTTCTCTGGTAGGAGATGTGGCTTTTGCAGATCTAGAAGAATCTTGGGGCTTCGCTGAAGAGGTGGTTTTGTGGTGGTCCATACGGGGTGTGGTGGTTGACACAGTGGTGGTGTCTTTGGCAGCTCCTCGTCCCCTGAGACCTAAGCGGAGTCTTTCAGGCACTTCTCTCAGCGTAGTGGGCTCGGGCTCAGTTTCGGGTGAGGCCCCGCGCAGCCGGCCACTGGTCCTTGTGGAGGTGACGATTTTGTCTTTGTCCTTGGGTTTGCGGCCACGGCGCGCAGGAGTGGGCTGAGCAGGTTCTGCAGAAGCCGGTGATGAAAAGTCATCATCGTCATCATCAGAAGAAGGATGAAGCTTGAGGCCCTCCTCCTTGGCCTGGTCCAGGCCCTTCCTGGCAGCTTCCACCTGTTCCTGAAAACACACAGACATTTTGATCAATTAGCAGCTGATGGAAAATTAGACAACAATATTGATGATCATCTTATAGTTGAGTTTTGCCTTTATTTGCTAGCATAGTAGAGACAACGAGAAAAGTAGAGTCAGAGAGAGGAGGAATGACATGCAGGAAAGGGTTCCCGACACGGGATTGTAGCCTCATTCATTCATTAATAAAAGTTATAGAAAGCTGAGCAGATGAGACATTGAACTGTTTGAATTAAAAGTGAGCAGGGGAAGATGGCCTTACCTCAGCTTGTTTCAACTCTTCTTTGCACACATCTTCTAATGAGGCTTCCAGGAAGTTCATGGCATAGCGTTCAATGGGAGTGAGCTGGGGACAGGCAATAGATTATGGTTCATTAGTACTACTATATTGTAGTAATGTCATAAACTCATATGTTGCGACTTAAATTAATGCATCTTTCCCAACTACCTGCAAATTGGTTATTTGCATAATTTTATATATATATATATATATATATATATATATATATATATATATATATATATATATATATATATATATATATATATATATATATATATATATATATATATATATATATATATATATATATATATATATATATATATATATAAAATCCTGGATTTCTTTTATTCAATCAATTATTTACCTGCTCCACCAGAGCAGCTATTTCCTGCTCGGCCTTGGAGAGCTCCTCCACTTCTTCCTGTTCTCCACCGTCATCTAGTGGTATGTTCTCATTGAACTCTGCCAGTTCGGCCACCTGCTCCGCTTTGGCCTGAGAGGCTGCTACGATGTCCTCCTCATCCTCTGCACGACATAGAGCCTGCAAGATTGGATCAAGTTAAATGCTGTCTTTGCTGAATGGGGTCTTATAAACATTAAATAATGATCTTTGATTCAGTTGAGATCTTAAGTTGATCCGAAAGTTTAAATCAGCATGTCTCACCAAATTAATCAAAATTCTGGTATGCCATTATTTATTCTTTCTACATTATGGTAAATGCACTGTATTCTGCACTGCGAAGACTGCACTTCTCACTATAAGTGTACATTCATCCATTCTCACACATTTATACACATGGCAGTGGTTGCTGTAAAATGTGCAAACTGCACTGAGAAAAATATAATGCTGATTAGGTAAAGTTTTACAACTTTATTGCTGAAATCAAAATAAATATTACCAAAATCATTCAACTTATTCCCACAAATTTCAAAGTTTGCATCTAAAACTTGTTGCAAAAAGTGTGTATGTATATCGCAAATGGGGGCGTTAATTATACAATATACCCAAGTATGATGTATCTAACCTGCTCTAGGATAGTGGTGCTCTGTTTAAGGACGGCTTCCTCCTCCTCAGCGTGAGGCACCGTTAGCTCCACCGCCATCTCTCTCTTCTCCCCGTCATTCATATCAAACAGCTCTCGGATGGTTTGCTAAGGAAGAAAGGGAAAGTGAGACAAAAGCAGACACAGGAGGTTCTCTGACAAAAATAAATAAATAAAATAAAAAACAGACTTGAACTGCTTAATGTCCTGAGACTGCCAAAATATCAGTTAATGCTAATTGTGTCATTAATTCAAAGCATTAATTAGAAAATGTACTCAGCACACTTCAAGCAGATAGATATAAAACAAATTTAATTAAAGCGAAGACAGCAGAACCTGTTTTCCTGCAATACATTTTCCCCCCTTTTCTGTTCTCAATTAGGATTCTCGGTCATCACGCATACATTTGTGTTTGGAAAATCGCTTTGATTTGCCATCACCTGATTTACAGGCTAATTAGAAACTTGACTAGACAGAAAATAAACACTCTTGAAACTTTACTATGATTGCAGTGACATGGTGTGTAACTGACTCCTACCTCTTTGAAGAAAGCAGTGGTAAAGTTTCCTCCTTCGATAGCCATATCTCCCAGCATCCTCTTCTGGTTGGCTTTCTTTAGAATGTTCTCCTCCACAGTGCGCTCACTGATAAGCCTAAAGATGGGGAGGGAGAAAAAGTCATTCATGTGTTGTTAAATTTATATTGCTGTTGGAAAGCAGGGTGAAGCAAATTCAAATTCTAAGCCTATTTTATATTATTAGTTAGTCTCTGTAGTCAGTCAGTGCATTATGCAATTTTATTTTAATGCCCTTATCCCAAGATAACAAATTAATAATTTAATTTTCACAGGATGATAAAGCTCGTTTTCTCATTGTAAATATATATGTGGTAAGTAGGTTTGAGTTAAGATTGAGGCTATAATAATATATGATATATATTTATATATGATTTCACTCGTTTGTTATACAACATTTTATTCATCACCATGAAAACAGAAGTGCTTTATTCTGAAAAGACACTAGACACATCATCAAGTCACCTGTTTTGATGAACCATCAAAAACTAAAATATTTAAAATATTAATTAAATTAATTAAAATAGAGTACAATAATGAATACAGTTGCGGATTAATATTCCGTAATTCAACTAATATAAATTGATTGATAACTTGATTACATGCCATTTCCTTCTTTTGCTCATATTATTCTTTTCATTCTCTATAGTATGCGGTCAGATCAGTTTTAAAGACACTATCATGTTGAGGAGTGAAGCCCTATCCAACTATATAAATACATATTTGGAACGCTAGTCTGGATTACAGAGATTAGGTATTCTTCAACAGATAATTTTGACTTGTCAAACAGATATATCTAATATTAGAGTTGCATTCATTCAGGCTCATCATTTCCAGGACTGTACATGGCTTTACTGACACATGAGTGGCCTACAGCCATACGTTCGCAATGATGTCAACACACCATGAAAATGTCACATGAGGAAGGTAGGTATGGTGACTTCCTAATATAGAGGTTTGTGAAATTAGAGCTACAACTCCAGATGGCTGTTACTACATTTAGATTTCAATGCCAAGCTTAAGGAATCTCATTATATTCTCTATATGTCACTCCCATTCATGAGCATGAGTCACAGTCACAGATATTTTGTAAATCCACTGTTTTGTCATTACCTGTAGATGTGGACGTCTCGAGTCTGGCCGATTCGGTGGCAACGGTCTTGCGCCTGAGCGTCCATGGTGGGGTTCCAGTCGCTGTCATAAAACACCACCGTGTCGGCTCCAGTCAGGTTCACCCCGACGCCTCCACTGCGAGTTGACAAGATGAAGCAGAAGATTCGTCGATCTGCGTTGAAGCGCTCCATGAGGGCCTGAAGGAGTAAAGAAGGTACACAGGGGATAAGAAGAAAATCAAAAAGAGCTCACAGGATCATCCCCACCTTTATTTGCTTCTTCTAGAATATTCTGTAGAATCAACCTTTTCCTTTCTTCTCTGTATTTTTGGCCAATATGGTGATCATCATATTTGACATCGTATTTTATTGGATATAAATGACTGATATCAGGTGTAGACACCATTTAAATGTTCGGCAATAGTTTAACGGATACAATCCAAAATATTTGTAATGTTTTTTCCCAAAAAAGTAACTAGTAAAAAATAAAAGTATTTCCTTTTGCAACCGGAAATAACACATTAAACTAGTTTATATTAAAATGGTTATTAAAATAGATTTGGTCATAAAATTTAATTAATTTAATGAATTTTAGTTGGGACAAGATGACCTGACTCAGGTTGTCATTTATTCACCAATAAAACATGGATTTCTTCTTCACTAAGAAGGATGCTCCATTGAATAATTGATTAGCCATCTCCCACAATAAATGAATGTCCTTCAATGTGAATTGTTATTTGTGCAAAAAAATGGATGTCATTAAAATGCAATTCAATTACAAATCATGTACTTATTTAAATGTATTAATTTAATCACCAGACACCACTAAAATAAACCGTTAATTATGTTTTTTCGTATGGCTAGTTGAAATCACCATCAGTACTCACCTGTCTTTGCTCCACACGTGTACTGCCATCCAGACGGAGGTAAATGTGTCCATGGTAGTTGAGGAATTGCTCCAGCACATCCAACATGCGTGTCATCTGAGTGAAGATCAACACCCTGTGGCCTCCTGTCTTCAACTTCCGCAGCAAAGTGTGGAGTGTTTGCAGCTTACCTGCATCAAGGCACATCGCAAGAATAAAAATATATTATATTCAATATAATATATACTAATATATTCAGAAAAACAAACGCAATCCTCAATAGAGCAGAAGAACCAAACTGAGATTATGCAAGTACGGTATATAAAACATTGTTTAATAAAAGTGTACCAATTAGACAAGTTGTATGGACTTAAAAGATGTGTTTTAACTATGAACTAAGTTATATAACCACAATTGTTGAAACTATAACGGCCAAACTTCTTATCTGAATGTTTGGATATTTTTGTGCGTTTATTTAGTATACAGCATCATGCCATGCACAAGCTATATCTGAAAGCTGAGGTTGATCTGATATACGTGAGCCACAGACAAAAATAATTTTTTGAAAATCCACATACACCCAGCGTGTGTGAAAGCAACTTGCTAATTGGGAAATGCTGCTATGAGACAACACATTGTGATGACATGTAAATGAGCACAGAAGTATTTTTTAATTGTCTTTGTTGCTTTATTTTCTCCAACTGATCCGCTGGCGATCTCTACTCCTTTCTCACAAGAGCGTCAAAATGCGTCTTTAGAACTTACCACAATCATACTGTATGAGCCTTAGGTCCGGGAACTGGGTCCTCATGTAACACTGGATGCGGTGGAGGCTGCCAGTGAGTGGAGCGATTTGACTTGCGAGCATCGAGGAAAACACGGCCTGCTTGTGACTCAGAGAGGGAGGAGGATGGCAGCAGTGCATGGAGATAGGAGGAGCCTCCACCGGGGGGATTACGAATGTGAATCTAAATCAGGCAGAAAGACATCATCAATCTTTCCCCTCCAGTAAAAAATAAAAACAAATGTATCCCCAGAAATGAATCATGTAAAAAGCTACCTGTCTATAATGTTAGTGAGCGACTCCAGTCTCTCCTCGATGCTTTGGATGGCCGCTCTCACAGAGTGACTCTGAAACCAGTAGTCGTACTTGTTTTGCCACTGCGAGTACAGGCAGCTGTTGTGGCCCGATCGGCCCCACTCGCCCTGAGGGCTCAGGGCGGCTGGCGAGGGACGGGGACCGGGCAGGAACGTCAGGAGGTCTAAAACCTCCTTGCCATACATGGGCTTTGCGGCACAGTGGCGCTCGTTGACGCGGATGATGAAGTCCAGTTTGCTGTCGCGCTGCTGTTTCTGGCTGTCTGCCAGCCAGGGCTGTGAATGAGAGGGAGGACATTAGTCACGTGGTTGATCAAACTGCGTTTATCTCGTTCCCAATTTTAAAAAAATCGTATCGTATCTTGCAACTGATTCAGTTCTGTTCAATATGGGAAAAAATGATTTCAAGTATCAAATATAAAACTATTCCTGGAAGTGGGGGTCATCTTATAGTCAGGGAGTAGAAATTAACATATACAGTTTTTCTTTATGATTGATAATATTGGTGTAAAACTGACTTTATAATTTGTTTCTAGCCTTAATTTTTGTTAGATTGCAGGTGTCTTAAAAGTGTCTTCTATTGCTCATTCTTTCCTTTATTATTTTATCAATTGTCTTACCATTTACTAGTCTATTATTTTTTATTATTCATTTAAGTCTCTAAAAGAGGTTAGAGCTTGTTTTTGCTAAACTAATATTCTAATAATATTCTATAATAGTCTAAACTAATATTTATAATGTATTCAACTTATATTTTACAAACTGCCTTACTTTAATTTGTCCAAATCTTTACTTAAACAATAAAAAGTTAAAAAATGCTGAAGACATAATTTGACCATTTCCAAGAGTCTGACAGGAGAATGTGGGACTATATTGTGATATATCCTCTGATATCTTATTCCAGAAACAGGTGTTGGAAGTGGGGGATTGGGGGGCAATAGAGAATATTTTTTTTGCTGAGGTCGGTTTATGATTTCAGTATCAAGATGAACGACTTGCTTACCATGTAGAAAGGAGAGCGAGGAGGTGGACGAGGCACTTTCCTGGGTGGAGGAGGGTAGGATTTTGCACCTGCACTGGCCCTTGACTTTGTGTTAGTTGGGGTTTGACTGGTGCCGTCACGTGGTGCAGACTTGGATGCAGAAGAGGTCGACACCTGGGCTGGAGCTAAGCACAGAGGACAAATAAGTAATGTCAATAAGTAAATAAGTTGATTCTGATTTTTGCCTTATATAAAAGCATTTTTGTCCATACATAGTGATTGTTTATATGTACATGCTGTAAATCTGCTATTTTCTCCTAATTCTCTGCATGTGCATTAGAGCTTAAATCAGTTAAAAAGGGTTAACAACAGTTAATAACAGTTAATGTGTTACTATTAAATGTTACCAAAATAAAAATGACAGGAGCATTTTATGCTTAATGACCTACTTTTAATACATGAAGGTAGAGGCGGGTGATAAAGATAGAACATATATGATGTAATATATGTTACATACATTTGTCAATATTACATTTAATATTTTCTTGTTTTGATGATGTGGATATTTATAATATATATAGATATTGTTTTATTGCCAGGGCCTACCAGAGGCCTTGGCTCATCATCTGTAAAGAACTACACATTTATATTATATACAGGGTGTTTGGGATCACAGGGCCAGAGGATATTTAGTGTGGAAGTTGTAGGTGAAAAACAAGTTTAACAAGGATTTGCTGTGTAATTTTACCCTGTCTACCTTCTATCCTATGTTTCAGAGATTGAACACTACCACCTCCACCATTTTATTGCCATTACTACCACAACTGCACGTACCTCTATCAATACCACTGCATCATGTATTCAAATTTGCATTACTAAACTGACTGAGTCCAGTCAAGTCTTTGAGAGTATCTCAAAGTCAGTTTAGCAACTTATAATTCATGTTTCACCTTACATGACATACTGTGCACATCTATTACTCAGAATAGAATAGAAAGTAAGATGTAGGGGAATAAACACTAAAGAATAGTTGCAATAATAGTCTGAACCAGTTCTGCTTGCCATCCATGTGTACAGTTTGGAGTTACAGCTCAGAGGATAATAGCTGAAGCTCGTTCTCTCACCTGGCTGCTCTGTGGTTGATGGTGGAGGCTGCACTACTTTGAGGACAGGACGAGAGGGTTGGGGCTGGTTGGGGGTGGTGCTAGGGGTTCTGGGGGGAGCTATGGTGTAGTGGGCTGTAGCAGGACCAGGGGTGCGCTGGGCAATTTGCAGTGGAGCAGTGTTTCTGACGGGGGTTGTTGTGTTGGCGTGGGGGTGCAGGGAAGGGGATGCCAGAGGAGCAACACGAGGGGAAGGGGCCACTGCCAGAGTGGGCACAGGCCCGCCCTCCTTGCCTGTTGACTGACGCACAACGATCTTCACGACCCCAGGGCTGCTCACCATGGAGGAGGGCACTGAGGAACAACAGAACATATGATCTGTGAGAAAAGGATCTAAAAAAAAAAAAAAAAAAAAATCTTCTTAAAGGGTATTGAACTAATCATGACAATTTTAAAAGACAGAATTTAAATTAGTTTCCTAGCAAAAGGTAAGAGATCAAAATATTTTATTTTATAATATTTTATTTTCTTGTCTAATTGGTGAATTGTATGGGGTACCATTCTACATTTGCTTAATTGTACTTACATATGTATACCAATTCAAATAAATACAATAGTGTGTACATAACACACATACACACTTAAGATTAAGACACACGGGCAATTGTGTGCTTAGTGCATTTGACTTCTTTAGTGGGCCAATTTAATTTTGCACTTTATGCACTTGACACTCTTAGCTATTTGCTCATGTATATTGTTTATGTTATATATGTTTTCATGCATGTTGTAGGCATGTTGGTGAACTGTTTTATTGTCCTAGACCTTTGGTACTGTTTTTGGTTATTTATTTTATGTTTAAGAACAACCTGCCAATGGGACTGAGGATGGAAATGAGCCATTTGGAGCCATTTATAATCCCACATATTTACATGCAAATGTTTATTAACGTATAAATAGGTCAAATCTTAAATAAGAGCCAACATTCCAAAATCATATGACAAATTTAAAAAATACAATTAATGCATGTAATTATAGGGAAATAACAGTGAAATAAATGTGTTCTAAAACTGCCGGTGTGAGTTTAGAAGTAGAACACGGAAAAGGAACAAAGCAGGGGGGGGGGGGGTGAAACCTTGCGAGGACGCATTGTGAGGCAGCCGGTTTCCAGCAGCAGCAGCAGCAGTAGCAGTAGCAGCAGCAGTAGCAGTAGCAGCGGTGTTGCCGGCACTCTGGACAGCCACCTGGGCAGGCTGGCTGATGAGGTGGTGCTGCACCCCACTGGACACCAGGTGCATCACATTACCTGCAGCACGAGACTGAGTCAGTCTTCCAGTAAACGCGTTATCAAAAATATCATACATAAATAATTAACGAATTTAATAATTCCTTCATCAAGAGATCTAGGCAAATACGATGCATACATAGAACTGCACACTTATGGCAAAAGAGCCATAACTATTATCAGGATTTGTTTGCTTAATTTTGTATATATTGAAAAGGCAACATCTTGTTTCCACTGCAAAAGGCAGTCATCCCTCTGCAGTCCAGCTGTAAAATGTTTAAAGAGTCTACAGAGTATTCTTAGGCTCTGCCGCAACATGAAGACAGACTTTGACAATAATCACAGAGGCTTCGAAGCAGCTGCCAAACTACAAATTACAATAAAGACCATCACCATCCAGATCTGATCATTTTAGCTTTGGGAATATTACGACTATAATAAGTATTTTTTAGGGTCCTTCTGCAGACGATTTCTCCATTGAAGCAGTCTGTGTCTACATCAGTGTTGTCAAATTCAATTTAGTTCATGAGCCATATACAGTTTGATGTCAGGTTGGTAGAACTAGTAAAAATGTATGTATAAATAACATCTCCAAATCCCTTTCATGATTTATTAACCTTCAATTTACAAAACAGAAGAGACGTCTTAGGGAAAATAAAAAAATGCAATTTCAACAATATGATGTTTCAGTGGTTACATATTCAGTCAGTCTACTGTTGCGTTTCAATTCAAATTTCAATTTAGTCAATGAACAATATTTAGTTTTTGAAGTAGCAGGTGAAGTTATCTCCTGCCTTACAAATAATTTGAAAATAAAATTGTAAATATTTTATCCTGTAACGATTCTCACAAACTTCACACTTCGGTGAAGAAATAGGAACTGGTCCATTTTTTGTTGCACTTTGTACAGTCATCCAGTGGGCTGGGACAGACTGGACCATTTATAATGTGCCTATGTGCTGGAGTGTTTTTTTTCCTAATGCCACATTGTGCTCCTCTAGGAACCCAGTATGAGATTTGACCTTTACCCCCCTTCCCTCATGTCCTTTTTTTCCATCTGCATGTGCTGGCTGACCCGACAGTTCTCCTGCTCCTTTAACCCACTGTATATGTCATTATCTCTTATGCGTTTCTTGGACGGCATGAAACTTCAAATCAAATTCTTGTATGTTCACACATACTCTGTGAAATAAAGTTGATTCTGATTTATCTGTTGCGGGGTTTAATATGTAAAGCACTTTGTGCTACATGCTACGTATCAAAAGTGATTTATAAATACAGATAGATTGACTAGTTTTTTTATATCCAACCATTCCTTATTAGTTCTTATCCTTATCGGTGCATGAGATACCCCTTATTTCACATTCACCAACAGAGTACATTTATCTCTTAACACTAACCTTGAACTGGGCGTGAAGGAGCTGCAGGGACTTGGTGGATCTGGGCTCCAGACAGAGTCAGCTTGTTGCCCTGAAGCTGGAAAGTGACAGGTTTGCTGCCCTGACATGAAGACACAGGTCGCCCTGCCAGGGAGGCGAGCTGGGCGATGCTCACCACCTCACCAGCTGAGGGAGAAAAGAAAAAAAAAAAAGGACATTGATAAGAAAAACAATTGTACAGTCAGTTTACTACTACTTTCTTTGTTTATGGGTCATTGACAATTGAGTCTTTACAACAGGGTTGTTACATGGTTACATATGGTTATGAATAAGCAGCCTGTTTGCTTGCTTTGAGAAAGGTGTGTAGAGTGCTGCTTTATTATTTATTTTTTTTCATGACCAAAGTACTCTCTACACTCACCATCTGTTCTGAGAAGTGGACTGAAAACATAAAAAAACACTGAAAAATTAGGTACTTACAAGGCAACCTAGCTTGCATATCTGGACTGAGCAGGACCCTCTGGGGCATGACAGTGCTGGGGTTTGGACTTGGATGGGCAGGAATGCTGGCTGTGCAGGGAGCAGAGGGAGGCCGTACGGTCAACACGGGTTTGGGGGCACTGGATCTCACGGCAGTTTGAGCAGTAGGATGCAGGGCGGGACGGGGAGGGGGGGCGGAGGCCACTGTGCACACGACTACAGGAAAAAAAAGAAACGCGTAGCACATAGAATGGAGAGAAGGTGGATTATTATTTTGGAAATATGTACTTAGAGAAAAAAGCAAGATCTACAGAAGTGTGTTTTTGGATATTTCATATTCATATCTTTAAAAAAAAAAAAAGATCCAAAATTAGAATTACATTCTAGGATGAATCCACAAGTATCACTATCATTTCCTGAAATTTTGTTTACGCATTTTTGTGGTTACAACTACTTTCCCTTGCACTTGCCTTGTTGAACCACAGGAGCAGGTGCAGGATTGGATGCGGCTTCAGTGGCTGGAAGAGGTTTGGGGGTCTGAGCTGCAGGGGGCACGGAACAGGTAGGTTTGTTCATCAGCAGGACCGGTCGATTATCACCTTTAGGAGGAGGCTGGAACATCCTAAACACAGAGACGCATATGAATGATCAAACACTGGAATAATTATTGGTTTTCCACTGCAAAGTCGACACTAGGGGTGTCAAACTCAATTTAATTCATGGGCCACATACAGTCCAATTTGATCTTGAGTGTTAATTTAAGTATAACACCTATAAATTTCTCACCTCCTTTTTACATAAAGAAATACAATATAAATATTTACCCGATTACCTTTCAAATTACAAAGCAGGAGAGAGGTCTTAAAAAACTGCAATTTCAATGATATGTCATCTCAGTTATTCCATATCCAGTCAGTCAACAGTTGCATTTCAATTTAAAACATTCGTCTACACATGAGCTTATCAAAAATGGTCAAGTTTCAAGTTGAGATTTGTCTTCTAAAAATGCAGAAAATATACTTTGATGCTTTATAAAGAATAAGCATGTCTTTCCACAAGTAAAAAACTGTTGAAATACGTCAGTCTTTGAGATGCGCGTATATTACAATAGAAAAACATCTCTAAATATTTAATTATGACATTTGATAACCAGTTTAATTAAAATAGACAAACACTTTCGTAAAAGGTTGGTTGCCTTTCCAGAAGCAACGAAAAAAAAATCTGTTTCACTTTGTACTTGTTGTACTTTTTATTTTTTATTTCTTAACGTAAAATTCATAGTTGGGGAATTTTTTTTAATCACACAAGTAGAAGAAAAAAAGAGAGAACATTCCATATCCTGCCAAACATTGATCATCATTTCTTGGCTGAGGCACCGAGTTGTTAATTGGGACAGCAGCTCATGGCGTGTGAACACGCCATGAGGTGACCTTTTCAAAAAGCACCCAAGTCGCTCCCTCAGAACAGAACATGCTATTGTGCAACTGTTCTAACCAGAGGTGTACTCATGCAGGCTCGGTTATATTGTCCCTGCACAGCTTGCGGCTATGAAAATATCTCTCTCAAGTTTTTGCAGCTGCACCGCATACCTGTTGACCTTCATGCGGACTGGTTTGGGTCTCGGAGGTGGTTCGGGGGACTCCACAATCTCCTGGATTAATTGACGGCTGACCTTGTAGCGTGGTAGAAAGACGTCTGCCTGGTACCGTGATACAGAGCTCTCCAAACCAACAAGGTCAAACATAGATAGGTCACAGCGCTGTAAATAAAAATCAAGAGTAAACCTCATAACAAAATGGAAATAAACTTAAAAATAAAACTCATCAGAATCAAATTCTTAGTTTTTGCCATTTCTAATCCGACCCAAGTCAAATTTTTTATTTTGTTTGCTTTAACCTTACACTGACCTTGAGCGGGGAGACCTCCAGGGCATCCTGTACCAGGGAGGCTGTGTGAAACACGATGGGCTGCGTGATGAAGGGTGACTGGATGGGTCGAGGGTCAAACAGGTTGGGGTGGTTGCACACTTTGCGGAGCTGCATTAGGATGTTAATAACAGACATGAAATGACCGCTGGCCAGCGTTTCCCGGGTCCTGCAAATAAGAGACAGGAGGTGGTGAATGGGGGGTAAAAAAAAAAATGAGCTGGAAACATAAGAAATTATAATTATCATACGGAACAAATACATGCATACAATTTAATATTTAAGGTGGACATAAAAGACAAAAACCTCAATTTAGCATTTCCCAGCTTGCTATGTATTAAAAGACCAGACAAGAATAAAAAAAATAGACTAGGGATGGGCAATGATTAAAAATTTGAATCATTATTAATCGCATGAATTCCTGCGCACTTTTATTTTAAATAAACCAGCATATAGTGGCATAACATTTGTTGTGCAAGCACTTTTAATGTCAGCATTCTTTCTTCTTATTCTTTTTACAGTTAAATAAAAAATTGTGTGTAAAACAATGTAATCAAAGCAAATGCAAAATTAAATAATTAAATTAAAAAAATGTATTATTGCCACTGCCAGTGTGTGTGTGTGTGTGTGTGTGTGTATATATATATATATATATATATATATATATATATATATATATCTGGGTAAACAGCAGCAACATTTGTGTTTTATCAGAGAGCAGCATCACCAGTAAATATTCAGCAGCAAATGTTGATCTAACGTTACTGTGCAGGGATGAGTCTGTAAAGTCCATGTTTACACTGCACATGCTGCATCTAATGGAATCTGAAGCTTCACTGTGTGTGTTGCATTTAGCTGATATTTCAGACCAAAGTGCTCCGGTAATCAGAGAACTCAACTTTGGTTACTAATAATTTTGGTCCTGTTGACTTTCAAATGTAAGATGACCAGGTTATGTTTGTTTATCCACTAATTCTTGTCCAGCTCCTGTGAGCACTGCAGCAGCAACAGACTTGTACAAAATAAAAGAGACTGATGTCTACAGTGATGTAAGAAATGATAAAAACTGCATTAACGTGCGATAACATAATTGTTGGCATTAATTAATGAGTTTGCCCAGCCTTAAAAGAAACATTTATACAAAATAATACTTTTCCTGCTGAAAATCTTCCAAATGTAAAAAAAAATAGTTTGATATGCATTATATATAGTAACTCACGAGGCTTGTGCCATGAAGTCGTCATAAAGAAATCGTTGTCTCTTGGAGAGGCGACAGCGCACCACATGCTCGTATTTCTTGGGCATCTGCTTCTCCACATCGATCTTGATCCTCCGGAGCAGGAAGGGCCTCAGCACCTTGTGCAGCCTCTTGACCAGGCCCTCGTTGTATTCCTGGCTGCCCTCAATCATTCCTGTCAGCGGGTTGGAGAACCACTCTTTGAACTCGCGGTGCGACTGGAAGACGTGGGGCATGAGGAAGTGCATCAGGGACCAGAGCTCCATCAGGCTGTTCTGCAGCGGGGTCCCTGTCAGCAGCAGCCGCCTGTGGCTGCAGTTTGGAGAAGCCGGGTAAGAAGTTGAGAGAGATATTTTAAGAGGATAAAGGACAGCCAAAATAATTTAAAAAGGTGCAGCAAATACGATTTATAAAAAAAAAAAAAAGCAAAGTCAAGCCAAGGGGAACTGCAGACAAAGGTGATAATTCTGTGTTGGCTCATCAACACAAGCAACTCCATTTTATGTCTGTTGACCTTAAAGGATATTAAAAAGCAAAAATGTATTATTTTTAAGAAAAACTAAATCTTTCAGATTCAGTGGGTTTCATACATTTATAGGGTAATAAATGTTTTTGTAAATGGTTTTTCTTCCCATTCAATATTTCTATGTACATTAGTAATATTTTATTTAAAATTCAGACCAAATAGGAAAAGTACTCATGTAAATAACAATATCCCTGATTTATTGTGAGTAGTGTGTATGTGTCACTCACTGCCTCTTTCTATTGTTGTAGTCCATACATCTCAGTTGACTACAATACCCTTGTGTGCAAATGTTGCATCTGATGTTTAGTGTCAGGGCTAATCACTGAAGATTAATAGCGTGTATAAAGAGCGAACACTTCAGTGCTCTCTCGTTCTCAGTTGGCTTTGAATACTGAAAGAAGATCTTTGCCTGAAATCGTGCGTGGAATAAAACCAAACAAACGTCTCCTCGCATGCAGAAGCAGCTCTTTGGAGCTTGGGTTAAACTGTTAGAAATTACCACCAACGGGATGGCAGACAAATGATAGCCAGTTAGTCTGATTGCATCTGCTTTGATACAAAAGGTGTTTCAATTTTATAGCTTCATTCAATGTAAAACAACTGTAAGTATGACAAATACTAAGTGACAGCATGTTTCCGATGTGCTGAACGTACACTGAACGTTTGTGACAAGTAACGGCTCACAGATGAGACAGAGTGGCATCCTTGAATGTGTCCTCCCACTGTGCTTGGAAGCACGACAGACACAGAAGAGAAATCTTTTTGAATAAGCTTTTCTTGTTTGCAAAAAAACTACATTTACATGATTATTCCTTACAGCATCGATTCCGATTTTCCGACTATATATCCAATTTCATATATGAATACTGGCACCGCCATCATCATCATCACCGCCCTCATCCGAGTCTAGTGGGTTATAATGCCATACAATGAGCAATATGTATAGTGGATGTGTAGACGACTGGTCAGTGTCTCCTACTACCCACATTTGTCAAGACCCGCTGTGGGACTGAAGGGAACATGCAATCATCTTAAAAGGTGCAGTCAGCGATTCTAATCTAATACATTTTTTGTCAAATTCAGCAAATATCTCTCCACAGACTGCTGGCTATCCAGCCAAACAAATAAAGTAGCTTGGACACAGCCAGACAACACTATTCCACTATTCCAGCCAATAAGCAACAGTTTGTGCTCAGCGGAGCTTCTTAAGGAGTACTGAAGGGAGGGTTGTATTTCTTCGGCTGTTGAGTTCAAATATCAGCAACCTTTCTGCAGAAGAGCTGACTCCACCTTTAAGGTTGTCTCCGGTGTGAAAGAAAAAGGATCTTTATACCAGCATGCCATTAAACCCACATTACTATTGCTAAATTCCCTCAGAGATTCCGCATGATCTGTGCAATTATTGTCTTTTAGGCACTTCTTCTCATATTCACTGACCTGTTGAAGTTCAGCAGACTCTGCCAGCGTTGGGACTTAAAGTTCTTGATGTTTTGTGCCTCGTCTAAGATCAAATATCGCCAAGACTTGCGTCGGAACGCCTGGTGATCCTGCAGCACCAATTTGTATGAAGTGATGCAAACATGGAATGCATTTGGTTTTGTCCAGCCCTAAGAGGAAGAAGAGAAAACAAAATGATTCATGTTTGTTATCTTTCAAGAGTTTACCATCATTTCTTACTTTAGGAAACCGATGGTCAAAATATCGCTGGTATTAACCTTAAGCAGTAGGTTAAAAGGTACAAAACACAAAAAAATAATATTGTTTGTCACGGAATTGTCAGCATTTTATCGTATCATTTGAAAGCTTGTTCATTTCAATTCACAATGATGTCCCATGTGTAAGCATCAAGCAATTATGGGATGAACAGCACAGCTGAAAAATGGGTGAAGTTCCAAGTGAAACGTGCCAAATTTTCCTGCCATTGTCAGTTTATTCTCCTGCTGGTATTGACTGATTGATTGAACTCTAATCAGTAACAAGAAACAATAGGAATTTTACATTTTATTCATTGAACCGATGGTCAGGAGCCTCATTAGTGGGTGGAAGAACCGTAAGCAGCCTCAACAGCCTGGCACCTCCTCCTTATTTCTACAGGATAGCATTCCTGTCAGCTAATGGGGCTGTGCTGGACACCCTAACATATATAGCCTGCCTAGCCCTCCTGACCTGACCCTAGAACTGTGTAATAGGATTGATGTCTGGGCTGCTGGCACCCCATTCCATTCCCTCTACTCCCACATTCTGGAGGTAGTCTGTGATAACCCTGGCTCTTCGATAACTTTGGCTCCTAGTTCTGTGCATTGTGGGGGCAAGCGTTCATCTTAGGTCCCTGATTGTGGAGATATATGGGATAACCACTGGCTGCAGAATCTCAATCCAATATCTTCACCAGATAAACTGTGTTCAATTATGACATGTCTCGTTTTGCCAGTGACAGAGATTCTTCCTCAAAGCAACAAGCAACAGGCTGGTGACCAGCAAGAGGAGGTGGTGTCAGGCTATTAGGCTGCATATGGTTATTTTACTCATTACTGAGGCTCCTAATTGTTCAAATTGTTAAATTACCAAAATAAAGATAAAATGCTAACTTTTTCTTTGGTTAGATAACTTCAATAATAAAACGTAAAAAAAAGTATTATGCATTAGCTTGTGACACAGCCATTATTAGCGGCTTAAAATCAGGAACCAGCAATTTCTCACTGGAAACTGAATACAACTACACCTATAAAACAACACATTACCTGTCTCTTCAGCTTTCTCTCCTTTTGGCTGCCAAAGTAGGTGAGGATTTTAAAGCCAGGACACCAGCGTTTCAGCTCCATCTCCCAGTTTAACATCACGCTGGTGGGGACGATGATGAGGTGAGGGCCCCAGTTACCTAAACAAGGTAGATCATTGACAAACCTTTAGCGGAGGCAACACATGAGTTCTGAGACTGAATAAAAATATGGGTGATGCTCTGAAAGAAAATCACTACGAACTGAAACTAACCATGCATATGTATGAATTGTTTCTACGAGCACAATGAGCCTATCCATTACCTTTTTCACAGGCGAGGTGTGCCAACAGAGCAATCGTCTGGATGGTCTTGCCCAGTCCCATCTCATCAGCCAGAATGCCATTAAGCTTTTTCTCGAACATGGTGACCAACCAGTCGAGTCCAATGTGCTGGTATTCTCGCAACGTGCCATGAAGCAGGAATGGGATGGGGGTCTTGACCTTTTGAGAAAATGGGTTTGAGCACCACGTGCAAATACGTTTTCAAAATATTTAAATTTCAACAACAAAATGTCATAGTCTTCCTTTTAAAACTAACACTGCTCTGAAGGCTCCATTAAAAAGATGTTTTCTCTATCCTAGAAGAGGGAGTCCTCCTCTGTTGGTGTTCTTGAGGTTTGTACCATTTTTTTCCCCTTTTTTTCTAATAAAAAGTTAGTTTTTTAAAAAATTTACTACAGATTTCTTCCTTATTCTGTTTGAGAGCATAAGAAAAGAGAATTTTGTGGTATGTATTGATGTATTGTTGTATATATGTATTGCTATACATAGTGTTAAGGCCCCATTAGACGAATCTGTGATTTGTGATTTTGGGCTATATGAATAAAATTGATTAGACTTTAGGGAAAGAGAAACAATAAAATGCCTCAATGGAAGATATATGATGAAATATCAATAATCTACTAATAAGACTGGGGAGGAGCAAGTGTAAACTCAGAAACAATCAACAGCAACCAGACACCTATCTAATATAAATGACACATAGATAAATAATCCCAGTCAAATATCACAAGTTTAAGGACAACATCCCTGATATCTGTATTAGATATGTTTTATTATGTGTATATTACAATCTAAATGTCTCATCTTTCTTAATTGGAAAAATGTTGATGGACCAAGAATAGGAAGATGGTTTAAGAAATGGCAAAAAAGACAATGGAAAAGATAACATACATTATTAGGACACATGTAACAACATGTTTTTGATGATAAATGGAGACCTTTTGTGTGTTTCTTAAGACATGATACTGATGTTGGTAACTTGTTTCAGCAGAAGGAGGCTTAGAGAGAGTAGAATGTCCATGTGATGTGATGTCTTGAGTAACACCCTTGAAAGGAATCAGTTATAACCGTCCCAATATATATATTTACTTAATCCAGGAGTGTGTGTGTTTATATATATATAATTTTATTCTTTTATTTTGAAGTATTTGTCCATTAGCGTAAACTTTTATTTTTACTGTTTGTCTTATACTTTTGTGGCAGGTAAGGGGTGAGAATAAAAATAGTTTGATTTTTACATGTAATATTGAACTGATATCCAGTTTGCTGTAATTTGCATACAAAATAACTAAAATATATTTATAAAAAAACTAAAAAAAGTGTCTCCTGAATATTTATTCTGACCTTTGTCGTCGCCAGAGTGTAGCCTTTAGGCTGCAGGCTCTCTGCAGTAGCAGCGATATGGCTGATCTCCTTTTTTGGCCGTGAGCTGGAGGAAGGGGGGCTGTTGTCGCCCTCCTTCAGTAAGACCTCCATCCCTTCATCACCACAGTCGTCATCATCCTCTTCCTCCTCTTCCTCTTCATCCTTCTCACTGTCATCCTCCTCTGCGCTGTCTCCTGATGACTCTGAGAGACAGAAAGAAGAGATCATTTAAGTAAAAAAAAAAAAGGAAAGAGGAAAAAAGAAGGAAATTATTTCTCCTCAGGAAACTTACAATACTGTTATAGAGTGGGAGCACATACATAAGCAATCTGAGATTATTTAGATTCTGTGAGAGCTGGTTAATACCCGAGGAGGAAGTGTTGCTCTCCACATCACTCTCATCTTCTTCAGTCTCCACCTCCTCATCCCCAGACACCTCGGAGTCAGAGCTTGCTTTCGAGCCAGATGCAGAAGGTTCCTCAAAGTCTGAGGCATATGCTCCTTTGTACTTCTCCAGCAGCTCCTCCATGCTCATATCGCCTACAAGGGGAGCAGAATGTGTCAGGGTAGAGGGTTTTTTTGCTGCTGAAAAAAAGCACCTTAAACGGCTTCAGTAACAGATAAGTAATTCAACGTGAGTGAGCAACGCTTTCCGTTTCATGCGCACATGCATTTATTTATTTATAATACCTTCTTTGGCCAAGTCATCCAGTTCTTCTGCATGATCTACATTTCCTTCTACCTTCTCCTGGTCTGCTATTGTGTCCTCCTCATCCTCCGCTAAAAAAAAAAAAAAAAAAAAAAGGAAGAAAGAGACAAAAATACTTTATTAACATTTCATCACTAGCAACAAGATAATATTCATTATTAAATTGGGACTGTTAAGAAAATATTGGTGCAAAATCTTTTAACCATATTTCCAATCAACATACAAAAATATATATAATTTTCCTATTCAATATAGAGAGCAATCTTACCATCCTCTTCATTGGCAGTGAATTCACCATCTTCTTCTTCTGCCTCCACTGATGAAGAGGATTCATCAGAGCATTCTTCGTCTGAGCCGGTGTCCTACGTAATCCAATGATTCAGAGATTAAAATGCAAACCTTTGTGGTACCTAAACTAAGTATGCAGTAGTTATTTCTCATTGCAAAAGCAACAAAGCTTCATATTATGGAGGACAAGTCTCACACACACACACACCAGACTTGAATCAATACAGAAGCATAAATCAGCCTTAAATCATTAAAAAAGTCTGAGTTGACTGCTGCTTTTTATACATAGTCTTTATGCATTTGTATTCTATTTTTTCTTCTTTCATATCTTGGTCATTCTCTGTGGACTGATAAAGTTATACTTGCTGACGCCTCTTGGCCTGGTCATAACTGTAAATGAGAATGGTTGTCAATTGATTTTACCTGGTTAAATAAGGGTAGAAAAATAAACATTTTTGATATAGTAAAATTTAAAAACTGTTAAGTCTTACACTGTTCATTTATTAAAAGACAACAATCCAATATGTTAAGTTGTAATCAATCATGAAATTAAATAATTGCTCACATTCCAGAAGTCCTAGTTAAATATATATTTGTAATAATTACTTGGAAGAGAAAATTAACCTATTAAAATTCAAATGCATTGACCCAAAGGGGACTATGTGTCGCAGCCAGATAAAAACGTAAAACTATGTAAAACATATGCTAGATTCCCAGGTAAGCCACCATATAATATAAGCCACCATATAATATAAGCCACCATATAATAAGTGTATGGGTCAGTGACAAATAATGTTTAGCGAGATGAAAAAGTCAAAACCTTTTTAAAATACGGTTTTAAGAGGCATTCGTCAGGTCTCTCAAAATGTACATTTTGTGTTCATGTTGGTTTCTTTACTAAAATAATGAGGTTGTGCGATTTTTTGACATGAAACGTCAAAAGGTTTAACCTAAAAAGGATACAATTTTAAATATATATTCCATCTAGAATGTAAAACTTGCTACATGTATTTTTTTTTAAATTAGAGACTATGAGAGAGACTAAACTATGTGGTACCAAGTTTTTCGGGTTACACCACATCACATTTTTTCACTGACCCGTATATGACTTGTGTTAAAAAAAAAAAAAACAACTTACAACTATTGTTTGCAGTAGAGTGGGTTGAAGGGACAATTTTAACATTCACCTTTGTTTTCACTTGCAATAGGCTTAGATAAATGGAGTTTATGAGGGTACCTGTGGCAGTTTGAGTGTGTTCAGTAATTGGTCCAGTGGCAGCATGCCCTCCTTCTTCAGCAGTTCAATCTCCCTCCGATGGCTCTCTGCATCATTACCCTCCTGCTGCTCCTCCACCTCAATGGTCTCCTCATCATCATCATCCTCCTCACACGGAGGTTCAAAGTCTCTGTCTGCAAGAAGAAGAAGAGATAACATTTTTGACTTTTGACTGCACTGATATAATGAGAACATGCTTAGTGTCTTGGCTGCCTGGGGATGACTATCAGTATTTGCCCCGGTTCATAGTCATAATAAAAAGATCCCCTCTTAATGTGCTTTTATTCAATGTAAAGATTTCAAAGATTATCAGAAGATAATGAGGCTCCAGCCATGTGAGTTTTTGAGTAAAGGGTTATATTGCACACATCTTTTTTGTAAAAACACACCTGTAGTTAAGCATAAGAGCAAAAAGAGGATGTTTAAAATGAAAACTAACATTGAAAGAAACTGGACAGTTGAAGCCTCATGTTAGATTCAAATACATTTTTGTACAGAAGGATAAGATGTAACATGAAAAGTACATTATAAAGGGATCGCTTAACATAATGCCCAGTATGAATACAAGGGATTATCATGGAAAGAAAAACATGTTCATTTGGGTACCTCAACCTATCCTCTAAATCTGATGCCTTATTATACATTTCAGTTTTGAAAGAATGAAATGATGTGAATGGTGATTTATTAGTTTTATGATAGACATATTTAGAAAAGTGCACAGGAAAACAGTGACTTCCCTTTTTAGACATTTTGGTTACTTTATTATGTGATAAAACTGTTAATTTTCAGTGCATTTTCTAATTAGAATACAATGTGTTTTTATGATTTCCACCCTCACGAGGACCCTGTGCAGATGCTGTACACATCCTGCCGTTTGCATTTTTGTATAGGCCTGGGGGATAAAGTGAAAAAGCTTGAAATGTGTTGCATACATTTTTATTGTGAATACTTAATTAAAATCCATTGGACACTGAAAAAAACTGAAGGCCCTGTGAGGTCAACATCAGTCAGCGTTTTAACCTATACACCAGATTAAATGAGAGCATTTATTAGAAGCAGCATCCAGTAAAAGTTTGATTGTGTTTCAATCAAAGGGATTCTTGATGGCTAAGCAGCCTGTCATTGCACTTTAGCACCACAAACTTGTCAGATAATAAAATGAATGTTGGACTGGATTACGGACGTACTGAAATGAACCACTGGCAACTCTGTCCTTCCTCTGAGTCACTGTTCACCTGCTCTGCTTTCAGAACCAACTGCCATTAAAACGGGCTGCAAACTAGTCTGACAGGTTTAACAAGTTTCAAGATTGACGGCTGTAATGCAGTAACCTGGATGTGAGAATATTACATTTCGGGTCGTCTCAGTCGAGGCGGGATGCCTCTGAGCTGCAGCACACGTGTGGGATTTCAAACGCAATAACATGGTTAATTCTCTCGAAGATGCAATAACCTTGATGACAGAAAACAGCCTTTTGTTTCCATTAAACATTTTACCTTGGTGGAAGCTGAAGCAGATTCAATCCTCGGTGGGTAGCTATGACAACGTGCCTATCTGAACCAATTCAACTCTGAAAGCGGTCTCTTGGTTTTATAATGTGGAGGCAGCAAGCACTGCATCTAAAGCACAAAAAACAACAAACAAATTCTCACCATCCTCATCAACGGGAGGCGGCAGAGATGTTTTGGGAGGCGAGGGCACCGTTTCGGCCGGCTTGGTGGGCGCGAGTGATTTGCTGAGGAGGTCGGAGTATTTCTCTGTCTGTCCGACGATGAAGTCCAGCTGAAGGTCCAAGGCCTTCTTCCTCTTTTCCTCCAGCCTCGACTGCTGCTTGTACTGCACCACCTTTATGGGCGAAAAAATAATGCGTCACATAAATCTCAACATGCATAAATGTGTCGTCACAGTTGACAATTTCGCTCTCTCTCTTCTGGCATCTCTGCGTTTGTATTCTATCACAGAGGGAGTAACAAATATTCAAACGCATATTTGAATCCTTTCAGATTTTAAAGCTTAAACCAGAAACAATCATCTCTACCTTTTCAACACTGCTCCAGAACGCTCGGACTTCCTTGGCGATAGAGGAGGCAACTTTCCTGATCTTAGCGTGCTCGTCTCTCTTGGCCTTTTCTTCTTTTTGCCTCAGGTCCTCGTGGTGCCGCATCACCATTCGTACCACCTGAACCCATTTAGGACAGAGTATACGTCACGATTACATACAAATTGATATAGTATATTAAATCTTGTGTGTAAAGGAGTGACACACAAACACAACCCATACCTTTCTAGCCACCCCTCTCTTCCATCGCCTTTCTTGGGCAAAGTCCGCAGAGAGCCACTGCATCTCCTCACACAGGTAGTCCCAGTGAACTTTGGGTCGTGGCGGCTCTGTCAGGCGGGTGAGTCGCTTCATTGACCAAAAGCCCTCTCGCTTCAGTGACTGCGTTCGATGCTCTATGTCAGCTTCCTACAGGACGCAACGACCAAAGCACCTCAGTAAATCTGGCTGGCGTGTTAGTGTGCTAAAGCAACCTCTCTGAAACAAATGCTGCATCCAAAACCTTAGCACCTAACGTAGCACTGCCTACTGACCAGGAGCTACTACTTGACCACAGTAGTAGATTCTATGAAGGAAGTTAGCCAGTAGAAGGATGTATGACAGCACCTCCACCAATTAAAGGAAACGATTCGCTCCAGAATAATGAAGTCAAAAGGGTAATCAGGGATTAAATTGGGAATTGTAAAGAAGATATCCTATAGAACTTCCACCGGGTGTCTGCTGTTTGGGAAGTCAATCAAAACATATTTCATCTTTAACTATTTTTATACCAAATGCATTTTTTGTATTGAAAATTAAATATATCTGTTATTTAGTCGAAACAAGCAAACTGAAGAATCATCAGAGCCTGACTAAATGAAAATAATCTGCAGATTGATAATAATCTGCTGCTGGACTCATTTCTTTCCACTGGTCTCTTACCATCACACGCTGCTACTCTTTTTCAGGGTAAACATAAACTATTAGTAAAAAGTATTGATCATTAACACGTCTAACGGTCAATTGAGGAAATTGGTCCAAAGTTTGCATCCAACAACAATGAAAATTTTGATTCCCTCAAATATTTAGTGAATGAAACTAGTAAATATATATATATATATATATATATACATATATATATATATATATATATACATATATATATACATATATATATATATATATATATATATATATATATACATATATATATATATATATATATATATATATATATATATATATCTCAAGTGTCTCTGCAGCATATTAATTAAGACCAGGAGGTAAACCTCCACTATTTTAAAACTGAAACCAGGATTTATCGCCACTTGGTTGGGGATTTATATTTCAGACTTATATTTCTGATAAATTAAACATTGCTAGCTCTTCTAGACTTGCACAGTTGCCTTGCTTCGTAATTGCTGAAAAAATAAAGGTAGTTTAAATTGAACTGTCAAGTTATGTGAAAGCTCACTTACATGTTTAGCGAGTTCTGCCATGTCAGTGTGCCGTTCTCCGCGGGGTCGCTGAGGAGTAGACTGTTCTGGTGGCGAAGAGGAGGAGTTGTAACCACCGGAGGACGCGGACACAAACTTGCCGTGAGGGCCCCGGAGAGGTGAAGACTTGTCCCGTCGAGGGGTCGACCAATCGCCGGCAAGGGAGGGGCCGGAGTAGGAAGTGGAGGGTGAGACGGGAGATGAATTCACCGTGACCCTGTCTGCTATCCATTGGCGTACCTTTATTAAAAAAAAAAAAAAAAAGCAGATAAGGATGAGGAGAAATGTTCTAAAAAAAAATAAACTGATCAAGGTGAACACTATAAGACAATAAGATACCCTAAAATAAAAGCAACATGCATGAATTACGTTAGAGCAAGCGTTTAGAAAAAGCGCTTATTAACTGGGCATCAGATATATTCTGCCAGCTTTCCTTTCATGCATTATTGCAATCATAAAATAGCTTAAGTGTAAATGCTCCATGTGATTAACAGTGACCGTGCCTAGGATGTGCTTGTGAAAATCCTATCAAAAGTGAGCCTGACAACCAGCACTTACCTTAAGGAACAGTGCCTTTCTGTCTGTCCTGCTCTGTCCATGCTGGAAAACACACATGGCTTAGCATGCGGCCAACTCAAAAGAAATAAACCGCTAAATAATAAAAACACACTGTTCACACGAGTATCATCATGATGGACAACATGCAGAATGCCAATGTTCAGAAATGTAAAAACATGCCAGCATACCTGATTCCAGACGCATTAAAAACATGATGAGGTATAGCCTAGTGTTCTTTTCTTTGAAGATGTGACATTGCTTGCTTTCAGCTGACATAAAAAAACCTTCTAAACAATTTCGGTTTACAAGTCCAGATGCTGTGGTGCAGCTTCTGATGAACTGAGGGTGTTAATTCAGATTAGAAAGTAAAAATCAGCTTTGCGTAAAACAATAAGACACACCAAGGAATAGCTGATAAACACATTTCAGCGTCACCTTCATCTCAATGCAACAGCTGACACGATGCCCGGATACAGACTTCACAACAATTTCACTTCGGCCATGTCCTTGTATTCAGGCGTCTGTTATTTCAGTTTGTCATTGAAAGACTTTAATTTTTTGTGGCCAATTATTTAGCCTTACTTTTGATGAAGACATCTTAGGCAGATACTGAGACCGAGATCATTTATCTTCCTAACGCTACATCCACACCCCTGCCATAACTCTTCTTTTTTTTTTCCTGTCTCGCCTATTCTTGCTCGATTTCTGATTAAAAAGGATTCAATAAAAAAGATTTCCCATTTTCCATGAAAATACCTTCTGTGATGAGCTTGGAGTCTCGCTTTCCGTTTTGTCTGTGTCCGGTTCTTCATCGCTGGCTTCCTCTGGACTGCTGACTTGTCCTGAGGTGGCCTCCTGGGCCTCGATTTCTCCCATCGCCTCGTCCTGCTCCATCTCCTCACTCTCTTCCTCGGCGTAGAGGGAGTCGAGCTGGCTGACGGAGTCGTTGGGTCCCACGACCGTATCTTCTCTTTCCACCGACGCTGCGAGCATGTCGAGATTGTGAGGCGTAGTTGTCGAGGCGGCGGCATCTTGGGACGTGTGACCCGCTTCGCTTGGGGTTTCGGTAGCATTTAAGGCCTCGTTGTCGGGATTGCTCGTTGCAGTTGTGGAGGTGACAGAAGCGGTCTGGTGGAGCGCGGCGTTACAGCTCATAGATGGCGACTGCACCTTGACGGGAGGAGCTGTTGCAGAGGTTTTATTGACGGGGCACTGCGTCTGGTCTTTCTGGCCGCCGAGAGCCACGGACGCACATAAAGAGTCCGCTGCCGCAACAGTTTGGAGAAGGCACTCCTCAGACGCCGTCCCAGACCAGGCGCTGTGGGCATTGGCCAGCTTGCCGGCCGCATTCTGCTGCTTGGACGCCTGTGCCAAAAGGGAGGGTGGGTGTTTCAGGAGGGGAGTCTCTCCCGGTTTCAGGAGGAGCAGCTTTGGATTTATAACACCAGAGGTGCGGGTGATGAAAGCCTCTGGTTTGGTTTCTGCGGCCACAGCGACATTCTGCGAGGGAGTCTCTGACAAAGCGGGGGTTTCTTTGGTCCCTTCCTGTGAAGAAACGCAGGCCTCTGGCTTTGCGGCACTTACAACGGTGACTCCTGGGATCTGAGTTAGAGAGGGCTGACTTTCTACGACGTGTACTGAAACGGCGACAGATGATTCTGTCCCCACGTCCCCGCTGGTAACAACTGGGGATATGAGAGACAATAAATTGCTTGTTGCTTCTACTTCCTGTTTCTGCGGGACTGTTTGAACTACAGGAGAGTCAGTGACCGCCGCGGTGATCTGTGAACAAGTCGTCACAATTTGTGCACCAGTGTATGTCTGTTCAACAGTGAATGAGTTTGCTGTGACGGCGGCTACTTCAACTAAGCAAACCTCACTCGAGTTCGCCAATTCGACAGCTTGGTTGGCGTCTAATACCAAATGCTGTCCGACAGTGTTTTGCAAGGACAAGCTATGGGAAGTACTGTTAGAGCAAGTCTGTGTTGGATTTGCCTCGTGTGATAAAGGCAAGGGCTGCTGAGAAATTACAACAGTTCCACTTTCATTAGTTGCGTGAAGGGAATCTACATCCTCTTTGACAGTGTACTCCTCGGAATTGTCCAGTAAAGCATTGAATAAGTTTACCTCGTATCCTGGGGAGTGTGGCATCTGTACGCTACTACTGGCACAGACAGTTTCCTCCGCAACCTCCTCGACCAGGCTGCAAAACTCATACACCTCTACAGGTTGGGAGTCTAACTCAATATCTGCCTGAACACCTTCCTCGTACAGCTTTGGATCGCCGGAAGGGTGTTCGGAACTAAGCTCGTTGACGATGGCGGCCTCACAGACGCTGCCGTCTTCTCGCTGTAGGAGGTAACTCTGATTCAGCCGCACGCTGGACCAGTCCCCGCTGATGTGGGTGCCCTCCCTGACGACCATGATTTCTTGAGCGTCAGCCGAGTGCACGAGCTCCGCAATGAGCGGCGTCTCCGTTATGGGGATTTCGTCGGAGGGGTGAGGTGGCTCCGCTTCGACAACCTGCTCCGCCTGCAGTGAGACGACTAGGCTCGGGTCAAACAGAGCGGGGGCGGTGGAGGATTTTGAAGACGTCTCCTGCGTGGACTTGGGCTGCGACGTGGAGTCGGACGAGTCAGTTTGTTCTTCCCTCGTGCTGCTTGCCACCCGTTCTCCTTCGAGGGGTTTACAGGCGCTCCGGATGTTGCCGTCATCGCTGCCAGCTGTACTGTCGGACACGGAGCCTGCTTTACTAGGAGAAGCATATAATCCGGGAAGTGATCCTTTCGCCTCAAGTGTTTTAGATGAGGGAGGTTGTGTTGCTTTGTGAGAAATGTCAACAAATGCTTTAACATGCTCGGACATCTCAACTGAATCCAAAGAAATAGCCTCCTGTATTTCTCTGGCATCATTTGAGATCTCCTTGATGATTTGAGGTTTTGACAGGTCAGTTTGTCGCCTCTCACCATTGTCAGATACGGGTAAAGGGAGCGGAGGTGATTTTGAGTCCTGGTGACCACCTGCTGACTGCTCCATAGCCCCGTGTTCTGTGGCGTCTGGGATTTTAAAACCAACACTTGATTGTGGGGCAGAAGGAGATGAGGCTGTGAAACAGATTTGAGATTGGGGTTGTGGAAGGATATTCCCGCCCGTGTGCTCTTTTCCACCAAGTTCGTCATCTCGTCCAGTCTCTGATTTATATTCCAATGTGACGGACTGTTGCTCCTTCGTCCCAGTAATAACAACAAGTCCAGTAGCTTCTTTAGGTGGCTGTGCCTGGCTCGTCTGACGATTTGAGTGGCTTTTCTCTTTATCAGTTTGTGACCCGTATTGCAACTCCTGCACTGTGCTGTCAATCTGTGTTTCTGAGGCGAGAGGAGGACAAAGGGGAGCTGGAAGCCTTTGCATCTCAGCAGAGGAACTACAGCCCTCGGGGAGGATTGTTGGCAGGGATCTTGCAACTCCGACAACTTCGGCAACGCTCCCCTCCTCTGAGGCGCTGACCTTCGCATCGCTGCCGATTGGGAGAGTCTCAGACAAGTCGGCCGGAGGGGCGTTCTCCATGACGAGGAATGCTGAATCGTTGCTCTCCGGTGATGGCACGGTGGACGGACTGGTGAACGGAGGGACTGGGCGGGGGGCAGCTGCGACCGGCTGCGGGGCATGCTGAGGTGACTCCCCAGCCACATTCTGTGCAGCCTGGAGGTTGCCACCCAGCACATCCACAGCCGGAGAGGCACGCTGCCGCACCGCCTCCTCCCCAGAGCTTCCTTCCTCTGTGATGCCCCGGCTACACACTGCACCTGGGGGATGATACAGCTTGTTAAACAGGGATCCGGACAAAGTAGGTTATTTATTGAATGGCCAAGAATGTACAGGGTCAAGAAAATAACTCAGCTCAAGTAAAAACATATTTTCAAGAAAAGGTAGACAGTGCTGTTATAGTGTTTTTTTCTCCTTTCCCTACAAATACAGAACATGGTATCCTTCTCACTATCATATAAAAACATGCCCTACATTTAAACTGTAGGTCAAAACAATGAGATTATTTGGAGAAAAACATGAAGTCTGTGAGCAAAGGAAAAGTCCACACGCAAATCCTCAAATGTTGAACATCATTTTACGCTCGGAATCGAGCAAATCCATGAGCAAAGCAACAACTTCTCACCTGTCTGTGGTGTGAGACGCAGATCTTCTGTGCTTTCTACTTCCAGGATGCTGAAATTCAGGGTCTCCTCCACATATTCTGAGGAAGCGAAAACAGAGACGGTTGGTAACTTTATTAATGTAAAAAAAGAAAAAAAATATATAATATCTCTGCACTTGACATTTAAAAACTCTGCACTCGGCGCCCACTGCGCGACTATATGAGGGGTAATTGCATGAGAAGTTACGGGTGACGTTTTGAATTAAAGGAGTTAAAAGCACGAATCATTAGATTTCTAGTTAGTAAACAAAAATATTACAATGTGTGGGACAATGAGTAACATCACGTCACGAGCAGCAGCAGCCGATAGCTCAACTAGCCGAAGGCTGCTGGACTATAGCTGGTATATGTAGTTGTTGGAGTGGGTAGCTTGCAGTAGTATATTTAAAAACTGTACTCCATGAAGCGTTTTCTAGCTCCAAGTTGCATTTTGCTGCAGTCTTCCACAGGAAGCTGTCGGGAGTCCTGCAGCACGCGCTCTCGAGCTAAATGCCGGTGACCGAGCGCGCGGGCCTCCGCTCATTCATTTATATTCTCTTTGATGTTTAAACGCCGCTATTCGCGAGTTGTAGCGACAGATAATAGTCAACAAAGAGAAATCACATCTTCATATAGTGGCTATATGTGCATTGGCTGCGTAGAGGAGATGTAAGCTAAAACATGTATCGACTTTTCTTTTGTATGTGAGCGTGGCAGCGCTGCACCGAGCTCAGAGTGGTGTTCTTGATTTGAAAATATAATGAAAAAGGGACAAATAATTAAGCGGTGAACGCCTTAACGTTGCCGGTTTAGGTTAGCTTCTACAACAACAGTGCTTGGGTGGCACTCTGCTGCTGCTAACTAGCCAGCTACAGGAGTTAGTTAGTAGGGTGCGTTCATTTGGACGCGCAGGCGCCTCATTCCACCCGCAGTTATGTAATGCTGTAAAGCTTCAAACAAGCCCATCTCTGTCGGACACATTTGATAAGTTGCTTCGCCGTGAGACACAAAAAACACACAGAAAAGTCGCATTAAAACCCGCTTCAACACGAACCACAGAGGGGGACAATCACTCGTGACGTCATTGCGTGGGGTCAAATATCTTTCCACGAAAAAAAAAATCAGCGAAATTATTCTGTTTCGAGTAAAAATGCACATTGCTTTTTAGTGAAGTATATAAAAAGAGCACAAAAAACATTGTTATAAAGTTCCATATAAATTTTGCAATGATTAAACGGGGGATTTAGGGGGGAACCCGCTCTATCACACTGTTGGCCCTTTAGCAGCGACGGCCAGCAAAACGACAGCTCTAATTGTCACTTCGGGAAACTGCAGTGCAAATTTGGGTGTTTTTAATGTTGACGCTTTATATTTCGGTGCCCTATTGTGATTCACTGTGATGTCAACACGTATAGACGCAATCCGCTCAAAAGTACAAATCCAGGCGATATGCAGTGCGATTGTGTCCTTTGCGTTAGTCTGAGACCCCCCTCAAGTACCCCATTACTTCCTCCTTGTGCACCCCCCCTCTCCTCCTCCCTCTCAAGGCCGCCATCTTAAGTTCCCACCTACCTGAAATTTCCGACCGATTTTCTTTTACTAAATTCTCGCTGAAGGAGTCGTCATCCGTGTAAAATCCCACTCAATCCGTAAAGCCAGTAATCCAAACTGTCTCCCGGTACCCAACGAGGTACCACTCGGTCTGTGTGAAGAAGTTAAAATACGGACCGGGAGAGACTGGGTTTCGGCGCAGAATGTAGCGGTCGCGGGGAGGAGACTTTACGCAGCGAAATGGTGGAGGACCGCTGCTGCTGACAAAGTACAGAACACACGGAAGTCTCGCGAGATCATGTCAAGCGCGCCACTTTAAAATATTCTGATTTACAGGTTTGATTCTTATTTACCGGTGGAGGTGTGTACAGAACTGTTAATATGTACTATTTCATTTCGTTATCAGAAGCAAACCTCCTGAATTATTACAATTGAATGTGTTTATTTTGTACCTCAATTGGCGCTGGTAGTATAACATTGAAATGACTGCGCGAGTTAACAGCAAAATTAAGGGTTTTGTTGTACTTTCGTTTGGTCGACAGGGGATTCCCCATTACTCCTGACAAATAGCAACAGGCAATGGTAACGTTATTAAGTTACTTTTCTTTTTATTTTTAGTTACAAACGTATCATTAAAGGACCTAAACATTAAATATGGATAGTTTTAGTGGCTTGTTTACATAAATATAGGTCCGCTGTACTATGTAAATACGTGTTTAAAGGCACTCATATTTGACTTTAAATGTATGATCATTAATGACCAGCGTTCACATTTTGTGACTTTAATTATAGATTAAGTTCAATCAAATATAAAATGTCATTTAATATTGTCAGAGCTGAAATTGCCAACTGGCAAAGAACAGGGCATCAGTCACAAATTCGCTCATTATGGAATTTAACGTGCGCTTTTTTTTTTTTTTTTTATATATTTTCATACTATTTGACATTTTGACCAAGAAATTTAAATATATCGGCTTCAGCTCAGATTTTTTCCCCATTATTTTTAGGCCAAACAATCCATGGATTCATAGAAAAAAAATGCCAATAATAAAAATAATTATTTGCAGCCATATTACTTAAATATTCAGAACAAAAGACCCACACAACAGAGTAAACAACAATTCATTTAATAATTAATCTTTGTGGTCTCTAGGGGAGGGGTTTGAAAGGTATAAAATGGTCATATTAAAATAATCGACCCAGTCTTTCCCCTCTCAGTATATCCACTGTCTAGCTGTCTTTTGACACAAGTCCTTATGTTTTTTTTCACTTCTTCAGCAGATGTCCCACTTATCCATGTATATAACTTATATTTGTTGATGAAACAACTTGACAGTTCAATGTACAAGGCTCCCATAGTCCCAATTGGATATAACACACAACCAAGGACACACAAGCAAACCTCCCTCAGCATTATAAAGTCACTGATGAGATCCTTGAAGAGGCCAGAGGTTGCAATGGATACGGCTTAATGTTCACAAGCATTAAAAAGTTTTCTGTGATGCAAGCCTCTTGCTTTATCTTTTGCATGACTTGAAACATTTTACTACCTGGGGAGAGAGTACTGGTTGATACCCGAAACAATGACAAATAACATAACAGTGAATATATTTATTATTATAGAAGATAATTAATGTTAAGAATAATAATTACAAAGGCAATTTCTCTAGACTACTATAATCTGGTCCTGCTCATATAGTCAAGAGGAGACTGGGAAACAGTTACAGGAAGCTCTAAAATACTGTGTTCACTCACACAGTGTAGCACAGTTCATTTCGCCATTCATCCTTGAAAACAAAAAACAAGTCAAAAAAGGTTGAATCTCATTATCAGTGAAGCTGAGGGCTTAGGGTTAGATTTTTGGGTAAAGCAGGAAACTGAGGTACGATGCTGACTGATCCTCATTAAATGGTCTCAGCAGTAAATCTGTCTTTTCACAATGACATATAGACACAAAAACAGAACAGAAAGCACCACTTTACCACTGTATTTCTATAAACCCTCATCCACAATACCTTACCAGGGTTGATTTATGTAGAGGAGGCTTTTATAATATCCCACGAGTTAACCAAGCTGAGGATGAACCCTTGGCACGATTTCAAAGTGTGCATCCCTCTGGAAGTCATTTTTCCAATCCACCTGGAAAAGGCTTGCTTATAAACATGGATCATAATTCACCTGACAAATGAAAAAAGCTGTCCTCTGCCTCTTCTTACAGCATTCAAAACCGAGTACTGTAATAACCAACAGCCAATAGAAAATAAAAATACACTAAGATGCACAAAAACCATGTACCTATAAATTGCACTGATAGAACCATTGGGCATATTCCAAGTCACACTGATGAGTCTTGCATTTCCCTCCCTACCATCATCTCCAGCCAGTCGCGGCACCCTCAGGAGCACTGGGACTGGTTTGGTTGTGTAACTGAACGGGTAGGGTTTAGTAGTTTGCAAGAGGAAAAGGGGGCAGGTTGAGAGCAGCACAGTGATCCTGACATTTCCCTTAATCTCCTCCAGTGTTGTCCCTGTACTATCTGGACTCTCCGTCTTTGTGGGCACTGTACAGCGCCAGCTCACCTGGCCCTGCAAATCTAGAACCACGGGGTGGCGTGGACGACCGGCTGGTGATGGACGGAATGAGTGGAGGCGGTGCCCCCACTGCCAGAGCTCCTACCAAGCCTGCAGGGGTCTTTGACAGGATGCCATTGGGAACGTGGTGCGGGTGTAGTGGGCCTAGGCGGCTGTAGAGACCTGCGTGGTGCTGATGCCCGGCTGCTCCTGGGGGGAGTTGGTGCGAGAGGAGGCCGGGGTGGAGCTGCTCCAGGTGAGCAGCGTGGGATGGGCTTGACAGGTGAGAGCCGTGAGGAAGGTGTGGGTGCATCCCAAAGTAGCGAGCCCGCTCAAAGTCTTCCCTCAGGATCTGGGCGCGCTGCTCCTCGTCCATCAGCCCTCCTCCCGGGGGTCCAAGCTGAGGGGGGCGGTCGAAGTGATGGGCCATCAGGCCAAACTCCTGGCGGACAGAGCTGGAGGCAGAAGAGGTAGAGGGGTGGTGGTGAGGGTTGGCTGCTACAGCTGCGGCCGCTACAGCCGCAACCCTCTCTGCGTCCAGGAGGCGTTGATGCTGGAGCAGCCGGGCCAGATGTGGATCAGAGCGCAGGGCGAGGTGAGGGTCTGACCGAAGTGCTAAAGCCTCCCTGCGATGCTGATGCTGCTGATGAGCCACCAGCTCCCGCCACGGATCCCAAGTGAAGCTGTGGGGACCCTGCGATGGTCCTTGGTGTGGACCGTGGGGGAAACGTTCTCCACCTGGACCCACCACCAACCCTGCTGTGCTCGGCGTGCTCCCCAGATACGCCTCGATGACCCTTGAGCGGTCCAGCGGGGAAAGGTGTTGGTGAGAAGAAGGGTTCGGTGTGGGTGGCGGAAGGGGAACACCAGGAGTAGGAGTCAGTGACAGAGAGGAAGAAGAAGGGGTACCGGATCTATGGTGGTGTGGGTGGCTGCTAGGGCGCTCAAAGCTGTGGTTGGGTGCTGGGGGAGGCAGGGTGATGGGGACAGGTTCCGGCTCCTCTTTCCGCTCCTCTTTGACTTTAACCGGCGGGAGGAGCAGGGGAGGTTTCGAGACAGGGGTGGTCCGGTCAGACTTCTTGGCCTGAGACAAAGACGTGACGGAGGCAGAAGCCGCGGAAGAAACGGGGAGGTTGCCATCTCTTTGGCAGTGCGAGGAGGGCGGGTCGTTGTGGAGGCCGTGTCCTGTTGGGCCCAGCGGGCGGGGGTAAAGGTCCAAAGGAGACGGGGCTGAGCGACTGGAGGGTGGGGGAGTAGTGAGCAAAGAGGATGAAGAAGACCGCGGTCTGTCCCTGTCTGCTACTAGAGATGAAGAGCCAAGAGGCGGCCCCCTTGAAGACACTGTCGGCAGCGGCCTCTTGTCCCCGTCCCTGTCCCGCTCGCGGTCTCGCTCTCTATTTAGGCTGCGCGTCAGGTCCTCGATGGGCCCATTGCTCCCCACCAGGGTGCTGCTGTGGCCGTTAATGTGAGAGACCGGGGTGCTACTGCGAGGCTTGAATGAAGGAGCACCTGGAGACATTCTCACAGGTTGTCGGCCATACAGTATATTGTCTCTGCAACACACAACAAGCACAGTAATTATATCTTTGAAATATGTTTTGAAAAATATGTGTCCAAAGTTTGGAATACACCACATTTAAAAAAACATTTGAAATACATAAACCATCAAGTTTATAATAGTTTATTTTAAAATCAAAACTGGAAATTAACAACAAATGGACAGTTATGAATCCATATTTAATACCAAAAATATATATTGATCGTACTTGACAGCTCATGTCATGCTGCCTATGAGATTAACTGATGATAATGTCAAGTATCGAGAATAGTAGAAGATAGTATTAAAATTGATTGATAGCTGAGCAATTCATTCCAAGATGTAGAATATGAGAAGAGACATTTGTTCTGTTGAATCTAATTAGGGTATTTTATTTTGGATAATTTCTTTTTTTCGGTCGTCCCGATGGGCTGTGGCTCATTTTTGCTTGGCCGTTCCCCATCTCACTGAGAGATCTGCAATTACAGGACTGCCTGGGGTAATGGGGGTGCATCAATGCAACTACTTAAGAGTAACTAATAATACTGTTACTAATACTTAATGTTGCTGTTAAAGTGTTTTCTGTCAAAAACGAGTAAAGCAGTTAAATATCATACCTGTCCTTTTCATCTTTGATGTGGGGTACATCTCTCCTCTCTCCATCCTTCCCTCGATCCCTCTCATCTCTCTTGTCCGCCCCTTTAGCCCAGCTGGGGCCAGGAGGGAATCCAGATGGGCCGCTGTGTAGGCGGTTCCATGGGTCATGATGGTTAGGGGTGGATAGTCCTCCAACTGGGGAGTCTTTAGGGCCAAACACAGAGTTGCCTGCAAACAAAAAAAGACATTTTCATTAAAAAAAAAACAAACAATAGCATATTGCTTAAGTAAATAAAAAAAATTACCTTAAAATGATCAAATAAAAAAGCATTTTACTGAAATATTGGCATATTGTAGAAGTAAAAGGCACCTTCTATACCAAGCTATTATCTAATATATAGTAAGCGTCAACAATAGAGAAAACACAAAATTTTTTAAATAATTCTATAGTTGATGTTGATTTATATGTTACATACTAAACAATCAAACCTTTTTCAACACTAGATACTGTAATTAGCAATCTCTTCTAGCTTTTACTAGTGGTTCTAAAACAACTAACCAATTGAATAATTTCTCAGTTATTTTTCCTAATCTGGAAAAAATGTTTAATAATACCTGCTTTCATGTTGGACTTTTAGTTGGACTTGAAAGCTACTCAAATTAATGCATATGATCATTATTATATCAGTGACAAAGCTTAGCACAGCCTGTGACAGTGACAGCTGAGCTGTAGTGTAGAATGAGAACAGCAGGAAGTGTTGACAAAAAAGGCATTGGCCAAATTTAGGACAAGGAAATGTTGAATGTTTATTCCCAAATCTCTTTCCTTATCAAACAAATAATGTTTGAATTACAAAAAACATGACAAAAATGACTACACCGAGTGTTTTTTCCAGGTACTTAGATTCACATTATCTTAATCAGATTATGCTTATTTTAAATCATAATCTGAATAATTCAGCCAGCCTCAACATCAACAAAGTTGTGGCTATTGCTACTAAAACCTCAGGTATGATACTGGAAGAACCATTTTTGTTTATTTCAAACAATATAAAGGCTGCCCTTGGAGTAAAGTTATGAAAATGCTGTGATAAAGCTTCAATATGCATTAAAGCTTTAATATGCATGCTTTTATCAGAAGCAGATCTCTGTTCCACACAAAATATCCACTGTGTTGTTTGACAGGTAGTAATAGGAGACTCCTGAGAAGACATAATTATCGACAGGTTTTTTTTGAGGAAGATTGGTTTTTTTAAAGCATTTACATGTTCTACATTTACATTGCAACACACAAGCACAATACAATATCCATTTTATATTCCCTTTTTCCACTCACTATAATTATTATTGGTTAATATAGGCTTGAGAGGCAAATAATAAGCTAGGATAAAGCATTTGTGCCATAAAAATCTGTACCATAAACTGATAAATCTATGAATATTTATCAGTTTGGAAGCTTTGGTTCTGCCTTTCCCAGTACTTGTCCTTTGGAAATACTTAACATTTCCATTTCCCTTTAACTTTACCAGTCCTTAAGTGTTGATTTTAATTCATTATACAATTTCAATGCAAGACGTTGAGCTGTCCTTCATGAAATTGGTACATGGTATGTTCTCATTTCTGTAAAAGCTCAAGTTTTTGTACTGTCTTACTGCAAAATGATCATTAAGAAAAAGATACCTTGCGAAGAGCGACGCGACTGAGCTTGTGTAAATTTATGACAGTACAGTCGTGGTGTAATTGCAATGCTTCCCATGTGCTTGCTCCGTTTTAAACAGATTTGATTAGCAATATCTACTGAGAAAGGTGTGACTTGACAAGCCACAACAAGCTTCTCATCATTTCCCATTAACAGTATGGAGAGCTTTGCTAATCACAGTGAATGTGTGAATATATATTTTTAATAATAGTGCTTTATTCAGACGGATGTGTTCATACTTTATACTTCACGCACAGTTCAGTCGAGCTATGGTTATAGCCCGATTAGTCTTTCTACTCAGACTACCATCCAACATGCATGGGAAAGGAAATCGATTTATTGATGAAGTCATGTCACCTCTGCTATCCGTTGACCTTTTTGACAACAAATGTTAAATGATCATTGATTTAGCAAGTTAGCAAACTAGCGAGGTAAACTAGCAAGATGCACAATCATGCTTAGCGTACTTCCTGTACTATCTAATTACCAGGTCACCTAGGTTCTTCTGGTCTGAGTTATTATGTTTATGCTTTACATATCGTTGGACTTCCTGGTTGAAGCTTGGCATGGACCTTTAGCACATGCTTGGATCACCCCATGCAGCTCCAGTCCAACCTGCCTGTCTACAAGCAGGAGTAGCTCAACTTTCAATCGCGTTATCTGGGTGTGTTAGTCTGACTTTTTAACTTTGGTTTCAATCGAGCTAAAATGTTTACATATAATTTATATACTTTAAAAGTTAATTCATTAATCGGACTAACACAATAACACGTTTTTTTGGCGTCATGTAAATGTACTGAATGTTTAACTTAATATCTACCATGATAAGATGCGGGTGCGTTAGTCTGACTTTTTAACTTTAATTTCAGTCGAGCTAACATGTTTACATGTACTTTAAATGTGTGGTTTTAATTAGACTAACACAATGATTTGATGTTTTTTTTGTTTGTTTTAAGTGTAATGTAAACATACTCACTGACTGGACTAACTGCTTTACCTACACATTCTGTCCTTGGACTTTACCAAAAGCCACCTATTAAAAACTTTTAAAAGTTCCAGATATTATAGAGTGACAACTTGTAGTGGGGGGAATTATGAGTTCAGCTGAAGCTAATATGATACACTCATTATCTGCTGCAGAATAGGGAGTGTTGTCCAAAGTTAGTTTAGTACAAAGTTCCCCTCTGTGTTCTTCACTAAACAGTATTTCCTTGTTCTGGCAGAGAGATACTTCCTGGTAACTTCTGGTACACAACACTAGCAATATGTTGATGAATTGATGATATATATTAGTTTTGGCTGGATTATATGATACATTTTTGCAGTGAAGGACCCCTTGGTCCCCGGTTTGTTCCAGTGAATTCACATAAGAAAGTGATCCCTTCATCGCCAGCATTGAAATAAGATCAATTAAAGCGGCCGATAACTCCTTCAGTGTACATCTAGCATGTGTGTATTGTATTAGGACTGAAAATCCACGCACAAGCTTTAATCTTTTGTTTTCGAAAGAAAGAATACTGAGAGACTGACCGAGTGTTGGGCTACCAAGTCCTCCAAAGGCAGCAGAACTCAGTGTTCCCAGCGGGGTGAAGGGTGGGGATCGGCCATACGGATCTAAGATATACACACAGATAAATATCAGGAATACTGTGTCGAAACTTCATGGAATTCAGTATTGCTACATAGCTTCCAACTGAATTCAGTTGGATGCAAGAACATGACACAAAAACTAGAAACCCCACATGATGACAGTTTTACTGCATCAGCATTGTAGCAAAGGTGATCTGTAATGTTATGGAAACCATAAAACCTCTCAAGGTGAAATAAAATCTTTTGTGAATGAAGAGACATACAGGTACACCTCTTTCAGCTGCTCTTACCCAAGTGTGCAGCTGGTGCCAGGAAAGAGGAGTGGGGCGTTGATGGTGCGATGAATGGAGCTGAGGACGGATTGACTGCACCTGAGGGAAAGTAATAGTTGTGAAACAAAAAAAAAAAAAATCATGAGTAATCAAATCATCACAAGTGTGTCATGTTACTTTTACTCCCTTCATGCTGTGACTTGGAACCTCAAGGGTGTGAGGACAGGATGAATGAAAAAGCTGATGAGGGGTGGCAAGAGAAGAGTTTGATGTGCTTTGACGATAAGTGGCTTGAGAAATTTGTCAAAATTATGTATGCAGAAGCAAAACACTAAAGCAAAACTTCACAGCTTGAATCGTCTTTTTTTTTTTTTGTCATGCAGCGCATTACTCATTACACAGTTTTGTTGTCAAGTTGTCAAAACAACAATAAATCAAGAAGTCTATCAGCTGTTCTTCATGGACAAGAATGCATTGTTTAGGCACCTGTAGTTGAGAAGAGACCGGGAGGTCTGGTCAGGTCATGAGTGGGAGGCATGGCTCCTCCCATCGGTCCCAGTGGGCCAAGTCCCCCAGCCCCAGGAAGACGGGTCAGCAGTGGATCATTACGGAAGTCCAACTTGTGAGGATCAGCCTGCATCAGCTGCATGAGACATGGCATGGATCCAGTCAAACACTGTGTCTACTGTGTCTTTATGTTGATTTAGACACTATGTCGATCTAAACGTAGAACGGGTGATTTAAATAAAAAACATGTACCTTCACTTTTTTCTGATGGGTTAAAATCATCCAGGCCACAGATACATGCATAGCACACCATTTTCCTAGTTTCTGCAGAGCACAAAAACATCACAAGAGTTTACTATATAAAACTTTAAAGCCTTTACACACAGTCAGATGTTCTTCCTGTTGTTAAGAACTGTCTCCACAAGGTTGGGGTTTTCCAGTTGGAGATGAGGTTACTCACCAGGGATAGGTCTGGCAGTATTAAAAATAATAATAAAAAGGTAAATAAAGCAAAAAAAAGCAGGGATACAAGAAATACATGGCGGAAGAACAACCACAAACAGTATACACATGTAATTTCTGGCAATGAAATATCTAACTGTGTGTGCAAGGGCAGAGAATAGACCAGTAGCAGTCAACATTACAAGTGAGATTAGTGCAAAGAGTGAGTGAAGCAGTGAGAAAGTAAAACAGGCTGAAGGTTTTGAGGAGCCAAGGGATTCAAAAGCATCTGTTTTTGCTTACATTACTGATTTTCAACGATGTCCCAAATGGATCAGTTAGCTACAAGAGAACAGAATTGTAAAAACCACTTTTAATCAACATATCTCACTCTTCAGCAGGAATAGTTCTGCACTCTTTACTGCACTGACTAGCCCGTGTTGCAGCACAACCTAGCCTAAAACGGATGTCCGCATTCTTACATTACTATGCAAACAAATGAACATCTCTAGGGTAACGATCCGAGCTTTCTGACAGCAGTTGTTAGTAAACAGGTTGTCCTTACCCTGGTGTCTTTGGGCTGCAGGTGGTGAGGCACAACCCCGAGCCGCGTTATGTCAGGACCCGTTCCCTGAGGGACAAGAGGCTGTCACACACAGCACAGCACATCAGCCACAATCTACGGACGTACATGCTTACACTTGATTAACATCTGCCATGATGCCTCTCTGTTTCAGGCGGTTCCACAGACAGAATGCTACAACTCATTATCAATTAATCTGCTGATTAATCCTTTTGTCTATATACAGTCATAAAGCTGAAACTGATATGACAATTTCTTAGAGCTGAGGTGACCATTTGTCTTACAAACAAATTATAACGTGAGCATATTATATTATGGATGCAAATTTGTTACATTATCAAATTGTGACAAGTTAGAAATTGTTATAATTTTTTGTATGTTATCATTTGTGTCACTGTGATGTTACACTAGGAAATGTGAGCTGTTACTACTTATTTACTTTCTTGTTACTTGGGCGGGTGTCCAGAGGAAAGCAATACAAAAAGATTTAGTAGAGTTATTCTCACCTTTGGCTGAAATGCTCCTTGGAGGGAGCTGAAAGGCCCGGTGGGAGGAATCACAGGCTGGATACTCGGTACTGAGGGCGGTGGGTATTGTGGGAAGAACTACCATGACAGACATAGGGTTTAATGACAACAGAACAAGTTTGTTACATTTTTTTTTTGCATTTTACTGTTGTTTCAAATGTTCACAGAAAGTCTGAAAAATCTAGTCTCAGCCTGCTTGTTTCACCATTTATGTAATCAATAAGATCATACACGGTACTTACAGAGTGTCGGTACAGCCCGTCGATTTTGCCCGGATACTTATCGAACTGAAAGACAATAGCAGTGCATGGGTTAAAACCTCTCGGAACACTGAATTCAGTCCACATTCCAGCCATGCAGGAATTTCAAGTACGACGCAGATGTTCAGCATAACAGCGTCTCACCAGAGGCGGTGCGGTAGCTGTGGGGTGCAGGAAGGGCGTGAAGTGTTGGTGCGTGTGCGTGTGTTGGTGCTGGTGGTTGTGCTGATGGAACTGGAAGGCCAGCGGCGGGATGCTCGGCTGGTTCTGAGACGTCCGGCCCGATGACCCGGGCGTGGAGCCCGACGCCGAGGGGCCGCCGGGAGTGGAGCGGCCCACGGCTCCGGCGTTGTTCTCGGCCCCTTGGATGCTGCGTCGGCCCTCGCGCTCTTGTGCGTTCAGGAATTGGGAGCTCAAATTGTGGCGCAGTATTTCCTGGTCTACAGTGTTGGGAAAGATAAAAAAAGAACGCAGTAAATCATTTTGAAGGTGAATAATTGAAACTAAATATTGCGCACATCGCCATGCCACAGGTTGGCTTTTATATGTTTACTTAAAGAAAGAAATGTGTGAATCATTGATACATTATGGTCTGCTTTTGCAGTTAATTTTAACTACAGTTAGATTGACAACACAAATAACAGATATTTAAGGTCAGCATATACAATACATTCAAACATGCAGCCCCTGCATTATACAAGGAATGCAACATTTCACCACAGTGCTCATGTGAAACTTCCTCAGCAGCCATGACAAACCCAGACAACCGCCAGAGGAAGTCTGGATTAGATTTATTTTAGTAGCGTATTAGTCATTCCCATGAACAGTCTGTTAACAGCAGTGAAATGGCGATTCTTGCCGACTGTACCTGCTGCTGTTGAGTGGGAAGGACCTTGCAGCAGAGGGGGAGGGGGTGGCAGGCCGGGTGAGGACGTGAACAGGGCCCCGGAGCTGGCTCGGGATGGGGGTCGGTGGGGCCCTGAGGAGCCTGCGCCCCGGATGTAGGACAGAGACACACTGGTGGAGGGAGTCGGAGGCCGCATGGAGGATGAGGAGGACCCCACGGATGAAGCAGATGATGGAGGTTTGACTGGGGTGTTGCTCCTGAGAATGAAGAAATTGAGAATGTTTGGCTTTTTAGGAGCACCAAGCCATTCGCTGAGAAATTAAAACCAGTGAGATTCTAGATAAAACAGCTATGATAAATATCCTCAGTAACAGTAACCTGTTGTTGATGTTGTAGATGGGGTGAGATCGACCAGGCAAGGTGAGGAAGGGCTTGGGTTTGGAGAGAGGCGGGCTGCCGTTGTGGCGGCCGCCGTTGCCATTCATGGGGCTGTGCCGGGGGACCGTGCCTGAGGCTGTGACCGGGGAGTGGGAAGGCAGGCAAGAGAAGGAGGCCGAAGAGGTAGAAGAGGAAACGGGCTCGGGGAAATGCGGCTCCAGGTTTTTCTCCTGACTTCGCTCTAGGCCAGATACTCTCGGGGTCACCATCAACCGGGAGACGACGCCGCTCCGGGCCGGTAGAGTCGGGCAGCTTTTGCCCATGGATGTGCCCATGGTTGAGGGGGTCGGCTCCACGACTAAAGAAAAGAACATTAGTCAGCGTGTCGCATTGCATAACACACGTACAGCGACAGAAGCGGGACCTCAAACCAAAACCGCGGACGGTTACACCACCAAAATTTTGTAGTAAACCAATTTCACATGCAGAGACAAAATTTGATGCCTAATAGATAAATGATTCAGGTTCATGCTACATGATAGCAACATCCCTGGGGCAAAAAGAGATAATTTCCTCATGTAAATTTGCACACATTTAACTAAATACAAATATACACTGCAACTACAAATTATCTGAAATTTGAGAGATAATCATTGAAAAGTCATTGGGCCCTGTATCATACTCGTTTTCTCTCTCTGTCTCTATGGTATCTGCTACTCAATTGTGGTAACGCAAAAATTATATTTAAAAAAAGGTCTAAAAAGGAACCTAAAGACAGCCAGAGCTGGTCCGAAATAGACTTAAGGATAATCAGACCCCATCTAAATTCAGTAGGTCCTGGCACACCAACTAAAGAAATCAACAACTAAACAGTTTCTTGTGATGATGACCCACCACGTGATCAGAGCTAAAATAGTTTGTTTGGATCTTTGTGAGACTCACTATGATTTAGACCTGGTCCTGCTCACGGGATTTGGTCTTTAGTACAAGAAAATGATGATGACCTGACAACTTCTATCTCGTGACAGTGTAATAATATTTTTGTTGCTGTTATTTGAAGATGTAAATATAGACTTGTGAGGACCCACTGACTGACACTTCAGTTAACCATTTCATGAATGCTGACTGCACTGTTGTCTGTGAAGCAATGAATTTCTCATACCTTTCCTAGTGCTGACTGTGAACACTGGATCCATGTCATTGTCAGAGGCCTAGATGGGGATATGAAACAGAAGGTGAAATTAGAATGATGCTCTATCTACACTTAACTAAAGTCAACATATTGGATACCAATTTTCTATAGCACATGAAGCCTAAATTATTGAAACTGCTTTACAAATTGCAAAGACCGAAATTGACTTTAATACTCAGGAATATTGTCGACTTTTCACCATGTAATGAAAACAGAGTTTCTTCAGAGCTATAATGATCAGTTCAAATTGTGCTAAATGTCACACATTCATTACCTAGTACGAAAAGCCTGCAATGAATATTAATATATACAAGTGAGCAGTACACACCTTGTCTCCTGTATCGCTCTCAGTGTCACACTGAAAGAAGACGGGGGGGAAAAACACCATTCAAATTTGCATCTATTAGAATATTTAACAGTAATATAATAGTCTATCATATAAGATTATGATAAATGTAGCAGAGCATTGATACATCGGAACATTATGTTCACTACAATATTAGAACAGTAACTTACGATGTAACCAGTCTCCAATGGGTGTCCCTAGAATGAAAAAGAACACAATTAGTGCAGCACGGTAATGCCCGGCCATTAAAATGGTTATATACCCCATTTTATTAGTAACAGTTCTTTAAGAATGACAGTGTTTTAATAAGAGCCATATTTCCTATGAGTTGCATTGAAGTGTGACAGCAGGGCAGTGTGTGTGTGTGAGCACGCGTGTGTGTGCGTACATCGCTCTGCTTCTACATCCTGGAGACATTGTGGGCGTGCCTATCATTTGTTTTTTTTTCTTATAGGCTCGCTGCAGCTTTCATGGTGGCAGAACATGAGGCATCGCTGCAAGTACTACTGCTAACTGTTCCTTAGCTTGTTGACAGACCAGCGAGATATGCCATTACTTTGTTTACATAGCTGACAGGATAAGAGCACTGACACCGCAAAAACGTTTTAATCTCACGTACACCAAGAGAGTCGAGCCTTCCGGCTTGGTAAATCATCTTGCCAACAGACATGTTGACCTGCTCGAGGAATTCAAAGAGTGACAGGTTACTGAATGTGATAGATAACATGATTACATGCCCTCAAATAGGGCAAACCTGACTGTTTAAGTTAACTATAGCTTTTTCGCTAATTTATCAATGAGGCATCTGCATATCCAAACACAGTGTTCTGGTGCTAATGAATGACCCTGCACTGCATCATTATGAAAAGCGTCCTTGAATGATCTGGGAATTTGGATTGATAGTGTGAGTGTAAACCAGTTTCTCCAGGCATTCTTCTATGGCAGCACTACAGAAATGTAAACACACAGTACCTATTTGATCAGTCAGTATGATTACATGCACAGGGAAGTCGAGCTATGGTTAGGCACAGGAGGGGAAATCGATTTATTGATCAAGTCAGGTCGCCTACACTATGACACGTGGCGATATGCACTCTTTCAGCTTGCTAGTATCCTATCGTTGTGGGTTGACCTTTTTTGACAGCAGAAATCGAAAAAATGGTAAATTACTAAGGTACAAACCTAGAGTATCCCAACTGGGTCGATGGACAATCATGAAAATACATGCATAGTATAATTTCTGTATTCTTTAATTACCATGTTGCCTGGCTTCTTCTGGTTTGAGTTATTCTATTAACATTTCACATGCTGTTGTACCTCCAGGTCAGAGCTGGGACCTCTAACACATGCACAGATCACCTCCTCCAGCTCCAGTCTGACCTGCCTGTCTACAGGGAGGAGGTGCTTGACTTCCAATTACATTACCTCGGTGTGTTCGTCTGATGTTGTAACTTGAATTTTGTTCGAGCTAACATCCTCATGTGTACTATAAAAGTCCAGTTTTAGTCAGACTAAAGAAATAATCTTTTTTTTTTAAGGTGACATGTAAATGTACTGAATGATTAGCACAATATCCACCATTATTGGATGATTGTAGATTCAACCAAATAACCAAACCAAACCAATAATTTGCTTACCTCTAGCTTTCGTCTCTTATTTCTACTCTTCCAACAGCTGCTGGAGTAGCTGTGTGGAGCTCCTTCCTCCGGCTCAGAGAGAGGCCCTCCGCCATTCTCCTCTGGTCCTCGCTTCCCCTTGTTTCTCCTTCCCAACATATCAGTGCGCTGACTGGGCTTCAGAGAGCAGTCCATCTGATAAGAAAGGTGGAGGGAAAAAAAAAATCATGAACCATCCACAGGGTACATACTCCATCTTCTTTTGACAGACTCGATTTCTGCATTGTTTCTACACTGATGGATCACAAGTATAGGAAACACCAGAATGATGTAATGCAAACAGCTGATTACACAGTATGTTTAGAGATCATATGTTATGATAGTGCTGTCTAGGACCTCTTATTAAACATGCGTCCACCTTATTTACATATATACTGTAGATAAGCAAGATACAGTTAAATCAACAAATCTCTGGCACAGTGTCAGTAAAACCTATTTACTAAAGGAAAGTTGTATTCGAGTGCATTACTACTTCCTCTTCCCCACTTATCCAGCCCAAAGCATTAAAACTATCATTTTAAGGGTTCTAATATGATTAACAAGTTGGGAAAGAAGTAGTTTTCTGACAGACACGATTGTTTTGTTTTTCTACACCTGGAGGCCCCAAATAAAAACTGGTGAGATAATTTGAGCAGAAAAAAAATCAAGTCTTTGCTTAATTTGCTCACAGATATATCCAACCTGACAATGGGTCTTAAGTACGCACTGCTTGGCTATTAAAAAATTAGAATGGCACAATTTTTCATTATCAACTGAATGTTAATTATTTTCTCAATTAACTGATTAGTTGTTTTATCCATAAAATGGTAAAAAAAAATAAAAATTATTTCCCCAAGGCCAAAATGACATCCTTAAATCTGTCTTGCCCTTAATAACAGTCCACAAGCCAAAGATATTCAGTTCAGTGTCTCCTCAAAAAAATACACAAAATGCTTAATAATAATAATAATAATGGCGAATACTCAACTATTTGTTGCCGCTTTATTCACCTTTTCAAGGAAAAGTGCTGAACACTTGTTTTTAGCTTCTCAAATATATAAACCTGCGGCTTTTCCCTTTCTTCCATTATAGTAAATTGACTATCTTTGGGTAAATAACCAACAAATTAAAGATCTGGTTACATCACGTTGGGCTCAATGAAACTCAACATTCTTAGACCAAAAAATTTATCTAGAACATAATCCACAAAATAATTGATAATGAAAATAATCTTCGGATGCATATTCAGTTTGAGAATAAAGTTTTCAAACCTCAAGAGAGTTGCTGAGCGTGTTCAGGATTGTTTGTATAAAGTGAAAGTTTATTCACAGGCGCCTCCAAAACAAATGAAAACATTTCCAAGTTAAATCTAATAAATTTACATTGCATTCATGCAAATTCCCTATGCAAATTAACTAAAGGGTGCTTAATAGTTTCCACAGCCACTCTTTTAGTTAAATTTCAGTTGTTAAAAGTATAAAAGACGTAAGGTTATACAAATAAAAGATGTAAGTAACAGTCATCCATTTAATCATTCTGTGTAGTGGATGGATTTTGTTAGATTGTTTCTTAGTTGTCAAATCTGTTATTTATCATAGAAAACTACAGTGACTACAATATATACTTGTGTTTTAAATGAAGAGATGCAGGCTAGTGTAAAGTTAATAAATTCAGGCAGGAAATTTGAAATTTAAAAAGGGAAATTGCCACATTCCATTGATAAATACTGATGGAATTTTTCCGCTGGTATGTTTATTTTTTTCTCTTAACAATTTCAGATAGTAACAAACCACCATACTTAACATTCAGGTCAGTGACTAATTTGACTGTTAAAATCAAGTTACCCGGGGGAAGTGGAAGTGTTTATGTACGTATTAGCGATTTTACGACATAGCCTGTTGACTAATAATTTGGTTCCCTTTCCTGATATAAAAGCTCAAAAGTAGATATCAGATAAGACGTACGAACGCCTAATCAAATTGTTCTGAAGACAGTTTAAGCAATATGTAGATAAAGTTAACCACATTTCTACATCATGTGAGTTATAAAAGGTACTTCTATTGAATTAAAGCAATAAATGCATTCTTCAAATTCTAATTTATGATTCAACATGCCACTTAACTTCCCCTGTGACGTCTTGATGGATAGACAACTGACTTGAGCAAGTTTGGAATTAAGAGTATTGGGGGGGGGAAGAGCCTTGGTCCAAGTACTTTAACAACACCAACTTTACTGTTCGGTAATTACAAATATACTCATGTGTATAATCTTTTCCTTTGTTTCTTTTTTTCTGAACAGCCACTTGGCAGCTCATCAACACCTCGCAGAATTAGAACATGAATAATTGAGGCCTCTCCAGAACCCATCAGAGGGATGCCTTGGGGTTTTCGGGGTTGGCTTGACAGTGAGTGGATTGCTTTTTCCAAGCAAGGAATAGTGTCAGAGGTGAGGAGTTCAATCCGCAGCCTTTTCACACCTTTAGCTTGGGAGGGGAAGGTAGAATTTCGATGTGATGGACAATGAGTTAAAATAATAGTCAAATACTGCTCTACACATTCCAATGAATTTAAATAAATTATGGGAAAGGACTATGATATATATAATTATATATCAGTCAAAGGGTCTACATTCTGCTTCTAATATTATATACCTTTACTTGAGTAAGATCTGTCATGCAGGACTTGTAATAGAGTCATTGTTACATGGTAGCGGTACTCTTACTTCCAGTAAAGGTTTTCAGTACTTCTTCCACCTCTGTGTCTATACTACTGTCTATGGAGTGACAGCTGGGGACTGGGTGTGAAAATCTAAAATCCTGACGTTTACCTCCAACGCCTCCAGGCTGATGAAGCTCGCTATAGCGAAGCCATCGATGAGGTCCTCCTCGCAGGACACCGACTCCCTCTTCCTTCGGCGCGGAGGCCTGTGTCTCCCGAAACCGGGTCGGCAGTCTCTCCCTCCTCCGGGACCCAGGAAGCTGTTGGTCCCGCAAGCCTCCCGCTCGGAGCCCGAGGACAGGGACGTGGCCCGCTGCTCGGCCAGGTCCACACGCCTCCTCCGCCGCTCCCTGTCGCGCTGGGACCGGGACCGTCGGCTCTGCCTGAATCCAGTGCTCCGGCTCGGGCCCTCCATGGTCGCACGGCACCCCCTTTAGTAACTCCAGTGACACCCAAAAAGGCACTCAAGTCAAGTCCCGGTCCGGCGGAAAAAGCACCGAACCGCAAAAGAAACACCACCACACAGGCCCTCGTAGCAGAGAGCCCCGGTTAAAATGGCGTTAACGGAACCAGTGGCTATTATTTACCGTCTTCTGACAACGGTCTTGTGGCATCGGTGCCCTTCTTTCGGCGAAATTTGAGTGTCATCTCAATGAATCTGAACGCAAACCTGACTCCACATAAAGGGGGGTTAAAACAGATGTCAGGACATGATTCCTGTTTGTCTCGTAGACAGCTAACACAGCTAGCAGCGAGAATTAACCCACAACCTAATAACTTATACGCATGTAAACAACAAACCCAAGTCTATTTTTGTTGCAGACGATGCGAGACGAGGGTGCAACTACGTCGAATTCAAAATGGAAACTACGCCAATGTTGGCATTTCCCAATAGAACTCTGTTGAATTCCCTAAATTTCTGCACACGCTGACAAATTTATTTGCCTGTTAGCCAAATGATGTTAGCTACATAGCAAGGCCAATAACCTCCATATCCCGACGGTAACACGGCGGCTGCCGCGACATGATTCCGTGCCGGTGTCAAACGTTACCGTTACCGTTAAATTAGTCCGTTAACGCTACGTCTGAGTTAGAACAGCTAATGCTACAGCCAGCTAGCGTTAGGTTAATTAGCTCTTTTAGGATAGCATGAACACGGCTAACTCAATACATCACAATATATTTCGCGAAAGAACAAACATATATTGTTAAAAGGACGTGTGGAATCACCGACAGACTGGACAATAACGTTCCACCCAGTGGTTAATAATTCTCAACCAGCAGATTTAATGTTGTGCTGCCGCTGATGGCCGATAGTAAGGGCTGGATTCACATCAAAAGAAAGACGTAACGTTAGCTCTCCGCTAGCTGGCAGCCGCTAGCCGAGCAATCTGGTTACAAACGGGGTCGAAATGGACGCTTTTCAACAGCGAATCACTCGCAGGGCAACGATATATCGCTCCTTCCACGCGCGATCCTTCTCCCGTCGCTCCTCCGTCATAAAGAAAAAAGTCAAGGCCCGAATATTAAAGCCTCGGTGTCGATTTCCATAAACGAGGGTGTGGGCCGAGCCCCCGCCGGGCCGGGCAGCTCCTTCATGCAGCCTCCGCTGTTAATCCAATGTTTAGGACGAGAAGTTGAACCTCTCTCGCCGACGTTTCCGCCCGATGCCGTCGTTATCTCGCCGAATCCGGTGTGCATATATACACACAGAGAGAAAGCACCCGAGCGGCTCCGCTGCTGCCCTTTCACAAGTTTCCACTCAATTGGAAATTTATCGTGAAAATCAGGGAGACACAACCCTTGTCAGCCGTGCAGTGCATTGTGTGCGCCACTCTTCTTCCTCAGTCATCACACGGGCTCGCTGGGAGCTCCGCTGGTGCATACTGCCACCATGTGGAACACCGATTCACCTCAGCTGTATTAACAACACACTGACAGCTTCACACATATCAGGTGATGGTTTTTATTCACAGCTACTATCATAACAGTACAATTACACGAGGTCCTCAAGGCTGGAAAGCACCAGAGGATTCAATGTCAGGCCTTTCAGCTCACTGTCTTATGATTGGAGTTTTATTAAATTAGTACAGTTATTTGGTCACCTTATATGGAATAAATCTGTGGTTTCACCCGTTAAACCTGTTTGGTCAAGGTCCGTTAAATCTAACACATTTATATTTAAGACGATGGTTTTTCTAACTTTCTGTTTGATGAAGGGACTTTATGTTAGAATAATATCACTATACAAATAAAAAAACTATATATATATATATATATATATATATATATATATATATTCTTGCTTTATCAATCAGAGCAAAGGGTGGCTATTTAGAAGAAACTAGAATATAAAACGTCTTTTTAATTATTTCATTTTTTTTAAGTACATAACTCCACGTGTTCATTCATAGTTTTGAAAATATGATAATAATATAATAATAATGAAAATAAAATGAAGAAAACATAAATTGAATGAATGTATATATATATAGCAGTATATATATATATATATATATATATATATATATATATATATATATATACTGCTTAAAAAAGTTAATATTGTTCAGTGACTAATTGTTCTGTTTTGAAATGCAACAGAAGACAGGCTGGATATGGCGTAAGTGAGACGCTATATTGTTGCAAATGCACATTTTTTTTTACATAAAAAGGAGGTGGTTGTTATCTATTTCTAAATTTGTACTGGAGTGGCCCACTTGAGAGCAAATTTGTATGTGGCCCATGAACTAAATTGAGTTTGACACCCCTGCATCAGTCAGACAAATGGAGCAATGCATACTGCATTTAGAGATTTTGCTGTTTCATGGCTCTTTTGTCCTTCTTGACTTCATGATGTCATCCAGTGTCACCTTCAGCCTATGGAGGGTCACTGGTGAACATCAGCCAAGAGGCTCATTAATTTTAATCAGACGAAACAAAAACTACCTGTGCTGTCTGGAGCGCACGAGAAAGCACTGAAAAACTACATTGAGTTGAATTTTGTACTTTAACCCGCAGTTGACTAATTTAACATGTCGCATCCAGGTCCATAAAGAAATGATTTTCTCATGTTATGTGTGGAAGAACCTAACCTCAACCCCACCCAACATCTTTAAAATGACCTGGAATGCTGTGATCCAGGCCTCATCAACAAACATCAGTGCTGGGCCTCACTAATATTCTTGTGGCTGAATATAGAGAGGTTCCCATTTCTTGTGGAAAGTCTTCCAGGAAAGAGTGGAGGAGGTTAAAGCAGCAGATTAATGCCCATGATTTCAGAATGCCCAGGATTTTTAAAAATCCAAGATCAGGCTCTCGGACTCTGCCTTAAACTCACCATATGTAATTTACTACTAGGCTGTTAAAAAATGCTGAAAGACCTCAATGTCTTCAGTGAGCTACAACACTGTTTCAGAACAAAAGGACTGTAACGAGTAGAAAACATGACTAATACAAGGATAATTATGATCATGTTTCATTCAAAACAACTGTTATGACATCATTTTTAACGTCACTTCACTTCACAAGAAACCAGTTGGTGGAATTTGTTTTTCATGCAGCAGGACTTAGTATTAGTAATTCAGCTGGACTACTTTGAATGAGCGACAGAGCAGCATTTTAATGGCTTTTATATTTCGCCTTACAGTCTACAAATCCTCTGAGCAAATCAAATGTGCAGTCTGTCCTTCAATACTTTGTTATCTGTGGTCCTCAGCCCAAAGGGTAAATTTTGTAGTATTTTCTTTGCAGAAAATATAATTTCAATGGCTGTTATAGTTACCATTTGCATATATATTCCCATAAACAAAAACCTATTTATCTCAGGTACAATATTCTTTTTGGAGGGGTAATTCTAGAGAAATGATTAAATAGATAGATATATGTCAGGGTTGAAAATCATAATAATCTAAATAAAATCACCTCTTTTTTTCATGTTCTTAGAAGGAAGGAGCAGGAAGTTGAAGTCTTGTGACAGGACTTGGAATCTTAATTTATTTTCTTAAAACCTTTTGTCTAAATTGTCTACTATCATGTCATTAGAAAAGATATAAAAGCTGTTTGTCAGACAGTCATAGATTTAAAGACTCAGGTTCCAATGGGTTAATAGATATTAGTATGGTACATGTGGGATTAGAGCTGCAACAATTAGTAGAATGATTAATTAGTAGATTGAGAGAAAATTGACGATTATATTTGTTAGTCATTTTGATGTTTTTGTTCTTCTTGGATAATAAAATATTCAGTCGAGGACTCATTTCCTTTGTCAGTGACATTAAAGGACGTCACCTTGGCCTTTGGGAAACAATGATCAATGTTTTTCACTATTTTTGATAGTATAAAGACTAAACAATCGAGAAAATAATGAATAATGAAAATAACTGTTAGCCATATCTCGACAACAGTGTGGCTTATTCATGACCTTTGATAGTTTTTTGGACTATAATTACAGTGGAATATTCAGTTTCAACATAAGTATTGTAACGTGGGTTCAGAGTTTCAGAACAAAAGGACTAAAACAAGTAGAAAACATGACACATACAAGGATAATTATGATCACGTTTTATTCAAGACATCTGCTATAACATCTGCTATGACGTCTTTATTGACGTCAATTCACAAGAAACCAGTTGGTGGAATTTGTTTTTCATGCAGCAGGACTCTTGTATTAGTAATACAGTGGGAATATTTCAACCGTCAGCTGTATCTCTATGTGTGATTTACCCAAAATCTACGGCAGTGTGTGTTCAACAACAGTGTGGCTTATTGATGACTTTTGATAGTTTTTTGGACTATAATTAAAGTGGATTCAGATTCAGCACATCATCAGTTGTCATAGTCACCTACATACACACAACTGTTCAAAATATCACGATGCACATTTAGATAGTGTCCATATTGGCTCCTTTTTTTGGCGTCTTCGGTGGTGGCTATCTGGTGGACCTCCTGGAGGACAGCAGGGTGTGCAGCAGGATTCCCGTCGCCACGGAGACATTGAGCGACTCTATCCCGGGGGACAGTTCTCTCCCGGCTGGGATGGTGACAAGCGTCTGGCACAGGGAGAGCAGTTTCTGGGACAGTCCTTCCCCCTCACCTCCCATCAGCAGCAGCGTGGGCCTGCTCATCTGGAAGTCCGAACACAGGGTGACGGGAACCCGGCAGTCGGGCGCCTCGGCTCCCACGGTGCCGACCACGTGCCAGCCCTGCGCCACCTTCAGCCGGAGCATCCTTTCCAGGTCCTCGCAGCCGTGCACACCGATCACCTCCATGGTGCCCGAGCTGGCTTTGCTGACCACCGGGGACAGGGGGCAGCTGGAGTGGAGGCTGCTGCACACCCTGTCCACGCCGAGGAAATACGCCGAGCGCAGGATGGCGCCGAGGTTCATCGGGTCCTGGATCCCTTCCAGGACGAGCCAGAGAGGCGTGGCGTTTTCTTTTCCTTTAGGGGCGGATTTATCCGTGAGGTATTCCAGGGGACTGGCCTCCAGGCAAACCCCTTGATGAAGTCGTCCGCCGCACAGCTTGTCCAGGTCCCTCTTGCTGACCCGCTGGACTAGTACTCCTCTCTGATGGGCCTGCTCGCACACCTGCAGCACAGAGGCCCTGTGGGAGGCCTCGCCGTCTTTAACAAACAGCTTCCGGGCTTTCCTCCTGCCCTTAGTGAGGGCCAGGACACAGGGGGCGATGCCGAAAACAATCTCGTACCTGTCCGCTTGGGAGGTCTGGGACGACCTCTGTCTGGCCGGCTGCTCCCACTCCTCAGTATCCTCCAGAGACAGTTTCCTGAGTTCAGACGACAAGCTGTAGCCGTCCCTCTTCTGGGTTGGCTTCTCCAACATAGAGTTCTTGCTCTTCCAGCCTCTACTCACAGATGACCTCTCAGGGTCAGATGCCTCCACAGGCTTCTGTCTGCCAACGAAGCTTTTCAATACACTGCGTCTTCTCCTCACCACAGGTTTGATTCTGCTGTCCTCAGAGCTCAGGAGGCGACCTGTGCTGTGGTAGGAGGTCACTCCCGTGGCTGATAGAGGTTTGTGTAATCTTCTAGTACAGATGAGTAGCATCTTGTGTGGATGTGCAGAGGGGAATGCCCACATATTAATCCACGCTGTGCCAGAGAAGTCTCAGCTGCCTCCGGAGATCAGATTTCACTCAGAACCTAACGTCATTAGTAAAGTCCGGACTGTGTTACCTTTGTTCAGCTATTAACACTGACTTTTTTCCTACAAAACGGCCGTGTATGCGGCTGTTAGAGAATTACGCACGTGTGCTGCTAAACGACATCGCGCCTGCGTCAAGCGATCGAGGTTATGGCAGGAAATCGAATACTTTTACTTATAAAATAAAAGTCTAACGTTTCGTATTTTGGGGATAAATCTATCTATGAAGCTTGAAGAGCGTTTGTGTGTCTGTATATTTTCTTGCTTTCTTTTATTTGTTCCATCAAAATTCAAAAAAACATTTGTCCTCAAGGGGCAATTTTTACAAATCTTTATTTAACAATGTTAGTGCACATACCACATCAGGTAACAAATATAAAAGTTTAATATAATGATAAAATCCTACATGATTTATAATAATATAAGAATATAAAATAAATTATATACGACATGAAATACAATTACACATTAATAATAATAAAAATAATTAAAAGGGGGGAAAAAGTCAATAAATTCTCTATTTTGCAATGTTAGTGCACATACCACATCAGGTAAGGAATACAAAACAAATTAATTATAATAATAACAACACACCAACTTTTTTTAATATCAACAATTATAAAAGAAATAATAAATACAACATGAAATAAAATTATAAACATAATAACAATAAAAGATTCAATGAATATACATTAAACATGTACATAATAAGCCTAATGGACAGATTTAATATACATTAGGACCAAAACTTGTATTTACAAATATACTAAAAATGTACTAAGGAAAGGCAGTGAAAACTACTATTTCCCCTATATTAAATCTACTTTAGTATGTTTACTTTAGTAAACTACTACTAAATACTAAATTATAATAAAATGAATTAATTAAACATTAAAAACATATATCGTCTGATTTATAATGGATTCTAGGAATTCATGGTTTGAAATAGAAGACGCTTCCCTCTGAACAAAGACTTTATTTTGAAAACCGTGAACTTGTCCGACGGCTGGTTGCTCTGCCATGACGTCATTTCCCGGAAGTGAAACTATCGCAACACGGAAGCGTCGGAAAGAAAACAAATAATCGTTTAAAATTGTTGTCGAAGTCGAAGGTGGACGCCCTAAATAACGTAGTTTATTTCCCGCATCAGAGTTTACTTACGACGAGCCTGGTACAAGGTGAGGACGAAGGAGTTTAACTGACAGCGGAGTTTGCTTTGTGCTGCCGGGGCCACAGAGACTCATAGTTTACTCAGATAGATATGAGAGCTAAAACCATAGGCGAAAACATGACTTTAATGTTCCTAACAGGCCTCAGGTTTTACAACTATCAGCTGAGTAAGTTAACATTCTCCAGGTCGAACATGAGCCAAAGTGTGTCACAGACTGAGGGACAGTTGTTCTCTTCATTTAGTTGTGTCGATTGACAGCAAAGTTCAAATTAATCCATGTTTCCATATATATAATGTATATTTACACTAATGTGTGTTTTTGTTATATTTTAACGATTATTTCCATCTTCTTCTTCAACAGTCCTTCAGGTATTTTTTGCCAATTCATTGTTTAGTCATTTATTGTAAGATTAATGGATTAGCTGCAAACTATTAGAATAAACACAAGCTATTTTGGTAATAGATTCATTGTTTTGAGTAATTACAAATAAATAAATTCTCTGTGCTTATTACTACTGTGATTATTTTTCATCATCAATTTAATCTGTTGATTATTTTCTTGATTATTCGATTAGTAGGTTGGTCCTTTACATGTCAACCAGAGTTTCTTAAAGCCAAAGATTTGAGAAACTAAAACTAAAATGTCCTGACCAAGAGTCCACAACACAAAGATATTTGTTTTTCACTTCTCTCACAGAAGACTGAAAATATTCACTTTTAAGAAATTGGAAGCTTGTCTTTTGTCTTTCTTCCTTTAATAATGTACAAAACAGAGAAATGCTGATTTGAATTCTGTGTGATGAATTCTGAATGAATTCTCACATCTGAGAAGGGGTTTATCCTGATCTGGTGTGTTTTTACATCAATTGTACTGACATTGTGCTTTTTTCAAACAGATGGACTTCTTGTTTGGGAAGAGGAAGACTCCGGAGGAGATGCTGAAGCAGAATCAGCGGGCCCTCAACCGAGCCATGAGAGAACTGGACAGAGAGCGAATGAAACTGGAGCAGCAGGAGAAGAAGATCATCGCTGACATAAAGAAAATGGCCAAACAGGGACAGATGGTGAGGAGAAGGGAAAATAAGTAGTGTTTTATGACAATATAACAGTTTGTAGAGAAATTATCATAATATGGATGAGGTTGCTTTTCACCTTTGCAGGACGCCGTCAAGATCATGGCCAAGGATTTGGTTCGCACGAGACGCTACGTGAAGAAGTTCATCATGATGAAAGCCAACATTCAGGCCGTCAGCCTCAAGATACAGACGCTCAAATCCAACAACAGCATGGCGCAGGCTATGAAGGGTGTCACCAAAGCCATGGCCACCATGAACAGACAGGTCTGGCTGCGGGAAAAACACCATGTGAACCATGTCAGTAAACCGCCTGTGTTCTAAACCCAATCCTTTATTCCACATCTGCAGCTGAAACTGCCTCAGATCCAGAAGATCATGATGGAGTTTGAACGACAGAGTGAAATCATGGACATGAAAGAGGAGATGATGAACGACGCCATCGACGACGCCATGGGCGACGAGGATGATGAGGAGGAGAGGTAAGGAGACAAACAACAGTCCGCTATAGTGTTATTTTTTAAAAGCTATTTCTGTAACAGTTATTATTCATTGCAGTAATTAATTTTCAAAGAAAAAACAGATAATCAAAAATATTTATGTTTGATATTTCCCCTTTTTCATAACATACCACACATTAATTTGGACAGTTGTTTATGTGTTTAAAGTAATGGATACTACATTGAAAGTGCCATGACTCGGCTTTAATTTGAGCAGGTTTACATCGATTATAGAATGAAGGGTGTGGGAGATATATCCCTCTTAACACATAGTGCCCAAAGATTAACAGTTCAAATATCATTATAAACGTGGCCACTAAATGTTTCTGGGGCCACTGTGCTTTCAGTGCTGCACAAGATAGCTCACATGCAGCTCAGGACTGATTGAGATGGAATTGTCTCTTGATATGAAGAGTCAAGAGGTGTAATTTGCAAGTAAAAAAGATAAGACTGGGGGGAAAATAGCAGAAATGTAACCCTAACCTCCACTGTCATCTCAATGATGTGTTTTTAATAGTTTTTGGACAACAGAGTTCTACAGCACAAAAGAATAAGCTATATCAGGCTTCGGATAAACACACAATACTTGTTTTTTTGTTTTTTTATTTGATGTATTTGTGACTGTCTGCTATTTCAGTGACGCCATCGTGTCCCAAGTCCTGGATGAGCTGGGTCTGAATCTGTCCGACGAGCTGTCAAGTAAGGAAAACCTCACAACCGGATGAAAATTCTCTCCTTCTCGGTGTCTTTTTCCCGATAATTCAACGCCTGCCGCGTTCCTTCCACAGATCTCCCGAGCACCGGCGGAAGCTTGTCTGTGGCCGGAGGAAAGAAGGCCGAGCCCCAGGCCGCCCTGGCAGACGCCGACGCCGACCTGGAGGAGAGGCTGAATAACCTCAGAAAAGACTGAACACGCGGTGACGGATGAGCCGGCGTTAATACAGATACAAGCATACTCCGATCTGTATCTAGATTCTTTTGAAAGGATAGCAGGCAGAACACTTGACTGTTTCAGCATAAAACGGTCTGTGTTGTGATGGTGTACGGCTTTCTTTTTGAGGTGTTTTCTTTTTTGTTTTATGCGTGTATTGTGTTTTATCGACAAAAAAAAAGAAACCTTTAAGGTTCATTATCCATCATAGGTCTAGCAAATGTTTGTCTCATTTAAAGACATTGCCAAATGACAAAAAAAATTCTCTAAAAGTGGAAATATATTTGTGTTTATACTAACTTCTCAAGGCACATTTTCACAATTTAAATTAACACTAAAATGTTTAAATGGACCCAAATGAAAGTTGGTAACATTACAGAAGTGTTTCTATATATATATATAATTGAGAAAGTGTCAGCATTTTTTGTACATGAGGGTAAGTTTGGCGTTCTGTTCATGCTGCTAAATCATGATGACATCCATCAAGGTTGAGCCGAGACAGAAGCATTTCAGGTAGCGTTTGATTTGTGGGAGATGACAGAGGTGGTGGTGGTGTACAAAAAAACGTATCATCGCAACATCTTATCTAAGTTCACTAATACAATGGTTTATTTGAAAGATATATATACCCGAAGGTAAAAAAGTATATCTGCCTGACTCTGGAAAGACACTCCTGTGCACCCCTTTCACCAAAATGTTAATGAGGGGTCAGTGGTGGTTACTTTTGAGACCCTGTCCTGTTTTCATTTTTGTTTATTCAATAAACTTGTTTTTTTTCCAGATTTAACTAACTGGTTGTATGATTAGAGAAAAGAAGACAATCTTGAACCTGTTTAAAAGGGACAAGAAGTTCAGAATGTCCATCCTGTAAAAGGCTACTCAGCCTGTTAAACCAGTTGTAGCTGGCTTTGTCAAAGCAGAAGAAACCCAGATGATGTCATAGCAATGTCATAAGGGTGTTATCTCACCAGGGCGCGCTCCATTTTGATTCGTCATGTCACAGGAAGGACAGGAAAACCCGAGTTACAAGAAGTGCGGATGTGGCAAGTATGACATTAATTATTGATCAGCTGATTACTTTGATTTCATATTTTTACAGATTGGAAATAGGTAGAAAAAAATCCTGCATACTCATTTTGTGAATGACATTTCAGACCTCTGACCTTATAAATATAAATGAAATATCATTTTAAAGGTTAATAGGAAATTCAACAGCCTGGGTAACAAGTGGTTATATCTGCCACATTTACATCTTTTTAGCATCAAATTCCCCTTTGTGTTCCACATAACTAAAGTTATTAGTTTGAATGAGTCAATATTTTCTTTGTAAAACTCGCACCATTGAAAATCCATAACCTGCAGGCCTCAAATTAATTCTCATCCTACCGAGGCAAAATCTTAAGACCAAGGCCATATATCATAGACGTTAATTTTATTCCAAAAGAATTTTAACTTTCAAAACTGTCAATTTGTCAACATACAATCATAGAACAATATTGAATGTACTCAACACTTCCAACATTAAATAATAAAAAAATAACAGCCATGTTTTATGTACATTTGTTTCTTGAAGGCTATGTACAGAAAATAATCAACTTCATATTTCCAAACACCTGCCTGCACATATGAAGTATTGAAAGTCGCCGAGAGCCATTGCATCGTTATGTGGAACAGGTTGAGCAAATGCAGCGAGGAAGAAACACCGGCAGAAATCAAACACTGGGATTGGGGGGAGGTTAACTGGCAGCATGTTAAAGAGCATACTGGTGAACTTCGCTAGAACTACAGCTAGAAAGCGTATTTATCTTCTAAAAACGGCTCTCTTGAATGTCAGCTAACTGCATCCTTAGAGAGACCAATGCATACACATAACTTGCCTAGTATTTACTGGATGTAGCATATTGTAAAGATAGGAAACACGAAACTGAAGATCTGAACAGTAGTTTTTGTTATTCTCAGATCATTTTATGAGGCAGCAGCGCTCACACAACAGAGCAGCCAAGAGTCATGCTTTCAACAACAGTAACTGTAATTTTTGTAGCCCAATAAGCAGAGAGAGAGAGATACGGCACCTTTTTGGGGGTAAGCCATGCTACCATCTTTTTTTTCCTGAAATGTGTTTTACAGTTAAATAGAGTCCATGCAACTCACATTAAAAAGAAAAAAACAGGGAATAGAACACTGGGTTTCACGCCAAGTTTACCACCTGCATTCATTTTCTATGCTTCTGTTTCAGAAACAAAAAAAAAAAAAACACAGAACAATCATTTGGTTGCTGAACTTCTTTCCTCCTTGCCTTGTATTGGCTCAAAAACTGCAATTTAGTTTGTTAAATATAATCATGCGGAGTGTGGCTCAAAACTCCTGATATCACATTACACATTGATACAATCTTATTTAGAGTTGTGTGCGAGTAACAATATAGGCAATACACAGCACGGTAGTCAGATTTTGACCCCCCCCTCCCACCAAGGCAGGAGGAATGAGGGTGGTAAGACTACCCAGAGTTCACAATGTGAAGTTCAAGCTCTACATTTCAGTCAAAATGGCAACAAATGCCCTCTCACCTCCCCACCCGCATGAATGCGCTCAAGATTAGGGTCCCCAAATGATTGTCAGCTGACTGCATAAAAAGACAGGAACTCCACATCTGTTTAAAACGATCCATTTTGGATAGCGCAGCTGCTACAAAATGTGTCTGAACATGTTACAGAACATGCATATAACTCCTGGTACATGTTTTCTTTTACAGAATACAAACTAACGTGTAATCTTCAACAGTTGCTAACTTGGGGACGGTAATCTTGTGGCATCAATCGCTCTTTCAGAGGTGTAAGTGAGACCAAAAATATCAAGGACCACCCCCGACGGCACAGCTATGTCCCAATCCCCATCCTCCTCCGATGTCCTGCACATCAGCTGGTCCGCGGCGTCACATGGAGACTGGAGAGTCAGTTCCTCTCCCACAGACTGAAAGCAAACAGCAGTAATACATAGCAACTGGTGACTCGGCTTTTCCCCACCAGACAAGACAATTGTAGCATTTTCTAATCTGGGCGTGAAGTGGCGTCGCGCTGCCGGTCCACATCGCGTGGGTTTCACTTCCTACAGGTCCGGTGAGGTGTGTGTTTTTTGGGAACCTCGATGCGACATCGGCTTCTTTCATCCAGCCAAGGCAGCTCGAAGTTCCTGAAGGAAGAACAAACATTGTTCCTGCTTTTAAAAGCTTAGAAACAGGTGTGTTTTGTGTTTTTGCCTTTAATTTTAACAAGTACTAGAGACTTTGAAGCAGTGAGTCACTCCACACCAACACCTACACCTGACAACATCTGTATACAATTACCCATTTATATTATTCATTAGATCAAAGTCCAAACCACCAAAATAACAACCTGATAATCTTTCTTTCATTCATAGAAGGCAATTTTAATACGGTGCCTTCTTTCACCTGCCTATTCATTTTTTTTTATTTATTAATTATTTTCAACCCATTTGGAAAATATTATTTATAATTCCCTGCAGTGCAGATTCATCAAAGTAATACAATGATGAATTAACAGGTATATGCAGACTCTAGTAAGTCTGAACTAATCACAGTATACGTGACATGAAGCTGAATTAAAGAAAAAAAAAAACAAATGCAGCTATGACTTACTGTTGTGAGAGTTTGGGCAACGGCCGTCCAAACGCAACCACAGGCAGGAAGGGAGTGATCACTATAGTTTCAACTGGAATAAAAGTATAAAAGTGATCAATAATGTGGAATCCATTTAAAAACGCTGCATCAATTTCATGTTATTGGATATTAAGTAAATGCTGATGTACCATCTTCGGTGTCAGGATAGAAGGACACTACTTCTGGTTCGGTCTCCTGGATGACTTTCTTCCTGTTCATGCGCTGCTGCAAACGCTGAAACATGCGCTGCTCTCTGATTCGCTGGATGTCCCATCTGGAAACACACAAGGTCGTTAAAATAATAAAACACTGAAGTAACTAAAGAGGAAAGTTTGAGTGAGAAATCATAGCACCTACCCACATTAATAATAGAACTGATAAGTCATACATTTGGCAAATTTATAGTTCTGGTTTCTCAAAAAATTTAATTAAACTATTTGTTAATTATAAAAATCTAATCTCGATTTACTTTGTGGATGAATCCATTAGTCAACGGATCGTGTCAGTGATAGTTTGGTAAATGAAAAGCGATAGATCAAAACGTTTGACCGGTCCTAAGACTTAAGGTGATTATGGTGAATGATGGACACTACCTAAAGAGAAAACTCAATTACCAAGAAAATATTTATTCAGTTCTGAAAAACGAAAGAGCTGAGAGTCAGTGACGGGTACCTTTTCCTCCTCTTCTCATCCAACTCCAGCTTCATGTGCCGCTTCAAAAACACACTGTCGTCCAACGGCTTGATGGGAAAACAGGTTCACATATTTTAGGTCATTACAGAGATAAATGCTATTAGTTTTAATGTGAGGTAACCTTTTTTTGCAACTCTAGAGATTGACTCATTTTCTTTCAGATGGATCTCACCTCAGGGGGGATAACGGTAGAGTCCTCTTCCAAGGGCTCTATATAATTTTCTCTCCAAGACGGAACTAAGAAACGTCCCAAAAGAAAGAGGGAAAGGTTAATCATAGATAGTGTATTCAGAACATATGAAGGATATAGTGATTAAAGATGGTATATAGGTTAGGCTTACAAACAATCAGCATATCATGTACTACATGAGGAGTCCACTCACTGGCCACCTCCTCTTCCTTTTTAGGGGAAGTCTCACGCAGAGGAGACAGAGGAGGTTGGTTCCAGCAACAGAGATACATCTCTGTGGTAGACATGAAGGGCAGATCTTCCATCTGACAGCTCAGTTCAGACTCCTCTTTACATGGGAGCAAACTGTCCTTTTCTGCCCCTGACCGCATAGGTACGGTCTTTTCTGGGGTTTCCTTGCTGCGCAGCTCCCTTTGATTGGGAGAGCCAGGCTGAATGTCAGGCTTCTGGGGGCTAAGCTTGGTGCTTTTGGCCCGTGATTTCTGGACTTTAGGATCTCCAAAGTAAGATTTCCTGTGAGCACAAAGACAGATAATTAAGACGGGGGTTCGGATTGGAATGCATTCGAGCTGCAAACAAAAGTCAATTAACTTACTAACCCTGCAACTATTGTGCTATTCAATTAATTGTTTTTACTGACCAAATCATTGATAATGAAAACCATGTGCCAAATGTATTAAAATGTAACAATTGTTTTCATTCTACTTATTATTGTATTTGATAGTTATTGTATATACTTTAGCATTTAATTCAGTGCTCACTGTTTGTAATTTTATTTGAGTCAAGGGGATGTAATTTGTTAATTTTCAGTTAATTTACCTGTGGGATTATTATCTATTGATTCTATCTATCAATCCATCTATATTTGAACGGTTACAATTTTCATAATTAAACTGGCAGACTATAAATTCTCTTTCTCACATAGCTCAGCACTGTCTGCCATTATATTATTTATTTTACCTCTTTTGACCTTTGCCGCCTCGACTAAAGTTTAGCGGAGTGGACGGGTTGGCCTGTGGATTCTCTTCTATATCTAGATCCCACATGTCTTCTTTGTCGGGGGTCCATGGTTCCAGAGGCTGGAAAAGCCGCTTGTCACGAGGTGGGTCCTTCCTCGTGAGCTGCAGGCGACGTTCCATGCGCTCAATACGTGCGAGCAGCTGCAAAAAGGGGGAAGACACGGGGAAAAAAACAAACAATATAAAACTCAATTTGTGATTAGCTGCAGACAAATCTATATATTTGTTTTAAAAAGAAGCTCAACATACTGTGTCTTTGTCTGCTTTGAGCTCATCTATCTCCTTGTCCTTAGACTGCAGCTGTTGTTGCTGTTGTTCAATCAGGTCCAGTTGTAAGAGGAGAATCTGCCGGAGGCAGTTGGCCTGTGTGTGGGGATTGGCGGGGGTCTTCCTGATGTTCCTCCACTTGCCCTCTGAGGAGAGTTCGATGGATGCTGTGCCAAGGACCCCAGGGACGACCCCCCTCCCACTGTCATCAGCACCAGCGTCCTTGGGGTTATTGTTCAAAACCATCTGAGGGTTTTCCATGTTTTCGACAGAGAGGGGTTTACCTTTCACCGGGGTTCCCTCACCCCCCATTGGTCTGACTGGGGACAATACCCCCACAGTTTTATTGTCTCCTTTAACTACTTCTGAAACTGTGGCAGCGAGGGAAACTGTGCTTGTCATGTAATTCTGGTCTAATTTACTGGATTTGCTCGGGCTCTCGCCCCCCTGTAAGTCCGTAATGTCTATAACAAAGTCGCGGGACTCCCTCTTCAGGCTCACAGGACCTACGGTGTCGGCTCCAATGTGCGTTTTGTCGAAGTGGAGTGTGTCAGCGGTCTGCTTGAATCCTGTGTGTGGAAACAGGGTCGCTCTCAGAGTCATGACCACGACTTTTCATCCTGCAGACGGTCCCCATGTGAACTCAGCAGCCGCTATTCTGTAAAACAAAAGACAAAGAAGTCATCTCGGGTTATTGATGGCTGAAAATGCGTCTGGAATAAAAGTATGCACCAACTACTTATAATTGGACATCCCATAGAAAAAGCCTCCAGTGTGTGTCTAATCCTCCAACATCATGCTCCTAAAAACGCCCGCAAGCTAAGCTAACCTTACATTACGCTGCAGTACCAACACATTACGGATTGAAACTAGTCCTGCTAGGAATAATTGAACACTGTAGTGTATGTGGGTACATATTACAGCGTCAGGGTTTCACACGGGGACTCGGGAGTGGCTGTGTAGGACGCTGGCAGCAGCCCTCTCCTCCATTTTGGTTCTCGCGAAATCACGAAAAACAATAACAGCTAGCTAGCGGGCTAAAGCTAACCAGCTAGTTTCAGCAGCGAGACGACGCGTCCGGGGAGAGGCTGCTGTAGTGACCTGTCGTAATATTTCTACTCGGAACAGACGTATTTTTACGAACAAGTGAATGTGTATTTTGGACCTACCTCGTCTACAATTGAAGACCACCTGCAAGTGCCTTCATGTTCCCTCCTCAAGACTTGTTTTAAAGCGCCGACTACTGCGCATGCGTAATTTGTTGGATGGCCATTTCTTGTGTTTTGGAGGTTTTTCATCAGAGGGAGGCAGCAGAGGGAGACAAAGACTGTATGTGTATTTATAATGAATGTTATTTGCACTGTAATTGAGTGTCTTACATTGATTCTGCTATTGTTACCTTGCACATTAAAGCCACTCTTCTATCACTGCCAGTTCATTTTTTGTTGCACGTTGTCCCATTCTCGCTCCTCTCCTTTACTGCCACCTACCCTTATGTAGAGAAAATATCCCAAACATAAAACATATAAAGCTATATACCAGTTGCACCACTTCAAGTTTGTACACATTATGAGAAGCGAGGCATGTAACAACAGGTAAGTATGAATTTAAGATTTAAAATAAAACTTAGAGGACAATAGATTTTGCTCACATTAGGGCTTTTGTTTTTTTTGTTAAAGAGTTTCTAATAAACATAAAACATAATAAAAAAACAAAAAAAAACAGTAAGTAGTTGAATGTGTCAACAGATGTCTTGTTCCTATAGTCTATGTCCACCACAGCTCAACATGATGATGATAAATGGCTGTAAATCTTGCAGATTTCAACTTGACATGACTAACTCAGGCTGTTGAAACCTCATACAAGATTTATATCTACTTTTAAAGTCATTTATGCACTAAATGACTGCGTGGATACAGTGTGGATTTTGTCCCCATCACAAACACATTAAAGATAATTTTTAATAATAAAATTTGTAAAATAATTTAATTTGTTTTCCGCCTCTTTCAGTGTTCATATGGGCATCTGACTGATGTTAGGCATATTTGTAAAACTGTGAACATCTTATGTTAATAAAGTTCATGGGGCTAAAAAAATAATAATAATTAAAGAATGGCCTGTTATATTCGCCAGGACGCCAGGGGGCAGTGCGGGGCGGCGTCGGTGACGTCAGATACCATGAGTACTTCCTGGTCTGTGACGTCACATATCAGGAAGTACTTCGGTTTTCTGTTATCAAAATGGAAACAATTGCACTAAACAAGAAATCGCTCTGTTGGTAGTGTAGTTATTTTTCTTATAACGTCAAAAACTTTAAACCGGACGCTATTCTTCTTGTTTTATATCTGGTACCAGACAGCAGCAACATGCATCGGAGAGGTGTCGGGGCGGGAGCTATTGCCAAGAAGAAACTGGCAGAGGTAAGAAAACGTTTCGGTTTTCCTACATTAACTCAACTTTAATGTGAGAAATGTTTTCTTATTTCACATGAGATGTTTGTTTTCCGTTCAGGCCAAATATAAGGAAAGAGGAACGGTTCTTGCAGAGGACCAAATCGTTCAGGTATGGGTGTGTTTGTTTGTCTTTGTACACGAATTCTTAACGTTACATCTGCAATGATTATTCGATCATCACATTAACTATTTTGATAATTGATTAAGCATCTGTGCTATTTTTTTAGGTAAAAATGTCAAACATTTGCTTGGCTGCAGTTTCTCTAATGTAAAGTTATGAGGCTTTTTTCGCATTAAATTGAATATATTTGGATTTGTTCAAAGCCATTTATATTTAACATTGAGCACTTTAGATTATATACAGTTGACAACAGCTGAGATTAGTCAATTGATTAGTAGGCAACTATTAAATTAATCACCAACTCATAATCGATAAATACTTTTGAGCTGTTTAATGAGAAGACATTTTCCAAATTCTTTGAACCACATTTTTTATCCCATGGATCTAGATACAGCGACCAGTCACAAGTATGTAGTTAAATTTGATTTAATCCCCATTATATTCATTATGCAGCTTCGCAAAACACTGTTTTTGTGTCACTGATTCACTAATGAGACACTAGATGGCAATAAAGTGACATAGATAAAGATAACATCTAATGGTGCCACCATTAAGTCCATTTTGTGACATAGTTGGTAAAGCCAAAACCTTTCTCTCTGGGCCAGTTTCCTCACAAGTCTTCACACAGTGTCTGTACAAAAGTTAATTAAAAGTTTAGCTACAAAACATAGCGAATCTACTATCAAAATTGCTAAATAACATAAGTTTGATGTATAAAACATGTGTTATGTCCTTTATTTTCTTATTCCTGGATTGTGTGCAATGTGATATGCTAAAGATAAAGTGGAGTGATAGATAAAGTGGAGTTTTTTTTATATTTTAAATAATCAATGAAAATTGTCTATTGTTTTCAGAACCATCAGACATCTATAAAGTCTATAACAGTTTCTGGGGTGTTTTTTTTCCTGACAGATGTCCAAGCAGTTGGAGACATTCAAGTCTCACCTGGAGGAGTTTGCCAGCAAACACAAACAAGAAATCCGCAAGAATCCACAGTTCAGGGTTCAGTTTCAGGAAATGTGCGCCACCATTGGAGTTGACCCACTCGCCTGTGAGAAAAACTGGGAATATATCTGTCAAATAAGAATGCATCCTGTCCCGTTTGTGGTGGTCAGGTCATGTGTTTTGAACTGAAATATAACTTTTAACTTGTTTTGTCTGCTTTATTTTACAGCTGGCAAAGGATTTTGGTCTGAGATGCTCGGAGTTGGTGACTTCTATTATGAGCTCGGTGTGCAGATTATTGAAGTGTGCCTGGCCCTCAAACACAGAAATGGAGGTTTGTAATTATGCCTATGAAAACTCTGTATATACATTAATATGCAATCAATAGAGTCATGAACACCGGCATGCTTATACATACTATAATTAGCCGTTGATGTGTTTTCTTTTAGGGCTTATCACTTTGGACGAACTCCATCAAAGAGTATTGAAAGGACGGGGTAAATACGCTCAGGATGTGAGCCAGTAAGTCCGCTTAATGTTCATGTATTATAGAATTGTCCATTTTTTCCTCAAGATTTATACAACATACCTTTGCAGTATTTTTTAGATTCTTTGCATGCAGTGTTATTTTATACTCATGAATCAGATGTAAGGTGTATGATCGATTAAAAAAAATGACAATGTGTGTGTCTTAGAGACGACTTGATGAGAGCCATAAAGAAACTGAAGGTCATGGGAAACGGTTTTGGGATGATCCCCGTCGGTGGTTCTTACCTGGTGCAGTCAGTCCCAGCAGAGCTCAACATGGATCATACTGTGGTTCTGCAGCTGGCTGAGGTAAGAGCAACCTCAGGGTTAATTATAGCAGGTGTCACAACTTTGTTTTGTTTTTTTAACCACAAATTCTGATTTGAAATTGATTTTTCAACACAAATTTATTATACTTGCTCAGTTTGAGTCAAATCTATACTAGCAGCATATATGGATGCTTTGTGTTTAATATGTTAAAGGCACACTCTTGTATTTTAAGGGCTGTTTCTGTTTCAGCTATAATGTAGGAAATAAGTAGCAGGTCCGTGTCCGATTGATGTTTGGATGTGTTCTATAATACCATTCATTCTTTCATTTTATATCTTGTCATTTTAAATAATAGAGGAGATCCTTCTCATGTTGAATCGTGTCTATCTAATATGATGAAGCCTGTCTTGATGAGTATTCTGATATTTTGTGCATGCGTGTTTGTTTTTGTGTCTGTTTGTAGAAGAAGGGCTACGTCACAGTGAGTGAGATCAAGGAGAGTCTTAAATGGGAGAAGGAGCGGGCTTGTCACGTCCTGGTGAGCACAGATCACATCTTGACATGTTGCAGAAGGAAAAAAAACGAGGGGTTAATAATAAAAAGGAATGATGGCTGAGTTCCATTTAGTTCTCAGTACTCACGTCTCACTGGGACTGAGTAGAGTTAAGCCCTTGTTAATGTACATTAGTAACACCTGTGCTGTGAAAAAGACCCTTTACATGACAGTTTAACTCCTTCCGCTCTCATATTTCCAGGATCACCTGCTGAAAGAAGGCTTGGCCTGGTTGGATTCTCAAGCGGCAGGAGAAGCGCAGTACTGGCTGCCGGCTCTTTTCTCCGAGCTGACGTCCCGTGACATCACGCCAGAGGAGGCCAATCAGATGACACCTTAAGGAACGACCTGGACTGTGGACAGCTTTGAGACGTGTTGGTAAACAAAATGTGCCTGACGGGGGCCGCTCATGTGATGGAGCTGGTTCATTGGAGCCAAACAGAAAGGGAGGGGCGGGGGGAAGTCCCTCCAAGATCATTTTCTGGACACAAGGAGGGGAACTTCCCTCATGGGGGATCTCCACAGAAACATCTATGCAATGAGTGCACGTAAACTGTTGCAGAATCACTGGAGGCAGCTTGCTTTCCCTCAGTGCATATGAAATGGAGATGTTTTGTTGTCTTAAAGGTCAATGTTTAGGGGTTTTAAGGATAATTCTCTATGTACAGAACATGTATTATTAAAATGTTTATGTAAAAACTAACTATAAAAGGCTGCATTTGACCTCTTTATTATATCAGCAGGAGCTTTAAATATGCTTACAGTCAGTTATTCATTTGCATTGATCATTTACAAAAAAAATCACTTTCTACCGACTGATATCACTCAACCTCATAACTCATCCTGTCATACACATTTTACAAATTAACAAAAACAGTTAAATAAACACATAAGTCAGTGTGATATGATTATAGAGCCAGTAAGTGCAAAGTTATACTGTATGAGTAAATGTGGTTAATTAAATATTACTTTATTGTAAAATTCATCCACTTTAAAGGACCATACCACTACTTCTGCATGTTTTATCATATTGGTGTCCTTAATGTCAGCTTTCAGAGATTTAAAATTTCCTTAACTAAAAGTCAATCAGTGTGTATTACACCTGTTTTTTTTTTTAAATGAAATTGTGTATGGATTAAGATTCAGTAGATTATTGGTAATGAACTCTGTATCAAACTCTTTAGTATCGGTGGAGGCTGGCAGTGATTGTTTACTTACTGTTTGATAGGATATTTCCTGATAAATCAGATTCCTTCACTATTTCTATTTAGGCACAGTAGGTCTGGTTGTGTTTAGACTTGGGCTGCACGATTAATCATTAAAATCATAATTTCTTCCCAGAGTTTTTCAAGGCAGCACTGCCGCTATTCCTCAACTCGACCGATGGGAAAACATCTTCACAACATGTGATACGAAGTGGGGGTGGGGGGACAATGTATTTCTCAAAGTAAGGCACAGAAAAAGTACTTCTGTGCAGACCTTTCAAAACGCAGTGCACTCTGAAAAGTGTTACAGTGCAATGATAAGATAAGTTATCAAATTAAACGAGGACACAATGTTCACTGTGACAGATTACATAACTCAAGCAGATTTTCTAAATGGCTCTTATGTTGGACACCACTGGATGCGCTGAAGGCAGAAAAAAAAAAACCTACTTGTATTCATATAGTCCCTTAAATCATCACCACCCAACGTGTAAGCCTCGCTTTTCAGCAACCCTCTGAATCCTGACTTTTGTCCCGGCAGCCCTCACAGCTCGTGGCCGTAGACGTGATCCTCGAACACGGACTGCTCCATGTGATCACAGATCATGGTGCAGAAGGGACACACTCTGTGACTCTGCTCGTGGGTGTCCAGTTCGTTCCGGGTGATGCCAGGGAAGCTCTCCTGGCAATGGCGACACACCAACAACTGCTGGAACAGAAATAGAGACCGCACATTAGAGATGGTAACAGAATAGGGACTGGATTATGTTTTAAAGTCCACTATAAAAATAAACTTTAAACAGCTGCGTCACTCTCAGGCTCTAGTGGGAATATCTAGTGAAGACAGAATTCTATTTCATTAATGTGTTGGGAGTTCAGCGTTGCTGACTGTTGCACGTTTGTTTCTAAATCAGTTAAAACACTGGTTCGTTCAGACCGCCTGTATTGTTAAAATAGAACTCGGGTCATAAACATGTAAAGGACTCTCCAGTAAACAATGAGATTAGAGAAGAAAATATAATAATTGGATAGAACATACCTCATCCTCTGGTTCTGCAATGCTCCCTACAAGAAAAGAAAAGCCCAGACAATTATAATAATACCAAATTATTCATTATAGCAAACAGTATTATCCTGTTGATGGCATTTCACTGTTTCTGTTTTTGTGAATAATTTATTCGGGTATACACATGTCTAGTAGGGGCAGTCAATATGGATAAAATCTGTCATACAAAGATCTTTCTCCAGGAATCCCGCTGGTTCCCAGACAAATGACCTCGACCTCCCTAAGTCACGTTGCATTTGAACAAACTTCCTGATGACGACTTAAAGATGGGTTTGAACAAACCTGCAAATTGACTTTGAGTTGAGATTAATTTGCCAGACAAACATTGCCAAGTTCAAGAATTATCTTCCATGTTCAACTATCAATCAATAATTTGCACTGTCACAATAATAATTGTCAATCAATCTGTGTCCTTTTAGTGATTTAAAAAAAAGTAATAAGATTAGATTAGAAATGGGCAAACACTGGCTTCATAAAAAGGGAGATCTGCTACTGTACAAAAAAGCTCAGTCATTCATTTGTTACACTAAGCAACTAGAATATTGTTATTTTCTTCTGTTGGAGCACCAGAATCTAAAGTCCATTCATCTCCATTGTAGCAGCATGACAGCAGAAGTCACTGATATCTCAGGTAACAAACACAAGTGACAAATGTTTTTGCTTTTTTCAGATAAAAAAAACAAAAAAACATGATTTTTCAAGTACTCACCCATGTTCTCATAGAGGTTGATGGACTGCCCGGCCTCCTGCTCTTGATGGTCATGGCTGGTTGAAGTTTCTGTGGCGGAGGAGGGTGGAGCTGTCTGGAGGTCGGCGTTGATTCTGCGCAGCTCCTCGTTACTGCCTCTGAGATCCTGACACAATAGATGCATTTGAGCGAACAAGTACCTAACGATGCGATCCTTTAAACCGAATGCAGAAAGGGTTTAGAATGTACCTGGTTTTCTCTTCTGAGGTCCTCGTTCTCCTGCCTGACCAGCGTCAACATGTGTTCGTTGTCCTCGATGGTGGTATCCTTATCGGCGATCATTTCATGCGCTTCTCTGAGTTTGAGCTTAAAACATAGGAGACATTTTTGCTTTCAACACAGGAGTCAAATCTGACTGACGGCGCGCCGCATGCACCGAAATCTAAACGCTGATTCTGAGTTCACCTCTTGTTTCCCACTTGTCCGTTGTAGCTGCTCGTGTGATGCGGCTACGCTCTCCAGCTGCTCCCTGATTTGCTGCAGCTCCGTTTCCAGAAACATAACTCGTTTCTTGGAGTTTTTGGATTCCTCCTCCTCCGCCTTCAGCTTCTCCTGAACTTCCTCTAGCTGGTGGAGCAGACTCTGATACTGTGCCTGAAGAGGACAGAGGACACTGGTTTGTTAGACAAGTCAAATCATTGTTTCTTTTAAAAACAACTAGTGCAGTGCCTGTAGGAAGTACCTATTCCTATAGAAAGGTGGAAGCTTAAGTAGATTTTTCATGTTTGGCCAAATGAGGGGGTGTGCCGGACTGTTACATAGTCTTAATAGACACATTGTTCATCGGGTAAGACATGGACATACATTGAGATAAGGAGACATGCAAATACAAGGATCTCAATCTACATATCAGTTTTTAAATTGTGCCGATAGGCCAAGTAAACCCGGACTTTTGATAAATCTTGTACTTAGTACTTTTTCCCGTATACTTTCATTATGTAGAAACGGGACAACAGAGCTTTGAATTGTAACTAGAGCACTGGGAAGCAACATGAGGAGGAATGTAGTGATACAAAGCTTTACACTCAAATTAAAGTGCTGCTGCTGGATAAAAAAAATCCACAAAAAAGGATATACACTGTTGTGCCAAGTCATATCTGAAAGCTGAGGTTGATCTGATACCTGAGACAGACACACACAGGCACTCCTTGCTTAATAGATAGACATCAGGCTATTTAAAAAAAAAAAAATCTTTCGCCCACCTTTAGATCATCATCTGGGCCGCTCTGCTGCAGTGTCTCCTGCTGGGACAGCCTCTTACACAGCTCCTGGTTCTCTCGCTTCACTTCCTCCATGTTTTGCGCGGCGTCTTTCTGCCACTGCAGCTCTGCAGCCAGCCTCCCCTTATCCTTCTCGCTGGACTGAAGGTCGACCTGGCAAAGGTAAAGGATTCATTTGAATGAAAGGAGAAAAGCTCAAACCCAAGTCTTTCTCATTTTCACTCATCAGATCTATGTACAACTGTTGCATTATTGTGTGTATCTTGATCCTGATGCAGTGCAACCGGATGGTAAAAATCAGAAGTTATGGTTTGTACTTCAAGGATAAGTCTGGTATTCTTTTTTTTTGTGTGTGATAAGAAGTTCGTCCCTTTAGGCTAAACACCCATTTCATACAACTAAACAATAAAATATGGATTTTATATCATCGTTACCATATGGCAACACCATGCAATAGAGCAGGGGGGTCAAACATGCAGCCTGAGGGCCAGAACCAGTGTGCTAAAAGGCCCAATCCAGCCCACTTGTAGAGTAATAGGAACAGGTCTATTTTTTAATTACTCATTAAATGTGAAGTCAGTGAGAATCTTTCAGGATTCAAAGGATAAAATATTTAAACTTTTGATTTTTAAATGGTTTGTGAAGCAGGAGGTAACTTCTGCTGCTTAAAAAACTAAATTTTGTTCAGAGAATATGTAATAACTGATAGATCATGTTGTTGAAATTACACTTTTTTATTATCTCATAGCATGGTGAACATGCAGCTCATGGCTGCACATTCACCTAAAGCACCCATCACTATGATTATGAGAATGATGACATGACGATGGGCGAATTTTCAAAAACGTTGAACTATCTCTTTAACATTTTAGGAAATGAATTTCCTTTATAAAAGGAAATTATATATCAGTATGATGTTTATGTACATCTTCATTAGGAACTAATGGGCAGTCAGAGAGTATTAAGAGATCCGATCTGAAATATGTGAGACACCAATGGAAGCACATTTGTCACATACAGGTTTTGGAACTTTGTCAATGCTTAGGAACCAATATTATAACAGTGTAGAAATAACATAGAAAACATGTCCCCTTTATTTTACTGCACAGCAAATAGATTTACCTGTAGAAGCTGCACGCTGTCTTTCATGTTGAACAGTTCCCTTTCGCTTTCTCTGAGTTTGGAATTAAGCCTTAAACCCACGGCAAACACGAGTTAATGGTCAGAAAACATATTGCAGCAAGTTGACATCTACTTTAATAATAATAAATAATAATGAACAAAAAAAAAAACGCAGATTTAACTCACTTGGCAATCTCATCACTTTGACCCTCAACCTTCCCCCTCAGCTCCTCACGCTCCTCCTTCAGCTGATTGATCTTCATCACAGCTCGATTATATTTTTCCTAAGTGTTGAACAAAAGCAAAGATGGAATAAAACAAGACTGATACAGGCAGAGTTTTTAATAGCACAAATATAACGGTCTTTACCCCCTTTTGTCTTGATGCTTCATCTAAACTTTGAGTGACTTTCTGCTGCTCAGCAGTGTTCTGTTGCTGTAGCTCCATCTGCTTTGTCAGCTGCACCAACATCTCCTCCTGGAATGAAACATATTCAAGGCTTTTCTCACTGATGCTGTAGCGCTGATGGTAAAGTGCTGTGAAAAGATAAAAGTGGGCCGGACACAAACCTTTACATGTGCGGTTTCTTTCAGTTGTTCCTGTAAGGTGTACTTCAGGTTTTCATTTTGCTCCTTGATTTGATCCAGTTCTTTCGCCAGCTCGGACTTTTCTTTATCTTTCTGTCCATTCTGCTCCTGTGGAAATCAAGCAGGCTGTATCAAAGTTCACTTCTTATTGATTTTCAAACGTGTCCCATTATCATGCGGACACTGAGTTGCATGAGACGAGCAGCAACCTTCAAGCTGTCGATTTCTTCCTGTTCTTTCTGCAGGGCTTTTCTCAAGGTTTCGTTTTCCTCCCTGATCTGATCCAGCTCCTTCATCATTTCAGCTTTCTCACGGATGCTCTGCTCAACTTGTTCCTAGAGTCAACAAACACCGAGTTAATACAAAGCTTTGTTTGTTTTTGAGAGACTTGTCTCTTCAATTTTTAACTCCCTCCCCCCCCAGAGGTCTAAAATCAATTCACAGCTAAAGTTTAAAAATGATATTCCAATATCTGTTATTTAATCACCTGTGTTGTGATCACCAGGAGGTCGTCGTCCATGCTGCTCTCCATGTTCTTCTCTACTGGGGTTTTGAAACAGAACGGGGTGCTGGCGCCTCGCACTTGGCAAGCGCTGTCGACATAGCAGAACTGGTAGAACTCAATCTCATCCTTCGGCAGGTAGTATTCTGACGGATGAAACGAGAATAGGACAGAAAGTGAAAAAAAAAATCAAGCAGCACTTGCGCCACCACTGAGCTGCCCTTGAACAAGGCCCTGAACCTCAGCTGCTCCGATGGCAGCAGCAGATCAGACTGTTTGTGCTGGGCAGCGTCCAAATGTGAATTTGTACAACTCTGTAAACGTGATCAGGGTGTTCCTGCAAAAAAAAAAAAAAAAAAAAAAAAAAAAAGGCTTCCTCTCAGTGAACTGTAGAAGATATCCACGTGATATGATGAACCCAGCTGAACTTTTAAATACATTTCTGATCAGAACAAATGATTTTTTTGTTTTTAAGATGTTGTACTAATGGTCGGTAACAGGATCTTAATCTTCATTTGGGCATCTGACTGCTTATTTAAAAACTGACTTGAAAAACTGTGAACCTGCCCTTTAATGGCACCGCCGCATGTCAGGACCCCTCAGATTTATTTTGTGACCCTATGGAGGGCCTGACCCCTAGGTTGGGAACCAATGAACCTAACCATTTATAGTAGTTAAAAGTAGCTCCACCTCAACATAGTAACATTCTACCACACATTGATTTATCACTATTAGCAATAGAATAATCTAATAATATCTTATTCAGAAATGATATTTATACATAATGTTATTATTTTATATAATTCTAAGACATATCATTATATAATTAGTAATAACAAGTACTTTCACATTTGATATTTTATGTAAATGTTTCACATACTATTTTTGAACTTTAACTCACTTTAAATAATGTGAATGCAGGGGTTTTACTTGTTACTTAGTGTTTTTACATTGCTGTATCGGTAGCTTTCTTTTCAGGATGGGACTACTTCTTCCAACACGGCTGGGTTTTAAAATATCTCACATCAGATACTGTGATAGATAGTGTCTGCCGAACCGAGGTCAGCTGAAAGGAAAACAAAACCTAATTCTTTCGTTTGCACAGAGGATCAGATACGAAGGCAGCGAATGTCTGTTGTATGTCAACATTTCTGAGCCAGAGTCACATTTTAGTCTTGTGACATTATTTATTCTTAAACAGTTTATATATGAGACATTCAGAGTGTTGAGAAGCGGGAGAATGTAACCAGACTGTTGGCGATGGCTGCACCAAGCTGGCGACACGCCCGTCTGTCTGTCCTGGAGGAGGAATCCCTCCTCTGTTGCTGTTCCTGACGGGTCTTCCATCTTCTTCTTTTTATTTTTCGGGAGTTTTTCTTTATTTGAATCCAGTGATATAGAATAGGGGGTGTTATATTGTACTGAATCTGTGATTTGTGACTTTGGGCTATACAAATAAAGTTACGAGACATTCAATTAATTACAATTTTAAGGAACTTGTACTTTACTTGTGTATGTTCCTTTCATGCTACTTGGCACCTTTTAGTCCTCTTCAATTATTTGTCAGCTTTAGTTACTTTTCAGATAATAGTTTACATAATATAATGTTAAACCTATGAATTATGCTGCATTGTTGAAGGGGCTGTAACTACTGACTACACTGACTAATCAATTAATCTATTGATTACTGAAATGATTAATCGATTAGTTGTTTGGTTCATAAAATGGTGGAAAATGTCCATCACTGTTTCCCAAAACTACAGATGGAATCTGTATCTTGCCTAGACTTTGGGCATTTTCTTCTTCTTCGATTATCAAAATGATTAACTAGTCCATTAATCATTGCAGCTGTATAATTTAAGCCAGTGGTTCCCAAACCGTTTGGCTTATGGCCTTTTACAAAAAAGTTTGTGTCTTTTGTCGGATGTATGCAAAAAATGCAACAATTTCTTGCATTGCATATATACAATTAAACTAAATATTGAGTAGAATTATCTAATTTCATTAACAGATAATTTAGCATATTTCAAGTTGTTTATTGTTTTTTCCAAATTTGGTTTATTTGGTCTTGTTTTAGGAAAACAAGACTAACACTTACTTTAAAAAAGATTAAAGATTGACTAAAATCTAGAAAAAAACTTGAAAATAAAAAAAATAAAATATTAAAATTTATTTTTTCAGTGTATGAAATGTCCAATATTCAACAAAAGGCTAAGATTAAAGAAAAGCTCATAATAAATTAATCCACATTTCTATCATCTTCAGTCATTTTATATATACAGCTTCACCTCCAATAGCTACAATAAAATTAAGCCACCAGTATTAAATTAAAAATTATTCATTTTAAAATAAAAAATAGTCATTTATAGCCTTATTTTCTGCAAAACAAGTAGTTTTATTTCTGAATATTTAGATAGTAATACTTCTATACTTTTAATTTCATTTAAATGCAAGACCTCTACACTACATTGTGGTGATACTTTTATCAGAGTACTTCTTCCATTGCTGCACTTTTCACTGGCTATGAGTGCACATGACGAACTAAAAGCACTAAAAGTTAAACTATTTCTTACCTTTAAAAACTGCATTCCTAGTCGCTGACTGCTGCCCCACCACGTCCAAACTTGGCTCCACCCATACAAAGGTATGATAATCCTTTGTTGTGCTCCACCCCACCTGTATGGGAAAGGTTCATAAAAACTCAAGAGATGTTCTTTAAATGCTTTTTACACACATTAAAGCAAATTCAGCACAGTTTTCCCACCTTAAAAATGCCCACCCAGTCCCTGGGGTTGGGCTGGAAGCCCTCGGCGAGGGTGTAGCAGCAGGTGACAGGCGTTGAGGGCAGGTACGAGTGCGGGATGTCAGTGAACACAACCTGGGAAAAGGTGTGTGCTGGAGAAACTGTTGCTGCTGCTGCTGCTGCTGTTACTGCTGCGTCAGTGGAGCTCTCCATGCTGAGCTGCAAGTAAACATATGATGAAATGACATTTCATGGGTCTGACTGAGGACAGCAGGTGCCACAAGCTGGCCTGATGTGTTATGATAGAAAGCAACACCAGTGTTATACAGTATTCTGTGACAAATCAGATCATGTGACCTGAATTTATGGAATATAACAAATATTCTTTTTTATAACATTCAATTGGCATGCTTGTAAAATGTACATCACTTTCTGTTACACTATTATAGGAAAATGACTAATGTGTTGACTAAGATATGTAGATGAGCTGTCAGTGCTCTACACTACAGTTTTGCCATTACAAAACAAGTTCATATATATAGTTTTAGTACAGGCTCACATATTTTGTTTTAACAACTATCAAAATGTGCCACACTGTTTAAATACAATGGTTGGTAAGTTAGTTAGTAAACATGCCAATTACGTATTATAATCATATCTGCAGTGGTCACATATTCTAATGAGCAATAGAATAAAGAAACACCTGTTTTGTTTTGGTTTCCTTTTGTTTTTATGTTTATGCGCACTTTCGTTTTTTTCCCGAAGACATCCCATAATCAACTCAAAAACATTTTCATAAGTAATCATAAAACAAGTCCCTTCATCCAGAGACCACAATTAATCTGTTCTAAAACTTTGTTGTAATACAGAAAACGAAAGTGGCCTAAAAAGACCGCACCCGAAAGGGTGTTAGATGTTTTGCGCTGATACACAATAGTGTCTCCGTTCGTGGCATGGTAATTAATCACCCAAATTAACGTTGAAATGCTCGGATTAAAAGGTTAAACTTACATATTTGCTGCCACTTGTCACAACACGACCGTCAACACCGACAGAAACTGCTGCTATGCTGCCTTCAGGTGCGCCTCGGACATTTACGCAGCTGGGCTCATAAATGCGACATACGATATGAGGGCTTTATTTTCGTTACATAACAACACTGAGCGGACTTTAACAAGACCAAACATCTCTAAATAATAATTAAAACTCTAAATAATAATAATTAAATTGGATGTTAAAATAGAATGTCATATTTATGAAGAACATGTGTTATTCAATTCATAATTACATTTTTAAAATAAATTAGTAAATGGGCATTTGGGTCGTTGGGCTAAATATAAAGGCTGTCTCATCCTGAGTAGCATAAATAGCTAAACGTGACTTCATTCCTGTCAGACAAACTTTGATATCTGATATTTTTACGTGGGCTCAAAAGACAAGACGGTAATGGGGCGTTTACGTTTGTACGTGAAGGCATCATACCGTGTGTTATGGTCACGGGCTCGTGCGTGTGTAAAGTGCATTGTGGGAATTTAAGTCTCGCTTTTGAGTGCACGTGTTCCTCGCTCCCGCCTCACTTCTGGTTAGCTCGTGATGGGAACGCGAGAGGGAGCCAAAACCCTTTAAAGTAATGGCACTGGTCCTCGTGCTGTAAACAATATTCTTTACGCTCTATAGTTCAGGTTTTTATAATAAAATGTAATTTTAACCAAAGTGTTTTGTTGTTTGTCTCTTTCACAGCAAGAGAGAAGACAAAAGTAAGTAAATAAGAGAAGCCAAATGAGGATTCAGGACGACGGAAAAGTGAAAGATTATTATGCTAATTTACCACTAATCGTACCACAACGTTAATTACCACACTTATATTGAATTAAAACAGTGACAATAAAAATGAGCTTAACTTGATCTGGAAATTGCAGCTGTCTGACCTTTGTACAGCAGTGGTAATGATCGCCAAACTTACTCAGTGGATAGGCCTATATTGTGGACATTATTATCATTATTTTAACTCAATAGACCTAAATGAACGCCAAACTATATGTATTTGGGTAGAGTAGCCCCAGAGACCACAGAGTTTAACCTCACCACAGGCGCCGCCGGTTCGAATCCCGCATTGGACGGAATGTTCCTCCATTTCATTCCCCCGTTTCTGTCTCTCTCCACTATATTCTACTAATAAAGGCACAAAAACATAAAAGACATTGAAAAATACATATGTCCAGACTTTACTCTGTACTGCACTAATACTCGTTATTCTGCCCTGTGATCTACTATGAAAACTTATTTTAAAAAATTATATAAATGTATGATGTACAACATATTCTTAATATAAAATAGCTGCTCTGGTCTCTAAAGACTCCAAATTGTGGGTGTGTCAGTGGGGGCAGGTAACATCACAAATATATCACATGACATCACAAAGTCAAGGAAGTACAAATGAGCTGTGAATCAGCAACGTTTCTAAATCCAGGCATTTCTCTGTTTTCCTGAGTATTTGATGCATAATAGAGTTTTTATATAACCCTTAGACCTTTTCTAAAATAATAATGAAATTACATGATATTATTATTATTATTGTGTCCAACAACTGCAGGGAATTTCAAACTAGATTGAAGGAAAACCTTATTAAGTGTGACTTATTTAGTCCTTGCTCTGTAACCATGGCAACTCATGCCTCAGTGTGTCAAGGATAGTCGACTCATGCAGACTCTTTGAAGGCAGTTCCATCTGATGTCTTTATGTGCTCACATCACTTTTGTTATGTGTTCACAACCATAAGAGAACTACGAGGTACCTTTACAAACCTATTTAATTTAATAGACTATACATTTTGTTTATGGTCGCATTTATTCTGGATTGGTCTCTGAGGCTATTTAAAAGCTCAGCATTTGTAATTTAAGAAATAAAACTTTGCCAAAGTTTTTTTTTAAGTTATTTATTCATTCTTTCAGTCACTCATTTTGTTCAAGCTGTGAAGACTAAATTAAAGTGAAACAAGTCTAAACGGCCTCCTGCTGTTTTTAAAAGTTTTAATAATCTACTCAAATCTAGTTAATTTAGTTCATAGTTCATTTAGTTCATCTACTCCATGTATTTAGACATGTAACAGGAGATTTCAAACTCAGGTGCTCTTCTGATTCGAGTGACTTCATAATCTAAAAAAGAAAAAAGTTACCAGAGGCTCTCTGAGATTTGAAAAAAAAAGGTGGACACCATTTAAGGACAGTCCTCCAAAGGGAAACCTTTTGGATCAGCAAACTGAAGGCAACCTTATGGACATTAATTTGTTGTTTCTGTTAGATTATTATCATTTTTCCTTTTGAAATCGATTGTTTTGTCTTTCTCTCTCTTTCTCTTTTGTGTGAAGTCAGTGTTAGAGACATATTAATTAATGATGATCTTTTTTGTGTAACTTACTAGTTGTCAGTCACCTGGTGTGTGACATAACAGGAAGGCTCCACCCACTGAAGCACCTAGTGGTGTCCATTTTAACTTTTGTTCTACTCCCTATATCTATGCCCTGATGAAAGCCAATAATATCTTAAAGCAGGCCCATGTGCTTTTGAACATAGTCTTGCAATATTATATTAAACGCTATTTTATTTTTATTTTTTTTACATTTTTCAAATCTTAGAGTACCTCTGCCAATTTCTTTCTGTTTTGGTGCAGTTGATATTTGGGTTACAGCCCAACATAGACAAGGTTTCTGAGTTTACAATAAAATGACAATTAAACAAGAGTAATTATTTATATGTTTTAGATTCTATTTCCACTCTGCTTTTAAACAATCAACACACGATAGTGATTTTAGCTGCATTTTGATTGTGCAGTTTATATTATGCCCAGTGACAGTGTGATTTTACACTCGGATTCACTACAGCTCAGAATAACATGAGACAACTGTGTGATTGTCTAAATTAGTTGACGTTTATTCAAGCTTTTTTCAGGCTTATATATATATATATATATATATATATATATATATATATATATATATATATATATATATATATATATATATATATATATATTGATATATATTGATATATATTGATATATATTGATTGATTCTTTAGCTAAATTGTTGGGAAACCCCTTAGGGAGCACCTGTGGCTCATCCTTTTCAACCTTTCTCGTCGTTGAGCCAACCAGCCAATCAGAGACCAGATCCTCACATCCCCGTGGCTCGTGATTGGCTGACAGCGGAACTGGCACCGCTGCAGGGATGCGCGTGAGTGAGTCATGTTTACGTTCATGGTTTCAGCTCCAATGAGACTACACACGCGAGCCGACAACAACACCAACAACAACCGGGAAAAACAAGCTGCTGGCTAATGTTTCTTGTTTACAAGTGGAACCACTTTTTCTTAACGGTAACTTCTCGTCTACGGTGTCTGTAGCCGTTAAAAGTTGTTTAAAGTCGGACGGAAGTTAGTATCGCTCGGGTTTACGGAGGAGTCAACATTCCGTTACCATAGCAACGGTCCAGCGCTATCATAGAGCGCTATATATTAAGTCGATTTAGTTACGACGTTTTGCGTGATATTCAGTGTAAAATAAACAAAACCCATGAAACTGAACTTAAACACACCAAAACCGAGTCGCTAATTACATAACCTATCGATTAATACAGGATACGTGCACTCAGAGACGTTGTAATGTTATTTTTGTGGCTCTCGACGAAATTAAAGTAAGTTTGTGTATCGAAAAGAAAACCACCTAATGTTCTACGCATGGGGATTAATATGTTTTTTACAAGAGAGATTAATTTAATTTTCTTTCTCCAGATTTACATTCATGGCGTTTTAAAGGGTGGAAAATCCTTGGGGTGATTTTACATCGTAGTGACACATCAGATTCTGAGCCCTCATACTGTACTATAATAGTGTGTGTAACAATAGTGATGGTAACAGCAGTCAGTAGGCCACTTCAGATTGTGGAAGCTGTTACAGCAGAAACATGGTAGATTTATTTGTAGCTGCAGCGAGGCTCAGTAGTTTTTTATCACTGAATCTAGTGTAATCTGAGGGGTCACATATTTCTGTGCAACACTGGCAGCTGCTGGAGCTGTAAGTATAGCCTAATAATTATTTTCATTACCACTATGTGGCAGTGAGCCACAGGAGGCTGCAGCCAGGGCAGCACCGAGTGTAGCATCACATATTAATCACCTCATTCTCAGTTTCAGACAGCAGGTGATAACCTGCTTCTTAGTCAAGATTCTGCAGTAGGATGTTGACATCATGGGTGCAAACGATATATTTTTTTTAACTCGAGCTTCATATTGAAGGAATTATTTGTACAGGAAGGAAGAAGTGAAGACTGCTTGTGGGAAGATCAGAAAGAGCAGGTGGTTTTCTGTATCTTTAATTTTAGCTCTGCACCAGGTTACATTGAATATTAATTAGTTTCCTAGTGGAATATAGCCTACTTGTTCTTTTTCTCTAGGGTTATCTTTGTTATTTCAAGTCAGTAATGTTTATCGTTATAAGGTCTTTATCGTACATGTGCATAGCCTACTTTATTTTACATTCAAGACAATTAGATCATATAGTGACAGAATTAGATTAATTTAGCATGTTTGTAAACAGGGCTGAAAACCTTATGTTAAAAAAAGGGATCTGATTGTGTAGAACATTATTAAGCTTTTCTTCTTTCTTAGTAAAGTTCCTACCCTTGTTTAATATCTCATCTTAAAAATACCCAGTTGTCACATTATATTATGATTGGCTTGCACTGTAAATGTATGAGTCGTGTATCCCTGTAACCTCCAAATGCACATACAGTGACTACGTGCCAATTCAGCAGCCAACTTTAGAAGTGGAGCCGAAGCAGGTGATGTTTAAAGCATCAACAGACAGACAAAAGGTAGATAAGTGACTGGAAAAGGTGTAGAGTGTCACCTAATGATTAATGAATGTTGATTGACTGATTAATCAATCAAACGGGTCACTTTGTTCTTTTCTTCAGCTTCATTAACATTCCACGTTGATTTAATCTGGTCAATATCCTTTAGGTGCCACCACAACTGGGAAACAAAAGATAGTCCTGTTTGTCTACTTTCTTTTTTTCCTGAATGGTTTGAGCGTGACCTCTTCTAGCTCTGCTTTATTTTTAATGATCCAAGACGGAGCTTCATCTGAAGGTGCTCCGTTTCAGCTTGGTGAAGAGATCGATGTGCTGCCTGCTCACCACACGCTGCTTTTCAGCACAGATTTAAATTGAACAACTCGAGTAGTTGAAAAGCACTTCTCCTATTTCAGTGAACAAATATCAGGGATTATCGCTCTCCTCTTGCTCCCTGCTGAGGACTCCTGCGTATTTTCTCTCCATCTTGTAATGACGGCTCAGGTGTTGGTCCCCACAGTTTCTAATTTGTCACCAGATCCATCGCTGGGCTTAATGCTTGAGTGTGTAAATCAATCTGAACTGAGCCATCCGTGTGATGATACAAATATACTCTGTTGTTTTTTTTGTTTTTTTTGCTTTCCAGAGACAGACAGTGTACAAGGTTGAGATGCGGCTCGTTGGTTTGTCTACCGAGGGGTGTGATCGCATCTTCAAGAGCTCTTGAAACAAAGACTCCTGTGTCAAAGAGGTTCAGCAGGACCGGAGCAGCTTTCAACACCTGGGTCCTCACAAATGTAGGCTTAATGGTGCAGGTGAGTCGTTTCTTAAAATGTTCACTTTAAGTTAAAACAGTTTTATAGAAGTGCTGATTCTACCTTCTGGTCCTTTTGGAAGCTGTAGTTGTTTGTGTTTTTAAACGTTATTGCATTATAGTGAGATATGTTTCTAATAATTTATGTGTACCCTTTCAAAGTAGTTAAACATATTGTTACATTCAATTTAACAACCTCAAAAATGACAATGACAGTGACAAAATGACAAGAAAGTTGAATCAACACCTCTCTGAAACAACTTAAACACAATCTGAACAGCGTAACCTTAATGAAAATGGGACTTATAAGCTGTGAAATGAAATATCGTAAAATAGTAGTATTTATATAAAATTTGCTATTTTAAGTTATCTATATATATCTCGATATATAGATAGACAGACAATTTGACAATTTGAAAACTATTTTTATATATAATTTTATGAATTCATCATTTCTTCCAGGTTCTTTTTTGCTTTTAACCTCCGTAGCAATAAGAGATAGATGTTATAAATTGTTAATGTCTCCTGTTAAGAGGTGGTTTATGGGTTTAGTGCAACAGTTTGTTGTTTATGAAGGGAATTAGATGCGTAAGTGGTGTGTCTGTCTCGTTGAAGCATGAATGTTGAATGTTGCGTAGTGATAATTAACAACTGACAAAGTCATTCGAACAGAGTCCGGTCATTGTTCATCGAGGACAGATAATACAAAGGTGTTATACATGTAGCTGGTGTTGTCCCGCGCTGAGAGAGGAGCTTGGTGAAACCCTCTGCAGGACTGTAACTGGATCCGGCCTGAGGTCACTCAGCGGGGTGTCTCAGCCCAGTGTAAAGCTCACAGTTCAGTTGCCGGATTATCCAGATCATTGGATCAGAATACAGTTACCTAGCACCATAACCCCCCTCCTACAGAGGACCGGGGATATCCCTCCTTACTGCCACCACCACGCAGACCCACAGTAAACTATCACGATCATTACGAGCATCGTTACCTTGACCTCACCTTCACCCTACAAGACACCAGATAGGATCCAGAGGCGACCAGCTGAGAGGACGCAGGCCACAGTGGTCCGGTCACAGTGCAGACAGACGTTTACAGAAGGAGAACACACAGGCGGCTCTAAACTCACCTAAATGATGCAGTTTTAGTTTTAATCTTCAAATATCCCCTCATTAATGATGAAAGGGGCATCTCAGTTCCTTCAAAGTAGTCAAACTTAAAAAATGCTGTGTGAAAAAATAGGAAAAGTCTAGGGTGGTGTGGGGGTTGTTTTAAAAATGATATGAGTAGTCAATTAGTCAATCAACAGAAAAAAGAATCCACAACTGTTTGGTCAATTGAGTAATCATTTAGCTAATTTTTTAAAGCAAAAATGCCAGCCATTCTGTTCCATTTTTCTATGCAAAATCAGAACATTGGTTTGATATAACAAGGCCCATTCATACCCTACATGTGTCAATTAGGTCTGTATTTCTGTCTGTACATTCTATCTGTTACGACCTTCATGCCTCTGTCCACTGAGGTACGCAATATAGACTATTTCCTTTTGTTGTCAGTGCTGGGTGCTAATAGCTGACATTAATAATAATGGTGACTTTCCAGGAGACAATATTGTTATATATACTTTGCAAAAGAAGAAAAAATGAAAAATAAAATAACCAGCAGTGGAATGTGAGGCCACTAAACCTCAATCGACCCTTTGATGGGAAATTTTGAAGTTTGCTTTTTATTACATCTTCATAAAAAATGTCATAAAAAAACTCCCTGATCTCATCAAAACTATTGTATATCTGTTGTTTATCCCTGTGTTTAGGACAAACTGCATCATAAATGAGAATAATGACCTGCTCAGTCCTCAAATGTTGCACGTTTTAGACTAAAAACTCAATAGCAACACCACTTTTTCCATTGGTATTGCTCTGTTTCATCCGTAGTCATAGGCTCTGTAGTTTTGTGTCAAAGTACGGATAAAATTAACAGATGGGAGGTGTACCTGTCATTTACGCAGGGTATATATTAGCCTTAAGATGACAGCTTGTACTGTGAGAAACTGGAAATTAAATTTACTTTAAATTCTAACAAATTTAACTAATTTCTCATATCTTATAGGCCAAATGATTCATCTAGAAAATAATTGCTGATGAAAATAATCGTTAGTTGCAGCCCTTGACAGTAGGTTATGAAATGCTTAAGACATGCAGAATGTTGTTGCTGTCTTAGACAGTGACTGGACATTTGTTGAAAAGATATGTATTCATTCTGAGACTTCAACGGAGTTTACTGAAAAATGGGTAAAACCAACATCTTAAGGAGATGCTTCTCAGGCCCTGAATGCAGAGTTGCTTCCATCTGGTGAGAGATCCTTTGCAAAGTCCAAAGGATGCAAACTGGGGGAACTAGATCTCTGCATCTGTCTATTATGTCTATTATGCATATGTCTATATTTTTTATCATTGAGGTTACTTCTAAAGACACATTTTAACATTCACAACTTGCTATGGTGGTTGCTGCTGTTTTCCTTACACCTTTGCACAGTTTTCCGTTGTATGGGTAGTGCTGGCTTGTTTGTAATGTTCTGGGGTTGGTTTTGCACTGTTTGAAGAAGCCAAAGAGACATTTGCACTCAGGTGGACGATAAAGTTAAATTGAATGTAAACTGAATTAAAAATGCATCACAAAGACCCCAAAGTTTGTATATACGACTATATTTTAATATTATATTATAATATAATATATCATGTTAGTGTAAATTTGACCTCACTTAGTCAAGTCTTAGACTTGGGTTGACAAGCAGGTTGATTTCGGTAGCTTTTCTGCTTTAGTCGCCGTTGCCGTTAATCCCTCCCGCTGTCATCGCTGTGTGTATCGGTCCAGCCACAATAACTCTTGAATTCCAGTGTGTGACAATGTGCTGACAGCCAGAGCACTCACCTGATGAGAGAAATGGAAACGGAAACATGATTCCTTGTGTGCACTTACAGCATGTAATTTGTTCTGTTTGATTGAATTTCATTGTGAGGCTGTACAGCACATCTCATTAAAAAACATGTAGATGAGTAAACGAGTGTCGGAAAATGAAATGGACATAATTTGCTTGTTTTTATTTGTCTACGCTATCACATAAGCTTTTTTTTTCCACATCTGCTCATAACCAAATGAGCACATTTTTCTCTGTGCGCATCCAGGATGGGTTTACCTGCAGACAGCCCAGGCAGAGATGATGACACACGTAAATATGAACAGCAGGGAGAAGGAGAGGCGGAGGGAGAGAGCCAGCCTGAAGCCCTGCTCCGCTCCCCTCTAGATATCAACAAGAAGAGGAGGAAGAACAAGAAGAGGTACTTCAACGCTGGATCTCTTCCATTTGTACATCTACAGATATTTTTTTATTGCGGGTATATTACGATTTTATAACAACAGGCTCTTAAGTTTTTCTTTTCTTACTTGCCTTATTCATTTTGGAGAAATAAAGATGAGCGTAATGACACGAGCGTAGGACCTTGCAGCAAAGCAGATGTCTGTCCCTCTTTCTTTCTCTCTTCTCTTCCAGATGACTGTGGGTCAACCTCACCAGCTGCAAATATGAAAGTGGTATGTTTGGGCCAGAGATCACGGAAACATGAGTGACTATTATTCAGTCATGTAGCACAGTTATCTACGTCAAAGTATATAGTCACAAATCTTCAAGTCTGTCTTAAAACATTAGTCCGGTGCTCCAAGGAACATTCAAAACCGGTCTTTCTTTCTGTAGCCATTCCTCTTGTTCATACCTAAACACATTCAACTTCAATACATTCATACTGGCCTTCAGAAATATGATTATTGTATGGCATCAAGTTAGAAAATCTCTCAGAGAAACTACTCTTTCTCTGTCTTCACTCCAATATTGAGGAGTGACTCCTTTCCACAAGGAAAAGTAGATGAAGGGTTTAAATCTTGGGCTATGAAGGGGCTGGGAAAAATCTGAGATTCTCAAAGGGTGCTGATGACATTAGAGGAAATAGTTGATGAAATTAATATATCCTGTAAACATTTACTTTAAAATATTTGTAGAAATATCATTAGGACACAACGAAATCAGATATTAGACATCCCTGAAGTTTTACCTATCTCTAACTAATGGAAATAAATTGTTTTTGGAGGGGTTTAATTTCAAAAATGTATAAATGCCAGTAGAACAGCTGGGGCCATGGAGAGAGGATTTACAGACATCTTGGTGGAGGAGTGGGATGAGGCTTGTACTAACAATCAATCGGGAACTATTCCGGATACTTGTATCAAATGTGGAAATGGAAAGATTCAAGTAGCCTTGATTCATAAGGATTTATACAGATAAAATAGTTCGAAAAATAAAAATACAAAAATTATTAATAGATAGCATATTAATTGCATATAGAGTAATATCTCTATCCTGGAAAACACCAGAAGATAAGGAATTAACAAATGAATTATATGGCACTCTCTCCTTAGAGAAAATCATCTGCACACTAAAACTTCAGGAACATAATTTCCCATCCATTCCATATCTGGGACCCCTTCATTTCTTATTTATCAGGCACAAACTTTTCACATCTAATGGAAGAGTCTAATAAAGACTTGTGAACAATAGCCCTCTGTGATACTTAATTTGGTAAAAATATTGTGTATTTCTTTTATCTATCTGTTTATTAATTTCTCTTATATACAATGGATTATATATATTTTGAACCCCAACCAAAAATTGGAACAATTGGGAGGGTGGGGTGATGATGACATGTTTCTTTAATACATGTCTTATAATGTCATAATGCTGTCTTTTTAGTGCAAAAGTTTTGTTACAATCCTGTTACTACAGCAGGAAACATCATCTGTCAAGACTCAATGAGGAATATTTTACATAAAAATAATCTGTGGGAAATATCCACTTTATTGGACGAACTCAAATGGCTGATGCCTCATATTAGCTTCACATACACTTTTGAATACACTGGAGGACCGTGGACTTGTCAATATGAACAGGAGCAATGATTACAGCAAGAAAAACTATTTCAACGTTCACTCTGGCTCTTGACTGTTTTAACATTGCAACATTCTAGTAATTTATATTCTACAGCCACTTTAGTCATGTGGAATGAATTAATTGAGTAAAACAGACTATATTGAAATATCAGAAGCACAAAATATAAGTCAAACTTATGTCATCTTATGTTTATGATTAATCTGTAGCTCCTTCATGCATAACATCTTGATTCTTTAAAAACCATGCACTACAATAATAAACACACACATGCGAATAGCAGTAAATGTGCTCGTCATTGTGTGTTTTTCTCAGTGCGTCGTGCTGCTCGTAGATACGGCCTCAGAGAGGTGGGGGAGGGGGAGGACTGGACGCTGTTTTGGACCGACTGCTCCGTGTCTCTGGACCGCGTCAAGGACATGAAACTTTACCAGGTATTTCCCCGCTCACCCTAGCAATCGCATTCCTTCACTTAATCCTTCAATTTCAATCTTAAAGGACTTAATAAAACAGTTTCAATAATTCAGTACTGTAGTGTAATTGTCTGGTATCTCCATTTATCTAGAAATGAATCAGAAGAGACCGACAGTCACTCTACTCTTTCAAATTCTACAATTTTTAGATGTCAATTGAGGATTTCATCCTCGATGTGCTTAATAATGAGAAAAAATATCAATGTCTATGGAGATTATGAGAATTTTTTTTTTCAGGGCACAGAATTTATGCCTCATAATATTTTTTCAGCTCAAGCAATCATTTCTTAATCTAAATGGGTAATTCGGAGCAGTTCAGCAGGTCATGACCATTGTACCACAGTCTTCTCTTTGAATATCGGTCTTACACATTAAGATATACAACCTAGTGGCAATGGTCCTTACATGCCCACAGAATGCTTCTGATATAAACAGTTGTGTCATTTTTCTTTGCAGAAAATAAACCATTTCCCAGGGATGAGTGAGATCTGCCGCAAAGATTTACTGGCAAGAAACATGAACCGCATGCTCAAGCTTTTCCCCAAAGACTACAACATCTTCCCCAGGACGTGGTGCCTTCCTGCAGAGTCAGTCCGCATTACGTTTCCCTTTGGCTTAGTCTTTTGCAAAAAGTGTCTTAAGATGCTAATTTATCCAACCGTTCTTACAGTTACAGTGACTTCCAAGCTTACACCAGGGCCAAAAAAAACAAGACATACATCTGTAAGCCAGATACAGGTTGCCAAGGCAAAGGCATCTTCATCACCAAATCAAGCAAAGACATTCAGTCTGGGGAACATATGATCTGTCAGGTTTACGTTTCCCGGGTGAGGATCTGATCTGAAACTGTACACACACACACACACACACCGGCTGATGTTTAAACACGCTTTTTTTATTCCCTCCCCCAGCCTCTCATAATCGACGGGTACAAGTTTGACTTGCGTATCTACGTTCTGGTGACGTCATGTGACCCGTTCAGTATATTCATGTTCAAAGAAGGACTGGCTCGCTTCTGCACTACAAAGTACAATGAACCCACACACGGCAATGTGGTGAGCATCACTCCATCATAAATCTGGTGATATTCTGTGTTTTTCTTATTATAGATAAATCTCAATTATTGGTAGTTAATATATCTTAGAAATCAAGTGTCCAAAACTATTAAAAATGCATGAATGAGTATCTCTCTTTCACTGGTTGACATGTTCTTTCATTAGCATAAACCCACACCTCATTTTTTTTTACATAATCTGATACAACACAGCGCCCAGCTGTTTAGGGAAATAAAGGAGCCTTTTTAAAAATTGTGTATTTCTACTTCCATTTCAAAAATGTATTTCTTCAGGGTACAGTGTGTAAGATTAAGCAGCATTTAGTAGAACAGATTTGGTTGACCTGGAATATAATTTTTCATTAATATATCCACCCATCCGTTTTCTATTCTCAGTTAGTCCTTACAGGGGTCTGCTGCAGCCAATCCCAGCATGCTTTAGGTGAGAGGCAGGGATACCAGGGGGCACACACACCATTCGCACACAAATTGAGTTTTTGGACTGTGGGAGAAAGATTGAGAAAACTCACACAGCCACAGTGTGGAGTTTTCATGTTCACCAAAGTCCTTGAACCTGCATCGTTCTTGTTGTAAAGGCTACAGCGCTACCCACAGCCCATCCCCATTAGTATATACTTCAAGAAAAACAATTGTGTTCTTATTCTCTTATTGTCTTCTTCTTCATGAAACCCGCCATATTGCACCTCTATGTTTTTAAAGGAACCAAGAAAGGATAACTCAAACAGTTGCTCTAGAGACAGCCACTGTAGCTTCAACACTCAAGCTGCCACCTCGCTATTAGATGTTACTAGAACTACACACTCACATTTACATGACACTAAAAAAAAAATAATTATAACTGGACAACTGAAGTACATGTAAACCATTACTCTGATTAATATCAAAGTTCTCCATCTCCATTTAAAATGACAAGATAATGCAATTGGACTTAGGTTTTCTCTAGCATGTATACGTTTTAATTAAGTTAAACTAGACAATGCATGTGTGCATGCTCCCCCCCAATACACGAGTGATGACACGAGTAAGGTGTACATTAGATATGAAATGAAAACAAACGTGATTGTAAACTGGGACAAAGACAGAAGTTTGATCAGATGTCATTGTACTCGAGGCTGAGTGACAATAAGAGAAATACAACATAATGTTAGTTTCATCATCTTAACTTAAAGAAAGTGATCATTAGTATCCAGTTACAATTAAAACCGATATTTGATAATGTCATGTTAAATAGCTTGAATCATCATGATTAACGGTGTAATCGAGTACTTTAAATACCAAAATAATGAGAACAATGAAGCATGCAATGAATTCCAACCATATAGTTGACGCATGCTTCAGTAAAACTCTGTAGTTCATGTTCTTGGTTTCAACGTTCTTATTCAAAGACAAAAATGAAACACGATAAAACACAATAAACTAGTTCAACATGAGCACAGTTAAAGATTATTGTTCTCTTCAGGCACAGAAGCTTCAGCTAAATTAAGTAACAAGCACACCCAGCTTGTTACACATTTCAACCATTTAACCAGAGCTGGTAGCAGCCATTATTGGTCCTAATCAAGGATACTGAAATTAAACATTAGAGCCGTTTATTCTATGAAAATTGAATAGAGCAACTATTTCTCCATTCTATAATTGGCTTTGCCAGCCAGCCTTGGATAGACACCTAGATAAACCAGGTAGATACATTTATATTTGTTCTCTTGTCTGTAATATTTCCTTCTTCCCTTGTCAGGAGGATGTGTGCATGCATCTCACCAACTACTCCATCAACAAACACAGTGAGAACTTTGTCCGTGACGAGGACACAGGCAGCAAACGGTATAAAAATACTGCAGATGATGAGCCTGTGTTGTAATTATTAAGGCTCTCAAATGTTGCATGTTTATAGCATGTTTGCTGTCGTTTTTTGTTTTTGTCACCCAGAAAGCTGTCTACTCTAAACAAGCACCTGGAGTCCAAGTGTTACAACACTGAGAAAATGTGGAATGACATCGAGGACATGATCATAAAGACTCTAATTTCTGCCCACCCCATCCTTAAGCATAATTACCACACGTGCTTCCCCAACCACACCACCGGCAGCGCCTGCTTCGAGATCCTGGGCTTCGACGTGCTGCTGGATCACCGGCTTAGACCCTGGGTGTTAGAGGTGAGAGACCAGGTCACCTCTGTGTATTATACAGCATACCAAGCATTATACACATCACCCGATAATGTGAACTTCAGACTCTCAAGTTAAAACAGCTTTTTGTAATAACTACAGTTTAGTACAGATGACAAAGTTTAATGAGTAGAAAATATACACAAGTATGTTATTAACCGCTTAAAATTTCCACCTTTTTGTTCACTCTAACATAGCTTTATAGGCACACATGTCAAGAAACAAAGTAAAAACACTTTGTTACCTTATTTAAGTAGAAACCTTTGGTATCTATACTGTACTGGAGTCATTATTTTTCAGCTTTTTCTATATTTAAAACATAGCCTCAAAAATCTATCCAGATAAATCGCACTGCAAAAACTGAAATCAGATCAGGTGAACATATCTTTCCTTTGGTACAATTATTTCAATATTGAGTAGAATTACCTCATTCTATTGGCAGATCTTTATTCTGGGTCTGGGACCTTTCTGTGTGGAGTTTGCATGTTCTCCCCGTGTCTGTGTGGGTTTTCACCGGGTACTCCGGCTTCCTCCCACAGTCCAAAAACATGCTGAGGTTAATTGGAGACTCTAAATTGCCCGTAGGTGTGAGTGTGTGAGTGAATAGTGTGTGTGCCCCACAATTGGCTGGTGACCATCTGGGGTGTATCCCTGCCTCTCACCGTAACACGCTGGGATTGGCTCCAGCAGACCCCTGTGACCCTAATGAGGAATAAGCAGGTATAGAAAATGACTGACTGACTGTATTATTGTTATAGATAAACTCCCAAATGAGATAAAAATAAAATATATATAAAAAGACAACATTATTATGTTGTGTTACACTTTTGCCCTTAATGGAATTACTTTTACTACTTCAAGTAGTTTTGAAACCAGCACTTTTAGTTGCGTAAAAAGCTTGAATTGATATTTAAACTTCCTCACAGCAAGAAGGTCGCAGGTTCAAGACCTCCTTGGGTCCTTGGTCTGGGACCTTTCTGTGTGGAGTTTGCATGTTTTCACCGGGTACTCCGGCTTCCTCCCACAGTCCAAAAACATGCTCAGGTTAATTGGCGACTCTAAATTTCCCGTAGGTGTGTGTGGTGTGTGTGCCCCACGATTGGCTGGCAACCATCTGGGGTGTATCGTAACACGCTGGGATTGGCTCCAGCAGAACTCTGTGACCCTCACGAGGAATAAGCGGGTATAGAAGATGACTGACTGACTTCCAACAGAAGTATTTTTAAAGCCTAGTATCTATACTTCTACCTGAGTAATGAATGTGAATACTTTTGTGAAAACAACTGTTTAAAGGTCTCATATCATGCATTTATATGTGTTTTATAATTGGAAGAATGAAAAACTATGATGGTGGGGGCAGGTGGACTGCATGACATCACAATGTCAAGGAACTACAAACAAACCTGAAACAGCAAAGTTTCTAAATCCAGGCTGTTTGCATTTCTGTTTGATACAGTTGTGATATAGTTTTGTTACAGTGTTTGATACTGTGATATGTTTTATAAAACATATAGACCCTGTGTATGTTAAAAAAAACACACACACAAAAGTGGATATTTGAATGATATGGGACCTTTAAATTTTTTAGACTGAGCTTATTCCAAGCAGTCAGTATCATGTAGATTCTATATCAGCTTGTTCCAGCTCATTGTTAAAGCTATATGATGTTTACACTGAGTTATATATATTTATATCCAAGACTCCATATTATTCACCTTTACTACACCAGTCTAACAAAAGGCTGCAGCCAACGATTATTACATTATAATTTATGGAGCTACGTTTATTTCAGTTGATTTGTCAGAAATCTAATCCCCAACTATTTTGACAATTTTAATTTTATTAAGAATATATATAAAATATTCTCTCATTCCAGCTCCTCAAATAGGAATATTTTCTGGTTTCTTTAGTCATCTATGACAGTAAACTGAATATTATTTTGTTTGAAGATGTTACCTTGGGCTTTAGGAAACAGTGATCAATATTTTTTCAATATTTTAGACCAAACAATAAATCCAATTGTTTTTTAAATGACAGATTTGTCAATAATTGCAGGAGGAATTGATTAACGTGCAGAAGATTTTCTCAATTAACGAATTACTTAATCTTGGCTATAAAATGTAAAAAATGCCTGTTATAATTTTCTTGAGTGTTGGGATCTAAGGTTATGTCCTCAAGTACCTTGTTTTTTATCCAACCAAGAGTCCAAAACCAATTATATTTAGAAAAGAATGAATGAGAAGATGATAATATACATGTGTCTTTATTGCTTTAAACAAATGTAATAAAACTATTATTTGATTATCAAAATAGTGACTAATATTTTGCTGATTGACTAATTATTGCATCTGTTTTGTAGATGTATTGTGAATCAACACATGGCAAACTTTCATCTGGACATAAATGTGGATTTCCACTGAAATCTAACACAAAACTTTTTTATAACAAGGGTCAAAGAGTCAAAATTTGCTTATTAGACGTCTAAAATCCTCCAGTATGTATGTGTCTGTATGTTCAGGTGAATCACTCCCCGAGTTTTACCACTGACTCCCAGCTGGACCGTGAGGTGAAGGATGCGCTGCTGTACGACACGCTGGTTCTCATCAACTTGGGCGCCTGCGACCGCCGCAAGATCACGAAGGAGGAGAGACGCAGGGTGAAGGACAGGCTGCAGCAGAACCGCTCCAGAGAGGCCAGGTACAGCGCTGGGCTGAACAAAGTGAAGCAGAAACATCGCATCCATCCTCGCATGCTCCCGCTAGACATACACGATGAAGGTTGCCATTACTCTGTGTGTGTGTGTGTGTGCGTGTGTGTGTGTGTGTGTGTGTGTGTGTGTGTGTGTGTGTGTGTGTGCGTGTGTGTGTGTGTTTTACCGCCAGGTCAGAGGAGCTGCGTCAGTGCCAGGCTGCCACGGTGGAGCAGATGGAGAGGTACGAGGCCAGACACCTGGGAGGCTTCAAGAGGATCTATCCCAGAGAGGGAGGGGAAAGATACGACAAGTACTTTAAACACAGCAGCTCGCTCTTCCAGGAGACGGCAGCGTCCAAAGCCAGGGAGGAGTGTGCCAGGTACATGCAGCACAGGGATCTTTTTTTTTGTCTGCAGAAGGTTGTGTAACACTGTGGCCATAACATAGCTGCTGATTTATATGTTCCAGTCTCTAATGATGCTGCCCACACCTCAGATTGTTTTCAGCTATTCAAAAAGCTTGAAGAATGAATTATTCATTGCAGAAACAATATTATGAAACATATAGAGGATGCTTCTACAGCTCTGGAAGAAAAATAGGAGAACACTGCATTTTATTCTGAAATCAGCATCTCTACATGTATTCCAGCCATTCTATTCCAGCGTCTGTTGAATGCAACACATGCAGACCTGATTCTGTTTAAAGAGGTGAACACCTAAACCAAGAACAATGGTAAAGACTTGTGGAGAGCATGCCAAGATGCATAAAAGCTGTGATTAAAAATAATAATGATAATAATAATGATTTCTGAACTCTTTTTAAGTGTAAACATTAGTATTATGTTTTTTTTTTATTAATTTGATCTTATTTCTTTGCATTTGAGGTTTAAGGTCTGAAAACATTGGATCATTTTTGTAGTTTTGACATTTGTCATTTTCTGCAAATAAATTCTCTAAACGATAATATTATTATTTGGAATTTGGGGAAAATGTTGTCAGTTGTTTATAGACTCAAACAAAAATGTTCCTTTTGCCCAAAACACATACTTAAACAATTTGTTGAGTAACTGATTGGTCGACATGTCAAAAAGTGACAACTGCAAAGACAACTGACAAGTTTGATAATTCGTTAATCATTGATCATCGTCATTCTCTGGCTCCAGCTTCTCAAATACGATGATCTGCTTCTTTTCTCTGCTTTATTATATTATGAATTAAATGTTAATTGATTAATTAAATAGTTTCTGTTAACTGTTAAAAGACAGTTAAAATCTGAAAATGTTAGGCTTTGGGAAAGCTATTTTATCAGCTACATAACAATTAATTAATCAATAAAAAAAAAAATAGGAAAAGACATGATTTTTTTTCTGCCAGCTGTTTTATAAATTTATAATTTCACTGCTGTCTCTAAATTTAAGAAAAGCACCACTACACTGAAATAAGGAAATAGTTTAATTGAAGTATTTCAATTGTTAACACCTAATTATGTTCATATTATATATATAGTTCATTGAAATCAAATTAATAAATTGGAGTTACTTCAACTTATTATTTTAATTTCATTTATTTAGATGTTACCAATTAAATCAATTCAATTAGGTGGGTTTTCTTTTTTCGGCGTATAAAAATAAAGGGATTGGAGCTGCTCAAGATCACATTTCAAATATTGCTAAACAAAAGTGTATAATAAAAGCAGAAGTGGATATGCAGACTGTTGTGCTTGATTTCAAATGTGTCAACTTGATGGCTTTGCTCATCCTCCTTGTTTTTGGTACCACAAACATGGACGATAACTTACAGTTTATGCGTTGCATATGTGCGTGTGTGGAGGCAACAACTGCAGGAGCTGCGTTTGAAGCAGGAGCAGAAGGAGAGAAACCAGAAGGGACGGAGGAGAGAGCTGCAGGGAGAGACAGCGGGAGAGAGAGTGAAACCACGGCGAGCACAAACACAACCCCCCAACCCAGACTGTGAACCACCACTGGTTAGTAAAGCCATTAAAGATGCAGTATCCACGGAGACCACAAGAGGGAGTCAAAAAGCCTTTACCCTGTGATGATGAATGGTTCATATTCTGCGTGACCCCTCAGAGTAAATGTACACTTACACAATTTAAATTAGCGAGAATAATATCCGTGCAGATAATTTTCATTGGATGTTTCTCATTTCAAATTCAAATGTGTTTTATTGTCAAGACAGAGGGGAAAAAAGCAAACAGTGTTATCAAGGTTATTCAGTGACAGTAATTGCTAATCTATTGTAAATGCATAGTGGTGGCTACACGTACAGTGAGGCAATAAAGAAACAAATTGAATCAAATGTGTCTGCAGCTCCTCGATGAGCGCCCTCTCTCCGGTGTGCCAGAGGATCCCAGAGCCGCTGAAGTCCGGGAGGAGAACGAGGAGGAGGAGGACCTGGAGGAGAGGGAGCGGGTCAACGCGCTGATCCAGAGGAAGAAATTACTGCTTGACCTGGGGGTGGTGGACCAGATCCACCAGCTGCTGCAGGGCCAGACGGAGGGAGGGCGAGTCCAGCAGGACCGGCAGCAGATCAGGCAGAGACAACAGCAGAACAAGGTGAGTCCTGGTGACAGGTACGTCATTATGGTGTTCTAATTATTCCTATTATTTCTTGATTAAAAGATAAAGAATTATGTTTACTTGAATACTTAATTTTCTTTCACTTAAATTTTTTTTATTTTATTTTTATTTCAGCTGACCTATTTGATGCCGTCTCAAAGGACTAAACAGCAGCAGCAGACCTGCACACAGAACCCACGGCAGGTGCATGATAAGACATGATTTTTCTTTTTTTTTTTTTATTTATAAGTTTCCCTTTTCTATAAAAAAAATTCTAAATTCAGATTCGGTCACTTTAACAAACTTTCTATTCTTGTGATTTTCTTTATGTTATCTTTAATCATTTCCTAAGAAGCAAAAGTAATTAATTAAAAAATATCATTAAATAAATTTTTTTAATTATTTAAATAAAAAAACATGCATTTTTCTTTTGCTGTTACACCCTTTCCATAATAAATAAATAAATAAATAAATAATTTATAAAGCACCTTTCATGCATAAAATGCAACGTAAAGTGGTTCCCAGAATGAAAAAGATAAAAACATAGGAGATAGAACAATAAACATAAACGCACACAGTATATTGATACATATACATTAATAATGTTTTACATTAGATTATTTTTTTCAAATAAAGCTGCAGGTTAACCCAAAAAAATAAGAAATTTCCAATTTTAACTCAAATAAATCAATCAAATAAAATCAGATGTATTCCAGCCCACATGTGCCAGAGTTCAAAATCACAGCTTATTAACTGTGTAAATGTTGGTTGACTGAATGAAACGTATGAAACATGCTCGTTATCAAATCAGATCTCTGCTGTGTTCCAGTTCATCCAGCCACACGTTTCTCAGCAGAACTTGCTCCAGCCCACAATGGACCAGAGGAGCCTGAACGAGTCCAGCTGCCAGCAGAATGAGGTCCACAACAGACCAGGAGAAATACCGAGGACCATCATCGCCCAGCGGACGTACTGGCCAGGTGAGAACACACCTCTGCTGCCGTGGAAAATGATATCAGAGAGTTTCCTGTTTGGTTGAGTTTCTTTTTTTTCCTCTATAGGGTGAAATCAGTGTTTTATGTTAAAGATACATAACCTGTATTTAAAAAAAATAATAAAATAGTTGTAGCTGCATTAAATTAAACACAACTTAGGTGGAAACTATGAGGTTGAACACTTGATACTTATTATTTCTCTTGGTATATGTTAAAATACAGATCCATCACAACCAAAGGTAAACTTCCATAATTAGTTTTTACTTTTAATTTAGACATAAATCACCTTTGATAGTAGAGTTTAGTGTGTTTAGTTTGATACTGAAAACCACATGTTGAGTGTTGAGGGTTTCACAGCTTTTATTACACATGATTGGAAACAACAGTGACACTTCACAGCCTGATTTCAGTGTATTTTTCTGTCACTGTTTCTGTCCTGGCGTTTCTTTCTTCCAGTCAGCGGCTCCCTGACCGTTGTCCAGAACAGCGGGAGCAGCTCCTACGCGGACACCCGGTTCCGTCCCAGCATCCCCATCGTAAACCAGATCTCTACGGGAGGCCAGAGGTGCGCCTACATGTCCCACGACCCCAACGCCCTGCAGGGCCTGTTCGTCATCTCCACTCCTGCCCCCCTGGTCCGGAGGCCTGCTGGCTTCTCTCAAATGGTCCGCAACTCCTCGCGCAGAACCAAGCAGCAGCAGCAGCAGCACAATAAAGGGCAGTGAGGAGCACCAGGACCTGGAGATTCGCAGATCCAGCATATGTGAAAACGCTCTCAGATATGTTGGAGAAACGCTGGAGGAATGGGAGGGGGGGGTCTTAAACTGTGAAAAAGCGGAAACAGACTGTGCCTATGATGTCATATGTGTAAATAATTTTTATATCCGGACACTGCGGTTTACACTACTTGCCACTAAATCTCCAGCATTGCAGAAACAATATTATGAGCTTATTTTTAAAAATATGTTCTATTCACTGTGTAAACTGATATATACCAAACCTCACTGAGAGTGCCAAAATAAAAGCAGACAGGCCTCATGTATCAAAACTTAATAACTGGGTCTTAAAAAAGCTAAATTTTATTTAAAATTTTGAAACATCTTATAAACTAAGGGATATTAACAAAAAAAGGCCTGTTGCCTCTTATCTCAAGGATTTGTTTGTGAAGTCTTGTATAGAAAATAACATAATTTGCACTGCTGGTTAATAAAAATATTTTTTTATTGTGATGTAGGTGTCATTTTCATTGAGGTTTTTTTTTAATTCATTAAATAATAATAAAAAAAAACCCTGCTGAAGAACAGGAACAATTATGCAAATTTATGTTTTGATGTTTAACTTTTTTTCCAAGTTGTATTTTTCAGATCTTTTTTTTTTTTTGCTTCAAAGTTATTCATTAATATGCGAAAATAAGTTGCTTCCTGTGTCTGTGGTTCTACTCTAAAGCTTTTATTATGTGAGGTAAAAGGAGGCCATAAACTTTTACAGCATCCCTGCTTCCGGTTTCCTTGTGTTCTTAGAAGATTGAAAACAGAAAAAAGACGAAAAATAATGTAAAACTATTAACAATTAGAGACGAAATACTAAAAAAACGATATATTCTGATATACTCGTATGTGCGTGTATCAAAGATTAATTTAATTGCTCAGAAAATAATAATTAAATATATATAATATTATTATTGTTATACTGTATGTAGGCCTAAAACTAGTATCGTATGCATGTATTATAAATATATAAAATACATGCATTTAATGCATTTCTAACCATACATCAAAATATACAACTTAAATGAATCGACTGATTTAATACGAAATATATTTATTAAGCAAGATTTTTTTTTGCATTTAATTTTTTACCAAATTATTACAAAACTTCAGTCAAACATAAACAACAAAACTAATAAAGGTCCTGTCAGATGCAGTTTGTCTGGCTTTTTTACCTAACAGGCCTTCAGAGAGAAATAAAACAGTTTTCATTAATAGACATAATTATCTAGGGAATATTATTATTTTATACGAGGTTATTTTGTACAAGGCTGATTATAAGTTAGCATAAATATTGAAATATAGACAAATATGGCTTTTTCTTTAGATTTGCGTTTAAGAATCATGTGCTTTCATACAAAAAACTATACATTTTACAGGATCTTGCAGGCATTTCCTTCGAGTTTGAGTCTCTTGCAGGCCAGAAAAAAAAAGAAAAAGGAAAAGGAAAAGAAAGGAAAAGGAAAAATGAAAGCGGAATGTGCTTCATTTCAGGAATTTATGGTTTTATTGCGTCTATAAATGTCGGATGCCTCGTTGGAGGTGGAAATCAGTAGAAAGCCATCTGGAAAAGACCCCTTTTCATGCCAAATCCAAAACGGAAATAAGACCCTAGAAATTGTATTTAGGCGGTTTTTAAAGAAAAATATTGTAGTAGAAACGACTCTGCGGGACTTTAATCGTGTCTTTTACAATCTTTACAGAAAAGTTGGCCAAGTCTCGTGACCTTAAAAACCCCCTCAGGAGCGCAAGTAGAAAAACCATTAACACCATTTCCATCTTCGGCCTGTGGTTGATCTGTTCTGGCTGAAGGAAATTGTGCAGTCTGAGTCTTTATTGCGAAAGTCCTGTAGTCTGAAACTACTATTTAGTCCAAAAAATAGAAAAGGAGGGGGAGAGATAGAGAGAGAGGAGGTGGATCATCGGTATTTACGGTTTTTAGATTAATTTGGTGCGTAATGATGGAAGTGAAACAGAAGTTTCAACAGAAATATGTAGAATTAAAGTGTTTTAATATATGTTCTGGTTAGGAAAAAAATAATCGGTACAGACCGTTAGAGACACAACCCAAGAAGGGCTGAAGTGCACCTCCAGTAATCTCACCAAAAAAATAAAAAAAATAAAACAAAAATATTCTTGTATATCTGAATCTTTACGCTTCAAATCTTTACTCCGGCGTCACGATTTAAAACGTTTCGGGGCCTTGGGAGGGAAAAAAAATAAAGATGGCGATGAGAAAGCATGTCTAAAGCACAAAACGGCTGCTGTTTATGAAAATTTACAACTTTGCCATGGAAGTTTACGACTCGCCCGGCTCGGGGATTGGTCGCTGGCGGTCATGTGGACGCCAGGAATGGGAACTTATTTCCCATGAGGTTATATTGCAGCTGCTGTTTTTTTCCGCCGCTCATTCACTTTAACACAAGTAACACAACCTTTTCCTTGGCTCTTTTTTCTGTGTGTGTATTATGCAATTGTGCGCTGTTAAAGCGGGGGACGCCGTCGCCGTGCGTTAATATTTCCACAAAAAAATAATAATAACTGGACGATGGGAGCCTTCCTTCCTTTTTGCGCGACGCCTCAGCCGTTGTGCGCGCGCGCCATGTTAATAATGTTGGCTTGTTCTGTAGCTATATGTGCGTGAAAATGAAGGATCTGCTCACTCCTGGATGGTGGGATTACTTCCATGATATCACTTGAACAAAGTGGGGGGGGGATTTCTTTTTTTTTTCCTAGGAGGGGGAGGGAGGGGGAGAAGGAAAAAAACAGGACAAGCGGAGGGGAGCTTCCGCAGACTGGCAACCCACATTGGGAATGATGGATTATCAACAAAGGTAAGGGCACCATGTTTCTAATCTGCCGGCGATTAAGTTCGGCGCAAGAGCGCCGCTGCAGCCGCGACGTGGCTCAACTGTCACTGTAGGCCTCATGTTTATATGACTGGAAATGAAGGAGATCAGTCTTTAAGAAATGGCAATTATCCAGTTGAAAGCATCTTTAAAAAAAAGATATTATTATTCCTTACGCTGCGTGAGTTTATTCACAACCAGCTGCTTATCTGCTGTTTAACCCGTGAGACGCTGCGGCGCCTTCAACACCAAATATCTGAGCTCAGATTTTATTTGTCTTTGTGCGTGTGTGGTTCAAGTTGGAGGCCTAAACGACTGTTTTATATATATTGAGGGTTGGTTCCGGCTTCAGGCCAGACAAGCTTGACTTTGCTGATAGTGATGATGATGGTGATGGTGATGATGATGATAACGATGATGGTCGTACTGGGCCTGGTGCAGCAAGCAGCTGAGAATTGCGTTTGTCCAAAAAATAATAATAAATAAATAATAATAAATACAATATAAGATGTATTTTATTCACATTTTTTGCTCTGTTGGCACCTTTTATGTTATTTTATGTGACGTTTATTCCCTTTTTCTGAACAAAAATGGCGTTTGTGTTGAAATTGCGCTGCGCATTCGCCTCGTCGAGCTTTTTTTTCCTCTCCGCTTTGCGTTATACACATACTTTATGTACTGAGTGAATATTTGTTCTTGTTTTACACTATTTCTGATGAATTCATCCGTCAATATTCGCCCGCATTAAACGCGTTGTTGAGGTTTTTGAGGCTTATGTGGCGCGTTTGTGAGTCTTGTTGGACACGAACATTTGTCTGTCAGTGATTTACATTTAAAAAAAAAACAAGTGGCGTAAAAACGTGATCTTGACCTGCTGTGTAGCCACAACACGTAGGACACCGTGGGACTGTTGAATTTCAACACTTCTCCAAAAATGCGCAGCAGCTGTCTGCGGGCTGCGGAGGTTGCGGCCTGGTTGAGGCGCAACCGTTTGCTCATTCAAAGACAAAAAGATTCACGTATTTTTTTTCCAAGAATTTTTTTTAGATTTAAGAATTTAGAAACGCATATTATCCAACTATGAATATTCGCATCAGGAGCACAGTAGCTTTTAAGTAAAAATTAAAGCCCCAAACAATTCGTGCTCGTATAACTGCAACTTGTATTTCCTCTGCATTTATTCACTAAAAACGTGGATTAAATCAGTATATTAAGATAATATCATAAATACTGTGCCTTTTTTTCGTTATTTATTTATTTTCTATTTTTAACCTATTTTGTATTAAATTTTGGAACTATTCCACTTGAAAAGCTAATTAAAGAGGCGCCAAAAGCCCAATTGAATTCTAAAAGTCATAAATATAAATAATTACACTTTATTGGACAAGTTTCACTATATTTTTTCAAGAAATTGCCGTAATATGCTGATAATAACTGGCAAAACGAAAAAGAAGGCCTTAGCTTCACTTCAGTATTATTATTATTATTATTATTATTAATAAATAATAATAATCATTATGAGAAGAAGAATCTAATGTTACTTAATTGGTATATGATACTAATACTGATCTGTTAACAGTAATGAATTGATCCGATTAATTATTCCTGAACCGATTTATTGATCATCGAATAATCCATCATCCAGACAAATACTTACAGTTTCCAGCATTTTGTAAAATGCGAAATTACTTTCCACTTGTCCACGGTGCGTGATGAGGATGATGATGATGATGGTGGTGGTGATGATGATGATGACCTGTGTGGAAGCGCGTGTCCTCCCTCCGTGCTCCCTCGCACGTCCCCGTGGACGTCAATCACAGCCGCTGGAGAATCAGAAAAGCAGGACGAGCTGAGCACTCACACCTTTTGGAAAGTCCAAACATCAACGTTATTGGCGTGTTATCCCTGCATCGATTGGGATGGAAATCAATAGTCATGATGGGACTGTGGCTGCATTGGGAGCGTACAGTGTGTTTTATTAGTTACAGTAGATTGTTTAAACAAGATGGAAGTGAAGGTTAGAGGCGAGGGGGAGGAGACGTGGAGACAATCATTTGTGCGTAAAACGGAAACAATGCGCAAAGTGTTGTGCTTTTGTGTTTTATTGGACTTATCTGCATTCAAGGAAACGACAGGTGTCGTGTATACAGTATGTGTTGTTTTTTGTTTTATATATAAATGTATTTATATATAATATATGTATGTTCATGAGTCGCAGCATCTCTGCCGGTGTGTGCGTGAGCGTGCGTAAAAGACCTACAGGCTCGAGCGCTTCATTTCGATTCACCGGGGACCCCTGCGCGCAACAAGAGCCCCCCATGGGTGCAATAGTGCAAGCACAGACGCCGGTGATTGGCCAGAGGTTGATCAGATGGTACACTTCCCCTCTGTAGTCAGTGGCACCTCACAACCCCCCCTTTCAGCAAAAACCAAATCTCCGATAAAGTAATGGCAAAACCACTTGGACTATAAAAGACAACAAATCATATTCCTCCGGAGTATATACACCCCGTTGTCCACCCAATGAGTTCCTATTTTGTTAATTCAACTTTTCCCGTGTCCCTGCCGGGAGGACAGGACTCTCTCCTGGGTCAGATACCGTTATATTCCTCGGGATACACCGATCCGTTAAGACACTACTCCAACGCGGCCACATATGGAGCAGCCAACATGCAGGAGAAGGTTTACCCGGCGACCTACTACCAGCAGACGGGCGCGGCGGCCGCAGCCATCTACGGCCGGGCCGCCGCCGCCGCGCCCGGTGCGCCGTGCGAGTACAACCCGGTCGGGACTTTCTACAAGGACGCGGACGGCTCGTGCGCCTTCGCGAGCCGCGAGGACCAGCCGCTGTTCGTCGCGCAGGAGCACCAGCAGCGCAAAGCCGAGTGCCCGGAGCAGAGCGTCAGCATGAGCGGCGGCATCGACGACAAGTCGTCCACGCTCATCTACCCGTGGATGCAGAGGATGAACGCCTGTGCCGCCGGTGAGTAGCCTGCGAAACCCTGCGTTTTACTTTGTGTTGTTGTCACGCAGCCTGGAGGCACGAGAGCTCCTGCGTGATGTTAGTCAGCTGAGCCAAGCTCGCGACTTTCTCTTTCATATTTAATCACGTTTTAAGTGACAAAAAAAACAAACATCGCAAACTGTTTGACGATCACTGACACCGAAAAGAATGTTTAGTGATTATAATGATTGCGCATGGATCTTCGTGCGCCCGAGGGGATTTGGCTACTACATCACCATCGCATACATCCACCGCTTCGCGCGCGCGCACGCACGCACGCGCGCACGCACATACAGACTGACAAGACTGGGCCTACATCAACCCCGAGCTGCAACTTAAAGCTCCCAGCCCGTGTCACATGGCATCAAAAGGCGCTATATTACACAACCATTTATATATATATATATATATATATATATATATAAAAGCATCCAAATATAAACACACACACAAATAATATCAATTAAGAGTAAAAACAACAAACATCTATTTTAAGATTTGTCCATTATCGTTTGACTGTACAACAACATACTGATTTCACAAGGGAGGAAAAACGCACTTTTGCGCACCACAGACACAGAGCAGCCACATTACTGATATAATTAAGGAGTTATTTTTAAATATTTAAAGGTCATTATAAACTCATATGAGGCGCATTATGAGCACGATACCGCACTAGTATTGGAAATATACTGTTATTATGGAATATATTAAAACAAATTCATATAACATGAGCTACCCCCAGACGCGCATCTCTAAGAAGAGGAATATTAGAGAGAAAAATGTTTATAATTAAGTACAGATAATTACTAACGAGTATAATTAGAAGTTTCAAGAAGATCTGGAGTTGAAATACACCTGGAAACACTATAGGGGTAGTTTTTTTTGCCAGAGATTTTGAGTGCAATTTAATTTGAAGCATTTAATGAATTGAATAACTGATGAATTCATTTCTTTTTTTGTTGCAGGCCCTTTTGGCAGCAGTGGCCGCAGGGGCCGACAGACCTACACCCGCTACCAGACTCTGGAGCTGGAGAAGGAATTCCACTTTAACCGCTACCTGACCAGGAGGCGCCGAATAGAGATCTCCCACGCCTTGTGTCTGACCGAGAGACAGATCAAAATCTGGTTTCAGAACCGCAGGATGAAGTGGAAAAAGGAGAACAAACTCCTCAATCCTACAAAGACACCCGAGGAGGAGGAGGAGGAGGAACAGACGGAGAAAAAGAGCTAAATAATAATAATAATAATAATAAAAAAACACTGGAAGGAAGGAAGGAAGCAAGGCATGTGTGTGTTTGTGTGCACACTCCTAAAAAAAAATAATGTATTATTTTCTTTGTAGATAAAGTGCTGCAAAATTCCATGTTAGAGACGTGTAGAGTGATAGACTTTATTTCAGTATCTGCACGGTGATCATGTTGCATTAGGTCAAAAATCAGGTCCTCCTCTGTTTGTCTTGTGCTCGTGTGTTTCTTTTTCAGGGGACTATGCAAAAAAAATCCGCCAAAATGTACATAATTTGTAGTGTTAAGTTTTTTTTTTGGTTTTGTTTTTTGAGGGGGAATGTCGTTGCTTCACTTATAAGACCCTTCTGGACCTTTTTTTTTTTAAACAAAAAAAAAACCCTTTCCTTTGCCCCTTTCATGGCATTAAACGTTAAAACAAGAGGCTTCGTCCTTGTATATATGTTCCATCTCGTGCTGTGCTCGTTCTGTGGTCTGTTGGCTTGTTCTTCACATCAACGGTTAAAAAAATTGTACAGATGTTACAGAAATGTTACATGTTATTTATTGTTGTTCACCAATGTGTTCACTGCACATCTGGATATCGTGTGCAATATTTTTGTTTAGGAAATGTAAATGTACATGTACATAGAAATAAAGGCTTTTTTGATGTACATTGGAGAATCCTGTGGCGTCATTGATACTCGTGGAAAATATAATAGAATATTAATAATATTAATATATTATTCCTGCTACTGGAGTCACAATAAGCTCGTAAATTCACACGAAACCGGCGTAAAGATTAAATAATTCTCAGTTTTGACGCACTGCGCGTCAAACTGCCAACACTGTGCCTGATAAGTCTCAGTTATGTGTTACCTGAGCCTTTTTTGTGGCCTATATTATCAGAGTGTTACATAAAATGATGGATGACGCCCGGGGCCCCTGACAAGCGCGCGTCCCGTCGCGGGCGGCGCGCTACCGGCGCTGTCCGGAAGATGGCGCCCTCTGCCTGCGCGCCTCTCGGGGGCGCAGCGGGGAGGCACCATTGACTGGAGCCTAACGACCATTATTTCGTCATCATTTGTAACCATGGAGCATGAATTACCTCTTGAAGTCATCAGTGAGGATTTACGACTGGTCAACAAAGGCACGTGATTCCCGAACGCTCTCCCATATTTGGCCGCATACCTGGCAAAGTACAGTAGGGGCTTCATTGCTTATAATTCATGATTGCGTCCATAAATCGTGCAAGCACACAGGATTATAGCGACAAAGATCTACAAATCGAGGCTTTAAAAATCCAAGCAAATGAGCTCTTACTTTGTAAACTCGTTCTCAGGGCGCTATCCAAATGGCTCCGACTATCAGTTACTAAATTATGGGACTAACGGCGCTGTGAGCGGCTCCTTCAGAGACCCTGGCACCATGCACTCCGGGTCTTTCGGCTACAACTACAATGGCATGGACCTAACCGTGAACCGCGCCAACACCGACAGCCACTTCGGGGCGGTGCGGGAGGATGCCCGGGGATTCGGCCCGGACGCCCGCTACAGACAGACGCCAAACTGCTCGCTCTCGTCCGCGGATCCGGTGGCGCCGCCGCCGCCGTCGTGCGCCTCGGCCAACCGGGAGCCGCTGGAACTAAAAAGCGCCTCTCCGCCGTCTGACCGGAGCGCGACCTCGGCCAAGAGCGGCGGCGGCGGCGCCGGCGGCGGCAACGGCAACGGCGGCGCTCACTTCACGGAGATCGAGGACGCCACCGGCGCCTCGGAGACCGAGGAGGGCGCGCACGGCAGCGGCGGCTCCAACGCGGCACCGCGGGCGCAGCAGCAGCAGGAACCCAACGCCACTTCCTCCACTCCCACATCAAACGACTGCCAAACGCCACAAATATTCCCCTGGATGCGGAAACTGCACATAAGCCATGGTACATATATGTATATATATATTTGCTACTCATCTAATAATATATATTATTGCTGTTGTTGATGTCACGCTGACGGTGCGTCGTAAATCTGTCAAGTGTTTGCATGAGTGAGGTTGGTGGATGAGAGGAGGAAAAATATGGCTGTATTGGTAAAAGACTTTTATGGGGTTGTTTGCTGTGGTTGAAGGGGGGCGCAGGTTAAGTGCCCCCAGAGCCGGAGAGAGGGGCGGTTAGTGAGATGTGGATCTATTTTTTATTAGGAGGGGGCATTTATACCGTGCAAGGATGGCGAGAGATGTTGAGATAAGAAAGGGAATCATAGTGTTGTATGTGTATATGTGTGTGTGTACGTGCATGCATGCTCATTTCATATTGAAGAAGCCCCCCCGCCCCCCCCCCCTGCTAAAAAAAACACAAAACGAAAAAGTCTAGCAGCCAAAACCCCAAACTCTCTGTTCTGTTGTTGCTGTTTGTTTGCGTTGCAAGCTGTTAATTTGTCCCGGATTTTCCCCCCCTGTAAAATTGTAGATATGACTGGACCTGACGGGAAAAGGGCCCGCACCGCGTACACCCGCTACCAGACGCTAGAGCTGGAGAAAGAGTTTCACTTCAATAGGTACCTAACCAGACGGCGGAGGATAGAGATAGCCCACGCCCTGTGTCTTTCCGAAAGACAGATCAAAATCTGGTTTCAGAACCGCAGGATGAAGTGGAAGAAGGACAATAAACTGAAAAGCATGAGTCTCGTGACGGGAGGAAGCGCCTTCCACAACTGAATAACTTTGGAGGAGAGTAAAAACAAAACAAAACAAAAAAAATTACACACAAAAAAAAAAACGATTAAAAAAAAAATAAATCCATGAGTACTGTAAAGCTATTGAAAAAAAAGCGCAGCACCTTCCAGCATGCATATTGTGATAGAAAAAGAAGTATTCTGTGGTCTTAAAAACGCCATTTTTAGTTTACTGTTGTTGTCATGATGATAGCTTAGATGTTCCTATTTGGGAAGAAAAAAACAAGATGTAAATATTATTGGGGGTATTAATTGTCCAATGCTCTTTGCTCTCTCTCTCTCTCTCTCTCTCTCTTTCTTGAAGGTGTTTCAACTTGAGCTCTTTATTGTAACTTCTTGACGGTCTAACAGGAGTAAATTCATTGTACAGTTACAGAAAAAAAAAGAAAAAAAACAAGACAAAACAGAAAAAAAAAAGTTTCCAAACCATATGCTGCTCTTCATTGAATGTAAACCTAATGTATTCCGGGGCCATTCGAAGCGCTTTAGTGTCAGTTTTACTGCTATTTTTTTGTTTGATCTTGTGGCCAGATCCATAAACTTTCAAAAACAAGCCAATTGTGTAGCTCTAGGATATTTTTGTGCATCTATTATCATTGTTTAGAACTAATTATGAAGCAATGCAAAAATGTATTCAACCTGTCAATGTGATCAATTTTTAGTGCAAAGGGTTATTCTGTGGATAAGCAGTGACGTGAGCGTTTTGGGTTTTTTTTGGATTTTTTTTTTTTTTGCGCCAATAAGCTTTTTGTATTTGTAAGTGAACTCATAGCGCTTGGAAATAAAAGTTTCTCTCAATTGCTTTGAATGTGTGTCGACTGTTGTTGTCAATTTAGAATAAACACACGCGAGAGACACCTTTTACGCAGCGAGATGGACGTGCGTAAAACGCTAAAGTTTGCGTTTACCCCCCCAATTAAGACGCATAATGATTAACTTGTCAGATGAACAGCAACATTTTAGGCCAGTTCTTTTTTTTTTCAAACAGAGACAGAGTGGAAGAGTTTTTAAAAACTTACCTCTCTCTGCAGCGAGATGCGTGTTTTGCCATGAGGGAAATGCCATGGTGATAAAAATCTATTAAAAAATCCCCCCAAAAAAGTGTGTGGTTTGTCTTACAGGTATATAGGCAAGGCTGAAGTTGGTAAAAATCCCCCCTTACCAAAGATTGTATAGGCCTATATTACTTACAGACTGTGAAAAGTCACGTGAGGTCCATAAAGTTGGTTTTATGGTTTTGGGGAGTAGACAATGTACTATATAATTCACAACCTTGAATGAAAGTGACGGCTTAACTGCATGGATGGGACTGCAAAGGCTGGCCTGTGGTGTCCAGTCATGTTTAGTTTGAGCTCTTGAAAAAAAAACAAAAAACAATTGGAATAATTGTTTGCATATACATTTATTTAAATATTGTGGCTGCTGGATATTTTTTCTGTTTTTTGAAAATATAAAATGTAATTATGGTTAATAACTGCACGTTTTGCTTCAAAAATTGTGTTTACACTCCTAACATCTTTTCTCTACATTGTTTACACGCGGAAGTAAACTCACTAATTGCTACTTTTACGTTTATTTAAATGAAAAAAATACCACTTTTAATGTGTGGAAATGTCTCTGTTTGCTTCATTTCTGCTCGGGATCGTGGCAAATATTGTTTATGTTTTCTCATATTTAAAATGATATAAATAAATAACGCTTTACTTCCAAACACACACACACACACATAATATTATTGAGGAGAAAGAATCTCGGTCCTCAGCAATAAGAGCTTTTGTGGAGCTGCCATGAAACGAACTTGAGCGAGCTCCCGGAGTGATTTATCCCAAACTGTCAAGTCACCGAGCGGCCAAAGGTGAAGTCTCGGACAAACCCCGAGCCGGACAGACGCAGGCTCCACTGCTTTTAAATAAAAGAAATCACGAGCCTATATGTTGGCTGTATCCATCAGCAACCCATAAAACATAATGATGTTATCAGTATGGTTCAGGAAACTAAAGGCTGGCCAGACTTTTTAAATGCAATATTTTTCAAAGTATTTTTTTTTTCATTTCAGGTAAGAGGTAAAAAAAAAAAAAAGAAAAGTTAAAACCAGTGGTGGGCTATATGGGTCCCAGACATTTTCCAGATATTCATAACTATTAAGTGGCAATTTAACCAGCGTAATGAGTATTGCATATTGATAGGGGTAATCTGGACCCGGATCTCATGCATAATTCATGGCGGCGGGGATCATCGCTGGGTCAGTAGACGATAGACTGCAGCCGCAGATGCGTCAGGAGGAAGCTGCTGCTGCTGCTGCTGCTGCTGCTGCTGCTGCTGCTGCTGCTGCTGCTGCTGCTGCTGCTGCTCACACACTTTTGCACTGTCACCACCAAGACAAGCCTATGTCGTTGGTCATGACAACATTTATTACTGTAATTTGTAATATAATTATTGGTGCTGTGGAAAAAAAAAATCACTGCAAACATGCTGCAGAAATAAAACGTCAAGATTCATTCCATAGTCTGAAAAAAACACTGAAAAGTTATGCAAAATATATAGAAGTTATAAACAAAATAAAATATTAGCTTTTTTAAAAAGAATAAAATGTTTAGCTGCCCTTTCTTTAATGTATATTAATATTTTGTTATCAGTTTTAGCTTAAACTGTATTTATTTAACAATTAAAATGCAATTAATGGCCTAAAACGCACAGCCTCGCACCCTTTAAACCCCCCAACGTTTGTGCCCTTTAACGAGGATTATTTAATGCGATCGTAATGACAAAATACGCGAAACAAAGGTCACCTTGGATGTGTTTTTGAGGGAGTTCAGACGCTCAACATCTGGATGGTGTTGTGTCGGTGGGGGGTGTAGTACACGCTTGCTTCCGGCAGAGGGCGCCTCAGACCGGCCTGGGCTGATGATGGATGGTTTTTTTTCTTCCTCCCCAGCTCAGCTCTTATCATCTGGGGCATGTAGGTTAGAGGCAGAACAGAGAGAAAGGCGAGCCTGTTTATTAGTTATCTCTCCTGCTTCACCCAGCCTGAGAGGGGAGCATAAACCTTTAATCCCTCACACTTTGCGCCGAGAGTTCAAACTCGTTTTTTATAGTTTGTGGCCTCAGATTGTCTATTCGTGTCATTCTCATGAATTATCATCCTAGTACAAATCAGCTAATCAGCCCGACTTGCTGTTGTCACTTAATTATAAACCTGCTTTTTTGAATCATTAGTGGTGGAAAGTACTTTTTTAAGGTATGTGTACTTCTTTTTGACGCTACTTTATACTTGTACTCCACTACATCTAGTGGCTGTAATTCCTATTCAGATTAAGAGTTTACATGCAAATGTTTATAATAATGAAATAAAAAAAAGCCAGTAACATTTCACATGAGCTGAAAAGTTTTTATTTTTTGTTTGTGTGAAATATGATGTAACATCTAATGTTGATCATCGTGAAAGCTGAAGATGGATTTACTTTATTGCAACAAATGTTGAAAACCGTTTGTTAGAGGCTCCAAAAGGGACAAATTATCCACTATTACAAAAACAAGCAAAGGAAAGAAAAATTACACATAAGATAAATACAAATGGGAAAACAAATCTTTTCTCCCATTAATCATTTCACATCCAGTCCGATTTAACTTGTGACCCTGTTGGGAACCACTTGGACTCTACTGCATCTGAAGTAAATAAAAAAGCAGCCACAGCAGTAAAATGCTTATTGCACACCAGATACACAATCAAATAAAATATGTTAAAGGGACATTTCCCTTTAACTCTATGTACTTTAACTATGTTTTTCTAATAATACATGCATTTTTACTAGGAATTTAAATACACTTATACTCTTCATACTTTTTTCTTTTTACTTTTACTTCAGTGACGAATCGTAGTGCTTCTTCCACAATCACTGAAATGTAATCTGAGATGTGGGCCGAGATTTAGAGATTTGGAGCCAGGATATAAAGTATGTGGAGCCTGCAGCATGGTGAAACTTGGGTTATATGGTCAACAAATCAATAAAAGGCCAATTCTGTAGCCTTTTACCCTTTTACTGTGGCACAAATAGTTCACGAATATCAATCTCATAATGTTCGTGATGTCCAGAAATAATCAGTTAAGTCTTCTTATTTTAATGAAAAGAAAAAAAAGCTCCACAAGATGAGCTATAAAATGAGTTCATAAGGTTGGAAAATATCAATTTAAACCTCTGTGGGAATTACAGCTACATCGATTAATCAATAGGCAGGAAAAAAAATGGAAGCTATTTTGATAATCTATTAATAGTTTTGAGACAATTTCAAGTAAAAATGCAAACAGGATATTGTTACAGCTGCTTAAATGTAAATATTCTCTGGTTTCTTTATTCTGCTGTGACAGTAAACTGAATATTTTTAGACGTGGGCTGTTGTTAGGGACAAAACAAGACCATTTTAAAGCTTTGTGAAACGGTGTCATTATTAATGGCTACCAAATCACTTACTAATACTATATAGATCATTAATAAATCCATATTGAAATAGCTTGTAGATATAGAAACAATAATAATGTATTATAATTACAACTGCAGACATATGTGTAACAGTAAAGTAAATTTCTTACTGAGAAGTGAGAAACCTGTGATGAACAGATTACCAACATAACTAAATAAATAGGATAATGTCATTTTCAAAACCCGGCGACCCACAATGTGTTCTTATAATTGGCTTGTAACTGCTCTCATGTCCTGTTTTTGGGCTTAAGTACAAATGTAGAAAAGTTGAATTCAGTGATGTTGTTTTTTTAATATTAGGACAGACATATTAAAATGATTTAAATCATCTTAAATGAATCATTAAAGGAGGCTGATGACCTGTCATCTATATATACCCTGTAGATCCGAATTTGTGTAAATGTAGCAGCAACCACAAGTTCGAATCTTGGGGAGTATGTAGATGATAACACTTCACCAGAAAAGAAGAACGCCTCTATTAAAAAAAACCCAGAAAAGGCAGCAAATAATCCATATTGATTCTGCTGTGTAGCTACTGATGGTTGATGTTTTCTGCCCCTTGTTTTATGAGCTGCAAATGCATTTTTTTTTTCTGCAGCTAGGAGTTCTGTATGAGTTCAGAGTTGATCTCTGAACTATAGGCTGCACGGCCAGCTGCACGCTCTTGCAGAATATGACATCTGCGAAAGTTGCAGGACAGGCCCTCAATGTGGGCATTGTTCAGCACATCATTTATCTTCTTTTCACTGCACTGTCTGGTGTCGAGGAGGAGTTTTAGCTCGCAGGGAAATGCGAGGAGGACTTTAACAAACAGCGCCCAATATATGCTACACTATTGACTCTGGACTGGACGGAGAATCTGTCTTGATGAGAAGATGAGATCTGTGAGAAAAAGTAAGTTTGCCAAAGATGTGTGTGTGTGTGTGTGTGTGTGTGTGTTTTTTTCACTGTGTTGACAATAGAAGATCAGATGCATGGTGTGTTTGGATTTGATTTAATGACGTTTAAAACTTCTGTTTTCAAGTTTTTTTTCCTTATTTTTCTTTATAGTCTTTAGAATTTATTAACCCTAATTTTATGTAACATAAACATGTTTTTAAAGACACTTTTTATATAAACTGAAACTGTTTTTGTTTTTTTAAATGTGCTTTGTCCATGAGAAATGAAAAGGGACAGCAGTTGCTGTTACTGTTGATTCGACTGTCTTTGAATTAATTCAGGGCAATAAATCCCCCTCCTGTGTGGACACGTGGTTCCTGCAGCTAATTGGCAGAAAGGCTGCAGTGAGCTGCGTTTGTCAGCAGGCCTGCAGACTGAATGGGGTGGTGGTGGGTTCGGGAAGAAGGAGTGGGGTGGGGGTGGAGGGTGGAGAACATGTCCATCATAGATCAGACAGGCGACTCGACGAGCGTGGAGCTCGTTGTGTCGATGATGGCGATGATGTAAAGGAGGATGTAAAGTGCAGCTCGGGGGATGTTGTCATATCTGAATGACATCGGAATGACTGTAAGTCGTCGCTGACTCATCATGTCAGCATCTTCATCGCATCAAGGTTTCTTTTTTTTTATTGTTTTTAAAGACAATGCACATATCACAGATTTTGTTTGAATTTGTATGTCACTTTTTATATAGGACTCAGGCTATCATTGAGATGTATGGCTTTATGAATCTTGTGCACATCCAAACCCAGATAGGTGCAGGTGCAGGACACTCAAACACAGCAGTGAAGAAAAGGGGAGGCTGTCCGCACAATGAAGCTTTTAAGTAGGTTTTTATTGCAGTGTTTCAACCTGTAAAGTCGTCCTCAGGCTAACATTCAAGCCAATTCTGCCCAGTTTGGGTCAATATAGTACCAACACAAGACTGGGTCAATGTTACCCAGAAAACCACTTGAGACAAGAGGTTGTTTTAAACCTAATTTAGTGTTACCGTTTATTTTACTCTTGGGGTGTTTAATGAAACTCAAGCTTTTTACTATACTTTTTGTGTTTTAATTGTAGCTTACACATAATATGTGTTTTTGATTGTTAAAACTTGTGCAGGCCAATCTTTTGAAGGTCATATTGAACATTGTTCATACAAGAAATTTTATGTTATATTTGTGACAGTTTTCTGTTAAAACAATTTGATGTTGAGGTGCATTTTTATTATATTTACAAAAACTGGTTAAATTAATTTTAGCCCAGTGATTTGAGTGTGTAGGCTACCATTTAGATTCAGGATGCAACATTTTGATATGCAAGGTTTTACTCAGGCAAGTCAAGTCAATTTTTATTTATATATCCCAAAATGGCCTGAGTCACAAATCTGACTCAATCTGGAGGCTACAGGAATACTACACCCCCTATCCTTAGACCTCCTCCCCAGAAAATAACCCACCACCATGGAAACCTGTCAGGAAGAGGAGGGATCCCTCTCCCAGGATAGAAAGACAGAAAATAGATGATGTGTGTGCAGAATAATAGAGCATTCATGTGCAGAAGAAACAAGCCAGGCACAAAAATGACAGCTGCACCGACAATTAGGAGATCACATGACACAAAGTAACACCTCAATCAATACAGAGAAAACACATGAAGTAGGAAGCCATGCAATGTAATGTAATAGTAAATGCAAAGCAGTAGGCTAAACAGGACTCTTAACCTTAATTTATACTGCGAATGTGATCTTATAACTTTTTTTTTTTTTTACATAGATCTGACATAGATGTAGCTAGGGAGTTTTGTCGGCGGCATGCCTCAGAGATCAAAGACTTCCATTTGTGTTAATTAGTTAAATATTACCTCTAAGAGCCAATCAAATCTATCGAGCAAAACGTGACGGTGAGAGGTCAAAGCACCGCCAAAAGCCTCCAATCGATCCCTTGCAGCAGTCTGATCGGCACCATGTAAACCAAGCAGGCCTCATTATAAACTTGTTTTGTTTTTTCTCATAATGGATCACACAATGCTGACCACACTATATAAAAAAGAACTTATTATATCAATAAGGTACGTACGTACGTACTGGTATGTTGGCATGGCCAGGAGGGCCATATATATATATATATATATATATATATATATATATATATATATATATATATATATATATATATATATTCCCAGACTAAATAGTGCTTTATTTGGAGGAGTGATTTATGGCACCTCTGGCATGAGTCCTAAACGGGATGTTTGAATTTATTTTACAACGCTGTACAAGTTCCCAGGACTTACACTAAATAGAGTCTTTCTAGGGAACAAACAACTAAAAAAAAAACGGTCCGAAAAAAAATAAAGAAAAATAAAGCTTGTGGGTGATTTAAATTCATGCTTGTAATTGTGGAGTATAGTGAGAATCCTCTTAACAGCCAGTTTTCCTCATCTAAATCCACTTCAAAATGAGTTGGTGCCAAAACATGTCAGCTTCGCCTCCCCTGTGCTGAGCCACCTTCAGTTTCCATTCTGCTCTAATTGCCATAAAGGATGTAGAGATCTGCCATATTAGACGCGCGTAAAAAAATCCTTATCTTCATCGGGCTATTATTCCCATACATGAAACTGCAGCTTGCATGATCAGCAGAAAGGGATTTTCTTTTCTCCCTCACACACACACACGCACGCACGGACGGACGCGCGCGCACACACACTCTCACACACAAATACTATGCAGGGCGGTGTGAGCTGCAGAAACACTGTCCACTCTGCTTCGCCCTCCTGGCATGCAAAGCCACGCCATCACACCTCTGCAGGGATTATTCTAATCTGGGCGATTCTCCAAAGGTGAGCGGAGCCGTCGTTGTTCGTTTCCGTGCGGGATTGTGTTTTAGTGCGGAATGTATGTGGGGTTTTTTTGGAGGAAAGGCAGCCGGGGTGTTGTGCCGCGCACTAGGTTATGTGTCTTTATGATTTACGAGCCTGACTCCAGCCACGGTTCAACCAGAGTTCATAAAGCTACATGCCTCCAGACTTATTCTCTCTCCCTCTCTCTCTCTTTAGCTCTCTCTTCCTCTCTTTCGCACTGCTCCTCTCTTGTTCTTCACTTCATAATTTCGCTCTGTTTAATTTCAGAAGGGCGAATTAAATTTGGTTAAGATGTCTTTTATTTCGTTGAAATCGCGCTTTGTTTTAGAGGGGGAAAGCTTCAGCAATGCACAGTGAGCTTATGTATTACATTGTGTGTTGATGGATGTATTTTTTGTAGGATGTGATATAACATTTATTTTTTTTCCTTGAAAAAAATGAGACAGGACGAGTGTATACATGAACAAAATAAAGGCTTGTTATTTATTATGGCCTAATGCAATTTCAGGAAACCAATATAGGCTATAACCAGTAGAATAAAAACAATGTATTTATATTTATATTTATATTTATATTGAATGCATTTTGTGTATATTCCCTTTTATATTTTGGTTGTGTATAAACTTAATTATTGTTTCCCATTTTTTTGTTCTCTTTTCACTTTCACTGAATCAAACAAAAGAGCAGCTCTTTCAATTAAACACCTCGTTTTCATAATCTAAAATCTTTATATTATGCTTAGGATTTCTGGCATTTTTGATTAAAGGAAATAAAAAGGAGCCTCTTTAAATCGAAACAAAAGGAAAATAGTCCAATTTCTGCTCAGATTTGAAATGATCCCTTTTTCCAAACTCTCCATTTTGGGTTGCCTCTGTGGTCAGGAGAGGCTTGCTATTCATGTCAACACACTATTGAGTTGATAAGATGGATCATTTAGTCTCCTCCCTGATTCTGTCTCTTTTTTTTTCCTGGATCCTCTCAGGCCAGAAGCCCTGGGCTCTCTGGAAACCTGCCATGTGACATTTGGCTGCCAGCGCTCCTCCGTCAGAAGGTCAAAGAGGGCCGTTGAATGGAAATGCAGAAAACCGATACGGCGACGCACAGCATCCACCACTTCTTCAGCGAGTCTCTGCAGCGTCCTGACGGGGATGTCGGCGGCGTGTTCGCGTGCGCGCATCGAGCAGCTGTACATCAGGCGGAGGCGCTGCAGCTTCCCCGCAGGTCGAAGCAGCAAAACGCCAAGTTTACTGTGAGCAAAAAGATTTTCCCCTGGATGAAAGAGTCCAGACATCACAAACCCGGCAGGAGAATCGCAGGTCTGTATGACAGGACGTTAGCAGATGGGGGGGGAGGGGGCAGGCACCAATTGTTTTTCAATGAGGCCTTTTCATTCATGCTCCTCTTTCTCGGGTTCTTGTCCAGTTAATTGAGGAAATTTATATTTCCTCCTTTTCGAGGTCAAAAGGTCACGTGGCTATTAATTAAGCTACAGGCAGACATGTGGAGAAGCATAAACACAGAAGCTCACTTCATTTATTTGTTTTAGCATTTATTTGTAGCGCTTTTCAGAACATATTATAAACCACCACACAAAAATAAATTAGCCTAAACAGAATTCAGAGAGAAAGTGAAATGCAATCTATTGTAGAAATGTAGGCTTATAAAAATGAGTCAAGAAAACACAGAATCATAAATTTATTCATTTAAGCTCAAGTCAAATTTTATTATTTCCACATCACATGGTTGAGTTTTTCAGTCATACAAAATACAGCACACTTTATCTTCAGAAACTCAATTAAAATATTATAAATAAATAAAACTCTAGACATGTAAATAATTTAAAAAAAATGTCAGGAGTAAAATTAGTTACTAATTTGGTGACAGAACTCACAATTAAAAATAATAAACAAACGACACAATCTAGATATTAGAAATCTCTTTAAAGTCTCTTTACTCCTAAATAACCTCTGCCCTATTTATACTCCAGACTGTTCTAGTAATGAGCTTCTCCTTATTTGTGTGGACTTGTTGATTTTTGTCTATTTTGTCTAAATAAAAAACGAGGGAAAAGGACGGAAACGATGTGAAACGCTCTATACACCTGATTACCTCCACATATCACGCGTTCTTTCTCTCACCTGCTTGTCTCGACAGACTGTACCCTCAACGAGAGGAACCAAAGCGCGTCCCCGGCCTCTAAGCGGACGCGCACCGCGTACACGAGCGCGCAACTGGTGGAACTGGAGAAGGAGTTCCACTTCAGCCGCTACCTGTGCAGGCCGCGGCGCGTGGAGATGGCCAGCCTGCTCAACCTGCACGAGAGGCAGATCAAGATCTGGTTCCAGAACCGCAGGATGAAGCAGAAGAAGGACGAGAGGATGCAGGGCCTCGGCAGCACCGCCGCCGCCTCCTCCTCCTCGCCCCCTTCTTCCCCCTCCGCCCCGGGCAGCCCCACTCTGTCGAGCCTGGGTTATGTCCATCTGGGCGGGGATTACCAGCCGGCCTCCCCGCCGCTCAAATCCCAGCACCACCAGTCCCAGCACCGCCGGTCCCAGGCGGCGTACCCGACAGAATACCCCAAATATCCAGCGTTAGGCTTCACACACGGCCCGCACTTTGACGGGCGGTACGACGCGCACGGCACCGCGCACGCAGCGAACCAAAATCTGGACCTGAACGTGTCATATTTCTCACAGACCTGCTCTTCTCAGGACAGAATCATGCAGGCTCCAAAACTGACTCATCTGTAGCATACAAGATGTTGATTTAGGAAATTCCTCGGCTCTCCGTAAACAATACACGTTCCTTTTAATTCATTTATCCTACTGACGCATGCATTTTATTAAGTATTTTATTTATTGGACTAATTAAAATATCAGTCTCAAGTCGTATTTATTTAAGTTTATTTATCTTGTGCACTTTTAACTTGTGAACTTTGCTAAAGCGCTATAATCACAGAGATATTAATGAATAAGATATTCCAGCTTTAAATAAAATTTTTATTTAGCGTAATTGTTTAGAGTTTAACCCACACATATTTCCAACGAGACCTGGTCTCCAGAATGCAGCTGAAATGGCAATACTTCTTTTATTTTTTATTAAAACTAAATTAGCACGTATAAATTCAGATTAACTCTTAGAATTGCAGCTGGCCTTATGGCTGTGGACGTGATAGGTGTTGAGATATTATAGCCTGACTGTGGTTAACTCTCAAGCACGAAAAAAAAAGCCTGTATGGTTCCTTAACGTGTCTTTGTTCTTTTATGGTCAAAGTGGGCCACACAAGCTGTCTATCTTTAAAAGAGCGCATGATGGATCACTCAATTCACTGCACTGATTTTTTTCTTCTTCTCTTCAACACTGTCTGATTCAGAGGAGGCTGCTGCTCGGTGCCCATAGGCTGAGGAAATATTTAGTTATAAGACCAGACGCAGATATTTAAAAAAAATTTTGTTGTCAAGCTAATTTTTTTCTGAACATAAATTATTTAAACCATTGCACGAAGGAAACATAACAGAAATAGGCCATTTAATAAAAAAAATCACATTTATAATTAGACTTTTATTATTACGTTATTATAAACCATAATAAATCCATATTATTATTATTTATTATTATTATAAGTATTCATATTATATTGTCATTAATTGGTCATTTGGAGCTGATCTAACACTGCAGACTGAAAAGTGTCTCGATGTTTGTGTTCTTATCAGATGGATGAGCGCGTTTGATTGAAGCATTTGTCATGTAAATGCGAGCCGTTTGATGGACGAGCCAGCAGACTTGACAGAGTGCTGTAGGTCCTTTGCCATTGGCGTTTGGCGGGTCACATGGTGTGTCAGGAAGGTGATATGAGGGTGGAAGGCAGTTTTACAGCTTTGACATACTACCTAGAAGGTTAGGGCAAAGGGAGCACCGATTAATGACTGCTCAGGCTCGATCACTTCTGAGCAAACAATAGGCCCGCGTCCAGGATGAACTCCTACTTAGACTACCCCGTGTGCAACCGGGGAGCAAATATTTTCAGTGCCAAGGCCGGATACCACAATTTGAACCATGGATACATGTCGTCCAACTCGTGTGCAACAAGTGATAGTTACGCACCGGACGGGCGCTTAGTTGCTGCAACTTCTGCGCCTCACCAGACCGCGAGCCACCCTCTGCACCACCAGACGCACGTCAACTTGGATCTGCAGTTCGCAGCGCCGGGCAGCTCCATGTACGGATCACCTCTGGAGTACGGACACCACCAGTACGGCCTCGCTCCTGAGCAGGACCGGGGCTACATGCATGCGCAGCATTCACCCCTCGGAACAAACATGGCTCCCTACACCGGGGACAGTTGTGGGCCTGGAGTTGCAGCAGGCGGCCAGTATCTACATTTTGGGGACCAGAGGCAGCAAGAATATCCAGAAAGTGTTTACACGAGGTTGCCGGCCCAAAGAAAAGAGAAAGATTTGGACCATGTGGAGGAAACTTCGAAAACATTCGACTGGATGAAAGTGAAGAGGAATCCCCCTAAAACAGGTTTGTTCATCCTTAGACGGATTTGAGTTACAGACCTCGGTGCAATTTAGAGAACCCATGTGAAGCTAATATCAGCACACGGTGCACAAATGGTGCGTAAAAACACAATCCAGCTGATGTAATGAGGTTTAAATGTTTATAATTGTTCTGAAAAAAATCTATTTGGGAACTAATGTTTTGTACTTTTTTTCAATTCATCCACAAACATTTTCATTCACATCCATCCATTAGCTCTGTGACTTTCATTTTTCTTCATCATCCATTTCTCTCCTCGAGCAGCTGTCCTGTCGGAGTTTGGAGTTCCCGGCCAGCACAACGTGATCCGCACCAACTTCACCACCAAGCAGCTGACCGAGCTGGAGAAAGAGTTCCACTTCAACAAATACCTGACGCGGCCGCGGCGGATGGAGGTGGCCGCCAGTCTGGAGCTCAACGAGACGCAGGTGAAAATTTGGTTTCAGAACCGCCGGATGAAACAGAAGAAACGCGAGAAACTGGGCTGCGTTTTGGTGGCCGCTCCCACACCTGTGGATAAATTCTCAGGCCCTGACACCTCTCCAAAGGCAAAGGGGAAAGACTGTGAACCATAAAATTGAATGATGTTTTTTTTAATGAAAAAAAGACGCAGGACGTAGTTTCTACATCTTTTCCGTCAGTTGCACATTCCAGATACAAAAAAACAAACAAGAAAACCCCGAAACATTCTTGTGGACTTGTGAAGTATAAAGGGTGTGTCTGCCTCTGCTTATAGCGCATTGGTTACTTATTTGGATGCTGGAAAACTTTGTCTTTCATTCGTTCTTGTATTGTGTAATCTTCCTATCATAGGTCCATGCTGTGTTTTGTGTTGGCGCACTGAAGGACTCAGTGTCATGTTTGCACTATTTATTTACAGGGTATTTTCCAACAATTGTTGAGATGATTAAAGTCTATAAAATGAAAATAAAGAATGTGTTTCAAAGTGTTGCTGTTCATGTACAGTAATGAGGGCATTGATGAACTCTTAAGTTTTTTAAATATAGTGTATAATAAATTGTTCTAAATCTGAATATTTTTGAATTGCATTCCACACTTATTTTCTATATTATTTCCATTAATAGTTTCACCAAAATCCCCTTGCATAATGTGACAAGAGGAATCTTTCACAACACATGGGGTGGTTCCCAGTGACCTTTTCACCTCCAAATACCTCCAGGGGCTCTAAACATGACAACAAACTCCAGGGAGCCAGGTCTCACCCTTGATTTGTTACCCAAATTCTGCTGGGACACAGCTGACACAGGTTAGCACTGACATGCATTTGTATTTTACATCATTTTGTTTCAATTTGTTTTATTAAATCATGATTTAATGTATTAAATCATGATTTCCTTTCCAAAAAATAGGTTGATAATTTAACACCTTAATATTTATTTTGACTTAACCTTTAGCTAAACGTTTGCCCGACCTGACCACCTATAGTTTCATCTGATGCTCAAAGGGCAGCAGTTTCAATATTTGCACTGGGTGTTAAGTTTGCACACAGACTTTCTGCTCCAGCAGCACTGGCCTGTTGGTGCCCTTTTTCCTAAAGCTGAGGTTCACACAGAGTTCAGGCACAAATGAATGCAGAGTCAATCTGTCAGGACACTTGTGGTTTGGAGAAGTCAACTCTAGGCCTCTCATACTTCAGATGTTTGCAGGTATTGTTTGTAGCATTTCATCAATGTTCTAGTTTGTCCAAACGAAAAACTGTTCTCTGAAGAACATGTTTGTCGGAAATGGAAATCGGCAATCATTTGAAATATATCTGCATGAGTATGCAGTTCTCTCACACAACTATATTAAAAATTAATACAGTTCCACAAATAGAAGTTACTGTTGAAATAACATACGGCCCATTACCGTAAATTACAAAAAGGGTTGAGAGGTTTGTTGTCATGCATTTTTTTTCTTTTTTACAAGCCAAAAGCTTCCTCTTTAGATGCGTCACAAGGTCAAGGACTGGGGAGGTGAGAATCGATATGGTGAATAGTGACAGATTCAACAGAAGAAAGGAGGACGGTGCAGAAAACAAGTGTGGGACTTCATTCCAGAGGTGTGATCCCTGCCATCTCTGTGGGTAATACCTCAGTGCTCCCAGCAGGCTCTCCATCTGGAAGTGTCAGAGTCAGTGCTGCAGCCAGCGCCGCAGAGACAGATGTTCAGTTGGGGGAGAGGAGGAGGATGTTTTTCCACCTTTAGATCAGCTTTGCCTTCTGCTGGAGAATGTAGGGGAAGGAGAGGTGCAGAAAATGGTTAATGGACACAGCCGGAGAAGAAAGCACATCATATATGGGCAGAAAAATAATAAACCATGAACACCTGACTGCACAAACATGAGGCCTATTACTGTAATAGATACAGCAGTCACTCTCTTTCTCCTCAGATATCTTGCACATCTTTGTGCCCCCCACTGCACTTTGTTTGAGGTCAACCCAGTGATGTTTGTACCCCATGCTGCTCGCAGTTGTTGCAGGCTCTTTTACAAGTCTATTGCCAGGCTCACTTCCTTGGTTTTCTACCAGTTCCTCTGTCGCATGTCACTCTGCAGGGTCCCAGGGCTTCAAATGAAAACTAGATACAGTATTCATGGGATAACGGGGGGTTGGTCATCTAAGAGAGATACCAGGGAGGAGTCATTTTTATTGGAAGATATCAAACGATTTTAGGTTATGCAACGCTACTTATCTGTCACACACGGGTTATGTGCTAGAGGATGTTGAGCGGTGAGACAGCATCTGTTTATGTGTATGAGACACATTTCTACCAAAGTGACAATGAAAATACAAATACATCAATAACATAAAACATGAATACTTTGTTCATGGACAGGACGATAAAGTCGCATCCATCAATCTCTGGTGTTTTATTAGAGTCCACCAGCTTTTACTACGGTAAAAAAAGGTTTCAATGGCTGACCAAAGAAATATTAGAAACTAGAAAAAGTGAAAACTGCTAAAGCGGATTCATAGGTAGACAAAAGGTGGAAATATTATTGGTTTAAATTAAAATATGACAATTAAAATACATTTATTTTATAATATTAATAATTAAAAGTTTTAACTTTTAAAGATGGTGTAAAGCTGTTGGAAATTAAAAGAATTACATGTTTGATTTTATTCTTTAAATGTTCACCTGTATTATTATAATAATTATATTTTATAAGTTTCCACTACTTTTTCACAGTTATTATTCAGTGAAACCTTGTGGAGAAAATCTATCTAGTTATGAAGGGCACACTCGTCTTCCTTTGTTGTGGCACTGAGGCTCTTTTTAGCCCAGCCTGGGAGATTCTTGACAACCATCCCCCCATCCGAGTCAGGCTCTATTGGATCTGGAAGCGGCAGCCGACCTGAAGCCCCAGCCAGCCTCCTGGGTCCCCCCCCGCCACTGCATCCTTTCCCCTCTCCATCAGCATAGTAACTGAGAGAGACAAGTGACTTGGCCAGGGTTAACGTCTTAATACTCCCTGGGATTGCCTCCAGGATCCAAATGGCTACCCCTAATAGTTTTCCTCCTCTGTGTGCCTGTCAGACCGCCATGACTATATGCCGTAAGAAAAACAAAAATAGCAAAGAGGCAGAGTAACGAAGCAGCACAATGAAATAATGAGGGGCGGTGAGGAAGAATAGAGTGTCTGTGAAAGCATTTGTTGTGAAGATAAAGGTTTCAGGTGATGCTCGACTACTGAGACACTGATGTGATCGCACGTGGATACTTTGCATGGAGAGTCTGTAACACTGGAAATTAAACTGGCTCCTTGCTTTAGAGCCCAGGAGGGGAAAACCAGAACTCAATCAGTGTCACGTCACATGGTTCAAAGCGGCCAATTCGATGCTGCCAGGAGGCTGAGAAATGCAAGGTGACAGTTCATTTTACCAGTGACAGTGTGTCGGTCTCGCTTGCTGGTTCCCCAGTCAATTCCCAGCGAGCAGTGAAGGTTGAGTGTTGCTGGAGACAGACAGCAGCTCCCTCCTCCTCCTCAGCGCCGCCGCTCTCTCATCGACCCTGCTCTGCTTTGTATTCCAATTAACTGGACAGAGGGAGAGGCAGCAGTGTGCAGGATCACAAGCACAGGCAGACACATTCTTCTGGCGTCCTTCCAGTCTCTCAGTCCCACTACTATCAATAGTGCGGTGCCTCCTTCTCCCTTCCCTTTCCTGCCATCTCATCTCTTGACAAGGGCCAGTTGTTCCAGGGGGATAATTCATAGATTCTTCTTTAACAACTGCCTCTAGGGACAATGTCTTGGTAATGAAAAATAGGCCCCTCTCATACATTCATATATCACGTGTAATAGAGGTATGTGATCACTCAATCGAGTCGACGCGCTGCTAGCTGTAACTGCTATCCTTAACAGACACTTCAAATAATGCTGAATTAATATTTTGAAATGGCTCATATATCCTAACATAATACAATTTGGATGATTTTCTATTCAATGAGCTAACATCAATTCGAGTACAAGCTGAGGTAACCCCCCTGAGTCAGTCAATGTGTGGCTGACTGCACGTTGCGGATTTAGCACAACACATTTGCTCCTCCGTCTTTTGTGGCCTCAATCTATCATCACTTTTTACCTTGCCACCACCGAAGCCCCCTTTTGCTGACATATGTTTGAGCAATGGGTGGGTTGGGAATACAATGATTCTGAGGAAATCCGAAAAGTAAACTACCTCTTTTTATCTCCTCGAGCAACACAAACATTTAAAACAGAATCTTAAAAGAATCAGGCTAAACACTTTGTGTTTTTTAAGGGTTTAACATGTTTGAAGTACAGGGCCACATTTTGAGCACAACTCAATATATTTGCTAATTGAAAAAAGGTTGACAGGTGATTTGTGTAAATAATTTATTCATCATGTCCAAGGTTTATGTTTTAAAACAAGATAACATGAAACTTTAGTCCTTTGCCAATTTATATACTTAACACTGAGCAGTGAATGTCTCAGTTTGAGCAAAATACAAAATAAAGACAACCAGAGCCTGAAAGTCAGCTATGGGTGCGTCACTATTGTCCCTCTGCTTTGCCAAACAGTTCCTGCCTATCTTGAGAATGCACTATGATGTGTGTGTGTGTGTGTTTGCATGGCAGGATGTACACACACAAACACACACCCTTCATGCCCCGAGGATCCTCCTGACTCTCTCTCCTGGCTCTATCAGATCAGAGAGACCCGCTGTCCCTCCCCACACCGCAATGCAAATGAAAAGGAATGCACTGATAAAAGGCCAGATCCTAGAGATGAGAGGGCAGAAGGAGGACAGAGGCAGCGAATGCTAAAAGGAGGGGGGGGGCCTCTTGGGGAGATGAGAGGTGGCAGAGGAGTCAGTGTTGGTAGTAGCGGGAGATCATAGCCGTGCTCCCCCTCAGCAGCGTTTGATACAGGGCTTTTGTCGCTCTTTCAGCGGTGCATTGTTGGGTGGTGTAATCCCCGTCGGATTACAAAGGGCTTCCCTTTTCATATGGGGCTGACCCAGCAGGCAGGTGGCTGGGGCTCTGTGGAGCTGTCAAGGGGAGGGAACCTCTTTTCCAGGGGAGGGTACCCCAGTTCCTCTTACCTTCACAGGGGCTTTTTGCTGGGAGGCCAGTCAGGCGCAGGTCAACCTGGGGACAATTCTGACATGGGATTCAACTTACTCTGACCCCGTGGCTTCCTGTAGAGAAGTGACAGGGAAGGAGACCGTCATTAAATATGGAAAAATACAAAAAATGTTGCAATAAATTGAAGGATAATTGCTGATTTGCTATTTTTTTATGTTTACAATGGGCTGAAATTTGTGAATATGTTTATCATCGATTAACCTGTGATTATTTTTTTGATTCATTGATGTTTTAAAATAATAAACCTCATCACAATTTCCCAGAATCCAAGTTGCAATTTTAAAATTGCTTGTTTTGTCCAACCAGCAGCCCAAAACCAAATACATAAAATTTTTACAATCACAGAGGATAGTTAATAACCAATAAATAGTACCCACATTTGAACAGTTGAAACCTCCCATGCAAAGCCTTATATTTACTTCCATTTTAGATATGATTGAAATAAGAGATCTCATGTGGGATCTGGGACATGAAATAATCATCTTCAGTGCTAAATGTGAGCCTGATTACACATTACATATTTTAAAAGGTGGAATAATTATAGAATTACCACAGCTTTGATTGATATCCGTGTATTCTGTCAATGTGAACAGTGTCTGATTGAGCTTTGGTTTCTTCTTTACCTTGTAGTGTGTATAGGATCAATAAGGTAATAGTCAGGCCCACCACAGTTTCTATTGGTATTACTACTGTTACCACTCCCTCCTCAACACATGTAAATTGTGTGTGGAAAAAGGCTGATTCCATCATAGGCACTGCTTTTCACCCTCTACTGGTGATATAAACCATTCATCCATGCCCTGTCAGATATAGTGAGGAACCAATTTACCAATGCTGCATTCATTAATTATTTTAATTTTCATTAATTTATGACATTATATTTGCCAAGATGTGCTTTTATGGTGAAGATGTCTGTACCATTTGAGCAACTGCTTTGTTTTCTTATTTTTATGCAAAAAGCAAAACATCATGGAAAACATTGTTAATTTAAAGACAATGATGACACCAGTTTAAAAAATGTAATGAACTTACCCTGAAATAGCGTTTTATTAACAAAATATTGCTCGAAATAAGGCTGTAACTAGCAATCATTTTCATTATCAATTAATCTACTAATAACTACTAATCTTTATTTTAATAAATGGCTAAAATAAAGGCCTATGTGCTTAATCTATAAAATATCAGCCCATTACAAGTTCCAAGAGCCAACAATTATTTATTTATTTTTCTAAACACCCAAATGTATTAAATTCAAATCAGTTTATCATAGAATAATGTAATATAATATATATATATATATATATATATATATATATATATATATATATATATATATATATATATATATATATATATATATATATATATATATATATATATTCCCGAAAATATTCAAATTTGGGGGGGAATGACAAGTGAATATTTGCTTAAAATTGATAATCGATTTTCAAACGGTTGCCAATTATCCAATTGTGATTTACAATTTCATTAACATAATTGGCATTAAATCCAACGGCTGTCAGTACTTAAATAACACAGTCGGTGCTTCGTTCAGATGGAATAAATCAGTTTAAAGACGATTCATTCCTTTGTAATAACATTAAATTAAGTATGTGAATTTATTTCCCGACTATCATTTTTACTAACTTTGGTCGCGAGTACTTGAAGGCAGCACTCAAACTATGTAAAGAAGCACCACATTCAACTAACATTACGTTTAAAAATAATTAACAGTGACTAATTAACTAACCATTGTGTGTCATATAATATACATAGTATATATAGCAGCTTACTCAGAAGTAACGCTGTTAAAACGATGCTTTGGGCTGTTTTCATTAGCAGCTAATTAGCGACCTGCCTTCAGCTTAACAAAGGTTATGACGTTAGCTAACGATATTAGCATTAGCTGCACGGTGTCGAGAAAAAACGGTCAGTCAAGGACAAATCGTCGACGGTAATGTTAAAACCTCAACATTTCTTATCAATTATTGGAAAATTTAAAAAGAGCAGCATTTTCTTTCAGATAACATGCACATTTGCATAGAACAGGCAGCGCAGGGCGGCTCTAGGTAAGAATTTGGGATGAAAAATGACATTAATTTACCCAGTTAGCAGGTTAGCAGGAGTGTAACGTTTAATATAAAGAGTCCCACTACCAGGCTATAGGACTCTTAATATTAAATGAGTATAATAATATTAAATGAGTTAGCCTAATAGATTGTTATCAAGGTAGAATGGCAGATAAAAGCACAGACCTAAATACAATTAATGACGGTTCCCTTCCATTAACAGGCGTCTTTCACGTCAGTGATATTGACATGAATTAATAGGTTAGATTAACACAGGTGTTACCAATGACTTTCATTAACCTTTGTTCCTTTCAGGTATAACAGTGAGGGTGCTGCCATCCTGCATGTTGGCTCCCTATGGAAAGCCTCTGCTACAGCAACTAACCTTAATTAGTATCATTGGTCACACCTGTGTCTAACCTACTATTTCATGTCAGTATGGCCTCTGTGAAAAAAGGTCTATTGTCGCAGTAGAACCCTGGAACTGACTCACATGCAGATTTAATCTCATTTAATGTTATTCATTCCACCTTTGTTTTTCCTACTTGGAATAAATTACATTTATCTGGCAGCTTTGGTGCGTTAGTTACTTCTCAGATTCAGATCTGACACAATGGATAATACCTATTTTATAATAAAACACATTTTTAAAAATGATAGATTCTAACCTTTTTGCCTGTCGACATCTTAGAAAAGTGTGTAGTTGTGTCACATTCCAAACTGTTATTTTCCACTCTAAAATCCTCAAATGGTTTTATTTTAATAAATAAATGAGCCATTATTTAACAAAAGATCAAATTATAGGAAAAAAAATGTCCAAAACGTGTTTTTTCTAATTTCTTCTCCCTTTAACCATTTCATCAACCATCAGATTCATCTGGTGACCATTTGGAGGGACCTGACCTCTAGTTTGAGAATCACTGGATTAAACTAACTGTATATAAAGTACCGGAAAACTAGATTTACCTCCATCCGCTACAATGGTAATGTTAATTGCACACTGTATTTTTACTTAAGTGAAGGATCTAAATATATCTTTCACCACTGCTGATGACCAGTAATATAAAGATAACAAACACAAGGTGGGTAAATAGGACCTAGATATAATGATTAAATAAACAAATACAACTATAGTTTTAATAAAAAGCATATGTTAGTTATGTGCATGGCTGCAACTAGCACTTATTTTCATTATCAATTATTTTGTCAATTACTTTATTGATTAATTGATTAGTTGTTTAGTGTATAGTTTGTCAGATAATAATATAAAATGTCCTTTGTCAATGTTTTCTAAAGTGTGAAATGCAACCTAAAATGTCTTATTTTGTCCCAACCAAATAGTCCACAATCCAAAGATATTCAATTTATTGTCATAGAAGACTAAAGAAATCAGAAAATATTCATATTTATGCAGCTGGAACCAGTGAATTTGAGCATTTCATCTTTAAATATGACAAAGATTATTGCAGATTTAATTTACTGTCAATCAAATAAATGATTAATCGAGTAATCGGTGCAGCTATCGACTGTTTGGTCGGCTAAATAGGCCGTATTTGAGGCTGTGTAAAAATAATAAAATGCTTAAGATAATTAGTCCAACATACTAATAGACTGTTATTAGTTTCACCATAAAAACGGCACATTAGTACTACATTATCATATCACCTATGTCTCTTCATTAGGTCACATTCTGGGGGATTCAATGGCTCAGACTGAACAATATATGGTCACAGGCTTCTAGGTGAAACAAACAAACATTCAGCGGCACCTGATCAAACACCTGACAGTATAAGTAGTAAAAGAGGCTGTGAATATCCATACAGTAGGCAGAAATCCAGATCACTCCTGTGATTTATGTAACAGTAATGCTGATAGGTCATGATCATGGTAAAGTGACCTGCTGCTTGCCTCTCTGAGTAGTTTGTGCCACTGGGTGTTTGAATTCATATTGATATTTAGACTTTTTTTAAAAACAATTTTAGTTAAGGTTTTCTAGGGACACCATTTGCACATACACCACTAATCTCCTAAGAGGAATCTTATTTTGGTGAGTAGTATTTTTAAACTGGTACTTCTTCGAAAAATTATCTTTTTGCTCTTTGTGCTTTGCAGGCCGGTCAGACTGCGAAAGAACGGTGACAGAGCAGCATATCTGTAGCTGGTAGGGATTCACTGTCTGGCTCAAGGACACTTCCAAGCCATCTGGATGTAAGATTGATTGATCAAGATGGTTTGAGCATTATTTACAGCACTCCTAAATGTTACAGGAGATGGAATACTACACAACTGGAGACAGATGGTCGGTTTTACTAACAAAAAATCCTGTCATTCATTCTATCTACAGGAATCAACATATACACAATGGAAAGCATAATAAGAGTGGTAGATGTTAATTCAGCTGCAGGAAACAGTCATATCCAAAGTTTACATGCTCATATTTTTCAAATGTTTTCAGGTTTTTATTTTGTGATCCATCACAGACACGTTAATAGGATATGTTTTTTTTGCTCATACAGATGTGTTCATATCTTTATCACAGGCCATTAACCTATTTTCTACTAAAAATTACTTGTGTACGAGATTGTGGCTGGTTTTCTTCCCGGCAGAGAAACCGTGTCATCTGTCTGAACTGAAAAACTAGAGCACAGAGGAAGTCATCATATCTGCACCCGCTCCACCCCATTTTGTGCAAATCTTGATTCATGCACGGAAGTTAGGTTTCAGAACAATAGGGCGCAGGTAGTTTGTGAGTGTGTGTGTGGGCCAGACTCTTTGTTTCTGTCATGGAGCTATAACAGTAGGGCAGTGGCTGGCTGTACATAGTTTGCCTTAAAAGAGAGAAAAAAGTCAAGTTTAGAGGGGCAGAAACCTGAAAAGAGAATCTAAGTGTATCGAGTTTGACAGGTGAAATCAGGAATGGGGACAACTCCAGTCGACATCAGGAGGCTTTTAGAAGGTAATGTTTAATATATTACTCTAAACAATGCTTGCCTAAAACACTGCCAGTCTGTCTTTAAATTCTGTTATCGTGGGGTAGTGTAAATCTATCGAAATATAGTGAAAGCAGTCAGGTTCGTCTGAGCAATATAACCTCTACTGGTTGTTCACATTTAAAAGTGAAATTAACTAAAGTAAATACCTAAAATAACAGGTTGGGTTGTGTCTTTCTTGTTAATCTTTATTCTAACGCTCAGAAAGTTCTCCTGTCCTCCAACATTGTGGCGCCCTGGCATTTAATACATTTGCATGAGCTGCCAGGCCAGCTAGCATGGCCTTTTGAGGCTTATTTGCATAAGGTCAGTGTATTTGTGTAGCATGGAAGTGAGGACATAAGTTATGTGGTCCAACCTGTTTGCCTGCAGCATCATAGACAGTGACATTTTTTTTTTAACTATTTTCTGACATTATATCAAACCACTATTCACTTATTGCATCATGAATAGTAGCATTCATGATGCAAGTCCACAGTCCTCCAACTTCTGAGAATTATTTGTGAATTCTATAAAGTTAGGAAAGGTCGAACTGTGATCAGGAACACTGATTATTATATTAAGTGAAATAAATAATAGTACATTATTGGAGGATGTGTTGTGGGAGGAACCTTTATAAACAGAAGCCTAATTATATATCAATGCGAATCTTTCTTATTGTTGCAATAATTATTGTCCACATTGTACGACCACCTTACTTGAAAAGCATGTTGTGTATGTCATGCTGTGGTTTCTGTTTTTTCTCAGATTGTGAGCTGTTTGTATCAGAGATCCTTGAAAACGAGAACCTCAGTGAAAATGCTTATGATGCACGAAAAGTCTTATTGAATAACTTCAGGATCGTCTATGCAAGGTAGGATTTTACCTCTGAAGGCAGCATTAAATCAAAAACCTTAGTTGTTGCTGTGATTGCTTTAAACACGGTTTGATAAATACCATTTGAAGGAAATTGTAATGGGTGTCATCTTTTCACCACAATTCATTCTTGCTGTTGTTATTAAAATTTCTTAAAGATCTCATAGAATCACCTTTTTGATCAGAATAATTTCAAATTAGTCTTAATGTGATTTAATATCGAAGCATGATGAACAGCCTATCAATCCAAAAACGTGAAACTCTTGTATGAAGTATGATAGTTTAATCCGGAAATAACCATCTCCACTAGTGTTGCCTGCGCTGTATGATAAGAGACTCAAGCAGTCGCACAGAAACCGTGTGGTTTTGTGGTCTTCGCAGGAAACTATCGCTGAATTTTATAAGCACTCCAAGAGCTGAGTTGTCTGTTAGCTGGAGCACAGAAAATATTTAAATTCAACGGAAAAGATTTAAACGTATGCTTATTTTGCTTTTACAGAAACCCACAGGAATTCCCCCAACGATGTAAGTAAAATAGCCCAATCACCATCATCACAGTATCACATTCTACACTGAGTTGTTTCAGCTGTGCTTTTAAAGCCTTTTCTTACTTTACTCGCTTGCTCCTTTGCTTCATCTGTCTATATCACACACAGCGGACTTCAGGGAAGATGACAGTTCTGATGACAACCACATCTCCAGCGTGGGCCCCTCTGCCCATTCGGACGATGCCTCAGTAGCTTCTGACTATCAGGACGATGGAGGCGCCGAGTGTAAGTTAACAATTCTCCTGAGTCTGATTCCAAACGTGTTTATAGTCTATTAATGCAATGCAGAAATCTGACCTCCAAAATGCCTTATATATGTGTGTATATATGTATATTTCAGCTCATACAATCTTGTTTAACCAAGGGAAATGGGGTGAAATTTGAACCATAATAATGAAACATACAAAGGCCGCAGTGTGTGAGGAATTCTGCATCAACAAAGGAAAAGGTAAAGGAGGAGTTGGTGTCACAGCAGACAATGCGGTGTTCCTCTGAGAAAAGTGCAGTTATAACATAGTATCCTCACAGACACACCTACACCTCACCACAGGAAGCGCAGGCGGAACTTTTTTTGCTGTATGAGAAAAAAAAGGCGACATCTGTGAAATTTCCTACCTCACTGACTAACTCTGGTGACATCAGTGACTCCTCCTCCTCCCTCCCTCTCCTCCTCCCTCTTGGCCAGTGTGCAGGTAGGCTGTCCTGATGCTGGGGAAAGAGAGCTGGAGGCAGGCGGGATTGGTGACCTAGAGCTCCCTCCAGTGGCCGATCCTCTGCTCCCTATCTGTCCCCCTGAAGCTGTGTGTGTGGACTGTGGGAGGCATGGAGGCGGCCCACACAGAGAGGAGGCTTTGTAGCTGCAGGCTAATGCAGTGATTGATTGACCCCGGTCCCCTCTATTCTTTCACAACCGGGTTTGAAATACAACACTGTACCTGAGGGGCCATGTGTGTTCCATCCCGCTCTCCCTTTATCAATCTTTCCCTCGATCTTCCTTTCTCGGACATGCCCTCCCTCCCCGTTTCAGACTTTTTGTATTTCTGACTCTGTGCACCAGCTAATAGCTCTTGACAAGACATGCCGCAGGTGGGCATTATTGACTCGGCTGCCTCAGGTGCTCATCTCTACTCTGCCATCTTTTTTCAACCCATTTCCTGAGGAAAAGCTGGAATCACGTGGAAATTTCCCATCAGAAAGTGAATATGTTGCCGCTGTTTGCAGTCGTTTTTGAGATACTGGTTTATGCCAGCTGGATTTACTGAAAAATGATCCCCTTATTTGGATATGGCTTAATGAACTATTGCCCACAGAAGAGTAACTGCTGCCTTTCTCTGCAACTTTGGGACAAATAGAGTAAACAAATCAGGGCAGATGGTAGGACGATAGACCAGAAGACAATGATAATTCATTTTTTGAAATTGTTGAGAGTAAACAAGGCGAGATTTCCTTAGGGAAACAAATAAATTCTGAATCTAAAATGCTTACAAAATTTCCCTTAAGGCTACTGAAACACGCCCAACTACAAACTACACCGTCTGTTACCGTGGAACACGATGGTTGTTAAAGCTTGTACATGGCTTAAATGTGATAAACAGCCAATTACGCAGCACCACCAAAATGTATTATTCTTTTATTTGCATTTTGCTTTGAATATAAACTGTTGCTTCTTCACTGCACAAAAAAACACACCTTTTGTTGTTGGATCAATAATCATAACATTTGATCCTGTAAGAAAAAGATGCAACTCGCAGCAGTCTTTTTTATTGCCGGGGGACTGCGACCATGTTAGCGTAGTGAATGGCCTGTGTCCTCACTAAAAGGGCATGTGGAGTTCAGAGTTCATTCTCTGTTCACTGCCAGTTGAAAGAAATAGCTCACACTTCTCTGTTGAGCAGTCTTTTTCAAGGGAAGAGGGAGTGTTTGTGGAAAATAATGGGGACTTAATGAAATCAGTGACATTTTAGGAGGGACAATCATCCACGGTGACAATTTGGTTGTATTTGATTTTTTTTTTAATTCTTAATAATAAAAATCAGAATGCATTTACTGTGGAAATATATGACAATTTTGTGTTTTAAAAATAGCATTTTGGTAAGAGGTAGAACATTTAGTAATTTTTTTTCTAGTGAGTTGAATCATATCATTTTATTAAAGGCTACTGTACACAAAAGAGACTTTGTGGCTTGGAGAATGTATTATCTGTGGTAATCGACTGCCTGCCTTCGCTGCTCTCTGTTCCCTAACCAGAGAGTGAGTGAGTGTGAAGTCGATGGCTGCTTTTACACGCAGGAGGAGCCTGTGCCATTTGATTAGATGCGGTGGCCTGTTGTCTTCAGCGGACTGGGTGACACCAGATTTGTAATGGCTGACAGGAACAGATGGAGCCTCCATTGTTAGCCCGGGTGTCTGCATGGTAATGTGAACTGAGTTTCACCCGCCGACCGCACCAATGACCTGACCGCGCCTCCAGCCTCACCCCAACCTCGTCTGCTCCCTTTAGCACCCTCCACCTTCCTCTCTTGCTGCTATTTGCGGCTCTCACACAATTTCATTTTCATCTTTGCATCCATTCCAGCACGTTTTACATAAATGAGCAAATTTAAGCGCAGCATTTCTCCCTCTGGCATGCAGAATCCCTTTAACACACGCACACACACACACACACACAAATACCACACACACACAAATGGACCCCAGGAGACAGCGGGAGATGTGGGGCTTTTAGCCCTGTCATGCTGTTTGCAGGTCAAGTTTACGAATTCGAAATGGCCTGTTTGTTTTTCTTTGATTGGGGAGCACTGCTGGGCGCTCGGGGATGTTTGCTGGGTAGCTGCAGCGATGACAGAGTACTGCAGGAAGAGCTTTGTTTCAGGAGGCATGCAGGAAAGATGGCGTTTTTCGATACGTTTCCCTCATCTTCTTTGTGATCGTAATGATTTTATTATGATGTACCATATAGCCTGTATTTGCTCAGGTGTGGATTTTGGCCCCAAAGAATTAAATGAAAAGACGTTGATTCCATATGCTTTTTATAGTCTACTCATTTTATCTGGTTGTGATTGGTGTGTCTTTATTGATCTTTTTGTATTCTATGATCTGACTTCAATGTGATCATTTAGGCTTGTATATTATCTAATCCTTTATATTTGTAATATAATTTTAATGTAATTTGACATATGAGCAGGTAGGGCTCTAGCTCACAATGATTTTGATTATTGAATATTCTGTTAAATGTATTCTGTATTATTCTTCTTATCATTTGGTCCATAAAATATCAGAAAAAAGCAGGATATCCTTGAGCAAATTATTTGTAAGTGTTGATGGAAAAATCGCTTGATTGAACAGTTTTTAATTTTAGATTAATTTTGTAATTAACTAGAGCACATTGGTAGCCTAGTTGTTACAGTTCTTGCCACATAACGACAGTGTCCCTGGTTTGATTCCGTCCTGGGACCTATGCTGCAGCTTATTCCGATCTCTCTGTCCTTGTTTCCTGTCAGTCTCTCTGCCACATACCACAAAACAACAACAAAAATAAATAAAGGCAAAAACCTCAATAATAAATCTAAAAAAAAGATTGCACATTAGGCAGGTTTGTTCTGTTGTGTAGGCCTGTTTAAAGAATGCAGCACTGTGACTCCTGTCAGTGAATACTGTTCCAACCCAATTTCCTAAACCAATTACTGGCAATAGAATGCTGTAGGATAACCAATTTTTAAACTATGTCTCTTTGTAGCTGATTCCTCATTTGAATATGAGGACCCAATATACAATATACAACATTATTACACCGAGTTGGTAAACAGAATATTAAATCTAAATTCTGTCATTTTGGCTGAAGAAAGCTGTATAAAGTGAAGTGCTTCTGAAAGTGCATGGCCGGGTCTCTTGGCTGCTGGAACAGGAAAAAACGATGCCAAGCTGACGGATTGATGTTCCATTAGGGGGTTAATCAGCAATGCTTTAGATGCCAACTGGCCCTTGTCTGTGTGTGTGAAGTGAAGGTAACTCACTGAAAATGTTTGATGAAAAAAAAAAAAAGCAAGTTCCTGGGGGTTTCATGGAGGAACAAATGATAAATAAATGGACTTAGCAGCATTTATTCCGCTTGTATCTCCTCTCCTTTGATATGCTGCACCTGGACAGTATTTTGGGTCTGCAGAGATGACCTCCTTGGAGGTTTGTTGGCCTTTGGATGTGCTGTCTATCCCACTTACTGAATATTTGACCTCTTGGCCTCTGGCTTTGGTCAACCTGTGACCTGTCTGCCCTCAGTCCAGAGTTGTGTGACTGATTGTCCTTCCCGTCACAGAACAGTCACCAGGTTTCCTTGCACCTGGCGATCACCCGTCTACTGTATGCATCTGTCCAAATATCTGCCTGGAGATTAATTTTCCCCCACGTTCATCGGTGTATGGATTTTGTGACATTTGGATAGCGGCTGCTCGTTTGCAAGGAAGCGAGGAATATGCTAATGACCCCCACTCGCTCTTCCTCATTCTCCTTAACTTTCCTCTCCTTTCCTCCCTCAGTCGCTGCCTCTGTGCTTTTTTACAGAGACACACACACACACACCCATTACGAGGCAGGAGCAGGCTCTGTGCATCGCTGCGACTGCTTGCCATCAAGGTTCAAAAGTTCACACTATTCCCCTAGGGCTACTGTGCTGCTGCAGATGCTGATAGTCTTTTCTTTCTCTCTCTCTCTCTCTCTCTCTCTCCCGGCTGCCTTTCTCTCTCCTCTCTCCCTCGCTGTTTACACTATTAATCTTGTACACTCTCTCACACACTCACTCACACTGCCTGGCAAGAAGAGAGCGGCTTGAAGGGGGGATTTGGACGTATTTAACCGAAGGGCATCCATCACTCTCATCTCCGGCTTCACCCCCACCAAAAGCCACACCGTGTAGTTTTTGAATCCTCCCTGTTTGTAAGCCCTCTGATGCCGCTCTCCCCTCATCTGCTTTGTTTTATTGTTGCATCGCATATAATTACATGCCTCCGTTGCCTCTGGTGTAGCGGCGTGTCGAAAACCCAGGGAAAACAGGCGAAGGTAAATGTGCAGCAGTCCATCTGTAAAGAGGCGCATAGGCAGAATGCAAAGTGGGAAGCTGGGGCAGGGTGGCTCCTAATCTCCCCCAGAGCTGTCAATGTCACAGACAAATAGCAAAACTATCAGATGCAGCGGGTTCACCCAGAGGTTAGCGTTCCCAGGTACCTCCTGCATTCACTCCCTCTCTTTCTCCCCCTGCCTTGCAAATGAGAATTTGATTTTGCCCTCCACTGGAATCCATTTCTGGAGATGAATGAAGTTTCAATGCCAAGCCCAGGTGGCCCTGCTGATTTCTTAGGGAAATAAATGGAGATGGGAGAGATGTTTTGGCCTATACACAGACAGTGACACGACGGCTCCCAATACCTCTGGGATCCCTCTGTTTAATTGTTGCCGTAATGTAGCACTTTAAGGTCATTAACATGCCCTTGTGGAGTTATTTGAGGATGTTGAGGATGCATCCCTCTTTACACCGGGATCTCCGCACGGCTGGGAGAAGTCAGCACTGTGTGTCTGTGCCAAGTGGGACAGGGCTGCCGTGTGATTGTGTGCTATTGGAAGATTGCTTATCTACAATGGAAATTTTTAGCATTGATTTATAGTGACCCCTGCTGTAGGTTAGCTTATCTCAAAGACTTAGAATCAGTTTGTGTGGAGGAGGATATGGATTGGGAAGTATTTTGTTGTAGAGGACCTTTGACCTGTAGAATAAAACATGAAAAAAACTAAAATTATTTTTATTTAAACAAAACATTTCTGCTTTTAGGTAATAACTTTTTAGTATTAATTCCAGGTTAAATGATATTTCATTCAATGAGATTGAATTTAAATAGTGTTATTTGTATTATTATTATTTATTATTATTATTATTATTATAGCATAGCAGGTCTGGATATTTTGCATAATTTTATGTGTTCCGTGATTGTAATATTGTTTGCAGTAAAGCTGTACATTGACAAAAATGGTGCAGTAATGGCATTCATTGTTGTTTTAATAATGCGTAATATTTTCTGATAAATATGGTTTTATTACAGTCACAAAATCAGTTTTAAACAACTTCTGTGGCAGTTATGACCATAGAGTTTGATTTACTGTATTCCTGTGATCGAAGCACTGCAAAACCAATTTGTGTTTTCTGTCTGATTTATTTATTTATATTATTTGTACATTGTCTAAAAAGATACATAAAAAACGGTTTGGATAAAAAAAATATTATCAGGGGAAAAATACATTTTTTAAATTTATGTGACTCTTTCAGAATGATCCATATTTTCTGCAGGAAAAAAGGAGACAAAGCAAAAAAGCAAGGACAAATCCAAAGTAATTATTCAACCATTACTTCTTATTGCTCATGAAAGACAGGAAACCTGCGAACATATAAATAATATGGCATATATTAGAATGTTCCTACAAATGTTAAGAATAAAACTAAAAACACTGTCAAATTTATGGTGAATAATAATAAGCAATTTTATTTGTATTGCAATTTATATTTTAAAGAAATCTAAAAAAAACAAGAAGAAGACGAAGAAGAACAAGAATAAAACAGACAGAATTACATTGATATTGAGATATGTGTCCTGACATTTGAATGTGAATTGATATTTTAGCATCTCTTCAATCAAACTGTTTTTGCAATATACAAATTACAATATATGTAAAAAAAATCCATAATTTGATTCACTACAAATAACTAAAATAAATGTTTATTTCAGGCCACATCCCCTGCATATGATTTAAGCAAGACACCGATTTCAATAGATTTTAGGCTTTATTCGTCTTCACAGAACAATTTCTTCGTAACACCTGTTGCCCTTGGATTTGCAGGTGATTGATGGAGATAGTTAAAGAATGATAGCATCATGTAATTGCTTATTGGCATAATATGTAACAGCAGTGACTATAAAATAACAGCAGTTTATATAAAAAGGTAATAAATATGAGATATTGCTCAGAAAGCATAGTGTAATCCTCGCCAAGATATTTACTTACCTTTTATTGCAAAAAAATTATATTTAAAGCATTTCAGTGGAAATAACAGAAGCGTTTTAAAGTTGCAATAACTGTACATTCAGAGGGTGAGCATGTTGATTTTCTCTGAGTGTTTTTCCCTCCAGGCTCTCTTGTTGACTGTGTTATATTCTGTTTTTATCACATATATGCAGGCTCTCCTGTGGGCCCGAACTCTTCCATTGTTGGTATTTATATTCTTACTCCTTTTTATTTTTTCTTTTGTCGCTGTCAGTGAAGGAGCTGAAAACCATCCCCAGCGATTAGAGGATCATTGTATCTGCAGTTAAGCATTTGAATAGTGGTAGTAAATCTACAAAAGGGAAATTCAGGGTCGCTGTAGACGCTGCTTATGGCTGCCCAGGGGGAAGCCGATGTCACATAGTAAATTTAGCCCCTTAGTGTCTTTACAGTGGCCGGCCTATGATGTTTGAATGTAGAAAGAGAGCAAAACGGAGTTTGGAATGACTTGACATCTTTCCAGCGTGGAGGAACAGAAATCTATTTTTTTTCTTCCAAATTTTATCAAGCAGAACCGTCTAAGGCATGCAAAAAAAAGGGTAAAGCACCAGACACCAGAAATTTTCCAGAATCCATTAAAAAATCAAAATTGTGTTATAAAATGTTTACCTGATCACTTCTGTGTACGTCTTACTTTTTATTCTGCTTCTGTGAGGGCTTTTTGGCTTCAGTCAGCCAAAAGCTTTTATCTCAGGTCGAAGACAGACATTTATTGTTAATCCGATTGACATCCCTGATCAAAAAAAAAAAAAAAAAAAAAATCCCAAATTACTCCTGCATAAATTCCCGGTCCCATTAAACATTATTAGACGACGATACCGGCATTATGCAGCCTGATATAATGCACTGCATGTTTTCTTTGGTTCAAACACATGCATTAGGAGGTTCTAAACACGGTTTATGTATCGATGACTGAAGCCCTAATCAAATCAAGGGGTGGAGAGGAGGGCAGGAAAGACATTCTGCCTTTAACCTCAGTGCCTTTCAGTCTCTTTCCTTCCTTCTGACGGCCGCCTCGCTGGAGGGACGCACAGCAAAGGCCTCCTACTGTAATGAGGAAAAATGTATCAATTTAGCTCGGCCTGCGCGCAGATTGAGCGCCGGGTGGGTGAAGGTGCACTGAGTGAATCCTTTTTCCTAATCAAGGACAGTATCGAAGAGGATTGCGGTCTCACTCGCTCCGTCTGTAGAATCAGCAGCATTCCTCCCCGCAGCCCCCTCAGGGCCAGGGAGCCTCTCTCTGCCTTCTGTTTCACCTCATCAGCAGAGTTCACACGGGGGTCAGGTCCTGCCCCCTGATGCTGCATTCAATGCAATACCTCTTGTATCGAAAGGCTCTGTGAAAGACCCCGTGCTCAAGGACTAAGCAAAGTAGAAAGAAAACATATGATAACTTGCCGATCTTCATCGCTACCTGTCCTGTGAAGGGATAGGGGTGGGGTGGGGGGAATCACCTCTTCTACAGGCCCTTAAATAGACATATTAACCTGCCTAATTGCATAATGTTAATTGATGTTCATCCTCATAGTTAATACAAGAACTGGCAGAGTATTTGTTTTTGTTTTCATTATAGCTCTAAATTAAACATCAAAACTATATTAAAATAGGGCAAATACAATATATATTAGTAACTAAAAGTGATTTTGATTAAATGATTCACCCCCAGGGCAGATGTTAAGAATATAAAGAGATGACAAAAAGTAGCCAGCTGAAACAATACATTGATGAAGGAAATTAATAATAAAAATTGATAAAAACTTCTGGTTTTATCCTTGTGAACATAAATATTTGCTGATTGTCTGTAATAGTAAAATGTCAAAATTAAATGTCAACTTAGGTCAATCATAAAATAAAATGTAATTGCTGTCCTACAAAAACACCAAAAGAAGAAAACAGCAAAAAGTAAAAAAAAAAAAAAAAAAAAGCAAATAAAAAGAATTAAAGAACAGACAAATACAGAGCACAGGACAATTATACATTTAAAATAAATTACACATCGCAGGCATTAATACAGTTTAGATGTTCAAACACAGATTACTAAAAGTCTAAAAATAGATTCAAGCAAATAATGTGGGTGCATTACATATACACACACACATCCAATCTCATTAAATCAAAGAATAGAGCAGGCACACAAGACAATCAATATCATATATGGCTTGCAGACTACAGATACACCAGATTGACAGTGATGGACAGAGCAAAGTGAAAATATTATGAATCGTCTTTTCAAATATTTGTCTGATCCAACGAGGGATTACAAGACACCTCTTGTGTGTCGAACACCAGAAATGAAGCAGGACATCTTCCACAGTGCATCATGTCACACTATATATATACACACACATCACATTAATGTTAATTAATTACATTAATATTAAACAAAAAGGAGGAGTGTTTTATGTTTTTTAAAAAAACTGTCCTGTTACCTCTGCTCTCTGGTTACATGTAAATACAGCACTTCTCATGTCAGGTCACATTTTAATATTAGATGTCTTGGGCTCCAAGAACATAAAGTTACATTCTCTTTTTTTACTTCCAACATTTAAAAGTTTGTACTATGTTATTGTAGTCGCTTGTAAATGCTTTTCTTAATTGAAAAATATTTAATATGAATTAACTGTATATATTCCTGTTTATTTTTCTTCTTAGGTCTCTCCCAATCTCAATGAGACTACGTGTCTAAATACAGGATTACAAAAATAAGTAAATTGTATGATTTGAGTGATATTTTTTCAGGTAAATGGGAAATATAAATGTGGATATGAGTGGAAAAGAGTAGATATTCAGATCTCATCTTCGGGAAATACAGAACACACCAGAGCAAAGCTGTCGCTCCTGTCAGCCTTCTGACTGTCTCCGGAAAAAGATACTGAATAGACCGCTCACTTCCTTTCAGCATTTCCATATTTGGCGCAACATCAACAACTTCAGCGTGTTTTTGTGTTTTCGTAATATCTTTGTTGCATTATGACCACCGTTAGATGTAATGTAACATATTAGTCCTCCCACCCCACCATTTCCCTTCATTTTGATTCACTCTCTATCCAGCCTTTGATTGACTTTCAGCCTAACTAAAGTGGATTTTAATGAGAGAATACATTAACTCCCTCTGGTCATGCTAACATAAATCAGCCTTCTCTTGCGGGATCAACTGCTGAGCTCATAACACCATGCTGAGAGAGTGTGAATAACCAAATGAGAGATTGCGGCGGTGGCAAACCGCTGGCAGCTCAGATGCATTGTTGTGTATCCCCCCCCATGTTTAAAACAAGTTCTCGATAGCAGCAGAACGGAGTCTCAGCACACAGGTCAGCTCGCTCATGGAAACCTTCCCTTTGTCAGGATCAATTAAACACATATCTTTGGAAAATTTTCATTGATTATTTCCCTTCCATTTGGGAACGGGATGACTCAAATCTTTACTTGCTGATCACATTTGAAAGAAATTAGATTCAGTTATTGTGGCCCGTAGCAACTCCTCACCTTGATTTACGAAACCCGGGATGCAAGGCGAAACGTCACATCTATCTGCTTCTCTTTTGCTGGTAATTGCACTCGACTAAATAGGTTATGCTGATATATCAATAAATTGCCATCAAATTAATGTCAATACCAAAGCTGTGGATGGTGCTAATTAAAACGCAAAAGGGATGAAAATGAAGTCATGGCATTGCCCTGAATAATTGATAACGCAATTTATGATTTTTATGAAAGAGTGCCGTCTGTCTGCGATTTTGATGAGGCCCTAATTAGATGCATTAATGTGTCTCTCAGTGCCTGTACTCAAACTCAAAACTCAAACACCATGATGGTTGTTGGGATTTTTTTAACACCCTAAATTACACACTTTCAAATAACATTACCTCTGAATATGCACTTAAAACAGCGTCGGTCCCGAAGAGGTGTTAGTGTGTAATTATCATTAAGGAAGACATTATTAACTTGGGCCAATCAGAGCCTACTTTTGTTTTAGGGTGGGATCAAGGACTTTGTGATGCTTTTCACGTCGTGCTGCTACCCCGTGGTGGAAACCAGAACTATTGCACACGTTGTCATTTTCATTACACGGCCTCGTGTTTGCATCCACTCATTTGTATCCGTGTTTAGGATTCGTACAAAGAAAAAGGACAGTCGAGTGAGGTCAGGTCACCCTTGCATTAAAGTGTTAAAGCGTGCATGAATGTGTAATGTTTATTGACTCAAGCAGATCAGAGTGATCCCGTGTTGATTTTGCACCTCCTCATCTATTAGCCCGGCTCGACCCTCTAAGATAAATGAAGAGCAAGGGAAGCAGATAGATGAGGGGATTAGAAGTGGGCCGCAACAGGGAAGCAGGCCCAGGAAAAAATGGACGGACTGCCGGCGGATATATGAGGTGGGGGGAGCATAATGACCGCTGTTTGTTATGATGTACTGAATCAGGTTCTCTTTGACAAAACAGTCGTGAGCACCTCTGTATTTATAGTGTCACCGGTCAGTCCATCCACAAAGGCAGGCCGATGATATGTGAGCGTGTTAGTGCTGTGAGGTGTCTGGGGCTCTGCTCCGGTATGACCCGCTCATCCGTCAGGCCCACGAGCTGAAGCAGCGTGGGGTTATCGGATCACACGACGGCTTGTTGTGTGAACTTAAATCTCTGGAATGTTAGGCGAACAAAAAAAAAAAAGCAGCCAAAACATCAGCTTTTATTTTGCTCTCTGGGTCAAAGTTATTCTGACTAAATTTTGACAAGAGGGCAGGCTCCTGAACCAACTTTCAGAGGGAGCACGTTCACGTTGCTTTTTTTTTTTTTTTTTTTTTTATGAATGAGAAAGAGCTTTCTGTTTGTCTAATGTCGGGGGATGCTCTTTGTTTAAACCAGGAGACTCGATTACAGGATGACATGTTTGGTTTTTCCCAGCAGTTAAACAGGTCCTTTCTGAGGGGGATGGACTCCAGGCATTCCCCTTGTCATCAGGGGTCTTAATGAGAATGTCACACTGACTAGTGTAAATAGTCTTTAAATTGTCTTTTTAGTCTGTGTTTCAGACTAAAAAGATGGTTGTTGCCCTCTCTCTGTTTTTTTTCCTACAAGGCTAATGCCTAATGACTAATGAATTCAAAAGGAGCTTAGTTTTTAACACATGGAAAAGCCAGGTACTTCTGGGTGGAAGTTGGTGCTTAAGGCCGACCAGGGTCAGATTTACGATTTACCCTTTGAATGGTAAAGGCTTAGAAATGGGACTAAGACTAAGTAGACTAAATAACTGCACTAATTTACTTAAGGCTCTTACTGTAAGTATTGGCATTGTCCTATCATGTTTAAAATTTGACACTGAATTGGAGGGAGTTGTTTGAATCCCCACAGGAAGGTTGCTCCCATTAAAAGTGCAATGTGAGCAGATGAATGGACTGCAATGCTCAGCAGCACTGTAAATGTATTGATCCCAGTTTCTTGAAGCCTAGCAGGGACGTATTTGATCCACTGCATAAGAAGATTTTATATGCACAACGTATGTTGCCTTTGGAATGAAGCAGATTTGAAATGGGGCTTATTAGGGGGCTAGTTCTGCAAATTTAATATTTTACAAAGTACATTAACTGATTAGTAATCTTCTCGTGTTCACAGACTTTGAGGACATCGCCCCTGTGGCAGCACAAGACCTCAGTAACATCTTGAAACAAGGCTACTTGGAAAAGAAACGAAGAGGTATAGCATAATATGGATGTCAGCCCTGCATCAACTAATATTATAAAGTAATGCTGACTGCTTTAGTTAGGAGTGCAAGATAGGTGCAGTAAAAACTGCACCTATCTTGACTGCACCTGAGTAAAATAAAATAAAACATCATGTAGCCTATATTGAGATATAAACTGTATTTAAAAATTAATTTACAACTACATATAAGTAATTTGGCAATTCTATCTATTGTCAACTCACAATGTGTACTTCTTTCTTTAGACCACAGCTTCTTTGGTGCGGAGTGGCAAAAGAGATGGTGTGTCCTGAACAATTCCATATTCTACTACTTCGGGACTGAAAAAGGTTTATTTGAAATACAGACAAAAAACATAAAGGTAAAATTGATGTAACCAGATAACAGCATAACATGTGCACCCCCTCTACAGATAAACAGCAGAAGGGTTCATTTTACATCAATGAATACAGTGTACAGCTGGTGACCAATCTGAGAAAAGACTCCAAAAAAAATGCCTGCTTTGAGCTCTTTGCCCCCGGACGGCGGACATTCCAGGTCTGTATAATCACAACCCACATGCACAGACTCTTTTTCCTACTGACAGAGAATGTGTGAGTGCAATCAAGTTAATGAATATAATTTGTTGGATATTATTTTTAGAATGGCATTAGTAGTGTTTAAGGAAGCAAATGAAATGTTCTTCCAGTGCAACTGTCCAAATTACAGCCAAACTGATACATCGACATGGCAAATATAATCGGCTGATTTCATCTTATCCTAGCTGTATCGATATCAGCATACACGCATGTCATCCAATGAGTAAAAACAGTGTCACCATTCCTCCAGAGAGCGCTGACAAGTTCAATTTTCTACCGTAAAACGTTCCACGTACTAAATATCTGGGTCACAGTTCAGTACATTCAAGTTTAAAGGATCCTAATTAGGGTTAGGGTTAACATATAGATTAACATTTAGATTATGGTTAACATATAGATGATGTATTCTTATAATTAATTTATACATAAAGAATATTATCTACTTAAAAAAAATCGAATATTCTATCAAGCTTAAAAATAAACCAGGATCAATACATTTGGAAAACAATTTATTCACAGGTGTAAATGGCATGTCTTGATAAATTATATTTTATAGTAACAAATAAAGTAATTGTAGTTTAGATCCGATAATGTCATATATTTCCAGAGAGAAAATGTCTGTGTTCTTTTGCTTGCTTATTAGCCATAGAGAATACCATTCACAACTATTGCTTCTATATTAATGCAACCTCAGATGTGATGATAATCACAGGATTATTGCCTTTTCTTTTGTTACCACCAGTTCACTGCCAGCAGCCCTCAAGAGGCCAGAGCGTGGGTGAACCAGATTAATTTTGTACTTAGAGGTAAGCATCTCTATGTTTTACGCAGAGCCTATTACTTCCCCTCTCCTCTTCTGTTGCTCTTCCTCAGTCTCTACCTTTTCGTCCTGTTTCAATATTGTTTTGGTGGAGTTTTTTTCATATTTAAATTGACGGTCGAAGGATAGAGTTGTATTTTGTTCAGAGATAAATTGATATTGGGCTATAAAAATAAGATCGACTTGACTTGACGTTTTAAAAGTCACCCGGGCTAATTGGAAAATACAGTTAAAAAAGTCGTAACCTTCCAGCCTTCTTCTTTTCCTTTTCAATTTTCTACTAAAGTTTGCTTGTGCTTTGAAGGGGCAGAAAGGTCAGAAGTGAAAGGGAGTCCTTTATCATCTCCGACTCCGATGAAAACCACCCGATCCATCATCAACTGCACACAAACCGAACACAACAGTCCTGAATTTCCTCATTCAACATGTCACCCACCATGTCATGTGCACCATCATGTAGCTCTACTACCCCCCGCCCCCCCTCCAACCACTCCTCCTCTAACCCTCCTACCGAATTCCAACTTACAGGAAATTGATTGGTAGATGTTCTGGTTATCCTCCAGTGACATTGATTTCTGCTTGGCCGTTGGTGTACGGCGGAGGACCTGATACCCTGTGTTGCAGTGGCCAGTCGCCTGCAATGAGACGGCTCCTCCATCTGAGCGAGCAGTCGTGCCTCGTCTACTCTAAAATGGGCTCGGGTCGGGCCACTGATTTGCGGGAAGTAACAGACACTCTGCAGTTTGTCTTACTTCCTTCCAGACTGGTTTTACTACAAAACACAGACTGATGTAGAACATGTAGATGATTATTTACTCTCTTCAGCGTCTGAATTTACCTGAGATTCACCTTTTTTTTTAATTTTGTACTTTGGGACGTTGTGTGGCTCTCGTAAGAAACATATAGAGGAAGAGAAGGTACATTTCAATTGTATAGCTCAATATAAAAAAATAATGCCTCATTGGGTTTACAATCCACAACATCCTCTAACATCTAAATATTAAGGGAAATAAATAGAAATTGACAGAAAATTAATGACCACATATTTTGATATCAGTTTAATCTTTTAAGTCATTTTATGGAAGCAAAAATGAAAATATTTGTTGATTCTGTCTGTCTGTCTATTCTTCTTTTTTGTTATATATCATTTAAAGTGTCATGACAGTGAAAGTAACAACATTAATTGTGAAAGCTGTTTTCACCGTTTTCTGAATTTTATAGATTTACAATGAATTGCTTCTTTGAAAAAAATATCATTATCAGATGAAGAGATCATGAAAAAATCATTTTCAGCCGGAATCCAAATTTCTATTGTTTGTCACTGCTTGTTTATGGCACGTGTATGAGTCTGTTGTGCTGCCCGGACGCCTCCAACATTTCTCTTACTTTACCCTTTAATGCATGTGTTCGTCTTTTGTGCCACGCCGTGCTCCATCTTGACGCTAATGCCGCCTGTCACGTTGTCTCCCCCCTTCACTCATAGATCTCAGCTCCAACTCCATCCCTTTCGAGGACGAAGAGGAGGATGAAGAAGAGACCTATGATGACATTGAGGGGCTGACCGGCGGCACTGAGGGGCTGAGCGGTGCTCGGCCGGCCGGCGCTGTCCATGCTGCACAGAGCGGCGAGCAGGGAGGAGGGCAGGAGGCGGGGGAAGAGGACGAGGAGGACGAGGATATCTATGAGGTGCTGCCAGGTATGAGGACGTGGTTAGAGACACACAAGCACACAGACACGCGTCCGCACACAGATAAATAGACAGGAAGGTGCTGCACACACAAACCTTCATGATACTCTGTCAGACAAATGGACACAGTCACTCTGCTTCACACTAACTCAAAGCCCTGAGGGATTTTTTTGCTACAAGAAATATTTCTGATGATCTCCGCTGGCTGGGAAATTTGAAATTTGTGTTGCCGGGTGCCTCCCTATGGCCGCAACACCCAGACTGATCGCTCACTTTAAATCAAGCAACACTAATAAGCATGTCAGGGCCGAGGTGGTTGCTGCAGAGACGCACGAGGCAGGAAGAGCAGGAATCCGCTGCTTCCACAGGTCTCTCCTCATTTCACAAAGAGCAAGAAGCAGTTCTGTTGAAATCAGCGAGAGCCTGGTATTTCCAAATGCTTTGTCATAGAATGTCCAATTAGCTAATGTTGCCAGGCAACAAATAGCCTTCAGTTCAATCCACTAAGCAGAGTTTTGGGCTAAAATTGCCTAGCAACAGCAATTTAGTTGAAAGGAAGTAAAAACTGCATGTCTCAGGGCTTAAAATAGTTCTGGAGCTCTTTATGTCACATCTATAATAGAAATTAAAGTTTGATTGAGAATGTTGCATGAAAGACACGAGAACAGTTCATATGGGTCCCTACTGGGGGGGGTGGAGGGTCCCATGTGTCAGGGTGGCTACAAGATCCCGAGAAGGACAAAAGGGGTGATCTGATCTTCTCAGGGCTGTCGTCCATCACGCTCTCTATTAAATAAGATACATCAAGATTCAGTTTCACTCAGTGAGTACATTACCTTTGCCAAAATCACTGGTGAGAGGGAAATCAGTCTTCAAACTGTCACGCTGGCGTTCAAAGCCATCTGGGAAGAGGTACAGACCCTGACCACAGATGGCATATCGAATGACGGGCTCTTTCGTTCACTTTCTCACCCCTTCACTTATCAATCACTCCGCACCTCACTTTGCTCACTTACGTCTTCTACTCACTGATTTAGATACTGTTACATCTGATAGTCATTTTTTCACTGATAAGATGAGGAAAGCTGGTCATATTTGAATTCAAAGTATCTTTCAACAAATAGAAATATTCCTGCGTAGTGGCGTTTCTCGTTAATTTGTTAGACTCGCCGTTAACGTTGAGGATTGCTTTTCAACAGTTGTCATTCAAGTTAAAGATTATTTTCCTAAAGTCGGTGACATTAAATATCTGGCAAATATCACAAAATCATATCTAGCAAGCAAGGAAATGCTGAATAAGATTGAGGCATAATCTTCCAGGTGATGAGCTCCCTGGAGGAAAATCCAAACGTTGGCTCAGTTGCAGGCAGAATGCAGAGCGGTGGTGGTATTGGCTCTGGTGCTGATGAGTGATTTTATTGACTGGAAAATTAAATCACTTTGATATAGAAACCGTTGGCCCATAGCGGTGGCCTCTCAACTGAAGGATGCTCTTCTCCACAGCAGTTGAAGAGTGCTGGAAAAAATGTTGGAGCCTTTGCAAACAAAATCAAAATCCCCCTCTTCTTTGGCGTAATGACAATGTTTTGATTATTTTAAGAATCATTTTAATATTATTAAGGAAGCTTAGTAATGAATAATTAATATTAAATGTTAAAGAATATAAGGGTGGTTTTGTGCTTGAAATATGCTTGAAATTGTCACTCGATGGAACTTTCTGCATCCAAACACAAACATGATCTCACATACTGTATGCATGTGGATATACTGTGTGTGTGTGTGTGTGTGTGTGTGTGTGTGTGTGTGTGTGTGTGTGTGTGTGTGTGTGTGTGTGTGTGCGTGCGTGTGTGTGAGTGTGTGCCTTCCTGGAAGCAGAGGCGCAGGTTGTGCAGGAAGGTGGATAGTGTTGCTGGGTTGTGGGGTTGCTGTCAGCCTGCTCGTGTTAAGGATGGATGTGGGAGACAGAGGGCAGGCATATCACTGTGTCACATCTCAGACCACCGGGTGCCACGCCCCGCAGCCAATGACACGTCCGCCTCCGCACGCCTCAAAGACCAGCCTCTTTTCCTCAACTTCTGCATGTGACTCTGATTCATTTATACAAATTGATCCTCATTGAGGAGTCTAGTCTGTTTAAAGAATAATTATCATCTTGTATCACATGGAGATATATCAGATCATGATTTATTTTATTCATTTATTTATTCAGTCATTATATATTTTTTAACTGCTCATTTGAAACTGTCAATCCTGTCAATGTAAAAAAAAAAGAAAATGTCTGATATGTAAAAATTGTCTCCTGCTCATGAAAAATAACTAAGACATGTAAAATGAGGATAAATCTTCTAAATATCATTTTTGGGGTTTGTTGTTTTTTTGTTGTTTTTAGAAGAGGATTTCTCAGATCAAGCAGATGAAAACAATGAGATGAACAACAAATCAGGTCAGAACCTTATTTCACTCTTCTACTAATTAACGAATAAATCTTTTTCATCACTTTCCAACCCAGAAGTTTATAGAAAATGTCTTCTACATTTTAAGAGTTGAGAAAAGAACATTGTCTTGCCCTTCTATTTAATTTGTGCTCTTTAATTTCCCCTCAGCTTACTCATCAGATTATGCAAACTGCTACCAGTGTTTATGGGACTGCGAGGCTGACGAGCCGGACGAGCTGGCCTTCCAGAGAGGAGATCTCATCAACATAATTAGCAAGGTCAGCATCGACACCGGCTCAAAAAATAATCCAAGAGGTTATTTAAATTCTCCCAGGATTTCTGAGGTTTCTCCCAGTGTATGCAAACGGGATATTACACCGGGTTCCTATGAAAAATATGGAATTAGATTGAAGTAAGTTTCTTCTTAATTATGGAAAATTGCAAAGAGAGAATGGATATGAATCAGAATTTGACATTACCAGCAGAGTGGAAAAAACATCTCTCCTAAATGGCTTATAACTCTACCTGTAACTGCAAATATAACATCACAAATATCCACATATTAAGATGAACATTCATGAGTTATGCAGTGATTCGGTTATTAGAAAAGTCAACAGACTATCTTTTCTGTTTAAAGAAAATATATAACTGTTCATCCTTGTTTTCATTGCCAGTGATTAAACAAAGCTGCAAAGATGCTGTGAAAATTAAATTATTTAGCTTTTTTCAATGCATTTTTGGTAATATAAATTGATATAAATGAGGCACAAATATGACATAAACAATAATATAAACTTATTCGGTATGTTAAGGGATAACAGACAGTAATGAGTAAATTTAAGTCTGAAAAAGTATGGAATTTTTGGAATGGAAAAATGTGTAGGAAGCCTGATTATTGTTCTCCAGTTCATCTCTAATGGGAACCATTCCTGATTGCTCCCTTGACTTGTAGACACAATTACAGGCGCAATTACAGTAATTTAAAATGATTGAAATGTGATGTAGATGTATAAAATGTGTAATTGCTTAAGGGTTAAACAACATCAATGCCAATAATCACTTTGTCCTCATTTACTATCGGAACATGCTGATATCCCCAACATCTAAATTCCTCTGTTAGTGAGCACTTGTTTCCTGATGCAGCAGAGAAGCACCGATAGCGGCATTGTCTATTCGCGGGCCACTAGGGTGAAGTGCCATTCGGGTGCTGGGTAATGGTGCTGTTGTTCATTATGGAGCCTCTATCATAGGGGTTAATTGAGTAGGCAGCCAAGCGGAGCTCTTCCTTTCTGTTTGACATAAACTGCAGGTGAAGCCATCCTGCATCTCAGCTCTTTTCCCTCAATCTATTTCCTCATGTTTTATAGCCATCTTGTAGTTACATGCAGAGTATCTACCAGTGAAAAGCCACCCTACTGGAAATCAATGGCTTGTAATTTGGGCACTTTTCCTCCATTGCGTACAGGGGCTTGTTCGCAGACTGTTGGTATTGGTCTGTTTGAAATTGAATCAACGTGTTTGGACTAAATTATCTGAAAAGCAAAATGAGGGACACGATACAGCATATTCAGCTTTTTTGTTACATGGTTGAGATCAAGAAATGACATCATCTCATCACTATTTCTTATATTTTAATCACATACAGCTTTTAATGGTTAATAAATTAAAGAAGCTATTGAGTTTAATTATTTGTTATATATTATTTTCAAGCGGTTTCTGTACATAAACATTCAGTCCTAAATTTAAAGAAAGCTTGAGGCTGAGATTGATAAATAAACAGTATCTGTTTGTGTTGAAGGAATCGTATTCTTTTGTTTCAAATAGCAGATATGACACAAGTGAAATATGCTTTTAACAGAAGATGGACTTTTAATTGAGGTTCTCTTGGCAGTGCCAGATTAATGAGATGCCAGCCTCCTCCGTCTGTGTGTGCCGGTTGATAGGGGAAAATGTCAAAACAGCCATGTCCATTTTTCACATCAGGATGACAAAAGCGCCATACTTGGGGAAACAAAGGGGACCTGCCTCTGTGCTACAGATCGGCCTCAAACAGCCTCGGCCCTGCCTGCCGTATTACTTTTCACTGTATGGATCAGATTTCGACTTCACCGGAGACCTTAAAAGCAAGAAAACTCCAGGTCGGGAGCGCAGCGTGGTAGAATCTCACTATCTTAATGACACAGATAAGTCTTGTTTTGTCAAGCTCTATGCTGAAGTCATAACATAGTGACAGACTACGAGAGAGTATTCTAACTATCCTCTAATGGATTTAAAGTGAGTGTCTGGTCGTAAATGATTTAACGGCGATCTCCGGGCTGCTTTTGAATGTTTGGGTTTGTGCGATGATACGACTCCACCCGTGTCCCATTCTTTGTCCTAATAGCATCACATTTCCCTCATGAATAGCATTATTTGGATTATAGCCTGTAATCTGCTATTTATTTTAATGAGCCCTTGGGGAGGGCTTCCCTGCTTCTTCTGTGTGTACACGCACCGCCGTTCAGTTTTACAGGGGATTCCTGAGAACCCTGACCTCGATGAGTGAAATACGGGCCCTTGGCTAGAACTCAAGTCTGTCGCTTAACTGGGGACCCAGACACATGAAATGGCCATAATAAAACCAGGGCCCATAAATTCTCTTAGAGGGTGGGAGGCCTGGTTGTCTGTGCTGTTATGTCAACACTGACCATAATTACAAGGTAATAAGGACACGCTCTAAGTGCTAAATCAATGGCGCTAACAAACTGTTATTTTTAAAGCTGGGATGTGATTGACTGCTGAAGTGCAGAATGGGATAGCCACAGGCGTGGTGTCATATGGCTGTGAACTGAGGAGAACATGCCGATTGTATAAAAGGCCCTCATCCATCATTATTGATCTCTCACTTACTGTAAAGTGGGGGCATTTTTACTGTATTTGTGTATTTTCTTCCCCTGTGTGTGTTGCTGTGTGTGCATGTGTGCGTGCGCGAGCGGGTGCATATCTGTGTATCACTGACAAAGTAAATAAATTAGGAACCTCACAACTCATATGAATCCCATTAGTTCAAGAGAATTAATCTAGTAGCGCGCCTCTGCCACCGGTTTCAGCGATGCCTAACTTCCCTTCCACCACGCTCGATGGCGATGCTCTGATACATGAGGTAGAAACACACCGTGACATCAATCTTATGATTTTTTTTTTTTTTTGCTTCTGGCATTTCATTTCTGAGGGCTTGCATTTTTCTAATCCGCATTATGGCTTTACACTGACATTTCAGTGTGTGATGACACAGTAGAGCGTCGTTTTTTGTTTTTTTTTGCAAAATCACACACATAATCTTTTAAATTCTATTTAAATCGTTGAAATGTTTCACAGATTTCCCGCCACAGCGAAGCCTGTAACTTGCAGAGGCATATTTATTATAGGATTTACAATGTGTTGTTACTCGATCAGAGAGGATAAAAGCTCTTGTTTCACCTCTCCCTGACATGTGTTATGCCGCCCATGTCCCTCGCTAAACCATAAGGTTGTCCTGCATTCTTGCCCTTTAATTTATGTAACCAGAATCAAAAGACGTGGGCTCTACAGGTCAGCTGTCACATTCCTGTATTCCCACAGGCACTCATGGAGAACGCTGGGATGGAGTGGGAAGAGATTTATGACACAAACCCAATCCAAGGTCCTTAAAACTCTGGCAAGCGCGGCTGCCACCTCTCCCTCTTCCCCTCCGCCACCCCGCTCACCTCTCTTCCCTCCCGCGGTACCGTCCAACCAAAACTTGGCAAGAGGGAGATGGGACAGCCAATCCGGGCGCGTCTCCCAAAGCACATTCGCCAAAATGTTCAGCTGCAGCTGCTCTTTAGAGACAATGAGAACGTGGACACCACTGACACCTTGTGGTGGTTTTCTAGCTGTTTTAGCAGGATGCTCCTATTAATGACAACTTATGCAAACACAGAATTCTGATTTACAGCATTAGAGATGTTCTTCCTGTGATTTACATTCATGTACAAACCCACATTTTAATACAAAAAGTGTTAAAAAACGTATTTCAAAACTCAACAGGTATTTACACAGAAAGCCGTATTCACTCAGAGCTACCTGTGACACACTTTATTTAGGGTCAAAACAGGCGACTTTCTCTGTTTTACAAGCCGTTTTGGCCGGCTGCCCACAGGTCATATCGACTGAATGCAGTCGAAGAAAAGGGAAAGTGGGCAAACAATCAGATGGGAAAAGTCAAGCAAGAGAGACAAAGAGGGGGGATCCCTTTATTCCTTTGTGTTGAACCCTGTCCCCCTCTCTTTTCTCTGTCACACACCCATTTAAAGACCCCTAGCTGCTATTGTGGCTATAGACACCAAACGCTATAGACAGGCAAGACATCCTATTTACCACCCAAAGTAGCAGGGGGGGGCGAGTCTGGGGTTTGGGGTCATGCAGGAGGCAGCGGTCATCTCCCGGTCAACTACAGTAGGTCATTATTCAGCCCAAGCCAATAGCCCAGAACCGCGTCCGAGCAACCCACCCCCAATCCATTCTGCTTAATTATTATAAATGAGGGGCGGCATAAACAGCCATCATTACAGACACTCAGTGGCATACACAAATCCACTTTAAATTGCTATTAAGTTAAGGAGCTATCTGTAATCCCATGCGTGCATTAGAAAAGGGAGCGAGTAGGTTTTTTCTTTTTATTAAATCTCATCGTCCCTGAGATATTTTCAAACGTTCTCATGCTCTGTCATGTTTCCACTTTGAAGCCAATTCTCTTATTTAATTAAAAGCCCGCTCGGAAAAAATGGACACTAAGTAGCCATTTCGATCTCTGGTTGCGCTGAATTATCATCCATATTTCTGGAGGGGGTTTTCGACAAGATTTTTTTTTTGGCACAATTCTCATAGAGTAGCTGTAAAAAAATAACTAAAGTCTGTTGTTTTTTTTCTCCCATCTCCACGACTTCAGGTGTTATCAGAACATTCAGGAAGTGACTGCGTGAGCTCAGCTAACCTGTATCGCAGGTTACACATCATGGGGTTCTCTCTGGCGAGAGGTGTCTATGCTTCTTTGTTAGGGTGACCAGTGATGGAAGAACTGCAGAGAGAGCTGCAGTTACACTGATGAGTCTATGTAGAGAAGAGACGACGAAAGAAACGCGGGAGGAGGAAAGAAAAAAAAAACAACAGAGGATGCGAGTGGAAAGGCTGCTACAGGAGAGATGGAAAGAGAGGAATTGGAAGAAAGGAGGGAGGGGGTGGAGATGAGGAAGGGAGGGAGAGATTGTAACACCCAGGCGGCGGGTTCAGCAGCAGGGCAATGAGAGACTTCCTGCGCTCCATCACGCCCAAGGCCTGCCTCAGTCAGCTGGTGGCCGAGGAAAGATGCCTCATGTGTCAAGCTTATTAGCACTCCCCCTAGTTTGTATGCATTTCGGATTGTGTGCGCATCCGTGTGTGTGTGTTTCATCTGTGAGCATGTATGTATGTTTGAGAACAAGATGAGAAAACGGGGGAAAAAAAATAAAAGCACACTTTTAACATTTATAACAGCTGCATTTTCTTAAAGAGCTAGATATCAAACGTTTGTTTTTGTTTAGTCGGAAACCGCGGCGGCGTGACGATGACGCCTGCCTCACCCCGTCGCCGTCCGCCGCATTCCCGGCCAACCCAGACTCACCTTCTCCCCGCTTCAGGCTCGGGGTAGCTGTCAATCTGCGTCCTCCGGTCCCGGGAACATGAGCGATGGGGCCTATCAGGATGCCACCATTAGCCAGCCCCCTGAGTGGTAAATAAACGATCGCGCCGGTACACTGCAGGTGTTGTCATAGCAACCCGCTCCCAGTGCCAGCCCCGCCCCGCACTCATTCTCCGCTCTCTCAGCGGAGGAGTCACCGGGAGGTCAACGAGTGAGCGCGCCGCAGCCGCCACGACACGGCGCTGTTCTCCCCCCCACCCACCCAACTCCCTCCCTCCCTCCTTCCACACAGTCCATTTGATCTGCATCCAGGTTGCAGCAAACACTGGCACTGATATGTGTCACCTCTCACATTCACACTGTATCCCGGTACATCGTGTAATGAGATGCAAACAGACGTTTCCCAGAAACCCGGACGCTTGATTTTTTTTTTTCTCACCTTAGAGCATCTCGGAGAGATTTAATTTTAGATGAATACTAAACAACTTGTCCAATCACTCACTCAGCCACAATGAGCCAAAAAATAATACCTCCTCCTCTCTCCCCCCCACCCCTCAAACCTTACAATTTCCAAAAGCTTAAAGACGCTCAGGAAAAAGCTTGCGAACAAATCAACCGGAAAGGCACAAAAGTGGGGAAACAAACAGAAGGAGGAGGACATTGAGGAGTTTGCATAGTTTTTGTCATTTGGATAATTTACACTCTCTCTCTCTTGGAATGTCCCTATTACAGCAGGTGTACTCTGGATGAACCCATTTCAAGTATGAGGAAGATGGACTCTGCACGCTTGACAGACTTCCGATGCCATTGGCACCCACTCCGTGATGTAGCAGTTGTATTAAAATGGCGGCGCTGATAATCCAAAAGACCTTTCTCAGGGAGAATTTGAGACCGACTGCACAGATGGGCCGCGGAGATAAATAAAACTCTCTGTCACTACGGTTGGTGGAATAGTGCTGCGACGCCCCCAAGGGAGAGAAAAACTGTTTCGCTGCCTCTCTCCGATGCCTTCCCCCGTCCGTCTGTCCCCGATTCCTCCTCCTCTGTTCACAGTCTCTCGATCGGGGGAACCGGAGCCAGCCTTCCACAACCAGGCGTTTCCCCCCCCTCTGTCAAGTCTTATGAGGAGCATAAAAATCATCAGATCATTTTGGACTTTAACTTTCCCTGGCGTCATGAGCTCGAACACACTCAATAGTCGGTCAGAGTTTGTCAGAGAGCCAAACACACTGGAACAGCCCAGTAAAGAGCTGTCAGCGAGGTTTGCAGGGGGGAAACAATGAGGACTGGATGGACAATCTGCTTATTGTGGGTACATGTTTGTGCTGTAAGAACACTTGAGTCTCATGGTTTATCGCCGTCCAACGTGATCTATCCACACCCGCTGTCCAAACAGGGCTCATTATCCGCAGGCCTGCCGCTCCTTCCTCTGGAGAGAAGTGTCAGGTCTGGATAACAGGCCGGACCTTTGACCAAATGCCATTCTCCGTGCAGGATAAATGTGTGTTTTTACAACTGGAACCTGTGACAACTTCTGATCTAAAGCATGTATAAAGCCATCTGGTGTGTGTCACCAACAGAAAAAAGACCAAACGGTTATATATATAGTGCATTCAGAAAGTGTTCAGACCCATTCATTTTTTTATGTCGCAGCTTTATGCTAAAATCATTTAAATATGTTTTCCCCCCCTCATCAATCTACACTCAACACCGTGCAATGACAAAGCAGAAACAGGATTTTTGAATGTGTAAAACAAAAACATATAGCATTGAGACCCTTTCCTCAGTATTCTGCAACTTTGGCAGCAATTACAGCCTTAAAGTTTCTTTTGGGGTATGATGTGACCAGTGTTTTTGACATTTTTCTCTGCAGATTTTTCTGTAGAGATGTTTGGAGGTGAAACTTCAAACTGAGCACTCACCGACCAGGTTGTCATTATAGTTTCCCTCTACTAAAAAAAAAAAAAGGTTTTCTTTTCTTTTGACAATTGTGTGTTTGAGGCTCACTGTGCAGAATGACGGCAGTGCAGTTTGACACTGAAAGGCAGTTTTTCACATTCACCTATTCAGAGTGGAAAGCTTCTCTATGTGCATTGAAAATCCAATTCATGGAGCAGGATTTGTGACATCACAAACTGTGCGGAAGACAATCCCGATCCAATGTGTCACCATGCACACTTGGGATGTGGAAACTTCCAACACTGAAGTGAAGTAGGCGACATCTTGTGTCCAGCTTTTAAACTTCTAAAATGAAATATAATTTGCAAATTGATATAATCGGGGTGTTTAATGAGAGAGGATATGCCTTTTCAAGGATTTAAAAAACAAATAAGACACAGTATTCCAAATTGAGTATTTCATATACATCTTGAAACCTAACTGTAGGGGATCCTTACGGATATTTATGTCCTTTGTTCTGTTCAGCTTCCCCTCAAATGTAGCCCGTACCCCAGTCCCTGATGTTGAAAAAAAAACCCACAACATGACGGATATGCTGATGTTTCATTAGAGTGGAGAATCTTGTTCCTCACAGTCTTAGTTTCCTTTAGGTGCTATTTATTTATTTTTTTTCAAACAGACATGCCCGTGTCTTTCACTGAGAAGCGGATTCCACTCTCTTATAAAGCCCAGATCAGTGGACTGGTGCAGCGATGGTTGTCCTTCTGGAAGTTTTTTTTCCCCCCATCTCAACACAGGATCTCTGGAGCTCAGCCAGAGCGACCATCGGGTTGTTGGTCACCTCTGTTACCGAGGCCCCAGCTGGCCGTTGCAAATATTTTCTATTTAGGCATTATAGAGACAACCGCTATACGGGAACCTTCAATGGGGCAGATTTTTTTGTGGCCTTCCCCAGCTATGTGCCTCTGCAGGCAGTTCATTTACCCCCTTAATGGCTGTGACGCCTTATTTATATGTTTATAGGTTGCCTTACAAATATCATCCAGTATATTATAAAGAGATATTCCAGTTTTTCCTTTTTAATAACAATTATTTGCAAACAATCAGTTTTGTGCTTATGTGGATTATTGAGTATCGATTGATGAGGGGAAAATATATATTTAATGATTTTATATATAAGGCTGCAATATGTGAAAAAGTGAAGAGGAATGCTGTGTGTGTGTGTGTGTGAGAGAGTACTTACATGTGCTCACGCATACGTCATATGTGCTTGTGTGTAGTTGAGCGTTTCATCTTCTCCTCGGTGCAAAGATAAAACGTTCACACAAGCCATTCTCAATCTGCTGGAGGAGAGCTGAGCGCCGCGGCCCTCTGTTCCATCAGGGCGGGGAGCTGACGGCCGGCTGCTGCCTCCTCTGCTCCTCTGCTGGGCTTTAACGCCCCTCTGGTCTTTGGCCAAATATTGATCGAGTACAAGATCTTGTTAGAGCCCAACTGCTGTGATCAGAACGATCCTGCGGTGGCTGATGTGACTCAAGGTCCTAAAATGCATAAATGACTTGAGCAAATGAGTAAATAAAACACTGTTTTATTCCAGTTTTCTGGAAGGAAGCTTAAAAAAACACTGAAATTTGCAATTTGTAGTTTATAAGTCTGGAAATTGTCTTAAATTCCTAAACGGTGGCAACTATAAAATATTTTCAGACACTTGTGTAAATTACTTTTGGAATTAACTGTGCTTGGGGTGTAATAATTTAATCTAACAGTGATGTAATTTAGATTTCCTCAGCAACAGTAAATACCAGAAAAAATCCTCTGAATTAATTTTGATATTTTTCAAAATGTATCATATAATTACACAAATGTAATTTATAAAAAGAAAAATAGTCGATTCAGCCAACAATTATTAAACATGTGTTAACCTTAAAAGAAGCGTTTATTTTCAAGGACACATCTTTGCCTCACATGACAGCAGTTCAATGTGTCTAAATGATATTTTCAATGTTGCTTCTCTTTAGTTGAAATAATTCAGTCAGTCAAAACCAGGGATTTTTTTAATTTATTGACATAGTGGTGTTTCAATAATGAGACACCTTCATTTTATTTCTATTCATGACATGAATTGTTTCTTTCCCGCTCAAATTGATGCATAATACATATCCAGGCATTTGATTAAGTCAATAAATTATCCAAAATTATAGCAAATAAATCACCAGGATTTACAAAATATCCAATGGGATTTTTAAAAATTGTGTTATTATTATTGTTCCCATTTTTTTAATCCAAAATATATTCATTTACATTTATATGAAACTAAAGTTAATTGTTTCATTACAGCATAGTGACACCAGCATAATATTTTCTTTATACACACGGGAGACTGTTCCTACTGTTTTTTCTTTTTAATCACAGTATAGAAATTAAGTCTTGCTCTAATTAGTCTGGGAGAACTCGGGCAGGTGGTGGTTATGGCTTTTGAGCAATTGAAAAAAGACATTTTATTCTAGACACTCGCTGTCTCGATAGTCTTATTTACCATTTATTTCCCTAGTTTTGAATGAAAACCTCGAGGCCAGTGTACCCAGATGTCTAGTAGAATATTGTTCATGGCTGTTGTGGGGGGAGGATACACATTCTCTTGGATTTTGTTCCGTCACGTTGAGTTTGTACAGTACAAGGGTGATTTTAACCCGATATTTTTTTGTGTTTTAGAGACCACGGCTTGTTGAAATCATTTGAATGGTTATTGTGTTAATAACACAAGATAAACTATGCACTCACAGCAAATATACGTGTGAGATTGGTGCTAAATCCTGCTTTGTTCACTCACTCAAGGACCCTTTCAGGGACTTACTGTTCTTTATTTGTTCATTTTGGGTGCAGGAGTACAACATTTACGGCTGGTGGGTTGGCGAGCTGAACGGCACCGTGGGTATCGTCCCCAAGGACTTCCTGTACCTGGCCTACATCCTCTGAGATCCAACAGGTACCAAGGCACTCTCTTATCATCAGCATTATGGACCATTACTGTGGCCTAATACACAGAAACAGTCCCCCTGGTACTCATCCAGATTGCCATTGAGGTATATTTAGTCGTTGACCTGCCATTTATGGCATCTGCTGGCTGGAAGAAGTACTGCATAAAGCAATCTGAATGGTACAATGGGCAATGGGTGAGAATAAATATGTGCAACAAAAGCATGATTACAGCGTCAGTTGTCCTATTTAAGAAAATGATTCCGTAATACTGTTAGATAGGCACAGCTTAAAATGAATACTGAATTATTAATGCATGTGGGCCTGATAGTGTTTTTTTTTTCTCTTCGACAGAGCTGCTGCTGACACATCCGACCAGGAATTTCAGACAGCCCTTTTAGATAATCCTTTATATTTGTTGTAATTTAAAAAACAAAAACAAAAAAAAAAACAATTCTCCGGTAAGACTGTAAATTTATATCACGAAAATGTGCCGCAGTAGTGCTCATTCATGTACACTAAACCAATTGTAACGTGCTTGCGTAGGTTTTTTAATATTCAAACGAGAGCTCAAACGAATAGTCAATGAATCAATTAAGTCAAAATTAAGAATTTCTAACGAGTTTGATAATTGATTAATCATTTAATTAAGAAAAAATGTAAAAAAAAAAAAAAAAATTGTGGTTCCAATTTCTCAAGTGTAAATATAGCCTGCTTTTCACTGTTTAATGTCAATATAAATTAACATCTCTCAAATGTGGGAATTTTTAGCATTGTAGTAGTTTTAGTATGTTTACTGTGTGTGTAATGATTGTTTTCTATGATTTCCTGACATTTTATTGATGAAATGATTAATAATTACCATAAAAACAGAATAGAAATGAAAAGTGCAAACTGAAATCATTGTGGACTGATACATGTATTAATTCACTGAATAAAATTAGCAATATGTAGATAAGAATTTGTGTTGAGAGTTAACAGACATAGAACACTCATACACAGACACCATATTATAAGGAGATTAACAGCACGATCTTTAGTGTCATATACTGCTTGATCAGTTGTAGTCATTAAAGTGATTTCATTTGTAGCCACTAGGTGGCAGGATTGCTCCATTATCACGATCTAAACCCTGAGTTGTGTTGGGTAAGGCAACATAAGTGTTAAACCACAGAAATAAAGTCACATGTGGCACAGTAAAGAAGAAAAACTGTTTATTTGAAATAAAACCAGACTATATCTTGTACATTGACATGGAAGCTGTCACTCAGGTTATCAATACCCTTGTTAGATCCATGTTATAAAATAGAGATGTCTTTAGAAAAGAAACTTTTTTAAAAGCAACTAAATTTTTGAAAAAAACAAAACAAAAAACTACATTTACAGTGTATAAAGAAAGTAAAACCCAGTACTGATCAATCCACCTGCTGGATCTCATGGCTGTGAAACGGTTGAGGATGACTGAAACAATCTGGAGATCAAACAGTGATGATCACTAACAGTTAAAATAATTTAATATTGCTAGCATTGCCACATAAAAATACAAAATGTTAGCTAATTTCTATGTGGAAAAAAGCACAATAAATGCTGGGTCCCTTTTCTTAAATGCCACAAAACTAATTAGAAACACAAGAAGCAGTAGTGTGTGAAAACAATGTTGAGGTCAAACAGCAAGTCCACTTTCACACTGGTTGAATTAAGGCCGTGCTCACAGATGATGTAATTATGCAAGTATATTTTCATGTAGGCTCTGACTAACTTCACCATAATTTACACTCTTAAAAACTAAATGGATGTTAAAAGAGGCAGTGTTGAGTCCTAAGAAAGGAAATAAAGGAATCACTTGGAGAAACATAATACCCTCACTCAAACAACCTGGCACACACACTGAAAGTGACAAAGCTCATTGTTGTAAACAGGGACCAAAAAATTGAACTTACTTTAATTTATTCCATTTTACCCGCAGTTTGAACATCTTAATTTTGATAAATAATTACGACATGAAATATCAAAAACATAATTATTTATCTGCTTTTTGGCGCCTCTGGGATCCACCATCTGTTTTGAGGCTGGCTACTTTTTCAGCTCGTTATCAGGATTCATTAGTACACACTTGCTGACTTTAATAAGTTGATTCTTCTGGGTTTCACATTAAGCAGCGCTGTAAATGAGAACAGCAATAGCTGTGACTTCAATGATGTGTGCGTTTCTGTCACAATTTGTCTCTCAGATGTTTCGTCATGAATGTACTCCACAAAATAACATGGCTTCATTTCAGAGCCGTCACATTTGACTTAAAATGTGGCTCCAAGATTAACTGTATGCATTCACATGAAAACAAAACCTTATAGTGAAGCTGCATGTATGTTTTTGTGACTTTGAGCACCCTCTGCTGTTCTCAAAAAGCCAATCATCATCCCAAAACTAAGATGTGGAAAAACAGTGCCAATACTTACCTGAGTGGATGTAAAGGTTTTAAATTAAAGATGAGATATATATCATTTAAAAGAAGGCTATAATGACGACATCCATAATATGGTAATGTTGACACTAACAGAGCAGAGCACCTGCACTAAAGATGTATGTTTTGAGCAGATATTCATTGTTCTTTATGTGCGTATGATCAAATGACAGAGGACATGATTCATTGCTGTGGCTCAGTACCGACCATGTAGAGACCACAGGATGTGCAGGTGCCATTCTGCTGTTTAACCAACGCACCTCCACCTCATAGGTCAGCTCTAAGACAGCGAGGACAGGGTTCCTTGTTCTGCACTCCTACTGTCTGTTAGTTCGGGAGCACGGCTGATCTCCAAGATGCTGAAGTCGCCATTTTCAGTCAAATCTCCACCAGATACGGTCGAGCTAAGGTCCAAAGAATTGCTCAGTTCTCTGATGTCAGCCATGTACTGCAGGTCTTTTTCCACAGAGCATCCGTTCAGCTGCAGGTCCAAAATGTTTCTGCTGCAGGCCTCGACTTCTGACCAAGGAGCGACTTCCTCGGATGAAGTCTTCATGTAGCCGTTTGCTGCTTCGGCCTCGTCGCAGATGCTTTCTTCGTCGCTGACCTTGACGATGCTCTCGTTGGATGATGGCAGTGAGCGGCTGTCCTCATCGCTGTCCTCTTTATTCCTGGTCCCTGGCTCCTGCTCAGCCTGCTTTTGGTCCATCTGTTGAACGCTGTCATCGCCAACGGGGTCCATCTTAGGGACACTGAGCACGTTGTGATTCACTTCAATTTCTGACGGAAATGTTGCCCCCGCCTCCCTCACCAGTTCATCACTCTTTTCATTGTCTGGCTCTCTTTGCTCGAGTGGTTGTTCTGGCTCTTTGTGACAGGTGACATCTGTAACGTGACTCTCAGTGACTCCGTTGATGGTGCAATTTTTAAAAACTTGCTTTTCACAGCAGACACCTTCCAGAGTGTCCTCATATCTAGAGCGGTCATCTTTACACTGTTCCCTGGAGTCTGTATCATCTAAAATCACACAAGGATTCACACATTTCTCTGAAAACTCACAGCTGAACTTTTCTATATTTGCCTTCTCCTCCATGTCTGGATGAGAAACTCTCTCTTCTATTGTATCTGAAATCTCCTCTCTTAATGTACAGTCCTCAAAATCGCCGCCCTCCCCATAGTTCTCCTCAAAGCCAGCCCCCATGGGCGAGTGCACTTCCACGGGAGTCTGAATCTGGCAGCTACGCAGCTGAGTCCGTTCTGCGAGGCCCTCAGGTGTTTGGTCCTCCTCTCTGTCACCCAGAAAGAAGGAGGCTTCTTTTGAACCACAGTTCTCAATAACGGCCTCTAGATGGTTGAGCTTCTGGAGGACCCTTATCGAGGATTTCTCCTTGTCTCTATCATGCAGCTCCTGGAAACCCTCCACAGCATCAGAGTCATCACACGACAAGAGTTCGGGGTTGAGAGTGTCTTCAGTTTGTAGAGATGGTTGATGAGCTGGGCTGTGGAGCGGGGAAGAGAAAATATTTTGTTTAATTTTAATTCTATATTTACAAAACGTTGGTCCATATGAGGGTCCATTTGCAACATAATCACAAGTGAAAGTGTAAAGGGTGCTGCAAAGGAGGAAAAAAAAAAAGGTTATTTCCACAACATCAATAGGTTGCATCCCGCCTTATACCTCTCCATGGACTCATAGGAAATGGTCAGACTGGGCTCCTTGATGGGATCGTCCTCCTGAGCCTGTGCGAAACCCCGATTGGACGAGGCATAGGTGAGGATGGCTTCCGTCACGGAGTAGGGCGTGTGGCCCTGAACGCAGTCCTGGATGTGACCGACTGGCAGCTGCGTCTGCAGGAAGAGGTGGAGCTGGCTGTCTGACAGACACACCGTCATGTTCACCACTCTGCAGGGGTCCAACAATACACAATCAAAAATTATAATAGATTTATCATGAAGTTACACATAACCATTTTAAACTAAACATCTTTATTTGTTTTTTTTTGTTCTGATGACAAACAACAACTGACTTGTCCAAGAAGACCTGAAGTCCTTTTCTTCTCCTCTCCAGGAAGTCCTCGTTGCTAAAGGAGAATAAGGATTTTCCTGGAAGTTCTGGGACTGGCCTAGAGAGATGAAACAAGCTTCAGAACAAGTTGTAAACACAACCTTGACCTACTGGCGTGTTATAAAGTTGACAGTGACCGTGTCTGCAACTGATGACTATTTACACTTCCAACAAACAGTCCAACACAAGCATTCATTAGGAGTTTTTAATACTCACTCTCACATACACCTATTATTATTATTAGAGCAGCTTTAAAAAGCAGCCGATTGATATTAATGTTTAAATACTTTTCACTTTTGCTGAACTTGAGATGTAACGTGGATCTGTAAAACAGGTGGTCGTATAAAACTTGAGCCTTCAACGCTGCATCACTGAAATATTCACTGCTATCGACCCTGGACAGAAATTATACGAGAGCGGGAGAAGCTGCTCTTCTACTTACACCAAACCAGAATTCTTCTGCAGCTTCTTCTTGAGCCAGACAAACTCGCTGTAGCGCCGCCGCACACAGGACGTCTTGGCTGTGAAGGCCTTACTGTTGGTCTGAACCCAAGCAAAAAGGTGTGTGTTAATGTTGATAACAGTAGATGGCACAGATGCTGAATAAGAGCTTATGATGAATCCCATGAAAGTTTAAGGATAGTGATATATATATATATACACGATATAGAGCTCTGTTGCTTTTCAAAAATTTCAAAAATATTGTTCATTATTAATCCACAGATGAAAATAATCCCAAACAAATCCACCATTTATTTTTAGTAACATTTGCTAAATACTACAGTGCCCAAGTGATTTAGAAAATAGCTAATTAAAACCAAATATATGTTTAATTAGTTTTATTATTATTATTTACATCTTTAATAGAAACCAATGACATTGGGGTGAGTGCTAAAGGTGAAATAGCAAAGTTAAACTGTTGAGACGGATTAACAACTTCTTGGTTTTAGTCTTTTCATGGCATTTTTAAATTAACAATGAGGGCTGCAACTAACAATTATATTGATAATCGATTATTTGATTGTTTATTGCATTTAATTGATTAGTTGTTTGGTTCATAAAATGGTGTAATGTCATTCGCTATATGTCAAAGCTGAAGATGCAACTTAAAATGTATTTTTTTTGTCCAGACCACAAACCAAAGACCATCAGTTTACTATTGCAGACGACAAAAAATACTCAGATTTGGGAATTTGGACATTTTCTCCCAATAAATTACTCAAATCAATTATCAAAAAAGTTGTTGATTCATGTAATAGTTGGCACCTGATCAATTAATTGTTGCAGCTTTACAATGAGATTGGCCTTGTTACTTAATTTTCCAACTTGTTTAATTTATTCGTGTGACTACTGATGTGACTGGAGCGACTTGTGCTCCAGCTGTTTCGACTGCTGCTGAGCTAATGGCAGATCTAACGCATCGTCACATGTCAGATTTGTTCCAACGATGTGTGACAGGGTTCACTGATGTTTGCAAGAACAAGCTACCGTCTGACAGCCCATAATCAATGACAAGCTGTGTTGGTACGATCCCGTGTCGTTATAGCAAATTCCATTAGAGAATAAAAGTCCTCAAAAGCATACTTTCTTCACTGTGACTCCCCTCCTCTTCCACTTGAACCCACAGTGATAAGGAATGGTAGGAGAGTTAAAAAAGCAAAATGATGCAGAAAAACTATATGCACTACAGATCCCTTTACATGGACAAAAAAAAATCTTTGCAGATTTTGTTTAATCAAATTCAGCTGATCGCTATCTTGGTGCACCCAGGTCCAGGAGCTTTATATTAAATTATACAAATCATGATTGTATGTATCTAAGGCTCAATGTTTCTAAAAAAACATACACACAAGCTGAAACGGTTAAATGCTGGGTATATAATAATTTGAAAGATGTTTGTACAGAAGTAACTAGAAGACAAAATGGATCAAACAGCATGTACGCTGCCAGCTTTTTCTAAACCTCACATTTATCAATGCTGAGCAACGGCCGACTGTATCGACGACTCAACAAAAGTGACATAAAATCATGTGAGATCTCATGCTCTGCTCCCAATTTCCATGAGTCAACACTCACACATCCGCCTAGGCATGAATCTTTAACTGCTGACACAGCATTCCTGAAGATTGCTGCCAAGACGACGACATAAACTCCTGTCCAAACACAATGTAAGACAGGAGTCACTCTGCTGCGTGTTCTCGCCAAGATTGGGTTAGGATAGGTCGGCTGAAATTGAAAAGCATTTAAAAATTCTTAGGAAGCGCGTGTTTCTCTGACGATGTGATCACTCGATGTGATGCTTCTGCTGCCTTCCAAAATCGGACTGAGGCTCAATCGAGGGCTAAGTTTGGAGAGAAGTGTCAAAAAATGCCAAAAAAAGTACAAGTAATTCTTGCCTGGCAGGAAACTCATTCTAAGTATCACCAAACCACTTTTGACCTTTGGTCATTCACAGTGCTCATTACTAACAAGTCAATAATACTTACATGAAGGAATATTTTAAAATCCACATGAGAATTCCACGAGCCTTCATTCTGAATACGGGGATCTTGGACCCGCACTGCAATAAACTCCTGAACAGGTGGAAACAAAAGAAAAATGCAGTTTCACAAGTATTTAAAAAAGGAATCAAAAAATAATGTAGTTGTATCTGTTGCTCCTCATATGACATACAATTTAGCTCCATTGAACAGGACTTCAAATAGACTATATAATAAAACAAGAGAGAGATACACTATATACATTTTATTGCACATTGTTGTGCCAGTGTGGTGCTGATAATGATATTCTGTAAATAGATGGTTCGGGCTAAAAATGATGGTGTATCCTAGATTTTACCAACTAGAACAAATTCATTTTGGTGTTAAATTTACAAAAATGAAAAGACACTAGGGGGTTACTTACATCTTCTTCTTGATTGCTGATCATCCTACCAAGTGCTGCACTGCAAAAAGAAGAAGTCAATGACCATTCCATTAATTAGGATTAAAGGAAATAATAATACTGTATAGACCTGCTATGGTGTTGTTCAGAGCTGATGACTCATCCTCCAAAAGAGAAGCTGAAAACTACTGAGTCACTATGGCTAGCATTTCTCTTTGTTTCTATTTATGTTATGTCTCACTACTGCTTTTTATTTTAATGTATATTTTTCAGTCTATTGTACAGACTCGTTTAAAAAAAAAATACTAATTGCAAACATGGTGCAACACGTCTATCGGTCTCTGCTTCCTCTCCGAGATACAGAAGTGGTTTTTGTATTGCACGTTATTGTGTTAAGGACAGTCAGGCCTGGTATATAGGGCTGCAACTAACAATTAATCCCATCATCACTTGTTTTTGTCAGATGATCTGACTGATTAATGGCCGTTTAGGACATTGTCATAGAAGACTAAAGAAACCAGGACATATGGAATGCATTTAATACATTTAACAAATTGGAATGAGAACCTGCAGTTTTTACTCTTAAAACGATGTATCGATTGTAAAAACAACAACAACAACAACAACAGGCGTTCAGTTTAATCGATTAGTCGTTGCGCCCCTTACTCACACAAGATAGAAAACTTAACTTTCATCACTTTATTCCACTATAACCACAGGTATTCATATTCGACGGTTTTGAATACAAAAATAAATTTACACTATTACAGCTGTTCTTTAGGTGACATGGCTTCAAAATGTATTTTATATATAACGGGCAGAAATTAAAACAATTAAGACATTTAACACCAAATAAAGGATTATGTTATAAGTGTAGTTAATTAACCAGGCTCGTGACACGGTGGGAAGAAAGTAAAAGTAACACACAATATAAAAAAGAGCGCATCTTTAAAATAGTAAATGATTGACAGCGTTGTGTCACGACGTAATAAACTGTACCAGCTGTAAAACAGCGAGCGCTGATTAGTTTCTGGCCCAGAATGATGAGACTTATGACCAGGAATCATTAGCTAAAGGCTAACAGGCGACATGCCGGCGGTACTTACTTTCACGAAGTGTGTGTTTAGCTGCTGAGGAAATATTCAGCCGACTGTTGTTGCCCTGCTTATCAATTTGTCGGTTTTATTTGAGTCCAAAATCCTCCAGTCCAGAGGCTTGTTTTCCAGACAAGATCCTATCTCCATTTCGCAAGTCACACAACCACTACGCCACGCGATGACGTAGAACATCCGGTAGTGCACGCGCAAGCGCACAAAGGAGGGCGGGGCAAAATAGCCCTAAACGAAACAATAGCATGCTATCTAAATTAATTTGATTTATTATATATACACACACTTTTTAAACATTTTTTGATAGTACTTGTACTTTGTATTCGACAACATTTCCATCGCATTTATTTTACATCTCAAGTTACCTTTTAAAGATTTTTTTTGTCAATTTAAAACAATGGATAATATAGCAAGGTTTTAAAATACAACGCATTTTTAGGGATAAAACCTGTGGTTTCAAAACCTTTTGACATCTTACAATCTTTCAGCCTTTTAGATGTTTCACATTTCCGATGAAGAGATTCTGCTGAACACATTCTTTAAATTTATATTATATCACAATGTTTCCCTGTTGAGCTGCTGTGGAATTCTCTTTATTATTACCTCTTTAATTATTATACTTTATTCTTTACTTTTATTTATTTATTTTTCTAATACATCTTTGGGAGTTTATTCTGTTTGTAATACCTGTGTTATTGATTTCTATTTCTTTTTCTCGTAACACTTTGAGTTACATTTATGATATGGTTTGAAAGGAAAGGTGCTATACTATAATATTATGATCAGCCCCAGGCCTATTTTCAGTTTTTCTGCTATAAATGATAATAAATATGGAATATCTCTACCACCCTAAAGGTCATATACTTAACTTGACTTAGTTTTCCATAAAAGTCACACTTTTCAGTAAAATACTGTATTTACTGTTGTAGCTCAGTTTTTATCATACAACATATGAATAAAAGTCAATGCTGCCCCTGTATCAGTGTTTATTTTTTAAGGTTAAAGACAATTAGAAATCAATCTGTTTTTAAATAAATTATACAAAATAAAACGAAAAACACATTGATTTAGGTGCACGTGGGGTGCAGAGAGAGGTGCTTTCATCTGTATTACAGCAGTCCTCCTGTTGCAGTCATAGATGTGTACACGAAGCAGCCCGAACACAGCCGAGTGGCTGCTCGGTGAATCCTCGTGCTTTCAAATCTCCGAAGCTGCGCGGCGCTCGCGCTCCGGCGGACTTTCTTTCTTCTCGCACCAGACGAGAAGGGGCGGAATCGTCACATTTCGCTGTAGTCGAGCTAGCGGCTCGGTCTGTAATTCTGACATCAACATCAACAACAACAACAACAACAATACAGCACAAACACAGATTTGTGTCGCTAGCCGCTAACGAGGCGAAGGTGTTTTATGTCGGTTCGGGCGGAGCTTTTTAAAAGCGGTCAAATTTTAAGTCATCGGTGAGTTCAATCTTTGCCTTCCCTCCAAACGTGTGTTGTTTCGGGGACTGACGTTAGCTAGCTGTGGAGCTTAATGTGCATCTTATTTTCAATGATCACTGAAACACAGACGTTGTCGGTAGACAGTGTGCGTGGCCCTGCGTGAACCTTGTATCCGACGCACAGAGAATGTTATATTAGTCTCTAATGGTGAAAGCAACATGGAGGTGACACTAGCTAGCGTTAGCCGAACACTGGGAGTCTCTCTCTTTTCGCTGCGAGCTTTTGTCGGGTGTTGTTTTCTCCCTTTTCGCTAGCTGGTATTAGCAGAAACAAGCGTCTGGAGCCCACGGCGGCTATTTAGCACCGCGACAATACCCGTTTACAGCACGTATGAAGCCGGCTTTTATTTTAGCATCTCCACATTAAAGATAACACGCTGCCAAGCTGCCGCCAGGTGTTACTGATGCTGGAGCTAACAGTACGGCCACAGACACGGGCTCAGGTCCGCCGCTGCTGTATTATCCATGCATAGGAGGAGAAATATTCACGTCGCGTAAATGCGCGGGTTTCCTGTTTAAGGTTGATGCATTTGTAGCCGGGGCCGTTTTCTTTCAAAATAAAATGATTTAAATAATTGGAACACCTACCAGCCCCTTCAGAGATCCAACGAGTTTACGCCATGTTATAAGGAAATGGCAGTGGTGGAAAGTAACTCAGTACGTTTACTCAAGGACTGTACTTACAATTACAAATTTGAGGTACTTTAATTGAGTATTTCCATTTAATGGTACTCAGTACTTCCACCTCACTAGATTTCAGAGGGAAATGCAGTACTTTCTGCTGTTATTGCATGCATGTGACAGACTTTGGTTCCTTAAAATGACGATTTGACACAATGGATGATTAAATTCTAAAGTGAAACCAGTGGTTTCCAAACTTTTTTGGGGTCATGATTCAGAGGTCTGAGTTGTTAATATCCCCTCCAATTAGTGATTTTCCCCTTTTTTTAATAACAATAAATATTCAAATAATCCAAAAATTCACCAAAAATCAAAGATTGATCTGGGAACACAGATTTATGCATATGCATATTTTTCTTCTTTTCTCTCCCAATCATCGAATAATCATGATTAATCATCTAATGACCCCCTTAAATTTATATTGGCGACCCTTTGGAGGGGCCTGACCCCTAGATTGGGAACCATTGGACTAAACTTGCCGTCTGTATATAAAGTAGTTTAAAGTTGTAGCTCCATCTCCCACAGGTACAACAGTAACATTATGCTTCCACACTAATGTTCCACTTTATCATCACATTATAAGTAGTGAAGCACTGCTTTTACAGCAATCATTTTACTACATCTAGCTGCTAATATTTATATACTTTAAATTGCTTTGTATTTTTCATGCAGGTCTTTTATTGCAACAGGCTATTTTTTACAATCCTGTACTGGTACTTTTACTTGGATACTTCTTCTGTGGGACTAAATGGGTTAAGTTAGGCAATGTAGAATAGGCAGTTTAAAAAAATAGAAGTCTATAACTGGGACAGAAACATTGTACATGTAACAGGCTACAAAATGATCAAAAACATACCAAGTGTCAAATATGTTCTGCTGGAGGAGTACTGCACACTCAGTGGCTACATTCATTTTTTGCAATCTCCATCGAGTGTGTGATACTTCTTCTCTGTTCTCAGCACCAGTATCTAACAGGAGGCTGGTGTGGATTTACCAACTCCCTCATTTAATCTACATTGGGTCACCCATGTATCTTTTTTTCAAGAAATACCATTCTTCAATGCTGTTTTCTCCTCTCTACCACATTGATTCCCACTCGCTTCCATCATGCAACAATCTTGACGCTGACCAGGAACCCGCTGGTCCCCAGGTCTACCTGATGAGTATGAGCCTGACTACAGAGCCCCCTAACGATGGTCCCACTGTTACAGAAGGTTTTATACATAATTATTTCCTAACATAAATGTTTGTCTACAAATGTGGCACCATAAATGTTTAATGATCCATTTGAAGCGGCACCCAGCAGACTGGTTTCCCATCCTCTTGTGATTCCCCGGATAAAGTAATACCTGTCCCAAATACATGTGAGAATGATCTTTCACCATGTCAGTGATTTTTTTAACACCTGCAGGAAATAAGCGTGTTGAAGATTGAAGGCAGCGGTTTCAGGGCTGGTGGGTCAGTAAAGCATGTGCTCTTTCCTCCAGCGTCTAACCCGCCAGAGAACAAAATGACTTCACCTGAGCCGAAGAAGGACAAGAAGCCGGAAGATGTAGAGGAGGAGGAGGAGGAGGAAGAATACGTGGTGGAAAAAGTCCTGAATCGTCGGGTCGTGAAAGGGAGAGTAGAGTACCTCCTCAAGTGGAAAGGCTTCTCTGGGTGAGTTGTTTTTTGTGGAGTAGTTACCGAAAACATGTGTTTTTTGTGTCTATAATAAACGCTTGTGGCTATTTTGTGGGTGTATGTGTTAATGTCACCTTGCTGTGTATCGGAAACCACTTCCTGCTCATTGTCACATCATTAATTCTCTCTCTGCTCTTAAAGTATAATATATAATATATAGTACACTATAATAAAAGTATAATTACCATGTTCACATCCCTAAAACATTAGAACATTTCACTCTATATACAAATACTTTTACCTTTCAAAGGTTAACTACTTCACAGAAGATGTCTGTTGTTTCCCTCTTAAATCATAACTCAGAGGCTTCCACATCACACTTGTGATGTCACAAATCATGCTCCTTGGTCCGCCCATTCAATGAGCACAGAGAAACATCCAACGTTCAGCAGATGAATGTAAACAACCTTCTAGTGTCAAACTCTGCACATACATCATATACATCAACAAAAAGTGAAGGCTGAGGTAGTGGTACATTTAAAAGTCCCAACTGCTTAAAAGCTGTAATTTCGTCTGCTCGTGTCGACAGAGAAGATAACACATGGGAGCCGGAGGACAACTTGGACTGTCCGGATTTGATTGCGGAATTCCTACAGTCTCAGAAATCAGCACAAGAGGGAAAGAGGAGGGGAGCCGGAGACGCAGAGGGAGACGAAAGCAAATCAAAGAAGAAAAAGGACGACGTAAGTTCCAGATACAAAAAGAGTATTCTAAATAACAGGGTTTGTCTATTAACTTGTGTTGAAAATGTTCCTCTTAAGGATGAACCAGTCTCGTCCAAATCCACAATTCATCAAGTCCACATGGAGTTTAGACAGATTTTCTGCAGACTTCTAGAGAATCTGCTTCGGGGTGCATTGGTTATTCTTAATTTATTACATAACAGATTCTGTCAGGTTTTAAACCAATAACACGAGTATATAAATCATACAAAGCATGATCAGGTTGAAACAATATTTACGTCTAAAATATTGAACAAACAGCAGTTTACAAAATATTTAATACAATGTTGATGTACTGATCACTGCAGCTGTAGAAGAAATATGACACCAAGGTGAACTAAATGAATATTTAAAGTGACTGAAGTGCCATAGTGCTCATATCCAGGTTTATAGACGTGCAGACCCTCCAGACTTAATAAAATAGCTGTGAAGAAAGTTTTTTTTCTTGTTATATTGATAAACATTTTAAATTTATAGATTTCTAGACAAACATTTTATATTTCATGTTTTACAGCGGTTTCCTTAAAGGCCTGAGATGATGAGGCCACCTGTTTGCCTCATATAAGTAAATATATGAATATAGGAACATTTAAATAAGTAACTAGTATTCATACTGATGTTAATTTCCGTGCTTTGATTTTCAGACAGAGAAGCTAAGAGGCTTTGCTCGAGGCCTGGATCCCGAAAGGATCATCGGTGCCACAGATTCCACGGGAGAACTCATGTTCCTCATGAAATGGTCCGTACGCATCGTACAGCACGTCAAATGTTAAAATATCAGCAGCTGAAGAATAACCCCAGATGTTTGGGGGGGGGGGATTAAAATGCAACACTAAGAATTTGTCTGTGCCAAATGCAACATCTGTTGAATTATTCTTTTGCTTTTCTTTACCAGGAAAAATTCGGACGAAGCCGACCTGGTGCCGGCAAAGGAGGCCAACGTGAAGTGTCCGCAGGTGGTCATCTCATTCTATGAAGAGCGACTTACTTGGCACTCGTACCCAACCGAAGATGAGAAAAAGGACGACAAAAACTAACACAGGGCAATGGGGCAGGGGAGAAGAGAAACAAACAAAAAAAACTGTAGTTTTGAACTTCATTGTACTTTGGACAGGGGATCGGGGGGTGGGGGGGGCAGACAAGCAAGACGTCATTGGTTGATTTGTCTTGATGTAGTATCACTCATTTGATTCTTTTATCTGGATATAATCTAAATGTATATACTCTTCAGGTTTGCTTGACAAAAATCCAAATGAAATGTCAAACGCAGTGTTAAATTTTCAGTCTGTATTAAGAGTCGCTCGACTTCTTCAATTCCACGTTCATGTATACATTTGGTCCAGTGCTCGGTCCTCTCCCTATGACATCGTAATTGGTTAGGTGACCCCTTTTATTTTCACCAGTGTGCCATTATTCTTTTTTTTTTAAACTTCAGACATTGGTGCTTTTAAGGGCAAAACTGTGTTCATCTTAGATATTTCCTTAGGAGATGTTTGTTGTACGGTTATGAATCAGTAATCCTCGTAGTGTTTTTCATGTCTTGCTTGTCGGTTTTGGAGAATAAACCACTTTTTGTTACCGTGCTGTACTGTGCTCATGCCGCTGTCGCTTTCAATAGAACACGATTGGTACTGTCCACCATGAAATCAGTTACCGGCTATTATGATAATTGATAAGGATTTCTTGAAGATAGGGAGGATAAAAGGGCCAACATTCTTAGATTCCAGCTTCTCGATCGTGAACTAGTCTTTTTGGTTTCTTTAGTCTTTTGACCGGTTTCAAAATATCACTAATATTTTTTTCACTATTTTAAGGACCAGACAACTAACTAATTAAAATAAAAATCATTAATTGTCCTTAATTACTGTAACAAATTTACCCAAACAAGATCTGGAACATTGATATAAAAGCTCAGCTAACTAGAAGCCCTGTATTATAGCAAAATGAACACCATTCATGACTACTGCAGCACAAGAGTCACAGGTGAAAATAAAAACACTTTATTAATCAATAAAAACAATTCTTGCTTGCCAGCAAATATCTCAAAACAGAAGGAACTACATCCAAACTCAAAGCAGAGGGTGAGACTGAACAAACATGAAAATATTTACATAACAAGACAGACAAAAAAAAAGTGCACTAAGTAGTAGCAGTACTAAATAGTTGGTGTTGCACTGGGTTACACTGAGGTGAATGTTAACCAGTTTCATGCCTGAATATCACATTTAATGATGACATTTCTCCTCTCAAAACAATATTTTTGGACATCTTAATGTGGCAAGTTCTGTTCAGCCTCTTGTAAATACTGAAGCCTAACTGCTATCTCAGCTGCAACAATTTACCTATTTTTTTGTTGTTTTTTTTTAAAAGGGTGATGATGTAGTACATGTACTGACAAACTTCATTCAAATAGATAATAGCACTTCTACTTTGAGAACGTTTTTTCTCGGTTCTCAAAACCTTTATAGTGAACGTAATGAGATTGTGAAATAAAGGCATTCAAGTCAAAGTGGCCACAACACACACGGCCGTTTCACACATTCAAAGTACTTTTTTTTTGTTTTAATCTCACATTCTCACTTGGCTCACTTTGTCATCAACACAAAAACTTAAAAAAAAAGGAAAAAACACAGGACTCATTAAGCCAACAGCTTGGCTTTTACAGCAGTTAAAAAAAAATCGCCTCAAGTGGCTTTTTGAATCAGGGTAATGTTGGCAAATAAGTTACTTAAAAGGGGATATCGCTCCACCACGGCGAAAACTGAGCCTGTTTCAAGTTAATGCTGAAAAAACGGGGCACCCAAGAGGAAAAAAAAAGATAAAGAACTGATCAATAGCTTTGATCGGGGCCTGGAGTTGGTGATCACACAGTACGCTCTCTTTCTCTCTTTGGAGCTCTCGGCTCGCCACAGAACCGTGAATTCTGTCATGATCAAAGTTTTCAAAAATCAACAGAGGGTGTAGACTTGTACATAAAGCTGATGTGGCTAGACCTATAACCTTGCTTATACTACAGATTATGAACAGTTAATAGAGCCTCCCTAAACGCAGCTCCTGTATTTAACAGACAGACACGGTAAAATGCATATAGCCAAGCCTTTTTTTTTTTTTTAAAGACAAATTACAGTGCTATGTATAATTTATAAGGAAGCTGATACATTTTGCAATGCAGTGTGCCTCCTCCCTAAAAACATCCATCTGCTCCTCTTGCAGGACGTCCACCTCCGGGCGTCTTTTAGCAGCGGCCCGCCCGGGAACTCGCTCCGCCTCGGCCTCCTTCTCGTCTCAACATCCTATGTTCCGCACGTCGACCCCCGACCTCTTTAGGGGCCTCCTAAACTCTGACGCCACTTGACAAACTGACTCGAAAGCTTGGCGATACAAACCTACAGAATTAGAGTGCAGTGTTTGAGCGGTTTAAGATGTATACAGATCAGATGATGTGCACCATACAACCTTTGGTTAGTATAGGTGTTAATGGCATCCTAAAAAGATGGGACTTTCCTTTAGCCTTTGGTATCTAAAGTCTCACAACCATAGATGCTGCCTGAAGATCTGCAACTTAAAAGCATCAGTGACTATGACAATCCCTAAAAGTCTCCAGTGTGGGATGTGATCTGATAGTCCTTTAAAACCGTTGGTGCATAGGTATTCCAACCATCCTCGATGACAGTGTCTTTTTTTTTTTTTTTTTTATTTTTACTCCCACTTTCCTTGACACCAGTCGCCTTCTTTTTTTTACCCTTTTACGCAACGACCAATCTTCTCCATCCTCTGTGGTTTTGGTGCAAAAAGGATCAAGAGCAGCTAAAATTTTTCTAATAGCTCATTTTATGTCCTTTTATCTCCCCCCCTTTCTCCTTGCTTCTTTTCCCCCCATTTCTAAATAATGAAATATCAGTACTCGCATGAGGAGCTACTTCTGCTTCAAAGTTGTTTCCGGGGGGGGAAAACAAATAAAGTAGGAACAGAACGAAACGGGAAAAAAAAGAAAACGAATGCAGGAAGAGTAGCCAACAATGCCATTTTTCTACTCACCAGAATCTTCTTAAAGGAAAAAAGGACATCTCTCTTGCATCTGCAGAAATCTTATTGATTTAGCAAAGTGAAAAGAATAAAACAGCAGTTTGCTCCCCCTCACTTCTTTTTGTCTTTTTGTTTTTTCTCGGGCTTGCGATTCTGCTCCGCGGCCGCCACGCCGCGGGGCATGATCAGCACGCTGCCGTCGGCACTGTACTGGAGTGAGTACTCGCTGGGCGGGTAGGGCCGGCCCTCCTCATCCCGCAGCTGAGTGAACACCTCCTGGTACAGGCTCTGCATCTTCTGCTTCATCTGCCGGATGGAGCGGATGAACTCCATCTTTTCCTTCAGCAGCCGGGCCTTGTCGCGCCGCAGGTCTTGGACGCCCTGCTCCAGGTTGATGATGGTGTCCAGCTTGCGCTTGCGGCAGTTCTGCGCCGCCATCTTGTTCTTGCCGCGCCGGCGGATGTCGCGTATGAGGGCGAGCTGGGGCTCGCTCAGGTGGTGCTTGGCCAGGAGCTCGTTGAACTCCTCCACGGGGAGGTTGATGATCTTCTCGTTGGAGAAGGGGATCTTCATGGCGCGCGCGCGGCGCTCGTCGCGGCTCGAGTGCTTGTCGAGCAAGTCCTGAGGCGGCTGAAGCTTGGAGCTCTGTTTGTCCCGGACGGTCTTCTTGCCCGTGGGGATGGGGAGCTCTGGGTGCTCGGTGAAGGCGGAGGAGAGCGGCAAGTTGTAGGTGTGGTTGTGGCTGATGCTGTCGAGCTGTGGGAGGCTGTGGAACTGGGACGGGTCCTGGTAGCTCATGCGGCACAGCTTGCTGTACCCGGGCTGGTAGCCGCCGACGGCGCCTTCCTCCGGCTCCGCGGTGGCTACCTCGGAGTCGGTGCTGTAGCCCACGGCTCCCTCCTCCGAGAAGGTGGCGGAGGTCGACGAGGAAGATGCCGCGGAGGAGCAGGACGTCTCGGAGCTGCTCGGGGATGCCGGGCTGTGGCTGGAGTCCAGAGAAAGACCGGAATCCGAGTCGAGCTCCTCCTCTAACTGGGAAGCCTGGGCCTGGCTGAAGCCCTCCTCCATGGCCAGGTCCAGCAGGCTGATCTCGTCCAGCATGGACTCCTCCAGCAGGGTGCTGAACGGATCTGGCAGGATAGGCGTGGATGTAACGTTGGTGCTGGAACTGTTGATGTGTGGCGGGATGAAGATCCCGGTCAGGTTTGTGGCTCCAAACGTGGAGTTGATGTTGGTGGAGTTGCTGGAGGCCACTCTCAGCATCGTGGTTCTTGGGGTGATGCTAACAGAGTCTAACTGGGTATTGAAAATCTGGGGGAAGTCTTGGCTGCAGCTGGGGAGGGAGGCCTGGTGAAGGCTGACATCCTGGTTTATGGGCGTGGAGCCGGTGGAGAGTTCAAAGGTTCCCACCGTGTTGGACTCAGTCGTCCTACTAGTGTTGCTGCTAGTGCTGGAGTTGGTGGTGTTCACTTCCATCGCCTTTGAACAGAGAGACATTGTTCGGGTAAATCTGCATTTTTATCAAATTATAATTTAGTTTATATACTTCACAATTATCAGACAAATTAGTATTTTACCTTTTTGAAACATAGATACCATTGTTTTGAACCTTGACTCTTCCAATTCCAAGCAAACTAACATTAAAGGTCTGCAGGACTTAAATATGTATAATAAATATGTATTTCGAGTCACAGAACTTTTATAAATAGAAATCATGTTTTCGTATTAAAATATTTCTGTAAACTAAATTAATTACACATATTTAGTAATTTTTTTTTTACCAATATGGGCAAGAAGAAAAAAGTGATTGAGACAATTGTTTATGTTTTTTCAAGTAGTTTGTTGATCATCAGACCCAAAGAACTAGTGAATATGCGTCTAATATTAAACCTAAAACTTATTTCACCGCAGTGAAAAAGCCAGACAATAATGCTCTTCTGTCCAGAGGTCCTGCCGGACAGTTAAAAGCCGGATAGACGGCTGCTCTATTCAGTCAACGTATTCCTGACTGGGTCAGAACATAACATTGTTGTTAACGTTTTGTTATCCTCCTCATCTAAATTTTCTCCTCCTTAACTTAATTTGCGCACGTGTTCTCGATAAAAACTAACAGATCGCGTTGCATCGAATCCAGTTCGCAATATTCGAGCATCTGCTCGCAGTCTGGAGCCCTGGTTCATACGGGCGTTAACGGGTATGTTGTGCATCTGTAGTCACGCTGGGAGGTGTGACAAAGCGGCGGTATTTAATGATCTGGAAATGAGGACGGCTGCACATTGTGCAGTGTTATGCGCTGGTGGCCACACACACAAAAGCAAAAAGAAAACGGGAAAATACAGGATCTCTGCAGATAAACACACCACCACACACTTCTAGCGGGTAATTACTGATGATTAGGAGGGAATATTCTCTAAGAGTTTATGCATTGGAAAATCCTGCCTACTACACCTTTCATGGTTTCAGGCAAAACAATTAAGAACATACTTGTAGCTCCATGATGGCCATGATGTCTTGCCACTGCTGCTCCAGGTCTAACTGCGGCTCTGCTGGGGACAGCTGTGGTGCCACAGGGAGGCCCTGAGATGTGGAAGGAACTTCTTCAGTAGAAACCGATATTTCTGGAGTGACGACTGGGGCTGGAAACTAATTGAGTTATTCAAATTAAATGCCTAATATTGTACTGTTATATAAATATCATACAGCATATGAACAACTTGTACGTTTTTACCTCAGATTCTTCTCCAAAAGGGAAAGTGGCCTCCAACAGCCGCAAGCATTCTTGTAGAGACAGTGACGTCTGTGAGCCAAGACCTGGGAGCTGGGTAAACGTTAAAAAAAAAGGGACAGATTAATGGTTGAGTCCACAATCACTAAACTAAAGACCAATAAAACTGCAAAACTTCCTGGATGCACCTGATTGGAGGAATGCTTTCAATCGTTATGCTGCTTGGCACCAGCCACTCTTTTTTTGGCATCTTTTTGTTAAATTATGAAAATAGTTCACTGAAATCATTTAAGTGTGGATGCCAACCTCTTTTGGGCTGCAAGTCGTGCTTGATGCTGTATCCCCAACATGGACTATAGCTTTAAGTCATAACTATAGATTCTTTTGATGTACAAGTTCTGTGTGAGTAGCACCGTACTGAACAAAAGTTCAAACTCTTCATTAGGATTATCACCATCAAAGTCAAGTTCCAGGAAGAATTTCTTCAAAGCCTCAGGGTCAGTAGAACAGCTGATCTTTGTTCTCAAAAATATATAAAAACAAATTGCTTGGGAAACATATCATAACAACCCTGAGTTCATTCTGAGTTAGCCTGTCCTCTACATAGTTGTTGTTTTGTATCTTGAATACAACAATTACTGTAATAGATTTCAATGTCCCAAACTGACATATTTTCTTAATTTGTGTGTTTTGCTACTTGTGTCAACCCATACTTTTCTTGTTACTGTGATAGAAAATAAAGATAAAACAATGTTTCAAAACCAACGTGAATTGTGAACAAGTTTGAAAAATATAAAACTCTGAGGGCGTGGAATTAAAAGAAGTGCGGTTAGCAGTCTTCTGTAACTGCTGCTCCAGGCTACATCTGGCACTAATAAACATAACAAATACTAAATCAAGGGAATCATGTAGAGCTGCATTGTGGGTAATGTGGGCTAAAGAGAGGAATGGGTATAAAAATGATAATCTCCCTGATGCTGCAGTCTTAGGGACATTGTCTCAAACGTTCATCATAGGTCTTACAATGTTATGGGTGCAGAGACCTAAAATGCTCAGTGGATTATTTTTCTTTTTATAATCACTTAATTTCTCTGTGATCCAGTGAGTTTGTGGTGGTTTGATGTTTTCTTCATCTAATCTGATAATAAATGGAATCATTTTTGTCACCTTGGACTTTGATGTACAATGTAGTGTGATGGACAATTTTCCTGCATTTTATAAACCAAACGATTTACCCATTAATCAAAAATGTGAATGTTGCAGCCCTGTAGAAGTGCAATTCTAAATATGTTGATTAATCTTAACTATGTGGTCAAAACTGCTGGAGTACACAGGAGCCCTTTTCACACAGCCGTCTATGGAGCAGAAAAGACTCCCCCATTATTCCGCCTCTGCCTCAGTGTTTTACATTTTACACAAACCAAACAAGCCGTTGTTATGCTGCCCCATGAGTGACATTTAGACAGCATCTCGGAATCAGAGACTGATCTGTGATGCAACAGCATTAGCCTCTATTGTACTATACCATCTACTTCGGCTAAATTAGCAAATACATTTTTTCAGTTGAAACTCTGCCACTCATCCCATACTGCCTTATGAGTTTAATCCGTTTCACAGCTGTCAACATTAGCTAATACAAGTAGGCGGTCATACCGTGTAGCCAATCAGAGAGCTAGAATCAGCAAATAAGCAGTGATGTACACTACGGTGAGGTCTTCTGCAGGCTGCTGCTAAATGCTCTGATGTTGAGAAGTAGACCCGCTCATTCTGAGTTAAATAAATTTTGTTTTTTAGCAGTTTATTTGACAACTGCTAAAAGATACAGTGAGAAATGCTCCGTGCTCAGTTTGTTGTTGCAGTGTTTCATGGACTAGCAATGTTATTGACAGGTATGTGTGTGTAACATTACTAGCAATATGTGTGAGCTGTGTGTATGTAATATGTGAGTTGTGTGTATGTGGAAAAAAATAAACATTTAAGGATAAATTTAAGATAAAAAGGACACATACACATTATGTTGACAAACCCTGAACAAAAACTTGTTACTGCATGTTGGCAGCACCTTTTACACAGACGTCATAACATAGTTATTCCAATATGAATACCTCCCTTCTCTGTGTAACAGTGGAACAACTCTGAGCCTCCCTATTCCATCTTTGTACCCAATACACAGAACAATGCAATAGCATAACGCCACCTTAATGCCGTCTTAAACAGGCTGTGATTGAAGCGGCTATAGACTATAGAAAAATAAAATGACAGGTTAATGGCTACCTTATATTTAACTATTTTTTTTTCAAATGTTCCCTTTTGCATTTGTCAAATGAGCATTACTGTAAATCTAGTCTTGTCAGCTGGACAACATTACCCAGAATGCAGCTCTTCTAGTTTGGATTAGGGTTTTACGGTAGCTGTCTCATATAGCTAAACCATACTATACTAACAGTATAGCCTGATTTAACCCATTTTCAAGTGTGCTATAGGGGAAAAGTCATTTTGGGCGGGGCTCAGGATGCAGCAACAGTCCCCTTGCAAAAAAAGCATCAGTGGAGAACTTGTTTTAATGGAACATTCAAAAATGTGGAGACAGGCCCTGGCATTAAAATGACTGACTCTCCACAAAAGAAAATGACACATAAAACCTTATAAGACATGATGATACCAGGACCAAAGGGGACACTGCCACACCCATGGTACTTTTTATACATTGTCTCTGTGTTTAACATTATCGTTACTTTTGCTAGCTTAAGTGGGCAAACATGCAAGACAGTCCCTACACAGCATATGTTCCAAACATTTGCATATCTACAAGCATTTCTTCTACAGGGGGGAAACCCTCTTGCTTGTTTGCATTTCCTTAAACTATTCACAATCGTCTTGGGTGGTGCTAAACCCAGGTTGCAGTAAGGGTGTCCTTTTTTTAAAAAATAGTGTTTGGGGGGGGGGGCATTAAAATGGCTAAATCCTCACAAAAGAAAAAAACGGCACATAAAACAGCAAAAGACCTATCTATTACACAACTTATAACATGTCTTTTAATATGATTGGTAACAAAGACAAACATAACTTGCCATTTGCAGTGTGTAGTCTGCTAGCTTGAAGGTTTTGTTGTTGTTTCACATGGCAACAAGCATTGTAGCATACAGAGAGCGGAAGGGGAGGAGAATTCCGACTAATATAATCAGCCAATAGCAGCCTGACATTAAATATCTGTTGGGTTAGACTCCTGTCACTTAAATGTCACTTACTCAGTGGTTACATAAGAAGGGCCAGCATCTGAATCTCCATTATATTTGATGTCAAGCTCTCAAATAAATGTGACGCTGTAATATCACACCTTGGTAAAATGAGCCTGTGTAAAGGTTTTTTTTTTTAGGTCAGTAAAACATAAAAGTGTGCCTACATCAAAAGGAAACCGCTTGATCTGCTTGAATTTACCATCCACTTTTGTGCTGTTCCCACGTTTCCAGTAACTTTTTATGCAGAATTTGGCAGTTTAACATGCCACCTCCCACTGGACAAAACACAAGGATATAGAGGGCTGATCGGTCCACAAACCTGCTCTGGAATGCTCTCTCCAGTCTCCCCGTCCACTGGCTGAGCTCCTTGTAAATTCACTCCATTTCTCCAGCTCTCTTGTTCCTCATTCCCGTCTTTGTTCTCTGGTGGGTTGGGCTTCTCCTCCTCACTCTCCTTCTGACGGTTGCTGTAGTTGAACACTTCTCTTCCTGCACCAAGGTCGATGTCCTGTCGCCACAGGATGTCAATCAAGTCAATGTCCTGGAAAAACAGATTGCAACCATTGAAAAATGGCCCTGTATACAGAGAGAAATGGTTTTAATAACCAGGTACTGTGTAGATATAAAAAGTATTGAACTCATACTCTAACAAGATACAAATGAAATTGAACATACTTGGGCTATGTAGATTGAAATGATCAACTTATTTGTGAATAAACTTGTACTTATATATCATATAGTGTTTATCTTTTATGCAACATTTCACCATTATTTCATTAGCTGATCATTTTGGCAGAGGATGGGGGCAGATCATGTAATTGAAATGTAGTCAGATGAGGAAACCATGACTTAAACACTTCGGCATGGTGGTTATCATGTGACCAAAAACAAGTCTTAGTTCATTACAGTCCAACAATGACTTTGTGTGACCTTTTAACAACACCGCATCAGTAGGACTATTTAGTGTTAATTTTATTAGATAAATTATATTTATTTTAATTTGGAAAATAATCCGCAAATAAATTATTTATATAGAAATAAGTGCTGTTGTAAGAGTCAAAGCTACAGAGGATGCCTAGTTGCTGTGCATTTCAAATTTGCATTCAGAGCTGTGATGAACAACTGGTTTGACTAAAAATATCTGACATTGATAAAAGAGCAGGGGTGTGGACCATGAATAATATTGGTGTGAAATGTCACCTAAAATTAGATTATACTTTTTCATTTGTAGGAATACTGTTTGCCTGGATTTTATGTTGCCATAGACTAGCCTTATTCTTTTTACAACTTTCTAAAGAAAATAACAGATTGATTGATTGATTAAAGTTGTATTTTGATTGAACAAAAAGAGACAATACTATAAATCTGATTTGCGTGATTGGTTAAGATTAGGTTAATCAAAAATTAGGCCACTCGACACATTTATATCCGATGTTTAATTTGTCTTTAACCTAAATACAAGAAAATTCCTGCAAATTATGAATAGCAGGTTAAGACTGATCACAATAGCATCTGTCAAAAGTAGGTTTGCTCCCTCTTTTTGACAGATGCTCGTCAGGTGTTAGGAGGAGGAAACGAGCTGCGGTACCTCTTTGGTGAGGTCGTCGTTGCCATCCCTGCTGTCCTGCTCCTGGTTTCCTTCTGGGGCCACAGCTCCCAGGCTGCCGTCTGCTGCGTTCAGGTTGTACGTGGATTCAGATGCTCCACTTCCTCCCCTCATGGCCGGGGTAGCGTCAGGGTTGTTAACGTCCTCTAGGCCGGCCCCATTGTCCAGGGTGATGCTGGGGCTGGACTGGCTGCTGGCGGACACCACAGTCTCAGAGTCACGATGCACTAGCCAGGTGTTGAGCTCGGTACTGGGCACAGAGAGGCGATCCAGCTGGCGCACCTGGTTCAGCAGCCGCCGAGTGGTGAAGAAATGGTCCAGGTCCACACTCTTTGGATGGATGCCATAGCCGTCCAGCGTGTTGCGCAGGTTGTGAAACTGTGTCTGGGTGTAGGCTGAGCTAGGGCCCAGGATGATTTCTCTCAGTGGGGGCAGCTGATTGCTTAGATAGGTGTCAACGTCCACCCGCACCCCAATGAGACTCAGAAGGATGGTGAACTGAATCAGGCCCTCTGTGAAGTACTTTTTCAGGTAAAGCATTTCTTTACAAAGGAACAAAAGGTGAAAGTAAAAAATAAAAACAAAAACGGGGCCAACAAGCTTGGATCAATACTTCTGTACTTGTACTAGAAGACTGTGCAAACCACATGAAAAATAGTTGAAGATCGTCAGGGGGAAGGGTCTTCGGCAAACAAATTTTAAAGATGTTTAAGATCCAAGCTGGGGTTTCCACTTCTGAGAGAGCCCAGTTTGTGCTCAAAGCAGTGTTCTTCATAAGGTTCTCGTCTTCCAGTTCCTGACAAGAGTGAGAAATTACATTTTATTCCTCCACTTTAGAAACACACTCTCACCCTTTCAGACACCGCGCAAGTCTTATTACCTACCTAACATTTGCATTAAGCACATGTTTATGGAGAGAAAATCAGGACTAGCTAGCCCGCTGCAGCCACTCCTCCATCCTCCCAGACTAGAGAGAAGTGATGTCGGCTCGCAGCGGAGATGATGATGAACACCCTGCTTTCGGCTTCACCCCACCCTTGACAGGACAACTACTTCTGGTGGGTGCTGCTGAAGGTGAATGAGGGAGTCGAGTATGCTGCTGGCTGGCTAGCAAACAGCAGGCAGGGTCCCTCCCTCCTCCTATCTTCGTCCTTATGACGTTAACCGATAGTTACCTTGTGTGTTTTGACACCCGGCTGCTTCTATCACACACGTATCGTCACCTTGTTGCATAAAATGCGCCTTTTGTTATAAGATAACTTGCTTTTCTGTTCACCCCAAAAAAGTGACAGGTACCAATCCACTAGCATCAAACAATCTCCCTAGCAACAAGTGGTGAAAGGATCACTGACACATTGTTCAGCCAATCACAGGGCTCAGAAGCGTCAACGACACATGACTCCAGATATTCCCAGCCAATAGGAATGAAGCATGGGTGGGGCTTAAATAAATGCTAAACTACTATTGGAACTCAGATGCCTACATACGGCGCTAGCCCTGCGAGCTAGTTTACGGCTAATAACCGTACAACTACTTTAAAAAGTGACTAATAACACAAACAGAAAGTATTACTGCATCTGGTGACACCCAAATGAACCCAACCTGTTCGTCTTTGTGTCCGCTAACGTTATCTCCGCACATAAATCACTCAAGTCCTCGTAACGATTTACGCATTAGTTAACGTTAAATGCAAACCTCTTGATTTTAATACTTACGCATGAAGAATTTTTCGACTCATGTCCCCCCCAAAAGCCCACTATGACCTACCTAAAAACTGTAATTAAAGTCCTGTTTCATTAAGCGCTCCACTGTAGTTGTCCGACATTGCATTCTCCAGCCTTTCCTCATTGAATGGCCCACCATGACTTGCAGAATTGCTAGCTGGCCCGGCTAGCCGCTAGCAGCACCGCTTGACACCAAAACACGCTTTCACAGAGCGCATGCGCAGAACATTCTAGTAAAGAAGCAAGCTTTCATCACCCGACTGAAAATCCCCCAGCTGGCTATATTACTCAAACTTATATAAATATAATAACCTATATTTTAAGATATTATGTGGCAAAAAATCTTTCAGATTATAATTTTGCAGAAAGTAATGTAAATACTGTAAGTGTTGTTTAAATTGCCTGCAGTTTTCCGTTTTAAAAATAGTTAAGGCACTTTGTGTGAATGGTGCTATATTACATTATATTATATTACCACCCGTGTAGGCTAAGTGTATAATTATAAAACAAACATTATGTACTCATAATATGATGCCTACTATTAATTTACCCCTGTATCTAAATTTAGCTCTACAGTGATGAACTACAAGATCTATTACATGTATGTTAGTGATGAAAACAAACAATATAGTAATACTTTTGATAATTTGCTAACGCTTCCTTACTTTTACTTAAACATTTTGAATTCAGGACTTTACTCTCACTTGAGTATTTTTAGATCTACTACCAGATCTGTATGTTACCTGTAATTACAGTATAGGTTATGTAGTTCAGAAATGATCCTGCTTAAAGAAATTCCAAGTAGGATAATTATGTGCATGTGAAAATGTCTTCTGCACTTATTCCTCAAGAATTATAAGTGTTTCATGCATTTTATCTATGTATTTTTTTATGGTAAATACATAACTTAATTTACATTATATAATAATAGTGCCATGCACATCTTCGTTGAGTTTACCTTGCTCTATTATGGGATACATATTCATATATTATAAAAGTATAAAAACAAATTTAACCAAGCACAGTAGATGAATTCATAACATTTCAAAAGCACTTACAGTATACACATTTTATTCCTGCATATACACTTAAAACAATACCTGTGTCACATATTTGAGTTGCATTTACATTTTTAACCATTTCTTGGTTTATGAGTTAATAATTAGTAGTTACAATTAGTTAATAATTGTAAATCATATAAATAACCATCAGGATCATATTAGCATTACAAGTTACTGTAGCTTGAAATATAAAAATAAATCAAAAACATCAATGATTCATTGATCAGTTAGATCTGTTACAAAGGTTAAAATCACCTTCAAATTATTAAATGCTCCTACACAGTATTATTCCAAAACATGGATCTTGACAGAATGCACAGGACTTTAAATTAAATACCACTTTTATTTCTCTTTGTGGATCATGACAAAAATACTTTTGGGAGCATCCATGGAACTTGTTATATATTGACCCCCATGAGGTTGACAGGCCTGTTTTGGTATCGCTTTGAAATATCTGCTTCAATCTGCAGGAAAAGATAATAGCACACAGTCAGTCATTATTGGCAAAAATATTCATTACTACTGACATATTAACTGTAAGACTTTTAACACAGGCATAGTGACCCAATGACAAGAGTTTAAATTTACAGAACTCAATAATTATCTGCCTTTACAGTTTATTGATTGATGAGAAACATGCTGCACTAAAGAAATGCACTAAAATAAAATTTCATTCTAAGTTGCTGTATAATAGCCAACATGTGCATATTAATAAAAAAAAATAAAAATACTAATTTGATACCCGTTTCTGGAGTTCCCGGGTGCATCCCGCCAGCAGGTCAACACGAGGCTCCAGTCTGGACTGCTCCTCCAGGGCTTCCTGTCTCCTCTCAGCCATTGTGACACCCTTCAGTACCAGAATGTCTGCCTGCTTCATTTTCTGTCTCAGCACCTCTGATACACGTTCAACATACCTAAAACGCACATATTTCACATTAGAGAAAGCATTTCGGGAGAAAAGCAAGGTCAATTTAAATTCCCCCTGCTTTTTCTTCCCCCGGATTAGCACTCGAGTAGCGTGATATTCTGTGATTTATGCCGTTTGAAATTCATATTGTTACGATCCCCTGCGGTAACATACCGCGGTGAGGCCTGGATCATAAACAGGTGCTGCATCCGAAGAGAGGTCAGCCGGCCGATGAGGTCCTGCGCCACTGACAGCATCTTCTGGATGTGTTCACGGGTCTGGCCTTGGATGACAGAAGGGGCCAGCTGGAACTGGCTCATGGCAACCACGTCGGCCTCCTCTCCCATCTCACTCATGCGCTGGGTTAGGAACACTTCCAGCTGCACCAACACACAAAACCAATGTCACTTCTTTGGGGTGAGATGTTTTTTGCAAGAACAGGAAGACAAATACAACCAAATAAACGAGCCACTGCCTCTAAGACCAACATTGTACTAGACATGGATTTAGATTGGTTTTGTCTGTTCATTACTGCCACCAAAGAGATTGTGTTTTAGCCAGCATTTGTCTGTCTGTCTGCTAAACTACCTCAAAAAGTTTTAGCCAGATTTTCATCAAACTTTCAGCGAATGTTGGGAATGGTACTATGAACAGGTGATTAAATTTTGGTAATGGTCCAGAAGAAATCCTGGTTTCTGGATCACTTTGAACTTTTGGTTGTTTGATAACATTGCGGTAAATGGGCCTTCAAACAGTCGCCATTGTTTGGGGCCACCTGGTGGTGATAGCTTGCACCTACAGAGACACCAAAAGAGGACTTTGGCTACACCAAAAGGACTTTCCATGCTTAGGGTAGGCATTAACTATCAAGGCTGTAATTTGCATACGTATTTTTGATATTTATTTACATAGGAGCATTGTCACTATGCAGAAGTTGTAGAGGATTTCTTGTCAGAATAGAAACTTAATTTTCAAGTAATCTAAAACTATGTTTTACAGCTGTTGCAGCACACTGTTGTATACCGTGCTAGTTTTCACTTGATTTTTTATGAATAAATCTCCATGGTGTCTTTTATTTTCTATCTATAGATTTTGATGTATGCTTCTGCAGAACTTTGATGTGCATATTGTGTTTTGCACCAGTTAGGCTTTGTTCCATGTTTCAACTAATTGGGTCACTCTATTGGATTAAATTTACCCTGTACAGCAACAACAACCATAATTCGGTGTTGAAACAGTGATGAAAATTGATGCTTTTCATTCCACGATAGTGCAATAATTCAATAAGTATTAATAAGAGTCACAATATGCTTAGTGGAGGTCTGAGCCCTCAGAGTGCTTTTCTAGTTTTGCTTTGTTTTCATCTCATCTTATATTTTATTTGAATCTTTCATTGCCCAGTGAAGCAGTTTGAAAAGTGCTATCCACATAAAATGATTATTATCGTTACACAATGTAATCATTTCCATCTAACCTGTATTGCTGTGACTGTCAGCATTATCATTTCTCCCACATTTATCACTTGTGTGATGCATATCCATATCGGTTGTCGTCTGTGCTTCTGAATAACTTTTGAACATTTTGAATTTGCACATGAAAACAGGTTTAATTATCGCCACAAAAAGTCACCTAAAAACCTGCAGTAACATTTCATGTCCATCTAGGGGCAGCAAGAACAAATTGCCAACTCTGACATATTATCACTTCATAAAGTGGCAAACTTTGGTCACAACTCCTGAGGGAAATAACTGGCTCCCGAGTAGCTAGATGCTCACTTTGTCTGATGCTGTTTAGTGTACGCTGGGTTCTTGTTTTTGCTGAAAACAGCAGAAAAACAATGATATGAAAACAGCGAGAGTGAGCCACAAAGGTCCTGTTTATCCTGTTCAGCATTGGTCATAATAATCTGAAAATAATAACCATCCCAATCAAAGTGGATTCTGTTCATTTGTTTCACATTTGTTTATCTAATATGAACTGCCACGTACCACAGCATTTATAGACTGTGTTAGTTTGCAATATCAGTTTCTAGATGGGCTTTTAATAGACACAATTTATCAGAAAAGTATCTAACAGAAAAGTGTCAGGTTATGCTGTGCAGATATGTGTCAGTCAAAAGTTTAATATATAATGTATGGCTGAAATTATTCAAACTAATCAGCAACTAAAATGATTAATTCATTTTGGTAATGTATTTTTTACTTGTATAGTAATTTATCATGCCAGATAAATGATTGATTCTACTTTTGAAAATATTACAATGACCTTTTTTTATTGCTTTAAATGTTGTCTCATAGATGTGTGGAGATAAAACCAGTAATTTAATGACTCCACCTTTGAATTTCATGGCACTTCTTACTATTTTCTACTTCTTACTACACAAACGATCAAAAAATATGCAGTATATTTATGGATTGATAATAACAATAATCATTATTTGCAGCCATAATCTACACACTACTCTACTATGAATCAACCATTCATAAAAAAAGTATTTAAAGGTAAAGTGACTACTGCTGCAAAAATTACAAAAAATATTGTAAAATAAATGTCAATGGTATAAATATAAGTATAAATAATACAAGTGCTACCGAGGAGTTATTACATGTATATAAGTATAAAAAAAATATTGCAAGTGACGACATTGACTACAACATGAATCAGTTGTTGCAGGTGTTGTAGTGTCTAATACCACACTTGTACCAACATGCCATTATATTTAACAAAATAGTCTTTAAGGGTAATTTGACATTAGCTAGTCTTTACCTCCATTAGCTCATCAATGAACTGGCTGCGTGACTGAGAGTTCTCCAGTATACTTAAAGCATCCTCACCCCTGGCCACACCAGCAGGACCTACAAAAATCACACACTTGTCTTTAGCATTTATAGATTTCAACAGATGAGAATCATATTGTTTTTTTGCTTTGAAGTACTTACAGTCTGTGCCTGCATCTACAATTTCAATTTCTATGGGAGCCGCTTCACTGTCACCCCAGTCAATACCATCTGCACCAGTGTCCTGTTGAGTGACACAGAAGAATATACTCCTTGTTTTGTAGAGATTTTCCCTACGCATTTCAAAATATAGGTATAGAAAGAGTTCAATAATATAATGTAAGTAAAATCTATGCATGTAAAACAAAATCCAAATGTATCTAGGTTTCATACCTCAGAGCTCGGCTCCAAACTGATGCCCCAGTCTATGCCGTCCTCCACTGTGATGCCAGAAGTAACAACCTGAGTGTCTGCTCCTTTACCAAAGTCACCCCAGTCAATCTAGGGCGGGTTTTTAAAAACAGAAACACAAGTAAGGGAAACTGTCTGTTAATGGATACAACAAAAGATGTTTGATTTGTTGAACTAGTGCAGGAAGTGCTGCTCATAGCACTGTCAAGACCCGTAGCGTGGCTGTGTGCAGAGTCCTTCACACCTACACATGTGCACCAAATGTGGTAACAATAGCCCAAAGTGCTCAGGAGATGAAACATTTTTGTCGCGCAAAACTGTACGGAATAAATACAAATGTCCCAATGTAGAAATCTGGTTACAATTTAAACTGTATGAGAAATTATGACAGCTGGTAGATCGATAAATCGAATCAGAATAGTTGTTAGTTGCAGCCCTACTTTGAAGCGAATTCTAGGACCATACATTCTCTGAAACATATATACATGAACAATGTTGACATTTTATTTAGATTTCTCTCAGAGAAAGAACGTAGCTCCACTAAGAAGCTCTCAGAGAGATAAGAGAGACTTAGTTCGGAGCTCTGAAAGAATGGACATAGCTACCAGGAGGAGCTTTTCACAGAGTGTGAGAGTTGGGAGAGCCGATCATGGCCGTGGGAGAAGGAAAAGAGAGCGCTTGAGGAGACGCTGGAGGGCAAACACAAAATTTGGATCCACGCTGAGGCAGAAATGAAAGAGCAGATCCAAGGCTTCACAGCAGAAAACCTCCACTTTCAGGCTTGCTGCCTCAGCTTTTCTTTTTCATCCCAACACTGATTTCAGATGACTTCAGAGCTTTGAATTGAAAACATTCTGTCTTTCTCCTTTCATTTTGCCTTTGTTCAGAAAAGTACAATGTGAATACTAAATCTTTAATAGATGAAATAAAGAAAAAAACATATTAGGTGTTGGATTCAAGTCTCAGTCAGGTTCAGTCAAGCAGGGATTAGAACCGTCTATTTAGAGTCATTATGCAAAACCCCAGAACCATTTAAATGAAACTTTTAACCCCATTCATTCAGTAATTAATTCATGTTTAAGTTGCTGGGTTGCAAAATAAAACCCTCTGCCGTCCGTAACAGTTAAGATATGAATAAATGCTGATTAATTTCTAAAGTCTACGGTTATAAGTTTAGAATTTATTAATACAGGACACAGATGCATCAATTCTACACTGACGCAGTCATTAAGAAAGGGTGCAGAGTATCTGCTGTTCTACTAAAACAAGAGTAAAGGTTTGCAGCTCATCTGCAGTGATACATGTTATTGCATCACTGATAGCTCATTCATTAATGCAGTTGATTAGTAATTAATTAAAAGTAAAGCAAATTCAGATGCCCTGGAGCTCTTTATCTATAAGGGCAGTAGTCAATTAGCACATATTAAAGGATTTATTACCCATTAATAAAGTCATTAGTTACATAAACCATTTATATATTTGTCATATTTACCAATACAATTCATTCAATTTTATTCTATATATTCTCTGAAATATATATACAAGAAAACACATGGGTTTTTATTCTTATTGTATTTATATTTTATATTTCACTTTATTTTTCCTATATTCCGTATATCTTAAATAGGTCTTAATTGTCTAATGTTCTTTTGGGGTTTTTAAATTCCTTCTTAACATCTTTTTAATGTTTATTTTATATATGTTTAGTGTATTATTATTATTATTATTTTTCATTTATAATGTTAAACTTTTGGTCAGTGGAAGATGAAAATGTTGAAACATAGACTAGAAACATAGTGTTGTCATGTGTTTTCACATTGTATTTTTTTATTTTCAAAACTTTGCCAGGCCTGATAACTGCTATTTACAAATTAAATGATTTCTTACAGGTTTTTCATGACCCTGGGAATTTGTACTTAATACAGAGAAATACAACCAACCATGTCCTCCGTGATTGCATCAGAAAGTTCCTCCTCCACAACAGGCCTCTCAACAACCGTGGGAGCTTGTCCCGTTCTCCACTCGTAAAACGTTGCGTTTCCTCTCGTCAGGGCAAAATTCAGCAAGGGCAGGACTGAGTCAGACCTGCAAATAGGTGACAGTCAAATAAAAAAAATAATTCAATCAGAGGCATTTAAAGGTTTAGTTCATGATTTTGACGCTTTATTATGCCTCATACATCCAATAGCATATTTATTGTATGCATTGGTGGAGCTACAGAGTGCAGAAACTCTAGAAAAAAAAGTCATCAGAGCTTTGATTATATACTCACCACTCGCATACAAAGTTTGTGAAAGCTGTGTACAGTTGAATTTGCGCCTCTAACTTTGCTGCATCTTTCCCGACTCCATCAAGAACTGATGGTAAATCTTTCACCAGGGCTTGCAGCTCACGAGGCACATTTTCTCCCTTGCAGAAGCAAAAAAAAAAAAGAATCAAGCAACAGGTGATGAAGGCCTGCACAAAGAACAAGAGTCCGGACAGTCTTTTCACCTCAGTTCATCTTTGTCTGAATGAAATACACAATTCTGAGCATTGCAAGATCTCAGTGTAGGGGTTTAAATGTTTCCTTGCACCTACTTTGATGCCGTACTGTTTGCAGGCAGCATAGTAGCGCTCCCTCAGGTCTGCGGCTGAACTCTGGCACTCCACTTCCCGCCTGCTGAGCTCCTGCTGCAGCTGCTGGGCCTTGGCCAGCTGCTTCCTCAGAGCTGGGCCTTCGTAGCTCACATTGCGACACAACAAGCTGGCCACCTCCGCTGGGACATACAATAGATTTAATTAAAGAATTCTAATCATGCATATATTAAGTTTTTTTTGATTACTGAATCTTCTTCATTTATATCCTGCAGGGAACACAAGTTTTAGATTTAATGGTTTTCAACCCTCAGTTTTTGTTTTTTTTGTTTTAAGGAGAGCAATGTCAAGTCTTGGGGTCAGAATCTAAAGTCCTGGCAAATATTCAATATGCCACAAAGTCTTGAAAGTCTTTTTATGCAAAAATATGGAGTAAAAACTGACTGACAGCTGCTAAATTTGGGATGCATAAAAATCCTTTTTAATATTTCACTCACCCAAATAGACATTATCTGCCTCATAAAGGGACACAATCTCCTGCCAGTCCTATAAAAACAGAAAACAAAATTATAATCCAAATCTCATAAGAATTTATATTAAAAGAATATGACACACACACGCGATTTGTGATCTGCTCCGAGACAAACAATTTTGTTTGAATCTTCTCACCTTCATCCTCTGTGATGAATATCTGCCAAAGATGTTCTTAGAGGAAGCTTCTGTTCCTTTCAGTATCTCCACTATTCTCAAGCAGTGAAAGTAGTGAATATCTACCAATGAAAACACAATTTTAAAAAAAAAGGAATTACTTATTTTTCTAGCAGATTTTGCTTGTAAAAGTAGTTTATCCCTGTCATTTATTATCATTACATTTGAGTTAAGCATCTTCTTAAGAATCCCTGACAATATTTCACAAGACCAAAGAATGTTTGACAACACTTCCTGCTGTTTTTAAGGTATTTCCAATCAGTTAAAAAATGGATTTGGACCATCTGGGTTTTTGGAAAATTTAATACATTTTTCCTTCCTTGTTTTTGTTTAAACATACTATTATAAATTAAAATTAAACAGTGGAAAATGCAATTATTAAAGACAGTATAGTATAAGTCAGGGGTGTCAAACTGCAGTCCTGGAGGGCCGGTGTGGGTGCAGGCTTTTGTTCAAACCAAGCAGTACCACACCTGATTCTACTAATGAAGGTCCTTAGCAAGGGCTGTATTGGCTGATTAGTAGAAACAGGTGCGTAGCTCCTTGGTTGGAACAAAAACCTGCACCCACACCGGCCCTCCAGGACTGGAGCTTGACACATGTGGTATAAGTGATATAATAATTTTTAAATAATTTTAATTTTAACTTTGTGTAGTTTTTGTTCATGAAATCTAAATGGTTGCGTCCGAGGATTCTAGAAATGCATCCAGAATTGTGCAACATTCAAGATTCAGATTCATAATGTGTGCTTTAGCTCTGCCAATCCAGTATGGTAATAATAATAGATGAGAAGCAAGAACCGGTGAGACCTACAAGAGCCCGAAAGAAGCTGCTTGATCTCTTCGTTCTCTGGCATGTCCTGGATGGCAGCATTGATCTTCTCTCTGATCACTTTCACCACGCTCTGCCATTTCACATTACAGTGACGTCGATCCAGCAGCCAGTCTGTGGATGCAGAATGAGTTAACCAAAGGGTTCATCACTTGTCAAGCCTTAAAGCCTTAAAACAACAGCCAGGTGCCTAAATGAATACTGTAATATCTTGTTTCTTGCTGTAATCATTCCTCCTGTTTATATTGACCCTTAGAAGATCTCTTCATTTATGATAATATTCAGCATCAAGAGACTTTCTGTACAGAAATGTATTTAAAAGTTTGTTTACACAGATATTTTACTTATTCCTTAGCTTTGATTTTTTTAATGAATTTATCTATTTTGTCTATAACTCAGTGTATTAAAAAAGAGAGAAAGGCAACATTGCAAGAGTAAATATTGAATATCCTGTGGATATAATAATTGATGAATGAATTGCAATATAAGCAAAAAAATGATTGTTTTAATGGACACAAACACCTGTTGAGCACAAACATATGTCTTTAACAGTCGAATAAATAGGCTTCTATCTAAATAGTTTCTCTTACCCAACAGCTTGCTGGTTTGTATGTCGATTGGAAGATTTTGAATATTCTGTGGATGTAAGAAAAACGATTAATATATTGGTAATTTACACTTTATTCTCCTTTTCTAGCAGCGCCATTCTTCGGGACGAACACATAACGTTGCAGTATTGTGCGGGCTAAGTTGCACTAGCTAACAGAACAGAATTGGACTATTAACTATTTTCTTAACGAAGCGTTGGAACATTTTCATTATTCAGGAACTGGATTTTAACAGTTAGCTCGCTAGCTAACATGCTCATACAAACGAGCCAGAGTTTTCTGCAGCTTACCTCCATTGTTTCTTCGCCTTATCGAAACGAAATCACCTCCAATATTTTATATTTTCATTATAGGTTTATTTAAAGCTTTATATTCACGGTTATTGTCACCATCCCCGATTTGCACTGTTTTTGACACGTTACGAGAAGGAGAGCCAATGAGCGGCGGCGATGTTACACTTAACCAATCACAGCCCAGGATGCTCACAGCTGCAGCTGATTGGCCCATACGTCAGAGCCCGGTTGGGGGATTGAGTGCAGAGCTCCGATCAGCAGGTAGAGGCCGCTGTTGTCCTTTCTCTATCTCAGGTCTGCAGGCTCTGAACTGAGGATGTCAAAGGATTTAAAGTCCCCTTCTACTGCAAAATATTTAGGCCTACTTGAGATACTTGTTCCTACAGAACCGTGCAGAGTGGTGTATGTGCAGAGTTTCACACTATGATCATTATATCACTACATGTGCAGAAAGTGAAAAGTTTCCCTCAGCTCATTGATTGTAGTTAAACTTTCACCTTCTTTCTCAAATTAACTGTTCTGGTGTTGATTTCAATAACAGTTTTCTTTTAGATATGAAACTTTACACTTAGTGATGCGTGGTTAACTTTGTAAGACATGATGTAGACCTAATGGTTAGGACACAAAGACAGATGTAGAAAAATGGGAGTTTATTTATTTTGTTTGCCTGAGGGTGGTGCTAGATGAAAGGCAAAAAAATAAAAAGTGTCACAGTTTGCCAGATTCTCAGGAATTTGTTAATAACTTGTGCAACTTTTTCCCATTTCATTTCAACTATACATATATAGTAAAGAAAATACTATTTTCTCTGTATCAGGTGATGATTGTGGTGGGGATGGGGCTATACTAATTAGTTAAAAAAAAAAGAAAAAACTTCACTTTTTCACATACAGTAAATTCATACACTTCACTTTTTCACATACAGTAAATTCATACATACAGATAAACAGTTTCACAGATTTTGCAGCATCATTTGCATCGTCGGGGTCTTATTTTAACGATGCTTCAACACAAGCCACAAACCTCAAGACACAAATATTTGGTGCAGATTGCCAACAACTGCTCTGGTAGTTTAAATAATTCAATGATGTCCACACACTGTCCCTCATCACAGCCCTACTAATGGTACATTTTACCTGGTATGACCGGTTAATGAACATCCATTGTCATAAAAAGTATTCAAAATGTGCATCCCTATAAATTACATAATTTAACCAGTTCAATAAAAGTATAAAGATGACTGTGTGTTTATTTGGGGTATTATTGTGTTTTATGCTAAGGTCAGTAAAGCGTTTTGTTGTTTTACTACAGTATTTGCTGCCTTATAACAACCTCTCAACGTGTATTAGTGCATGGTGTTAACCTGCCCTCAAGACATCACTGTGCACCTGCCCGTGTTTTGAGCCCTCCCTCTGGTGTCTCCCTCTTTCAACGCAGCTGCCATTGCTACATACATGAGGCAGGTGCCAGGGGTTAAAATGACAGTTGCACTGGTGGGAAACTAGCAAATACACCTGTATTTAGACACTTGGACTAAATAAGCGCCCCTTAATAAGGCCTCTTATCTATCTTATACTATATCACTTCTTTAATTTCCCTTTAGTCATAACCCTATACATGGCATCACACCATAGGTAAACCTCTTACTGTATATTTTTTTTTTACAGAAAGCATCTGTAATAAAATGATATTTGGTGTCTTGTGAACTACAAGCTGTCTCAACAACCCCCTTTCATTGTTAAGTTATTTGAATGCTAACCAAACTTGCAAAGTAAGCATACATTTGCTGTCCAGGTCTTTTCGCAACCTATGCAAAACATCAGGGATGTTCACCTCATTCAGATGATCTTTTAGAGTCCTTCATCCCTTTCTGTTTCTCTCTCCAGGTTAAAGTAATAACTTAGATTTATTACTAATATAGGACTGGGAAAACTCAAACACAAAGATTGCTTTATTCTGCGTCCAAATTCCACATAAAAATAGAATGTTTCTTTAAATTGAAACTGATAAACAGAATTCATTTGCTGTTTTGGGAAGATGCTCCCCTTTCCACCTTAAACTGTGTTGTCAGTAGTCCTGATGTGGATGGGTCGGGCCTGAAGAAAAGTCTCATTAAAGCACATGGCTTCAACATTACTCACTCATGCACTTAGCCAGGCAGGCTTTAAGGTGTGTGTGTGTGTGTGTGGTGGTTGTTTAAGGAGGGTGTGTCCTAGAGCGGAGTAGAGGGTACAGAAGGACAGAGGGCAGGACGAGGCAGAGGGGAAGCGATGCTGCACCTGTGCATGATTACCTGAGAATAGGAATTTAAAACAGAGAGAGAGAGAGGAGTTAAAGAATTTGTAAGCATGGTGGAACAGTTTCTCATCTGAGAGAATTTACTTCAGCCAACTCATTGTGAATAAGGTAAGACAACATATTTGTGCACATAAAGGTTATTTCATGCCACACAAACTCTTCTTGTTTGAGATTTATGTGTTTGGAAACATGTCAGAATGCATATTTTCCTCAGATAAGATCCAGCAACAGTAACTCATTTGAATATATTGACATATGTCTCATACATTCATTAAAATGCAATATAATATGGTAGGTTTGGTTGTCCACCAAATTACATCATGAAGTTTGAGAAGTTTAACTAGTTGTAACTATTTTTTTTTTGATAATTATTGTATAAATACATTGTCTTTTTTCATTTTTCGCACACCTTAATACCTTACAATACAATACCTTAATGAATGTGCGATAATTGCTCTTTTTGCCTGCTGAAAGTTACGCAAGCAGCACTTAAAGTTGACTTTTGTTTCTTAAGAACTAGTGACTGTATAATTTTATTGGCTTCTATTCATGTAGAAAGAAGATAAACTTGTGTTTATGCTTCGTACAATCATCTTGTTTAATATGAAGTGGAGTATGAATACAGGCCTGGAGTGGGAAAAAATGCTTTTTGGATGAAGTTTCAGCAAAATGGTCAGAAAAATAAATATTTTTCTCACACTGTTGATTATTTTGTTTCTCATATTGAACCCAAAGACCAATAATTAAAGTGCATTGTTTTCTTCTAGTTAATATAGTTAATATAGTATATATATATATATATATATATATATATATATATATATATATATATATATATATATATATATATATATATATATATATATATATATATATATATATATATATATATATATATATATATATATATATATATATATATATATATATATATATATATATATATATATGCTAACTGGCAAATTTTAACTGCAGTCCTTTGTGTGGATGTTCTGAAACCAATAAAGTGTTGGTTAATAAGTTACAGACAAACAAGCACAGGATGCCAAAAAGACAGCTTAAAAACAAATATAAAAATAGTAAATAGAATAAATAAAAAATGAAAATATATGAAAAAAACAATATGAAAACACAATATATAGCAACTGACATTGCTTAGCTTTATGATGCTTGAGCTATTGACACGAGTGAGAACTACACACATTTCTCAATCCAAGATCTCACCAAACTGAACTTTCATGACTTTAAAACTGACATTTTTCATGCAGAATAGTTTTCATCAGTTATTGTTTATATATCTATTGTGTGAGATACAGTATCAGATGTTATCTAGATGTGACAACATGTGGTAAAGCCAGAGAACAATTACTATCCCTCCCAAAAAACATCCACCAACCTGTCCCAGTTCAAGTCTCTCACCAAAATACATCTTTAATATTTAAAATGTAATATTGTATTTTTTTTTGTTTGCATTATTATATTTTTAAATATCTTTATCTCTGTAACTTGTCCTCATATATATACTTTTAAGTGTGAAAAGCACTTACTAATAATATGTGTGATTATTATTAATTAAGAGGAATTATAGCCAATATAGATATGCAATATTTAGTTGATTAATCGATTAGTTGCCAAGTATTATATTAATCGGCAACTATTTCGATCATCGATTAAATGATCTGAGTCATTTTTAATAAGAAAAGTCAATAGTCTTCTATAATAGTAAAGTGATGATCTCTGGGCTGTGGACTGTTTGGACAAAACAAAACATTTTAGGTTGAATCTTCAGCTTTAGGAAACAGCGATCAACCACCATTTTTTCAACCAAACAACTAATCGATTAATCCTTTCAATAATAGCTAATAACTACCAATAATAACTGATCGGCAATCAAAATAGTCGCCAGTTGCATCCCTAGTTAATATAAACATCTGCTAAAGCTCTTCTCACTTGTTTGACTTTGCTGCCACAGGTCAACAGTGACGCTGGCACATGGGACGAAACCTGAGAATCTAATGAACCTTTAGCACAATTATGAGGCCGGCCTTAGTCCTCTGTGCCCTTGGAGCCTCCTCTCACTCTCCAGCTCAAACATTGTGATATTGAAAAGCTTTGCAGCTGGTTAGTGATTTTCAGAATGTGACCACAGTGTTCCTTTCCCCGCTTGTGATCTCTGAGGCTTCACCGAGCGGCTCACCCATAGTAACTTATTAAAGGGAACTATGGAGGGCCTCCTTTAAGTCAACAGGGCTCTTTTTTTGTCTCAAAGGTCACATCTAAGTCAAACATAAAGAAATATGTGTGCATATTTGTACCACTGTGTTCTTTTACTTAACGTGGTGTGAAAGTGCTGCTCCAGCCGTCTTAGTTAGTTTGTTCTGCAGAAACTGGCTGATGAAAAGTCAACAACACTATGCAAATGCTCTGCAAATGTTTGTTATAGAGGAACCCGTCTTTCATTAAAAACCCAACACTCGCATGTTTGTGGATTCAGCTGGAAGAAAGGGAGAAATAATTTAAGAGGAGAATATTTTCTCAATTCGGTGCTTGAAATCTAAATTCTGTGGAAACGGAGGTAAATGCTTTGGTATTAGCCACTTCTCATAAACGCTTTTCTTGATTGCCGGGTCAGAAATAAGTGTAATTAAGCATTTGTGGGCCAAGATGTATCATAAGAAGAATAAAGCATAATTGAATCTTGCCATTTGAATCCGACACAGTGTTGTAGACCTTTGTTCTACCTGTGTGCCAGGTGACTTACATCACATGGTCCTGATAAGAATAAGACAAGTGTTTCTGCGAAGGGCATGTGCTCTTTATTTGCGTAGGTGTTCTATGATAAAATGAACCACACCAAAAGAGGATTTGTGTAGTTTCTATTAACCCTCAGGAACTGGAAGGCGTTGAAACTTTTGTGTCATCTATTATATCTGTAATAGTTCATAATAGTTTCATTTGCAGCTCAAAGTATTACATTTATTCTTCTTTTTAAATGCACTTGCTGCACTACATTTAGAATAAAAACATTTTGAAGCTTTACTACTACAATGATTAACTGTCTTATTTATTGATGGCATGTATGTTTATACTTACCCCTTAAGCTCCAGGCCTATTTTTCAGGTTTCCTGCAATGACATAACCACAATAAATATGGAGGATCACCACAACCACAAGGGCTTTGTGCATAAATACGATATCATAAGAAAGCTACATGTGGGGAGACTACAGAAGTGTCAGAATTAATTCATATGTTACTGTGTCAGAGGAAATAAAGTTAGAATCTTGCAAATAAGGGCGACACGGTGGCGCAAGGTGGCAGGTTCAAGACCTCCTTGGTCCTGGGTCTGGGACCTTTCTGTGTGGAGTTTGCATGTTCTCCCCGTGTCTGTGTGGGTTTTCACCGGGTACTCCGGCTTCCTCCCACAGTCCAAAAACATGCTGAGGTTAATTGGAGACTCTAAATTGCCCGTAGGTGTGAGTGTGTGAGTGAATGGTGTGTGTGCCCCATGGTTGGCTGGCGACCATCTGGGGTGTATCCCTGCCTCTCACCGTAACGCGCTGGGATAGGCTCCAGCCTAATGAGGAATAAGCAGATATAGAAAATGACTGACAGTTGCAAATAATAATACAAAAAAATATCTAAAATCCAATCTCCACCTAATGAGAAAAATGAGTTAGTCAGCAAAATAATCCAGGAATCAGTAGTTCAATGTTTGCAATTTTAGAGGGTTTGTTAGAACTTTTGCACTGAATGAACTGAATGACAAATTTGTTTTGGTAAATCATTGGGACAATAACATAATATGTCTTTTCTATGTATATTTATTATTAATAATGGCTGTTTCTGATTATTCTGTGCTGGAATTATGTGATAACATATATTTATTTAGGTCCTCTAAATCTTGACACGTCAATGGTTTAGTTCTTATCTCAGGGATAGACATTTTCTGAACAGGTTGGACACATGCTACTCAAGGACGCATGACATTAAATCTGGGGTGACCCAAGGCTCAGTTTTAGTACCAGACTGGGTTGTGCTTAATACAGATAAAAAAAACAACAACAAATTTATTTAGTGTTCTAGCTGAGAGGTTTCTTATGCAATTTATATATTGGATGTAACAGACAGAGGTAAGCCTGTGTTTCATCTTGATCATCATGATATGCAGGGTTAAGGTTATGGTTAGAAGCCGTATGACACATATAGCAACAATCCTGAGTCCAACCAGGGATGTTGTGGTTATATAGCCATAGATTTTTCCATCTGCTGATGAAGACTGTAATTATGTGCTTGTAAGCTCTGGAACGAGAAAGATTTGTCTTTGTTTAATCCAACATCAGCAAACAGGTGTTTCTGTGTATATCTATTTCCAGGTGTGTTCATTTAAATGGGAAATATCATGCATGCACATAAAAAGGTCTAATTGTGGCCGCTGCTTAAATATCTAGATCTTTGACATACATTTACAAATACAGAAATAAACCCTATTTATCTTATTTGACCCTTTATTTTTTAAACTGCCTTATGAGCTTTGCACTTCCTGTTCAGATTCTAAGATCCTCAAATATATTCATACCCGTCTGAGTTGAAACCCGATCTAAACTATAGGAGCAGACAACTTGAGTAACCCATGAATCAACGTTAGCAACAAAAACCATGGAGATTGAAACCCTGGTTTGTGACTGTAACTTGTTTATCGATATCCAACATTATAACAACATATTGATGACAGAAAATTACAAAAAGCATGACATGTCCCCTTTAAGATAGTTTTAACCAGTACATCTTGTTTTACTTGCATCCATACATTTAAATGACTGTATCTGCAATGATATAAATAGATCATCCAGAGACACACTCTTACTTTGGGATGCAGTTACATAACAAGTTTATTGAGCTCCTAAAGCATCATGAAGACGACAGCTTGCTGATTTTAATCAGTCTTTTTTTCTGACTTCATATCAGATCACAGGGAACGACAGAGGATACTCTTCACATGCTCATTAATTTGTCAGTAGAAAGATTAGTAGAAAGAGTGTCAGATGTCCCACAACGTGACCTTAAGGTTACACCTCATGAAGATGTGGCACAGAATCTATTGATGATTACTGTCTTCTCTCTAATAGTCTGATAGATGTGACCTGCACAGGAGAATATGTTTGTCTTATTGGATAAATTAGGTGAGAAGTCACAGTAAAAGCTTCTGCTTCAGAGCTTAAGTCAATATTTTCATTATTTTCTAGATTAATCATTGACTTAAAATGTTGAAATAATCACATTCATAATTTCTCATATTCTCGCATTTGGGCCATTTTTGCTTCTAAACGAACTAATCAGTTATCAAATTGATCATTTCAGCTCTAAGCTCAACTTAATTTAGTACAAACTCAATGTTGAAAATGGGTTAAATTCAATAAAAAATGGCAAAGAAGCCCGAGATAAGTGATGATAAAGAGACCTGACATTAGTTTAATTTAACTCCAGGTAATGTAAGTTTCGAGTTCAGTCAGTCAGTCATTTTCTATACCTGCTTATTCCTCATTAGGGTCACAAGGTCTGCTGGAGCCAATCCCAGCGCATTACGGTGAGAGGCAGGGATACACCCCAGATGGTCGCCAGCCAATCGTGGGGCACACACACCATTCACTCACACACTCACACCTACAGGCAATTTAGAGTCACCAATTAACCTCAGCATGTTTTTTGGACTGTGGGAGGAAGCCGGAGTACCCGGTGAAAACCCACGCAGACACGGGGAGAACATGCAAACTCCACACAGAAAGGTCCCAGACCCAGGACCAAGGAGGTCTTGAACCTGCTTAGGTGCACCACCATGTCGCCCCTAAGTTTCGAGTTTTCTCGTTGAAATGAAAGGACAGGTTTAAAGTTGCCGTGTCACATAAATGACTGTATTCATTCTCCGTATGTCCACGCTCATCTACAGTCAAGGCCTTTTTGATTGAAATAATAAATAAATATATTTATATTTATTTCGTGTTTTCCCTGTAAAATGAATAAGGACGTTATTTTGATAGGGTGACATTATGTTAAATGAAATAAATAGTGTTTGGTTTCAAACATTCATGTTTAAAGACATTTAATCTTAAACATATGAGAATTAGCCATCAAAACCCAGGTTAGTAAAAAATCCTCATATTCAGCACATTTCAGACAACAGTTTCCTTGTTAGAGCAAATAAGTTTATGGAGTGGATCACATTACCATCCTGAACACACTTGTACTAGTATACTAGTAACTACAAGTGTGTTCAGGATGGTAATGTGATCCACTCCATAAACTTATTTGCTCTAACAAGGAAACAGTTGTCTGAAATGTGCTGAGACATTTAAGTTGAGGAAATAACCTTCTCTACTACTGCCTATATATTTTATGCTCAGTGAAACGTTAACATCGGCTAGATATAACCATTGTTCCGTTATATCTTCAGTGCTAAGTTCTTGCCCTGTTCCCCTCAGGTCAGTGTTCCAGTCTCTGCTGGTGCCATGGCTGACCCAAGCTGGTGGAAGCTGACCTTCTCGCGCAAGAAGAAATCTGAACCCAAGGTCCTCTACGAGATCCCGGCCGAGTACGGCAGCAACGCTGGGAATAAAGAACACTTGAGCACCAGCCCCCCTCCGGACCACTTGGACAGCCAGTTCAGTGCCAGGCTGGAGAAGATCGTAGATAAATCCGCCACCAAAGGCCGCCACGTCAAGGTGTCACACTCGGGCCGCTTCAAGGAGAAGAAGAAGGTCCGCGCCACGCTGGCGGAGAACCCCGGCCTGTTCTCAGAGCACAGCCTCAGTGACGAGAACCATAAAACGAAGACTGAAAAATAGCAGACGCGCACCCTCGTGCACATGCTTGACCACAATCGTGTCATATATCAGCGTCACATTCGTTAAATAAGCATAAAACAACCGTGTGGGCGCGACATGTGTCACGTGCCATGCGTCACACCCAGGTACATGATGTAACCTGTGGACTCACCTACAGGAAATAAACAACCGATATCAAACATTTACATGAGTGAGAAGAGGCTCCACAAAGCGCCCGACAACTGTTTTCTTTGCAAATTCTTTAAAACTTTGACTCCAAAATTGAAAATATGCTCCTTCGACAACTTTCTCTGTGCTCATGCAAACATCCTTATGAATGAATTGTAAAACATGATTGTAATTTAATGTTGTTGTTTTTTTTAAATATTATTATTATATCTGGATGTAGAGTTTTGGAATAAAACCTCCTTTTTATGTCTTACATAATCAGCACACAAGGGAAGAAACACCGACACAGCACAACCAATGTACAGACATTTTTATTACATTTTTAACGATCAAAGCAAATAAAGGGTTGATTTCGCTGACTGCCTGCTTCCTGTGGCAATGTGGATAATCCACATATTTGTTGAATGACTATTTTTGTTTATATGATCTTTTCTGAAATACCAAAGCAAAAATATTGTATTTATTTTAAATATATTTGACAAGTTAATATAAAGAGTATGTTTGCATTTTTGATGACAGTGTTGAGCTATTTCAACATTAGCCTATTCAAACCTACTGGCAACTCATTTTCAGTGATACTTGAGTGAGTTTTTTTTAATAACATGATAGTAGACAACTTAGACAAAAGTTTGAATTAAAAAAAAACTTCCCAAGTGCTTCCTGTCATATAATGGGTTAGGGTTAGGGTTAGGGGCACTTTCTGCCCCTCAATCAAAGTACATGCTGAAGAAAAACCCTCTTAGAAGGAGGTTGTTTTATTAAAATTTAAACATTTAAGTCTCTAGAATAAAGTAAAAAAAAGTTTATACCTGGGATAAGTATTTTTTTTGTTTATGGGCATTTGTGCAAGCGACAACTATAGTTACCAATCATTACAGTGTGATTTCCTGAGCAGAGTACAAAATGGAAAAAAAAGATATATGATTGTTAGTGACTCAACTGATATATTTATATATACATGCAACTTCCAAAAACAAACAATTAAACACTACATACCGAGGAGTACCTGCACTTAATGTTTCTGACATTACTTTTTTTGGGGTCACTCATGCAAGTCTGTTATTTCATCTGAGCCTGTGTTGTCTGGTTTTGTCGCCATGGTGACAGTAACAGATACTGACATTTGATAGCTGATGTAATAAGAAAGTCTGCACAGTGTCAGTTCAGACTGACTGAAGGGAGTTTTTAGTCATTCGCAAACATCCTCTAATGAGTTCTGACAGTTATTAGGCTGCAGTGTGTTTCTTCTTTTAACTCTGTGCCTCATTAATCGGTTTTATTCTTTAATGTTGAACTGCTGACATCTGCTGGCCACAAAACACATGTAGTCCTCGGATACAAATTAAAACTTTATTAATGGCTCTATTTCACAGTGAATTCAAGTCAGAAACCAACATTTCCCTCCATCAGTAAACAATAAACATCAAACTGGACTGAAAACAGTACAAATAATTCACAACACACGATGTAATTGGCACAATTAACTTCCTCGGCTCTTAATCCTATTATAAAAAGGCAGATGGATTCACGGTCATAGATTGTTACAATCAAGAATAATGAAAGTTGAAGTAAGACAGACAATATGAATTATTTGGAAACACCTTTTAAATTTCAGCAGTAATTAATTTCATTTATTTTAAAGGTGACAAATATCCCTGAAGTTCCTAAAAATAATTCTGTATGTTTAAAGTCTTCTGCAGTTTCATGGAATGGATTACTCTGAATAATTTGGATTTAATTATAGCAAAAATAGATTATAAAATAAACTTTCAATTAATAAATCCCAATCTATTGTTAGGACAACAGTGAGTGTTAGTGTTTTAGTCAGTGCAGCTACTGAAGTCCACTGAAAACAAATGTGAAATGTGTCCAGAGGCAGGCGAAGTTTCCAATAATAAAACAATCATAAATTAACATCACATTAACAATGAATTAAAATGGGGAAATTATGCTTTTTGAGACACTTAAAGCCTCCATTTCCTGAAAGTTCAACAGCAGCAGCTGCAGCTGTTAAACATCCAACTTATACCGTCAATGATTATTTGACACTCGTGTCAGTTGCTGCACTTCATCTCCTTCACACAGCCAGCGTCTTTTTCAGTTTTTCATTTCATAACACAAGTGTAAAAAAAAAATCGTATCACTTTTCGTAGAAACACAATTTATGACATTTGGCTTATTGAGAAGTTTTACACAGAATATCAGCTACATGAGCAAATTACTTCAAGTGAGGCAACCAAGAGGATTTGGTTTTTCATCAACGATAAGCTCATTTTTTTTTTTTAATTAGATGAAATGTCTGTCTTCCCAGTATATGACAGCGTGGTGACATAGTTGTCATGGAGACAGTCTCTGGTAAACCCAGCCTCCCTCCGCGGCGCGCTGGAAGTCTCCCAGCTTCGTCTCTCCGTCCTTCGGCCTGGTGAAGACGATGCGGTCGTGAAGCCTGTTAGTCTGACCCTGCCAGAACTCCATCAGGTACGGCTTGACGAGGTAGCCGCCCCTGTTGGTGAAGCACATGGCAACACAGTCAGAGCATCAGGAACTAAATTTTAATATGAGATATAGAATGAAAAAAGTGACGCTCACCAATAGTCAGGCATAGGCACCTCCGTATCCTTGTATTTATCCTCTAGTTCAGCATTTTTCTGCCTTAGATACTAAAAAAAAAGGACAGAAGAAATTCAACCTTCTATATTATTATGTTAACTTTAAGTTGAGGTAGTTTGTCATAGTTCTATTTCCTGGTTAAAAACATCATCAAGTCCTGATATCGTGATATATCAGCTACATTAAAAAATAACTGCACAAATGTGAAGAAAGTGGTGGTAAAATGTCTGCAAAGCTACACAAGGCAGCTACATCTAAATACAACTCAATATTAAGACTAGGGCATAAACATTTGACTAATTAATAATATGTGTTGAGTTAATACATTTATAATAATGTATAGAGTCAATGGTTGATATATGTTGTCTTGTTGACACTGTTCAAATAAGCAGAGTTGGAAGAAGTATTCAGATCTTTTGTGTAGGTAGTTAGGTTTAAGTGGTTAAAATGTCTTTTTTTCCCAGATCAACAGTCCACAACCATTGACATTTTCTTCTTAAAAATGACTCAAATCGACGAATCGATTATCAAAATAGTTGGCGATTAACTAGATAGTTGCCAACTGATCGATAAATGGGCTAATGGCTGCAGCTCTATTTGGGTCCTTACATCTCTGTTGGGGACAGGGGTGCTCTGTCTGCTCACAACGGCCCCGATCTGGCTGCTCTTTGGTCGGGAGTGGAAGTAATCACAAGAGTTCTGGTACGGGATCCGCTCCACTTCGCCTTCGATACGGATCTACAAACCGAAACACAAATAAATTAACGTGAATTCCAGAAACAAACAAAACCAAACACTGAACTATTAATGAGCCGGTAACTGATGCTGCGTTTGTACCTGTCTGTTGAGCGGCTCCCAGTAAAAGACCAAACATGCGTATGGATTGCTCTCCTGCAGACAACGACCAGACGTTAAGACATAAATCACACTAAAGAAGATGTATGTGGTGTAAATATCCTGTAATAATATCCTCAGTCTGTTAGGTTAAAGGTCAACTTGTGACCACTGTTCGATTGATAATGTAATTTTCCTGTTATTTAGCATTTAGATAATTAAAAAAGCCCTATTGATAAACAATGTGTTTATATTGATTGATATCAATAATTATTATTAATAATTATCAATGATTTTATTTTACTTTTATACATAAATGTAGAGGTAGGCAATATAACATAAATTGTTATATATTTTTATTTTTATATTCCAAACCAGTGGATAACAATGAATATTGATCATTTTCATTTTTTTTAATAACAACCAGAAGAAAAAAGGCTGAATGTCATCACTTCATGTTAAATTTGATTTGTTGTTTATCTGTTAAATGAATGACTGTTTGATTCAATGATTTACTCCATTATCAAGGGAAATGTATGTTGTTTATGAGCCAAAGACGGAGCAGCATTGTTTTTTTTTATGCAACCCTTGAGTGAAACTATCAATATTTTATTAAACTATTTTGTCATTGTATTGCAGATGTAATGACAATATACTGTATATTGATATTGTTTTATAGCCCATACCTATATATTATGCACATTTGTTTTTCCTTTTACATCCGTAAAGCATTTTGTATTTGCTGATAAACTTTATTACTATAATAGTATTGTGTATATCTCAAGATAACATACAATTTTATGACATTTGCAAGTAATGCTCAATTAATTTAAAGAGTTAGGTTAAATCACAGTTGTGACAAACCTGTCTTATTTGTTTTTTCCTTGTAACTTGTTCTCATTTGTTAATTTCATTGGTTTTAATTACACCCATCTATTATTTTTGTTATCGTGCGTTGCTTGTTGTAATAGACATTTTATATTGGGTTTATCTGTTGGATGAATTTGCCAATGTGTCTGTTTTTGACATATTTCCCACGCAGGAACATTAAAGATTCAACTACACTAAATGGACGTAAAAAAGCATTTTTACTAACTACTAACCAGCTCGCTTCCCTTCCGGCTCTCGTAGTTTGTGAAGAACCTAAAGCCTTCGTTGCTGTAGCCTTTGAGGAGGACCATGCGGGCAGACGGCCGTCCGTCTCTGTGCAGACAGAAACACGAAAGAAGGTTGATGCTGTGTAAAAGTCTGGTGAAACCTCACATTCACCTCAGGCGGCACTTTAACCTACTTTGTGGCGGTGGAGATGCACATAGCGTTGGCTTCTCCGATCGCAGAGCACTTTGTGGCGTCATCAAACCAGTTTCCAAATTGCTTGATCGGGTCCAGAGATACAAGCTGGCTCTCCTCGAAGCACTGGGGACCAAATACTCAGCTGTACATTTAAAACAGATGTGACTACACACATACATCCTACATAAACTCCATTCAGACATCAGGAAAACTTTACTGACTCTTCTATTTGTTGGAAAAGTCAATGAATGAATCTAGAGAACATTAACAGACTTGCTCCAGAATCAGAATCGCCTTTATTGTCACTTTATTTGGATCATTGGAATGAGATTAGAGGCGCCACTCCCTGGTGTCTGCACAAAAATACACTCTATAAAGTACAAATACATTCTATAAAGTACAAATACACTCTATAAAGTACAAATACACTCTATAAAGTACAAATACACTCTGTAAAGTACAGGTGGGTCACATTCTGTTCTACAGCTGCAACATTAGTTCATTGACAATAAATTAACTGACAACTATTTCTGTTACATTTTTTTTTAAATAACCCCCAAATTGTCTGGTTCCAGCTCCTCAAATAGGATCATCTTTTTTTTCAAATGTTAATGATGATTAAATAATTGATACTTTCTGTTTTTTTTTTTTTTAGACATGAAACACTAACATGCAAAAATATGTATATAATTCCTTTAAATAAGATGTCAAATGTTTGCAATAATGTCTAATCGGCACAGTTCATTAGTTGGCAACTGATCGACTAATCGATTAGTCTTCAACTAACTGACTAATTGATTATTTGATTAGTTGCAATATATTACATTAATCACCAACTATTTTGATAATTAGTTTGAATCATTTTTAAGAAGAAAATGTCCACATTCTATGGTTGCAGCTTCTCAAACCTGTTATTTTCAGTTTTTAATTTTAATCTTCTTTAATACTAATGATATTTGGATTGTGGACTGAAAAAAAGACATTTTAGGTTAAATCTTCAGCTTTAGGAAACAGTGATTGACATTTTATAAATCAAGGAAATCATCGTTTCAATAACTCAGGTTAATCGACTATGAAAATAGTCGGTATTTGCGGCCCTACACGGATTAATCGATTAATCGAGGGCTAAACTATTTGTTGGTTGCAAGTCTATGACGTCACTGTACTCAAGACAACGTGAGCCAGCAGCACGCTGCAGTATTTGTGCATCTAACACTGCATGTACAGCATTTTGACCTTGCTGAACAGCTGATTGAATATTCCTGACACATGAAAGTCAAGTGTTTTGCATGCTCACCTCTTCATCTCCTCTGTAGGTCTTCCTCATGTCACTCAGGTCCATTCTTGTGCTGTCACTCGTCGCTTTTCTGGTGAGATTGTGTGCAAAAACGCTTTGGAGGCAACCTTTCAAAGAGCCACTGGACGGAAGACTTCTGCCATATAAACTAATATGGCCCAATAAATCCTTACTGAGTATGCGCCTCACGTTTGTTAAATTGAAACTGACGTAACCCATGACCGCGCGACGTAACGATACCTTACGTAAAAAAGGTTTTGTCACTCGGCGAAAGTTTAAGACGAAAATAGCCATTTCACCGATATTTGACGTTATATTCTCACACTTGGGCCTCGTCTAGTTATAAATAAAGCTTGAGAACAGACTAGAATTATTTAAATCAACAATTCCCTAAAAAGCGATGACCTCGATGATTAAAACTACACATCAATGCATTACGCTGCGTTCAAATCAAATCGGACCGATGAGAACTGAGTGGAAAACCCGTTAAAACATCATCAAATCACGGTTTGACGGAGATTTAGGGGGTTTATGACAGCTAAGCCCCCTATATAAAATGACTGCATAAATGTAAACAAAATGTTTGTAAAATATCTGAAAAGCTACTATAGATGGCAGCTATATCTGAATACAATTCAGTACTAACACAAGTGCGTAAATATTTAGCCTAATTTTTCAGTGAATCATTAAACTTATGTATATTGTCTATTGATGATATATGTTGTATTGTTGGACTGTATTCGGATCTTTTATTTAACTACAAGTATCAATAGGTTACAGTAATAATAAACAAACAAACAAACAATTCCATTACAAGTCCTGCATGAAAAATCATACTTAGTAAAAGCAACATTTTAGCAATAAAATGTAGTTAAAGAACTGCAGTTAAAGTAGTGGTATGTCCCTCTAACTATTAACTTTTAGTTACTTTAGTTACTTTAGTTTAGTCCAGTGGTTTCCAGCCTAGGAGTTGGGTCCCTCCAAAGAATCACTAAATAAATTTGAGAGGTTGTGAGATGATTAATGGGAAAGAAGAAAAAAGGTTATCATATATATCATACACAATATATCAATATAATATTAGATATTTGATTTTTGAAACCATTTTTGGATCAATTGAATATTTTGTCAAACTTGCACCATTTGGTATAAGATGTTAAAACACAAAAAGGTTGGAAACCACTGGTTTAATATTTGACAATGTTTGGTATTTTAAAAATACAAAGTACAATATTTTATTTCCCTCTGAAATGTAGTAAAATGGAAAAATAAATACGCATAAAATGGATATACTTATGTACATCAACAATGTAACAGAGCCACCACTACTTATACGTAACCTTGTTAAAAATAAAGTGATTAAGGATTATTTTGTCGTTATATGAATATCTTTTTTCCAACATGACAGTGAATGCAGCATTTATGTAACGTCACTTCCTGTAAACGGCCCCGAAAGGAATTAAACGATTTCCGGTTAGAAATGGCTGCGACCTTGTGTTTAAAATTACTACCGAAACAGGGTAATTTTGAGTCAAGTCTACTTTTGTAACACAAACCATATATCCGTAGCGACTTCTTATTTAGCTACATGTTTTATAGAAGTAGTCGACGCTTTAAATATTAGCTATTCTTCAGTTAGCCGGTGTTAGCGTGCTTTCATTCATATGCAATAGAGCCGCTGTTAGCAGATGTTTAACGTGCTTTTGTCGCGTTTTTTGACGTTTATATGTTCCAGGATGGATTCCACTGACACAGATTGTCCGGCACGGCTCCAGGGCTGTAACTCGCCACAAGAAGCCCATGCACATTCTCAAACAGAAGCTCCTGGCTGTCACACAGTACATCCCTCCTAAACGGGGGCCTCCTCCAGGAGCATATCCAGTCAAAAGAGTAACGGAGGTAACATTCATTACCCTTTTAAATCCTTTATGCTAATTATATTTTGTATTTTTAATAAAAAAATAATTGCAGCAGGGTTAGCAGGCAGCTAAATATCTGTTGTCCCATCTGTTGTAGACAAAACAAACATAGAACAGCATAAAATAAAAAAAACAGTATAATAAATACATTTTATTATATTATTTCACCAAGAACTGTATATGATTATGTTGATGACTCCCCGCCAACCTTTAGTTTTTTTTTTTTTGTTTCTTTGTTTTTTTTTTTACCATTGGGAAAATTAACCTGACCTGATGCATTTTGGTAATTGATTTTCTTTTCATATATATATATATATATATATATATATATATATATATATATATATATATATATATATATATATATATATATATATATAGTTTTTGTCACCCCTATTCTATGCTCTAGTTCTGCTGTCAAAGCTGCTGGGAAAGGACAGGCATCCTGTATAAGGAGGGGATTTGAGGAGGGCATTTTAATCATCAGGCATATATCAGAGTAATATAAGAAGCTACAAAAATTATGAATATTTTTTTCATGATGCAACTATGATGATAATCCATCGACTTTCAAGATTTGTTTATGGAGTGAGTACTCAGACTTGAGTGTATTTACACCGGCCTGTGACCAGGTTGTTATACAGTAAGACAGATGGTTAAAGATCATAATGTGCACAAAAAGTTTTGCAGCAGATTGAGACAACTGGTGACATTATTTATATTAAATATAACATTTCTGATGGCCAGGCTAAAGGACAAGTTTTTCTCAATAACATTGCCTAGATATTTAACACGTGTCATGTATCAATGCTTAACATTTAGGATTAACATGTGTCACAGCTAAAATTACTCAGTTACAAATTGCTCTGCTATTTTCACGATATAGGAGCCAGACTGTAACACTTTGGAACCACGCTGAAATTAGCTTCCGATATGATATAAAGGAGAAGTTAAGATAAACACTAGTAATGACATTAAATTTGTGATTTTTACACCTACGAAAAAGTGTTTGATGTCATAGCATAAATTCCTTAACACTGTTTAAACCCACTTTTAGATTTGTGAAATGTTTGTTCCATGTCCAGATCACAAACCAAACCATGATACTACGTAGACCTGTCAAATCTGGGCTGGATTACAACAGAATCTGGACACCATTTAAAACACGGTTTTCAGTTTGGTGAAACCTTTATTCTATTTATGAAAAAAGGAGGACAATTTCACTGTTAGTTGTGGGGAAAAACTCTACTTCACAGCCTAGCAGGAAATGTGTACTGTAAATATGGCAGAGCTAAACTTCATATAATGTATTTAGAGTGTGGAAGCTGGATCAACTTTAAATGTAATTTTTTTTTAAACTAGATGATTTTGATATGGATTCCCGTCATTCGCATCGAAAGCACCTTTGATGGGGTTATTTTAACAGCCATAATGAACAGTAGGAATAATCACAATGAACTCTCCTCTTTTATTTTACCAGGAAAATGAATTGATGTTACTCCTTAAGAAGGACTTGAAGAACGTGTTCCAGGACTGTAAGATGGTTGCTGTGGTCCAGGACAATTCTACCACCACCAACGACATAATGATCGTCAAGCACAAACTTTATAAATACGGCATCACTCTCAAGTTCTTCCCCAACAAGGTAAAACTAACATGACACAACACAATTGTTTTTCATTCATAGCTGCCCAAATACAATTGTAACCACTAAGGAGCCTGGAAACTGTGGACTTCTCTTGTTGTAAATACAACTCGTGAAACATCACATCACTCTTCAGCTTAGAAATGCCTGCACATTATTATAATAACTAGTCAAGGTTAAAGAGATTGACCGTGGTCTCCAGTGTTTCCTCCATACAAAATGCACATCTTGCTCTTATATATCTTCAACCATGTTCATTTCCAGGTGATGCTGTCCTTCCTGAACGAGAGTATTTACGCCAACATGGCTCCTCTGGTTGTCGGTCCAACCGCTCTGCTTTTTTGTAAAGAGCCCAAGGCAAAGGAGATGCTGTTGGTTTTGAGATCCAGCCCACAGTTGACCCTCCTAGGTACGTTTATTTTTAATGCCATCGTACAAAGAGGAACTTCTAAAATGCAGAGTCACAATTTGATGTTTGCCACGCACAAAGATTGCACAAACTGTGAATTAATAATCATTGAGGTCCAAGGGGCAGTTGACACCTCCCAACTATTTCCATTAGCAATTTTTATCTAATGGTTTACGGTCTTAATTGATATTTAAAAAATGTCACAAAATAGCACTTTGAGTCCTTTAATCACTTGATATTTCCGACCTAATCAGAAAGATATTCTATTTACTATTATTTAAAAAAAAAGAAACTGTATGAAAATGCAGCAGTTTCCCAAGATACAAATGTCAAAAATGATGAACATTTGTGGATATGAACAACTGATGTCCATAAATGAACTAACTATGGGCCTTTGACATGATGTTGATCTCTCCATTTCTCACGATCTGAGCATATATATATATATATATATATATATATATATATATATATATATATATATATATATATATATATATATATATATATATATATATATATATATATATATATATATATATATATACATATATATATATATATATATATATATATATATATATATATATATATATATATATCTCACAATCAGACGGAACTTTTCATAACAAATGGTACAGACTGTGCCCAATTTATGAACACAATTGAGGTCATTTAAATGCCATTACTACCCTAAATGCTTTATCAGCCATGATAAATAACGTTAGCTGATATGGAAGCAGTAAAGTATCCAAGGGAGAGTGAAGCAGCATTGAACTGGGTGAGATGAGGAAGATGAGTGTTGACGTATGGAGAGGTCCTGCTCTGTTTGAGTTGTAGGAATTCAAACTTGCAAATGCAATATGGCATTTTACTAACATTTATGGACCTTAGTCACCAGTTGTTTGTAAGTCGGATGTTAATATGTTGAGGAACTGCTGTATACAAAAATGAACAGTAAAAATGTAATTATTTAAAAAGCGAGTAAAAAACAAACAAACACAAAAACACCAAACTAGATGCACACAACATATTTAACATCAATGCAATAGTTGCAGTAAATCATTATTTCTGGTACTGTGATCTTATTGCGCAGCATCTTCGTGGCTGATGATGAACTTCTCCTGCAAATCGTGTTTGACAGATTGTAATTAGGGCGTCTCATCGTCCACTGCCACTGTTTCACGTCTCCACAGGAGCCTGCATAGAAAACACGCTGCTGAGCGCGCAGGGCGTGGCGAGCTACTCCAAGCTGCCGTCGGTGTCCGTTGCCCAGGGCGAGCTGGTCAGCGGGCTGACCATCCTGACCTCACGCACGGCGTCCTTGCTGCAGCGGCACCCGGCCCACCTGTCGGCCCTGCTCCAGCAGTACGTCAAACAGCAGAGCGAGGACGGCGGCGTGGCGGAGGACGCCCCTAAAGCAGCGGAGGCCACATAGACCTGGAGATGTTGTTGCTGGGACTGAGTTGCAGCCACCTGGAAAGATGCAAGGACTGTAGAGTTTGTGCACTTGAAAATGATTAGCATCAACATTCACATGGAAGTTACTTCCCTTTTTGTGAACGAAGGAGTATCCAGACTGGACTAGTTTTGAATGGACTGCTGCAAAAACATCAGTGATGCCTGAGTAATTCCTCTATTTAAGAGGTATTGTCATATATAAATAAATTATGTCAACGTACATTACTTACATGCAATAAATTTTGTGACAGTTTAATGAGGCTCATGTTTACTAATGCAGGATCGCTGCTAAAAAAATGTCCATATCGCTGTTTTTAGGCACAACTAACTAACTTTAACTTAAATTCATAACATGTGGTTCGTTTTGATATTGTGGAGACATACGTTAACAGCCGGAGCAGCAGCGTTGTAGTAAAGCCATAAGTAGCATCATGAAAACCAATCCGGCCAAAATAAACACAAGTGTTCACAGATCCTGACACGTTAATCTGCAGATTACAGCATGTTAATCTGGGTCAGTTAGTCTGTTACAGTCCGCTTTTCTGGGAGAGACCCGGGCCTCTCACTTTTACACCGCATTCATCCAGAAAAAGGCATGATTGTCACAGTATTTCTAAAATACAGTTTAATTCAGAATTCTATGTAAAATCCACAAATCTCTTAGTTTTAGACTATCACTATTATCAGATTAGACTAATGTTCTAGTTTGAATATTATTAAATTGTGATAAATTTAGCACCCTTAGTCAATGAAGCTTAATCAGTCACGTCCAATGCGTCTAATATTGAATTAAAATGACTAAAAGCAGTGGATGACAAGTTTCCATATTTGCCAATATGAAAACATGTTCCTGTTTAAACACAATAACCTGTAGATTCCACCACCTGCTAGTATAAAGTAGCGTTGATCGAGCCCTGCGCCCTTTTTTTTTTTATGTTAAAAATGAGTAAACTCGACGTGTAGAGTGATTGGAGGTTGGCTGGATTTATCCTCCACTACATCCCTGCGAGACTCGGTGTAATTCCCGTTAATGCGGATAACGGCCGGGACACATTGTGCGCGGCGCGGTGCCTGCAACGCGCAGCTCTGCGTGTGGATTTGGACCCAGAGAGAGAGAGAGAGAGAGAGAGGGCACGGCCGCCCAGATTATGTAGGCAGAATAAACGATTATCTGAAGATATAACATGTAGTTCCACCTTTTATTTATTTATATATATTTTAATTTCTTCTTAAACGTGCCCTCGACGGATTGTTCGTCGAAATGCTGATTTCACGCGAATTCTTCGACGCCAAACGAGAGTTTAGATGTTAGATGGGTTCACCAGGTGACTGCAACACGCGATGAGAGCCGGAGGTGAATTTCAGGTAATTTTATTTATTTATTTCCTTTTTTAAATAATTCGTTTGACTGAAATGTTAAAGTCTTGATGAGAACCATCAAATAGAAATATTCGAAAATTCAATATAAATTAGAGATTATATCTAATCTGCAGTAATCGCTGTCTTCGGTGCATTGTTGCCACCTGTTTATCATTTTAAAATACAAAACAAAACAAAAACCGTTTGGTTTTAATTGTCAAACCTCCACTGTATGCTAAAACAGTGACCTGTTAATGGGCTTTAGATAAGAGCCTGTATGACCCAAAGGCTTCAAATGGCACCAGCTAATTGTCTCTAAGTGTTTGAAATCAACTAATGCATAAAGCAATGAACCATTTACACTGAAATAGTGTAAATCAGTGTAGCTGGTTAGTGTCTGCACTGTGGACTCCCACATATTTGTGCTTTGACATAATAAAGAATTAAGGTGGAGAATCTTCACTTACTCTGTAACTCATTTAAAAAAATGTGTAGTGCAAATGAAAAATAATAGAAAAATATCAGACTTTCTGTGTTATTGGTAACTGGTAAAGAGAAAAAAAACCCTCCCTTCATCTCTACATTTTAATTCCATCCTGTTGCATGATGCAGTTTGTTGGCAGTTGCCTTCACCTGAGATGCTCTCGTGACGTCAAATAATCTGTTTGCATATTATCTCTTCTCACACGATGGGGGAATGACTCTTCAACAGCAATGTTTCCGCTTTCCATTTGCAAAAAAAAAAAAGAGTTGCATGGATCTAATTTCTTCTGCAGAAGCCTTGAATGTGCAGTCTTGGTTTAGACTCTTAGTCAGAAACGTGTGGAACCGTCTTCACCTCCATGAAATCATATTCTTATGTAGAATCTTTAACTACCTTCAGTAAACGAGCTCACAAATTTACAAATCCTTTCATCTTCTTTCCATCACGTTTCCATCACTGAGGTCAGGCACTCTCCTCCTCCTCCTCCTCCTCCTCCTCCTCCTCTTCCTCTTCCTCCTCCTCCTCCTCCTCCTTCCACAAGCTGTGCTGGTCCTGCATAGCTTTAAAGGTGTAAGTTGCATTACTTTTGCACACAGAGAGATAACCTGTACTCTCAAAGGTCACATCTCGATTCTGTTCTGGTGTCATTTGTAAAAAAGAAACAAACAGTCAAGTGAAATGTATGTGGCAGCATAATAACATGATAACTTTCCCTGCCTGAGTGAATAAACTAGTTAAAACACACATTAATTATTATTATTATTAATTTGCAAATACAACATTGCATGTAGAATCTCAGACCATTTTCTGCTTCATGCATCAATGTAAGTTTTTAATTTCCAGTTTTACTGCAGAAACACCTTTGACATTTATTCTGAATCATATGCAATAAAAACATTCTGCTTTCAAAGCTTCATAGGACACAGTCGATTAATCCATTAGTGGATCATCATCATTGACAATTAACCGGTAGCTATTTCGATATTAAAATAATCATGTTAGTATTTTTTTTTTTTAAATATGTATGCAAAAAAAAAAATAAAAAATCATCATTGTAGCATCTCATATGTGAGAATTTTTAAGCTTCACTGTGTCATAGATGATAATAAACTGAATATCTTTGGGTTTTGGACTGTTCAGACAAATCCTGACCCCTGAAGGCATCACGCTCTAAGAAGTTTCATTTGTCAGTACTTTCTAATGTTTTAAAGACGCATCAATCAAGCGAGAAGAAAAAAATGGATCGATGCTGAAAATTACGTTTAGTTGGAGCCCGACACAAGACACGTGTGTTTGTGCCAGTGCTCTCTGCCTTGTTGATCGTGTTACTAAAAACATCCCTGGAAAAACCAATTAAGCGGAGTGTTAATCCTCTCCTTGCAGATGGCATCAGCAACGGGGCCAACACACAGTAGCTGTTATATATGGGAATCACACTGTGCACCGTACAGCACTATACTAGTACACATTATACTGCATATACCTGGTTAAAAATCAATCCTTATATTCACTGAATTTATCAATATATTTGCATGAAACTGAATGATATTTGCAATATTTCCAAAACTTTTCGTCCTTAAGTGCTTTTTTTTTGAGCGTACAAGGGGACAAAACAACAGGAAGTCATCATCGCCGCAGCAACTGCTGTATACAGTACAGTATGTTCTTGCTTTCCCATAAAAAAAAGTGCATTATAACATTCAGACGTTTCAGAAGATCAACAGATAATTCAATGACACAACAGCCAGAAGAATGAGACTGTTCATCTTCGGGGCTGTTCCTCTTTTTTTTTTACTTGAGCACATTGTTAAGAATCATCTTAATCATCTTCATAATGAGTTATCTTTAGTAGAATGACAAAAGACTCTATTGGCGGGTTCCTCTTTTTTTTTTTTTTTTAAACCTGAGCACATTGATAAGAATCAGTTCATCATCTTCATTACTAATAATCTTTAGATGCTGAGGTCATGGTCGGCCATAAAACCGGAGTTGCTCATGTCGAATCATGTGTGAAAAAACAATTTAATCTGGAGATATGTATTTATTACTTGCATTTTCAAATGATTATAGTCAAATTATTTAATGAGCGCAATTAAAAAAAACTGTTGTAAAAGGGACTGAGAAACAATCAAATGAAAACACACAACAGCATTTTATAGAAATACATATACATTTCAGATAAATATTACAGGTAATATAAGATGTAGTTGTTTAGTTCACTTGTTGTGTGGGTGACATTGGATCCAGACGTGACCTTTATGAGGATCCAGGATATATGTATCCAGGAAGCATTTACAACATCCCAGGCTTTACTTCAGTTAGGTAACTGGATTACACCGAGTCCCAGCTCGTCTCCTGCTCCGGTGAAAGCTCAACACTTTCACTTTCCCACTCGTGGAGTTGCTTTACCCTCGCGTGTCATCATATGACTCCTCATAATCATATCGAGCGGTGTCGAACGAGGTCTCAGAGCGAAGCACTGAATTAACAGGCGGGTCTCATCTCAGATGCGGTTTATCTGAACAGCAGACGATGCTCACAGAATCCCTCACGAGCTGTTGGTCAGATATTTTCAATCGACAGGAAATGATCAACAGTTTTCCAAATCAATCATCAAAAGTCATTTATCAAGAAAACAGAAGCAAACACCTCAATGATTTAAACATGAATATTTGCTGCTTCTCTTTGTTTATACTTAAAAACTGTATTATGTATATGACCTCCCCCTTCACCAGAATTATATTGTAAAGTGCTTAAATTCACATAGAATTCTTCCCATCAAATCACTGTGCAATATAATAACCCATAGAGATATGCAAGCATATGTAAAATACTTTCCTCTTTTATTACTATTGTTATTATTATTTTTTATTGTGGGTGTACACTACTGTTTAAAAGTTTGGGGTCACTTAGAAATTTCCTTATTTTTGAAAGAAAAGCACTGTTTTTTACAATGAAGATAACTTTAAACTAATCATAAACACACTCTATACATTGCTAATGTGGTAAATGACTATTCTAGCTGCAAATGTCTGATTTTTGGTGCAACATCTACATAGGTTTATATAGGCCCATTTCCAGCAACTATCAGTCCAGTGTTCTAATGGTACAATGTGTTTGCTCATTGCATCAAACGACTAATGGAATAAACTTTTCTATTCATTTTACAACTCATGGTGGTAAATAAAATCGTGACTTTTCATGGACAACACTAAAGTGTCTGTGTGACCCCAACCTTTTGAATGATAGTGTATGTGGATAATGCAATTCTCCACAGTAATGTAACAGTAATATACCCAACTCTTTATCTACATTGTTACTATGAATAACTGGCTTGTGTTTCATGGTTTTTAGCACAACCCATGGTCCTAAGTGGGGGGGTGGGGTATGAAACATTAATATCATGGCAATGTTCTGTGATCTTTACAATATGTTCATAAAAAATGAATATTATTACTGAGACAACTGTTTTACCACAAGGTCTATTTAGTAGCTATTCTGGAGCTTTTGACCATATCAACAGATGGAGTTGTTTTGGAATTGTAGCTGTTAAACAACTAAGTTCTTTTATGACATTTTATAGAAAAACAGTTAATAAATTAGTGGTTAGTTATTTATTATAAAAAAAAATATAAATAATTACTTGCTGCCATACATTTCTCTTTAACTTCTTGAAAATGCACCGTCAAAGCTACTTTGATGTGTCGACACAGAAACGGAGACCTAATATTAACTAAATAATCAAATAATATATCTTTCATTTCTGTGGTGTAATTCTCTCATTTGGTAACTTACTCATCCTGTGATTTTTCAGGGGGCTCGTGGCAGTTTGCAGTGGATCTCTTTCAACGAGCAGCCAATCACAGCAGGGAGGGGAGTGTGACGTCTGATGGATTCATATGGGTCCTCGCTCAATCGCAGCCACTCGCTGGCTTCCATGGACAAGGCATCGCCGGGGTGGAACAAGCCCCCTCCCTCTCGGAGCAGCAGCACTGTGTCGTCTCGCCACTCCAGACAGGTGAGTCTAAAGTCAGTCCGCTGCAGAGAAAGCTAGAAAACTTTGTGTCTCCAAAACATATAAATGCAACCCACTAAATAATCAAAGTTGTCTTGTCTTTAGCTCCACAATTTAAATAAAGTTTAATTTCTACTAAAATTTACTCAAAGTTTTAACTTTAACTTTAAAGCTAATCATATCGTCACCTTATTAAAATAATGGCCAAAGTCATTTTTTGATGAAAGTGAGTTGTTGGCTTAAATCATCTCTTGATGATGTTGCTGTCTGGTAAAATCACATTAATCCTGAGTTGAAAGGGTCATATTTGTATGCCCTATAGGACAATAGCCATTTTACTTAGGCCATTTTATTTTTTGCCTAAGTCAAGATAAAAAATCTTGACTTGGACAATTTAACAAGCTTTCATAATGGCGGCTGCTTCAAGAAGCTTCTATGGTGCAGAATAAGCTTTAAACATGATTCTTGAATCAGTATTTACAGGTGATTGATAAGGTTTAATATTATAAAGGCTTTAGGCTATAATGTTTTATAGTAATTTAGTCAAAATTTCACAAGTTATACTTTTTTAATAATTTAATATAATGGTCTTGTGCGTATAAATAAATTCAATAAATTGGGAGCCAAATATAAAGAAAGAAAGGAAGTTCCAGGATATTCATTCGATTAAACCTTCATTGAAAATTTGCTACATCTCAGGTTACAAAAACTTGTCAAAACTGGATGTTTGAAATCAGTTATGTTCAATAAAAACATGCAAAGACCTAGAAAAGTGAAAGTGAAAGCACAGATTAAGTCAGGTTTATAGTTGCACTAAAGTCACACAAAAATTGTTCTGATTCCCTTTATTGTTTAATATTTCATAAGTGAAACACAATGTCCTATGAATGTCCACAGTCATCCACTGTCATGGTGATAAATAAATATATTATACTAAATAAAATGCATTTGATTTTTGTTTTTTGTGTTTTCTAACTTTCATTACACATAGAGTGAAATATTTTAAGCTTTATCTCTTGTAATAAGTTATTTCTGAAGTGATTCAAAACATTATTTCACTTTTTTTTAATTATTTGAGATGCAACTGCATGTATAATAGAGTATAACTTGGGGCTGACATTCTACTTTGTGGAGTTTATTACAATTCCAAAAAAGACCAATAAAACAGGAATAAGTAAAAACTTGTAACAGATGATTTACGTCAAATTGTTTGTTTTTTAATATTAAATTGTATCATAGTACATTAAGCTTGTTGGATATGATGGTATCAATATTCTATTAACTTGTATTATGTGATTCTAGGTTATATTATATCATGTTGTGACATTATATCAATGTATTACATTGATTACGTTAAAATATAGATACGTCTCTGTATTTATTTATTTATTGTGTTGTTGTCAGTTTGTGCATTGCCCTATGTTACCTTGTCCGTTGTCTTTCAATTTTACTAATAAATAAAAAATGAAAAAGTAAAAACTTGTACCATAGCCGAGTTACCTTAAATCCAGTGTTTTTTTTTTCTTGGTCATGCTGTCAATAGATCATCAAAGACTGGGAAGTGATTGACGATCTTCAGGTAGAAATGCACACAGGCGGCGATAATCTCCAGGATATGACCACTCCGGGTATCTGCGAAGGATATCTTCTTAAAAGAAGGAAGTGGCCACTTAAAGGTTGGCACAAGGTGAGGAATCCATTTTCTTATCTAAGATCTTAAAAGATGACTTTTTAAAATAATAATAATAAAAAAAATGTGTTAAAAGAGACTATGCTTGATTTTTCTTTTAGCGATACTTTATCCTGGAAGCAGGGATCTTGCGATATTCCAAAAGCCAACAAGATGTAAGTAAACGTTCCAGTATGATATTGCGGCGATGACGTGTGAACAAGCCTTAACATGTGCTGTGTTTCTACAGGTGTCTAGAGGAAGAGTTCAAGGCTCCTTAGACATCAGCCTTGCTGTGATATCCATTAACAAGAAATCACATCGGATTGACCTGGACGCAGGAGACATCCTCTATCACATGAAGGTAAAGCTGCAGCTATGCAGCGCGCCACGTTTCGTGCTTTCATATTAAAAAAAAAGACAAATGGCTTCTCTTGTTGTACCAAGGCAAGGAGCCATGAGCTCTTCTACATTTGGGTCACCAAGCTACAAGCCCACCGCTTGTACAAGAAGAACGAGGCGGCGCACGTTTACAGCGGCTTCCTCCACACGCTGTCCCACAGCGCGCCGTCTGCACGGGCTCACAGGAACGGAGATCTGGTGACTGTCACACAAACAGCAACACTGACATTTGTTTTACGGGGAATTTACATTACATTACATATTAAATGCATTGTATCAAATATACGCTTTCAGACATAGATATAGCATGATCCAAAAACTAATAGTTCAGAACCCAGCCATGTTTACACAAACACATTGCAAGATGTGGATTATGTATAAATAGGTGGCAGGGGAGGGAAGCCATACAATTTTATTGTATTAATAGAGATACCACAGGACTCCCACATCGCATCTTCAACTAACTCCCTCTGCATTTGCGCCACCAGGACTGTGCGGGCGCGGCAGATTCAGCAGGAGCGTCGGGAGAGCCGCCCTCAGCCGACACCGCCGCAAACAGCAAAGTGTCGGCCTGGCTGCAGCAGAGCGATGATACGGACGCGTGTGTTCGAGGTATTTGTTATAACTCTTCTCTTACAGACACAATAATGATATATGAATGAATAATGGTATGATGCAAAGCAGCGAAACGCCCTTTGATGACCTGGGACGGGAACGGGTCCATGGGTCAAACTTGAATTCTGCTATTTTTGAGCTACTATTAAGTTGTAATTAAAGGGACGGAGCCTTTTTAGTGTGATAGTTTGTAACTGCTTAACTACACGTTTTTGTACTGAGGAATCCATCAAATTTAATAATCCCTATTTTAATAACATTGTGTGAAAATAAATAGAAAATATAATCTGAACAACTATAAAACAGATTTCAAGTGTACGTGTCACATTTTTATCTGTTCTAAATGCACCTTAAAGGGACAGTTTCCAAATTTTTAACCCAAGTGTCTGTGCAAGTATGTTGCTGTTTATGATTATTGGCACAATAATAAATAGTCAGTTTTGGTATTTAAATGCTGAAAAAATATGGCGAGCACTATAGGAGGAAGGGCAGACCGCATTACTGCTACAGGTCTAATTAGATGCTTTTGGACCATAAAAGCGGATATTTTTTAAATAAAGAGACCATGAAAGTTAAAATATTAACTGGACAAATAGCAAAATAGGGCCCCTTTAAAATATGACCACAACCACAGTTCTAGACTCATGGAAACATCATTAAACAAAATAAATCTCTTGTGTTTTCTTCCAGAGTTGAACCGCTGCCATTTGGATCTTTCCGAGATAAACCGCTTAATCCAGCGGCTGCAGGCCCTGGACGCAGGCCAGACTTTCAGCAACGGAGACCTGCAACGCATCATCAGCGTGCAAGTAAGCTGTTGTTGACTGTCTGTGTTTGGTCATATCCATAAATCCTAATTCATGGGTATATTCTGTGATGTCTTCTCTGTTTTCATGCAGAACCTCTCACTCGAGAAGCCGAAAAAGTCAAAATCAGGGAAGATTTGGGGTCATTCTCGCACACTGTCCAGAGTAGAGGCCTTGGGAATGGTAAGAATGATCTGTTAGTTAATGACGGACATTGTTTTGTACATGGTGTGATATTAATGTTTTAGCTGTTCTGTAGAAGGTGGGTTTGAGTATTTCAAACCTCCAGTAATTTAATGGGGCCTTTTTCTGATCCAAAGCCTATTCGTGGGATTACTAAATCGGTGAGTGGCCAATGGGCAGAACATGAGACAACTTTATTAAGTTTCAACTTCAACCCCTCAAAATGAACTTTTGCCCCCATTAATAATTACATCAAATACGTTTCTTCAGAATAAAATGTAGTTTGTTTTGTAGTTTAATTCTGGTGCATTCATTGTAGATGCACTGCCTGTTAAGCACTATTTCTTCCACAAAATATAATATATATTATAATATTATATAGACCAGAGTAAATGAACAGACTAATGACATGATTCTGGTTTAGTAAATATACCAAGTATATTTACTTGGTATATTTACTTTAGATGCTAGATCAGTAGGTCTCAGTCTTGCTCTTTAGGAACCCAGCTAGTGTTTTTCCTGCCAGTTACTCTGTCCGCTGCAGCTTTGGAGGATTTCATTCACACTTCATTTGTAGTAGATGTTCATAATGTACATAGTAAATATAATTACATGCATCTGTTAGATGTCTGCTTTGTGTGCAGTGGTGGATGGAAGTATTATGATCCTTTACTCGAGTAAAAGAAGAAATATTGTCATCCTAAAATACTCCATTACAAGTAAAAGTTCTGAATTGAAATAGTTACTTAAGTACAAAAATATGCATAAAATATCAAAACACATTTGAGCATTTTAATGTTGTAGTTCATCAACTTGGAGCCAATTTCACATACTTTGGGTATATTAATAGTAAAATTACATTATATGTATATCACATATTTTACTGTATTATATGTATATTTATATATTATATGTACACAATTTCTATAGCACGCCACAAAAAGTGCAAAGAACAATTTAAAGCAAAAATGTATTATTTAATGTAAAATATGCATCTGGAAAGTAACTAAAGGTGTTGATTAAATGTAGTGGAGTAAAAAGTACAATATTTCCCTTTGAAATGTATTGAATACTTTTAAATGTACTTTATTACTTTCCACCACTGCTGCTGTGATACTTAGATTTCCCTGTGTGATAGTTTATCTAATTTTATCTTAAAACAATTATAAAAATGTGCTGTTCCAATGAATGTGATTGTGATATTCACATTATATTGAGACTTCAGAGACTTGTAAATAGCTTTCACATCATCTGGAAGCTCTTGAATGGAACTTAATAAAATGGATGCGCCTGAAAACGAAGCAAATATTTGATAAAACCCCAATTTTTTTGGATGCATATTCATATCTATTGTAAGTTTGCGCAGCATTTTAAACCCTCATGAATCTGCTATCAAACTACTTTTTGAGTTGTCAGATGATGTGAACGCTTGCAAGATCCTTTACAGAATGAGGCCTAATCCTGTCTCAATTAAATGAATCATATTAGTCAAACCTGTGTCAGACAGGTCAAAATTATGAGTAATGGTGTTCAGTGGTAGTGTGTGAAACATTTGTATGCAAATGTACAAATAAAACAGGATCTGCATACAGAAAAAAAAAATATAATGACTAATACTATCTCAATAAGCTAAAACATCTACAGCAATTTGTTGTTTCAAACTGAAATTGAGTTCAAATGAATTCAATTCTCTGAACATTTATCTTAATTGCATCATTTCTTGTTAATATACTGCGACATGCAAAATCAAATGTTTGTTTTATACATAATCGGTTTTACTTTTCCCTCATTACACTTCAGTTAATAGAAAACCTGTTTTGGATCAACCTCACCAGTGAATCAACTGTCCTCCACAGCTGTCCTCCAGCCACCTGAGCAGCTCGTCTCACCTCGGCACGTCGGTCGCCTCCATCCCCGACTACGTCTACTCCCAGCTGTCCCCTCCCGCCGCCACGTCACCCGAGGGCAGGAGAATCCAGCAGGACATCTACACCACGTCGCTCCGAGGTCAGAGACACTTCCACATGCGTACACCGTATACATACGGGGGGAGAATGGAACAATTCAGGGTGAAGGAGAGTTAGAGTTTCAGCGGAACAAGATCAAAGAGGGAAGGCCCGCTGAGATGAAAGCATACTTTAGATATTCAAAGACAACTAAAATGATATGCAGTAGTGTTGAAAATAACAGCAGTCTAATGTAACAAAACAGATTAATTCAGGTTTTTATTATATTTTGTATTGCTACATAACAAACAATTTACCAGCAGGTGCAGTAGATTCTCAGAAAACAAACAAGACCAAGCCTTCATGAGGGCAACATTGGGCAATTAGTTGAAAGGGGTGTGTTCAAATAAATAGCAGTGTGGCATTCAATCAGTGAGGTCAATTTTGTGACAAAACAGGTGTGGCCCCTATTTAAGGATGAAGCCGGCACTTGTCGATCATGCATTTCTCTTTGAAAGCCTGAGGAAAATGGGTCGTTCAAGACATTGTTCAGAAGAACAGTGTACTTTGAATAAAAAGTTGATTGGAGAGGGGAAAACGTATAAATAGATGCAAAAAATGAGAGGCTGTTCATCTAAAATGATCTCCAGTGCCTTAAAATGGAGACAAAACCAGAGACACATGGTAAATAATGGAAGACAACCATCAGAATGGATGGAAGACTCAGCCCATGATCAGCTCCAGGATGATCAGAGACAGTCAGACACTCTCTGTTAAATTAAAAAACATGCATAGAAGAGAAAAAACACATGGTCTAAAGAGAAGTGGAGGAACATTTTGTGGACTGATGAGAGTAACATTGTTCTTTTGGGGTCCAACGGCTGCAGATAGGTTGAAGCTCTGAAGACAGTGAATCATGGTGGTGCAACCATCATGTTTCTGGGGCCTATTTATCACATACCAGGGATCATGGATCAGTTTTCATATGTCAAAATACTCAAGACAACGACCCTAAACACACCAGTAAACCAGCAGCATCTTGGATTCACACCAATAAAATGAATTCTATGGAGAGGCCAGTCCGTTCCCTGGACCTTAATCCAATCGTGAACTTGTGGGTTGACATCAAAAATGCTGTTTCTGAAGCAAAACCAAGAAATGCAAATGGATGTTGGAAAACTCTTGGAGTTGAATAACAGCTGAAAGGTGCCACAAGTTGCTTGACTCTATGCTGCACAGATGCGAAGCAGTTATAAAAAAAAAAAAAAACCTGGTCATACAACTAAATATAAGTTCAGTGATTCACAGGATTTCCAAATCCTAGAAACAAAAATGCTTGTACAAAATATTTTTGAGTTTGTAAAGTCAATGATGGTCAACTAGTCAACTAATTGTCCAGTGTTGCCAACAATACTCAATCTGAGAATCTACTGCACCTGCTGCTAACTTATTTGCCATGTAGCAATAAAAAAATAACCCTAATAAAAATATACATATAATCCACATTTCCCCTTTAGTTCTGGCTTCCCTGAAGTCGGTGTATGAGACGCTGTCGCAGGAGAGGCTGAAGCTGCAAGTCTGGGAAACCAACCAGTCTCACCCGGTAGCTGAGGTGAGCGTCCACGCTGTCTCAACTTCGGATCCTCTGCTGTGTATCCTGTGTGGGTTTTTGATGCCGATCCTTTACCCCGTCCTCCCCTCTCGTAGAACGCAGCAGCGAGGCATCCGTCCCACGGCCCGCCCTCGGTGGCAGATTCAGCCGCGGAGTATTTCGACGCCAACGACGACGTCCTCTGCGGCAGTTCGTCCGAGGTGTCCGACGAGTCGGGACTTAGTGAAGGCAGCACCACCAACTCAGAGCCAGAGGAAGGACACGGTGAGTACATGAAACCTCACCTGTGCAGCAAAGTGGGACAAAAGATAATGAAATATATTCAATTTAGACATATGCTGGTAATAGTTTCGTCTACTCTAACTGGCAGTTAGAGTAGATGAAGTGTCAGTACATATTATTTAACCAGACAGAGGACATAAGACCTCTCAAAGGGTGAAAGGGAAGAGAAAAAATATACAAATAAGCAAATCATACATAGAGGCAGGGTAAAATAATTAAATCACACAACAAACAAATAATGAAATAAAATAGACTGTCATGCATGATGAAATAAAGTCATAAACATCAAAATCATCTCACTAAAATCCTTTAAAAAGCTGTTTTACTGTGTATTAAGACCAGTGATGGAACTAAGTACTTTTACCCAAGTACTGTACTTAAGTACAGTTTTGAGGTACTTGAGTATTTCTTGAGTATTGACATCTATTTTTACTTTTAGTCACTTTTCCTGTAAAAGTGTTTGTGAGATAATATAATAATTAATATTATAACTGTTGTAAAAAAATCTATGCATTTTAAGTTAAATTAGTTTATAGGAATGAAGTGAATTCTTCTTCTTTTTCCTCTTCTTCCTCTACTTCGAAAAACTTCAATACACTTGCATAACATTCAGTACTATTACTATTAATCCACACAAAGTATCTATATAAATGATAGATTTTATAGATATTTTACAGATTGGTATTATAATATATTATAAATCGTATAATATACTATAATCTCTTCAGTATTTTTACCTTTGATTCTTTAAGTACATTTTGTTGATAATACTTCTGTACTTTTACTTAAGTAATATTTTCAATTCAGACCTTTTACTTGTAAAGGAGTACTTTTGACAACAGTATTTCTACTTTTACTTAAGTATAGAATCTGAGTACTTAATCCACCGCTGATTAAGACCATACTCATCATTTTATTGCCTTAATAATATTAATTTGATGTTGTGTTTCGCTCATATTACAGCATCAGCCACTCGGAAGTACCGCGCAAGCATTTCCAAGACTCCTAACAGCGTTGTTCCTAAGAGTACGGGACGGCGGACCACGCTGCCGGCTCACTGCCCGGACAACAGCCATGTTGGTCTCATGGCTATCCTCTACAATAACATAGGTACGGACTCACAGCAATAGTCTCCTCCGTATTTGTGTTGGGAAAATGTGCAGCTAAATTTTATTAGAATTTCACGCATGTGAAATCAACGTCCAAAAAATGTCTTTAGATTTAGATGTTTTGTTTGTAACACTGACGTGTAGTGTTGCTTCTCTGCAGGTAAAGACTTGGCTCGAGTGTCCATGCCCGCAGCTCTGAACGAGCCTGTTAACCTGCTGCAGAGGCTGTGTGAGGAGCTGGAGTACAGCGAGCTGCTGGACACCGCCAGCAACACATCAGACCCCTACCAGAGGATGGTGAGAGCGTCCAAATCACATGAGAGCTAAATATTTAGAAGATGGATGTTAAAGAACATCAGCACAGCAGATATGTGACGTTCTGTAAAAACTACATACGACACGACAAAGGAGTTGAAATAAAAGCCAATTTATCGAGTTTTCTTGTGAAGGAAATATTCCTATTAATTATTCCTATCCTTTTAAACATCCTTAGCCTCATAGCATAATTAAAAATCATATTTCAATGTGTTATAAACCAAGAAAAACAACATTTTTAGACATTTTTTTTAGGTTTATTAGTATTTTTATTGATATTTTGATAGTACATTCAACAAGATGTGTGAACAATTATGCAAAAAGAAATAGATCCATTATAACTTGTCCAAAAAATAAAAAAAGAAATACTTAGAATTGTGCTTTGACTTATGCATATTTGTCTTACATAAATGTGAACTATATCTATCATACCTTGAAGCAAACATGAAAAATCCCTTTGATTGAATGAAATTACATTTAGTGTCTAGAAAGCTGAAGAAATATGGACTCATACCAGATGAAAATGAATCAGAGAGAACAGCTAAAGCTTGTGGTCAGCTGCTTCTTCTTCTCTGCCAATTTGCTTGTATTAAAACTGCCCAAGTCAAAAGAATGACTGAGGCACATTGTGGTTTTTGGATCCTAATAAGTGATTGGCCAGTGACATAGGCAGAAAGACAGGATCATGCAGCAGTGGTAGGAAAGTAAAGTTCTGCAAATATCTCAATTTGGCCAAGAAATGACATGGGCAATTATGCTATGAGGCTAATGATATTCAAAATCCTGCATCATTTACATCACTTCAGTGTTTTTCTGTTAGATAAGAATATTTTCACATTAAGACTATTGACCAGTGGAATAGTGTGGGTAGGGGATTCAGGCCTTCTCCCTGATCCAGTCTCGGCTGTAGCTTGCATACATGTAAAACCACACGTTGGCCATATACGTATATCATGTCAGTAATTGCTTTCAAATAAAGCACAGGTTTTTGCCCAGGGCAGCAAATAAGTTCGGACCGCCCCTGGTTTTGTGTCACCATGCATGCAAAACTAGGGACAAAGGAAGATATAAATATTTAACCAAATTGTCCACGTTGTCGGTGAATTAAGCGGTGTATGTGGTCTCGTACAGGTTTACATCGCTGCCTTTGCTATCTCTGGCTACTCCACGGCGACGTTCAGAAACCGCTACAAGCCCTTTAACCCGGTGCTGGGGGAGACCTATGAGTGTATCAGAGAGGACCGGGGCTTCCGCCTCATCAGTGAGCAGGTACCAGCAGACAGTTAATCACGTGATATCTCGTCCTTTAAAACTGGGGAAAAGCGATGGGAAATTACAATTAGGTACATTAAGATTAATTACAGAGGGGTTTAATTGAGCAGCTCAGCCACACAGAGCTGCACGAGTCAACACTTAAGTGATTTATTATAATGAGATTGCCACAACTAATCAAGTCATTGAGATTGAATAGAAATGTGTATGTCATTTGTTTTCAAGTGACAGCAATTAAGGGGAAATAATTGTCATTGTAAATGTCATTTCTCAACAAATCAGTTCATTACTTGAACAGTAGCTGAGCAACTGTAGCTGCTAAGTAACATATTGTTTTTGGAAAGTATATTGATGGTAACAATAATATTAACATTCAATTATTTCATTGATATATGGTTATACAAATAATCTGTGTGTGTATTTTTTCAGTATCTTGTAATGTAGATTTTGCAAATTAGCTGTTTTAAGGAAAGTTGCATTTAAGATAAAAGTTAAAGAATCTCAAACACAAAAGTGTTATGGTGAGTAAGATTATTAGAAGCATTTATAACAATATAATAATCATGATATAGCGACTTTTAGTAAGGTCATAAATAAAGGCCCAATATGTAATTATTCTGGATTAAAATGTAAAAAAAACTAAACCTATGTTAAATATTTGGATGAATTATGTACTTTCATTATCCCACAATTACAACTAAAACAATTCAATTAGTCGAATAATCTATGAGGCAATTGACTGAAAATGTATTAATCAGCAACAATTTTGATAATCCAATAGATGTTTTAATTATTTTTAAGCAAATCTTCCAACCATCTGCTGCCTGCTGTTTCTCACATATAAGAATTAGATGTTTTTCTTTGCCTCTACTTTGATAGTAATCTGATTCATAATTGTTTATTCATGAATTTTAAATGAGGGAGTAGGAAAACCCCTTAAAACATAAAGAGTCCTACACATCTAAGTGTGCAGCTATAAAAAGGTCGGTAGAAAAATCACATAAAGGAAAACAACCATCTAATAAAGGATAGTCTTCTTAAGTTTAAATAGTTTGAAAAGTGAGAGAATGGTGTGAGTTTGGTGATTTTTTTCAACCCTATTTTTGTTCAATCAGGTCTGTCACCATCCTCCAATCTCTGCCTGTCATGCAGACTCAGAAAACTTCTCCTTCTGGCAAGGTGGGACTCTCCTTAAACTCTTAAAGTCTTGTTTTTTACACTTAAGTTAATGATATTAAATAGTGTGTCAGTTTCCTGAGTTTAATATCAATAATAATAATACATTTTATTTTAAGCATTTTCCCTAGTACTCAAACACACTTCACAATAAATATACAAGAGAAACTTTACTTTACTTTGATGATGTTTTTTGTCATTTATATCCTGAAACAGACCAGCGATGGAAAAATAAATTCTGGGGGAAGTCACTGGAGATTCTGCCAACAGGGATGGTGAATGTCACTCTTCCAAGGTAAAAAAACAGAGCCTTGATAGATTCTACACATTTCAAACAACTTTTGATATATTTTTGAATAATTTGTTGGATTTATGCTGAAATATATGATTAATCTCAACTTCAGTTTGACTCTTTTTATTATAAAAACCCATCTTTTTTGTCAGAATGTGGTGAAAAATACAATTCAATCAAAAATGCTCAGATATTTTGGAAGCCTTAGAAGGAGATTATCTTTACTGTCTGGATTCACTGTCCCACTTCATGTGAAATAGTGAGAAAAACAATATAGGACAGATGACAAATTACCAATCCTATTAGCTAGATGTAGTAAAATAAACTCATTTTGAATGAGACTTGATTATTTTTTAAATTCATGCAACTTATAACCTGCATCTAGTTGCGTGGAGGTTTCACTGTGTAAAGCCAACATTAGAGTAATCTTGATAATCGTTTATTGATGTATTATTGATTGACTAGTCTTTAATTTGTCTCGTGGTGCCCTTGACCAGGTATGGAGACCACTACGAGTGGAACAAAGTGGTGACGTGCATCCATAACGTCCTCAGTCAGCAGCGCTATCTGGAGCATTATGGAGAGGTCACCATCTGCAACCTCAACAGCAACGTCTGCACCTGCAAGATCACGTTTGTGAAGGTGAGATAAACGTGCTACTTTAAACTCTGAGTTGAAATCGTTCCGCTGATTCGGTTTGCTGTGTTTTCGACTGATAAACGGTTTTATTTTGCTGTTCATAGTCTCGTTACTGGGGTTCTGAAACAAACAAGAACGAGGTGCAGGGCACCGTGCTGGATCAGAGCGGGAGCATCATTCACCGATTCGGAGGCCTGTGGCATGAAGGCATCTTCTGTGACACTCTGCCCACACCCAAATGTGTCTGGAAGCCAAGTGAGTCCAAAACCAGATTTAAGACATTAGTGGGTTTAACTCTTGAATTTGTCCTTGTGGTTTATTGACAGATTGACCCATTTAATCTCACTGGTCATAATTGTGACTGCATGTTTTTCTACTTTTAAATAGATTGGCTTGATTTAAAATCTATTAATGTCACCTGACTAGTATAAAAAGTCACATGACCACATCAGATCTGCTTGTGCCTCTGGAAGAAGATTTTTCCTCAGGCCCCTACACAAATTAGAATTTTCAATTCCATTTCAATCGTATTATACTGTTTTATATTTCTGTTGGATGGCTCCTTATTTTCCTTTGTTGAAGTACATATGCCATTACTTCCTTGTACTTTCTATTTTTTAATATTTATCATAGCAACACAAAACCATAGATTCTAGTGGAATCTGCTAAATAAATAGTTAATAGTGATTATCAGCATATTCTTGTATGAGTCTCTAGATATCTGTGATGATTTTCAATGTTTTGCTGCAGCATTTTTAATAATTATACACTAACAACAATATAACACTATTTCTGCATCAGCATATTTTTAATTTCTATTTAGAAAACGTAGCAAATTGTCACCAGCATTTTATGAGAGGAGATGCAATTATGTAATATAATAACATATATAATAATAATATGTAGATACATATATAAGATCTTTACAATTGGCCGATAGAGGGAAACCAGAACGCTGATGTGGCCCGGGATGAAACTGAGTTTGACGCCTCTGAACTAAACAACAGATGAAAGGCATGAAGTTGTAGTAAAATACATTTATTAAAAATGTAAAGGTACAATTTGGGATTGAATGGGTTAATGAAGTCATATTTTCTTTTTTTTAAGATTTAATATATTTTCTGGCCTTTTTATCTTTGTCTTAGTTGAAAGTCGTTAAGACAGGAAAAGGGAAAAGGTAGTAGAGGAAAGACATGCAGCAAAGCTTTGGCCTGCCAGGGCATGTTTGCCGATATAGTCATGAAATACATTTTTCAAAAACATGTTTTTTTTTATTGATATAACATAATGTCTTGTTTTAGTTTGTGTCACACTGTGTCACAGGTCGATGTAATTACACCGTCTGCTGAGATTCAAACTGATCTACTCTTGACGTAGAAGTTTAAACGGAGGCGTAGCGAGATGATTACCCCTCCTCCTGTCGCCAAAACTACTGATCATCATAAAGCCAAGTGTCACGTTTGTGCCGCAGCTCACCCGAGAGGCTTCTTTCTCATCCCACAGATCCCCAGCCCAAGGATTATCTGCTGTACTATGGCTTCTCCACCTTCGCCATGGAGCTGAATGAACTCCCCTCAGACTTGAAGCCCCTCCTGCCTCCTACAGACAGCCGCCTGCGCCCAGACCAAAGGTCAGCAGTATGTGAACAATGTGAAAATGTACAGAAAAACAAGAAAAAAGCAACATAAGAAGTGAATTTCAAATGATGTCATTAAATGGATTATTTACAGAATGCTGGAGGAGGGGGACGTGGACGGAGCAGACACTAAAAAAGATGAGGTAGAGGAAATTCAGAGGGAGAAAAGAAAAGAGCATGCCAAAAGGGGTGAAGAGCATGTTCCACGTTTTTTCAAGTGAGTTTATTTAAAGATTGAAATAATCTTTCCATCCATTATTTTTCAATTAGTGTGAGTGTGTGAGTGAATGGTGTGTGTGCCCCATGATTGGCTGGCGACCATCTGGGGTGATGAGATGATTTTCCAATTACTTACATATCCAATTATTTTCTCAATTGATTGACTGTTTAGTCATTAAAATAAAGAAACTATGAAAAATGCCACTGTCATTGAACATCCACTGAGTCTTTGATTTGCTAGTTTTGTCTGACCAACAGTTTTAATTCACTCACATATGACAAAGAAAAGCTTTTTGGCTTGAAAAATCCTGTTCACTTTTCTGTCAAACAGCTAAATGATTAATCATTGCAGCTCAACTTCCACTTCTTCATAATTCTATTTATGAAATGATAATAACCAACTAGCTTATCATATCCTGTTTTATCTCTTATATTTATTACAATTAATTATTACAAATTCACAGGACTGATCCATTACTATTTATTAGTAATAAAGACCATAAAGTAAAGATTCTTTTTGGATTTTATTAATAATACTAAATATAAACCTATATGTTTGATTGCATGAATGTGTCCATATAGTCAAAGTACTTTATCAGGTACTTTTCTACTTTATGTTTTTGGTACATTTACCTTTAATTGAATGTTTGCAATTTTATTTCAGATGTTTTATTGAATTTTGAATATAATTTAGTTTTTTTTTAAATATTATTTATTGTTTGTTTTAGCGGTTGAAAGTAAGTACAGTGTATGGTAATGGTCAAATATCCTTCAGGAAGGCAACTAAATTACACATAATTATTGTTTTATATGACTTTGTAACAACATTTAAAATGGTTAAAAACCCATTGGATTCATATGGTGGTGTAGCTGATGTTTCTTCTTTGTTCCAGTTGTTTCTCACCATGTTCCTGCACAAATACCTGAATGAATAACATTTTTTTTTGTTTTTAATTCTTTAGGAAAGCCAAAGATTCCTCTGGACGTGACGTCTGGTTGACCAACGGGACATACTGGAAGCTCAGAGAGGATCCAGGTTTTGCAAATACAGAAAACGTAATTCTGTGGTGAGGACAACGTCAGACAAAACCACCACAGAGAGAGATAAGAAAAAAACTTTGGATATTTGAACAGCATACATGAACCGCTCTGGGACTCGCGAGGCAGGGTGGAGATAGTGCTGATCTCACCGTTTCTGTCCACCCATGACTGGCTCATGGGAACGCTCACCACCTGATGTAGTAGCAGCAGTACCCTGTATGGATTATACTCATTTGCATCAAGAGATGATTTTTTAATGCATTTTATTATTTTTTTTTGTTGTTGTTGACTTTAATCAACATATTTCAATTTTCCATTTCATGTCCTGCGTAGACCAGGACTTGAAATGGAAACCCCCTTTTTATAGCTGTCAAAACTGCATGTGTCTCAGGTTAGAAGAATGTTTGACTGTATGAATGTAGCGTACTCAGGGCTGGATTAAGAGGAAAACAGTCACCCACAAACAAGGGGAGTCAACTGCTTTGTGGTAACTTGATTTATTGCAAATCTATTTGGGAATATGGATCAATAAATCACCTTAAAGGATAATACTAGTGATTTTTTCCATAGTTTTCTTATAGCCAACAGAGCCAAACCAACAATGAACTATATATACTTACAAGTATCATTTGTGTATCCAAATCCTGACTGTTCTAGAGCCCTGTTGTCCAAAAACTATTAAAAACATGTCACTGCTGCACTGGGCAACATGCTCCTTCATCACAAATAGTATAGTCACGTTAGTTCATTTAGAAACATCTTCAAACGCCACTGTTCATGTGTGGGAATGCAGTTTTGTTGAATTTCTTTACCAAAGGGACTAAAAACAGCATTTTTTAAAGAATATAATATATCAGGCTATATGTGGATATACACAAAATACTCGTTAGTAGATCCGTTTATTGTTGGTTCAGCTCTGCACAAGAGAAAATACAGAAAATCACCAGTCATATCCTTTAAAATCAAGTCTGCACATGGCTAACGTACAGTATATTTACAATATCTATATATCAGGGTAATAGATGTGCATTAATACTCATTACATGTGAAATACTCATTACTGAGGAGTGAGTATGATGCTGAAGACGATCATTACCACCTACTTTAAAGGAGGATGAGACAGAACCTCTGGATGACATTTAAGACAGTATCTGTCCAAATACTTCAGACATGTTGTGGTGCAACATCTACAAAAAGCAATATTTTAATGTTTTTTATTGAGGTTTTTTGAATATGTGACTATATAAAAAAATACAAATTAACATTTCAGTAGAGACACACAGCATATTTAAAAGAAGAGAAGAAGATATGTTGGTCGGAATCATGTACTTGTACAGTACATTAAACTGTTGACATCACAGTTGTGTTTTTATTTTGGAGTTGAAATGAATTTATTGTGGCCGTGTTATGTTGATATTTCAAAATGTTTAAATGGGTGATTTAAAAAAAAAAAATTCTCATTAAATTGGACAGATTCAGATTTCGCCTTTAGTTGATTAGCCTTCGGATCAATATAACTGATGACACGTGAAATGAAGAGATTGACCATTTGTAAGATTTAATTTCATGAATAAAAAACAACAGTACAATACACAATTATGCCACCTTTTTAATAAATAACAGTTCTCCCCTTCAAAAAAAAAAAAAAATCTCTTATCTATTTATGCATTGCGGTTTATTTATAAGCTTTTAATGAAGGAGTCAGAGGAGGATTATTGCTCCCTAGACATAAACAGTGCACATGGATCACACACACAAAAAAAAAAATAACATGCTCATAACTTGACCTGCCGGGTTTCCCTCCCTGACTCGTCTCCATATTATACAGTAAACTCTCTGGAAATACAGTTCAGGACACAGCTGAGGGAAACGGGTGCTTGGTGGGGAAATGGAGGTAATAGAGGTTCAACACATAGACTCATTTGGGTTCGTTGGCTGAGGTTGGTTGTGAAAGCTGAGATATCCAGCAGGGGTCGTTCCTGAGGTGTCTGAAAGCATTTTTTTTTTCTGCTGCTGCTATTTGATAGTGTGAAACCTTGCACTGGTGTAGGTGCAGGGTCTCTGACAGGATACCACTATAACAAACCACAGCATGTAAAATAAATAACTGACACAGTCCAAAGGCCAGCAACCACATAAAACTTCTCTCTCGTTGTTTTTCCACTGCCGCCATTAATCCCTAAACTAAACTACTTTTCTGTTAATTGCACTTAAAACGTGAATTGTCCATTGTACCCCTTTGAATCAGGTAAATTAAGAATAAGCACCTTTTTCTCTGACGGAAAAACATTAAACATTAAAAGTACATCTTTTGAAACAAGCGTTTTTTTTTTTTTACCAGCTGATCGTACGATATATCCATTCTGTCTTCAGAAATAAACAATGAAAATTTTAACATTATTTCTTAAAAAAAAAACAAAAAACAAAAATAAAAACAAAAAAAAACCCTTTAGGTATAGGACTGTACTGTTACACAGTTTGTCCTTTTTGCATCAACATCAATGTTAAGACTGTTTTCCCAAGTGCTGCAAAAGAGAGATTTTACATTATGCATCATGTCTGCTTTTGTCTCCAGCTTCCAGTGGCTCCAGTGTTAGTCCCAGTGTTTGTACAGATGCTTGTAAGCTTGTATAAAATCAGCATAGTTCATGAAAGAGTTAAGAATTTGTTAAAGTGAGCCTGCCGCCAAGACAGACCTTGGAGATCAAGAGTTTAAGTCTCACCCATTCAACCCTACCTCTGTTATTTTCTCTGGCTTAGATCACACACTCTATAGAATGTCTGCTCATCTATACTTTTCTGTAGGCTAAACGTAATTCCTCTACACAAAAATTCATTCTGACGACACACAAAGAAGCAGAGTGTGATTCAATGAACCGCGTGCCTGTCAGTTCTGAAATGCATAGTGACAGTATTAAAAAAAACGTTCCGATATGCATGGTACAAGTCTTTATTTTGGAGTTTTTCGGCTAATTCAGCCCACAGTCGTGCATTTCACAATGACCTCCACATATATCTGCTCTATATTATCCACTTTATTGTGTGTCTGTTAAATATGAAGCAAGAGGAAAGAGTCAACTAGCATAGCCAATTAGCACAAATATCATGGAGAAACAGCTAGGTAGAAGTTACAAAATCTGCCTCCTGACACTTTAAAGCTCAGTAATTAAATTGTTATGGCTAGCTTGTTTCCACCTTCCACCCTTACGCTAGGTTAAACTTACTGCTTCCTGGCTCTTGCTAGATTTTTGGCTTTCAGAAATTTAAAGTGATAACAATTCACTTATCTACCTCTCAGCAAGAAAACAATTCAGCAAATTTCATTCCAAAAAATTCACAAAATATTCTTTTAAAAGGTATAGTGTGTAGGGTTAAAAATAAGAATAGTTCCTTTTTTATTACCTTAGATCAAGACATTTTATCTAGGCCTACATGCTGAACAGGTCTCCCTCTATGAAGCCTGTTATGTTGTACCATCATGTTTTTACAGTAACTCAGATGGGACAAAACAAATAATAGCTCTAAAGTTGGTCACCGTTAGTTCTCCTACACACTTGGGGTACTAAATTGGTTGCAATCTGCAACCTCACCACTAGATGGTGTCGGAAACTACACACTGTACCTTTAAGTAGACTGAATAGATCTTTAGTTGTCTGGTTATTCCCACTATAGTAGAGCTGCAAATAATTATTTTTTACTATTGAATATGTTGATTATTTTCTATATTAATTAGTCTAGTCTACAAAATGGCATAAAATGGTAAAAAGATTAAATCGATTATCAAAATAGTTGGCGATTAATTTAATAGTTGGCAACTAATTGACTAATTTTTGCAGTTCCAAATGTAGTAAATATGAAATACTATAGAGCTTTGTACGTACAGTGGATCACTGTATTTCCCAGCTCATTTGAGAAATATTAAAGACTGCAGATTTAGCCTTGTACAAATCTTTAAATAATTTCATTTCTCCCCACAGAACAGACTTAAGTAAGCTAACCCCTCTCTGCGCCGGGTGAGTGTTTGCCTGTCGCCCCCAGTGTTGTCTGAGGCCATTAGCACACCTGGCGAGGAGCGGAGGAGCGGACCTCTGATGAGCGCCGACTGCAACCTCACTCTTCATTTCTGTCACCAGGCAGGAAGCCGGACCTCTGTCAGCCAGTGTCAGTACATGATAGGCCCCGAAGACCAGGGGGGGGGGAATTCAGTGTCTGTCTGGTCACTTTGTGCTTCCTGTTTATCTCAGGTGGAGGGTGACAGTCCCTCGTCTGTTTTCCTACAGGTGTACAGTATGTGTCCATACCGAATGACCCACTTTTTACACGTTCGCTCGGCTCCAACCCTCTTTGGGGAAAACGTGCAGCACTATTGCAAAATTCTAAAGCCACATTATGATAATGACTCATAGCAAACATCGGCTTATCTGAATACTGCAATGTGGTAAACGTGTGATGTACAGTTTGTGTTTTAAGCTGTCACGGTTCACTCAGCCAATACTGTTTTCCTGTGGAATGTCGTTATTAATGAGAGGTGAGATGACGTGAGCATTTTTCACATCGATATCATTGTAGCTGAGGAGCTGGGCTTTTGCAATAGTGATTTTTTTTTCACTCTATTAAGGCTAGCATTCACCAGTAGGCTTCATTCACTGGGTTAAAGCTTCAATCTAATCTGTGTCTGTACATTATCTTTAAATTAAAAAGATAGCGGTAATGCTTTATTTTAAAGGTCCTTACATTTTAGATCATATTCCTTGAACTATTTCGTCATGTAATGGTTAGGTTTTAGGATAATTTACAAAAAAGGGTAGTGCAAATTTGCTACAAATTATAGGAAAAATGTGTAAAAAGAATTGTTTAGTTGCTCAGTACCTGCTCGTTACATTTAAATTCATATGTGTAATTCTTATTTTATAAAAATGATATAGATTATATTCTTAATAATTAAGAACAGGCAGAAACCACTTGTTTCGGTTCAGTTTTGTATGTCAAACAGTGCATTAACATACATTTTCCATAACACTTTATTTTACTTTACTTGCCTAATGATTTACTAAAAGTAGCAGCTGTGTAATTAATAAACTTTAGGATAATTCTTTAAAAGGATGATGTTATTAAGTAGTATATTATACAGTTTTTTAAAAATTAAATATACTAATATACAGTTGGCCACCCAAAACTACACACTGGAAACTATTATTAGCATTTTCTCACTGTTAAATCTGTTTGCAAATTAACATATGAACCAAAATGTATTGACTGCCACCTAAACAACTTAAAACCTTTTTTTTTTCCTTTTTTTCAAAATTTGTACCAAATTTTACCATACTTTTGCAACATGTTAAATTAAACAATTAGCTACAATTTACTAATAAAAATTCCAAGAAACTAACATGATATTATAGGATCTTTAAAATGAAGCATTATAGTCAACAGATATTGAGCTAAAGTAATGGGGCTATTACTTATTCTGTGACACAGTGATGTGTCTATAAACAATATCGGCTCGTTTTTTTCTCCAAAAGTTTGCATCTTTTGCTCCCTGTTTCCCTCTAATGAAACAAGCTGCAAGAAGAAACAAAAAGAAACAAGAAGACACTGCATATTATATTTTAAGACCATTTCTACCAGTCTGCAGAGAATATTCAGGGCCTCAGTTTGAAACAAGTCATAATTATATCATATGTAACATGACAGCGGGAGGCAGCTAAAATGGCTTATTTAGAAAAATTGGTGAAGTGCTGAGGTGCCCAAGCTTTCATTGTCAGACCTTGTCGCTTTTTATTTTGTGGAGCTTTTCTTTTTTTTCTTTTTTTTTTTAAATAAATTAATTGATTTCTTTTTTTTTTTTTTTTTTTTTTTTACAAATGCAGGGCACATAGGATAGGGCATGTTCTCCGGTTTTATTTTGGGCTATAGAAAGTGAACTTTACTTGCCTAGATGATACACTTACAGTGCACCCCTGTTTCATTCAAATTACATTTAATCTGTGTAACACTTGATTTGCAACAGCAAATACATGTTTGCTTTCCTAGAAAAGTAAAGATCTACTGATCAAATGAATGAAAATAACCTCACAACTGTTGGGGGCTACTACATTTGTGAAATGACACGTACTGAAAACCGTAAACAGACGAGATTCACTGTGAGAACCAGACAGAAATCTGGTCAGAGCATCAACTGGGCAGGGGTCAAAGGTCATCAACCAGGAACCGAGTGCGACGGGGGGGGGGAAGGAGTCAAGAAGGTCAGAGACAAGGGCTACCAACTCTTCTCCACATCCAACCACATGTCATCACGTGAGTGAAATTCCACACTTGGGTCAGGTGATAACAACTAAACCATCACTATGACACCTGAGCAACTCCTTCCACTGAAGAGAACCACAAGATGTGGTTGACACCTTGTGTTGAGAATATATACATTTTTTTATTTTATCAAAACTGAACCTGAATATTTGTGTTTTCTAATATAATAGCCTCTCTTTGATGTGTTATTATGGTATAATCAATTCTCATTTCATTGAATTAACCATCTTTTCCAATCATTCCAATCCGGTTGGGACATATAGTTCTAGAATTCAACCATAATATAGTGCAAACAGACATTTTTGATTATGCTCTATGCTGCAAAAATCACCTCAGATCAAAAATTATAGAAACCTCCGAAGCTATTCTATGTTATTTTGCAACTGAGTCAATTTAACGATTGTTCCTTGACACATGTGAGATATGTCGGACTTGCTATTTTCTGCTGCGGTTGCTGATTTACTTACCAGCAGCCTATGCGGGAAAAGTCCTAGCACGGTTTGAGACAGATTAGCGGCCTCACTTCAGAACATGTGCTCGCTAAGCTCTCTTAACCCCCTGACATTACTTGACACTCTGGCCTCTGCGCCGTCGGCCTGCTGCGCCCCCCTGTCGCCACCAGTGGGAGCTGCGTCGGGGCGCCGGGCTCCTCTCGGTATCATCTGATGTGGAAACGAGCATGAGCATAACGTGAGAACGTGTGTGTGAACGGCTGAGGGTGAGGAGGGAGAGACAGGAAAAAGAGTTTGATGCAGAAAAAACAGATCAATCCCTGCAGGCGGCGTCTCTCAGCAAGCAGATATGCAGATCTCACTCTCTCTCTCTCTCTCTCTTTTTTTTTTTTTTTTTTTTTTAAATATCCAGATGTTTAAAAGGCTTAAGTCACAGGTCTGTATGTCTGCTTGGTTGTTTATGTGACTCTAGGCCAGTTGCTGCTGGACCGGTCACATCCACTTTTGGCCTCCTGCTTGACACTTACTTTGACAGTAACTTTGAAACTTCCTCCTGCGCTCATTTGACACTTTGACTTTTAAAGATAGGCTTGCCACACTGTGATGTGAAAGTAGATGAGATCGCACACTCTGTTGTGTGGTTCTGATACTTGTCTGCAGTAAAAAAAAAAAAAAAAAAGAAAAAAGAAAAGAAAGGGAGATCTTTCCAGCCCTTAAATCATGACCTGACCAGACAGACCGTTGTGTCCATGAGGGAGAATCGAGGGGGAAGACACCAGGGAAGAAGAGACTGGCTACGGCGTTTCATGACGCCTTCAGTGGGTGTAATAGCCGTAGTAGTCTGCGTCGCTGTTGCTGTCTTTCTCGCAGACGTCTCCGCCGCGTGGAGGCGGGGAGTTTTCAGTGCTGGACGCGTAGGGCGACACCCGCCTCTTCTTGTTGTCCCCGACGCTGCTCTCGAACAAGCCAGAGTCCGCCGAGTCCGCCGATTTCACCGAGGGCGGCTCGAGCCAGGGCTCCTCCCCCACCACGGTCCCGGCGGTGTCCTTGGCCTTGTCCTGCAGCAGGGGCGGCTGCAGGGACTCGAGCAGGTGCAGCCTGGGATTGCCCGGCGATGTCGAGGAGGATGACGACGAGGAGGACGATACGGGCCTGAAGCAGCCAAGGCTGGAGCCCGGTTTGCTGGGGTGGCTGAGGTACTGCGGGGTGGGCCGGCTGGTGCTCCAGCCCGCTGAGGTGGCTCCTGAAACGGATACGCTGGTAGATGCGAAAGGATGGTCTGGGTAGTAGCTGAGGGGGTGGTGGGCGGACGTCTGCAAGGGGAAAGGTTTGAAGAAGCTGTTTCCAGAGAACTCCCCCTCATAGGAGGAGGCGAAGTCGAGGCGGTTGGGGGCCACGCCCTGCTGAGCGGGCAGGTACCAGCCCCTGTGGGGACCGGGGCTGGACGATGGGTCTTTGTGCTGCTGGCCCATACCGATGGGCTCCCGGCCGTAGAAGCGGCTCTGGGGCAGGGGGCTCATGAACTGCTCGGAGAAGTAGCCCTGGGGGTAGCAGCTCCCCGGCAGCAGCTGCTGGCTCTCCGGCGGGGAGGGGGTGAGGCGATCAGAGTCGGGAGGAGCGTAGAGCCTAGGCAAGACGGTGCGAGAAGAGAGTGTGAGAAGAAGAGGGAAAAAAAGGTGTTATTTCCTGCTTAAAACCTCAAGCTATCTGCCAAAGCATCTAGCAGCCCCTCACACCCTTCCACTGCAGCATGCTCGAGCTGCACGGTAATTGCAACTATTTCAATATTAAAAGAGGGTGATCTGCCTGAACATTTAACCCATTTAATTCCAAATTTGCTACTATAATAGATGCATTTTACTACTTGGAGCTCCCTAACATACAAAAACTTCATGCCCTTTTAGATTTTTTTGTTGGTTTAGTTGTAACAATAATGACCAGTGGGAAATAGCGTAGTAAAAATTCATCCCATTCACACAATACAAATATAAAACAGGATAACAAGAGTAAAATATGGTTAGAATTTACTTTATAACTTTACTTTATAACTTTATTACTATGGTCCAACACAGTGTTTGAATCTACAATAGTACAAACTTATCTCTTTCATTTATAACAAAACAGCAGCAATTTATTAATTTACACCTCTTATGAAAATATACAGGTAGGAGTATAATTCTCAAAATATATCAGCAGTGGACCCTTTAAAGAATATATGTATAAAACATGACAGTTCTATCTGTTAATGAAGGTGTTTATTTGCTACTTTTTCTAGAGGTCTGAGGAAGAATCAGGAAGTAAACTGATCGGGTTATGTGACAGTTCACACTAGTCAGATGACATCAATAGAATTTAAATTAAGCATTAATTAATGTATTTTTTTTTCATTAAAAGTCTAATTTATTGCCCAAACTAAAACACTTTCAGAGCTACCAGACCAAGAATAATAAAAACCAGCTTGACGATTGTAACCGGTGGGATTAAAATGTGTCAAATACATTTTTTTTTTTTTTAAAAGGAGACTCCCTTCTGCGTGGTTTACTCTTTGCAAACACAGTTGTTCTCTAGGTTACTTACGTGTCGTAATTGTCGCGGAAACCTTTAGCGAAGGGGTTATGGTCTATTTTCAGCTGAGTGATCTGTGTAGGGAATAGGAGGAGGGCAATGAGAGAATGCAAGCGACCACGTAAGAGAAACAAGAGAGCAGAAAGAGCGAGGTCACTGACCAATAATTAATGAGGATAACATGCAATGTCTTTTCTTGTTGCTGGAAAGAGTTCATCTACAGAACCTGAGCCTGGCCGCTTCTCATGGCATATACAGTATATCATACAACACAGGAGCGAGTGTGTACCATCTTGGCATATAGCGACTCCTAAACAATGTATTTGAACAGCTGCTAATGCTATACTGTACTGGGGAGGAGTTAGCTGCTATATGCAGGTCAGCTGAGGTGAGGTGACTTTTAGTTGAACTAAGCTACCATATAGCAAGCCATGCTAAGTAAGTTGTAGGAATGCAAATGAGTGTGTATGCATTTTTGATGCATGCATTAACCAAAGATTCTATCTCCACCGTGACATAAATGATTGAACTCTAGACTTAATTAATGCAGCGTTACAGAGGTTATTAGAGGGGCTATTATAGCGTTGTGGCCCCATTGTCCTAGTGTTTAAAAGTCATTTTGAAAGACAGAAGGATTAGAAAAACCGAGCTGGAGTTTGGAGGCATGTTTTTTCACATGGCTTACATCTGCATTCTGATAAGCAGTGACAGCGATGAACTGGGTCTCCAGGAAGATGAAGGTCTGAGCTTTGGATGTGAGGAAAGGATCCTCCGAGCCGTCCTCCTTCACCTCCACGATGTGGAGACGAGGCTGGTACTTATGGAGGGACTGGAGAACGATCATCTAGAGGGGAGAAGCGGGTCAGGACATCCGGGAAGACACGTCGTTTACAGATAATCTAATATCTAATCATAATAATGTGGTCAACTTAGAATCAGAGAAAAACAGGATAAAAAATGATGATGGGTTTTGTTATTTCAGACCATAAATCGGACGTAAAGATAGAAATATTACAGCAAACCAAGGGAAAAAACACAGAGTACAGAGAGCAGGAAAAAGTACTGTACCTGTGCCACATTGTTGGTGCTGCCTTTGTTGTTGGTGAGTTTGAGTTTGCTGAAGGAAATTTCTTGTCTCATCCAGTGAGCCCCAGTGTTGGGAGAGTCAGGGTGCATGTACATCCTGTTCCCTGCAGGTATTAAAGCAAATCATAAAAGCTGTGAATTCATCACTTTGCAGTTGACATTTTGTCAAGTGCTAAAATATGTCCTTTCACATAAAAAACACACAAAAAACAGTAGTATTTATTGTTGTGGTCGCTTAAACTAAATTTTACTTTCTTAATAATAAGATTATAATAAGATTAATGACTCTTTTCCTATATATATATTATTATATATATTATACATAATGGAAACTAGCTGTTTGTCTTCAATACATGTTAAAGGTTAAAGGTAATAGAATAACTGTCCCATGTTTTAACATTCACAGCTCGTTTGTGCTTCCTTGACGTTGTGATGTCACGCAGTAGCGTGCTGCTATACACGTTCCCAGCATGGGCCACCTGCCCCCACTTTTTTTTTTTTCAGTCTTTCAAGTGAAAATCAGTCAATCAGAAGAGAGGCTCATGAGTATTTATGAGAGACCAAAAACGAACTGTGTTCTCTGAAGCTCCAGCGAGGTACTTGAGAGGGAAAAATGAGTGGGATTTTTGCACTTTAAGTTGCAAATATATCATGTTAGGGATATAAAACCTCAAATAAAACCCAGAAAAGTGCATCATATGGGACCTTTAAGATAAGTAATGACTGTTTTCGACACAATTGAAACCATGATGGAGGTTAGTGTCTACCCTTGTACACTAGTTGATCTTTGAAGATCTGATCAAATCTCTGACCTTGTGTTACTGAGACTGATTGATCTTGTTATCTCCACTCGAGTTAGCTTATCGCAGTTTTTCAATTTCACAAACCGACTTTGAACTTATTCTTTGACTTAAGTTCGGCCAATGCAGTGGGAAGATTTCTGTTGCTCATTTGAACCATCTTAAAATGAATTACGCTGTATGATCCCTGATTTGAATGTTACTACCCGTGTCAATGAATTTCGCTGCTGAGACCAAATTATTTTGTAGATGAAGAAAAAAAATAACCTTCTGAATGCCCCTCTTCTTTCAATTAACTATTTCTATCTTTGATTCAGGTTAACAAGTAGCACAACAAGGTGTAAATACTGCCTTTTTCCTAACAAAAACATATATTTGTATGGCGAATGTCAATTTAATGTTGACAAGGACAATATTGTATTCATCCCTTCTACAATTGGTGCACTCTTATTGCAGGCTACAATCTCTGCGCCGTGATTTTTCACAGTGTTACCACAATGACCCCGTAACCTTAAATGAGCACACCACATTACTGCGCTATTAAATATAATTGAGAACAATTGTTTCACCACAATTTCCACAAGTAACACATCTGCAGGCATCTTTCCATAACATCTGACAGATGTGTGACAACACCTTGCAGTCTCTCATTTATATAAGTGTGGTTAGTCTATCATCAATCTCTCACACAATGTCGTTTGGGCTGACTTGCTTTTGTTTTACTCTTTTTTTTTCTTTCTGAGGTGTGAACAGGAAGAAATAATGAATGAGTGATTCAAGGAAGGCTGTGCAAGGAGTGAGAGACATGGATGGAAACAGAAGTAAAAAAAAAAGAAATTTCTATCCTTATTTCCAGTTTCCTCCATGAGGAACATGGAAATAAGGATATAAATGTGACCTCAAGTCAAATATTTTTCTTCAAGAATCCAATCAACTCCTGAAAAATTAAGGAAAAATAGACTGAAATGAATCAGACAATTTGGATTGTATCCAAAATGTAGCCATTGACAGGATGTGTTTAATACTCATTCAAGATTTTCACAAATATCCCATTTTAGTCTTTATGAAAAAGGCTTTAAGGAAGGTGGTAAAATATATTTAATCCTAGTTTCCACCACTAAATGTATTACAGCATACGGAACCAAACTGTATGAAGCAACCATTTACCCCTAGGCTGCTATCAGGTTATTAGAGCTGAAACAAATAGTTGAATAATCAATTCTTTTTAGTGATTTTCAAGCAAAAAAAAAAATACTCTGTTCTTGTTACCGTATTTAAAATTTCTCTTTAGAGGATTTGCTGCTTTTTTTTTTAATTTTATACAAATTGAACATTATTTGGTTTTGAACTCTTGACATTTTTAAATTTGATTAAAATAATAATAAAATAAATAATAAAAAAAACACCAAAAAAAGCACAATCAATAAAGATTCTCAAATTGTCACTTGCAGCACTATGCTGGTTCAAGTTAGTTAAACAACTCTCTACAACTATTTTAATGAACTGCGTTTTTATTGCTGTTGAAGCTAATTCATTATAATTTCTTCTCACCTTTCTTATCTGACTCCTACAGACATAGATACACAATCTCTCCTTCCTGTTTTTGTATAACTTAATGTTTCTGCTATAAGATAAAAGCTGATATAGGCCTATAAGATGAAGTTGAAAAGTCATGAACATTAGTAAACAAATATCTACGTCTTTTAAACACAAACCAGTACATTTGAACTGTAGCTCACCGAGTACTGAAGGAATCACATTCTGCAGAATGTTCCATAAAGATGCAGAACAGCAATATCAAAATGTCCACAAAACCTCAAGACTCCGGCTACAGGTGCATCATGATGCACATCTTGGTTTCCCTACTGTGTGTGTGGGTGTGTATGTGTGTGTGTGTGTGTGTGTGTGTCTAGGTTTGCAACAATATTACAACAATATAAGAAACCATTTCCTCAAGTTCTTCCATGCTACGTGCGCTAAAGCTCAAGACCCAGCTTATTGGTTTTCCAGCCTTATATACATTAGCCGTTAGTCTTTGATCATCTGCCTAGAGTCAGAATTTGCTTTTGGAAGCCAGGATGCCAGGATAAACTATAGGTTTGTTGAAAAGAAATGATAATGTTTGTTTGAAGTTATGAACTGAGAAACAATCTGAGCAACTCCGTATGTTAACAGCTCCAAATATTAGAAAGAGGTGACTGAAAAACTAAATTACTACAGGAACAAGAGAGGGGTCAAACAAGTAGGAAGCTGTTTTTTGTAATTATAGCTGCAACAATAAGCTATTTTGATAATTGAGTAATTGTAAAGTATAATTGTTAGAATTCCTTGACAAACATGAATATTTCTATAGTCTTCTATGATAGTAAACTGAATATCTTTGGGTTGTGGACTGTAGGTTGAATCGATTATTTAAAAAATTAATTGAGATATTGATCAATAATCCAAATAATTGATACATTTTCACTCTCTAATCTTTCTCTACTGAATCTTTTACCACAAAAATCATTTTGTTATTAGTAGGACACAAATTGCATCAGTATTTTCAGTCATATTCTGTATGTGACCCAGTGTGTCGCTTGTGTTTTATATTTAAATGATGTTCTCTTATCATGGGAATATTTATAATAGCCAAAAACACAATAGAAAGGAACAGAAAATGAAATCCATTGCAGCACTTTACTTTTTTTTTTTTCATGTGTCATGGTTTGAATCGTACCTGGCATGTTACCCTCGGCTTTCCCACACTGGACCCACTTGCCGCCTTGGTACCTCCAGTGGTGTTGATCGGCCAAAACCACGTCCACGTAGACATTATAGTGCGTGGAAGGGTCCAGAACACTGATGTTGAAGCTCAGAAAGGGGAACATCCTCCTAGATAAAATAAATATAGATATGTATGTATATAATACATACTTAAATACATTTTGGATCTATATATACTGTTGATATGCAAAGACAAATGCAATATATATATGTGTGTGTGGGTGTGCGTGTGTGTGTAGCTGAAATTTACATTCAATGTAGACGCCTTGATGTTTCAACAAAACATGTTACATTCTAACAAGAACACATAGACACAATTTAAGCAGAAAGAACCAACAGAAAATCTAATATATTGTATTTTAGAGCATAGAAAACGCATGTACATTTGAGATTGTGCAGCATTTTACCAGCACAAATTATTAATGATCACACCCTTCCCCCAACCAACTACACGTTTCTAAGCAAACTTCTATTTTAAAGTAATTTATGCATGAAATGCCAAAAGAGCAAAAAAAATATGAAAGAAGTGGAGTGTATGAGAAGTTAAATAATTTCTATTTAACTTTAAAGGCGGCATGTTAGTAAAAGAGGGAGGCGGCTGGCTTTGCTTCACCAGCTCAATCAGAATACTACTGGACGTGAGGTTGCAGGGGGATGGCTGACATATGTGGGGTGAGTGAAGGTGAATTTTTAATGTTGCACTTAATAAAAGATGTCTCAGAGGCTGCCCCTGATTGCCGGGGCTTTGCATGTATGAACTTATTTTGATCCGAGGAGGCTTCGGTGAGTCGAGGTTACAGGAAGGTCAGGGTGTCCCTGGGCACCACGGCCCGGGGGAGGAAAGAGCAGCGTGGTTGGTGTTAAACCGAGAGAAAAAGTACAAATGTAAAACATATATACACCAGACAAAACAGACATGTCTCCTCATATTTTACAATGGCTTATTCGTGTATACACGAGTGTGTTTAGCGCTAAGAAAATCAAAGTGAATCTACAGAACAAGCAAAAAAGCAGTGAACTGACTGATTTGGTCCCATAAGAGATAGGAAACAGCATCAGGTTGCATCTCTTTCCAAGTGAAAGCAAAAGATTTTAATTTTGCAAAATAAATGTATGATTTTACTCTTGTTTTTGTATATTAATACGATGCTACAGCCAACAGCTTAGTTTAATGTAGCGAGTGGATGCAGGGTGAAAAACATCTGCCCACCAGCGTTCAGTTCTTCTTTCCTACTGTATGTTATATCATATAATAGCAAATAAGCTGTAAGGATATACGAGACCGGTATATAAAAGACATGAGCTTTGTCCAATAAATCCTTCTGGGCATGTGATTTATCTGCAGATGTCCCATGGAAATAGAAGTCCGGGCCCTATTTAGACACCGAAACGCAACTGTAATTGCTGGTTTCCATTGGCACAAGTGTCAATTTCAGTGCAGCTCCCGCACTGTGTAAATAGAAAATGCAGTTCTGCTTATTCATGCGCCAGCGGATGTGTTTTGCAGGCATAGTCTAGCACATAAACAGCGCAAAAAGGTAACTCGAGGAAAGTTTAACGCATTAAGAGAAACATGGCCAAGAAATGAGAACCAATGTGAAAAAAGGAGTTTTGTGTATGTAACAAGAGGAGAGAAATCACTGGAGCACTTGACAGTTTTTTTTAAGGTGCATCTGGATTAAGTCAAAATTTACTGAGATACCAATGACTTTTTTTCCAAAGTAATATAAAACTGTCCAGTGATCCCTCATTGGAGTCACTGGACAGTGGCCCTAAATATTGTACAATTCTTATAATTGTTTATCATTTATTTAAATGTACAATCTGAGCAGTTATTGGCCATTTATCCAAAAAATATTTTTTGGGGTCATGGGTCATGACACGTTGGCCAACTAGCAGTGCACCAGGTGCAAGTTCAACCTGGCTTTTCAAAGGGATGGGAGATGACATTCTGTAAGTCTGTATTAATCTCCAAAATTTCTACCTGCACCATGCTGTCTCCTTTGCAGCATGTGTCTCTTGCAAAGCTAAATTGACACAGAAAATATTGCAGTTGAATGCTTTATTTGGTAAAACGATGCTTTGAAGTTAGGACATGATTATGTTTTTTTTTTCAGGGAATTTAGACTTAAAACAGACTGCTGTGCCAGGCTGTCTCACAAATCTCTTAATGGGGAGATGCACTCCTCCAGTTGTGGAGGATCACTGTCTATTACTGTGATTCACGCATCACCAAGAGTCTGATTTACATAGATATTTTCAACACACAAACAATAGTACTCGTTCACATCAGTGGGTGCTAAGACCTTTTAAAGACCATCTAAATAAAGCCATGTCCTGTTGGTTCAATCCATACAAAAAGCCCCCAAGATGGCTGCCCCGGCTGTAAACAGTAGTAGAAGCACACGTCACTAAGATGTTAATTTTGGACAAAGTCAGGTTTTTTCTGTTTTCAGGGTTTACACTAAATTAAGGTAAACTGAGATAAACTAAGCTAAAGTAAGCTAAGCTAACTGGCTAACTGGCTGTAGCTTCAACACAGACATGAGAGCAGTACAGCTTAGATCTTCTCATCCAAGTCATAAAAAAAGTGAATACGCACATTCATGCTGCATCCTGGGTCTATACGAGATCAGGATAGTGTAGTTGCGGTTAATAAATCAGAGCAACAGATTTGACATTTTGCCCAGCTGTTTTGTTTCTCACTGGCTAACAGCATCTGAGGCTATGGAGCATCCGTAGTAAGGGAGAGGAAACCGTCCGTCCGTTCATCCCATTTGTGTTAATCAAGACTTTATAATACTCATCCTGCCTGGAGAAAGTGTTGAAATCAAGATCAAGAATCAGATTTCAAAAGCAGAATGAGGGATTTGCGCAGAAAGGTTTTGTTTCAGCCTTAATCAGTTGAATGTGAAAGTGTTTTGCGTGAACGAGTCATTTCAGAATCTACAGCCTGACTAAGCTCTAACAGGTGTGATTTAAAATTAATCATTTAAAAGTCCAAAGACTGCACAAAGACAAGCTCTATTTCTTTTCTATATAATTTTCATGAGATAAGCTCATTGCTGTAGATACACCAATGCTGTGCATTTGGGTTAAAGGGTTAGGGTTAAAGATATGACAATGACTCAGCTGTCAGACATAAAGCATGCCAAGAAAAGATAACCATACATATTGGCAGCGTTACAAAAAAAAAAAAAAAACAACAAAAAAATGTTTATCTTCTCTGTCTGGAAACCCAGTTCAAATTCAGTGTGTCCTCCTTGAAGCATTTTGGTCATTTTGTGCTATAAAAACAAGTGCATGCGTTTATCGATACAGCAAAAGTAACAGTTGTATGCCCGTAACCAGCTTTGAAAGTGTATTCCACTACAGATTCTTAAAGCATGCTTTAAAAGTAATCCGTAAAATATTCCATTCAATTACTAAAGTTAAGTAATCTATGTAAATACTTCAGATTACTTTTGGAATTCTTCTAAATTGTCTTGTTGAGCCAAGTTGTCTGGGTCACTCTGATTGTCGTTATCACTTTTTTTTATTTTAGTAGGAATGTGTTCAGAATAAATGTTATATATTTTGTGAAAATGTGCCAAGTATATCAATTTTTTATCAAAAAATAATCAGTCTGCTATAGGCAGCCTGGCTCATACAAAACTTCCCTTATGAGAACACACAATTTAAAACAGGCTTTGTTTGAAGGGTCTGAGTCTCATATGACTTTTATAACAAATAAAAAATAAATAAGTAAACCCTTTAAGTAATCATTTATAAAAATAGCAACTATTCTCAGAATACCATCAATTTAGACTGTTAGTGGAACACAGTTACTCATATTTTTGTATATTAAATAGGTAACTTGTTTAGTTACTGATGTTACTACTCAGCCCTGTTTATAACACAATTAAATGTCAAATGTTTTATCACAAATCGCTTGTTATTAGAATGGATTAATTTGTGTTTATTTCTATTGTATAAGACATAATTGTACACGATACTGATCAAAATGTATCGTGTGTAGTTCCTGATTTGAATTTTGCTATTACCCGGACTATTTTATTCTGCAACAATTCTTCTATGGATATACACTTTTTACTGCACTGAGAAAGAAATATTTGAACCAAATTTATTGAATTCTTTCAAATGGAAAACCTAAATGAATTAAGTTCATTGAAAGCAAATTTATAAGTTGGAGTTACTTAAATTTATTTATTTAATTTAATTAATTTAGGTGAATGAAACAATTGAAGCAATTCAATTAAAATGCTTATTTTTTAAACGTAAATGTAAAGAGTTGTTCTTTAATATATATACTGCACTAATACGTACCAATAGTTTAAATGAAAATTAACATGATTTTCTTGATTTTCTGTAATTCATACCAGTCATAATGTCGGCCTTCTATGTTAAATGTCATTAATGGTTCAAAAAGTGAAGTGAGCATGTAAAACTGCTGCATTAAAATCAATAACCAGAGCTTCATCCTGCTCAGACGCTTCATTTACTATATGTTATATCTACTTCTCCATAAAACTCACTATATTTTTCACACATGCTCCATCTTCCATGGGCCGTTAGCTTTGCCCGTTCACATATTTTGGGTCAGATTTCAGTTTGAATGTGAGGATGTGTTTGAGTTTATATTTCGTGTAAAATACACTTATACTAAAGGGTCAGTATATGATATATAATGAATGTTTTTTCTGTCTTTCTTTCTCTTACTTTAAAGCATTCAAAGATACTTCAGTAGAGCTCCAGAATTTTAATTTAAACCTGGAAATTCGCATGATACATCCACCCTGATAGGCCTACCACGCTCTTAGATTGACTGAAAATTCATTTTTTACATTTTTTTTCTGAAAGTATACTATGCACGATCAAATATATTCTTCATGCTTATGAACTGAGCACACACGCTCTCTTCTTACCCTCCAGTGGTAACACAAAACCTGCCTTGAGGGGTCCCAGTTGGGTCTTTCTGGCTACATGGTGAGTCCAGTTTAACAATCAATCATTGGTTCTTGGTGAAACACAATCATGGCAGCAGCTCTTTAGTGGCTCCCAAAGAACAGGTGAAAGGGCTTTTCTTCCACTTGCAGCATTTTAATACAAGTGAAAACAGAAAGTAGAGCTGTTGAGCAAACGAACGCACTGAACCACCTACGTACACTGCGCAGGAGTAATCTAGAAAGTAGTTATCGTTTTTGCTCCGTCGATATTGACGATTCGTCTATACTGGAGCCTTTTTATGGGAAATCAGAACTTGCCAGTGGGGGGGAAGAAGAGGGGGAGAAGGGAGGGGGGTTAACCATAGAAAACACAACACAGAGGGAGGAAAGCACAAGTGTGCATGTGGAGTGCATGTACTGTTGGTGTGGTGACACTGTGTGGTAAAAAAAAGGGGTAAATCTACAGTAGTTCTGCTGCTTTCTGCCGACAGTTTGACACATGCAGGATTCTTTTTTTTTCATCATTATGAGGCAGCGATAACCACAAGACAAACAGTTCTGTCGCATTTTTTCTTGCCGTTTTAGCAAATGTGATTTTAAACGCAAAAACAACTTGGAGTCAAACCTGCAGCCACCAGACCAGACTCTCTACCGGTGTTGCTGCTCTCTGATTAACTGGAAACTTGAGAGTAATAACAAATGATCCAGGTTTATACGCACATGAATACTCATAGCTGTAGACTGAATACCATAGAAACAGTGCGGTGAACCAGCCAGTAATACAGAGACAGTAACGGAGGTGGTGACATTTAAGAAAAAAAAAAAAAAATCAACAATCAAAATAAACTGTGTGGATGTTGGGGAGAGGAGGAAGGGGGGGTGGACGGGTCTGTGTAGACACTGGGTGCAGGAGGGGAAGCCGTTGAGGGGGGTGAGGAAGAGGGGTCTGAGGTTAGAGAAAGGGAAAAAGGAAAGAGCAGAAGGAGGGAAGGGTGGGAGGAGGGAGGGGTCGTCCTTAGGATGCAGGGGCGGAAGACTGAGAGGAGAGGAACCTCTCGTTTCACCGGGGGAGTGGGACTTTTTCTACATCAGCGCTGGGCTGATTCATCTGGACGTCTGGGAGCTCAGGTCCAGGTTTTTTTTGTCACACGTGGCGCACGTTTGACCGTCTGTGACGAAAAAAACCCCCAAAAAAACAAAACAAAAAAAAACAGTGTACAGCTGCTGCCGGACACAAGCACTCCTTAACACGGAATAATCCCTGCTTCTGTATTGACTTATTGCAGAGGAATTCATCCACTAGAGATGTCATCTGCATAATGTCATCTGATCCTGTTGCACCATAAGATTGATTCCATGCTTCACGCCTCAGCTGATTTTATATATATATATATATATATATATATATATATATATATTATTGCCAACGAATCTGTATTAGAAATCAAGTCAGTCTCTGTCTATGTATTGGCTAGTGGAAAATAAATGTTTGAAAATGCTCAGTCACTTCTTGTATATTTTAGCAAACTGGAAGAAATAGTACTGCAAAATAGTAATACATCGATGCGCTTGTTTTATAGTTTTTGTACAAAAATAAAGATGTAAGATATATCAGACGATGGAAGAACATAACACGCATTTTCAAAGTATAAACACTTCATTGTTAGTTTTGCCGTTTCTTGACAATAATCCTACAGGCAAGAAGGAATTCATAGTTTATATAATGAATCAAGCACAACTCAGCAGCATATTTTAACCCACTGTTTTTTATTAACTCTAATATTAATATTGGGAAACGCCAATGAAAAATAATACCTTGAAGCTAGGGAGTTGCAGGCCTGTGGCTTAGAAACATGGTGGGTTTCACCACTCATTTATTAGAAGAGGTTATTTATACGGTAAGAGGAAGCGATCTGAAAATATTGGCACTAGATGTTTCTGCGAAGAGCTGCAAATGCACACATAAACAGCTGAACAGGAAGTGACAAGTCATAGTGTCAGAACCTTGAAATAGTCGCACTTCTGCTTTCAGAAAGAGAGGAGGAGAGAGAAAGACAATTAATATACGCAAGACTTCCGAATATTCCTAAAACAGCACCTTACAGCGATGTCTTTTTTATCATGAACACAGTTATTGACATTTTTAACATTGCTTCATAATCCTGTATTAAAATGTCGCCCACGCTAATTTCCTATGGTGCTGTGACATATACCTACTTCTTCATCACTGTGTATGAACATTTTTCAAGACTTACTTGAGCCATTTAAAAACGTTTAAAACAAAAAATATGTTTGTTTTTTTTACATTATGGACTGTTTGTGATTTTATGGAATAGATATCATAATAAAGTGCAAATGTCACTTTTTTCCACAACTGGAGACACAAAATTGCTCTTATTATGATAATTGTGCTCTTCTTATATGGCAGTTCTGCTTTTACTTTACTCATACTATTGTTATATATATGTGTGTGTGTGTGTGTGTGTGTATGTGTGTGTGTGTGTAATGATAATTTCCTCTTTGAAAAATCTACCATCCACCATGGTGTAGACTCAGTGGACCAGAGAGAGCAGATGAGCATGATTCCTGTCGTTAAGTCCTGCATTATTTCCTTGAAACATGTTTTTCTATGGTAAAAAGTTAGTCAGTTGATTATCTCCTTCTGAGATCACAATGGCACTGGCGAAACACCACTTTGCGTGAGTTAAAATTAGCATGTCAATCTTCTAATAAACGAAAAAAGAAAGAAAAAAAGGGGTTTCCTGGAAACCGCTGAATGGAAAAGTGACTCATTTCCCAACCAAAGAACACATCAGGTGTGTACGAGGGCTCCACTTTTTGGTCAAAATGAATGAAGTAAAAAAAAAAAAAAAAAGTTTTACTTTCTCTTTTTCTTTTCAGTTTGAGTCGCTTGATTTTTTAAAACTTTATCAGAAAACCCTTTTTTGAAAATTTATCATTTTACACATAAAAAACTGTTTTTTTTCTGCTACATTCATTCCTTTGACCTCTTGATAATACCGTGTTTTTTTTTTTTTACCATGACATCCTGCCATGTGCCGCCTTGACAAACTTTGACTTAAACGCGGGCCCGAGCAAGGATCTGAAATGACCTCAACTATAGTGTAGTGATCTGAATTTAGCTCATGAGAGGTGGATATGAATGCCCCCCTCCCCTCCACCCCCCACACCCCTCCTCCTTTGCTACAGGCCATAAAAATATCTCTAGATTTCAAAGCCCAGGTGTGGTACAACTTCTGAGAGATCTGTCAGGCTGTACACCCAGCGTCTACCAGCACAGAGTGCAGGCTGAAGAAAGCAGAGAGAGAGAGAGAGAGAAAAAAAAGTCTTTTACTTCCTGAACTTCAAAGGTGCCTCTCTCCCTCTCAGCATGGCCATCTAAAGGCTCCGTGGTGTTTGACCCTCTCTGCTTTTCTCTAGAGTTTCTCTCACTCTTTCTCCTAGATGCGGGTTTTTTTTTTTTTTTTTGATTAACATTGCAGACCCCTCAGACTGCTTCATAAAAATCACTATGAAATTATTATGAGAGGCCAAACCCGAGATAAAAATGGAAAGATATTGCCTCTAATAATAATAAAATAATTAAAAAAAAAAACTTTTTTGTAGTACTTTTCTACTTCTCGACTCCACTATCAGCTGTTTTTCTTTTTGCCATGTTATTTGGCACCATGGTTACTTGTTGTGTTGGAAACTTGTGTGGAAGCATGTGCATGTCGAGAAGGGAGATAAGATAAAAGACTGTTATTTTAATTGGCAGGGATAGAAATTTTGGCGTCTTTGAGATTTACTGTTTTTTTTGCACAACCATGGAAAATTTACTTTTTTTTTTTTGGACGTGACACTTGTGTGTCCATGTTACTGAGGATAGAACACAAGACACGTTTTTGTGCAGAAAAAGGGGAACAGGGTTTGTATGTTTTCCCTGCAGTTCTTGCCCTGCTCTGAGGGCACACACACACACACACACACACACACACACACACACACACACACACACACACACACACACACACACACACACACACACACACACACACACACACAGTAAGAAATAATGACCTAACTGAAACTTTCTCTGCTTCTCGCTCTAAAATTTCAAACAAACATGCGATAATGGGAATTTTTTACGAGTTTCTTGCATATGCAGTGTATTTTTTTTTTTTTTTTTTGCTGAAGTTGAATTGGAAAAGAAGTAATCTCAAGAGACTGGTACTTCAAAGAAGCATTTCTGATTTCTTTTTTTTTTTTTATGAACTTTAGCTGCACTCTAAATAGCTCTGAGAGCAGGTGCACCTACAGTGTAAAGAAACCATGCAGATCAAAAGGGGGATATTTTGCAGGACTATAAACATGCAGCATGGAAATTGAAAATCTTGTTCCAGTACTGTTAAAAACTAGCCTACAAAAAAGAACAAAAAATTGTAAAACTAAATAAATGAATAAATAAAAAAGGAAATATCAGAACAAAGCATCATGAGGTTACTTTTAATTAGAATATTTACTCAAGTCACTTTCATTAAAAAAAAAAAAGTGAGGCTTTAAGCTGACAGGCCGAGTCAAAATCATTGGAAATATCAGTGTCCTATTATGTGACAGCGCACTTGTTTTCTGTGCACAGATCCGAGCACATGAGAAACCTGAGGCTTGAAACCTTCTGTCAAACACAAGTGTGGCATATTAGTGAATTAATCCCCATCGACGTGGCTGCATCTTAATGCTCGGTGACCCATCATAAGGGCCCGGCAGCGCCGTCTCTTCCCCTCTCAGGTCAGGGAGCTCAAACCTGCCCCAGAGAATGATTTTTCACCAAAAAATAAAAACAAGTCTTTGGTATTCTCCTCAATTTGAGTATTTTAAAGGTAGCATTATCGTAAAAGCAACTCACGTTTCTTCACCTCTGCTTTTATCCTCTCAGTGTGAGCTGATTGATTTATTTGTCTGTGTTCCAAATTCAGTTCAATTGCAGTATATACTGCTCCCAGTGGGTTGCTGCTAATAATATGCACTTTATTTTAGTACAAAAAGGAGTGAACCTTAATTGATTTACCTGCTTTTTTGCCTTTTTTTTAAACACACCTGCTGTGTTAAAGTGAAGGGTGAACCCTTGAGGTCAAGCAGAGGTGTCAAAACGCTTTCCGGCAACAGACTTCATCATTTCTCTGAATTTTTTTTTTTTTTATTATAGATTTGGTCAATTTTCTAAAGAAAAAGTGTAACTTAGAGATAAACTAAATACTTTTTTTTATTATTATTTTTTTTTTTATAGTTTATCCTCACATGCATTGGTGACAATTTAATCTTTATATTGTTGTTGACGCGTCTTACTTGCGCGAAATTTAAAACAAATAATGAAAAGTGGACTATACTGTGCTTAATATTGTCATTATTCTAAAAACCCAAAGTTGTCACAACTTTATCACCTGACCAGTGATGCGAAGGCAAACGGGAGCTTATAGAAGAGTAATCTATTAGTTGACCATAGCACAGCAAGGCTGTGAAGTGTAATTCATTCTCAGAAAACCTGGTTCTTTGACTTAAAATGTGTGGCAAGTTGCTCTGATGTGGTTTGCGTAAAGTAGAAAATGCGTAAAAAAACTAGGACCGCGGTGCGTAATTTGCTGTTTAATTAACCCCAAATCGATAGACTTTATCTTTCGACACTTACCTCCCCTGTTTGGTTATGATCATCTCGGTTTGGAACTTGTGGAACTTGGCCCACAGCGGGTAGTTATTGAGCAGAGCCTGCGTCTTCCCGCACACCTGTAGCCCAGGTAACGGATAGAGAGGCGGCCGCTGGTAGCCGTGCTGAAAGCTCGCCGGGTAATTCTCCGGTGAAGGCGGGTACACGTCTTTAGCGGCGGTGAAGCCGTCTCCCGCCGTCGGGATGTAACCTTGCGCGGCTCCGCTCCTCGGCGGCGACCGCACGCCGCCGCCGTACGGGCAGCCGCCGCCGAGGCTTTGCGCGTAAAACCTGGCGGGCTGCGCGCCGTACCCGCCGCCGCCGCCGCCAACGACGGTCTGCTCCGTGTGGTACGGCAGCGCCAGGGAGTCCTGTCCGCTCTGCGCCGGGTCCGCGTAGTAAAACCTCGCGTCCTGAATCCCCATTTTGAACTCGGCGTGATCCTTGGCGCCGCCGCCGGTTCCGCCGACGACGCGGTGGTGGTGGTGGTGGTGGAGTTGGTGACCGGAGATGTCGGAGCTCTTCCCGAAAGTTTGCGTTTCAGTCCCATTCAACATGCTGAGGTAGAGGTTGCCACCTATGCCGCCCATTTGCAGCCCGGCTCCCGGTCCGTGCGTAATGTCATAAGTCTCCGCTTTCACGTCCAGCTGAACAGGAGCATGTACAAAAAGAAAAGCACCAAAAACACAGCGTGGACTTTATCCTCGTCTACGACTTTAATCGTTTAGTTTCTCGCAGACATAACTTTAAATGTCTTCAGAGGCTATGAATCAAATATTATTAACATATCTCTCCTCACGCGGACTCATTAGACTATTTATCTGAACTTTTTTTTATTAGCTACCCGGGTAGGTGATTGTCTTTTTTTATTTATTGTTTTGTTTTTTTTTTCCTTTTTTTTTCTTTTGACGTGTGGAGTAGCGACCAAGTGGCTCGAACACACGCTCGGTTTTCTAACCTATGATATATAGTTTAGTAAGTGGTCATATTTTGGAGGTGTGTCTGATGCAGTGACAGGACGTGATAGGCTCCAGATATGAAAAAGAGCCACCCCCATCTCGACTGAACACTAATCACACACACACACACACACACACACACACACACACACACACACACACACACACACACACACACACACACACACACACACACACACACACTGCCCTTTGGGAAAAAAAAGGTTCGCTGTAATTGTTTGTTTTTTTAAATTATATTTGTAATAATTTAATAATATTGAGAATTAGGAATATTTCTAAAAATCTGTAAACGGGATTAAAATGAGAAATAAATAGCACAAGTGTCCCTGGTGGAACTATTTTATGCATTTTCGTTTGGGGCTGATCTGAGCACTATATTTATAATTGATGTAATTCATGTTTCATTTGATGCAGTCTGTAAAGTGATCTTCACAACACAAGAACATAATTAACATAACACGACTAACATAATTAATTAGTAATAATTTTATTTGACAAATTACATAAAATCATTTTTTATTAACAAATAAGTATTTTTTTTACACATAATGCAGAGAGAAGTCAGTTGAGGAGAAAGAAAATCAATCACTCAAATTAAACTTCTTTAAATACTGATCTGAAGGATGAATGAACTCCTGATCGGACAATTTATTAAATCCCATGCGCGAAATGTTAATTGGCGAAATGAATTTAACATCAAACTAAATAATATTTGGCAGGTTTACAGCTAAATTATCGACTATTTAGCGTTAACTCTTTGTGTGAGAGGAAAACCGCTTTCAGTTGTTGGCGTCATCAACCATGTTTTCATTTTCTATTTAAGTCACTGAAACTTTTGGAAGATTTCGTTTTTTTAGGTAATAACCACTTCTTATGTGAAATCCATATTATGTTATATGAATGATATGACTCTGATTATATAGTTATTATTTTGTCTTTAATAGAAATGGAAGTTAATCAACAAAATTAAAAATAAATAACTTTTTAGCACTGGAAAAATTAAACTTTATTATTATATATTTTTTAAATAAAGTGATTCAGGATACATCAGGAAGTTCTGATTTGCTATTTATGTGTCACTGATAATGTATTTGTTGCTTTTTTTGGTAACCAATTTAATAAAGTAGGCTATATAATAAGAAGTCAAGTTAAATTTATTTATATTATCCCCAAATCACGAATCACAGATTTGCCCCAATGGGCTTTACAGTCTGTACAACACAACACAACTAAAAAAACCCTCTAATGGGGGAAAAAAGTGGAGAGGAGGGATCCCTCTTCTAGTTCGGACAGGCATGCAACAGATGAAGTGTGCATGGGACGAAAATGAACAGGAAAAGTTGAATATGACATTAAATTGAATAACAGAAATATATTGAAATGTGGTGTATGTGGAGGATGAGGTGACAGGATCCATTGCAGCTTCCGGGTGAACCAGGGCAACATCAGAGGTCAGCAACTCCCGCCACAATAGTACAATAACGGAAAAGATGTCAGAGAATCTCAAAAGTGAAGCAGATTGTTTCTGCAGGTCAGAAACTGCTGCTGATTCCTCAAACTCTAGAGTACAAAGTTTTAATTGGCACTGAGACAATTTTCAGACTCCTCCTTTAAGATGGCACATGATTTTACTGCCAGCACCAGATTATGCCAAAGTGTTGGCACAACGAAACAAAGCAGATGTGTTTGCCTGATGCGTCAGATTTATTTCGACAATTTTGGTGTTTGACGTTGGCATTTGTGGCAGAAAAGAGAAAAAAAAACACCTTAGCAGTCAGGAAAGGTTTCAAATCCAGTCAAATATGCAAAATTGACTTTCACAAACGTTCGCCGTGACTGTCAAAGCTTCCGCTTGTGCTGCCTGACAAATGGCGCCTCCTCATTTTGCTCTGAAGTCTGTTGTGTGAAACAGAAACCGCTTTTTTTTTTTTTTTGCCTCATCTTCTCTTTAAAGACCTTTTAGTCGCTTGTTTGGCTGTCACTTGTCAGCCGGCCTGGACAGAGGATCTGCTTTATAAACACGGATGAAAGAGATAACCCCCCGGTATTAACGGCTCGCACGTGTGTGTGAAGATACGCCGCACATTAATAGACGAAACCCCCTCCAGTGCAGGTATGACACAGTTATCCCCCCCACCACCACCACCACCACCGCCCTCCCCTCGACACTGTCATTGCTCTAATCCCACTTCCTGTGTTTCTCCTAGCAAGGTGAGCTCACAAGGGCACACGCTGAAGTCATCGGTGTTGACACGGGTGGCGGGAGGGCCGCGGTGTGAGCGACACCGCAGCCGCCACAGCCAGCCAGGCGTGCTCGACCCCCCCCACCACTAGCTCACCCCACCACCCCCTGGCTGGAGTCACCGCTTCCTCTGCTCTGCTCTCTCGTCGCTTCCGGTTAGATCCCCTGGGCCATCTAACTTGTTGAAAGCACACTCAGCTTTAATTTTCTCCCGGGACTGTCACAATCAGATCAGTTGGGGGCAGGTATCCTGGGCGGTATCCTCCATTTGCACGTCCAAAAACCTTCCAGATCTTCGTCAATCCACATTTGCGATCGCCTCTTGATCCTCCAGAACCGACCCGAGCGTCCCCGCTGCCGCCTATAAACCAGCCCGTGGGCCGAGCAGACGCTATAAATAGTGAATTAATTATCTCTCCCCCGGACTGGTAGGCACGAGCCGCGCTGCAACTGGACACTGATGTAAAAAATCTCAGTGGTTGTAAAAGAAAGTGTAGCCGGCTCGTATGCGGCCTCTCGGCCAACAGATTAAGACGTGATAGACGGGGACATCAGCGGATGTCATGTCTTCATTAGGAGTATCACCGGAGCTCCCAGTTCAAACAGATGATATTTCGTGAAAGGGAAGAGGTGGCAATAAGTGTGAGGTTACACTTAAAGAATATAACTGGTGATAAAATGTTCAAAAATGAGGCAGGTTTCTTTGTGATTTTGTGATTGATAAGGCAACATGTTGTTGTATGGACACATTTATATATGAGTATATCATAAATAAATCTAATGTGTTTTATTTGTACATAGTTTTTTCAATGATATGATTGTAGACAAATTAGACAAAGGTTTTAAGCAGCAAAATGAAGTTTCCTAGTGCTTCCAGTCATAAGGCGTCATTGACTTCCTGCTGAGAAAATGGTAAAGACAAACACTCCCAGAAAGAGGTCATTTTATTTCAATTATTAGGATTTTCAAAGCCAACATGTGTATATCTATTTAATCGTTCAAGTCTCTAGAATTTTATACCTGGGTCAAACAGCTATTTGTTTATGGGCCTGTTTGTGCAAGAGACAACTATTGCCGCCAGTCATTAAAATGCTGTTTTTTTCAAAGCGGAGTACAAAATGAAAAAAAAAAAAAAAGACACATAACATGATTGTTAGTGACTCAACTGATGTACTTATATGCATGAATTTGGCCTTAAATGGGTTAAGGATTTCCAACCTACATTTCAATAAAATCCTTGGTTAAAATGAACTTTTCAATGTTGGAATTGGGGCCCTGCTTTTGATAATATTTGTAATTTTCAGATGTATAAAGTTATGAATTTAAGCAACTTTTCTCTCTAGATAGAGGTCTTCATGAGCCCGATTTAGAAAACTTCTTAACAACAATTCCGCCATCCGACTGGATCCAACCTGATTGCAAAAGTAAATTATATGGAACCAGTTTTGCCCAAAACACAACAGACTTTACCCAATGAGGTTACAGACAGACAGGTCGGGTATTTTACAATCATGATGAATTCTGATAGGCCTAAACAAATGTGCTAAATATAGCCTGGCCTACTCTCTTTTAATTGGCATGCCACCTAGAGAAAACAATGAATTGGAACATGGACTCAGCAGAAAATGACAGCCACTGCTTCAAACTTGCATTTGGGGTATTATGCATAATCTGTTACTCTACCAAGACCTGATGAAATAGAATTGGACCTGACCCCTTATAGATGGCTATTAAAAAACATAGGCCTGGAGCCCTACAGGTCTTGGGTTGAATCTTGGGTGTTCGGTTCAGGTAAACCGAGTAGATCTCTACTCTGACTCTCTGTTTTGCAAACTTACAGGTACTTATGTCACTTTTCTTGTGTACAACACAATAATATAAGGATGTGATGCCATCTCTTGGTTTGAACTGGAGCCGATTTGAAGTTGCAGCGTATGGTCGGCCCCATCTTCTCGATTTGGAGTGCGCGAACTGTCCATCACACTTCTCAATCAACGGTCCCACTGCAGACATTGAAGCAGCTATAGTTTTCAGATCGTATAAACAGAGCAATAATTTGCAAAACGACCACCAGCACACTTATTACAGGGTCTGAATTTGGAGAATGACACCGTAATGACTCGTTGAGTGAAATTATTGATTAATTATTTCTTGAGAGAAGTTCATCGTTCATCACGTCTCACTCCTTCGATTCAGGCATGTTTCAGACAACATGGCCTGAATGGGTTAATTTGAAGCATACTGAAGCCTTGTGGCTGGTATTATGTTTTTAGGTTGACACCATTTAATTTACAGCTTGTTCCCACTGAATCTGCACTGGAACGGCCCACCACCCCCCATCTGAAACCTGAGGCAGCTACATGTCGCTCCAACTCAAAACCGCAGTGTTCACTATGATAAACTCTTACATATCCTTGTTAATATGCACTTACTATATACTGTATATCAGTCACAAGAATCTAAAATGGAACCTCATTATTTTTTCAACATATATGTTTTTTCCATTAACTTCCTCATTCATCTTTAAGTCAACTGGGCCTTTTGGGTGCATAACCCCTCGGCCATAAATATCTTGACTTGTCTTGACATTGCGCCAATGTGGGTGGGCATAGCATGTCTGACATAGAGGTCACAAATCAAGCCCTGCACACAAGCTGAGCTGTGGCATCCATTTCACTTGAACTGGTGTGATGCGTAGCGAGGATGCCAATGAAAAAATATGATGTTGTGTCATCACATGGAGATATTTATTGCCCATAGTTTTTGACTCAACAATTCTAATATCATCGCAATTTGGTGTTGTTCCCGACTTTGATAACTGTGGCACAGAGGCTTCAAAATTCTGTGGTAGCGGTGGTCGCAATAGTCCGAAATGCTTTGGCCTGTGACCACTTTTTGCTCACTCTACCTTTCACAGGTTGCATATATCTTTGAGTTGTGTGAGTTTCAACTTTGATTTTATCAACCCAAAGGAAAGGAAAGGAAAGGAAATTTGTCAAAAAGAAACTGAAACACTCTACAACACTTAACACTTAACATTGGACTTTGAAAACACACAAAAAGTGGTTCAATCTATTGCTACAACCAAGTCCAGTTGGTTGTGATTGGTTGAACAAACCTTTTACCTCAGCCAGGAACACTTATGAACCGATTCTCAACATAGTTTACATATCTGTGACACTCCACCAGTCATTTAGAACTGAAGAAGACCCTTGGATAAGAGGCGTAATGTCTTCAACTATCTAGAACCAAGTCTCATGTCCAATTGCCCTTTATTCAACTCTCATTAACCAACCTCTCACCATTATCTGATTGAGAATCCTAACAGACATTTTTACAATCTATGAAAAAAATTATATTCCCTTCACATCTTTTGGAATTTTACCAAAGTGTTATGAGGTAAAATTTATATCAAATTTATGCAGCAGAAAAAATAAAAAGGTGAAATATCTGTCTTTTGACCCTTCCAATTTATCCCATGACCCATTGGAAAACACTGTAATAGCAGTTGCAAAGTTTGTATTTGGACAAATTGCAATTGACCTGATGTATTATGATAAATAAGTGTTTCTTCTCTCCGGCTGTAAATGATCAAACCATTCAAATCGTTTTCCATAGAGCACTTACTCAGCATCAGTAAAATTAATACATCATCAGGAGAGTTTTTAATCTTTAGGTATTCCCACACTTGCTGAGGTGTTGACAAGTTTATTAAAGATGATGGTAAAAATGTGATGAAGCCTGGCTTTGGTTTGGGTGTGTTTGCGAGGAAGTGCTGGGAGCAGGTGTTTGAGAAGTGTGAGAAGGGGGAGTGAGGATGTCCCCTATAATCACCATGTTAAAACGTTTCTCATTAGACCGACAAAGCTGGAGCTCCGACTCTCTGCGTTGGCTCTTGAAGAACACCTTCCTTGTTTGAGGCGCACCATGGCACTGATTCATAATTAACGCAACATATGTTTATTCAAATCTCCGCACGAGGTGTGAAAGAGGGCTTCAGGAGGTACCACCCACAGAGACTGTGAAAACAGAGGGTGGTGGAATTAAGTGAGGAAAGAGAGAATGGAGAGTGATCGTGTGAGCTCCAGATAGAGTGAGATAGAAAAGATAGCACTTAGTGCTCAGCGGAATTCGCACACATGAACTCCTGGTGAAGTGCAAATGTATTCCTCAGCAACCCAGAAACAAACAAGCTGCCACTTCCTTAGCCTATAATTAGCTGGTAATCAATACTGGGTGGGTTTCTGTCCTGTCAGACATCTACAGCCATGGTGGGGCAACACTAGACCTGCAGCTGTACTCTCAGGTCTCAGATGACAATCCAACATAAAGAACTTTAAGCCATGTTTTCGGAAAGTGTTCTTTCCTTATCAGGGCTATGTAAAGAAATAAAAAAACGTATATACTTATGTAAACTTTTGTAAGTTTACATAGTAAGGCGATGCAGTCCAAGTAAGGCGATGCAGCTTCATTCTCTTATGTGAACTTTGAAGATATTTAGCAAATTGTCGATCAGAAAAGGCTCCACCTCCCTGATTCCCATTGGTGTTTAACTTTCATAGACATCTCCATTGACACATGCCCCCCCCACAGACACTTGTCACTTTCACCAAGGAAGGGGCAGGTGCTCTGGTGAGAGGGTAATGGGACAGTGTGCATTCTATGGTTGATCTTTGAACCCTGACTAACCCCATATAAACATGGAGGGATGTGTAAGCTTAAGGGAACACCTTCTCAGTCATGGACTGATGCTCCACTGCTACAGATTTGACCTCAAAGGTCAACACTTATTCCTAATCACTTAAAGATGCAACAGCCTGTTATAAATAAAAAAAAATACTAATGGTGGATTTTTACTCTCAATACTAGTAAAATCAATCATTATCAATTTTATAACTTGTTCTATTTGTTATTTTTACTGTCCATTCTTATGGGTTGAATGTGAGAAGGCGTTATTACGCACAAAACATCAGTTTATTTAATTTTCATGACTAATAACTTATATCAATGAACAATGTCCATCCACCTATTTTCTATACCTGCTTATTTGCCACTAGGGTCATAAGAGTCTGCTGGAATCAATCCCAGCAAATTTTGGGTAAGAGGCAGGGATACACCCCAGACAGGTTGTCACCCTATTGTGGGGCACACACACCATTCACTCATACATTCACACCTATGGATATTTGAACAATGAATAACATGATGATTCCTAACACATTTCACATATATTTAGTATTATTGTTACAAAATTGTTGATTTAAAAAAAAACAAAACACCAAGGGTCCAATCCAGAGTTTTTTTTACAGTCTCCTGAGTTGAATATTCAGTGTCTATAATCAATAGGTATTCATTAGAACTAATTATATCATTAGAAATTCAACTGTCAGAAACAATCTACACAATGTTTCCCTATTCAATATTCATTATTCCCTATTCTCTATTATCTAGTGACATTCAGATGCCCCATCCATTCTAATGGATGAACCTTTATAAACCATATCCTGTATAAAGGCTATAAATGTCCATATCCTGTATCAAATGACAAATAATATATATAGACATCCTAGAGAAGTTTTGTTCATTGGAATGAATGGGGGTTCTAAACAGATTAACTTCTGGGATCAATTATCATTGTAATTGTTATCCCAAAGGCTGCTGTGAATATTTGAATAGAATCTCTGCTCGGACCAAACAGTTTACTAGTTTATGAAGTTTACGTTGGTTTTGCTGTAAACACATAATAGGTTTGACAGTCTGATGAGCCAAACTGAAATTAGGATATGACTGATGGCCTGTGCTGCTTTCAATCCCTGCCTTAGCCGCAGTAGTCGTTGTGGGCCATGACGCTTCATTCATGCAAAGCCCTGCATCTGTGTCAGTTCATGCATGGGAGGTCCTGCACTTAAACACACAACACTGGCAGCTTTATGTTACTCAGACAGACAGCACAGTGCACAGCTATGACAAAACAGGGCAGCTGTGCATTTCCACACATTCCTCTGGCCTGCTCCATGAATGCACCCCCCCCCCCCCCCCAACTCACCAACCCTCCAAAACATTACCAGGCTTCCCTTACAGGCACCATAGGGAGGGGGGGGTTGGGGGGGGGGGGTTGCCCTTCCTTTACGCTACCTAGTATGTGGATGAACTCCCCACATCAGCCACTGTCAACTCGCTGTGCCTTCTCACTATACATTAAGAAATCATCACCCTTGTCAGGCCCAAGCTGGCCTCGCTATACAAAGTACTGTCAAGGTCAACTGGTCCAGGGCGAGCGACATGGCTGCTGCTACTGTTTAGGATTTGATTACAAGCAAATGAGAAGCTTATAGAAAGCTAAGGCAGAAGGAAAATGGACTTATGGACATTATAGGTTTGAGTTTCCTAGCCAAAACATTCTTCTTTATGAATGAAATTGTGAATGACTGGTTGTGGTTGTGTGGTTACAGTATATCTTCATTGGCTGGTGGCCCAGAGAATGTACTTGGCATGTTACCATGTTCTCATAGTATGTTGTCATATGAGTAGGAGAGAGAATATGGACGCGAGAATGTAGGAGTCGTGATTTACACGAGCAGAGCTCAACTGTAAAGTATCTTCACAATGAAAGTGTTTAAATTCGGGATAGTTTATAAAAGAAGAATATATATATATATATATATATATATATATATATATATATATATATATATATATATATATATATATATATATATATATATAATTTTACATTGGTTAAAAGGAAGAGTTACATTAGAATATTCAGGAGCCAGGAGAGGGTTAGTGTAACTTAGCAGAAAATGATGGAGCTAGGTAAAAACAGCTAGCCTAGCTCTGTCCAATGGTAACAAAATCTGCTTATGCCAGTTCCTTTTTAAGTCACCAAAATTTTCAATTCCCTCATGAAAACTAAGCAAATCTCTAGAGAGAAATGCTGACAGTCTACATTTCTACAGATATAATGAATACCATTGTTTCATAAAATGTCAGTTGAACACCAATAGAATGCCTGATGTGATGGTACAAACATCATATTAAAATGTTGAATGCCAGTAAAACACCCGATGTGACAGTACAAAATGCCCAGTTGGCAGTGCTGTTAAACAGGCATCTCATGCTTTTTTTTTTCCAACTCTAGGGCATGCAATGAAGCAGACAACCACCCACCTGCTAAGAAAATTGAAGATGTCTGAACTACATGACCATGTCTGAAACACATGGTGGTGAAGTTTGCAGAAACAGATCAAGATGTCAAGATTTCTCTTTTGGAGAGTGTGCTGTAAAAACAAAATTTGTCATTTTTACACATGGGATTTTTTGGATTAAACAATCAGTTACCCAATTAAGCTCAGCTAATTGTCTTCTAGCCGGAGATTCATATTTAATGTAGGTCTACAGATATGAGCGTGGTTGTGGTATCAGACTTTTTATCTAACTCTTGGCACAAATGTAATGTTGCTAAATGGTCAAACTATTATGTTAGGAGAAAAAGTGAAGCTTTTATGAGACCTCAACCATCCAAGTCAACCATTTTATTGCCAAAATCCCTCCAGGGAATTACTAATTAGACATTGACCTCAGAATATATCCTCTTAATCTCTCTGACTAGGACAAGTTTGACTAAAACTTTATATTAGCTTCAGATAAACATTGAGCTTACAAAAATTATAAATTCAGTCCCAATTTCTTAATGTCCAGAACATGAGACAAGATTACAGAATGGAAAACATCTTTTAATATTCACTTTGGCACCTGACCATTGTCTTTGGCATAATTGAGCAATTGTGAACATGTCTTTTAATAAACTTAATTAGGACATGGAGAAATACAGAACAGTATGTTTGCTCTTAAGTGTCAAACTGTTGTCTTTGCCTATCCAGGGTAGCAGCTGTGTATCAGCTGCCACCCTGCTCTTGTTCTAATGCCTAATTATCAGGTCATAAATCCTGCTGGACAAGGTGTCAGGTGCTACTAATTCAGCCAAGGATTTCCATGGGTCTGAGTCACCTAGACACCTAGACAAGACAAATGCACAGCCTCTTTATTCAATAATTCATGGACCCTCATACAGGTTCAGAGCCTTGCATGGTTCATGTTGTAACGCAGTGTCTGCCCTGCCCTCTTAATCCCATACTGACACTTGAGAAATGACTTTATCCTTAAAGAAACCGTAACATAACTGGTGGAATTTTGAGGATGTCCACAAGAATGCAGCAGAAATACGAGCTGTTAAACTCTGGCGAGTCAAATATTTGTTGACTTCCACCATATTTCCAAGGGCATCTCAATTTTGAGCTCAAGCAAATGTCTTATGCTATACTTCTATAACCCTCAGACTCTTTAAATAGGAGCAGGGAGCTGATACATATTAGCTTCTCATTGCCAAAATGGACATCCAGTCGTCCTTATGTTTGCATTGACCCACTTGGCCACCTGATTTTCCCCACTGTGAGAAAATAGCATTTCACGAGGGCATGTGTGAGGAGAAGCAGAGAAGAGAGTGAAGTTGTTTCTGTCGTCTTGGCATTTTTCTTTCTTTCTTGTGGATAGTTGAGTATAACTCAGAGGGGACTCGGAGGGTCCTGGGTCAGTGTGGTCCAACGCTGCTGTAGGAGCTGACAGCGGTCTGTTAGGAAACCTGAGTTTTAACAGATTTACTGTCACTCAACCAGGCAGTCATCCATTCTTCTTCTTTTAAAACATCTCACTAGCAAAGTGTCCCTGTACTTTTCATTTAATGCTACTGTCAATATCCGGTACCATTGTCAATATCTGGTACTATTACAGTGTACTGTTATCAATCAATACTTTACATGTCACATGTCTCTCATTAACTTTGCAATGGTCACTTTCAAATATTCTGTCAAACTGGTTTTCATTGTATTTATCCTTCACGGTTACATAATTTAAGCTTTTTTTTTTTTAACACCATGACCATTTCTTTGCCAAGAATAACAGTATACATATCCATTGTACAATCCAACAAGACATGATTAATGAAATTGCCTTTTAAAGAAGACCTTTCCTAATTTCATCTACATAGATCTTTGACTTTATAAGTATTAGTTCACCTTATTTACTAATTCTAGTGAGTAAACCCTATGTTTTTTTTTTGTCTTACACATTTCTTCAGTTGTTGATTATATGATATTTTTCACTTATTTGTTCAAACAAATAAGACTCAAACTGTCCAGAGAGGTGATGGCGAACATGTGCCAAGACTGTAGAGCAGAGGAAAATGCAATTACATGTCACCTTAAAGTACATTTAGGTAGAGATAGATGAAAAACACATAAAACCATTACAACTTTTTCTCTCGGAACTTCCTCCTAAACGAAGGTTCAGCTGAAACTTTTGACACCCCCCTCGCACGCTAACTAACTCTTTGAAGAACACTGCCTGAGAAGGTGCAGCAGAAAATTACTTTTGAAGGAAATGTGATCTGAACGGTGTATTAAAATAATCCTGCCCCCTTTGCTCCTTAACGTCCTGCGAGCTTGATGCTGCGGGCCTTGATATTACAATCACTGTAATGAAGCCGGAATTGATTGAATGATTGGCAGCTTGAGACATGTGCCATGAATGACCTGAGCAGTCGATTTAATGCAGTGTTCTGGGGTATGTGAAGCCATGGAGGGTGCAGCAGACTTAAAGCACAAGAAGCCTGAGTGTGTGTGTGTGTGTATGTGTGTGTGTGTGGATGTGGGCAGAAGCTGGAGTCCGGTAGCCCCCGTGTGTGTCACTTGCTCTTGGGCGAACACTGGCATTTGTGTGCAATGTGTGTAATGTGAGTGTGTGTATTTGTGTATAAGGCTTGAGTGGCAGGAGGCGAAGGGGGCATTGCTAGGGGTGGTCAAACAAAACAAGTGAAGGAGGAGGAGGAAGAGGTGGAGGAGGGGGAGGTGTATTGGCACTGAGGTAGTGTGTGTGTGTGTGTGTGTATATATGTATGTGGGGGGGAGGGGGGATTCAGATCAGACACGTTTAGCTGGGCACGGTGGCTTTAAGCGGCGTTTCAGCTGACAACAGCTTGCCAACCAGAGGTCTTGCCTGCCACGGCCACCACCTAAGCCCTCTGATTCATCTGGCCCTATCAGTCCACTGCTATCTGTATCAATCATTAGGAATCATTTATTTTTAGTGGGATGTGGCCTCTCGCCCTCCCCGCTGCCCTCTTGCCCCCTGCGGCCGCCCCCTCTGTGCCTCGGAGCCCCTCACTAATGAGTGTCAATCTGGTGGGCTGTGGCACTTTTACTGCAGACACCTCCCCTGACAAACGCAGGGCTTCAGTCAACATGAATCACACAAGTGGACGCCAGCAAAAGTGACAACCATGCCATCCGCCGCCAAGCCCTTCCCTCGTTTCCTCTCCAGCTTTTTACAAGTTTGTTCATAAAAGCCATAGGAAATGTTGTCTTTGTTCTTCTGATTAATTTTCCTGCTGGAAGCAGACCTAACAAATAAAGTGTTTATTCAAAATATCTTTCTACTTATTCCTCGCCGAAGATAAGATATCTCGTCTTTTGGTATTGTTGTAGGTATGTGACCATTAACTAAAGTGTTATACAACTTAATATTTGGAACTTATGATAAAAGTTAGGGTTCATCCTCAGGGGACACATGCCTGAGACACTCCTCTGCTGAAGATGAGATGTCCTTGCTTTTGGTGTTAGATAGATATTCGATCAATAACCAAATTAATATTCAGGCCTAATGATAAAGGTTATGTTTCATCCTCTGGGCAACGTGAACAATTGTACATTCTCTAAAGCTACTAAAACAAGAAATAGTCCTGTCTCCTCATAAAATACCAACATTGCGTTTTTAGAGATCTGGATTTGTTTCGACAACAAAAACACAATTTAACATATTAAGCTTAGGCTATGATTTAAAAATCTTTGGTCTTTATGCTAAGCTAAGCTAACCATCCTCTCCTTAATGTTTAGCATGTGACACTGCTATGAATCTAATGTAATAGTTAGGAGATATTTCACCTTATAGCGCAGTGGTGAGCTGACTGACTGACAGACCTACATTGCCCTGGTGTCATGCAGGTAGCAGAACAAAAACACAGATTTTGGAGCCTCAGCTGTTAAGGACCTTGGCTCTTGTAGTTAAACTTTTGCGGCTCTTTTTTTTTTAAAATCAACATTATTGACATCTGCAATTAGACTTTTTGGTCAAAGTCCTGCCAATATTGAGACAGCTCTTCTCTCTCACAGTTGTCATGCCTGAAAAGTGTATTTATTCGGAGTACCTTTCTTTGATGCTTTGACCCTTGACAACTCTTTCTGCTTGTGTGAATGTGCCTTTGTCTCCAATTAATTTGCCTGTGTTTTAAGCCGGTACAATGTGTGTCTGTCTATCCCCTGTGTCCCTTTGATTCTCGGGATGTTGGCATATTCTAGTAACCGGGAGGACGTCAGAGATCTATTCTGGATGCCCGGTGCGACAGCCGGCCAGCAACAACAGCAGCAGCAAGGGGAAGGAATGCTGTCTGTCCGAAGGCCCGGGCAGAGTGATTGCTGATCCTGTCGGAGGAAGTGGAGATGGTGGCTCTCCTGTTTCATGGGTTTTGGAGGAGAGAGTTGGACTAGGGACATGACACTCAAACGAGCGAGAGGGACTAAGAGAGTGGTGGTGGTGTTGAGGGGGGTGGGCTGAAGGCATTTGGTTTGGTGCCAGTCGAGCCGGCTCTCTGGTATGTGGCATTCCAGGAGATCAACACCATGGTATTTCCTTTCACCCCCAACCCACAGCCACCACGCTGCAGTTCACCCCAATCCAAAGCACCTTTTCCCCTAATAAATCTTTATTGAACAAGAAAAATACAGCAATATTGTGTTATCATATGTACAAGAAATACATATAGTGGACAATGTAAAACCGTAAAAGTAAATATCGAAAGCATCAGGATCATGGTCCAGGTACCGCCATTCTCATCCATCAAATTGAACAGAGAGTGCACAACATTTGAAAGGAGGCTAATTTTGAAAGAATAAATGACATTCTTTCTTGTGCATCTAAAGATGGGACATGATATTTGAGGAAAGCACTATTCCTCAATTCAATACAATCAAGAGTTGTTGGTTTGGTTTCATAAGACACAATCTAGGTCAATCTTGTTACGCAACTGACAAAAGGTGTGTTCACTGACTTAATGATTCTTCTTTTCTTCACTGAAGAATCAGTTTTTTTTCTAATTCACTTGATTTTATTATGGAAAATGGAAGCATAGAAAGAGATTCTCTAAATCCAGAAGTTTACTATACTTAATATTTCTCAGTAAAGTGCATTATAGTTTAACTTAACCAATGTTAATGTTGATATGTAATCTATATTGATGTTATCCAAATTGTTATTGTACATTCAGGTCAATTAAAAAGTTGAATTCCTACATACTAAAATTAGATTAACTTCCAATGACTTTAACATTCAGGCAAGTAAAGCAAACACAATAAATGTGCAACTTTGAGTTTGCCACAAGAAAAAACACTATTTTTTTTTTTTTTTTTACAATTATCCAATGTTGGTGGTGAGTGGATGTGTGGATGTGTCCTGCTGTATGGTTTAAACTACAGATACAGGTACAACAAAACCCAATAAACTGTGGTACAAGGGGCAGACCCAGCAATGAATTGATAGAAGCCCAAGGACTGGGGATGACTCATTCTAAATGCATTCTGATGCACCAGCTAGGTGCGGTCTCTGCCTCCCTGAACCCGAGTGAAATGCCCACCTCTGCTACATAAATTGGATGTCTAGGGCAAACAACATGCTAGTTACATTCAAATCAATAAAATGAACTTAATATGATTACATACAGTATATTCTTGAATTAATCACATTATATAAGAAGACTTATATAACTTTAATATCACATCCAAAAAATAAAATTAAGTAAAATATGTAACATTTAATGGGGGGCAAAATGATTTGTTTCAGTGTTGTATGATTACTTTTATATCAAAGCAATGGTTGTGTAAGTTTATTGTATTGTTACGTTGTGCATTACTCATATTCACATGTCTGCTAGATTGTCTGCTGAATCTTACATGTAAAAAAAAAGGTATATGAAGGCACTCAAACACTTACAGCCATTCATTCGATCTCGGGATTTCAGCTGCTGATGGGTTGTTTGGTTTGAATGTATTTATACTTCAGATTTCCCATTGTACTTGTGGTGGACTGATTGAAATCATAAGATGTAATAGGCTGCAGCCTGCATATTTAGAGCTGGAAACGCCACAGATGATGTCGAAATTTCAAGTTCAGACTTGATTTTTTTTCATGTGGAACATGGATGCTTGCTAATGACTCAGATGGTGAAGATCTGAAGTGACATTTTGAAATGACATTTTGGAACATTATGCGCCGTGTGTCTGGTATTACATCTTGGCCTTCTACCGCCACTGCCTGCACATGCCCTTGAGCAAAGCACTGAATCCTAGACTGTTGCAGGGTCTGTAAAGAGGTGTCCACTATTATCTGTGGACCTCCAACAACCTCCAAAATACAGTCTGTCAATAGAAATTATGTAATCCATGCCAAATTATCTGCTGCAATAATTTAGCAGGTGAGATACTGACTTTTGAGGAATTATTGGTTAGCTCTCAAATCAAAATAATACATTGCACTTCAGTAGAGTTACAATTCACCTAAAACAGTTCCAATGTGAATAGCACGATTGAAGGTAAAAGTGAATGTATTGTACATCCTCTCAATGGTGGGAGATGTATTCAGATCCTTAAGTATAAAAAGAAATTCTGTCAGTAAAACTCTGTCATTATAATCAACAAAGTATGTATCATCAGCAAAGTAAAAAATACTGAAGTACAAATACTCATGTTCCAGCCTGGCTTCTATTTATATCATGATAATATATCATTACTGACAAATGCATTTTAATGCTATAGTTTATCAGCTACTTTGGATATAGATTTATAGAATAGTACTACATACATACAAGTGTATCATGTACTTTAGAACAATGATAAAATAATAATACACTTTATATAAATGAGGTACCTTTCACACAAAGTGCTTCATACATTTAACTTAATCTGAAGTGTAAGTAACTATAAGCCATAAGTGGCAAATTAATGAAGTAAAGCAAAAAGTATTGTATTAAATGTTCTTAAACATTAAATTTGTACTAAATTACACTTGAGTAAACACTTAAATTATATTAAAGACATATCACTCTAAGAGGTGCTTTACTCTTTTTAAATGATTGCAATGCTTTTTGTGTGTAAAAGGAGGAGGTTGTGTGCGGCCATGGTTATTTTTATGAATTCATGTGTGTGTGTGTCTTCGTGGGTGCACGTGCGTGTATTTTTATGAATCGGTGCATGTGTGAGTGCGTGCACGCCCGTGTGGCCGGTCTGTCAGCTCAGGTTAACCTGACGCTGAGTGGCCACACCTCGGGGGTGTGCAGGCCTGCGAGGCGGGCTCTCTCTCATCAGCAGCATTAGGCCGCCGCGTGTGATGGCTGCTGACCCCCCCGGGGGAGCAGCGGCCGTGACGGTCGGCCCGCGTCGGGCACCGATAACGCCAGGTCCTGGGCTCACTTTCTGCCAGGAGCGGCCCTCTCACTCTCCTGCTGTCAAATAGTAAGCGGCGATGGCAAAAATGGCACTTGCTGGGCCTCATCAAGCACACCCTGTTAAAATGCCCCGTGTCTCTGAGTCATAGACCATGGAGAAGATGGACGAGAGGAGGGGAGTGTCTGGAAAGTATTTCACACAAAACTTTCTCCACTTTAAAGAGAGAATGAGAGAGATAATTCTGGTTAATTATTGAGTTCACAAACCCAACTTTGTTGGCTTTGCCTTTCAGCTTTATTGTACTAGGGAGTGGCAGAATTTTCCTGATTTTTATTAACTTTTTAGGTCTGCTAATCATTAATTTTGATTTATTTACGACTTGTCTGATTATCTGATATTTCTGCCTATTGGACTTATTTGGTAGTAATTTTGTCCATAGATCTCAGCAAAGACTTTGTGAATGTTACAGCCCTGCAAAAATAACAACAACAACAATAATAATAATAATCATAACAAGTGAAAATATCTAGTTTTTGGTACAATATTAAGTAGGATTATTTTGAAATATCTTATTCCATTGACAGGCAATTTTTTTCTTGACTTTGGTCACTTTAATCTTGTTTTCTTAAAATAAGATTTAACTTTTTGCTTTAATGACTGATGATGTCTTTTTTATCTCATATTATGGACTTTTTATGTCATAATTTTGAATTTTTATTTCAAATTCTTTGAAAAGCTTGAAATAAGTAAAACTATCTGCCAACGGAATACAATAATTCAAAGTAATTCTACTCGATATTGGACTAATTGTAGTAAATACAGCAAAAGAAAAGATTTCATATTTTGCAGTTGCTGGTTGATACAATACAATGGTTTGCACATACATGTAAACATAATCAAGATACATTTATTTATTATTATTATTTATTAGTAGTAAAAATACAAAAACTCCATTGTAAATGTTAGGGAGTAGGGGCACTATAATGGAGCATGAATCAGTAGGAGGTCAATAAGATGTAAGAAACTAGAACTAACCCTCACAACTAGATAATGAACTACTAATTATCTCTTTTTCAGTAGTAAGTCTACTCTTTCTGGTCAAAAGACTTTCTTATGGTGATAATACAAAAAATAAAAAGACAGATGTTGTAGTATAACTACATAAGCTACATAAGTAGCTTATATTGGATGAAGAGCAGATCTCTGCAGTTCATCACATTCTTTGTGTTTCATTACAGGATATAAATATCTTAAACATCACATATGAAAAAGTAGGGTTGTCTTCACCAGCAACAAGAATAACTCTGTCATTCTGTCATTTTTAAATATAAATGTCTTCTTTAAGCGCTACCTCAGATCACTTCTCAAATTCAAAAACCATGGCTCCCCAGAGTGGAAATCAAGACTGTTTCGCTCAAATAACTAGTGAATCATCCACTTTATTGTACCTTATAAATGAAATGAGAAAATGAGTTTTGACCTCAAGTCTCTTTAGCGACATGATTTTTTACTCATGTGTGTCTCTCTAAAAATATCCCAATAAGATAACCAAAGTAAATAAATGTTAAATACTGAGATTATAGTCTGTGAACGGAGACATTCGCTCCCCTGTTGCATGTGAACGCATGGTGGTCGACAGCGGCAGCAGGTGCTCCATAAGGAGGAACATCAGGGAGGGAGGGCCGCCGTCAGGAAGTCACCCCCTACCAGAACAACAATGAAAAAGCCAGGGTTTTGGAGCCTTGAAAATATGAAGTGACATAGGGTGCCCTTTGTGTGGGAATTGACATGGTACAAGGCTGACACTGTGCACCCTCTAGGGGTTGATCTTCCAGTCAGGATCGATTGGCAAAACTAGGTCAGGGGGAAGAGAAAAAAGAGAGAGACAGGGAGGGGGGGATTCTTAATATTAAGAACAAATGTGGCAGTTTATTTTAGTGTTTGACTACACCTTAACCAGAATAGGCTGTACACCCTTTCAAATACGCCACTATCATCCACTCTATCTCTTATCTAACACTTCTAAACATGGATACCAGAGACAAAGCTAGCAGTTTTTTCCCCATAGAAAAGATATCAGTAGAAAGGGGAAAAAGGAAAAGTCTTGTACATAAGGGCAACTGATACTCACAGAAGCAGCAACCTTTAGGGGTTTTTTTTTTGCTTCTGGAAAATTGGGATGTTTTCCAGAAGCAAGTTTTGACATGGTATGGTGTTTTATTCATTAGTCTGTTGTTGACAAATATTTAGACAAATTGTGTCTGTAACACAAAAAAAAACCACCAAGTGCTGAAATTAAAATATTTTCTGATTTAAAACTATTAAGGGCATCAGAGGGAGGGATGTGGAGAATTAGAACCCAAATCTGGTTTACTACCAGCTAGGTTTGTACACACACACACACACACACACACACACACACACACACACACACACACACACACACACACACACACACACACACACACACACACACACACACACAGACACACACACACACACACACATAACACACACAAATAAAATATATATATATATATATATATATATATACCTTTAACCAGTCTGTGTGAGATAAGGTTTAGGTGATGTAACCACTTGGCTTAAACGTAGTGACAGATCATGGTTTCAGTTAAATACCCATACAAATAGAAATTTGTATTGTTCTTTGCAGTGAAGTTCCTGTATGTTGCCCCTATGGAAGTACTTTCTATTTTTGGCAACATAGTGGCATCATTCTCTGCATAAGCTAGACAAAAATAATGACCTCGGGAGGGAGACTCTTGCATTGTTTTCTCAACAATTTAAAGGCTATGCATTTAATATTTTGTGCTAACAAGGTGGAATGCTAACGTATTTCTCCCCCCCGCCCTTACGATCACAGTCTCTCTACCAGCCGTGTCTTGCCTGCTGTAAAGTTCACATCTGGGAGCATGGGGGTCTAGCAGGGTCTCGATGGTGAGATGAACAACAGCGGCCATAACAACAAATGGGCTGATCTTCCTCCCCAGAGGAACAAGAGTCTGGCTGGTCCAAGCACACCGACACCCTCCCTCTGGCCCTTGTTTGTCAGGAGCTGACCCTTCCATTTAATTAATTAAAATTAGCATCTGTCCCCTTGGCATTGACTTGTTACGTCAGATAGAATCAACTTTTGTATCGGTGAGCCCCCGGGGGCTGCTGGTCCTAACGAGGACCAAGATCCTAATTAGACAATGTAAGAGGGGAGGTGAGCGGGGGGTAAGAGGGAGCTTGGACAAGGACTGGAGAAGGGGGGGGCTCTGAGTAGGGGGTGGGGGTCCTGCTGGGTTTAGTTGACCCAGGGGGGGAAGTGGAGTATTTATACACCCAGCACCTAAACATGATGGAGGGGGAAGATGAGGAGGAGAAGATCAGCCCTGACTCTTCTTCTCTTTCTGTTACATCCTCACTCTTTCGCTCTCTATTTACCCTCCCTGTCTTTCTCTCTCTGTTTGTGTATTCCTGCCTCCCTTTCACCTGCTGTCACACTCAATGTCACAATACAGCTCGGAATAGAGGCTCAGACGGATCAGATGTACAATCACAGATCAGTGGGCTACCCAAGCTGCCGAATGTGTGAAATACTCTTTTCAAAATCATTGTATAAACCTGTACCAGAAATAAAAAAACAAACAAAAAGAAACATCAAATTGTACAACATATAGAATGATGTTAGGTCATAACAGCCCCTAAGTTCAGTGTCTGTCTGAAACAGGTTATTTGAGCTTCCACTCTCTTTAAAGATCCAGGGTGTAAGAATTTGTGGCATTCAGCACCATCTAGTGGAAGGGACTTTGCGTAAATGGAATATACTGTGACCAGAAAAATTTATAAAATCGATGTTTATATTTAATTTTAATTAAATATAAACATCCCCTTTAAACGCTGGGTGTAAGTATGTAGTGTGATAAATAACTGCTGGTTCCAAATAAAGAGTCTAATTTATGTAAAAATAAATAAATAAGGAAGAAGGCGTGATGACTGACTCTGCATGTTTTTCTTCTACGCCTTTTTTTTCGCAAGCGCCTTGGTCCTGACCGTATCACCGTCAAGCTCACATGACGTTAAATAACACACTCTCTGGTAATATCGCTCAATTGTCGATGTAAAAAAAAAAGTATGACATGAAATTCAAAATTTCTGTGGTAAAATATGCTCATATAAACTCAGTAGAAGTAGATGTGAGATGTTTAACTTACTTATCTTCCTTTTGAAGATAAGTTATAATATAGTCATACTGGTTTAATAAAAATTTTTGAGTAAATTGCAATATTTTATGCCTTATCTTTTGATTGACTGAAACAAATGAATGCCCCGGCTATTATTTGGTAATTTAGGGTAATTTGTTGAATCAGCATATAATTAATCCAAATAAAAACAGTTGTGTCTTTATTACCTTATGGTGTATGATGTTGCCAAATAGCAGCCGCGTTTTAACAGTTCTCCATTATTAAATGGTCAAATACAATGCGCTAAATGACATATTGATGACCCTGACTCATAGCAGCTCGCGTTGGGGGCGGCTGCTGGTGATGAGGGACCGGCCGAGCTGAGCAGACAGGATGTGGGCAGCAGCCTGTCCCAGATAGACGTGTGTCAGTGGGTGACATGGGTGACATGGAAAGATGCCAATTGTGGTGGGAGATGTTAAAGCTTTCTGAAAGTCTTAGAGGGCAGAGAGAGGCAGAGAGATAGCGAGAGCTAGCCAGCAGACTGAGATGCAAACTGTATATTTTAATCTACAGCAGCACCTGCAAACACGCAAAGGGAGGCAGCATGTTGGTGTAGGTTTAGGTTTCTACGTGATCCATTCATACTTCATTATGTGAAGTATCACACTCATCAAACTCTCCATATTTGCATTTCCACTCACTTTACTGTTCTCTTTTCCCCTCCTGTGGTTAAGTGCTGTGCATGTTGTAAATTGTCACATGTAGAATTTTGGCCAGACAAAACTAATGACGAAGGCACAAAAAGCCGCAAACTCAGGGAGCAAAAGGGCAGAAAACGGCAAAACACTGCAAACAGAGAAATGATGCGAAACCAAACACTCACAGTAAAATGTACAGTAAAATAAACGCACAAAAAAAGCTGGAGAAAAATGCTGCAAATATTTAAAAACACACAAACCACCAAAACAACACAAACACAAATTCAGTGACTTTTCTTCACACCTGCTCCCTTTTTTCTTTCTCTCCATCTCCCTTGCTCCTTCCATCTCAGCTCCTCATCTCTCTGACCGCCTAACATTAAGTCTCCAATGAGGGATGATGTTGCGGAGTGAAAATGCTAAAATTGTGTTAATAAGCCATTTAAAACCAGACTTATAATAAATCTCTTACTTCATACTTTTTACTGTATAGTGTAACAACTTGGATATGTTACTGTTATTTGTGTTTATAAATAAATGAGTATTTTGTTCTGTGATAGTGCTGGGATTTCCTGAGGGTCTGTGAAGGTGACTGGGAGTGAGACGCCTACGGCCAACAGTCGACTGTGTTAGTGTAAGGAATAAAGTAGCAGGCTAAAGTAACTAAAGACGTCCTAACGTGTGGTTTTTAAAAGATGTTACAATACCTTTGTTGCGTTGGCTGCACGAACAGCGACAGGAAGAAACAGGACAATGGAGCATTTAACTGTAACAAAAGTGCTGGGAAAAACATGCAGAGGAGCACAGTGATACAGAGCTTTATGGGATTTTAACTTTTTTCTTTTGTAAAAGTTTTTTTTTGTGGCATTATTATACAGTAGCCAAACCGGAAGTAATGGGAAAGAGACAGGGGGGAAGCCCCCCGGCAAAGAAATGCTCCAACTGGGACTCAAACCAGGGTCTGCTGCTTAAGAGTAAGGCTCTGAATGGCAAGAGTGTGTGTGTGTGTGCCCCACGATTGGCTGGCGACCATCTGGGGTGTATCCCTGCCTCTTGCCGTAACGAGCTGGGATTGGCTCCAGCAGACCCCTGCGACCCTAATGAGGAATAAGCAGGTATAGAAAATGACTGACTGACTTCCTACCTTTGCATGATTTACAGTTAAAAAAATAAGAGGCTACAGTATGTGTTTGAGCTGAAATCCAATTGGGAATATGAGAGTGTGCACATGGGAAAACATTAGCAACAACCTTAGCGAACGGTCAGAGAATGGACGCCCTATTTCAGGTCTGACAAGCTCAAGCTGACATCAACAAGGTAGAAAAGAACATAGCAAAGAAGTATTTTCTGGTTTGAAGCCCTGAGTTGTGACTTGCAGGGTGCATTTCTGCATCTTAAAAGTATATCAATAATAAAAAAAATGTAACTTATTTATGTAATTTATCTCTTCTTTTTTAGTACATAAGTTATATTTTTGTGAGTTTGAGGTTAATATTTAACTGGGTATATGTGACAATAAAACCTTGAGTTGAAAATCGTCTCAAAATCAGGGGAGGCTGGCAAAAAAGAAAAAAAATAAGATATCCTTCATATAGATGAACTTTGCCTGAATTTTTTTTTGAGCCTATGCAACTAAAATCCCACAGGAACAGTTTTGAAATGTTTACTCTTTCAATCAAAGAAAATCTCCCAAAAGCTGCTTCTTTTACCCTGAAGACACTGATGGATGTTATGTCTAATAAGAACATGTGAGCTGCCATGAGACAAATGCACATATTTGATTCTGCAAAGTAAGCGAATTCTGCACACGCCCAATGTGTTTGTGCATGCATCTGTTTGCTCCCACGTACAGTAGGTGTGTGTGACCTTGTATTTGTGTGTGGTGTGTGTGTGTGTGTGCAAGAGTTAAAGTGATGATGGGGGGGATCAGTCATCACCGGTTCATGAGTGAGAGGACTGGGATCACATGCCCTTCTTTTAGCTGTGTCATATAGAGGCCTCTCCAAGTCACACACCGGCAGCACTGTAACGTGTCCGCATCCATTCATTTTTTAAAATCTAAATTTTAAATATATATTTCATATATTAGGTTATTATTCCCAACAACCCAAAAAAAGACTAAAATGTAAAAAAGAAAATAGCGTCTTATCTTCATCAAGGAAAATGAATGAAATCAACAAAAAACAGATAACTGTGTTTTATAGTTTATTTTAATTTGTGTAACTTCAAACCTGAGTTTGTGTGTGTGTGTGTGTGTGTGTGTGTGTATATGTGTGTGTGTCCAACATAGCTGTAAGGAACTCCTTAAGCCCGTGGCCGTGTTTGTCAGCTGGCGAGCATTCTCAATATAAGCACTCTAATTGCTCAGAAAATTACAGCTAACGATGATTGCACTTGACACGGGCTGACATTACAGTGACACCGCAACGCCTCCTGCACCTCAGCCCCCCTCCCACCATCCTCACCTCCCCTTCCCCTCCTCTTCCTCCTCCTCTTCCTCCCCCCCTCGCTCGACACCCTCCTTGGGATGTTGTGCCAGCCCCCTCTGACCGGAGCCTTGCCCCCGGTGACCAGCGCGTGCCCTCTGCTTGTTGGAGCTGTCCAAAGCGGAGATGTCCCAAAGTTCAACGTGCTTCTGCATCGCTTTCTGCCACCCCTCATCTGTCAGCTGAACCATTTGTAAACCGTAATGTTTTCTCCTGTGACCTGTGCTTCATAGGTTTTCTTACGAGCATGTGATGATTAAAAAGAAGAAGAAGAAGAAGAAAGCCTAGTGCTAAACATGAGTATTTTCTGTTAAATTCTGCTCTGTTCCTAAACACCTGTGTTCTGAAATAACACTCAGAGCAATTGACCTCATGGATCACGGTGAGGGCGGCAGTTTTGCTAGCAAGAAAAAAAAATATATTTTTTTTGTTTTTTATTAAAGTGTTCTGATGATGAAGAAAAGCGTTTCCTCCTGCTGCACAGGTACTGTAAAAGCATCTGTGCACATGTGAGTGTGAGTAAAAGCCTGCGTGTGCGTGTCCGTGTGCGCGGGGCCCCTGCAGGCCGGGATGTGTCACCTCTTTGTCCTGTCAGTGTTAATGTGAGCATGGCCAGCCAGCCGTGGAGCCGCGACAGATCAGCAGATGAACACCCCCCCCATCCCTTGTTTCTTTCATAGTTCACCCCTCGATTCCCCGATTCGGTGCGGGGGGTGGGGATTAAATATCCTTTACTGTCCGGGGCGTCACCTCTGGCATATGTATTTTTTTTTAAATTTTAATTTCAGGTCAGAACCTGTCCGTCACTGGTGCTAAGGGGCATATGATGCATCACGGCGCCACATTGTGCCCCGGTGGCACCGCTGCGGTGGCAGAGAGGATCAGCGGTGATAGCTGTGCACAACAGGCACCTCTCAGGCGTCAGCACTCATGGCTGAGAGCGAGTGTCACAGCAGCTCTGCAGCTTTAACCTGTAGCGCGACCTCTTATAGGTGGCGAGCATAGGTGCAGTTGGTACGTATGGTTTTTTCAGCCAAGCGAAGGTTGCTGGTGCTGTCATTCCTCGATTAAGCTGACCTGTTCAATACACAGCTGCGCGCCAAGCGTGGCATACCCAGTAAACATCATGTGTTTGTGGCTGAGACAGTACCGTGCAGCGCTGTTTCCAGATGCTGAAAAACAAGATAACAACCTCAGATTTCGCCACGATTACAGATTTGATGGGTAGATTTTGCACAGGTCTAAATGCAGGACCATGAATGTCAGCAATCTTGTAAAGGGTTCAAAACTCCACATTAACCCATTTAAGCTCACTGGAAAATATAATTGCAGAAGCCTTTGACTGTTATTTTCAATTCAAAATAAAAAAAATCGAAATATTATTTTTTTCACTCCTCCCAATAAGATCGTGAAGACAAACCCTCCCAGAAAGAGATTGTTTTATTTAAATTATTATGATTTTCAACACTGACATGTATATCTATTTAATCATTTCACTCTCTAGATAACCAAAAAAAGAATTTTGTACCTGGGGTTATAACATGATTGTTAGTGACTCAACTGATGTAATTATATGCATGAAAACTTTGAAAAAAAGGGCTTAAATGGGGTAAATGATATTTGGCTTGATTCTGAATAAAAAAACATCAGAATCTGGGCATTTATTTTGAGTTGATGATTGTTGTTGAGTCCTTTAACGATATTTTTCAAATAGTGTTTTGCCATCTGAAATTAAGCCAAATTTCTATGCATGCAGCGTTTATAAGCAGCAATGACTTATACTGTACATGCAGTTGCGGGCCTAGAACACAAAACTGACTTTTAATGATTGTGACGAGGTAATGAAACAGTATCTAAGGTTAGATTACAGCTTTTATTGACAAAAACTAAAAAAAAAAATGAAACTAAAAGTGTTCAAACTTCTTCTTCCTGTAAGTGATCTTCTCACCACAAAGACGCAAACATTGTGGGTAGATTACACACACACACACACACACACACACGCATGTCTCATCTGTTTGTTGGTGGTCTGTGGTACTCAAACTTCATCAGTGGGAGCCTCATGACTCACAATTTACTAACTGAGGCAGAGGCCACTCATCACCAGATTCAGATCCTGGCAGAATAGTCATCTGCCATGTGTATAGAATGGAAACTCTTACAGGCTCATATTAATGTGCAGTGGCCACAATATATGTAACTCTGTTTTCCACCATCGCTTGAATCAGCCTACACTAAACCCAGAGACTTGTAAGTGTCCACCTCTTCAGGGTATTTGGGTTCTGAATGGTTTTATAGTTTATTAAGAAGACATTTATTTTGTTTTGCTACTGATATTGTTCGTACCGTATAGTCAGATGAGACATGATGAAAAACTATACTCATGATGGGCGTTGCATGAATTCTACCATTGTGAAGCGGGTGTTTATCAACCACATTAGTGCCAGTCATGCTAGACATTAGACACAAAGATCTCAATCTAAACTTACACTAATCAGCTATACCTCAGCTTCTCCTTTCTCTTGGTGCTATACAGCATTGTGTTGTTTGAAATGTTTTAATACTAATGCCGATATAATACAATTTAGGGGTAGTGATACAAAACAAAAGATACTTTTTTTTTCACTTATTATATATAATACTTAATATATAAGTTTTTGTGTTTTATTTTTAAGGGAAATAATAAAATATAAAATAAAAAACCTGCAGATTGTCTGTCCTTGCAATATGTAAGTAATGTTTATTATAACAATGTTTCAGTGGTCAGACCTTCTTCAGGTACCTGAACCTTACTTTATTACTTTACCTTATTGTGAGTGCAGACAGTAGTGCGAGTGCTTCTGCACCTGTCCATTGATTTTTGTGGTTGATTTTTTTAATGTATTCATCAAGGCTATTATGGTCCAAAAGGAACTAATCAGGCCTGTAGTTGCAATGCAGTCTGCCTTCTCACCAGTGTTGGGAGTAATGGATAATGTAGCCAACGTGACTTTAGTACATCGTTTTCTTTATTTAACATGGGATTTCGACAGGGAACGGAATGCTGTTCGTGAATCTTTTAACGGAATGTTTGGCGATTGGAAATTGGCGATACAAGCACTACTTCACCTATATTGAGATGAAAGATAAAAATGTATATGTGAAGTGCAAATTATGTGCTGGGGGAAAGCGTTTGTCCTCGTCTGTTCTAAGCAACGCCAACTTAAAGAAGCATCTCGACAAAATACATGCTTCCACTAAACTAGTGGAAGTGGAGTCTTTTTTGGAAATAGTTACTTTTACCAGTAACGAGTTACTTTTACAATCAAGTAATTAAGTTACTAACACAGTTACTTTTTTGGAGAAGTAACTAGTAACTATGGCTAATTACTTTTTTAAAGTAACCTGCCCAGCACTGCTTCTCACACACTCACTCTAAAAAACCTTGTTTGAAATTTCAATTTTAATAAAAAAAAATATTAAAAAAAAACCTTCTTGTGTCTATATGCTTTGTCAACATTACAGAAATTAGTAGATTACAGTGCTTTTGCAACAAAAATCTATTTACATGTTATCCGCCCAGGATTTTTCACAATAGTGTTTAGGGCGTTTACACCCCATCTTGCATATTCATCCAGACAAAAGTACTAGCTGGGTAAGGGGTGTTATTTTGCACATTTGTGCACATTTGAATGATACAATCCTCAGCGAGCATATATACTAGATCACTTTGTACACTTATTTGTGCTTGAACCTCTAACACACTAGGATTTATATCATCTGTTGGATTAGATGAAATCTACACACAAATTTGTCTCTAGTTTTCCATTAAATGCTATTTCTAAAATTGCTTGCTTCTTCTGCTGGCTTAACATTGCACCAAAAACTCAGACAGCACATTTTTCTTGCATTAAAGGGGCCGCTGCATTACAACTCAGTAAAAGAACACTTTCAATTTGAGGCCCCGTATCTCGCTCCCTTCATTTCCTGTCAGCTACTGGAGGCAAAATGCCAACAACTGTCTTATTGGGCCTATTGGGTACACCCTTTACCGCACCATGAATGTGAGCCATAAGCTTACACTGAAAACTGAGAAGAAGAACTGAACGATACGTGCACTGTAACATATCTAGTATGTGTGATCTCACCTACAGTCCCCAATCCACGTCCTGTTTGAGCAGCACTCCGTGGAACCAAACGTGACTGCTATGTATGTTCTTAGTAATTAAAAAAATGACTCCTCCTGAGCTGCCCCATCTCTTTAAAAGTTTTTCTTTTTTTTCGTCCCCTCCGGCTGCGGCTGTTTGGCGCTCCTGTCACTCATCCGACCTCGGTGATGGAGGTGCGGCGAGGGAGGAGGCGGCGGCGGCGGCGGTTGTTGTTGGGGTTGTGTGATGTGTTGTGACAGCGGGAGCCAGGGCTGGCGGGCGGTCACCATGCGGCACCATATTGCCGGGCTCCCTGGGGATGAGGGATCAGCATGCCAGCCTTGCCAAGAAGTGCTAATAGGCGCAACACGTCTTGCTTTCACACATTAAGGCAAGCGAAGGGTGACAGATCAGAGCTGTGATACTGCCGCCTGTAAGGAGGAAAAAAAAAAAGAAAAAAAAAGGGGGCCACGCCACCCGTTTGCCATGCAGCGCAGGCTAATGATGAAACCTCCCCGAGTCGAGCAATATGCCCACCAATCATCGGGTTGATGTCTTCGCGGACGGACATATCTCCGTCTCTCTCTCATGTCACGGAGTGGAGACCAGTGCGGCCTCGCTCCTCACCAGAGTGATGCTCAACTCCATATTGTAACTGACAATAAATCTGCAAGTGTTGAAACGGGATCAACACTTGTCCGGGAAAGACGTCCACGTTCTCACCCAAAGCAGCCGAGGTCAAATGGGCTGCTCCGGGCTACAACACCTTTGTCACATCTGTTACCAGAACCCACAGCTTGAATGTACTCTGCCGAGCTGCATGTTGGACTGCAGAGAGGAAATAAGAGCTTCTGTGCACTCACTCTTGTTACTTCCACCTTAGGGGCCATATGGTTGATTTGGCAGACTCTCAAGCACCTGCCGCTGTTTATTTGCCTCAAACAGATTATTTGGGAACGGTTTGTATGGAGCGGGTACGCTGGAGCAGCAGAATGAGAGATCTGAGCCTAGTGAGCAATTTTTATATTGTTCTACAGTAGTATAGAGTTTCTATATTTAATAATCATCAATGGCTGCACCATCTGGAGAGAGTGCACATTTCAGTCAAGTCATAGAGTGCTTTTTGAAAACACACTGGCTTCTGCCAGTGATGGTAGATCAATAATCCTATGTTTGGAAGCTTGGCACATTTAGCTGATGCAAAACCAGTGAAGAATAACTTGGAACACAATGATATAGCCTTTACACTGATATTAATTCAGTTATTTTATTATAACTTTAGGAAGCCAAGTCAGGAGAGTTTTATATTCAAGACTATATGACCAAATATATCCGGTCAAAGGTCTATGGCTGTTTTTCAAGTCACAATCTTAAAGGGAAAACAACATGTCCTTTGTGATTTTCTGCTATTTAGAACCCTGTGATGATGGCAATGTAAAATATGGTCAAACTTGCAAATTTTTACATGAACATATTTAAAAATGCTACCTGCATGTTAAAAGCCGGGGCCTGAGCCTATTCTGTGCACATCATTTTTAATTCCTCCTCATGATGATGTCAAATTGTTAGCTAATACCCACAGACGGACGTTTGTCACATTTTTTGCTAAGGTCATTTCATGGGTTGACAACCCTGGTTCCAACATGTACGGCTGCAGTTGAGGCATTTCCATTTGAAGTAAAGTGAATAAAATGAGACAAAGCAGTAAAATCTAGCTAATATTAGAAAGGTGCATGATACGTCCCCTTTAACACTATGATATCTGAGACAATTATGCTCCTCTACGTTCATGCCAACAATTGAGGGAAGGCTCTTTCCTGTTTCAATATGATAATACCCCTTGGCCATCCACAAAGCCAACTCCATAAATTATTTACCGAGTACTGCAAGGATATGTTTACAATAAGAAAATTGTAGAAAATCGCCTTATTCCTTATCCTTTAATACCTGAATAGGTATTTATAAGGCTCTAAATATAGTCTCTTTTCACCAGAGTGATCTTGGTATGATGCAAACCCATCCTCCCACCTAAAAGGTCATTGTTTTCCTGTGTCAGTGGGACAAAGGAACTTACTGGAACTGTGTCAGGCATCTGAAAGCTATTTTTTCCTCGGCAGATACCCCGGCGAAGACCCCTGTGATACGTCAACGGCTGCCTGTTCTTGATGAAATATTAAAGCAGAAGGCAGTGCTGACAGTAGGAACCGGCACCTCTTGGAAGAGCTCCATCCAAACACAGACCCTGGTTACCTTCTAACATCCATAATGGATCATACAGTATGAATAACAGCTTGCTAACATGAATGACTGCACTGTATGGGAAGCCGCTGCATGAAGCTAAATGTTTCATATCGCAGGGGAAGTCGGGGTTGCACAACGTGCGATGCTAATGCAAAATTAGACAATTATACATGAAAATGAAATGAATGATTCATGGTGACAGTGGCTCACCTCTGTGTCACCCCTAATGCTCGCGTGGGGGACCAATCTGTGATGTCCTGCAGGAGTCACGTGACGTCAAATTTCATCCATCAGACATATTTCTACAAGGACACATACGCACAGAATAGCTACAGTATACACATGTAAATATTTTACTTGCAAACTGATATATTAAAAAAGGATGTTTTCTAACACCTGACATCATTTCAATGTGTGGTTTGTTTGTATTGGAGTTGTGGTTTATGAAAACCCAGAGCTGTTTATTTGGCACTACGAATGTCTATCAAATGCATCTTTATGTGGCTTATAGTCAATCGTATCAAACATACCTGATACCTGATGACAATAAAATGGTTTAGCGCTATAAGTTGTTCATTTTCCTGCAAAAACTTGTGGTCTAAATGACTTTCTAATACTTTCTATGGCCGCATTGAAAGGTAAATTACCGTCTGCCACCATGTTGGATCCACATTTATCAACAAAGTCACGTTGTGTTTCGTCATCGTCTTGCTGCACCCTCCTCCTGTGATTGGCTCCCTCGCTGACGGGAAAATTGGCTCCCTGGTGTCCAGACTGCATTGCAGAGCGAAGTGAAAGTGCGTACAATGAAGGATGGGTATACCCAGGTTAGGTGCTTTATGATAATACACCACATTATATAGCCTGAAATGGCAAGCCTGTACTTACGTGAGTATACTTATATGAGGCTGTTTTTCATATATTTTCATATGTTCTCACTTGTGTGTTGAAGTTTCACTTTTAGTGTTTAGCTGACGTACAAAGAACCTAATTTCCTCTGGTACCAGATCGGCTCAGGGCCCTGCGCCTGCATATGACGTCAGCACGGCACAGGTGATTGGTTGAAAGTCAGAAACCATGGAAACACAAAGTGTTTGTGGTGGCCATTTAATATTAAATTAAATAAATACAAAATTTAATAAAGTTTGAAAAGTTCGACTAGTGGCTAGCATGGAGCTAACGCTAACACGGACACATACACATAAAACTTCGCTTGTGTGTGTATATAATAGTGTTAGCTCCGTGTTAGCGTCACTCATTTCCCCCGTTCTTGTGCGTGTGTAACGTCAGGTCTGGAGCTTCGGAGCACCCGGCTCCGGTACTTCTGCTTTACAACACCTCCTCTTCTTCGTATTCATAGTCTTCTTCGCTCACATAAAAACTACAGGTGCTCCGCCAATAATAGTCCCTGGTAATTCACTTCCGTTATTTGCATCATTGAGGGTTCCCGGCCACCGTACAAAGTCGCGTGGGCCGCAGTAACATTAAACTTTCATATCAAGGCGGGGGCCTCAAAGTAGCATCCGGCGGGCCGCATTTGGCCCGCGGGCCGCGAGTTTGAGACCCCTGGTGTAAAGTTAGCATGACACATGGAATCATCCAGTCATTTTCTTGGACATGGGGGAAACCCACTTACACATGGTGAGAACATGCAAAGTCCTTGAAACTGTGGACTTCTTGCTGTGAGGCAGCAGCGCTACCCAATGTGCCGGCTTGCCACAATGTAATAATGCAAGGATAAGGAAAAAAGCAATTCTTCTTTAAGAGCAAATCATACATAAACATCTGAAAAAATAATATGATTTTGTGTAACTAAAACAAAGTTTTTCATCATTTTGTGATCCTTCAGATCTATCCCCCTCTGCAGGGGTCCTAGGTTCAATTAATTGATTGCTGTCATATTGATTTCTTGTGACATCACATATTAAGAGGCTCACCCAAGCGGCAACTGAGGCTGAAGCCACTGTAGAAGCAGCTTGAAGCTCAACGTTACCGATGCCCACTGGATCGGGGGTGTCAAATATGTGGCCCAGCGGCCAGAACCGACTGGATGACTGTAGTTAAGTGTAGTAAGACAAAAAAAATGGACCAGTTCTTGTTTCTTTACAGAAATGTGAAGTCACTGAGCATCTATCTGGGCTCAAGGGATAAAATATATACAGTTTTGATTAGTAAATGGTTTGTAAGGCAGGTGATAACTTCACCTGCTGCGGAAAAAACTAAATATTGTTCAATGAGTAAATGATTTGAATTGAAATGCAACAGTAAACTGGCTGAATATGGAATAATTAAGGCATCATATTGTTGAAATTGCACATTTTTCTGTTTTGTAAATTGAAGGTTGTAAAAACATTTATTTGCATAAAATGGAAGGAGAGAAATTTGTCATTGTTATTTCTATGTTTGTTTTTACTGCTCCAACCCACTTGAAATCAAATTGTGCTGTGTTTGACCCATGAAGTAAACTGAGTTTCACACCCCTGCACTAGATGCTAGCTTTAAAACGTCCCAGGTCTCCAATCGACCTCCACCCAAAAAGCGTCAACTTCTCTCAAGGAATTATTAAATCTTTAACTTTTTACAGCGGATCATTATCGTCTCAGTTGCAAGATTCAGGCCTTCTAATAAGCTGAGTCAGGATATGGTTGCCCAGTTAATAAAACGCTGATGTCTACTGGTGTTGACTTGTGCTGAGTCACTTGCGATAGTTTGCTAAGTTCAATTTTTCCTGACTATGATATGGTCTGAAGCTCTTTTAAGAAGAGTAAAACAAACGCGGTGCTTCCTCTACATCACCGTTCACCTACTGGTCATAATACGCAGCAAGTTAATGTCTCGGCCTCGTCTGTCTGTCACCATCCATCCATCCGTTCCCTGTGCCCCCCCCCCGTCCATCGACGCCTACTGTCCCTGGGGCCATGCTGTGCTTGCTGAAGCGTCGCGCTGTGAGCGAGTGCGCTGCCAGCCATCAATATGGGTGAGTTACAGAGGTCACAGGTTCAAACGCAGTTCACCGCTTCACGCCGACACTATCCGCGCCTCTACCCGAGCAGATTACGTGTGTTTGGAGTGTTGGAGCGTGAAAGTGTATGTGTGTGTTTGTTGGGCCTAACATGTGTGGCTTTGTGGCATGTCTTTGTCCTCGCAGGAACTTACGTGTGTTTGTGTTGTAGCGTGTCATCATATTGTCATTGTTTTGGTTTGTTTTGGGTTTTTTAGTTTTCTCACTCACCCACAGCACTTAGGGGGGTTTCACCCTTTTGTCCCGGGCCTCCTTCCAGCCGACATAATGAACACGTTGTGAGGGATGCGAGGGACATGAGCAGAGGCGGCGAATCTGTGTCTGATCAGCTGTATCACACTATAGGGTTCACTCGCTGAAAGGAAAATGTCATGCAACGATCAATACTATGGTAGTAGTAATATGGTTTGATCTCCCAGTCGATTTGTTTATCTAGCAAGCAGGGGGACGGACAATCAGGTCACACTGCAGCCAGCACAACTTTTTGTTATCACCTATATTAAAAAAATGCATTTTTCAAAATCGAAGTGGAATCTTTAATACACTTCAGGAAAGCGGGGATATATTTTCAAAAGTATGGATAGTTCTGGAAAATCTCTAGGACAGCGAGCACCTCTTTTAGAAAAAACAACATTACGTTCGAAAGACTATTTAGATGATGACGTCTAGAAATTGAGGACGTTTCGTGGACAATGAGGACGAAATTGCTCATTAAGGACATTTTTTGAAGTCAGAAGACATTTTGAAAATAAGAGCACCTCGAACATTGAGGCCATTATTGGTTATTAAAGACATTCTGCAAAAACAAGTCAAAACTACTGTAAAATGAGGTCATTTCTAGCCAGTAGGGACATTTGCACAAGTCAGGTCAGGTTCATAAAGTCAGGATGGCTTTTGTAAATTGAATGTGGATGTTTTTTAGTGTTGAATCACAAGTATATGAAATATAAAATCCATATTGGGTAGAAATATTTATTACATGTAAATAAAGAATACGCATCTCCATGGATTTTTTTTTATCAAATCCATAAAGCTCACTTCCACATGGCATCTGTTTTCTTCCATCACTTAAAGGACTTTAATTGATTTATTATAACATGAAATTAAAATAATGTATACAGGAGCCCATTTCCTTGCTTTCATTTCCCCTCCTTTTATAATAAATGTCATGACAAACAACATGCACATATGACTGGATCAGAGTCTGCTGTGGGTGAAGGTTTTTCAAGCGTGTTTTGCCATTTATGTGGATTATGTGGCCATCTAGTGGGCTGCTGAAACACTTCCCACATGGAAACCAAAACCCAGAGTGGAAAACTTTCTTGTCCTGCAAATTGAAATAAAAATCAAAAGCTTCATTATCTGTGCTGCTGAAAGTATAATATATAATACATTTACATTCAATACATCTAAAGAAATGTTTTTCTTATAAAAACGTTGCAGAGCTGCAAACAGGATGTTTTTCACTTTCTGTCTAAACCAAAACGTTAAACAAAAAATCAATACATATTCAGATTCATGGTTTTGAACAACATAGATACAATTATATACAAAAAATACTGTATATCACTAAAATAAATGTATTAAATAACTATAGTTACACTGTGCATGTTTTAACTGTAAGTCTACAGTGAAATGAATAAGGTTTCTTGTATGCAAATATGCCAAAAAAACAAGAAAAGTAGTGGAGAGAAACTTCCTCAATGGCTGCCAGTCACCATATTTGACTTCTATGTGACTCATGAAGTAACATGAAGTTTTGCTTTGTAATACAGCTGCTAAACACTGAAAAAAACTGCAACAAGTTCCTTTAATCTCCTTAATAATTATTTTTCTGAGGATTTTTCTCATTTGTTGATGAAGTGAAGCCTGCTACATTTGTGACGCCGCAGCATCCGATTAATCATAGAATCCATAGAATCCACTTAATCAATAACGCTTTCCCTTAAATTTGGTTGATTTTCTATCACTGAATGCATGGATTGCTGCTGTGTAAAATATGTTTCAACCGGAACGACACCTTCATTTTCATTTTACTTCACCTGATTTTCTATGATTTGTTCTGGACTTAATTGGTTCAGATTCTAAACTAATGCTTTCAATCCATTTTATTATCCTAAACTGTCACTAAAACATGTTTTTTGTTAGAAAAAAATAGTCGATAACGTTTTGTAGTCTACATGAAAAGAACCATCCTATTATTATTATTATTATTTTTTTTATCAGTGACAGGTGTTAACATGGGTGACACGGTGGGGCAGGGGTTAGCGCTGTTGCCTCACAGCAAGAAGGTCGCAGGTTCAAGACCTGGGTCTGTTCTCCCTGTGTCTGCGTGGGTTTTCACCGGGTACTCGACCATCTGGGGTGTATCCCTGCCTCTCGCTGTAATGTGCTGGAATTGGCTCCAGCAGATCCCTGCAACCCTAATGAGGAATAAGCAGGTATAGATGAGATGATGATGATAAGATGAGGTGTTAACATTAATACTTTCTATATGTGACCACCAAATAGCATTCACAAATGTTAATTTCCTGTTTCCTTTTTTGTTATATTTTGAGCTGGCTACTTCTATCAAGCGGATCATTTTAGGACTTGTTGATGTTTATTAATCAGTTATTACACAATCTAAAATTATTATCCCATTTGTTTGGACTTTATATTAAATTTTATTAATATTAGATACAATGAAAACATTTTTATTTTTATCATACCCACGTTAAAAGGGTATGATTGTTTTACTCTTGCCTCCCAAGAATTGAGTTTATGTCCTTATGCGTAGATATTAAAGGTTTGATGCACGCGTCTATTTACAGTGTCTTTGTGTGTGTGTGTGATTTTTGTAAGTACAGATGAGTTGTTTTTGATCAGTAGGCAAAAAGTGCTGCTTTATATCACATATTGACGGAGTTCCTGTGGTATTTCTCTGCTAGATTTCACTGCGAGCTTTTACTGCCTGCCTCTCATATACGCATGTCTACGGGGGTTTGTGGTTTTGTGGCTGGGTGTGGATGGGTGGGTGCATTTTTCTTTTTCCTGAGGAAGGCTACATATTGAGGTTAGCGGCACAGCGCTGAAGATGTAGGAAACAAGCTTGGTGACGGCCTCCACTTTGCACAAAACAGGTCAGGGGATTTCAGTGTGCTATGTGATGCCTAACATCCGAAAAATGTTGAAATGTTTCTACGTATTTGTAGCAGAAGCACTTTCAATGAACTTCAGTTGATTCATGTGCTCTTGAAAATGTTTGCCTCACATGCTTCTTGTAAAGATCAAACAAAAAAACAATGTGAATTGCCAGAAAAGAAACTGATGGAAAAAAAAATCCCACTTTCAAAATGTATAAGGCATCACAGTGTTATCAGTGTTTTATAACTTGTTATAAAACCTAACAAATATATTCTTTTGATTTTCAGGAATTGAAAAGATATTTCAGTTTCATTTATCAAAGCCTTCTAGTTTCACTTATTATTCACAGTAAGTCATTTATAAAAAGTCAGTTGGGCTTTCTGTGTTCCAAAAAAACATGAAGCCTGTAGTTGAGAAAATGAGGTCAAATAGCAAATAAGATGACATCTTACATTCATAAAATAGTAATGATTGTAAAAAGAAAAATAGTGTCATGTAGTGTAATAAAACCCCCAAATTATACAATTTACAATGGACATATTTTCATTTCAAAAATGTCATCTTTGATACAGATTTTCATATTATTCATATTATAGCTAATTAACCAGGTAGCTATGATGATAAACCAAAGTTATCAACCTTTATTTAACTCAATGTGGGTTAACAATTCAGCAACCTAAAAAACAAATTCAGTGAATTAATGTATCCTTTTGACGTAAGACATTATTTATTAGCCTGTCGGTTTCATTGTAAGTTCAGATCATATTTACAGCACCTACTGTCGTCATATCAGGTGATGAACATGTTTTCACAGAGAACTTAACAGCAGCAACATGTGGTCTGGTCTGACTGAAACTATAATCACAAACATGATTACTGCTCTACAGGACTCTGCTGGCTCAAGCAGCCACAACATTGCACACACGCGCACACACACACACACACACACACACACACACACACACACACACACACACACACACACACACACCGCTGTGTGTGTGTGTTGGGGTGTGTGTCTAAGGCAGCGCGTATACCGAAATCTTGTTGTCAAACCTAATTTAAATGTCTTCCTCTTTATTTCTTTTTTCCATTTCTTTTTTCTTTTTTTTTTAAATATCACACTGTAATATATCTCATTGATATTTTTTTAAATAACAAAATCACGTGTCTGTGATGTATTTACTGTTTTACGGTTTCTGGTTTGAGATTTTTACATTTGTCTGCCTTCATTTTTGAATCCTGCCATACCAATTCCTATTATCATTATTTACTACAGTGTGAACAATTCATTGAAAATAATTAATTTTCCTGCACGAATGTGCATCTTTTGAATACATTTTTCCAAAACAGTTATTCATTTAAGAGTTTAAATCATGCTTATAACCGTGCAACGATCAATTACACTATGTACTAATATCAAAGATATGGCTCTGTGTGGTTGTGAAATCAGTTCCTCATTCATTGTGAAATGACACGTGTCTGTTCTAATCTTACCGAGCCAAACTTCCTTTACATTTGTGTCTATCCTTCTTTCTGCAACCGTGAGGATGTATAGTAACATTATTATTCATGTGTTCATTATATAATTGCATAATTCGCTTAAAAGCAAAAAGCACATAGCTACATTGAAGTAGTCTACATATATTCACATTTTCACCCATATCTTTACACTAACAAGGCAACTCAAATCACTTGTGCCTAAAGAAGCCAGTTCACACAGAGTTTCAGTGCAAGTTCCAGTTTATTTATTAGAATATTTACAGACACAGAGAGAGAAAAAGAAAAAAAAAGTGATTCCTTTATATACCTCTGTTGTTGCGCTGTAAAGTCCTTGAACGCCAGCGGTGTTATTCCACCACACAAACGCCATTTTCTACTTGTTAGTTTTGTGTGAGTGCTGAGGTCTCTGTGTGCGCTTAATATTACCAAGGAGAGCAACCTGACTCACTGTCGTTTATAGAAGATTGGAACTATACAATAATGGAAAATCTACTGCTTTTTTTTTTCCCAACTGTAATTCTTTGTTGGACTTAGCCATTTGTCGCCTGAGTAAAATCTGAGGGAGATTAGTCGTCGTCATGTGAAAAAGTGGAGTTTCGCGGTAAAGAAATATTTAACTTAATATGACAAATGATCTTTCCACTTCGGCAATATGGAAATCTCCTGAGTAAACCAAGGGCGTTGCTTTGCTGTTTGGACAAAAAAAACAAAAAACAGATGAGATGATTTCAGATTTTAAACCTGGTGTTTTTTTTTTCCATCTCAACAGTGAGTCGGCACAGAAGAGAACGTGGGAAACCTCAACTACACTGTAACAAATTGCTGTAATTTCTACAGGAAAATTTTACAATAACTTACTGTTCTGTCATTTTACAAAATGTTATTGTATACCGCACTGCATTGTGGGTCCAAAATAAATACAACAACTGACAGCATTTCCCCACAGTAATGTATTGTAAAATTACAGGTAAGTTATGCTCTGACTGTAAAAGAAGCATATTACAGTTAGATTCTGTAAATGACCAGATGTTGGCGGGTTGAATTTGAAAGAGAAGACGCCATCTTGACACAGAGACAGGAGCAACGGCCAAGGATGTGTCCTGCACTGATAAGTAAGTTCGAGTTTAACCACCTAAGTTACAAAATTAAAATGTGATATAACTTGTAAGTGATATGAGAGTCTTTAAAAAGCCAGCTCAAAACGTGTCTGTGGTAGTTCCGACCTCCCGCGTCTATGTGCCGACAGCCGTGCCGATAGCTCCAGCCGCCTCCCTCAGCTGGTTTGTGAGCTATCGGCACGGACTAGTTATGTTTGAAAAGCTAGTATGTCGCGTCGGTGTAAATGTCGACGGCGAAGGGGCCCTGTAAGGTGCAGGATACGCAGCAGCAGGGGTGATTAAACCGTGAAATAAACCAGGACAATAAACAGCGAAGTTATTTCCCCATCTGGCTAGCGCCTAAGCTAACATGTTAGCCATAAGCCAATGTCTCGCGTCTCAAGGCAAACATAACCTGGTTTGGGAAATAATTAGCCTTTGTACGAAGACATTCACTGTAAATTCGCCGTTTTGAAGTCAAACACGATAAGCTACGTGAATCTATAGATTCAAGGAGTTTTTTGTTTTTTTTGGGGGGGGGGGGTCGGTCGGTCGGTCGGGAGATTTCATTTGTTTAATCATCATTTGATGTTATAAGCCTTTTGTGACAAAATAAAAACACGCGACCCTGGTCCTTTTTTACACTCCTTTTCGCCGCTGATGTTATTGATTCATTTAAACGTAATAGTTTTGAGCCATTTAAAATGGCAAAGAGGGCATCTCGCATTCATTGCTCTGGCCCATCCTTCACTAGACGGGGCGTCATTTTTTTTTTTTCAGCGCGAGATTAACGTGTGTAAATACTAGGGATGGGAATGTGTTTCAGTTTCATGGAATCGTTTGGCAGTTAATCTAACTATTCTCTTATGGATTCCAACCAGCGCTAATTACGTTACGTACTTTACGCATGTTACGCACGCTCGATTCAGCAACAGGACAACGCGATTACGTCACGCTGGTTTCGCACGTGCGTTGCAGTCGTCAACAACAATGGCACCAACTAGGATCAACCGCTCAAAAACGTGGCTTCACTTCACGAGGAAAAATGACAACAAAGCGATTTGCAGTCCTTGCAAAGTGAAGATAACCGCGTCGGGGGGGAATACGGCTAATATGCAGAAACATTTGCGCACAAAGCATGCGATCTTTTTAAACGAGTGTCATGTTTTTGACGCTGTGCCACGCTGTGATCACCACTGCGGCTACCACTGCCTATGTTCTTTGCAAAGCATGCGACGCTAACATTATGCTATTAAACGAATGCGGTCTGCATTACATATAGAAGATGACCGTGACGAGAGAGAGTTAAGGTTGTGACTTCTTATTAAACAAACTTCCAATACCAATCAAAATGTTTGTTCTATTTCCCCAAATCGATAAAGAATTAAATCGTTAAGCAATATCGATAATGGAATCGGAATCTAAAAAATCGTATCAATTCCCATCCCTAGTAAAGACAACAGGTAAGAGTGTTAAGACTAATCTTTTTTTTATTTTTAGTTGTTGCTGTAACTTTTGTCACCTTTCTAAGTGAGTTACTTCTGGCCATTACAGCTTAAGTAGTTTCTGGTGTTAATACAGTAAATACAATTGTTTACAGTTACTAGAGTTTACAGTGAGAAAAGAGACAGCTGTGTGTTTGTGGTGCCTCCTGCTGATCACTGAAACAGTGTATGTGGACAGAGCTGAATATTTTGTTGGGTTGTTTAGTGTCCATCGGCCGACAATACCTCCCACTTAGTTACTGTCCACCACTGTACTAGACAGGCATCACCAGGTTGGCTCCACAGTTTAAATTTCCTCAACCTTATATGTGAGTGAATATGAGGCCACTAACACCTCGTCTGTTTTGCAGCATCATTTGGCCACAGGTACAGAAGGAAACCACATCCACCGCTGAAGACACAGTGATCGCAACACACATCAGCAAGGACAACTTCCAGGTGAAATCATTTGTCTAGCTTTTTTCAATTTTATTCCTCTATTTCTTATAACGTCTTTTCTTTGGCTTTCTGTCTTTCTGGCTATCTATTTTTGTTGCTAGCCTTCCTTCTTTCTTTCTTGTTGGCTTTCTTTATTTTACTAACTTTTTTCCCTGCTAGCTTTTTTGGAAATCCATCCATGTGAACAGGGTTAGGGTTACCCACATGGGACGAGAGTATTCATTATGGTATTAATGAGACTAAGCCATGTTTTACATAAACCATTGTGGTTATGGTGATGCAACTGTAAATAGTCAATAACCTATACATAACTACTACAAATAATATGTGACAAGAAATCCAAACTATTCCTTTTACTGTTATGAACATACAATTTCACTGTATCAGCCAATGCATTGCAGATCCACTTCCTGGTTCAACTTGCCTGGAAAATATTCAACAGCATAAATTCTTTTTTTTTAATATAAATGTTTTGCAGTTTTTCATATTGGAAGGGCAAATGATTAGCTTGTCTTGCATAACCTGGATTCTGCTCTCTCTTGTACACCAGCAGTCAGTGCAGGGTTTTCATGAAGTTTCTTTTCATGTGATTTCAGATGTTTCATGGGAATCAATCCAACCAGAGGCACCAAGACGGCAAGGCAAGTCATCCAGAAAAGTGGGAAGGTCCGTGAGAAGAAGAATAATGCAGTCAACCCGCACGTATCTTCACTCCTCAGGAGATTAATGGACTTTGAATGGCTTTATGCTTAAGTCATATTGCAAATGATGAGGACTCCCCTCCATATGAATGGAAGTAGGTCATAATATTCCATTGAATTCCCTACAGTGACAGGTGTGACTGTTTTGTTGAGATACTCAAGTTAACATAATCTTTCCTGTTAATGAGTTGATATGTATCTCGGTATGATATTTAGAGTGTGTTGCACTTTATTACTGTAACTGCACTTAAGTTTGTTTTTGTTTTTTTGGTTTAAACCATAATCAGTTGTCGTTTATGGCTGTAGCTGAAAAGTGTTCATACCTGGCCAGTTCATAGAAATAGGCCACCACCGCCTAACTAGGTGCTGGATAGGCTGGTCCTGCCAGGACCCTCTTGTTGCATTGTATTCTGGTTATTCTGTATAAGATATCTACCTCATGTTTTTAAGAGTTTGAAAGTACATTTCACAGTCTTTTAAAAGTGAAAAGCATTCACTTTTTCAGCTATTTGTGTGACGGTAGATCTTCGGTAGGATAAGACTAGCCTTTGTTCCCATGCATATCAATGAGCCTTGGGTGTCACCTGTTAACTAGTTGCTTCCTTGGATCCCTTTGGTGGAGGAGAAGGTACTGGCCATTGCATACAGGGAACACCCCATAATACCTGCCATTGTGGAGATGATCAGAACCAGGCAACCAGACTTCACAATTTGGTCCTTGTCAAAGTTACTCAGATCTCGCTTGCCCATTTTTAAAGTAAGTGAACAGTCAGTTCTTGAAAGTTGATGTGTTGGAAACAGGACTAATGGCGAAACGTAAAAAATCTGAGCCACTTAGAAAAGGGCCAATTTGTGATAGCGTGACAATTGGGTCAAAGCATCTCCACAACAGCAGATCTTGTGAGGGTTTGCTGGTCTGCAGTGGTCAGCAGCTACCAAAGAGGTCCATGGAAGGACTACTGGTTAATGGGTGACAGGATCATGGACACCTAAGTCTTACTGGTATTTGTGGAGCTAAGGTAATCTGATCCCACAGATGAGCTACTGTTGCACAAACTCCTGAAAAGCTTCATGCTGGCTATGATAGAGCTGTCATAACACAATATCACAGCTTGTTGCTACATTAACACGTTAAAACCACTTATCAGGCAGCTGCTTTTAATGTTGGCGCTGACCAGTGTATGTTGAGGAATGTGCTGATAACGTTTGTATGTATATGTGCAGAGGTGTTCTCAGTCTCAGTCTCGGATTTTAGTTGTTCAGGTGAAAACAAGTTTTATGTGTGTTGTAAAACTACAGTTTAAATAAATGTTGTTTTGTTGCAGCTCTGACTTTGGTTTTATTTAATGGATGAAACAAGTCTAATGAAGTGTTGATGATTTTTGGTTTAACAGCAAACCTCATTACATTCAAAATATTTCATACTTTGCAATGCATGCAAATATGCTTATGTACAAACAAGACCTAACTGTCTACAACAGTGTAACTTCTGTAATTTTAATTGAATACTAGATAACCTTGTAAATGAAATCACATTTAATAGTTGTTTTTGTGGTGGGTGACACAAAATTACTGTAATTTATATACAAAAAAACCTGTAAAATGTTTACTGTAATTCTTTGTCCCAGTAATGGATTGTAATTCAGTTTTACAGGAATTTATTGGAAACCTTTTTGCCAGGAAGTTACTGTAAAATGAAATGCTGTATATTGCTGTAATTCAATTTTACAAGATTTTATTGGCAACTTTTTTGCCAGGTAGTTACTGTAAAATAATTACAGTGTATGACTGTAATTATTTTTACAGTAATTAACAGTACATTTTACAATATTTTATTGGCAACTTTTTTGCCAGGTAGTTACTGTAAATTCTACAGTCAATTCGTTACAGTGTAGAGGTTCTAATGTTTATGTGACGGACCTCAGCACAAGCGGCTTCTGTACGTGTGGATATGCGTCGCAGCATAAACGTGTGTGTGCGTGTTGCGCTGTGATCTCTTATGGGGTGTGAACGCTCTTGCATCGCTGCTACTGGCAGGTAACCACAAAAGCATCATTTTCCAACACACAGAACAAACACCAACCAAGTCCTCTGTTATTTTTTTGTTTTTTTTTTATCAAAACACAGGAAATAATTTGTCATCTTTGGTTATGAACTGGCATAGATCCTCTGGGGGAGGGGAGGGAAATTTGTAAAATCGTTATGGTACAGTGTGTAGATTCTGCCAAAAACAAACAAAAACAGGGAAAACGCCTTCTCTTGAGCCATTGTTTGGTTTGGCCTGACTGTGAAAACCAGTGTTAATTTTGTCAGAAAGTCTTCTTTTTAGTCTTTTAGGCATTTTAGTCTAGATTTAGTCGACTAAAATCCAAAGCATAATAGTCTTTATTTCTTAAGATTTAGAAGTAGCTCCACAATTATTAGGAATCCTACATTGCTACACGTCGATCTTGTTTGAGGTTCATTATGTCTTCAATCATAATGACTAATTACTGTTTTCTTTTAGAAGGTGTGGCCCACTTGTCAAAAGTGTCGGGAGGGTCACACCTCCGTAAGATCAGCTGATAAAAGCACGTCACGCGACATCTTGTGTGAAGAAGATGGAAGTTTACCGTCGAAACATGTCAGGTCAAAGCAACATCTTTTAAATGTCTTTGATAAAAGAAAACAGTAACTAGTCATGCTACACAGCAAAGTCCTTCATCTTATTGTTTTCAGGGTGTTTCAGGCAGGAATAATTTTACTGAAACACTGATTAACACGTGAAATGACTATTGGCGGCAGGTTTTATGAGAGAAGCACTTGCTGCGTCGCCGCATTTAGTGCCGACAGCACTGGTGGATGCTCCTCACTCAGATGCACACACACACACACACACACACACACACCCCTGGCAACACTTGGAGGAGTAATACAAGTGAAGGCACTTTTCAGATTGTAATTCAAAAAGTCTGTGGAGATTTTATTAAGATTTTATAGATCTTGTCCTTTTTCGTCAACAAAAATGTATGTTTTCGTCACAGTCACTGGTTAAGGGCATTAATTTCGTCTCGTCTTTGTCATGAAAAAAAAAAAACACACCCTCTGATGAATATATTTCGCCTCGTCTCATCTGACGAAATTAACACTGGTGGAAACGTGGTGGTGCAACATGGCGGACTCCATGGAGGGAGACCCGCTCCCCACGTGGATAAAAACAGCTCCGTCTGAGGTTAGAAAAATGATTATTTTAATTGAATAATGTAGGCGACTAATTAAAATAAACATCAATTTTATATGCCATTTTCAAGTCTGTTGATGCCGCTAAATCTTACACACTGTACCTTTAAATGTTTTTAATGCGTCTTCTATTAAAAAAAATAACTCAGTATTATCAAACTATAAAGTTATTACTGTATGTGTACAAACGCGGTTTAATTTCTTGTGGCTGTAAATCTTCTATTAGTGACTGAAAAGTTTATGATGCACTCTTACATCATCAGCAGTACAGATAAACAACTGTGCACACTTGTGCTTTTTCTTTCTTTGCTGCATCAGAAACTTACACACCCGGAGGAATATGCATCAGAGATGTATTTCTGTATATTGACCGACACCTTCAGACAAAACAATCTTTTTTTATTTTATTTTTTTTTTTATGTTTTTTTTTCTTTAAACCCAGTGCACTTGTGGTTGTAGAGTCAGTTCCAGGATAAAACATGACATAGCTTGAAGAGTGCTTAAACTGCTCTTAATCTGTCATTACTGATGTCACACACCTAGCAGCTTCAAACAGACTGATTTTTATCTGCCGGCTGCAACTGCAATTAGATATTAGTTGACTAGAAGGGCATACCACTACATAGTGAGCAAGAGAGGAAAAGTGTAGGGTAGTACATGTATATAACTCGTGTATAATTCATATTTAGTGTGGTGGTGGCAAGGATTATATACTAATTTACAGACACTCCAATTTGAAGTTGTTGAATAATAGAGTACATGTTGCATTAGCCTTACACACTTGCAAAATATCTGTCTGTACACAGCTTTAAATATTTCTTTTTACACAGAGTGATATAGGAACATACATACAGTATAGAATAATTAGAAGTCATTAAAGCCCTCTTTGATTTACTGGTCAAGTACCTCCTTACTGCCTTGTTGTACAACTCAGGATGTTAAAGTACTATTCTGGTTTATTTTCGTAGTTTTGGCTGTCGGTTCTATCGCATATGCCAACGTTGTTGTTAAAAAAGGGAATTGCTAAGATCACAAAGCATCGCAACATGAGCAAAGACAAGTCAGAGAGGGCAAGAAAAACGACAATGCAAAAAAAACCCAGCATGTATACACCTTAGTCAGGTTGAAATCGGACCGAGATAGACTTCTCATGGTTGAATTAACACACTTAGATGGTGTGACTGGAATTGGATTTTCTCCTGCGTGTATACGCCTTGGTTGGACTGAAGCTGGACAACGAATGATGCTCCACAACAGCAGAGAAGGAACAAATTGGAGCCGCAAGTAAGAAAAAAAAAAAAAAACAGTGTTAGCGCAGATTCAATCCATATTCACACATCGCGACCAGCAAATGTGATTAATTAAAACGAAAGAGAGAGAAAGACGAAAGAAAACCACCTGTATATATCTATAGCTGGATATGCCTGTAAGACTCAGACGAGGACACAGACGCAAAAATACAATTTTTAGCCTATTATATATATATATATATATATATATATATATATATATATATATATATATATATATATATATATATGTAATCATGTTTTTTCCAGCCTCCTTTGAACTGCTTTTTTCTTGTGAAATACTGAATCGTTTTTAGGGTTTCCCCCAGGAAATTGGTTAGCAGAGGTTGTAAAACTTACTTCATCTCCGAAGAAAGGAAAAACAAAGACGACGCAGAGCTACTGACACTAGTCCGGCTGTTATTGTAATAATTATAATATCAAAAATTACACTAACTTCTTCTGATGCCGAGTTCTTTTTAAAACCACGTGTCCAGCTGTTGATTATTGAACATCAGCGGTGTGTTTTCATGTCACATTTGACTGTAGGTGCTATTTATTTCAGGGAAGGTGATGCCTTCAATAATACACTGTGGGAAACTACAGTTTCAATTCCTTAAGGGTTAATGACTTATTGAAATGAATAAAAATCACTCCTTGGCTCTTTTTACACGGCCTGGTATTCCACATAACCAATCCATGTTAAAGTTATGGAGGTGAAATTGAGGGTTAGCTGTATTATTTCGCCAGTAGACTGTGTTTGAATGCATCTGAAATCTCAGTAATAATCTCCTTATAGCACAAGAAAAGTGTGCACACAAATGTAGCAGGTTTGGTTGGTCAAAAGTTTCTAAAGCATTAACATTTTTGGTAATAACTGAACACATTCGTGCATTACTTTCACTTACAAATAAGTGCTGTGTATCTAAAAACTATTCTTATTTCTTGCCCAATCTCACTTATTTTTTTTTTTTTTGCAATGTTGTGGTAATAAACCAGAATGCTCCTTTTTTTCTCCAAGCCTCCAGAGCTTGTATGGATTCAGCGTGTTAGGCAACAAAAGGACTTTAACGTACAGTATGTCCCACATCATCCTACTGCCCAATGCTCTAATCTACCGCATTTTTTATCTCTTCGGTATCTTCAAACCAGTCGAAATGCATGGGTGGTTGTGTAGGGACATCCCCTACATTTAAGAAACTGCACATGTAACTGAAAGCCTCAGATTAGCTGACATCAGTGTAACTTTGTTTTTGAAAAAAAAAAAAAGAAAAAAAGAAAAAAAAAAAACAACAAAGTCCCACAAGCGGATCTCAAGTAAAGATTCCACTTGTGATAAAAATGAAACCCATGTATCAAAAGAAGAGTATCGTCTTTTGCTCGAACCCTGCAGAGATAACTTTGCTGATCGGAGACAACGTTTATGGTTTCGGATCTCCGAAATAGAAATACAGTGCACTAAAAAGCCTGTCACCTTTTGCCCAAAGCAGATCAGAAGTCTTTATCTCATGCAGCCAGCTGTGTGTGTGTATAAGTGGGATGTTTTTTTTTTTTTTACACTTTATTTTTTTTTTTGTTGAGTTGTCTGGGCAATCGTGACATCAAACTGTTTCGAAGGTCACATCTTTAGGCAGACCGAGAAGAATCCCAGTTGATAATTTGAAAGTCTTTTGTACAGAAAAGTATCCCATGCAGCGGGATTATGACCTTGGATTCCTCTACAGTATTTACAGCAGTGTGCAAGCACAGAAGAGGAACACCGACATGACACATGTGGTGCGTTAACATTTGCAAAAATATATCTTCATAATTTTTTTTTTTTGCCTTACAGATTGACAATATAAATAGTAAATTATACATGGAAAATATATGGGGACTGAGAACAAATACATTTATTAGGCTATGCTAACTTAAAGTGCTAAGATACTTAGATTTGTTTTTTGTTTTGAACAGGCTGCAAGCATAACGGTATATTCTGACTAAAATGTTCCTTCCACTTGTAGAGAAGATGCATTAACATCGTTGCCCTGCCCTGCAGGACATCATCAACACGAGGGTAAAACCGCCTTCAGGCTAATCCAGACACGCTATCACATTCATATTCGCCGGTTGATTTGTCAATAAATTAAATATGAGACTGGAATGTTTTATACTTTCTGACCTGCCATTGAAACCTAATTTAAGGAAAGTCAACCGGTTGTCCTTCACAGTGACATTCTCTCCGTATGGAAGAAAAACTGACAAAAAAAAGAAAAACCTTTACTCAAATGACTAATCATGCTCCCATATGCCTTTGTTCTTCTCTCCGGTCGGATCATCTCCATAAGCCGGCCTCTACAAGATCACTGTTCTTGGCATTTAGTGCACAGACTCAAGATATACTGTAGTAGATGTGTGAGATAGAAAATTCTGAAGCGGGTGTACAGTACTTAAAGCTAAGTGATGAGAACAGTCTGTTGAAATAGAGCTATTCTAAGATGCCTCAGGTCTCCCTGATCATTTACTGACACACTGTGGAAACTTCCCCCTTTTTTACATGCAGAGCCCCTGAACCGCCCGGCCGTTGGCTCACATGTCGTCTTCAGCACCCTTTGCTAAATCAAAGTGAACGACACTGTGAAGTGAAAAACAACACGATACCTGAAACTGTCTGAAACCACACAACAAGACTCATAACAAAACAGCTGCACCCGGAGTCACTGATATACAGGCAGAGCTGGCTGAGGGGGCGATCGGTAGAGGACTCCGCATGTAGGCTCACAAATCCAAGACGGACCCGTGTGTGATACTTTAGTCGGGCAGGCTCCTAAATAAAACTCTCTCCTGCACCATTCTGCATCCCCGCCCGCTGTATAGATCATAGCGACGCCGCGGCGCTGGAGCCCCGCGGCTCTACGTTGGGTTTTCCGATCGGGGCTGGGGCTGCCGATGACTTACATAATCTATAAGAGGAGAGCGCTTATGCGTGCAGGCCGGTTGCCATGGCGATCAGATCTTGCTGTTCTCCAGGTGGGAGTCAATGTGCTTGATGAGGGCATCGTCAGGGTAACCGACGGGGAATATCAGTTGGCAAAGGGGGCAGCTCCGCATGTCGCTCTCCTCGGTCTCCATCCAAAGCTGCGAACCACAGCGTACGCACACACATCACACACACACAGACACACAGACACGGTTAGGATAAATCACTTGTGGTCCTGAACTTGCTTTCGTATTAGTCATTCTGTGGGAGGCAACGAAATTGCTTGATGACGAGTCGCTTCACACTTACACAACAGGGACGACTTGGTTTTACCATGAAATCTGACTGACAGTAGTAAATGCACATGGAAACTCTCATGTTTTCCCTTCTTTCTTTGTTTCTTTCCAAAAGTGAGAGTGGGATAAGATGCCATTTTTTTTAGATTGTGCATTCAGGAATAGGCTCACAAACCTGCCAGGAGCCCAAATGAACATTGAAACATGACATAATCCAGCCCTCCTTTAAAAAGGAAAAAATAAACGTCCTTCCTTCAAGAGGGTTAATAATACATTGTGGTCGACTGTGTCAAATGCAGCACTGAGGTCTCGTAATAATGAGATATTAGCAGAAATTTTGCCACAGTCGGTGTTCATGTGGCTGTCATTACTTAGCCCTTAGCTGTTAATGTTCCATGATTCAGACTGTATAGAATAACTAATTAACAACAATGGAAAACAATGGACATAGCACACTAATTCAAATTAATTTCCAGATTGAGTTGCCAAGGCCGTGTGTCATCCAAATTATATTTTCCAAGCTGAAAACGCTCAGCGAGAAGTCCTTTGGAGGGTTTTTTTCAACTGAGAAGCTTTGGTTACGAAGATACAGAATATCCATGCATTTGACTGTATTATATCTAATCTGTGTAGGTTCATGCGATTTTGTGTGTGAGGAAATGTCTCAGTGAGTAATGTTGCCATTTCTCCTTCATTGTTGTTGTTTTTCAGCACTTTGTCATTTATTCATTTGATTAACATTCCCAACACAGTGGGAAGGTGCAATGATACCTTCTGTGAATACAGCCATGCAGTTACAAGTGTATAATTCAGCTTTACATACAGTAGCAAAAGCTACATGAGATCTTCCCCTTTTGCCTTCAGTGTTTTATGCTAAGCTAGGCTAAACACATTGTGACTCCACTTCTATACTTGGCACGACATATGAGATTGATATCAAAGAACAGTTAAACCGGTTCTTTACAATAGTGGTTTTCAAAGTGGGGTCAGGGGACCCCTCCCCTGCTTTTTGAACATATTTATTTCCTATTATTTTCCCATTGCACATTAAATTATTTAATTTCAAATTTTATTTTCCATTTTATATATTGAGGTGGAAATGCCAAAGGAAATTCAGAGATAAATACATTTGCAGAAATAACTGGGGGATACATACATGAATAGTATGTATAGTAGTAGTAATAGTAGTATAAACTCAATTAAAAATGAAATGTATTAAATAAAAATAAAAAATCAAATAAATGTTTATGTAAATGTAAAATAATACACAAACAAAATGAAATGAATTAATTTATTCATTAAATGGAAAATGTAATAAATACAGGCATTTTTATTGGCATATTCATTCATTTACCGATTAATTTGTTTGATCATGGCAGTTTCAGTCCTCCATAATTTTGGCCGCTTTCTATTATAAAACATCTAAAAGCAAAAATCTTATTCGATGGGGACCATGGTCCAATTTTTGTGAGTTTAAAGGTCCTTGATGTGAAAAAGTTTGAGAACCACTGCTTTACACTGAGATTTTGGGATGATTAAAACAAGCTACACTAACGAGATCAAGTTTGCGCTGTGAAAACTAGTTATTTCTAGTTCATCACATCTACAGTTACCACATTTGTGAAAAAAAGTGACACTTAGTGCTTTCACGTTCATTCCTGCTCAAATCCAGTCTGCACAAACTCTTTCACACGGCTTAGAATAAACATTGACTCACGTTGATTGAAGGCCAGGACTGTGCGTGCTCCACTGACATGTACCCCGGCTGCGGGTGGCAGCTGAGGGTGTTAGGCCTCTGAGGGATGGGGAAGGCCGAGCAGGACGCGGGGCCTCTCATGATGCTGCTGGGCGCCGCTGCGGAGAGCACGCCCAGCGTCCGCGGCGGGCTGATGGGATGCGGGCAGGTCCACTCCTCCTCGTCTTCGGAGGACTGTGGCGGCTGAGGGGCCAGCGTGGGAGGCGGAGGGGGTTCGAAATGGAGGTGGGCCACCTCAGACAGCGGGAATGGCATCTCTCTTGAGTGGCGCATGGAGCTCTCCCCGTGGCCCCCGTCCCCGCCGCCACCCGGATGCGGGGAGGGGGACCCTCTGTGCTGTGGCCCGCCGTGAGGAGAGCCCACGTGCTGCGGCTTCTGTTTTACGTAACCCTCCACGTAGGGCCGGGGCTTAGGAAGGGTGGAGACGGGGTCCAGGGAGAAGCGGGGCGGGCACTGGTAGGCCGAGGGGTCGGTGACCTCGGAGTAGCTGCGGCGACCCTGGAAGCTCGCCCGCAGGTGCTGGGTGGGCGGCCGGCAGGAGTAAGAGGCCGGCCCGTCGTTAACGTCCAGCAGGGGCGAGCGGCGGTGCATGTCCGGGGAGAGGCGCTGCAGCACGGGGGAGCGTCTCTGCTGGATCGGAGAGTGGTGCGGCGGAGGCGGGACCGGAGAGTGACGCTGGGAGATGGGCGAGTGGCGCTGAGACACCGGGGAGTGGCGCTGGTGGTGGATGGGAGAGTGAAGCTGGACTGAGGGAACACACAGGAAGTGAAAACACATTTGAAAGAAACGCATATGCATAAATTGCCCATTGGGGAAAAATAAAGCATTTTTGAATTGAAATGTCGATTATTGTTTCCCAAAGCTGAAGATGCAACCTAACATGTCTTTTTTTTTGATAGAAGACTAAACAAACCAGAAAATAATCAGATTTGAGAAGCTGGAACCAGGGAATTTGAACATTTTAAATCTATTATCAAAATAGTTGGCGATTAATGTAACAGTTGGCAACTAATCGACAAATCATTGCAGCTGTACTTGGTTATATATTACATGTCCAAAAGGACACATATCACATACTTTTTTGTACTTGCTTCTATTTACAGGAAATCTTTATGCTACAACATGCAATAAGATGTGCTTTGGGGCAGACCTTCTTCTGTTTCGAGTCCAGTTTCATAACAAACGTCATAAAGGAATTTGCTGTGAAAGAATTTGACTGGCTTGCACAGAGCTTTGACCTCAGGGTTTTATGTCTAATGAACGTGTCCAACAGTGCCCATTTCATTACTGCTCTTGTAAATAAACTGGATCAAATCCCTGCAGCTCCAAGAGTGGTAGCTGTCATCATCTGTGGTTTTGGTAGAAGTAATGTTCAGGTACCCACTAAATGTGCTTTGATGTCAACATACGTTTGGTCATGTCCTGTAATATGAGGAGAGATATCTGTATCGTTGTTATACCAACGGCAATGAAACAATCTGGTCTATGAATCCAGTTGGCATTTGCAGAACAAGCAGAAGAAAATGTCATTAGTACATAACTTTTATTACTCATATACTCAGATCACTGCTGTTCCTCCTAGTGCATCCATTGTTCAGTTGGCACTGAAGTGCTAATATGCATTTTCTCACTGGCGGCAGTTTTTAGTAAATATAAACCCTCTTACAGAAACTGCATAAGGACGCTCAGTCAATAGAAATGCGCATTATGTCCTGCTATGTTTTCATAAAAAGATTGATATCTTCACAAGTACAGTTGTAGTGTTTCCTGTAATTACAGGATATGTTGATGAGTCAGTCAGATCTTTAGTCACCACTTCATCTCCACTTCCCATATCAAAGAGGAAACATCGTTTATGGCCTGTTGGCTGAGGTGTTAAAAGAGAATGGGTGCTTTTATGCTCTGAAGTGCTCTCTGAGCATTCACATAAGCACAAAACAGTCAAATGGGACCATTCAGCTCATGATAACCTTTACGGTGGAACACCACTTTAAATGAGGAGAGAATTTCGTTTTGATGCTAGATAATTTGACTTATTTCAAGTTTTTCAAAGAGTTTGAGATAAAAAGTCAGAATCATAAGATAAAAATGTAGCATTAAGATAAAAAAGTCAAACAATTTAATCTTATTTTAAGAAAATGTGATAAAACTGATCAAAATCAATGGCGATCTGTTGAAATAAGCAACATTATCCCCCAATGAAATAAGATATTTCAAGAGAATTCTACTCAATATTGGACTAACTGTAGGAAAAGACATTTGTTAAGATTTCATTTACTGCAGGCAGTGTACATCTATTGACAGCTAAAGTTACTGTAGTTAGTTTACAAATTTGGTTTTTACATATAAAATAATATATATATATAATGAGCCTTCAAGTTTTTGTAAACCTTCAATTTACAAAATAGGAGAGATGAAATTAGAAAAAAAATGCAGGTGAAGTTTCCTCCTGTCTCTTGAGCCCTGGCAGATCATTGACTTCATATTTCTGTGAAGAACTGGTCCAACTTTTGTCACAGTTCCTACATTCATTCAGTCGGAATCTGAATACTGAGAGGATAGTGGTCCAGACTTTCTACCCCACACATTTACAGTATTTCACATGGGTAGACGCTAACCTGGACTAGCCTGCTCCTGCGAGGCTTTCCTCAGGATCTCTGTCTGCTTGGAGCTCAGTGCTTGGAGGCGACCCAGCTCTTCTGTTAACTCTGTGTAGGCCAGGGCCAAATTCACCCTGGAAGAAGGAGGAGAGGCAATTATGTGATTAACATAATGACATTATCATTATCATTAGAGAATATTATACAAATGCTAATGTAGTACAAGTGATTATACAAACACTGTAAAATGTTTAATCATTAGAACTTATACATGTGATGGAGTTAATCAGATACTCTAGTAGGTGGAACTACTGCAGGACAGCATCACAAATACATCTTCTCCTCTTTAATCTCAGGCTGGTTAATAGAGAGCCCTAGAAAGTCATATTTTTAGAGCATGCATATATGAAGTTCATAAAATCCACTTCATTCCGTGCAAGATGAGTCAGGACTCTCTCAGGGGCCGTACTGACACAGCTACTCTATTTCAAGAATGGTTGGCTTACAGGCTTCTGCGTCTTCAACCATGGCAACAAGCTGACTTTGTCTCTTATGGCTTAACAGATTGAAACTGGAACTGAACACTGCAAACATAAATCACTGTGAGGTGAATGTTACACAAGTATATATGAGGAATAGTCTTGTCAACACTATTCATCTCTGAGCATATATTTGATATAAAGAGTAATCAAGTATACTGCTGCACATGTACTGTCAAGAACTAGGAATTAGCTGTTCTGCACTAGCACCAGCATATTTTAAAGAACTCATAGTAGCCCTATTACCCCTCTAGAAAACACTGTGCTCCCAGATTGCATGCTTCCTTGTGAGTCCTGGAGTCTCTAAAAATCGAATGAAAGTCATAGCCTTCAACTATCAGGCGTTGAACCATCTTCCACTTTGGTGCTACACAGTGGAGTTGGTGGAGGTGTGTCTCCCCTCTTCACTGTGAGGCTTTTGGGCCTCTAGTTAAAGTGCTATATAAATGTAATTCATTATTAAGGCTGACACAGGCCAGCCTTGTACCTAGTTATGCTGATATAGGCCTAGTGTTCCGGGGGGACTTCCCATGATGCACTAAGCTGCTCTCCTGTACACATTCATGTCCCATTAAGGTATGTTACAAACTCAGCATTTTTTCTTTCCCAAAGGTTGAGCATTTGTGCTGTCTCGCCTCTCTCCTGCTGTTGCTTTCTGCAAGAATACCTGCCTCCAGAACTGTAAAATCCACCTATTTGCCCCCACGATCTTGCTATACACCAACTGGTCCAATTGTTATTATTATCATGATTATACATCTGTTTGTAGGACATGCATTGTGCTATATTCTCTTTCATATTTCTCTCTCTTTCTCCCTCTCTGTCTTTCTCTCTCAACATCTGATCCAGGCAAATGGCCGCCCACCTAGAGCAAGCTTCTGCTTTAGGTTTCCTCCTGTTAAACGCTTTTTTCTTTCTTGCCACTGTCACTAATGTTGGGTCTGTAAATAAGTCTAAACCTGATATATATGAAAGGTGTCCTGAGATAACTAGTCTTGTGATTGGATGCTAAATGCAATATTAACAATCATCAATCAATAAAAATAAATATAAATAAAACTGACTTGATTTTATGACAGAGGATCATGATCAGATAGAAACTACTACTACTACTACTCCAGAGGAGGCATAAAGTTCCTTCTATTTCAGGAAAACACAGTTCTTGTCATTCTACATTTATCTGACAGCTTGTTACTGGTTACTACTAGAGATTAAGATTTTAAAGACAAGCTATATGCTCAACTGAGGAAATATGATGCATTGTAATAAGTTAAACTAACAGTTTTTAAAGCAGCTATAATGAGCTCCATTGTGCTGATAATACTTCTGCATTTTAACTTAGTGTTTTTTTTTAATCTAGGACTTTTATGTATTAGTTACCTTTGCCCTGGGACTACAGATAAAAATCTGCCACTGATACCTACGTGTGAAGGAAATGACTGAGTTTTCTTAAATCGCTAAATCCGCCCCTGGTCATTGACTCATTATAGCACTGATCAGTGGCAAAATAAAAGTTCAACTACAAGTTGGGGAGAACAAGAAACACTGAAATCAGTTAAGATAATCATCTTATTTGTACAGTTTGAGTAATTGCCTGTATCACGATTAGCATTTCCAAAAAACGGGTGCAGTAAGTGCCATCTTTTTATCACAAATTTGAACCTATATTTTAGTTTACAAAAAAAGAAAAAAAACACCTCTCATGAGTGCAAGTATTACAGACAACTTGAGTGTCTGTCACCGCTGATAAGCGGAAAGATACAGGAAGGACACATGTGCATAACCAGATTATTGGCATTCTGATGAAAGCACCAAGATAACCAATCCAGTCTCTTTGTTGATGAGAAATTGACTCAACTCATTCCACGAAAGAGATCGTGGCAGATAGAAAATAAGAAACAAAGCTAATTCATATCCGGGTATTTCTACTGCAGAAATAGGAATAGGAGTATCCTTTCACTGCATCGCTAGCCTATTACTATACATCAAATAAAAAATATGTTCCCCAGCCACACCAATGCTCCTAAATGAATCGATTGAATTGTGACTGGAAGCCTCTGTAAGGTCTCACAATTTCAAATATCTGCAAAGGCATGTACTCAAAAGCATCAAACACCACTAAACGCATACTAAACTTAATTTAAAATAAAATCTGAGACCCTGTTTCAGGGAAGCTCACAAGTGAAAAAAAAATGAAACCAAGTCATAAGTTCCAGTGTTTGGTTGGCTTTTATGTTTGGCCCACCTAGTTTTCCACCAACCTGCTGACTCATACAGAGTGGGGTATTGAACCCCTGTGATCTCCCACCATACTGCCAGCAAAATCCCTCTTTGTGGAGTTGGTTGGACGTGGTACAAGCGTTGAAATGAATCAGGGTCACCCAAGCTAAACATGCACGCTCCCCCTGCGCCGTGCATAGCTTTGTACAGAAACCTCCTGCAAGTGCATACATACATTTCATGCATCGGTAGGAAAATTGCAATCATTGAAGTTACTTACTGGCATGGGTGGGTGGAGAATACAGTTTAATTTTTGACATCGACAAAGCGCCTTGAAAAAAAAAAAAATTGTCCTTTCTTGTTATTTTCGGGCGACTCTACACAGCGTGTTCTTTCTTGCTAAATGTGTTTGGATCAACGCGCCTCTGTCTTTTCACACATGTGCTGCTTTTGCTTGCTGTGCTTCGACAATGTGTGCGAGAGGTCCCCAGTCACGCTGCAACACCTCTCACCTATGATACTTTGTAGTAAAACTCAGCGTGTGAAACGCCTGCACATGAGTGCACATGGGCGCTGCTTCAAAGAGGCAGTGACAATAAAACCCCTTGTTTCTTTTAATCTCTGTGTGTCTAAAATACTTTTCATACTTTTGGCAGCAACTTTTCGGCATACTGTAGAATGTACAGTACTGTACGGAGACAGTCTTGTACCAGTGAATCGATCAGGCGCAGGACAATGTGCGTTCATGCGTGTGCGTGCTTGTGTGTTAGATGATTTGAATCCAACCAGGGCTGAAATCTGGCCTCTGATCTGATCTGACGTTTCAGAGAAAAAGCTTTCACAGCAGTGGCCTGTGAGATTCAAGCATTTATTGTTTGGCAAACAATCCAGTAATAAGTTTTCTTTTTTCAAATCTCTCGTCACTCACATTCTGCAGGAGGAAGGGGGGGGGGTACTTAAATGCATTAAATGGTGACACGCGATGTGAATTTTGGGTTTATTTGTGCGGTCACCAACATGTTTGTGTGTTTCTGGAAAAAGAAAGAGATATATGGTACTTAAAAGAAATGCAGAACTGATCTTTAGTTTCCAGTGCCTGGCTCTGGCCTCATGAGGTGGTGGGGTGGGGGTGTTAAACGGCTATCAGATCACGGTGGGGGCTTTTCACACTCTGCAGTCTATGTTCTGTCATACTTCTGCATTCTGCATGAAACACTTTTAGCTGAACATAGAGAGGTGTCAAACAGTATCCACAGCAAGCAGCAAACATTCACCTATGAGCTTTTCAACATGCAGTGAAGTGTGTAAAATGATAAGTGATGTTTTGGGGGACAAATTAAATCACTTCAAGTACAAAAATGGATTTCCAAAAAAGGGTATTTGTGGTTTGAGCTTTGATTTTAGGCTGAATCAAAGTTATTTTTTCAAAGTTTTTTTTTTTTTTTTATTTTCCAACAAAGAAATGTGAATTCCGTGAATTCATGTCGTGATTTATTGGAAACCGCTCTGTCTTTCTGAAAACTGCAGAAGGATTAGTCAGTTTCTCTGTATTCTAATGTATAGAGAGGGAAGGGGAGGGGGTACTGGCAGGTAGCTGACACAGGTAGCTGCCAATGTCAACATCACTGTGGCTTGTGGTTGGTGAAGGCACAAAGACCACATAGCCAGACCTAAGACTATTTACGCAGAGCGCCGACAAAGTTGCACAATCGTAGTCGTTATAAAAGAATCGTAGTCGGAGAAAAGTGGTAAAAAACAACAACAAAACACAACTTCACAGAAATAAGAATATGTTACGACAAATGTTATAAGTTTGTTGTGTTAATAGAAAATCAAATAGTCAAAAGTTGTTAATTCATCGGTTTCAACAATTTTAAGGGATATATGTGTATTTACTGTCAAAACATCTTGAATTAAATTGAATTGATTGACTTAGAAGTATTGTGTGTGTATACAAAGCATGATATACATTTTATTTTTCTGTTCCATAGACCTTTGTTGTTATAATTATTTTGTATAACACCTCCACACCACTGCACTGGGTGACATTCGTCCTTCTCCATGAAGAGTCTAGTGATGGGAATTGGTTTAGAAATGGATCCAAATAATAATAACAGCTATCATGTTTTCAGTCTCTGGAGAGTAGTTCCTTGTAGGCAGTTCAGGTTCTGGAGCTTCATTAGCTTGTTGTGCTACATATCACAACCTCTTGACTTTGTATAAAATTTATTTGCAATGGACAATAAAGTTTTTTTTGGAAAACCATGGAGGTCTATGGTACAGAGGAATAAGAAATATCAGGCTTTGGATACACACACAATAGATCAATTCACTGTTGGTTCAGCTCTGCATGTGAGATTTGTTAAGAATAGAATAAACATATAGAAAACTGACATATCCCATCCTTACAGAGATTGTATTATATACATAATAGAGAAACTTTTAAAATATCAGAGTGTGATACTGACACAAACCCAGATTATCTCTGAGCAGAAGCTCTGGTCGTTATTAGGGAAAAAATAAAATGTAAAAAAAAAATATCTCCATATCAATCTGTGCAGTTTACATTAAATGAGCCCAATTACAAGAAAACGCACCAGGAAATAAACCACATGCATTGTGGGTTTTCAGTGGGAGTGATATTGTTGAGTAAAACCAAAAGGTGACCAAGGTCTGGAAAAAAGCAGTAGGCTTCTACCACACAACTCAGCCTCTCTTTGCTACCTTTACTTTCAGTAAATCATCGAAACACTTCTTGGGTTTCACTGTGTGGGTGTCCATGCTGTGGTTTTTTTCTACCTCTTTTTTTTGACACCATGTAAACACTTCAATTTGACAAGGGTATAAAAATATGTCCATTCCTCTCGCATTACAAGTTGAACCCATTTCTCATGTATTGTAACAGCGTTCTTAAAGGTGATTAAGAAAGCAGCTTGAATGCTCGATATAGCTATTTGTTTCAGGTGTGGGGGAATGCATCGTGTCCCATAAAGAGAAGTACACAAACAGGAGGAAATGGACAGGAAGGTGTCCTACTCTGTGCTTAGACTGCCCCCTACTGCTCAGACTAATCTCTTACCAAACAACCTTGAGCAGAAACCGTGGTCTTACAGTTAATGCACATATATTAGAGCAGTGGGTGTCAGAGTCGGGTCCGGGGACTTCCAGAGGTCTGGGGGAGGCGGTCCCCAGAATACAGGGGGATCATTTATTTTTAATATAATTCCTTTCATAACTACACAATGACATAATGTAGGAGCACTTGTATGGAGGACTGAAACTGCCAGAATTAAAACATAAAATAGAAAAACACTGAGCTGTGCAAGCTGTGCAGGTGCAAGATATCACCACCAGGTGGCCCCAAGCAACGGCACCCGTTTGAAGGTCCAATTTACTGCAATGTTCCAAAAAAAACAGAAAATTCAAATTGATCCAGAAACCATGATTTCTTCTGGGTCATTATTTAATCGCCTGTTCATGGTACCATTCCCAAGATTCTCTGAAAGTTTGATGGAAAACCTGCTTGTAATTTATTACCTTTCCCTGTGTATTTAGTAGGGGAGTCAGGTTAGAAACCTGAATTTTTGTCTTCTTTACTTTTGGTCAGGGAATTAAGTTGCTTTTACACTGATGGTTCTGTTTGTTGTTTTGGAGTATGCCCACCCTGAAGAATGATTCTACCGTCCACTTATTGAACTGCTGTATTTTGACCTTGAGTAGGGAAAGAGGGGAGTAAACTCTACATGTCTTATCAGATGGGGTCTGCGGTCTAGTTTTTTTGAGTTGAAGGGGCCTTGACGTGAAAAGGTTTGCGAACCACTGGATTAAAGTACATTCAGTTTTAGGAACAAGCAAAAATATCCTTTATTAAAATCGAAAGAGCTAGTTTCTAATGCGGCCCCTGGAAAGACGGGCCTGACACAGGAGGAAGAAAGCAAAGACAGCGATCTGCAAACATCTGGAGAAACATTTCTCCTATTGCTCTCATCCAGTTGTTTTCTGTTCTCCATGTTTACCCCTCCCTGACACGACTACATGCATTCCCCACTCCCCTCCTTGTTTTATTCCCCCCCCCCCGCTCTGCGATCTGCTGTGGTCACTTACTGCTCATCTCCCACCTTCTTTATCCACTCCACATCACACTGCTTGCACGGAGAAGTCATTTCCTGCCGAAGTAGAGCGTGAAATTAGATTAGCATGCAGGTGCTGCAAGAATATTGGACAAATTCTGAAAGCGAGAGACTTTTGAGGCAACATGTTAGAAGGTAACATCATCAAGAAAAGAAAACATTGATAATTATTATTCAAGAGCTGTTATTGTGTCATTTTTTTTAGCAATGTCGCTCCAACAAAGAGAGGAATTGCTTGTTTTGAAAGTTGGAATGTCTCTTTTTAAGCGATTAATAATTCGATTATGTGATGTGGCACTGACAGGCAGCAAATCAGCGTTAAGAAGAACTTCAGTGGGATATTCAGAGCAACGCTAATGGGAAATAATCTAGCTGCAGATGAAATGCAGTCCAGTGTAACCTCCTGGGTAGAGTTTCACTCTGACACTGCTGTGTTGGAATATTTATTTCGTCCCTGTGAAGCTCAATGCCTCAAGCTTGACACTAAACTGGCAAGGTCATGGTTTGGTTTCTCACTGGAGACGCCCACGCCAGGAATAAATGTCTCACCTAGGGCTGTAAAGCTGTTTGAATAACATTGTCTATCATTTGGATCCGTTGTACTGTAGCATGACCTGCTGTGATGGTGGATGTGTGTGTGCAGATGGTTCATAGTTGGTTTGTATCTCAACACAAAGGATTGAGGCTTTTTTAATACTGTATCAGGATCTCTTAGGTGTTTTTATTTACCTTCTGTTCATATCATATCTATACCTGTTTTTTACTTGTCACATTCAGATTGACATTGAATTCATAATCTTGAAAAATCAAGACTTTTCTAAAAGAAATGACATGTCTTTCAACTTTTACATGACCAACCAGGAGTGATTCTAGGATCAGAGGATTAAGGGTGTGATAAATTTCACTGTTTTGTACATTTTAATGCAATTTCATTCTGACATTTATGAATGAAAAGAATCACGTTTTGGGAAATATATATATAGCCCTCTATAGTGAGGACTAAAAAACCCCAAAAATGGATCTTGGACGTATGTTTTTGGACTTAACACTTCAACAGAAACCTACTTTTTCAGTGTTCAGTGTCTCTACACTACATAAATAAAAATGCACTTCGAAAAAACATCATGAAATCTACAAGCAGCTGCATTTTTGTTGGAAAAATATTACATTAAAAAAATATTACATACAAGTACTGTATGTTTTTGATACTTGTCCAAAGGTGCAAATGTAGGAATCTTCCCTCTCTCTACTATCCATCCTATATGACTTAAATAGACCAATATTTTGACCATATCTTAGCCATTGTTGGGTTTTAATGCACATATATTAGAGAAATAAATACTTTAAAGGGTTGTTATTTAAAATTATCTGGAGTTGTGCAGAATCGTCTAATATCAACTTTCCGGCTGCGGTGTTTGACATTGAAATGTCTCTGAATGCTTCTCCCACATCACTCCGGCAATTTAGGGACTGCATCATGAGAAAGTTTTAGTGTGAGCTGTTTTCTGGAAGTGTCCTTGACCGGTGCAGCAATCATCCTCATGTGTAACAACCCGAGCAGACAGAACAAACCCACACTGACCCTCTCCCTCTGGCTGTTCTGCAGCTGTCTCATCTCCTCCTTCAGTCGCTCACACTGGGCCTTCAACTCCTCTTCCCGCTGACACGCCCCCTGGGCCTCATGCCGGGCCCCCTCTAGCTCCGCCTCCAGCTGCTGCAGCTTTAAATCCGACAGGGCGTCCAGGCTGCGGGAGCTCTGGAGGGTCAGGGCGGGACAGTCCAGCCCTGAGGGGAAGATACAGAGAGTTGAGAAAGGAGCAGGAGAGAAAGAGAGAAAACGTTTTCATGGCTTTTTTACCCTGACTGATACGCAGCTGCTGTTGTTGTACAATATGCTGTACAATAGGTAAGTATGAAAAAAAGCAAAAGAACCTGACTTCTTCCAAGGCCGGCGTCTTTTCATGTGTACCTGAGCGGTGATGTGATCTGCGTGGGCAGGTTAGCGATTCAGCTCAGCTCATAGAGACTCGAGTCCTTGAGCCAGAAGACACACTAACAGCACATCACTGTGTGTTCTCAGGTGAACAGAGACTGTGCTGCACACAGTGAGACTCACATTCTACCTCATTCATACAGTCAATGACAAAACTTTGACTCCGCACACACACATGCACAGTTTATGGAACAAAAACATGTTTTTTAAATGTGGTGGTTTTCATGCAAGATTATACCTCCTCTTCACCAAGGTATGCTCTCAGTAGAGGTGGCGGTGACAGATTTTTTTTTCCATCAGCCACCCGCATTGTGAGTAACTACAAAGAAAGTTTAATAGAATTTCTTGTACAACTCCATAATTTATCTTGGATAAAGCCCTGCAGACTCAAAAGGACGGGATCTGTTGCTTTTAGAGATAGGAATGTATTCCCATGCTTTCTCTTATACATGTTACAGATCAAACAAAATCAAAATATATATAATTAAATATCAGTAAAAAAACAACCCAAGTGCAAAATGCAATTTTTAAATGAAAGTTGTTATTATTAAGGGAAAAAAATCCAAACTGACATGGCCCTGTGTCAAAACCTGATACCTGAAACCTGCCCCATAAACCTAATAACTGGTTGAGCCCTTAGCAGCATCGTCTGTAATCAAGTGTTAGTGCTAACCTCCAATGAGTCTCTAACAGTGTTGTTGAGGAATTCTGGCACATTCATCTTTGCATAATTGTTGCAATTCAGCCACATCAGAGGGTTTTTGAGCATGAATTCTATTTTTAAGGTCATGCCACAGCATCTCAGCTCAGGACTTTGACTAGGCTACTCCAAAGTCTTCATTTTGTTTGTCTGCAGCCAATCAGGGATGGACTTGCTGCTGTGTTTTGAAACACTGTCCTGCTGCAGAGCACAGGTTCGTTTCAGCTTGAAGTCATGAACAGATGGCTGGACAGTCTCCTTCAGGATTTTTTGGTAGACGGCAGAATTCATGGTTCCGTTTATCACAGCAAGTCTTCTAGGTCCTGAAGCAGCAAAACAGCCCAAGACCATCACACCACCACCACCATATTTTACTGTTGGTATGATGTGAGGCTATGAAGTTAATTGAATTTTAACCGTGATTTCGATTTGTATGTCAAACAATCTCAAAATCATATAATTGAGTTGAAAATATATTTGTCTTTGATTAGTATTTATTTTTTTTTTTAAATAATATGAAACAGTTAAGTATGACAAACATGTAAAAAAAAAAAAAGAAGAAGAAGAAATCAGTAAGGGGGGAAACACTTGTTGACACCACTGTATACAGTTAAAATAATCACTGGCCTTATTTTAAGACTTGAAACATTTCGTTTATGATCCAGGAAGTAATTTGCATCTGATTATCCCACAGCTTTTCTAACATTTGGTAACACAGATGACTAAACATAGATATCACTCGGCAGTACAGATGGAAGCAACAGGATGAATAATACAGGGAAATTCTCCAATTTACAACTCCCCTCGAAATTCTTATTCAAGCCAGCATAATTGAATTTAAATACGAGAGAAAGCAGCCCTCTTTTTCCTGCAACTGTGAGTATGTCCACGCTGATTCTCTCCAACAGGCCCAGAATTACCATGACCTCAGTTAAAATGCTTTCTGGCCAGATGGTTGGATTTGATTAAAAAAAAAAGAAAAAACTCTCTGCTCCACCATGTTGTACTGTACCATACAAAAGTTTGGGGTCACCCAGACAATTTTGAGTTCTCCATGAAAAGTCACACATTTATTTACCACCAAAATGAAAAGGAAATCTAGTCAAGACATTGACAAGGTTAGAAATAATGATTTGCGCCCCCACAAATGTGATGCTCCAGATACTCAACCTGCTCAAAGGAAGGTCAGATTTATAGCTTCTCTAAGCAGCTAAACTGTTTTCAGCTGTGCTAACATGATTACACAAAGGTTTTCCAATCATCCATTAGCCTTCTGACACAATGAGCAAACACATTGTACCATTAGAACACTGGAGCGATAGTTGCTATAAATGGGCCTCTATACACCTATGCAGCTGTTTCATCAAAAACCAGACATTTGCAGCTAGAATAGTCATTTACCACAATACCAGTGTATACAGTGTATTTCTAATTAGTTTAAATAAAATATATGTCATGCTTTTGACACACACAATACTTGTAAGTACAGCAAATCAGCATTAGATTGGCTGAAATTTGTTGATGATGAGAAACATATAGACAAAAATAACCTTTAAAGCTAGATTATATAAGAGATTCAGGTGTCAGCTAAACTAAGCTGTTGTGAGATCCAGAACAGTCACTCACTGTGTGCATCTGGACCAGCATGGAGCTGCAGGTACTGCATGTCTTTGCTGTGCAGTTGCATGTTGATTTTCTGCAGAGAGTTGTCCCTCTGCCTCAGAGCAGACTCCAGGCTCAGGATGCGCTCGACGTGCTTCTCCACCAGACTGGTCTGCAATCACACACACACACACACACACACACACACAACAAAATTTTCAGTTTGGAATTTGAAGTGTAAAAGATTAAAGTATTTACTTTTGTTGAAAACACTGATTCCACCAAATTGTTGGTCTGTCGAACAGCAAAGATAGAACTAAATTCCTCCTCTTTAGTAAAAAGAAGTAAAATGCCCATTGTCCTATAGGGCATAAAGAGCATGATCTTTTCAACTCAGGATTAGGGTAATTTTACCAGACATTGCAGCATCATCAAGAGAAGATTTAGCCCTAAAACTCACTTTTGCCATTTTTTTTACTATTAATTAATTAATTTTATGATATATATATTTTAATCAGGGATCAACATGGTTGTTTACATTGTGGTTTAAGACAACCAGGATTATTCCCTATACCACTGTTCATCTGCTGTACTGAAGCCGACTGATTAAAAAAGATCAGTGTTTTTCTCGGCAGGTTGACAACCAATAGGAGGGGAAGATGGAAAATATTTAATTTTTTTTTAAATATACAAATGTGTAAGAGACAGAAAACAAATGCCATACACAAACACTGTCCTACAGAGTTTATACTGTATAGGACTGTGTTACAGTAGGGATATTAGGCAGATTAAAGGCTGGAAAGGGTAAAGGCCAATGAGGCACAGTAGGCGGATGGAGCTGTATTAATGAGGGCAGCAACAAATCCAGGTGACACCGACACTGTGTCAGTCCTTGGCAGGTGGCAGATCTAACATCCCTGGTGCACCTTGGCCCTTAATCACACTGACCATATAAAATTGCTGAGGCTGCTCGGCATGAGCTGCTCAATGGACTTCACTCTCATATGAGATGGTTTATTATCACAGAGGGGATCTGGGAAAGACCAGCCAGACAATCTGTTCAGTTGGAAGCCGCTATGTGGTCCGGACCGGCTTTGTTGAGTAACTAGTTACAGAAACTTATCCAAAAAATGTGATTCTTGCTGTTTTAAAAAAAATGCATACAGTAGCATCTGCTAAAAATAACTGTCACGGGATAAATTCCAGTAATAGTTACATGATAGTATGTAGGTTGTATTTAAATAAATGAAACCTTTTCCTGCCTGCATGTCAACCTTACTGAGAGACAGAAGGGACGACATGCAGGAAGGGGCCACCCAACGTGGGATTCGAGCCGGGGCCACCTGCAGTGAGGACTGCAGCCTCTCTACATGGGGCGGCTGCTCCACACACTGCACCACTTGCCGCCCCACAAATTGAAATCTTTTTAAGTTTCTTTTTTCCTTTTTTGGGAACATTTGTCCTTTTCGATTGCAACAGTACAAAAATACCCAATCAGAATTCACTCAACTCAAAGGACTCTTCTCTTTTAAGGGCTGATCAGTGAGGGTGAAAAGTAAAGAAAGAGTATTTTTTTTCTCAGAAGGCACTTATTCTGAAATGCACAGCATGAGCACGACTTGTCCTATGAAAGTTTTGATGAGAAAGTCAGACCGTCTTTTAAATAGATGCACTGGTGATTTAGTATTGCACCGCCACAAAGTTAAGGGTCTTGATTTAACCAAAAAAAAAAAAAACAACAAAATTTTTTCTCATAATTATAATTTTATTTTATTTCTAACTTTTATGTTTTTTTTTTTTACCTTGAGTCAGTCTTTTTTTTTTTACTGGTTCATCATTTATTTTATCTTTTTATGCTGAGTTCGATGACGGAAACCAACAAACACCATTAGCCACATGGTCGTAGTAGCTGAGCGGCTCGCAGCTAGGGCTAATTGGTCTAGAAACAATTTTCCAAAATGTTGAACTATCCCTTTAATTATATATCTATTTTTTTATTCTTTGTGTCTGAAGCTGCAATTCTGAATGTTGTTGTAACTTGTTGTACAATGACAATAATCTCATTCATTCTTTCTTTCACTGGACCAAAATGTAATAAGGTGACTGCCATCACGTTATCACCCTCTATGGTGACCATGCATCATGGCGTTCTGCTGCAATTCCATAATGTTACAAGGTTGTTATTCTCTAACATTGTTTGTTAATAGGATCAATGTGTTGTTGGTTTGGCTCTGCTCTTGTGTACAGTACGAAATATATATATATAAAAAAATCTGCAGCTTTATCTTTAAATTGTAAACCTACCCTCAAACCCATGTAATGGGAAGTTTTCCTCTTTTGTCCTGAATCCTGGCTGGCTGTTTGGTTTCTGACCCAGACATTTGACCTCCTTGTGGAAGGGAGGCTCATTAGCAGAGTTTCATTCAGAGGACAAACGCAATGTCAGAAAAACGGGCAGGGATGCAATTAGCATTCTTTCCCTTTGCACCACCCCCCCAGTGCACGGCGGTGTGCGTGACAAGCATACTGTACATAACTCCAAGGCAGGTTATATACATGGACCATGTAGAAATATTAATGTGGACAGATGTTCACAAACACACTACATGACCCAAAGTACGGGGACACCTGCAGATTCACCCATGTCGCACAGAAAAATATCCGGGTTTCATTTAATATTCATCCCTCATCAGCTGAGTGTGAAACTGTATTTGAATTACTAAACGTGCCATATGGCTCGTGCGTAAAATGCTACCGCGAAGTGCAACAGCCGAGTGAACTGAAAAATGTCCCCGAACCATCTTGTCGAGATCCCTCTGGAGGTTGCTCTTCTCCATGTGAATCTTCTCGTAGGCCTGGATCACGTCCTCCAGCTGTTCCTCCCTCTCTTTCCTCTTCTGGAGCTGAAAGCGAGGGCACAGAGAAAGAGAAGCTGAGACGGAGGGAGGGGAAAAAAAAAGAGGCTTGACACACATTTACTTTTTTTTTTTTTCTCTCGCCTTCTTTGTCAGTTTTCAAACTTCCTCACAAAGTGACAGAGGGAGGCGGAGGGAGAAACAGAAAAAAACCTTCTATTGTGAAAGTCATCAAATGTGTCTTTTTAAAGAATGTGTTGTGTAACCAAACAAATTTAGGACGCTTATATCCTGAGACTTTAGGATGTACAATACATAGAAACGCCTCCTTCATCTCGACAAAGGGATAAATCATCATTTTCAACACTATTAGAACAAAAAGAAAAAAGAATCGTGATGTTTTGCTGATCTGTTTTCCTCACAATGTGACATAATGAGGGGGTGAATGTCACTTGTGACAGATCTGAGGGCAGTGACATGCAGATAGTTGAGTGCATGACTTAGAAATGAAGATTGAAAATTGTGACATAATTAAGATTATTTCCCATCACACCATCCGTAAAGCATTGTGTTGCAGATACACAATGGCCACTTTTAGACAAACACAGGGTGATAAGAGTAGGGAGCAGTGGCAAGGGAGTGAGATAAATAAAGAGAACCGGCAAGGACAAAGAGTGATATCGCAGCGTTGCGTTGGAGCAGCGCGTGTCTATGGTAACATATGTTGGAAGACTGCTTGTCAATACAATCGTGACTCAGAAGAGCAAGATCACTGCGATGCTACGCTTGTGCAAATCGTAGAGATGTTCTCATTATCACCTTTTAAATTTCCATTTCTCTCTAGATAACGTTTTTGTGGGATCGGTTTGTTATGTTAAATCGCCTCTTGGGTTCAAAGCTCTGCTTTGTTCGAAGCACGCTTTTTAATCCAATTAGTACTTTGCATCTTCATGCATGTGTTTCAAAGTCATGTTGCGCAGAGACGTGTCACGACCATATAGGAATATTTGGGGCAGACAATTATTTTTGGAGGGAGGTTTAATTAAATTCAACGATTTTAAGAAGTGTACATTATTTTGAATGATTTTATAGGGCTCTGATATAAATAAATAAAGCTTTTATAGCTTTTATAGCTTTTGTAACTGCCAATTAACCAATTTGTCTTCTTGGTGTGTGCTGTAAGAATAATCAGGTAACATTTCTATGGTAATTCATCCATGGCTCCGTGGTACTTCACAGTGTGTAAAATTATACAGCAGATCTCCAACTGATTTCTTGGATTCATCGTTCCATGTCATCAGAAAAGCCTCACAGCCAATTACCTTACCAAACAAGGCTTCTACGACCTGTCAATCAAATGCTACCACATTGTAACCTTGTATTTCTTTCTTTTCATGTATAAAAGCTAAACGATTGATTAGTTGCCAACTATTACATTAATCGCCAAATATTTTGACAATCGATCAATCGTTTTGAATGTTTTTTAAGAAGGAAATGTCCAAATTCTCTGGTTCCAGCTTCTCAAATCTGATTATTTTCTGGGTTCTTTCGTCTTCTATGATGGTAAACTGATGATCTTTGGGTTGTGGACTGTTGGTCTGGATTGGATAGGTTGTATCTGAGGCTTTGGGAAACTGATCACCATGTTAGACCATAATTGTTAGTTGTGGCTGTATTTTTAAGATTGGAATCTATGTTTTTTCTTCACTATGTGGTTATTAAAACTACCGTACTGAAAGAACAAGAAATTATGAATAGATATTTGTATTTTGAAAAAGGCAAAAGAGGAAAAAATTGAAACTTTTTATAGGGCTTTTCAAAGTTTACGAGGTGCTCCTCTGCTTTTTACAGTTTATGGTCGGCCCTTCTTAAAACGATGTCACACAGGCAATTACTAAGCGTTTATGCTTTTTAGTGCAGATAGTGTGTAGATGAGGTGAGGTGAGTGAAGGTGACAGCTTAGTGGAGTGTTTGTGAGCATGGAGAACATGGTCTGTTTGGGGAGGATATCAGAGAGTGAGAGAAAGTGCCAGAATGGGGTGCACAGCTCCAAAAATAAAAAAAATCTATTTGTGTATTGTGGTGTGCCGCAATGAATAAATGAACATATAGAAACAGTGCATATTTGGTTCTATACTGGATGTCAAGCTGTCTTCCTTTGGTAATGCTACTGCGTCGTTACAAAAGACTGGCTCATCTCCATTAAGCACAAACATGTATTCGCCCATCCGCCATTTAATTGAAATATAGCATGTTAGGCATATGAAAATATCAAATTTTTGTAACTTCTCAAAAAAATTAGGTGCCAGGCCTGACACATGGAGTTATATAAAAACAGTTCTATGTGTCAAAAACAGAGAAATGCAATCTTCCAAGTGAAAATCAGCCAGAAGATGCTCACAAATATTTATGAGACGGACCAGAAATGACCCACACTCTCTGGAGCTCCAACGAGGCTCTTGGGCACTTGAGAGAGAAATACAACACCACATTGACTTTTTTTTTTTTTTAAGGAATAAGCTTTTCTGTGCATGCAAACAAACTATTGGCTTAAATTAATTAATTGCTGAGGTCTGGAAACAAAACATGTAATATATATCTATCAGACCTTGTTCAATTCAGCACATATTCAATGGTTTTGCTGCTACAGGCTTATTTGGTCTGAAAAGACCAGGAGCTTATGGTGACTAATGGTGCTTAAGATATCTATGTTTGGACAGATATTACTCTGAAACTTGACTTTTCACCTCAGTTCAAATCATCAGTTCAAAAATTTGCTGATTTTATGACTTGTCTGCTATATTAGCGATTAGCTTTATCATTTAGCATTTGCCATTTTACCACTATTCCTGGTGTCTATTGTTTATTGTCTGTCTGGAACTATGGATACAAATTAGCATTGAAAGCTAAATAATTCATTCTATTTTTTTTCTTGTTTCTTTTGAAATGAGAATAGAACTAACTAAATCATTATACTGCAATTAACACTAGTCCCCACAGTAGCAAATACTGATGATTTAATTTTAGCGATTTTGATGCATTTTGCTCCTAGTAGAAGCCTTTGGCCTTTCAGTTACTAATAAGCCATTGGGCCTGGTTGCAATTACACTCAGTGAGGTAGAGTTAAACTGTTAATCTTGGGTCAGTCTGTAAATTGTGTTTAATACCCGAGTGGATCTGAGCAGAATCTCTATCAGCTCTTGGTGCGTCATGATCATCACAGGACAAAAATGTGTTTTTCGAGGTGAGGCAAGAAGTGTGAACTGTGAAGTGCAGGAAACATGACATGTGCTGCTGCTCTTTTTTCCACCACTGCTGCTCGTTAGCTGGTGGAGCAACATGCTGCTGTCAGGATCTGTTCTTTCTATTCTGGTGTGATCAGGAATGTATTTGGGCCTAATCACTCAGCTCTAATTATACTTTGGACAAGCTTTGATTTTCCTCTAGTCATTTGGGATCTGGTCTATATATTTTTTTGTTTTCTGTAAAGATTAGGGGCGACATGATGGAGAAGTGGGTAGCGTTGGGTAACCTTTCTGTTTGGAGTTTGCATGTTCTCACTGTGTCTGTGTGGGTTTTCTCCAGGTCCAAAGACATGCCGAGGTAAATTGGAGACTTTAAATTGTCCATAGGTGTGAGTGTATGAGTGAATGGTGTGTGTGCCCCACAATAGGCCAGCGACCTGTCTGAGATCTCTGCCTCTCGCATGCAATCCACTGGGATTGGCTCCAGCAAACCCCCATGACCTTAGTGAGGAATAAGCTGGTATAGCAAATGACTGAGTGACTGACTGTAAAGACTACGTCTATAGCAGAGAACTTTGGAAGGGCAGGTGCTCAATGTCAACCCTAAAAAGCCGTATGTATCATATATAATACATTAACCTTTAAGGCCTTTCTATTATCAGTACAATATCTTTTTTCCTGAAAACCCTGACGTATACAATCAAATACATGTATCGTGCGGATAACCCCGCTTCACCTGTGTCTACTGTGAGAAATGCAAAGTCCATCTTTGCCTGAACAAGGAGAGAAACTGTTTTCAGGAATGCCACCATGTAAAATACAGAGGTTGCAAACCAAAAAATGAGCCAAACTAACTGAAAGGTTGTTCTTCCAGGTTGCTCTTCCACCTTGCTAGTTCCATTGGCAAACAATCTTGTGCTTTAGATGTTTTTGTTTGTTAAAAAAAATAAGTTGTGAGGACTCTAAGGCCTGATGTATCAGATATAATACAGATTAAAATAGGGCACATGGAACAAGAGTTGTTTAATTTTAGGAATGCATTTTCATGAAGAATGTAATTTGGCATCACAACACAACATATCATTGACCACATCTGATATATTTGATAGGGATAGTGCAAAGCAAAAGTAGACTATGTTTTACCTGATGGATGTATTGAACAGCTGAGCAGTTACTGCACATAAAACATACAACACACACAAACACACACACCTTACTCATACACACTTACCTTTTCTAGAAAACCGCAGGTGTGCTCCATAGTGTCAATCAACTAAAATAATGTACTTATGCTTATATTCAGATTAGTGATCCACTTTGTTCAAGACAGTTAAATATATCTAATATTTCTGCATATTATTATATTTAATTTGTCTGTGTATATAAAAGTATCATAAGTACTGATATGTTTATATGAGAGAAATTCACAGTTCAAATTCCTATTTTCCATCTTATTACTACATTGTTGTCTATTTATTGTAGTCAACATAGTAGTATAGTAGGCTATTTATAATAGTCTACTATAATAGTGAATATAATAGTAAAAATATTATTTGAATATTCATAACCTAGCCTGTCCTCCAGAAACACAGGAATACCACTGTAACATGACAGTAAAGTGATGCATGTCTTTAACACACTTTGCCTATGACCTAAGCAACTTTATCCCCTTAAAGCAGCACATTTGGTACATTTAAGTGCACCTTGCTGCAGGATATTATATTGAAGTTTCTTAATGTTTTTGTTTCCGCTTGTTGAAATAGTAATTTTCTCGTTTTACTTCAGACATTTTTATCATCAAAACAAAATAATAAAAATGGTGAAACAAATCCAATCATCTATCCAGATTTAATTCTGTATAGTCATTACAAATTAAATATTTCACAGAATCTTATCATTCACAGATTGTTTTTTTTTTCAGCAAACTCTATTCTTGTTCTACATGTCCCTGTCTACGTGTTGAAATGGAAATGTAACAGTCAACTGACAAGAATGCAGCAGAGTTCTCATGAAAAGAAACAATTTGATTTTTATTTTTAATGCTTTTTTAAATCTGCCTTATTATAGAATGTGTGTATACTTTCAGCATAAGATTCTAAAAACTTCATTAGATCCTGCTGCAACGAGGTGCACTTAAATGCACCAACTAATTCCCGTTTCTCTGAGATGCACTTGAATACACCATGAAGTTGCATTAGATCAAAGGTCAAAGAGATCAAAAGATGCATCAGAGCAAACTTAATAAATAAATAAATAAAAACCTTACTAAAAGGGCACTTTGGGCATGAAGGGGAAAATGAGCAGGTGCTCAAACTTAATTGACCAATATACATAGGTGTGTATCACCCACATAACAGTGGACATTAGTGTTTCCAAATAATTTTACCTAAAGGAACTCGATGTCTAACTTTTGTATGAATAGAAGAAACATTGTTATCATTAACAAATTAGAAAAAATCTGAGAGATAGGATTTAAACCAGCGTAATGCAGTCGCTTTCATACCGATAATATGCTTCTCTATAGGAAGATCCGATAATCAATGGTGTCAAATGCAGCACTAAGGTTTAACATAACAATAATAGAGATAAATCCTTTATGACACTTTGAAAATGTCATTTGAAACCTTTGCCATTGTCGACTCTGTGCTATGATGCACTCTAAAACATGACTGGAAATTATCATGTAAACCACTGTTGTGTAGGACGCCACACAACTGTTTGGCAACTGCTTTTTCCAGGATTTTTGAGAGAAAGGGAATTTTGGATATAGGTCTATAGTTGGCTAAACCACCTGAGTCAAGCACAGGCTTTTTTAAGGAGAGGTTTAATTACAGCTACTCTGAAGGACTGTGGTCCATAGCCAGGTAATAAGGACAAGTTGAGCATTTCCAGCAAGTAAGTGCTAATCAAAGGACAAATATCTTTAAGCGCAGTGATATAGGGTCCAAAAGACAGGTTGATGTTTTGGATGAAGAAATCAATAAAGCTATTTCAGAAAGGTTGATTAAAGAAAATGAGTGCAGATAGATGTTAGCTCTCTCATCTGTCTCTATGATCCCTGTGTTTGAGGGCTGAAAAAAGTGCCAGATGAGAGCAAGGGGTGATATATTCTGTCTCTAATTGTCAGAATTTTGTCATTAAAGAAGCCCATGAAGTCATTGCTACTGAGAGCTGTAGGAAGACGTGGATCAATAGAGCTGGTACTTTTTGTCAGTATAACTAAAGTGCTGAAAAGGAACTTAGGGCTGTTTTTGTTCTATTAGTGAGGACTAATAGGTGGCGCTGGCATTACCGAGGGCCGACTAGTAAGTTCTAAGACTTACTTTCCATGTGCAGAGAACTTTTTCCACTTTGCTTGAACACCATATTCGTTTGCGTCTTCGTGAAGTTAGCTTCAATTTACGGATTTGAGAGCTATACCAGGACACTCTTTGGTAGAGGATAATGGTGTCGATAGGTGTTTGCAGCACTCTCAACAAGATGGACAAACAGCAGCATAGAGGTCTGCAGCTGTGGTGAATTAAATCCTGATAGAATCACTCGCTTTATAGAGAAGAGAGAATCTAGAGATCGTACTGGATCGGTTAGACATCTAGTGAATATATATTCTTGTCAGGTAGTGAGTAGTTCAATAAGAGGAATTTGTTCTGATTGACTCCAGGAAAAAGAGAAATTCAGAGCCAAGGCTATCATTGACAACGTGAATATGAAAATCACCTGCACTGATTATTTAATCCATCCTAAGAACTGGACTTAATAGGAGCTCTGAGAATTCAAAAAAGAAAGAATACCGTGCTACACTGTGACATATAGGACTATTTGTAGTGTTTTCAAGTTGGGTGAGAAAAATTAAGAACAAGACTTTCAAATGAAGTGTGGTTAAACCTCAGCTCAGGGCTGATCAATAAACTCAAGTTTAAACGGCTGCAACTCCACCATCTCGGCTGGTGTCTCGAGGAATATGAGCCTTAATGTGGCTGGGAGGAGTGGATTCATTCAGGCTAACATATTCCTTATGATGATGCAGCCATGTTTCAGTAAAACAGAATAAATCAATATTGTAATCTGATATCAGATCATTTATTAATTACAGCTTTGGATGACAGAGATGAAATGTTTAAAAGCCTACATTTCATTGTCCAATCCTGCTGCACTTGAGCTGTATTGGTGCTAATTTGAATGAAGTTACAACGTTGTCTCCTGTTGTCTGATATAGATGAGTTAAGTACATTAAATGGTCAGGGGATAGACACGGTCTATGAATTTTGAGTGGATGACTGATCTAAAGGAAGCACAGAGCAGCGTGTAGGACGGTGACTCCACCGGTGAGTTTTTGGGTGATAAAGTCCACCATCTTTCTAGAAGCTCCTGACTCCTTGAGTAATGATTTCCAAAAGATTGACGTTTTAAAAACCCTGAAATGTATGTCCATATAAGGTTAAATTCCCCCTTCATTATTCATACAGTTAGTTGTTTGAGCTTCTCTGTCTGTTGTTTTCCATCAAATATACCTTCATACCTAAAGGCTGTTTTCACATTCACCTGCTGAAGAGGAAAAAAAATTATATGAACAGGATTTGTGACATCACAACTAACAGTATGCATGTCACACCGTGGTGTGGTTTGTCTTGTCTTGGGGTTTATGTCTTGTCACTTCCTGTCTTATTTTGAAAGGCTAACTCTCCTCTCGTTTCAGGTCACTTGCCCTTTCTCATGTGTCTGATTGTCTTCCCTCATTACCTGATTGTCTCCACCTGTTCCCCTCCCTCATGTGCTCAAATAGTCTGTGTTCCCCTTGTCTTGTACCAGAGTGTCTTTGTCTCCACAACCCGTTCACCGTTTGTTCGTAAGCCTTCATCCTCTACGGAGTGAATTTTTGGTTGTAACTTAGTTCTAGCCTTAGCCCCTTTGCTAATAGTCCTTTTGTTTTCCTCCTCTGGAGTGAGTTTTTGTTTAAGTGTGTTATTTCATAGCCATTTTTTGTTTCCTCACTTTTGAGAGATTTGAGTTAGAGATAAAGTTTTATAGCGTCCCGTGTTTCCTCCGATCGAATGATTTGTCGTTTGTCCCTTTTCTACCTCTAGTCTAGCGCCAGGATAGCCTTGATAATCTTTCATAGCCAGCTCGGTTATCACTCTGATTTGAGGTTTACCGCGCTGCCGAATAAAACATTGACTACAATCTCTGCATCTGAGTCCTGATTTGAGTCCCGGCCTGACAATGCAATTTACACAAGTGTAATGAGGACAAATGGAAGTGCACGGTGCACACACCACAGAATACCTGAACATTTGTTTTTTGAGAAAAGATACAATTTATTATTCCAAGGGCTGAGGGTTTGTATTTGCTCTTAATCTTAGCTGGAGGGGATCTTTAAAGTTATTTCCTTCTGTGTTACCATTAATTAAATAGACAGCGCAAATAGAGAAAAGTCAGTGCTGTCATCAATGCCTTGAGTTTCTTCCTCTCGCTGAGCATGTGTTATGGGTGCTGGAATACATCCTGGCCTTAGATTTGCAGTGGTGAACACATTATTTTATGGATATGGAGGTTAAACAGAGTTCAGACAGGATTCTTAATCAGGTTTCAGGGATGAGGACCCTTCAATCACAAAATCTCTTTGAAGAGCCGAAGTGCCCAATCATAGAATAATAGCATAATAACATTCTTCAAGAGACAAGGCCTGAAGGTCGACTAATATGGCAAGAATCTGTCTCGGGCCCTTATCATTTTGGTGTATATTGTTCTTTTTGTGGTTCTTATTTACATATGGCATGAAATTTATGGGTCCTGTTCTTTCAGTCATACTTGGTACACTGCGGAAAAATGCAATCTTAATTAAAAGTATAAAACTATCTTGTATTTGGTTACTCCAAAATTAAGCTGAATTACCTTGAATTATCTTATTCCATTGGAGGAAAATATGTTTTCAAGTTTTTTTTTCTTTTTGATTTAGGAGCTCATAAGTAAAAAAAAAAACTGTCAAAATATGAGATGAAAAAGTCAGATATGATATAAAAAGTCACAAATATGAGATACATTTTAAAATATATCTTAAATAAAAAGGTGAAATTATAAAATAAAATATCACAAATAATATGAGATTTAAAAAAAAAATTACATAGACTGACACTATGATAAAAAGTTAAATAAGTTAATCAAGTTAATCTTAAGATTAAATTGACCGAAATCTATAAAATATATCTATAAAATATATAATATCTGTAAAATATTTTTGGAATATAAAATACAAAAATATGAGGTAAAACCATAAACAAATATGATATAAAAAGTCAACATTATAATAAAGATTTAAACAAGATGAAGATTCTTAAGATGAAAATGAACAAATCAAGAAAGGAAAAACAAAAATATGACTTAAAAAGTAACGAAAAAAGAGCTAAAACAACAAATATATGATTTTGGATCAAAAAAGGCAAAATCTATGATATATAAAAAGACATAAATGTGACATAAAATATGCTAAAAAGTTAAATAATTTAAATATTAAGATTAAATTCACTAAATCAAGGAAAACACTTTAAATAAGCAAAATGATTTTGCCAATGAAATATGAACATTTAAGATAATTTAACTTAATATTGACTAAGTAAAAACAAGATATCTTCATGTTTTGCAGTATATATATATATATATATATATATATATATATATATATTGACCTTTCTCAGAAAACCAGTCACTTTTCTTCTCCACCTTGATAACTACAACTCACCATGTTATCAGAGGAACAAGGTCAGGTGTGTGGTGTAGTGGCCGCTTGGTGGTGGGGTCCTGTCCCAATAGAGCATGCTCAGTGAGCCGCGGCACATTCCTTCTCTGTACGTCCCATGTCAGAGCCTGTGTGACCTTGTGTGTTTGTTTCAATCGTTTCTGCTGCTCCGTGAACCATTTCCTTCCTTTTCTTTTTGCTCTCTTTTTTCTTACCGTTGCCGCTACTGGTTTCACCACTGCTTTACTGTGTCAGTCGTTTCTCATTTCTATTTCCCCACACACTCATTCTCACACTCTGTAGTAGAGTTACAAGCGAGAGGAATGAGTTGTTCAGGCATATTACGGGCACCGCCGGACCCATTTCTCTTCCAGCTCATTTTTTGAATGGGAGTAACACTCAAGTACATAATACAGAAGTAGTAAAAGTCAAAGTGATTTCTTATGAAACACTGCCTGTGTGTAGCATGTACACACACATATACAACATGTTTATATTTTATAATACCTTGTAGATGTATGTATAAATAGCAATAAAATTATGAATGCAGGATATGTTGAAAAATAAGCATATTCTTATTTTAACCTTTCCATACTGTTCACATTCTGACCCTTGATATTATGAAGTGGTTCATTTTTGACCTGGCTCAGGTCCCTTAATAATTAGTTCCTATCAATAACAATCATACTGTATTATGATCTCGTGCTATTTTAAACAGAAATAACAGCCAAAATTATTTCTAAGGATTTCAGATTATTGAATGGCAGGTTTCACTATAACCACCAAAAGCATCAATCAGCACTGCCCGCAAACCACATGTCCTCCTTTTCTGTCAATTGTGTCATCTCAGCATTGAGTGTATTAGTCATCAAACAAAACAACAGACCGGTTTGCAAATTTCAAACTAACAAATCTGCAAAAAAAACTATAGTTTCACGGTTTTAAAATTCCACGTAACCACCGTTCGTTTTCATTTAAACACCTTTAAAATCACTTTGGAGCAAATATGGGTCAAATCTGACCCAGAAAATCCCCTATGTACAAATAATTACAGTATATTTTTTTTTGTAAATGTCAAAAACGGGTCAACTTTGACTTGAACAGTACATTAAGGTTAAAGGGATAGTTTGCCTTCTTTTGAATTGGGTTGTATGAGGTACTTATATACCCGATATAGGCTTTCTTTTAGGTGGTTAAAAATAGGTTGTTGGCCCCATTCACAGCAGTTACAGTGGATATAAAGCATCTACACACCTGTGTTAAAATGAGGTTTTTGTGATGTAAAAAATGACACAGAGAAATAATTTCACAACTTTTTCTACCTTTAATGTGACCTATAACCTGTACAACTCAATCACATCACCATTTATAAGAGATGTACACACAATCAATTGTACAAGGTCATATTAAAGGTAGAAGAAGCTGTAAAATTACCAGGGTTGTGTAGACTTTTTAAATCCACTGTACATTGCTGTGCTTCTGCCTGCTTCTCCCAACCTGGGAGCGTGCCAACCCAAATCTACTGCAGGCAGTAGTGTCTACGATCCTTTAAGTCATACACATTCAGCACAATCTTGGCCAGGTTCAAGTCCCAATTATACAGCACATCTCCAAAATAGAACACCAGTGAGGAATCCCACGTCACACTGTTCCTTGGACGGTTTCTTAAAAACACCCGATCTCAGTAATTTCTGCTTGGATGGCAGCTTCGCTACTTAATTAGTTCTGGACGTCTTTCAGTGTACGTCTAGGAGGGTTGGCCTCAATTCACTTTTGATTCAATTAGTTCATATTGCAGGGAGGGATTTCTGGAGAATTAAAAAAAAAAACGCTGGTGTGATAAGGGTTTTATTCTATTTTTATATATATATAATAAAGAAACCTACTGTATAGTAGAAGTGCTCCCTACTATCTGTTCCCTCCGATCCCTCCCCGTCGTTTCTTTTTTCCTTCCTCTCCCTCTGTCCCTCTTGCCTTCATCTTACCTCGTGGGTCAGGATGTTGACTCTCTGCTGCAGGTTGCCATTTTCTGAGTGCAGCAGCGCCGTCTCCTTGCTCTCGAAGGAGCAGTACGAGTTAGTGTCCTCCCCGAATTCGCTGATCATAGGGAACTGCATAAACAGAAGGACAAGACATTATAATTAGAACAGCATTGTATATGTATTATTTCACAGTTGTAGTGAAATCAGCGAGCCTCTTGGCTTATGTCTTTTTTTTTTGTTTGCTTTTTGTCTGCTGTTTTAGTGCGATTTCAAAGTGTGATCATTAAAAAATAATTTTGCGTCATCTGCAACTTCTTTTTGGCCCAGATATCACCCAGAGGATTAGTGTTTTATCTAATGTCATGAAGTTTTTTTTTTTCTTTTCATTGAACTAGATTTTATTTTTTCAGTTTTCCTAAACTATGCAAATTTACGTAGTTCATCAGATTTTCTCATTTCATCACACATAATGATGTTTGCTGAAAGACTAGTGCGGAGAATGATATGTGCTGTTTCAACAGGAATAGATTGTGTTTAAGTTCATATTTTTATGTCAGTGATATTCTGCCTGACTTAACTGGCATCAGCTGTAAGTGATCGGGTGTGGGAGGGGTCAAGGGCTCAAAAGGTATAAAAAGAGGAATGGCATAGCACCATGGATGTATTATAACCCCTGGATATGGTGCCGCCTATCAGCAGCAGGCAGATTTTCCCCAGTGGTCACCCGTGGTACTGCAGCAATAAATTCCATTGGACCCAAAAAGCATTTTTCACATAGACAGAACAGGACACCCCCAGCTATAACCCTGTTAATTACTAATCTTTGTATTCTAGATTTTATGTCATGGAATTTCAACCATCAAAAACTCCTTCTTTTGTCACACTCACACGTTGCCACAGAAGATGCCATCAGCCACATTTCATAATTTTTCAAGCTCTTGCGTTACAAGCTGGGCAATTGAAACCCAAGAAATAATTATTGTTTGATTTGATGAATGTAAAAATATGTATAAAAATGTGTTAGATGTTAAAGTTAAATGTGCAATGTTGGGGCAGCATTTTAATGAATTTAATCTGAGTGTTTTCTGAGATGTTCATTTATTGTTTTTCTTTGTGCAGGGTCACTAGCGCTTTAGGCTATACATTTAAATGTCAAGCAAGCTCCTTATCAGTTCCTTTGTTGTAGTTCTGTGGCTTTACTTTTGCTTCCAGGCTCCTTTGTAAACTCAGTTGTGTATGTCACGCCGTGAATTGTGGGTAATACCCTTTAGCAACTTACAGAAAGGGCTCAGAAAGGGTGCAACTGAGCGCGCAAGCACTTCAGGTTTTGACAGCACGGCGCCCCTAAACCCTTATGAACTTAGCATGAACGTGCATTTATATCTGCGAGTCTATAAGGACGGACTTTCAAACTCACCCATTCTATTTATTTCACAGTTATTTTCCTACAAACAGACTAAATGATACAAAGAATGTATATTGTATGATGTATATTTGTCTTTGCTTTTTGTCACATTTGCTGGTAAATTTAATTCTCATATTTACCAATTACCCATAACATTACAGGTTACAGAAAACATTAAAACATTTAGGTTAAGGGGGTAAAATGCATTGAGATAATGAAATATCTGTAGTCCGTTCTCAAACTAAGGGAAGAATGGAGAAAAAAGCAGGAAGGAGAAGCGGTTATTGATAAGGGTTTCTGTAGAGAATCATAAAAATCCAGAATGGGCTTCCTCATCTTCACAAAGGTTTGACAAGACCCTATAAGCGTAGCGTTTAATTTTTTTTTGAGAATTACATAACATATTTGAGAACAGGGCAGAGGAATGTGTTGCTTCCATTTAAAAAGAAGAGTGTCGGATACTATTTTTGAATCAGCTGGAAATCATTTTAAAATCTACTTGTCTCTTGTGGAGGACATTGCCTCCAATTTACAATTTACTGGATGCACTGATTAGTGGAATGAAGGGCTTCCTTACTGTTTTTTTTCTTTTAATTGTACATATTGAATAATTGGAGGCGATTATAGAGAAGAATCACAGTAAACTAAGAGTTTCACATTAGTTTCAGTAAAATTCCATTTCCATTTTTTTCCTACACTGGAAATACTGACAGTCAATTTTTTTTTTATTTATCCCTTTTGGTTTTGGGCTATTGGTCAGATTAAAAAAAGAAGCAATTTAAGGACATTACCTTGTTTTTTTCCACAAAAAATTGCACTAATGGCATTTTTAACAGTTAGTTTAGTTAAAGTTTTTTTTTTTAATAACAATGGAGCGCTATAGCACAGAGGAAGATATATCAGCTTTTGGCTACGCACACAATACTTAGATCAATTATTGTTGAATTTGATCTATGGGATTTAGTGCCAATAAGAAAAATATATATTATTTATTACCAATAAGATTACTATTATATACTATTAACAGCATTATCCTTTTGCGAGAACTCATCACAGATGAGGGAAAATATTCTATTATTGCTATAAAGGGAAAAAAAGGATGTGATATAAATATGCAGAAATAATGTCATTATATGCCGCTGCGGTTATACAGATCAGACTGATTATGCAATCCTGTAAAATATGCCATAATGAGCTGCACCGCATTGTTTTGAAGTATGCAATGTGTCTAGTTACAGAATAATTAAAAGGTTTCAGCTAAACTGTTGTTTGTTAGCAGATGCATGTGATGAAAACACACGAGACGAGTTATGTAACTGGGATGTAGTTCAACCTAAATGAACACATTTACATTTAGAGTGCCTATCAGAAGAACAGAAAACCGCATGTGTGAAGTCATCGCCTCTGATGCAACGTCTATTTGAGGAGCAAACAGCCCTTTTCCATTTAGCAGAACACCTCTCTGTGCTCAGTTTAACAGTAAATGTTCGCAACATGGGCAACCCCCCCCCCCCCAAACACCCAGGGGACCCGAGAATTCTCACTCTAAACTGGAGAACAGCCTCTCTTCAACCAGTGGTTCGAAAGCAGCAGGAAGCACTTCTATGTGCATCATTACAGCAGCTGTGTGCATCTTGCGTTTGGTGAAAAGCCTGCAGCAAAATGTACTACCGCTTAAAAAATAATAATAATAGTGAATTAATCCAGAATTTCGGAATTGTGAAGTAGGTCAATTCCAGTCGATAATGGGATGGCTGCATCATTTTGACTGATATTAAAAAAAGGCACATGTGCCGCCAACTCCTATTGTAAACAATCAACATCTGCTCCAGTTCGCGGAAAAAATTAACAACTGTCTCTCTGGGAACAGGTCCTGAGCAAACTGATGTTTGTGAGTAAGTCAACAGCGCTGAAGCAGCCAGAAGCCTTCAGGAAAGGAAGCTAAAAGTATGCAGGATTTTTGCAAACACCATATTATACATCAAGAGAGGAAGGATAAAGTCAAAATGACTAATTTTTAATGACTAATGATCCCCAAAACACCTTTCTAATTCCAACATATAAATCAGCAGTAAGCATGAGTTTTGATGCTATTCCCTTAGATTTAATGCTACCATATCCACAGGTATTTAATTACAGAGGTGTCAGAATTATTCACATTCATTACTCAGGTAGACGTATAGATATGATGTTTTAAATGAATTTAAATACTTCTATAGAAGATGAAGTATTAACTCAAGTGTGTGTGCGTGTGTTTCTGTAGAGGGGTTTTCTGGTATTATATTATATTATATATCTTTTTACATAATAATTTAGACCCTTTCCCCTTAATTTTGAATAATAATAATACTTCTATAGAAGTTTATGTATCAACTTGAGCTTTTTACTCAAGTAGCAGTGTAAAGGAACTGGTTTAAAAGCTACTTAAAGTATAAAAGTAAAAATATTTTTGTTCTATTTCTATTATTTTTGATTTAGCTTTTATCTCAATTTTGGAGGGATTATCTCAGATTGTTGGCTTTTTATCTCATGATTTTGAATAATAATAATAATAATAATGAAATACAAAACAAGAATAAATTAACTAAAAGCAAGGACTAAAACTTGAAATAAGCAATAAGCTGTCTGCCAATGGAATAAAATTGGAATAGGATTAAACTAAAATTGGAATAGTTTAATCAGTATTGGATTTATTGTACCAAAAACATGATATTTTCAGATTTAATTTTCTGCAGCGCAATTTATATAGATAGGTTTTTGGGCAAACCTATTTTTAAAATGTAAGAAGTCAAATTAAAAAGTCAGCTGAAAAATAATTACTCAGGTAAAGTATAGCAACCCCAAATTTGACACCTCTTTTCAACTCCAACATCACAGGAGATACAGATTTCAGTTTCCCAACCAACAATAGCCCTACTGTAGCATCAGGTCCCATCTTTTCGAGATAAGCTCCTTCAATATTTTTTTTTTAAGTTTAGCAGCTCCTTTGATCATTTTTGGGCCATTTGAAGCATCTCAATCTCTCTACTCTCAAACAAAAAAAGGTACTTTTCCCCATTGTGACAGAACAACTTTGAAAATCCTGAAGTACCTGCAGTGAAAGTCGACAGCACAAAGTCGGGTACTTTACCACTTTTTCACCGTACAATTCCTAGAAGTAGAACACCGATAAGAAGAATATCCAGGAGTGGATTTTTTTTTTAATCCTCTCTTTGTTCTTCCACCCTTTGTTCTTAATTTAGTCAATTTATCTCCCTCTTACTCTTCACATCATTATATATCCCTTTACTCCCACATCCCTCTTCCTTTTTCGTGTCATTCTGCATCCTTCAGCTCTGTCTTTCCACTTTTTTTTTTTTACTTTCTTTCTTGATGCTATTCCTCCTTCCCAATGGAAATCTGAACATTGGCTCAGCTCCTGCTAGGAGGTGTTTATTTCTGCCTCACCAGTGCTCTCATCTCGCTAAGAAGCATTCCGCATTACAGCCACATTTACAGGGCTGGCAATATAGAGAATTTTAGGGTATCACTGACTTTTCTTCATATTAGACAATGCGAAGCAACATCTAAATCCAAAGTGTTTTTTGGTGGGATCAGATTCTAAAACAGAGACAGAAAAACAAGTTGCCATGCTGAGCCCATTCTCGATGCCTGAACTCTCATCACCCACTGCAGGAGCCCTAACAAACTCTGCGTTCATGACCATTCCACATATTCTGCGGATATTTCCCTGCTGACTCCCAATCGATTCCACCAATAATCTTAATGTATATTAACGCAATTAATCAAACCGATATCTCCAGTATTTCGACAGAATCAATGAAGGAGACAGATTCTAGGTAAAAGTATATTTACAAAACGTATGTGATGTGTTAACCTTTGAATTCAAGGTGATTTATCACTTTCAGATCAGCTGTGTGAGTCCTTGATTCAACTCTAAGCTCAGTGCTTGAAGAATATATCCTTATTACCTGTCATCCAGGAGCTAGTAATATTATCAGAGGCGTCAAAAGTCTTCATGTTCACTGACTCAGGTAGAATGATGGATACGAGTGTTTAAAAATACTTCTGCAGAAGTATCAACTTAAGATTTTTACTCAACTAAAAGTGTAAAAGTACTGGTTTCCTACTTAAAATACTAAATAATAAAACTACTTAAAATATAGAAGTAAAAGGAATCAGTTGCCTGTCACTAATAACATAAGAGCTGTAGTCACTTTTTGGCAGAGATATTGCAGTTTATGTGTTGTTCCCTTTAAAAATATGTGAACAAGTAATAGTGAGTGAGTAAGCTAAAATCTATTAAATATAACAGGTGATTTTTTTTGGCAAAATCCACCTTTGATTCCCTTGGTCCACACCTCACGATTTTACATCCAATGCCAACGTTTGTTGCCAATGCAAAGATGTAGAGCAGGGATGGCCAACCCTGGTCCTGGAGAGCCAATGTGGGTGCAGGTTTTTGTTCAAACCAAGCAGGAACACACCTGATTCTACTAATGAAGCTCCAGGGTTCTCAGGGTTCCCAAGGGTCTCAAGGGTCTCAAGGGAAGCTCAAGGGTTCTTTAGTAGAATCAGGTGTGTTCCTGCTTGGATCCCTGATGTAGTCCTGTTGTATATGTAAGAAACCAGAAAGTGAGGGTGTGGAGGTCAGGATGATGGATCCCAGCCAGCATGTCCATATGATGTCCATAAAGGTTAAGTCTGGGCTGCACATATGGGTCCCAAGTTGGTTTGACCGCAGGTTTGAACTCACCTGTGTCACCTGTGGGCACATTTATGGGCATATACAGGTCGGGCCATAATAGAAACTCTGGAGCCATATGGACCCCACATGGAAATGCCGACTAGGATGCTTCTGACGTCCAACAGCACATCACAGCCCTGCATTTCTGTCCATTCTCTCCACAACCACAATCTTTTTTTTCTAATCTTGACCATACCATAAGGGCGACACGGTGGCGCAGGGGTTAGCGCTGTTGCCTCACAGCAAGAAGGTCGCAGGTTCAAGACCTCCTTGGTCCTGGGTCTGGGACCTTTCTGTGTGGAGTTTGCATGTTCTCCCTGTGTCTGCGTGGGTTTTCACCGGGTACTCCGGCTTCCTCCCACAGTCCAAAAACATGCTGAGGTTAATTGGCAACTCTAAATTGCCCGTAGGTGTGAGTGTGTGAGTGAATGGTGTGTGTGCCCCACGATTGGCTGGCGACCATCTGGGGTGTATCCCTGCCTCTCGCTGTAACGCGCTGGGATAGGCTCCAGCAGACCCCTGCGACCCTAATGAGGAATAAGCAGGTATAGAAAATGACTGACTGACTGACTGACTGACCATACCATAATTGCTATGGGTAGACATTACAGAGAGAGAGAGTCAGCATTGGATGTAAATAAACATTAACAATAACACGGCACTGAATGTAATCAAGGGTTTTGCAAAGTCCTCCAATATTGACTTTGCCGTGTGGCTACAGGGCTGCGAGGTGTAAATGTACACAGAACGCACTGCGATGGGAGCGCTATCGTATCAGCTTGTGCATAAATTGGATCTGCACCAGTTCGAATTTGGCCACTTTCGAAAGAAAATAATCCACAAGCTGAGAGGTGACGTAACTCCATCACACCATGGAGCTGCCAAGAAAAAAAAAATTAAAATAGCTAAGGCAGCACCGGGGAAAAAAAAGTTAAAATAAGTAGATCCCATATGGCTGCATCGCTTCCCAGCAAGATGTCATAGGGAAGGCCCATGGTTGCTTGAAATCTATATAGAGCTACGCTCACTCCTGTGAGCTATTAATTCTGCTTTAGCAAAGGGCTTGTGTGATGATGTAGATCAAAGCCCAGCAAAGCTTCCCTTCCTTTCATCTTGCATATCATCTCACTGCTACAGTAAAAATGGAAAATGCTAAGGGGGAAGCGGACATCTCACTCCCCTTTTCCAATAGATCAAAAAAAAAAAAAACAATCTTGCTCTTGTTGGTTCTGAGGACTTTCTGTCTGATTCCAACAAGGGCAAAAACAACTGGGATTTAAAAAAAGAACAAACAAAAAAAAAAACATGTTATTTGTCTATGTGACCTGGCTTATGAAGTGAAAATCCTTCACCTTGATCTCATAGATCTTGAGCTTCCTCTTGATACTGGTGTTCTCTCTCTCCAGACAGGCCAGCCTCGTCTTGATGTCCTGATAAGCGGTGATAAGGGCAAAGTGGGAGGCTGAGTAGACATCATCAGGGGGCAGGGGCGCGGAACGCCACGCCACGCTGCCACAGCCATCCTCCTTCAGACCCCCCGCGTCGCCACCGCCTCCCAGCAGCCCCAGCTCCCCTCCGCCGAACAGAGACTGCATCACTCAGAGCCTCGACCTGGGGACAGAAACAGACATTCGCCTGTTAATTATTAAACCGGCAGATTGTTTCCGCTCAATTAATTGTACCAACCAAAAATAACATAATTCTAGCAGGGGTTTACGATTGGTACAACTGCGCAAAGATGCCAAAAAACATTGAGGAGACAGCTACTGACGACAAACACACAAAAGAACAAAGCAGCATTCGACTGAGAGCGGTTTGATTGCCGGAAGAGGTAACGTAAAATATTCAAAAGCAAAGTTAGTAGAGAGAGACACAGGAGGAAGGAGTGTCACTCCATGTGAGATTGAACAATTCAGTGCTACAATATGTCTTGTGCTGTCAGATGTGACTATTAAGTTAATCAAATGATCACACTGGAAACGTATGTAGTATCCTAGTTTTAATCCTGTTTCGTGATTGCAGTGGATGCAAATTCATCCTGGGCAGCCATAGGTGTGACAGATTCAAACTGAGCAAAGAATTAACCCCTTAACCTGAGTTTTTATGACTCCAATCCACAAATGTACACAACACACCTCGAGGGAAATAACAGAAAGAACTGAAGAGGCAAGTTTTGAGATCAGAGTACACATGCTGTACAAAGTATAGGTACACTTTTCCAGACAAAACACATATTGCACGACTGTCTAGTACTTTAGTTCCCAAATATTTTTAAACCCTATGTATTTTTTTTGTGGCACTTAGCTTTCAGCATAGCCTCACATTGTCGGTCTCCTGAGGGCTGAGATGTATCAGCATTTCTTTGAGGTCTATTTTCAGAAGCACATTTTTCCATCACTTGCAGCTGACGATTGCTACTTCTTACTCTTGTGCACCTGAAAAAACGCATATGCAGGGAAATGCGTTACTATGACAACCTGCAACAGTGATCTGTCATGTAACGAGTGCAGAAAAAACTATATTTAGCTTTTTAATATGGCAAATTAGAGGATTATCACATATACCTTCTGTTACAGAGACATTACAATAACGAAAACTTCGCTTTGCGGAAGGACCATGAAATAGCTCAATTTAAAGCAGTAAAGAATCATTCTCTTTTGGAATGAATTACATATTAATTAAAATATACTGCTACATATTACACTGTCTGGCCAAAAAAAGTCACCACCTGGATTTTACTAAGTATCCAGGTGGATACCCATGTAGAAACTATTGGATAATTTCTACATGGGTGATTATCCTTCAGGTGGAAATAAGTTATTTAACCCCAACTGATGCAATGAGTAGCCTTTCATTACTTAAACAGCCAATATGGAAAGACATGTCCTGTGTTTGTGGAAAAGAGGTTAGTCTGTTTGAGAAGGGTCAAATCATTGGTATCAAGCAGAGAAAACATCTAATGAGATTTCAAAAACTAAGAACCTGTCTATGCAGGTTCTCAGTCATTCAGGTCACCTTTTTCTTGTGGAATTTAGAGCAAATCAACTGGAATTCTTAGTTGGTTTGAACACATTATTGGTCCATTGTTGGTCCAATGCACTGTTAAAAACTGGAAGCACAATTGGGAACCAGAGTGACGGGTGCATCAGGGTAAGAAGAGAAGCAGATGAAGTGAATGACCAAGTTATTAGATCATTGGATTATTTCTTCCCTGATGGCAACAAGTGTATTCTAAGATGACAATGGCAGATTTCATCAGGCTCAAATTGTGATGGAGTGGTTCAACGAGCATGAGACGTCATTTTCACACATGGATTGGCCACCACAGTCCAGGCCTTCAACCCATCAAGAACCTTTGGTGTGTGATGGAAAGTGAATGCAACACGTAAGGTGGTAAGAAATCTTGTGACATCACAGAAGCTTATTGAAACAATGCCACAGGGAGTATGAGCCATAATTAAAGCTAAAGGTGGTCCAATGTGTGTGTGTGACCTAATTTTTATGTATGACTGTTTTTGGCCAGGCAGTGTACATTCCATTTCTGCTTTTCTCTTTTCCACTAAATGACACTAAATCTTACACACTGTACCTTTAAGATTGTTCACATTATTGATCATCCGGAGGTGTAGCCCTGTGTTTGGCTCCATTTGTAATGGAAATCAATGGCACAAATTTGAAATGTCTTGTTTCTACTTTAATTCCTATGCATATTTCTTTTTATTTTACTTCATGCTACATAATTGTGTTGTGGATGAGCCTGCATGAGTCAGACATATGGTGCATGCCAAGACATGATATTAACATGTGAAAACAAAAATACTCCTATAACCCTGATAATACCCTTTAGCCATAAGGAATTCAAAGCCATTATACTTCTTCTTGTCTCTCTTCTTACATATATTTTTTGGTGAGCGATCCACTGCAGGTGCATGAGTAACCCGAGCACACTGTAGCTGATATGTTAATCAGACTCTGATTTACATATAAGTCTGATTCGTGCTCTTGTTCCATTTCACAGTACTTAAAAAAACATGAGCTTTGACAGCCTACGCTTCCTGAGTGACGTGATGAATGAGCTCCGTGCCATACTACATCACAGCCGACCGGCTTCGGCCTCCGCCCCTGCTCCAACGACTCCGGGCAACGCTGTCACAAGTGATAAATGGCACCTGTGATGTCACCGCCCTCTTTTTATGCAGCCACGGAGGGAACGTGTGGACAAAACTAGACCAGGCTAGGCATTGCAGACCTGATTTACGGGTGCTGAGGGAGTTACACAACAGGTAGTTGATTTGATGTATACTGAAATGGATGCCTTCCTGACTCCCAGCATTGCCTTGTGAGTCAGCTATTGCCTACTGAGCTATTTTCATCTGCTCCGTTCCTCCATGGTGCTATTTTCCTTGTGTTACAAGAGAAAGGGGGAATAAAGCCTCAGCCAATCTACAGCTCTTTTGCTAGCTGGTCTAGAGGATGATCCAAAAAATCCCTCCCACACACACACACACACACACACACACAGAGAGAGGAACAGTGGTGGAGAGAAAATGCCTGTGTGGACAAAATAGGCCCTGGTTAATCAAACAGATGACACACACACAGTCACCTGCCGGCTGCCTGAAGACTGGTGTTTACACTGGGAAGATATTAACGTCCTGTGATGTGTGTTCAGTGTGGCTAGTCTGGCACAATTATGTCTGGCACACAGGCTGTCGCCCTAATATTATACTTGAGGAAATGAAATTTACATTATATAAAAAGAGGTGCAATACAATTAAACGTGTGTTGGCCTTACAGTAAATTTTTTTTTTCTTTTTAAAGGGCCATACTGTGCAAAAAAAAATCTCTTTTTCAGTGCTTGCGTGAAAATATTTAGGTCTCTACTAAACACACAAATTGTGAAATAAGACCACCCATTTATTCTGTTTTGGTTTGACCTCCTCTATAGCGTTGCTGAAACCTGGCTGAATACAAGCCGTTTAGAAATGGCTCCTGTTGTGATGTCACAACAGGAATGGAAGTTAATAGTAAATACGTTTGGATCCGTGTAGCTGCCCCTTAATTCTGTGCTTGTGTTTGATAATCTTTTAAACGGACAGAAACTTAAAATATTAAATTGGGGGGAACAGCAAGATAGGGCCCCTTTAGCATGACTGCAGACTTCCTTTTTCAACTTCATAGCTGAACCAATCAATACATTTGTATTTACAATAGATAGATAGAAATAGAAATGAACATGCATAAGGATTTGAACCCACAGAGACTTTACAGCCTAGCTGTAAGGTGACCTCATTCCCAGCTGCAGGAGCTTAAAGTTAGCGACTTTCAGCGAGCATTTAGCTCATTTAGCTTATTTTATAGAGAAAGACATTTCCTTCTGGAGTTGGCTTAGAGCAAAACAGAGGAAAAAGTGAAAATTGGACTTTAATTTGTTGAGTGGACACAAACACAACTTTGAATGACTGCTAATCTGAGGTGATAATATGTCAATGTTGTGTGGGAAGTTATTTCTGCAGCCACCAACTGGTGAAAGAAACAAAGTTTATATGCTTTAATAGTAAAAATAAAATGTTGAAACTAGACTTTTAGCAACATTATTTAACTCCCCTTCGAGAGTACTTCCCCCTATATCTTCCCCCACATCCATACATCTATCCATTCCTCTTTATATACTGTCACTGCAAAGCCTTCAGCTTGTTGTATCTTGTGACCTAATTTCCATAACATTCCTCTGATACACCAGCATCTACCCACATTCAGGCGTGCGGACATTATCATCTCTAGACCGAAACTCTGATGAAATTGCCAAGTGGATATTATGATATAATAGTCTATGGAGTACCTTTTTTTATATCCCTACATGGATCATTATATGCACTGGCTATACATAAATTTGCATAAAAAACACCCACATCTCAAGTATCGACCAGGACACTGCCTTCGGTAACGACGGTGCAATGGCTGCTGATAGATGGCCAAATGAGGCTTCAGACTGGATAAAATAAAAGACAGGGACACAGGAACATCCATTTTGTCTGTGCTCCTCTCATTGGCAGCACAGAAATGAGGCATTTATCACACACACACACATACTCACACAGCGCCAGCTAAGCTTCCCCTCTCTTGCTCTCTGCTCCTCTACCCAAAATATCCCTCCTCCAGCTTCATCCGATCCCCTCCCCTCCTTCTTTCCCAATCACACGCAATCCATTCCATCCCCTGAACCTTAGGGCTCATTTGCCGAGGCTCGCAGGGCCCCACTGGACTGTAGAACTGAAAGTGGACACTTCTTTGCCATGCAGTTCCCTGCATCATTATAGCAATTACCACAAGAAGTCATATATTACCTGGGGTCCGTATGGCACAAACTGTTCCTCTGAGACCTTCTCCCATTCTCTTCCTCTGTCTCTTCCCCCTTGCTCCCTGCATCTCCCCTCTCTCTCTTCCGAGATTAAAGAAGCATTTCCCTCCCTTTATGTCAGTGTAAGAGCCGAGCACTGCTGCCGTCATCAGCGGACCCGAAAAGTCTAGTGTCATGAACAGCAGGGTGATGGACGAGGCATCGTGCTCATTACCTGCGGTAATTTTGCTGGCAATTTTACATGTAGGTCCCGTGTCTGAAGGAGCCCCCCTGAGTCACTTTTCCGTAAAATGTCACAGCGGCAATCTCACAAGGTCGGACCTAATGACATTTCCTTTACAACAAGTCTGAATTGAATGCTGTCACGTTGTAAAGGCTGCAGCAGCGCAAGGTTGAATAGAGAAAGAGATCATACCAAGATATTTCTAAGGGCACTTGATCTATGTGCAAGTGAATAGGTCTATGTGTAAGGTTCAGAAATTCCTTCTCAATAGAAACATACCCCGCAATGGCTTTTAAGCAAAGTGAAGTCAACATGAAGTCGCTCACACACACACACACATGCGCTCGCTCGCAAATCGTTTATGCCACCTGTCACCACCCGCGGCAACGTGAATTCCTCCCATGCCACGAGATATTAGTGGGGTTCCGCAAGCATTGCTATTGGGCCCAGAAACCTTTTTTTCCTATCCAATATAATGGGGAAAGTAACAGCGGTAAATGGTAGATATTTTTTGAGCATCACAACCACTGTGAAATGACTCATTTCGCTATCAGCCTTTAATCCATTAAGTTTGATAACATTGGGAAAGTCTAGTAGAGCCCTGTCATTGAATTATTTTAGCCCTGTTCAAGATAGCCAGAGAGCTAAGCTGGAAGTTACCCTCTGCTATTGCTCTGCTCTTTTGTTGAGGAAATATCATCTTTTAGCTGTACGTGTCTGCACTTATGAATGCGTCTTGTGTACATTTGTGTGACCAAGCTAGCCATTTCATTAGCTGGAGAGCTAATATCTGCATGTTTTGTTCCAACATTTGGTTACACAACCAAACACATGGTTGTCTAACAAAGCGTTTGTTGAGAGTAGCAGCAGAGAGGCAAGGCACACAGGAGCATGCATATCCCCCGACCTTCACATAAAAATCATTTCACAGACTTCTGTAATCCATCGAGAAAGTCAGGAAGGGTATCAGTTACAACCCGTTGTACTGAAAATGATTAAAACATGTATAATGACTCATAAATGTCACACGTAGTCCTTTTAATAAACTACAGTCATGTGAATTTCAAAAGCCAGAGAGGAGTTTCTTCCCATTTCCCATCAGACAGGATTTGGATTTTGAGTAATTAATGAGATGTTAAGCCACCCAGATTCTTCCAGATCTCGCCTGTTGTCATTTTAGCGCAGGCCCTATGGTAAGCATTATGAGCATTTATTCTGTATCGTTGCTATTAGATATCAATTTCCCAAAGTAGTTAACAAGTGAAAGCCTCGTTTAAACTTACTAGCTTACTAGTGAGCCTAAAAAGAGTCACAAGTTAACTAGAATGGACCAAAATGTTCATTAGTAATACTAGTAAAGGGGTTTTTGACCTTACTATTTACAACACACATTCTCTTGTTAAGTAGTAAGCTCCAAAAAGAGTCACTAGTTAACCAGTAAGGTCAATATAGACCTTAGTCTTAGTATGGACTAGCCATCATACATTGACTAGTATGCTGCAACATGCAGCCACTAGTTATACTAGTTGCAGTTCCGCAGTCAACATGTAAATTAGTGTGCGACATGCATGGGATGATGACAAAATCCAGTCTTGATTAATTGACATATTCTATTTTGAACTACAAGGCCAATAAGAAGCTCCCCCTTCATCTCCTCATTAGTGCAACTAGTTTGACTAGTGAGCATTTCGTCTTTTACTGGTGAAAATAGGAAACACTTGTAGCCTCAATAGTCAACTCATGGGTTCAAAAGAGGCTTTAACTAGTTATCCAGTGAGCATTTTGCCTGTCACTAATTGACTGTGTGTGGAAACTGACATTTGATTTCAAGGATATTGAATAAATGCTCATACAGCCTTCATGTTAATCCCATTAATAAAAGAAATCATGGGATTTGCTGTGTGAAATAGCACCTTTTCGTTTCCTCCAAAAGAAGAAGAAAACATAAACTTTAAATATGCATAGGAATTAGATGATAAACATTATATAGATATAATAATAAATAAAAGTCAAGGCTTTCTTTTGTTAGAAAGAGTATTAGATATAGCTACTATGAAGATTTTTTTGAAATAAACATTTTTCATTCCTCATTGTTTAATAATGCTTTCCTTTATTTCCACAAATACTCTGCTGCAATGTCGCACACTATTTGAAAAAAAAAAAAGAGTTGTGTGCACATGTCGGTGCATGAGAACGGCTGTAGACTTGTGAACGAAACTTTCACATTGTCAGCTTGTTTATAATAAGCAGCAGAATTCTAAATTCTATCTAATAACAGATGAGATTTACAAGTGTCTAGTGTGAAGCAGGGATTACACCTTTGAAAGTCATTCCACTGCAAATTCTATCACTGAAAACAAAGTGTGGCACATATTGCGCGACCCTTGTAGCTCTGTCATAATGATTCTGCCATTTTTAAATCGAGCCACGACGAAGAGGTTCATCTCCCTTGTTTCCCTATTTGAGAAAATCAAATTAAGTGGAATCTTATTAATCCATTTGGAATCCAACACCCTTACTTCACATATTTTATTTATTTACTTTCGTCCGTGATACTTAACCTTATATTCGGCACAGCGCGTATGACTTCAAAAGGGAAACATTGGTTTCATGTAGCCTTGATTCAACATGGCGTACAACAACCGGAGCCTTCAAACGTCTCAGCAGGGAATCCCAAGATAAAAATGAACCTTATTCCATTTGCAATAAAGTATGTAAACACTTTACTTCACTTTTGGGATCCTTTGAGGATAAAAGCAACATGATTTTTCTCTCAATGGGAGACATCTCATCGTGGATTTCAGAAGACTATAATAGGGCAAATCTCATTTTAGATGTTAATATTGATCAAATGTGTCCTGGTTACTGGTCATATTGACACAGGAGTAAATAAGATCCCTAGTATAGAATAATGGATTTCTATTCCATAAAGCCTCTGCCTGTGTCTGTGCATAAATATAGACAAGCAGCAGGAGCCCTGCCAGCTGGGTTATGCTTGGGCTTTCAACAGAACAGAACCAGGATCAAAGAGGAAACTGGAGGAGTGTGATTTTAATATTGGATCTTGTACAAGGGAAATGCAGCCACTTCCCTCTCTAAATCTCCCCTGTCTCTCTTTCCCCAGCTGCTAATGTATTTAACTCTGTTCTTTTCTCCCGTTCACCCAACCTTCTCCTGTTCATACCTTCTTTCTGTTTTCATCCCACCCCCCCTCCCTCTTTATTCTCTCACTCCTCTCTGTCTGGCAGTGTTAAACAGCTCAGCTCCGCTCAATGCCACCCTGTGATCCCCACAGGCTGGACGTTTGGCACCTCTGACTCAGACATTATGTCCATAAAATGGAGAGTCCAGGGCAGAGAGGTGTTGTGGCTGTTCTGTGCCCCCACACTTATCCGCCAAATGCTCCCTTAATGCCTTGCTACACTCGACTGCACCTATTTCCTCTGTTAAAGTCCCCTTTTGCGGTGACCAAGGCCAGAGCTATATGGTACAACACACACACTGAGAACCAATTAACGTGCTGGCAGGTAATGTTTGATTGCGCGCCTTTGTGGGCGCATCAAGTGTGGAAATGAGTTTGTGTAAAGGGAGAATTGCTGTACAAGGACAAAGCAAAGTGGTCGGTGTGTGTGTGTGTTTGTCAAAGAGAGACAGAAGGTACAGTATTGATGCACTAATCCAATGTACTTGATTCGTATTGACGCTGTGCTCACCTAATTAAGTGGATCAGCTATCAGGCCGGATATGGGGGGTGGATCCGCATCAAATACTGTTTCTCAGCTCCATGCACACAGTTAAATAAAATAAAGGAAAAACTGTGCTGGTATCAGAAAGGTGTGATTGGAGTCCAACAGTAGGATAGTGGTTATATGTACAGTGGCTGAGAGAACTCAATATGCTGGATAAAGCAAATGAAGAAAACAGTCTCTCTCTCTCTCTCTCTCTCTCTCTCTCTCTCTCTCTCTCTATATATATATATATATATATATATATATATATATATATGTGTGTGTGTGTGTGTGTGTATAAAGTTACAGTACATAAGATAAACATGGTAATAATTAGTAAAAGACTATTGTAGTAGTATAGAGAATGTTTCTAATAATCTGAAAATCATGCACAATGATAAAACTAATCATCCGTTTTAGTTTCCCCTGGAAATGTTTGTTTCGTAGCCTGGTTAAAACCATCCTGAGCTTGTTTAGTTTGCTCTACGCATCAGTCTGAAAGTCTTTGCAATGCAAACATTCTCAGTGGGTGGGAGTTGCCTTGACAGACAAACTCCTGCAGCCAACCAGTGGAGCCAAATCCAGTAACGAGAACAACAAAAATGTCTTTTCCTCTGAGAAACTCCACTAGTACATACTAAGTCCTATTTGATTATTTTTAACAAGTCTATTTCAGCCAAAAAAAATGTATTCATGGCTGCCTTTATTCTTCTATTGTTAAAGGTTGTTGCTTTGGTCCCGGTTTAGACTGTCAACTCTGTGCCCCTGATTGGCCCGGTTACTTTCCAAGTTCTTGAAATCATTTGCAAAGGAGGAAAGGCCAGAGTGTAGAATGAACAGAAACGTGACCTCAGGTGATCAGGATGGTTTCACTGAGGGAAGTTTCCTCTTCTGTGTCACTTCTTGTCTTGTCTTGTAAAATTATCAAAGATGATGTTTGCTTCGTCGCTCGTCGGAATCAGAATCAACTTTATCGACCAAGGAGCAAGGAATTTTACTCCGGTAGACTGTAAAAAGCTTGGGCTGATTTCTGAGATGTCAAAATATCTCGATATTTCTACCATATAGAAATATTTTTCTTTTCTTATTTAATTTCAATTAAAATCTTTTACAACTTCGCACAGTCTACCCTGCTGAGCGTCCAATTTTTAATTCACCACTTTGCTTACACCACAATGTACCCTGGTGTGTGGCAATATAAAACTTTATGGAGAAGCAGTTTCAACTCCCAGATAACTGCAGATCTGCTGCAACTCTCAGTTCTTTTAAGTCAAGGGTGCAGAGAAACTTACTGAAACATAAAATACACCAATATAATTAGAATGTTATTGTGATTTCCTTTTTTTTAATTATTATTTTTTTTGTCCGACCAAGAAAACCAAACATTTCAAGACATTGCTGCCTCACATGATGCCAATACCGCCCGCCGCTGACATCTTAAAATTAACCTGATGAAATATTAACCTTCAAGGAAAAAGAGCAGAGGTGCAGCAAAAGCTGTTATCTATTATTCAGGCTTTCTTCTACTGACTAAGCATGAGACATGATGCATCAAGCACTGCCAGCTCGAAGGGTTTGGCTAAACAATTTCCTCAGGGGAAGCCTGCAACCCTATGACATTCCGCTCAAGTGTTCATTTATGTGACGGTGAACAGTTGAGACTCAATGGGATAGTGTGGCAGGTAAACACCACAATGGCTGTCAGACCTGGGTCAAAAGGAAATAATAAAATCTGTATCAAGCTACAAAAAGTGTGTATAGGTCATATTGAACACTATAATAAAAGTATTATTCAGTAAAACGTTACTAGAGTCAAAGAAAAGACAGTTTTGCTAAAGGAAAGTATTTTAATGATTTACAGAAGTTCTTATTTGATCATGTATATTTTACATGAATTTGTTTCTCAGTGTCAATTAACATAACAATGGTGAACCCTCTTCGAAATATTTACTCAGTTTATTCACACTTGGAGCTGTTCTTTCCTTTAATTCCATTATTTGCCAGCAGAGAAATTCTATTAAATTCTGTGAATACAACACTGTATGATAGTCTTAAACACAGACCCTGTGTTAGTGTTGATAGCATGTGCAAAAAGGGCTAAATAAAGCAGGCTTTTTATTGTCGTTGTACATGGCAACCATGGATTTATTTGAAATTGGGCAGCAGTAATCTAAAAACAGTCAAAGATCAAACCAAATTAAATAATCTCTGAGTACACCCATAAAGGCTTTATTTTTGGTAATGAGCCTAATGACTTTAGCTCCAACCTGATGTAATAAAACATGATCAGAGTGGTACTCCAGAGTGGTTCAAGATATATTAGCAAATACTATTTGAGTCATGCACTACGAGAAATAGTCATTCTGACCTACCTGCATGTGTCAGCTGTACAGAATAAGCACTTCCAGTGCTTGAATTACTGTTAGTGTGTAAATGGGTACGGTGACTTATTATAGAGTGTTGTTTCTTTCTAATCAATGGTGTAGTTATTGTGTCGGGGAGGAAATGAATCCATTTCCTGCTCAAATAAGCTGTGAGACGAGGTGGAGATGTGCATCTGCTGTGTGAGGTCTAGTTTTGTCAATTTAAATTAGTTTACAATTCTGCTACAAGATCCTCGATCAATTTAATGTCTCCATGTATCCAAGTATCCGGAGTACATTTTTTGACAATTTGTGCACATTGATTATTTTGTATTATGATTTAGCTAATCCGTAAAGGTTTGTGCCTTAGACAGTATTTTGCAAATACTGAATTATCAATTTACACACATAAAAAAAACAACAACACTTTTTGACCTAAGCTGAAAGTGGCAGCTCTTTCAGCTTGTACAGTATCAAGAACCATCAAAAGGGTCTTTCTTTAAATGTCTCTTTTCTGGGTAAAATGTCTAAACATGACTAATGTTCAATATTTTGTTGAGAACTTTATAATTTAATATAAATTTATCTAATTAACTGACTGTACAGCTGTCCCCAGTGTGAATATGTCAGTCAAGCAAAGCTGTCATAATTTGACTTTTTATCCAGTTTGAGCTACATTTTTACCATAGACTTTTTTTTACATCTTGGTCATTTTGTAACCAGATGAAAGATTTTAGTCATTGGACATATGGATCTTAAGATATCAGGTGATCAGGCTGAGCAAACATTAGCATTAGCTCAAGTAGCAGTGCCAAACAGCATAATAATTTTAGATTTTTTTTTTGTTAATTCATTTTTTTTAATGTGAAAGTGCTTTATTAAGTGTTTTTACCAAAGGCCACACAACAAGCTAGTAGGCAAACCTGAATGTAAAAATGTTCCCAGTTTCAGAGCTAATCAATCAGAACAGAGGAGGCGGCCCTTAAAGAGACAGGAGCTAAAACAGCCTGTTTCAGGCAGAGACAGAACAGAGAGGCTGCTAAAAATAAAATAAAAAATCAAAATGTTACTCATACATTATTTTTGTTTTTAATGACATGATATTAGACAATTTAGACAATGGTTTAAAGCCAAAAAAAAATGAAGTTCCAAAGTACTTCCTGTCCTATAACAATCCCTTGCCCCTTCCTCCAGAGAACATGGTGAAAACAAACCCTTATTATTTGAACCCTGACATGTAAATATGTATTCAATCATTCAAGTCACTAGAATAATCACATCATTTTGTACCTGGGATAAATATTTTTTATCTTTATGAGCATATCTGTGCAAGTGGCAACTATACTTTACTATCGTAGACTATAGTATATTTATTAACTATAGCCAGTTATTCAAATGATATTTTCTTCAAATCAGTACAAAACGGAAAATAAATAAATAATTGTTAGTAACTATCTATCTATCACTGATCTATTTGTATGTGTGAAAACTTTGAAACCCAAGTTTGTTCATATTTTTTTCAGCTATTTAGTACAGAGTCTATCCTCAGTGAGTTTTATTATCTAAAAGCTGAATAGCAGCTCTGTGTCTGGTCCACTTTGTTAATAAAGCTGTTGTTGCTCAGCTACCTATAAAAGACACATGACTTCACAGCTGCCGTCATGTATAACACATGTGCACTCTACACACATCCCAGCAGTCGGCCCACGCCACACGCTGCTGCTGTCCATACAACACACACTCACACACACACACTTGTATGTGCTCACACACACGACTCAGAGCGCTTACATTGCCTGTCAGCACAGAAGGAAAAACACTACCTCTAACAAATGCCGTGCTGTGCTATGCCATACCGCGCCATGATTCATCACTCGGGGAATCAGTCGTGTAGGCAGTCGGGCAAAGTGTGCCTGTGTGTGTGTGTGTGTGTGTGTGAGAGAGAGAGAGTAAGGCACCTGCCATTCGTGAGATTGATAGCAAGGCCAGAATGGAGACAACGAGCTGTGTTGCTGTATTTTTTCCCTCCGCTCTCTGCCTCTCTCTTTCTGTCCGATCCATCGCTCTTTTCTCTCTTCCTGGGTATGCTTTCCCTCATCTTTTTTTTACACCGGAGCTCTAGAGAACTGTCAATTCCTTTCCCTTCTTCTTTTTTTTCCAACCACCCCCTCTCCCCTCCCCATTTGCTCTCTCTCTCTCTCTCGCTCTCTCTCTCTGTCATTTATCCATCTTGGTATCCAGCAGCAAAGTTCGTCACAGCCCACCATGAGCGTAGGGGTGGTGGAAATTTTTTTTTTTTTACTTTGAATGAGAACTTTCCCCACAAAAGACATTAATCGCATTATAACGGCAAACCAATCCTGTACTTAAAGATCCCCTCGCTGTGAAATCTGAGTCAAACTCGAGCTGAGCTGCAGCCCATAAGCGGAGACCAGAAATAAAAAGACAGTGAGGGCGAGATAAGAATAACTTTTTTTTTTTTTTGCGTGGTTAAAGCTCATCTATTGCCTGCCCGATTGGCCACACACAGTCACAAACACATGTATGCAGTACACATGTACATGCTGACGGGGGAGTGAGTCAGATGACTCATGAGCACTAGTGTGAAACAAGCCTATAATTTGGTCTCAGCTGTTACATTAAGCAAGAATGCAATTAGCCAGTAGGCTGGAGTGAACAATGGCCACTCAGGATAAGCAACATGCACGATGTGGTTATCCAGTTAACCTTACAACTAATCAATATTTTTTATATTAACAATAGCTCAAATCCTTATTGTGATTTTTAGCTGCAGCTCTAGGTGTTTGCAGTGAAAGGATATTTCCTGTAATCTAAATTAACTGCGGGTGACACGGTGGAACAGGGGTTAGCGCTGTTGCCTCACAGCAAGAAGGTCGCAGGTTCAAGACCTCCTTGGTCCTGGGTCTGGGACCTTTCTGTGTGGAGTTTGCATGTTCTCCCTGTGTCTGTGTGGGTTTTCACCGGGTACTCCGGCTTCCTCCCACAGTCCAAAAACATGCTGAGGTTAATTGGAGACTCTAAATTGTCCATAAGTGTGAGTGTGTGAGTGAATGGTGTGTGTGCCCCACGATTGGCTAGCGACAATCTCGCCGGAACGCACTGGGATTGGCTCCAGCAGACCCCCGTGACCCTAATGAGGAATAAGCAGGTATAGAAAATGACTAACTGACTGAATAAATTAACTGCTACTGTTGCTCCACGACTGTTAAATATACCTAATGTGACTGTTGGTACCCGAATAATCCCAGAAGTGATCAATATTATGGGAGTAAGTTTGGTGAAAGTAAAACTGAGACTAAAAAATGAAAGGATTCATCACTGGGGAAGAATTGCAGGAGACTCTGGACACAGTGAAAGATAAATAGAGGAAATTTTTATCATGGGAAAAAAAATCAGATACATATAGAAGACTATTAGGGCCACTGGAAAACAAAAATTTGAAGTAGTATTTTTTGAATTTGTTCCAGAAAAAGTCAGAATTATGACTTCAATCTTAGAATTCCGAGATTAAAGTAAGAATTCTCAGATTAAAGCCATCAATTTTTTTTTGAAGGGGTAATTTTTTTTTATTTTTAGGTCTGACAAAAAAGTCTGAATTCTGACATTTTTTTCTGTAATGAATAAAAAACTAAATTTAAACCCCTCAAGTTTTCAGCTACAAAAACAAAAACTATATAAAGCTTGCAAACAGTGACAGACATTAGCCTCTCAAAATCTCAAATACACAGTTAATTGACTATCTGAAAATTCTGAATCTGATAAATAATCGCCATTGGTAGCAAAAATATAGAGCTGACGCTTTCTGATAGCATGTAGTCTACTGTCCATAGAGGTTCACCGGAGAGTGCGAGTTTAATGGTCTATTAATTAATGATTTGTAATTATGTAAGGTACAGCTTTTGTGGTTAGCTGTTGACTGTGTTTTTATAACCTGCTGCAGTAGAGAGAGCGAATACAGTGGCGAGGAAGACATTGTAATGCAAAATGGAAAATAATTCTATGACTTCTCAGCCTTGAAGTGGAAAGCATCCAGTCAGATCTCATCTCTCACACACACACACACACACAAACATAAATCTGTGAGCTTACACCTCACGGTAACTTCATTAATGGCAGCCAGAGACCTTGACAGCTGGAGCAGCTCGAATCATTCCAGCGCCAGTGGCCCTGACTCCTATTTGACTCTCACTTTTGTCTTGTTCCCCTCGGCTTCTACAGTAAAGGCTCATCTGCTTCACAGAACGCTGCATCCTCCGCCGACGTGTCTGTTCTGCTGTCATGTGCTGACTTAAAGACAGACTGATAGTCACACGCACACACACACTTGCACACAAATCTGCTAAAAACAAATATTGAAGCGTGAAGTGAAAACCGATGCAGAAACACTTGTTACACCATCAAACATGAAAGCCTCATTAACGTTGTAGTTACTTATTTTTAGATTTCAATTTCAGCCCAAATCAAGGCGAAGTAGCTGCTCTCAATTGGGAATTTCATGAGGAAGCAGATGCATGGAAATGCAGAAAACAAAAGCATACGTAACCGACTACCCACACGGATGCGTCATACAACGCAGAACAGAATTTGATGCAGACAATCTGAAGAGAGAGCTGGAGCCTGTATTTATATAAAACAGATCTTTATCCCGTATGAATGATCCAAATTCAAATACAATCATATCCAGCACAAATGACACAATACTACCGCGTATTTCCTCAGATGAAAAGCAATCATGCAAGACTGTGATGTCTAAAATGAAGTGTAATTCCAAATCTGAATCTCTGAGAACCTGCCTTAAGAGGGAAAAAAAAGTGTTTAATTGGCTCCCAGTGCTGATATGACAATCTGTGGCTGTTGATTAATTAATAGTGCTGCTTGTTGGCTGAGTCCAGAGACACGATGATGTGTGAGGGGGAAAAAAAAGGAGTACTAGCTTGGATCAGAAAGAATATATGATAAAGGCGGGTGGTGCATCGTGAGAAGCGGAGGATGTGTACTCATGATGCGTGCACGTGTGCGACATCATCTATACGCAATCTATGGATCTTGGATTATGCAGGTATTGTTTAAAAAAAAAAAAAACAGCAAGCGTGTGTGCACGTGCGCGTCCTCTGAAACGTGCGCGTGCCCCGCTGGCATGTGTGCCTCTTTGTCGAGGCGTTAGTACATTACGTTAATGAAAGTCACTGTCCTTGGCAAAAGGACACGACTGTTCAGAGAAGGAAGGCAGCTCTACTTTTACACACACACACACACACACACACAAACTCGCTAATGCACACAAACACACACACACATTAAACCCTCCGCCCTCTGCTTCCATGTGATGCTCATTTTCTCACAGAGATTGAGAGTGTTAAGGGATGAAGGGGATAGCGTGTGCGTGTGTGGATGTGTGTGTGTGTGTGTGTCTGTGTGTGAATGTGTGTGTGTGTGTGTGTGTGTGGTGGGGGGGGCATTGAAAAAAACATTGAGGGGGGTTGAGGAAGGAGTAAGGTGCATAACAAATGGAGTCAGGGAACTCTATTGAGGTATGAGGGAAGAGGGGAGGAGACCGATCCTTGGGGGGGCTACTGGAGTAAGTGTGAATGTGACATTGGTTCTGCTGTGAATCTGAGAGGAACAAATGAATACAGACATAAAACAGCAGCGTGTAGGAATTACTGCTACAGTAAGACAGAAATATTGGGGCAATTTTCTAATTTTAGTGCTGATACGATACGCATTTTTCATACTTTACTGATATATAAATGATGATTTTTTTTGATGTCTTAATACAGAATATAAACCTACTCGCTTTCAATCACATCTCAAAAGTTTTAATGGTGTTGGTGTTAATGGTGCCTGGGCTATATCAATACAGACAGTGCCCAGTTACGAACTCAATCATTTTTGAGAGGCTGTGCGCGAGCTGAATTGTTCTTAATTGTTATATATTAAATTTTAATCTTCGTTTCCATGGGGATTGCCTGGCATTTCTTGCCGCTACCACTGTCATCACTTGCCTTACACTTTTTGCTACTGGCACTAGCCTTTTGCCCTATCAGCCATGGTAAATAAGGTTAACTTGTATGGAAACATCAAAGTATCCAAGGGTCCTTGGTTGTTATTATGAAATAGATGATTCATAAATAAATGATCAATAATCATTGTCCCAGCATTAATTGTATCTATATGAAGTCATAGGGCCCTATTTAAACACACTTCTCTGTTCTCACTGCCAAACAGATTGGTGTTAAGTAGTTTCTCAATATCTAAAATACAATAAACATTGTATTTATTGATTTTTCTTTTCCAAAATCCAGCAAATCAGTGTCTATCTAATTTACACCCAGTCCATATATGAGTGCAGGAGGATGTAATAAGTTGTGCAGCAGGGATTTAAGGCAAAGATTTTGGGAAAAGATTGAGCCCCGTCATCACAGGAAAGGCCAACTCTGTGCAATTGCTGTAACCACAGCAATCGACCCATTCGAAGCTTTAAATAACCCTCCCTTTGCAAGCTTGCAGCTCTCTTGTAGTCCAATACTTACTGTACAATATTTACTGACAGTGAACTGTGAAAATATAATACCGTGCAGACATGCACGCACCATTTTGCATACAGTGGAATTTATTTGATACCCCTAACATGATATATTTCAATTCAATTCAGTTTTACAGTACTCTCTTATGCACCTTGCTGGAGCATGGGTCATTTCCAGTCTGTCTCATAAATATTCACGAGCCTTCGTTTCTTATTTTCGCTTGGAAGACTGAAAAAAACGTGGGCGTTACATTGGGGGCAGATGGGTGTAATGTTGGCGGCAGATGGGCTGTACAGGGAACCTCTACGGGCTGAGCGAGCTGCTGCATGACTGACGTGAAGGCAAAGTCTCTATATCCAGGCTGGGTGCATTTCTCAGGGTGTTTGATGCATGGAACAGTTACAATGGCTTTGTCTTTGCCTTCTTTCCCATACTGTATTGTAGCTGTCCTTTAATGTCTTTATAAATATTCAGTAAATTAAAATAAAAGATGCATGGTACAGTTTAAAAAAAAAAAAGAATCAAAGTCCTGGAGATATTGACTTGAAAGTGTTAGTTTAACATTGGCTTTCACCCAATGCCTCAAACCATCCAGCATCCAATACAGAATTTTGTGTCACAAAAGGATTAGTGTTCGAATTCAACAATCTGATCTTTTTATCATAAGAGTAAAGAGACAAATTACCAAAGAATCCCTGCAGTGATGCTGACACGTCATTCAACACAACGTTGCTTACCTTCTTTTTCTTGAGATGAGCGGGACATTGGGAAGGGGAGGGGAAGAGGGAAGGGGGCTGCTGAATCTCCATCTGCTCTCCAACTTAATTTCAGACTCACTAGAGGGTCCATAGCAGGGGTTTAGTATGAACAGCTTGCTAAAAAGTTTAGCTGTGTTGATGAAATGCTGCCTGCAGCCTGTTTCGCTGCAGACATTAAGCTAACAGGTTCATTTCTGCCACTCACAGACTGTACCCAACAACAATTTCTGTCTCCCCTTTGTACAGGGCCATAGTTTCACATTTTTTAGTTCCTTCTTATCGTGTTTCTAACCCACTGTCAAAATATCACTTTTTTTTCACCTGACTGTGCCTGGAACGATCCCTGTAGTGCAACTTTCGCTAATGCTAACGCTACTACAGCCTGCCTCTAATGGCAGAGGTGTCAAGTAAATAAAAATTCTTTGTTCCCTTACTTAAGTCGAAATTTTGGGATTCCACACTTTACTGGAGTAATTATTTTTTAGCCGACTTTTTACTTCTACTCGCTTACATTTTCACACACCTATCTGTACTTTTGACTCTATACAGCCTCACCCCAAAAATCTGTTTCTATAAGATCTATAAGATAAGTCACGATGTAAAAAATAAAATCTGATCAGGTGAAAATATCTTGTTTTTGATACAATTCACGCAATATTGGGTAAAAGTTTCTTAATCTTTCTTTTACAGTGAATTAAGCTTCCTTAATGGCATTTTTTTGTATTTTTGAACTCTATACTTCTACCTGAGTAATGAATGTGAATACTTTTGACACCTCTGTCTAACAGCAATCTCAACCAATCACTGTGCCTAAACAGACTTGGATATGACTAGAACAACAACTGTCCTTATAATGGTCAAATCACCCAAGTCACATGTTAATACAGTTGTGCACTGGGCCAAAAAGACAAATATAGATGTAGGATCTTTACTCTAACCCAACTGATACAATACTAGAGGTCTGTAAAAGAAGACATTTTGTTCACTTTGTCTGTTGTGAGGGCCATAGATCAGTCCTGCTGCCTTAGCAAACTCGCTGTGCCATCATACCTCGCCTCTGCATGGCTGCTTTGTGTGTCTTTATGGCAGGTCAGTGTCTCATTGTTATAATCCTTCTCTTTGTATGATTGTACTGCATGACTTCTATTTGTCTTGACCGCTGGCTGTGTGTTGGCTCCTGTTGCTCATGTTTTCTTGTGCATATTGTCTCGCTTGCTTATGTCCTGCAGTGCATAACTGTGGCCTGCCTGCTAATGTTTGTCTCACTGTATATAATTAAAGGCTGTCGGCTAATTGTATGTTTTTCCATGTAGAGTTTGCCTACTAACCATTTGGCTTATTTTATGTTTTCTTGTTTTTAATGGCTTTTTATTTTCTGCATGCAACTGTCTTCCTGTATTTAAAGGTAATATTACAAATAATAAATGCAATGAATACTAGAGTAAAACCAATTCAAAGACACAAAAACACTCAGAAAACTTGAGCACAATAACTGACAAATACAAAATAATCAAATTCTTTTTGACACAGTCACTAGATTTAAATGTAAAAAGCCCCCTCTGTAAAATACCTTCCTTGCTGTTACTGAATTTTACGGCTAAAGTTGATGAAATCAGATAAACAACGTTTCTCCACCCTCTCAACTCCCACTTGGGACTGAGTGATTACATCTGAACAACTAACTCATCCACTTTGAGATAATCTCCCTTGAAACACTCTTTACACAGGTATTTTCCTCCAAGCTCACTATTTGTTGACCTTTATCTTTACGTCCACTAAGAAGCTTTTTCTGATTATCAGATCCCTATTACTGCAGATTAGAAACAGCTCCTACTAGTTCCCAACAACTTTGACTATCTATTCTTCCACCATGTCCTGATATTCACAACATTGTGATTTTTAAATGTGCTAAATTTTGATGTTCTGGTGTTGTGGTTGTTGTTTTCTTTCCCCAAATGCTATTCCCAGAGGAGCTCTCTTGCCTCCTACCAGGCCATTACTGTCAATAAGAATAAGTCCTTAACTGACTTGCTTGGTAAAAGGCTAATTGAATGGATGATTAATTAAATTTAAATGTATTGTTTGTATGCAAAATCATCATAAAATAGAAGATTAGCCGGTCTTAGTTCAAAAACTGTTACTGTAAGCAGCTTCCTAACAATATCCTGAACTTATTTTAAATACATATAGAATAAATGATAGGGTTAGGGATAAATGAAAAGTGCATAAAGGACTTTCAAAGAATATATCGATAATCAAGCGCAGACATTGCAGTAATTGAGTTAGGTAATATATAAACTGCATAATAGACATAAAGTGGAGAATAGAGCAGACCAATAAATTACCCATACACTATCACACTGATATATTAGTCAAACAGATAATATCGATTGATCGATAGTCTTGTCTAAAGAAGCATAACCTGGAGCCTAGAAAGTTATATTAATCTCACTGACACTGCTCTCTCTTGGTTTATATTGTATCTGATAGTTCTCACTTTGTTTTACACTGTTCATTAGACTGCATGAAGGTCAGTTAGAATGTGCCACAGGGATCTGTGCTTGGTCCTGTTCTTTTATCGATTTACGTTTCCCCTTGGTACATTAATAAAGTCACTTTATTCATTCATTTCTATGCAGATGATCCTCTGATGACAGACTGTTGTCTGTCATCAGATCGTGAAACTAGAACAATGCCTATTAGAAATCAAATTATGAACGTCACCTAGCTTCCTACTATTAAATGCTCAGAAGACCAAGTTCTTTGTCCAAAGCAGAGAAGAAACAATTTCTGTGATCTCACCCTGAACACAGCTAGTTCCACAATTTGTGTTGCGCAGGTAATGTCATCCTTATGTGCATTATATTGTGCATTCTTCTTTTTTCAATTTTTTTTTCTTTTTACTTCGCATTTTTGTTTTCTGTAAGTTTTAATAGTTCAGATTTTCAGGTTGTAACATTTCCATGTTGTTAATCTTACTTTTATAGTATATTTGCATATATTTTGCTAATGTTGCTCATTGCTATTTTTGTTATACGTATAGCCTTTTGGTCCATTTTCTAATTCTGGGCTATAATAAAGGCCCACACTTGTGCTCCACCATTACTTTTTTAGGTTTAGTCTTGTTACTAAAAGGATATTTTATGACATTATTCTGAAGTTGGCTGCAGATGATGGGCTAAGCTCTATTTTTAGAAGTAAAATTCCAAATCAATGGTTGACAAGCTGCATGTTTATGGGTCCTCTATTTCTGAATAATCTTCACAGATTGAAATTCAATTTCTCAAACCATGGGATGGAAACAAAATTAAAAATTATTTTCAGCCTTATAATGACGAAAATGTTGGAGCTCATAGCGACGTGTTCATACCATCTCTATGTAAATCTAAGCCAATTTAAACTGTATAGAACTCTGAATGATGCATGCCTCTCTTTTTCACACACACACACACACATACACAGCTGCTTATGAAGGAGGTACGCATGAATCAGATGTCACCACACACACATGGTTTGCTAAGAACAGACGTTTAAAGCTGCCAAAGGGAGAAAGAAATAAACAGAATGACAGAAGACAGACAAACAGAGAAATAAGAGAGAGAGAGAAATTTACTCTATTCAAGTGACCTGAGGGAGTTGGGGACATGCAACACTTGTGCAGGATAAAGCAAACAACTACAGTAGATTACAGCACAGCTGACAGGATGAACATAGATAGAACAGAGAAAAGGAGGAGAATGAAAGAGGGAATGAAAGAGAAGGAGAAATGAATGGAGGCAGGGAGGCTAAAGAGCGTTGCGCTGTAGAAACAGGTAGAAAAGCCGCACTCGACAGCCAATTATTAAACACAGACACAGCAACAGCAACAACAACACACTTGTATGCGCATTGAACCCATATGTTCCAGTTCACGTGTCTCTACACACTTCACACATACAGACCTGCTCATTCATCATCGACTGAAAAAAAAAACATCAAGAGAGAGGTTTTCTTGTTCTTCAGCCGTGTAACAGTAAGCTTCTGCACTCGTATAACACCTCTCCATCTTTTATCACCAGGCATGAAATAAAAGATGCAGAGGGAGGTGTTGAAAAAGATCTTTGATTGCATCAACCACACAATATAAGAAGGTGATATATGAGCACATGGAACGTTGGTTTTAACGTGGATCTTGAAGTCTGGGGTCTGTTTTCCTGAAGTCAAACAGGATAACAAGGTGATGTGTGCTATGTTTTTTTCTATTATACCGATATCACTCACAAATCAAGGATGTGTGGACTAAAAACAATAGAGGAAAATGTGTTGCTTATGTACGCAGTAAAAATAGATGTTAATTCAGATAAATATGCTGTAACATTTTAAATAATGTTACACACTATTATTCAGCACAGCTGAGCTTGTACAAGATGAAAAATAGGTTTCTGTTGCAAATGCTGTAGGACCGATGCTAGTGATCGATCATACAACATTAATGTTATTTTATTAGGTTGTGTTGGTAAAAATACTTTAAAAGTTCTCCTTTCTTAAAAAAAGAAACAAAGGTGTACAAGTCTTTCTCTGTATAAGCTGTATTTTTACAAGGTCAAATCATTTTGTCCTAGAGTGGGAAAATGGTGCAGAGAGTATGGAGATAAGATTTTCCTGAATTATCGGCATTGATTTGAACAACAAACAGTGAATTCATTGTCTTCATTCTTTGTGTGTCTGTTTGTTGGCTTTCAGCAGCATGGACAGTTGCTTGGGCAAGCAACAATGTTACCAAGGTTTCCTACAGGAAACACAATGTGCTTGTACACGTTTTTGGACCCTGAAGAGATCTGGTACTGTTTTGAATGAGACTTAAAAGCCTATTTCTGTGGACTTATGGACAGAGCTTTTCACACTGACAAAAAGTCACTCAGGCAGCGATTGGCTTCTGGTGATATGAAGAAATCCTACTTGGATGATAATGAAGACATTTTCAAGCCATTATTGTGGAAGTTTTGGGCAGGCTTGAATGTTCTGCTTTGCATTTTTGTTTTTTTCAAACAGACCCAATACTGGCTGAAGAATTCTACTGGGACATTACCAATCACTGTAGATGTGCCAATGTTATATAAGTGGTTAATGTTCCACTGTTATCCCCTTGCCAGATGTTAAATTATCCAAATATTCATCAAAATAACAAAGAAGCAGGCAATAAGTCAAACTTAATTTAATTAATAAAACATTCTTCTTTGATTAACAGGGGTATGTAATTATATATTTGTGACATTATTATGTCAGTCAGTCAGTCAGTCATTTTCTATACCTGCTTATTCCTCATTAGGGTCGCAGGGGTCTGCTGGAGCCTATCCCAGCGTGTTACGGCGAGAGGCAGGGATACACCACAGATGGTCGCCAGCCAATCGTGGGGCACACACACCATTCACTCACACATTCACACCTATGGGCAATTTAGAGTTGCCAATTAACCTCAGCATGTTTTTGGACTGTGGGAGGAAGCCGGAGTACCCGGTGAAAACCCACACAGACACGGGGAGAACATGCAAACTCCACACAGAAAGGTCCCAGACCCCGGACCAAGGAGGTCTTGAACCTGCGACCTTCTTGCTGTGAGGCAACAGCGCTAACCCCTGCGCCACCGTGTCGCCCGACATTATTATGTACAATACATTTTATACTTTTTTATTCTAGTTTATTTAATTTATTGTGTACGTTTTCTTCTTTTTATAAATAAGGTCATAGGATCATAGACATATGGGGTAAACCCGACCTGTTGCTCCAAGGATTCCAGGGATACCATGTTTTTGAAAATAAGATGCATGCTGCAAAATTTACATCCAAAAATGTACCACCAACTTTGACCAGTTGGTGGGAGGTTGAGGTGGCAACATAAAACTTGGTGACATTTTTCTGGTGACTATCCCCAATCAGTGTAACAAATTTCACAACTCTTTACAGCTGCCATAGACATCCTATATGGAAGAAAGACATGTAATTCATTCATTCATCTTCCATACTCGCTTATTCTTCAGCTAGAGCCAATCCCAGTGCGTTACAGGCAGCAGGGATACACCCCAGATGGTCGGTCACCAGCCTATCGTGGGGCACACACACCATTCACTCACACACTCTATGGGTAACTTAGAGTCTCCAATTAACCTCAGCATGTTTTTTGGGAGGAAGTCGGAGAACCCAGTGAAAACTCACGCAGACACGGGGAGAACATGCAAACTCCACAGAAGGTCCCAGACCAAGGACTAAGGAGGTCTTGAACCTGCGACCTTCTTGCTGTGAGGCAACCCCTGCTCCCACATGTCGTCCCAAGACATGTAATATTAATAAGAAATCATACAAACACTGTGGCGGTTCACAGCTTCACTGCTTGGCCCCAAATATTGACTAGTAATGACCAGCAATGGCTAGTAGCTTAAGTATATACAAACAAAATGAAAAATAGAATAAACTACATGCATAAACAAACCAAACCCTTGTATTTTGTAACCTTTTAACCTCTGGGTTTTATGCCATTTTTCAAGAGAATAACACAGACCAGTGTGGCATGGTGGTACAGTGGGTAGTGTTGTTGCCCGCCACAGCAAGGACTTGGGTTATGACCTTTCTGTGTGGAGTTTGCATGTCCTCCCCGTGTCTAATGTGGGTTTCCTACAGCTTCCCCCAAAGTCCAAAAGCAATTCTAATTCACCTATTGGTCTGAGTGTGTGAGTGAATGGTGTGTGTGCCCCATGGTAGACTGGCAACCTGTCTGAGGTGTATCTCTGGCTCTCCCCGAACTACGCTGGGATTAGCTCCAGCAGACCCCATGACCCGAGTGAGCAATAACAGGGTATATAATATGGATGGACAACACAGACCCTCAATACCACAGAACATCATACTTTCAGAAGATCTACACCCTAAATGGCATCCCATCTTACAAGACAGGAATGGAAAATATATTAGACTCTTGTGAACCCTGTTACTCTAACAATAAAAAGTATACAGCATTGAAACAACAGCTACCATTGTAAACCTTATTCCTTCAGTTGTTTGGCAGTGATATTTGATATTGTTATTGCTGAGCTAACTGACATTTGCTGGCACTGGTAGATGTGACATTGGCATTGTTCAGTTGACACATATAGATACATACAGATTGTTACGGGAGTCAATGTTGTGTGTTTATATGAGAGTATTATATGCACTTTTGATGCAATCTGCAATCTTTTTCCTCACTGTAATTATCTACTCTAGCCTCAGACCGGTTCCCCACCATTACATTGCCTGCAATCGCATATGAGTGATGTCGCTACCACTTTTCAACACAAAGTGATGCCTTTGAGTATGACACAGAGAAGCTTTATACCCTTTGTGAGTCTGCAATCAGCTAATTCATCCTTTTTTACTTAAAAGAAATGATTATCAAAACTAAAAAAAAAGCACCCTGAGAGTTACTCATTAAAAACATGTACAATCATGGAATGAAAAGTATCAATTTCCATCACTGTTGTTGGAATTGTGTTTGCTGTTGACATTCAGGGTAAATCTGATCCAACAGAGTGACCTGATTAGTAATGGATCTTGTAACTTGTCTAACGATGATTTGGTGATGTGCAAAAGCAAAGAGACATGAGTTTACCTAACATTGTAGTAGGGAGATTTTTTTTTTGTTGATATATTTGTAATCAGTGTATTTTGTCGGCAAAATATGCATGCAAGTTACAGTCTCAGCAGTTCATAGCTACCCCAAGCATGGAAAGACTTTTAGACGTAGCCAAAGTCCCTGTCCTAGTGTACAAGTGGCATAGTATGCAAGACATCACCACCAGTTAGCCCCAAATAATGGCACCTGTTTGATGGTTGCAAATGATTTATCGCAATGTTACCAGACAACAAAAACTTCAAAGTGATCCAGAAATCAGGATTTGGTACCAAATGGTATGGTACCAATCCCAGCATTTGCTAAAAATGTGGCCGGTATTTTGCTAACAATCAGACAAACACTTACTTAAGCAAAACCGCTTTAGTGTAGGAGCAGCATTTTCAACACCACTGTTAACCAGACATTTTGTACCGATATGTCTATGGCGTTAATCAAGGCCAATAATTAGTTTCAGATCTTTTTTTTTTAGCTTCAGATATTTCCTTCAGTTTCAGACTTCTGGTCTTCTTATCTAGCAGTGGAAGAAACTCAAACACGTTACACATTTCTGTTTAAAGAGCTGAATTAGACTGTACTTGGCACCATTTGGTTGCCTGTTGGTCCACTGTTGGCTTTGAGATTTTATGAACCAAACAGCTAATTGATTAATCGTTTCAATAATGGATAGATTAATCAACCTATCAAACTCCTCTAATCAACTCTGATTGATTATCATTGCTTGTTAATGATTTCCTGTCAATCAACAATGAATTGCAGCTTTAGTGTGTATCACATCACATCACCATGTTTTTGCAAGTAGCCTGACATGAGCCATGGACCCATTCATTAAAACACACAGCATCACAGCGCCACTAGTGGTCATAAATTCCAATGGGCACCTTTAAGCATTGCTGTGGTAAAAATATAACCCTCACCCTAACCCTATAAACCTGATATTTGTATCCCGCGGCACTAAGCTGGCAAATGTTTTTTTTTTCTTATTTGGTACAAATTCTTTGGGGGTTGACCCACAAAAGTACACCATCACAGACTAGAAAGTTATAAATTTAGCTGCATTCTCTCAAAGTCACTGAAGTAAAGATCTACGTATACTGTAGGTTAATGTTTCCTCTGCTCTTGAAAAAGAAAAGAGATGCAGCAAACAGAATACAAAGCTGTGTTCTCCCTCTCAGTCTTGCCCCGTAGCTAACTTGTCATTCTCTCTGATGGTCCAGACAGGGTCTTTGTTCTGCGAGAGTTGAGTTGTCGATATTCCCGACTTCCCTCTTTTTTTTTTTTTTTCTTTTTTCTTGCGTGTGTGTGTTCATTTCCTAAAAACGAAATGTCAACAACGGGGAATTTTCTTTAAGAAAAAAAAAATAAATGCTGCCAGAGGCATTCTCAAAGAGTGAGGAGGATATTTATAGGCACAGCGCAGGGATTTTAGGCAGTCCAGTACAGTGACAAGCAAGTGGGTAACCTGGTTTTTCTGAGACACAAAAAGAATCATGTGAATCCCTGGTGAGCGCGAAGACTCCAGGCTCAAAAAGTGGACTCTCTCCTTCTCCAACCAGAATATCTCCAGTATCTATTTTCTGTCTACTATCTATTTTCCTCTTGTTTTACTATAATTCTCTGTTGGCACTTTAGTGCCCCTCTGTCACACAGATACAATGATCACACACACACACTCTCTCTATCTCTCACACACACAACACACACCCTGTATGTACTGTGCATATCACACTACACTATGCCTCCATAGTCGGCACAATGCCGCGAGTGGGCCGACAGAGCGAGTGGTCACGTTACACTGCAGTTACATCACATTCCTTCAGTCTCCAAAGCAACTAGGTGTCCTCAAACAACAAGAGAGATGCTAAAGAGCTGTTATGTCATCTACCGGTTACGCCATCCTCAAATTGTCACGCAATGCTCAAGGTAGATCTGAACAATTGCTCAAAAATTTAAATTGAAATCGTTCCATAGCCTGCTGCAGTTTCCAAATCGCTGAAGGTGCAAGATAGTTGTTTTTCATTGGAAACGGTTAGTGCAGTGCTCATAGGAAGTCTGTATTCCTATAGAAAAGTGAAAGCTTCAGTAGATTTTTCATGGCTTTTTGGCCAAATGAGAGTGTATTGGACTGTTACTTAGTCTTAATAAACACATTGTACATTGGGTAAGATATAGAGATACAGTGAAATAAGTAGAGGCAAACATGTATGATGTGGATATCAAGCTGCATATCAGTTTTGAAATAATTTTATTGTTACTTCATACTTTTTCCTCTATAGTGTAATGACCTGAGCATGTTACTATATGTGTTTATAATTAAATGAGTTTATGCCCAGATTCAGTTTCGTTAGGTGATAGTGCTGGGATTTTGATACTTTTGTTACGTTGGCTGCACAATCAGTGCAGGAAGAAACAGGACAATGGAGCTTTGAATTGTAATGGAAAAGTTCTGGAAAGCAACATGAGGAGTAGCCGTGATACGGAGCTTTACACTGTAACCAAGTTACTGCTGCATGATAGCGCTGTGATACATAAACCTATGGGATTTAGACCTTTATTGATAATAATGATGTTTTGAATATTCATCCAAAGAATGACACAAAAAGGCATGCAACAATCGTGCCATGCACTATATCCGAAAAAAAATATGCAAAACACAGACGCTCCTTGCTCATTCCATCTAATGTCACAATTGCTATACAAGTCAAAAATAATCACAATGAGGTATTTCTGAGTTCAAGGTTCCATATCAAAGGAAGAAAAATAACCACGCTTCACAACATCACTGTTCTACTTTAATGCCATTCTTAGGGGTGTTTAGTGCAGTCGGTTGTGCTAGTTTTGAAAGTTGGAAATTGCTGTGACAAGGTCGGTGGGAGGTAAAGTGCAGTTTAGTAAAAGAAAAAAGTGCTTTTCTTTCCCTGAAAGAATATAGCAGTGACTCAACAGCAGAGCACCTCAATGCAGGCGGGCCGCCCGTGGATCTTTCAGCAGCAGAAGAAAAGAAAAATCAGTGGTCACTACCTGGGCCTGATAGTACACTACAGTTATGTAGTGTAAAAAAATACATTGGGGAGAAAAGAAGGCAGGATAAAACATGACTGTTCTAGAATTGTCATCAGATTGTATTCATCTACATGTTCTTAAAAGATTTTTTTTCTGATTATGCCAATTAAGCCCAACTAGAGTCAGTAACTGTCATTTTCTACACAAAATAAAATATCTAAATGTTACTTATACAGTTTTTCCATCAATGACATAATAGTAGACAACTTAGGAAAAGGTTTTCAGAAAAACAAACTCAGTTTCCACGTGCTTCCTGTCATATAACGTTATCAACTTCCTGCCCCTTCCTCCAGAGAACATGGCGAAGACAAACCCTCCCAGGAAGAGGTTGTTTTATTTCAATTATTATGATTTTCAACCATGACATTTATACATCGCTTTAATCATTCAAATCTCTAGAATAACCTAACAAAAACACATTTTCTACCTTGGATGAACAGTGTTTTTATATTTTGTTTTCTTTATGAATTGAGTAGTGACTCTCAACATGCATCAGCATGTTTAATGGACTGAATACCCTGGAACATCCTTTCTTTCTTTATATTTTGCTGCATATTTATTGAATTAATTGATATGCACATCATTTTATATTAAATAATTATTAATGTATAACTCGTGACCTTTATCTCTCTCTCTATATATATATAATTAGTGCTGTCAATCGATTAAAATATTTAATCGTGATTAATCTCATGAATGTCATAGTTAACTCACAATTAATCGCATATTAATCACACATTTTTACCTATTCGAAACATGGATTAAAGTGGATAGGCTTGTTTTGTACAAATGCATTTTTTTTATTGCAAACAGTGTTATAGCCATTCACATATGTAGTAAAACTGTCAATAAACATACTTAGTCATAAAAACTGAAATTTCCTTTTCTCAAATTTCTTTGAACATACTAGCAGGCTGTACTGCTCTTCATTATCAGAGGCTTATCAACCCAGCCTATGAAAGGATGAACATGAACCTGTTGAACAGTTGAGCCAACCTAATAGTCTACTTATTTCCTTTGAGCCAGTTACTCAAACAGACAAGCCTGTTGACATATTCAGATAACAGGGAAGCTCGTTTTTTCTGAACATGTCCACAAAGTGAAAACAATCTTTCAGACGGTGCTGATGTAGCGGGTGTTGCTAAGTACTAGCGTCAGGTGTTGCTAAGTAATACATCAGGTGTTACTAAGTAATAACGTCAGGCGTTGCTAAGTAATAACGTCAGGTATTGCTAAGTACTAGTGTCAGGTGTTGCTAAGTAATAATGCCAGGTGTTGCTAAGTAATAACATCAGGTTTTGCTAAGTAATAACATCAGGTTTTGCTAAGTAATAACATCAGGTGTTGCTAAGTAATAACGTCAGGTGTTGCTAAGTATTAGCGTGTGAGACAGGTCATCTCACTGCGATGCACTAATTGTTTTGCTTCTGGTTTACAGCCCGATCCTGGAGTTTTTCCTAACATGGCCAGAGCAACTTATCACAGGTCACAAAGAGCGTTAATCTTGCGTAAAAAAAATTTACGCCGTTAAAACTGTTTTGCGTTAACGCATTAATAACGCAATATTTTTGACAGCACTAATATATATATATCAAGACCTCCTTGGTCCTGGGTCTGGGACCTTTCTGTATATATATATATATATATATATATATATATATATATATATATATATATATATATATATATATATATATATATTCTCTTGTCTCTTGAAGCAGCCGCCATCATGAAATATATGTTAAATTGCCCAAGTCAAGACATTTCATTCTAAAGAATAAAAAAGTTTGACTTTGGCAATAAATAAAATGGCCTAAGTAAAATAGTCATAGTCAATAGTCATTGAGACCTTAATAATGTCTAATGAGCCATAGTCAGGTGCCTATATGAACACTGAAACAGGTTTTTAACATTCTTCTCATGTAAATCTGGCCAAAAGACTCCTTTCAAATATGCTTGAAGGTTTATCTCAAGATAATATGAGGCTTCAGTCTGATTTTACTCAAATAAATTTTACTCAAATAAATTGGGTATCTTCCAGAGTTAGTCTTTTTTAGTAAAAAAAAAAAAAGTTCCTCTCTCTTTATGTCTCAGTATCTTTCTGGTTCTGCTGCGGTTGAAGTTTAGAGTAAAAAAAAGACAGAAAAAAGAGGAGATTTCTCACTAAAGACACTGTAATGTTGCACAAGATAATGACTTGATTTGACCAATTTCCTGTCGACGCTCAGACGTTCGGAGGAATAAAAAAAATCTATAAATAATGTAAACTCAAGTGACAGGATTCACACTGATTGGCAACAGCATCAAAGGAAGGATGGTGGAAGTGGGAATGAGAGGAGGGGGAGGCCAGCGTTTGAGCTGTGTGTGTGTGTTATCTCCTGAAGGTAACAGAGGAGGATTCCCCTTCGGGGTCTTTGTTTTCCCGGAATTATCAAAGCCTTCGATTTTGGCACAGAAACGCCCTCCAGGTGCAACCGGTCCTGCAGCATTTACGCATTATGCCGTGAACCCAGATTTACTGAACCCCGGCTCGTTCCAGCTGGACACTACGTCCGCGCCGCAGGGAGCTGCCCGTCTCGCAACAGCTGGACGCCGGCTGCCGTTCCCTTTCCTTTTTGGACTTAAAACCTAAAGGAGATCGACACTCCGTGCGTTCTCTGGAAGCAAACACATTATCAATCATACTTCAAAAAGCACCTCTTATCTCATTTTTTTTTTTTTTATGCCGGTGAGCCTGAGGCCATATTATGGTTAATTGGATTTTGGCACTTGCTTGTATTGGAAATGATTAACATTCAGTACGTCACTGGTCAGGGCATGCACATTTTCAAAAAAAATGGTCATTATCTCCTGTCTTTGTCCAGAATGATAATTTGCAGACATACAACACTGAACATTCAACACAATCAAGCATTGCAAAGGCAGAGCTTAATGGAAAAAAAACACAATTCACCGAACGACAAGACCACAGTAGTGCATCATCCTCTCTTTTTATGCTCCCCCCCATTTTTTCCCTTTACCCTGCCTGACCCTTAAAAGCTTCCCATGAATATTCCATCAGCCAGCAGGGCCGCTGCTCTCCTATTTCATTTAGTGATTCGGCCGGTCCAGTAAGTAGCACAAGTGTGTACATTTAGAGCGAGAACAGACCCGGGGGGGGACATAGAAAATGAGCATGAAACAGCGGCAAAGACATTGGAGGGAAATTTAATAGGTTTCTGCATAAATTACATATCTGGAATCAGCGCTGTTTCCAGGCAGGACACTGTTTGTGTGTGTGTGTGTGTGTGTAATGTGTGCTGTCTAGTGATGATATTATAGAGTAAGATAAATTACCTCATAGTGTCTAAGGCCAACTCTCTGGTGATCAGTGGAAACTACAGCATCATCAAGCTGTGGTTTTCAACAGAGCTGATTAATTATTGTTGCACCGTTTACACTCATCTTAACTGTAAATTGTTGCGATATTAAAAATTTAACAGGGCAATTTCATATTATTGATATATTACATAACCTCTTATATAAGCCTAAAAGTAGCCTGCGGAACAGTCAGTGCTAAGTCATGTTGTATAATCAATTTTTTTCCTATTACATATATCTGTATCAAATGACAGTGTGTAATGTGTTGGGTTCATAGTGGTGAACCTGCAGAAAATGGTGGGCGACTGCAGCTCATCTCTTATGAGCTTTATATCGAGTTTCAGCTTATTGTGCAGGTGTCCAGCTGTTTCTGTTTTGGTCCACTCTCAGCACTCTCATATCGTTGTTTTGGGGCCACAGCAGGCAGCTGTTTTCAGAGAAAAAGCTCTAAAAAAAAAAAAAAAAAAAAAAAAAACTAAACAAAACAAAACACTGTACACTACCCACTCAGCACCAAACAGCAAGCAAAAACTAGCAGGTGAATTTAGCAGAGCTGCAACGATCAGTCGATTAATCGATTAGTTGCCAACTATTACTACTATCAAAACTTGATTTTTTTTAGTTTAAAATTTTCCAATTACAATTCTATTTTCAAATTAGCAAAACTTTTGACCTTGATTTAGCTCCATACATATTGCACGTGGGCGACATGGTGGAGCAGGGGTTTGCGCTGTTGCCTCACAGCAAGAAGGTCGCAGGTTCAAGACCTCCTTGGTCCTGGGTCTGGGACCTTTCTGTGTGGAGTTTGCATGTTCTCCCCGTGTCTGCGTGGGTTTTCACCGGGTACTCCGGCTTCCTCCCACAGTCCAAAAACATGCTGAGGTTAATTGGAGACTCTAAATTGAGTGAATGGTGTGTGTGCCCCACGATTGGCTGGCGACCATCTGGGGTGTATCCCTGCCTCTCGCCGTAACGCGCTGGGATAGGCTCCAGCAGACCATGTGACCCTAATGAGGAATAAGCAGGTATAGAAAATGACTGACTGACATGTTGCACGTTTTACTCGATTTTTCCCCTAATAAGTGTATTTGTGCCCTGACCTAACCACCCCTTTATTAACAGCTGTAAAGCTAATAATGAAGGGAACACAAAGAGTTATTCTGTATAGAGTTTGTTCGTTAATCTGTTTGTAACAGAATGAGCAAATATTGGATTGCAGTCAATTGACATTACCGCAAAAATGAGAGAGGTAATCTCCAGGTTAATAATATCCATAATTATACTTTCAGTGTTCCGCTCGATCATGAAAAAACATTTGTTCACTTAGCGATGGGCCTTCTGAGCCTCTGACATAATCTTTATTTAGATCAATTTTATGAAGGAACTGGCCCTGAAAAAACCTTGTTAGCTGAAGAACATGAAGACAATTACATTTTGCATCGGGGGGAACAGTGTGTTCAGTGTTTTGCAGCATAATGCAAAACTGCATGTTGACAGTTCTTATTCTCAGAGCAGCTAAACCTGTAGCCCAGGACTGCTACTAATAACTATTTTGATAGTCGATCAATATATTGATTATTGAAATTATTCATCAATTAGTTGTTTCATTCATAAAATTGTATAAAATCACTGTTTCTATGTCTGTCAAAAGAGTTGACAACGCAATAGTTGGCAACTAATTGATTAATCGTCTGATCACTGCAGCTCTATTGTAGTCATCAGTAGAAAATAATAGCTAATAAAACTGATTATTTTATGCAAAAACACACAAATATTAAACAATTATAGTGTAAATTTAAATTGAATGTAATTTAAAGCGGCAGCAGTTGATTCATATAACAGTAAACTTGTGATCTTTGGGTTGTGGGCTGTTGATCTGGACAAAGAAACACATTTTGGGACACGTTTGGGAAACAATGAATGACATTTTACAACATTTCATGAACCAAACAAACAGATTAATTGCTTTAGGTTGCATCTTTGGGAAACGGCGGTTAGTTGCAGCCCATGACTACAGGTTTTGCTGGTCTGAAAAGTGATATTTTTATGGTAATATCTTTATTATCAGATCTAAATAATGAACGATTGATCGATTAGTTGCTTGCTTCATAAAATGGTGTAAATTGTCTATCACTGTTCCCGAAACTGAAGAAAATCTGAAAATTCTGAAAATATATCAACATATCAACATTTTATAACCTAAAGATCGTCAGTTTACTATCATAGAAGATGAAAGAAACCAGAAAATAATCTGATTTGAGAAGCTGGAACTAGATAATTTGGACATTTCCTTCTTAAAAATGACTCAAATTAATTAATCAGCCTGAAATAGATTCAACAGTCTGTTGAGTTTCTGCTACTTTTTCTTGACTTTCAATGCTGAGGCAACAATAAAACAAGGTTTTATAGCTTAGTTATTTTAATTCAAATGAGGCTGTATAATATATACATTTGTGTGCAATGATTCCGAGTTCCTAAAGTACAGTTGACACGGTTTCATATCTTGGAGGATGGGATTTTTCACGTCGCTTGACATTATCATCAACATTATTGAGCATGTTGTGCTCACAGCTTTAACTGTGATTCCCATTTGCATCTGCAAATTAATCCATTCAACGGAGAAAAAAAACACTTCCTCTATCCAACGCCAAGGTGCCAAAGTTCCCAGTCCGATTGCGTCAGTAAACAACCCCCCCCCACGCCCCTTCCCACACACACACACACACACACACACACACAGGCATTGCAAGAGTTACTCCATAGCAATCCTCCTCAAGGTCAGCTGTCGTAATGCTGCTCAAATAAAAAAAAAAAACACTCTAATTAACTCCTCGCATGAAAGAAACCGGGGTGAAGGGTGTGTCTCTAATTATGAATCATCAGTAACAACAGGATTAAATGCGATCTGTAGGAACCTTGTTGTGCCAACATCTCTCAAACAGAACTAAAACTGATATGATACAGTGTATTAGTTTAAACCAGCCTCAACGTGAAATAGAGTGCTTTTTTTTTCAGTCGGAGAGAGCATTTAAATAGAATCACTCACTTAACCTCACTTCACGGCGCATCACGTTGCAGGAAAACAGCGTCGACAGCATTCATCAGCACATAACAAAGCACTTTCCACAACAGCTTCAAGCATGGAGGAGCTTTTTTCTGCGATCTAATTTAAAATCGGAGGAGGTAGGGTGGTGGTGGTGGTGCTGGGGACTGGAAATAAGAAAGAACAAGCCCAGACCCACAAGAGACTGTAAAAGCAGCACAGTGGCTGTGATTGCTGATTAGCAGGTGGACTGAAAATCATGATTCCTTGGCGCCTTCCAGGCGGACCTCCTGGGAACAGACAACGGGGGGGAGGGCGGCTGGATACTTTAAATCAAGTGGTGGTAATCAACTGAAGTCTGGAGACAAGTGATGGGATTAGGACCCACGAGATAGATAAGATGGATGAATAGATGAGGAAATGTAACCCACTGACCCCTCTTATAGGCCACTGCAAGCAACGCTAACAGCGACTGGCAGACTTAGGCGTGGAGCTAATTATCGAGCCGTTCTGAGCATCCGAAATAATGACTCGGATCAGAGATCTGAATGCCAATAGAGTGAGAACATATTCAAGTTTTTTTTTGTTTTTTTCCCTGAATAAAGGCATTCCTTTCAGGGCTAAAAGTAATCAGCACTCCACATTTCCCCCGTTTGCCTCTAGACACACATCTTGCTCAGTGTCAGCTGCATTTCTGCACCACATCGCTGTCCACTGCTAATCCACTCCAGGCTTTCTTTTGAGGATAATAACGCCTCGCCTCATACAAAAAACAAAACAAAAAAATCCGTATGTGAGTCTGATATCAAGGCAGGAATTGAGACTAATTACATAATCTCGAGGTTATCGTGAAATTCAGTGCGGCTACATCCGCATGCGAGCTCTTAAAGGATAACGTGTCTGCTTTTATGATCCAAAAGCATCTAGTTAGATCTCCAGCATCAATGCAGTCTGCCTTTACACACTATGAAACAACTCCGCCCCCTCCCCTCTCTGCTGAAATGTGATTGGCCTGGCTTCGTCACGAATGTCCCGCCCCTCAGAGAGCTGGAGTCAGTGGGACAAACAGAAGTCAAGTACAAGCACTTGAGAATCAGGAGGGGGGGTCGTCTACATGGATCCAAGAACAGTTACTATTAACTTCTGCTCCTGTTGTGACATCACAACAGGAGCCATTTCTAACTGGTCATCTCTACAAGAAGGAGAAGGCCAGACCACAAGACAATGAGCAGGAGGCCTTTTAGTAGGCACACAGAGACCTAAATATATATATAAAAAGTTTTTTTTCGAAATATGGCCCCTTCAAAATAAAAGGATAAAGACAAGCATTTTGGTCTCTTTTTACATTTATACCTTGCCTGATAGAGCTTGTATTTCAAATCCATAAATATTCCATTAAGTGTTTAAACAACACTATGAACACAATCCTTTACTACTAATACCCCCATGGCTCAGTAGGTTGATATCTCAATATCTCAAGGAGGATATTGTGAATTTTTGTAAAGACATTCATAGTTCCCAGAGGATGAAGCCTCCTGAGTTTGAAGATCCCATGACTTTAGTTATTTTTATGAAGAAAATGCCCAAATTCTCTGGTTCCAGCTTCTCAGCTCTGATTATTTTCTGGTTTCTTTAGTATTTTAGAATAGTAAACTGATGCTCTTTTTTGTGGACTGTTGATCTGGACAAACATAGACAGACATTAGGTTTATGAACCAAATAACTAATCAACTAATTATTTCAATAATAGGTGCATTAATTGACTGTAAAAAGGGGGTGAGCTGCAGCCCTAGAATACAGGTTTTGCTGTTTAGAAAAGTGTTTTTGTTTATGTTAATATCTTTATTATCGGATTTAAATGATCATAAAATGGTGTAAACTGTCGATCACTGTTTCCCAAAGCTGAAGATTCAAGCTAAAATATCTTTTTTTTCCCAGATCAACAGTCCATAACCCAAAGATCATCAGTTTACTATCATAGAAAATGAAAGAAACCAGAAAATATTCCTATTTGAGAAGAAGAACATTTTTGGACATTTTCTTCTTAAAATGACTCAGATCGATTATCAAAACAGTTGGCAATTAATGGAATGGTTGGCAACTAATCGATTAATCGACTTATCTTTGCAGCTCTACTAAAGACTGTCCTCCCAAGGAAAACAACACAATAGGTCATAATGTCTATAATTACATTTGAGCGGCAGCTGCCATCCAACGACTGTGGTAATTATGACCTGGAGCAGTGGCGCAGTTCAGCTGTCGTCTATATATGTCAACATTTTTATTTTTTTAACCGGAGGAGGAGGGAAAGATGGAGGCATTAACCCAACAACAAGGCAACTTTGCCACAGGAGAACAGGAGGGTCACATTTCCATCCATCGGAACAGATGTTGAAACCGCAATCTTCCCCTGACCTTAACCCTGTGATCATTATTGTAGCAATGACAATGAATGTGACCTAATTTTAGTAGATGTAGTAATTTTAACCCATGTCCCACATTTCTCTTGCCCTAATAAAGTGGTCATTTTGAATCATTTAGGGTATTATGACCATATGCTTGAATGATAATTTTGTGGGAAAAAGCAGATATGTTCCATCAACTTCATATCATTTTTAGCACTAATTAGCTCATAAAATGCTAAACTAAGATGGTGACCATGGTTAACATTATACCTGTAGGCATGTTGCTATGCTTGATGTTTGCACAAAACACTGATTCTATGCCTTGCATCACAGAGCTTCTATTATGACTGTAGAATACGACATCAAAATTTAGTCCAAAAGGGACATTCTGACATTCTGAGAACAATCTATGACATGGATATGACCTGAAACACCAGCCACATATTCAGCACAGTCACATCCCTATGCAAGCTCTTTGAGGAGAAAGGTTAACAATATCTTTCCTTTTCTAAGCCTGGTGTACAGTTTGTATATTTCCACTAGGGCTGCAACTAATGATTATTTTGATAGCCGATCAGTCTATTGATTATTGAGACGAGTAATCGATTAGTTGTTTGGTTTATAAAATGGTGCAAAAAGACGATCACTGATGAAACTTACATTTTTTTTTGTTGAGACCAATAGTCCAAAACCCCAAAGATTATGAGTTTTCTATTACAGGAGACTAAAGAAACCAGAACATAATCAGATTTGAGAATTTGGACATTTTCTTCTTAAAAACGATTCATATTGATTAATCGATTATCAAAATAGTTGTCGATTGGCTCCAAATTCCACAGAGGAATATACCAGATGTTCAAACAATGGCCCCATTTACACTATTATCATTCAACATTTGATGTGTTTTACCCAAAATATGAACTTTTTTTGGTAAATATTATGCTATCGAAGGCTACAGCAGAGCTGTGATTAGTTCTTTAATCGCTTAGTCGCCAACTAGTTTGATTATCGGTTCATTTTTTTTTACTCTTTTTTTAAGAAAATATCCAATTTCTCTGGTTCCAGCTTCTCAAATCCAATAATTATCTGGTTTCTTAAATCTTCTATAACTGTAAACTGATGATTTTCCGGGTGGGGGACTGTCAGTCGGTTTATTGGAATTGGATTATTGATTGATTGGTAAAATGTTCAAATTCTCTGCTTCCACCTTGCCCGATCTGATTATTTTCCAGGTTCTTTAGTCTTCCATATTAGTGAACTGATAATCTGTCTGTCTAGACAAAAAAGATATTTTAGGTTGCATCTTCAGCTTTGGGAAACTGATCATTTTACATCATATTATGAACCAAATGTCTATTGATTATACATTTCAATAATCGATAGATAACAAAATATCTGTTAGTTGCAGCATAAGACTACAGTTTTTACTGGTCTGAATAATGTTTTTTTCTATTTAGATTCTTATTATCAGGTCTAAATGAGCTTTATATTACAGTATAAACTGTAACTACACAACATAGACCAGTATACTACTTAATATACTACAGAAGGCTGGTGCTGAGACTGTTTTTCCTTGTCTTTTAACTCACTTGGAGACCAAACAGTGCAGTGATTAAAATCGTGAAGCAGGCCACAAACTAACCCCTCCTGACACATTTTTGGCTACTTTTGCTGACCGCTTTCCATCAGCACTGAGCTAAAGTTGCTGGCTGCCTGCAGCCAGGTTTTTGCATCGCTGTCTGCGCGATGCTGATGTTCCGCGGCGTCTTTAAGACGGAGATTGTAGACCATCAGCCTTAGTGCAAAAAAAAAAACAAAAAAAAAAAACAATACTAAATTTTGCGCGTGCTGCCATAATAAACACAGCGGGTGACGTTTTTTTCCCCCCTGATGTTATATATATGTGTGTGTGTGTTTTTCTATAATGACACTGTCCTCTGCTGGTGCGCTATAAGGCTACAACATGGCTGTGATGTGCGCTTAACACACTTTCACATTTTTTTTCCCTCTTGCACACGTTTGAAAGGCGGTTGTATAAAGAGGATGATGAACTCACGCGTATCCCGCGGATCGATCCATCTCTCGGGCAGGGAGGGTGGGAGCAGCCCCCGGTAATATATATATTAAAAAAAGCGCTCTCTTTCACGGGGTGCGTCCGATGCCCCGGGTTCGGTCTCCTCGCTGCTTGGCCGCTGCTCCGCCGGGTCCTTCCTCCTGACGGACGAGCACGAGCCTCCCGTAGCCGCTACCGTGCAGGACTGAGCATCACATGGAGCCCCCGTTAGTGTAGGATGATGATGATGATGATGGTGATGATGATGATGTCGCGGGAATAGGAGCGTCAGTCTCCCCCCCCCCCCTCTTTATTTTTAACGAGAATATCTAGAGATGTCTCCGTTCACTCAGCAACCTGGAGAAAAAGATGTGTCCTACTCTTATCTTGATATCCGCGAACAGCCTCCCTCTCCCCTCTCCCCAAGTCCTCGGAGTTTCTGAACAGCAGAGGAGATCTGATAAAAAAAAAGAAGCGAATAACCGGTCTGAAATGTATTTATAGCCCGTGCTGTATGCAAACAGTTCAACAGCTTACATTTAATGAGCCACGAGCTGCAAAAGGTTAGCCGATCAATCGAGTTGCCGACTCTATCAATTATTTTGATGATTGATCGATTTGAGTCATTTTTTAAAGGAGAAAAGGCCCAAGTACTCTGGTTCCAGAAGTGAACTGTGAGTAACTGTCTTCCAAGTGATTATCAAAATAGTTGGGGATTAATGTAAAAGTTGCCAACTAATCGATTAATCGACTAATCGTTGCAGCTCTACTGTAGTAGTCAGGAGAATAATAATTATGAAAAAAAATTACGTTGTGCAAAATGCAGCAATGTTAATTATATTATATATAATTCTAGCATATGTGAGGGCTTTGTTTGAACACGTTCCTGCTGTGGAAATTAGAGCTGAGACCAATAGTTGATTAATTAACTGGCAACTAATATGTAACATGTTGTTTTTTCTGTCTTTGTGTTGTTTAAGTGTTTAAGTTAAGTTTTTAACCTGTACAAATGGCAATAAACTCTATTCTATTCTATTTTGGTAATCGATTATTTGGTTTATTTATTTACTATTTATTAATTTTCTACTGAAGACTACAGTAGAGCTGTAATGATTAATCGATTAATCGATTAGGTGCCTACTATTATGCAAATTGCCAACTCTTTCAATAGTTGATTAATTGATTTATGTCACTTATAAGGAGAAAATATCCCAAATTCTCTGGTTCCAGCTTCTCAAATCTGATTATTTTCTATTCTCTATTTTCTATTTTCTTCAATATCTTCCATTTTCTAAGCCTGCTGTACAGAGTTCATTTCCATTAGTGTTGCAACTAACGACTATTTGAATACTTTATTAATGTATCTTATTGAAACAGTTAATCAATCCCTTTGGTTCATGGAATGGTGTAAAATGTTGATGACCATTTTCCAACGCTGAAGATTCAACATAAAATGACAACTTTTGTCCAGACCTAAAGATCATCAGTTTATTATTATAGAAGACTAAAGAAACCAGAAAAATAATCAGAAATGAGAAGCTGGAACCTGAGAACTTGGAAATTTGCTTCTTAAAAAATGCTCTAATTTCCAAAGAATATACCATAAACATGCATAAACCAAGCCCTTGTGGTCTGTTGATCTATTAATCGTTATAATAATTAATAGATTCAATTGCTATAAAAATAGGCATTAGTTGCAGCCCTAGACTAAATGTTTTGCCATTACGAAAAGCTATTTTTTCTTTTTCTTTTTTTTTTATAGTATATAGTTCAGCTGTCTAGAAGGTGTTGGTTGCAGCCCTTCTCCAAACCTCTATATATGAAAGCTCATCACACCTTCTCTTTTCCATGCTGTGAAAGAAAAGGTGTCTCCATGTGGCTAGAATTGGCACAAAGACATTTAAATGAGTGCCAAGGACTGGAAATATATATCACAGTAACTGTGACCTATATAGGAATCATTTGGGCTGTGCACATAACCTGGGCCAAGAATGAGAAATCACTATTTCACTGATAGGTCTAATGAGTGAGCATTTACTGTCTCATCAGTTATTTTGCCTATAAATTGTAATGTGCAGAAATCATTGCTGTTTATTAAATATACATTAAAGGGGCCCTTTATTGCCATTTACCTAGTTTAATATGATAAATCTTGTAGTATATTTAAAAAAATTTTGCTTTTATGATCCAAAACCACCTAGTTAGACCTGTAGCAGAAATGCAGTCAGCCTTCTCACACACTCACTCTGAAAAACTGGATTCCCCCCTCCTCTTCCCACTGAAACACCCACTCTGTTGTGATTGGCTGGTGCTGTTGGAAATGTCCGAACCCTACAGAGACCTGGGGTCAGTTAGAGAAATAGAAGTCAAGTACAAGCACTCCAGAAAGAGGGGGCGGCCGCACAGATCGAGGGGCAGTTCCTGATAACTTCCATTCCTGTTGTGACATCACAACAGGAGCCATTTCTAAATGGTCTGTGTTCAGCAACACTACGGAGCAGGCCTAGGCACAAACATTTTTTTAAAATAATAGAGCCCCTTTAATATATGTTTCAATTATCACTGCAATTAAGTATAAGGTTTTGTGGAAGAAACCAAAAAAAGAAGCTGTGCGATCAAAAAACATTTCTTTCCTCTCTTTGAGAGTGAAGATGGTTCTCATCACATCCTTTCACCACACTCCCCTTTTTTTCTGATGAGGTGCTGTTATTGCACATTAAGCCCAAGATATAGCTGTGCCATCTGAGGATTTGGTGACACAATTATGAAGTTTCCTGCTTATGCTTATGGGATGATGGGGATTTATTTATTTAAAGAGAAGAGAAGAGGGGAGAAGACTAAAGGGCAAAAGCTGTCGTGAGCTCAGTTTGATTATTAGAACTGGGTAGTTTGGTTTTTTTTGGTTTTTATGTACTGTATATTTAACTGAATACACATTTTGCATTTATTGAATAACCTTATGACAAAAATACTAATGTATTCTAGATACACAGAATGGTAAATTATAGGATTTATTCATAGCACATACATTATGAATCAAACTAAATCAAATCACTGTTCCATTCCCTAGTGTTCTGAAACTGGTGACTTCATGCATACAGTGTGTTTTTGTTCTGTACACATAAAACCCACATAACATCCTCCAAAGCATACATCGGACATGATTTTCCCAAATTCCCACTTCTACATACAGTATGTAGTATATATACTATATTTATCTATATGTATCTTAGATGTTTGTGCTGCTTTGACATAACCTAATAATGAATGCCTAAATCCTGCTTCATGTCTATCAGTCTATCATTTATTCTAATGATTTCATGTCTTTATTTGAACTGATTTACTTTTCCGCTTTATTCATTTCACCTCATTTTATCCATTCAGTTGTTTATTTATTTCATTTTTTTCCCTTTTCAACAACTTCATGCCATGTATCGGACCTAACTTTGCAAGATAATAGAGGAAATGAATAAAAAAATATTAAGAAAGTCTCAGCTTTGATATGGTTCTGCTTGATATTGTTCAATTTCGTGTTTTTTTTATTTTTATTTCCATTTGTAGTGTTAAAATTGTAATTGTATTTCCTATCTATACTGTAAAACCATTACCTTTATATTTATGATAACTAATTAATTGCCAATTATCCAGAAGGATGCTGTAAATATTTTCAGAGTTACTCCAAGTTATTAATTTAAATTCAATGAAACCATTCTATTAAGTAGATTTTTTCAGTGTAATATAACTTGGATTGCACCTAATGAATCACAACACAATACTTAACAATGTCGCAAGCAGACAATTGAAACATTTTGCAGCACTCAAGACTCAAATTCCTGTATCTGACATTAATATGTGAACGTTATTTTGCATCCTAATAACCAAGTCTGCTTTCAGATATCTTTACTTATAACAGTTTTTCTTAGTCATTTGGTGCATTTCTCACATCAGTATTAACATTTGCACAATAGTTATTCCAACTTTCACAGTATTTTTCATCAATTGCTGTGATACAACTCAGCTGTTTGATAGCATTATTGTTTGCTGACTCCCTATAAATCTAATAGTCCTCATTTCATTGCTTAAGTCATTCGATACAAAAATGTTTTTCCTGAAAATGTCTTCTAAATTGAATATGTTCTCTCAGGTGAACCTCACTTCTGGGTGTGTAAAACGTTAGTTCTTAGATATGAATGAATGATTTATAATACTGTGTATGTTGCATGTTCAGTTCCAATATGTTGTGTATAATTGTTACAGTTGTGGCATAACTCTATCCAAAGGTAGTTTATGTTGTGTTCAAATTAAAATTGCAAAGAGCATATGAAGTTGAAGTGAAACATGCATATTCATTGTCTTGTACTCAGTCACCTTGCTAAATACAGCAATGCGTAACTTCACTGTAGTTTTCAAATGGCTGTGTAAATAGTATATACAGTATAGTGCTGTCTTTAGCATTGGAAAACATCCACAGAGGTAATGACACTGACACTTTCATTGACATGAATACTTGCTTTTGAGGAATGAACTGTCCATTTTGAGCAAGCAACACATTTTACAGGTTACCAGCTGGGTTTTACAGTTCTAATTGTTTTGAGAAATGCATCAACTGTTGTGCAAATGGAAATAGTCATAGTGAGAAATGCACCAAAGCGACTGGGAAAAACTGTTAGATCCCAATTACCTTGATGACCTCATCATCTCTCATGCGACATTCGCTTTTGGGTAAAGTCGTATTTGCATTTATTCCAAATTTAAACAGTTCTGTGATTCGGTAACGTGTTGCTCCATTTAAATGATCCACTTTTTCCAGTTCTTGTAAAAAAAATACCCTTTTCCTTTGCAAAAATATCTTGAATAACTTTGAACCAATCTGAGGAGGGTTAGCATTCTAACAATTTCTTGTTATATCTTTTTTGTTGACTACATATAAGCACAACCTGCACCAAATAGCTCTCTGGGATTTGTGCAAGCTCATCAGTATCACCTAGATACATCACAAAGCAGACATTGGCAATGGCATATCCAATAATATTTTTAATTGTAGCATTTAAATCGACCCAGAAAGGCTTTAGTCTAATACAGGACCAATAGATCTGCCCCCTGCTTGAACTCCATGTCACTGCATAGCCTCCAGCATGACATTTCAGTGCAGCAGTGCAGGAATGTAATCTACCTCTGTTTAACAGCAAATTAAATCAGTGTTGACAACAGGAGGAAATTAAGGTAAATCAAAGCTAATTGAGAGTTCAGCTGAATTAAACCCCAGAGAGCAGGGGAGGGGATGATAGAACAGGGCTTAAACCTTAGCAGAATAACCAGTCAGTCAGTCATTTTCTATACCTGCTTATTCCTCATTAGGGTCACATGGTCTGCTGGAGTCTATCCCAGCACGTTACGGCGAGAGGCAGGGATACACCCCAGATGGTCACCAGCCAATCGTGGGGCAGCAGAATAACCATGATAAACTAAAAAAAATTATACTATCGAGTTTTTTAGAGTCTATAGTATCATAATTTTCACATGGAATGTTTTGTGGCCAGCTTTGCGTTTTCGCTCTTTTGTTAATAATTACTCCTGCACTATTTTTTTCCACTGTTCACTATCAGCACTTCCTTTCAAAAATGATTACAGTGTCCATGATGAAGGCTCTACTCATATGCTCTTCTCAAGTCTGTGTTCATTTCTGTTATCAATTATTTTATGAATAGGAACTAAACACAGTGTGAATGAATGTTCTGAATGTAACAATACAATGGTCTTGACAAATTATCAAGTCTTTCAAAGCTGATTGGAAGCGTGTGGAGTGTGTAATGACTGAGAGTAGGGGTTAGTAAAAACTGGCTGAATTCAATTTTAATAGAGGGAAATCTTTTGTTGAAGAAGCTGCACCCTATGAGGCGAATAGGCGGTAGTTTCCTAACTGAAGTGACCCTGATTCTGCCCTAATGGGTCATCAGCAGCTCCTACAGGCCAAATTTCCACTGGAGTTGTTGTTGTCCAGTTGCACACTTTTCAACCATTAAGGCTCTGACAGAATGACAGTGGGCAATAGGAGATGACGACTACCGGCAGGAATGTAGGCTGATGAAGAGCGGAAAAGTACTGGGGCTAGGCAGCACCAACCCCCCCAGCACCTCCACCCCTGACCAGTTAATCACCCTCCACTGGATGTGTCCACAGGGCCAGGTCTAAAAAAAAAGGACAGCCTGAAGTTTCAATGCTACAGAATAAAACTGAACCGAAGTTTATAGACTGGAAATAGTCAGTTAAAGTTATATATTGTCTTTTCTAAATATAGTTTGTCTGATCTATCTATCCAGTGGTCTCAGCAAAATGTACTCAGCTATTATACAGACAATAAAGCCAACCTCGGATGTGTCATTATTACTGATCTCTTAGAGTATTGATCTCATACCAGTTCTTTTGTTTTCCATATTGTTAAATCTGTACCACACTGTGTGGAACTCATTGGAATCAATTGTATGTAAAGTAACATGAGTTTAGAGAAAGTCATGTGGCATATTGACCTAATGAATGTAACTGAGGGTATGATGTACTGAATTTTATAATGAAACCGATGGGATGGAAGAAACTGAAATTTTAATGGTTAAAGGAATAGTTTGGCATTTTGGACATAATTTTCAATATAACGTAAGTTTACCAGAAAGATTTGAATTGTAACAGAAAAACCTATATAGGGTTTTATAAACTGATGTAATGTATCCCATTTCATTCATTTGTACTTGCTTTTAAATGCTTGAAAATGAGTGTTGGGATCCTATTTGTAACAGAGGCGGATGTTTACTGTGGTCTTCAAAATAGTTAAAAATAGAACAAATCTAGCTCAAGTTTCAATATTTGGTTCGTAAGTCATCAATAAATTGCAGGATAACATACTGACCCAAGTAAGATTTAACATGAGCTTCCATGAGCTTCCTGAACTTCTCACTGAAAATCCGCCCTATGCACTTTTTTCATTATATGGAAACTCTGGCCAGAGGGAAATCGCTACAAATCTCTATACTGGGGGGATGCTCACAGACTGGTCCTGATGCTGCACTCATTAGTTGCTTTTTACTCAGCCTGTTCAGGGATGCATGTAGTATGGATGGTATTCATCAGTATGGATGGTATTCACTCACCTATGAAGTAAATGGGCCAGGCAGCATTTAAGGGATTTCACAGGTAGGAGTCTTCTTAGCGCCATAATGGTGGGATGTCGTAAAAGTGTAAAAATGTCTTCAGCCAGGCTAAAATTAGGAAGGTTGTATAACTTCCATCAACCTACTGACTGTGCCACAAGGTAAACACATCATGTTTGGCAAGGTATGGCACTCGCCATACTGGCTATAGTAGACACATTTTCAATTATAATTATGGCTTTTAAAGTTAAACAAAACATCCCAAATCTTTCCAGAGTCCCAGTATGTATCACTGTATTTATAAATTGGACTCTATGTTGTGTAAGTAGGACTCGTATTACTCAATAAATGTTCAATTTAGGCTCATTCAGTTCAATATGACTGAAGTTTTTTTGTGTTCGCCATAGTCTTTGAGCATTTTAAAAGTCAAACTGAGATTTGACATTATTAAGAGTATCATTTTAGTAATCATAAACAGACGCTTGCCTGAAATATATATGTCCCCTCACATGTTAAAAGTGTTCAAAATTTTAAATTAAATATCCCTTTAAGGTACATTTAGAACAGATAAAATGTTAATAATTAATTGGTGAGTAGTTTAATCTGAAGAATAATTGTATGCAATAATATTGGCTTTATTGATAGTCTATAGCTTCTTAATTTTGCTATCAAATTGCACCAGGATTGTTGCATTTAAATTTGCAATTTTCGTTTTTTTCTAACCATAGTCCTGGACCCCTTAGGAGGTTGTATTCATTGCCATACCTTGTCCTAAACTGAAATGACACCACTGCCACAGAAATGTTTACAGAGTGGAGTCACTACCAGCATTTATGAAAAGTGGCCATCTTGCTAAGGTCTCAGTATGTAGATAAACGATGACTCATGCCCCCAGGTCAGGCCAGTCAGAGGCCGCTCTACAGTCTCCACTACATGATGCAGTCTGACATACGTTCCTGGACTCCATCGTCACCATCATAGATGACACCAATGGATTCACAGAGTCTGCAGTGGATTTAATTTGTGGACCAAAAGAAGCAACTGTACCCAGAACTACAGTTGTACCATTCCACAACCAGAGAATATGGATTACCAGAACCATCTGGGATGCCATAACGCACTGCAGCCAACAATTATGGGCGGTAGTCAGGACATATGACAATTATAAAGCAACAGCCTACAGTGTAAGGAGAGCAGTGATGGAGGAAAAAAAGGGGACTACAGGAAAAAAAATAATAAAAGGAAAACACTTCCAAGCGATCAATCCTAGAAGCATGTGGCAAGGACTAAAACTTGACGGATTACAGCCTGACTCAATCTGTCATACCCACATGATTCATGGAGTCCAACATACTTCCTGTAGCCAAGAAAACTAGACCAGATTACTTGAAAGCTTACTGCCCCCGTGGAAATCACCTCTGTTGTGATGAAGTGCTTTGATTGGCTGGTCAAAGATTACATCTGCCCTTCAATACCCAGCACAGAGCCAGACCCACTACAATTAACCTACCGTCCCAAGCAATCAAGGGATGACGCCATAGCACACATCCTCAAAACCATCAGATCTCACCTGGACAAGAAAGACAGCTGAGTAAGATTACTGTTGATTGACTCCAGTTCAGCATTCAATACCTTAGTTCCCTCCAGGCTCATCATGAAGTTTAAGGACCATGGGATTAAACACGTCAGTGTGCATGTGGATCCTTGACTCCCTGACAAACAGACCAACAGATGGTGAAAGTGGGAGGACACACCTCTTCTATCCTCATCCCTGACATCAAAGAGCCCCAGGGCTGTGTTTTAGGTCCCCTGCTATTCTCCCTATACACACATACAACAGTGTAGCCACTTTAGTAGATCATCTTCAAATTTGCTCACTAACAATACATGGGACTATGTAACCCACTGGTGTCAGGACAATAACCTCCTTCTGACCATCAACAAGACTAAGGAGCTGATAGTCGACTTTGGGAAGAAGCAGGGAAGGAACAACGGCCACCCGGAACATCAATGGGTCCTCAGTGGAGACAGTGGATAGTTTCAAGTGGTAAAGATGGTTAAGGCGGAGAGTGTTTTACATCAGGCACCACAGGAATTCCATGTATTCTCTCAGATACTGAGGAATTTATACACATCTTGAGGGAGAAAATCACTACCTGGTATGTGAAAACAACACCATCAGGACTCTCAAAGACTGATTAGTTCATCTGACTAGACGATAGGCATTGCTCTGTCCTGCTTTAAGGACATTTACATCAGGAGCTGCAAGAATAAGACAAGGGCAATCATTAGGGATCCTAGCCTTTTGCATTACAAGTAACCTTCTTCCCCTGCTGCAGTCAGAAGGAAGGTACAGTAGGTGTAGCTAAAACACTGTTTCATAGCTTTTATTTTATGATGAATTCTTGGGTATTTGTTGGATTTTGTAATGATAAATAGGGGTATTTCCACCTATAAAAATTATTAAATTTCCTATAAAAATGTACTAAAACTGATATAATACAAATATTAAAATTACAGAAATGTAATCATTGTATGTAAAACATTCTATTTTGATCTATATTTAATGAAACAGACTGAAAGGTGTCATGTAATTTGACATTAGACATTAAATTCACAGTACATAGTACATTTTCATATAGTTTTGAATTTGTAAAAATGTGTTTTTTGTTATTGTTTTTTTTTTGTTTTATTTATTTTTTACAGTGTTGGAAATTTCAGTACGAGGAAATTTTGCTGCCTTTGTGACTAAGCTGCTTCAGTGACTTTTAACTTACTGAATGGTGAAAAAAATAACGGAAAAACGTGAACATTGACAAATCAAAGTTCGCAAATGCAAAGAAAGCAAGTACTACAAGATCTAACCACCATGTATTGACACTTGTCTCACTCAAAAGACACCATAGTTTGCACTTTAGTGTCAAGAGAAGTTTACCACTTCAAAGCTTTAATTGTCCTCTTAAATAACAATAAAACTAACAAGTCATAAAAGCATAAAATCTCACTCCCACTGGAATTATATGGCACATAATCACAATATTTAAGGATGACACACAGCCATGCAAATCCTGCTTAAAATGTGGGTGATGAGAAATTACAGGAAAAAAGTTGGCAACAAGTTATTTTGTGGAATCAAGACTGCAAGCAAACCATAAAAACAACTTTTTTGTTAATTATTGTTAAAAAATAATACTCAAATTACATTGAGCTGAAATCCTACTACATCACTGATGAAGCTGATAAAATACAACAACCACAAAAACAGCCAAACAACTGACAAAACAAGGCGAAGGAGGTGAACTTGTCTGGATAAAATCTATCAGGAATCACAGTATCTGTTCTGAGCTGGAAAAACTGGAAATAACACTGGTTTTTGCAGTGTAGATTTCTGACATTTTATTTTTTGTATTTATTTCTTTGCACAGGCAACTACAAAATGTTTAATTTTTTGATGGCGAGGCAGGACACGCCGGCTTTGTAAGGACAATCCCTACTGTACAGGCACACCCCATCTCTTATGCAATAGGAGATTTGACCAGGACACTGTGTTCCCTGACAAAGGCATTTCTATTCAAATGCATTGGTGGCGAGCTGCCAGAGAATTTCCACTGAGGGTCCATCTGTCCATAAATAAATACAAACATAAATAAGTATATAAAAGAAAAGAAATAGGCTTAATAATAATGTAATTACAATTAAATAGATACATATTAACTGATTATTGATATAACTATCAGTTCATGAGATAATGGCTGAGTATCGGTTGTAAGTGATTAAGTGTGGGAGGGGTCAAAGGTCAAAAGGTATAAAGAAGACGGGGACAGCACTTGCAAATGTTCGTTACCTTGACAACTGACAGCTGATCATGTTGTTGATACTTCCTGGTTCTTCTTATTTACAATTTACAATATTCACATATCCCCAAAGAGGCAGATTAGGTAATTTTTTAATCCAAGAAATTCTAATTGTTTAATTTGATAATTATGCAATAATTATCAAGTAAAAATGTAAAAAAAAATGTCTAAAAATGTCTTAGATGTTAAAGTTAAATGTGTGATATTGGCCAACATTTTAATGAAGTTAATCTAAGCGTTTTATTTTTCTTAGATGTTAATTTCGTGTTTTTCTTTGTTCCAGCCACTGCTACTGTTTGTTCAGTCATCCTTTAGGCTATAAATTTAAAAGTCAAGCAAGTTCCCTATCGGTTCCATCCTTGTAGTTCTGTGGGTGTTTACTTTTGCTTCCAGGCTTCTTTGTAAACATTACAACATTTTGAATTGTGGGTAAATACCCTTCAGCAAAATCTACATGCCGTGCAGAGAGCTGAGAAAAGGGTGTAACTGAGCCCTCAAGCACTTCAGATGTTGACTGCAGGACATCCCTAAAACCTTGCAAACTTAGCATGAACACACATTTATGTCTGTGAGTCTGTAAGGGCGGACTTTGAAACTCACCCACAGTTCGAATAAGCAATTGAATTAAAGTCAGAGGTCCGTAAATCAATGTTATCAGGAGGGTCATTAGCAATGTGCTTTTTCTACCGCACCCATTTCAGAGATATGACTCGGTTTCTGAATCTCATGCTATTTGTCTGCTTTCGAAATTAAGTGGGTTTACTTTTAAAGAAATACCAAATATTTGAGAAGGTTTAGAATCTATTTAACTTTACTTTATCGTGTATATATAAACACAGAATTCCACTTTAATCAGAACTGTGGGTTGTGTGGGTTACCATCTGCCTGGACCACTGGGTTGAAAGAGAGATGGAAAGAATAGGGGGAGGACACACAGCACATGTGACAGCTTGGGTTCATTTTTCACTTACAATTTTGCATTAATATATTGTTATGTCTAAGACTCAGGGAACCTTCTAGATGCACATCTGCCCAAAGATATTAATATGAGCATCATAAAGGGAATGCATGCCCAGCCTGCCATGTATTATAGCACATTGGATGTGGAGCAGGTAGCTCTTCCTCAATACTGGAGCATATCGAGTAAATCATCACTCAGGCCACTCTAATAGACACTCAAATTTAGAAAATATGGTCCAGGTTAAGAAAACATCTTTAACAAGGACATATTAATAATAGTGTCAGTATCTCTCTGGGTAATAAGCCCTGACTGAACCTGCTTCAGAGCAACACTGTGTGAAAATTCATATTATATTTTCAATGGATTCTTTTTTTCACCTTATATTACAATAAATAATAAAGTTTATTATTGTTATATTTTTTTTATTGACACAATCTTCCATTGGCTTGAAGTGGATGCTCACTCTGCACCCCCCTGGTCTACAGGCCTCAGCCAGGACCCTTCCATCCTCCAGGTATCTTGGCTTCAACTTCTTATAATTCTGGCAATAACCCTTGAAATTAAAAAGAATGTATTTCAACATCTCTAAATAGCATTTATGACATTTAGATGGCTGTTTGTTTGACGACTGATCCGTAAATCACCTCTATTGCAAAATGAAAGGTGGCAAAAAAAAAAAATTGCCCCTCTGTGAAGGAGATTCCAGACTCGCAGCATAAACACCGCTAGCCCCGCCCCCTGGTCGTTCCCATTGGTCGGCCCGCAACGTAAATAACAAAACCCCGCCCTCCCATTGGCTGCGGTGCCGCGTTCCCACAGTGGCCTCCCTTGTTTTCAACTGCACGCTAACAGGTTCGCTAGGTTGGACCAAACGGACACACGCACGAGCAGCGACCCCTCCACTCTCCCCTCCAAAAAAATAAGCAATAATGAAGTTTGTTAGGTTTATTATGAAAAATGCCGCATTGGCAAGTGTTCCCAAACATATCGAGCATTTCTCTAAATTCTCTCCTTCGCCGCTCTCCATGAAGCAGTTCCTCGATTTCGGTGAGTATTGATCTCCGTTAACGTGGGTGATTTGCTAATAGACGAGCCGGCCACGTAGGAACTGGGAGTTTTTCGCCGTCCGGACGTGATTATAAACGTGCAGGGAACGTGCATATGTGTAGAATTACACATGTGGTGTTGAACAGCTGCTCGGCGGAGGTTATTTGTGGATTCCTGCACCAACATAGTAACGATCCTGAGTATTGCGTCAGATGTGTTGGTGGCATGTTGGACAGATTGTTTTCATACCAGAACTCTTTTCTTACCAGATAGTAGTTTGGGAATATATACATATATATACAAATTGTAAAACAAGCATTTAGCAGCCTGCAAACCATATATCTTGCAAATTTTCAAAGGACGTTTGTTTTATTTGCAAGAGCTTAAAGTTAACATGCTTCCAGATGGTTGGTTGAGAATACACTCTAAATAGCTCTAAATATCACTGCTATTATTGAGGCTGCAAAATTGAAACGTACTCTTTCAATGATTTGTGGAAATGTGTGGTCTAAATGTCAGGGCATATTGACAAATGTCGATCACAGTTTCCCCAGAGCCCAAGATGATGTCATTACATTTCTCATTTTGCCCAAACAAGGGTCCTGAAGTCAGCCCTTCAACAGTTCATCATTAATTGTGGCGTCTAATGATTGTTTTCCGATTCTTTCCATAACTGGGTAAAACTTCAGTTGTCGAATCAACAAAAAATGCATCAGATTACTGCATTTGGAAGGCAGGAAAACATTACTATTATTATTTTTTTTCCAGAAAAGTGATAATTTGATAATTAATGAATCGATCGTTATTATCTGTGTTGATTCAGGTTCCATCAATGCCTGTGAGAAGACATCTTTTGTCTTTTTGAGACAGGAGCTCCCTGTAAGACTTTCAAACATCATGAAGGAAATAAACCTTTTGCCTGACAAACTGGTGACAACACCCTCTGTGCAAATGGTGCAGGGCTGGTAAGTCCAATGATCTATATCTTTGTTTTTATTCTGCTGTGACTGGGATTCAATGGAAATACTACCTCAAAGCTAAGCATTCATATGTGCCCCCCTCAGCTTTTGTGACCATTCATAAAATCATGCTTGGCAGCTTTCGTCCCCTGAATACTGACGAGTTACCAGTCACAGCTGTTGATTTGTTTATTGCCATGCTGATAATTGTTTTTCCCCGAGCGTGATGCTCAGAATTACAAAAGCACCCTTTGACCAAATTGTACTCCTTCCAACTAGCCCTGTGCAGCAGGGGGAGGCACTCCCCGCTCTGAACTTTGCTCTAGATTCTCGTCACAGTCGTCACGTGACTGTTTCTGCTTTTCTTCCCTTTGTGGGGAGTGCAAGATGAGCTTATGATACTTATCAAGTCTTAAAGACAGCTGTTTTTACACAGAGAGCTTTCGCTGATTGGGGCTTTCTACTCATGTGTTAGCTTGCATTTAATAACGCTGCATATTATGCATGTCTTTATTTATGATTCTCTCAGGTACATCCAGAGTTTAATGGAGATCCTTGAATTCTTAGATAAGAATCCAGATGATCACAAAGTCCTGGGAGAGTAAGTTTCTTATTTTCCATAATTACATTCATTCAAAACCTTGCCCTTGCAAACAGCTGATTCAGGCACATCCCCTGCAGTTATCACCATAGACGCGTGTAGATAAACATACATATAAAATACTGTTAAAACATTTGTCTTAATAATAATACTTGTCATTGTGTTCCAATGCAACTGTAAATATAGTTATGAATTTAATATCTCATTACTCAATACCTTTGCATTCAAAATGCTTCTTATATTGCAGTTTTTATCTCATCAGATGTGTCTTTTAATTTATTTTTTAAATAAAAATGTGAATAACTTGCCTCTAAAATCTTGGTATGGATAAATCAATTGAATTTTTAGACTTGATACCTTTTTAATTGGATTATTTGACCTTAAAATGTACAGGTTCATACCAAATTTGTCAATATAATTATAGTGGAAGCAAAGTTGTGGGCTTTAGTGTGTTATTGATGACCATTTTGCAAAAAAAAGTGTACATCTCCAAAACAAACATCACGATCTGACTTGTCTATTTGGATGAATTTATTCCTATAGTCCTAAGATACTGTCACAGCAAAGCAGAGATTTTTGTGTCAGAATAAGCAGTAAAATGTCCCTTAACCCCTATACTAGTTGTCAAATTAGTGCCTGATTAGTTTAAACTCTTATGTAACTGGTATGTAAGGAATGTGTAACTGGTGATTTTCTGTTCTTGCTTACTCCTGACATCTGGGTGTCTTCATGTCCACCCTCCCTAGGTTTGTTGACGCCTTGGTTACGATCAGAAACAGACATAACGACGTAGTGCCAACCATGGCCCAGGGTATCATAGAATACAAAGAAGCCTTCACCCAAGACCTGGTAACCAACCAGAACATCCAGTACTTTCTGGACCGCTTCTACATGAGCCGCATCTCTATCCGCATGCTCATTAACCAGCACAGTGAGTAAACCTTCAGAACCGCTGTCTGTTCATTTGCTCAGTGTGTTGATGATAAAGTTTTTACATATAATGAAGTTGCATTTCAAGATCTTAAAAGGGACCTATTTTACCATTTCCCCAGTTTAATATTTTAATTTTAAGTCAAGGAGTTTAAAAAGTAAGCAACTGGACTTTTTCTTTGAGCTTGAAGACGTTTCACCTTTCATCCGAAAGGCTTCTTCAGTTCTAGCCTGATGATGGAAACCAAGAGCTATATCTCTGGATCAGGGTGCGGCTATAGACCACACCCCTCATCCCACAACAAAGGGTCACATAGGTCACCCTTCAAGGTGTGAATTGGGATGAGAGTCGTTGTGGTTACGATATATACGAGATATAGCTCCTGGTTTCCATCATCAGGCTAGAACTGAAGAAGCCTTTCGGATGAAAGGTGAAACGTCTTCAAGCTCAAAGAAAAAAGTCCAGTTGCTTACTTTTAAACTCCTTGACTACAATGACCTAGATGAGTAAGAATCTACACAGACATTTTAATTTTAATGGTCGATAAAAATGCATATGCCTTAAAGGTCCAAATGCATCTAGTTAGACCGGTAGCAGCAATACAGTTGGCCTTCTCACACACTCACTCTGGGAAAAAAGCCTGTTTCCGCCGATCCCCACTCTACCAAAACATCCACTCTGTTGTGATTGGCCTAGCTCTGTCGGAAATGTCCCGCCCCCTCAGAGAGCTGGGGTCAGTCGGAAAAACGGTCAAATACAAGCAGCTACAGGGATCCAAAGGAGCTTACTATTAACTTCATTAGCCATTTCTAAACAGTTTTTGTTCAGTCAGGTTTCACCAACGCTACACAGTAAGCCAGACCACAACAGAATGAGTGGGTGGTCGTACTTTAACAGTTTGTGTGGTACTGAAAAACTACTTTTTTTTGTTCATATTCCTGAATATATTATCTACACACATATGTATTTGCTGATGGCCTTTTTGCACAGAATATAAACAATAATTTGGTTGTATTCCCCTTGCATTGTGTCAACTTATTATCTTATCCATTACATATTTCTATCTGGGATGTTGCTGGTAGCCTGGGGAGCAATTGAAGTCAAGTTTGACTCTTTACAACATAACATTTAGAAATCAATGAGGAAATGTTAGGGAAAAAAATACAACATGCATTTAATAGGGAATATAAACACATGTAGACATAACATGTGTTTTAATACTTTTTTTTGGTATCAGTTGGCATTGAATGTTTGCATTCATACTAAAACTTGCATTCTATTAGCATTGATTGTTTGTGATTGTTTGGGTGTTTCTGTACCTGGGACATGCTGCTTTCTGTTCATCTCAGTTTGATTTGTCCTCTCTCTGCAGCTCTTATTTTTGATGGCACCACCACCAACCCTATCCACCCCAACCCCATCGGAAGCATTGATCCTCACTGTCAAGTCGGAGATGTAGTCCAGGGTAAATATTAATTGTTGTGTATTCGGGGAATTTGTTTAGCAGAACTTTCTTTGCTTTTCTGGGGCAAATAAACAGAGATTACACATGATCACCATGCGCACGCAACACCGATTCTATTCTTTTTGCACTGTCATCAATTTGCTTCTGATAGCATTGTTCTCCTGTTTAGATGCTTTCCACAGTGCCAAGATGTTGTGTGAACAGTACTATCTCTGCTCCCCCGATCTGATTCTGGAAGAGAGGAACAGTAAGTGCACAATGATTGAATCTGACAGGTTAAACAAAGGCGGCTTCGATTTTTATTGCCGCAACATGCCAAAGCGCCCAAGAGACTGTTAGGGAGATGTACGGTAAATTAAAAGAAAAAAAAAATAGAACCTAGTCTTTCTGTGTGTACATAGTGTAACAGTATGAGTGCTTGTGTGTGTAAATGAACAGTCGGCCAGATGGACCTGAAGGGCTTCTAATTATAGCACTGAAGCTGCAGTAATGGCTAAGTGAACCCGGCTGACTGCATCAGATAATATTGACACGCAGACTCTTTCCATTGAAACCAGAATTGTGAAAAAAAAAAAGCAAAAGAGAAGACTCGCCTCTGAAGGGAAAACATCCCCCCAAGTGGCGAGGATAATGAATTTAAAATGAAGTGGATGGAACTAAGAAACACTCACACTTTGTTGTCTCTGCGCAGCCAAGAAGAAGAACCATTCCATAAGCATCGTGTACGTGCCCTCTCACCTCTATCACATGCTGTTTGAGCTCTTCAAGGTACGAAAAGCGCTATCGTTCTGACACGTGAATGATATTGGGCTCGAATAAAATCAAAGTTGCTTTAAAATAGACTGCTATGTCTGCTTTACAGAACGCTATGAGGGCCACCATTGAGACCCACGAGAGCAGCAGCAATCTCCCACCTATTAAAGTCCTGGTGTCTCTCGGGAGGGAGGACATGTCAATTAAGGTGGGTTCGCAAATTACAGCGGTTACAAATAGACAATTCCCGTCGTGGCACTTATTACGGTAAATAATGGAGGAGCGAGTCAGTAATTGTCATTTGGAACAGCATGGCCCTTGTTTGGTTAGGGCTTTTTTGTGTTTGTGCTCCCAGGCGCTCTCATACTTAAAAATAAAAAAAGAGCAGGTGATTATGCGCTTTAAAAGTGCCTGTAAGGGTGAATGGGGGTGTGGTTGTGGGTTTTTTTTGGGGGGGGGGCTGTTTTTAAAATCTGTGCAAACTAGTTCAAACGACTTTAATGAAAGCCCATAAAAGCGCTTCCATCTTTCGGTGGCTCGGCACGGTTCGAGGACCTTGCCTCATCGTCTCGTGACTCCCGCCTTGACTGTACCTCTCTATTTCCGTCACTGTCACTGTAGGTGAGCGACAAGGGCGGCGGTGTCCCCTTTCGTCGGATGGAGAACCTTTTCAGCTACATGTACTCCACCGCTCCCGCTCCGCAGATCGGAGAACACACGCGGCCTCCACTGGTAAGCAGACACACGGGATTACTCAACTCCAAAGGAATTGAAATCACACCGACTAATAGAATTGCATTGTTGGGCTTTGTTTTACTTATATTCTCTGCAGACTGGGAGTTTTTTTTTTCTGATGTGTGGGGTAGAGCTGCAACGAATATTCGATTAGTCTCCGAATATATAACAGCAGCCGCCAACTACTTTGATAATCAATTAATTGATTTGAGTCCTTTTTAAGAAGAAAATTACTCCAAAATTAGTCTCCATGTAAGACACAGAGAAACAGTCTTCTGTACAGCTGAACTTTACTGAACTGTAATACAAAAAAGCTAATTTCGATCTAAAGAGCAGAGCAGAAAAAACTAAAATAAAAGTAATTTTTTTGTGTAAAATACAGCAAATGTTAAATAATAATAGTGTAAGTAAGTGTGTTGTTTGAACATGTTATGATATATTCCCACTATGAAAATTAGAGCAGTTGATGAATTGATTAGTTGCCAGTTATTACATCAATCGCCAACTATGATAATCAATTTGAGTCATTTTTTTTAAAGAAGAAAATGCTCAAATTCTCTTGTTCCAGCATCTCAAATCTAATTATTTTCTGGTTTCTTTAGTCTTCTATAATAGTTAACTGATGATCTTTGAGTTGTGGACTGTTGCTCTAGACAAAAAAAAGACATTTGAGGTTTCAGCTTTGGGAAACAGCATTCGATGTTTTACACCATTTTTATTAAGACCTGCTCGCTCCATAGAGGAAACGCCGCTGCTTGCACTGGGGCAGAGAACAAACCCTCTTAAACCCTCGGTCTCCTCTTGTCTGTGCAGGCCGGCTTTGGCTACGGCCTGCCCATCTCCCGCCTCTACGCCAAGTACTTCCAGGGGGACCTGCAGCTCTACTCCATGGAGGGCCACGGCACAGATGCCGTAATCTACTTGAAGGTGAGCCAGACGCCGAAAGTCTGCGGCACGTAATGCAGCGGGGAAGGAGATTTCGCGTGAAACGCTTTCACAGCCAAACTCCGCAGACCTGCAGAGAGACAGGCCATTCGTAACGACGCCTTTTTTTTTTTGGTTCCTCCACAGGCACTGTCCACGGACTCCATCGAGAGGCTGCCGGTGTACAACAAAACCGCCCTGAGGAACTACAAAGTGAGCCAAGAGGCCGACGACTGGTGCATACCCAGCAAAGAACCCTTAGATCTGAGCAATTTTAAGGTGGCCAAGTGAAAAAAAAATGTCACCCAGGACCACATGTTGGTACCACGAAACCTCCAGAGTGTCTGTGTATTCCCATGCGATCATCCACCAAGGCAGAGACGGGCACCGAAGCTCCCATCGCTGAGTCATCTCTAGACTAGAGTAGACGAAGAAAAAGTGCCCTCTTCTATTTCAGTTTTCGTAGTAGCATGTTGTTTTCGTTCCCCCGTTGTCTTTTTGGGGTTCTTATACGAGGAGAAAACCGCTATTGACAGAGAATTCTTCTTAAAATCATCTCTGAGACGTTTGGAAGGGTGGAATCCATCCTGGGAGTGTGTGCGTGTGTGTGTGTGAACAAACGGACCAGAGTCGCATGCAGGTGACAGAGGAGAGTTTCAGTCTTCCACTTTGAGACGATACATGCTGTGAAGTTATAGCAGATGTTTGAAGCGGGACATACGGAGGTTTTCAGCCGAACAGGGGGAAAGATCTGTTGTCGCACAGGTGAAGGCGGAACCAGATTCTATCATGTGTAGGATAAGCATCACCCAGGCCTTACAGTAGCAAACCCTAAGGTACCCAAAGGATCACTTCATTAAAATACTTGAACTATTTATAATGAAAAACCAGCAGTTACAGCTTCTTAGATTATGAAGACCGCTGGGCGTGTAGAAGTCGAACAAAAGCGTAGGACTTTGGAGTTGAGTGGTTTTTGTCTGCATGGACATTTGTTTTTTTTGACATTTCAGCACATTTCCACAGTACTTGCATCCATTTACTAAGATAGTGTTATCTTAATACGAGACTTCTGGACCAGGCTGAATGTAAGCCGCTCTTTTCTGTGCATTCATTTGTATTTATTATGAAGATAAAAAGACTTGAAAGTTACAGTATCACAGGGACAAAGTCTTTTCTGATACACCGCAGCTGACAAGCCTGGCTTATTTGAAGGTTTAAAGCTTTTAGCTCACTTCAATAGAGACTGGTGTTATTACACCATAATTAAGCAGTCTGTGTCATGTTTGCGTTCTCATTAAGGCTGTGACCCACTAAAACAAGGCCAGTCTTGTTTATTACACTGTGCCATTTGAAGAAATGTCCATCGGGTCCATGTGTCTTGAAAATGGAATTTTCTTTTGTACAAAATTAATCTTAATCATGCAGTATGTGAAAGGTTATTTTTATAGCTACACATTTTTTTGTGACTGAAATGACTGTAAATTCAATGAATAATAAAGAGACCAAGTTCGGTACAAAATGTTCCTGTCATTTTATCCTTTGTGTACTCCGTGTAGGATTATTTTTGTCTGTTTTACTCATTTTTTATTTATTTATTGGCTCATAAGAAAAAAGGAGGGAACAGATAAATCAAAAGGGACTAAAAAAACATAGTATATAGAGAAGAAAAATATAAAAATTTGTATTTGTAACCGCTGAATAGGTGATTGGTTATATCTGTGAAAGCGTTTTCACTCCTGTTGTTTCAAGAAAAAGGAAATACAAAACATATAAATGAAAAGGGGCTAAAAGACATAGTATTTAGAGAAGTAAAATATTAAATTTATATAAAATATTTGCAGGAGGAAGTAAAAAAAATCATAAGGGCTTTACATTAGGTGATACTGTATTTGTTAGTGGAGGATCCCTGTGGTGGTTTAGTTTGAACAGCAGATGAGTGGGACAAAAATAGAAATGATGAGAGGGGTAAACGTCAGGAGAATTTTTGTATTTTAAAATGCATTCTGAAACCAGTGATGAGATGAAGTTCAGCAACTCTAGCCCTGCAGGTTTTTCAGAGCCAGATCCTAAGGCAAAAAAAAGACCACAGAAAGATTTACATCTGCAAAAGTTTCCACTCCGCTGGCGTTCCTCTGCCTGTGGACACAAAAAAAGAGTTATGCCCGAAAAAAGTATTTATGCTTGTAAAGCTTAAATTACAGTATATTGGCTGAGAGCCAATCCGACGGGGGACTTAGACGTCAACAGAGGTCAAAGTCTTGAACTTTTTTAAAGTCAAGTGACACGTGAGACTCGTACAGCTGAAGGGTAAAACCTTAACAGGAGTCCTAGTGAATGTACATTAAAATGCTGCTAACAATAAATCTGTAATATATTGACCTAATGTACTAATACTATATGTATAACATAACATTCTAAAAGGTGCCATTGATTATTCTTAGTTTTGATACTTAAGTACCTTTTGCCAACTACTACTCATAGTCTTTAAGTGAAAGTAATATGTAATTTAGTATTTTCTTTTCAGTGTTTTTTCATTCATCTGCTGTGATCTGGAAAAGTTAAAGGAGCCCCATTTTGCCATTTTACTACTTTGGTCCGAAAGCTCCTTATTAGACCTGTAAAAGCAATGAAGTCCACTTTCTCATACACTCACGATGAAAAACGCCTTCATTCACCATCCAAAATTCCCATTTTGTTAGAAATATTCAGAAATAGTAAACCCCTCAGAGAGCTGTGGTCGGCTACATGGATCCAGGGGTGGTTAAAAGTAACTTCCACTCCTGTTGTGACATCATAACAGGAGCCATTTCTTAATGGCTTGTGTTCAGCTGGGTTACAGTAAGAGTACAGTACAGAAGAGTCCAGACCACATCAGAATGAGTGGGTGGTTTTATTTCACAGTTTTCATGGAGACCTTTACACACAAGCACTAAAGATTATTTTTTTTATAATGGGGTTCCTTTAAGTACATCAAAACAATTAATACACACACACACACACACACACACACACACACACACACACATACACACACACGTTTTTACCTGATCATGCTGGGGCTACATTTTATCTGGCACATGTTCTTTCTGGGGATGCCCATCTGTTTTTGCCGACAAATGAAAGATCCTGCAGGTGGCAGATGCCAAATGAGGCCCATTATACAGTCTCAGGCTGTTTATCTGAGCCAATAATGGGCCAACAGCAGCTGATAAGATAAATATGGCCAATCATGATGTTTATGCCCAGGTAACTACACCGAAGAGTGGATAGGATCCCACAGTGCCCTTCTCCTTATCTCATACAAACAAAAGACTCATAAACTTTCCATAGCAACAGGACTGCTACGGTACAGTACACACAGACGCATGTTAGTTTATTCTCACATCTCACATAGGCTGTAATATCTTTTGCATGAGGTTTGTAATATGAACAAAATGGAAATGGAACACAATTGGAGGAAAATCAAGTCAAATACAGGTAGCTACCTCAGTGGATATGTAGCATACTGGCACTTGTCATGGGGTATGTGGGAAGATTGTGGAGCTCAACTAATACAAAAATAGAAATCACAGTTTGAATTTAAAAAGAAGATATGTCCACAATTGAAGAAACAATAGCACATAAACACCAATTACTGGAATAGAAAGTGCATTAAAATAATCAGTGAGATAGCAGAGAAATTGAAATAATATGGTACAGCTAAATACTAAGTTAAATAGTTGAAATCGTATGTCTAAAAGAAATAAATGTATGGTAAATTGCTAAATGTTTGATATAGTTAGCTAAAAGTAATGTATTGTTAAAATAGTAAGCTAAAAGTAATGGATAAACAGTTAATGTAGTGTACGCTTTTGAAGTAGGGAGCTAAAAGTAATATTTTGTTGAACTAGCTTAAAGTAATGGATGAACAGTTAAAGTAGTAATAGTAATATTTTTGAAATAGGAAGAAATAGTTAACTAAAACTAGCATGTAAAGTAGTTAAAATGTAAAGTTAAAGTAGTATAAATATTGATGTTGATGTTGAAATTGTAAACTAAAAGTAATGTATATGTTGTTAAAATACTTAGCTTAAAGTAATGGATAAACAAGATAAACAAGTAGTAACAGTAATATTGTTGAAATAGGTAGAACAAGTTGAAATAGTTAGCTAAAACTAATGCATATATTGTTAAATGTTTAGCTATATAAACATACTTGTTGAAAGACTAAACTATAGTAATGTATTGTTGAAATAGTTATCTAAAAGTAAAATTGTTCAGAGGAATAGGTAGCCAAGTAATATAAAAGCATGTGAAATCATACTTAGCTAAATAGATAAATGTTTAAACTATTAAATGGAGAAATGTTTGAATTTGCTAAAAGTAACATATAGGCTACAGTACATAGTGGAAATGTTACACAGATGTAGCAACAAATTAGCGCAAAATTGACCAAACAGGTTGTAAAGTTGACATAATTTTTATGAAGAAAATACTACAAAGATATCTATGCTAATATTATGGTGTTAAATAATAATACATTGAAGTAGAAAGGATAAATGTACACTGGTGTACAGTAGGAGACAAGCAACCAACTCAGGCTAATCCTGCAGTGACCTATGGCCTGGTGCCCTCCGATAGATCACAACATCATAACTGCCAACACCGGAGCCGCTTGTGTAAAATGGCACACGTCCACACAGTAGCTGTCAATAGAGACCATGCTGCTATGCCAAGTATTTTCATGATGAATGTGTTGCAGCGATCTGGTTGCTTTCACATAGGCTTTTTTTTTTTTTTACTGAATGCCTTTATATGTGCTGTAAGTGTCTGAATTCAAGCATGTGTTTCATTATAGCAATTTTCCTCTACTTCGGTTTCTGCCAGTCCTTCTGTCATAAAAACCCCACTGACATGCTATGATGCTTTTCTGTTTCCTTTTCAACTAAATAAAAATGTGAGATCATTATAATGAGGTGTAATGGTGCTCAGACCAGATTGCTGCTGCCACCCTCTTGTGGTCTGTTTTGTAGAAGCATCCTGGATGAATTAGTCTGCACAGATCACAAAGCAGCATAAAGCTGTTACCGTTCCATCTAAAATTAGCTGAATTTACTCAACTAAGAAAAATGAGGATGTGGAGTTGAAATACCCTGATTGCTGCGGGTCCATACATGACATTTGCACCATTGTCTATTAAATCTATGATGTTATAAAGTCTGATCTTAGAGATCACAGAGAGGCTCATTAAATCCTTAATTAATTTCCTGGAAAACATTGTTTTCAATTCATGTTAATGATAGCTTGAACACCTTATTCCAATTTAATTAACATTAAATTCCAAAGTGTAATATATTTTTGATAATGCATTTTTCTTAATATAATATATTTAAATAACATACAAATAAATCAATTAAATAAATGCTGCTATACTGGATTCTGAATTATTCCCTTGTTTGTGCTATACTGTGTGTATTTAAGTTCATATATGAACAGTTTTTGACTTTCTCTTCATCAAGCTAAAAATGTGAGAGCTGCTTTGAATGTCGTTTTAAGTGAAATATAAACTACGATTTAAAAGTATCAGATTTTTAATTGGATGTAGAGAAATGTACTATTTTGTTAATGTTTTATTCTCATTTCAGAACATTATAACACAAATATATGCATATGATATTAACTGCAGAAATCTTTAATCACTGTAAGTTCCACCAAACTCATGGATATCAGTGCGGCGATCCCACGTGATTATTCAACGAGCAAGTGAGAAACCATTTAAATGTCATCGTTTATATAACTATTGTGCAACTGTCCCCAGATGGATGTCTTAGCCGTGGCTGTGTTTGTAATGTTGTCATCTTGTGCAGTTGGCTGCGCTGGGACCACAAATGATGTGAGAATTTGAATTGTTCACTGATTACAGATCTACAAGGCAGATGGAGCAAAAAGGTCATACATTATGCAGCAAAAAGTTTAGTTTTCCCAGATTTTGTTTGGAACAGAGGGAACTGTGCTTAGCCTCATTCACACCCAATTTGTAAAGAGAATAGAACATTAAATTATATAAAAAATCAGTGTCACAGTTGTTTGACACATTTTTTTCCGACAGAGTTGAAGTGTTGGAGTGTGGAAAAACAACTTATAGCTGTACAGCTTGCTGCTGTGTTTATGAAGATATGATAAGTGAATCAACAGAAAACATTTTGATTTTGATTTTTCTGAATTTTTTAAGTCAATAATACAAAATATCAGATGGGATTCAACTTTGTCTTGTGTGACATTTCACATTTTGGTGTTTTGGACTGTTATTTAGACAAAGTGAGAAATTTAAACCAATTGAGAAAATAATAGTACAGATTATTGATAATATTTACTAATATTGCATTGCAAAATTGAGTGTTGGGTGGTGAATTTATAACTTAAATTATATTCTGTTCTCATATATTCTTTTTATATTCTTTTAAAAATACATAACTTAAAGTGGACAGAAAACCCTTAGACTTTTTATAAGCCTTAAAGAAATCACAAAAATGTCACATGTAATTAATTCAGTTACCCTTTTAATTACACAGCTATCCATTGTGGAAAATAGAAAATCCTGTTAACTTCAATGTAATTTCTTTATTTCCTTAATCTAACACTAGTCAAATGATGAATTATTTAGTTTGAGAAAACCCAGTTCAGCCTTTATCTATTTTGTACATGTGCTGGATTTTCTGAATCACTCATAATTATGTTAATCTTCAACTATTATGGTTGTGCAAGCAGTTCCTGGCTTTCAAACGATGCTACAACTCATCAATCTCCAAGTAAAAACTGCTCACTATGTAATGTTCCAGGAGATGGAAGGTGTGAACAAACAACACTTCAGCAGCAGCAGCAGTATGCTCTGACCTCATTAGTATTCCTCCACTGTCAAAACGCTGCACATCAACTACTGAATGTGTCAATTACTCCGTTCACAGATGCACATAATGAGTCATTACAAACGAGTTCAGAAAAGAATGGGGCCAATAGATGAAATAAAATTCTTTACGCCTTTACTAAAAAAAAATTGCTTTAAAGGTTGAAAATAAAATTTCTGACATTAAAATAGAATGACTTAACACATTCATTATTAATTATGTATGTGATGCAAACCTCTGTATAATGTAGAACTACTTTTGGACAAAGTTTGAGTCTAAACTGGTGCAAAAGTGATCTGTAAAAAGTAAAAAAGTTGTAAAAAAGGCTGTAAAATGTTTTTTTTTGTTCCAAGTACAAAACAAAATCCTTTAAAGGGTGAATATGTAGAATTTTTATTAAAGCTATATTTAAAATAATAATAGTGTCCACAGTGCATTTAGAGGGGCACAGATTAAAAGTGTAGCTTTTCCAGAAAAAAATCCTTCATTTTAATATTTGGAAGGGGTTTGTCACAGGATCATTGTGAGTTGCCAGATACAGTCTCTATGCTCGGCACAGCAAGGCTACATGGTAAAAATGTCAGCCTGCAAATCCCACAGCAGCTTCAAAGCCCCGGTGAATAGTGTGTTATCGATCACAGATGCAGAGTGAACAGAGAGGAGCAAAAATGTACATTTCATCATGTGGAAATGGTGATTTTTCTCCTCGATCAGTAAGTTAAGCTTGAAGTTACCTGTAAGTCAAATTCCTCTTCAACAAATCAGAGTCAATCCTAAGCAGGCAACATGAAAAGAATGAACGATAACAGGCTAGTGGTAGCTGGCTGTCATAGCCTCTAATTGGTAATAGATAGCTGAACTAATGTTAAATACTGTTTTAGAATGTATTGATTAGTTGAAATTTGTAGTTACCCTGTGTGATTCATCACTTGACATGATGCAGGATGATCGCTTGACGCATTTAGCAACAAACCTGGCAACCCAACTACTGGATTGTTTTTTTTTTGTGTTGCAACTACGATTTTCAGACACTAGATGTCGGTATTCTGCTCTTTTGACATATTGATTTGAAAAAATGTACCATCAGTAAATTAGAATTTTTTCAGCTGCAAGAATATTCAATCTTGGTTTTTAATACCATACTTTTATCTTTAGGGTGTTTTTACTGTTAGTCCAGGGGTGTGAAACATGCGGTCCATGGACCAGAATTGGCCCACTAAAGGTTCCAAACCAGCCCACTGGATACCTGTAAAAAATGTGAGAAAAAATGGACCGGTTGCTATTTCTTTACAGAAATATGAAGTCAGTGAGTATCTATCGGGGTTCAAGGCATAAAATATTCACAGTTTTGATGAGTAAATGGTTTATAAAGCAGGAGATAACTTCTCCTGCTTCCTAAAAAGGTTCATATTGTTCATTGAGTAAATGACTTGAACTGAAATGCATCAGTAGACTGATTAAATATGGAATAACTGAGGCATCATATTGTTGAAAATGTACTTTTTTTCTCATGTCATCTCTTCTGTTTTTAATATTTTACATTAATTAATGGCATACATATTCATAATGTATTTCTTTACATAAAAAGGAGGGAATAATTGTTTAGGTGCTGTTATATGTACATTTATTTTTACCAGTCCAGTCCACTTGAAATCGAATTGTGCTGAATATGACCCATGAAGTAAATTGAGTTTGACACCCCTGCATTAGTCTAACAAGACTATGCATGTGCCTCAGCTGTACACAAGGTGGCACACTTGCATTAATATAAGCTTGGTGAATAACTGGGGGGGCAGGCATTGTATTCAATAACAACCTCCTCGAACAGGAGCTTCCATACAGGAGGTCTCATTCAGCTCTAACAGTGGTAAATCTAAGTAAATGGTGTGTTTTGGACCCTTCTGCACTCGTTATTAGTCATTATGTAGATTTGAGGCTCCTACATCTGCAGAATCACTCACTGGACAATAACTGCACTTTTTTTTTCATTCATATCCAATTGAGAATATGATGATGAGCTGGAATTTTACCTTTTATGGTAACTGAGGGCACCGTAAATGTCAGGCGAAAGAAAAAAAAAAGAAAAAAAGTTTTCCTCCGAGTGTTTTACAACTCAGAAGTGGCCCCGTCATCGCTGGAATATGTATCAGTAGCAGCAGTGAGTGGTCTTGAGACATTTTTGTAATAGTTTTCAACTTAGAGAAAGCTCCAGTCTGACCAGTCTGACCAACACCTCTCATACGGGGCGGGGGGCGGGGCCCGGAGAGGCAGCTGCGATCCTATTGGCTGAGAGCTCGGTCCGGACGGCAGGAGACAAACAGCAGGAAAACGGTTGGAGCTGGCTCACGATGTAACGGGACGAGGATACGTTTCTGCCCGAAGGAAGAAAAACTTTGTGCGGACATGAAGATATTTCTGGATAACCTGCTTTTTCTAAAAGAAAAGACGGACCTTTAAGGGGGAATTGAAAGCATAAGCTGCGTTACGTTAACTGTTTATACATATATGCAGGGTATTTGTTTTGTTTAGTTTAACTTAAGAGCTTTAATTAAACATGTGTAAAAGAACAATTTGACTTTCACCGAATAATTTGAAAAAAATGCGCGTCGACCGCACGGCTGTGTGTTAGAGAAGGTGCTCGGCGAAGCCCACCGATGTTCACCTCCTGTCGGCACTTCAAAGCAGGTTTTTAAAATATATATTAAAACGCACGCACAGTTCCTCGCGCTTCTAAAGAAGAACCAGGTAGAGGCAGGATGGCAGAACACGAGAGCCTGGAGTATGGAAAGGCTGACTTTGTGCTTCTGGACAACGTGTCTATGGAAGAGTTTATGGCTAACCTGAAACTCAGGTAAGTGCCGCGAGCTGCGGCCATTCACCTTTTGTAAAGAAACAAACCCGCCTATTAGCGCCCATGCTGCAGGGAGTAGACGTAGAGAAGGAAAACGATTAGCTTCTATAGCCGAATAGGTAACTTACTCAACTTATATCACGCATTCAGTCGGGGGAGAAAGTTGTAAAAACGCTCTTTTATGAAGCTCAACAGGTGCTATTCAGTTTTAGCTAATGCTATATTGTTCAGTGTTGTTTCCCGACGTGGAAACAAAAAAAAGTATGAATGAATGAACGGAAAATGTTGTCACTGCACCTGTATTCCTACATGAATGTTGACTCCTACTTGTGGAATCTCGTGTGTTTGCGCAGTTCTTTGATGCAGCACCGATCAGCGGTTTGTTGTTGGGAGGGGTTCACATTCCTTTTGATGACTTTCTTTTTTTATCAAACCGGTAATACCATATAAACTATGCTGTGCAGCGCGAGGCTCCACCCAAAGCTTTTGCAGCGTTTGCACAGATTCTCATGCAGACCGGTTTCTGTCAGCTGTGCTGTCAGTGGCTCGGTGTCAAGCATGATGTCAAGCTGTGAATGAATGAAGGGAGCTGTGTGTGTGTGTGTGTGTTACACACACATTACAATTCGGATGGCTTGGAATCGGTTTCCCCATCTCCTTATTTTACTCATACCGTCCGAGATGAAAGCGCGACACTGACATCCCTGATGTCAGTTTATGGTGTTTTTATAAGTTTTTATAAGTTACTCCGCAGCCCCTGTTGAGCATTAAAGCAGGTCATGAGTTCAGCTGTCTGCTGTAGTTAACCAAGCACAATGACAGGTGATAGAGAAACAAGATAACAGGAACAAGTTATGTTGAAAGTAACCTTTTAAATGTTTTAAAAATGCTCTGAAAATGTAACATTAAGGACCAATATATACGCAATAATGTAATTAGTTTATTATTGAATAATCTGTTGATTATGAAATTGTGAAATCTTTTGATCAGTCTCATAAATACTAAGTTGCAACTTATTTTATGATTGTCCACAACACAAAGCTATTTCCAGTTTTAGAGCTGCAACGAATGACTATTTTGATCATTGATTTATCTATCGACTGTTGAAGCGATCAATGGATTAGTTGTTTGGTTCATAAAATGGTCTAAAACAGGGGTGGGCAATCCTGGTCCTGGAGGGCCGGTGTGGGTGCAGGATTTTGTTCCAACCAAGAAGTTACACACCTGATTCTACTAATGAAGACCTTGGCAATGGTTCTAGAGGTTGATTAGTAGAATCAGGTGTGTTACTTCTGGGTTGGAACAAAATCCTGCACCCACACCGGCCCTCCAGGACCAGGATTGCCCACCCCTGGTCTAAAATGTTGATCACTGTTTCCTGGATGTAACCTACAATGTGCTATACGACCTATTCATCAAGATATGTTGCATATAGATTCAGACTTTCAAAGTTTTATCACCGATCATCAAAATTTATTATCTTACTCCCACAGCTTCCTCTCTACCTAATAATTTATACATAAGAATGTAGAAAAGTTTGTCTTCTCTCCAGCAATGCTACTTCAATCGAAATGAGACTCACATTCTTTGTTTTTGTTTGTCAAAAATAAAGATTATGACAATTTCTAACCTGCCATATTTTAAACATACGTTCTATATCTTTCTCACGAGTGGAGTCTTGGGACGCTCCAAAATTGAAAACACATTTTGGATGTGACTTTTCCTTTTTAAAATATTGGAACTTGTTCAGAACAGAACAGTGGTAGAGAAACATGAGTCTGATGTTGGGGTCCCTGTATCCATAGCAACCGTTGCTTTGAGGCTGTTTTATTAGATCTCCCACACCTGTGATTGGCCAGTTCTCCAGGCACTCAACTGTGGATGATTAGTTCGACAGTTGCTTCTTATTCCAACTTAAACAGCCAGCATTTTCTGCAGGAAATGCAATTTCATTATATATTTGCGCTTGATTTTTTTAAAAAATATATTTTGGATCCGGTTAGTATTGTCTTTTTTTAGCCCATGCAGGCAGAGTATGCCTGATACAATAATAAGAACTTTACCATGTGTCTTGTAGTTTTTCAATGTCATGCCAGCCCCCTTGCTCCGCTACACTTAGTCAGTCATGACTTTTTGAATAAATATTTGGAGGATTTGAAGGACGCAGGTTGGAAGGTCTTTTCTCGTTCATTAGTTTGCTGCTTTACCTTCTATGGCCAAGAAGAATGAGCCACACAGCTTGCTTACAAGAAAAAAACATGCCCTCCAAACCAAAGTGTTTGTGATTTCTGTCAACAGGGTGATAAATTAGACAATCGCTATTTTCATCCACTTGTTATTAGCAAGTTTAATGCACCCTGGAATTATCAAGAGCCACTTGGCCCTGTGTGTTACTGTTGATGGAAAATCCAATCCACTGTCTCATGATTCTTCATAGTGTGTATCAGCATTTCCAAATACTCATGCTATTCTTTAGCTCCAAGCATGTCTGTTGTGATCTATTGGATAATATATTACACAACAACAGAATGGAGGATTTCTGTAAAGTGTCACAAGAAATAATTTGTCAACAGATCTAAATAAACTCATGAAACAAATCCAAATAGGGCTGCAACTAATGATTATTTTGTTATTTGGCTAATCTTTCGATTATTGAAACAATTATTCTATAAGTTGTTTGGTTCTTAAAATTTCATAAAGTGTTGATAACTGTGTCCCAAAGATGAAACCTAAAATATCTTTTTCTTTTGTCTAGACCAACAATTCACAACCCAAAGATCCACAACACAAATATCTCCTGGACTCCAATCAATCAATTCCATTAGCAAACACAATGGTGATTATTGTAAGAGTTGGCAACAAATTGATTATCATTAATCACTGCAACTCTATTCAATGCCCAGCCTTGTATAACTGGTACGAAGTTTGAATCTACGTAGCTGCATGAATGTGAAGCTGAAATTGCCAAGTCTACGTGTTTCATACAGAACATGGCAGCTCTGGTTAACAGTGTTTTACTAGCCATACCTCTCAAATTAGATAAGCTGCAGTGGTGTGCACAGTAGCGCTGGCAGCCAGGCGGGAGGACGTGAGAGCAACCGGTCGACACTCTCGGCTCTCACTTTCCCAACTCTCCCCCATTTTCTGTTGGTTTGTTTTCCCTTTCCAGCTTAGACAGCTTGGGTCCGGAGATGGCGTGTGCAGATTGTTATTTGTAGAGGGTGTGTCCAGCCAGAAGAGCTTCCTTTTTGCTCCTTTTTCCATAGTCGGAGGGTGCGCACGCACGCACACACACACGCACGCATGCACGTATGTGTGAGTGTGTGTGCCTGAGTAGGAGTGGATCCAGAGGGCACGAGGCATCTAATGGTCTCCATTTGTCCTGGTGTAATCGTCCAATACAAGCAGGGCTTGAGCGCGTCTGGGTGTATTTTACGCTACGTGTGGGAACTTTGCCTCGGAGTTAAATGCCTGGCACGAGAAGAAAAAGGCCTGCCGCATACCAAAGCTCAACAGTAGTCCCACTTAACAACATTCATTAATTAAACATTTTAGCAAATACTTAGAAAACATCCATCATGGAGCATTGAGAACCATGTGTTTTTTTCTGATATGAAACTTCTGAAAATCCCCAAATATTTGCATTTGAAGTGTTCAACCCTCTTTTATGACATTCACAGTGCCTGAGATGAACAACTACATTAGTCTGCTGAACAGGGGATTTCTACTTATGTCATTAAATGCTCACTAGTGAGTAATCAAGTCCCCTAGTGACAGCTTTGTAAGGCGTGATTTGGAAAAGATTGCTTGCCCCCCCCCCCGCATGAGCGTGGTCAGACATGATTGTTCAAGATGACATTTCATTTTGTTTGACTCAAGGCTGAACTGTGCGGCCTGTTCCAGAGAGCCTCCCAGTTCCCTAAATAGAGCCCAGCAGATGCCCAGACTCTTTGTAGAGATGTCTGGCAGGATAAAAAAGTTCAAGCCAAAATTCCAGTAAGGGTCTTGGGAGTTTTATTTTTTTGCCTGAATCAGCCAGTCAGCAGATAAGCACAGATTGCGTTCCTAGATAATGTTTACGTACGGGTGCCAACCGATACGGACTTAAATATGACTCCCAACAGACGAAAACACAGCGGGTTGGAGACTGACGGGTATTACAGTATCAGAAGACATTTTCAACTGCGATTCCTCTCTCATATACTTAGTAGATATTCAGGAAAGGAGGTAGGAGTTTCCCTACAAATGATAGTGATTCAGCGCTTTGCTCAAGGCTTCTTCACGGAAGTTGGATGCCACGAGGGCTCGAATGTACCATCTACCTGAACCTGTCTAAATAAAGATGAAATATAGTCACAGTAATGATCACAGGAAGCTATTTTAGACCATCTTTTAAGACTACAGTATGTTTAAACTGTACATAATGCACCCTCCTGGCACTTTTCTAAAATTGCTGCTGCTCTGAAATGTCTTTATAAGGCAGCGTTGTTGTGTCTGTTCCTTGGAGTCCTGGAAGAAAAAAAACATTCCTCCAAACTTGTGTTTTCCAAATAATTATGGAGGGATTGTTTAAAAAAAGCAACTTTGTCCAGATGAGCGTAAAAAAAATGCCAGAAAAGGTTGACTCGTGTACAGTTTTATTAATTTTTGTCCAAACAAGAGGAATAAAAATATCGGTCCAAGGAGAACTTGATAGCGCCCGAGCTTACTGTGACAAAACCGGTTTAAGAATTGTTTGTTTTAGTCCTGATTAAGAACACAGTGGGTGGAGAAATCGTTGCCCAAATAAGTTAGCACTGTACATAACAGCGTATGATTTGGCCAGATGTGGTAAATAGCACTATCTGGTACAAATATGTTCAACCAGACGCTGAGGATTCTTGTAAACACTTTTTGGCTCATGCCTTTTTTTTTCTTCCAGTTAACTAGAGATGCTAATTTCAGACTTAATATTCTGTCTAAATTCGTGATAATATCCTTCAGGAATTTCAGAGAGGCTCCTGTTTGTTTGACTTAATGGAGCGCTCCGAGTGGTTTGACCTTTAAACCCATCTATGGGGTGCGAGACGGGACTTTGAACAGGAAGGCTCCAATAATGCGGAGCAGGACAGCGGAGCAGGAAAGCTGGCATTTCCCCTGCCTGTGCTCCTCAGATTTCATTATTTCCTGCAGCTCTTCTTCCCCGGCTTAGTTGGAAATCGTTTGTGCAGACGGGCCAGTACAATATATTTGGGATTCAAAATTGTTTTTTTTTTGTTTGTTTTTTATTTGCTTGCAAGGACACACGCTCTTAAAGTTACATAACTCACAAATGAAATTCTCAGTCCGTTCATGATGTTCCCAGGTAGCAAAAATGACTCAATAATGTCAATTATTGTCATCTGCTGTCAGAAGAACAATGGTTCCCTTGTTGCAGGTTATCTAAATGCAGGAAGAGTAGAAGAGGTGTGGTGCAGAAAAGACAATAAGATTCTTTCACTCTTAAACAAAAGGAATCGAAATAACCACGTGGCTCAGGTGGAATAAATCGAGGAACCAAAGGCGACACTTTGTGCTCTTCCTCTGTCTTTTCAGTGAAAGCAAATGCCGAAAATGTGTTTTTACATCATATCTTTTTTGTTTTCAGGAAAGATTTGAGTGGAGATAAAAGTATTGATATTTGGCGCAGGAACCTTCTCAGCCCAGGTTCTTTTCCTTAGCTTGAGATCATGCAATCTTTTTCATGCCTTTTGTTCGCTCCTCAGCAATAAAAAAACAAAAAAAAAACAAAGTCCATGTGTGGAACACGCAGTCCTGGCCAGCAATGTACCCTGTAGCACAGATCAAAACGGGCGATAGTGCGCTGCAGATGCCTCTAAGAATATTTAATCCCCAACCCGCTTATTAAAGTTTTTCTCTCTTAGCGGTGGTCAGTGACTGGAAGAGAAATATTTATAGATGAACTCTGAGATAGACTCTCCAGCTCGTTCTCGTTTTGCCCGGTAGCTTTTTTCCCCCTTGCCAAGACCAACTGTGACAAGAGTGTGATGTCAATTACAAACGCAAGACAGATGATCGGCCCCGTCGCGCTGGTAAAAATAAGCGTCTTTTATGGCTGAGTGATAATAGAATTCATTAAAAAAGTCCTTATGTAAGTGTTTCCTCAGCGTCTCTGTCCGTCTGCCTTGCCAGCAGACGTCTAATCGCGAGGAGAAACGCGTCTGCCCTCGAACAGACTGGGAAATGCCTCGTAGGCCCGCTCCCCTGCAACCCAGCAGTGAAAAGTCCAGTCTTTGCCACAAAAATTTCCATACAACCGTCTGTAATCTGAAACACATTACCATCCTTACATAAACAGGGGCTGTGCTTGTGTAGCTTTATTCCCCTCTAAAATAAGTGCACCAGCTCTCAGAGACGTCTCATTTGTGGACTGCCTAAGTTGGCAGGCAGTTTAGCATAAGCTAACGGTGCTTCCAAGACCAGTTTCTACTCTATTTCAATTCCTCTGTGTCATATGTTCTTACCATTTTATATGGGGTCTGCATTTCCATATTTCCCGGTACGCCTATTACCCTGCATCATATTGCACGTCTTGTGTCGGAAAATTCATCTCACTAATATTTTAAGTTGCAGATAATGAAGATTGTAATGAGTGTTGAGAAAACCTTTAGACACAAGGTTGTAAGCAAAAAAAAAAACATTTCCAAGTCCTTCCTGTCATATGACATGTCATATGATCAAGTCTCTAGAATGGAGACTTCAATGTCTCTAGAAAAATGGGATAGATGAGATTAGTTTAGTTTTGTTTATGGGCATATTTGTGCAAGCAGCAGTCATTAAAACGCTATTTTCTTCAAAGCGGAGTATAAATGGAAAAAACTAGCGACTAATCGGATATAATTACATGCATGACAACTTTGGGGGAAAAAAAATGGACTTCAATGGGTTCAGTATCGAAAAACTGTTAAGTATTGAAAAAGATATCTTAGAATCTGTGAATGTAAGCTCGCTGGCTAAGGTTCGTTGTTAATTCTTGACCTTTGGAAACAGCAGTTGGGAAAGCCTCTAGAAGCTGGTCTGGGGCTTTTGATCCTTTGTCATAATCTTCATCCGCAGATGGGAGTTTGCCCCAGTTGTCATGGATTTACAAATGTTTAAATTTCCATGTTGTCATAAGGGATCACCAACAGCTACTAAATGGGCCTATGTGGTAAACATGTATATTATTTAGACAGCAGTTCTTATATGTATAGCTATTAATCAGCTATTTATAAAATAACCTAATGTTTAAAATATATTTTTGTATGTTAATGTTGTATTTTTGTGTTATTTTTGTTATTATACTTCTTTTTAATCTATCTTTATCTCTGTAAAATGTTCTCTTGTATATTTCTTGTAAAGTTTTCTTTGAGTACCATGAATTGTTTGGTCTATAAAACACCTGGAAACAGTAAAAATCACCTTTGAATGACATTTTCTGGAGCTCATGGTAACATTGTTAAAAGTGTTATGTCCAAGCAATAATATGAAATCCACAAAAAGTGGATTTAAATATTATTTATACGTAATATTTTTCTACTACTGTGTTTTTTTTTTTACAAAATAGACAATTCTTACACCCCATGTGTAAAGGCTATAGTTCTCATCGCAGGTGGCTCTGGTTCAAATCGTCATCAGACAGCCCTTTCCTGCTTGTCTTTTCCCCTCTCTGCCTCCCACCTTCCTGTCTGTCTCTACTGTACTATCAAATGGAGGCAAATAGCCCCCCCAAATAAAAAAATATATATATATATACTCAGGTATTGGCACTAAAGTTGAAAAGTAGCCAGCTAGTTTACCAATGTAGAGGAAAATGCTCTTGATGGCCATTGATACAGTCTCACTGGAGGATTTAATGTTGCTAAGTGTCCCGATAAAGCTGCCTGGCTCATGATTTAACAAGCAACCGCCTCCTCTGTCTGCAACTTTACACTCAGACACAACTTCCCAGAAGTCTCGTTCTCTAAACAACACACACACACACACACACACACACAGACAGACACAGACATGACATGATGCATTCATGAAGCGATCTTATCTCCTTCTGAGCTGAAGCTTTTCATGAATCGGCTCAGATTCGTGTCGTGTTTGGGGGAAATAACGGTGCGTGTGAATCGGACAGCTGCTGTTGTGCCTGTGTGTGTGTGCACGTTGCTTGTTCTCTCTCTGTGTATATTTGTGTGTCCTAGGAGAGGCTGTGATGTCATTCAGCTTCCTCCAGTTTTGCATTGTTCTCCTGTCCACCTGTTGAAGCTGTGCACTGAGCCGCTGCGGGTGGTGGAACAGCTTACTCACTTTCACAGCCAGAGCCTCACATCACTTAACAGACTCTAGGTGACACAGTACACACGTGTACACACTGCGCTGGATTATTTACTGTCACTATTTATTGCACGCTTTATTTCTTTGTTAAAGGCGATGTATCATGCACATATACTGGGCTACAGTTTTTAATTCTTGGTCTCTACTGGACTGTCTTTTTAAGATTCACAGTTATCCTAACCCTAAATCCTGAGATCTCATTCTTGAGTGTTATTGTACTCATACCTGTTGAAATAATTTTAAATACAATTTAATTTGACTGAGAGGCAATTTCATTACTTTTACTTTTATGCTTTAAGTAGTTTTGAAACCAGTACTTTTACACTTTTACTTGAGTACAAAAACTTGAGGTGATACTTCAAATTCTACAGACGTATTTTAAACCCAAGTATCTATGCTTCTACCTAAGTAGTTCAGTGTATGTTGAAGCCCTGTATTTTGACTTTTAGGATGTATTTCTACATATGTTCTACATAAGTTTTGAACCTTTGACCTTGTTTGACATAGACATCCAAAATTATAACAACATATAAATGACAGAAAACCACACTAAAGCATGTCTTCCTATTTTGTCAGTCACTTTGATCAGTTTATTTGCTCCTCTCTGCCCTCTTTTTAGCCCTGATAGAAACCACAGTTCTGTCCTGAAATAACATATTGAGTAATGTCTGGTTCTTTAGGAAATGTTCCTTTCTCTTTTTCTTCCTCTCTTCTTTTTTTTTTTTCTCTTTGCTTTAATCTATCCAGTCACCTTCTTTCCTAGCCAAGCCCACTGTGATTTATACATCAGCCGCTGCCGGCCAGTGTGTTAAAGTATAAACAGGTTCTGCATCAGGCTAACAGCCAGGCCTAGAAACCACCACCACCACCACCACCACCACCCCTCCCTTCAATTCTCCTGCTTTTACCAGAAGGCTTCTTTCATTGAATTTTGGAAATTCAATCACAGTGAAATCCTTTTCTCACTCTGGAAACGCATGTTATAGTAACAGCTCAGCGGTGGCGTTCATTTGTGTGTAAACGGGCGTGGTGGACGGCCGCGATCCCAGTTAGCAAAGAAAAGAGAGTCGGTCACCTGATCTGTAGTGAGTCTGTTTACACATGGCTCCCATTTCCCCAAAGTATCCAGACCTGCCGACCTCATGGGAACATCCTGGAGCGTGAATGGGAGCCACACATGCTGCTACGTTCCATAGATCAGCGTTGTTCAAAACATGTCTTTGCTTAACATCTCAAGATGATTTTGTTGGGAAAAAAGTCAAAGATGTTTGTTTAAATAAATAACAATCAGTGATATAATCACATCTATAGCCCTGTCTGCTTCAAGGTAAAAATTATTAAAATTTAAAAAAAGTTTAAAAGTTTGCTATATTGCTCTAAAAAAACAGTATAGGTGTTTGGCTTGATGCAGTAATTAAGAAAGTAATTATCTTTTCCACAGGTGTCAAAAGTATTTACCTTCATTACTCGGGTACAAGTATAGATACTAGGGTTTAAAAATACTTAGAAGATGAATTATCAACACAAGCTTTTTGCACAAGTAAGAGTGTAAAAGTACTGGATTCAAAACTACTTGAAGTATAACAGTAATGTAAGGGGGGAAACTGTCATTAAGGGAAAAAAGCTCTTTTAGCCATATATATGCACATTGAAGATAAACTCAGCTTAGTACAATACAAAGTAGAGCTGCAACAATAAGTGCTGCTCAAATCTGATTATTTCTATAATAGTAAAGTCATGATCTTTGGGTTGTGGACTGTTGGTCTGGACAAAAAACCTCACTGTAGTTATTTGACAAATCTGTTTTATCCCCTTAAGATCATAAGTTAAAGATTTATTCAAGAAGGTTTGTGTATAAACATTATTTTAGATTTTTTTGGGGGTTTAATACATTGGGTAACATCTTTGCAGTAGTGGAAGTCCGAATGTACACAAGTCCAGCTGCGCCGGTAGCACCAAAACTACCTCTTCTGACTTGAGGAGAAAAAAAAATCGATTAATGTGTGGCCTGAGGGAGGGTGGATGTGTTATGTGTTGATGGGCTGTGTCTCCTACAGACAGTCTGGGAGCTGCTGTTTAGCACTAAGCAGGCTTTACAAAGTAGCGGAAAATCCCCTAATGCAGTACCCAGATGTCTGACGGCTGCAGACTGTGACGGAGGCTTGTGTCGCACTGTACATGAAAAAAAACGAGTAGTGCAGAGGGGCAGGGGGTGGAGTAGAGTAACACTTTTCACTCATTTTTCAGTGGGTGGCTGAAAACCACCCTGGTATGTCTGAGACAATGTGACCTCAACTTTGCACTAAAGGTTTACAAGCAACTAAGGAGCAATAGTTTTAATAGCGAGTTGATGACATAACCACTTACCAAATTTACTCATAATCATCACCAAAACTTGCACTGAAGTTCTGTCAACTTTTCTCTAGTCTGTGCTGTTTTTTCTCGTGCGACGCTGGATGGTTTCACCTCTTCAGACCGCTGAAAATACTAAAAGAATCTGACAAAATAATCTTTTCAATGGTCGCGAATGGACATCGCTTCATTTCAAGAGGGCGTTAGGGTCATAGTTTGGAGCAACAGTTTTTGGGATGTTTCCCGTTTCAACTCGACAATCGTGGCAGTCAAAGGCAGGTAGAAAAAGAAACGGTTTCCCTGGTTTAGTGTGGAATAACTTGACCCCAGTCCAACGTCTTTGGGATGAACTGGAACGCCGGTCGCTTGCCAGACCTTCTTGCCCCAAATTTAGAGTTGGATCTCATTATGCTGTTGTGGCTGAATAGGAGCAAATCCCAGCAGACAGGTTAAAAAAAAATCTGGTGTCGCAGCAGGATTCATGACTTGGAAAGGACATTTTACTGATTAACTGAGTCATGGTATGGAAAGGTTGGATGCAAAAGTATAATTATAGGTATATAAAGATAAGTATAATAATCTTTAAACCTTGTAAAACGGTTTAAACCTGATTCATTGCTGCTATTAATAACTAGGAAACCGATTAACAGCTCTAATACGTTGAATAGAAGCAGTAATGTGAGTCTGATCTAAAGAATCTGTCAATATGTTATAATAAGTGGTGTTTATCCTAATCACTTACAGTATCATTGCATCCATCTGCCAAACTACTTAATCCAATAGCATCTGTGCCTGATTTTAGCTCCCTCATCCTTGGTGAGTTAATTTGCCGTGTATGAGCTTGAACTATTGACCCCTTTTAAACTGCAGAGGGTGGAATATAATTCAGTGGCTCCAGAAGGAAGAGTCAACTTTTGAGTCAAATAAGAGTCAAATTGTGGTATATGATGAGTTGGAATCAAGTCTTCTTTTTTTATGTTTTCATCTGTTTGAATGGAATCTTGTGGAAAAACTGTTTGTCATACAGATGAGATGTAACACAAATAACCTATTATTCTCTAAGAACTGCAACTAAAGATTATTTTTGTTGTAAAGTTGTAAAGATAGTAAACTGAATATCTCTTGGTTTTGAACAGTTCAGACAAAACAGGGTACCTGAATATTTCATACTAGGCTGGGAAGAATATTTATTTTGCCATTTTATAGATGAAATGATTATTCCAGTATCTATTTGTTGCTGACTATTACATTAATCGCCAAATATTTTGATAATCAACTAATCGATTCTCTGGTCTCCAGCTTCTGATTCTATTCTGGTTTCTTTAGTCTTCTATAATAGTAAGGTGATGACCCTTTGGTTGTTGACTGTTGGTCTGGATTTTACTTCATATCTTTAGCTGTGGTAAACAGCGATTGTCATTTTACACCATTTTATGAACCAAGCACCTAATCGATCAAAGGTTTCAATAATCAATAGATTAATCTACTATCTGAATAGTCAGTAGTTGCAGCCCTAATCAAAAAATTGTCAAATTAAACATTGATGAAATGAAGAATTCTATTCATTATCAATAAAGCGGCGGATTATTTTCTTTACTAACTGTGCAGTCCATAAAATGTCAAACCAGTGAACAAAAATCCAATTTTTCCCTGCAGCCAAAGGTGACGTCTTCTTAAAATGACTTTCTTTTATCTTCTAAATCTCAGATGAGATGAACAAGAGGAGTATCTGCATGCCTCTGTAAGGAAAACAGTTTGTACAGACAAGACGTCCCTTACCAAAGCATCCACAGGGATAAGCTCTAAAGCATACTGCTATTACTCTAAACACTAACTCCGAGATAAAAGTGGAACAGACGCAGATTATCTCCCTTCCCTTCATAATTCCTAGAATGACCCTGAAGCTCAAACACATAATGATGACAACACATGTGGGCTCAGCTCACGCCAATATGGGCCGGATTGTAGAAAGTCAAACTCTGAACCAATATAGCACACCTAAGACACTTTCTTAGAAAAGGAAAAAGAAAAAAAAAAACTAATAATCTGATCCCTTCATTCACGACTTTTATAACGTAAAATACACAAAAGATTTATATAGTCTTCAAATTCAGCTTTTTACAGCATATCTGTGCCTGTTTGAAAGCTTTACTAGCAGACACTAACTGCTTTTACAATGCAACATAACAGTCAGCGCTTCTCATTTATGGGATTGCTCAGCATTTACCTTCGTAGCTTGCACGGCCTCAAAATTGCATCTTTCTGAAAGAGACGCATACAGTTGTAATTATACAAGTGTCTCCAGCCTCAAGGTGAGATGTTGAGTGGCGTTCTCATTAATTCACAGTCACATTCAGCCCTTTATCTCTCTAATTCGTTCCAATTTATTGTCTTTTCCGGGAGAGACGGGCAGGATTGTGGTTGAGGAGAATGTCATAAATCACATGCGCCCCTCCCAAAGTTAACCATAAAAAAGACCCACCCAAACAAGATTGGAGACAGTGGTTGTGCTTGGCTTTGCTCTATAATTCGCATCTGAGGGTAGTGAGTCATGTCTGTGCATCGGTGAGTCTGGTATTAGGGTTCCCCTGCTATTTTTGGGGGCAGACAAAGTTCCAAGTTGTATAATAAACATCGGCCACAATTTCTCTTCTGTGTTTGCACGCAAGACAACTCATTAAAACGAAGTTCATGGTTTAACATCATTGCTTAGTTGTTTATATATGTGGTTTTGTGTGTTTGTCAGAATGATCAAAGGTCGTAGGTGGATAAATACTCAGCATAAGTCATCAGTGGTCTTCCAATTCACAATATGATGCTGCTGCTGCAAATACAATGTGATCAGTCTTCTTCCTCTGTCTGTCTGTCTCGCTCCTATTTCCTGGCAGCAGCTGGTAATTTTTGGAAAGAGATCACACGCCTACGGGTTAGACCAGTTTAGACCCATTTCCCTTCACAGCTGGACACACAAACTGAGTTTTGGAAGAACCAGAGAGCTGCAAAAAAAGCTAAAGATGGAGGGAATTGTGTACTATAGCTGAGGAGGATTTGCATACTGTCAGAGGTGTCAAAAGTATTCATTATTTGAGTAAAAGTATAGATAAAGGTTTAAAAATACTTCTGTAGACATGTCAAATCAGGCTCTTGGATCAAATAAAAGTGCAAAAGTGCAAAAATCAGTTGCCTGGCAGTTAAAATATATGAGCTGTAATCACTTTTTGGCAGAGATATTGCAATTCATGTTGTATTGTCTCTTTAAAAATATTTGAATTTGCCAATAGCGAGTAAATGAGCTAAACATCTATTAAATTAAAACACTCAAGAATAAGAACAAGTCATTTTTTTAAGGCAAAAACAACCCTTAACTCCCAATATATGAGCGGTCATCACTTTTTGGCAGGAGAAAAAAATGCATTTTATTTGTTATATTGTCCTTTTAAAGGTACTTAAATAATGAACTTTCTGGTAGAAAAAATGTAAGTAGACGTCAACTGAAAAATAATTACTCTGGCAAAGTATGGATACCCAAAATTTCTGCTTAAAGGTCACAAACTTTTTGTACTCAGCTATTTGACACCTCTATTGTACTGGCATCAGATTGTTTGAGTCACAACTCTGTGCTTAGAAATGGGTCACTGACCAAATCACTCTACCATGAAAGATGTTGAAATCCGAATTAAAAAAAGAAAAAGGGACATGAATGTTAGAAATCACATTCTGACTCACTTTCCATGCTCCTATAAATGGCATTTCTGGCCGACTATGGTTCTCTAATCTATTTCCTGTGTGTCATTTAAATCCAACTTAATGAGAGTGGAACAGATGGATCAGATAACCCTGTATCTCAGCTGACACGTTACAACTGATTTAATGTAGCTCTCTTCTCTTCTCTCCCTCTCCCCTGATTGATTGTGGTTTCTCAATGTTTTGCTATTGGGTGGGGAAATGAAAACCACAATGCAATACATATTGCAATACATGAATATGAATGAAGTCATGATATTGCCTGAATCCCACATTAGACTTTCATCTGTTGTGTCACGGACTAAATATGGATCTACAGAAGCGATCTTGTCTATTTAGCAGGTTGTTTAAGTATCAGTCATCAGTGTTAGTGGATTTTTATGGAAACTACCTATTGCAACTTTCCATTGCAACAAAAGCTGTTAAGAATTTGCCTCGTTGAGCACATAGGGAGGCAGACCTCTGAGTCACTGTTCACATATCTTTCAGCAATAGTGAATAGGGCTCCAACTAATGGTTAATCTGTTGATTTATTCTCCTCAATTATTCAATTTGTTGTTTGGTCAATAAATTGCTGTTTCCCAGAGCTGGACATGCAAATTCAAATGTCTGGTTTTGACCAAGAAACAATCCACAACCCAAAGATGTTCTGCTTTCTATCACAGAAGACTAAAGAAACCAGAAAATATGAGAAAATCAGAGTTGAGAAGTTAAAATCTTGGACATTTTTTTTATCATTTATTTAACTGACTCCAAATGATATCTATTATTAAAATGGTTGGCAATCATTGAATCGCCTTAATAGTTGCAAAACCTAGTGTAAGTAAAGAGCTGCAACTAACCACTGTTTGGTAGTCAATCTTTTGGTTATTGAAAAGATTGATCATTTAGCTGTTTGATTCATAAAATGGTGTAAAATTTCGTTCACTGTTTCTCAAAGCTGAAGATGCAACATAAAATGTATTTTTTTGTCCTGACCTACAGTCCACAACCAAAAGATCATCAGTTTACTATTATAGAAGACTAAAGAAACCGAAAAAATAACCAGATTTGAGAAGCTGAAACCAGAGAATTTGGAAATTTCCTTCTATAAAAATGACTCAAATCAAATATTAAAATAGTTGGTGATTACTGTAATAGTTGGCAACTAATCAATTAATCCACTAATCACTGCACCTCTATCTAAATGGGAACAAAGATCACTTCTAGTTATCAGGCTTGATGTTTGTCACACAGATGCATGTAGTTGGTGTAGCTTAGTTTACCTAAAACACCTTATTTGGATTCAGCTCAATGACACACACTTAAAGTCCCTGTACATGTTGTGATGGCAGATCCTAGATATCATCTCAGATATGCCCCCTTCCATCATGTAAACCATTGTTGACAACACCCCCAGAAGCTATTGTAGACGTGCGTTAAGCAGGCAGCTCGCTGTGTCGGCTCATGTTGGGGGAGATGGTGGGCCCGTCTCAGACAAAGACCTCCGATTGACGTCTGAACAATGGAGCAGGCACAGCAGCCTCCAGCAGAGAGGGGAGGGAGGGCACAATGCATCTTTTTCTGTAGCACCAGGGGAGGACGAGCCAGCATGTTAGCTTAGCAATGAAATGATGGCAAACCCTTAAGTTCTGTGCTATTAAATGGTTTTACATTTTTTGCTGGGTCACTGTTAAATTGTTTTGATACATTTGCTCTATTTTGTTATTCACACAGATACAAATCATGCATGTCGTTTTGAATAAATGCAAGACTGTATTTTTCTAGGACTTGATCGATTAGTCATCTAGTCCATGAAACTTCAAAAACATGTGTGTCCATTTAAAAATTAGTTTGCACCATTAATACTAAAATTACAGGAAATGTCTAAATGTGAAACATCTGTCTAACAAGAAGCAACCAACTCTGTAGACAGGAAGTTATCATAGCATCACACGGTTCAACATAACTTCCAAAAATAAATTTTAAAGGCCAAAAGATCAAATAAGCTTAACCGTTAATCCTGTGAATATGTCTGATTTTCTTTTATTTATATCGGCATAGCTGGAGAAATACTGTTAATTAATAGTTTCCAACTATTAATTAACTATAAAATAAATGTAATTTATCCATCATTTATCTTCTATCCCCGCTTACTCCTCATTAGGGTCGCAGGGGTCTGCTGGAGCCTATCCCAGCACGTTACGGCGAGAGGCAGGGATACACCCCAGATGGTCGCCAGCCAATCGTGGGGCACACACACCATTCACTCACACCTGCGGGCAATTTAGAGTCTCCAATTAACCTCAGCATGTTTTTGGACTGTGGGAGGAAGCCAGAGTACCCGGTGAAAACCCACACAGACACGGGGAGAACATGCAAACTCCACACAGAAAGGTCCCAGACCCATGACCAGGTCTTGAACCTGCGACCTTCTTGCTGTGAGGCAACAGTGCAAACCCTCTGCCACCATGTCGCCCTATTAACTGATATGTTGCAAGAAATTTCAGCTACAATATATCATGATGTCACCATCATTACACACCTTGTGTGCAATTACTGCAACATTAGCTCTAATTCTATGTCATTACATTATTAGTGCATTGAAATCTGTGCAACACAATGCTTCATTTGTACTTATGCCAGCAATGCACAGTATACATAACAAAAGGAAGAGATTTCAATATTTGGCAAGTGTTTAAATCCACATTGGTGCTTGATTGAGTTCAACTGCTTCAAACCCACAATCACAGATACTTCACATAGACGTATTAGGTCTGTTTTGGAATAATATGCCATTGGTCTTGTTTGCAAGGCAGCAGCAGAGGTTTGGCAGCTGTGAAGAAAGAGGCCATTCTTCTGTGGAGAGAAACTGGGATCGTAGTCCTCTTTGGAGAGGAAGGAAGTCAGACAGGCGGCCTCGAGCAGAGAGAGAGAGAGCAAGCAAGAGAGTCAGAGCTAAAGATTGTGAGAAAGAAGGGCACCAAAAAAGGTAGAGGCGAAAGTGTAAGAAACAGAAAGTATGTGGACACCTGAACGTTACATCTATGTGATTGCTAAAGACTTCTTTCCAAAACCATGAGTATTTTTCTGCCCCTATACCAGCCTTCACTCTTCTGGGAAGACTTTCCACAAGAATTTTGGCAGAAGATTTCTCATTCAGACTCAAAGTCATTAGTGAGGTCAAACACTGATGCTGGGCGATCAGTTTGGTACGCAAGTCCTTGCTAAGAACTTAGAACTAGGAGCTACTTTCAAACTAGTGATTTATAAATTAGTTTGCACCATTAATACTATATAAAATCTGCACAGGTAAACATGAAACATCTGTTTAGTAAGAAGCAACCAATTATCAATCACTCAATACATTTTTATTTAAAAGCACATTTAAAATAGCAGCCGGGCACAGGGCAAGACTTACCTGCCAGGGCTACCCAAACAATGGCCTGCAGCAGAAGGTGGCTGTGAAGAATACAGGACGACTTTACAAAATCTGCATTTACTGGCTGGGGCCCTGGATTGAACCTTGAGGGATGCCCCATAACTGTTAATGCTTTGTTTATGCATGTCTGACATTTAAAATTCAATTTCTATCTGCATAGCTAGAGAAATATTGCTTATATAGAGCGGCAATGACCGATTAGTTGCCAACTATTAATTAACTCGAAAAAAGCTATTAATCTATTAATCATTTTGAGTCAGAAGAAAACTATTCCCATGACATTTCCACAATTTGCAGACATTTTATGGACCAAACAACTGATTATTCCATAACATTTTGGTCAGTTGCATTCCTAAAACTAGTAGTTTGAAGTCATCTTTGGCTCTGGGAAATTGTGATAGATATTTGTCAGTAATATAACTGATTAATCAATGAGGAAAATAATCATTAGTTGCAGTCCTAAGCTTCAGAATTCAGAAGTATAGTATAGTATATATATAGTATGTAATGAGCGAGAATTATCAGATTATGCTGAGCTAACTCGTTATTTACTGTAATGTTACTATAACAAAGTTATGTAATTTAAGGTCCAGCGTGCATCTAAACCGCCTAGGTATTAGCATGCTAATGTTAGCTTGGTCAGACGGTAAGAACTAGTTTAAGAAACTGCGTAATGCCTGAATCTCTAAGTAAACACTTCTTTATTACTGGGCTAAGTTTGCAATCAAGAAAAGCTGTTACAGCTCTGTGCACAGGGACATAAACAGGAAAGGGCCATCCCATAACAATGTTTCTACAAAGCTGGAAACACACTATTGTTTCAAATATCATTGTATGTGGAAGAATAAACAGACAAGAGGTGAGATTCGTGAAAGCCACCAGAGCTGAGGTGGAAAAACAGAAACAGGATCTAATCCTCAACACGTTATTGGTGTCTAAAAGGGTTCCTCTCTGTTGACAGTGATAAGAAAAACCTTAACAGCCTTGTGGGAGGTTATAAAATGCTGAGTTGTGCCTTTGGACAGATGGAAAACATGGGATGAGAGTCATAATATTTATAGCTTATTCACATTTTTGCAATGTCAATATCTGATAAAAGTATTTAACATGGCTGATAAGTAGTTATGATCTTGTTATAAAGTAGGTTATATAAGTGTAGTGTTATGATGGATATTTTATAAAGACTAAAGACCTTTGAATGATTCATATTGTTGATACAGGTTAATGTTCACCTTTTCCTCTTTGAATTTCCTGCATATTTAATGTCCTTGAATGACCCTGACAGTAGGTCTGCATCCAGACACACATGCACTTAGACATTAGTGATAATATCTAATTCATTCTGCAGAAAAGCCCATCAGTGCATCAAAGTTTTACTCTTTACAACACTGTCATGAAAATGTTCTATTGGATTAGTGACTACGTTCTCCTTTTATTAGCTTGTACAGCTCACGAAGCTCAGAAATGGAACAGATATCTTCAAAAGTGTGCAGCCGAATTGCAGGCAGAACCTTGAATGACCTTCCTCGCGTGCACAAGGTCACGGCTTTGAAGAAGGTCGGTTCCATCTGGCCGCAGATACAATCTGCTTCAGAACTCATTTGGCTCTACCACAAACTGCCCCTCGGCAATGAACCTGATAACCTTGAACATGATGATGAAATCTCTTTGGATTTTGGACTGTTGATCAGATAAAATAAGACATTTGAAGATATCCTCATGGACTCCAAGAAACAACTGAGCATTTGTCCCTGTTTTAATATCTGACACATTAATCAGTCTTTTTTTATTTTATAATGAAATGGCAAAACAACATACAAGTTGATATAGGGTACAAACACATTATACACAGTGGGCAAATATACAAACTAACAAGACAATATATTAACATGTGAGAAGAGGAAGTATACATTAAATGACTATGAAGACTATGAACAGATTACATTAAACTCTACTGAGTAAAGATGCTTTGTACCAGATTATAGCTTTAAACTACTTTTCATCTGCAACCTGTGGCAGATAAGAGCAGAAAAAATGGGTACATTGAGATTAAAAACAGGTACATAAAAATGACAAAGGTACATAAAGTGCATCAATTTAGAAAGTGCTTGTGCTCTCAAAGTGCATCTGCTTTCAATAAACCCACCACAAAAATCAGTAAAGAGGAAAAAAATAGAAGCAAGTCAATAAAAAATGTTGTTTGAATCCCTCATTTTGAAGTGGTGACTACATATTTTTTAAATATTCAAAATGTATATTTGCCTCATATTCATAATGTTTGCCAGACATTTGAATTTGACTGTGCCAGTATAGTTTGTCCCTTGGATGAAAGCAAATGTGTGGATTCAACTATTTCTATGTTGTTTTACCTGCTTTAAAAAAAAACAGAAATGAGCCAAAAATGCAGTGATTGTGTGGTGTTGTATTTTCTAAAAGCCCATTCTTTTGTGTCCTCAGGTTTGAGAAGGGGAGGATCTACAGCTACATTGGAGAGGTGGTGGTGTCAGTCAACCCTTACCGTGCCATGAACATCTACGGCCGTGACGTCGTGGAGCAGTACAAGGGCCGAGAGCTGTACGAGCGGCCGCCCCACCTCTTTGCCATCGCTGACGCTGCTTACAAAGCCATGAAAAGGAGGAACAAAGACACTTGTATTGTCATCTCAGGTAACATGGGAAGCCCCACTGCATGGGCCAGACAAAAAAACCCCCAAAAAAAACATGTTTTATTTCATTTACAATTAAAATTTTGCTATCATAGTTACTTTCTGGCCAATTTGTGGCCAATTTCCCGCAGTAAAATTCCATTGTTTCCTCTCATACTCAGACGTTTCCTCCCCTCTGAGACGTCCTGACTTCTGGAACAAAAAAAATACTGATGTGACAGATCAGTTTAAATAAACAAAATGAATTCACCTTCACTTTTCTCCAACAAATATTTCATGTTCACAAGCTATGTGGCAGCAGGGAGAAATCATGTGGAGGATGAAGCACCACTTTGTGGTCAGAGGGAGAACTGAAGCCCTCCGGACCCTGAGAACAGCTAATAAATCCATTCCGGGGCAGTTTAGTCTTATATTGTTACCAAAAGATAAAAAGACTTCAAAATAAATATGTGACTGAAACAGAAAAGAAAAACAATCTGGCTTTGGTTATGAGTCTCGGAATCAGGAGAATATAATAAGAAAAAGTTGTGTTTCATGTTTCGACTTATTCGAAAGTTATTTGAACCGCTTGTGGTTTGGTTGTTTAATATGTCAGGCAAACAAACCACCCCGAAATTATAGACACCAAAAATATTTATCGGTATTTTTAAATACTCTTTGGACTATATTTTTTTTCTTTTGAATTGCAGGGGAAAGCGGAGCAGGGAAGACGGAAGCCAGCAAGTATATAATGCAATACATTGCTGCTATCACCAATCCTAATCAGAGGGCTGAAGTTGAAAGGTGAGCTGCTGCTGCTGCTGCTGCTGCTGCTATTGACACTGATAAACCTGAGCAAACTGCAGGAATGAGGAACAGGCTGTGTTTATTTTTCTATAGATTTCCGGAATGCAGTTGAAAAACATTGCAATTCACTGGAAATTTAATGATGAAATCCCATTCATAGCACACATACCTTTGCCACAGCTTTAATTTATTTTAAGTCATTAAATGGCATTAGTGTATTTAATTTTATTGTATTTAATTATTAAAGGGATTTCTAGTCACAAGGGAAAGTTATTTAACTCACTTCATTGCTAGTGCTCATTTGTAATCATTAAACCTGCTGTCAGGCAGTGCAGTGAAAGTGTTTATAGCATCTTAGCACATTTATTATAGTTTAATTTAAGTCATATTTCAGGAGTTAATTCTGTCAGACTCTTAGATTATTATGAGAAATCCAGTAGTTACACCTTAACTAGGCTGCAGTCAGTCTGACTTAGAACTGATAGTAAGTGGGTGTGGGCCGGTAGATAGAGGAGAAATCTGGCAAAACTGTTATAGCCACAATCTGTATTAGATATGAACATGGAAGACGGAGGTCAACTTTGAAGTAAAATAAATAAAAGTCAGAGATAAAGGCAGGGTAAATGCAGAAAGAGGCAAGTTTACTGGAAAATACAAACTGCTGATTAATATAAACACATAGAATTATAGCTTATCACAACATAGTTTGGGTCACAGGTGACACCTAGTCCTGCTACATGCTGATTGCCTTATAATGACCATAAAAATAATGCCATGAATAGTTGTTATTCTAACTTCATGCAAAGTTCAGTAAATGGAACTGTTAAATCCGTAAACAGTTTTTTCAAGGTACTTGGCAGGTTAGTTGTTGCTGCATCTCAGAGATGTTGCCACAGTTCTTTTGAAAACAGGCAGCACAGATGATAAGTGACTCACCTCGAACTGAAGTTAGCAGAGATACAGTACACTAATCTAGGATTGTCTGTGTGCTTTATTATTAATGGGTGTCAGGGGAACTGGCAATGAGAAAACATAGACACGTGGATAAAAATCCCCTGAGACAACTCCTTAGTCTTCTGTGCTTCATGTTCATTGTGCTACACTATGATCCCACACAGCACAGTGACTACAGTCTGTCTTTAATTAGGCAACTGATTGATTAAAAGATAGAATTAGCACCTGTGGTGCTAATTACGTGACCCACCCTGGTTTAACATGCAGTTAAATTATTTCAATCTTTTCCAAACGGTACCATCATTTTTATCCAGTCAAGTTGCATTCAGTTTTTTAAAAATTCTCTTGAAGCACAATTAAAAGCAATGTCTGGGTTTCATTGTCAATTTCAAATGCATTATAATTTATTCTTACAAGTTTTCAGTGACTATTGTGGATTTTGTCTTTCTTTAACGGAGGAGTACCACCATTTTTATCCATGTGTGTATTTAAAAACTGCAGCTTTGCCAGATCACGTTCATATTTTCATATTTTATAGGGGTAGTACTTTATTTCAGGGAAGGGAAAATAATATCACTAGATGTTACAAGCCCCAGGTGGCCTAGGAGAGAGGGGAGTAATGTGAAATTAGATGAAGAATATCAGTCAGTTTGTGTTTGATCTTTTATTGCCAGATATTGAATCACACACCTTCAGGGAGAACCCCGTCTAAAATAACAAACCAGCCATAAACAAAACCACAGTATTACATCGGCTACCCTGAAACAAAAAGGTTACAACACTAAAACCAGCCCCTGTCAACACACACAAAAAACATAAGCTTACAGCTTGTTTAACTGCCGATTAAACTGTCAACAACAGAGCTATGGAGGAAATCCTGACAAAACAGCTCTAACTACAGACACCAATGTATCCCGGAAACATGCTGATTGGCTGCAGGTCTCCAGATGCAGAGCAGCTGATAGCATGAGGTAGGAGAAACTATGGAGCCTGAGGAGCAGCGCAGCACATCATCAATTCCCACAAACAATCACGTAAAAGTAGCTCTCACAACCAAGCGCAGCTCTTTCCTTTCCCATCACGTTTTCTTGCTGAGAACGGCTGGAGCCCTAGACGAGAGTTTGCCATTAACACATTGAGTCACTCCTAAGCTGGTTGCACTTTGTAGACCAATTTTGCGTTTTAACACCATCCTGTCGTCCCACAGGGTAAAAAACATGCTGCTAAAATCCAACTGCGTCTTGGAAGCCTTCGGGAACGCCAAGACCAACCGCAACGACAACTCCAGCCGTTTCGGCAAGTACATGGACATCAATTTTGACTTCAAGGGAGATCCCATCGGCGGCCATATCAACAACTACTTGCTGGAAAAGGTAAAGTTTATTTTTTTTCCACATTTTAAAACATTTTTTTTAATCGTTTTGGAAAGCTTTGCCAGAACTGGCCTAGATTGCAGTGACAAAACCTCCCCCTACTTTAAGGCAGCTGTTAAATGACACTGTTGCTTTTTCTAGTCCAGGGTCATTTTCCAACAGGAAGGAGAGAGGAGCTTCCACTCATACTACCAGGTGTGTGTGTCTGTCTGTGTGTTTGCACCTGTTTAAACGTGAAAACAGCACAGTATAGAGTGCACATGCAGTCATTTATTTTCTCAGTCAACAGCAAATGTGAATCAATGCAGAATTTCTGAGTCATCAATAGGCCTTTAGTTCTTACATGTAGGTGTTGAGTAAGTTGAAAATGAGGCCACGCTTTGTATTGGACATTTCTGGGAAAGAGAGGAGAGATCATTCCCACAGATGTAATAATAGAAACACGATGCACAGGCTAATGACTAATTATGTTCCAAATAATAGATCTAGAATCGGAAAGTCTGCAAGTATGAAGCTAAAACACAGTAAAGACTCTGTATGATGCGTTGTAAGTAACATTCATGTGGTTTCTGGTCCTCTAGTTACTTAAAGGAGCTCCGGATTCTCTGCTGCACTCTCTTCATATCCAGAAGGACCCAACGGCCTACAACTACATCAAAGTTGGAGGCCAGATTAAGGTAGCGTGTAGTGTCATCGTCTCCTCCTATAAAGAAAATCATGGTTCACAACTTGCGCCCAATCAATTACAGTACAGGCCTTGAATTTGCTTATAAAAGCGACCTGAAACCCAGACGAAAAGTATGGAATGGTGTCAGCATGATAGTTTGTTTTCGGAAGAACGCAACTTACAGATGTGGGTTTCCTCGCCACCGTTTACATAGCAAGCGGCCGCACAAATGACATGTTTGAAGTGTAAAGTGTCCCGTGTGGGGGGAAAAAAGTATTTCACTGATTACCGACCCTGAGATCCTGTACGTAAAAGTGTTTATATCTTTTAAAGGTGTTTTTGGTTTGGGCCTCTGCTGTGCGGTGCCGTCTTTGTTTGGGCCTAATGAGTAGGAACAAAACCACCCGACGGCAGCAAATGAACTGACGTCATGGAACACGATGCAAGCAAACAGCTAAGGTGGCGCTTTGCTTGCGTGTGTCCCAGAGGCTGCTTTTTATAGTCGGGCATCACACTTAGAACCAGGTTGCAGTTTAATTAACGGTGGGAGTTTGATATTCTGACTGTATTATTATTAATTCATTATTTTTTTTAGAAAACCCCACCAAACACTGCACTGATTGATTCAGTTAATTTACACTGTTTGCTTTTAAGTAATCTGTCGTCCTCCTCCTCCAACTCCTTTCTCTCTCCAGTCCAGCATCAATGATAACGCTGATTTCAAAGCCGTGGCCGATGCCATGAAAGTGATCGGGTTCACAGGGGACGAGATTCAGACCGTTTACAAGATCCTGGCCACCATCCTACATCTGGTAATATTCCATAATCCCAAATCCTGGCATGTTTCTTGTGCCAGCTGTGTCCCAATATGTAGCGCTTCTGTGTTCAGATTCAGTATCTCTGCAAAGATGTATTTTTATACAAAATGTATGAAAACTAAATTGAAATATGAAATTCATTATTAATGTAATGTTGGAACTTAGAGCTGCAAGGATTGATTGAATAATCAATTAGTTGCCTTCATTTAAATTAATCAGACTATTTTTATAATAGATTAACCTACTGCTCTGTAAGAAGGGAAGATTATTTTTGTTGGAAAGTTGCAATGATTAGTTGATCATTGATCGATCATTGGTTTTCTGGTTTCTTCTATAATAGTAAACTGATAATCTTTGGGTTGTGGACTGTTGATCTGGACTTAAAAAAACAATCTTCAGCTTTGGAAATAATGATCTTCATTTACACCATTTCATGAACCAAACAACTAATTGATTAATTATTATCATTATTGACTATAAAAGTAGTCATTAGTTGCAGCCCTATTGGAAACATTATTCTTTATACATGGTGAACTGTACAATAGCCTGTAAACAATTTTCATGTTCAGCTATCCTTTTAAAACTAAGGCCACTGAAATACTCATCAAAAATCATAAAATAAAGTATTTAAGAAGTATTAAAATTCCTTTTGTCAAGAGTTAGAAAAGAAAGTTGGATCTGACTTCCATACTGTAAATATGAAGCTGCAGCTAGTTGCAAGCATGGGAACCGCTAAATCTCTTTCTAAAATTGGAAGAAAAATGTTACATTGCTTTCCTCTTCAAATTTGACTGAATTTTAATACTTGCTTGTACAAAAATGTAAAATCAAGCTACGCTAGTTGGCTACTGGCTCTAGCTTCATATTTATTGTATGACATGAGATCGGTATCAATCTTCTCCTCTCACTTTCGGCAAGAATGATCTGATCTCCCAAACACGTCAAACATGCCTCTCTCCTATAGGGGAACATGACATTCGGGGTGGACGGCGATGTAACCTTGATAGAGAACTCGAAGCTCGTGTCCGTGATCAGGGACCTGCTGTCCACCAAAGAGGAAAACGTGGAGAAGGCTTTGCTGTACCGCACCGTGGCGACGGGCCGGGACGTCATCGAAAAACAGCACACAGCACAGGAGGCCGGCTACGGACGAGACGCTCTAGCCAAGGTTAGGGATGGGAGATAGAACATTACAAGTTGACGGTCATTTATCCCATTTTCTCTGTGGTAGAATGCACAAAAAAAATCACCGGGTTTGTGACACTTTGCTAATTGCCTCGTGATATTTATACTGGAATTCACACTGATTCACACAAACACGAGTCACAATGTTATGACTCCAGACAGAGGCTCCGGTCTGTGGAGGAAGCAATGTACGCATATATATGCAGAGACAGCACTGTGGGCTGTGAATAAACCTCTGACTCACTGGTATTTTGACATTTTGTCCACCAGCTTGCAGCAAATTGTTCTTGCTCAGACTATGACAAACTTGTGACATCGACCGCTTTGTCACCCCCAGGCCATGTATGAGCGTCTGTTTTGCTGGATCGTGGGACGAATCAATGACATAATCGAGGTGAAGAACTACGATGCCAGAGTCCACGGGAAGAACACGGTCATCGGGGTGTTGGACATCTACGGTTTTGAGATTTTCCAGAACAACAGGTTTGTAGGAGATGGAACACAACACGAAATGTAATTGTTGTTTTAACCTGTTGGTTGTGACACACAGCAAGGATTATACCGGTTTAAAAAAAAAAAAAAACACGTCTGTCATCTGTCTTTTGTTTTTTCTGTAGCTTTGAACAGTTCTGCATCAACTACTGTAATGAAAAGCTGCAGCAGCTGTTTATCCAGCTGGTGTTGAAACAGGAACAGGAAGAGTATCAACGAGAAGGCATCCCCTGGAAACATGTATGCAAGATTTTTTCTTTTTTTTTTTTGTATTTGGTCCATCTGTATTGTGAATTCAAAAGTGAAGAGGATGTAATACATGCATTACATCCTGTTCAGTTAAAATAGACTAATTTCCCTCAAGCTTTTAGTGTCATTTTGAAAAGCATTTTATTTTTTTAAATTAGTATTTATTTAGATATTTCCTGTTTTCGATTTCTTCCATTTTTAGATCGATTACTTCAATAACCAGATCATTGTGGACTTAGTGGAGCAGCAGCACAAAGGCATCTTCTCCGTGCTGGATGAAGCTTGTATGAACGTGGGCAAAGTCACTGATGAGGTTTTCCTCCAAGGACTCAATGGAAAACTGGCCAAACATGCCCACTACACCAGCCGCAAGGTAGGAAACACTAAATACAGAACTGACTTTTTACCAGTTTGAAAGCCTAACCCAGTTTAATTCATTATTATAATAATGATGACAAACAAAGATGAGATAGAAACATGAGTGTAGGTCTGAGCAATAAAACAGTATCCATATATATATTATTAATATCCACATCATTAATACAATAAGAAAATAGTCCAATATCTCCATAGATTTTTTAATCAATAGGCCTTTTTTTTGTTAATCCAGCAAATATAAACATAAAATAGGTTTTGCATCTACCTCATCAGTTTAATTTACGACTTAACAAAAGCTATTTTTTTTTTTTTTTTTTTTTTTTATAATTGCATTTTCCTCCGTGGGCACAAGGGGGCATCAGCTGTCAGAGAATGAGCATGCAGGCATCTGACTCGACAGTTTGCTCAAGTGATGTCACTGCCAGCCAATGGGAATGTATGGAGTTGATGCTTTGCCGTGTTCGAATGAGTGTTAGAGAAAGAGAGAGAGAATCAGGGAGGTGGTGGTGGTGGGGGGTGTGTTTACAAATTGCATGAGGAGAACCAAGAAGAGACTCTGGGAGTGAGATGGTGATGCAGTGGAAAAGATTGATGACAAGCTTTAGCTAGGTAGGTAAACATCTGTATATCTTTCCAGGCCAGGAGAGATTAAAAAAAACAAAAAAACTTGAAGCAGCAGGCCACAGAAGTGAGTCACTGTGTCAGAAAAGCCTATTGAAAGGCTTCCTGGCAAACTAGATGTTCCCAAGCAAACACAAAGCCAGGAATATTCAGCCGACTCAATGGGCACCGAACCCTGCAGAGTTCGACCTGAGGAAAAACAAGAGCACGATGATAAGGAAACTCATTTTGACCAGTTAAGTCAAGACAAGGTGAAGAATGTACTTTGCTGCAGGCTGCGTATTGATTCGTGATGCTTCCTCCTTCCTCCTGTCATCTTGAAGCCGATACGCCCCCCCTGCTGTTGCCCTTCTGCCGCTCTCTGACCTGCTCCTCTGGCAGTGAAATGAAGGCTTGAAACATACAGCGATCCAGCTGTTACTTCCTGGAACCGATGCTGGTATGAATCAATATTAGCTAGAGATCCTTTTTTTTTCTCCCCCCTGTTACTGTCTGGAGCGGTGTTGCCAGGCAACATTAACAAAATGGACTATTTGTCAGGAGGAAGTGTAAATTGTTAGGGGGCTTCAGTAGATCTCCAAGGTGTTTTGGTGAGATGTAGTGTGTGTGTGTGTGTGTGCATGTGTTACCATTTAAATTAACAGTAAAGAAAGTTGATATGAGATGACTTATATTCTACAAATGTTTTTTTGCCATTAAAAGAACTGAGTTGATGTATTAAAGGGTTCATTCAGCTTTTATGTAGACTTTCAGGGATGTTTTTATATAACAGTAGGTAAATAACAGAAAAAAGACCTTTTACAAAGAAGAGTACATACAATTATGTGTATTTGCAGTCCTGCTATCTCTCAAATTTATTGGAGTAGAAAAACTAAGGGAAGATTGGTTGTATAAATTCTGCAGAGGGAAACAATAGATTCAACCAATGAAACCACATGGGTGAATTCAACCTTGGAAGTGAATAGTGTTTTTTTTTAACCATATTTTTTTTTTTTTTTGGGCAATGCAAGTGGTAGTTTCTTTGTTTGTGGTTGAAGGGGATAAATTACTGCATGTGGACTGGTATATATGTATTTTGAGAGATGTTTTATACCGGGTGATTAACCTGATTATGACCCACACAGACATCAATTGCAATGGTTTGACAGCAGAACATTTTGTTGTCAGCACCACTCGGTGGTCGGAGTAATAGTTGCAGTCTGTTTCATCACAAACACCCTGTGATATTCATACTTTAACATAGCCGTTGTTGATAGATGTATGTTTAATGCCGAATCGAGATTATTTATTGTAAAGCTTCAGTCAGACATGATTTACTTTATTTCAGTTTACTATTAGTGCAGTTTTCAGATCTAGAAGATCTTTAATTCAAAGTCTTAGTTTTTTCGAAGACTTTAGTTATCATTCTTTACTGGTTGATTTTGAGATTTTTTTGGGGAATTTTAGAAGTGGATTAGAGCCCAGAGATTACTGAATTACTTTCAGCCAAAAAAAAAGAAAATGATATACTTTCTCTGCATATCACTGAGACCCAAAATAGACACCCTAACCCACATTCGTCATGCAAATTAGCTCTTGGGGAAAGTTCTGAAATTTTCAAGGCTTTTGAGGGTATGAAGTGCGCACAACCTCTGCAGACTTCTGAAGGCCGACCAGGGCTCTCTAACATCCTAGCTCACTTCCCTTCAATTCTCCTGCCAGGATAAAAGTGTGAAGAAAGGGTGGAAAAAAACAGGAGTGAGAGAAGCAGAGAGAAGAAGAGAGGTGTGCAGGAAAAGGCTGGGAATTAAATCTGAGAGGAAGTGTGATATCAAGGGAGAAAAAAAGGGTTGAGTCATGAAGAAAAGTAGGTCTAGATGCAGTGCCTGGTACTTTATGCGCTACCTGTGCTTCATTATTTAATGTTTATGTAAACAATTGACTCTTACACTATTGTTTTGCTTTTCCGGCCAACAAACTTCGCTCTCATTAACCTAATTTTCCAAGAGCAGCTGAAAAAAAGCTCAGACAAACACCACAAAGTAGTAAACATACTCGAGCAACCGGCACCTAAAGAGGTAGATGTTTACCGCAGGGCTTGATGGAGACCAAAAAAAGAGCTAAACGAGAGTGAAACACAACTCCAAATGGATGTTACTTTTACCATATAAGGTTATAAGTATGTGGTCAACCCCAGACGTAAATATCCAGCTCTTTATCGTATAAGAGATTTTCCTGCGTTGAGATTTCAGTTTTTGCAGTGTCGAAGGAGAGAAAAAAAATCAAACCTTCAGTTAGTTAATGCAACCCGTGGCTAAACATATTTGCTGAAAAACTGCAGCTCAGTTTTTTTTAAAGCTTTGGAAACAACAAGCAGTTGGACCTTGCGTTGAGAATGCTGGTTTTTCACCACCACTACCACTAGAAATCATGCATTATGTGTACAGTCACTGCTTTACAGGGATCAGTATTTGTATTCAAGCTTCATTGGCAATAATCGAGGAGACATAAAAGAAAAGATGTATAGGAAGAGACTGAGTCAGAGCTCTATTCCAGGAGATGTTCCCGTTACGTGATCTGCGCTGTGTCTCTGCAGTTATATTTCACTTTCTTTCCAGCACAGAATGATGCCTGACTTTGTTCTGTCAATAACACGCTCTCTGACGCACAAATACGTAGAATCCAGTCTGACTGTTCCCCCCTGTCCATTCATTATTCAACTGACACCGCACATGCACATTACATTTACATCACAGAGCCACATTTAATGATGCACAGCAGAACACATGCATACACACGTTTCTACAGTCCTGGAAAAAAAACACCTTATTACATGTTAAAAGGAGACAGGCAAAGGAACAAAGAGGAGACAACGTTTTGATGAAGTAACTGATGCAAACTCTACTCAATATATATCTTAACACGTCATGTTGTTTTGCACTCTGTTGATGGGAAATTCTTTTTTATTGGCTTCCAGGCTTCTCAGCCTTGTTATGAATTCATCAAGCAGCTTTTGATGTATGCGAGCCATGGGCTTGTTTTCAGAGACGTCTTGAGTCTGATGCCTCCGTGTAACTTTCGCTTGTGCATCATTGCTATAAAATCCGACTCTCCAATGGTTGTGTTAGACTCCATATATTCTTTTTAGGTCATTGCACCACAGCCAGACTAGACAGTGGTTCTGTGTATATTTGTACCTTTTTCTGTTCGTCTGTCATTGTTTCCAATCAGACTCGTAACTTGTAACACAGGGATGGAACTATAAAAGTTAACAGATGCTAATAAAAAGCTAATAAAAATAAATAAAAAGATAAATCATCGACAGACTCTTTTAGGTCCTGAAATACCTTTTGATAAAGTGTTTCACCTCTGTGCAGCTTTTTACACAGACTCGTCATCACTCGCATGCAACCACAGCCGCCTCAACGTGATTGGTCGATGCTACTCAGGCTACAAATGTAAAATAATTGTCACTCACCTACAGAGTATGCATATTCATGTGTAGATATTTGTTTATAGAGTTTAGTAAGTGCATAAAGTTGAGATACCTTTTCTCATTCAAGGGAATTGAAAGTTCCCTCAATTTCAAAGTTATTTACTGGAGGCAGTTGGGAACTGACAGCTGTTCTGATGCTGTTTATGGCTAGTTGTGGAAGTGGAAATAATGACTTATTTATTAAATGCAACCACGGATACCCACTGCTTTATGAATTTGCTGAAAAGTAAGCATACGTATATTTCTGTGTACACTACACACAGCTTCTGGCCCAAGGAGTGATGCATAAAAACAGTAATGATATAAAGCATGGCCGGATTAAATCATTTTGGGTCATCGCTGACAGCCATGCACTCAAATGGTAATAATCCTCACACCTATAACATGGCACATTGCATCATGGGATTGCTTACAAAAAAAGTCATTCCACTGCGTAACATTTGAGTGCACTACGTAGTGAATACATTTACACAGCCCTGCTGATGTAAATAGTCATTGGGACATCTGGGTGTTCAGACAGAACACAAATTTTTACTTTGCACTACCAACGGTACATTAGCTGTTAGCGACTAGAGTCACAAGTTAGTCTCAAACACTTTATTCATATAGAGACTGAAGACAATCCTGTATCTATTTTGACATGCAGAAGATGTTCCACTTCAGAGGAAAAGGGACTAAAGGAGGGAGAGAGCAACATTTCTGGGAAGGCGTGTGCTTGACATGTTTTAATGGTTGTTCGGTAGCAGCCGTTCTCACTACTGTCCAACTACCTCGCATTTAGAATATGAAGGCCGGAAGAACCCCAGCCGTCTCTTGAGACTAAGAAGCAACAGATGCACTGAGTTTCCAGCGAGAAACAGGTTCTTTGAGTCACTTTTCTTTCCTTTCTTCCTCTCTGTCTGTGCATTTATGAAGCAGAACCATAAAGCCCAGGGATGTGTACATTTTTCTCTCATGTTAAACCCTTCTAAACTCACACAGATGAGTCTGTTGATTCATATGACTCAAAAGCAAATTCTCATTTGCTCACATCTTTGTCTTTTTTTTTTTTTTTTTTTAAAGAAAGGGTTTCATTTCGAGTAGGACCTGATGGCTGATGGAAGCCAGAGTACACAGAATATATATTGTTCTTTTCATGGTATTTGCGGTAAAGAAAACAAATGGTGGTATTTAATTTAATTTAGAGGCAGCATGGTTCAAATAAAATCTTTTATTTGTGCTCCCTGCCACTAGTGGATAGTTTAGTTCTGTTATTTTTTTCCCTCTGTGATTTTCCATGCTAGAAGATACTTTCCTCCTCCTCTTTCTCTGCTCCTTCTCCTCTCACTGCTTTGATCTTCCAAGATATGCTTTTTCTTTTTTACTTTTTAATTATGTGCTGACACATTAGTTCCTGTTGGAGCAGACATCATGGCGACTTTCTTTCCTGCCTCTCCCTACTTTTTCTGGATCATTTTCTCACTCTCTCTCGTCTCCCTCTTCCTTTATCGCATCATATGCCTGTATTTATCTAAATGCAACATGTGCAAGCTTCTCAGCATGATGCATGTACAGGTGCAGTGTTCTAATTTGATATGATGAGCATGACCCCTGAGCTTAGCGGTAAAGCCATAATGGGCCATGTGTTGTTGATGCTAATCACTAAGACACTGGTCAATTAGCTCCAGGGAGGCACAAGGTACAGTAAGCAGTGACGCATAAAGACAGTGGATGTGGCAGACAGCACAGTTCAGTACACAGACAGTTTGATGAGTGGATGGGTTTTATATAACCCAGTGAAAATTATGGTTAATTTTTTTTGTTATATTCTAGAATTTTGGGGGTAAACAAATATTTCAAAGATATATTTTTTGAAACTGAACTCTATTAAAATTAATTAAAACTTTACTGTGTACTGTAGTGTACACTGGGACTTAATTGATGTAAACCAGAGCACAACACTATAAGAAATTAGAAAAGGACCAAGCCCTCCCTTGTACTTCAGTATGCATTGTGAAAAAAAAGTAGTTTTTTCCCTATGAAAATAAATGAGCTTTGTACTGAAAAGGCATATTTAGCACAAAAACACTACTTCTAAAGAACACCATAGCTACAGTGACACATGGTGGTAGCATCAGGCTTTGGGGCTGTTTTTCTTCAGCTGGAATAGGGCCTTAGTCAGAAGGGAATTATGAACGGTTCCAAATTTCAGTCAGTGTTGGCACACAACCTTCGGGCTTCTGTTACGAAGATGAAGAGGAACTTTATCTTTGAGCAGGACAATGACCCAAAGTACACATCCAAATCAACAATGGAATGGTTTCGCCAAATTAAGATTGAGGTTTTGGAACGGTCCGTCCAGAGTCCAGATCTGAATCCGATGGAACATCTGTGGGGTGATCTGAAGGGAGACACCCTCGCAATCTGTCAGGTTTGTGGGCAAATATAGCTGCATCAAGATGTGCCACACTGATAGACTCCTACCCAAACCAGTCTAAGCGCTGCATTAAAAACCAAAGCTGCTGCAACAAAGTATTAGTTTAAGGATGTGCATATTTATGCAACCAGATTGTTTTAAGGTTTCTCCTGTTAAAAGTGTCAATTCTTTTTCCCAATTGATTTGTACAGGTTATATGTCACATTAAAAGTAGCAAAAGTTGTACAATTATTAATGAGGATGTAGCTTTTAATACCCTGACAGCTGCCACTCAGTGCAGTGGGCCTGAAATATAAAATCCATGTCATCGTCTGGCGCCTGGATTGTTTCTCCCGGTACCTGCTGAGTTCTTGACAGGTTCGGAGACGGTCAGACGCTGCCCATCAGGAGGTCTGGCTCGTGCCTCCGTGGATCGCTGTTTGGTCCAGTAGCTGCAGAGCAGGACGGCACAGGTGGCCAGCAGGACTGTAGTAGTCTGTCACATTGATACACGAGTCGTCTTTCACTTGGGGTGAAAAAGTAAAACGCGTGAAGACCGCCACATATTGAGAACAATTTGGTCCAACCAGCGAGATGATTTATAAACCAGCTTCTTTTGTTTTGTGTGTGTGTGTGTGTGTGTGTGTGTGTGTGTGTGTGTGTGTGTGTGTGTGTGTGTGTGTGTGTGTGTGTGTGTGTGTGTGTGTGTGTGTGTGTGTGTGTGTGTGTGTGTGTGTGTGTGTGTGTGTGTGTGTGTGTGTGTGTGTGTGTGTGTTTTGGAAATGTGGACACACATCCCCACAACACCTGGTCCAAACTTGACTCACTCTGTTTATTAGTGACCAAAATACAGTACAACAGTCACAATATGTGATCTATGGTGATTTGTACATTTCCTGGAAAATGGATTTGTTGTGGTTTTTGTATGAAATGGTTTCTTGTAGTGTTGGTAAAAGTGTAGGTATAAATAGGATTTTAGCTTCAGCCTGTGCCCTTCGGTTCTGGTTATTTATTGTTGTTTTCTGTTACTGTTGCAAGACTTGTTTGTAATAATTACCAGCATGAAATCAACTAAAATTCATTCATTCATAAAGCTAGATGTTGCAGGTAAGCTATTACAACACTATGGCATTTTTTTGTTGTTGTTTTTACTTTTGTTAAAATGCTATTGTCTCAAATATATAAAATTTTCACCTAAATATACTATTCATACAGTTATTTTTCATGTTATTTTAACCAGGTTTTGATATATCTACATATTTTGGGAAGATATCTTGTGTTTTAATGTATTTCTCTACACCTCTTAATTAAAACATAAAGCTCAGAATTCACTCATCTGGGAATAGAAAATTCTTTTTATTGCTATAGGTCATTACTAAGGTTTAACTTATTTGCTGCAGTGGTGAACTACATTCTATTACACATAGAACTCTATTGACGTGACTGTATTTCAGTTATTAGTCAGACCCCAAGTATTTCATGGAAACGGGAAGCACATTCGCAAAAGCCTTTCAGTTTTGACAGCAATATGTCGATCAGTGAATATATTATGTTTATACATTTCATTAGGATGGTAATTGGTGTATAATGACAATATTACCTTCAAGGGTGTTTTTTAGCGTCATTTGAGCACTTCAGTAAAGCTAGCGAACCCCCTCTTGGGTAATATTGATTATTTCTCCTTGGTCTACAAATGAGTCATATAGTGCATGTGAGATTGTTCAGGGAGCTCCACATAGATGACAAATGACATTCAAAACAAATGGTGTCTTAATAATGTGTTGTTCCACCACACCACAGAGAGCCTATTAAATTTCATGACCACACATGGCCTGAACAAACTGCTCTATATCTTCCACACAAGAAGGAACAAGGCAGAGAAAATAGAATCTATACCTCAATTTTTATAGTTAATATTTGTGGTGGTTGAGGTTGTGGTCGCTGCAAACAAAATCTTTAAGATGTTTTGCAGAGATATACAGATAAAGGTGAAAATGTTGTGCAGAAGCATCTTATCATTGCTTCTTATCATAATTACAGCTGTCAGTGCTTGAAGTTAAAGCAGTCCACCATGTTCTCTGAAAGCAAACATAGCAAAAAACATTTTTTGGTATTAAGGTTTTCTAAAACTAAACGAGCACATTCATCACGTTTATGAAGGGATTTGTTAGAATGTTTTATTGAATTAGATGTAGGTGACAATCATGGGCTAAACTGATGAAATAAAGGTATTTATAACTGTAATAGTTTGCAGTTTATTTGTTTATGAAAACATAGTAGTTATTGATGCAAAATAGTTAAAAAAAATCTAAAAATTAAAATTTCATGCAAAAAAAAAGGCAATTCTGGAGTGGTTTCTGGCTTTCTAGCTATTTTTAATTCACCTAATGATTTGGTTGTCAGGCTATTAGTTATTTCTATGATACAGACAATCCATATTTTAAATGAAATAAGAAGATCAGCAAAGGATAATATGGCTGCAGAGGGTTTCATTATTATTTTGCTGGCGCATCTTCACATCGAAAAATATCGCTTTGCTTGAGTCTCACACATGCTAATGTCATTTAGCTTTGTAACCTTTGTCCATGTAAAGTGTGCTGACTTTGCTCTCTGCCACGATCCCTGCTTTACTTTCATGGAGTCGCATGCCTGAAGCTGCTCAGAATAATCACTGCGTTTTACTACCTGAATTAGCATCCTTAGCATTTTACTGGAACAAATGGGGGGCTAAGTGCATTGCGCAACAGAAAATCTTTAAGGCAGATCCTTAATTTAAATGTTTTCTCCATGAACAGATTTTAGCTGTTGGGGTCTGGGTTTCATGGCCACCTTGCAGTCTTCCTACAGTCTAATTAACTTTATGTGCCACAGTTGGCTGCTATATATATATATATATATATATATATATATATATATATATATATATATATATATATATATATATATATATATATATATATATATATATATATATATATATATATATATATATATATATACACTGTGGTATATTTTTTTAGGTGTAATAATAAAACAAGCGTATAAATAACATAACACTCAAACAGAAATTGCTCGCACAATCCTACTGTTCAGATGGGCTGTATCTTTCCACTTCAGTATGATTAGACAACATTAAATCAATGTGTATGATGCTAAAAAAAGAACACATATTAGATCTATAATAGGGCAGGACTCTACGGGCACTTCAAGGACCCTTGAGAACATCTTTAAACCCACAGAAGTCCAATAAATTGGTAGAATATGAAGATGGGATCATTCTTACACACTGCTGGGTCTGTGCCTGGGAATCTCCATGACAACTCCTCTGTAGTCCAGTGTGTCCGATGTATCTTACATTGCAGTAGCTCATGGTTTGCACAGATAGAAGAGGTGTAGATGCATTTTAATATAACCATCCAAGTTCCATCTGTTTTGATCCTCACCTATCTATTTATCAGATATTGTGTCTTTATGTTGCTTCATTCATGTTTTATTATTATTATTTATCTTTGTTTTATTATCACTCGGTTGTTTGGAGCTATTCTGTAACCAGTGATATTTTTTTTTGGCAGTTTTGCTTCATAAATGTATTAAACAACTAATCAATCATCAAAACTAGTTTTGATTGAAAGTAATATGTGTCCCTCTCTTGCTTTTTGGCTCTTGCTCACTCTTCCTTCAAACATACAAATCACCCTCGACCACCATCACACCCTTGTTCTTATCGGTGTGTGTGTGTGCGTGTGTGCATGCGTAGGCGTGTGTGTGCGTGTGTGTGTGTTGGAGTGTGACTGATTGTGATGGATGAGGGGTGCTGCGGCTTCCAGCAGGTTCATGCTGTCCGTCTGATAGTGCATCTGTTTGTCTGTCTGCTCCATGTGTTTTGTGTGGAAACGTACTTTAAGTTGCTGAGGTTATTTTTTGTCACGTATGCATTTGAAAGTGTTTAAGTGACGAGTGGGGAGCTAAAACAGACAGATATCAACAAACAGATGCCAGTATAAGATAAATAAGGAGGTTTCTGTTTTTTTTAACTGTGAATCATGCAAAAATATTCCAGTAGAGCCTCCGTATATAAATATTCACCACCTTGTGCTAAACCTTGTTAAAATGTCATTGAAGCCACTAAATAATGCAGAATTTCAGAAAGTGTTATTATGAGCTATATATTTTCATTTCTTTGTATATATTTTTAATTGTTTTATCCCCCCCTCCTTGTTTCCTGAGCACATTACTGTTGGCAATAAAAAAAAACTTCATAGAATATTTTTGGAAGCACTTCAATGCTTTAGTGGGTTTTTTGAAGGTGCCAGGGAGGTAAATAGTTTTATATCACATCACCCGAGAATTTTCACCTGGGCCTGTCAGAGATTTACCGAGGGGTTTAACTTTGTGGTTTTGATTTGGGCTTTGGCCCCGAATCAAGGCTGAGTCTTTCATTCAGTTCTCAGATGTAAATCTCTCTGTCTGTGAGGCTTTTTTTTATTATTGTTATGTTTGCAATGTTTTCCTCACATACCAAATTTTTCTGTCTGGTGGTCCGTGTGTGTGTGTTTGAGCACACTGAGAACTCCGATGAGCATTTTCACAAATCCTGCCTACGCATGAAAGAACATCAAACCCTGTGCTCACTGACTACAGTCTGCACTTTCGAATTGGAGAAACTATTCGAGAAATAGCCTCCCGAAAATCACAATTCCTGTGGGGGGAAAAAAAAAATCTGTGAGATACTTCTGCTGTATATACTAAACACTTGAGCTGCAACTATTAGTCGATTAATCTGTTAAAACATGTCAATAAGATGATAAAATGTTGACAATTTGTGATAAAACTTTGAGAGCCTGAATCTAGAGGTGACATTTTTGTTGAATTTGCATTACAGCTGATAGAATTAGTCAAATATTCCAAAAAATGTATGTTGATTGACAAAGGAATTAACTAAATTGGAAAATGAACAGAAATAGTCTCTCTTTAAATATTTCCATTCCATGTGAATATTTTTCTTGCTTCTTTAGTTCTCTAGGACTCAAATCTGTGTAGAGCTGCATCTATTGCTTGATTATGCGATTAGTTGCCAACTATTACATTAATCGCAAATTTTGATAAAATATACTTTGGATTTGAGCCATTTATAAGAAGAAAATTCAAACGATTTTCTAATTGTTTTAGTCATATATAATGGTACACTGGTGATCTTTGGGTTATGGACTGCTGGTCTGGACATAAAAAGGATATTTTAGGTTACTAATTTATTTATGTTAAAAACAGCAGCAACCTCTGTTTTCAATAGAACTGTCCTCTAGTTGTTATTGAATTTACAACTCTTATGAACAAAATATACATGCAGGAGTATAATTCCCCAAATATAGACCCTTTAAGAATATATATATATATATATATATATATATATATATATATATATATATATATATATATATATATATATATATATATATATATATATATATATATATATATATATATATATATATATATATATATATATATATATATATATATATATATATAATAGTTCTACCTGTTAATAAAGGTGTTTTATTCAGTACTTTGTGTAGAGGCCTGAGGAAGATTCTTCTCCCAGAGGCACAAGCAGGAAGTAAACTGATCTGGTCATGTGACCTTTCACACCACTCAGATGACATTTATAGATTTTAAATCAAGCCAATCTATTTTTTTTTTCCACATTTAAAAGTTGATTTTCTTGGCCAAACTAAACCAATAATAAGAAAAAAAAACATGCTGTCACAGTTGTGGGATTAAATGGGTTAAGATTTCCATAAATTGGCTTGGATCAAACTCAATCGCTACTAATTTTGTGTTTTTTTGCCTCTACTTTTTTTCTGTAGTATTATAATTCTTCCTGTTCTGACATGGGTTTACAGAGATTCTTTTCTTCAGATCTTAAATATTGCTGCTACCTGTAAAATCAGCTCTCTGTTCTTATATTATTCTCAATTCCCTCTCCTTGGATTTCCTGTCTTTCTCGACTCTCTGATGTCAGCATTCAACTTTACTGAATCCACACTCACTCCCACACATACGCTGCAATCCACACAACACATTACAAAGTCACTCGTCACAGGTTGCTTTGTGCTTGTGGATGAAACGAGAAGCCTCAGCCTCTGCTTCATCAGAGACCGTTGGAAGGCCGCCGCAGACCTCTGTGCTTTTTTCATTCATGCTTCTTCTTCCTCTCCCCGCTCTCCTGCTAATTGGCCTACATACAGGCATCACTATCACATTCTTCTTTCATCACGCCACATTTATTTCTCCTCCTCCTCAGTCCCTGTCTCATCTTCTCCCTTGCCCCCGTCGTAGAGTTTTATTCATCACCGTCTTTGCGCATTCTCGTTCCTCTCACTCACCAGCCTCCTTCCATTCTCCCTCTTTTCTTTTCCCTGACATAACCCCGACAGTTTAAGTGTTTTCCGCTCCAGTGCATCTGCCTTTTTTCGGTAGCTTTAACAAATCTTAGTTTGACGTGAATAGAGTTATGACAAAGGGGATTCTTAACCATCTGGACAGGTGAAATAAAATGTAGCATTCATCTTCATGGTGATGGATAATTTACCCTCTTAGTGTGGGAAAGCTATACAGTACATCCGCAACCTTTGGAAAGTTAAAAAAAACAACAAAAAACTAAATAATTTGTATCCAGATGTGCCATCTGCAAAAAGAGGGAGTCCAGTATAACAATAAAAGATACTTCCCCTTTCTCCCTGCTATATAATTCGATCCATACGATTTAAATCTATGTACCTGCTTCCAATTTGTATGTTATTGGCAGAGCTGTTAAACTTACTTAAATGCATCTTTTAGACTGCTGCAACATTCATGTTTGTGTGTTAAGAAGATAAAGACAAAATTTAAAAAAAGAAAGTTTAACATCTCGATTTACATGTTCAAAAAGAAGCTTATACTTGTTTGATCCTACCAGTCACTCACATCAATATGCTAATCATAGCAATGTAATGTTCATTCATTCCAATTATATTAATAAAAATAACAATAATAAGCCCCATGATTGGCTGGCCACCATCTGGGGTGTATCCCTGCCTCTCGCCTATAACACACTGGGATCGGCTCCAGCAGACCCCTGTGATCCTAATGAGGAATAAGAGGGTATAGAAGATGAATGAATGAATAATACAAATAATAATAGTATCATAATACTTCCCTGATAGTAAGGATAGCAGTAATAATTAAGATATATCACATATTAACAATATTACCAATTACAGTTAGAACAACCCTAGCAACAATAATATTCATACAAACATGCACAGCTACACAGAACATGTCAACATTAGAAAGATGTATAAGTTTATTTAAAGTCAAAAGTGGATATGTTTCTCTTATGATTGTCAACATTTTTCTTAGATAACCCAACGTTTCACACTGTAAATGGACCTGAAGTCACAAATATGAGAAAAATATAATTTTGTGAGACTTGCATTAGCTTGAGGCTGAAAGTCAAAGCCTTGAAACTTTGCTTCAAAAGTCCTATTTTCATCAGAGTGAAAAACACAGCGCAGCAAAGTAAATGTCAATGTAATAAGACTAAAGATCTTTCTGTGAAAGCTTATCCGCTGATGCACGTCAGTATTTGCTCACCGCTCTGTCTGAATCTCTCCACAGCTTTCACCGACCGACAAGAGTTTAGAGTTCGACAGGGACTTCCGCATCAGGCACTATGCAGGGGACGTGGTGTAAGTATCGAAAAAGTTTAATTTATGCAGGAAAATCTTTGACTTGTGATTCATCCTCCTTTCCGCGTTGGTCCATTTTTACAAATTCATGCGTCAGAGCTGCCCACTGAAAGCACACTCTTGTATGGTTTCTAAAGCACTTCAGTACTGGCCCGGCTGCTTAAGACACATGTCACATGACTGCAATGTCCGCAGTTGGAATCCAACAACTGCCCTTTGTTGAATGCTGCTCCCCATCTCCAGTGTTCCAATAATAAATGCATCAAATGTGACAGATGATATTTAAAGAAAAAATAAAATGACAGCACTAGTTAGGCACACTTACTGACTAGATTGTTTTTATACAAAACATTGTTTCTCAGTTTAAATGTCAATTACAATAAACACACTGAATATTGCTCACTTGATTCCCATTTTAATGGAACACTAAATTAAAATATGTTACCTTTACCTAATAACACAGAGATAGAACTTATCCAGACTCCACAATTAAAGAATGTAGTTTCACTTGTTTTTTGTTTATGCAAAACAGGCCAATATTAATCAGCTCAGTCTACCATTGTAAAAATACAGTATAGTGTTTAACATAAACTCATGTATTTTATGAAAATTCAGGGAATTTACTGTTCCTTTTGAATGCCACAGTTCTAAACATCTGACTCTGTGCTGCTTTAACGTCGTTATTGAAATCCTCTTAATGTAGTCTGAGATGTGTGGGTACGTGGTGATGAATAAAACGCATCTTATCAGGGGTGCAGGATTTAAGCCGTATCTTCATGGTTGAAACCCACACAAGGATGGAACAGCAGCACCCACGAAACTTGAGGTCACACATTTCATTGATAATTTCGACCATTGTACCTGCAGAGAAGAAGCACATCGAATGGTCTAAAATGAGGTTTTTCTAATATGATGACTTCATTGCACAACATCCCCTAAATATCTATAAAAAAAATCCACACTTGGACATCATTCAAATGAATAAATCACACTACTCAGAGCAGGCATATACGTATATACAGACATACACATTTACCTTTAGATTCGTTTATATTATTGACCTTTTCTGGGCAGTTTAAGGTCAGATTTACAAAAACATCAAAGCAACCTTGTAGTTAGGTTGCTGAGGACAGGAAGCAGCAGGAGGGACAGTCTGTACCAACATCACAACTAAGTGTAGCTGTGTAAGTGGGCATGCAATTACATGTCTTGCACTTTTTTTATGGATTTTACAGGTACTCAGTGGTGGGTTTCATTGATAAGAACAAAGACACTCTGTTCCAGGATTTCAAGAGACTGCTGTACAACAGGTGACACACGTACACACACACACACACACACACACACACACACACACACACACACACACACACACACACACACACACTGAGTAATATGTCAATTCCACACACCCCCGCTCTTCAATGAATTCCTTGCAGCACTTTGACTACATAACACCTCTCTAGAACGAACAGCACAGGACTGGTACAACTAATCTCCTGTCAGCTTGCTCTTATCCTCCTTCTCCTCTTCTCCAATCTGCCGGTGCTGCTCACTCTCCTAATAGAAATGTGAGGTCTCGGAATTCCTGACCCGTCTAATGTGCATGTTATGATACTTCTTATTCAGGTCAAGAGCATGATATTCGAGCTAGCAGCTGAAAAGCTCCTTCATGATACCTAAAGCCAGATGGCCAAAATGTATAGTACTTATTTAGTATATTTGAATTTATGCAGATAGAAATGTGTTAGTAGCTAAATCTGGTACAATACAATCTCTTCTTTCCGTGTGAGATAATAAACTAAACTAATTCAATACTGTATTCATGTTTTTCTTTTCCCTTACCCAGTTCTAACCCAGTACTGAAGGGGATGTGGCCTGAGGGCAAACTGAGCATCACCGAGGTCACCAAACGGCCACTGACAGCTGCAACACTCTTCAAAAACTCCATGATCTCATTGGTGGAGAACTTGGCCAGCAAGGTGACAATTCCATGCAATATCTGTAATTGAGCTGGATTAAAGCACATCATCACTACAATGCATACAAAGGTTACATTAAGGATACAAATAGTTAGAAATAGACAGATTATATGCAAGGAAGTACACGTTCAGCACCAAGTTTTACTTGATCATACGTCACGCTGGAAGATGCATATTGAACATATGAAATCATAAAATATCAAAGTCAATCGTAATACTATACAAGACTAAAGAGAGTTATATATGTTTTAATAATTGTTCCATACAATACTTATTGCCTAGAAATATGGGGAAATGTATTCAAATTGATACCTATTCATCTCATAAAAGAGATCTATAAGACATACCACTAAATCCACAACAATAACATACTTAATAAACTTAATATTACAGTGTTATGACAGCAGTGCATAATCACTTGTTAGTGAAAGATTCTTAACATGACAGCAAATATGAATATATAGGATTACTATTCATCAACTTAAGGGCAATGACCAACACTAAAATCAATAAACATCAATAAATTCCATCAAGGGGGTGAATTTATGGATTGAATTTTGACGATGATTTAAAATACTGTTTAGATTTCAGGTGATGGATAAATAAATATGACACTTGATTAATATTAGATGGTGTTGTTGACTATATACACTCTACTTTAAAAGACATACATCCATTGTTACATTATTATTTTATTATTTATGTATTGTCATGATATTATGAAGTATGTAAGAATGAAAAATGTTGATAAAGGTGTAATAAGCTTTGGTAACCATTATCCTTTTTAGTCCAAATTATATGAGTTATACATTGTAGGTTAGGATATACTTTGTTTATACTAGATGCATGTCAGAATATTCATGTAAGTATAGTTTTTTTTTCTTCATTATTTTGTCTCCTTTTTTAATTGACCAGAATATTTTTTTTAAAAAAAAGGAAAAGTTGGCAACTAACTTGAAACTAACTAAGCAGTTTTCCTCCTATGTATGTACACAAGGTGTTGATGTGAATATTTTTAGCCTTTTTTACCGTACAGTAGTTGTTTAAGTCCCCATTACTCCCCGTTTCCCTCTGCAGGAGCCATACTATGTTCGCTGCATCAAGCCCAACGACGTCAAGTCCCCTCTACTGTTCGAGCAGGAGCGTTGCCGCCATCAGGTGGAGTACCTCGGGCTGCTGGAGAACGTCAGAGTGCGGCGTGCCGGCTTCGCCTACAGACAGACATACCCCCGATTCCTCCAGAGGTACCCGACACTTGTCATTCTGAGCAGCAGGACAATGTGATGGAGCTCGTTTCAATGAATTATACCTACTAAAGGATTCGCAAGACTTTATTTTAAAGCCTGCATTGGCTACAAAAGGTACACAAAAAACACATTTAGGTCAATTGCAGTCAACAAGACTGCACAAACATTCAAGCCATATAATACAGTGGGAGCAAGCACAAGAAGCTTGACTGTAACTATATTTAATCATTTTTGATTTATTGTCAAATCATTTTATTGATGTATTGATGTCTGTATGTGTGTGCATTTATGTATGTATATATATATATATATATATATATATATATATATGTGTATATATATATATATATATATATATATATATATATATATATATATATATATATAATTAAGTTAGTATTGTGGAAGACTGAAGCTGGGTGAAGCGAGGTAATAAAATACAGGTTAAGTGTTTCCTCCCGGCTCTAAATTTAGAATCTGGCTAGATGAAATGATGACATTTCTGACACACACTACATTTACTGCACAAACATGCCAAAGCCCCGAAGCTTTGCATCGGTCAGCTGTGAACGATATAACACTAATCTAATCTTGCAGCCAGTCAGTGCCATCTCCAGCAGCCGTTACCGAAAAGCCCTTCATCATCGTGGCGGTTTTAGGCAGTTTCCACCAGCGTAATATTCCCGTCCTCTGACGGTTATTAAAAGCAGCGTTAAAACTCTCTGATTGGATTCTAATTGCTGCAGAGAGATGCTTATACAAGACATTTTGATATGCTATGAAATGACCCTGCTTTACTGTGGCAAAGTAACAACCAACTATTAGTCAATGACCTGCATTAATAGCTCATGTTTTATTCATACGGAAGCTCAAACAACTGCCATTGCAACCACTTTACACTGCCTGCAAGATGAGTACAAATACTGATATTTTTATTGTATCATTGCTTGTAAATTGCTTGCGTTTTTTGCTGTGTTGTAAGTATACATTAATGGGTTTTGAGCAGTTCTATATGTATTTAATTAAACTAGCTTAATTAAATACTTACTGTGGTATGTGCGGGTAGTTCATGTTATACTGTATACAGTATTTATACCTATTAAATATGCAATCAAACCACGATAGATTTTATATGCGATATCAGTATTAATATTTGAAAGTAACGGTCAACAGACAAACATAAAGAAACATTACAATTTACAAATTAAAGAGATGTGACCGCTATTTTAAAATAAACTTGGCAAAAACAAAACACAGTAAGCTTCATCGGAAATTAATTCCCAACATGCTCCAGCAAATCTGTAATATGCTAACATTGGCTAATAATGTCCTGGTGAGTCCAATAATTGATTAGTCAATTAGTAGAAATTGTATTCAGAATCACTTAAGGCTTACAGATTGTCAATCAAAGAAGAAAAGATATATATTATTAGATCATTTCTATGTTATATACTATGTTAAGTTAACTATTTTAATTTTGGACTGTAGATTGGACAAAAACAGACGTGTTTTTGTTGTGATATGAATGAATTAAAATAGTCATTAGTTCAGCACCCCTGAATAATTCTAATCTTGACTATGTGAAGTCTCAATCACAAGTTTCTTAAGGATGTTCTTTTTAAAGCCTGAGCTCATAACAAAAAATATACAGAAGAGAAAGAGCCGTGGCGGATTGATCCAGTCATGTCAGGTTTAGGCTTTGGAGACTTGAACTGTGAACAAACACGAACCCTTATGAATCTCAGACATCACCTCAGGTGCGTCAGGAGCGATGCAACAGCACAGCTGTCACCGCATCGAGTCTCTCACATCAGACGCATCCGGGAAATATACACTCACTTATTTAAATTTGCACACATGCTACTGTAGGTAAATAATTTGGTTATGAGCTCAAGTTTCCTCAAGGAAACTCGCACAGAAACGTTACTGTTAAACTACCCAACACTGACACATTCTCCCACTGCCCTCAATGTTAGATGCTACCGTTGTGAACAAAGGATTAGGTAATGAAGCTTTTGCATCACATTATAACAAATCCTCCAACTCTGTCACTGCACATCCCCCTCACTGACGTCTTTGGACTTGGTGCTGCATCACTGTTAACTGACTGTATTCAGTGTTATTCCACAAGCCAAACAACTTTTGGATGTTCAAAGCCAAAAGTTCTTTGGCTTTAACCCCCTCCTGCTGTTATAAATTATCCTCATAATCTTGATTATTTCTCATTTTTTTCTGTTATCTTTTCCAAGAAAGGGTCACTTTTTTAATGTTTGTAAAACATAAATAAAATATAGAAACTCGTCTTTAATCCATGCTCTCGCCTGTGTTGAATCCAGTAGCTGTGAGGTTCTTTCCCCCTCCTGTAGAGTTTTACTCACTGTCAAAATACCCCACACAAATCACAAGAACCTCATTTTTGTTGACATGCGTATCAGTACAGGAAGGATTTTTTTTATTATTTTTTTTAAGTGTATGACAGCAGCACGAGCTGTTTCGGGACAAATCTCAGCTCTGGGGATCATCCTTCAATCCCTGCATTAAGACTTGTCTCACCAATGCCAGAACTCTTGAAACAGGCCTCTACTGAGAAAAGGAAAATAAAACCTTAAAAGCTTGCTTTCAAGCTTCAGTTTTTTTTTCCACAATCAAACTTTAGTAGTGAAAAGAGTATGTGACCACTCACCCAATATGCTGGGCTATTTTTCCAGGAACTAAATGATAGTTCCATGGAACCACATCCTGTACTTTTGGTCAACTTAGTTCTGTTTTCATGAAAATAAGATTAAATTGTTTTACTTTTTATATTAATGTTGTCTTTTTATCTTATATATTGGACTTTTTTCTCATAATTCTGACTTTTTATCTGGAAAAACTTGGAATAAGTAAATTCATCTTACAATGGAATAACACAATTCAAGATAACTCCAGTCAATATAATATAAAACTGGTGATTATTATCTAAAATAATTTTCTTACTGTCAACAAATTTCAAGTGCTAAAACAACCTTTAATGGAAATAGATCCATTTAATTTGAGCACATGAGATATACAATGCTCCAATAAATGACCTAAAAGCTGTGTATACTAGTAACCGTTTTCTACCTCCCCAGATACAAGATGATCTCAGAGTTTACGTGGCCAAACCATGACTTGCCCTCAGACAAGGACGCGGTGAAGCGGCTCTTGCAGGGTTGTGGGTTTGACCACGACGTGGCCTACGGCAAAACCAAAGTCTTCATCCGCACGCCGCGCACGCTCTTTAACCTGGAGGAGCAGCGAGTGGAGATGGTCCAGAGAATCGTCCTTTTCCTCCAAAAGGTGAGAGACTGGCTCCCTCGAGATAATTCACGAGCTCCGATACTGACGTGACAGCTTGAAACTGCTGTTACTGCTGCCACGGAACACATGGAGGATGCTATTATTTTTTATTCCATGTATTCTTTATTTTTCCTACTTTTTCCTTGAATGTAAACTGATGAACAAAAAATAACTTTAAAAAAGTGACGATGATGAAAGAGCGTTTTTGACAAGCATCTGTCATTTTGAATACCCTTGATTAGTGCCTTGAAACAAGATTGCATAGAGGTTTCCTGGCCCTCACCGCGTTCTAATTGAAATTCATTAGCTCTTTTTCTGCATATGAATAACCTCAGAGACTAGAAAAAAAAAAAGTAGTTATGAGGAGGCTGTAGAATTTTTGGAGCTGATGTAACCTTGTATTTTTCTGTCTCAAAGGGGAGGTCCCTACATCTGCTCTTTCTGTGTCTGTGTTTTCAGTCGCACAGTTCTTGTCATACAACGAGACTTGGATTTCAGGTTTATAATTTCAGATGTTTCAGAGATTTGGGCTGTAAAACAGGATTTATCTTTGCATCGTCTATGGATCATGAAGCTTGCCCACTATTTGGCTGTTTCCAGTGTCATGTATTTATTTAAAATAGGTGCAGTGCATATTTATGAACATTTTGCATTTAAATACAGTATGTAAGATTGTAGCCATAGGCTAAGTTCCATCTGTAGTTCCTTGGCAGTTGAACAGTTGAACACAAATGTCACAACATTAGATAATGAGAGAGATGTACGTAGTAATAAAAACAAGTAAAACACTAGATGAAAAATGGGAGATGATGCTCAAGACAAACCAGGAGTAAAAGAGTTGTGTAGTAGAGTTCTAATTCAGTGTTAATGCTAGTGCTAATCTGTTAAAGTGCTTAAGTGTTAAGGTGCTGAAGTGCTGGTGTACATTATAGTAAAGGGCTCTCTCTTTTCACCTTTCTTTAAAAAACAAAAAAAAAGTAAAGTGCCTTTTGTAACGTGCTGATTCTCCGCAACCCTCCAGACCAGCATTAATGCTCCTTGTCATTGCTTCTCCGTGTCTAGGGAGGAATGAACAGCATGAAAAAGGATTATTATTTCATTGTGTTATTTGATGGCGATGCTGGAAGTAATATGTGTTGCAATGGACAGAGCATATGATTAACATTAAAACTTGTGCCCTGTATGGAAGCAGCTGGATCCATTATCTATTGGTGTTGATGATTGTTTATACTTGAATCTTGTTTGTTTGGTTGTGGCAGCATGTTCTGACCATTCAACATAGGCCTGGGCAATAAAATAATATCAATATAAAGCATTGATACAATAAGAAAATACTTCAATCTAATGTTAATAGTTTCAATCAATGTTTGCATAAACATCATATAACCCTTAAAAACAGAGCAATCATTGAATCAAACAGCCACTCTGTCACAGTTCGTTAACTTAGGACCACAGAGAGGCCGTGGCACAGAGGTTCTGTGCAGAGTGATTTTTATTGGCTTGGACTGTTAGACGGGGTCCTGGTCCTGGTTGCCAGGGAGAGTTGAACTTCCTGGCGAAGAGTGGAAGAGGAGCCAGGGATCAAATAATGAAGTTGATGAGTTGATTGCAGACAGGTAGAAAGGAGAGAAACACAGGGAGGAGAGGGGCACAGGCAAGGAGAAGCTAAACAGACAAACACCAAATCAAGTTTAATATAAAGTGGTTATATTCAGCTCTTTTTCTCCTGGTCATTATAAAAAACTGATAAAATCAGTTATCCACTGATATACATTTTTTACAACGATATATGTTCTAGCTGTATCACGCACCTCTACATTTATGTATTAAAAGTAGGTCATTAATGCATAAAATCCCCCCTAGTATTTAAATGAATATCATGATTATTAATATCTATTCTCTCTCTCTTTCTCTCTCTCTCTCTCTCTCTCTCTTCTCTCTCTCTCTCTCTCTCTTTCTTTCTTTCTTTCTTACATTCTTTTTTCTTTATATATATATATATATATATATATATATATATATATATATATGGTCTTTAATTTTTTTTTTTTTCCCCAGAGCTGTATACATGTATATAGCCCTAGTTTGACACTTCACAGCTAAAGAGAAAACAGAGCACATCTCGTTGTTTTGTGATCAGTGTATTAGTTCTTCCTTCAGCTGGACATTTTTTTTTTTTAATATCGAGTCATGTCATGTGTCAGTGGTCGGATGACACATGGAGCTGCGAACGGCAGCATCTCGGCGTGATGGCGACGCGGGCGCTGACATGTGTCGGATCAGAACGGAAGGGGAAAAAACTTTGTCACTTTGATGGATCGTCTGGGGCGGCTGTCAAAGTAAGGACGCCGCCCGGATGCTTCCAAAACGTCATCTATGACTTGACTGACAGGCAGCTCGACGGCATCAGTCCGCCAACCCTGTTGATGTATATATCTAGAAAAAAACTGCCCATACATCACTCTGCAAACCTCATTTTCTTATGTGAAGAGGCGGATTCCTCCACGCCGACGTTTCTGTATATCAACCTGCCTCGAGGGGTGTCTCCGAGCTCTCAGGGTCACCCAGATAAATTAACTTATGTAGGGGATTGATCACTCGACCTCTGTATTGATCCGCGTGACCCCTGCGGGCCCTTCCCGCCGAATCAGTGTTCCTTCCACCTCCCTCCCTCCGGACAATCCCATCTTGTATCTCCCAGGATAAGCGGGCTTTGATAACGAAGGTGAAAGCCCCGGAGATGTCAGCGCAGCAGAGGTGTCAGCGTGGGTTTATTTAATCATACCCTCTGTCAACGTTAAGGCTACTCGTGCAAATATGTGGGAACGAGCCTGGCGTTTTCTCCACGCGCACAGGTACGGTCCCGCTGCGTGCACACGCAGGATCAAACAGTGTTGTGACGCGCAGAATTGACTCCTGTATCTGTCCCGCTGTTACTCAAACAAACATCAGTCTGATCTGCCGCGTCGAACAATCCCCTTATCAGCACCTGGCACACCACTCCGCCTCGTGCCAGCCGGAACCACAGTGCCAGGACTGTCAGGCTACCGCTGAGGCTCTGACACACTTCTCATCCCTCTGTTTGCTCCGTGGATTTATAATAAAAAAAAACCCACTTAATTCCACCGTCGAGCAATCTGTGAATCGGCACCGATGGGTTTGAGCAGCCCCCTTGTGTCCCTGCCTGTCAAAATTTGGCAATACGTTTTGTTTTCTTCTGAAGCTGCCCTCTCACTTTACCCCCTTTTTATATTACCATATCCTCTTGTTTTTTTTTTTTTCCTTTGAGGAGGAGGAGGGTGGGGTGGGGAGTGGCTGCGAGAAAGGATTGGGGCTGGAGGAGGGGCGTCTGCTTTACAGCTCCATTTAATCTTGACGTTCTCTCCGTCCTTCAAACCTCTCCTTCACGCTTACCTCATCTCGGTCTCCCCGCTCTCATCGGGATGCTCTCGCTTCGACGTGGGCCCGCTCATTCCACCCCGGTGCCGAAATTCATAGTAATCACGTCCGGGGCGCATTACCGGTGATTGCTCTGCATCGACAATGTTCAATTCTCCTCTTGGTTCAGAGCAATCCAATCATTACCACTTTAAGAAATAGCCCTAAAATTATAATAATAATAAAATAAAAGAACACAGTCCCAACATAAATGCAGATGTTATAAATTAAACATAGGTCTCCCCCCACCTTCCCTCTGTATTAAAATGAATATTTCATAAATTCAAGCTCAGCCATGCACATCACAGGAACTGTCGACGCTTGTCAGAGCAGCAAGAAGACAGACTCCCCCCTCGTGTATTCTTCACCGCAGCCCTTAATTGCTTTTCCAAAGCTGTACATAGTCTCTGTTTAACAGTAGGTTTTCCATACAAGTGTTATGTCTTAGGTAGACGTCTTTCACACCGTGGCCACAGGGAGGGTTTGTCTGGAGGGGAGCCAAAATACAAATGTCTTTAAAAGATAAAGAACCTTATTGTATTCTTTTCTATTGTTTCCCAGTGGGCAAGTCATGTATTGAGGCAATAAATTGGGCAGTAATAACTGAAATTTCGTTTCGGGACACTCGGGCCGACATGCTCGATGCTGCTCTCTTGTGAATAGCGGGCTACGTTACTGCAAGGCTAACACTCTCCTGCCGGCTGCTTAAATGTCCAGAACTGATCTGTCTCATGCTAGACCTCAGCAGAAACATGATCTTTAATCCTCTGATCCCCTCTGAAACCTGCAAAGTGTTTCGGTTTATCAACCAAAGCTGCAACTTCAATGGGCGAGAACACGCTGAAGTGGATCAAAGGAGGACAGCGCCGCTTATTTGTTACAATCATAGTGGTGGACTCTGAAGGCATCTGTTTTAAAGGGAAGCTCTCCTTGGTAATGATGCCAAGTAAACAGTTTATTTTTATTCTTTAATTCCACTTCCCCACCTGAAAAATCACACAGAATAATTTATTCTGAAATGTTGACTTCTCTAAAATAACCATAACATGAAAAAATAATCAGATTTAAAAACAATTTCTCCAATTTAATATTTGAACTTTTGATGTCTGTTTATAAAAATTAAAATGCTTTTATGGTCCAAAAACCACCTAGTTAGACAGAAGTCAGCTACCAGCTCCCCAGAAGAAGGAGCATGGCTGCAGGGATGGTTACTATTAACTTCCACTCACTTTGATGTTGTGACATCACAACAGGAGCTATTTCTAAATGGCTTGTGATCAGCAGGTTGTCTCATTTCACAGAATGTAATAGGACCCCTTTAAAGCTAATTTTTGAAATAAGATAGATACTAACTTGTATATTTTTTGTTATTAAATAATGTGAATTGTTATAGAATTGTGAAAAAAGTCTGTTACCATTTCCTAGAGCCAAAAGTGACACATTCAGATATCACATTCAAATAATTTTCCTCAATTTACTAGTTTGTCAATTTAATGGATTAATTGTTTCAGATTACAAAAAGCAGAATAAAAAGTCTAATAAATAAAAGAAAATAAAACAAAGCAAATCAATACTAAACTTTAAGTCCTTAGATGTTACTATTAAATAAGTGGAATCAAGCTGTGTTAGAAATATTTAAATCTTTCATTAGTGGATAGGCGCTACAGTGTATTCACTACTGTTCATCTTCAATAGGCAGATTTTATTGTGTCCTTCAAACATGTTTGAGATATGTGTGATATTTGAAGCTTAAACTGCTGACCGTGGACATTTCTCTGCCAATCTATATGGTCCATCCCATCTAATTGATGGATGAGCCGACCAGAGCCATTCAGTTTGATGTCTGCCCCTTCCAATTTCAAACTGTATTGTCCCAGATCAGTTTGAACGGATTTATTTATTTTTTTTGCGTCGTTGGAGGGAAATAGCGCCGAAGGGGGGGAAAAAATGTCGAGATTGAAGGAATGTGGAGTGAGTATAGTGACAGTGTGGTGTTGTTAGTGTTACTGGTGGGTCTTTGCTGCTCTCCCAGGCACTTTATTGATTTATGCTAATGACTGCTGGCCTCTGCCTTGGCCCGGTGTCTCCCTGTGACAGTCCATGGTCAGAGCACATTGCAGTCTCACTAAATTGTGTCACACACTCTTGGTTCCAAACCTCCCTCCGGCCCCGCCGGCGTGTATCGAGCATGTCGCTGGAAAACCAGCTCAATATCCCCCAGAGGACGTGGAAACTCAGGCGTTCAGCAGCAGAACTGCAGTCAAGTGTGTCAATGCTGCAGACCAGCCTATCTGTCTTTTTATGTCGGTATTTGGACTTTTTTTTTTTTCTCCCACCCCTGCATATGACAGGTACATGTTTGTTTGTGTGTTTTGGATTGGACTTGTTTGAATTGCCAACACAGCAGTATAGTCAATGGGTTTTTACTAGAGTTGCAGTCCAAATAACCGGCCCTGTAAAGTATCTATTCTGCCCAACTAAAACCTTCCAGCTCTCATAAATTGTCTTAGCATGAGTGATTTGTGATTTTCTTTTTTTTTCTTTTTTTTTCTTTTTTTTTTTTTTTTACCCAGAAAGCATTGTAGCCCTTTGAGGTCCACACCAAGAAAAAAGCAATGGACAAAATTTCTCTTAGCGTTTTTTACTCACTTAGGATAACAATAACAACAATCAACTGTTTTTTCTGAATAAAAATAAATAAATAAATAAAATTAATAAACATACTGCTCAAAGACACAGAGCCATCTAGAGAATTTTTAGCATAGCGCAACTAAACCAAGTGGTAGCGATGACTCATTCAGGTTGAGTTAAGCTCAATGCATTATTCAATGAGATATAGTGACTCAAAATGTGGTCTACCAAACGGTTACACAGAACCTTAAAGGACCAGCCCCCCCCCCTCGGTAATCCGCCTGTTTGTTGTGACAAAAGATCCCAATCTGGCTTTGATGAGCTCATAAATCCAGTGGCTGCCGGGAGCGTGGTGAGGACAGACTCATATAATGGCCAGAGTCTCTAAAAAGGATGATCAGATGGCTTTATTGGCCAGGAGTATAAGGGCCAGGCTGTCAGGGGCCTTGTTATTGGCCTGATTTATCCGCAAATCCCCCACACTCTCAGTGTCATCCTCATCAGCTCTCTGGTGTCACTGCAGCAGGTCCGCTTCGCCGTTTGTACAAGCATAAGATGTTTTACGGCGTGTTTTTGCCCTGGTGTTTGTGTGTGTACACAGGCCGGGCGGATGGCTAGATGCCCCCCTCATCATAATTCTAACCTCTCTCCTTTCCACCTGTCACACACCTTAATGAGGCTCCAAGACAGCAGAGACACTTTATGTCAGCAGTTATCTGATTCATCGGCGTTTTATTGGGCCACCCCCCCACCCCCCCACCTTCTTGCTTTTCTTCTCACCTCCAGCCCGAGTCATTTACAATTTAATTAGTGATTTGTAGCTCAGACAAACACAGTTGTTGATTTGGCATAGGCCCGCGCGCCATGTGGATATTATGCAGGCGACGTCGCAACCAAGCTTCTCGCTGAAAACCTAGCTTGGCTGCTTCCTGCCTCAGAGCGCATATGGGGCGGGACACTGTCTGTGTGTGTTGGAGAGGAGGATAGTTTATATGCTGAGGGATTATTGTAGAATGACTGAACCAAAAATCAAATTATAAAGGTTTTAACTGGTTAAAGATATAATCGGATAAATGTTGAATTTGGATGACGTGTCGTTATATATTCACAGATCAAACATGCACTGTCTAGACGAGCAGCTTTCGGCAAATCGGGGTATTTAACATGTAGCGCACTCGGGCAGAAAAGATGAAATGGTCTTTGTGAACACCTGAATGAGCCCTTCTCTCTATATTTTGTGCCTCTTAGCATGTGTAACCTGTTCATAATCAAGTCGAATACAACATACATTTTAACTACATATCAGAAGTCTGTGGGGGGATCAATACTTAAAATATTAAACCATTAGAGCTACAATTCAATCAATTAAGTTGACAGTTGAATGACAGAAAATATATCACAGAAAATGTTTACTACTTTGATAATTGATTATTCGTTTTAGGACTACTACTGCTGCTATTGGCTGCTTCTAATAGTAAAAGAAATGGAATCTAGATCAGTAGCATTGGTAAATCTGGTCCTGTTATTTTGTAATGTTCAATTGAAAGATTTCATTTGAACATTTTTTTTATGTGAGGCCACAAGAACTGTGATGTTCGCTTTGTGTTTCTGCTGCCAGTGGAGTTGTCTGATGATGAAAATGAAAACAGCACGGAGCAAGTCAAAGAAAGTCTCTGTAGTCTAAGTAAAAGCACATTCATTGTGCAAAAACCTGCACAGTTAATGAAAGATTTTAAGCACAAACTTTAACTATTGGTTGTCCAGCAATAGTCTTGTATTCATAAATGAGTCTATTGGCAAGGACATCGTTAATATGTCACTGACATATTACTGAAGGGTATATTTTATAATTAAGGCACGGTGCAGCTATGACACCTCTATCTAATGTTGTGGTGTAATGTTGCTATAATGTTGCTGAGTGATAAATCAGACCCGATGCAGCTACACCGGCACTTTGAGTCGTAACTGCCGCCTCCTCGGCCGATCAAATTTGTGTTTGTCATAAATGTTCTTGCGTACGACGCTCGGGTCTCCTGAACCTTCTTCAGTTATGAGTTTGCCAGTTCTCAATAATTCCCCATCACAATAAATCAGACTCTGCTCAGCTTACTGAGAATTTCCTTTTTACTTAATTTTTATGTATTCTGGCAAGAACAGAGTCTTCCTACAACATTTTATTTTTTGGTGAAGGTTGAATCACCCACTATTGTATTGATTCATGGCATGAACAAGAAATGGTTTTGTGGGGGGGGATTTAACAAAACACTGCACATATTGGAAATTATTAAGAATTATATAAATCATCTGTATGAATAAAAAACATGTCGACAGATATTCTTTCTTTTGCAGGTTGAATGCAAATGCACTCACAGTGGTGGGGTCATTCTGACCATGAGTTATATTTGACCTGCTGCCTCCTCTTAAGTCTGCATAATTTACCCTTACACTCTGAATGAAGTCCGAATTGGAATGAATGTACCCACTCCCACCGCTGTCACCGAATACATGGGAGTCATCTCAGAGGATGATTAGTGATGAATGCAGAGCTGCTCCTCTTTTCTCACTCTCATGCATTATGTATTGGAGACAACGCAGCACGGAGGAAACGGAGACATTTTGCCAGAGAAGCACCATTTGGGACTTCCAGTAACACAGGATGAGAGGAGCTATTTCTGCCCCTCGTTAGATGTTAGTCCACTTTGCATAGAGATGTAAAAAAAAAAAAAAAAGATAAATCTGTGATGTCTCTTTGCCTTACCATGCATTTTTTTTCCCTTTTCACTTGTTGAATACATAAACAATATTTGAAGAATCAGAGATCTAAGGCCAGTAATTTTGAAGCTGTACCAGTTGACATCCTTCAGTACAGATTCCCTCAATGTTTTTAGCCTAATAGCACTGATTACATAAAATTCAAGGCTTACATCAGAGGTGTCAAACCTGCGGCACGGGGGCCAGAACCGACCCATTAGAGGGTCCAATCTGGCCCATTGGATGACTGTACACATGTGACAAAAACAGAAATGTGAAGTTAGAGCATCCTCCAGGTGTCAAGGGATAAAACATTTACACTTCTGATTGATAAATGTATGGCAGAAGATGACTTCACCTTCTTCTTAAAATGTTATACTGTAATTTTAATGACTAACTTGATAGTTGATTTATTTATTGATTATTAAAATGATTAATCAATTAGTTGTTTGGTTCATAAAATGGTGTAAAATGTCAATCACTGTTTCCCAAAGGTGAAGAGGCAAGACCAACAGTTCACAACCCAAAGATCAAAGAAACTAATCAGAAAATAATCTGATGTGAGGAGATGGAACCAGAGATGACACAAATCAAGTAATCCAGGGTTGTCAAACATACAGCCTGGGGACCAGAACTAGCCCACTATAGGATTCAATCCGGCCCACTGGATATCTGTACAGTGTGACAAAAAAATGGACCAGTTCCTATTTCTTCACAGAAATGTGAAGTCAGTGAGCATCTATCAGGGCTCAAGTGATAAAATATTTACGGTTTTGATTTGTAAATGGTTTGTAAGACAGGAGATAACTTCACCTGCTGCATAAAAACTAAATATTGTTCAGTGTGTAAATGGTTTGAATTGAAATGCAACAGTAAACTGATTGAATATGGAATAACGGAGACATCTTTTTGTTAAAATGGCATTTAGACTCCCCTTGGCTTACACAGTAAATATTAAACTGTCATTTTCTGAGAAAGGCTCTCTGAAGAGGCTGCCGGCGATTAGATGGCTGACTGGCATTCTGCCGTTGTTCATATGATTCACCTTCTTCGGAGTCCGTCCTCTTTCCGGTTCAGCAACAGTGCTGGTGGACAAGCCGGCACTTTGACTTATGGCACTCCAGCCTAGGAAAGGTCAAAAGAGACGTTTCCCATCAGAGAATTGTGTCACAATCCAACTTAAACTCATCTTTAAATCTGATATGCTTAAGAGGTTATCATCTGGAAATGACCTGAATTAATCTGTGGTGTCCCTACTCCAGCGTTGCATGACTTATCTTCCTCTTTGCCAATTATTCTGCCACCAGTCGCACCAGGTGAAAACTGCCTCCTCCACACTTTCAGTATGCAAATGCGAGAGATTCTCTTCTTTGCCTTCGGCCACCCCCACACTTAGAAAGATTAAATATTCATGATCCCCGTGATTACTCTGCATTATGATTAGATCATATCCAGGAGCCTCAAGTGCAGTCTGCGTATTGCCTTTAAAACTGTGACTGTTCCAGGAAAAAGTGCCCTATTGCTGCTTATTCAGGGATTATATAGTTGCAATGTTGACATACATGTGTCTGAAGAGGTGTGTGCACGTGTGTGGGTATTGGGGTGGGTGGGGGTCGGGGTACTGGGGGGAGGGGGAGAATACAGTAAAATGGTAGCATATGGTGGTGATTTTAGTGAGGGTGGATCAGGAGTTATGGCTCCCCGGGGTCCCACTTGCATCTATTATTCATGTTTTAGAGGCTCTGATAGCCACTCAGCCTATGTTTGGCTACAGACAGGCTCATAATGTCCTTATTTTAGCCCTTACTTTTTTTTGTCTAAGTCCAAGCTGTTCAATACCAAAAGTCTACTTAAGCGATGTTCAGCCGTATTTATAGCGATGTTCCATGCAATCAGTCATCATGATTGTAATTTTAGTGCAGAGGTCGTGTCTCTTTGTGGTCAGCGTTTTACCACCAGCGCATAAAAACCTAAAAATAACCCGGTGAGTGGTGCATATTCTGCTAAATAAATAAAACCTAGACACAACAGTTCTAAATTTCCCCTCATCCTCGTCTGCATTAGTAGCTCCTCCTGAACTAAAAGAGGCACTCAACTGATTTTATATGTAAGGGTCCTTGTAACTGACACCCAACACGAAACCTAAATTGTAAGTAAGTTTGTTTTTTCCTTTAAGCCCTATTCCAATATCCTATTGTTTTAGTACAGACCGCACACACATGCAAACACCCTTAACTTAACCTAACTATCTTATAATAAAACAGGTAAAAATCTACTAATGTTCATGCATTAGCCTACAATGTTTAATGGTTGAAGCTGGTTGAATTCAGTTAAAAATGTAAATATAACTACTTTTCTTAAAATGAAAAGCTGACATTGCCGAATGCTAAAAAATATGGTTATAATGGAAATCAATAAGACAATATTGGCCACAAAGTTGTCCAAAAGGAGAATCTGGCACTTCACAAAAAAATACTATTGCAGTCAAATCAATTTTGTTGCTAATCTTTGACATATCCAAGGCTCTAATTACCACGAAAGCCCCATCCTTCTACCATTTATCATCTGGAAAATATATACATTTTTTTATTGTTATTGTTTTTTAACGTTCAAAAATGCCAGAGGAGGGCATGAGGGTTATGTGGCTCCTACATCATCATCATTATCACAGGACAAAAATGTGTTTGAGTCGATAAGTTTAAGCTGTAGGGAAGATTACTGCTGTTAATTGGTGGATTGATTGATCGGATCATTGTGGCTGCTTCCATTTTCTTTTCCAATCAGCTCTGATTGTCTTCAGGTTGTTTTCAGATTAGGTCCCTTTTTTGAAAGTTATATATTCGCTCCTGGTTTGGGTGTCTGTTTTACAAGTGGTCCAAGATTTTAGACCCAGCAAGACTATGAAAACAGAGATAATAAAATGAGGACACCATCATGGGTAATTTCAGTTTGAGTTTGGAGACTAAAAAGCTAAACAGTAGAGATGTCTTAAAGGGATAATTTGAAAATTCACCCATTGTCATGATTCCCATAGTCATAGCAATAGGTGCTTTTCCATTTTTTCCATTGATACAAGCTGTTTCCAGACTGCTCAGCTACGACTACACGGCTAATGGTATTTTTTGGTTTCCCTCATCAAACTCGGTAAATACACAACCCAGGAACTCCTAAAGCTTGTAGTGGACCAGTTGTGACCTGCACATTCACAGTTCACTTGCATGCATTGTCCTCATGCTGTCTCATGTCTCCAGGTGTGGAGGGGGACCATAGCCAGAATGCGCTACCGGCGGATGCGGGCGGCCCTCGTCATCCTGCGGGCCTACCGACGCTACAAGGTCAAATCCTACATCCGCGAGGTCAACCGCCGCTTCAAGAACGTGCGATCCATGAAGGACTATGGCAGACACGTGAAGTGGCCCACACCCCCAAAAGTCCTGCGCAAGTTTGAAGATGCACTCAGGAACATCTACAACAGGTACAAAATATCACCTCATATATCTAAATGTTTCTTCTGCGTGTCTGCTTCCATTTCAAGAATTAAGAATTCTTACAATCTGCTCATATTTGTTGCCCAGTGCATCCTAATACAGAACAGGTTTGGGCTTAAACCGCATCTATTTTAAACTGTTGAAAAAAAGTGTAAACATATGCCATTCAGAGCACAGAGACAGAGGATGAAAAGTTTTAAAATAAAATGTTTTTTAAATTGCTGCCTTTTGAAGAAAATCACTTTCCTAAATTGGCTGAACCGAAAGCGGATCCAACCCAGGAGACCACACATGGCCCCGAGTGTTATTTTGCATTCAGATGAGTCCTTTTTTGAAGCAACTTGCACACTTTTTTTTTCCTTCCTGCCTTGGGCTCACACAGAGCATTGATTTTTCTTCCTCCATCAAAGAGTCATCGCTGCCTTTCATCCCAACATCTGTTTGTTTGCTTTTTAGCTTTTGCTATTTGAAGCTGGGCACAGTAAGGAAATAGCCGCCTTGGTGTATGATGTTGGCGGTCAGCAGAGAACAGCTGGAGTCTGCTGCACTCCTGCTGTAACGCCCCGCTATCCAGCCATCAAATGTGGGCAGTTTCCCAAATGGAGAAGGTCTATTTTACTCTTTGTGTGTGTGTGTGTTGTTGTGTTCAGGTGGTGGGCATGGACGCTGATCAAAGGACTTTCTCCAGAGGAGGCCCTGCAGGTGAGGGCCAAGGTCGCCAGCTTTGAGGCCCTGAAGGGCCAGAGGGCTGACCTGGGGCTACAAAGGGCCTGGGAAGGAAACTACCTGGTGAGTAGGCGGGATAATAGCGTGGGTGGAGGAAGAGCCGCAACGATTCGTCAATCAATTGATTAGTTGCCAACTGTTAATGGCAAATCAGAGACTGTTTCTATAATCGATTCATCCAAAGGACTCAATTTAATCTCAAGTTTAAAAATAAATGTATAAATAACAACAAATCCCCTTTTATGTTAAGAAATACATAATCAATATTTAAGTAATTAATCTTCATTTTACTAAACAGGAGAGATGGCAAAACAAAAAAAATGCAACTTCAACAATATGATGTTTCAGTTACTACTGTTGCATTTCAATTCATAACATTTAGTCTTTGAATAATACCATTTACAAATTAAATTGGATTAAATTCTCTGGTTCCAGCTTTTCCGATCTGATTATTTTCTGGGTTCTTTGGTCTTCTATAAGAGTAAACTGCTGATCTTTGGGTTGTGAACTGTTGGACTCGACAAAATAAAATATATTTTAGCCTGCATCATCAGCTGTGATAAATATAACACCATTCTATGAACCAAAGAGCTAATCAATTAATCATTTCTATGATCGATAGATTAATCAACTGTGCAGCTTCATATACTAAGCAAAAGAAAACTAAACACAAAAGAATGAATGAAAGAAATAAATACAAAGGAGGCAGCATATAGACCAATGGAACAGATCACAGTATGATATGAAGACTTGAAATATATTAGGTAGACATTGATGAATACAGCAAAATGTTATGTTATTTCTCAAAAAAGTAATCCTAATTACAAGATAAAACTATTACTTCTACCCAGTTAGTTAGATTAATCAAGGAGTCAAAAACTCCAATGATTCACAATGTCAGTAATTAAATTGAGGTCATTGTTGTGGTCTAAAACGAGAGCTCTGTTTGATAAACCCAATCTGAACTTGGAGACACCCTAGTGCACTAGATGGATGGAAGCAATCAGCAGGCCAAAGCTGAGCCGTTAGCCCTGCATCGACCCCAATGGAAAGGCCTGCTGAACCTAAATTGCGGTTACGCATGGCGCCACCTCAGTTGCTGAGCAAGCGGCCTGATGATGATGATGAATCTGAACTTAATAAATGCCAATGTATAAATTAGATTGAGTCTTTTTGTGTGTGTGTGTGTTCGATAGAAGCGAGACAGCCCCGACACAGCTGCATCATTCACACTTGTTTCCAGCGAGCTGCAGCGGAAGGACAAATTCATGAGAGTTCTGTTCTCCTGCAACGTGCGCAAGGTACCGTAGGAACGTCTGTCCACCTCTAAACCGATGCACCCCGCAACCACAACACGTGTCTTGCCTGTACAAAACAAATAAACCCAAATGATTCTGCCTGCAGGGTGTTCAGTTGTGTGTGTGAGAGAGACTAATGAGGAGCTTTGTGTTTCCCAGATCAACCGTTTCCACAAGGCGGAGGACCGAGCTGTGCTCCTCACTGACCGCCACCTGTACAAGATGGACCCCCTGAAGCAGTACAAACCCATGAAGAGCATCCCCCTCTACAACGTATGACACTACTATTTTTTTACAGCCTCCTTTATTACAAATAGAGCTGCTACTAGCGATCATTTTTTACTTGATTAATCATTAGCTCTATAAAATAGTGATGCCCATCACATTTTTTTGAAATTTAGTTTTTCCATCCAACCATTTCATATCCAATGATATTATATACAGTTATATAGCAAGAGTGTCAAACTGGACTGAAAATGTCACAGAAATGTGAAGTCTGAATATCTTATAGGGCTTAAGGACTAAAATATTTAGTTTTGATTTGTAATCAGTCTGTAAGGCAAGAGATAACTTCACCTGCTTCTTATAAAAGTAGCATTAGATTAGATTAGACTTTTATTGTTCCCATGATGAGAAAATAAAAAATATTATTATTAAATATTATATATATATATATATATATATATATATATATATATATATATATATATATATATATATATATATATATATATATATATATATATATATAAAGCTCAATTAATCAGGTAAATATTTTGTATGTATGTATATTATACATTTATTTTTACTGGTTCAGGCCACTCGAGATCAATTTGTGTGAAAATGGGCGATGAACTAAATAGTTTCGACTCCCCTGATATAGAGAGACCCCAACAGTGGAAAATATTCCGACAAGTGAATATTCCGACGTAGCTTAATCGATTATCAAAACAATTGCTGATTCATTTTCTGTTACTTGGCTAATCAATACGTTGTTTTAGCTCTTATTAAAACCGCAGGGCATCTCTTTAGACACTTGTGAAATACCATTTGAGTGCAGATTTCCAATATTCCATATCAGCCTAATAGAAAGTGAGATCTTCTAGATGCAAATTCATAAAACGCTGCCTGTGTAGTTAATCAAGAATGAGAACGGTTTATTGGTTTTGAATGAAATTAAATCACACACTTGAACAGCCTCAATATGAAATGTCATACATCATAACAGCACGATAATAAGGTGTCAAAGCGCATGTCTTTTATCGTTTTGTTTTTTTTGGATGTGATTTTCACAGACAAATAATATATATGAATAGAATCAGGAAAATGAGTTTTTGCTTCTAAGCCCCCATCAAACTCCTCATGCCTCTACATTGATGAAGTTGGTTTGGAAAGGATATTTATTAGAACAGTTCATACACTAAGATCATGGTTCTAAACATTAAAACAAAAAATAAAGTATGGACTTTTATGAACTGAAAAAGATGGAGAGAAAAAAATGGACAATTAATACAAGATGCAAATGCAAAATGGATAATGATGGGTGCTTCGCGTTTGGTCAAAAGCAGTGTACAGATTAATGTATTTAACCTGGATTTAAAGAATATTTCTGATATACTCTGGAAGTAGAGTAACTTGATACATCTTCTTCTTGGACTGAAGGAACTCTGATTATTTCTAAACCAGTGAGAGATATATGAGGAGTAATTATACTATCAGAAAATGAGTGTGCTCAAAGCCTACTCCAATAAAGTAGATGAGTTCCTGAGTTTAATTACGGAATAGCAAGCGCAGTGATGATAGGATTATGTTCATGAACTTTCTACTTATATTGTTCAATAGTTCAAATTTCCCTGTTTGCAGAAGAGTGCTAGACGATCCTTAGCGCTTTGAAAAACTAAATAAATACCTTAGATGAGAGGTTTGATAACAGCTGCTTCTAAACGGATAAATAAAAATATATTCAACGGTTTAATCATAAAGATTTGTGAGAAATGTAGCAAGAGACATTAGTTTTCGTATTTCCTGCTGCATGTGACATAAAAACAGCAGACCCAAGCTGTGGCAGAGGTGACATTATTATCTCTGATTTCCCAGCAGCCTATTATATCCTGTGGAACATATCAATAGGCAAACCTCTCATTCGGCTCCACAATCGGTTGGTTTTAATTCATATTCCCAATGCGAATGGTCCAACATGGCTGCAACGTGCACACTGCACATGAGGTTGTTTCCATGGTAAAAGTGGCCTGTGTGTGTATGTGTGTGTGTTGTGTGTGTGTGTTGTGTGTACTGACTTCATGGTAGTTGTTTTATTTCTGGGAAAAACACAGTTGCATTTATGGTTAAATTTATTTTATATTTCTGTTGTCATTTAGTGTCAAACTCTGCACACACTCCTTTCTGCTCAGCTCAATCATCCAAGTGAAGTACAAATATGAAATACAGGATATAATGCTTTTCAGTGAAGAGGGACTTATTGCTTATCATAAACCTAGTTCCTATATTGAGGACTAACACTTGGGTCTAAATCTCAAACTACAAGAGCCCACACACACACACATTTATACAGATAGTGGTTAAGTTGACAGCCCGGTCTCCCTTCTTTAAAAATAAAAAATGAAAGGAGCAAAAACTCTTCCATGCTATCAATCATGTCTGCTCACTTTAATAATGACATTTCTGTTGTCAGACCTGCATCAGGAAATACAGAGAAGACAAAAACATAACCCACTAACCTTTCAAGGTGACACTAAAATGAGGCCGGAAGTGAAGGTGTAAGAGACATTAATCTCTGAGGACATGCCCCTGTCGTCTGGTGAAATGAGTGAGATACAAGGCTGCTGTGCAGCAACAAGACTCCCCAATGTTCAATCTGACAAACGCGACAGCGGGGAATTAGAGAGCCTGGAAATGGACGACCGGTGTTGGTATCACTGCATCTGGAAGTGAAGTGGGGAGATTGAGTTGAGACAGATGGAAGCTGAGAGAGCAGCGTGAGTTAAGCAGATTTTTAGCTATTGTTCATTCAGCAATGTTCTCCCTCTCCCTCTCTGTCTTATTTTTTCAACCATGAACAATTTAACGTCAGTATTTTTTCATCCAAAAAAAGTTTGAATAGATTTTATCCTTAAAAGACAATGCTTGAGATGATTTGCATTTTTTTATGTCAGCAAATCCTATGAAATGACCAAAATCAGTATCCGTATATCCAAGCCATTATATTTCCAAAAACTATTAAAAGCACATCAATAAGCCACACCTTTGCACTAGGTGACATGTTTTGACATTACCATTACCACATATTTTGATTCGATTCCATATACAGCATCCTGCTATCAGAAATATTCACTAACACAAGCAAACTACTGAGCCTCTGTCACAGAATGCCAGTATACATATGTGACGCATCAGTACTGAACAAATGAGCCTGGAGTGCCAGAGACAGGATAGAAGAGTCATACATTATTGATAGCCCAAAACTACTTCATGAGTAATTAAATGCACAATGTGTAGCTTCTGGTGGAATCTAGTAGTGAGGTTGCAGATTGCAACCAACCAAGTGCTCCAAGTCTGTAGGAGAACTGGGAGTTGCTACGAAAAATGCAAACGGCCGACTCTAAATCCATTGCAAGGTTTGACCATTCCGGGCTACTGTAGAAAGACTGGTGCAACACGGCAGGCTTCTGGGAGATTGAATTGTATCACAAAACAATGAACACAATTTTCCATTTCTGGAAAGTCTATTCTACTGTTTGCTGCTGAACTATTAACTTTATGGTTACAAGTACCTATGAAATACCAACCAATACTGTAAAATATTACCATTGCATATAGATGTATTTTAAAGGTTTTTACTCCCACTTGTCACAATTGACCATCACTTTTTTTTTTCTTCTTGTTCCGGTAGCTTCCAAAGTCTTGAGGTTGGGCAAGAAATTCACCTTTTAAAAGAAATAAGAATAGACTGGCTTGATTTACAATCTATTGATATCATCTGAACTAGTGTGAAAGATCACATGACAGATCAGTTTATTTCCTGCTTGTGCCTCTGGAAGAAGATTGTTCTTCAGGCCTCTAAGTAGTGAAAAAAAACACCTTTAACAGATAGAACTATCATATTATATACATATATTTAAAGGGTGATATATTTTGAGGATTATACTGTGCATTTATATTCAGCTTCTACAAATCGTAAATTCATTAACCGGTAGTAGAGTACAGTTTTGAAGTAAATTCTAATCATATTTTGTTCTTATTATACTGTTTTATATTTGTATTGTGTGAATAGGTCTAATTTTAGAATTCATAGGAATTCTGACTATCTAGAGTATCAACTAAAAAATGTAAAAGGGCAGGCAGTTAGCATGTTAGGGAGCTTTAGGTAGTAAAATGCCCGATTTATATTTTAATTTAATGGGTTAAAGCTTCTTAAAATGCAGCTTCTTTTTCTCAAAAGTGCTGGAGTAAGATGATGCACTCATGCTCCACCCCGAAAAAAAAAGAAAAAAAGAAAAAAAACACCTTCCTCTTGAGCTTTTAAAAGATGAATACCCTTTTTAATGTAATCAAAAAAAGGATTTAAAGCCAAGGTTACAGCATCTCTGTTTTTTTTTTTGAACATCATTTCATCACTTATTAAAACTGTTGCTTTGCTTTAAATCTTTATGCTTTATTTTAACACCAGACCTTTTTTAAGCAGTTAAACGTCAAGCTGATTTGGTCAAGGCGCAAAAGTGCAAAGGCGAATAAGAAGAGGTGTAAAAAAAAAAAAGGAGGTGAGGAGGAAGAGATAAAGATAGAGACGTACTGTAGGCTGAGAGCTGAGCTGAGCTATTGATCGGAGAAGGTCAAACAGAGGGGAAAGCAGTTAGCTCATTGTTGATTAGCACTGATAGGCTAATATCACAGCATCCCCCGCCTCGGCTGCCCCTATGCTGTGTATTTACCGCTGCGAACAGCCCGGCTGATAGATGGCTTATTGCAAGCGTGGAGCCAACAACTGTCTCCGAAGCGATTTATACATCAATTAATGCCTGTGCTGCAAAAAAATGTGAACTCATTGCACTTTTATCTCTCATTGAATAAAAACGAAATACAAATACTGTTGAAGACACGGCGAAACAGCCATTCTGCATCACTGACTCATCTCACATTCCTATTTCCTATCTATTTTCCCCCCCATTCTATTCCTGCCCAACCCCTCCTCCCTATCTAGCGCCTGTCGTTTTCCCCCTCTCGCTGCTGCCGCCACCGCTGCTTCTCTCCATCCTACTGGTTGTCATGACAACTTCCCAGGAGACAGCGTTGCCATGGATACCGAGCGTGCAGGGCAGATCAGCTGATGTCTGGTGTCGCTCGGGCATGTGCACAGAACCGGTCTGCTTGCATGCGCTCCTTTTCCTCCTGTTATCACTCCGAGTATTATTTGCGATCCCTTTCCAGCTCATGTTATTTTTTTTTTATTTTTTTTTTTTATCCATCAATTCATTTACTTCAGTCTTTTTTTCCCCTCTCTCTACTACCTTACCTACAACTGCAGTGTTACCACTGTAGACCTTGTCCATGAACTCCAATAAAATGCACAGCTGTGAAATGCCATTGTCAACCAGTTGGCAAAAAGAACACAAAGCGCTAAAAAAAAAAAAAAAAAATTGGCTGCTTTTTGTGTGCAACTCTCAAATGATGAAAATCTATCAACAGATCAGGATGAGAAGGTGATGAAGCATAAATTCTGTGTGTTAATACATTTCATACATCTCAGAATCGGCTGTTGTCCTTTACCTCGTAACATTACTGGCTGCCACAGCTTCACAACATGGACAACAGCACAGCTTAGCTTATTATGTTATAATAATTTAATCACAGAGCCCCCACCCCTACACTCTTGCTGCTCTTTTTCTCCCCTTTTGATCTTTTGCAAGACTGTTGGGATGTGTTATATAACAAATAAGTTGCTCTCGGGACTCAGAAAAACTGCTGTTTCAAATCTTGTCCACAGGACAACCGTGGAACAGAATGGATCAGACCAGAGCACACTCTGTCCCCCTGCACATTCACAACTTGTCCACAATGTAAACTAACTCTCTGGTAGAATCACCAAGATATACCCACCGGTGTTACCATTTAGGACGGGTTCCATTTTTTAGCCTTTGTTGCTTTCTCAGATTGTTCAGATTTATTTGAGATGTTAAGGTCTTGAGTAAAGGAAAAAGAAAGATCCTGCTACTACTGTTTGTTTAGACAGAGGTTGAACTGTTGGGCTCCATAAAGGTCCTAGATGAGATAAAAAAAAAGGAGTCCCAGTTGAGACCAATCAAGTTCTTCCACACCTAACAGAGAAATCACATATCTGGCTTTGTGCATTGTCATGTTGAAACATAACCAAATATCATTGTTTGACCGCATGTTTTTTCTTCTCGTTCTGGAAGCAAATTAGTTTCAGTCTGGTCAAGAAAATTCAACTTTTAAAATGAAAAAGGAATGGATTGGCTTGATTTAAAATCTATTGATGCCATCTTTACTAGTGTGAAGGGTCACATGACCTGATTGGTTTACTTCCTGCTTGTACCTAAGTTTCTTTCTCAGGCCTTTACACAAAGTAGTGAATAAACCACCTTTATTACTAGAAAGAATTATCACATTATATACATGTATTCTTTAAATGGTAATTTGTATGAATTCTGACTCCACTGTTTTCCGCCGGTCATGATATTGTTAAAGTATCAGCTAAACCAACAAAAAAAACATGACGTTTTTATGTTAAGTTGCTCAAAGTAGTAAAATGCATGGATTGAAATTGCAAGGTCAAATTTTGGATTAAACAGGTTAAGGTTTAAGCAACAACATAAGTAACATTGAATAAGGCAGCCACCACTCTTTGTCTGGACCAGATGTTGTGACGCGGTAGTGAAACGTGTCATCTGAAAGTTTTTGTGGGTCACGCGGACCAACAATTGAACAGATGGTCGGCAGATAAGCGGCTCCACGTGAAACCGATCAGTTAAATCAAGACCGGAAAAAACAGCGAGACAAGAATACGACTCGGAATGTATCATTACCCAACTCATTAGAACACTGACTGTCGTTCCAATCAATTAAGCCTTTAATATAAATGTAAATGTAATCGGCTCCGTGTAATTAACTGCGGGCAGATTGCTAGATGGAGAGACGCGGCTTTAGGTTTTAATTTACAGTGATTACGTGGAAATGTTTGTCACAAGTGGAAGGAAACGGGCAAGCTTGGTTGTTGAGCCGCTGGTAACAACCTGTCGTCGTCCCCCAATCCCCGATGGAGAATTTGTCTTAGCATTGCTGAGAAAATATTAATGTTCCTGACTGGCTCTGCCCCGTGGCTGTTTCCTCAACATGATTAAGAGGGAAATAAATGGCTAAAAACCTAAGGGAGGGAAAGACGGAGGAGAGGGGTAACTACAAAAGGAAAACGGGATGAAAGAAAATGAGAGTGAAGGCTGAGCTCCTCTTTCTCCTGAGATGTGTTTCCTATTGACAATATTGGTTTCTTCCTGTTGTGTTGTTTACTTTCATCACCTGTAAAAACCAAACAAACCAACCGCAAAACTGGATTTCCCCCTTTCATCTCTGCTGCTTTTCTCTGGAGGCTTGAGGGCTCTTACTTAAAAAAAAATAAACCTAAAAAAAGAAAGAAATTGATTGCTCCTTTGGGAAGCTGATCGATAAATCTTTACTCCAGATGTTTATTTAAGTCTTGAGGGGGAGACCTCCCATTCGCTGACACACACACTTTTTTCTTGTAGCATTTTACGTTTGCTTTGCCTCAGTTTCAGTCAGAGGTGGGGCAAAGTCATTGCTGGGCAAGTCCCAAGTCCCGAGTCAAGACTATCCAAGTGCCAAGTCAAGTCCGAAGTCAAAGCTCACAAGTCTCGAGTCGAGTCTAAAGTCCTAGCATTTTAGTTTCGAGTCATTTCAAGTCCCTTTATGAAGAAATAACATTTCTACAAATCATACATGTCTGTAAGATGTATTCATTTAACCTATTTTATACAATATCAAATACATTACAAAATAAATTAAAGAATCCAGGTGTGAAAAACATAGTTGTATAAGCTCAAAGGGGTGTTTCTACTAAATACTGAAGAAAAGGTCAGAATACTTATGACAGTGATTTCAGTTTTTATTTCTCAATCAATCTGCAAATATTCTGCAATTGTGCGTTTCTTTGTCAATATAGGGTGTTTCTGAACATTAATGAGCAACAACAAAAACTTGACCTTAAAATGACTTTAGCTAATGGCCGCAATATAAGACTTGGAAAACTTTAAAGGGTCTGAATACTTAACATGTATCCGAACTGTAATGCATCCATAGAGACTAGTGTGTGTGTGTGTGTGTGTGTCAGCTAGTTGTTAGCAGCTAGCCCCTGCCGATAAATCTAAACATGCCTTGATAGACATTCATTTCACAATCACAACTTACCTTTCTTTATGCAGCTTCAGGTGTCGAACAAAGTTGGATGTTGTGGAAACTCCGTCTGTAATCTTTGACCCACAGGTCCTGCATATTGCCATTCGTTTTTTGTTGACAACTTCGTAATTTATAGCCAAACGAAATTATCTTTGGCATCATTTTGCACGCTGGCGCGTCGTTGTCGTTGATGCTTGTGTCAGCTTCATTGGTTGTGCAGTTTGCCTTGGACATGTGGAATGAAAGCAACACTCTGATTGGATGTCGTGCAGGTAGTGCGTCTATGCTCTTTGCATTCACACATTATTTTGAAGAATCACAAGTAAATTGAGTGCAGCATTTATCAACATACTTTAATCTTTCTGATTTTTTTTTTCATGGGATGTAGCAAGTCATCACAAGTCAAAGGGTAAAAGTCCAAGTCAAGTCACAAGTTATTGATGTTAAAGTCCAAGTCGAGTTGCAAGTGTTTGTACATTTTGTCAAGTCAAGTCTAAAGTCATCAAATTGACGACTCGAGTCTGACTCGAGTCCAAGTCGCATAACTCGAATCCACACCTCTGGTTTCAGTGTTTCTACCATTGACATAAAATGCAATATATATATTGCATCTACAACTTAAGTAATTGAAGTTATATTTACATGGAGTCCACTCGGCCTTAAAAAGTATTAATGGTCCCATTCCGTACTTTTCTTGTGTTTTATTTTACATTTTGATACCTACATGTTTTCAATGTTGTGAATAATCATATTAAATTATAGTGATCTCAATATTGGCCCAAAATAATCATCTTTTTAATCATTTTATCATAATAGAGCAGCTGATCTGAGTTCTGTTCTATAGATTTAAATACAACTCTTTAGTAAGTTAAAGTTCCATTGCTGATTGATGCTTGAAGTGTTGACGAGGTCTTGAGAAGGTCTTTAAAAAGTCTTTAAAAGGTATTGAAATTAACTGCAGGATTCCTTCATAAACCCTGATCTACCGTGTCATTAAAAAATAAAATCACAAAGTCTGGAGTTTGACTTAACAGTAAATACATACATTATTTAAAAGTCTAAATGACGAGGGCAACTTTACTTATTGCATTCGTATAGTTTATATATTCTGAATCTACCGCAAAGTTGTGGTGTTACAGTGAACTATGGGATGTTTCTTAACATAAATTCCAGCCTTTGCCCCATGTTTGTGTTCCTCTGTTGCCTTCACGCATATGTTTCCCCACTTAATTGCATGTGTCCTTCCTCTCACAAATGTCCCAGGTGACGGGAGTGAGCGTGTCCCCGGGGAAGGACCAGCTGGTTGTGTTCCACACCAAGGACAGCAGGGACCTGGTGGTTTGCCTTCAGGGCATGGTGCCTGCCAATGAGAACCGCATCGGGGAGCTGGTTGGCACCCTGCTTAGCCACTTTAAAAGGTGAGTGGTGAGGGGGAAATGTTGGCCACAGGTGTTGGTGCATGGTGAATTACTCATTGCATCTGCTGTGATCATTTGTTGAATGTCCTAAAAAAAAATGCTTAAAAACACTGACTGAAGTTTGTTGATTTCTGAAGATGGAGACCAACTAATTTATTGCATTTTTTTTGTTTTAGTTTATTTATAGATTTGTTTCTAAAAAAAAAAATTCAATACATTAATCACATGTGCAAGTGACGTAGAAACCCATTACGGCCCATTTAAAAACCTTACCTAGGGAAAATTAAAGTACAATTGCAAGAATAATAGTACTAACAATTATTAGTTAGTTAGTTAGTTAATACCAACAAAGAATTGGTGCATAGGTTCCATAATTGGACTCCACAGTATCTTAATGAATGCTGTCATTGAGATGTATGATACATTGATAGATGTAGAATTGCAAATAAAAACGTATGGGAAATTTGTGGTAACTCTGTAGCCATGTACTTCACTTTAAAAATATCTGAATATTTGAAGAATGTTTAAATCAAATAGTCAGTAGATAAAAGTTTAAAATAAGTGAAGTGGTTGGGACATATGACTTGGAGAATGTGGCCATTCTGACAAAACACTTTAGCAGCAGTAAAATTCTATGAATATTATTAGTAGTAGTAGTATTAGTAGTTGTTGTTGTTCTTGTAGTATAAATAATGATCATTTCCAAACCTATTATCATTATTTTGAATGTCAATATAATAATTATATTATGATGATGATGGTAATGATAATAATATTGACGATTATGACAATTATAAATAAAAAAAAATAACTATACTATCCTTCAGATAGAAGAAGATCAGTAGAGTAAATTAACTTCCAACAATATTTAAAAAAATAATAATAAATCAAGAGTCCATTTTGGGTGGGAAATGTGGTGTGGACCAGAATATACAGTAACATTTTATAAATACTTGAGCCATCGCAGAAGGGTCCTAAATTACTACAGTTGTATTTCTACTATGATGGTGGGAAGATGCTCTGTGTACAATATATTAAAGTGGCTAAGCAACATATTCCAGGAGATTTTATGGTCTCTACAGCTATTTTCAGCTTCTTTAATGTGGATTGATGGCCTTTTAAAAATCCAGTTTTATTAATGGGACGTTAGCGGGTCTCAAACTCAAATTGGCTTCGTGCCACTGTTGATATTGTCATCGCATAGGAGGGTCTGCATAGGACTGAGCTCATTACTGCATCACCATACCACCACTTCTTTTACAGTGAAGTATATATAAAAGCTAAGGTTTCATTCCAAACCATAAATGTTACCCTTTTGGTGGCACTAGAGGGAGTGTTAACTTATTACCAAAGTCATTAAGATTGAATCTCTGGGGACCATGAATATTCTCTACATAATTTTATGGCTATCCATCCGAGAGTTGTTCAGATATTTAAATTTAGACCAAAGAGTCATGCCCCTAGTGTGGCTATATATATATATAATATATATATATAATATATATATAATATATATATATATATATATTTTATATATATATATATATATATATATATATTATATATAATATATATATATATATATATTATATATATATTATATATATATATATATATTATATATATATATATATATATATTATATATATATACAGTATATGGGGAGGAAGAACACATGACAGAACATGCTTGCAGACAGATGTGTCTGCATCTGCTTATCTCGGTGCGTCTGCGCAGCTCTGCCTGTGTCGGGGAGGTAAGCACGTGCTCCATCATTGCCATTCTGTGACGGTATCTCGTTCCATTGTGGGACCCACTTCTTTGTAGATGCCAGGGCTGATTAAAAAAAAAAAGAAAGGGGGGAAAAAAAAGCCTTCCGCCGGGCCTGGCGTAATGACCCCTTCGTTCGCTCTGTGTGCCGACTCATCCATCACTATGAAACACTGACAGAACAAAGGGCATGCCAGCGTGTGCAAATATGCAGTTAGTATTTGCGACTCGTGGACGCGTGTGTGTGAAAAGGGATTCCTGAGAGCGTGCAAGCACGCTTGTGCATCCGCACACTGTGTGAATGATCCGCATGCTGCGTCTGCAGGTCCCTGTAGATCCAGCTTTAACCTTTATCTCTCCTTCAACATGCTGCACAGCGCATAATATGCACAATAGCGAGCCGGGAGAAGGGCAGCTTACAGCAGCAACAAAAGCAACACTTTATCCTCCTCAATGTGACAGCGAGGCCGAAGCGGAATGACACGGCTGCCGGGAATAAACCCTCCTCTTGTCCTAGCTGCGTCCGGATACTTGAGTTTCCACGATTTAGTTTTTTCAAATCGGCTTGGCATTAATCTGTTTTTTTTTGTTGTTTTTTTTAATGATAATATGGAGAATTTTAATTTTCTGAGTTACCGAAGCGGGTTACATTTTTTAGACAATGTCATGGCTCCCATATTTTAGGATTTTTTTTTTCTTTTGAATAAACAAACCTATAAATACCACGCACAAGTTTTCAAACTGAAGTGATTCAGAGATTTCAGCCGTGGAGTCATAAGAAGATAACCCTCTTATCTGCTATGACACACCAGTTGTCTGGAGAAATTCAGAAATACTTGGTTCTTATTTTGCATAAAATAGAAGGGGGATTAGATTCCCGTGTCTCCAGGACTACATCCCCTTTGTACTGATGTCAGTCTCTTAGGAACCCCTTGTTCCCCCCCTCCACTTCCTCACCTTTCTCTGTCTCTGTCTCTCTTGGCTCCCCCACTTCTTCATTTCTGGAGAGGAGGCAATGAAATATTTAGGGCTGTGCTGCTGTTGAGGCCTATTTTTAGAAGAGATGGAGCCCCTTTCCTCGTCTCTCGCCTCTGTGATGACATGCGCCTCACACAGTAGCAGCCGCCAGGACAGAGGAGCAGCTGCATCTGTCACACACTGAACTATACACAAAATCAATGAGAGATTCAGACAATCCAAAAATATCATATTGTACATTGCACCCCTTTTCTATTGATTACAGTCTATTTTGAAAAAGAGAGAAGAGGATCCCTTTATTCCCAATTAACCTAGATATTTTATCATGTGTAAGTCTCCCAGTTTTATAATATGTTCCTGTCGTCATTTGTTGTTCATGCAAACGTGTGTTCCCCCATGTTTTAAATTAGGATCATCTACATTTTCACAGCAGTAAATTGAAAACTTTTAAGACACTGTCAAAGAAACTCAACACCACCTGGCCAGTTGTTTCATAAGGAAAAAAACATCTAGAGGCTAAAAATGCATAACACTTTCATGCTAAGGTTTAATTTGAAATATGAGCTATTAGGGAAGCAACTGGAAATAATTAGTTTTGTTAAATAGTGAAACTCAGAGCATGACTTTGCCATGTTCTTGGGATAAGGAGCAGTAAGTCAATATATGACAGGAAGCACTCGGAATTGTAGCAGGAACTATAGTTGTGTGTGGGCTTAATTTGGTTAAAGGTTGCATAATGGAGATTTTTTTATTATTATTGAATATAAGAAGGTATTTATATTTTTTTATATAAATGCATGTTTCAAAACCTGTATTGAGAAACTTAGTATTCTAAAACAAACCTTCAGGACTTCTGTGAAATTGTGATGTCACAACTATACAGTCACCATCCACCCCAATTCACAGCCATTGACATCAGCCCGTCAGTATAGAGGCTCATTCATTTTACCTTTGCTTTTTAAAGCTGCAGACACAAAGTTTGAGAGAGGAGATGCGAAACTGTGTCAATATGACTTTTGTACTTAAAATATATCTCAAATATATCTTGTTAGGGATATCAAAACTTCAAATAAAATAACAATAAAAAACTAAATTAACTAATGAAAAAAAAATTAAACTCAGAGCAGTAGTGTTTTGATGCTATAAATCTGTTTTGTATGATATTTTTTCACCCAGCCTTAATTTGTTTGTGCCACTCACATCACATTTTTCTATTTCAAACTTTTTACAGAAGTTTTTCACCTTTTTTATCCATTTCATCCCAAAATCCCATTTTCCTCTCTTCGTTATCTACCCAATACAGTTCTTATTTGTTTACCACTCATACAAAGAGGATCGTCTCATATAATACAAACACAAAGTGCAGCTTCCACATCCCCATGAATTTGTTTAGGATTTTAAAGGTTTTTTTTGTTGTTTTTTTTCATTTTATTTGACTTATTGTACCGGGCAGGTCTTGGCAATGTCTGAGAGGGAGACTTAGCTAAGACAGAATCATAAATGTCAAAAACAAACAGTATAAAACCAGTCAAACATACAAAGCCAGACTAAAAGATAATTTATCATAAAGCGTACATTTATTTTAACTTCAGCCAGTGTTATCAGCTTTCTTAATTTAATTTCCTTCCTCAGAAGGTAGATGGAGCAGAAAAAAGTCATTTTTCCCATGTCTATCCAAGCATTATGGACCATTTATGGACTATTTAACTCAATGTACTCTGGTGGTACATTGAATTAAATTTATTGATTTAACGGACTGTACATTATTTAGAATAAGGGGTCACTGTATGATTTTAAAGTGCTTTGAAATCAAGATTTTCTTTGCTCATTGATCCATTGATTTTTGTTTCCCCTAAACTAGAAAAAAGAGCTGATTTGATAATTTATACTTACTTAATTTATACTTTACTTGGCATAATAATAATCTGTCTCTCATCAAGCGTCTAATGCTACAGCAGGTGACATTTCTATGATAATTTAATTTAATGATGGGACTTCATGGTGCAATTCAAACTACTCTAAAATCCACAATTTTCATCCAATCTCTCTGATTTAACTTCTCATGCCATAGAAAGGCCTCACCATCAATTACCTAAACATACATTTTTAGAACCTGTCTATCAAATGCTGCGGCACAATTTGTGAATATTTTTGTTTTCATTTTCTCTGAAAAACACACATTGCTCAGTTCTTGTTTCCTACAGCGGACAGTACGGTGTTATATTTAGCAATAGGAAATAAGCTGAAAGGATATATAATAGAGAGATATACCGTATAATGAGCTTTGTCCAATAAATCCTTCTGGGGGCAGGTACTTTATGCACCATTCATTTTTTTCAGTTATCCAAACTTTAAAAATGATATATAAAGGCTAAACTCATTAAACAAATCTCAGTGAGTATTTCATTTAGTAAAAGGATGTTGTGAATTTTTGAATTGTCTATTGAATTTTGACTTAAATCTTGATTTACTGTAAAGATTAGAGAGGCAGATTTAAAGGGAGAGTGACCCTTGCACCTGCCACATCTTGCTATTTACATCATTTAAATAGCATATTATTTTGCTTTTAGATTGCTTTTGCATCAAGTTTTTGGTCAGTTTATCATATAGTGTTAAACTTTGCTCAAGTTTTTGGACTCTTAATAAACCAGACCACTTCTACAACAAAACTTCCTATATACACAACATGTGTGCTGGAAATGAAATGGACAAATTGTGGAAACTAGTAATTACAGTTGTGTTTCAGCAGTAAGACCGTTTTTGCGGCATCTTAAAAAGGCACTAAGTGTGATAGAGTTGAATAAAACAGCACACACAGCATTATGAGTTTACATTAACAATCTATTGATTATTGAAACGTCGTTGAAATGTCGATCACTGATTCCAAAAACTGAAGATGCAAAATCTAAAATATCTTTTTTTGTCCACACCAACCGTCCGTAATCCAAACATCATCTGTTTACTCTTGTAGGAGACTAAATAAACCAGAAAATAACTAGATTTGAGAAATTGGAACCAGAGATTTTGGACATTTTCCTTTTAAAAATGAATCAAACGGATTAATACATTTTTCAAAATAGGGCGATAAAAGTAAAAGTTGGAAACTAATCAATTATTCATTGTAGCTCTATCATAACAAGTTCTGAAGTCAAACAGGGAACATGAATTCCTTTTAAACTGTGTGTATTTGAGCAACATGTTGAACCTCATGTTACTGCTCTCACTTAGTGACCCTCAGAAGACCAGGCTTGTACTGAACTGAATACACAATAACAACAATATCAACAATATTGTGAATGTTTTTTTTTTTTATTTCATTACATTTTTATTTCTTCTCATTCATTTTCTCACTCAGCGCTGCATCACTTCCACTGTGCCTCCCCCCCCCACTGAGATCTGAATGTAAAAATAGCTTTGTGTTGAATTATTTACCTACAACCTACAAGAATCTTTACCTACAAGCAAAGAAAGTGACTGTTTTATCGGGTAAAAGTGGCATCAGATATGCTTGTATGTGTGCATTTTGCTTCACAGCACTTTTTTTTTTTTAATCTCGTACTCTATATAGGAGTCACTCATGACCTAATGGCAAAGTTGCCCTGTGACCAACAGCTGTAAATCCCCGGTTCACATAATCTCCGGTGTCTTTGTGTGATTGTAGTTTCTGTGTTGTGCAAGCAGCTGGAATGGGTTTCTTAGAAAAGCATTGTAGATCGTTTCTGTGGCAACAGCTTGCTTTTGGCTTCACCCACTGTGACCACTGCTGTCAGTGTCCACAGTGACTAATGAAAAACCCTGTGCGGTAGATTGATTGTGTGTCTGTGTGTGTGTGTGTGGGGGGGGGGGGTGGTCATTGACAGGACTTTATTAACCTGAGCCTGCTGTCCTCCGCATACGTCAGTGCTCCAAGAAGATTGATGCTTTCAGCTCTGCAATGATTGCTCAATGAATTGCTTAGTTAGTAAGTTTTCTGTTGAAAATTTACCAACAGCAATTTTGGTAGGGCATAGGGAACATTTAAAATGTGTAAAAGAGCTGTTTTATTGGGCACTACGAAAGTCTAACAAATGCATCTTTACATAGCTTAGAGCCAGTCGTATCAAACTTACTCAGTGACATACCTGTGATTGGCTCCCTTGCTGAACAGAAAATTGGTTCCCCGGGGTTGAGACTAAATTGCAGAATGAAGTGATTTTACATGTAATGAAGGATGGTTTTACCCAATCTAATCTTATAATAGAATAAGTTAATAAAGAATCTTACCAGGCCTTTGATGCCAGCTTTTTATAACTTCCCACTCATTTCAGTTGTTACCAAAAAGAATCAAAGCCCATCTACAGCGTTGAAAACATAATTAATAATTCAAGTTATTCATTGAGGAGAAATGTTAAAACATTTGCTTGTTCTAGTGTTTCAAATGTGTGATTTAAAACCAGAGCTTCCTGCGGTGAAGATTATAGCCGCTGCATTTGGGGCAGCCCATTCTTTGTACCACTCACCGGCCCAAAATGTGTTGTTTTTGGTACAATTTGTCCAATCTTGAGCAGAATTGTTCATTTAACCATTGTTTCTCTTAATTTTTTCAAGATAATCATTTTTTTTTTTCAATTTAAGCTTGTTTTCTTATAATGAGTTTAAATTTTGGGGCTTTTTATCTTAATGTTGCATTATTATATTATGGACTTTATGTCTCATAATTCTGAATTTTTATCTCACATCTGTGAAATAAATTTAATTATCTGCCAATGGAATGAAATAATTCTACTAAATATGGCTAAAAATTGTACTAAATTCAATATATTTCTAAACTGCAACACCAGTGTGACAGACTGTAGAAGCTTCAAATGACTCCCATTCAGAAAACATCAGATTCTCAACCAAACAATGTTGTTCCCTATGAACCTGTATGTATCAAATATCATCTATAGGTTTAGCAAAGGTTATTTGCTTGGTTGATTTGCATATTTTTGCACAAATTACTATTTGAAATCCACGATTTATAACATTTGTCCAAGTAGCATGGGCATGATATATTCAATAATCACTGTCAGAATTTTTCTTTGGTCTTTTGGATCATGCCAAACCTCTCTTCCTGTGCTATGGATCACTGTTTTTGGAGCCACGACCAGAGCTACACCACTTTTGATGGTTTATCGTGTGCATTTGCCGGGTAAACTATGAGAGCAGAATACTGAACCACTTAACATCCACAAGGCTTGATTGACCTTGCACGTTCTCTCCTTTTTTTCTATTTGAACCTAGAATTACAGTAAAAATCTGAAAAATAAAGTCTAAGTAGCAGAATCTTTTTTTTTTCTCGCTAGTTATTCCAGTAATCACTTTTGCAACACTTCAGATTCATTTTCTTTGTTATGATTTTTCCTCTGACATAAAACGCTCAGGACAGACACGGCCAGAAGAAGCTTCTCCGACTCTTGGTTACCACGGTGATGAGTCCAAGAAGCAGCAGTAATGACGCTAACCCCTTTCTAAAAAAAACTGCTGTGGTTTTAAACTTGGAGGGCACTGAAAAAAAAAATTTTTGTCACCGGGCGGACGCGCACACTCCCTCATTGACAGAATGTTTTTTAAAGAAAAGTAACCGGTGTTCCAAAAAAAAAAAAAATGCTCGGTGGACACAGGCGCTACAGTTTCCGGCCTTTTGTGAGCATCCTCATCTTTTTCTTTCTTTCCTCCCTCCCTCTAACCGCTGTCCGGCTCTGTCTCTGTGACAGCTGTTAGTATGCGTAGCTCCAACATCTGTCTTCAAGCCCGGCTACATCCATTCATACTTTTTCTTTCTCCTTCCACTTTCGTAACCTCTGCCACCGCCATTTGTCCTTCTGTCTCCTACCCGCTCGCTCTCATTTCCCCCCTCCCACACCTGATAGTATGAGTCAGCAGAACTATGCAGCGCACAGCCCTTCATTGATCTGTCAGAGAGATGTGGTCATATTCTTTTGCTGCCCTTGCTCCTGTCCACTTACCAGAAGACCTGAACATTTAGGCTCCGCTTGTCTGACACAGCAGAAGGGATATGGATAGTATGGGATATGGGAAAGTTTAGAGCGGTAGTAGTAACATTAGTAGCAGGTTAAATGGATATGTGTAAGGTTTGTGAAGCTATTTACCTGTTTAATCATTTTTTAGTGCAATGGGTTATAATATGAGACCTCTCCTGATTTTTTCCATTGACTATAGCAACATGTGGAAACACTTGTCATCCACCGCCAGAAAATGAAGTCTTATCAAAATTGAGTAGAATTATCTTATTTCTTCATCAGATAATTCATTTTATTTCCATGAATTTGTTCAAACTTGACCAAAGTGACCCAATTATCTGTCAATGGGATAAGATAATTCAACTTAATATTGGATCAATTGTACCATTGTACAATGTTCACTTGTTAAGAGTTCATTTTTTGCAGTGTTTTACAGGATTAGTAGTTTTTTACGGGATTACAAGGCAGAAGCAAACAAGCGCCAGTTTTATAGCAGAATGAAGTTTACCCCTCTTTGTTTTGTCTTATAGTAAACAAAGGTCAAAAAGGAAAAAGAATTCCGGAAGTTACATTGCTCCTTTAAAATATTTGAATACAGTTTTAGTCAGTGAGATTAATTTTTAGCTTAAAGACAGTCATGAATTTCTCTGGCTGTTTCATCATAAAACAATAATGTTAATTTGGCCAAAGTGATTTGATGTTCATTGTAATTATTATAATAATTAAAATAAATTTAAATATATTTTCATATTGTCCACAAACCAGGTGCTGCCTGCAATAGAAGGGAAATATATACAATTATCCTAATCCGCAGTAGTAAATGAGCTAAAACACACAACACTACAGTATAGACAGTTAATTAAAACAAAGCCATAAAAGTGTTTTATAGTAAAATAATAATAAATCTTATTCATAAAGCACCTGTCACACAATGTAAACAGCTCAGTGTTTTACAATAAAAGTATTACATGACAAAAATAGGCAACAAAAACAAATCAGGGCTTAAACATCATAATTTATGTAACATAAGATGGAGAATGAAACCCTGTAGACCTGCAGATTCATGAATACTCATATAAAAAGTCTGCAGTTAAATAAATGTGCCAAAGTGTATTTGCTGTTATATCTAGAAATGGCTGTAACATCTAATAGTGTGATAAAAGGAGGATAAGAAAGAGGGTGGCCGAGAGAAGTGAAGAAAGTCAGAGGGAGGGAATAAGAGAGAGAGAGAGAGAGAGAGAAAGCCTAGATGCTTTTGTCTTCCTCGCCAAGGTCACCCTTTCTGCTGAATCAAATATTTCAGACTGATAAAAGTGGGCTTCTCTCTTCTCCTCTTTTCCTCCATCCCTCCTTCTCTATTTCCTCTTTCTCCATCCATCACCCGCCCCACGCCTGCTCCCGCTCCCCCCCCACCTCTTGTTTTTCACTTCACATTCCACTTCTCCTCCTCCCCATTTCTCTCCTTCCTTTCTGGGGCGCTGCGGATGCAGTTCCCATGGTAACCATCGGATCCATGTTTGTCTGATACGTTTGCGATCCGTTAATAACCCTGCTGGCTAGAGATAATAACGGTACATCTCACCCCAGACCTCAGACAGAGGAACAGAGGCAGAGAGAAACAAGAGACATGCTATGTTAAAAAAAATAAACCTAAATTGTATGGAAGAGGAAAATGTATGTGAAAATTAAAGATGAGAAAGAAAGATAACACACAAACACAAAACTTATTGGTTATCTCTGTCCAACACCTCCTTTAGTGTTTAAACTGGTAGTTTATTTACAAATAAAATGAAAAATAGAATGCAGTAAATAGCCTTTCACACTCCTAATCATCTTTACTGATTCTTTGATTAGAGTGTTCCTAACCAAGTCGACGTTCTTCTAGTTTTTGGCCATTTTATTTAGGAACAGGTTCTTGTACAGCTGTCTGTTTTCAGAACTTTGCTTTTTGTCAACATTTTTTTTGAAAATCATCTTTCATTGTGTGAAACTTGTTCAGCCTTCTATTTATTCACCAAAAGGGCCTTCAAGGATAATCTATCTGCATAGTCGTTATATAATTTCCAATTTGCAAAGTCAGATCGCATGCGACTTCCCAAATTCTCTCACGCGCATTAAGAGAAACAATCTCAGACATACATACACACACACACACACAGATGCACACACTCACTGGTGGTTGAGTCATTGTGATATGTGGGCCAGTATGGAGCCCTGCTTGTCTCATTGGCACAGTACTGCAGCCTGGGGGGAGGAGGAGGAGGAGGCTCGCTGAGTGGAGTGATGATTGGCAAGTGGCCAGGGTCTGTGTGTGTGTGTGTGTGTGTGTGCGTGCGTGTGTGCATATGCATCCATGCTTGTTTGTGGCTGCAAGGGGCTACTTAAAGGTGTGAAAATATACAGTGTGTGCCAGAGGTTGTGTATGAATAAAAGAAACATGTATGTGACTGCGACTGTTGGTCTGACCTACTTTTCCACTGCAGCCAGAACTGAATCACTGCCAAACAACCTCTCTCTCTCTCTCTCTCTCCCTCTCTCTTTCTCTCATACACTCTCAGTTCTATATCATAGTTCAAAAGTTCTATATCATATCATAGTTCTATATCATAGTTCAATTTTTTTAAGTAGTTTTGTTTAAAGAATTAAAGGGGATATAATGTACTATAAATTCTGTGATTTTTTTTTTCGGTCGTTCATATACTGTTTTAATGTTGGACATTAAATATGGACAAAGGTCCAAAAAAATCCAAACTGAATGTATGTTCAAGCTGAAACATAAAGGTAAAAAAAAATGGATTCGTGCACAGATGTATTAGAGAAGTTTATATTTTGAGTAAAGAACGAGAAATAGCAGAAAAGTCTGACTACTTACTCTGCCAAGAACAAGTGTGCCCAAGGGACAGGAGCTAAAATGGAGATTTAACTGAAGGGGCTATATAAACGGTCAATATAAGATAAATACAGATTTTTTTTTTCCAAATTGTAAATCATGCAAATACTATTCCTGTACAGCCCCAGAATATAAATATAAAAACCATGAAATGTGCATGACACTTCTTAAGCTTCTTAAATGTGAGGATATATATACTGTTCAATTTGAAGACCTCACCTTGGGCACTGAGAAATTGCACTGCGGGTTTCTATTTTCTTTTATTCTTCTATAAGGTTATGAACAAAAATTAGAAACTGAACAATGTACCACGCCCGTCAACACCACCTCCACCAAAAACAAAAAGAACAGAACAGATCACTCAATAATGATCATTAATTTCAGCCTTCATGTGAGTGTTAACAGGAAATATCTGGTAGTGTTGCTGTAGGATCCACAGCGAATTGTTCTAAAGATCATTACATTCCCTGACATCGCAGTAATGCTTGAAATCTCACGATACGTGTGAACAAAATGGCACAGATGTAATTAGCTCTGACCCTCAGACAGACGCAGCCCTCAGAAGGATTTATTAAGCCTCTTTTCAAATGCATTCTGACGGGAAGAGATCAAAGTGCTGCTGGATTTACTAAAGTTCACGCTCTTTGTGGGGATCAGTTTTACGCAGACAAATTCTTTGCCTCTGAAGTTTAATTGCCGCCCCAGTAAATTATCAGAAACGCCGTTAACGATCTATTTCGATTTCGGGATCGCTGTAATTTTTATTTAAGCTTGTTCATCTGAGACGAATCTTTTTCAGCTTAACCAACCAAGGCTCCCCGTCAAAGGCAAAGATGCATTTTAACACAGTCACAGTGGTTGATTACATAAGTGCTTTCAGCTGTAGTAAATCAGACACTAATTACAGACAGATTGTGAGTCCAAATTGAATGATGGCTCAGTGCAAATATGACCCGCACTTTCACACAGGTGAATTTGGCCCTCATTGTATAACTAATTAAACATGACATGCATATGCTGTATATATATACAGTATATATATATACAGTATATATATATATATATATACAGTATATATATATATATATATATATATATATACAGTATATATATATATATATATATATATATACAGTATATATATATATATATATACTGTATATATATACATACATACATACATACATACATACATACATACATACATAAACAATGTACTATAATAATCTATGACAATCTGTTGTAGCCAGTTTACGTAGTTTAGCCTAACCCAGAATTTAATGTTATGCTGGTTCCCTCAACAATAGGATCTGTGATTGATACAAGTTGATGATACTTGTGTTTTTATTTATTTGCATTACTATGTGTTTTATTTAGCAAGATAAGCTCCACATTTTTTAAGCATAAATGGAAACACTACAAGTAATAAAAATACATAACATAATTTGAACCTTTGTAGTCCTGTTTAGCCACTTGTTGGGAACCACTTACATGCAAACTTCAAAATGCACAAATAACACATATTATGTCATAGAACAAAACCTTAAAATAGATTAAGCTTGTTTTAAACACAGAGCATATTTTGGCTAGATTATTTAACTAAAAACCTATTGACTCTAGGCCATAAGTCTAGTTTGTTCGACGAAGGGGTTTTATTGGGCCGGTAGTTGATCAGAAACTGTATTAACCTTATACGTCAATAAAGTCATGCTTCAAGAAAGAAGGTGAAACATTGTCTACTTTAAGCCGCTCAAGTGTGAGGATTTACATGTTTATTTGTCTTAGGTGACTCTATTTTGAATGTTTAACTGTTTTTACCACTTTCTGACATTACATATAGCAAATGATTACTCATTTGGTTGACAAATTACTATCAGATTAATAGATAATGAGAAATTATTTTAGTTATAGCAATGTCAAAATATTGTATGTTACCTACAGTATAACTATAAAAAATGTAAACTAATATAGTAAGTTAGTATAGTATAGTACTTTATTCTGAAATCTGCTGCAAATCCTTCAACTCTAATAATTTTCTTTGATGATGTATGTACCTGAATTATTATGCTACAAGTTGATGATATGCATGCCTTTATTAAGAATAATGTACATTTAATCCAACTCATCTTATATCAGTAACGTAATTGTGACTAATAGACATATAGAGTTATCTGCAATTCAGTTTTGAGTATAGAGGCAATGAAATTAAAAACATCTGCAATGACGTCACTAAAATGTCATTCAAATTGTCATACAACTGAAACGGCAATTGCAGATATCTGGAATTCACTTTTATCTAAACATAATGAAAGTTATGGGGGAGTTTCAGCAACATCGTTTTGCTGTAGATATCTGTAATTACACTCTGACCAAGCAGAACTAAATTTAGACTTCCCCTATTTCAGATATCTCTAATCCAAATTCAGTTCACGATATCTATAACTTGATAATGGATATCTCCATTTACATTCTGACTAGTCACAATTCTAGTTTACGATATCTACAACTGAATACTGACTAATGACATAAGTCAAGATATAGATATCATCATCATTCGATGTCGAAGCTTAATTTAAGATATCTGAAAAGGGACATGCATATATCTCAAATTGTGGTGAATTAAAGATATCTTGAACTGTAATTGTGAGTAGTCAGAATAAAATTGAAGACATCTGTAATTAATACTACTATACTACTATATCCAGACTGACTTTTAGATGTTAAAATGACTTGTCCTAAGTGTTCATTCATTCACCCATTCACATGCTGACAATGTTCCGACTGCTCATCTGTAACTTGCCCAAGGATCCATCGATACGCAGCAATTGAACCGCCGATCCTCAGACCGGTGGGCACCTGCTCTGCCTCTGAGCCACAGCCGCCCCACTTATTGTACTCTTAACATCTTACTGTCACTTTGGATAAAAGCATGAGTTAAGTGTGTTTTGTCCGTGTCTCCGGTGACCTCCACATCACGATAACCCTCCCCCCACCCACCAAAACACAAACGTTCCACCCAGCAACAGCACTAAACCATCTCCCCCTGTCAGACTAATAATGGTTTGGTTCAGCTCACTCTCCCTCGGCCTCCTTCGCCTCCTCTATTTATTATTTCTGCCTTTATTTTTCCCCCCACCCCCACACACACACACACTCCCGTCCCTTACCCAATTGCCGTTAATCTCATCCACTCTTGTCACTTCCAGCCTGAGCAAATTAACTCTACCGACCTTTGGCCACCTGCACGAAGAGAAGGACAAACTGGTCTTTGATAAAGCCATAGGACTTTGAACACTATTTGAATCCATCTGCATCAAATATAGCAGAAAAAACAGTACAAAATCAAAATAAGAAAATAAAAAATCAAAAATAACATTCTGATAGATTTATGAAACAATTTAGACGTATTAAAGACTTTTGTTTTAGTCCAAATGGGTGAATAGGTTGTTACCTATATTAAATAATTAGACAATCAACTTTAACCGTTGAATATTACAGCCAACAACTGGCACCACAGGTGTCACCAATGAGATGGAATCTGTGCAGGTTAAATATAACTCCTCTAACCCCCTTTTTAAGTCCACAGTCAACTATAGTTGCCAGTCTATGACTGTTGTTTTCTACTCAAAATAAAGAATTATGATTTTTTTTTTTTTTTCAATGACCTAATAATTCAAAATTAAGTTTCCAAGTGATTCCTGTCATATGACGTCATAATTTTGTAAATAAAGATTTTTTTGTTCATGGGCATGTTTGTGAAAGCAATAACTATAGTTGCTGGTCTTTAAAATGCTATTTTCTTTAACGAAAAGTACAAAATAGAAAAAATAGATATACAGTATAACATGATTGCTAGTGACGCATGCATGAAAACCAACAGAAATGGGCTTAAATAGGTGAAGGAAATAAGAAATGATGATACGTTTTAAAAATTAAATTTAAAAATGGATAAAAGCCTTAAGTTCAATAGATGCACAATTCTGACTAATTCATGAATATCCTCTAAGTCTCTGTATTCTGAGTAAAATAAAAAAAAAAAACTTTCTAAACTAAAGGAAAAAAATAAGGGCAAAAGAGTGTTTACGTCACAAATTCAGTGGGAGTGTAATTGGAAAAAAAACTTACAAGAGTTTTGATGGGATCTTTTTTTCCATTTTTAAATTATGTTGCTTATGTAATTGATTATGTAAATTATAATTTACTGCTACAGCGTGTCCCATGGTCATGGAACTATAACAGTAAACCTTACACCAACATGACTCTGTTATAAATTCTGTGCAACCAGTCGCTGATGGTCATTTTAAACCTGTGACGCGTCACAGATGGAAACAGATGAGCCTTAGATTGACGTATTGATTGCTTTTAATGAACAGAATTGGAGGCGTAGCGACTCGAAGAGAGAGCCGTCTCCCTTCAGTAATGAGGAACTAATTGAGGCCGCCTGTCTTTTCTCTTCTGTTGTGACTCATTGTGTGCCAGCTTATTGATTCACCTAATGTGTTTTTAAGCCAGCTCCACTGAGCCCTTAAGATGGCAGAGAGTCCTTTTGAAAGAAGATGCAGGATCGGTGAGGAATGTTTAGTTCTGCGCTTTCAGATTTGACCCCCACACACACACGCTTATTTAACCCTCCTGCTGCACAGCTATAACAAATCTCAAACGTGAGATGGTCCACCATCTGTGGAGTTACAGCGAATCCCCCCAGAGATGGAGGCTTTTGCTTTGTACGTTTCCGGTTGTGCATCCTCTCCTGCTGACTTTAGCAGGGAGATGTAGAGGTGAGAAGTGTGTCCTTTTGTTTAACTGAAGCATCTGTGAATACTTGACTTCCTGCAACAGCTTGCAAGAGTAGCATTTATTGATGGGTGTCATTCACCCGCTGTCCTGCGGGAATAAGTGGAGTGCATCTCCAGATGCTGTGTGGTCAGCCCACATGTTGCCGTCCACCCTGTCTTCTCTTCTCAGTAGTGGTGCTAGATAATGTGGGTGTCCTGCACACAGGCGGTGCCCACTCTTAACTATTCTTTTGATGAAATCTCACCTGCATTTACTACAATTAACTAGAAAAAAGACACTTGCATATTATGTTCTGTTACCAACCACATATGTATATTTATAGAGCTGCAATGATGAGATGATTCATCTTTAAGTTGCCAACTATTAAATTAATTACCCAGTATTTTGATAGTCAATTACAAAATTTTTGGCATTTTAAAGGGGTCCTCTAGTGAAAAAAACACTTAACTATATAATACTGTAAAAATATATACATGTATAAATATATACACCTACATATTAAAAAAATAGTGTTCAGTGACTAAATGTTTTTAATTGAAATGCAACATTAGACTGGCTGTTTGTGGAATAACAGGCTTCATATTATGGAAATTGCACTTTTTTCTTAAGTCATCTCTCCTTTTATTCTGTAAATTAAAGGTTAATTAATTGTGTAAATTGGTATACTGTAAATTTGTAGGTGTTTCTATTCATACATACATTTTTACTGGTCTGACCCGATTGAGATTGACTGAAATTGTGCTGAATGTGGCCAATAAACCAAACTGAGCTCGACACCTCGGGTATAAATGTTTAGGTCTCTGTTGTTCCTACTAACACGCAAACTAGGGCGGGGGGAGCAATATAGAGCTCCTTTAAAGACAATTTATGTCCAAATTATTTTGTTGCTGCTTCTCAAATGTGAATGTTCTCAGTTTTCTTAGCCATCTGTGATAGTAAACTGAATAACTTGTGAGCTGTTGGTTGAGGACATCTGCAGATGTCATCTTGCCTTTGGGAAACTAGTAATCCACATTTTATAGCCCAACAACTATTTGATTAATAGAGAAAATGATTGATAGGTCATTTACTAGTTACAATCACCCCTTCTATCTAGATTTCAACCCATTCCATTTATATAAAGGAAACTGTACTTATTATTATCGCAAGGTAAATTTTGTATGTAGGCATTTAACACATAAATCACTGACATACACTTAATAACACAGATATTCTATAATCAAAGACATAAATCGATATATGATATATAAAATACATTTGAAAAAATGACTAGAATTATTTTGAAATATCTTATTGGTAGATAATTTTATAATTTAATCTTAGTTTTTTCTTGATTTTGCTGACTTTTGTTTTGTTTTCTTAAAATAAGATTAAATTGTTTGAATTTTTAACTTATTGCTGTCTTTTTAATTTATATTATGGACTTTTTATATCATAATTTTCATCTCAAATTTGAAATAAATCAGATTATCTAAGATTCAAAGAGATAATTCTACTCAAAATTAGACTAATTGTACTAAATACTAATTATTTCCCCCTGATAAGATTTCATTTTTTGCAGTGCACTAATATCAAAAAGATACAAACTACAAAAACACCCATAAGAAAATAAAAAAACTAAATTCCAACAGGTTCTGCAAACACACTTCCACATAATAATTTACAGGATTTTAACCCTTAATTGAAATGATAGATTTGGGGCATTAGCCTGTTAATAACTATGTAGATGCCATGAGGCATCAGTCAGTTCACTTCCTGTTTGCATCAGCTGCTGCTGAGTCACTCTTAGAGATTTTAACCAAAGCCTTTTGCAAAATCCAGACAACTCATATATAAAATAATAATTTCACACTTCTGGATAACAAGACTATTTTTAAGTCCTCTATTCCCATACTGCAGCATCTCACATTTCGCTTACTGCGCATAAAGAAGCAGTAAGTGCGTAATAACAAGAAATCTTATGTTTAGCTGTTAATGTATGATCCTACTTCAAACACAGCCTCATGGGAGTTCTGGAGAGGAAACTCCCACAATATTGTAAAGTCTAATGTCTCCTATGGGGATATGATTAGTATTTGAACAAGAATAGAATGACGGCTCACGTGTTTTTCAGCGTGTGAACAAGTAGGTTTACAGACTAATCCAGTGCCTACTTTCTTTCCTTTTTCTTTTTGTCTTGCGCTCTTTGACTTAAGCCTCATTTTGGCAGCGTTACCTCCAAACTCCGCCTTTCTGTACACACTACTTTAATTCCTTCTTTCCTTGTTTTCATTTTTTAACGTTTCCCCCTCTCTATATATATTTTAATCTACACCATTTTTGCTGCTAGTGCATTTTCAATCCGTTTTTTTTTTAAATGACCTACTTAGTAATCTCTGCCGTAGCAGGAAGAGAAGAAAAGATAACAACTGAGAAAGGAGAAGCACGATGAAAGAGAGGCCCAAAAAAATGACATAAAAGGAGATATCCATACCCGAATTTGCCACAGCTAAATAAGCGGTGCATTTAAAAGGCTGCTGAAATAACCCAAAACATGTTGCTGTAGGTTTTCACTTCTGCATTTTTATCGGTTTCTTCGCCTCTAACCATTTTATTTTATGTCTTTGCGGTGGATTTATTGAGCGCTGCAAAAAAATGCTGTTTGTATTCTAGGACGAATGTTGGAGGTATGAAAACATGGAGCGAATTATAGAAGCAAGGTCAAAAAGAGTCAAAAGATTGAGTTTTAAATAGCATCTTTAGTGGAGAAAAGTGCAAAAAGCACTGTAGGAGACATTTTCTGTAGAGGGAAATTTGTTCTCACTTGTTAACCTTGACTTTTACGGATGTAATGTCTGCACTCTTGAGATATCCTTCCAGCCTTCTTTTTTAGTACTGTGCTAAAGTAAATGGACTGCGGTAGTGCTTTTTCTAGTCTACTGACCACTCGATCCTCTTTACAGCACATGCCAGCCTTTACCCATTCACACACACACCAACACACTGATGGCAGAAGCTGCCACGCAAGGTGCCAACCTGCTCACCAGCACCGATAAAGAGCTTTTTATCCCAGGCGCTTTACAAATGTTTCTAATGCTCACTCACCCATTCACAGCACACACACTCATTCAGGGTTCAGTGTTTTATCCAAGGACACCCCCCACATGCAGACTGGTGGAGCCAGGGATCGAACTGCTGGCCTTCTGAGTAGTGACAATAGGGCTGCAACTAACCACTATTTTTATAGTCGATTATTGAAACAATTAATTGATTAGTTGTTTGGTTCATGGTTTAAAATGTCGATCACTGTTTTCAAAAGCTAAAGATCCAAATTTGATGTCTGGACAGACAGTACATAATGTAAGAATCATCAGTTTACTATTATAGAAGACTAAAGAAATTCGAAAATAATCAGATTTGAGAAGCTGGAATCGACAATGGCAATTAATCGATTTAACATCTGATCGCTCCTGAGCCACAGCCACCCACCATTTGATTTGACAGTTATGTTAAAATACATGGAGCAAAAGGGTAAAATCCTGTATGTTAAGACAAAAACAAGACAAGACAAATCTATTTTACCTTGTGATCCTTTGGTCTCAGACAAATAAAACAGTACAATCGTAAAAAAAAAAAAAAAAAAAACAACTAAAAAATACAATATCATAGAAGATGAAAATGATTAATCAATTATCAGAATAGTTGGCGATTAATGTAATAGTTGGCAATAATTGATTAAACAGCTTTAATACAAAGAAGCATCTGTGTCTTATTGCAACTAAATTATATAAAAGGGCCTCAACTAATGACTATTTTGATTTCAATTAATCTGTCAATTTTTTATTACATTAGTTGTTTGGTTCATAAAGATGGTGTAAAATGTCAGTCACTGTTTCTAAAAGCTGAAGATGCAACCTAAATCTTAGGTCCACAACCCAAAGATCAACAGTTTACTATTAGAGAACCAGATAATTTAGACATTTTCTATAAAAATGACACAAATCGATTAATCACTTATCAAAATGTTTGGCAATTAATGTCACAGTTGGCAACTAATCTATTAATTGATTATTATAGATGTAATACAAAGATACAGTCATACAAAGAAGCATCTGTATCATTTAGCAACTCTATTATATAAGAAACATTAACACGCTGATTGTGCAAACAAAGCTGCCTCGGTTCTGTGTTTCCCTCTGCATTTCTGTATTATTCGTGCCTCACATCTGCAGTTGCAGTACTAGTAAAACTTCATAACTTAAGCACAGCAATGCTAATTAAAGAACTGCGCTCAGAGAGCCACTTTGGCAAGTTTTCACACTCGCACACCTTTCCGTTTCCTCTCCAGCGGCTATGTAGCAAGCAGCACGTGCGAAGAGTGTGATTGCACTGTGTGGAACGGTGAAAATGTGTGACAGAGAGAGAATTAGACGCTGTGTCAGGTCTGGTGTTAAATGCAAATCCATGTAGATGAGTGGGCGGCTGCAAGGGAAGAGAGAAATATTGAGGGGAAAAAAGAGAATCGGGTAAAGAAATATGGGCTGTAAACAATCACTTACTGTACTACTTACTGATGTAAAATATAAGATTTGAACAAAATATTTAATTAAGTTACCTTGAAAGATACCTACACTCATACAAGCGTAAAATTCCCCCACATTCTTTCCAGAGCTGCTAGTGTGGCTATAGACTTTTGATGTTTACTAATCCTCTCATAAATGATCATCAAGGGCTTGTTGGTCTACGCAGTATTTTTATTTAGTGGGTAATTTACAGAGATGACAGGTTCAGATGAGCCCAGCATTGTGCATATCTGGAGAAGAATGAAATGTGCACATTCATATCCTATCTGTTTTCAGCTCAAAAAAAAGATTTGTATTGTTGATTTTCTTCTAATTTTCTAGTTTGAAGTAAATATGGAGTCCATCTGAAGATTGTGTCTGAGCCTGCTGTGGTTGAGTAAATGCTGAGATTTTGCAGTAAAGAATTGTGGGGAGAGGTTATCCATCTGTCATAAGGCAGCATGGTTCTGTCTGTAGTGTGTCCTACCTCATGCTGCACGACCTACACACACACACACACACTGTAAAAAGCACACATACAGTACATGCTGCTTATGCTTTCTGCTCACTCCCTGTATTTTCTCTCTTGATCTCAGTGTGGAATCCAAACCTGAAATATTGATGTGAGGAGACTGTTATTGGTCAGGGCTGCAGGAGAGAGACATCAGAGCTGAGACTTGACATATCATCAGGATGGATTCACTTCCTGCTCCCATATACCATCAGCCTTTTGTTATAATATTTGCATATGTCATAATGTATTGATGGTAAGCCATAAAGTATGATGTCCATAATAGATTATGGTTACAGGAGCAAATTTACCATCAACCAATCAAAACTTCCGATCAGCAGGATTGATTGGCTGCGTAGCTGTCTGTCAACAGTGAGTTGTTTTGTATGTTTTTTCTTTGACTCTTTTTTAGGTAGTGACTGTTAAATGACTGAAGGAGAGACCATCTACTTATTTAATTGTTTTTATTTTATTTTTTAAAAAAGGGCTAATGTGATTGATTACTGAAATATTGTTTCTATGATACAGAATACATAAAAATGAAATGAGATTTAATCCCCAGTATAGAATTGAGAATCTCTAATAATAAGGCAGAGGGAGCTGGTTATTGTAATCCAGTGCACATTTCCAAGTGCATATCCTTATTCTGGGACTATACTGGAATATATTTGCATGATTTACAGTCCAAACATCATCATTTCTCTTTTACTGGCCCTTTATGTAGCACCTCAGACGTTGAAACAGTTTTAGCTCTTTTTAGCCACAGAGGCCCTGGCTGTTGACTTTCAGGGAGCATTTTTACTGGAGCTGCAACAACTAACAAACTTACTAATCATCAACTATTTTGGTAATGGATTCATCGATTTGTGTCATTTTTTAAAGAAGAAAATGTCCAAATTCTCTGGTTCCAGCTTCTGAAATCTGATTATTTTCTAGTTTCTTTAGTCTTTAATAATAAATTGATGATCTTTGGGTTGTGGACTGTTGGTCTCAACAAAAAAAGAGAAGACATTTTAGATTTCATCTTCAGCTTTGCGCAACAGTCATTGACATTTTACTCCATGTTACAACAAATTGGAAACGACTATCAAAATAGACATTAGTTGCAGCCCTAATTTTTGGAGTTTTGGACCTTTAATCGTGTTTAACAGAAAAATTCAACATCATACCAGTATATAGATACAAAAAATACAAAACAAAGCACGATATGTCCCCTTTGAATAAAATAGGATACATTTCTGATGAGGTTACTCTGGTTCTCACTAAGAGCAGGTGCAGTGTTGACATTTTAGCTCTTGGTGTAATAAGCAGTGATTTCTTTTTTCTTTAGAAATCGGTGTCATCTCTGCCATAAATGAGGAAATTGACAATTTTTTTCGTCACCTCCTCACACTCTTTGAGTTTTTATAGCATGTCAGAGCTTTGCAGACTCACCCCCCCACACCACCTGCAGTGCTCATATATTTTTCAGCGGCAGAGAGCTTGGGGAACAGCCAGTTACACTATTAGCGGGATGACTCAGAACCGGGGGATGGGTGGGTGGGAGGGGGGTGTCGGCTTCACAGACTTGGAGGTTAATCCTGGCTCCTCGACCTGAAAATAGCTCGAATCGTCCTCTTTTTTTCCCTGTTCTCGTTTCTCATTTTTCTCCACTCTGACTTTCAATAACCATGACTTTGTAACACAGCGCTCCCTGGATATTCCGCCTCTGCAAACCTCTGTTTCATCGCCCCCGAATCTTGACACTTTCTCGAAGCTTTTCAAGATCTTGTCCTCCGCTTTCATCCCAAAATCCGTCCGCTCTTCTATCTGTCTTATTGTCTGTCCTTCCAAACAAAGACGATGCACTTTTGGGAGTAAGTGAGCTCGGATTCACATGGCATGAAGGGCAAAGACGCACAAAAAGGGGGTAAGGGGGGTGTAGGGAAACAGAGGAGGGGGGTGATTTTTCCAGTCTGAGAGAGGCCGTTTCAGTGAAGGACTAAGTCTGCCCTCAGGGCTGAAACCGGCTCAGGCCATCAAGTCCTGATGGAAAAGGCCAGTCGACGACCTTAATACTCAACCCATCATGTCTTTTCTATTTAATGATTTAGTATTTTGTTCCTTTTTTTTTTTTTGGAATACCTGACTACAAAAAAACATGGTTCGGTGTTGACCGATTAGAATTAGAAAGGTGTTAAAGACCCCCAGTGTGTGTGTGTGTGTGTGTGTGTGTGTGTGTGCATGTGCGTGCGTGCATGCGTGCATGTGTGTGTCTGTGCGTGTGTACGTGCATGCGTGCGTGCGTGTGTGTGTACACTATCCCTGATTGTCCTTCACGAGTAGCACAGTGCAGCATCCCCCCTCTGGCATTTCATTTCAAGCAAGACAGTGAGAGAAAGAGACATATCACAACACACACACACATACACAGTAGCACTGGCTGGCAGCCATGACAGATGGGGGAGTTGGGTTCATAGGCGTTGCCATAGAAACCAGCATCAGCGCTACTCTGAGCTTCTCCACTGTGTTATGAGCCTAGAAAAAAAGAGAGAGAGAAAAGCAACACACTTTGCAGAGGAGTGCGAGCAGCGTGGGCGTGTTCATGACTTGTTGTCGTTGCACAACAAGGTTTACAAGTCGTTTTTTCCCCCGTATTTCGACTCAAAAGACGGAGACGGACACTTTTGTGCGAATCCGACTGTAATTGCGGATAATTGATTTGTTCAGGAAAAGCCGGTTATTGAGCCGGCGAGAAAGTGTGTCAGCGTGACTTACTGGACCGGTCGCCACCGAGACGCACGTCCATTAATCACACTTTTGAGTTTCCTGTCTGGGCCCCTCCTCCCTGAACCCCTCACAGTCACATTAAATTTCATCTTCCTCTCACTCGAGGATTATCACGCCGTCATCGACTCGTTCGAAATAACATTCACAATACTTTACGTTCTCCTCTCTCTCGCCGACGCAAAGCCGCACAATTTTTTCCCTCGGATTCCCATCATCGATCTTGTTTGAGAGCAAACGAGGCAAAGCAGCTGTTCACGCAGAAAGGCTCTAACTAGATGTGACAGCCACTAAAAGCCAAAGCTGCTGCTGCTGCTGCACTCCAGTCCAGCAATATGGATCATTCCTTCAACAGCACTGCTGTATGACTTCTTCTCTGTAAAGTGTCCAAACAAATTTAAGTCTAATTTCTTTCCAAAGTTGTCATGCATATAATTATATCAGCTGAATCACTAACAATCATGTTATGTACGCAGTTTCTACTCTTTGCAGAAAATGGCATTTTCATGACTGGCCAACTGTAGTTGCCACTTGCACAAATATGCCCATAAACAAAAAAATAGTTATCCCAGGTACAAAATTCTTATTTTGCGTTATTCTAGATTAAATAGATATACAGTCCTCTCCAAAAGTACTGGAATGGCATGGTCAATCCCTTTTTTTGTACACAGAAGACATTTGGGTTTCAGATCAAAAGAGGAATATGAGACAAAAGTTCAGAATCCCAGCTTTTCTTTCATATTTACATCTAGATGTGTTAAACAGATGTGTGGGTGTTTCTAGTTGCTCGGGTGAAGGAGGCCACAGTAAAGGCCTGGAACAGCATTTCAAATGAAGAATGCAAAAGCCTGGTGAAGTCAATGGGTCGCAGGCTCAATGCAGTTATTGCAAGTAAGGGTTATGCCACCCAATATTAAATGTTATTCACTTTAAGTTGATTTAATAATGTCCGTTCCAAACCCAAATGTCTTCAGTGTACAAAAAAACAAAGGAATTGACCTTGCCAATACCTTTGGAGGGGACTGTATACATGTGAGGGTTGAAGGTCATAATAATTTGAATAAAACAGCCTCTTTCTGGGAGGGGTTGTCTTTGCCATGTTCTCAGGAGGAAGGAGCAGGAAGTTGAGCTGGAAGCTTATGATGTCATTGGAAAAAAAATAGGTGTATGAGTAAAATTTTTTATTTTTTTTATTTTGAGTAGAAAATGAAAATGTGGCATAGTCTTCAGCAACAATAGTTGCCTTAAATGGGTACGCTTAACCCATTTTTTTCAATTTAGGCTTAAACTATGTGTTTAAATGGGCTCAGCCCCAATTTTAATGAATATATCTGTTGAGTCAATCGCGTTACATTACATACAAAGAAAAGAACAGAAAGCTTTTTTAAAATTAAAATTAAATTTTTTAATGACCAGCAACTATAGCTGCCATTTGCACAAATATGCCCATGAACAAAAAAAACAATTTATCCCAAATTCCAAAAAAAAAAATCCCAAATTTTTTTTGGTTACTCTAGAGACTTGAGCAATTAGATATGTACATTTCATGGTTAAAGATCATAGTAATTTAATAACCTCTTTCTGGGAGGATTTGGATGTTTTCGGGAGGTACAGAGGCAGGAAGTCAAGGACGTCATATGACAGGAAGCACTTGGAAACTTAATTTTTTGGCTTAAAATCTTTTGTCCAAGTTGTCTACATGTCATTGGATATATAAAAAAAAATGCAATTTTACTTTGAATAGAAAATGACAGTCATAGACTTCGGCAATAACAGTTGCCAATGGCCTTAAATGGGTTAATTTGTTAATTTTTAATTTTATGAGTCTCTCCTCTCCATATGTATATTTGTACTCCAGTGATAAGAATAATTGTCCCATCTCGACAGAAGAATGCGAGGGATTCACAGACATCTCTCTCACTTCTGTGCTGTAACCACAGTCTATACACACCCACACAGTCCTGAGAATAAAAGAGAATGCCTGTGTAGGTGGCCGTTGGTTTCAAGCACTTTTTGCTTGTCTGAGATCAAGAAAGCTCTCCTGTTAGTATCCTCCATCACATTGTTTATCCTCACTATCATTTATATTGGCAGAGAACAGAGCTCATTCACAAATGAAAAGCATTCTCTCATATCTATTATATTTTTGTGGACAATCACAACTATAGACAGTATAATAGAATGTGTGTGGAGTATAGGGTGTATAGAGTTGTGTGTGTGTAATTTATGGATAAGATGGTATTAGTGAGCTCATTATGCGGTGTCTGAAAGATGAATGATTTTATGACCTCATACTTTCTCATACACACACACACACACAGGTCACACATACTTCTGAATATTTCATTTCTGTGCATTATACTATGACTGAATATATGATGAAGCTACTGATGCAGGCTGCCTGTATACACTGCAAAAAAATTAAATCCGAACAAGTGAAAATGTCTTATTTTAATAAAAAAAATAAATAAATTGACTAAAATCAAGAAAAAAATGAAATAAGCTGTGCAACGTCTCTTTTGTCCCTCATACATTTTCTTTTCTCTTTCCCGCAGCGAGAAGAGGAAGCTGCAGGTGAACATCGTGAGTCCCATCCAGTGCAGCATGAACGGCAGGAAGTGCACGGTCATCGTCGAGCCCAAGATCAACCAATCGCAGCCGGACTTCACCAAGAGCCGATCCGGTTACATCCTGGCCGTTCCCGGAAACTAAAACGGGGCAAATGAAAGAGGGGAAAAAAAAAAAAAGAAAAAGCAAATAACAGTGATCACATTTCTAACCAGGTCAGGACGACGACGCTGACGATGATTCACTTCTCGTGTATTTTTCCACAGAGCTGCTGATAATGTGACAATGGAGATAGCAGCTCTGTGGGAGGATGGGGGTAATTGAATCCTTGAAAACACAACGCCATGCCAAATGTGCCCTGTTTTGTAGATTTTCTAATGCGTCCTTATTATAAACGGAAAAAGTGTACAAAACGCCTACAAGCAAAAACGCTTTTATAAAACACAGGTTAAATGCACTACAGTAAAATCCACCAAAGTGGTGTTCTTTTCTTCTTTTTTTTTTACATCCAAAATTTTGCGGTGCAATATTTAGTTTATCGCAGATGGTAGTAAAAGCGTTGCATGAAAGAAAATAAAAGTCCAAAGGCTTTGCAGGAATGTATAACACCTGCAGCTGGATCGAAAAACAAACTTTTTTTTTTTAAGTAAAAGGAAGGAAGATAGTATTCATGTATGACTCAGATTTTTCAAAGATATTCAGCCAGTTTTAAAATCAAAGAGAGAATAATAGTGACCTTGATTCAAATTTACCTACAAGGTGAATGAAGAAAAAACACAGCGTCCACTTTCATTCTATTAAATGTTTACAACCGCAGCAAGCAAGTCGGTCCGAGACTCAAATTCCAAATCCAAATTCCTGGTTTGTTAGTCAGAGGATGATGATGAGTAGGATGTGTTGAGCATATCCTGAACATTGCAAACCTGCCACATTGCAAAGTTATTAATTTAAATCCTACATCTTATACTCTCTACTGCAACATCTGTACTTTTTCTAACATGCTTATATATATATATTAAAGTTAGAATATATATATGTGAACAACATAAGATTTACATATGTTTATGCACAGCACTTATACTCCCTTCGGAGGATTGTATGACTAAAGCTGAATAATAAGGCAAATATGAAGACTATAATCTATGTAACCTTTTTTTTCAAGAGTATTTTTTTCATTTAAGGAGCACATATTATCTCTAATTGAAGACTTAATGCTCTATTTTAGTAGCAGAGTGTTGCTGGCCAGTACTGTATAATCCCATGTGAACTCCAGCCCCAGAACATAGTCTTTTTTGTTGTCTTTGTGTTGGATGAATAGCTTAATGACTAGTAGTGGTCTTTAGTTCTTTTCAATAGGCTGCTACTTGACAAATATCCCCTTCATCAGAGAGGAGGAGTGTGTGTGAGTCTGGCTGTGGGAGTGCGTACCGTGCGTACCGTGTGTGTGTTGGTTAGCTCTTCTCTTTGGCGCTGAGATTGAGAGTTTGGCGAGTGACCCTAGTGAAGGACAGAGGGGTGGGGAGTCTACTGTCCGACTTTGACTTTTTCCATCTACAGGCTATTTCAAGTCTTGTCTTTTCACACTAAATTCACTTCAAGTATCTTTACATGAAAAAGCAAAATCACACTAAACAAGCCTCAGAGTTTGATTTGTAGCTGTGTTAAAAGTTTTCACTGCAAAACATGAAATAGTATCAGCATAAATATTGTATTGATTGCACTTAGTCCAATATTGAGTATTTATCTTGAATTAACTTATTCCATTAGCAGAAAATTTGGGCAAAAGTCACAAATATGAGATAAAAAAAGTTCATAAAATAAAAGAGACAACATCAAGATAAAAAGTCAGTTTAATCTGGTTTTAAGTAAAGAAAATTGATCAAAATAATAAAAAAAAATCTTGAAATAAGCAGCAATGGAAGAAGACATGTTTTTCAAAAACAAAAGAATAAAAAGTCAGAAAAAAATCAATAACATGAGATGAAGACAACATTAATTTCTTCTTTTTTTAAGAAAACAAGAAAACTTGAAATAAGCAAAATAATCTGCCAATAGAATAATGTATTTCAGGATAATTAAAATAATAATATTAAAATAAGAATGAACTGGGTTTTTTTTGTAATATTTTTACATATTCAGAAGTTGAAATGAGAGTTCAACATAACTACTCAATTTTGGACTAATTGTACTAAAAATAAGATATTTTCAATTAAGATTTCATTTTTTTCATTTCATAAAATGCTGTAAAATGTTTCCAAAGCTGAAGATACAACCTCAAATGTCTTTTTTGTCCAGACCAACAAGCCACAACCCAAAGATTATCAGTTTACTATTATTATAGAAGCCTAAAGAAACCAAAAAATAATCATATTTAAGAAGCTATAACCAAAGATTTTGGACATTTCTTTAAAAAATAGTCAAATTAAATAGTTGTGGATTGATATAATAGTGACCAATGAACTGATTAATGAACTAATTGCAGCTTTAATGTATGTATCTGAGGTTTTATGGGTTGTAGGTTCCACTTTTTGAAACAGTGAAATTTCACAATTTGAAATGCTTGTGTGAGCACAGCTTAACTCATCAATGTAAAAATGTAGTCTTTAAATGAAAAAAATATATATATTTTAAGATTCACAATTCAACAACAGTGAGGCAATCTGTTGAAGTGATTAAAAGCTCAAGAACATCATTTTACCGCATCGAAAATCCTCATCATTGAATATGGAAAGACTATATGTTTATATTAAGGCCAGACCCCGATCCAGAATTAGGTGATTTTTTTCCCCTCAGCTCCTATTCAATCATAATGAAATATCATTATGCAATAATTTGCATATCCCACTGTATCATTTTTCACAAGTCTATTATAATATAACAGATATGGTGTTTCATTTTGATAACAAGCACATTAATCAGACTTTTGTGAAGGGATTTGTCAAAATTGTGTTGTATTGTGTCAAAAATCCCATATATGTGCATATTTTAGGATAGAATATCTTTATTTTCATTGTACATGTGCAATGAAAGTAAAAATGTGATCCTTGTTGGTTAATAAATAGCATAAAAACACACCAATATACACTTACATACACTTAAATATCACATAAAAATCGAAAATACTTCATAAAAGTCTGAATATATGTGCGACCTTTGGAATATTAAAAAAAAAGGTCAAAAGGTCATTTGAGAAAATGGACTTGAAGAATGAAACTCATGTTAGCTGTAGTTGATGATCCTGGCTTAAAGTGATGAAATGAAGGTGTTTGTAATGATTGTTTGCTTCATGAAAAGCCTAGTAGTTATTGATAATCTAAAATTTCCTAATTGAAATTCTGAAAATTGACAATTTCATGCAAAAAATATATGCCAATTCTGGAGTGGTGTTTTGCCGTAAAGTCATGATGACAGGACTGTAAATATCTCGGATTATTATGAGTAAAAGCAACGTTGTGTCGACATCACATGGACTTAGACTCGATAAGAATCCATGACCGTGAGCTGAAGTTATAAGTCGGTGCTCCCTCCTACTTCACCGTTTTATTTCGCCGTGAAGGCGAACCTGTACGTGCCCGAGTGTCGTCTGAACAAGCCGTTTATCTTAATTAGCCCTCGAGCTCCTGTCTCGCGATGAGACAAAACCTCCGTTCCGTTCGCACCTCACAGCCTTCTGGAGAGCGACCTTGTCCCCGTCGTTTGATAAGACGCTTTGGTGCAGGGGAAGAAAAAAAAAAAAGAATGTTTGGGGGGGATAAATGGCGTGTCCAATAGCGGGGGGATTAAGGAAGTGACATTGGCGGCGTTAATAGGTGCTTCTCAACGGAGCTCGGGCCTTGTGATGAGTGTGTGTGGACTGTAACGCTGCAGCTCCAGCATGGTAATCTCCCACAGGGCTTCTCCTCCTCCTTTTCCTCCTCGCTGCTCTGCTATTCACCGTTCATCATTAGGATGGACTCCATGTCACTTCTCACTTCAGCGCTTCTCTCTTTGCTTTCAGGCAAAAAAAAAAAAAAAGAAGGGAGGGGGGGTAACTGGTGAACAAAAGCCTTTCGCCTGGGCTTCTCTTCTTCTTCTCTGCTCCCTCTGCTTTATTTCTTCCCCTCTCTCTCTCTCCATCCTCTCCTCCTCCTCCTCCTCCCTCCTCTCCACTTTCCTTCCTCTCGTCAAATTGCTTGGCTCCTCGCCCAGTCGGGCCGACTGTACCGAACCTGCAGGGCAGTGAAGGTTCTCCTGTGGGTTTTTTGTTTTGTTTTGTTTTGTGTTTTCCTTCAGCCTGTGCCCAGGAGGTGAGGAAGGGAAAAAAAAGGGAAACTACACATGTCAGACAACAGGAATATCATGCAGCAACAAAAAAGACAAAAGAATTGAGTTAATTAACCAGAAAATACAAATAACGTGGATCCAAAAATCCACCACGTTGTTTTATTGAATTATGTCCAAAAACACCATATATGTGCATATTTTTCACATATTGTACACATAATTAGCACTTAAATATCACTAAAGTACACTAGGTGTTAAAAAAATCCTTATAAGAGTCTGGGTATAATTCCTATGAACCATTGTGTGAAAGTCTGTTGATGTGCCACATTTGGTGTCTGGGGAAAAAAAAATTATTTGGCATGAATGGTTCAAAGGTCAAAAGGTTGTTTTGATAAAATGGATGAAATGCAATTAAAAAAAAACAACAAAAAAATGACACGTCAACACTGTAATACATTACGTCAACCAACAATAATTGTTAGTGATGAATTTCCCAATTAGTTTTTTGCTTTTTTGGGATTTTTTGTTTTACTTTCTGAATAATATGCTTTAACATACTCTGATTTGTGTTTAGTGTGCAAACCCAATCAGCAATGATCACTTTTGCATTATATTGATTAGTTGATCCGATATTATCTCTGTTATGGGGATGAGGCTCTAATCAAAGCTACAGTGGCTGCACAGCAAGTGTAAAAGAACAAAGAAAACAAAATTACAGGCTTTTTTTCTAATAATTACTCCTCTAGAATTGTGTTTATGTGATATGTGCCATTGTATCCTCCTGTCACTGTGTTTTTGTCCTAAGACACATTTTACACAAGACTTCAAACCCATCTGTTTTAGCCAAAAAAATAATAACACATTCCATTTTCTCTTCCATAATTTATTCCGTCCTCTCGTGGCTTTAATCAAAAGAAATATGTATGTACATGTATACACCAGTCATTCCGAATGTGCCTAATTTTATATTAAGTTTATTTTTTGGATACTTGTGTAATATTACATGCTAGAAATATACTGTAATATCCAGAATGAGTCGTAAGGGAACTTTTCACTATTTTGTGCAAATGTATTCTGTATAAATGCAAATTATGCATTCAGCAATGTTCCATGATGAAAGTTATTTCATTAATCATTTTATTAATAAATTTATTTGCTTCAATATTTGTCATTTTTTAAGCTTGCGTGCGTGTGCGCGTGTGTGCGCATGAATGTGTTTTAAGCCTGAATATGATACAAACACTGATGGTATGAGGTTGAGTCAAATGTTTCCTGTGGCCGGCTGTCGCTTCTAAAGTGCGATTCTGTAATAACTGAGTCGTTAATCCACCCACTAACAGCTGTTTAACAGAGTTACGTCGAAACCTCTGCAGTCGCCATGACAACTTCACTTCCCACTACTAATGTGTCAGCTGTCACCAGCTGCCTCAGCAAGGGGTTAATAATCCACTGGCTGGTGGAAGGCTATTGGCTGCAAAATGTGGGATGATTCATGTCCTCGGGAGTCAGTGAGTCAAGTAAAACACAAGTGACTGACTGACCTGTTGGTTAAATGAATGGGAATTAATGGCGGGAGAGGGATGTACATGAAGTGAACCGAACCAAACTGATCTTTCGATGTGGGTGGCAGTGATTCATTCGTACTTGTGCAGTTGCTGTTGGACATGGAAAGATTATAGGCTAGTTCAGGAAATTTTGATAAAAAAAAAAAAAAAAGAGAGGTCACCTCCCACTGTTGTCACCTAAAAAAAAAAAAAAAGGAAGGAGACCAGACAATAACGATATTTATATTTATATAACGATAATTACGGTACACACCCTGATGCCAGTTAGGATATTTTAGTTTTGAATTTTTGTTTTAAGTATTATTAGGGTTCATTGCCATATAATAACACCGTACCACAGTGTAAAATAATGATGTCAATGTAAAAAAAAAAAAAAAAAAGTTTAAATTGTAATAACATTGTAATAACAATGTAATAACATTTAGAATAATACAAAAAAATACTATTGGGCTGTCTGTCAGGTGTATGTATTCATATAGAAAACTGGATGCTCTAGATTCTGATTCTGCAGATTCTGTTCTGTTACGTGATGTGAGGTGTTAGTGCTGGGATTTCCTGAGGGTCTGTGAACGTGTCTTGGAGTAGGACACTGCAGCTAGTGTGTAGAGTGCGGGTCCTCTCTGAAAGAAGAAAAGACGGCAGCACTCGTGAACATTTCTTATAAAGCTTTCTTATTTAGCTTTGGCTACATCCCACAGTAGCCTGTTTTAGCGTGAGGAAAACAATAGCAGCTAAACCAGCTAACTGCTTTGAATTGTAACGAAAGTGCTGGGAAGCAATATAAGGAGAAGCGCCATGGTACGGAGCTTTACACAGTAATGTGTTTATGGGATTTTAACTTTTTCCACAAATTCCGCAAAACAAGATGCACACAAACCGTAAGAAGTAGAAAGTACAGATAATTGCATGAAAAGTGTAGTATAGATACCCAAAAACTGACCCCTCTGCTGTATACACGATGTTTGCAAGACATGTGGCATCTTGAACATAGATCGTCTACCATGGATGGACAAAGGGCAAAAATGCTGCGAAAAGTGTCCTATTGGGCTTGTCCAAAGGTATAAAACATAATAGTGTCCTCTACGTGATAAGATGCCCTCTAGGGTTCTGTTCTAGTGGCCGATGTGGGATAATATACCCTCTAGGGTGCCCTTCCAGTGGACAAAAAGTGTGATAAGTTGTCCTCTCACTATGCAACATGACTTTCTGTGTATCTGTGGATTACAGCTGAGTCACAACCGCCCCAGAAGTGATTCAACAATAGGTGTTGTGAACTGATGTGGTAATAAAACACAGAGAGGAAAAAAAGAATGAAATGTGCAGAGGTTTGTCCCATAGGCATTTTTAGCACCCTTAAACTAAATCCCAGCACTCTATTACTAGCACTCTATACTATTTTTTTGCTGTATGTCCTTTTGAAACTTGTTAGAGAAGTGTCATACAGGTCTTGGCGAAAAGCTAAGTTTCTGTTAATGTGCTTTTTACATCTGTACTTTCAAAATAAAAGTCCAAAAAAGTAAGTCCAAGGTCCATTTTTGCTATTTTTGGTCCTCACTACAGGACATGGGAGCTGCTGTATCAAAATAAGGTGTCATCCCCATTTTTTTTAGATTTGATGGTGACTTTGGGAAATGTGGGAATGAAATTGCATCAAAACAGTTAAATTTCTGTCGTATTCTGTAAATTAATTTTTGTTCTATTCTGTATATGCAACATCTATTTATTGTGGGCCAGGGATCACTCCTTTGTTGCTCTTCTTGACGTCTTTTCCAGTCTTTTTCCAGGGAGTTGTTGCTCATTTGAGGCTCTCAGGACAGAGATAGTACACTGAACTCTAAAGCCCCCTGAGGCAAATATGTGACATACCCAAATAAAATTGACTTGACTTCCTGTGTGTAAGTGTCTGGGCGCAAAACATGATGCCCGTGAAAGTAGAATAACTAAACTGAACTAAACGTGTGTCCTATCTGGGAAGATTCGTTATAAAAAGACGAGCAGCAGCCTTGAACGATCAGTGCATTTTTATTTTCCATCACAGTACAAAAATAAATTAAAATAAGCAGAAACAAAACCGAGAGAAAAAAAAAATCTCAATTACAGCAACGGTTGTTTTTTTTTTGTCTTTTTCATAAAAAGGAAGAAAAAAAAAAAAAAGAACATTTTTATTGACCAGTATGGACACCCCCGCCCCTCCCCCACCCGCCGAGGGATAAACCCAGTCCTGCTACCAGTGTGGTTGGTGTTTGCTCCTCGTCATTAAGAAAAAAAAAAAAGGTGTCACATTCTTCTGTACAAATAAAACGCCGCCACTCATTCACACACACACTCACGCTCGCAGCCATCGAACCCCCTCTCTTTTCTCTGAACTCCATAACCACTGTTTCGTCGTTTTTTGTTGTTGTTGTTGTTGTTTTTTTATCTACAAAGTACGCAACGAGATACAGAAAGAAAAAAAAAAACAACTGAAAACCAACAACTATCACTTTTGAGTCTTTTTTTTTTTTGTCATATTTAATAAGCTTCTGAAAGTATTTTTCTTCAACGACTACTCGACGATGCAAGTGACCGAAAAAAAAAAATAGAAAGAAAAAAAGAAAAATGGCACATTTCAACGCTGTGAGAGAAAAAAAAAAGATATGTCATCTGTGGTCATCTGTGTTTTTGATGATGCCCTGCTTTTTTTTTTTTTTTTACATAAGCCCCTCCCCCCGTCCCCATAAGCCCCTCCCCTCCATCCCCCCCTTGGGCCCAGAAGGCCGCATCGAGAGCTGATTTCGTCCTTTCGACCCACTGCTAAACACAGCGTGCACGACTTGTCTGTATTAAAATGAGACGTGAATCCATTTCCCCTTATTGTTTCTGGCCGTGATCACAGCAGTGAGATTCGCTCTCCCCCCTCAGATAGAAAACAGCCTCTCTGAGAGATTGCAGTCATTATAGAGGCAGCTTGAACTATTTCCCCTATATATGAAAAATAAAAAAAAAGCATCTCCAACGATCCACAGGCTCTTTCCTTTTAGTCGTCAAGGTGCCTCCCGCTATGTCGGAGTCTGGCAGCTTCCCTGATTGAGAGTATTCCTGCAGTAGGTCAATCAAACGCCTCGTCTCCTTTTGCGCGGAGGCGACGCCGATGGATCATCCTCAAGGTCAGCTGTGTGCTTGTGTCGCTGAAATAGTTTATTCCCCCTCGGAAAAAAAAGAAAAAAACGTCTGTGCTCTCGCTGATACGGGACAGCAAGTCGGACAAGAGAGATGTTTCCAGGGCGTCAAAGTCCTCGTGAGGCCTCGTGATGACGTCACTTTTGGCGATGGTCAGATTCAACGTTGGGTTTTTTTGATCGAAGGGCTTTTTTAATTAGATATTCATTGATAAAAATCCCTGTGACGTTCAATTTGCATAAACCGGAATCGATCTTCATTCCCCACCAAAGATAAGCCAAACCCGCCCTTGTGTGTCCTTCTGCCCCCCCCCCCTTTTTTTTTTCCTCCCATAAAGTCTTTCACCGTGGTCATTTACATTGAAAGTGCCAAATAAAAATAATAATGATAATAAATATACCAAATGGCAATAAATTAGGTGTTGGTAAGTAGTTATTAGTAGAAGAAAATCCACCCCCATCATTCAACAGTGGTGATTCAGTGTTTCAGTGTCCTCGGACCCTGTGGGATTTTCGTCAACTATATGGCACTGTTTTTTTTTGTTTTTTTTGTTTTTTTAAACATTTTCTATGCTGAATCATAAGCACAAAAATCATTCCGTTTGTGGTTGCTACGATGCAACCTATAGACAAAAGTACTAAAAAAAGAAAAAAAAAAAAGAAGTCCCTGGTAAACAAATAGCCTATTTTAGCAAGCATAGCTAAATAAACTAGTGTCACTTTGTTTCACAGCATTCTCTAATGCAGATGCAAGGTTTTTTTTTTGTTGTTTTTTTTTGGATTTTTTTTTTATGAATCAAGTAAAAAGAAAGTAAAAGCAAACTGTTTGCTCCTGCCCCCCCCGCTGGGAAAACTCCCCTAAAATTGCATGGCACGCGTGCAAAAAACATTACATTTTTCTAAGTAAAAAAAAAGAAATAAAGAAAAAGAAAACTTGTTCCTGAAAAGCAATAAATAAGCCTCCGTAGGTGTGAAGCCTCTGGGGAGCGAAACATCCATTAACTTGTTTTATTTCTTTTTGTTTCGTTTTTTTTTCTAGATGAAAATAAAGCAGGTCTTTCCGAAGACGCCGTGGTATGACCACTCATCCGAGGCCATACATCATCCTCTGGCTGTTTTTCTTGAATTATTATTATTATCAAAAGTCCCACGATACAACGCTCGTTATAGTCAAGCCCGCGAACAGAAACCCACAAAAAGTAAGGATCCAGCTTTGATGGCCTCTGCTGTTCAACTCCTAGACGACCGGATATGCATTGCAGCCGAAAAACAAAAAAAAAAAAAAAAGAAAAGTCCAGTGGTATCCGTACTAAAGTAGGAGACGGGGGCGTTCCAAAGAGCTGTGGGCGGGGCCTGTTCATCCGTGAGGCGTGGAGAACGCCAGTCTCGCCCTCCTGCTGTACAGGCAGTGCACATCACGTCATCAAACAGTCAGAAAGTCGCTGGCAGGCTGCTGCAGGCCTCAGTCCTGTCCACATTCATCGCTGTAGATATATGATCCCTTTTTCCTGTGTTTTTTGTCTGAATTGTTCGTTTTTTTCCCCCCAGTATTTCATATAGATATATATCTGTACGTCAGCAAAGGATTTACCCGAGTCTGGCATTTTTTTTTTGTTTATATATCACTGTCAAAAAAAAAAAAAGCTTTCATCCTCAGGTTTACAAGTAGGGCTGCAACTATTTTAATAGTCGATTAAACTATCGGTTGCTTAAATGATTAATCGATTAGTTGTTTGGTTCATGAAATGGTGTAAGACGTTGACCCAAAGGTGAAAGTTCAGCCTAAAATGTCCACAACCCAAAGATCATCGCTTTACTATTACAGAAGACTAAAGAAACCAGATAGTAATCAAGATTTGAGAAGCTGGAAGTAGAGAATTTGGATGTTTTCTTCTTGTTTCTTCTTAATTTGGATGTTCAAATGATTAATCGATTAGTTGTTTTGGTTGATCGCTGTTTCCCAATGATGAAAGTTCAACCTAAAATGTCCAGACCAACAGTCCACAACCCAAAGATCATCACTTTACCATTATAGAAGACTAAAGAAACCAGATAGTAATCAAGATTTGAGAAGCTGGAAGTACAGAATTTCTTAAAAATGATTCAAATCGATCGATCGATCGAGCGACGCATGTAATAGTTGGCAATTAATTGATTAATCGTTGCAGCTCTAACTAATAGATCAATCAACTAACTTTAATCCTAAAGCTTTAAATCTTTCATTCTCAATTTTACAGTAGAGCTGCAACTAATGACTATTTCGATATTTAATTGATCTGTCAATTATTGAAACGATTAATCGATCAGTTCTTTGATTGATCACTGTTTCCCAAGGCTGAAGGTTCAACCTAAATCGCCTCGACCAACAGTCCTAAATATCATCAGTTTCCTATTATAGAAGACGAAAGAAACCAGAAAATAAACAGATTTGAGAAGCTGCAACCAGTCGGCCTAGTTGGCAAATAATCGATTAATCGACTAATCGTTGTGGCTCTAGCTTGCAGAAAGCTATCTTACGAATTGAGTCATCGATTCACGTAATAGTTGGCAAACAATTGGTTAATTGTTGCAGCTCTAACTAATAGATTAATAAACTAACCATTACAGCTCTATTCTTTCATTGTAAGATGTAATACATGAGAGAAATAAAACAAAGCTTAAAAGTCCAGGAATCATTAATGGTAAATTGAATTAATGTCTCACAATAGACAAAAATCCATTAATAAATGATAGAAATTGTTGCTGATTGATGTATTAGTAATGAGTAATCAACTAATCAACTAATCAATTAATCGACTAATTATTGCGTCTCTAATTTCCAGAATTCTAATTGGAGACCACCACATTGTTTTGCCTCAATCTAAACACTGGAAGCTGGAACCAGAGAAGACATTTCCTTGTTAAAAATGACTCAAATTGATCGAAAATAGTTGGGCGATATTAGGTAATATTCTGCAACTAATTCATTGATCAATTAATCGACTAATCGCTGCAGCTCTTGTTTGAAAAATCCATTCTTTGTTCATTTGACAGTCCATAATGTTGATCTTTGGGTCTTTTGGTTTACTGTTAGACTAAAGAAACCAGAAAATCAGTCAGATTTGAGAAGCTGGAACTAGGTCATTTGGACATTATCTTCTTAAAAAATGACTCAAATTGATCAATTGATTATCAAATTAGTGGGTGATAATATAATATTAGGTAATATTTGGCAACTAATTGATTAATCAATTAATCAACTAATTAACTAATCAATTCTTTGTTCATTTGACAGTACACAATCCATACAGTTTACTATTATAGAAAACTGAAAAAAATAGGATTTGAGAAGCTGGAACCAGAGACTTTGGACGTCTGGACGTTTTGCAACTTATCAATTAATCGACTAATCGTTGCAGCTCTAGCTTACAGAAAAAAAAAAAAACATCCTTTGCTTGTTTGAAAATAGAATTCAGTCTGAGACCACCCTGGCGTTTGAAATAAATATCAAAATACCCTACATTTCCTCCAGGAGCTGAAGATTATGCTGTTGCCCTGGTTACGGATACAAGTCCCAGGTGTCGTAAAATGTCAAATACTTCCTCCAAACCGGCCTTAACCTCCTCCGCTGCTGCCGTTTCGGACGATAATAAATAAGCAACAACCGGATGCCAGACTGGAGCTCCCCCCCCCTCTCCCTCCCTCCCTCCCTCCCCCTCCTCACCGGTCCAGGCCGATGAGCAGGCGGCTCCGCTCCTCCTCCTTCTGGCTCTCGTTCTTCAGGTCGGCGAACACCTGCGTGAAGTAGTGCGGGTCGGAGTTGATCTGCAGCATCTTGGCGCTCATCAGCTCGATGATGGACAGGCAGCGGTCCCAGAACGTCTCCTTGGAGCTCTCCACCAGGAAGGGCTTGAGCGGGTACGAGATCTCGTTGCCCATGTACGAGTAGGACAGGTACAGGCACGTGAGCAGCACCGCCTGCAGCTCGTGCTCCGTGGCCACCTCGGACGAGACCACGTCGCGGCACAGCATGTACACGAAGACCACGTTGGCCGGCGTGATGAAGCCCTGGTCCTGCCAGCCCTGCAGCAGCAGGCTGCGGTCCACGCTGCGCAGCCACAGCACCGGGTCGGTGGGCGACAGGTGCTTCAGCCGGTAGCAGCGTCGGCACAGGAACTCCCCGAGGCAGCGCAGCAGCTCGCTGGTGGACGCCTGCACGATCACGCGCTTCGGGGTCCCCGGCGCCGCGCTGGAGTTGGCCGGCGGCGCCTTCTTGACGGACGACGCCGTGCCGTTGGCGCTCTTGCCGAGCGCCGGGGTGCTCTGGTCCTGCGCGAAGGTGGAGAGGTTGGCGCAGGACTGCGACTTCTTCAGGTTCTCATTGTTCAGGTGGGTGACGTTGTTCTGGTAGGCGCCGTTGGGCTGCACCTTCTTGGAGCCCTTCTTCTTGGCCGACACGGCCACGATGCGCTTCCACGGCAGCACATTGATGAGCGAGTGGCGCTTCAGGCTCTTGTCCTTGGCGTTCTTGCTGTTCTGGACGGCCGTGTAGTGGCCCACGGTGGCCGGCCCGTCCTCGAACAGGGCCGCCTTCCGGTAGCTGGGCGACAGGGACAGCACGGTTCCCATGGCGACCGCGGGGAGGCGTCAGAAGAGATGGAGGGGAGGAGGGGGGGGAGAAGGGGGGGAAAGGGGGGAAAGGGGAGAGGGTCTCAAAGCCTCAGCGCGTGCGTCCCCGCAGCCTTACAGGCCGCTATCGCTCATCTAAAGCCGCAGGAGGAGGATCGAGGAGGAGGTCGTCCCTCTGACGGATGTTCTGACAGGACGGTCACCTCCACCTGGAATGGGGCTGTTCCAGCTCTAGGCCTCCCGGGGTGGGCACTGCTGGAAGCAGGGAGAAAAAAAACAATAATGAAGAAAATATTTGATAGAGAACCAATGTCTTTAAATCATTCAAAAAAATAAAAGATCTCATCTTTCATTGGATAAATTCACTTTTCTGGTGTAAATGGAATGTGTGTCAGGCTTATTAGCGGCATTGATCCGCCTCAGTGAGCGGGCGAATGGATCAGCCTATAGCTCATGCTGATGGATTCAAAGCAGCACAGAGTCCTCCTCGCTGCGAATGATCGATGTAATCACACGGACGTTGAAAACACACATACACACACACACACACACACACACACAATTTGGTGTGGCATTCATCTGCGGCAGATCACAGCAAAACAAGTGTATCAGAAATTTTCATGGCGCAGATATACTGTATCTATACACTGTATCTACGTGAATATAGCCTATATATATATATATATCAGAAATTTTCATGACGATGGAGTGAATTCATTCAATTATAATGAGAGATGTATATATTTTATGGGCAGCGGTTGATAATCTGGAGTGAACCATGCGCCACCATCTCGCTAAAATGGACGCCAGGAACGTAAACAACCATAATAACAGGTGAAGGTCGCGTTTTGATGCCTGTAGGACTCTCAGTGTGTTACGGCGCAAAGCCCGGACTCTGTTTAACATTCACGTAGAGACAGTAGACACGATCCTTTACTCCCACGACCTGTTTTCTTCCCCGCCGCAGCAGCTACAGCAAATAAAAGACGATGGATGGATCTTCGAGGATGCTCACTTTGCGCAGCATCCGCGCAAATCCTTCATTCCATCACCCTCTTATCAATCGGTTTGTCTGATTCGCCAGATTTCTTTTTTTTTGGGGAGGGGGGTGAGAAAAATACACAAGCGGAAAATCAGAAGCTTTGAATTTGACTCTGGAATAAAAAAAACGTGAAGGATTTATTGTGATTTCTTTTTTTTTTGCGGTGATAAAGCAGTTGGGTACATCAGGCGCTCTCCGTGGTGCTGAAACTGAGCGTCTGCGTCGAAATGAAGAACGCTGCCCATAATAGGCGGTGGCTTAATATAGAAGAACATTTCCCCCCTACTTATCCGTTGATATCTCTGTAAATATGTAGTTTCAGGTCCGATTTATTCTCATATTTCGCATTAAAACGTATCTGCGCGTCGCCCTCTTCCTATTTCGCATATAACGATTCCGCAAATTGCAGCTGTACGCGAAATCAAAAGAAACTTACCAGATTTCCAGCTCAATAAGGGAAGAAGAAAAAAAAACAGCTACAAGGATGATTCGTTTTCTCCTTATAAAACGCTCTTAAAACATCAAATCATCCCGGAGATTTAGGTTATAAAATGCGAACAGAGAGTTTATAATCCGGGCGGAGGCGCGCGCGCGCACACACACACACAAAAAAGGAGGAAAAACAAGCGGTGTGGATGAAGGAACACGCCTGGTGTGTGCGGAGACGGCGACAGGCAGCAGTGGAATGGATGCTCGGATGAAGATGTGCTCCCGGTCCTCCTGGCTGCGTGAGATGCGGATGCTGAGGAGGGCTGATGTTGTGTTCGAGTGTCACGCTGACTCGTCGTCGCGGAGGAGGAGGAGGAGGAAGAGGAGGAGGAGGACGGCTTGACGCAAAGGCGGTGGTGGGGCGCCGCTGTGCGCTCTGCGCGCGGTGCTGTTTCTGCTGCTGGGAAACGACTCCGCCTATAGAGATGCGAAGCCCAGCTCCGATCTGAACCCGGTGAACCCGCAGGACGTTTTCATGCACAACATATGGCATCATCACGACCCATACACCCAGCTCTTATATGGGAGTGAGTCATAGGTTGCTATTGTCAAACCTTTGTGTTTGTCCTCATAAAGTGTATTTCTGTGTTGTGATATACCTGTAACCTATAACTTAATTAAACACTTTTGTTTTCAATTGAATTCTTTATTCAGTGTGTAATATCAACATATATATATGTGTGTGTGTGTGTATAGATAGCAACCTATGACTCATGTATACACCTGACATCATCATATAGACACCTTCATCATTGTTGCATTACATTTGTTTGTTTGTTTATTTATTTTCGAGCATGGAAACCATAGAACGTAAGAACAATAATAACCAATAAAAGGAAGAAAAACAGCAAAGATATCTAAACAACAACAACAAAAAAAACATTTTCCACATGCTTTAAAGGGAGGTATAGGAAGAAGTATACGTCCAATAAGGAAATATAGTTAGTATTGAATTATAAACTTGTCAGTAAATAATAATAATAGCATTCATATTATTTTATATTATATATTATTATATTATTTTATTTAATAAAATACTTTACTTAATGACAATATATTACTTATTAATATATGTATTAATACATTACTTAATAATATTTTTATTGTGCAATATATTATTATTAAGTAATTACAGACAGATACAGAATAATATGCATGCCATGTGTATAATAACATATGAAAAACAGTTCCATCAAAATGTATATTCTAAATATTAATATTTACATTTAAATAGTATAAATAATTGCCTATAAATATTATAAACACAAATACCATATATATTACAAAACTACAGATATGAATATAGTCTGAGCTATATCACTCTTTTTGATTATAGATAGTTAAGTAGATAGATAAGTACAAAAGGCCTTTAGTGTTGCACACATACTTTATAATATAGGTTATATGATACATAGGTTACAGTATCTGTGCAATAGTGAAACTGATATTTACAGGCTTTTTTCATGAGATGTTGTGGCATGTTTGTGATGTTCGTTTGTTTATTTAAAGGATAATCAACATGATAAACATAATATCCAATTACACAAATATACATAAACTACATCAATATACAGTAGATTATAATAGGGACATACAAATCTATATTAATATGAATAAAAACACATTCAGAATTCAAAAACAGTCAACAAATATACATTTAGGTAGAATAATAGTTCAAATTAAAAATATAGATGTATTTACAAATAATAAAACTGTACAACCAGTATTTGTCTTGCACTACAGTCGTCATCTAACAGTTTACACTGTCCTTTTGCACTAATTACTTGTTTTACAGTTCACATTGTCTTTTATTAACACTATTATGTTATGCACGGATTGTTCAGTTCATGCTCTTACGTTTTATATGTGGTGTATTTATGTATTTTTATCTCCTTAACTGCTGCACCACGGGCTGGATGGGTGGAAATAAACTGCTTTCCCCACGACTTTTCCCAATGACGTCACATACGCATAGTAACGTAGTGGACGTGAATAAGAGAAATGAATGCTCAGTGATCATTATTTTATTTGTGTTTTATTTGTGGTTATTCATATGTTTGAATGTGAGTATAGCATTTTGTTATACACTCCAATACAGTAGGTGGCCGTAGTGCGCCACGCTGGTTGTTAGCAGCCAGAAAATGGAGGGAAAGAAGAAGAAGCACGTAGTGCCCACACGTAATTTTCATTCAAGCAGCATTTGAATAAGGAAGATGGCGGCTGCAGCAGTGGTTGAGTTTCAGAGAGCCCAGTCTCTCATTAGCACGGACCGTAACGCCTCTATTGATATCCTCCACTCAATAGGTAGGTGTTTTAACACGGACACATTTCCAATGATAACCGCCGTGGTCGGTTACTTGTCGGCCGGTGCTAGCTGGCGCGGTGCGCGTGCTAGCTGAAGCCGGCGGCTGCTCCGTGCTGACTCACTGTTGAATGTAACGATGGTTGGAGGTTAGCTTGTTAGCTCCCGTGCTAACTTTAGGCCGGGGCGTGAAATGTGTTCCAGCTATCGGCATGTTATGTTTCGGACAGTGTATTCAGGTCTCGTGGTGCCGTGTCTTTGATGAAAGTTCACTACTATTAGCTCTATTTGAGACACTCACGCTAGCATTGTCGCTATTGTTGCTAACGTCATTAGCTTGTTGTCAAAAGCCTCAGAAGCACCTTACCATCACGGTGAAAGAACAACGGAAAACAAACAGTTTTACTGACAACGGGGAAAATATCAGTAGTTGGCCATGGTTTGCTCTTGTGTTTATGTTTGTGTTTACTTATCGTTATGACAAATGGAAATTGCATTAACTTTACGATCAAGTGTAAACAGTCCCACAGATATGTCCTCAAACTGCCTTGTCACACCAGTCCAGTAGCTGTCAAGTTGTCCTGCTCAGAGGTGTAAAAAGTATTCTGATCCTTATGTAAAGATCCCCTCCAGACATGTTTAATCAAATACAGAAATACTAAATCAGTGTGCACCGAGAAACTTTCCACTTTCAGCAGATGAATGTGAAAACAGCCTTCTACCGTCGAACTCTGCAAATATATCATTCCGCACAGCCAAACTCAAACATTCCACTGTAATAAGCGCAGAAAAACTTTCCAAAATATTTGGTTGGAGGGGAAATTAGAAATATAGTTGTCTTAAATATACTCTATCGTACCTTAAAGGCCTGAATTCAAAATGTTGTTACAGTAACACTACAGAAGAATTATCAGAAAAGTTTACTGTCAAAAGTGTCCAAAGTGTTGGTTATGCAGAGTGGCTTCTTTTAGAATGTTATATTATTAACAGTACATTACATCACTTATTTTTATAACTAATAAATGCATATGACTATTTTATATTAATTGTATGTATCTGCCGTATATAAATAAATTTGAGTTTCTTTCCACCATTGGTCCTGCTACACTTTCTTTGACCAAGCATTTAGGTTTGTCACAGTGATTAGCCAATTTGTGTTTTATTTCTTTAATCATATTTATTTGTTACATTTATTCAACAAATAGCAAGGACACGAAATTCATTGTGGCCTAGATGTTATAAAAAATATTCCAATAAACATGAACATTAAAAATAAACCTAAAAATAACAGTAAGCAAAGGACAGAAAATTACAAAGATTCTGTGTTGTTGGGGTAGTTTATCTATGCAGATTAAAATAAAAAAATATATGTATATGTGGTATACAATATTTATTATACATTTGACAGAAACCAGTCCACTAAACTTTCTATAGTGGTGGAAATTATTTCTCAAGTTTAAAGACAAACATTCAGTGCTTCCAGCTTCTCAAAGTGAAGATGAGCTGATTTTTCTGTTTTGCTTTCTCATACAAATTAAATATATTTGGGTTTTGCACCGCCGGTGCTAAAAACTATTTGAAGACATTACTTTGTCTTTGGAAAATTGTTTTTTTTTTGACATTTTGAATAGGACTGCAACTAATAATTATTTTCATTATCAACGAATCTGTCAACTGTTTTTGTTGGTGAATTGATTAGGTCTGTAGAATATAAGAAAATACTGAAAAGCTCAAGGTGAATTCCGCAAATGCCTCCTTTTGCCCCAACAAAGAGTCCAAACCCAAAGATATTTGCTCTACTTTATAGTTTACTATACTAGGAGACTAAATAAACCGCTACATTCCTTTTTAAGAAACAGATCATTTGGATTCTGTTATTAAAAAATGATTAAACAGTTATCTAAATATTAGGCAATTATAGAAGAAAACCAGAAAATAATCAGAATTGAGATTCTTCAACCAGAGAATTTGGACATTTTCTTCTTAAAAAATTACTCAAATTGATTAATTGGTTATTAATATAGTTGGTAAATTATATAATAGTTTGCAACTAATCAATTAACTGTTGCAGCTCTAACTAATAGATTAACCATAACTAACCAGCACAATTTTAATCCCTTGTTGTAAGATCAGTGAATTTAATACATTTGAGAAATAAAATCATGGTTTGCTTAAAAATCCAGAAATCATAATTGGTGAATTGAATTAGTGTCTCACAGTAGTTCTCTGACTAATTCCAAGGATGCATCATCAGGACTGAAAAGCATAAACCGCTTCTAACTTGAACTGTCTGTCTTTAACAGTGAGGAGAGATGTTCAAGAGAATGATGAGGAAGCTGTCAGGGTTAAAGAACAGAGCATCCTGGAGCTGGGGACACTCCTGGCCAAAACAGGACAGGCAGCAGGTAATATTCTTTAAAGTCTTACAGGGTGATTGTATGCTGTGTGTGTGCTTTTTTTCTCTAATCACGGAAATATTTCTGATCAATTCCACTTTTTGTGGCTGTGTCCAGAGCTCGGGGGCCTGCTGAAATTCGTTAGGCCTTTCCTGATTTCTATCAGCAAGGCCAAGGCGGCCCGGCTGGTCCGTTCTCTGCTGGACCTCTTTCTTGACATGGAGGCAGCGACCGGGCAGGAGGTGGAGCTGTGTCTCGAATGCATCGAGTGGGCCAAGGCCGAGAAGAGGACCTTCCTACGACAGGCTCTGGAGGTAAGGAGGATCAGAGCAGAATACAAAATTGTATTTATTCTGTCATTTAAGCGTGTCCTGAAACGGAGCACACTTCACTGCTAGGAACTGGCAATAGGGTGAAACGTGTACTAGTTACCCTTTCAATTGGTACTAAGTGAAACTGCAGCATAGGCCTCAATGTCACTGGATCAGAATGCTGTCAAACTATATTTCTGGATCGGTTGCTACAACAAATCACATTCATAGCCCCATTAAAAGTTAATATTTAGCATTATGTGTGACACTTCAATTGCTGAGGCAGCAATTTTCAGCAGAAATCTCTTTAAGTTACTTAGATTGGCCAATAATCCCCAACAGCTGATGCACGCGTCCTGTCACCAAACCCTCCTCAGCGCTGACATACAGCACAGTTTATGATTAATGGTAGCGAAAACAAGTGATATCCCCAAGCATAAATAGAGGCTGCAAGGCAGAGGGATCAAATTTAACACGTTCTGACTCGTGAAGCGGGAGATGCTGTTGATTTCATACTCATAACGGCGACGCGTCTGGTTGCCAGGAGATATGCAACACGGCAACCGTGGCAGCACTTTGGGTTAAAACCATTAAAACGTGAAGCTTGATCAATGTAATGAAGATAATTTGTAATCTTTGCCTGAAGAAAGTGACAAAATGAGGTGTTAATACATCCTCTTTGTGCCAAAATGGGTTTTTCAGCCAAAGACCTGCCAGCAGGTTCACACTCACAGCCAGGAATATGCTGTATCTGGAGATTTTGGCAAAACTACAAAAAAGGACTTGCATAAGATTTCATATTGTCTCTCAATGTAAACAACCCTAATATAATCAGACAATTTTTAGGCGATTTATAAACGTACTGTTTATGTAGTTTTGAAAGGTTTTATTTAACTTGGTTAACTTCTACCTCTGAGAACAGTTGGTTCACATTCTCTTCCTGGCACTTTATATTCACAAGTAATTCTACGAATCTACGTACAAGCTTTGTCTGTAATTTAGCCTGTTCTTCCAACAAATGCGACTGGCATTTCAACATCTTGTGCTGTGCCATGAAACGGTGTCACTCTGCGTCACTGTATCTATTAAATGACTTCATTTACATCGGATTTATTGGGGCTAACAACCATGGCTTCCAACATATATTGAAATACTGATCGACTGACTTCTCTAAAGTGAGATTCTTATGTGACAGTATGACTGAGTCAAAAGTTCAAACTAAAGTTTATGTCCTCTTTTATTTATATGATTCTTCATGTCCCTAGTACGTATTATAGCTGCTCTATGAGGCAATAGTTGAAGCACAGCTTCTCTCTGTTCGTTTAACACACTCTTTTCTTTCCCTCAGGCACGACTGATTTCACTCTACTTTGACACCAAAAGATACCAGGAGGCCTTGGCACTTGGTGAGTACTTAGAGTCTGAGACTTTTTTTTTTCTTTTAGTATATGGCAGCATCTTTCTTCCACTTCAGAGACATAACAGAAAAAAGCTGACATGGCTGTCAGCCATGACTTGTGTATCAAACTTGAAGTTTTCTAGTCTACCCAACACAAAACTTTCGCAAACTTCCTTGCAACATCCTTGAAATGTGTACTGCTTGGTAGAACAGTGTAGAAAATCCAAGGGCAGCTTAGAAAAAAGGGGTTTGTGAAGCAGTTAGACATCACGTTTTTTTCTTCTCCACTAAATTTACCCCCCAAGCAGTTAACAAAGCCGCAGTTTACTTGCAGGTCATTAACTGTCTCTCTTTGTCTTTCTCCTCAGGCACCCAGTTGCTCCAGGAACTGAAAAAGATGGATGACAAAGCTCTGCTGGTAGAGGTTCAGTTGCTTGAAAGTAAGACGTACCACGCTCTCAGTAACCTGCCTAAGGCCCGCGCAGCCCTCACCTCGGCCAGGACCACCGCCAACGCCATCTACTGTCCCCCAAAGCTCCAGGCAGCACTGGACATGCAGTCAGGTCCGACGCCTTCACTGTCTGTACTCTGAGCTAAACAGGGCTTCACTTACTGATATGTGCATTATCAGCCTGGCGTGTCATGTAATGGAAACTGAGAATGAAGCAGCCTCATTGTGAAAACTATTTGTACCGTGGCAAACAAAACCTTTTAAAATATTTTTTTAACTAACTGCAACACCAGCACAATAGTAACCAGAGCAGGGCTGCAGCAGTTATTGATCAATGCTTTGTAACTACTATTTTGATAATTGTTTTGAGCCATTTTAAAGAAAATATCACTGGTTCCAGCTTCTCAAATCGTTCTTTAATCTTCTATAATAGGGCCAGCTTTGATTAAACACTGTAATACACTTTTAATCCTCAGTTCAAATCTGGCTAACAGCAGGACAGTCCCACAGGCATTAGGTTCAAATATATATCTATATGAATTCTAGGTAATGTGATTGAAATTCTGATATACTGTATATTTCTAATGGGTGATACTATGTATGTTCATTTTAGGTTGCGTCACTATGTCACACTGTTCACTCAGCCTAGAGACTACAAATGCATAAATAGGTTTATAGCTATTTCTGGTGCAATATGTTAATTGTGTATTATTCCTGATCAAATCATTTTTTAAATTAATTCAATCACACTAGTGTTACATAGTGTATAGAGTAGTATAGTACCAGTGTCAAAGTAACACTTTCATAAGCCAGAGAAGTAGCCATAAATCGTTTTACAAGCTCCACAATCATTTTTTGATAAAGATCTTACTAAATCATTGACTTGTCTTGGTCAGATGTTTACTTTACCAATCGGTGACTGTGCAGCTATTATAACAAAGACTAACTGTACTATATAAAAGCATAGAGACTGAAATTCATCCAGCCTGATGTAGTTGGTTATATCTATTATACAACCAACTCGAAACGCTTGTGTTAATGTTGTCCGCCCATGGATCTGCCAGACCACAATGTCTTTATCAACTAACATACAGTAGTCATAACAAATTATAGATAAGCCCAATCCTGTGTGTGTGTGTGCGCACAATTGTCTGTCTGCCACGGTCCATGCCCTACCTCTTTGCTTAGCGGTGCTAAAGTGTAACATGTGCTTGTAGAATTCAAGTCTACATGTAGTGGCTTTGAAATATGTAATCTTATTTCACACTGGATAATGATGTATTAGAGTGTGATCTCAGTGTTATAATAATTTAGTCTGATTACATTTAAGATCAATTTTATGCTGATTTCTTATTAAATTTTTGCGATGATCATATCTTACCCTCACACAAAGGCTTAAAAAAAAGCCCTATAATTATTTGTTTGACTCCGTTTTTAAAGCAACTTTCTTCATCGGTGACTCTGCTCATTTTCCGCTGATAACCATCTCAAAGTCACAGTTTGTGTTCATTCTAAGGGCGGAAGAGCTGTGAGGCGTGATGGTATCATGACTATTCATGACTTCACAACACCAGTGTGAACTGGGGACAGAGACGAGCAGCTTTGCCAGGCAACGCCCAATTAAATTAACACACCACCAAAGTTTCGCTGTTTAATTCCAGCCCTGCGAGTTTTTCTCCAACTTTGCGATGACATGTCACCTTTCAAGGTGACTGCAGCGGTTTGTTTTGCGGTCTATAGCGGTTTGCTATAGACGGCAACTATCAGGCCCTCGTTCTTTCTGTTGCAGGGATCATCCATGCAGCAGAAGAGAAGGACTGGAAGACGGCCTACTCTTACTTCTTTGAGGCCTTTGAGGGCTACGACTCCATTGACCATCCCCGAGCCATCACAGCACTCAAATACATGCTTCTCTGCAAAATAGTTCTCAACTCGTAAGTAGCGCTCAAAGCCCAGTGTTGCCCTGGCATCCATAGACACTTTTCAATTGCGGTTGAATAAATATCTGATTGTTCGTTTCTCTTGTTCCTTAACTCTTACAGACCAGAGGAGGTACAAGCCCTGATCAGCGGTAAACTGGGCCTGCGGTACGCCGGCCGCCAGGCAAGGAACTATCACTTTTTTTTATTGGTGGCAATAAATTATCAGAGCAGCAGTGTTAAACATTGTCGAAATATATTGATATTTCTGCATTTTCGAAGTATGATTAAAGATGAAACCCACATGACCATTCAAACAGGATGATTCATTATACATTTTTGTAGGTGTTTCAGTGTTCAGGAATATCAATGTTTTGGTTGACATATTTAGAAGTAAAAATCATGCAAATGTAAAAAAAAATAAAATATTTAATCAAAATTGCTCAGATTTGTTGTACAGGTAAACAGATGAGCTATTTTAATGACACTTAAATTTCCTTTTTTGTTTTTATCCATCCAGACAGATGCACTGAAATGTGTCGCCCTTGCCTGCAAGAACAGATCATTAGCAGACTTTGAAAAGGTGAGAATCCCTTTTTGCTATATATTTGCTATATATATATGCCTTGCTCTTGAGTTTTTGTAAAGTGAAAGTTGTGCATCTCTTCAGGCCCTCACAGAGTACAGAGCGGAGCTGAGGGACGACCCGATTATCAACACTCACCTGGCCAAGCTGTACGACAACCTGCTGGAACAAAACCTCATCCGAGTCATTGAACCGTTTTCCAGAGTACAGGTAAATGATCTCTTAGGTCTGTTGTAGGGAACTTGCCAGTTTTTACTTTTCCAGACGTGCAATAGATGTTGTGTGTACAGAACGGAATAGATGCGATCAATATTGTGTGTGTGTGTGTGTGTGTGTAGAGGGAATGCAACACATTTATTAAGATAAAACATTTTTTTTATAATTTTAATTTCCCTTTCCTTGTCTTTCAGATAGAACACATATCAGGCCTTATCAAACTCTCAAAAGTATGTATTTTTCACTCGGAGTATTCAAATCACCGTCTTCTCTTCAAATGCAGGTTCATTGAAATGTTTTTTTTTCTGCATAGGGGGATGTTGAGAGGAAATTATCACAAATGATTCTGGATGAAAAGTTTCATGGTCAGTGCAAATTGTCCGTTTCTATATTTAAAAATAGATAAGAATATGTGCTGTACTAGAAGGGCAACTGTATTGAATTGAAATGTATTGAAATATAACCTCTCTGCAGGAATCCTCGACCAGGGTGAAGGCGTCTTGATCATATTTGAAGAGCCCCCAGTGGACAAAACATACGAAGCAGCCTTGGAAACTATTCAGAACATGAGCAAAGTCGTGGATTCACTTTACAACAAAGCCAAGAAGCTGACATAGGTGAGCATATTTTAGGAAGTGAACACAAACTCCCTGGTTAGCCTTCCTTTGACAGTTCCCTAATTCCTAGTTATTTAATCATAAAATAATAATATAATAGTATATTATTACCACTGGCAATAAATGGGTAAATACAGTGAAACTACAGCTGAAATCTTTGGGTAATTACCACTGGTAAAATATGGGTAAATGATTGGGATCTATAGCTGGAATACTAGGTATTTACCCACTAAATATATGGTAGTTATAATATATTGTTGGGTAATTATCACTCATAATAAATAGCATGGATAAATACAGAGAAACTAAGGCTAGGTATTTCACCCTGTAAATATAAGGTGTCATGGGGAAATAACCACTGGTAGGAAGTGGGTAAGGGACCGTCTGTTATTGATTGTCAAAACCATCGGATGGATTCCAATCAGTCTTTTCAAATTTCGCATGACCCTCCCCAATACTTTGTAAAAAAAAAATTGAATGACCCATGGCTAACTTCTCAAAAGTTATGTGACCCTTCCTTGATCTGAACTTAACCGCATAGCAGCGCAAAACCAAACTGTAAACCAACCGTTTCAGTTTTGACGTCTCGCTCGTCTTTCTGATCCCTGTCTTGCTCACGCTTCAGGAAAATATTTTCCACTCTGCCTATCTATATATTAAAACAGGGATCCCATATTCAAGGTTCAGTAGGCAGTCCCAGAACCTTCCCATTGCAAATGTTTGCCTCTTTTAAAAAGAGGCAAACAGTTCAAAGGCAAATTGATGCAGTTTTATGGGGGAGATAAATACAAGATTTATCCGGTAAATTAATGGTATTGGATATTATTCCCATACAATAAAAGGAAGCTGTGTTTGTTTCCATAGTATTCTTACCATGTAAGTATACTTATTGGCAGTGGTAATTACCGTAAAAAAATATACTATTATTCCCATATATTTAAGGGACTGTAAAAGGAAGGGCTACCAACTTCCTTATCATTAAGAGTAATGTCATTCTAAATGTTTGTTGTTCATTCATCCTCAGAAGAGATTGCCACGGCAGTGCGATGGAGGAACTGTGTGTGTTTGACCAGCGTGTGTAACATTTTAAGAAGGGGACAAGGGAGAGCAACGAATAGTCCCACAAACTGCAACAAACAGGATTCCCCCATCAAACTCCCCCCCTACCCCTCCCTCTACCCCTCAACGGACAATTTCATCACTTCTCTTGTTTGTTTGTTTTTTTTTTTCCTCTTTAATTTTGATATCTCTTCAGGATTCTGTATAACACTCAGCGGCCAAATCAGGCCATCAGGGAATAATGTACAACCACAATAAAAAAAAAAAAGATTAAAAGGATTAAGAATACATATATGTTTATATCTGCTATAAGGTTGGGTTTACCAATCCTTAAGCTGTCTCCACTGCAACCTCAAAGGTGCAACATTGACCTCTGCAGCCTCAGACTCTGCTACCAACTGTGTATATAGGAAACGAGGCATTTCTCCTCCTCATCCGTATCTTTCAGAAGCACACTGTTCAGTTTTTGGAAGATTTGGATTTTCCTTGGGATTCTGAATTTCGGTCAAAGAGCTCCCTCTAGCTCTTTTTTTTCTTTTTTTTTCTCCTCACCATATCAATGCCAACAGTTAAGTCCCCACTGTATTTCAGATATGTATTAAACACACTTTATTTGGTTTTGGTTTTGTGTTTTTGTTTAAAAAAAAAAAAAAAAAAGAAAAAGAAAAAAAAAACAGCAACAAAAAGAAGAAGAATCGGATGGTTGCCACATTGTCTGCCCCTGTGCTTATGTAAGTTTCTAGAACAGACAGGATGCCATTTCACCACTTGTGCCACTTTTTCGGCGCTTGTTTGCCTCAGTGTTTGGGTGCAATATGAAACCAGAAGGCAGAGAGACGGAGATGTATTCATTGCCTCTGAGCGTCTGTGAACGATCCCTGAGTGAGCAATTTATCCATTGTTAGTTCCTAGCACTAGTGTGGTATGCTAGTAACCAAACAATTTGTATGGTTTTGATTTGGTTTTTTTGATTTCTTTGTTTTGTTCTTCTCTTATAAAGACATTTTCAAAAATAAATATTTTGTATTTTAAGGATTTTGTCTTGTCTCTTACAAAAAGGGGAAAAAAAACAAAAAAATCTGATTTGACCTGGTAACCGATTCATTGGGCACCCAGCTATGGTGTTTTTTTTCGGTTTTAACAATATCAGGGTGAGAAGACAGCCTTTGAAATGCAAAGGATAAGAATGTGGCCCAGGAAAATGTATACATCACTTATGAGAAAGTCTGGGCGTTGTGAAATGGAAGGTGATTAGGCAGCCAGAAGTAGTTTTTTTTTTTTTTAAACCTGAAAATTGGCCCAAAGTTATATGAATGTTAATGCTACAAAATACAGAATTCACCCAAGAGTCTCTTCCTCCTGCTGCTATATGTGTGACTTAATTTGAAAAAAAGCAACCTCACATCACAGGGCATTAAATCAGTTTAACTGACAGCTTTGGATTGTCTTTTCTTTTAATTTTTGTTTTTTACACAAGCAGTGTAATTGTTTACTTGATGTCTACCTTTGATGCAGACATGTTTTTTTTTTGTTTTTTTTACTTTTTTTTCCCTTCATTCAAGAAAGCTGTACTTAGTCCTACAACCATTTTCCATTCATATCTATTAGATCCAGATTTCCAGTGTTAAAAAACACCTGCACCTTTTCCTCTGAAGACTTATCGATAAGCACAATCGTGTTATTTTAAATGCAGCTGCCATGCCACACAGAAGAACCGTTCCATATATTCCAATCCAAATACTATCATGAAGAGAAACCTTTTAGATTTCATGCCCCTGGGAATTTGTTCAGAGGTACAGCTTTTACTGTGACCCTTTTCAACATCCACAATAAAGAGATTAATTTACCTCCAATTCAAACTAAATGTTTTCTATTATTATACTTGCATGTTGCTGTTTAAAACCATTTTAATATAGGTCCCACCCACTCACATGCTGTGTTTTGTCAGTACAGATTAATATCAAGTTTTCAAGCATTTCTTTCTGACAAACAGGTTCTGCTGTCTGATGTTCAGCTGAGTTAAAAATGTTTTTTTTCTTTTTCAAAGAGAAATCCTTATGTGGAAAAGGGGTTTCATACTGTTGAATAAATTCAACATGAATTTAGAGTTGACCATCTTGGTTGAATACTTAACTAAAAGTATTATCATGAGATATTTACTAATAGTGGGGACAAAAATTATTATTTTTTTTACAATATGTATATTGTCCCAATTCAACAACATGACAATAGCATTTGTCTATGGAATGAAGACATTTTGAGGGGATTGGTGTTTACATTAAATGAGTGTAACAACATAAACCTAAGAGGTTCACCAAACAAGAAGTCATAAAATTACACAAGCAGACACTTCTCTGATTCAATTATGTTGATGGACTAATTATTTTAAACAATGACTTGTTTCATCTCTGTAGTGACCAAAGGAAGACAGACATTTAGTCTATATTTTACAGTAGCTGAATTAACTTATGTGATATTTTTAGAGACAACATCTGTAGGGGAACATGTTTCATATCATCACCCTATTAAAATAAAACACAAACACGCTATTGAATATATATAATAATAGAATATACTGTATATAGTATTATATTTAGGAATCATTTCAGTCTTAATAGTGGATTACTGTGGACACATATGTCAGCTATGCAACATTAAAAAATAATGTGACTCAGTTTTTGTGCATTCTATTGTGACTTTAGGCAGCTTTAAACTTGGCTTAAACTGTGCTTTCATTCTATAGTGCAAACTCAAAACTCACCTGGAGTTGAATTAAACAGAATATCAGGTAAATCAAATGGATCAGGAGGCAGTTCCCCTTTTCATCACTTTCCCCAAGTCTTTTTTGCCTATTATTGAACGTAACTCATTTCCAACATCCAGTTTTGACAACTTTGAAACCTGAGATGTAGCAAATTTCCAATGAAGTGATGACACTCAACACGTTTAATGAACTGAAGATCCTGGAACTTCCTTTCATTCTTTATATTTGGCTACATATGTATTTAATTGGTTTATTTATATGTTTTTATGATAGTAAACCTTGTCACTCACCAGAAGAAATTGTTTCAAGAATCATGTTTAGGGGCTTCTTCTGCATCATAGATTCTGGTCTAATGCCAGGGTCACAGTGACCTCGCTAATGCTAGAATAAAAGCTCATGGTGAATCGTTTTTGGTTTTTTTTCTGTTAAAGAGACGCATTGACCAAAACGGGAAAATAATACACACACAGTATCAATATCTATGTGGGTTGAGGAAATTGCATGCTTGTCCTGAGACTGACAAACGTCAATAATGCAAGTATTTTCTCCCTGAGGTCAGCCTGATGTTGTCTTCCTCTGTCTAGCTTTATTCTCTGTAACCCTCTCTACTACATATTTGTTGCCTAAGCGGGGATCGAACCCGCGACCTTCGCGTTACCAGTACGTAGGTACGATCTAATGATACTCATTAGCAGTGTATTAAATTAGTAACAAACAATAAATAAACGCAATGCCTGGGATTACAAAGTGTGACAAAATTCATTGCAAACTGAAAATATTAGAGTGAAAAATAAATGCATCTTTTATTTATTTTGTTATTGAACAAAAACCATATACGATACAAAAACAGCATCTTTAAAGTACGAATCATTACATGAAACTACTAAAATATAAATGCATTAAATATAACAGAGAAACCAAAAAATATAAATAAATAAAATGATTCAGTTAGCAGCATGTTAGTTGTGATATTCAGATTCGGATGGCTTATGCGCATTCCCTGTTACCTGTGGCGCGCGCGTGATGACGTGATGACGTCCCCTAAAAAACGTCAGCAGATGCCACCGCTCGTCACGTCACTACACTTTCTTTTTTTTGTTGCTCTGTCAGCGACCCAGAGGAACATTAGTGCAGAATTGCTAAAAACAAAACAACAAACGGCATACAAATACAAAGATGAGCTCTCGGGTGAGTGTTTCCAAAGCGAATATTACTACTTAAACACGAGTAAAAAGACAGAACGCCGAATACTAAACCTAACGTGTACTTTAAGCAGCGGAAGCTTTTAGAGAAAGCCAGCGCAGCGCTAGCCTGTGTGGCAGAATCACTTGTCATTCAAAACTTCGCAGAGAAGTCCGGAAGACGAATGGAGGATCTTATGACCACTCAAACTCAGTTGCTAGCGTGTTGTACTTCTACTAGATATATGTGTGTTAACGCGAGGGTATTTTAGCTCCTGCGCAGTCAGACTAGCTTAAGTGTGTTGTCAACGCTGTTATTGACTTCGAAGTGAAACTGCTGTGAAAGGGGTTGTAAGTTAAATATAACCCCGGCTTTTAGAGAGCTAAATCAGTGATGGCTAAAGTGCTGAAGTGGAATGAAGGAAGTGTAGCGTCAGTAGCTTTAAACGGGTTAAAGTTGAAGCGAAAAAGAAGAGCAGTCAGGTTTTAAATGCACCACTCACTCTTTTTCTTTCACTCGGAAGCTGCAGTAAAGTGTCTTTCTGTTTGTGTGTGCAATAATGTACTATTTACACTATTTACAGCAGGTGTTTACGGATAACTACACCTAACAGTTGCTAGTTTATTAGCTGCACCTACTGAAAAGTAAAAATAACGCAGTCTAATGCAACAGCCCTAATAAATCTCTTCATGGAGGTTATTAAGGCTGCAACTAAACAGGAATGTGAGATACATATTTCATGAAAGTATGTACAGTATATTTTAATAACAACCATTAGATTGTGCTAAGTCAGATTTTTAAAATTGCATTTAATAATTATTATTAATTCCCTTAGTGTTCTTACTGCTGCCAAACGTTCATTGTGTAGATTCAATGACAATGAAGTGTCTTATAAAGAGATTATTGTCCACTGTGATGTTTTTAAAATGTCCCAAAACTATAAATGTTCAGTTTCATATAAGAATAAGGCATTGAGTATTTTTTTTAAAGCAAGAACTAGTATATTTTCCTGTAAAACATATTTAAAGATCCCATATTGTACAGTTTCCCTGGCTATTATTGCACATATATATGTTGATATCCCTAACATGATAGGTTTGTGGATTTTAATACCAAACATTATCACAATTAACTAAGTACATCTCCTCTCTGAAGCTTTTCTCTGGAGCCAAGGAAGGAACAACTGGGTTTGTGCCCATCTCCATAATATTAATGAAGCTCTCCTCTGATTGGCTGATTAGAATATGCTGCGACTGTACGTGTGATGTCACAAATTCACAGAAGTCTTGATGGCAGGTTTTAAGGCACAGTTTCTGAAAACAGGCTGTGTGCATTTTGCTGGGGATTGAGCATTTTGAAACATATCACTTTCTACAATATGGGATCATTTAATTAATTTTCAAAATAGCTAACCATATACCTATGGTTTTTGTGGCGCAGGGGTTAGCGCTGTTGCCTCACAGAAAGAAGGTCGCAGGTTCAAAACCTCCTGGGTCTGGGACATTTCTGTGTGGAGTTTGCATGTTCTCCCTGTGTCTGTGTGGGTTTTCACCAGGTACTCCGACTTCCTCCCACAGTCCAAAAACATGCTGAGGTTAATTGGAGACTCTAAATTGCCCATAGGTGTGAATGGTGTGTGTGCCCCACGATAGGCTTCCTCTCGCTGTAATGCGCTGGGATAGGCTCCAGCAGACCCCTGCGACCCTAATGAGGAATAAGCGGGTATAGAAGATGACTGACTGACCTCGTCAATGTTATGTTTAGTTTCCAATTTTCTGTTTGAACGGCACATCCATAATGCTGGAATCACTCATATGACATGATCGGCACAATCATTCAATCAATCTATCATCTTTATTTGTCACATGTGGACAGGCCACTGTTGCCTAAATTTTGAAATAAACTGAAATAGTTGAGCAAAGTAGGTCAGAATTTATTTCTGCCTTGGTTTACTGAAATCTAATTGGGTAATAGGAACAGGAACATATTGACTGTTTTTCTTTTTGTTTTTTCTGGATTCAGAATTAATATATTATTTTGTTCATTTGTCATTTTCGGATTGCATTGACTCAGTGTTCTTAACTCCTGGCCCTGGGACACCCTTTTCCCTGCGGACTGAAATGATTAGCTCTTCATCAAGCTCTGCAGAAGCCTGGTAACAACTCATTCATTGGAATCAGGTGTTTTAAGCAGGGAACCATCAAAAACATGCAGGTTCCCCCCAAAAAACACTGCATTCTTGCAAGCGCTGCTGTTGAATAGTTCATAGGCTTTGTTGAATGTTTTGTAATATTTTTCTATTCCTTGAATTTAAAGTGAGTCCTTTGGAGAAGTTGTACCACAACACTGGTGAAAGCATCAAAGCCAATGTACATGGGAATTATATGTTGATTCTTATCAATTGCATTATATTTGTACTACATATCCCATCATGCACAACAGCCAAACACCTTAAAAGTGTGCTAGACATCTACTTTTTTGAAGGGTTATCAACATTTATTTGTTGTTTATTTGTTATGCAGGGCAAGTTGGACAGTTATAGCTATTCATACTGGTTATTTGGTGATTGGAATATTTGTATGGTCTATAAAATGACAAAAATGGTGAATATTTTTAACCAAAACTTAAGATGCAAACTGAAATGGCATCTTTAATTCCAATCCACAGCCCAAAGACTAAAGGTTTACTGTCACAGAGGACTAAAGAAACCAGAAAATATTTATATAATAATTTATGAAGCTGGAAAAGAAAATGTTTGCATTTCTTTCTTTAAATAATGATTCCATATAATTAATAGATTATTAAAATTGTCGCTGATTAAATTTGATGTTGATTAATCGTTGCAGCTTCATTGACCATATCTTCGTAAAATTTATATTTTTATTCGGTCCACATTATAATTGAGGTCAAATAGAAGCTAGAAATAAATGTCTTCAGTTGACATTTTCAGTCACCGGTTTCACCACAGCTAGGGGAATTCAAACAAAATCACAACAGTCCCATGAGGGTTGGTTGCTGTCTAGTTAAGTAGCTAAGTGTTTGTAAATGTAGAACATAAGTCATGGAGTTACTGGGTAGATGCAGGGGTCGTTAACATCCAGTTTTCCACTTTGTTTTCCCTCAGGTATCTTTAATTTGAATAAAACCACAAATATTCACTTACTTTTTAAAATGTTGTTTTTATTTGTATGGCTGCATCGGTCCATCAAATAGAAACATTGTAATCCTGTGCATCAGTTTATAAATATAAATTGGGATAGTAATGGTAATAATATTATGTGGTGTAACCCTAAAAACTTGGTACCAGATAGTTTAACTCCTTTAAAGCTGGGTTTTTTAAAAGAATAAAAACACATACTATCTACTAGTTTTATATTCTAGGTGGATTAAATGTTTTAAAAATATTTGAATTATCCATTTGACATTTTATGTAAAAAAAAAATCACACATTCCTTGTCATTTTTGTAAAAAAAAATAATAATGGTGCAATTTCATTCAAATGACATGAAACCAACATAAACACAAAATGTACACTTTGAGAGACATACTGTATGTATGTATACTCTGTACACACACACACACACACATATATATACACTATATATATATATATATATATATATATATATATATATATATATATATATATAATCTTGCTGATTCAGGCTGAACAGAGCTAACTTTGAAAAATGTCAATAGGAATTCAATAAGTCCACTGTATGCAGCACATAATGGTGTCTCTACCCGAGCAGCACTGAATGTCTCTCACAGTTATATTCTCAAGTGAAATACAATAGAGGTTAACATGTTAGATTGTTATATTACATAATACAGAATATTATAATGATTATTATAGGCCGAGGAGTTTACACTCTTCAAACAGGCACATTTCATTCAATGAAGAGAAGGTTATAGACTTAAGAAGCATCAGACCTTGTGGGTAATGTCCGGGTGGACACTGTTAGAGAGCTGCACTAAATGGTCTGACGAGGTTGAGTTACCATAGCAACATGCCTGTAATAGTTTTGTGGGAGCAATTTCTATGCTGGGTGGGGTTGAAGTCTCAAAGAGTGCTGACCTATAGAATCTGCCTTTCACTGCAGCTGTATAAACCCATGTATGTCAGTAAACCCTGTGAATTATGATATAGTAACCATAATGCTGTACAATTATGACTAGAATTATAGCATAGTATAGGAGATATGCAATAAAAATGTCAGTATCTATATTTTTTGAGCTCCTTTTAACATTTAATGTGAATCATAACATTACCAATAAGTTGAAAGGGAAAGGTTTTACAGGGAATAAAACAAGCACAGGCTATTCAAATGTTTCACACATATTTATTGCTTCATCAGTACATCACTGTGTTTTTTTGTTTTTTTTTCCTATTCATTTGATTCAGATTATGCAAGTGTCGCGATGTCCAACAGACGAGCTGTCGTTGACCAACTGCGCTGTCATCAATGAGAAAGAGCCACAGTTTGAACAGTGAGTGAGCATGTCATTGTGTTTCTGTAGCTTTGTTATGTTGGCGTCACTGTGCGCCGTCGAATCGGCGGATGAGTGGGATCCACTTCTATCATCAGACTCCCACAGCCTGTTTTTGTTCCTTCAGCATCTGTGCATCTGTGGGAAGGAACCTGTTTTCTTTTTTTTCCATTTCAGTTTCTTTTGCTCCTTTTGCTAAACATAGGATTAGCGTATATACGTTTAACCATATGTCATATATTATATGTCATATTGTCATATTTCTGGAATATCTATCAATTTTCAGCATTGATTCTAGGCTCTTTTAATTGATAAATTATCTGCATTTGTGGTGTACTTAGCATTTCTAGTATTTACTGTAGTGCACATTTATATGACATTGTGATGGTATCTGAATAATGGAAAACTGTGTTGAATGACAACACTCCTCTTGTGCCCAGTGAGCTACAAAGAGCCACATTTAACTTGTTAATGTAACGTCATAAGCCCCTTTTTTATACTGGTTATCATGAATTTGAACAATCTTTTTTTATAGTATAATAATGGTAATTATCTTAAATTGGTTTCTACTTACTAGCTTTTTTTCTGAATTTTCACATCTTAGCTCTGGATGTAGTATAAATCTCAGAAAAAAAAAAAAAAAACTTGGACCATGAGCTACTGTAACAGGTCACTGGTGTAATTTAGTTATTTAACAACTCGTTGTTTCATTATATTTCATTATATTTAAAGTCATGAGACCCTATTGAAAATAAGTGTTGTCGCTTTGATGTCATCACTTGTCTTCAGTGTGTTTTTTACGTCATTCTATTTAAGTAACAAACACATTTCTCTACTTGGCAAACATGATGATATGAGGAAAACATGTTAAATTAGACAAATAAATGAAAGATAAATGCTCCTTGCATGTCAACACAATAAAAAAATTGTATTTATCTGTTTTGTTTTTGACATTTCTGCAATATTATACTATCGCTGCTAAAAATTCACAATCTTATTGATTTATGATTAAGTCTTTTATACCATAACTGTGTCAAAATGTGACTTTTTTTCCATTGTCACAGTGTTGCAGACAGTATAATTATCAAAACCTGAGTTGTGTGAGTTATTTCACAGGTCAACTTTAGTGGCAACGATAACAAAAATGACAAACGGCTCCAAGGTTGGAAAGTGCTGAAAAAAACCCACACACTTGAGTAGTTAATGTTTTGCTGTAAACAGGGGAAGAACAATCACACCTGAGTCGAGCCTTTTTGTGTAAGACGCTTGTTCCTGCTCTCCACGCATAATCCTTTCCTCTTTCCCCCCAATTCATCATCTCAAACCAGACACGTGACCGTGCGCAATTCGGTCCATAAGTATGTGTTCACCTTGAAGACGCATCCCAGCGTTAATGCCGGGACCATCGCCTTCAGTCTGCCACAGGTAGGTGAAGTCTAAACAGAGAAAAATGTAGAATTTTCCCAATAACTACTGCGTCACCTAATCATAACTGTGTATCTTTATTTATGTATATTCACTAGTTATTTCCTCACTTTTCTATAAATGAGAATAGGTGATAATCACAGTTTTCTTCTTCAAAAGAACCTGCACGGTCCTAAAGACAGCAAGCTGTTGTGTACACAATCATCTGTTTTTAATCTGCAAACATGTTATTCTTGTTAACCTTGGGTGTAATGTGTGACGCAGCATTCTGACAAGTAAACTTATGAGCTGTCTTGTGTAGTTGTTTATGGACTCTTTGCATGGACCTCTTTCTTTGTCTCAATCTGTCTGTTCCTGCTTTTTTTTTCCCTCTTTTACCTCGCCTGTCTCTGTCTGCTCTCTGCCCTAAACTTGGCAGCCTCACCGACCTACAGGTACTACTGTAACCTCCTCAAGATGGTCTTATTTCACCACAAAAATTCCTTATATATAAAAACTTTTAACTTGTTATTAAAGGGGTTTAAAATCTGGATCGTTATGCATTTACAACCCACTGAAATGTGAAATAAGACCATGTGGCAGAGGAACGTTGCACTCATGTCTCTGTGAAACGTGCAGTGATAGTTTGAAGTGTAGCTTTGTCTGATAGCGTTGTTCTTCTAAAACAGCAACATATTGATGGATAAATGACAACCCATAGCCTTTTTTTTTTCTCCACTGGAATAATGTGTCCTAATACAAAATAAATGAGAAATGGAACTAAATCCATTATTTGCTCCTGTTCTTTGCAGAGAAAATGGGCAGGCCTATCGATTGGACAGGAAGTTGAAGGTGAAGTTTAAACTTTTCTATACATATCTGGCTTTTTGAGGCAACAGAACAAGATTGTAAATAGGGCTACTATTTTGATAGATGATTAATTTATTGAAACGTTTGGCTCATAAAATGGTGTTATAATCTCGATTACGGTTTCCCAAAGCTGAAGATGCAACCTAAATTGTCTTTTTTTAGGCCACAGCCCAAAAAGCATCAATTTACTATTATCAAAGGCTACAGAAACCAGAAAATAATCAAGATTTAATGAGCTGCAACCGGAGAATTTCGACATTTTCTTCTTAAAAATTGCTTAATGATTAATCAACTTTTCGTTGCAGCTCTAAATGAACATCTGATGTTTTAGCTGCTAGATGCACTTCTATATCTGCTGTTCATGCTGGTTGATTAGAGCTTTTATTAGAGGGTTTGGCATCCAGAGAAAGAGAAGACCTGTTTTTTTGAAGAATTAATTAATCTTACTTGGGCCAAAACGATACCTAAAATAATGGGCTCCAATATGGCACTGTCTGCATATCAGGAGTGAAAAGGACAGATGAAACAGATGACAAATGAAAATGGGCTATAATGTATTATATTAAACTTGCCTAGACTAGAACCTGCTGTTCAGGTGGTGCATAAATGAATATATCACACCATAGTCAGCGATGCTGCATTTAGTAATATTTTTCATATTAACACTGGGTCATATGTATAATTTGTGCTTCATGAAGCTTAATAGCCGCTTTGAGCTTATTGATTTACTGGCCCATAAACTCCGCTTTCACTTGTTTTTGTTTTTCTTCCACAGCAGGCAGCTGTTTTCAGTGAAAAGTTTCAGACTGAACCCACTGTGCACCACCTGTCAACAAATAGCAACACATAAAAAAAAACTGCTGAGCCAGATATTATCTTGGGTGTTGCTTCAAAGCTAAAATATTGGATATGGAATTTGCCAGACACACAAATCTAAATAAATCTTCATGTTTTTGTTTGCCGGATGCCCAAATTATGAAATATAGACGAATTAAAAAAAAAAAAAGATAAAGTGACAATATGTCAGATGTTGTATTTTTAGCTTGTTTCAATGCCTCCTAAGTTGCCGAAATATTAACTATTGGCAACTTTAATTTCAATATAACAGCATTGGAAAAGGGGAAAAAAATCTAATATTTTCACAAGGACCTACTGGAAACGCATCAGTGAGAGAAGCCATCATACAAAATACAAACCTCACCTTCTATTGTTCTTCTCTCCTCTAGTTTCCAACTACCAATTCGACAAGTCCAAACAGTGTGTGAGCAGCATGACAGTGGAGATAGATTTCTTGCAGAAGAAGAATGTGGACAGCAATCCTTACGACTCGGACAAGATGGCCAGCGAGTTCCTCCAGCACTTCAACAACCAAGCTTTCAGTGTCGCTCAGCAGGTGCTTGTGGCTTTAAGGGAATCATAAGCCTGATGAGAGTCTCATTTATATATATAAGTTTTCCCACAAATGTTTTTATTTCTTTTTAATTAAGCTCATAGGACACATAACACAACAAAAAGTCTGACATCAGTCTGACACCTAAATCTAGTGTGTGTGTTTTTTTCCCCCTAGCTGGTATTCAGTTTCTGTGATAAGCTGTTCGGCTTGGTGATAAAGGATATTGAGGCCATGGACCCCAGCATCTTAAAGGGAGAACGTTCCTCTGGCAAGAAACCGAAGGTATCAGGATAATTATCTGTCACTATCCGATATTGTTCTGTCTAGTGTAGAAACTTCTACAGAGCTTGGTGGTCATTAATTGCAATGAACACAATTTATTTGAAGGTCCCACATTTTAGAAAGTGACATTTTAATTGCTCTCTGATTATAAGAAGGTCTATACTGCTCCACACAATACACAGTGAACTGCACACAGCTTGTATTCATAAATTATGCCTTTACAATGAGGTGTCAGGACTTCTATGTAGTGTGACTTCTATGTTGTGATGTTAAAACTATACAGTCACCACCCACCCACCCCATCAAAAGCCATTCAAGACCTGTTCTCTTTCGACCTCCAAGGACAAGATGTAAAATTATATTAAGATGATTTTTTGTACTTAAAACCACAAATGTATCTTGTTAAGGATACCAAAACTTCAAATAAAAAGCAGGACAAGTGTACAATATGGGACCTTTAAAGCCCCTGTGATTAAAGCTTAGTTACGAAGTTGCTGTTGTATAAATATAACTACTGGAGCACCGTGGTTACTGTCATGTCCCAGGGACCTTGTTGCACGTCTTGGCCATCTCTCTGCTTCCCCTGTTGTTTCTTGTATGTGTCTTCAATGTCCAAAATCAACATACAGCTCTGTAAAAAAAAAAAAAAATTAGAGACCACATCCTTATTTTTCTGAAATCAGCATCGCTACATGTATCCTAGCCATTCCAACACATGCACACCTCATTCTGCTTAAAGAGGTACCAGGAGTGGAATAAAGTCAGACTTGTGGAGAGCATGCCAAGACGCATGAAAGCTGTGATTAAAAATAAGTGTTATTGCACCAAATATTGATTTCTGAACTCTTCTTGAGTGTTAACATTAGTATTATATTGTTTTAAAATGAATTAGATTTTTTTTTTGCATTGTTTGAGTTCTGAAAACATTTCTTTACATATCTGTTTTTGTTTTTTTGACCATTCGTCATTTTCTGCAAATAAATGCTCTAAACGATAATATTTTTATTTGGAATTTGGAGGAACTGTGAAAGTAGTAAAATAAGAAGGACTGATAATTTTGTAGTGGTCTCTTTTTTTTCAGAGCTGTAATTGCTGATCATTCTCTGTCCCAAACTGATCATCGTCTCTTTTATTTGTCTTTCCTCAGGTTGAGATTGGTTTGTTGCTAGCAAACAGTCAGGTGATATTCGAGAAGTCAGAGACCTCATCCTTGACCCTGATTGGTGAGTGTCAGCGACACAATTGGTTCTTGTAGCAGTTAACCATTTTTCACCTGTTGGAGAAAAAAAAAACAAGCGCAGTTCATCTCAAGTAGCTACAGATGTGATTTAAGATGAATATGTTGTGGCGGTCTAATCCCCAGTAAAACTCACTAGATGATGACTGATCACTCCAGAAATTCAAAGGACAGCGTGCTGCTAAACCCACTACAAACCTTGACCTGAAAATTCAGTTGTTTTTTTTTAATTCATGAGCTGATTTACAGTTCTCTTTAAAACCACAAGGAGGCAGACTGCTCACATTTAGCTTGGCTTCCTTTTCTTTTTAGTTGGCTCTAGTATATTAATAAGGCCCAACATGCCAGGCCAACAGGCACTGGCATGCGGTTTATTTTTATAACAAGGCTTAAATATAATATGTCCTGGTTATATGAACATTGTGATGATTTATTTAATAGCCCAAAAGAAAATTATACTCTTGAACTTTCTTCATGTAATTAATAAAAAAATCAAACATTTTTTGGGCACTGATGCGTGTTCAGTGCACTGTATTTACTTTATAGCATCTGTTAATTGTAGGTCTAAAAATGTCTCCCATAACTGAACTAATCAAGGAAAAAGAGCATAGAGGTACATGTGACAGCACATCAGAAGGGCTCTTTATTTACCAGGTTTTTAACTTCATTAAAAACATGTATTCTTTATATAAATTACATATTTAGCTTCTATTTCCTTGTATCCTCTCCAGGGAAAGCTAAAACCAGAGAGTCTCGCCAGTCTATCATCAGCCCCGACTGGAACTTTGAGAGGATGGGTATTGGCGGCCTCGACAGGGAGTTTTCTGACATCTTCCGTCGAGCCTTCGCCTCACGCGTTTTCCCTCCAGACATCGTCGAACAGATGGGTGAGTCCCCCCTTCTTTGTCTCCATCCTGCAATCACTTATTCATTTGTTTGTGCCTACTCCTCCACTTTTTTTTTTTTTTTAAATACTGTAGCTGCAAGCCAGATGCTGGTTTTTCAAGAAGTTATGTATGGTGAGGAGGACATTTCCAAAAGATTCTCGTGAACCAATCATTACAATTTCTCATTTACCGTCAATGACTTTTTGAAAGTCTCGCTGTGTATTTAAAAAACCCACTGTAACCATTTCTTTAAAAAATCGAAGGACACAATGTGAAAGAGTTTGCACAGGGCTCTGTCTCAGCACGCTCAATATGAACAAACATGAACACGCTAGAGTGCAGTAAAAACAGATATTATGTCCCGAAAATCACTGTTTGCTTCTTTTCACGGGACTTCTCTCTTTCAGCATTCATCAGGGTTGGACGAGTTAGATTAAGAGAACCTGCCAAAATATAATCACTTTTTTTCAGTTATTATATTCAACTTGTGTTTACATTTCATCAACATCGTGGCAAAAAGAGACGTATCATTCCCTGAATCAGACGAGACCGACAATCAGTGATTGTGGCAGGCCAGTGTCCTTCTCTGGTGCCTCAATCATGACGATCATCAAAAAAAATGATGGAAAGTCACTGGAAAAACCAATCCAAATAAAATGCAACGGGACAGCTTCAGTGGGTGAATGTTTCAACCTTCACAAGAATCTGACGGTTTGATGTAGTACATCTGCGATTACTACATTAACCAAATAATCTGTTTGATTATCTACCTGTTTTCTTGTTTTGCTGTTGTATTTCTAATAAAATTCACTGAAGAAACAACTTCAAATTTACATCATGACTGCAAACCCTGGCGTGTGATCTTCACGCACCATCATTTATAGATTTGACAGCTGTCGGGCTACAATGATGAGTCACTCCTGCAAAGGACAGCGGCTTAATCTAAGCCATCTCTGTGACTCATACACATAACCCTTCCCGCACACATGTGCGCACACTCACATCAGCCCCTAATCCCAGCTCCCAGACCGAGGAGTCTTGTGAGAACCTGTTCTGAGACCTCCGAGCTCGGGAAAAGAAAAACAAAAAAAAAAAAACGCTTAGAATACACACATTGTGTATTCCATACGGCGCTCAGGGGGCCTGTGGCAGTGTCCAGTAGCGTGTGAGCTGACCTTTAGCCGGGCGGGTTGTGTGCAGGAGTCGGCCTTTTGCTGCGGCCAGCTGGCTGCTGTAATGAGATGGTGTGTCCTGATAGAGCATCCCGCTAAAAGGCAAAGCTGTAATTGGCAGAGTGCAGGGAGCAGAGAACACAGGTGCTGACAGGGAAGCGGCGTGCGCGTGTGTGTACGTCACCCATTTTTTTTTTTTTTTTTTTTTTGCGTGCGCGTGTCTGAGCAGAAGTCTGAAAGTTTCACCCTGTCTCCCCTTTGCTCCCAGAGAGGTGACACAGACAGACAGAAGACAGAGGCTTCAGTGCTTTTCTCTCCTCGGCCTCAACACAACCACATAACTTTTCCCCACCTCGCCACAGAAGCCACCCCTTCTTCCCTCCATCCCCCCTCACCTGTCTACTTGACTGCTTTTCCTTCAGCAGGCCCAAATGGTAACTCAGATGGTTATCTCGGGCCTCTCAATTAGTCTGGGCTAAATGTCATTAAGCAGGTGCAAAAGGCCACTGGAAGACGCGCACTGTAAACTTGATTTACTGGAGAGCTCACAATTCCATGCTTGATCTTAAAAAAACAAAGGAAATCACATTAGAAGCCACCTATTATCCATTCAATTGACTTTTCTGTAGACAACAGTACAAACTGTGCAGATTAGACTTTCAGATTATTACTTTCATTACTGCTTAAGCTGCTGTTAATTTTCAGTCAAAGATGACCTCTTTATGTGTCTTATTTTGTTCCAAAGATATACAGATTGGTGTAATGGGTGACAAAGAAAAAAGCATTAAATCCCCTAAATTAGAGAAGGAGTTTTTAAAGTTTTAAATTAATAAAATGATTTTTCAATTATCCAAGCAGTTTCTGATGAATTTGCTGTCGATCAATTTTAATGGTATAATTTTTGCAGCTCTAGTGTAAATTATGTCTTCATGTGCTACATATTTTTATAATTCTCAGGCAAAGCGATAAAGTCTGAAGACTCCTCAAGCCAAAACTGTCTATTATCACCGAAAAACAGCAGCACGCTGTTCAGATTAACATCACACTAAAGAGGAGCATGCTAATTTAGGCAAGTGAACATATACAATGCAACAAGCACTGGATACTCTTATATCATAAATTACCATTGTTAATACTAATTAATGTAGTAAGCATTGAGTTTTGTGCAATTTAAATAGTGCTTTATATTTATTGGGCAATTTATTGGGCAATTTGCAATTACGCCACACAGTTATAGTCTCACATGTTTACATTTATGTATGTGCATTAACATGTATTGTCCCATTTCTTTTAAAAATAAATGTCTACCAATTTTTATTATGAAGGTACACTTAGACAAAGCAAACAATTAAATATATAGGATATATTAAATATCAATTTATTTGACTGTAGGAAAAGTATTTGTTTTGAGTAAAAAAAACAAAAACTGATAAAAAGCTTTGTTTTATTAAAAAAAACTCTGTGGCATTTCATACTTAAAGGTTAAACACACAAGGAAAAGGGGGAATTTTGTGCTTGAAATGTAAGATGGGGACATATGAAAGGGAGAGTTATTGCTACTTTCTGGGATGAATTTAATTAGTAGAGGCGTTTGCGGTATAGATGAGTTTCTTGACAGCGTCTTCTATCTGCTCGTGTGTCTGTCTCCAGGCTGTAAGCATGTGAAGGGAATCCTGCTGTTCGGACCCCCAGGCTGCGGTAAAACCCTGATGGCACGACAGATTGGCAAGATGCTCAAGGCCCGGGAGCCAAAGATTGTCAACGGCCCTGAGATTCTCAACAAGTACGTCGGAGAGTCTGAGGCCAACATCAGGAAGCTGTTTGCAGATGCAGAGGATGAACAGAAGAGGGTGAGGGGACATACCTAAGAGTGTTTCTCCTGTTTCCTGAGCCAGAATATTACAAAAACCTGACGATAAATTCAGAACGGAGTTATTGTTTTCAGATTTACAACTGTCGTAATAAAAATACCAAACCAGCACAGCCAAAAATTAAAAAAAATCCTCCACCCCCCACACATTGCTGGTTTTGATAAACAATCCTGTTTTATTACATCTTCCAGATACATTAGTTGATGTGCAACAATGTAGCTGAACTTGCTATCTACAGACCAAAAAGTTCCCAGGTTCCCAGGGTCCCAGTTCCATTTATCCACACTGATAAGGATTTCATCTATCTAAATAGAAAAGAACTCATTTCTTCAGGAGTGGAAAGATCTGCCCTTTAGCCAGACATAGCTGTAATAACTTTGGTGAAGATCTGGTGTGTGTGTCCATGTGTGTGTGTGTTTGTGTGTGTGTGTATGGGGGGGGGTTATGCATTGAAACCCAGCAGTGATGGTTGGTTTGGATGGTGAGACACTAGCATCGGGCCTCACTCTTCACCACCTAATGAGGGGCTGGGTTCTCTTTGACCTCGTATTAGACCTCCCCACACACACGTGCGTGCACAGTCTCACACACACTCTCCAGTGTGTAATAAGGACAGCTCCACACCTGCTTAAAATGTTACGTCTGAGACTGACAGGTCTGTAGATGAAGGGATAACCCCCCACCCTGCTACTCTCTCACTTTTTTTTTTTTTTTTTTTCCATCTGTCTCTCTGTTAAGGGTCAGTGCTGATTTTTAAGTCAGGTTTAAAAAGAAAGCATTGGCAGTGTCTGGAGTTCATGTCTCTACCAGATCGCAATAAGGAGAATATTAATGTGATTCATGTGTTACTTAAATTTACATAGATATTGAAAGGATGCAGCATTATTAATATGGTAGAAATAATATCACTGTGCTTCTGTTTATCCTTTTGCATGAGTATTTCCCCACAATTACATGTGTACTTTTTCTACCATGTACACTGTCACATTATAAAAGGTGAGCCTGTTAATGTTTCCTAATTTCATCAGGATTTTCAAATAATAAAAAGTGAGACTATTTTGTGCGGCTAGATAATTAAAGTTTCGTTTCAGAATTAATGATTTTTATCATGAACGAAAAAAACATAAGAGGCCATAAATTTTCCTAGTTTCAGATCATCAACAGATCAGGATATTATTGATAAACTCAATGAGTATTTACAACACACAAAGAGCACATTTTCCAAATTTTTCATCATAGAGTATAAAAAATGTTTGCTAGAGCTGCAACAACTAGTCGCTTAATCGATCAGTTACCAACTGTTATGTTAAACGACAACTGTATTGATAATAGATTAATTGATTTGAGTAATTTTTAAAAAGAAATTGTCCAAATTCTCTGTTTACAGCTTCACAAATTTGATTATTTTCTGGTTTCTTTAGTCTTCTATCATAGTAAACTGGTGATCTTTGGGTTGTGAAATTGTTGGTCTGGATAAAAAGGTTGAATCTTCAGCTTTGGGAAACAGTGATCGACAGTCAAAAAGTAATGTTGCTGTTAGTTACATGCATTAATGTGCACACATGTGTTTTTAGTAAATAACTTGTACACCACTGGTAATTGCAGTCAGACTTTGCCAAGCATAATACGCCCCAAAGAAATAAACAGAAAACAGTAGACTCATTAATAATTCCTTTTGTTCACTTTCTCTGCCGAAACAGCTCGGTGCCAACAGTGGTCTCCACATCATCATATTCGACGAGATCGATGCGATCTGTAAACAGCGTGGCAGCATGGCGGGCAGCACAGGAGTCCACGACACCGTGGTCAACCAGCTGCTGTCTAAGATCGATGGAGTGGAGCAACTCAACAACATCCTGGTCATAGGTGCAAAACCCATAAACACACACCAGCAAAAAGTCGGCCACATTCGGAAACTCGCAGGCTCTCCGATGTCATGCCTGAACATCTGCACTCTATCTCATCTCCCTCATTCATCCTTTTCCTCTTTTCTCCATTATCTGTCCATCTATCCCTCCCTCAGGTATGACCAACAGGCCTGACCTGATAGACGAGGCCTTGCTGAGGCCAGGAAGGCTGGAGGTGAAGATGGAGATTGGTAAGAAGCGAAGGACGCACAGATAAGGTTTCACAATAAATCCGGGCTGTTTATCTAAGTGGACAGGAATGGGAATAAAGTGTAAAAATGAGCATTAGGGCTATTTCTTCAAATTCCAAAAAGTGGAGTGAAACAGAGAAACGGATAATTCCATACTGTCATTAAAATTTGATGCTGTTTAAAGTCATTAATAATTCAATTAAATCTGAAAGTGGCTGGGGGCAAATATCTAATCCTTTTCTAAAAATTTCCAATCATATTTTTTATTTGTTTTCAAAAATCTAAACTTGACAGAGTACACTTGTGAAATTCTCCTCTCTAGCAAATGTGGAAATATAAATACAGCTCTGGAAAAGAACAAGAGACCACTGCAAAATGATCAGTCTTTCTGATTTTACTACTTATATGTATGCGTTTGGGCAAAGGAACATTTTTCTGTGAGTCTACAAACTATTTCACTTTTCCCTCATATTCCAAATAAAAATATTATCGTTTAGAGCATTTAGAGCAGAAAATGACAAATGGTCAGAATAACAAAAAAAATATAATATTTTCATACCTCAAACAATGCAAAAACCCATATCAAATTCATTTTAAAACAACATAATGCTAATGTTTACACTTGAGAAGAGTTGAGAAATCAATATTTGTTGCAATAGCTCTTATTTTTAATCACAGCTTTCAGCGTCTTGGCATGCTCTCCACAAGTTTTTCACATTGTTCTCGGGTGACCTAATTCCACTCCTGGTACCTCTTTAAGCAGAATGAGGTGTTCATGTGTTGGAATTCAACAGACGCTGGAATGGAATGATTGTAATACATGTAGAGATGCCGATTTCAGAAAAAAAAAATGCAGCGGTGTCTTATTTTTTTTCCAGAGCTGTATATGCAAGTACATTACAGTAAATGTTTAATTGTACTTTAGCGAGTTAGGATTAGCAGATGTTATGTGGGCAAAGGAGAAACAGGACACCAGCAACATAGCTTTTCTAGATGCCAATGTTTTTGAATGAAACACATAAAAATAAGTGTTTTCTTTAAGTTTCGGGTTCCTTATTTTCAATTTCTACATTCAGGGTTACCGGACGAAAAGGGCCGCATTCAGATCCTCAACATCCACACAGCAAAGATGCGTCAGTACGACCTGCTGGGCAGCGACGTAGACATAAAGGAGCTCGCTGTGGAGACCAAGAACTACAGTGGCGCCGAGCTGGAGGGTCTTGTCAGGGCTGCACAGTCCACTGCCATGAACAGACATATCAAGGTCAGAAGCCCCAAGTTGCTTTCAGTATATGTCTGCTTGTGAATGGATGAAAAAAGTTCATCACAGATTCTCAGTAACATTAAAGTGTGTTTTGTCAAACCAGCAGGAAGCACTTGTATGTACAATGACAGAAAAACATACACGCAGCCAATCCACGCATTTGACAGTCTGAAATGACTTAATGTGATGTATTTTTCAATTATTACAATTGTTGATAAATCCACTCATTTTTTTCAGCTCTTGTGTAAATTGTCATTTTTCGTTTTTCACAATTGACACTTGTTAATATTAATTAATAATTGAAAAGTGTCATACTATTACAGAAGTGTTTTTCCAAAAGCGCTGACATGAACAGCATCATGTGTTGCCATTTTTTAGTTGTAAACTTCATGTCTGGTGTGGATTGTGCACTACTGTGTATAGTGCCAGTACAACGTGTTTGTGCATGCGTTTATGTGTATATGTGCGCTCCTAACTGTTTTATCAGGTGTGCAGGCTCAAATCTGCACAACTCACTGGGACATACAGATAAGGTGAAGATCGCATCTGTTAAGTGTTCTGCCCCCACAGACGTGCAAGCAAACACACACACACACACACACACACACAGAGTAGGCGATATTGGAGGGTGATGATATATGACGGACAAGGGCCTTACACATGTCTAATGGCTGTGACTTTTCATTCACGTATTCTTCCGTCTCTTCTCTCTGTCTGACCTTTCTGCTCTAAGGGAGCAGTCTTCTCTGTTCTGGCATGTTGTGCAATTTGAATTTGCAATAAATCCTCAACGAATTTCATAGGCAGGGGCACGGAGTGTGTTCAGTAGCAAACTTCCCTGAACTTGTGCTGTTTTCTTTCTGTTTATGTCATAGGCCAGCAGCACAGTGGAGGTAAACATCGAGACAGCGGAGAAGCTGCTGGTCAACAGACTCGACTTCATGGCCTCGTTAAATAATGACATCAAACCAGTAAGTTGCTGTAAATCACCAGCCGTATCTCTTTTTTTTGCTTCCTATTCTCAAATACAGTTTATTATGATATTATATGGTTTGGATTATTCATAACGCCCTAATTAACCATGAACTTTTCCTGTTCCTTTCGGTACTTAAGAACTTCTTATAAGCCCCTTGCATTCCATTTTATCCAGGGCATTCATTTTTTAGTTTTATTATTAAGTCCCATTTCATGCACTTTTCCTCTATTTTAATTGAATATTGGATACCTATAACATGATATATTTTGCAATTTAAAGCACAAAAATTTAACTCAGGGTAGTTTCATTGCTCTCTCAAGTGCCTTGTTGCATCTGGAAAACACAGGTCATTTTATTATATTCATGAGCCTCTCTTCTGATTGGCTGATTTCCACTTGGAAGTGAAGGCAGATGAGTCGGGCCGGAAGAGCAAGCTACTGACATCAGAAAGTAAAGAAAGCACAAACATGCTGTGAAATGGCAAGGTTCCTAAATCCAGGCTGTGTGTATTTCTGTTTTTCTTAATTCAGGGACCACTCAGCACATTTGAAGAATGTTGTTACTGAATTGAATCTTCTGAAGTTTTGTATTTGCAGTGAACAGGCAAGTGGGAAAGAGATGCCATCTCTTTTTCACTTTGCCCAATGAACTCAAACAAAAAAAAACACAACCTCTCTCTTCATCTTTCCTCTCCAGGCATTTGGTACCAACCAGGAGGACTACGCCAGCTATATCATGAACGGGATCATCAGGTGGGGCGACCCAGTGTCTGCGGTCCTGGAAGACGGGGAGCTACTGGTGCAGCAGACAAAGAACAGTGACCGTACACCGCTGGTCTCTGTGCTACTGGAGGGTAGGACACACACTGTCAGTCGGCGTACAACAAGCTCATCAAGGGTCTTTAAAAATATCTGTTGGGATAATTAAAAAACGGCTAACTTGGGCAAGATAATTACCATTATTCAAAACAATAAATCTCGGTTTGTTCCTTTTTCTCAGGCCCGCCTAACAGCGGGAAGACGGCGCTGGCAGCTAAAATCTCTGAAGACTCCCAGTTCCCCTTCATTAAGATCTGCTCCCCAGACAAAATGATCGGACATTCGGAGATCGCCAAATGCCAAGCAATTAAAAAGGTAACTAAAGTTTAAAGACATCGTTACAGGTTAAAAGTCTTGAAATACATAAAAACAGATTTTTTTTAATCATTTTTAGGTTTGGAAAAGATTTGTCTTGAAAGTATATCAATATTTCAAAGATGTATTTGATGCATGTAAAATGGCAAATTGATTGGGATTCAAGCCAAAATCGTCTCATCACTTCAATATCATATTTGTGACTCCAAAGTGAAGGTTTACTATTCACACAACAAGCTAATAATGTTTTTTTTTTAAGTTTTTAAATGTGCTTTGGAATATCAGTTTGTACCTTTTTTTTGTGTGTGTTTCTGTGATAGATATTCGAAGATGCTTACAAGTCGCAGCTGAGCTGCGTGGTTGTGGATGACATTGAACGCCTGTTGGGTAAGACCTCGGTTCTCACAGTGTGAGCCAACTCCAAACATGTTGCATCATACTGCTGTCTGAGTTTGATTCATTTCATCCCATTTTTCAAACTTTGGATGCAAATGAAGTTGCGAATCAATCTTAATATGAAACAGGAAATGAGTAATAGAATGTGATCTGTCTCATTTCTGCCTGATGCTCAGACTACGTTCCAATCGGCCCTCGCTTCTCCAATCTGGTGCTACAAGCATTGCTGGTCCTGCTCAAGAAACCTCCCCCAAAGGTAATGGCAAACACGTTTGTTTAGTTCTGGTGCACCTCTTTTGTAGCGTTGCTAGTCCTTAGGTGGCAGAAAGAGGGCAGCAGATCTTGCAGATGCCAACACAAAGTCTTGTGAGGAATTGTTGGAGGTCTTTGGCTGCAACTGGCATGTGTGAGTGCCTGTGTGTGTGAGTGTATGGTTATTAGGGAGTGTTTTCGGTCCAGGCCTGTTGTGCTCCGAGTGAATGGTGGTGGTAGAGACCCATTTCTCATAGTCCCTTTGGTTGTAGTGTGTGTGTGTCTGTTGTTGATGGGTTTGTGAATGAGAGTATAGCTCACTATATGGCTGCATGTGCATGAGAAGTGGCGCGGGGCCTGGTGTTGAATGCCTGGCTGCAGTGCTCCTCTGGGGTTGTAAAGCGCTGGGCCCAGCGGGGTGCCTGGGGCCGGGGGAGGCCAGGGGGACATGGAGGAGAATGGGCTCTGTGAGAGAGCCAGGACCTGGCAGCGCCGCCGCCTGTGTGGCACCTCATCTGCATGCAGCATCACAACCCCCCACGCCATGGGGGGGCAGCCGGCAGCCATAATCCCCCTGTCTACTCGCCACTCCTCTGCCTCTCCTCCGTCTCCGTCGTCTTCTCCTGGTCCTCCTCCAACTTGCCGGCTTAGCAGAGCGTCATTTCTTTCGCTTCCCTCCTTTCGTCCCCGCTCATGTTTGTCTTCTCTTCTGTTGTCTTCTGTTGTCTTCCGTTGTTTCCTGTGCCATTGTCCTCTTCTCTTCTCATTCCGTCTCTTTCCTCTGTCCTCTTCCCGTATTTTCTCCGTGATCTGAGTCACCGTGACTATGAATCGACAAGCGATAGCCTTAAACTTCCAATTTACATCATAAAACGTTATACCACAAGCATTCTGACCTTTGTGCTCACTCTGTGACACAATGCTGCTTCAGCTAAATATGGGAAACATGAACAGTTCAAGGCGATGCAAAGCAAACTTTACACCACTAGGCTACAGGAACATAAAAAGGAACAGGATTCTTCTTACCTGGCTAACCACCTTTTTAATTTCCTCCATTTAAAAAGACTTAGCTCGACACTCGGGTGCCATTGTCAGTGCAGTTACATGACATCCTATGTTTTCTTTATGCTAAAATAGTGAATTAAAATAAGTTAATCTATATTAAAATGGCAATAAACTACCACTCACTACCACTTCTACTCCTCCATGTACCTTTTTTGCTGATCAGAATCAAAAGAATAATTGAGTAAATATGGTCAAACCACAAAATGAAAGCTACATTTTCTTCCAAGATTTTCTTTCATATTTTATTTGTAGAGTTTGGGACACTGTCCTTTTGTTCATATTTGTCATGTTAGGTGTAAGAATTTTAAGTTTGTGTATGACTGTCGGTAGTTAGTCTGCATGGGCTGGACACATGTGCATGGCGCAATAAATAACATGACTAACAATCTGGGAGATAATCCGACCCTGATGATCCTGAAGAGGAAAAGAGGCATGAATGTCGATTTTAAATCTGAAGTCATATCTGCTTCTCTTTTAGGGTCGTAAACTGCTGATCATTGGCACCACGAGTCGTAAAGACGTCCTCCAGGAAATGGAGATGTTGGATGCTTTCAGCACCACCATCCACATTCCCAACATCTCAAGCGGACTGCAGCTGGTTGAAGCCCTGGAGGTAACACACACACCCCCAAACACCCAGGTGCAGCCTGTACTGTACAGCACACACATGCACATAACACACATAATTGCATGCAGCCGCACATTTAAAACCAAATAATTTAATACACTTTGTCATAAACCAGCTCTGTCTTTCTCACACACATTTATCAGTAAGACGCTTGCATTTAATTTTTCACAGATTTATCACAGATTTTTGTTAGCATTGAAAAAAAGGCCACAGTTATTGCTGTAGTAGGAGATGTTTCTTAAAACCGAGCATGATATTTTCTATTACATTTGCAATCCATGACCGCATTTTCCAATTTAAATAATACATTTGTCTCGTTTAATCCCATGCTGAATGCTCTCCATCCTTCTTTCACTCTCCACAGCTGCTGGGCAGTTTCCAGGAGAAGGAGCGGGCCAGCATAGCTAAAGAGGTGTTGGGGCAGCGCCTGTCGATCGGCATTAAAAAGTTATTGATGCTCATCGAAATGGCCGCGCAGGTGAGAGATGTTTCCTTTGCGCTTGCGTCTTTAATCCATGCAAATGTCACAGCTCCAGGGACAGTGGTGTTAATCAGTCCAGTGACGGGAGAGAGAACGTGCTGCTCTGTTTTGTCTGCCCACACTGTCGGTGTCCTCGTTTCACGCTGCAACGTTATAAGATATGAATACGTTTTTTACTGCATGAAAAAGTAGACGTGCGGTTTCAAAGTGTGTGAAAAGTAACAATGGCACGAGTCTCCTGGTCAATGCATAAGACGTGGTAGCACTTTAACTTTGATGGTCCTCAGAGGTTATTTAATTAAGTAGAAATTTTGGTTATCTATACTTTACTGGAGTAATTATTTTCCAGCTGACTTTTTACTTCTACTCCTTACATTTTTGCGCAATTATCTCTACTTTCTACTCCTCACATTTTCGAAATCCCCCACAAACCTCTCCAGATAAACTGCACTGTGGGAAAAAAGTAAATCCAATCAGGTGAAAATATTTTGTTTTTGGTACAGTTACAATATTGGGTAGAATTATCTGTTATTATGTTATTTTACTGGCAAATCGTTTTGGTTATTTCATGTTTTACTCCTTGATTTTAGTCAATTTAAGCTTTATCATTATTTGGTATCCCAAAATAAGAGAACGTTTTAAAATAAAAAGACAAAAATTAGATAGAAATACATTATAACATATAGTTTTTTTTCATGTATTTCCATTGTATTAAGCTTTTATTCTCAATTACTTTTACATTTATACTTTAAGTACTTTTGAAACCAGTACTTAACACTTTTACTTGATTAAAAGCTTGAATTGATACTTAAGTATTTTTAAACCATAATAGCTATACTTCTACCTGAGTAATGAATGTAGGTTGTTGATGGTCTTGAGTGAAATTTTGTGATAACTGGATGGGATGTCATAACATCTGGTACAGATATGGATGTCTCAGTCATGATGAATTGTAATCGTTTTGGTGATCCCCTGACTGTTTATTAGAGCCAAATTCCTGCGAATCTAAAGACGTTTTCTGTCAACCTCATCTGCTCTTTGTGCTCTGTGCTAATTAGCACATGTTAGAATGCTATCACGCTGACTTAAGATGGTGAACATTAAACCTGCTGAGCATTTTAACATTGTCATTGTGAGCCTGTCTGCATGCTGGCATTCACATTTAGCTCAAACCACTGTGCTGTGTCTAAGTACACCCTCACATAGCTGCGAGCGTGGCTCTAGATTCTTAAAATTGTTTCTCTCTGACATCAAATATATTCACATTTTAGCTTTAGATGGTAGAAACATGGAGACTTTGATGTAGGTAATTTGCTATGGGCAATAACAATCACGGCAATGTTACTTATACAGCATCAATTAGCACCTTTTTCCATCCAACACAAATTGTCTCAGCCTGGGTATTATGTTTTTCCAATAGTGTCGTCCGAGTTTCGCAGGCTGTCCCTCTTCCTCAACATCTGGTCAGCATTTCTTAGCAGTCGACAGAATCCTTCTCTGTCACAAAAAAAAAAAACTGTCATCGATTAGCTGGAATGAAAAACAGCGTGGCTTTGCTGATGATTTGCTTGAGCAGAAGGATCCAGTACATTTCTAGTTCACAGACCATCCTCTGCACTATCGGTGATCCAGTACATTCACTGCGTTGAAACCATTTCCTGCACAGCTCTCCAAGTCGCAGTCACGTGTTGTGATTCAGAGGAGAAAAATCACACACACTTTCATGGTTTTGGTGTACATACAATTTAGAGATCAGTCATCCCAAGGGCCAACACACACACGTACATTAAACCCATCCAACTGTGGAAACAGAAATGAAAACAGAGACCACTGAGTCAGAGCAGATTCTTGGCTTCTTTTCAGCACCAGTTGTACGTATGTAGTTTTTTTTGTGGTTTGGACTACAAATCATATTTTGTTATTAACAATAAACATTCACCTCACAAGCTTCTAGGTAGCACTCTGCTAGTTTTCATCTGTTAAACTAATGGACAAGTTGTAGCTGCTTCGCTCTGCTCTCAGTTAGTTGGCTTGATTCTCTGGGAACCGTTAATATCTGTGCAATATCTGGCAATCCATCGAATATCTGTTGAGATTTTTCAGTCTGGGCCAAAGAGATGGAGCAACTTGACAGGCCGACATTTCCATCCCAAGAGACATGTAGGTTGTGTGGCTAAAAACCTGGCGAGGATCAGTTCTGTGCTCGTGTAGGAGCTCATCAGATCAACAACTTTACTGCTGCTCTCTCTCTCTCTGAGCAGCACAACGGTACGCAAGTTTAAATTTTTACGCTCTAAAAAGGTTTAAAAAAGGGGGGGGGGGATTACTTGAATATCGTGAATTGAGGAAAATCACAGTCGAAAAAATAAGAACAGATAAATTAAGTAAGCTAAAGCAATTTAGAACGATTTAGGGGAGTCCAACTCAATTTTGTTCATGGGCCACATGCAGCGCAATTTGATCTCAAGTGGGCCGGACCAGCAATAATAAAACGTATATACTGAAAAAGATGAAATCTTTGTACAGTTTTCTCATGGGCCCAATTCTGGCCCCGGGGCCAGAAGTTTGACACCTCTGATTTAAAAGCTCCGTCAGGTAGCTCGGTTCCATGCCATGCAAAGGCCTAAAAGTCAAGAGTAAGATATTTAAATCAATTGTATCACCGAATGGGAGTCAGAGCCAGTGAAGGGAAGCTTAAATAGGGGAGATATGATCACACTTCCGTGATGTGGTTGAAAGTCTGCGTTTTAGACACGCTGAAGCTGTGCAATCATATTTTTGGCCAAGCCATGTAAACACAGCATTGCAATAACTCAAAAAACTAAAAAATATGAATATCTCTTTGAAGATCATTAAAAGAAATGAAAGATCTAATTCTAGAGATGTTCCTCAAGTGGAAAACACACGACTGAGCCAGCCTTTTAACGCGGCACTGTAGACTGAGGTTCTGATCTAAAATAACAGTGAGATTCTTAACAGTGGGTACCACATGCTGAGCTCCAGAGCCAAGAACAGGCAGAACTTGCCCATAAGTGTGCTCAGGGCCTATAATAAGGATTTCCGTTTTGGAGAAGTTAAGCTGAAGAAAATGTACCGTTTTGCGCCTGAAGGACCACTGCTCTGATTTGACATGTCAAAAGACTAGTCCTGAATGTGTAATTCAGCCTGTGAAAATAGATACTTAGACTTTTTTGATAGTTTATTAATCTATTGATTATTGAAATATTTAACCGATTAGTTATTTGGTTCATAAAATGGTGTAAGATGTCGATAAGTGTTTCCCAAAGCTGACGATTCACCCTAAAATGTGTGTTTTTTTCTTTTTTTTGTCCAGATTAACAGTCCTCAATCTAAATTTCCTCAGTTTACTATTGTAGAAGACTAAAGAAACCAGGAAATAATCAGGTTTAAGAACTCAGAACCAGACTTCTTGAAAATCAATTTATCAAAATACTTTGGGATTAATATAATAGTTGGCAACTCATTGATTAATCGACTAATCGTTGTAGTTCTAGTGTCATCTGCAACAAAAAGTGTGTGGCTGTAACCAAAATCACTCCCCGTATTCTCTCATTTTCTATGAAAAACGCACTAGAAAAGACACTTCATAAAATGTAGATTCCAGACATTTATGATCATCACATTTTTATTATTAATGTGTCATGTAAAATAAAATGAGATATATTGAAATATGCAGCAAATAGTTATTTCAGTCACGAAATAGATGAGCATTTGAAAGATTTATAAAATACATTTCTGACTTATGTGAGGTGTAGAATTTTCTGATTTTTTTAACTTCTACATCAGGAAAAAAGTCATATTGGAAATCTAGTTCTACACTACTGGAGTTTTCTTTTAAAAAGCTTAACTTTGCGGGATGGGATTCGATTCCAAAAGGAATTTTTCAGACGGACCTTGAGTCAGGCATAGATATTTGAACCTGAGCCTGACAGATACAGTTAGTTCTAACTGTATCTAGGGAAATAACATGATCCAAAAGCATCTTTCGTTCACTGCATCTTCTTATTGAAAGCTCCCCAAGACCAGAACTTTCAGCCTGCAGACTCGCAAGTTCATCTCAAAAGTCCACACCAAATACTTGTTCGTTTACCAGAACAGGTAGCAGACTGCAGACTGACAGCCAGCGGCAGCAGCTCAAATTGACCAAAATCGACCGGTGTTAATTTCTCCCCTCGACTGTCAGTCTGTGGTATGTTGACAACGTGTACAGCCTGTTTGTTGAGGCTGGATGCTGTGTAATTGCTCTGGTATGCACTAAAGCAGCCATGTTCTACACACACACACACACACACACACACACACACACACACACGCACACACCATCATAAGCCTGAAGAAGTATGAACCTGTGTTTGCTGAGACATGCTGCAAACAGCCGCACAGCTCCACTCTCTCACACATACATATCTAGACTTCAGACTTTATCTTGTCCTCTCATTCCAACGCTTCTCTCATGTCTTAACCCCAGTGGCTACAGGCAATTCCAGACATACTGTAAGTTATTGCATAGGCTGCCATTAATTTGACTTCCTCTCCCCCCTCCCTTTCCCTAAAATCCTGTTTGTACAAACTGAAGCTGTGAACTCCAGGACCTGCCACTGTTTTGAATTGCCCTGATGCTTCAACACCTTTCTCCTGAAACCAACCTAAAAATGAAGTTGTTTTGTTGTATTTCATGTAAGCACTAAAACGTTTTTCTGTTTTTTTTTTTTTTTTTTTTTTAGATGGATCCTGACTACAGAGTTAGCAAGTTCCTGAATCTACTGCGAGACGAGGGATTGTAAGTATTCTTTCCTTTTTTGAACTATCACTCGGTTTGAGCAGGACGAGGCCTTTGGTGACACTGAACACTCACGCCACATCTGTCACTTAGTTTTCAATCCACTTACCAGTTTTCATTAACTAATGTAACACAGAAGGGACAAAACCTTGGCAGAAGCAGTAAACATTTACATTTTAACATCGTATCAAGTGTCATGAATATAATGTCATTTTTTCCCCTGCAGACAAAAGCCCCTTGAGTTTGGCATCCTTGAACGGTAAGACCGCTATTCGGTTGCATGTTTTCTACTCGCAGGTCCTCGAGAAGCGAGGGGGAGTTTAGCCATTTTCATGTTTCCATAGTAGCTTTTCTTGCACAGACTGATGATGCACAAGTGTTATCAGGGCCTAACCTGTGTCTAAAAAAATGTTAAAAGGATTAGAAAAGGCTCATTAATTGGATTTTGTTAGTTTGTCGATCTAAAATGTCTTGAACCTTCTACTGTACTGTACGTGTTTATTAACATGATCATGATAAATTTAATTAAGAGAAGTTTAGTTATATATATATATATATATATATATATATATATATATAACACAAAACAAAACAATTTGGATAAATATTAAAGATAACTGTGAAATTATTATTCTATAGGGGAATACAATTTAAAATACTTTAATGGCATGAATGTCAAGTGAACAATATTACCGAGGCATACAAAATTATATAATTCATTAATAAGATTTAATAAAAAAAAAATCTATTATAATCATAAAAAGGACAATAAAACGGTAAAAAAAAATGACATGTGAATGTGCCTGCATGTTTATTGATTTATTCATACAAAATTGTAAGTGTATATTCTGGATGATTATCATGAAGTATTTCACTATACAATAAGATCATAATACTTGGCCCTCGATTATGATATTATAATTATAATGTGAAAAAAAAATCAAACGTAGAACAACGTAAAGCAGAGAAGTAAATGAGGTGACGGCAGAGTGAGCTGTGAGAAGACTAACTCCAGCTGTCATGTGTTGTTGTGCTGCCTGTCTCTCAGGCTGTGACATGCACTGACACATCTCGCTGCTTCTCCAGCGCTGACACCATTTCCTCCAAGTACATCTTGCACCATTGTCTGCATCAGAGACTAAATCAAAAATCTTGGAATTGGCACGTCATTTTTGTTAGGAGCTGTGTTCTCATGTCTTCATATGTGCCGCATAGCAGGAAATGATTCTCTGGCACAAACAATCGGGTCATATATATCTATAGAACTGGGTAAAAGTATAAGTTTTCCTACTTCTGCTCAGTACTATTACTATATTTGAGGATGTTTTAATAGCACAGAAAGCCATTCTTCCCTTGTTTGTACTTGAGATCATCAACAGCTGGAATGAACTCTCCTGTAGAGGTGATTTTGAGTCCCAAACATGTGTAGCTGTGTGTGTTTTATGTCAGTGGAGCTGAGTAAGAACCTGTTTGTGTTTCCCCTGACACCTGGGTCATTTCTTAAAGACCATAATTCTAGTCTTGTCCAGATTACTTTGTCCCAGGCCTAAATGACACTTTGCAGAAGATCTTGTTTCTGCTATAACACCTTCTTAGATAGAGTTGGCAAAGTCGGATCATCTGCAAAATGTAGGAAAGTTACTTTGGACCCCTCAGCCTATACAACGATAGATTTTTACTGCTAACGGCCACCAGGGGGCTCTAGCACAAAGTGCAATAGCGAGACAGACAGTTCGCGCCAAGGAAGACGCTAGATTTTTATTTATTTGAAGCTGTTTGATTCCGACACTGAAGAAGATGACTTTGGTGGTTTTAGTACACAGGAAGAAGATGATGGACTTTTCTGGTGGACTATTAATTTTTTTAAGCAGCCGTAATGCAGGTTTACCGCCGTGTTACAGGCACTTTTGTGAAAAACGCATTTACAGTTCGCAAACAGAGGTGCAGTTTGGTCACAAGAGGGCGGTAGGGACCATAGCAGGGGATTGTTTTAGGGATTTGATTGATTTACTGTAATTTGCCTGTTTTCTCTTGATCCTTGGCATTGAGAGCCATTGAAATGCTGATGCCAGGGGACACATGGAAGAGTTCTATTGCCTTTTCAAGCGCTATGACCTTTGTGTTTTGTTAGATCACTGCCAGGACTTAGCACTGGGACCACACCACTTATTATTATTATTATTGCTTGTGGTTCACCAGTGAGTTTGTGAATAAAACAGAAGTTTGCCCAAACAGATCATCTCTGTCCCGACAATCCCCTCTGTGGTAGCATGAACCCTCACATATGGTAATTAAAAAAAAAAAAATCTTTCTGTGTGCTGTAAATATGTTGTTGCGACATGGACACTTGCAGCTTTTAAGCGCAGTCTGTATATGTGCACATTTGTTTTTCTTCCTAAATTTAGTTAGTGCAGCTTCCATGCAGGTGCGCTTAATAGTCCATATACGGTAGAGAATTGTCTTGAGCTTTGTTGAGTTCGAAACTAATTTCTTTGTGTGCACTGCAAAAAATGAAACCTTATCAGGGGGAAATAGCTCGTATTTATTATAATTAGTCCAGTATTGAGTAGAATTATCTTGAATTATCTCATCCCATTGGCAGATAATTTTACTTAGTTTGAAGGAATAATTTGAGATAAAAAAAGTCTGAATTATGAGCTAAAAAGACAACATTAAAAAAAAAATCAAGTAAAAAACAAGTTGAAATCGGTATCAAAACTATCTGCTAGTGGGAAAAGATATTTTTTTTATTTTTCGCATCATGGATCAGTCTAGTTCGAATGATTTTGACAATTCATCAGTATAAATATAACAGGCTGCAGCTGAGACTGCAGACCTGCCTTTTCCATACTGCAGATTTTCCCAGCAGATTTCCAGTTTGTATTCCATTTGTATTCAACGTTTTACTTGTAGCATAAGAAGATTTTGTTTTTGTTTTATTAAAGAGGCTGTGGAGGACTTACAGTATACATTTCTACAGACATTTCTACATTTCTACAGATCTTAAATTATATCTTTTCATGAGACAACACTGAAGAAATGACACTTTGACACAATGAAAAGTAGTCAGTGTAAAGCTTATATAACTATAAATTTATTGTTCCCTCAAAATAGAACTATTAACAAATAAACCCTGGCAACAAAAGTGATTATATCCATAAGTGAAAATGCGTGTCAATATTTTGTGTGGCCACCGTTATTTTTCAGCACTGCCTTAACTCTCTTAGGCATGGAGTTGGCCAAAGTTTCACAGTTTGCCACTGGAATCCTCTTCCACTTCTCTATGAGGACATCACGGAGCTGGCGGATATTCAACACCTTACTCCTCTGCCTCCTGTTTGAGGAAAGGATGTTCAATATGATTATAGGTCTGGAGACATGTTGGACAGTCCATCACCTTTACCTTCAGCCACTTTATCGAGGAGGTGGTCGTCTTGGAGGAGTGTTGGGAGTCGTTATCATTTTGGAATGCTTCTCTGAGCCCAGTTTCCAGATCATGCTCTGCATCGGTATTTCACAGAACATGTTGGTGTTCATGGTTCCCACAAAGAAGTGTAGCTTCCCAGCGCTGGTAACACTCACGCAGCCCCCAGACCGTGACCCTGCCAATCACCACGCTTGACTGTAGGCACCAGACCACAGGACACGCTTCCAGTAATCCATGTTCCCAGTCTGCTTGTCTTCAGCGAACTGTTTGCGGCCTTTCTTGTACATCATGTTCAGAAGAGGCTTCTTCCTGGGACGTCAGCCATGCAGACCAATTTGATGCAGTGTTTGGCGTGTTGGTCTGAGCTCTGACAGGCTGACCTCCCACCCCTTCAACCTCCGCAGCAATGCTGGCAGCACTTATATGTCTATTTTCGAAAGACAAACCTCTGGATGTGAGGCTGAGCGCGTGCATGTACCATGGCGAGGCCTGTTCTGAGCGGGACCTGCCCTGTTAAATCGCTGGATGGGCTCGGCCACTGTGGGTGTTGGGAATCTTCTTATAGCGGAGGCCATCTTTATGTAGAGCAACAATTCTTTTTTTCAGATCGTCAGAGAGTTCTTTTTCCATGAGGTGCCATGTTTCAGAGAAAATGACTGTCCTCAATTTGGACAGTTTCACTTAGAGGTGTACTCACTTTTGTTGCCAATGGTTTAAGACATTAATTGCTGTATATTGAGTTTATTTTAGGGAACAATAATAATAATAAGCTGTACACTGACTACTTTTCATTGTGCTTAAGTGTTATTTCTTCACTGGGTTTCTGAGGGGTGTACTCACTATTATGAGACTGTAGATATGATCAGATCTGTAGTTTTAACATTAAACGTTATGTTTTTGTCCATTTTAGATGCAGATCAGAATATCGTATATGTTTTATATCGTATATTCGAATTGTTCATGTACGTTGATAACGGTCTAAATTCTCGACTATATTTCATAACACAAACTTATCTGGATAGCTTGATGGTGCTGTTATGCGAGTTGCACCCCAGGAGGACAGGCTGCCCAAGGTGACGTACAAACCCGAAAGTTGTACAACTTCTCAACTTGCAGCGAGAGCTTCTCATCACAGCCTCGGAGACTCATGGTATAGTCAGCGCACAGAATGCCTAAAAATAGGTCAACTCGACAGGTGCTCTCCTGTGGCAACATGTCTCCTTCCCCTGCCTGTCTCTTCTCACACTTTTATTTGTCTCTCTTCACTCAGTTGCCGAGGAACGGAAGCCTGAAAGCGGCTGGCAGAAGGAAGCAAGCGAGAGATTGATTCCATCTCTCTCTCTCTCTCTCTCTCTCTGTCTGTCTGTCTCTCTGAATCCCTCCTTCCATCCCTGAAGCTCTGTGCACTTCTCTCTGCAGCACTGCAGCAGCCAACCAGGCAGCCCTCTCCTCCACGGCATGATGTGGGAAAAAAAAAAAACAAGTGTACAATAAGAGAAATAATCTGTGTATATTGCAATTGCTGAAGATTAGTGCTGTAACTGTATGTGACGCCTCTAGAACTCCATTGGGATTTTATATATATATAAGTGTAAAGGTAGAAGATACAGTTTCACGGCACATACTGTACATGTGCACGCACAAACACTAATTATAAAACTGTTTGTTTATACCGGCCTTATTTTTCTGCACAGATTTGTAATCCGATCATCATTCCAGGACAGGGGAGTTCTCAGCATGTTGTTTACTTGCTTTTTATTTTATATATAAAATATTTAAATTACTGCTAAAAAAAAATCAAACGAAAAAAAAACATTGTAGTGTCTGGACTTTAAGATTAAATCAAAACCATCAAATGTTTTAAAGGGAAGTTACCTCACACCCAAGGGACTTCTGCTGCTTGAAAAACATGTGCGCTGCTTTCCACACAGAAGGTTTTATGTACAGTGTAAAATCTGCAAAGAAATATTCAGGCATTTAGTTGTTAAATGGTGCTCACTTTCCCCCTAAAAATGTTTCTATGGTTTATTTTGTCATTTATGAGACAGCGACCAAAATCATATGATTATTTCTCATTATATGGAAAATTTGGCCTCGGGAATGAAACTACGAAGACGTTTGCAATTTCTTAAAACAATTAATCATCTGCCTGTAAATGTCCCAATTAGATCGTTAACATTATGCGATTTTAATACAAAATCAACAGTCCTTTCTGTGCAAAGCTGTGTTAGTCAAATCAAGTGGGTATCTGTCAAAATCTCTTATTTGTTCAAATTTCACTCAGGACAGTGGTTTTGTCTCTACCTGCTTGATATCACCAACACTAAGTGCTGCAGCGAAGCTTTTTGTTGCCTTCCATTCACGTCGGAGGTCAGAAAAAGTTGAAAAATTAGAATTGACATGGCTAATGGTGCAGAAGTTGTCTTCTCCATACAGCTAGCTGGCAACATTTAGGATTAATTGTAACATCACTGAACATCTAATCTTGTTTTATTTTATTTCGTGTCTTTCGGCAGGGGCCTTAAGTTGATAAATTACCGTTCAGGGTGATGATTTCATGTTCATTAAGATGAAAGCTGACGTCTGAGCATCTGCTTCTTGGTGAAGTTTCGTGTTATGTGAAATTAGCTGAATTCCCTATCTGAGGCACTACTGTGGGAGCTTTTCTCCATACTAGAGTTTGTCCAGAATACATTAGAATGACTTTTTCTACTGTATGAGGATGTGAATTACAACCATCAGAAATGGTTTAATTGTACATAACTGTGTAGGAGTGTCGTTTAAAGACACAATTTAAGGAACATGAATCTATCCTTCAACCTCCGCATCATCTATCTCGAGCAGGAAAAACTATTTGCTGACCATTTACCAAGTCGTAGCTGCAGCACACCTGTGTGGACTACGGTGAAAATAAACTGTTTGTTTGATCCGTTCTGTAAAGAAAGTGTCAAACCTGTTGTTTCATGTGTCAGAACCACCTCCTTCATCACAATACTCTTGGTCGTCTTCATTTGTTTTTTTTATACAACTATAATTGAATAAAAATGAACCAAAGTGAGTGCATTATTAGCTGTGATCATTGTGCTTCTGTCTAATCATGAAGGGTGATGAATGTTCACCTTTTTTTAACATACTGCAATATTGTTAATGCAATAAAAGTAGAAAATATCTATTCTGTGTGCTATATTTCTGTTTCCTCCATACCTTTAATGGTCATTACGTGATTGCGTCACCTCATCTGGTTCATCTTATATATAATAACACATCCTCTTAAATGTAACTAGTGTATATAACAGGTTTTTCAATAATACATAAAATATTTACACTTTATTTTATGCTCTTTATAAAGTCCCATGAAAAGACCATAACCAATGATGTATTAAATCAATACTTTTCAACCTCTGTACAGTGTCACACTCAGCACAAAGTGCATCTGTTTGTTCTGAAGGCAATTAAATTATAATAATTATTAAATTACAATATGTGTATATATGTATATATTGATCAAATAATTACAATATCATGAATTTTTTTTGTCAATTTCAGAAAGTGAAACTTGTGTAGATGTGTTACATATCTAATGAAGTATTTCAAGCCTTTATTTCTTCGAATTTGAGGATTATGTCTTACTAATATAATGAAAACCCCAAACATTTCACAATATTCTATTTATATGAGACACATCTGTAAATAGTATAATTTTTTGGCAGTATTTTATCTCCTCTGTTTCATAATAAGTAGCTGTTACACAGCATAAATTAGCTAAATTAGGATTTTCATACACAAGCAATACTTAATACAATACTTAGTAGCTCAAATAGCTGATTTTCATCTTTTCATGGGATTTGCTGACAATTAAAAACTGAAATTGTAGAATATCACCAGACTTTAATTTCACATTGCCTCGCAGTTTGGTTCCTCGACATAAAATATAACTTTAGAATTATGTCTGAATTCCAACACATGCACATCTCATTCTGCTTAAAGAGGCACCAGGAGTGGAATAAACTCACCCAAGAACAATGTGAGACTTGTGGAGAGCATGAAATCTGTGATTAAAAATAAAGGTTATTGCACCAAATATTGATTTCTGAACTCTTCCTGGGTGTAAACATCGGTATTATTTTGTTTTAAAATGAATTTGATCTTGTTTCTTTGCAACAAAAACCTTCCTTTGCCCAAACATATACGTATAAGTAGTAAAATCTTTTTTTTTTTTTTTTTTTTAGAGCTGAATGTGTCATTTAAGTGAGGTTCGTGTGCGCTGCGTCTGTCCGAGGAAGCAAAAGCACGAGACGAGTCTTGTTCTTCAAATATATAATCTTAGTTCAGTCATACAGATATATACATTGTATAATAAATAATATTTATAAAAACATAACATTTACGATTATAAAATAAAAAGGGAATTATTCACTTTCAAACATTTTGTACAAAACTTTGGATATAGCGGGTGGGGGGAGGGGGGAGGGGTGACAGGAACTGAACACAGAAAGGTAGGCCCAGGTAGGGAGGGTTGTGTAGAAGATGACGCAAAAGCTAAGCTATGTCACAAAAGAGATGACAGCCTATACACTACAGGGTAACTTGTATTTTTGCTGTTGAATATAATTAATAGGAAGCAGGCGGGACTGTCAGAACACGTCGTGTGGAAAACCTCTCGGGAGTTTATTCCACCTTTTGTGAAGAGCCTTGCTTGCCTGCCATCCGTCCGTTTGTTTTCTTGTTTTTTTCTCCCCACCCTCTGTCCTGCAACACACTTCTGTTTGTCACTGGCTCGCCGTCATGCACACACACATCAACACACACACACACGCACGCGCGCATAAATCATCCAGCTTTTTTTTTCAATGACGTCTCCCGCTTAATGTCCTCAGAATCGGAATTCAAGAATCTACATGAACTGGAAGTCTTTTCTGTCCACCCAGAGAAGAACAAAAAAAAAAATCACAACTATTTCCCTCAGTGATTTTTAAAACCACTTCCTCTTGTTAAAAAATTACCGAGTCTGAGCCAACGACGGGCCGACGGCCATGCCTCTGACAGAAAGAAAAAAAAAATATTTTGAGTAAATTACAGTATATTGTTCTTCCAATAACCACCAAAACCAAAACAGCGAAGCACTGGGTGTTTTTGGGGGGATACTGACAAGAATACAAGTTCATAAATCAGGCTTCTTAAAAACCTCAACTGTCCAACTGAGGGAAAATATGGAGAGAAGGAAGGGAGGACGTAAAGCCAGTCAGATCATACCCTGCCCTCTGGTCTCCACATGTCATCACATGTCCCCTTTTTTCCTTCTTCTTCTTCTTTTTATTTTATTTTTTTTAAACAGTGATAAAAGAAATATCCGCTTTTTTAAGTCTCTAAAATAGACCTGATGAACGCAGTGTTAGATTTAAAAAAAAAAAAAAAAAAAAAAGCTCTCCCCGATGATCAACTTTGCTCTTGAGATCAGAATTAATATTAAGCGTGCTGAAACTCCACTCCATATATATCTCTCTCTCTTTCTGATCAACAGTCCTAACGTTTGAATAATGCATAAAACTGTGTTGCACCCGTGGGAAATCGTGAGTAATTTACAGGATCATCGTGCCCGAATGCAGGAGCAAAGTCGTCACTCATGCAAACGTGGAAGAATTCGCTCGCATAAACAACGCACAAATTCTTACCACCTGGAGTTATGTGTAACTTGAATAGTGCATACATATACATGTGTAGGGCTGGTAGGTGGAATGAACATGCTGGTTCATACACACACCCTCCTGCATACCTCCAGTCCCAGCCCTATGGTAATATTTCAGAAATGCAGGGCTATAAAATCAGGCTGTAGCATATATATATATATATATGATCTTCCCAGTTGACTGGCGCAGTAGAGTCACAACACTGAGGATTTCATTCAGCTCAGTAGTTTACAAAAGACGAGGGACTTGTGGCACTTTCCCCCGATTGCCCCCCGCCTGCCATTTTGTTTTTTTTTCAGTTCAAGTTCAGTAGTTATAAAAAAAGTGATGGTTTCCCGGAGACCACCGATGTGTGTGTGTACGGGATCACTTAACAACTTTAAGTGAGGGTGTAGAGGTTGGTTTAGTTTAAATAATAATAATAATAATAATAATAATAATAATAATAATATAAAAAAGGCCAGACTTGACTGGCCCGGAGAAGTGAGGTGTTAGTTTAGAAAGATGCTTTTAATCCAAAAGCAAAACAAAAAAACAAAAAGTCTGAAAATATGTTTTTTTTGTGTTTTTTTTGTGGTTTTTTTTTTTACTGCATTAATCTCACAGGTAAAAAGTGTTACTGTGCCGCGAACATTGTGCCGGCATGAAAGGGGGGAAATAAATAAAGACGGGGGAGGAGAGGTGGGGGGGGGGGAGGGGAGGGAGAACCACAGGGTCGGTCCAGTTTGACTGCACCACACTTTCTGCTCAGATATGGAAATTGGTGTAAAGTGGTTTGGAAGACGGATCCCGGTGCGGCGGGCTTGTACAAAAAACCCCCAAAAAAACAAAGGTATAGAAGCATCCATTACTGATGTGCCATTACCCATTAGGGCCCGAGTATGTGTGTGTGTGTGTGTGTGTGGATGAATATCTTCTTGTGTGGGACGTAGAGCGTGTGGGGAAGCAGGGAAACCGTGCAGGAACTTAAGGGGGGGAGGGTGTAGTTTTGAGGCCGATGGGCAGCACTTGGAGTCCAGCAGTCTGTTGAGCCGACAGCTTCCCGGCCTCTCATTCACTTACACGTGTGCACGTCGTAGACGCGCACGCACTCCTGGCAGCTGACGTAGCAGCACCAGTGGAAGATGCAGTGGCACTTCTCCTTGCGCTTCTCAGTCCGCGTGTTGTGGCCGCGGCCGCAGCACAGCAGGTCGCAGCCCTCGATGCCGTGCGACGACACGTTGCAGACGCGGTCGCGCGTCCCGAACGAGCCCGTCTCCGGGTTGGGCTCGCAGAAGTTGGGCGAGCCCTCGTAGTAGACCAGGTCGCGCTCCGTCGGGTGCTTGAAGAAGTTGTACTTGACGCGCAGCGTCTCCACCCAGCCGCGGGACTCGCGGTGCTTCTCCACCACCATCTCCGAGGCGCTGTCGTACTTGTCCTTCAGGTAGTCGCCCAGCATGCGGAAGTCGGGCTGCGCCCACCAGCAGGTCTTCACCTCGCAGCTCCCCGACAGCCCGTGGCATTTGCACCGCAGGTGCATGTGATCCAGGATGGTCTGAGAAACACACAGAACACTTTAGGTTAATGTTGTAAGAGCATACTTCAGTTTTTGACATCTTTTACACATCACCATATGGCACCTTTAAAGTTTTCCACATCCTATGGTAAACGATGGTGTAAAATACACTACCATTCAAAAGGTTGGGGTCACTTAGAAATATCCTTATTTTTGAAAGATAAACACAGTTTTTTTCAATGAAGATGACTTTAAACTAATTAGAAATACACACTAAATATTCCTAATGTAGTAAATAGTAGACTATTCTAGCTGCAAATGTCTGGTTTTCGGTGCAATATCTACATAGGTGTATAGAGGCCCATTTCCAGCAACTATCACTCCAGTGTTCTAATGGTACAATGTGTTTGCTCATTGCGTTGGAAGGCTAATGTCAGTCAGTCATTTTCTATACCTGCTTATTCCTCATTAGGGTCACAGGGGTCTGCTGGAGCCAATCCCAGCGCGTTACGGCGAGAGGCAGGGATACACCCCAGATGGTCGCCAGCCAATCGTGGGGCACACACACCATTCACTCACACACTCACACCTACAGGCAATTTAGAGTCACCAATTAACCTCAGCATGTTTTTGGACTGTGGGAGGAAGCCGGAGTACCCGGTGAAAACCCACGCAGACACGGGGAGAACATGCAAACTCCACACAGAAAGGTCCCAGACCCAGGACCAAGGAGGTCTTGAACCTGCGACCTTCTTGCTGTGAGGCAACAGCTCTAACCTCTGCCCCACCGTGTCGCCCCAAGGCTAATTTAATAAAATAAATAAAATAAAATAATAAAAACCATTAGCTTGATGCTCAAACGATGCGAATCAAAAATCAAGTTTGTATCTTTAAAGAAAGATGTTTTATACTTGTAGTGAACTGATCATCATTTGGTGCATGTGCAGTTGTAAATAAGGTCGAGGTCTACAGCAAATGTGTCAAACTCTGGTCCTAGAGGATCGATGTGGGTTCAGATTTATGTTTCAGTCAAGGAGATACACACCTGATTCTACTCATCAACCACTAGAGCCTTTGCTTACGACCTTCTTTAGTACAATCAGGTGTGTTACTGCTTGGTTGGAACAAAAACCTGCACCCACACCAGTGCACCAGGACCAGAGTTTGACACCCCTGGGAGGATGAAGTTTTTATTTTAAGTTTGTTTTATTGTATTATGCTTTGTTGTTTTTGGTAGTTTGCCCTTTATGTTTTTTTTAAAGAATCCATTAGCTTCATAGGATTCTCCACTGTGGATTGATTTATTTAGTTTGTTTCAGAGAAACTTTGCTTAGCTAATAAATGATTAAAAAACTTTTCTTTCTGAAAGTTGTTCAACAAAAACCATACAATAAGATTTCTGGAACAAAACAGTTATATGTTCTCTCATTCTTCAAAAAAAATAAATTCTTACCCCCTTTTTTTTTCCTTTGAGAACCAGGTTGTAAAATTGAACAGATGACATAAAAAAGTGCATTCAGTCTACTGTTGGGTGCTTTTCAATTCAAAACATTTCCTCAGTGAACAATATTTAGTTCATTGACCCGAATGGATCCTTTTAGTGAACCGGTTGTAGCCCCCGGTCCTCGTGTTTCACCCCCACTGCTTTAGAATCGTTTTCTGTGGATGTTTTGACACTTGTCCGTCCGCTAAAAACTGTTCAGCGGCTCCAGGTGATGAGTATTTGATTCCCAAATAAGGCCGATTTTCCGGCAGATTATTCCTTTCAAGTGTAATTAATTCCAACGTGGGGCGGCCGAGTCACTCGCCGCCAAAAGTGCAATCTGCTTGGATTTTATGGTCAGAAAATTCACAGGAAATTCTGTAATGCACACTAACAAAACCGCTAAAGACTCATGGGGCAGGCCAAGAAAAACAAAACGCCACCGGCTGCGATTTTTTTTTAAAAGTGTCATGCAGCTGCAGAAGTACAGACGTGCTGCGCTGCTGCTTGATGCTCTCTGAAGTCACCGGCTCGCATGAGTGTACCGCTGCGGGGCAAGTTTTACCTTTTTTGTTTTTTGATTTTTTTTTTCTCTTTCTTTTCTTTTTTTTTGTTGTGCTTTAATTCCAAACGGCTATATTTAGCCGCAGAAATTCCCCCAGCCGGGGCGGAAGGCAGGTGGCGGCTGTGGCACCTCTGGGTGAGGAGAGGGAGGCGGGGAGGGGGGGGAGGGTTGGGGTGGATCGAGCGGTGACATCACGCTAGCTAGCTTGTCAATGCCAACATCAAATCCCAGAGGCCCTCGGGGCTGGAGAAGGGAGCGTGAGAGGGCCAGGTGGTGAGAGGAGAGCAGAGCAGAGGAGAGGACTGCTCTGCTCCTGTGGTCTCTCTCGGTGCTCCTGTGCGCTCAGATCAAAGCGGCCGTCTTGTTGCCGTGTGGTCCCTCCATTTGCCCCTCAGCGAGCAGCCTGTTTTCTCCCCCGGCGGTGACAGCAGCCACTGATGTTTTAAGTCGGAGCTGATTTCCTTCTTCTCTCTCTCCCCCACCACCACCACCACCACCACTCCCCCCTCTCTCAGCTCAACTCAGGTTATTTGACTGTCAGGGATTTTTCCTTTTTTTTTCTTTCATTGGGACGCAAAGCATGAAAAGGGTTTGCGAGGCGGGCAGGGTGGGTGTTGTTGCTTAAATGAGTAATTAACCAGTCATTCAAAGTCAAGTGCTCACTTTCAGGTTGGAAATTCGCAGGAAATGTGCAGGCAAGTCAAATACCGAATCCCTGCCCGTCACAGGAACAATTGGTAATCCCGAACGGTGGCGTTTCCTGGATAAATCCGCCGCTATCGCACAAAAACACTCAGGTCATTGTCCATTGTTTTGCTCCCTTCTGTTCTCGAGGTTGAGTCGCCCTAGTTTATTTATAGTACTACCGTATATGTGCTGAGGCGGACTAAAATGTGATATATCATGCCCTAAATCATGTGCATCCTGCTGTGAAAACATGCTCAGTAATGGAACTCGCCACTATATTGAAGCCAGTCTTATTGTAATTCAGTACATCTTGTGTATCAAACCATAAAGAAGCTTAACCAGAGTAGAAAGGCTGTAAGACTTCTGTTGTATAATGTCATAATTATATTAATGCATGAGCCGGTTAAGGGTACAGTGTGTAAGATTAAGCACCTAGTGGAAAGGTTGCAGATTGCAACCAACCGAGTACCCCTCCAATTCCAGGCACGTAGGAGAACCTACAGTGGCCACGAAACCCACAAAACCTAAAAGGTCATCTCTAGATCCATCGTTTGGTTTGCACACTGCAAAACTGATATTTTATCATCGGGGAAATATATTGTATTTAGCCCAGTATTGAGTAGAATCATCTTGAGTTATCTTATTCCACTGTCAGAATTTTGAGATAAAAAGTCCATAATATGAGATACACACTGTACCTTTAAGAGGAGGGAGGAATCAGTAGTCAATGGTGGTGTAACACAGAGCTTACACCTGGTGGAGATAACAAGGTGTGATCAGTTTAGTCTCACACTCATCAATATGTGAACTACATGACCAAAAGCATGTGAGACCGGCACTGTTTTCATAAGCCTCTGAATTCCAATCGAAAGCTACTTTAAAGGCAAACATCCATGCACTTTTCCTGTTCTAGGCCTCTACTCCAACATCTTCACTTGATTTTCAGATTTTAAAACTCAATGCACAATGGCGCAGGGGTTAGCACTGTTGCCATCACAGCAAGAAGGTCGCAGGTTCAAGACCTCCTTGGTCCTGGATCTGGGACCTTTCTGTGTGGAGTTTGCGTGTTTTCCTGGTGTGAATGGTGTGTGTGCCCCACGATTGGCTGGCGACCATCTGGGGTGTATCCCTGCCTCTCACTGTAATGCACTGGGATAGGCTCCAGCAGACCCCTGCGACCCTAATGAGGAATAAGCGAGTATAGAAAATGACTGACTGACATGTTTGAGCCTGTTTATGATCAAAAATGTGCATCAACACAAGGTACAACCTTAGCAACAAATACAATGTCATCACAAGGAGGAAGTCGTATCTTTTCAAAGTGGCTTTTGTCTTTCAGAGAACATTTTTAAGTTCTTTGAAATTTGGGGACTTTTGACCATGTTGAGCAGTCCACATCATGACTTTATAAAAATAACCAAAAATTACAAAACACATACAATTTCCCCTTTAATTCTTGAATTAGTTGAATGGCTAGATAGTAGAACTTTGACATGAACCCCATCCAACACCTTTTAAAATGAACTGGAACCAGCCTAATCACCCAACCTCACAAATGCCCATGTGGGTCGAATGTAAACGAATGCCTGTAGCCAGGTTTGATTTTCACTCAACAATATATGGATGTCTATAGTTCTGAAACATTTAAATAATACACAATATCGATAGTATTATGATAGATATCGAAGTTTTGGAGGAAACAAAACAATAATGCTACCAGTCAAACTCATCTTGATCTTTATTGTGTGTTGCGTCTTTTTCGGCAAAGGAATTACAAGAATGTCAAATTACAACTATAGGGAGATGGAAAGAGAACAACTATACTTAATGGATGGTTAAAAGGCAACCAAATGAACTGATTCCACAATTGTGTTGGAGCTGCAACAATTTGTTGATTAATTGATCAGTTCCCAACTATTGCATTAATCACCAACTATTTTGATGATCGATTAATCGAATCAAGTCATTTTTAATAAGAAAAGGTCCAAATTACCTGGTTCCATTTTCTTAAAATGTGATTATTTTCTAGTTTCTTTAGTCTTCTATAATAGTAAACCGATGATCTTTGGATTGTGGACTGTTGGTGTGGACAGTTTTAAAAAAAGACATTTTAGGTTGAATCTTCAGCTTTGGGAAACAGTGATTGACATTTTGCACCATTTTACGAACCAAGCAACTAATCGATTAATCGTTTCAATAATCAATATCAATCAATTCAATAATTTTTCAATAATAATTCAATAATTAATAGTTTTTTAGCTGCAGCCTTAATGTTGGAGATTGGGAGAGGAAGACAGAGACAAAGTAGTCCCATTTATAAAATATATGTGTATTCTGTAACGTGATGTCAGTATTTCATTTTTAAATAACACGGTTATTGTCAATCTGGTCTAAGTGTGTTTACCGTGCGTCCTGCTTCGTTGTTGTGCCGGTTCATTGCAGAGCGGGCGTCCGGGCGGTTCTCCCTGGCGTCGGCGAACTCCCTGGACACCAGCACGCCAAACTCGGCGTCCTCGCTGCAGCCGCCCCACTTCCAGCCCTCGCCCGGGGGCCCCTTGTGGTGGGAGTCGCAGCCGCACATGGTGGACGTGCCCTCGGCGCAGGAGCGCGTCACGGCGAACGCGACGCCCGCCGAGGCTATGGCGTGGACGAACGCCGACTCTCTAGTCGCTGAGAGAGAGACAGGCAGACGGAGACGGACAAAATGGCAGAGAGAGAGAAAAGGGAGACATGGGGAGGTGTCAATCAGGTGTTTAACGCGAACATGAGCAATCGTCGCTGCTGCCAACATCCAGACAGAAGTACTGAAAGGGATGCACCTTCAGGCCATAACCTTTTAACACTTTGAGACGCTGGTATTTGCCACTGTAAAAAAAACAAGTTGAACGTAGAGAACTAACTTATCGCTCCTCTTGCTTCATAATATATAAACACAATTCGCGGTATTTACCATATGAAAGTCGTTGATGACGAAGTGCTACAGGACACATACGAAAGGGCCTAAAAAGCAGAGTCCCTGCAGTGACATCAGCCCATTGTGGTTGTGTCAATGGGGCCTGATGCTCAGTGGGATCTCAGTGACCTCCCTGAGGTGTGCTGCTGCTTTGCATCTGGATAGTGTTTCAGGAATGTTGTCACCCCCCCACCCCTCCCCATACACACACACCCTCCCACCCACACACACACACACACACTACTCACACACTCATCTACCTCCACCCATCCCTGTTCAGAGCCCAAGGCCTTCAGGTGAAACCTAGCAGCGTGTCGGCCTGTTTCTTTTTTACGCCGAAGGGATGGGGTTACGCCTCCTTTGAAGGCAACAGCTTATTATGTAACCAGACACCATTGTTTCACAATCACAGCACACTTACTGTGTCTCACCCATTACACACCACTAGCTACCCTAGCTGTAGACGTTCAGAAACACACACACACACAGGTAAGGGCTCGATATTTCAAGAGCTCCATAGAGGCGGCCTTTCAGATGTGCGCAATCGGGTGATCCGAATTTTTGAAGTTTGTATGAACACGGCCGGAGAATTAAAGTCGTATTTTGCAGACCACAGTGGCTACTAAAGCCAGAAATTCCTCTGCGATTCAGCTGCCAACGAGGCTTTCTAGACCCAATCAGACCACTTTACAAGCCACAGACAAAGTTTACTAATGTTTGGCTTGAGGCTATTCATATTTTCCCACCCTGCATGTGTCTGTAAGGAAAATTACAAAATGTTTTTTTTTTCTCCTGTAGGGCTAATTTGGTGCAACAACAAAGGATAGTTGTGGTGCTCTAGCATTTATATTAATAAAGATGAACATTTATTTTAATGTGTAAAGAGCTGGGGATGTATTATGTGTCTTATGACATTTCTGTGTGCACATATGCTAATAATTTGACCAAAAAAGGGAAAAAAGGGGTCAGATGGATTATGTGATGTGGGTTTTGGTGGAAATCTTGTAAATCAGAGCTATATTCAGTACACTGCACAAAATGTAATCTCAACAAGTGAAAATCTTTTGGTACGATTAGTCCAATATTGAGTGGAGTTATATTGAATTATCTTATTCCATTGGCAGATAATTTAGTTTCTTATTAAGTTTAATTTTTTTCATGATTTTGTTCAATTTAGTCTTTCTTAAAATAAGATTAAATTGACTTTTTTAATCTTATTGTTGTCTTTTTATCTCATATTATGGACATTTTCTCTCAAATTGTCTGAAAAACTTGAAGCAAGTACAATTATCTGCCAGTGGAATGAGATTGTTCCAGATAATTCTACTCAATATCGGGATAATTGTACTAAATACAATATATTTAATCTGATAAGATTTCATTTTTTGCAGTGTAATATTTGAAAAAACCTGAAGACACTCGCAGTATGATATTATACATAAACGATCAATCTTGGAGGACTGGGTGACACACACTCCTCAGGTTGGGCATCCCTGCTCACCCTGGCAAGCCTAGCAGGGCCCTCCACAACATGGGCCTGTGAGCCCTGGGCCCCTGGAGCTCTGGCTCTTAGCCAAGGCTAGCGCTGCTGCTGCTACCTGCTGGGCCCATCAATCCGCCTTTGTTTCCCTTGTGTCACACTGTATTATCCACACAAAGGACCCAGCGACTCGCGCCCCCACAGCCCCGCTCTGCCCGGAGCTGGCATTCCCTAAACTCCCTAACCCCCTCTCTCTCTCTCTCTCTCTGTCTCCCTCTCTCTCTCTCTCTCTCTCTCTCCCTCCAGCCACCCCTCCGCCAACACCCTGAGCCCTGAAATCCCATACACCACCCACCCACCGCAGGACCTCAACCCCCCACTTCCTCCAGGCATCCACCAACGGCACCACCGTGGCCAACGCGCCGCTTAAGGTGGCTGGAGCTGGTGGTTGGTGGCGCTCTCCCTTCCCTAACTCCAACGCTTTCCATTCATCGCTCCTAAAGTGAGACGATCTTCTTCCTTTCCCTCCTTCCTTTGCTTCCCGTTCCCAAAGTGCACACCCGGGCTAGGTTGGGAGAGATCCCCTTTCAGCCTGTTTTCATGACAGAGTCAAAAGGGCGTGTGAATGGGGCGTCCGTGGGAGCTGGACTGTGTGAGGCGCGCACTGGTCTTCATGCACAGTAGGGGTTGAGCGGAGCCCCCCGGCCCTTTTCTATTGCCTGTAATCTCATTTGGCCTCCCCTCTCCCTTTTATTTGACTGAGGAGCTTGGACTGCTCATGCTGCCCGTTCCTGCCCAGATTCCTTCCCCTCTGACACACAGGGTAATTCATTTCCAATCAGCAACCTCACTCACAACACACAAACCTCTACCTTTTATAATTAGGGACCACAAGGCCTTGAGTGGGACACCTGTGCCCATTGTCGGCTACTGTCAGGTTCAGCGGGGCGTTTTTTAAAGGACACAGTCGGAGCGGAGCAATCCACCAATTAGTATTCTGCGTGTGAAGCGCCTGATGGATGCCTCCAGTATATCAGCTGTAGTTGTCAGGTTTTTTCGCTGATAGATGCACCCGCCCCTCACCCCATTTTCGTGTAAGAGAGTGTAAACACGGCGAGGGGAAACCAAAGAGAAGCCACTAACTGCGAAGACGAGCGTGATATCGGAGGTAAAGACGGATGTAAGTGGAATAATGTGTCAGTGCTTGTAGCTGCGCTCATTTCTCACCCCGGCCGGGAAAGGTGTATATTATTGTAATTGGCCTAGTTAGTCGTTTGTCAGTAAAAGCCCATAGAACAAGCAGTGCTAAAGCCTTAGGGTGCAACTCTGTAAAATGTTTCTGTAACAGCTTGCAGTAGCCGTAGTTGCGCAGGCTACATTTTTTACAGCCGTGTTTTGTTTGGCACAGATCGTTTAGATCATAACTTCTTTTGTACACAGAGCGCATCAGATACATATGTACACCATTACAAAATGCAAAATTACAGATGAGTTTTTCTTTCTTAAGCACAACATTGTTTACCTTTGTCAAGTACAGGGCCAAAGATGGCCAGGTTGTCCTTGATGGTGGTGCAATTCCATCGGCGACCCCTGAACTGGTGCTGGCATTCCTGGATTCCCAGTTTGACGCCTTCTGCGACGCTGGGCATGATCTCGATGTAGTTGCGGCAGAATCGCAACTGCTTGGGCACCAGTCCTGGGATGGAGCCGCACAGAATGGGTTGGGAACCCAGGGATGAGTACTGCTGCCCAAGGGCCAGGGACCTGTGACACACAGAGAGGTAAAGCCACATTTAGCGGAGACCTACTGGACGAAAAAAACAAAACGTATCTACATGGTGTGTTCAGTGGCCTAGGCACATCACTACCTAACATTACATTAAAATTATTACATCTGTATATATTGCAAAAATGTATAATATATATTTCAATTCATAAGTGTAAGATCAAGGTGGTCCATTCAAGATAGTTACACATCACACTAACTGGACCAAAATTGGCTCCAACCTATTTGTCATGTAATTATTCCTGCTCATAGGTGAACCTAAAACTAGATTTTTAATAAGCTCAGAGAAATTTTTCACTTTCAGTAAATGAATCTGAAAAATAAACCTTCTGGTGTCAAACTACTGCAGTGAAACTCAATTATCCAACCGTAGGAACAAGGAAAAAAAGACATTCAATGCCATAAAATGGCATATTGGCAACTAAATGCACTTTGATCGGATGCTTCCCCATTTAAATCCAAATTTTGTCAAACTCAGCATATTAGGTGACGTCGTGTCTTCTCAGGTAGTGACCAAATTCAAATAATACCTGGCCCGGGTGCTTTAACAATTTGATAGGATGTGGGAATTGGAACCACTTGCCACACAGTCAGTGCCCTCCCTGAACTCAACCCGACAATAGCAATGATGGTGACCTGCCAGGGAGGCCTCCCTGAAAGGCAACCTGCTCCACAAGAGGAGACCACTCCGGTATTCATTAATCTGGACGATTAATCTTGTTTCTCTCTGAGGGGACAGTAATTCATACTTGAGTGTTTTATTGAATTATCTGCTCAATGTAGTTTATACTAAAGTTGTGTGTTTGTTTCCTTTTTTTCCATCAAGAGGGAGGGAGGCTAATAGGCCCACTTCAGGGCAAGGATACAAGCTATTAGTGCTGACTTTCCAAAGTGTTGCCACTTGTTAGCATACACAGAGCTGCTGATCCAACAGATAACATAAAAGAACCTGTCTGATTAGGGTGGGGGAAAGCCCCTTTGTATAATTCCAAGACATAAAAACATCCACTTCTGCAGTCCCGTCATATAATATAGTCCAATTTCCTGGAGGTGATGTTTAAGGAATGACAGCGTATGGACAAAAATAGCATATCTGAAAAATGCGCTTCGCCAGAAGGCCCATGCAGATGTGCCTTAGCAGGGATTAATCACAACAACGAGACAGCCAAGCTCTGCTTGTGATGCCAGAACCCATCATAGTTTTATTCAGGTAATTAATTTAAATTGCTTTCCATTTCGCTTTGAATAAAAGCGGTTGCCGTGCCCATGTTTTAACATGCTCAGGCTAAAACAAAACTATATTGTTCCATCCGAGCCGCTCCGCATTTTACTGCAGGACGCCTGACCCCAGTGTCAGGGTTATTTACCTCAGATCATGTATTGTGTCACAGGAGAATCATTCTTTACGACAGACGTGTGTGATGGAGGTGTTTTCCGGGTCTGGGAGGGGGAAGATGTGCCGTTCTGGCTCTTCTTTCCCAGCACTTGAGTCTGGGCGGTGGACAACATGGCGCTGGAGACCATGAGGGGTTGGGGGGGGGGTGCAATTGACGTTGATCAGATCAGAGCGCCACTCCAGGATGACCTCAGGACCCCCGCAGGGCGCAACCCAATCATAGCAGCACTGACTCTGACAGATGAGTGCGGCGCGGCGCCCCACCCCAACACAAAAGTCCAAACCATTGAAGTCACGGGGGAAAAGAAATCCCCCCCTTTACATAGTTCACAGCTCATGTGAGCTTTTGCTTTCTACGTCGCTACATTGCTTTTTGCTTTTCTTTTTTTTTTCTTCTTCTTCCCCCCTGCCCCCACCACACCTCCCCACACCCTCTCTCCTCCCATATGCTGGTTTTTGATCTCAGGTGAGCATTGTTACAGCGAGCTCCCAGGTATCGAGGTTTGCCAGAGGAGCTTACGCACTTAACAACGTGAGGCGGTGTTGTTGTGTTTTTACAGCTGGTCTCACGGAACACGAATAGAGCCACTCGTGTTGTCGGCGTCGTTTCTACTGACTGATGCTGATACATGACAAAGAAATCTTGGTAAATTTTGTGGTCAGGATGGTCCAGTTGCATAAATTACCCAAAGCCTTTCCAATGCCACTATGCACCAGTAAAGAAAGAGGTGTCTTCTCTGTCACGTTGAACTCAATAATTCAAATTTAAAATGATATTTTTGCCCAGTTTGATGTAACCGTTCAAAGCGAACGATTTCGATAGCGCTCATCAATCTCCGGTCATGTTCTTGTCTCGAGTTTACCCAAGCGAAGGCGGCTTCATGAGCTCATCTGCCAATCCCGATCCCACCGGCATCACATGTTTCAAGTGTTGCTGACATCACTCCGTCTGGTGACTCAGTGACTAAGGGCCTTAATTACACCGTCTGCTTGCTCTGTTGCTGCCCATTAATCTCGTGGGATGGACCGTGATGCCTTACGCAGAGCCAGGATCTGAACTCTGGGGGTCACATCATGCCCCTTCAACAGCCAATAAACCCAAAGGAAAAAACTGAAACCTATCGAAATAAATATGTCTGTGTGATCACATCGCTGTTCCAACTTCTTTGACAACATGGGTTCCATTCAGGACAGCGAAACTCCTTGCCCGCCACTCTGACATTCTGGCTTAGCCAGTGAATTTGGGATTTCTGATGGAATCAATTAGCTAACCACAGGGGACTTTGTGGTGGACATAGCATGTTTAGACTACAGGCTGCGGATCTGCCAGCCTATTTGTCTCTGTTTGCAAAGGATGTGCCTCGCTTGATCCGTATGGACAGATGAGATGAAAGGGATATCTTTTTGGCTAGGTGCTAATGAGAGTCTTAACCCCGAGGGGTTATGAGGCGTACCGTGCAAACAGGCACACACGCAGATGCATGCATGAAGACCACATGTGTGCCACGCTGATCCTGCCTGCTTTGCCTCACTTTCTTGGAAGCCACGAGCGACGTGTCTCAACCGAGTGAGGGAGCAACAGACGCAGAGACCTCCACAGAGGCAGAATGCCGGGGGAATCCGCTGCAGGGGACGAGACAAGCAAGAGAGCAGCAGCAAACTTGCAGGTTTTGGCAGGTGCAAGCCCAGGCAGGTCTGTATGGGGCCTCTTGTGGCCTGGGGGGGTGGGGGGGTTTATGGGTTGGTTGGGGGTTTTCTCAGTATCTAACTCGGCTGATGTGAAAGTATGATGGGCTGCTGGAAACCGCAGAAATGAAACAGAGGAAACAAAGGGATTCCACCACACACATTGCTGAAGAGTGGAAATTCACACAATCAAGACTGTGACACTGTCAACAAATCTTTTCGTCTCAACCGCTCCCAACACAATAAAAATGACTGATAGCGTCTCGAGCGAAGTGGCTGGGGTTTCTTCGCTTGTTCCTCCAGACTCGAGTCGAGAGATCTTGCACTATCAGAAATATGTTGCAGCTGCACTTGTGGGAGGTCCGCATTACAAGGGTCAGTGTGTAGCACATGTCTGTGCACAGATGAGCTTTCCTTGTGTGACAGCCTCTTATGTCCAGAGGCACAAAAAAGTGCCAGGTGACCCTCTGAACCTGCTGAGCAGAACATGACATCTGACCTCACCCCTTTAAGCTTGATGGCCTACAGAGACAGTTTGAAGTTCATGACCAGGGCCCATATGCAAGTATCTACACAACATGTATTCTAATCCTCAGCCTGTTTGCTTCATTATTTAACAAGAAGGACGTTATACTCAAGAGCTTGATCAATACATGATCCATATAGTCTCCAGTGATGTGTGTGTGATCAAACCAGACTATATGTCTTGTTATTTTATCTTGAGTTACTGCTTATCTTTAAGGAGGGGAGGGAATAAGTTGATATTACCGTACAGAGAAAATCCAATGCCAACCCCTTGCCCTTATAGTTGTAAATTTGGGATACTGAAAAAGTGGTTTCAATTGCTCAAGCATGACATTGCATGAGAATAAGACACATACACAAAACAAAAATTACATTGTCCTTCTGATGAACAAAAGAGCTTTTAAATGTGCTACTTTAGAGAATAGAATAATTTTATTATTTTACAACCATAAACATTGAGTTATACAGCACCAGTCAAAGGTTTGGACACACCTTCCCATTCCCTTGAATGATAAAGTGTGTCCAAACATGTGTCTAGTACTACAGCCTCTCATTTTTTTATTTTTTTGTTTAATATTTGAGACTTTGTCATTGGTGATAACACTAAAACCACACTAAGCATTTACTCTTCTCTTTGCTAATCCTGTAAGAGACATGGGCAAATGTGTGATTACTAAATCCATTTAATGTCATTCATATGAGTGTATATTCTATAATAAATGTTTATTTTTCTTGTTTTGCAAGAACAGGAATGACATCTTTGGTTTGAATTAATAAATTAGCTTAATCATCTCCTCTAGAAAAAAACAATTATCATTATTATTAATATTATGAATCTTTATCACAGTATTATATATTCACAAGTGTGGGTTTGCTCAAAAAACTTCCCTCTCCTTCTAATAAAAAGACTAATGTTTTTTTAAATAATCTCTGTATGTACCCTATATTAACTCAATCAAGTGGAGAAAAACTTCTTTTCTTTCTGACAGTTTTTATAATTGTGTCATATTATGTTATGTAATGAATTTAAAACAGTAGTAAGTGTTCTTTAAAAACCTACTAATTATAATATTACATATTATTTAAGCTAAGCATCAGCTCTATTCTTGTCAGTTCTGAAATTTTAAATGATAATTAACATTATCTGTGAGCTTTGTAAAAAAAAAAAAAAAAAGTCTAATTTACTTTTAACCATTCCACTTCAGTCCCTTTAAAACAAAACACATGTATAATTTTTTCTCAGCAGCCATATTGACATGAAATAGTATGTAAACACAGGTGTTACCAATGATACTAATGAGGTTCTGTCTCATCTGGGTTTTGAATGAAATGGAACATTAATTAGTCTCTTTATTAACACCTGTGTTTGCATTCTGTTTCTTGTGAACATGGCTGCTGTGAAGAAGCTCTAACATGCTAATGATGTTGACGTTTGGTCATAATGTCCTAACGTTCTTGCATTTAGCAAGAATATTAATTAATGTACAGTCAGCTTGTTATGTACAGGCTAATGGCTGATTAGAGTTATTACAGAGTTTGTCATGGCTGAACTTTCTATGCATTATCTCATAGGCACTGTTCAAAGTGATAGAAACCTGTTAGCATGTGGGAAAATAGCATGAACTACAGGGCTGCTTAAGGTAGCAAGAGGCTGGTTCCTTGTAGCTGATGCCCATTCTTCACTAAGACATTAATTCTGTACTTGGCTTGCACCCCTGTTGCAGGGCATGCTTAAAACTGCTAACACATGATGATATCATTCTCGCTTATATTTGATCACAGGCTGGGATACTGTCCAACCTATTGCTGTCAGGTGAAGAGAAGAAATAGAGCTGATGATGTATTCATCCACTCCTTGTTTCACCTGGCCTAGGTTGGGATTGGGATTGTTACATTTTAGATTGGGTTCCAAGAATCCAGATTGCTTCATCCTAGAGTTTATTGAATTTTTCATTAAAATATTTGAGCTCCTCCCTTTTTATTTTATTAGCAATTAATTATTCTCTCTTAAACCTATAACTTCTGTGATGTTTATCGTTCAAATCTGCGGGTAAACCCATTCAGTGAGGAATTTGGAAGCATTCACCTTGACTGGCTTCGGATCTGATAAGATGTCAATATATTTGCCAATAGTGGTTATTGACGATGGGTACGAGTCGTTCTTAGCCGTGTCTGAACAAGGTAGCTTATTTAATTAAAGAGAAATTAATAATGTTAGCTTATGCTGGGTTTGCGCCTGAAGCATTGAATCCCAAGTGAGATCTGTCACTTCTTCGACGAGCGCCAGGCTCCTGGAAAAAACAAAAATGCCTCCGCAGTAACAGACGGCGAGAATATTGTTTGCGTTAAACTCTTATCAACCTCTCATTTACCTCTATATGTTGACGCCACGGCTCGGCTGTCGGATTTCGCCCGGAGGACATCGAGTTGCTAAAGGAGGCCCTGAAAACACTGCCGTCACAATCTTATTCATGAAATTCCCACCGCAGAGTCCGCAGAGAGATAAAGACACTCGAAAGAGTGTAAGTGGGCCAAGGAAAGTTGCTGGCTTTGCCTGAGGATGGGACTTTTCCTGGTGGAGGCTGGAATGCAAAAAAAAAAGCTCCTGTCTGTGTTTTGTTGTCTTCTCCTTTTCCTTGGCACACTTTTGATTTGTAGTCCAACAGCTCCTGGCTGATCAGATAAAAAATGACAGGACCCCTGAAAAATGTTCCAACCTGTTCTTTCTTTCTACCTCCTTTGCCTCCCCACCTCTCTCGCTGTTGACTGTAGCAGCGAGTGTGGAGTTGGAACAAGGAGCCCCTGCAGTCACAAGTATGGAGATGTGAAGGGGGAAACTGAACAAGGGTGTAAACTTGTGAACCTGCCTGTCAGGAAGTGAAGGAGAGCAGCAGTAGCTCTGCACAGTAGTAGCACCGGAGCGTCCGACTGGAAGCTCGGCGTCTCGGTCCGTCTCGGCGTGGACACGACAATCTGATCTGTTGTCCTGAGAGGACACAGCTCCTCTGAATGACTGTGTGAATGAACTACAACTCAAACAGTGCATTGTTTCCCTGCCTTTTGCTCATTAGGGGCAGCTTGTTGGCATCACCGCCTGAATTGTCAGCGGCAATGCCCCCTATGCAAATCATAACTTGTAATGTCTGGAGTCTTCCGGCGAATGTCTGGAATTTCAGGCGTCACATTAAAAGTTAAAAAAGACTTCTTTTTTTTGCTCATGTGCATAGGTGGAAAAAAAGAAGAAGAAAGATGAAGAAAAATTTTGAGTGTGACGCTTGCCAGTCTGCAGATTTTTCACACACTGGTTACCTAATCCGAATTTGTTGTTGGCGGTTCCCATCTTTATGAATCAAACTGTCATCTATCTGTTTGCTTCTCCCTTTTCACTATGTATTTCATCAGTAGACTCTGGGTGTCAACTGGCTTAAACTTTAGAGCATGTTCTGAAGGTTTGTCTCAAATGTGTGAGCACATCTTCATATATTCCTTAATCAAAAGTTGATCATTTTTGACTATTTGGCTCACATTCCCACTATTTTTTAAGCTCATGAGATGCTTGGCCTCTCTCCTTTTTGACATTTTTTTTTTGTTTTTTAAAGGGGTTTGGTATATTTCTCAATTTACACCCTAAGCTTCAATTAGGTTTAGTGTTCCGTCTGGATCCCTTGTACTTCAGAGATGTTTGAATGATTTCCCCCTCTTCCTTTCTACACGTCATCCATTAGTTATTTGGTTGACCTAGTCAGTGACTCAAGGCCTTTGGCTGCATCTCGGCTGTACAGGTGTGATCATCACATCTTTGTCATTGACCTCGTGTGTCAGAGAAAATGCTCTCCTCCAATAATTAACCTCTGTTACAGCCGTGCAGGTGAGATCAGCCAGGTAATGAAGACTTTAAATCTTACGCGTGTGTGCGCCTCCACACGTGTCCCCTAACGATCTCTTTGCCCCTGGCCATTGCCGTTTTTTTTTTTTCCCCCTTTGAGGAACTGTCCTGGCCTGTGTTTTAGTATGGCTAATAGCTGTGCACTGGGGGGGACTTTGTCATTTCCTACAAGAGCGCGTTGCGTGTCCTTTGATGGTGGGGAAAGATTAGGACTTGCCTTCACTACTTTGAAATACCACTCTCCTTTGAACCTCTCACCTAGCTTGGGCTTGACTGGATAATGTCATCCCACATGCTTGTTGATTGAAGATAGTCCGGTTGTAGTGCATTTTTTTGGTGATAGACAGGATTCTTTATCAATATCATTTCATATGATCAAAGTATTTTTGATCCAGCTACTTAAACAATGTTGCTCCATTATGATCCGTAGCAGTTGCAATATGTGTGTTTGATTCTCTACATCCTGTGTCTCAGTGGGTGTGGAGACTTTTCTCTTAGGTATTAGCCCAAAATTGCCTTTGACCCTGGCACCACGGCGGCCCTCAGCCATTCATAATGGAACCCCAATGTTTCTTGTGAATGACATTCTTCAGGACTTTTCCTGCTCTTTTCTCCACCTTCCACTACACAGTCGAGAATAATACCCGAACATCCTTGATCTTTTCACACAAGGGGCGACGGACGGAGGATTTTCTCGCGGTAAGAATCATTTAAAATGATCCCCTTCGCCAACGGTAGGGGTTTTTCAGGGGTTGAAGATTGGATTGAGGATTGGAAGTGGGGGGGTAGGGGGGGTGTCACAGTCATATAATGACATTCCTGAGACCCAGAGATGTACTCCAGAGCTCCATTTAAGCTGCTCAGGTTGAACTGGAAAAGGTCTGTGAATAGACTCGGGGCAGTTTGGTAAACCCAGATAGCTTTGCGTAAGATCTTTCGAGAGGTATGGCGCTGATATTACTGAGGCCCCATTGGTTCCCAAAACCTCCACAAGTGGCGCTTCTATAGCAGCAAATCCAATTTTATCCAGGAAGCTGCATTTAGGCTTATACCTGATCCAAATTGTAGTTAAATGAAGTTAAAATTGAATCACTCAAAGCTATAAATGCCCAAAGCCGGATGTGCATTACCTTCCTTTTATTTTTTTTGTCCTGATGATATAGATTTGTACAAATCCTATAACCTTTCTCAGCATATAAAAGCAGTGACTGAATATTAACCCTGTTATATTTAGATTTCCAGTTCTATTTCAACTAACTGGAGGTCATTTATTAAAGGAGCACTGAACCTTATCATCAAGCATTTTATACATTATCAAAACCAATTAGTTGTTTGGATCCATTTTCTCTTGCAGCAGTAACCACTCACACTTAGTCTCACTTTCTCTCTATGCATTGTTCTCTGTTTGATTTCAGCCTACACACCAGCAATAATACATGCTTTAATTAACATTAAGCAGTCAAACATTTTAAGGAAAAACCTGAATCCACATGATCCCCATTTAAAATTACAATGAGCAGCAGCAAAATTTACATCAAGTGTACAACGTCTGATGCAGATTGAACAGCAGCGACGATAACGGAGGATTAAGAGAATAACAGTTATTGGATTTAAACATCTCGTCGCTGTGCGGCGTGATATGACAGAGTTAAACCGATAATCACTACTGATGCGCCATGGCTGGATTTGGAGGAAATTCAGCTGAGGTAATTCCCCTCTCTGAAAGTGACTGTCATTATTCACTTACAACCGCCGCTGTTTACGCAAGGAACGCAAACACACTGCTGGCTGACAGAGCAGCTTAAGATGTTATAAATGTAGTAGATGAGTTAAGCCGTGCAGGATTAACAAAATATTAACTCTGGCTCCTATATAGAGTGTTATAAAGACAGCATTGTGTCATACTTCACAGCTTCTTACTCTTAGGTTTCCCTTGATTGTCATGCACGGTTGAAAAGGTGAAACCATAAAACAGATATGCTTTCATTTATAAAACCCACAGAATGGAAGATGTTGTCACCTTATTGGACGGAGACTCTCGGCAGGACCTGTGGATTATATACAGTTGCTTTAACCTGTCATGAATCCTCTGAAAAACCTTGATTCATCCCATTTTGTACAAAACTACAAGCATTCTTACATTTAGGGGACAAAACTGACCACCCTCGTCTCGCCTTTCCAAACCCACCTCATTAGTCCACTATGCCTTTTCGCTTTTCCTACTACACCTCAGCTCCGTCCCGTGCATATCGCCGGAGTTATTTACGCTCCGCTTTGTTTTCAACACCCCCATCTTGTAGCGGCAGAGGCTGCCGGGCATGAAGCAGTCAAAACTCCTCTCCCCCCCCCTCCGACCCGGCCCACCTCGGCTGGAGAATTTATGGCCGAATCGTCGCCCTGCCCGGGCCCTCGCTCCAACTCTTCCCCCCTTCCCGTTAGACGCGCCGCCTCGTTTTTCGTCTCCTTCTGGACGCGTCCGACACGGCGGCGTGACGCCACTCGACGAGTACCATTTGACACCCGTTCCTTCAAGCACCTGCCGAGTCACCTGGAGCTACGCCTCTGCTTATTTTTTTCCTCAACGCCATTTCTACAACTCCTAGCTTTGACCGGCACTTCAAAAATTTGTTCCCCCCCAAAAAAAAATCAAAGGTGGCGCGCATTGTTACGGTTCGAACATTATACTGGTGTCGTGTAAGCTCTTTGAACAGAACAGCTGCAGGTAATTCACACACACACACACATAGAATCCCAGTCTCTTTGTCACTGGCTGTCTGATGGGTCTCGCTGAAGCCAGGAGTGGGTGTAAAGTCCTCTTTGCCATTAACACTTCAGCCCTGTGGCCTGTGCGCTTGGCAGCCGCCTCTCCTGTAAATGAAACCAGAAGATGCTCGCGGTTTGGACAGCGCCACGGTGGGACCACATGCTAGTTGGGCTACTAAAAGTGCAGTAGTTCTGACAAGTATTGTGTTGCGAGCCAAAAGAGCTTTGTCATACGCCTACGCAAATATCTCCAAAATAGAAGCTTTATGTTACAAAAGAAAGACCAGGAGCTATGAGGTCAGCTGCGTATAGCTGCATTTGTAATGAGATAAAACCTCTAAATTTCAGTTGCTTTGGTGCCAAAAGCGATCGGGGCTAATTTAACAAAGAATGAAACCCTGCGGCACCTAAACATATTGTCTCCTGACAAATCCGTAGTGGAGGGGGAGAATTGGGGTACAATTGAAAATGATCTGCTTAACTGTCCCCCCCCACCCACCCCTCCATAAAAAATGGATTGATTTAATTATAACTGATGCCCCAGATTTGTAATATTTAAAAAAACAAAACAAAACAAAAAAAAACTTTTCACAGCACTAAATATTTAGTTTCAGTCTGGCTCATAAATCTACTAAAAAAGAAAAAAAAAAAAAACAACAACACCAAAACAATTCAAATTTAATTCACCGCATGTTTTGGGGAGCCGGCGGCCTGAATGTGGAACAGTGACGCACAATAGCAAACAAAACAAAAATGATGCTGATCTTATTAGTCATGTTTGCGAGACTTCACTCCTCAAATTATATTTTTTTGTATTTAGAGACATAGATATGTATCATGTTTTAGAAACAGGATGAGCAGCTCCATGTTTTTTTTATTTTTTTTTGGAAGCTTTGTTGGAGTTTTTGTGGGCAAACATCAGTGTTGTCATTGTCCTGGAGCCATAGCCACAATTTATGTAATAATGAATGATCTTACTGACTTTTAACTGTTGTGAGGAAACGCTTCACCAGCCCTTATGCTGCTGTTGATAATTCACGTCAACATGGCAGGCGCTCGTGTATTTTTTATTTTTTTTTTCAATTCCAAAAAAAAAAAAAAAAAAAAGTCCACATATTTAATCACTTAATGACTAAAAATCCATCCTCTTTGCATCACAACATACTGCAATATGATAAATGGACCTGAGTGTAGAGGGGGAAAAGAACGGCGAGCCTTTTCCGTTACACTAGTATTTGAGGTTAAGATTCTTTGGACTGGGCCGGAGAACATTTTTCCACGCAGTCAACTGAAAGTGCACATTCTGCCCTCTCAGAAATGATCATTTGACCAAAAAGGCTTTCTCCCTGCACGCGGCTATAGGCTCTCTGATGCTGAAAGTGGATTTGTACTCACCACCAGATGGGATAGCCTCCAAGCACCCGTGAGCTGGACAACCACACACACATCAAATATCCAATCAGATACAAATCCATGAGGTAAGCCTTGTTAGTGTGTGTGAGAGGGTAAATGGATCAATACATAGAACTTCCAGTAGGCAGTGAAGAAGAGTTTCCAGGAACAGAAGCTTTAGGGCAGCTTGATTGTTGAATGAGGGGAAAATTAAAATGATATTGAAAAAAAAAAAATCTTCCTCCTGTTTTCCCCCCTTCTTTGAGTCAGGCCAGGAAAGTGTGTCTGTCTCCTAGTAGTTAAGAGAATAAGTGTCTCTTACACACATGCACACACGCTCCTACCCGTCCTCTCCTTCCCTCCCTCTCTCTGAGGTTCTTCCCTAAGGTAGATATCTTTTTCTCTCTCTCTCTCTACTTTTTTCTCCCTCAGGATGCCTCATCCACAGGCCCAATATTAAAGGGGGTGGTGGGGCTGGTGGGGGGGGAGAGAGAGAGAGAGAGAGAGAGAGAGAGAGAGAGAAGGAGAGAGAGAGAGAGAGAGGCGGGGGGTGTGGTGGTGGTGGTGGTGGGGGGGTGAGGTTTTGGAGATGTCAGCTGGCAAGCCAATCACAGAAGATGGCCTTAGGTTACGAAAAAAAAAAAATTATTATTCGTTCCCATCTGTCAATCACACGCCACCCCCTGGTAATGTGGAAAAGAAAGGAAAGAGTGAAAAGAGGGAGGGAGGGAAACGAGAGAGGGAGGTATATAGGGAGGGACACGTGAAAAAAAAAAAGGTAGAGCGGCGGAGTTGTTACTCAACTTGTTTCATCTGGGATCATTGAAGAAGAAGCAAGAAAAAAAAAAAAACTATTCATCTCATCACTAGTGGCCGGCGGTGGGCAAAGAGACACAGGCCACGCTGACGTACATGTTGACACATTGATTTTTTTTTTTTTTTTTTTTAAAGGGGGTTGCGCCCTGACTAATTGATCCGGATATACAGTGCACACACACACACACACACACACACACTGGGACGCATGTCAACACACGCATAATCTCTGTTCCCCAACTCACGGGGACATATACAGTTGAATTTTCTAAATTGTTGTCCGCCCACCCCAACAGGGGGAGAAACATAAAAGGGGGGGAACACAATAAAGCCATAAAACTTGCAGCGGTGGCTGGGCCAGGCATGCAAGGGGTTATATGCTCCAGCGGCCCAAAGGCGACACATTTTACATCAATACCATTGTCATTCTGATGGGCTGTGGGGCGAGCAGCCGTAGGGACGGGGAGGAGAGGAAAGGCGGGGGGGGCGGTGAGAGACATAGATAGAGAGTGAAGGAGGAGGGAGGCTGGGACATTTGTGATGGACTTAGCCTGGAGTAACCATGCGTTTGATCCGCAACACAAGGAAACTGATCAGGACGAATACAAACAAGATACCCTCTGGAGATCAAACGCCGCCCCCGTCGTAGCGATGACAATCTAGTTAGGAGTTTTTGTCTCAGAGGATTATCAGCCGGGCCATCATGGAAAGAATTGACCACAAGACATTTCTGAATCCAGTAATGAAGGGTTTTCCATCAGTACGAATTTCATACTTGACTTTGCCGAACAAAATGTTTTATGAGGCAAAGTTTCTTTAACATTAGGATAATTTTAACCCACTGACCAGTTTCCCGCTAGGGTTTTTTCTTTTCTTCTTTTTTTTCCCTGCACAATGCCCAGCAGAGATCGACGCTGTCACATATAACATGTTATTATCGAAGACTGTGTTACGATTATAGATCCTCTGCAGTTGAATTTCAGGACAAGTCAACCTGCTTAAATAAGAATCTATTTGGCATTCCACCTAATATAGGTGAACTAAATTCGAAAGGCCCTTTTTAGCACAATAAAGTGTGAGTCACCTCTTATTAGAAATACAAGTCGTTAGACCAGATGGATTACCTGATAGATTTCACAACAGATTGTGGGTGTGTGGAACCATATGGAACCCAGCCTTAGTGAAGATCTGTGTTACAAAGGTCATAATACAATGATGTTTTATTTATTTCATCCGGATTTAAATATGTAGCAAAAAAAAGGTCCAATTTTGAAAAAAATTACAAATAAGTAACTACACAATTATGTGTTGTAATCATCTAAAACAGGGGTGTCAAACTTAAATTTTGTTAATGGGCCACATACAGTGCAATTTGATTTTAGTGGGCTGGAAATTCCAAACACCAAATTCCGCCCCCCCTTTTTAAGTAAAGACAAACATTATAAACATTTACATGATTAATTAACCACTTACTGAACAGTATTTACTTTCTCAGATGAAGTTGCCTCCTGCCTTACAAACCATTTGTAGAATAAAACTGTGAATATTTTATTCTTTGAGCCCTGAAAGACACTAACTGACTCCATTTTTTGTCACACTTTGTACAGTCATCCAATGATTGGATTGGCCCCTTTAGTGGGCCAATTCTGACCCCTGATCCGCATGTTGGACACCTCTGATCTAAAATAACAAGTGTTTCATATATAATATACTTACAGAAGTGAATTTTTTTTAAACATATCAGCATTCAGCACAAAATATCGCATTTGTTGTCAGCTTTTCCCCCCCATGGTGTGAGTCGACTAGGGTTGTGGTGTCTCTCTCTTGCCCAAGGACCTCCGGGGCATGGCGGAGACCAATAAGGGGGGGGGGGGGGGGGGGGGGGTGTCCTCGAAGGTCGCTCAGCAAGGGGCCGGGAGCATGCGCTCCGCAGGCAGAGAGGAGACTGACCGCCCACCGCAGGGAGAGAGCGAGGGAGAGCTCGGTGACCACAGTCTGGAGGTCAGTAGAGAAGAAGGACCCCCCCCCCTCCACCCGCCCACCCACCCCTTCTGTGTTTTATTCCCTCCATGACAAAGATGATAGGGAAACAGGCAGTGACTGAGCAGCACTCGACCTACCGCCCTGTTCCACAGGAGGGGTGGAGGGGGGGCAATAATTGATAGATATCTTTGTGGAACTTGTGTCAAACCTGCTCTTCAGGCTCTTCATGGTGGGGAGTCTTCTACCACGTTTACCGATGACGAATGCCCCCGAGTCAATATGGCAGCATGTCGTAAGTGGCAATGATAAAGCATTCAGTCCTTCCGATCACCAAAAACTGTTCACTGCCGAACCTAGCTCTAGGATTTGGATGACAGTAATAATCATAAAAAGTAGGGGGGGGGGGTCTAATTTATGAGGAATCAGTCTGTGGTCATCATTATCTGAACAACACTTGAGAATCCACTCTTCCCAGGTCGGGGGGGGGGGGGGGGGGGGGGGGGGGGCAAAAGCGTGAATAAACGTGAACCGTCTAGATAAAGGCGGCGGCGATTAAGGTCAAGAACACAGTGATCCTGATCTCGAAACGAACACTTTTGCGGCGGGCGTTTCTGAATGGCGGCATTTTGTACGGTTGCGCCGCGGAGAGCGAGGAGGCTTCCCCTCTCAGCCCGCGCGTCTGCACCGGTAGGTGCACAGCCGGGGGGTGGGGGTTGAAGTGGCGGGGTGGAAGCGGGGGGGTGGGCGCAGAGAAGGTCCCCTACCGGGCCGGTTTCTACGGTGACCTGAGAAAGGCCCGTAACTAGGTCCGGCTCTTTCTCAGGCCTAATCAGCGTATTACCACAAAGAAGGACATGTGTTCGCCCCCCCCTCATCCACCCACCACCACCACCACCTCTCTACCCTCCCCACTCAATCCAACCAGCAAGGCTGGACACAGGCAGCCAATAAAACCAGGATTAGGAGGGTATCTACACACACTGGGTTGTAGCAAGAAACTTTCTGAACACGCCCCAATCCCGCCCTGCTCCCTTCACAAACTCCTTTTCATCATTCTTCCCTCGCCGTCCCTCATTCCGAACCATCTTTCCACTTTATTTCACTTGCTTCCCATGTTTATATCCTCCCTTTGCCTTCTTCCTTTCAGCGCACTCGCCCCCATAAGCTCTTCGCACAATGGGGCCGTCCAGAAATTACTCATTTCGCCGGGGCAAGTTCGGCAAATTCCCAATACCTCCTTGCCCGCCTTCCCCCCCTTTTTTTATACTCGGGATCCATTGTCTTTTTTTTTTTTTGCTGTTATAATAATGATATGTGGTCCATCACAATGATAAAGCTGTGTGATGCGTTTTGGCTGTGTGTGTGGATCAGCAAATTCAGGCTCCTTTACATTTATTTGCATGGATTCACGGCCTTCTACATAATGGGCGAAATGGAAACCGTCCATTTGAAAAGTGATTATTTGTGTACTAATTTTCAGATTCATTTACCCCAGATAGACATAATATGAATAACATCCTGTAACGTATAGCGTTTCAATACATTACGTTACTGTCATGATTCGTCCACAGACTTGTAGTGCATGTGCCTTCGTGGCTGGTGGACTGGAGCCTCAATCAGCTATACAACATCTGCTAATGTGTCCTGGAAATGGGAGAGTGTTAAAGATAATATCAACGTCTTTGACGGGACTTTTTAAGACTGGAGACAAAGACGACAAGAACCCGTCGCCTCAAATAAACCTTTTTTTCATTAGAGCAGCAAACACTTCATCCCTCGGCTGTGTAAGGGAAGCTGTGTTGGTGTGTGTGTGTGTGTGTGTGTGTGTGTGTGTGGTGTGTGTGTGTGTGTGTGTGTGTGTGTGTGTGGGTGTGTGTGTGTGTGCTGCAAAGTCCCACAGGGAAGAGCCTTAAACCCTCAGCGGTCTTCAGCCGGACACTGAGGCGGCCTAATTAAAGGGCACTTAAGCCCCACAAAGTGCGGCGGCGCAGGTTGGTGTTGGTGGGGGTCCCCGTCAAGAGGGACATAATTCATAGAGCTCGTAAACAAGGGGGTCCGAGGACAGGGGGACAGAAGAGGGCCTATGTGGCACGGACTTTGTTCACACAAGATGAAGAGTCAACAGCCTCCCCGTCCCTCACCCCTCCTCAGCCATCCCCCGTAATAACCACCTTCTTCAGAGGGGCTGCGAACACAATGCCGTCCCACCTCCCCTCCTCTTGCTCTCAATCACTGTTGGGACAATGAGGGTGGGGGGGGGACCCCCACCACCACCACCGCCACCATCCTCCTGCCCCTCCCGACCCCCAAACAGACACTTCTTTTATTGAAATTCTTTGGTGTTCTAATCCTCAGCTTCCTCCAGGGGCAATAATGGACTCCCTGCGTCAGCCTTTTCCAGCGGGGCCATCATCCAAGCCTGCCTGGGTCACAAGTCCACCTCCCCTATTGGAGAAAATCCGCCCCGGCAGTGTCATCCCTGTCACATCCAGCTCGTCTAGGCCATGCAAGCCCTCACGCCATTGACCTTACAGCACATTCCTGTTAACAGCCCACTGTTTTTTTTTTTTTTTTTTTCTGCATTTATGTGTAACATCCTCCATTGGACGCCACTTATTAAGAGAAATTAGGAGAATGTATCAACTAATTTTAGATAAACAGGACAATTTCCATTAATTCCAGTTTTCTTGGCTTTCTTGAAGTCAAACGCCATTGGTCTTATTCTGTAGGTGAAAATAATGGTTACTGAGTGTAGAGAAGCATTCATTAAGCAGAGCTACAAAAGTACAAGCAACAGTTTGTCACACAATTGTGTGTGTGGTGTTATTCAGGTGTATAAATCACATTGAATTATGAATGTATATGATGTTCACATGCACGGACAAACTGTGCAGTTATGTAGAACATCTGCTTCTGAAGACATACAGGACTGTAAGTCTGTGTTTTATGTCTTTGCTCATAACAAGTAGAAAAGTGCAAAGAATGAGCTGGATATAATAATTACATACATATTTAATCTGGACCGCACCACTGTGCTGCTATTAAAACTTACATGACTGTGGGTCTACCACAGTCCAGACTCCAGGATGGCAGCAAGCGACTCAAAGTGTGTTGATGGTGACATCTGCTGGTTACTTGTCACAGTGAGAAACTCTTGATTGTCAAATATATCAAATGTGAAGCCATGACGCTATAAAGTGACAACTTACACCTGTAACTTAAAGTCATTTTTGATACTTTTTTGATTAGCCATGGAATGTACAATGAAGCAGTTGTAACAAATGCCCGCCATAATTTACCTGACAAGGAGTCCTGAGAAATGTCTGTGAGAATTATCTGTTTTGTGCGACATATATAGTCAAAAAGCATGAGGATGTTTGATTTACAATTATGTTTAAAAAGGGGGGGGGGGGGTGTATTTGAGAAACCATGTATTGTCCTAAGAACAGTTATATAATTTTTGAATAATAAAAAATAAAAAACGTCCTTTGACATTACATTATAATTGTGATTTGTTTTATTAAAACAAAGCTAAAAGCTAAGAGACATGATGAAATTAATAAACAAACAACTTAGGGAATTGCAACATCTCTGCAATATCTGGGACTCCAAGGAAATCCCTTTGCCAAGATCATTTCATTATTGCTTTCTGTGCTACTTACGAATAAGCTTTTGTGATTATGAAAGCCGCATTTGCTCAAAAAATAATAAAATAGGAGAATAAACAATACAAAATGTAATTCCCTGGTCCTGCTGAGATTAAACATTCTCCCCAAAATGCATAAGTGCATGGTACGGTGTTGTTTTTGCCCAAATTGGGTTGATAATAAGATGATGTCATATGATAACATGATATTATGAATCGTCATGTGTGTCGTAGTAGTCGCATTCTTTCTTAATGATATATAAAGAATTCAACTCCTTTTTGCAGCTAAACGCAGCCGCCGATGCCAGAACATGAAATTCAGCTCCTCATTAAAAGCTTTCATCACTGGCGTGAGTCCTATTAACGGAATCACATTACGTCTGAAAGCCTCCGCCAGATGACTCGTGGGCATTAGCCAAAGTGTAGAGAAATGTAGTCATACCGAGGAACATATCTAAACATCTATTAAATATGTGGTTGTGAAGAAATGGATACGACCACAGATTTTATCATCGTCGGAGGTAGCCAAAGTTGTCTCACGGCAAAGATCAGATATCCACTCCTGCTTGGCTATGAAGGTTGTTTCTTTTTTTTTTTGTCTCAGATGGGCCCTGTACGGCAGCAGGAAGTGATATAAATTGATGAACATCTTATTGATTATGAATGATAATGTTTATACAATATTTATAACTTCGGACAATGACAACCTGTAATTTAATAAAATAATGGCTTTATGTTACAGTAAGTATAGCGTCCTATCAAGGTCTCTAAACCATAATTTAGCCAATGGCCTCTTGAAGCGTATTCAGGTTACTGAAATGATTGGAAAAAATGTTAACAGCCTCCCTTTAAAACCAACACTGCACCCCCTCAATGTCAAACATACCCCGGATGACGCCTTTTTTGATCTGATATCGCATCTGTTGCCGTCATAATTTGCACAAGTCCTGAGGTGTGTTTTAAATCAATGTCATGAATTTTGGCTATTGTTCCGGTGCCAGAGATGATCTCACAGCGCTGTCATCCATAGTTCGCATCTGAACAGAGCTCTAGGTTTACACAGCTAACACTGAGGCTGCGAGCATACGAGTCCGCTAGTCAGCCAGCCAAACCTGTTTGATGCCACTCATCACAGGGGCACCCTTAGAAACAGTAGGTGTCATGTAACATCGCATGCAAGTAGAACACAGTTGACCCCTTTGGCCTAGGGCTACTGTGGACCTAAATTAGTATTGGGACTTATCTTGGGATCTAGAACATGACACTGTTGATCTTTGATTTTTAGACCAGAGTATCAGCTCTGTCAGTCATTTTTTTTTTGCCTCCAGCAAGGTCTCCTCTCACCTTGACTACATAAGAAGTCGAAGGGCCTCCTTTTGTACGGAGGTATCAGTTGCTAACCGGAGAGGCGTCAGAGACAGTGGCTGGAAAGTTTAATTTAAGAAAGAATACCGACTACCACTAAATACACTGAATTTAAATTGTATATAAAGAAACCTGATGCAGTTTGTACACCTAATCACATCTTAAACACCTTCCTCTGTTCTGTCGATATTTGTAAGGCCATCTTTTTTTTTTTTTTTTTTAGCTAACCATGTAGCAATGTTGTCTTGCTCCATACAGAAACTTCTGTCAACAATTATTGGACGGATTGCCCTGAAATAGAAATATTTGTGTCCCCCTCAGGATGTGTTTTCATAACACTGGTGAACCCGTGACCTTTCTTCTAGTGCGATCATCAGGTCAAATTTTTACTTATCTGCAAAAAAGATAACATTCCCAGAAGATGGTGAACCTAGCAAACATTGCATCTGTTAAACATCAGTGTGTCAACATTGTTATTATGAGCATGTTAGCATGCTAATCGGAATATTTATCTTTTATATACTTAAATGCTTAAAGTACACAAGCACAAAATAGTAGGTATATATATATATATATATATATATCACTTATGTATATATCACTTTTATTATGTAAGAGTGCACCTTAGTTGCTTAATTTGCATAATATTGCATTCTTATTTTTTTTTTGCATATTTTTAAGAAAAACACGATAAACGAAAATAATACAATATTTTTTCATACTTTTTTTTTTTTTTTTTTTTTACATTTTTCTAAAATAATGTCAAAATTATATGTAACGATTTTAAATGATAGTCTACGGTCCCAATCATGCCCGTTTGCACTGAACCAGACCTGAACCCTCCTCCGCTGTGACGTACGAAGGGGGCGTGGCGCACGCTCTCCCACCGCATTGCGCGCCAATTGGTCAGTTCCGCCCACGTGACGCGCGGCGGCCAATCACGGCGAAATGCGAGGCGAGACAGTGAAAACGAATAGCGATGACGTTACATCATGAACTGTGCTGTGTTGTCACCAGCTGTTGGCTAGAAGACGAAGGAAAAGTGCTTGTGTCTGGATTGATTGTGCGCGAGCGGACCGCGTTGGCACTTTAGCGGCACGTTTTTTGGCGCTTGAAAGATGGTACCGGGAGACTGACCGAAAAACACCGGAGCCAACGCCGGTCTCCCGGTGGTAGTATCAGTAAAACAACTGAAGGCATCGATAAGACAAAAAAAAACTGTGATAACGGACTAGTGCCAAGACAGGTTGGAGTTGAAGCCATTTTTCTCTGCAGTGAGTGTAATGATTCATTTACTCAGTTTTAACTGACCTAATATGGATGTTTCTTAAGTCCAGTTAGAGCCAGGTTAGTCCACTTATGTTGTAGCTACGTTACGGATAATTCTGTAGCCAGTGTTATTTTGGGCTCTTGACAACTTACAAAACAGCGCCTGCTACATTGTTTACTCTTGTCAATCAGTTTTTTTCCCACTTTTGCAAAATGTAACCTCTTGACTTGTATCTTAATGTAGCTTTAGTTGCTTTTTAGTTCCATTTATACCCTGGACACAGGAAATACTGAATGGTTGGCAGGTGTCCCTTAAAATCAATCAATATCACTGTAATTACTGGAATCTGATACATAATTACCGTAGTTACATTGATACAGCGTGATATAGAACACAAATTCCAAAATATAAAATGTTGAAATACTTAAAATGATCGTTCAGTGGTGTTAAATGGTAGCCAGTGTTGTATCTGTACCTGTATGTGTAAATCAGTCATCATTCATTTATTTAGTCATTTTGTTTGAATAGATGAATATATAAATAGTACTTTATTAACACCTAAGGGGAATTAAACTGTTACAGCAGCCACTAGTCATCAATAGTGCCAATTGATTATTTGCCAACTTAAATTAATCAACAACTACTTTGATAATCGATTATTCGGTTTGATGAGAGAAATGCTACTTAAATCTGATTATTTTCTGGTTTATTTTAGTCTTCTGTAATATTAAATCAATGATTTAACATAACATTTAACTTTACATTGGGGACCCTGGACATTTTAGGTTAAATCTTCATTTTTGGGAAACAGTGATTTACATTTTATACCATTATATGAACCAAACAACTAATCAGTTAATCGTTTTCATAATCAATCGACTATCAAAATAGTAGTTAATTACAGCTGTAGACATCTACTCTTAGTACTCCATACTGTTACTCACAAAATACAAAACAATAAAACAGGTAAATTAAAAAAAAAGAAACAAATGCAATTAAAGGCTAAATTCTATACAATTACAAAGTAGACAAACTGAAACATATACAAAATACAAGTAGAAATAATAAACCATAAAAGTAGAATGTAATCTAAAGCTATAATTTCATCATTCTTACTCATCCATTTTTATTCCTACTATCAGATTGTAAAGACATTCATGTGGACCCCAGGAAGAGGGGCCATCCTCATTCAGTAGCTAGTAATAGCTAATAAAAATGTATAGTGTGGTGCTCGTGCTAAATTACCAACAACAATATTTACATAAGGGATTCATCTTCAATTGTCTTCTTTAAAATGTCAGGGTGGCTGTGGAGCAGCACTACCGCCATCATGAACGTGGGCACGGCGCACAGCGAGGTGAATCCCAACACCCGCGTGATGAACAGCAGAGGAATGTGGCTGTCTTACATCCTCGCCATCGGCCTCCTGCACGTCATCCTGCTCAGCATTCCCTTCGCCAGCGTGCCCGTGGTCTGGACCCTCACCAACCTCATCCACAATCTGGTCAGTGGAGAAGAATGTTTAAAAGGCACCGAATGCTACCACATTTTCCTTCAACATTTATTGGAACAGTCGGCTCGGTGTAAGGCGAATACAGTTGAGCACTGGCCTTGGAAAAATAAAAAGACTTGGGGATGTGGTGAATGGAAGTAGAGATGCTTAATGTCAAGATACTGCTGTGGTGTGTTTTAAGAATGAAGTTGTAGTTGTTGCTTCAGTACAGTGTTTGTCATCCTATTCTTTGTTAAAGGGTTGGTGCCAGTAATGTTTCAACCAGCTTTTTACTCATCAGCGTTGATGTTTTCCTCAGTTTTGCGCCATTAAGTTGGGTAACAGGAGCCGTCTTTTTCCAAGAAGAGTACAAGATTAACTTCAATTGAAACTCATGACATAAATGTACAGCTCTGGAAAAAATTAAGAGACCACTGCATTTTTTTTTCCTGAAATCAGCATGTCTACATGTATTCCGGCCATTCCATTCCAACATCTGTTGAATTCCAACATATGCACACCTCATTCTGCTTAATCAGGTACAAGGAGTGGAATAAAGTCACCCAAGAACAATGGTAAAGAAAGCGTGCCAAGAAGCATGATAGCTGTGATTAAAAATAAGGGTTTCACCAGATATTGATTTCTGAACTCTTCTTAAGTGTAAACATCAATATTATGTTGTGTTAAAATGAATTTCATCTTTTTTCTTTGCATTGTTTGAGGTCTGAAAACATTGTATCTTTTTTGTTATTTTGACCATTTGCCATTTTCTGATAATAATAATAATAATATTTAGAGCATTGATTTGGGATAAATGGGGGAAATGTTGTCAGTAGTTTATAAACTCAAACAAAAAATGTTCCTTTTGCCCAAACATATAAGTAGTAAGATCAGAAGAAACTGATTATTTTGCAGTGGTCTCTTATTTTTTTCAGGGCTGTATTTTACATTGAAGGGTTAGGCCTTATACTATGATGTTATCATAATTTCGACAGGACCCTGAGGATGAATCCTCTTCATGATCGTCGACTTCCTGCCACTGTAGTTTAGGACCTACTATATCGTAGATCTACTCACTAACTTTCTGAAGGAACTGTATCATTCCCACATTAACCTCCGAAACTGTAAAATCTGTCTCTAACTGTGTGTTTTGCTCGTTGCAGTGCATGTACCTCCTACTTCACACGGTTAAAGGGACACCCTTTGAGACCCCAGACCAGGGAAAGGCCCGCCTCCTGACACATTGGGAGCAGATGGACTACGGCGTGCAGTTTACCGCCTCGCGCAAGTTCCTAACCATCACACCCATTGTCCTGTAAGTGGTCTACCGCACCTAATACTCTGCAATCAGTTGTGTAACAGGTGATGGCACTGGGATAAACAGGAGCCACATGGATGGTTCATGGGGATATGACAGTATTCCAAAAGGAGACTTAGGAAAGTAAATTATAGAGTAATCAGACACATTTGTAGGTATTAAAATTCTTTAAGAATGGCTTTAATATCAGGTACAGTCTTAGAAACAAGGAGTGGGAGAGGAGTTCAAGGATATGTTCACGATATGTATATGTATATCCATATCCATGTTTATATCCATGTTTTTTTCTGCAGTAATAATCCCCCCTGTTCATACTGACCAATAGAAAATCCATTCATAATGCACTTTCAGTGTAAAAGATGGGGTTGGAAATTCACAGCCTGCAAAAAGACCTATTCAAATAGTTTGTTTGAAGTTAAAACGAGGCCCCAGCTGTCTAAAAAAACGAGTCAAAATCAAATCGATATCTTTCAGTGTTCCATTCATTTTTAGTGGCAAGTTTCCTCTATTTGTTATGAACCCTCCAACCGCAGCTGAACAGGAAGACGCTGTCCGTCGAGACACAAAGAGGGAATTCTTTAGCTAAAAAGACCGTGGCAGATCTCCATTTTATTTGACTAACAGCTCGGACGGCTCAAGACTACATTTTCTCTCGAAAGCGAGCACTGTAGATTTCTGTCCTCCGTCGCAGCCAACAAAACCTGCTTCAGTTTTCCCATGTGCGCCTATTGTTTTAAGAGAGACGTGTACAAGTGCAAGCCTATCCTTTAAGTACATTAGGCCTAGGGGATGATGTTAAGCAACACAGAGTGCAGAAACCAACCAGAATAATTTTTTAGTGCTCTGACAAAGACACAATCCCTCACAAGGACCAATTATATTAGTTGGAGGATACGACATAAGCACTCATAGTGGAGATTGAACATGGGTCTCTGGTATGATTATGACTGAAATTACTTTTTACGGTGCATCTGGTAAAACACACGCCTCCTGTACCTGTACTTCTAAATGTGTAGTCTCAAAGACACTTGACTGATTATCTTATTAGCCAAACTCCCTGCATTGATAAGGGCTCAGCACAGTATTTATGGTAGTACCCCTTGCTGCTTTCCTGCCCTTTTCTCTCCTTATTAACCAGCCGATGTTCTGTTTACAGGAAGCACTTTGGCTTCCCTGGGGTTGAATTGCCAGCTCAGCCTGAACTTTTTCAGTGATAGCAGTTTTGCAGGTGTACACTTTTTTTTTGCATTATTTTTTTTTTTAAAGGCCTCTTAGTCATTTGGTTTTGTAACCGGTGCCAGCAGGATGGACAGTGTGTTGGCTCCAGATGAAAGTCCTTGGAGAGCCTTTTTTTTTTCTTTTTACGTGTCCTCACTTGTTCAGCAGAGAACAGAATGTGCACCACCTAATTCCGAGCTCACAATTATCCCTTATCAATGTGTGCAGTTATCTACATTGAATCACCGTGGTTGTTTCTTCTCTTCTTCTTGACTCACCACATTTAAGATTCCGTTGCTGACATGTAGCCAGCATGCTGTCGGGGGTTCACGTAGGAAGGGCTAGGAACTCAATTTACAGACGTTGGTTTTCCATGAAAACACACTTTTATTTACCACCATGTGTTAAGGTGAATAGAAAATATAATATATAAATATATTGACATGGTTAGAAATACTTATTCCTATTTGAAATAATAATTTTTTCCTTCAAACTTTGCTTTTCGTCAAAGGAAGGTCAGTTTTCCAGCTTCTCTAACCAGCTAATCTGTTTTCAGCTGTGCTAACATGATAGCATCAAGGGTTTTCTAATCATCCATTAGCCTACTGATGCAATGAGCAAACACATTGTACCATTAGAACACTGGACTGATAGTTGCTGGAAATGGGCCTCTATACACCTAAGTAGATATTGTACCAAAAACCAGACATTTGCAGCTAGAATAGTCATTTACCACATTAGCAATGTATAGAGTGTATTTCCGATTAGTTAAAATTTATCTTCATTGAAAAAACAGTGATTTGCGATTAGCGCCAACCGGGAGTTAAATATTGCAGCGTTTATCGTACCGCAATATATTGTATGTGATGTATTGTGAGACTAACACCGCTAGCCTCGTTAAAACCATCCTGATGATAACCTGAGCTTCACATCATTTCTGTTTGCTCTACACATCAATCTTGACTTCTCGCCATTGTAAACGCTGTCAGTGGGCAGGAGCTCTTGCTTTGATGTACAAACTCCTTAAGCCAATCAGTGGAGCAAGTTGTTGAATCAAGCTTCTGCATATCCAACTGGGAGAGTAGCGAAAACGCAAGTGTATACTCTTGTTATTGTTGTTGTTGTTTTTTTATTAAGTCTATTTCTGCAAAAACTGTTCTTATGGCTGTGTTGCCTCTACTAATGTTAGCATGCATCGCTGCGGGAGCCACCTACAACACGGCTACAACACGGCCTCTGATCGGCTGAATACACTGTCAATCAGAGTGCGCAGCCTGTGATTGGGCAGGGTGCTTTGCGATTCCTGGAAATCATTTTCAATGGAGAGAAGTCCAGACTGAAATGTAAGCTCACATCATCGTGATCTTTTTAGCCAGGCTCTAGCATTGCAGCATCATGTGCACATTTTAGTTCAATAATAAGCACTGATGTTGCAATCCTGTTATTCTACATGATGAAACTGTATTGCAGGTTGTTGATTCTCTGTTTGTGAGTTAGGAAACATCTTGCTGTGGTCATCAGAAGAAAAACAAGTGGAAGGTTTTTTTTTTTTTTTTTTTTTGCATTGTCAGTTGTAATTTTAATCATGTTTCTCTCCAATAAAAATACCTTGTTGTATTCATCATATTAGCTATTACACCCTGACCCTGTCATCGACATCATAAAAAAATGCATGTGGTGTCATTTTGTTACTGATTTCTGCTCCTTTAATCATTACTCTTTGTTCTCTGGTTTGTCTCTTCAGGTATATCCTAACCAGCTTTTACACCAAATACGATCGGGCCCATTTTGCGGTCAACACTGTTTCCTTGCTCACTGTACTCATCCCCAAGCTGCCTCAGCTGCACGGCGTGAGGATCTTTGGGATTAATAAGTATTGACAAAGCGGAAGAGGAGGACTCCTTCTCTTAGTCCCCGCGGACAGCTGAGAGCACACCAGAGTATTGGGCCTCTGATTTGGCTGCAGAACCATGAGGATCCGTGGCTCTTTGGCTCCAGACTCTGCTGAGCATTACTCTGAATGAAGCTTTCTGGGGATTCTGCCATGGTACCAAACCCCAGGCAAGAGACACAATACGCTATACAAAGGGAAAGTGTACTATTGTGATTATTTGTGGCCTATCTCCTTGAGCATTTGTACACGTTTGTCAATGGAGTGTCGTAATACGTTCAGTTTCTGTAGAAATGCAAATTTTCTGGAGTGACAAGTGTCAGGGGGAGGAGAACAATGCAGTTGCACAAATATAATGTGCCATTTTACACCCTTTGGCACACTTAGGTGGTAATCAAAGTTATTTTGTATTTAATGATATACTGCTGTATTTATTCAGCTTCACTACCATGTGAAGCTTCCTCTTTCTTGAGGGTTTTGGGCCTGGAGGAGCGTAACAATACTTTAATGAAATGGTAAGGGACCTGTGAACCGCTGCAGAGGCAAAACACGAGAAACCACAAGGTTTTATATTTAGCCCTCGCTGCATGCTCAGGGCCAAGATTGGGACATTAAGCTGCTCTTATTTTTATCTGACCATTTCCATATTTGGACGCCACTTGTCCTGGTTTGTGTCACAGCAAACCTCTGTCTGCAGAACCGCCTGTGTGCAGAAAGTGTGCCCAAGAGCACTCGAGTCCTGCAATCCGAGTTGAGAAATGGGTATTTCTGTCTAAACCTTTACTCATAGTTACATTACATACGTGGATACATGCTTGCAACTACTCCGTAAAAGTGCTCAGGTCCCATTACATTAAATAGACAGAGCCTTCATTTATCCAGAGGGAATTTCACATCAGTGCAGCACCATAAAGAAGTAATCAGACAGACAGACAGACATGAAATAATAATAAATATAGAAAGAATAAAATTAAAGCTGCACTAATTGTTTTTTTTATCTTTTGGGAGCAGTGCAACAAAATGTAAAGACAACATTGACGGGTCATTTTCTTATAAAATCGTATCAGCCAACAATTGAAAATGAACTTAGCATTAATTTGCTGTCATGTATTTGGCCACCTTCTTAAAGGTACAGTGTGTAGTTTCTGGTGCCATGAAGGTGCATGTGGCAGCAGTAAATAACTTGAAAACTCATCTCTAGCCATTTTTTAGGGGGGTTTGTCCATTCCGGGCCACCGTAGAAACGTGGTAATGCAACATGGCGGATTCCACAGACAGAGACCCGCTCCCCATGTAGATAAAAATGGCTGAATCTAAGGTAATAAAACCACAATTATTATTTTTATTAAATTATATACTAATTAAAACATGCTTGTGAATATTATATTCCATTTCTGTCAAGTCTGTTCCACCGAATGCTGTTAAATGTCACTAAATCTTACATGGTATACCCTTAATTGGCTCTTTTGCTGTCAGTTGTTTGACTTTGTCTGTTCAATGGGTCCATGTCTGCTTTTTTTTCATGTGGAAAACAGCTACCTGCTGGAATCAGGGTAGATCAGAGTGGAACGGATAAAACCAAAAGAACAGACTGAGGGGAAATATTGATTAGTGCAGCTTTAAGAGCCCAAAGGAAAAAAAAAATTGAAAGAGACATGTTTACTTTTTTGTAGCCGCAGATGATCCACATCCAATTCTTTCAAGAGCATCAGCTGCTGCCTCTTCACCGTGTCCAAGAGTTTTAAGAATCCAAGGAAACTTCAGTCGTTCTGTCATATCTGCTTAAGGGATTCTGAGTTATGTTACAAAGCTGCTTTGCATTAGAATGTCTAAGAGGTAATACATCACTGTTCATGTAAAGCATATTTATGTTTAAAGGTTTTACATATTGCTAGTTTAATGCATGCGTGTGGTCTGTTTTTCATCGCACCTGGCGGTGGAACCCAGATGTGTCAGGTAGTTCTCATCTTGAATTAGTTCAATGAAGGCTGACCTGTCTTATAATAACAGTGATTTGGTTCAATTTGATTCTTCAAGTTGTGGATTTGATTAATGAATGTTTCCATTTTAATTTGGAAGCAGCAGTTGAAGTCATTAACAATTTGTGACACTATGCTTATTCTCCTACAAGGTAAAAAAAAACAACTCCCTGTTTGAAATATGTTTACTGATGTTAACCTGAACAGTGTTCACTCTCAGCAGTAGTGATAGCTATAGCTGTGGTATTAGCTGCATTAGGCTTTGTAGCATTAATATTATTGGAAACTACAGCACTGCAGTAGTGATAGCAGCAGCTGTATTTTTCCAATCCTGGTAGACCGGGGACTAGTTTTGATTAAAGTGAATGAATTATGATTCATGCTGTTTCATATTAGTCATAGTCAAATAGTCAAAGCTCACTGTTTTCTTTTAGCAGATCCAAGTTTGAATTGTCTCCATTTATAACTGATGCATCAACGCAACCAATGATAAGCATGGACCAAAGGGGAATAAAAAAAAAATAATGAAAATTAAGATTTTGTAAATAACTGCAGCAGCTCTCATTTCTTCATCATTACATTTTGTCTTCATTATTAGCACAAAGGGCTTTATTCAAGGACATGATTTCATAGCACAAAAGTTTTTACATTATTGTTTTTTAACTGTTCAGGACAGTTAAACGAAAAGGTGGAACTGAATGTCGATAAAATGTGAAATAGTTTGCTCAAAGCGTCTGTTTGATAAGTGTACTTGCTTTTTTTTCTTTCTTTTTTTTGAAAGAAATATCAATGTGATCTTCTGTAAAAGTGCTTGACTCCCAAAATACAGTATTTTTCAAGTATGATCTCAGAGTTTTTTATTTGCACCTGCGCTTTCTTTTTTTTTGCATCGTAGCTGAATAACAAGGTTTGTCGGTGTTAAACTCAAATGGGAAAATGTGATGAATTTCCAGTTTTTCTCAGTCACTTTGGTGCATTACTTGTTAACAGTTATTGCGTTTCTCAAAACAATTAGTGATGTGATGACCAGTTTTGTAGGGAATGACTATTCATCAAGTACAAGTACAGTTCATTTTGACTGACATGACATAGGTGGGTGATAATGTTATAAAATAGTTTCATAAAAGCAATTGATCCACGAATGAAAGCTTTTGGAATTTCTTTAAAGGAAGAGAAACTGCAATGATGATGCACACAAATGACTCAATGCTGTGGAGGTTGAAATAACTGATGTACAAATGTTAATAGGGATGTGAGAAATGCACCAAAGACTGAGAAAAACCTGTATAAAGCCAGCGATTGTAGGAAAATTCCGCATTTTTGTGGCTTTAATTAACTCCTGTCTGCATTTACCAGGAAGACTTTTGTTACAGAGATGTTTCTTAGATGTTTCTCCTTATTTAACATTTTGTATGTACATTTTAAAAATGCTTTAGAGTAGTGTTTCATATATACAGGTATACACAGAGCCTGCTGATTCCTATTTAATGAAAGTAGCTGCAGCACAACAAGTGAAACTCCACGGAACAACTCAGCCTGATCCTCTTTGCTCTGCGCTCTGTAAACGTCACCTTGCACCAAATCAAAGATTTAATCCATTGTCTTTATTTCAATGCTGCAAGCTGATCCAGGTGCTGCGTGGCGCTCCCTCTGTTACACAACACTGGAGGCTTGTTAAACATTGATTAAGTGAGAGTGATGATGCGGTATTAAGAGTGAACAATGGGGGGTATCACATGTTGGATTAATTGCTCTGAAACGCAAAGATTTGTCACCCTGGCACAAACATCGCTTTTTATCAAAGCAAGTCCATGTATCTAGTCTGTGGCTCCCATTACTTCCTATCTCTGGCTATTGTATAATATAAATGTCTATATCAAAATATTTTACAAAGAAGACAAAAAGTTAGGGTTAAAAAGTTAAAATCCCATAGATTTACAGAGCGCTATCCTGCAGCAGCATTTTCGTTACAGTGTAAAGCTCTGTATAACGACTCCTCCTCATGTCGCTTCCCAGCGCTTTAGTTACAATTCATAGCTCCGTTATTCCGTTTTTTTTTCCTGCACTGATGGTGCAGCCAACATAACGAAAGCATTGTAACGCTATTTATTCCTCATGCTAACACAGGCTACTGTGGGCCGCAGATGTCTTACTCCAAAACGTGATCTCAGGAAATCCCAGTACTATCACCTAACAGAACAGAATCTAGGCCTAAATTCATTCATTTATAAACACATATAGCAGTAACATGTCCAGGTTGTTACCGTATACAGGAAAAAGTATGAAATTAGAGATTTATCCTAAGTCTGGTTTTATTTCGCCCGTCAACACAATTTCAGAACTGATGACATCTGCACTTTCAACATAAATTGTAGTCTTTTTATTACAAAAACTATATTTGCATTTCGCTTCTTAACTCTATGTATGTCCATGTCTTACCCACTGTGCAATCTGTCTATTAAGACTATGTACCAGTCCAAGACACCCTCATTTGGCCAAACATGAATATTCGACTAAAGCTTCCAGTTTTCTGTAGGAATACATACTTCCTATGGGCACTGCAGTATTAATAATACATATGATTTAAAGGCACCTTTCTGGCAGACAAAAACACTGTATAGAACACCAACAGTTAAAAATATAATGTAAAGCTGCCAGCAGCAATGAGGGCCCAAGCTAAAATCCCAGGCTCTAAACATCATTTGTGTGAAGTTTGGTAGCGATTGGCCAAAATATATTGTCAGTAGAATATGTTTGATTTTGGTATAATCCAATATGGTGGCCGATTAATTAAACTGACCTTAAAAATAGGCCAGGACCATCAATATGACAACCCACAGTATGATCAGGGTTCATAATTCCTATCAGGCTACTCTATAATGGATTTTTGTTGCTAACGCAAATCCATCATTGTATATCAGCCAAAACACATTTTTGCTAATTACAGCATCACCCAGAAGTCAAAGGTCATCAGATTTTCTGATCATCCTCCTGATGGGGTCTAAAGTACATGTACTAATTTCGGCTTTGAGAAATAAAAGAGTTATATAGTTATATGAACTCACTTCCTTTTTGGCGGCTTTGCCACAAATTCTGTCCAGAAATGTACCTTCAACTTTGACCAGCTGGTGGCTCTAGAGAGTTTGAGGTGGCAACATGAAACTTGGTGACATTAATCAGGGGACTGTCCCCAAATTAGGTATAGTTGGTCATTTAAATATTTTAGTGGTTAGGGAATGTTTTATATATATATATATATATATATATATATATATATATATATATATATATATATATATATATATACACATTTCTGGTCAAATGCCTCAAAAACAAGCATGAGACCATGCTGGTAATCGGGTTTGAGTTATTAAAGTCATTCTTTTTTATTTGTGATATTTCCGTACTTCAACGCAAACAGTGATAAATGATTGAAAAACAAAAAATAACACTGATAATGTTCTAAGCAAGTGTTTTACAATATATTTGACATGCTGTAAATATAAATCCTTTCTCTCAAAAATTGCATTAGGGCCTTTGCATGTCAGTATGCACTGAACATTAAAAAAAGCTCCTCCTGTACTTAGATTAGTGGCTTTCAGTAGCCTTTTTTATATTCTTGCTGTTTAACAAGCAGCAATTAAAAAGTCCTACATGGTAATATAAGATATATAAGATTGCATAAGGTTTCCAACGTCTTCTTGGTCCTGAGAGGTTTGAATCATTCAAATCATGAATAAATTTTGTTCAAAATCCATTCAATTGTGCAACATATTAATCAAGGTAATAAGTAGAAATTAAAAATATAGTATATGTACATAGTAAAAGTGGAGTGAATTAAGAATTATATAAATAATAAAGGATGTTTTGTTCTTTATTATTAGAAAAGAGCAATAATTTAAATGTGTATGAAGCATTAGGACTGTTATGGTTTCTAAGGCAACTAGAATAAATAGTGACCTTATTTAAGTAGATTTAGCTGTTCTGTAGATTTAAAGCTGATTCCCCCGCATTCATGATGCTTATGAACATCTGCGTGTTTAGATTCTTTTCATGTCATACTGAGGAAATGCCTGGGGCTAAAGTGAATGATATAGATGTGAATGTGGACTCAAGGTCCAATTATTTGCATTATATTCAGTGCTATATAGTTACAATTTGTGGCATATAATGAAAGTTTGCATCTTAAAGATTATCATAAGTTCATTCCTTATATTCTTCTTGATGAACCTTGCGGAAAAACTGTAGTTTTCCATAATAATATTATCAAAACTATACTGACAATCCAAATGATTTTTCTCCAGGAGAGGGCAGCAAACGGCTGCCGTTGACCTTAATCTGAAGCGACACTCCGCTCCTATAAATAGAAACGCTTCAGGGGAGAGATTATTGCTCTCTTCTCTTTTTTTTCATCCAGATGTTTTCTCTTCTCTGCTCATTCACTTATATATACACATCCAGATCTGTAGAACTGGAAATAAAGTGATTTATTATTAAAAAAAAAATGGAAAAAATAAAAGAAAAATAAAAGAAAACTTTCCCTCACTGAAGTAGTCTTAAATGTGTCAGACAGTAAACACATGACCCATAAAAAGGCGACTATTCTGTGTCTTAAACTAAAATATGAAAACACATTTCATCACAGGAGCAGGTGTTCCGTTCAGTCATAAAGTCATTTTAGGAGGAAAATAATATTTATTGCTTTTATTTGCCCAGTTGTACTTTATGCAGGGAAATATGCAGCATGCAGTATTAGCATTGGAGCTGTAGCATGTGTAGATGAGTAATTGCATTCATATCTGCAATCGATGCAACAGACTATATCTATATCTAATATATTTATATACATTATATTGTACTATACAGTCCCACAATCCATGATATTTTATAGCCTCCCTCTCATGCAGAATCAGGCAGTTTACAGTCAATAAATAAAATCACGATTAAAGATACATGAGGCTTAAATGTTAATACATCCAATAATAATTCGATCACCTTTTAATGATCTTTCTTGTTGCAGAGAGTGAGCCGAGCATGTTACCGTCTTTTATCCTTCGCTGACTCATTGTGACGCCTGTCGAAGCAGGATTTTAGGATTGTAGAACCAGAGGATGACATGAAGAAGTCATCACTACCGACAAGAGAATAGAATCTGTTACTTTACAGTTCCAATACAATACAATTAGGGATATTTTACTTTCTTTGACATTCATCTGGAGCGTTAGTTACTTCTCATGTGAAGATTTAACATAAAACAATATATTTTAATATGCTTACTGTTTAAATTGTCATTCTTTCCTTTTCCCTTTTTTTTTTTTTTACATGTTATACGCTTTGTGTAAAGCTGCTGTATAAAGTGTATTAAACGAACATGTGATACGCATATATTATATAATCTAATATCTTTTACTATTAATCCAGCCAAAGTATTTAAAATCGGCTCCAATGCAACATTAAAATGTTCTCCTGTGTTTGTTAATGATAAAAAAACTAATAATATAATAACACAGTTTGATTAATATTTACTTTTGATACTTTAAGTACATGTTTCTGATACTACTACTACTTTCACTCGTATTCATTCTTATTCAGTTCTTTAAATTGTCTGCTTTTTAACACAATGTTATGCATTTTGAGTGAAAGTTACAGAATACAGTGTATTATTATAATAAAAACACATTATACGCTTACATCAGCTCCACGTTGATAAACGAAATCATTAAAATAATGTCAGATTTATTAAGTGATGGAAGTTGTGACTGAAATGTAATAACATATCACAGTCTGTATAACAAGTACTGTTACTTTTGATACTTTTGAACACTTTGAATTCAGGACTTTTACATGTAATTGAGTATTTCTCCCACCAGTGACCCTTTTGTCTCTGTTGCCAGTGAGGTTAAACATGTTGATACTCTGGCCTGTATCCCATGTATAAAACAAATTATGAGAAAAGAAAAAAAAAACACATAAATACCATGCCTCATTGCGTTTCAGCATGAAATGAAACATGAAAAGTTTGCGCTAACGCTGGTTTCTTTCTTGCAAGAAAAACATAAGTCACATGGCCGGTACCGCAGCGCCCTCGTTGAGCCCTTAGCAACCGAGAAAACATGTGGAGATGCCATCCAGTCAGATCGGGGCGTTTTGAAATATGCATGCCCTCTGTTTGCAAGGCCCCTGCTGCATGCACTCTGTTCCCCTGTGGATGTGACAGCATAGGGGATGAGATGAGAACACCAGAAGCCATACATTCATTCCTCGGTCGCCCTGTTGTGACATTGACACAGCTCGACCTGATAATTACGTGCCCTAAGATGGAAGCAGTTACGGTGCGGAAGCGGTTAAAGTATAAATAGAAGCAAACAAGAAAAAGATCAATTAATTATGAGCTCCGGATGCCCCACGGGGCCTTTGAACAAACTGAGAAAGGGCAGGACTGACGGTAGGAGTCAGTGTCCCCTTGAAGCTGCTGAGCTGTCACTGAAATACTGGTCTGGGCCTGGAAGACTCTCTTAAGGTCAGCCTGCTGTTTAACGGTTGTTCTGCCAGAACAGTAAAATATTACGAGCTGTATCGTGACTTTAACTAAGGATATGATTAAACATAGAAATTTATTTGGTATGAAACGGAACAGTAAACAGTATGCCGGGTATGTGTATGTGTACGTTTCCATTTTTTTTCCCCCCTCTATGCTTAAATTTGAACACTAAAGTTAGCATTTAAATGTGTGTTTCTTCTGTCTGTGGCTTAAGCTATCTTGGTGTGTAAAAGTCCCGCTTTCACAATTCCCAGACAGAGGTGAAACCCGGGGCAAGAAAAGTCCATATGCTCCTGGTCATGTTGAATAACATCCCCCATTTGATAGCAGACAACAGGGATTTTAACCAGTGTTTAACCAGCATGCTTTGTGGCATAATCTTGGATCTGTTTTCTTCTTTCCATATGGGAAACAGCCCACTGTGAAGATGTTTATGGCCCTTTAGGGTCTATATGGCCATAATTGGAAATAGACACTACTAAAAACCCACCTTTCCACATTGTGATGTTGACAAAATGATCACCATCTGGTGTATGATATCTACTGTATCTATGAAGCAAGGGGCGTCTGTGTATCTGTGTGTCTGTGGATCACATATCTCTCTGTTTGGATATTTAAAACATCATTATTATCATTAAAGGTTAAAATTCAATCAGGGTGTAGTAGAGGTTGACCTCTTGCCATTAGAGCCTGTCTCTTAAGAGTCTGTCTCCCGCTTTCTCTCTATCCCATTACTTCCTATCTGGCTACTATATAATAAAAGCACCTCTTGCACAAAAAGCTTTTACAAAAACAAAAAATTTGAAATCTCATAGGCCTATGTACCATAGCGCCATCCTACAGCAGCACTTTAGTTACAGTGTAAAGCTCCATATCACAGCGTTCCTGCTCATGTCGCTTCCCAGCACTTTGGTTATAATTCAAAGCCCGTAGTCCTGTTTCTTCCTGCACTGATCGTGCAGCCAACTTCATGAAAGTATTGTAACTTCTTGCAAAAACCACATGCTAAGACATTAGCCAGCTTAGCTGCTAGTTTATTCCTCACGCTAACACAGGATTCTGTGGCCCGCAGCCGTCTTACTCCAAAACGCGTTTATGGACCTTCAGGAAATCCCAGCACTATCACCTAACACGACAGATTCTGGGCCTAAACTCATTTAATTATATACACATATAACAGTAACATGCCGAGGTTTTTACACTATACAGGAAAAACTATGAAGTAGGACATTTATCATAAGTTTGATTTTATTTGGCCTATCAACACAATTTAAATACAAATATATATAAAATTAACTAGTAACTAAAGCTGTCAAAGCAATGTATGGGAGTCCCTCCCTTCTCCCATAGCGTCACATGGAAGTAAAAAGTACCTGAAAAGTGTACTTAAGTAGGGTACTTAAGTAAAAGTACTTACTCACTTTCTAGAGGTGAGGTTGCAGATTACAGATTAAAGGTACAGCGTGTAGTATGTGGTGGCATCTAGTGGTGGCGATGCAGATTGCAACCAATTTAGTACTGCAAGCATGTAAGAGAACCTATAGTGGCTTCCAAAAACATGAAAAACATGAAAGGCTGCCTCTAAAAGTGATTGTTTAGTTTGTCCATTCTGGGCTACTGTAGAAACATGGCAAACACAGCGGGCCTCGCAGAGGGCGACCAGCTCCCCGTGTAGATAAAAACGGTTCAATCTAAGGTAATAAAAACAACAATGGAACTGCTGGAAATCATTGTGAACAGGAGGGAGACCAGACACATCTGCCAGAGCAAATAAAACATGTGCACACGGATTCATCTGGTTCCCAGTCTAGTGGGTTGGTGTTCATAAATTATGAGTTTCCCCTTTAATGAAGCAAAAAAACAAAATATATATTTCTAAAACCGTGATAACGGTGTCAGATGTAGATTCTTGGTAGAGTCTCACGGAGCCGAGAGAGACTCTATAGTGACACTTTCAAATGATGAATCCCTTTTAAGAATGAGCTGTCAACCCAGGGCGGAGCCATAAGCCGACTCATAAAGCCGCACCCTGATCTATCACAGGTTCTATGAATATTCATAAACTGTTCTTGTTTTACATTATTAACATGCTCATTCCACCCAATAATAAGATTTATGATTGCCCTGTGACATCCGGAGTTTAAGAGCAGCGGTGTAAAATTCACCAGTCACCATGGCAATGCCGCATAAATTGGGAAAAGGCTACAGAAGTGCAGTCATAAATAAAACACATCATGGTTTAATTAGCTTTCAGTTCGCTGCAATTTAGCACTGCACTGCTGGGTATTAAGCCATGACTAAATCTGAACGTTCTTATTAATTACCTTGGGCTTTTGAGCATTTTGCGCTGGCTTTGTGAAATTTTATTTATTTATTTTTTTACCTTTTTAAGTCAGCCTGATTGTTTTCCCAACAATGTTTGTATCTGCAAGGCGTGTGGGTCACGTTAGCAGAGGCTCCTGTGGTGTTTGTGTGTGTGTGTGTGCGAAGAGATAGAAAGAAGGAAGGAGCAAAACTAATGAGAGAAAAGGAGAAAATGTGTAAGAGGCCATTGCATTTTAATCCTACTGGTCACAAACCTTTTTTTTTTGTTTCCTTTTTGTTCCGGTAGCTTTCAAAGTTTTAAGTTTGGGCAAGAAATTCAACTTTTAAGTGGGAAAAAAAATTGATTGGCTTGATTTAAAATCTATTAATGTTATCTAACTGGTGTGAAAGGACACACGACAAGATCAGTTTACTTCCTGCTTGTGCCTCTGGAAGAAGATTCTTCCTCAGCCCTCTACTAAAAGTAGTAAATAAAACACCTCTATTAACAGATAAAATAATCATATTATATTCCTTTAAATGGTCTATTACTGAAATCTTTTAATAATATATATTATATAATAATATATATACTTAAGAGGTTAAATTCTAAAGTTTGAACCATTGTAGGCTCAAATACTTTGTTACATGGACCATAGTAGTAAAGTTATAAATGTTATTTCATTCTTATTAGACTGTTTTATATTTCTATTGTGTGAAAAGATAAAGAATTGTATCTAATTTCTATGAATTATGACAACACTGTGTTTCCCACTGGCCATCAGTGTTAACTAAACCAGCAAAAAAAATACAAAAAAGTCCTGTATGTTAGGGAGCTCCACGTAGTACAATGCATGTGTTAAAATTGTGAGGTAAAATTTAGAAATAAATGGGTTAACTTGAACTGAACGTCAATCTGAGGAGTGAGAAAAGTACCACACAGGAAGGAATAAGACAACCTGAACCTACATAGATGTATTATTTGTAGTATTTTTTTCGTTTCCTCTCTCCTGTTTCTGTTTCGTTCATTTTTCCTGTGCATCGAGTTTCCATTAAACATTCAGAGACAGCTTTATCCTAACTCGTGACACTTCAGAGCTAGAAAAGTGTCTGCCACAGGAACTCGGGAGTGTTCCACTTACCATCACTCTTTGCTTTTCTCAGGTGTAACTCCTGAACTGTGCAGCAATTCCATCTTCATGTTTATGTTATTCAATTATTCTTCTACCGATTTAAGAAAAAAAAAACACAACCATTTGAAAGCCTCAGGCGTGAAGCCGTTTTGGAGGTGAAGGGCTCCTATACGACATATTAACACACAGGTGTTACAATATGTCTCTCTGGCTCACATGCGTATCCGTCTGACCTTTGGTTTAGTTTTAATCTTCTTAAGTGATCAGGCCAACCCCCTGCAGAATCAAAAACAAAAACAAAATAACAACAGACAAACCAGCTCAGCATGGTTTAATGGATTCATCCTGCTGCCAAAGCGCATCTGAAGTATTATCGATTATATTGATTTCATAATTTTTCATATTAGATCACAGAAGCGTTTCTCCGGCTAATGATATTCAACCACGTTAACAGGCGCGTGCACCTGCATAAAAATGGCTACGTAGCTCAAAAAAGATAAAAAGAGATAAAAGAGGGAGGGGAAAAGTACCATGATTAACTGTAATTAATATTTATAATTTTTATGATACAGAACTGCGTACGTCTGCCTTTGATCACCGCGCCGTGCTGGATCGTTTTTATGCTTGAAGGATTTTTTCTGCAGCTACGCCCACAGAGCTCCACTATATCTCAACACTGCACTGAATTACAGTGTGTGAGCCCATGGAAGGTAGGATGTATATCAATTAACTGAAATTGTTATTAATAATAAGCTTCAAATCGTACCAATCCTTATCACTTGTTTAATTCAATGATGAAGTTTCAAAATGTCATTTCTCTGATGGGTAAGTGAGACTTGAGCGTGATTCTTTCCCTTGTGTTGTAACAGTCTAATTGCCAATTAGTATAGTTCTGAAAAATAATGCGATGGGATGGTTCTACTTTGAACAACAACTGATCTGTCATAATAAAATCTCCTAAGATGTTGTTTTCTTATTTTTTTTATTTTTTTATCTTTATTTGGAAAAAAAACGCCAAGTAAATCAAGACTATGTGAGCAGTTTCTTCATTGTACGTCTCTAGTGACAATCTATTGCTGACAGAACCTCGGAGATGTTATTTAGACAGTCAGGCACATACCAACATACCAAGAGGATTTCTTTACAGCTTGTGTGCTCACGACATTTAGAAAATAAATCGGTTCATCATTGAGCAAAATCAAATTAATTAAGGAAAAGTCGAGTCAGGAACGTAACCACCTTCCATAGCAGGAAAAGCACAGGTGTAAATGATAAGCACGTCTGGGTGGCTGGTGTTGTTCAGGCTGGATTACAGGGACACTGGTTAATGTCATTAGTTACATGTGTGACAACCCGACTCATCTGAAGTGATAACAGACTGTGAAATATACTCTGTTCAAATTTCATACCAGATAACTGCACATAGTACAGTATGCAGACCTGCTAATTGCTAATTTTCATTGTATGCTGATTTTTCAGTTAGCATACAACAAATCATAAACATACATACATACATTTACATATATAATATTTGCCAACACATCAACAAAACTAGGTCAATTCACAATTTTCTTACCAGAGATTTGCTATCATACATATTTCATTGGTTTTATTTTTTGTTATTCATTATTATTAATAATGTTTAATAGACTCTTTTCACACATCTGCCATATTAACATGAGACAGTAGGAAACAGGTGTTACCAATGATACTGCTTATGGTTCCCTTCAATTCAGGCTATTCTGCTATTGTATGGCTCACAGAAAACACTGCTTATTACTATTCCTTAATTAGTATTACTGTATTTCTGCTGTATGGCTGCTGTGACAATGGTATTGTGAAGATGCAAATATTCAGGGCAGTGCTTGCGTAACAGTCCACATACACAATGCTTTCACGTTCATTTATTCAGAATCACATATCCTGCTGTCATCTTACATAAAAGTAAAAGAGAGGGAGAGCACTGAAATAAACATTACGTTCAATCTAAATAATGAAATGGGTTCTTGTCAAGAGAAAAATTTTAGACCTTTTTAATCTCACAATACCGAAGATATTTCTAAACGCGTTCAGTTCTTTGTCACTGTTTAAATGCTTGGCAAACATAATCAAATTATTTACAACAATGTCATTTTTTTCTCCATCATGAACACTCAGTTAGATGATATTGCATTCACTGGATGTAACAGCATAATGAGAGTTTCAAACCACGGCCATAAAGGTCTTTTCCATTGTGTGTACATTAACAACACATTCAAAGGCATTTTTGGTATGCATACTAACGGCTACTTCCACAGGGGTCATACTGTGCAAACTGTCATGAATATAAAAAACACTGTTATGAGGATAACTAAGTGGTTCTGGTGGGTCTAGGGAATATTCATTCACAAACACAAAAGTGTGCATCTGAAAGAAAAGGCTGGCTGGCACTTAGTTGTGTGTGGGGTTAACCTGTGGTTAGCAACAGTGGCTAACCCTCCCCATGAGCTCCCCTGTCAATAAACAAGTTACTGTTCAGGTTTTTGTGGTTGTTTGGTTGAAAAAGAAAAAGCTGGGGTAGTTGGTCTAAGTGGTCTCTACTTTTTTGCAGATGACTTGGTGCTGTTGGCTTTATTGCGCCATGCGCCAACTTCGGCTCTCTCGCTGGAATGCTTCACGGCTGAAACTGTGCCGGAAAAGGATGGAGTGCACTCACCTGAATGGGAATGAGAACTTTACCCCAAGAGGAGCAGTGAAAGTATCACAGAGTCTTGTTCACGATAGAGGGAAGGATGGAGTGGGAGATTGTCTGGTCGATAACTGTCAGTCAGTCATTTTCTATACCTGCTTATTCCTCATTAGGGTCGCAGGAGTCTGCTGGAGCCTATCCCAGCGCGTTACGGCGAGAGGCAGGGATACACCCCAGATGGTCGCCAATTAGAGTTGCCAATTAGCCTCAGCATGTTTTTGGACTGTGGGAGGAAGCCGGAGTACCCGGTGAAAACCCACGCAGACACGGGGAGAACATGCAAACTCCACACAGAAAAGTCCCAGACCCAGGACCAAGGAGGTCTTGAACCTACGACCTTCTTGGTCGATAACTGTATGGCCTTAATCTGAGTATTACTAGACAACTGAAGTACATGTAAACAGGTTAGTCCAATTAATATTGGAGTTCTACAGCTCTGATTAAGATACTCATAATGCAATTGGACTTCAGTTTTCTTTGGCATGTATAGGCCTTAATCCAAGTTAAACTAGACAATGCATGTGCTCATGCTTCATACAATTCAACAATCACTGATGCAATTCCACCTCAAACTGTTGGCAGCAGTAGGCGTAAATGCAACTTACTGGGAGAAGAAAAAGAGCTGTATAGTTCCTGAGTGTTCAACTATCTTGAAATGCTTAAATGTTACAAGAGCCTGGGTCGGATACACATGAGTAGGCAGGAGAAAAAAAAATCTATATCCAACTTGAAGACAGAGAGTTCTTGGTGAGTCATACATCTTGGTTGTCATTTTTAGCTATTGCTCTCACTAAATTTAGGTTTGTTAACTAAATGTGGTGCTGTAGATAGGTCTCCTGAACTGAAATGAACACATTTCAGCCAATTAACCGCTAGTCCTGTTTCTTCTAGCCTCTCAAAAAGTTGTTTTAGAACTACACATCACCACATCATCTATAAGGTAACAGTGTTATCCAAACCAGCTGCCACTTCATTCATCAACCTTTAGAAAGCGGCATGATCATTTTTCAGTTCAAAGGAAAGATAAGACAGCGATATAAACTCTCTAAGGTAACAAATAGTGACACATCTTGAGCTCTCTCTCTGTTAAAGGCACCTGCTAATAACTCTTTAACAGGTCAAACCTGGAAACAAACTGTGTCCTATGGGCATTTAACTGGGGAATCGGGTAAGAATCCAAAGTTAGTTAAACCTGAAGCTTTGAAGTGAATATCTTTGGATTTTGGACTGTTGGGAAAAACAAGACACTTTAAGACCTTGGGCTATGAGGAGTTTTCTTTCTGGGCCTATTTATTCACCTTGTCGTTGCCACATTCCTCACTTTACAGTTTCTAGTTGAGACAGGTTTTTCATTTCATTAAAAAAGAAAAAAATGACATGAATTATGATAGTAACATTTTTTCCCTCTAGCCTTTACAGGTTACTACCGTGCACCGCTGAAGTCTAGCCATAGATTCATAGACTGACCTCCTAAGTCAATGTTTCCTTACAGGGAGCTCACCCCATACTATATGGATCATGAGAACCACAACTCATTATTTCAATAATTCATAGATGGCATGTAAATGATGCGTGTTGTAAGTCACACTGGATGAATCTGGTGCTGCGATGCATGAAGTCGACTTCATATGGCTCCCAGGACACTACACAGCACTCCCTCCATCCACACCCCCACCTGCCCCTTTCATGCTCAGCCCTTCTCTCACCCATTCCATTGTATTCAGTCTTTATGCATCATCATGCTTCTTTTTCTCTTTTATCTCTCTCTCTCTCTCCGTCTCCCTATCATCCATTTCAACTTTTCAATCTGTCTCTGTCCTCCTCCTCCTCCTTCTCTAGCTTTTTCTTTTCCCTTCCTTCCCCCCGACCCTCCCTCTGTGTTCGTCTTTGGAAGCATTAAGAAATTATTCACAGTAATTTTTCCCCTGCCTGGGTTTGAGCTGAGTGCTTGTCTGATTTGTGAGCAGCAGAAAGGTCAGCCACAGTGGCTGTTGCTGCTGTGAGCACGTCCACCCCCCATTACTTCCTATACTTTATCCATGTAGGAAAGTAGACGGCCTCCATGGCCTGGAGAAAGCAACACTTGGCTGATTAAACCCATTATTGCTGTTCGCTTGCTGTCACTTGTCAGCCAGTGTTCAGATGTCCTTCCTTCTCACTGTGCTGTGTTGAAAAAAAAGTAGCAGCACTGTCGGGTTTTATTATTTATCTACCTTTTAAGACATGAAATACTCAATGTGTCTGGAGTGAGTTAAAGATTTTTTTTTTTGCTTTTGTTGGTGGGTGACAGCTTCCAAGTCAATGAGGATAAGTTCTGACAAGCCAACTGCAAGATCAATAACTCCCACATGCACAATAAGTGATAAATTAACAGCTGACTTAATCATTGCAGCTGGATTGAAGCTGTTGTTTTAAGCCCACCCCGGCGAATGTCCATTGTTTTCTAATAGAGTCCAGATTCAGACTGCTGCAGAAACATGTGTGATGCAGCTATTGGCAACATATGAGGACTCAGCTGGTCTTAAAAGAGAGTGGAGATCAGAAAGGTCAGCATGTCGTGTTTAATTAACATAAGAGCTGAGGATGCAGGGAGAATAACTCTGGATTTGCGATGGCTCAAGTAATTCTTACTAACCCTCGTACTGTCTGTGAATATATTTGATGTATGTTTTTATTATAAGCTTTTTTCCAAAGCCGTCAAAAATATTCACATTCATTACTGAGGTAGAAGCATAGATACGACGGTTTACAAATACTTCTGTAGAATTTGAAGTATCAACTTTTACACTTTTACTTCAGTAAAAGTATAAAAGTACTTAAAGTATAAATATAAGCCCCCCAACACATGTTTCTAAAGGCTATAATGACTATAATTTCATATAAAAATGTTAATGTAGTTATTTGTGATGCACCTTCAGCCATATGTATTCACATATATCCACATGTTTCAGCCACATATATACCCATTGAAAATGAAGAATTTTAGTACAATGCAAACACATTAAATAACCATATAGATGTACTGTGCAGCATTAACATGTGTTTCATTGAGCAGAAGCTGTTATCACTTTTTGCCAAGAGATATTTTATTTTATGTGTTGTATAATCCCTTTTAAGGATATAAACAGGTAATAGGTGAATGAACTAAAAATCCATTAAACATACCGATGAATGAGAACAAGTGATTTTTTTAAGGCAGAAACAACCTTTAACTCCTAATCATTTGAAATGCAAGGAGCACAGATAATTGTGTGGAAGTAAAAAGTTGGCTGAAAAATAATTACTCCAGTAAAGTATAGATACCCAAAATTTCGGCTTAAGTACGGTAGCAAAGTATTTGTACTTAGTCACTTGAAACCTCTGGAGTTTTCTTATGGTTGGTACATTATTACTCAAGTAATCTGGTTCTTTTCTATGGCTCTTTGGTACATATAAAGAGAACTGATTCATTTTTGGTGAGAGTTTTTCTTCCTATTGGTCATTCCCCTTTATTGCGCCAATAAAAACTTTCCTATTATTAAGTGTTGCATGAATTACATTCAAGCAGAGAGGTATTTCATAGTAGTAAATTCTCTGACAAAGCAGCACCTTGGGTAATATTGACAATCCATATTTTACCCTATAATTATCCTAGTAATCGTTTTGCACATGAACCTAATGACCCCAGCCCCTTAAACCTTCTGTAGCGTGAATGTGAAAAAGTAGTTTCTTTTTTCCTTTTAGTTCGAGCCTATTTTATTATGTAGGTTTACTTCAATAACTTCACTTTAATATAATTTATCTGATCTGATCCCAGAATTAACTCCTGTTGCATTTGTGTACTGCAGAAATATATTACTCTTTGAAATGATTGATTGGACTGATCTTATCAGCCGCCTTTTTCAATATTGTAGTGAGATATCATCAGGAGACACACTGAGCGAGGCTTTTCTCTTTCATTGCTTTTTATATATTTCTTTGACCTGTCGAATATTGCCTTGACTAGTAAAGTCAATAAATTCTAAAAACCTGTCCAGATTCTGATAATCTATAGTTGTGGGCAGCGTGTGCATACAAATTGTGGCGCTGTGAGACAAAGATGGTGGTGCTGCAAAAGGGAACCGTAAGTTCAATTATAAATATCTGTGCTTCACTTAGCCATAACCGCAGCACTCACCATTTCCCCTATGGGGAGGTGAAAGGAGTGGGACAGTAGAGAGGGATAAGGGGGATTGCAGGGTGGGTGGTATGTATGTATTTGTGTGTGCGTGACATTGATCTGAAGTAGAAGAAGTGGACGACACGGCCGGCCGGCTATTAGCCGTGGCCCGACCGAGACACGAGGCATGGCGGAGATGTGATTAGCTGACAATGAGAAGACGAAGTGGCTCGTCCATCTGCCTGGCATACATCATGCGGCGAGGCCTCGGCCATATACCCGCTTGCGTTTTTCGCTCCCATTAGGAAATCAGCCCCCAGTCATATTTCTTAGATCCAGGCTTGAAGCAGATCAATGAAACGAAATGGACTCGGTGCCAGCGGGCCACTTGTGTCTGAGTGGGGCCATCACATCTCCTGTTGGCCCGTCCTGAAGCGGATGTGGAGGGGTGGGGGTGAGGGTGGAGGGTGGAGGGAGCCTTGCCTCAGTACTTCGCCTGAGGGGCAAGGAGGGCAAGTGCACTGGTGATGAGTCACTTCCACAAGTTGTTTATTGATCGGCTGCGGGGCGTTCTATCTCGGCGCTCATTAAGCGCGCCGTCTACCAGTCCGTGCAGCTTATTTGCATGGAAATGATGATCTTTGGGACTGACAGAGTGTTTGTGCTGTTCCATCAGTTATCATGGTGTCAAAGGAACGAAATGAAGCAGATAACAAGGGATCAAGGGTTTTAGTGTCTGTCAATTGGGCAGGTGCATCATTTATTCAATCCCAAATTGGTTTTGCTTGGCTGAAGATAATATTTTCCTCTCACCGATGTGGGGAAAGTGAATTTATTTCAGGGCTATAGCACAGACAGATTTTGTTCCAAGAAACGTGCATGTACGTGTGTGCGTGTGTGCGCTTACAGAATTGTGTGCCGCCTATTAAGATTCCACACGAACAGCCACACTGCACCACTATCACTTTCTGCTCCGTCTCACTTTGTGCCATTTGCACATTTCCTCAGAGATTAGCCATTTGCAGAAATCTCTGGAGGAGAGTGAGAGGGGGGCGAGATACAAAATTGAAAAGCTGTTCTTAAAATATGAGTAAAACCAAAGGAAATTGAAGTAAGGCTAGTAACTGCAGCAGGGCATGGGTGTCGCTTGAAATTGTTGAACGTTACTACTGTTATGTGAAGTATGTGGCCTGGTTTTCAATGTAGGGCTGGGTGAAGGTTTGGGGTCGTTTCACGATTGTAATACATGTTTGTGCACCTGCAAAATGCTGGATTAAAATGTTATATTATCTGGACAGACAGAAAGTGCTAGCTAGTGTTAGCTACCCAGCAGGCAGGGGACAGAATCCTCAAACCGTTAGCCAACTCCCACAGGTTCAACTCTTCAAACAAATGATGAAACCATTCACAAACCAAAAATACAAACCAATATGAAGCGTCATTTAGTATGTTTACATGCACAGTTAAATCTACTCGGACAACTGTCCTCGTCCCAGTATACATGCACAGGAGGTAAATTTATATATTGAGTCATGTTGTCTGTTAAAACAGGCGGTGATATGCATTAATAAGCTTGTTAGTATTGGACTGATTAACCTTTTGTTTGACAATAAAAGTCAAAAGACTAGTAAACTAGCCAGTTATCAACCAAGAGATAAACTGGCACAATGATCAGTTTTGCAAAAATGCGCTTTATTTACCAAGTTACCCAGCCTACTTCCTTGTTCTAGCCTAAGTTGTGTTGACATGTTTACATGCACCTTAAAAGTCTGGTTTTAGTGGGAGTAACACAATAATTCATTTTTTAAGCTGTTATGTAAACCTGTTGACTGTCTATCTTTCTCATTAAGCTAGCTGCTAGCTTCTCTAAGCCATAACATGCCTGTATACTGATTAAGATAAAGAATAAGTAAACAAGACAAAGAATCAAAGGTTTTCCTGACACCTGTTGGTTAGTTTAAAAAAAGGTACTGCAGCTTGATACCAGGCCTTTTAAACAACCTAAAAAAGATTTATCTCCATTCTGCATTTGACTTCCAAAGTGAGACCTACTGTAGTTTAGGTCATGATAAGCGAGCCTGAAGTGGATAATGTGCAGTCATCTGAACCGGGGTAGAATGTCTCAACACATGCCCTCTTTTAAACGCTTGGCTTCCCACCGACACAGTCCCTCTTTGCCTTCAGACATTTCTGTAGATGTTACTTAATGTGTGGTTTCCCACATCTACTGTAGAGCTACATAATGTGACTGAACCAGCAGTCATCCACAAGTATCATAATGTATTCATATTATTTATATTTGTATTATAATGGGATCCTAGATATGTAGTAATGCTAAAATGAGAAGTTGATTAACCGATTTATTGCTGTTTCCAAATATAACAATTTGCTTTTCTGATTTTTTGGATTGCTAATAATATAAACTAAAGTTGAAAGGGTTGGGGTCACCCAGACAATGAAATGTCACAATTTTATTTACCACCGCCTTCTGACACAATGAGCAAACACATTGTACCATTAGAACACTGACTGATAGTTGCTGGAAATGGGCCCTTTATACACCTATGTAGATATTGCGCCAAAAACTAGACAATTGCAGCTAGAATAGTCATTTACCATATTAGCAATGTATAGAGTGTATTTCTGGTTAGTTTAAAGCTATCTCATTAAAAATAGTGCCTTTCTTTAAAAAAAAAAGCACTATTTTTTTCACATTTCTAAGTGACCCCAAACTTTTGAACAATAGTGTACAAAACAACAGGAAATTACAAGATGCCACCTTTGGGCTCTGGTGGCCTCTCTTATAGATTAAACAAGGAAATCAAAAAGAACGACTCCCTTGATTACACACATAAAGGATATTTAACCTGGTTCTGGAATCTGCATACATGAATTATTTGCATCATGGTAAACATTGGACCCATGCGAGGAACTAAAAGACAGGATGTGTTGGCCTCTACAGTTGCAATTTTAACAGTTTTTTGTGAGGTTCCAGATTTAATAGAAGAAGAATTCTCCTGTAAACAAAGACTAACTATCCCAAGCTTATCAATCATTTCTTGCATAGATGCAAAGCACTGTGAAACCAGGCTGTATTTCCCCATATGCCTCTGTTCTCCATTCAGCACCTCTCCCCTCCTCTGCATTCTGTATCACTTTTTGTCACGTTCCTCAACACGTCTGTCATCCTGTCGTCGCAAACCTATTATGTTATGTTTTCCTGAGCTCCTGTAGTTGCCATCTTTCATATTAAAGACTTTTAACCTGAGTGCTGCTGTCACTAACAGAGATCAGGCCTGGCAGCTCTGCGGCGCCGAGCCCACACACCTCAAAGCCTGCTCCAAGCTCTGTGTGTGCATACAGCATGCACTTCTGAACGTCTGACCTTGTATGATTTGGTGCGAATGGACATATATGCATGCATGCTTGTGTATTAGTCGAGAGGAGGCAGGCGTTTGTGTATGTGTGTGTGTGGGTGGGTGGGTGGGTGTGTGTGATCAGATGTGTATACGCTTGAGTTAGCAGATACATTGTTGTAAGGCATCAGATGAAAAAACATACAGTATGATACAAACTGTGTATGAAACAAATGAATAAATCATGTCTCGCTGCGCAGTGTGAAAAAAATGAATGCCAGTTTTCTATTCCAATATTCATGACAAAAAAAATGTGCTGCATGACCTTGAGTCTAAATTCATACCTTGTTTGTGTAGTTTGTCAGCTGCTGACAGAAGAAAGTGGAGACAAATTCATATGATAGAGTAGAATAGACCTTTTTATTTTTTTTATTATTTATTCTCATATGACTGAAAGAACTGTCAACTAAAGTATTTGTGATAGTCAAACTCACATAGGTATCAAACATAGGTACATATGTTGAACTGACATTTAATTATTATGTTGTATTTACCTATTGTCGTTAAGTATAAAAATAACTTCTTGTTAAATTAGCATATTATAATTTGGTGGAAATATTTTCCATATTTTTTAAAAATTATTATCATTGTTTTAATTTTTTATGAAGAAGATGTCCTAATTCTCTGGTTCCAGCTTCTCAAATCTGATAATTTCCTGGTATCTTTAGTCTTCTATAATAGTAAACTGATGATCTTTGGGTAAAAGACATTAGTTTGCATCTTCGGCTTTGGGAAACAGTGATCAACATTTCATGAACCAAACATATATAATTGATCAATTGTTTCAATAATCAATTAATCAACTTCCAAAATAGTTGCAGCCATATTCTAATGTATCAATGATGGTAATTACAATTCCATTCCTTTTATTCTAGTCTTTCTAGCAGTTTGAGCATAAGACAAGTCTAGAAGTTTGTAAAATGATAATAAATTCAACTATTTTCTGGTTATGTATAATGATTACAGATAACTGAGCCAGACCTTCAACACAAGAGTGGCTATTGAACATTAGTGTTATTTTTTGATGTTGACCAAAATGCGTCTCAAGAACTCAACATTGAAAACTGAAAGAGACAACCCGCATTGGCCTGTTCATATTCTTACTCTTCTTTGTCTCCTCTTTGATCTAGTTTTAATCAGAAAGTTGCTGTTTTAAACCATTATTTAATAATCAAACTATATTTTATTGAGAGACATTTATTTTACAGCGGCTTGTGTTCAGAGAGAACAGAAGGAGTTTGGCCTCGTTTACTAAAAGAAAAAAAAAAAACGTTGAAAAGAATGTTCCAGTATTCATGTTTAAACAATAGCCAGCGCTCAACGAAAATACAACTCCAGCTGCTGATGGAATAAACTGAATATTCCACATATAGTCGCATGAAATAAAATAACTGATCGTGTTAGTTCGGGCAGGTTATATCAGTCATGCACCAATCTAATATCAAATCAAATTCTCTCTATTTGATGTGATTTCTGCTGACTTTGTTCTGTTAACTGCAGAATTTCCAGCATAATTGCTATACAGCTCACATCTGCGCCGTCGAATTCAGCGGGAAAACTGTTAGAGCCGCGTTGCCGTGGCTTTCACATCACGAGCGTCCCACAGTACAATAAGGCTCAAGCTGGGTGGGACTGTCTGGCCGGCCAGACAACCGGCCAATTATCCCGCATCACGTAGCGGATCGCGGCTATATTTTACCAGACTAATTGCCGTTTCAGTCAAACAAGCCTGCATAAATTGACATTAACGGTTTCCAATTGATTCTGTATGTGGCCGGCCACCTTCTGGTTCCCAGTTGGACTTCTCTAGCCATTAGAGTTGTCCTGCAGCAGTTCCACGTGTCCGTACTGGAAGCTCTAATGTTTGTTTCTTACTCTCAACGAATCTCATGTGCGCAGCCGAACCAACTGTGAAATCATCATATTAAAAACACATCAATGATTCACGCTGCTGCTCTCGGTGACATGTTCCCTTACCATGAAGATTGTGGTCAGGTTAATTTGTCTACAAACAGCTACAAACTCTCTGGGGAGTCGTGTGTGTGTGTGCAGCAGATGTCACTGCAAATACACAGCAATATGGTTTACACAGCTTCACTAGCTTGTTGCGCTACATCACGTGTGTTTTAAGGACAGTACAAAGAGCATTTGTTGAGCTAGAATCAGCAAAAGGCTAAATATACGCTACCGTTCAAAAATTTGGGCTCACCCAGACAATTAAGTGTTTTCCGTGAAAAGTCACGATTTTATTTACCACAATGAGTTGTAAAATGAATAGAAAATATCGTCAAGACATTGACACGGTGAGAAATAATGATTCGTATTTGAAATGATCATTTTTATAGCTTGTCTAACCAGCTAAACTGTTTTCAGCTGTGCTAACATGATTGTTGCACAAGGGTTTTCTAATCATCCATTAGCCTTCTGACACGAGTAAACACATTGTACCATTAGAACACTGGACTGACAGTTGCTGGAAATGGGCCTCTATACACCTATGTAGATATTGCACCAAAAACCAGACATTTGCAGCTAGAATAGTCATTTACCACATTAGCAATGTATAGAATGCATTTCTGATTAAAGTTATCTTCGTTGTGATTTTCTTTCAAAAATAAGGACGTTTCGAAGTGACTCCATACTTTTGAACGGTAGTGTAAATGGAGAAATAGTACCCGATTGCAAATTTTGTGATGGTGAACCACGGACAATAAGCTATGGCATTCTGTAATATTATATAGCAAAAGATGCCAGAAAATACTTTAAATATGTAGCTAACTATAACAAAGTAGCTAACTGCTAAAAAAAAAAAAAAAAACCTACTGAGATTATAGTAAATTACTGCCTATCTGCAACAGTTTACAGTTAAGGGGGTAGTTATACTCACCCACTTACATCACAGATTTTTATTTTATTTATTATGTTGTAGAATAGTTAAATGCATGTAGTTCAATTACTGGTTTACAGAAATAGGTCAGTATTTTCAACATCTAGTCCCATTTCCCAAATTCCTGGTGTATATATGAAGCATAGAGACCATAATTTCACTGATCCCTCCAATTTCCCACCAGTGGGATTTTCAATATAATAGAAGTGCACAGGGCAGATTTTCAGTAGCTCTTTTCCAAATAGGAAGCGTAACAGGAAGCTCATTCTTTAATCCTACTTGTTGTCAATATGTTGTCTTGCAATTTATAGATGACTTGCTTACCGAATACTGAAACCGGAGCTCGATTTGTTCCAGATTACTATTTTGAAGACCAAAGTACAGCTCTAGTAAACCTCCACCACTGTGTTGCAAATAGGACTGAACGCTCATTTCCAAGCGTTTCAAAACAGGTACAAATGATTGAAATGTGATCCCTTACATGGTCCAGGTGACTGAATCGGGTATTATTCCAGCCCAAACTTCTTACCGGTATGTATTAAATTTTTTTTGCAAAGTAAAATAGGTTTTTCTACTAGGATTCAAATCTGCCCTGTGCACTTCCATTATATTGAATCGTAAGGGAAATCGAACTCTTCTCGCTCTTTGTCTTTTTTTTTTTTTTTTTTCAGATCTGGAGAGCAAGTTGGGTGAGAGGATGTGATGCTTTTTCCCATCATGAGGACATCCGACTGCGTAGCTTTGATAAGGTTTGCTCCAGGTGTCCTCATAGTCAGGTTCGATGTGTTTTTCGGTCGACGTCCTCCGCTCAACCCGTCGTTTTACCACAGGCAAGCCGGGGGTTGGGGGGGATTTAAAAAAAAAAAAAAGGCAAATCGAGCACCATGTGGATTCTACGCCAGTGTGATGGATGAACGAATCCGACAGTGACCTTCAGAAAATCGGCATCAAATGGAAACGTTATTAAATGAATTCTAATTAAATTAGCCCAAGGATATCTGTTCCCACTCAAAAATTTAACAGTTTACCCTCCGGTTTCTTCTTTCTTCTCTTGTGTGTCTCGCCTAGTCACAAGCCCTTTTTTAATCAATTAATCCCTTTTTAAAATTTTTTTTACATATAGTATATAGTAACTAATATTAATCAGTATAGTACTGAAGTCCTGTTCTACTTGTTTTTTTTTGATAAAGAGTGCATTCATAATTTAAACCGTTTTTATTTTCTCTCAACTTGTTTCATTCAGAGCAAATCCTTGTGTGTTCAAACAACACTGTAGCATCTATAATTTATTTTTTTATGTATTTGTTTCTATTTTTTTAAAACAGTATCAAAGCCTGTATCTGGCTACTGGCTGTTTCATGTATGATACAGATTCTGTGTTCTGCGATTCTTAAATTTAACAACTTTCTTAAGATACGAAAATGAAGCTTTCTGGATTTACAGCCAAGGGAAATGAATAAAGATTGTTCCCTTCAGTAGATATTTTGGTTATCTATAATTAACTGGAATAATGTTAATTACATTTTCACACCATTGTCTATACTTTCTACTCCTACTTACATTTTAAAAATATCCTTGTTACTTCTATTTGCACCAAAAAGTCATTTTTCTGCCATTATTTGCCTTAAATTTGAACCAATCCAGCCCCGTTAATATATCTATATCTGTTAATATACAGTATATAATAATTATATATATTGAATTAATTATTATATTACACTTCATACATTGGGAGATAAAGGTCGTTTTTTTTTGGTCTAAAAATCAATTGATCTAATTTTTGAGTGTTATATTTAATAGATTTTAGCTCACTCACTCACTATTACCTGTTGAAATGCTTTTAAAGGGACAATGCGAAAGATAAACTGTGATATCTCTGCAAAATAGTGATAACAGCTCATATATTTTGATTCTCAGGCAATTGATTTGTGTTACTTTGACTTTTTTTTACTTTCAGTAGATTTGAAACCAGCGCTTTTACACTTTTACTTGAGCAAAAAGCTTGAGTTGATACTTCAACTTCTACAGAAGGTATTTCTAAACTCTAGTATCTGTACCTCTACTTGAATAATGAGTGTACGGTCTTCTGACACCTCTGGCAGTTAAGAATGCGTTTCTCTCCTTGGCTGAGCTGCGCCGTGTAGAATGATGCATGTGAAGCGTTCGTTTTCACATCCATCAGCTGAAAGAGAGAAGTTTTCTCTGCCCTCATCTCGGATCTGACTCACACATATGAACCTTCAAGCCTGATTTGTGACATCACACTCACTCGTAGCCGGTATGGTCCAAGTATTGATGCGCAGTGTGTGATGACGAAATCTGAAGCCTCCGGGGCAGATTCTACACTGAGAATAGACCTTCCACGTGAATTATGAGACATTTTCATGTCTGGCAATTACACGTTTGAAATGAATAATATTTGCATATTGCATGGATTTTTCTATGAGGGAGAAGATAATTGAACAATTTTTTTTTTGGGGGGGGGATAAAAAATATTCCAAGCGATAAATCTGAAACATGAATGGATTGTAACGTGTGTCTTTTTCTTGATTAATCAAAGGGCTTTTCTTTTCTTCTTTTCTAACTTTGCACTCAAGTGACTCTCATTCAAGTAAACAGATGTTTAATATGTTAAATATTAAATTTAAACTTAAATGTGACATCAGACTGTGACTAAATAAGCTTTAATCTTCATTTCGAGCATTTATAGCTGTTTTTTATTGTTTCCTCACATCTGTAATGACTATATTTATACTATTCCTATCTGTTTTTAATCTTTCCATGTTATTACAGACTTCAATATTGGACCAGCGGATTTCCTTTTTCAGAAGCCATGTTAACGTTAATTTCCTGGACCGAAGCAATCTGGGCCACTCATTTGTCAATTTCAAGAGCTTTATTGAACACATTCAGATACAAATACCTGTCAGTTCCTCTTTATCTACACTATTCAGTCATTCCCACTCATTTTTTTTCCCTAGGAATCCAAACAGTCAGGGAAGGCTGAAACCAAGAGGTGTGGAGGATTGTGATGCAACATCCTCTGTCTATTCCTAAAGCCGTCACCTGCAGAATTAGCTATTTAATGACTTATTCGATGATGGATAGCGATTCCGCGATATTTGTGTCTTACAGTAGGAGCGTGGTTGATTCTCCCTGAAAGTGCAATTTTTTAAAAGAAGAAGAAAGACACTTTTGCTTTTGATATCTTATTTTTTGCAAGTGATGAACCCAGCCATTGCTTCTGCTCTGAAATAGACGTACAGATTTAGTGGCTGACAGCTGCTCCTCAGCAGCTATCTCAAATGACGCTGATTTTGCACACGGTCACATTCTCCAATTCTCCAAATAACGCACATAACACTGCTCGAGTGCTACTGTGAACATCCTTTAATATAACAGGGGGAAAAAAAATTGAGAAAATCCCATCTGACATCTAATCAAGACATAGCGATGAAAGAATGGAAGGAAAACATGTAAAGTAGAAGCCTAACATACAGCCCATTTTAATCATTAAGAGTCTTCTTGGAACAAAATCTCTCTGCCCTGAAATGAATTCACTTTCCCTACATCAGCCCAAGGAAAATATTATCTCCACTGAACCAAAGCCAATTTGGAATACAATAAATGATGTACCAGCCCGACTGACAGACAATAAAACCTCTGATCCCTTGTTATCTGCTTCATTTATTTCCTTTGACACCATGATAACTGATAGAACAGCATAGACAGTCTAGTCTCAAATATCATCATTTTCCATACAACAATATAAACCACTAGATTAACATTGTACCCAGTTTGAGTCAATATTACACCAACATAAAACCAGCTTGGAATTATTCAGAAAGCTACTCAAGGTGATTCAAGGTGTTTTTTTTTATTTTTCTGTTGGATTATTTACACAAATTTTAGCTTCATTTTGAACAAGACGCAATACATCAGTGATAGTTTTTGACTTGTGTGTAATGCTGGGTCAAATTAACAGATTAAGGTGAAATGACTAGAAAGTATTGCCTGATTTGTATTAAAGAGAAAGGAAACAAAAGCTGATTAAAAATCTTCAATTGAAATTTCAGCTTGGGTTTTTCGGGAAATACATTTGAATACTGATGTACAGGTCAAAATTACACATGTATTGACCACTGAGGGAATTAACGTGTATGCTGTACGTTTACAATGCAGCAAGCGGTTATTTTAACATACTGTGTGATAACCTTAAAGGAATAGTGTGACTTTTTGGCCGCATACATTAAAAAGATAAATCCACTTGCATAGTTCGAAGGTGCTAATTGATCGTCTGTTATCTTTGGACAGAGTCATGCCAGCCGTTTCCTACTGGTTCCAATCTTTGTGGTAAGCTAAGCTAACCAGCTGGATGCAGCTACATGTTTATCATACCATATTGAATTTTAAACTCTTTTTTTTTTTTTAAGCTTTAAGATACTATTATATTTCTCATCATACAAAAAATGGTTGGATTCATTTAAAATCTTTGATACTTTAAATTATTCGCTTCTGCGATTAATGAAAATTCCCAAACAATTCTATTCATATTTCTATGCTGCCACTATTCAAATAAAATTGTATTCTCTCATATCGATAGCTTGTGTTGTTCATTCTCCATCTGCACTAATACCATGATCCCTGGTGACAACAGCCTCCACTATTTGCTTGTTTCACTGTTCATTAAGGACGTTTGTATTTAGAAGTCAGTATTTGTGGCAAAGGCAGAAGAGGAAAAACACGGCATATTCCCTCTCCCAGGGATTAGTCAGCCTCTGTGTGTCTTGTGACTTCAGTATCTGCACTTGTTTTCCTGCCCTTGTTCATTAGACTCTAGAGGACTTCTATATTTGCTGCAGGCTAGGAGCCCAAACAAGACTTCAATTAGCTTGATTACATTATCTGGTGGGGAGCTGATTATATCGGGCTAGGTGGCTTTGTTGAACCAATTAGTCCCAGGTCAATTTGCATCGCCATCTCCTTTTGACTACGGGCAATGGGACGACAACAGAATCTTAATGTAAGACGCAGAAACATATTAAAACAAAGAACAATTAGGTGTGTGTGTATATATATGTATGCGTATATGTGTATGTGCATGTATATATGTGTCTTAAAATAGACCAAGTGAACATAATGAAGTGGCATAATTAAAAACTACTGTAAAATAGTTGTCATTTTAATAACAGTGTAATAACATTGTAATAACATTTATATAATTGCAAATCTTACTAAATCTACCATGCAAATGTGTATCTGTCAAATTGATGGATCTGAAAACATAACTACATAATTCTACATGGTTGTGTTGCCTGGATCCATAAAGTTTACAATGTTTTTGGACAATATCGGCCTTCAACTAAACACACAATGTCAACAACATGTGAGATCAGCTATTGCATCGCATATACGTATATATAGGGAGAGAGAAATAATGGAGGAGTAAAGCATTGCAGCTCCTCCCTGTGAAGAGATCTGTGAAAAATGCTTTCAACAACAATTTTAAACAAACTGAATATCAGATTAAAATGCTGTTATTGGTTCTGTTATGGACCCACTTCTTTTGAATACTCTGCCTATAACCGGTGAAGAAGTCTGTCAAGCAATGGCCCAACTTGACAACCTTTCCCTGCACCTAATTAACCTGCCAATCATCCACGGTCCTTCTACTCGCAGGCTGATGAGTTGCTGTTATCGGTTAAATGTTATGTTCTGGACCCTGGCAGCTGCTTGTTTTCTGTTGTGCTATCTAATTATATATCTATTCAGCTGTTGTTACAGGTGTACAACAGTCTTTGATTAGCCTAACATGCAAATGAGCAGAGCCACAGATCCCAAAAGACATTGAGTGAAGTGTTGCTACAGATGTGAAATTACATACACACACAAAGAGGAAGGAGAAAAATAAATCTCTTTCTGTGCTGTCATGCTATAATAATGTCTATCGGATAAAAAGGCAAAACACAACACACATGTATAGCCGCCTGTCCTGAACGCTACAAAGCTCTCCATCACACTTAGAAGCAATTAAAATAAACAGCTCCAGCCCATTGTCTGATACTTATCAGTGTTTTCCTTCCTGAGGAGCATGTGCCTCCTGCATTGAGGCCTTTGATATATTTCTACACCTGTTGGGAACAGCGGGTTAAACACTCTCTCTCGCTGCCTTATCTGTTCTGTAGCCTCAGCCTTTCTAAACAGTTCTTCTCAGTTCACACCCTCAGAGGCCGAAACAGCTCAGGCTGAAGCTGCTTCTGTTAAAGATGACATTCAGAATAATGGGAAGTGGAACTTAAACATGATTACATAAGCATTTTACACTATATTTCATATATTTATGATATTTTGTATATATTCTTCTATTTCTCATATATATATATATGAGATTACATTTCTCACTATAGCTGTTTTACAGTTTTTTGAGATATTCCGACCTAACAAAGGCTTGAATTATTTCAGTTTTTTTCATGCTCACAGCATCACTGAATTGAACAGTTGAATTGAAAAAACAAACAGATAAACATTAAATACCAAATCATATCTAGCAAAAATATTACACAAAGTGGACTAATTCTAATTAGCAAATGGTATTTTTTTTTGGATGCTGTGTTAGTCACTGCCAGTTGTGGATTGAATATTTAAATCCTTTACTTAAGTAAAAGTAGAAATGATCCAGCAGAAAAGGTCCAGCAGTTAAGTACAAATCCTGAAGCGATAATGTTACTTAAGTAAAAGTACAGACTTATTATCAGAAAAAAAATGTCATTAAAAGTCCTCTTTATACAGACTGTATTATATTACAGAGAGATTTTTTTTTCCTCTGAAATGTAAAAAAGTGAAGTAAAAAGTACAGTAGCATGACATGGAAAAGAAGTAAAGTACCTCAAAACTGTATTTAAGTACAGTACTTAAATAAATGTACTTAGTTACTCACTGTCATTGCACTCATTACAATAGAGAAGTAAAAGTCATATGGAGAAACCCACCTGATTGATCTTCTTTTATTATGTATGTCTCGTTATCCTTGAATCTTGGAACCGGTTTTGGGGTAAATTCCACTTTCAGACTAAGCCAGATTGTGGTATTTATCGCTTTGTCTGACATTTAGTGCAATTTGCAGCCAGATTGCTGATTGATGCACTGTTCGAAATTGCCTGTTTGACTTCAGGACTGACATAATCCTATCTCTCCATAAAACAGCTCCAACCAACACCCTCCTTTTAATCTGAGCTCCACTCCTGCGAGTATTCATATATCACAAAGAAATTCTTACATCAGTTGCTGTCTGTACCGTGAGTACACAGAAGAACATACAGTGCGGGGAGAACTGAAAGCATGTAGAAGCAGAGAGATGAAAGCGGAGGGAGGAAAGCTCCAGCTGCTTCAAAGAGAAATTCCAGTGATTCTGACATGAGGGCCTTATGTCATTCTTGCCGTTACAGGCAGCCCAGCCTTCACTGATGGCCTTCTGTAATGCACAAACTGTAGCCTTATATTATTTAATTCATTCAGTCATCTTCTATACCCGATTATTCCTCATTAGGGTTGCAGGGGTCAAATCCCAGCACGTTACAGGCAGGGATACACCCCAGATGGTTGCCAGCCAATCGTGGGGCACACACACCATTCACTCAAACACTCACACCTACGGGCAATTTAGAGTCTCCAATTAACCTCAGCATGTTTTTGGACTGTGGGAGGAAGCCGGAGTACCCGGAGAAAACCCACTCAGACACGGGGAGAACATGCAAACTCCACACAGAAAGGTCCCAGACCCAGGACCAAGGAGGTCTTGAACCTGCGACCTTCTTGTTGTGATGCAACAGCGCTAATCCACCGCGTCACCCCTTTAATATTATATTAATATTAAAGTTAATCTTGGACTTCATCAGTTCCCTCCTTTTTCCTTTCCTTCTGACTCCAATTCAAACCATTTATTTCTAACTTTCACTGCTGCGTAGCAGCTTGTCTCCATCCAACACGGAAAAGACGAACGGTACGTCTAATGGGTTAAAACCAGTAATTTGTTTGAATATTAACTAAATGAAACAAACCCTGCGCACCACTCAACCTGAAAGCCATCATATTATATTGGCACTTACTGCTACTGTGCAGGGTTTTATTAGCCCCACCTCTGATCCAGCCTCCACCTATTGGATTCAACGTGCCTCTCAGGGGAAGTCATTATCGTCCCTCCCAACACCATACCCCCCCACCCCCACCCCAACCCCCACACTGTATTTCAGATTCACATAGTGATCCAAGCTACGTGAGCTGCCTGACTGAAAACCGAGGCTCACTGGTGAAAATGCACCTCTACAGTACAGCCGCCTCATATTTAAGTGCCCACTCGTACAGCTGTAGTCTGTGTTCTCACAGTACCAAGTGGAGTGATTACAGTTCAATTTGTGGTTATCCATTGGATAGATTTAGGAAATCATACAATTGTGGAACAAAAAAAAACAATGTTTTTTTTGTTTTTTTTTTAACCAATCCACCATTTGAGACTTCCATTAGTCTGAGCCTCGGCTCATGACAGAATTCCACTTAAGAAATGAGTGAATGCTTTCAGTAGTTTTTTCAAAGAATGAATGAAAATGTGGACGATGTTTTTCCCATTCTTGTGTTTTCTTTACTTGTTTTTACCCATTGTACTTTTTTTTTTTACCCAAGTCCTTTACAAATAAAATATATTATTATATTTTCATGTGTAATACACTGTTTTGTACACTACCGGTCAAAAGTTCAAAGGGTCACCCACACAATTTTGTGTTTCCCATGAAAAGTCACACTT